>OX422210.1:325471445-328445611 GCA_949130495.1 Sambucus nigra | reverse complement strand
ACATACTAAGGTCATATACTAACATCTTTTAAGGAATTAACACATCCTAAACATCATTAATTCATCAAATTTCTACCTTTTACCCCAAATATTCAAGAACATAAACCCTAGAATTTTAAATCCTCCATAAGTCCATTCTAGATCCGTTTTTATTACATCCAACATATATTAACATCAGAATAATTATCTCCATACTATTCTACATGCAATTTGTCCTCAAAATTCAAGTCCTAAGTCCAATTAAAATGGATTTTTATTTAACTTCCAAGAACAAATGTAAATCTTTCAATTTATCTAACATGGAAGAAACATTCTCTGAATTAAATAGAATTAAATCACTTGCCTCTAGTGTCTCTGAATTTGGTGTTGGTTTGATGAAGCTTTTTCTGCAGAATTCCTTCTCTCTCTCTCTCTACAAGCCTTCTTCTCCAAAGGTGGTTAGGGTTTGCTTTGGGAAATATTAGAAAACCTAATTCTAATAACCTACGTAGCCTTCTAGGTTAATATGGGTTGTTAATGGGTTAAGTGGGTCTATTCCCAATCAGATAAAAACTCTTAATTTTCGTCACTTTTAAATCCCAAAAATACAAAATTACCAAAATACCATTTATGTTGCCGGTATGGACTAAAAATACTCCGGGACCCAAACTAAACCCCCGGCTAGTGTTTTCTGACTATCTCGACCCTTCCGGACGCGTTGGCGCACTCAAAATGACCATACGGTTAATAGAATTTAAATTCACTTTTATAAATAAAATAATTATATCCTGACGCGACTGTCACCCGCGTCCCAATAAAATGTCCAAATTGTCGTATATCAATCTCACGACAAATTTCATAATTCAAGATTCATAAATCATTATATATACTCAATATAGTCAAATACCAACTCACATCTCGCTAGTATTTTATCCGGATTAATTCCCAATTAATTCTCATTTAATTAATTAATCCCCAAAAATAAATATTGCCAAAAATACGGGGTATTACAGGTTCCAGTAGTGACACAAAGTGACTAGTATTGACCAATCGAGTTTTAGGCGAATTTCAATTAATGAGGAAAGTTGATGATTATGTTAATGATCCAACCATATGTTAGGAGGCCATAAATCTTGCTTTAATTGATGTACTATAATAACATACTTCTAATTACTCTTTAGGCCTTTTTATTTAGCAGTTTCCAATGCATAATCATACTATTTTCCTAAATTACCAAAATGCCCTTATATTTAGAATTAGAACATTTTACAGATTCTTGTGCCTATTGAACCCCAACTTTCAATCAAAGTTTCACCTAAGGACATATATTTGATAGGATTTCCATAAACTAATCCCATAAAATTTGATTAAATAAACTACAAACCTTGAAATGTATATGAAAAATCATCAAAGTCTCAAATTTAAGCTCAAACTTATTTATACTTTAACCCCTGATGACATGGCACCAGCTGGATGGTCAACATGGGTGGTACCATATGGATTACATGAGATACCCTTTTACATCCAATGAAACGAAGCTAGGAACTTGTGTAAATTGTCCCCAAACTCACCTCCAATTCAACCAATCAACTCCCTTGACTGAACCCTATAAATACCCATTATTACCACCGTCAAAATCCACATCAGTTGAGTGCAACTTCGAAGTAAAGTTTGAGAGTTTTTTACATTTTTATGATTTTATGTATGAATGGTTAATTCTTGAATGTGTTTATGTTTCTGCATATCTTTATAGTAGAAATACAATTTTACATGGATTAGTTAACGTGTATACGCTATGTATAAGCTCAAAACCCCGAAAACACCATCAAATCTTAAGCTTCAAGGGTAGATTCCGCTTCCCTGACTTTGAACCAGTTTTAAAGTTGAGTAAGTTGAGTTTTTGTTCTAAAGAACCTATAGATATGTTTAATTGAAGTAAGAACAAACCTTGATACCCCAAATTAGAATTCGAAGTTTTCGGCCCATAAAATTTAAGAGATCAAATTCTCAATTTTCACTCCACCAAAATCCCTTAAACCAAGTTTAATCTTTACCATTTTCAATATAGAACAACACCTTTGTAATGTGAAATGCAAATCATAACTTCAAACAGTTCCATTTGATCAAACTTTTACCAATTTTTCAGAAAATTAATAGCTCGATTTAGCCCACCAAAATCCCTAAAACTAATATGGCTAGATTCGTCTTTGAAAATTGACCAACTTTCATCAGGAATCAACTTAAAAGGAATTTTATAACATTGAAAATCAAGGTCAAACTTTTGAAACCCTAAAATCAAATGTCAAGAGGTTGAAGATGGTTAAACCTTACGTGCATGAGCGCCTCTCCAATTAGAAATTTCATATTTTTTTCAATATTTGTATTTTTTAATTTTCAATAATTTGGTATATTAAAACACCCTGCTTGGATTCCAGGAAAATGTTTTTCCAAGAAATCAGTATTAAGTTTAAATTTAAACTTTAATATTCACACTTACCCCGCCTACCTTTTTAAGTATTTTAAATCCTCCCCAGAGTATAATTAGACCTACTTTGTCTCTTGAGACTAAACCTTAATCCTAATGAATAAGGATAAAATAATTAATAACCAAAGCTTTGAAAATTACACTTTAAACCCTTTTAAAATATTTTACACTGAAATTCCTTCTTAAATTCCATCTTGGTACATTAATCCACTTTGTTTTACACCCATATAACATACTTACACTTGTTACGATTTCAGACTGCCCAGTCTACCAGCAATTTAGCCGCACACCGACTAAAGTTTATAACACCCAAAGTAGGTGATTTAAATTTCAATATTAAATCATTTTGAACTTTTGTCTTTCAATTCCTGCTTGTTATATCACTTTGTGATACTTTTAAACTCCAAGTTTAATAATGAACTCCTGTGAGTAGTTAAAACTTAAACTGTAATATTAATTCCCTTGATGTCTACTATTCCAAAACCATCCTCCGTCACCATGACCGAACTCTACAAGATATTGTTAATTGCATATAACCATGCAATTTATTGTTCTTTTTAATATTAAACCTTTAGTAGCATACCTTATGAGCCAGGGATTAGACTCAGTACACACACGGTAAATCTAATTGGCTTGTAGGACTCAGATGTTGAGTGCCTTGCTGTGTACTGCTACATACGTATGAGTGCCACTCTAGCTAAGTGTGCCAAGCTATTTATTATTTCCCCAATTATTTGGGATTGCCTATTAAAGTGTATTGTTATGCCTAGAGAGATATTATAATGGTATGTCTACGTTGTTGAAACCCTATAACCAATCATTTATGGGCTATCGTGTTATATTATGAACCAATGTTATTGTAACTTGATACTTAATTATCAAGTTATCTGCACTATATTATTCATTTACATATTAGTAAGCATCAATATACCCTTGATAGTCCTATGATATTTCAGTTTATTTCAACAGGTATAAAATTAAGAAATTACTAATGCTTTCGAACCCTTGTCATTATTCATATCTTGTATAGAAATAGAAATTAACTACTTGACATATTTGCTTAATTGTTTTCCTTCTGTTCACTTCTACCTCTGAAAAAATTTGCAATTACATACAAATGGACAGTGACAGACAAGGATGGAAATCCACGTTGGAATATCTGCACCGCAACCTATCAACTTATATGAACTCCAATTGTTTCTTCAATGTTTTTAATTTATGTACGATCGAATAAGTAATAATGTATTTCTTTTATTTACCATACTCCTATATGTAATAAGATGCTAAACATCTCCCTAAGAAAAGCCTTTTTATTTACACTGCATTGAGTGTAATTATATTCCAATTTATGCTTATATATTATCACACCACTTCAATTTATTCTTATTTACTATCACAAACATATATATTCGCGGATGCGAAATCATGGTATCAGAGTATAATTAGATTATATGCCTATATGGGACAGCAAAGGGAATCTTCGTCTACATCTTTAAATAATTATTATATTTTTACATATTTCACTTATTGTATTATTTGTACTATTTTGCAACCATGAATACTTAGGACGATATTTATCTTGATATTCGCAATTCCACGCACACATGTTTCGAGAGAGAAATTTAAGAATTGGGCTATGCTAAATTATGCCAACACATTCGAAGCCTTGACCGCGATTGGGTAATTTCTACCTCAGAAATCAAGCATAGTTTACTCATTGGTTGATTAATAAGAGAAGCGCAGGCCGCTCGATAAGAAAAAAAGTTTTCGAAAGACCCCTACATTAAGCAATTCACATCGCATGGGATGTGGTTCTGCCTAATGAAGTTACTATAACTCCTCCTGATTCCCAATAGATTATGGACCACTCTCTCTTGTTACTACAATATTCACTCTTACCAATACCATCACATCACCAGACTCCTCCGATGATGATTTCGACCCCTCAGAAGATGATGTGAGCAAGTAGTTCCTTGAATGGCTTAAGATGATCGCCAGAGGATGATGTAGTTAAATAATAGTTCAAGTGTGTAAGTAATAACTCTACATACTTGCGTGTAATTCATTTATTACAATCTTATTTACATAGGATGGTTACCATACGCAAAACTACTAGTGGAACGTAAGAAAAACATTTTATTACTCAAATGTCAACTCCAACTACTACAAACAAAGGAATCTTACATTGACTTCAAGAATTGATTTCCCTAAGTCAGTGATAAAAAATCATACCTCCAACTCCTATGAATAATGAAATTCCTAATGAGACTCGAAGGATGAATGCCCTTAAAGAATTTTAATGACAGAAGCCCCCATATTTCTTGGAAGCCCAATGCGGTGGAAGCCAAAAAATGGATTCGCTAAACATTCAAGGTACTTACGGCGTCGAGATTGTACGATAACTCAGGGTAAAGTTAACTTCATACCTCTTCGAAGGAGAAGAAAACTTTTGGTGGCAACCCATTACACGATCCTAAGATGTAACTGAACTAACCCGGGGACAATTTGAAGAAATTTTCTATAACAAGTACTTTTCAGGAATCGTGAGAGATCAAATGACCGCATACTTCTTGAATCTACAGTAACAATAGACTACCATGGTCCAATATAAATCCAAGTTTATCGAACTATCTCGATATGCCCAAAAATATGTTGACACCGAGCCTAAAAAGTGCAAGCATTTCGAATGAAGCTTACGCCAAACCACAAAGTCTTTTATTACCCCTTTGCAGATCCAAGAATTTAACCGTATTATTGAAATATTCTCTCTTATAGAGAAAAATCCTATAGTTGTTACCCCAACCCCTGCTCCTAATCCTTCCCGAAGTCCTTATATTGATAGAAATCAACCGAATCAACGAAATCGCCCTTATAATCAATTCCAGGATTGTAGAAACTTTAGCCAAATCTGACACAATACCAGTAGACCTTTCATGCATTGTTATGAATGAAACCAAGTAGGACACCTGAGACCCCAATGCCAGAATCTCCAAATGCCTCCTCCATCTACCTCTCCTACCTTTGCAAAACCTCATTTCAAACATCCCACAAATACCATAAACCGCCATTGCAATCAAATTGTCATGATAAGAAGCAAGAACCATTTACTAAAAATCAGCATCAGAATTCCTCCCTTCTCCCAGCGAAAAATCCAAAATACCACAATGTGGTCGAAGGTAAGCTTCCCTTTTATAATATTTCAGCATATGTATTCTTTGATTCAGGATCCACACATTCTTTCATGAGTAAAACATGTCTAACTAGGTTATAATTATCTTATAAATAGGTAGGATATTCTTTTACTATAGGAATGGCAACAAGAAAAATGGCTATTACCAATAGTCTATGAAAACATCATACTTTACATTTTGGAGCTAGGACATTAACTTTGGATTTAATCGTCCTTAACATAACTGAATTTGTAAGGACATGTTTTATAAATATCCTTCTACAATCTAGGAATTTCTGTGTTGTCCTAAATTATAGTTAGTATGTTGTATACCGTTATATTTCATCACATCTTAACACATTCAACCTCGACGTCCATCATCCGAATCCTTAGCATCACACACCATGAACACGCACCCATCATTGACATCGTGCATTGTGCATCTTCAATCGATCTTCACCATTCCCACTAACTCCACTATGCTAAAAGGTATAATGTTTAATTAGAGTTACTAATGTTCATGTATTTATTTGGGATATATTTTATAAAATGTTTTTATCAAAATGAGGCATTTTTTCAGGTCAAAAATAATTTTTCAAGACCTGTAGGCGAGCATTTTTAAAAAATAATATTTTTCGCTCCTGTCGTTGAAACGACATAGCAATGTCATTCAAAATACATTGATAAGTCATTTAAATGACAACTTCCAACGACATACAATGTCATTTTAAGGGTCGCTCGAAGGTTCGTTTCTTGTTAGCTTCAAACGAACCCGTACTATTTTGTGTTTTCACTAGTCGTTTTTAGGTCGTTAGTAACGACATCTAATGTCGTTCGAACGACATGCGCTGCCATTCGACCTATAAATACATTCTATAAAGTTAGGTTTTACATGTCTTTTAAAACTCTGCTTCTGCATATCTGATGCACTTTAAGACTTAATCTTTTAGGCTTTAAAACCCTTTTTGATTCACTCAAACATCCGAAATTATTTATGTGAATCATTCTTAAACTCTATCATTCATATTACTCATTCTAGAGGAAAACTTGTGGAGAAGAAGGATGTCTACATTGTTGACCATTGTAGCTCTTACGAGATCTCTTGCTAAAGACTTCGAACCAACACCTGAGGGTATTCGTCATCACAAAAGTGTATGTCTTCTATGTACTTGTAAGTTGGATATTTATAGTTAATACAAAAATAAAAAGGTTTTACCCCTGCTTGGGATTTTTCCTCAAATCTGTTTTGTGATTATTTTGGTTTGCATTCTAGATAATTCATATTACTGTCAATCACAATTAAATGCATGTTTTGGGGTTTTAATTAAAACTGGTGAAAAAATTGAGTTATTTAAATAAGTTTGGACATTGAAAGCAAGCGCACTCTCAAATTGGTATCAGAGCCAATTACACACTTATACCGTGTAATTTTTTTGATTTTTTTTAGAATATTAATTTCTTAAAAAAATTGACTTTGAAAAGGATTAAGTTCAATGTAAAACTTATATAATCGAATGCCAGTTTTTGACGGTACAAAACTATGCATATTGGAAAGCTCGCATGAAATCTTCTTTAAAGGCCATTGATGAAAGTTTCTGGTCAGTGTGTGAAAGAGAGAGAACTCCTCCCTCCGTCACTGTAGAAAATGTGACAAATCTTAAATCGGTGTCAGACTGGACTGAGAATGAATTTAAATGGAGCACATATAATTCTCATGGGCTAAGTGAAATTTCTGGAGCCATCACACCGAAGGAGTTTTGTCGCATTGTGACGTGTACCACGTCAAAAGAAGCTTGGGATATTCTTTAACTTACCCATGAAGGCACAAATGCAGCTAAAGAATCTAAATTGCAAAATTTAACTACTCAATTTGAAAGAATAACCATGCTTGAATATGAATGCTTTGATGAGTTTTGTGCACGTTTATCTGATATTGTCAGTACTAGTTTCAATATTAGTGAACATATTCCTGATGCATGAGTAGTTAAAAATATTTTGAAATCATTGCCTAGGCGTTTTATCCCTAAAGTCACTGCGTTAAATTCATTAGGAAATTTTAACACTCTTAAATTAGAACAACTGGTAAAAGACCTCCAGACGTATGAAATTAATATGTTTCCTAAAGTGGTTAAATCTAAAGATAAAGGGATAACACTTAAATCCCAGGCTAGAAAAAATGAGGAGTCAGTTAGAAAGAGGGTAGAGTCATTTAAATGGACAGAGGAAGAAACATAAGATTCTGAGTTTGATTTTGATTTAGACGATTTGGCACTATTTGCAAAAAAAAATCAAAAAAATTCTCAAATTAAAAAAGAATGGAAATTTTAAAGATATAAAGAATTTTGAGAAAGACAAAAGTGGAAAGAAGTTTGATAAAGATAAAAAGGGCACTCCTAAAAGAGACGAAGTGAGATGTTATGAGTGTGACAGTAGAGGTCATAAGGATTTTGAATGTCCAACTAGGTTGGAACGTCAAGACAAAGGCAAAGATGCTTTAAATGCCTCCCTTAGTGACGACAGTGAGGTCGAGTCGGTAGATTATGGAGATGAACACCGCATGAATGCAACTTCACCACATTCATGTCTAGACATGTGAGTACTTATAGTTCACCTCATGATGATGAGGAAGCTACATCACAAGGACACCTCGATAGTGAAAACGATGAGAGTGGGGGGGGGGGGGGATGCTGCAAGTGAGAATGAGAGTGACCTACGACACTTTTACGCCAATTTGTATGTTGATACATTTAAAACTAAAAAGTGTAATAAAGGGTTAGCTCTTAGGATCATCGTGTTAGAAAAATATTTAGGAGAGACGAGAGAGAGATAGAGTCATCCATTAGCACTGCCTTGAGAGAGAGAGAGAGAGAGAGAGAGAGAGAGAGAGAGAGAGAGAGAGTTTGTGTAGAGAGAGAAAGTTTGTTTGGGGAGAAAGAGAGACTGTTTGGAGAGAAAGAGAGTAGTTTTGACAGAGAGAAAGGGAACTTGACAAAACAAGTGGCTAGTCTTACGAGTGAGCTCCTTTCATTCGTGGAGGGTCAGAAGAAACTTATAGCCCTTATAGCCCAACTCACTCATGATCTTGAGAGAGCCTGGGAGGTCAAGGTAAAGATTGAGGACATATCTAGAAAGATGGGAAAGATGCTTCTCGACCCCGCTTTAGGGTTAAGTGAAAGGCAGGGAATCAATTTTGACATTGCTTCCATGTCTCATATTACACCAAAACCAATTCCTGAGTTTACAACGAATCCATATAGCCATCAACTAAATCCCCAAAGAAGAGTTCGGCCAAGAAAAAAAAACTAAGGTCGGCCTAAGACTGTGTACTTTTGTACCCACTATAAGAGAAAAAGCTACCTTAGGGAGTTTTGCTATATTTTAGGTCGAACACGACGTACACATTCACCCCACACTAGTGATCTTACTAGTCTTAGAGAGAAAGTTGATTTTCTAGTCACCACTTCTCACATCTTGATGGAAGAGTTCCAACGGATGTCTTTGCCATTAATGGATACTTCCAACATCCTGGCTAGAACAAAAAATGATAAGGGAAAACACAAGGTTACCACCTACTGGGTACCTAAGCACGACGTAAAAGTCCTTGTTGTTCATGCTACTCTTAAAACACGTAATACCTCACAGTGGTATTTTGATAGTGGGTGCTCCAAGCACATGACAAGTGACGTCTCATTTTTCACTTACCTAGAGGATCGTAAGGAAGGTAAAGTAACTTTTGGAGGTGGGATCAAGTCTAGCATAGTAGGAAGAGGTACAGTAAAGATACCGACGCTTGAGAATGTTTTGTACATCAAAGGTTTGAAAGAAAACCTTCTTAGCATTAGCCAGCTGTGCGACACTAATTTTACAGTAAAGTTTGACAAGAAGGAGTGTAACGTTTATGATCTAGCCGATAAAATTCTATTGCAAGGGGTGAGGGAAGAATATAATTGTTATGGGATTGTGCCCAAGTCCTCACTTGTCTGCAAGCGCACCACGATCACTCCTATGGATCTGTGGCATTAATATCTAGGTCACATGAATTTTAGATATTTGGAGCGCTTAGTTAAAAAGGAACTGATACGTGGCTTCTGGTCTCTTGAGAAACAAACTTCCACAATTTGTAGACTCTATCAGTTGTGAAAACAAGTCTGTAGTCCCCATAGGAAGTTTAATTCCATTACCACTTCATGCGCGCTTCAGTTGATTCACATGGATCTTATGGGTCCTACTCGTACTTGGAGTTGGGTGGTAAGAGGTATATCCTCATGATGGTAGATGATTTCTTGCGTTATTCCATAGTAGGTTTTCTCAGAGAGAAATCGGGTGTTGTAGAGTTACTTACGATCAATTGCTGTGTTTTGCAAAATCAACATGGTTTCACTATTAATAGAATGCATAGTGATAATGACACTGAATTTAAGGAAACAAAGGTGTGTCTTTACTGTGATAGCCTCGAAATCAAACTGGAATTTTTGGCTGTAAAGATTCCTCAGTAAAATGGGATTGTTGAGAGGAAGAACCAGACGATTACGGAGATGGCTAGATCTATGCTTCTAGGTCGTAGAGTTGCTAGGATATTTTGGGCAGAGGCGATGTCCACCGTGTGCCACATGATGAATATGGTTTATCTTTATCCACACACACTTCATACGCCTTATGAATTGTGGACTGGAAAGAAGACCAACCTTTAATATTTCTATGTTTTTGGGAGCAAATGCTACAACCTACGGGATAGAGAGAAATTAGGAAAGTTTGACTCCTGGAGCTACGAGGGAATATTATTAGGCTATTTATCGACAACTAGATCATACCGAGTTTTTAACCTGAATAGCTCCAAGGTTATGGAGTCAATAAACGTCATCGTACAAGATGATAAACTGTCGACATTTGTTGATTATGTGATGATCCCATTGTCCCTCACATACCCAGGGTGGACCGTACTCCTGATTTAGGGGACACACCTGCTTGGGTTCGTAAGAGTCATGACCCTTCCACCATTCTAGGAGATCCCACTTTAGGGGTTAAGACTCGCACTCAGCTAGAGGACGTTGTTAGTTTTTTGTGCTACATGTCCAAAATCGAGACCAAGAACCATAAAGAAGCACTTAAAGATGAAGATTGTATATCTTCTATGCAGGAAGAGTTACTTCAGTTTAGAAAGAATGATGTCTAGGATCTTGTCCCCCGACCTAGTGAGACGAACATTATTGGTACTAAGTGGATCTTCAAGAATAATATAGATGAGAATGGTACCATTATACTCAATAAGGCTAGGTTGGTCACTCAGGGCTATACATAGATTAAGGGTGTAGACTTTCAGGAGACATTTTCTCCAGTTGCGAGGCTCGAGGCCATCCGTTTACTACTCACCTTGTCATCTACGCTTTAAGTTATATCAAATGGATGTTAATAGTTTCTTTCTGAATGGCATTCTACACTAGGAGGGTTTTTTCAACATCCAAAACGGTTTGAAGACCCTAAGCACCGTGTACATGTCTATTACCTGAGAAAAGTCCTGTATGGTTTGAAATAAGCACCCCGTGCTTAGTAGGAGAGGCTTAATTCCTATCTCTGAGCCCACGGCTTCAAAAGAGGAGATGGTGCTATTTTGGTTGCCCAGTTCAATGTGGACGACACAATCTTTGGATCCACATGATCCCTCTATGATCATGACTTTGAGGAGGAGATGAAGAGTGAGTTAGATATGAGCATGGTTGGTGAGATTAATTTCTTTCTTGGTCTCCATGTTCGTCAGTTAGAGGATGGGATATTTATCTCCCAATCCAAGTATGCAAGAGACATTGTGAAGAGATTTGGTTTAGAATCCCCTAAGCACGCACATACCCCAATGAGTACCTCAACTAAGCTTAACAAGAACACTTTAGGTATGGACGTAGAGAAAAACTTGCATCAGAGTATGATAGGTAGTCTTCTCTACTTGATTTCCAATCGTCCTGACATCGCCTTTAGTGTTGGAGTCTGTACGCGATATCAGGCGTCCCTGAAAGAGTCAGATTTACTCAGTCTTAAACATATTATCACATACATGAGTGGGACTCTCTCAGACAAAATTTGGTATTCCTTTGATACAGATGACCGTTTATCCTCCTATTTGGATGTCGATTGGCCCGAGGATGTAGATGGATGTAGGAGCACTTCTGGTGGGTGTTTCTTCTTTGGTTATGCTCTTGTCTCTAGGTTGAGCAAGAAGCAAAAATCCATCTCTTTGTCCACTGCGAAGGCTGAGTACATAGGTACCGAGAGTTATTGTACGCAACTCTTATCGATGAAGCAGATGCTGGAGGATTATGGGATATCAATGGACACCAAGATTATTTCTTATGATAATGCGAGTGTGATACACATATCCCACAATCCAAAATACATTAGGATACGTGAGCACTTGATCTATGAGTTAGTAGAATAGAAAGTCGTGTCCTTGAGTTTTGTGTCCACTGACCTTCAATTAGCTGATATCTTCATGAAGCCTTTAGATTCCCTTACCTTTGAGAGTCTTAGGAAGTCTTTAGGAATTTGCACAATTGACTGAGGGGTTGTTACCATGTATAGGATAGGCTTCATTTTTTCATGTTCATATCATATGATTCCTATTGCTAGACTGTATCATTTGTAACACTTTTGTTTTATATTTTTATTTATTCATATTTTCAGAAAGATACAAAAATATTTTCTATTTTTAAAACAAAATGGGAAAAGGAGCCAAAAAAAATTTACATTTGATAAATTTTTTGAAAAAAGACAAAAATATTTTCTGTTTATAAATTTTTGAAAAACACAAAAAAAGTTTTGTATTTTTATTTACAACTTTTTTTGGATGAACATTTAAGATGGCCAAAGTCACAACATCATTTCCATATTCCGCGTGACTTTTTGATAGTGATTTGAGACGCTACATCATTTCATCCATGTGCTTGATAATGTTATGGAGTCATTGAGATGTGATTAGTGATATATTTCTACATGTTTGACTCTTAGTCTCCTTTAATGCACGTATTTAATTGACTATTGGACTTTTTCTATCACATGTTGGCCGACATATTTCCATCTCAATCCTCTCTTTAAAATGAACCAAATGCGATAAAACTTGACAATTAATGTAGTGCATGTAAGAGTCGTTGCCCGTGAGGAATTAGTTTAAATATAAAAAAATTATGAGTGAACACGGGGGAGGGCTACAAAAGGAACACCTATCCTTTGCAATTAATCCACCATTTAAATCGGACCTAAAGCGTGGCATTGTAAAAATTATCCAAGGTCTAAAGAGTTTGAAAAGATCCAAAAAAAAGTGTGGCATTGTAAAATGTAGCCAATGCCAATCTAGTTTAATTTGATATGACATTCACAAGAAAAATTTTGAATTAAAAAATATGATCATTAGTATATTTGAGGGAGTTTGGTTGGAAATAAATCAACGGGTTTGGACGTCCTAACAAAGTCTTGAAAAAGCATTACGTAGTTTTAGACGTTATTGGTGTGGAAATCATTTTAGACTTTGATTTGTTGATTAGATTGAGTCGGTGTAATTTAAATTCAACATTTTTACACTTAAGGACGATTTTGAATTCATTCGTTAGGAGTATCCAAAATTCATCGTGCACATATGTTATGATTGTTTTAATTTATGTTCATATCAAACTTGATCACACCTATTCATTTATGCTATCATCAACTTAGTTATCTTAGTGTTATTTCTGGTGTGATTCATTGTTGTATATTTTTTTTTGTAAGAAAAATTTTGAAAAATTGAAAAAGAGAAGTTTATTACCTTGTGACAATCTCTGTATGTATTGCTATGTTTCTTCTTCGTTGTCTATTTGGGGACATCATAAAAATAGGGAGAACGAATTACGGGGGATTAGATTTGTTTGTTTGATTTAATGATTTGCTTATGGAGTAATTGATCTTGATTCTATGCTTATCATTATCTTTTAAACATTTGCGTGCCACGGGTATTTGTTTCCTCTCTCATGTGTGTAAGAACACATTGAGGATCATTATTTTTCACACCCTAATGATGACAGAGAAACGTTGGAGAATTGAAGATTTGAAGATGCTAAAGATTTTGAAGACATCTACTTTGATGTTTACATTTATGGGTTTTTGGGGATATTAGACTGTATGTCTTAGTTTTTTTGGGGAAGCATAATTTGGATTTTATATGAATGTACCGGCATATACATAGGGGAAAATTTGTAAGGACATATTTTACAAATTTCCATCTAGAATCTAGGAATTTCTGTGTTGTCCTAGATCATAATTAGTATGTCGTATACGGTTACATTTTGGCACGTCTTAACACGTTCAACCTTGGCATCCATCATCCAAATCTTTAGCATCATGCATCATTAACATGCACCCATAATTGACATCGTGCGTTGTGCATCTTCAACTGGTCTTAACCATTCCCACTAACTCCACTACGCTAAAAGGTACAATGTTGAATTGGAGTTATTAATGTTCACGTATTTATTTAGGATATTTTTTTAAGATGTTTTTTTTATCAAAATGAGTCGTTTTTACAAGTCAAAATAATTTTTCAAGACCTTTAGACGAGCATTTTAAAAAAATAATATTTTTCGCTCATGCCGTTCAAATGACATAGCAATGTCGTTCAAACGACATTGATAAGTCATTCAAACGACAACTTCTAATAACATGCAATATCATTTGAAGGGTCGCTGGAAGGGTCATTTTTTATTTGCTTCAAACGAACCTGTACCGTTTTGTGTTTTAACTGGTCCTTTTTAAGGTCGTTGCTAATGACATCTAATGTCGTTCAAACGACATGCATATGTCATTCTAATGATATGAGCCGCCTTAACTTTTTATTCAGCCTATAAATACCTGCTACGAAGTTAGGTTTTGCAAGGTTTTAAACTTCGCTTCTGCATATCTGATGCACTTTATGAATTCATATTTTAGTCTTTTGAAACCCTTTTTGATTTACTCAAACATCCCAAATCATTTATGTGAATCATTCTTAAACTCTATAATTCACATTACTCATTCTGGAGTAAAAGTTGTGGAGAAGAAGGCTATCAGCATTGCTGACCATTAGAGCTCTTGCGAGATCTCTTAATGAAGACTTCGAACCGACAACCGAGGGTATTCATCATCACAAACGTGTATTACTTCTATGTACTTATAAGTTGGAGATTTACAGTTAATAGGGAAATAAAAAGGTTTTGCCCATGTTGGGGATTTTTCCTCAAATCTATTTTGTGATTGTTTTGGTTTGCTTGATAGATAATTCATATTACTTTCAATCACAATTAGATGCATGTTATAGGGTTTTAATTAAAACTGGGGATAAAACTAAGTTTAGTTAAATAAGTTTGGACATTGAACGCAACTCCACTCTCAGAATTTTACATAATCATAGGAATGGATGTTTTATCCCCAAATCACGCCCAAGCTAACTGTCCTACAAAAACAGTAACATTCAGACCTCCTCATCAAACTTCATTTTGTTTTTAAGGAAGAAGCCCCCATCAATCCTTACTTTTTTAAATAAATGACAAGTATATCTCTTATCTTTCCAACATTTTGAGCCAATACAAAGATGTATTTTTTGAAGACTAACCCGAATTACCTCCTCCTCGAGAGTTTGAATTTTTCATCAACCTATTTCCAGATACCTCCCCTATATCAATACCCTCTTGTCGTATGGCTCCTTTAGAATTACGAGAACTTCGAACGCAGTTGGACGACTTACTCAGTAAATGATTTATATGCCTCCGTACATCCTCTTGGAGAGCCCCAATATTATTTGTGCAAAAGAAAGACGGATCTTTTCAGTTTTGTATTGATTACCAAAAATATAACCAAGTGACCATAAAAAATAAATACCCATTGCCCAGGTTAGGTGATTTGTTTGATCAACTGCGAGGAGCAAAAATATTTTCCAAAAGTGATATACGATCGGGATATCACCAGTTATGTTTAAAGGAAGAAGATATACCCAAAACTACTTTCTGAACCCGCTACATCCATTTCAAATTTCTGCTCATGTCTTTTCGTTTAACCAATGCCCATGACGCCTTCATGGATCTCATGCATAGAGTATTTCGTCCCTTTTAGATCAGTTTATGATCGTGTTCATCGATGAAATTCTAATTTACTCTCAGACCCGAATGAAACATGAAAAACATTTATGTATTGAACTGGAAACTCTTCGTAAGCATCAACTATACGCAAATCAAATCAAATGCGATTTTATCATGAAAGAAGTGAAATTTCTTAGACACGTAGTTACGAAAATAGGATTACAAGTAGACTCGGATAAAACTACCGCAGTATGTGAATGGGCCCTGATAAGCACCCAAAAGTGTAGAATTTATGCCCCGAATAGATGCATTTTAGTCGCTCGTTTTTAATAAAATTAGCCTTATGTTCGTATTTTATCATTTTTGCAGGTCAATACGCAGTTGCGGTACAAATAATGCTAAATCATTGCAATTGCGACACAGAAGCGGTCAAAAGCGTGCATTGAAGAAATCAAAGGAGACCATAAAGTCTGGAGTCCTATTTGAGCTTGCCCAGAAGAGTTCCGATGCCCCAAATCAGTCCTGTAACCCAAACCTAAGCCTACACCTAGCCCAGACCATTCCCCAAGCCCCGTGTGTGTTGAGTTTGTACCTTTATTATTTTTCTAGATTTTTATTTTTAGTCATTTTATTTTTAGGATTTATTTAGATTTATTTAGAATTTATTTTCTATTTTCTATTTTTTTATTTTTCTTTTTATTAGTTTTTAATTTTTAATCTTTATTTTTTTTGAATTAGTTTTTAAATTTTTTTTTTGTTTTATTATATTTTAATTTCTTTTACTTTAGTTTTATTAGGATTATATTTTTTTTAGTTTTAATAGAGTGTTATTTTTATTTTATTTTCATTTTTTTAATGTCTTTTAATTTTTATTTTGAGATGTTAGTTTTTTTTAGTTTATTAGATTTTAAGTTTTTATTTCATTTAGTTTTAGTTTTATTTTTTAGGTGATGTCATTTTTTAAGGGTACAAATTAAACACACACACATTAAACACTAAAACACACCAATCACCTCACTCACACCATAATTCCCATACACAAACACACACCCTAACCACCCCTTCCATCATCCTCACCCTTACCCTTTCACCCTGCATCCTCCATCACACTAAACCCACTTCCATTTCCCCATCTTCTACCTCCATTATCACCACACAGAACTCCAACTCCATTTAAACTTCAAACCCCCCCCCCCCCCCCCGAAAAAAAAAAAACGAGACATACCCAAAAACCCGAGCTCGCCGGTAGCCTCTACCCAAACTCGGACCTGCTATAGCGATATTTCGACCGAAAACCGCGGCCCTGTTAGCCCTCGCCGGCGACCTCTCGATCTAACCCGACTCCAGCCACCTCATCCACCTTCGACCTGAGCCTCCAACCCCACGCGGGCGACCCATTTCCGGGTCTGCCAAAACTCCGACCACCCAACCCAGCGCGATTACCCATCAACCCGGGTCAGCAAACAACATCCCCAACCGGATCCAACTCAAACCCCATCAGTTACTAAATCCCATTAAAATCGGTACCTCAAAGTAATCTCCAAGAAACCCTCTTCTTAGCCAATCCAAATCAAATCCAAAAAAATCTCTTCCAAACAACTTCATGGCTTATTAAAGAAGAAGGGAAGCTTGTTTGAAAAGACTCTCACAGAATAGAAAAGAAGAGACGCATAGAGAGAGAGACACCGTATAATATGTACACATTAGGTACATAAAAAAATTCTAAAAAATACAAAAAAAATTAGTTTAGCGTTAGAATAAATTTTTAGGTTTGTTTTTTATTCTTTTTGCTGTAATCAAGTGCTGGATTTGTGAAAATATTGGGATACACGCAATTCAAGGAATCAATTCAAAGGGAGATTTTTGTGTATTGTATTTCTTGCTCCACTCTTTAATTTATTGTTCCATGTTTGTGGCTGTGATTAATTGTTTCATTATGCTTGTCTAAGTACCCCATTCAAAGGGTGGGATGCACTATAAATGATATTACTTTAATTAATTGGTTTCATTAATTTTTATATTTCTAGGTAAATTAATTTAAGGTGTCACCAATTAATTTATGTAACGAGAGTTAGTAAATTAATTGAATGAATTAATGTTTGAATGTTGGAATCGAACTAGAGATAGGTTTTTCTGATAATTAAATATTAATTCGGTATTGAAATTTGAGGATCGATATTGTTTTCTTTAAATTGATCCTAGCGGGTAATTTTATGAAAATAGTGTAGTCCTAATTTTTCATAATGTGACATTTTTAAATTAATTTTTTGAAAAATATTTTATTAAATTTATAATTATAACGAGAGTTAGATTATCAATTGAATATTACCTCGAAATATTTCAAATTAATAAATTAATAAATTAAAATAATTGAAATTGCAGTTTAGTCCCATCTCTTGACCTTCTCACATATTTTTTTATAATTTTTAGCATTTGTTAGTTAATTTTTCCCTTGAAATTGTTTTTTAAAAATAAAAAAATAAAAAATATTTTAATACAAAAAATTGGAATTGCACGTTTTCACATTTATTGTTTCACCTTGAAAGTTGGATTGATACCCGTACTTACCGCAATACGAGTTATTTTTTGACAAGTTTTGTAGGTACTCAATGGAATTTTGAAAGCGGTTTTTGCACTACAACGATCATACGCAAAAAAGCAATTATCAAGCCCAACCAACCTCCATCACGGAACTACGAAGTTTTCTGGGACTTACCGAATATTATCGACGTTTTGTCAAAGGATTTTTTTCGAATAACCCTACCTCTACTAAATTTAACTAGAAAAGACACCCGCTTCATATTGAACCCTGAATGCGAATAAGATTTTCGCATTCTGAAAGAAAAATTAACCATTACCCCTGTTTTAACTATTCCTTCCAGTTATATCAGCTACGATGTTTACACCAACGCCTCTCTACAAGGACTCGATTGTGTACTGATACATTAAGGTAAAGTAATCAAGTATGTATCTCGTAAACTAAGGACTCATGAATGTAAGTACCCAGTACATGACTTGGAATTAGCGGCCGTAGTCTTCCCCTTGAAGATTTGGAGGTGCTACTTATACGGAGAAGAATTTTGAGTTTTCTCTAATCATAAAAGCTTGAAGTATATATTGACCTAGAAAGATATTATTCTTTGACAACGATGATGGATAAAATTCTTATAAGATTACAAATTTGACCTACTTTACCACCCCAAAAAGGGTAATGTAGTTGCTGATACTTTAAGCCGTAAGACCCAAGGAAGTCTTCACATTATGTTTGCATTTTTAGAAATTATTGGAGATTTTAATTTACAACGAGACCCTTCAACCATCCGAATTTCATTACATAACATCATCGCTCACCCCATTCTTCACAAGAAAATCAGAGATCTTCAGGATCAAGATGAATTTTTGCTTTCCCCAAAGAAGAAACTTTCAAAATAACATCCCTGAACAAGATTGGACTTTGGACCCCGAATGTGGATTGAAATTCAAGAATCGAGTATGTGTTCCTTTCATCTCAGCACTTAGAGAAGAAATTATACATAAAGCTCACCATTCTAAATTCATGGTTCACCCCGGTAGCACCAAAATGCATCAGAATCTTAAGCAACAGTACTGGTGGCCCGACATGAAAAAGGATATTGTACACTATGTAGCCAAGTGTCTAACCTGTCAACAAGTGAAAATCGAACACCAACATCTCAGCAGTTTACTCCAACCACTCCCTTTTCCAGAATGTAAATGGGATCATATAACAATGGATTTTGTTAGCAGATTACCCCGAAAGATTAAAGGTTTTAATGCGATATGGGTTATCATTGATCGTATAACCAAATTTTCCCATTTTCTACCAATCAAATCCACCGACTTTTTTCAACAATTAAGTGAACACTACATCAAGGAAATCATGTGATTACATGGTGTACCTATTTTTATTGTATCTGATTGAGACCCCAGATATATAGGAAAATTCTAGCAAGCTTTACAGACAACCTTAGGAACCAAACTACACCTAAGTGCAACCTTTCATCTCCAAACAAATGGTCAATTTGAACGAGTAATTCAAACTTCAGATGATATATTACGAGCCCATACTTTAGATTTTTTCAGTTCATGGAACAAACATCTTGCCTTAATAGAATTCTCCTACAACAATTGCTATCAAACCAACATTCAAACCACCCCGTACGAAGCAGTATATGGACGCCCCTGCCATTCACCCATATGCTGGAATGAATCTGGTGAGAATCATTCACTTGGATCCGAAATCATCAAAAAATTAACAAAAAAGATATGCCTCATTCGAGAAAGATTACATTCAGCTCAAAGTCAGCAAAAGAGTTACGTTGACACTCAACAAAAACCCTTAGAATTCCAAATTAATGATCAAGTGTTTTTACGAGTATCCTCACGAAAAGGAATAATATGCATTGGAAGTAAAGGTAAGCTATCACCCCACTATATCGGTCCTTTTAAAATTTTAGAACGTATTGGACTAGTAACATATCGTCTGGAATTACCTCCTAAACTATCTAAGCTTCATAGCATATTTCATGTATCGCATTACGAAAATAAATTCTGGATACATATCATATTATTGCTTGGAAAAAATATCACCATTAAGCCCAACCATGAAATTGAAGAAATTCCTATCCAAATTGTAGACCGACAAGAAAAAGTTCTTCGACGCAAAACCATACCCTTAGTCAAGGGTCTTTGGCAACATAACGGAACTGAAGAAGCTACATGGCAAACAGAACACATGATGAGACAAAAATACCCCGTGCTTTTTACAGAAAATTTAGAGGATGATTTTTCTTTTGGTAGGAAGAATGTAATAACCTACTTTCAATTACTCTTCAGGCCCTTTTATTGGGCGAATTCCAAAGCATAACCCTGTTATTTTCCTAAATTACCAAAGTGCCCCTATAGTTAGAATTAGAACATTTTAAACATTCATATGTCTATTGAACCCCAACTTTCAATCAAAGTTTCACCTAAGGACATATATTTGATATGATTTCCATAAACCAATCCCTTAAGTTTGTATAATTACGTAAAATCCCCTAAACTTTGATTAAATAAACTATGGACCTTGAAACTTATATGAAGACTCATCAAGGACAAACTTGAACTCAAATTTATTTTGACTTTAGCCCCCGATGACATGGCACCAGCTGGATGGCCAGTATGGGTGGTACCATGTGGATTACATGAGATTACCTTTTACATACAATGGAACCAAACTAGGAACTTATGTAAACCAAACCAAAACTTACCTCCAATTCAACCAATCAACTACCCTAATTGAACCCTATAATTACCCCTATTACCACAGTCGAAATCGACATTAGTTGAGTGCAACTTCAAAGTAAAGTGTGAGAGTTTTGTACATTTATGTGATTTTATGTATGAATGCTTAATTCTTGAATGTATTTATGTTTCTGCATATCCTTAAAGTAGAAATACATTTTTACATGGATTAGTTAACGTGTATATGCTACATATAAGCTCAAAACCCAGAAAACACTATTAAAACTTGAGCTTCAATGGTGGATTCCGCTTCCCTGACTTTGAACCAATTTAGACGGTAAGTAGAGTTTTGATTCTCAAGAACCTATATGTATGTTTAATTGAAATAAGAACAACCCTTGATACCCCAAAATATAATTCAAAGTTTCTGGCCCAAAAATTTTAGAGATAAAATTCTCAGTTTTTACTCCACAAAAATCCCTCAAACCAAGTTAAATTTTTCCCATTTTCAATATATAACAACAACTTTATAATGCCGAATGAAAATCATAACTCTCAAGAAATTCCATTTGGTCAAACTTTTACCAGTTTTTTCGAAAATAAATAGCTCGATTTAGCCCACCAAAATCCCTAAAACTAATATGGATGGTTTCTTTTTTGAAAATTGAACAATTTTCATTCAGGTATCAAATTAAAAGGAATTCTATAACATCTGGAAATCAAGGCCAAAACTTGGAAACCCTAATGTGAAATGTCGAGAGGTTGAAGATGATTAAGCCTGATGCGCACGCGTGCCAGTCAAACCTGACGCGTCCCAGATTTGACTGAGCACGTCTCCAATTAGAAATTTCTGATTTTTTTCCAATATTTATATTTTTTAATTCTGAATAATTTGGTTTATTACAACTCCCTATTTGGATTCCAGAAAAGTGTTTTTCGAAGAAAATCAGTTTGAAGTTCCCTACCTACTTTTTCAAGTATGTCAAATCCTCCCCAAACCTTTTCTACGATTAACTGAGTATAATTAGACCTACTTTGTCTCTTAACATTAAACCTAAATCCTAATGAATAAGGATAAAATAATTAATTACCAAAGTTTTGAAAATTATACTTTAAACCCTTTTAAAGTATTTTACGATGAAATTCCTTCTTAAATTTCATCTTGGTACATTACATCCACTTTATTTTAGACCCATATGACATACTTACACTTATTATGGTTTCAAACTGCCCAGTCTACTAACAATTTAGCCGCACACCAACCGGAATTCATAACACCAAAAGTAGGTGATTTAAAATTCAATATTAAATCATTTTGAACTTTTGTCTTTCAATAATGATTGTTATATCATTTTGTGATACTTTTGAACTCCAAGTTTAATAAATAACTCCTTTGAGTAGTTCAAACTTACACCGTAATATTGATTCCCTTGACGTCTACTATTCCACAACCACCAAACCCTATCACCATGACCAAACTCTACAAGATATTATTAATTTCATATAACCCTACAATTTATTGTTCTTTTCAGTATCAAACCTTTAGTAGTATACCTTATGATCCAGGGATTAGATCCGGTATACCCATGGTAAATCCAATTGGTCATTAGGACTCGGATGTTGAGTGCTTAGTTGTGTACTACTACATATATATGAGTGCCACTCTAACTAAGTGTGGCAAGCTATTTATTATTTCCTCAATTATTTAGGATTGCTTGTTCAAGTGTATTTTTATGCCTTGAGCAATATTATAACATTATATATACACTTTTAAAACCCTATAACCGATAATTTATGGGTTATCGTGTCATAATCTGAGCCAATATTACCGTAACTTGATACTCAATCATCTAGTTATCTTTACCATATTATTCATTTATATATCACTAAGCATCAGTATACCCCTGATAGACTTTTAATAATTCAGTTTTTTTCAACAGGTATAAAGTCAGGAAGTTACTAATGCTCTCTAACCCTTATCATATCCTATATCTTTTCTAGAAATAAAAATTATCTATTTGGAATATTTGCTTAATTATTTTCCTTCTAGATGAACAACGAGCCTGAAGAAGATCAGTTACTGCTCGCATCTTTGAACTTCTATTCGCTTCTACCTCCATAAAAATTCACGGTTACGTACTTATGGGTAGTGATAGATAAGGATGGCAATCCCGGGTTAGAATATCTACACCGTAACCTATCAGCTTCTATGAACTTCGAGTGTTTCATAATTTGACGCATCCATTAAAGAAAGCTACACCATTAAAAAAATCTATGAACTTCGAGTGTTTCATGGCAATCCCGGGTTGGAATATCTACACCATAACCTATCAGCTTCTAGTGAATATGAGAAATGGATGCGTCACATTATGAAAATTCTAAATGGAGTCGGTATAGCTGCCAATCTCCGAGTAATTCTAGCAACTTATATGTTCGAAGGTGAAGCTGATTTCTGGTGGAAAGAGGTGTCACATAACCTAAATGTTATTAAGTTTACTTGGGAACAATTTGAAGAAATATTCTTCAAAAAGTATTTTCCTGAAGCTAAACGAGATCAACAAACTGTAGATTTCTTAAAATTACAACAAGTAAACATGTCCGTAGCCCAGTATAAAGCCAAATTTACCGAGTTATCTCGTTATGCCATTGGGTATGTGGATACTGAGATAAATAAACTCAAGCAGTTTGAAAGAGGACTACATCCGAGGATTAAGAATTCTGTCGCTCCTTTACAAATCCGAGATTATTCTCAACTTATCGACTTTGCGGCAATTGTGGAATGAAATTATATTACCGTTGTATGATCTTATCCCTCGGTTACTAGAAATAATCATGTGATTAGGAATTTACCTCAATCTCGACCTCAACCCTACCCAAATTCAAGTAGACAAGCTTATTCCCAGATTCGCCATAACACTACCCGTTCATTGATTCGTTGTCATGAATGTCAAGTACTAGGACATATTAGGCCGTAGTATCCTAAATTAAGATCTCTTCTAATCCATCGCTAGTAAGATAATCCCTCACGAAATCCCAATTCTCGTCCTATCTAAAACCAATCCAAGCCAAATTCGGGTAAAAAAATTCTGCTAGTTCCCAGTCATGGAAAGAATTGTGCGATATTGCCCGCACAAAACTCCCATGACGTGATAAAAAGTATAATATTTTTTCATTATTTTCCTGCAAATATTTTATTTGATTTAGGTTCAACACATTCCTTTATCAATCTTAAACTAGCTAAATTATTAAAATTACTACCTACATCTTTAACTGTTCCATTGGATATTGAATTACCAACAGATGAATACACATGGTTATAGAGGTTGTAAAATTCAGCTTGGTTTAAGTACACTCTTTGTTAACTTGATAATATTAGATATTGTGGTTTTGATATTATTATCGGGATGGATGTTCTGTCAAGACATCATGCTTATATTGATTGTCATGCCAAGAAAAAATATTTTTGAAATAAAGAAAATTGTTCCTTTGTATTTCAAGGATCCGGTTTGTTTGAATCATCAAGTTTTTAAATTCAAAATTCTTCTATAATTTCAAGAATTTTGGAACAATTCGAAGATGTTTTCCTAAAAGAATTACCAAGATTTACCCCTTCTCGAGAAATAGAATTTGGCATAAATATTTATCCGAATACTCTTCCTATTTCGATACCTTTGTATTGAATGGCTCCTTTAGAACTTTGAGAACTCCGTACTCAACTCGATGATCTTCTTGAAAAAGGCTTTATTCACTTAGGCTCATCTACCTAGGAAGCTCCTATATTAGTTGTCAAGATACAATATGGAAGCTTTAGATTATTCATAGATTATCGTAAGCTGAATTCAGTAACTATTAAGAATCAATATCCTCTGCCCTGAATCAGAGATCTATTTGATCAACTTCGAGGAGCAAGGGTCTTTTCTAAAATAGACTTACGATCTGGTTACCATCAATTACGAGTAAAAGAATAAGATATTCCAAAAACTGCTTTTAAACTCATTATGGACATTTTGAGTTTACCGTAACGGTTTTTGGATTAACCAATGCTCCCGTAACTTTTATGGATATTATGCAAAGAATCTTTAGACCTTTTCTTAACGAATTTGTTATCATTTTCATTGACGATCCAAAATCCACTAGAGCATGCCCAACATCTAGAAATATTAGGCACTCTGATAAACCATTAGTTATATGCTAAGAAGAGAAAATGTAATTTTTTAATGAAGGAAATAAAATTTCTAAAACATGTAGTTTTTGAAAATGGAATCCAAGTTGATTCAGCCAATATTTCAGCCATTTTGGAATAGAAAAATCCTGCCAATATTACCAAGATAAATTTTTTTTATAGGATTAGCTGGATATTATCATCATTTTATGGAAGGATTTTCTTGCATCGCTCTTCCCCTCTCAAAGCTAACTAGGATAGAAGTGCTATTTGTATGGACTGATGAATGTACTCAAGCATTACAAATTTTGAAGGACAAATTAACTACTGCTCATGTCCTCACTATTCCTTCTAGTAATGTAAGCCGTGATGTATATATCGATGCCTCATTGCAAGGTTTAGGATGTGTTTTAATGCAAGATGAGAAGGATGTAGAGTATGAGTCATGACAATTCAAAACTCATGAACGTAATTACCTTGTTCATGATCTTAATTTAGTGACTGTAGTTTTTTCTTTGAAAATTTGGCGTTGTTACCTTTATGGTAAAAAATTTCAAGTCTATTCTGATCATAAGAGTTTGAAATATATATTCACGCAAAAAGACTTAAATTTAAGACAATGACGCTGGATAGAATTTTTGGAAAATTACCAATTTAAATTAAACTACCATCCAGGAAAAGGAAATGTGGTAGTTGATTCTTTAATTCAAAATCCACTATGAACACTCCATACTTTGATATCTTACAATATTGTTGCTACCATAGAGTAGTATGATTTTCAATTGACACCCCCTTTCACAAAATTTTCCAACATCATTGTATATCCTGAATTGAGTGAGATAATCTTAGTCCAACAGTCTGAAGACCTTTTTTTGCAATTCCTTCGGGATAAAAATCAAAATTACTCATATGATAAGGAAACATGCTTACGATTTGGATATAGATTATATGTACTTGACGATTGATCTCTTTAAGAAGAAGTATTGAAAGAGCCCATCATTCTCAGTTTATGATACACCCCAGAAGCTCTAAAATATACCACGCCCTAAAGAAGCAATATTGGTGGCCAAATATGAGAAATGATATATAAATTTTTGTAAGGAAATGTCTTACTTGTCAACAAGTAAAGATAGAAAACCAACATCCTGGTGGACTCCTTTAAACTTTACTAATTACCGGGTGGAAATAGGATCATATTAGAATGGATTTTTTCAGTGAACTACCTCGTACGTATCAATGATATAATTCCAATTGGTAATAGTAGACTGACTTACCAAATCTTCACATTTTCTGCAAATATAAACCACCGATTCGTTTCAAAAACTCAGTAAACTATACATTCGAGAAATTGTCTGATTACATGGAATGCCTTTATCCATTGTGTCAGATAGAGATTCCCATTTCGTAGGAAAGTTTTGGCAAGCAATTCAAACTTCAATATGTAAACTTTATTTGAGTACTGCGTTACACCCATAAATGGATGGACAATCTGAACGTACAATTCAAACACTAGAAGATATGTTACGAGCTTGCACATTAGATATGCCCAATAATTGGAATGGTCATTTACCCCTTGTTGAGTTTTCTTATAACAACAATAATCAAGTAAGTATCAAAGCTACCCCATTTGGAGCTTTATATGAAAGACCTCGTCGTTCACCTACTTGTTGGATATAATTGGGAAGTAGTCAACAATTTAGTCTCGAGATAATCCAAGAAACCACTAAAAAGATACAACATATTTGAGAAAGATTAAAGACAATCCTATATCGTCAGAGAAGTTATGTAGATCATCTCCAAAAACCTTTAGAATTTCAAGTTAATGACTGATTATTTTTGAAAATTTCTCATCGGAAAGGAATTTCACACTTTGGAAGGAAAGGAAAATTAGCCCCCAGATATATTGGACCTTTCACTATTTCTAATCATATTGGCCTTATAGCCTACCAATTAGAATTACCAGTGGAGTTATCCAATATTCATAATGTATTTCACGTGTTCTAGTTACGTTAGTATATTTCTGATCCCTCCCATACAATTACATGGCAAGAAATTCCTATCCAACCAAATCATGAATTTAAAGTACAACCTATTCAAATTTTGGATTACCAAATAAAACGTCTCGGGAATAAGGAAATCCCCTCAATCAAAGTACTTTGGGAAAGCCAAAATTAGCAAGAAGACACATGGAAATCATAATAGGCTATGAAACAACAATAATTCAAGGATGAATTTCTTTTTTAGGTAGGTTGATTGTAATATTCGTATTTTAATTAAGACACCCTAATCTTAATTTAATCCCTCCTAGAATGTATAAGCTCCAGCATATTCAAAAGAAGGATTTAACTACTCTACAAAACCTACAAAATGTCAAAATTAATAAAGTATCCCTTAAGTTTTAATAATTGCAAATTAGACCCTGGATATTTCAAACTACCATAACTTGACTTATACCTAACCCATAGACCCCAACATTATATTATATTGACCCTCTAGACTTTAACTAACTAGAAATTATAACTTTATCCCCCGTAACTTTACGAAATTAGAAATATGCTCCTAAACATTGCCAAAAATACACTTTTAAGGCTATATAAGTATATACCTTAACAATCGAGGACTAAAATACAATTATTTGACATTTACACAAAACCCCTTATCAACCTCAACCTTTACACAATAAAATAATGCCAAAAATCACATGTTTGAACCATGCAAACATGTGAGGTGCAAGGTACCAAGCCTTTAAACTCCTAAAACCTTCTCAAATCCACCTCCCATTTGAACCAATCATACCCCTGCTCATACACTATACAAAGCCCATGAGCTAAGCCATTTAAATTCACCTCTTCAGTGTATTCAAGAACCCAAACTTTTCTCTCAAATTAGGCAACCTATCATTTTATGCATTACATTCAATTCTTTCAATTCCAAATGATTTACATGTTGATATTATGCTTATAGCAATCAAACAGTAGGAACTCTACGTATAAAACAACCCCTAGGTGAACAAATTTGAAAAACTGCCATTAAAGCTTGCACTTTAATAGTGGACTTCGATATATTTCTTATAAACCATGTTTGAAGTTATGAACTCATTCATTAGGACCTTAGGAACTCTAGTGCAATGATAATAACCCACAAATTCATAAGGTTCGATTGATCAAACATGGCTTTTGAATTAGAAAACTCAAAACTTTGAATTCTCCTCACACAAACCACCTTAAGCCTTGAAATAAAAAACAAACTCCTCCTTAACATAGCAGAAACTTAACCATCTTCATAAGAATCCCCGCCATACTCCTAAAAGTTTCAAACATTAAGTTAAATTTTTTGAAAAACATACAGTTATGGAACTCAATATATACTACACATCGATCCATAAAACACATATATTTGGATTCCTTATGAAATTTTAGGTTGAGTTTGTTTAAAAATCATCGAGAATGTTTTATAAATGAAGGAGATATACTGGGTCAAAGATTTCAAACCCTAAAGTCAACCTTCGAGAGGTTGAAGATGAATTATTTGACTAGAAACCTAGACCACGCGCGTGGCCAATCAAAATTTTTTGAAATTGTTTTCAATACTTTTATTTTATTTTTCTAGTCAAAATGGTATAAGGTAAGGCTGTGTTTGGTCAAGCCTAGCCAAATTTATGGAAAAATAGGGTTTTAAGTTTGAAGTACTTTTCCTAAATTACAAATTGACCCCTTCTGACTTTTTCAACTTAGGAATTTTAACCCCAGATTTTGTCTATAAGTTCTTTAAAATATTTTAAGTCAAAAAGTCTCTAAACCAAAGTTCAAATTTAAACCTAGGTCCAAGATTTTAAAGTCCAAAGTTATTTACAATTAAATCCCTGAAACATTAAAACACACAGTTTTTTGGTATAAATTGTCCAAAACCAACCTCAATTCCAACAATAGTTATTCACCCACACATTTGTATACAGAATATCAAGTACCAACTCCTCTTGATATCCTCTTTTGATCCATAAGTACTTGAAAATTACCGATCAAGTAAGTCATTTTATCTCTTTGATAGTAAATTTTGCGTACTTGTTTAATTGCTTTTGACATCATTCTATGGTAGCTCTATTTGATTCCAAGTATGTATAGAAATGACCGTACTCATGTGTTAATATATCACTCATTGTTTTAATTATAATTAATCGGATCAAGTTAAAACCTTCTCATCTAATAACTGATATCATAACAATTCCTTATAATGATTCAATTCACCTTGTACTTTTGTGCATTATTATTTATTGTAAAAAGATCAATAGTAACTAGGGAGTAGACTGACGTGTTATCCCACGAAAATTTTCTACTTGGCCTATGGTGTCTGATGTTGAGAGTCGTATTTATTGCTACATACCTATGAGTGTCACTTTAATTGTGTGCCTAGCTAGTTATTATCCAAAGGTTTTGGATTACTTATTATTTAGTCTTGGTGATGGCTTATTTAATTCTATATCCCTTACTGAACTGGTAAGTGTGGGATTATTAGTTTAAACTCATTGATTTTCTTTAATGTCATTATGAAAAACATTTACATTTGACAAACACTGAATTCTAATACACTCCACCTCTCTTCTATACAAATATTTGTTATAAAATTGGTAAATCTTGCTTAGCATATTTGTGCTAATTCCTTTTTCCTCTAACTGGCCCAGGAGAAAGAGGATAACATCTCTTCCCCTTTTGAGACACACACTAATAACCTATTTCCGTATGTGACTGTTTGGGTGGAGACTAAGCCAGATAGGAGTAAGGAGTGGCAATTTTATATTTTTTACTTTATAGTTCTAGTTGACAATAAAATATAATTCACCCCTGTGGTGGTAATACACCATGTATAGTGTTTTAATAATGAATAAAGTTCTATTTTTCACAGGTTGTGACATGGACGCACTCAAGATCGCCAAGATACTTGAACCTGGAATGCTCTGATACCAACAGTGACACCCTATAAAATCTATAACTATATTGATCAGGACTAAAATTAAATAATAGAAGAGTCTAAAAAAATTGAATATCACTCTATTCATAACGGACAAAACTAACAAATGATATATAATAAAGAGCTGGCAAGTAAATAACATAAGTAAAACCATAAACTCTGATACAGTAACTAATAGTAAATACAATAAAATTATCTAAAATATAAATAAAAATCCCAAAAGAAATAACAATTACTATAATAAATCAAACCCAACTGGAATGTAAATAGGAATAAAAGAGTGAAGATGTAGTCTCGACTCCTACATCCTATATGAGAAGTAATTGAAGATAGTGCAAATGAGAATCAGGGTTTGTTGCACCGACGGCCTAGGACCTAAAAATAGAGTTCAAAAACAACGTTAACACCAAGTCTATGAAGAATAAAGATTTAATCGAATTTGGACTACAATAACAACTACACATTTTCCTACCTATATTTTAGTTGTTTTAAGGTTATCCTAACCCAACAACTCTAAATATAACATGCGTTTAAACCCCAAAACCCAAGTAAACCTAATATTTAATTATCATTCTGCCCAATCGAATATAATTATGAGTAACTATATCATAATCAAGTGTATACATATCAAGGGTAATTCCAATAAAACTAAGACAATATCACGTCTAAAGTCCACTATAGACACCCCATCCTAGTATCATCCAAATACCTCTTAGGTCCCTAACACCATTCCTTTCACCCTAGCACTCCAAACCCTAATCCAGAGGCCACCGAGGTTCCAGATACCCATTTTTCTTTTGTCAACCCTTCAACCTGAGCGATGATCATTGCACCTATATAGGGCTTTTAATCCCCTTTCCAATGGTCCATACGTTGCTTGAATCGGCCATACGATTTTTGCGTACTCACCTTTTTTCTCTAAAATCTCATCTAGAGGTTGACGGGCACTCCCGAGACACATTTGACTTTGGTAGCTCTCCAACCTGAGCGAAGCTCATTGCACCCTCATAGCTCTCTGAATCCCCTTTCAAATGGTCCATATAGTGCATGAATCATCTTCACGGTTCGCACATACTCACCTTTTTACTCTGAGAACCCACGTTTAGAGGGCATTAAGTGCTTCCATGCACCGTTTGACTTTAGTCAACTATCGAATTCGAGAGTGGCCCATATATTCTCATAGGTCTCTAAATAACCTTTCCAACAGTCCCGGTCGTATGTGATTCAAACTTACAGTTTACATTTGACATTTTATGCCCATTTTTTGATAAAGTCCTTTTTGGACTGCCTATAGGCACCCCAAATCCTCTGCCTACAGGCATATGTGTATTTTAATTTTCTAGTAAGCCAAGAATATGCCAATAGTCAGTCAAGGGCCAGCGTCGATCGATAAATAACTAAGCCTAATTCTTGTTATTTAAGGAGGTCATAACCTCATTCCTAAGGACCCCTTTTTCAGCAATTAGAACATTCTCTTCCTCGAAATCATTGCGTCTCCATTCTAAAAAAATCTAAATTTCCAACATTCCTCTCACCTTTCTTAGCTCAGTTTTCCACCACCTTTTCCCACCCAACTCATCCCTACTCCATCATCCCACTACCATAAAATCAACCTACTCCTCTTCAAAAATCAGGAGCAAAATCTTCTAAGAGGTCTACTCCTATCCTTTTTATTTCATTTCATTAGTGCATTTATTTATCTTTCTTCCATTTTGTCATATTTTAGTCTTGTTCCATTATCTCATATCAACTGACATCCTTTTTAGTACTCACATAATATATTTTCATAAAATCAAAAAAGCCAAAAAAGGGTTCACACATAAACCCCAAAGTAGGACTTTCTCATTTTTTCTACACCATTTCACTTAAGCAAGTTTTCTTCTAAATCAATTAAATAGGAGTTCTAAATTTGTGTTTATTGGTTAAACCCCACCCTTGTGACATGTCGAACTACGTGGATTTTGATGCCTATTATGGCTACATAGGCGTCCCCAACCATTATTGGGATTTGAGTCCTATTTTGCCCATTGCACTACTTTATTTAAATATTATATGTAGTAGTATTGCACGTATGTATACACTTACATCTTAGCGTTCCCACCCGAAATACACGTTCACTTCCTCATGGTGAATCGTAATTTTGTGGTCACGAACATCGTATCTTCATGTGGTTATTTTTCTTTTGTATACTCCTAACGCGAGTGGAATAATTACTTTTATCACCTATTTTTCACATCATACATGTTATACACATGAGTCATATCTTATAGAAAAAGAGAACATTATTATAGCCCATGAGAGATTAAAAGGGAAGAATGGGTGCCTAACACCTTCCCATTCCGTAACTTAGTCCCCGGACCCCTGATCTATTTGGTTTTGCATGCATTAGTTTGTTGTTTTGATGCCTTTCTTATGGGAACGACTACATTATTTTTCCTTTTTTGAGAAAAATAGGATGGAGACTCCATTTTCTATATTTTCCTCCCCTTTTGATGATGACCAATTTATATTCGCGGTACCCCGAGAGGACCCCGCGAGTGGCAGAAAAATGGCCTCCATCCTTAAATTTGCACACGTGCCGAGGGAGATTTCCCCCTTTCTCCCTCCTTTAGGGGAGAGCACCGTGCCTAAGGTATTTCGAATAGCCATAATTGCGACTCTGCTAGGGACTTTCATTTTTAGAGGACTAGAATCAATTTCACATCTGTTTTGTTTCCTTTTCTCCCCCTTCTCTATATTTTTCTACATGCGTACATATTCCTCCACTTGTATATTCTTCTTACTTTCACACTTACAGGTTGTATATATGTCTTGTTCATATCATGATGATTATATTATTCTCTCTATTATGCTCTTTTCTCATCACATGTACATACCATCTCCCTAGCATGCTTTAGTCACTTGTATATACTCACCATGTTTCACTCCACTTCTCCAGTCTACTCCCCATGCTACTTCTGTATTCTATGCTCTCCCTCATAGTAGTGGTATTTCTCTCACTTAGCATACATAAAACTCTCCATAAAATGCCAATTTAGAATCATGCATTCTTGCACACGATGTCACTTGAGCATTACAATATGGACAAAAATGTTGTCCCATACTTGGGGGTCACTTCGTAACGGGCGCCCGTACCTTCGACTTATATCGAACGAATTCACCCGTATTATACCGCTTGATTAAACTCATGATGGGAGGTATATATAAGGGAACTCATTCACATACATTGTGTATATCGAATTTTTCTCTCACACGTACCATCTCTATGAGGTATATCGTGAGGTAATTCACGTACACTCAGATATTCCAAATGGATTTTCCCCATGAACTGATGAATTATTCCTCTTAAAGACAAGAGGCATGTCATGGAAGTCATGCCAAAGGGAAAAACTTTCCACTAACCTACCAATGCATCAACCTCATATTGACGTTTGCCCTAGGACACTAATACCTAGTTTTCTAATTTTAACGCAAAACTTTACCAAAATTTTGGGTCGCTTTCTCACTCGAGTTATCGTACTATTTCGCCCATTTTAAAAACAGGATTCTGCCTATGAGGCTGGAAACAAATCAAAATTCACATACCTCCATCCTGGTCCGGCATTTCACTTACACCCTAGGCGGAACATAATATAAGTCAAACCTAGTAATAATAATAGCTACGTTGAGGATTTTCCTTTTCTCCCCTTTTCAATACCAAAAAAAAATATTTCCCCCTTTTTTTTTCCAAAATACCGAAAAATGTATTTTTCCCCTTTTCAAAAATACCAAAAACATTTTCTCCTTTCTCAAAAAAATATATTTACCCAAAATATTCCTTTTCCTTTAAAAATAAACACGAAAATTATTTGTCCCTCTCAAGAACTATCGCATACCCTAGTCTTGGCTTGACTCCCTATTGGCTCAGATCCTCCATTAAGCCACCTTGGAGCTCCACTTCTTCCTTTGATACTACTACGAAATTCGAGAGATCCCTCATAAAATTATTTATGGAGAACATTGTTGCGCATCTCCAGCTAGATTTGATGGCAGTCCTTTCTCAGCACTGCACCAAGATCGATAATCTTCAAGTAGAGGTCCAAGGGATGCAAAAAAAGAGGGTTCAAACTCCAGAGGCTCCGAAGATCGATATCATCATCCCCTAAACTATGGTTTCACACGATCCAAAACCTTTATGGATTCTTAAAGAGTACCAGCATGTCCTTCCATTCTAATCTACCAATAGTCCGCCACTAGCTTAACTGTCGATACCGAATCTTGGCAAGCAAGGGATAATTTTTCCAGATCATGTCCCTATTGATCCTAAAGAAGAAAAGTTGAGCAATGTTAAAGAAGACCTCAGGTTGTTGACTAAAAGGTTCGACTAAGTAAAAATCTCAGAGAACTATGTAGCTACACCCATATGTCTCCCTATCATAAGGCCCAACTATTGAAGATGTTCAAAATGATAGATATCAAAAAGTTCAAAGGCAACGGACCTCCTATCGTACACCTATGAAACTACCACCATGCCATGACTCTCCTCGGAGCATTAGAAAATATAATGGTGTAGATGTTTCAATAGACTCTACAAAGAAAATTCCATCTGATGGTTCCTATCAATTGAGGAATCCAGAATCCATAGTTGGGAAGAGTGGACCTAGAATTCATGACTTAGTATAAGTGCAACGAAGAACTAGAGGTTATCCATCGAGACCTAAAACTACTATAACAAAACCTATGAGAAGCAGTTAGCATATTTATCAAAAGATAGAGGGAAAAGGCTTCTACTATGATAAACTGACCATCAAAAGAAGAGCAGCTAAGCATCGTGAGAACTTCCTTCCCCATATCATAACTTTAATGGGAGGCTAGTACTACCACCATTTCAAAGCCCTATGAAAGAAAGGGGTAGAAATTAAAGAAAAGATCACACGTCAGAAGTTGGAATTAGAGAATAAGAAGCTAACTGGGCGGTTCACACCTTGGAAGTATAATAAGCCAACTAAATCTAAGTCTCAACCATTATTAACATTACTCAACCTACCACTACATGGACACCCAAAAGTTATCCCAATCCAGTAAAAAAGGAATATATCGAACTCCACTCCCCTTTAAATGTTTATCAAACCATCCTAGACCAAAATCTCATCAAACCTCTAGAAGCATGCCCATTACCAGATACCATTCCTCAAAATTTCAAAATAGATGCACATTGTAACTTCCACTAAATCACTAGGCACACCACTGATCAGTTTTTTCATCTAAATAATGTCATCCAGAGCCTTATAGATAGAGGGATCATTGCCCCTCTAGGTAATCCAAAGCCCAATACCACTCAAAATCCTCTCTAGACACACTGGACGGGGTAAATTCTATTATATTAGAAAAAAATCCATAATTCGACCCTTCCATCAGGATTAAGCCCATCAAAACACCCTGTTCATCTACCACCTCACCCAAACATAATAAGGTTTGTCCTTCCTTCCTCTTACATCCTGATAATACTACCGACCAAGCTCTATCCCTTATCACCAGGGCTCGCATAGCCATTCGTACCCGTTCCAAAGGAAGAGGCATGAAACTACCTACAGTTTTAGATCAACTTCAGGAATTTGGGCTGAACTTTCCCTAAAAAATGACCTTTGAAGAGGGTCACTATGAGAAGATCCACACCATGTTCTTAGAAGCCTAAAAATGGGCTCGGCAATTCGATTGACGGTTTATAGCTATTAGTGTAGATGACATTGTTCTAGTTATGTCTTATGTGTTCGTAGGAAATGATAAATATGTACTATCTTCGAGATACTCACGGTCCTAAAACTCTAAAGGCATTTTATCCCTTCCTTCCAACACTTCCCTAAGGAATGGGATGACTTGTATGATGAATCCATAGAGGTTGTGGAATGCATTTAATTTTCAGGGAAGGATGACATCATTGCCACCAGATGGGGGGACAATTTTGGTAACTTAGACGATGAATCAAAAGGTGAATAAGCCAACTCAATATCCTCTTTTTACAGAATGATTTATTTCAAAAAAGTTCTCGAAGGGATAAATAAGGTATCCATAATGTCTGAAGTAAATGAAGATATTCAGATTCTATTCTTCCCTACCTCTATAAACAACATGACTCGATTTGAGAAGAATTATAAATATCCAATCCTCCCACCAGCAGGTATAGATAAGGTAATGTGTCATGGAAGAACTCCCAATGCTGGGAATGACAGTCAAACAAAGTATGGCCCTTGACTAGCTGAAAAAGCCTAAGGAGAATATCACTTTATGGGGGAATTTCATATCCTCCAAAATACATAGAAATGCTATGATAAAAATACTCATAGGACCCACAGTTTCACCCACTACCACTTCGAAAAAGCTGCCCATATGGTAGGATCTATGACTACAACAAGGCGCCTCTCCTTCTACGAAGAGGAAATCCCCAAGATCGGTCCTGACCGTAACTATGCCCTAAATATCTATATCTAAAATCATGGAGAAAATAGTTTCACTAGCATGAGTGGATAACGTATTTGCTCTTAACGTCTGTTCACTGAGGACTCTTGACCGCCTAGGTTTATAGGTTGGTGACCTCACTCCAACTTCTGCTACTGTGCGTGCTTATGATAATGCTCGTTGAGAGGATATGGTCGCTATAAAACTCACATTAGGGGATGGTCCTATTACCTCAAACTGAGTTCCAAGTCACCGATATACCTACTTACTTCAGTTTGCTCCTTGGCTGATATTGGGTCCAGAATATTCGAGGTGTATCCTCTTCCCTTCATTAAAAATTAAAATTCTTCGTTGATGGCTAGGTCATCACTATTCTCGATGATGATGACAACTCTAATGGTGTCGACACAAGCAACCTAGTACTGGAAATTCAACATGGGGTTAATGACATGTTCATCTCAGGCATCAAGATTAATCCACTTCCCATCCCAGTGGGGATAATTTCAAGGACCAAGAGTGTCCAAATCACAACCCCCACGATAATGTCAACGTGATTAAGATGTTTACGAATATGCACTTTATGCCCAAATGGGGTTGGGTCATCGCCAACAAGAAATCCTCAAGCTAATAATCCTAAAATAAGCCTTCCCCCTATGACTTGGGCTACCAATCATCATCGATTGAACTCATAGCACTTAGCCGACCATATCAAAAAAGGATTTTGGGAAGAAAAAAGACGATTTCAAGAGACTGCCTAAAAGGAAGGTTTGTTAAAAGGGTAAAGACTTACCCTTCTGTGGATTCCCCGAGCCATGGTATGACCCTATTCACAAAAAGATGAAGCCCGAACTAGATATTTTCTTTAGTGAAGAAGTCACCTTTGATGAAGTCTAGAAGCATGAAGTGAAGACCCTACTAATCAAATCTATGGAAAGTACAAAAAAATCTAAAGGTAGTGACGATGATGAGTCATTTGACCTACATATACTGGGGCCAGATCTCTATAAGATCTACATGAAGGTTGAGCCGTCTGCTTTGTCCAATAATATCACCACTACTTATCAACCGGTCTTTAATTAGGATGCCATTCCTGTCAAACTTGCCCAAGTCAATCTGAACCCTGATGTTCACCCCCTCTAAAAATCATTCGAATCTACTGCTCTCTCGTCTATTTCTGATGTAATTATGAATGCCGCCTCCTTTGATGAGGTCCGCACCACTTTATTTCCTAAAAATGATTTCAATGAAATGAATGATATTTTCGAGTATCTTGCGAAGCTTTATATTAATTGCCTTGATTCTAATCAAATGATTGATGAAGTTGATATAATAAGTGAACAATTCTTAACTGATCTCAATAAGGAAAAAACTAAACAACATAATTGCATTTAAAATAATGATGATGATACTATTATTATCATTCTCGATTCTAGTATCCATCTGCGAAAGATTAAGATAGGGTCCACCCTCGACGAGCATGAGTGGTCATAATTTAAAGAAATTCTGAAGGCATTTATGGATGTCTTTACGCGGTCCTACAGTGATATTCCCGATATTGACCCACAAATAGCATAAAACGAGATTCCCACCTTCCAAAAAGTAATCCTATCAAGCAAAAGCTGAGAAAACTCCATAAAAATTTGTCTATCAAGGTCAAAGATGAAATGGTGAAATACTTGAACATAGGCTTCATTTGCGTAGTTGAATACTATACATGCATTGCAAACATCATCCATATGTCAAAATCAAGAGGAAAAGTCCACATGCGCATCGACTATCGAGATTTGAATAAATCATCCCCAAAGGATGATTATCCCCTGCCCAACATCGATATGATCATCGATAACACTGTCAATCATGCCCTCAAATCATTCGTCGATGGTTTCGTCGAGTACAATCAGATAAAGATGCATCATGACCATTAGGAAAATACTTCATTCATCACCCAGTGAGGAACCTTTTGCTACACAGTCATTCCATTCAACCTCAAGAATGTAGGGGATACTACCATAGAGATGCTACAACCATTATATATGAGCTAATCCACAAGAAGGTTGAAGTTTATGTAGATAATATGATCATCAAGTTTAAAAATCGATAAGGTCACATCCCTGCCTTGAGGAAATTCTTTGAGAGGATGCGAAAATACCTGATGCGACTCAACCCAGAGAAATACATCTGCATGTCACGAATGATAAACTCCTCGGCTTCATGGTTAGTGAGAAAGGGATCGAAGCAGACCTTGCTAAGCTTAGATCGATTCTTTAAATGTCACTTCCATGGATGGAGAAAGAAAATATCCACTTCCTGGGAAAACTCCAACATGTCAGTTAGTTCATTGGCTAACTGACCTCCATCAGCGAGCCCATTTTCATGCTTCTTCGACATGATTTAACCAAAGTTTGAAGCGAGGCATGTCAAGAAGCCTTCAAATAAATCAAGGATTACCTCACCCGACCTCTTGCCTCTGCAAGAAGGTCTTTACCTCTTCTTATATTTCACTGTCATAGATGCTACAACAAGGATTATGCTAGTTCAATACATCTGATAATCCTATAAAGAGAGGGCCATCTACACTAGTCAAAAGTTGGCAGGGTATAAGGTGAACTACACTGCATTGGAGAAGGCATGTGCCGCCTTAGTCTGGGTCACACAAAAGTTTTGGCACTACATGCTCGCATTCCCTATCAAACTGGTGTCCCAAATGGATAAAATAAAATAACTATCGAATAATTCTGCCTTGTCCAATTGCATGGCCCGATGGTTGATGTTTCTAGATAAGTGTAAGATTCACAAAATGACAACTCATCTAGGTTTCCACAATACATATATGTACGCATAATATAATTAATTAATAATCTCAACCAATTAAAAAATTCATAGAATTAAAAACCTTGAATATTATCTAGAAGAATCGTAGGAAAACCAAACTTAGAAACTAACCCTAAAGTTTCAAATATTATAAACTAGCCCCTAAAGTTTTTATTTGACTTTTAAACTTTCTATATGAGTTATAAACCCCAAGTTTTTTCCATAACAAACTTCATAACCACCTCAAACTACAAACCAACCCTTAATATTACTCCACTAAGTTTTAAAATTACACAAAGCCACCAAAGTTTGGAATATATAGAAAATGAACTTAAAACTCAACCAAAACTTTCCAAGGACCTAAACATAAAGCCCAAACTTCGTCCTCATCGGTTAAGTTAACAAGAATGCTAATAAGCATCCATTAGAGCCAATGGGAACCAAGGAAACACATGCCTTCATGTATATACAAAATTACTCATAAAATATCTTCCATTAAACTAGCCTAAGATTGCCTATTTTTCGAGACCAATCAACCCTACCTAACATCACCTATAAAAAGAACACCCTGGAGTAGAGAAAACCATTGAACCAATAGCATAAAACTAACTCAAAATTTTATCATGTTCGGGTACACCTATATTTTATGTATAGAGCTTTGTTCTTTTGATTCTACTTAGTTTCGACAGCAGTTTAGGATCCATTTATGCTTTTACATGGTTTACTTAACGTAGAAATTCCTAGCTAAGTCAATTTATAGAAAACACCATGAAAGCTTGAGGTTTAATGGTAAATTATGTGTTCTTGACTTTGAACCGATTTTGAAGTGGGAATAATTATCCTTAGACCTATAGGAATTTAACCATAATGTTTAAATTGATTATAATATACCTGCATATCTCTAAATCGAGTTTTCTTATTTCGACAGCTAAAATTTCAATGTTCAAATTCTCCGTGTATACTTTGAATTAAAACCTCAAACCAAAACTATTTTGTTCCAAATTCACACAAACACAAAAGCATATTACTTCCATTGTTCTTATTTTATTAAAACTCTATGAATGTAGAACTAAAAGTTTTGAAGTTTTACGATCTATGGAGAAGAGGCTACAATTCACCTCAATCCATAAAAGTTATATTTTTGAAATCCTAGTGAAAAATTAGGAAGAATGGATTTTGAATCATCTCAAATGGTATTCTATAATAGATTTAGTTGAAGATAAATGTTTATAACCCTACAAGTCAAAATTTTGAAGGTTGAAGATGAAGTGTGTAACACACATGCAAGTAGGGTTAATTCCAACCCGTGATAAGTTTGACTAAGCACGTGAGGGTGCGTATCCAATAAGAAAATTCTAAAATCTTTCTCATTTTTTTTTTATTTTTGGTCAAAATGGTATATTACACCGCACTGTTTGGTGAACTGCAAAGCTAGTTCAAAGAAACACCCAAACTTAAATTTTAAAACTTTAAATTATTTTTACACTTAAACCCTTAAAGTTTTTCAACTTCTGAATTTCCATCGCAAAATTTTTTAACTTATTTTTGACACCCTTAGGAGAAAAAACGTCCATTACAACTAACTTTGAAAACCTAAGGAAGTATGAGAAATAAATTCAAACTTCATTTGTATATTAGACCTCCAAAAATTATTTATATGCGATTTAGCTTTTGTTTATATAACAATTTCTTTAAAGACCCAGCCTTACTTCAATTTTTTTCTTACTCTAGACTTTCACGGACTCCTACCCTAAACCAACAAAACATATTTAAAAATCCCTAAAACCATTAAGTTATTCTTATTCAATATTAATTTCACAAAATGCTATGGTGTAAGCCTTTTGTTGTTGTCACCATGAGATGGACCCAGTATATCATATTCTCATTGATGAACTCATTTAAGTAATTCAACCATTTATGTATGTTCGATTAAGATTTTGATGATGATTTTATGCAATCATATTATTTCATATGATGCAGTTTTACCCGGTTCAATTATAACATACATTATGACCAGAGAATAAACATTAATTATACCCACGATTGTATTATTTGGCATGTATGACTTAGTTGATTGAGGCTCTAGTTATTGCTACCATATGGAATGTCTGTGATTGACTTATCATGGTTACTTTATCACCATTTATCTGGACTGATTATCTCCAATTTATTATATTGAGTTGTTGTATTTATGAATATTTCCCTAAAGCCTCTAAACTGATAATTTTGGTCTATTTGTTTAGAAACCATCCACAGTCATTAACAAGTTCTAGCCTGGATATTTCTATCTGTAGCAAATATCATTATGTATTTTATGCTATCTCACACTCACTGAAGAATTTCCATTTCTATGATACTCTTGATACTACTAATCCTTATTCTAATTATTTTGAAAATGGTATAGAATAAGAATTATCTACTGGACAATTTTTGCTTATACTTTTTAAATTTTAGATGGACCCAAGACATAAAGAAGCAACAATTTTCCCGACCCTGCAAATCATAATGCATCCTCTCTTGTATCTCTAGCAATCATTTACTCATGGATAATTAGTAGAGATTCTGGATAACCTATCATAATTTCATATGTTGCTACTTGTAAACTTATGTAACTTTATGTAGTAGCTTCACCTTCTACCCGTCATATGTTTTATTTTTTTTATTTTTTCATTTTCGTTATGTAATGTAGGAAGAACCCTACTATGTGTGTAATGAATAAAGTGCGTCGTCCTATGACTAGCATGATGTAATAACGACCTTTATTATCTTAGTTATATTTTATTTTAAGTCTTTTATTTATTACCTAATTCCTTAGACACCCCGAAAACCCGAGATGTGACAACATGGTAATAGACCAAGCGCCAAGTTTATTACTCCTATGTGGGACTTATTTAGGAAATATAGTTATTTTATTTCTTATAACTTCTTTAGATTATCTCAATACTAATATTTGTCTTGCAACCATGTATGTGTGGGACAATGTTTATCTGAACCCTGCTGGAATCGACCAGGCCCATTTCAGCCAAACTATTAGGGATGAAACGCATAATAAACGATGTAAAACTGTCCAAAATATTGATTAAGAATGGACAATTGCAACCTCGAACATCAAACATCACTTTTTGACTTGTCGATTGATAGGTGAGGAATTGGCGATAAAGCAGGCTCATCGATTTGCTAAAGATGAAGAATTTCTCCGACAAGCAATTTATTTGGCTGGGAACTCAGCATCGGCAGATGAACTACGTGCAACTCCCCCCGTATCTCCTAAAAAATATGGACAAGAATTACCATATCTAGATGCTACCACTTCATCATCTGAATAAAAAATTGGAGGTTCTGAAGAAGAGTGAGAGGAAGAAACCTAACTGGTGTCACAAGTGGAATGAAAACCTTAACCAGACACAAGAATAGTATATAAATAAACTCGTAGGAATACGTGTGATAGTAGCGTGAGAAATGGCAGTGGGAGGAGAAATGGGGTATTACGTTAACTACTAATATGGTGTGATAATTGTTGTAGCCTAAGTAGGTTAATTTTGGAAGCTAAGGCGTTGGGCAAAAATCTTGATATTTTGTTTTCTTAGGGATCAGTTGTACTTGGTTAAAAAAAATCCAATAACATAACTATGTTTTCTATAACTCACTCTTGTTATATGTTATGCTTTAATTCCTGTCGTATTCCTATAGGATGGTAAGAACACGCAACATCAACATGTCAGCACTAACCACATCACGATCAAAAATGACTTGAATAAATGCATCCACATATATGGACAATATATCCCAATGTATTTAAGAACTCATGATGTTAAATCAAGCGCATCAAAATCCTTTACCTATGTCAGGAACATAAGTGTTAGCCAAAACTCAAAGGATGAATGCTTTGAAGGGGCTTTTGCGCTAACTACCCCAGCATTTCACGGGAAACCTGGAGCATCCGAAGTCGAGAGATGGTTTCCACAGACATTAGAAGTATTAAATAGAGTAGGAATATCACCAAAACTTTGAGTAGACTTAGTCACTTACCTGTTCGAAGGTGAGGCCGATCAATGATGGAAATCAGTGAAACATACCCAACACATAGAGAATTTAACATGGCCACAATTTGAGGACATATTCTTCAAAAAGTAATTTTCAGAATCCTTGCCTGACCAACTGATGATTGAATTTCTAAGACTATAATAATAAATATGAATGTGGAAAAATATGAGGCGCGATTCATGAAACTTTATCTTTACTCCCAGGAATATATATGCATGGATATTAAGAAGTTCTAACATTTAGACCGTGGACTAAAAGCCAGTATTAAGACCTCTCTTATTCCCTTACAAACTTGGGAGTTTGGTAGAATGATTGAGGTAAGAACTCCCATTGAAAAGAACCTGACCCTATGTGGAAGTTCTCGAAACATTGCCCCAATTTCTCAAAATAACTTCAATAATCGTTCACAAAACATTCCAATCAGGAATTGTCCTACATTAAAAAATAACAAGGGATGAGCATACAGTAAAATTCGTCATAGAAATAATGGTTCCATAATTCATTGCCATGAGTGTAATGCTCCTGAACACATTAGACCCCAATGTCCTAAGCTTCATAAACCTAATTTTAACCAATGACCAGTCATGAATTCAGGAAGGAACACCGAACCTTAATAACTTTTATGGAGACCCCCAACTCCTCGAAAAGCTACTTATATTTCAACCCCTAGAAATTTTAACGACAAAGGACGAATACCAGGTAATACAACCTAAGGTCAAACTTTTGTTGTTCTGACACAATCCGATAGTCATGATGTTATTGAAGGTAATATTTCCTTCAATAATCTTACGACACATATACTAATTAATTCAGGATCAACTCATTCGTTTATTCATTTTACATTTATGATTTTAGCAAATATTACTCCCTTTATCTTAGATTATCCTATAGCCATAAGTATGCCTACTGGTATTATCATAAGGACACATCTGGTTTGCAAAAATTGTGAAGTAAAACTTGATGTGGCTACTATTGTCATTGACTTAGTAGTTTTGGATATAGTAGGATTTGTCATCATCATTGGAATAGATGCATTATAAAGAAACAATGATTACGTTAATTATTACTCAAGGTAGGTGATTTTTAGAAATTCCCAAACCCGCAAGTGTGAATTCCAAGGGCAACTTTCAGGGAATACTCCTAACATATCTTCATATTCTCTTCCACTTGTTCATGATTATGAAGATGTATTTCGTGAAGTTTTTGCCTAGTATTACTCCATCTGGGGTAATCGAGTTTGTAATCAACCTTTTCCCCAACACTTCTCCTATTTTTGTACCACCATATAGAATGTCCCCTTGGAACTATAAGAACTTATAACTCAATTAGATGAATTACTAGACAAAGGATTCATTCGACCAAGTTTATCACTGTGGGGAGTCCCTGTTCTATTTTTAAAAAAGAAAGACAAATTGTTTTAATTATTTATTGATTATTGTAGATTGAATCAGGTTACCATCAAGAGTAAATATTCGTTACGCAGGATAGGCAATTTATTTGGTCAACTGCGAAGAACAAGGGTATTTTCAGAAATCGACTTACAATCAATGTATCATCAGCTACGAGGCAAAGAGGAAGACATATAGAAAACAACATTTAGAACTCGTTATGGACATTTTGAATTTTTGCAAATTATTTTGGACTTACTAATGATCTAACAGCATTTATGGATTTAATGCACCGAGTATTCCACCCATTTTTGGACCAAATCATAATTGTGTTGATTTGCGATATTTTAATATATTCATAAAATGAGCATGATCATGAAAATAATCTGCATATAGTTTTAGTAACATTGCAAAATCATCAATTATATGCTAAGAAAAGTAAATGCAACTTTCTAATGAAAGAAGTAAAGTTTCTTGGACATGTTATCACAGAACTTAAAATCATGGTAGATCCAGCAAAAACTGTCGTTGTTATTGAATGGTCATAACCCACTATCGTAATAAAAGTTCGTAGTTTCCTAGGATTAGTCTGATATTATCAAAGATTTGTGGAAGGATTCTCTACCACTGCATTACCTCTCACGAAGATAAATAAAAAAGATGTATGCTTCAATCGGAATAGGGAATGTACCCAAGTGTTTCATACTTTGAAGAAACACTTAATTGCTACCCCCATACTCACTATACCATCCAACGATATCAATTATGATGTCTACACCGATGATTCTTTACAAAGGTTAGGTTGTGTACTCATGCAGTTAGGGAAGGTAGTAGAATATGGGTCTAGATAACTAAAAATTGACTATCAAAATTAGCTAGTTCATGCCTAAAATTAGCCACTATATTCTTTGAATTAAAGATTTGGCGATGTTACCTATACGGAGCAGAATTCCAACTCGTTTCGATCACAAAAGTTTGAAGTACATATTTAACCAGAAAGATATGAATTTATGACAACGATGAGGGAATGAAGTTCTGGAAGATTATAAGTTCAGATTACAATACCATCTAGGCAAGGGTAATGTAAGAGTAGATGCCCTAAGTTGTAAAATCAGTGGAAGATCAACCGAAATGGTTGCTTACTAGACCATAACTACTCTTGATGAGTACAATATGGAAAGAGAAACCCGTACTATTCTTCACAACATCATAGCTTATCCATCATTGCAGAAAAGGATAATATATCATCAATCCATGGATGACTTTCTTAACTCCCAACATCAAAAAATTAAAATGGGAAAGACCAGTAAGGATTGGATGATATCATTCTACAAACGAAATATAATTTAGAAATCGAATATGTGTACTTTCTAACTCCGCATTAAAATAATAACTCTTGAAGGAAGGTCATCACTCCAAGTTTATCGTACATCCAGGTAACACCAAGATGTACCATTTCCTTAAAAGGCATTATTAGTGGACAAGAATAAACCAAGAAATTAGAACTTTTATTGCCAAATGTCTAACTTGTCAACAAGTTGAAATTGAACACCAACATCCAGGTGGATTACTACAACCTCTTCCAATTTTTTCCTGGAAATTGGATCATGTTACCATGGATTTTATGAGTGGACCACCCCCAACAGCTCAAGGATACAAATTAATTTGGGTAATCATAGATTGACTAACTAAATTGACACATTTTCTTAAAGTACTCACTACCAATTCATTTTAGAAACTCAGTATCCTGTATATTCGAGAAATCATTAGATTACACAAAGCACCTTTGTTTATCATACCCAATCGTGACTCACGATTTGCAGGATGTTTTTGGCAAGCTTTATAAGAAGCCGTGGGTACCAAGTTCCTACTTAGCATTGTATTCCAACCTCAGTCAGATGGATAATTCGAACGCTTAATTCAAAAAAATCGAAGATATGTTATGTGCATGCACACTAGATTTCATAGGAAACTAGAGCGATCATTTAGCCTAAGTCAAATTTTCTTATAATAATAGATGCCAAGATAGTACCCAATCCACTCCATATGAAGCATTGTATGGAATACCATGTCGTTCTTAACTTTGTTGAAATGAATCAGGGGAAAACTATATTTTTGGACCCAAAATAATGGAAGAGACTAATGAGAAAATACGCTTGATAAGGGGAAAGCTATATTAAGCTCAAAGTAGATAGAAAAGCTACGTAGATCACCATAGACAACCTTTAGAGTTCAAAGAAGGAGATAATTTTTTCTTAAAACTTTCACCCAAGAAGGGAATAATAAGATTTAAAAGAAAAGGAAAACGCGTGCCACGATATATCAGACCCTTTACCATTATCGAACATATTAGACCAATAGCTTATCTATTAAATCTACCCCAAACTTATTGTAAATTCATAATGTGTTTCATGTATCTCAACTTCGAAAGTATATTCCCGATCCAAATCATATCATTTCATGGGAAGGACTTTTTATCCAACCTAATCACAATTTTAAAGAGAGGCCTCTTCAAATTTTGGATACGCAAGATCGAATTCTTTGCATCAGAATCACTCCCTTAGTTAAAATTCTCCAGTAACATCACGAAGCCGAAGAAGTACTTGGGAACTTAGGGATGTTATGAAACAACAATACCCCGAGTTATTTGAAGGTAATTTTGAGGACGAAATTTTTTTGGGTAGGGAGAATTGTAAGATCCGCAAAACGACAACTCGTTTAGGTTTTAACATTACATGTATGTACGCATAATTTTAAGTAATAAATAACCTTACCCTATTAAAAAATGATTGAAACGAATATCTTAAATATTAACTAGAAGAACCGTAGAAAAACCTAAATTAGAAAGTAACCCTAAAGTTTCAAATATTACAAACTAGTCGCTAAAGTTTTTATTTGAATTTTAAACTTTCTAAATGAGTTCTAAATCCCAAAGTTTTTTCATAATTAACTTCATAACCACATCAAATTACAAACTAGCCCTTAAATTACTCCACTAAGTTTTGGAAATTACACTAAAGTCCCCAAAGTTTGGAGAGTATATAAATTCAACTAAAACTCAACCAAAACTTTCCAAGGACCTAAACCTAAACCCCTAACTTTATCCTTATTAGCTAAGCTTATGAGAATGACACAAAGCATCCATTAGATCCATTGGGAACCTAGGAAACACATGCCTTCATGTGTAAAAAAAATTACTCCAAAAATATCTTCCATTAAACCAGCTTAAACTTGCCCATTTTTTTAATCAATCAACCCTCCCTAACATCACCTGTAAAAGGCACACCCCAGAGTAGAGAAAGCCATTGAATCAGTAGCATAAAATCCAACTCAAAATTTTATCATTTTTGAGTATACCTATATTTTATGCATAGAGCTCAGTTATTTTGATTCTACTTGGTTTATGTAGTAGTTTAGGATCCATTTATGCTTTTACATGCTTTACTTAATTTAGAAATACCTAGCTAAGGATTAATTTTTAGAATACACCATGAAATATTGAGCTTTAATGGTGAATTATGTGTTTCGTACTTTGAACCAGTTTTGAAGTGGTAATAAATATCCTTAGACCTCTAGGAGCTCAGCCATAATGTTTAATTTTGTTATAGTATACATGCATAGCTCAAAATTGAGTTTTGTTATTTCGGCAGTTAAAATTTCAAAGTTCAAATTCTCAATGTATACTATGAATTAAAACCTCAGACTAAAACTATTTTGTTCAAAATTCACACAGAAATAACCATATCACTGCCATGGTTCGAATTTTACTTAAACTTAGAACTGAAAATTTCAAAGTTTTATAGTCTATGGAGAAGAGGCTATAGTTCACCTCAATCCATAAAAGTTATATTTTTAAAATCCTTGTGAAAAATTGGGAAGAATGGCTTTTGAATTATCTCAAATGGTGTCCTGTAATGGATTTAATTGAATGTCAAAGTTTAAAACAGAAGTAAAAAATTTAAAGGTTGAAGATGAAGTGTGTAACACGAGCGCGGGTAGGGTTAATTCTAGACCATGGTAAATTTGACTGAGCGCGTAAATGTGCGTGTCCAATTAGAAAATTCTGAATTTTTTTCATTTTTTTTTATCAAAATGGTATATTATAACGCACCGTTTGGTCAACTAGAAAGTCAGTTCGAAGAAATACCCAACCTTGAATTTTAAAACTTTAAATTATTTTTACACTTAAACCCATGAAGGTTTTCAAATTCTGAATTTCCATAGAGAACTTTTTCTACTTATTTTTGACACCACTGGGAGAAAAAATGCCGATTACAACTAAACATAAAAACCTAAGGAAGTTGAAGAAAAAAAATTCAAACTTTATTTTTATATTAAACCTCCAAAAATTATTTATACACGGTTTAGCTATTTTTATATCATAATTTCTTTAAAGCCCATACATACTTAAATATTTTTTTATTCTAGACTTTCACGTTCCCCTGCCCTAAACCAACATAACATATTTCGAAAGCCCTAAAACCAAGTAGGTTATACTTATTCAATATTAATTTCACAAAATGCTATTGTGTACACCTTTTGTTAATATCACCAAATGATAGACCCAGTATATCATATTCTTATCAATGAACATATTTGAGAAGTTCAACCATTTACATATGATTGTTTTAAATTTTAATAATTATTTTATGCAATCATATTATTTCATATGATGCAGTTTTTATAATGACCCAGTTTTATATGTTCATATATAGTTTGATTTAAATCTTTTATTATTACATATGAGATATGGACAATGTGTTATTATGGATAATGTTAATTTATTATTTTTTGTCTAATCCTCGCTTCATAAATCATGAAATATCAAGTTAGTTACAAACATAACATTTTAAAGTTTTCGGTAGGAATATTCATATTAGAGACTAGTTTTGACCACTATAATATAACAATTGACTTGAGGTAAAAACTAAAAAGTTGTATATATATTAATTATGTTTGTAACACAATAAAAAATGTGTTAAACATAGGTTCGAGCAAGAAGTTATACCGAAATTACGAAATAAGGGCAAATCTGTCCATCCTTTAAGTCGTATTTTGTCTTATTAGCACACCATGTGTTATGTTTTGATCGGTTGGAAGGGGAATATAGTTAGGCCAACTTAAACACCTTGAACTGACCTTTTTCTTCACAAAATGATTCAAATCAAAGTCTAATAGCATATCCTAAGTTAAAAGATAAGTTTTGGCATAGAAAATGTAATTTTATGAAACTTTAGGGACTTAATTTTAAATAAAGAAAGTTTAATGGACTAAAATGAAAATATATAAAGGAACATTATGTAAATAAAATATTTTCAAGGACCTCTAAGAAATATTGAAAATGTATGGTGTAAAATTACTAAAATACCCTTCATGTGTAAAATACCCTTAATAACTTTCCACCTCGTACATGGTTTTGGACACCTCCACCGTACACATGTCTTCTTTAAATGAAAAGCCAAAACACATATCATGAATTTAGAAAAGGATAAAACACGTGTCTCCGTTTGGTGAATGAAACTGCAATACAACTCTGTTACGCGACACGTCAATGACGACTCACTAAAATGAATGCTTGGTCACCCATACACGTGTCAATACCCTAATATGTTTGGCAAACTATAAATAGAGGCCTTAGGATCAGTTATTACACAAAATTATTCCAAATATCAGAGAAATAGCGAGATAAAGTACGAGAAAATTTAAGAAGAAGTTTTGTCTTAGTGATCTAAGACTCAATATTTGTAACTTCGTACTTCTTGTTTTAGGTGAGTACTCTAACATTCCTTGTGCGTTTTAATTATATGATATTATGCAAACTATACATATTTTTTTAACTTCTTTTATTCTCAAAATTCATCTGATACCGATGATTGATTCCTTGTGATATGTTTATCTTTGTCAATGTAGACATACCGATTAAAAAGAGTTTTGAAAATAATATTGAATATTGGAAATAAGATTCGGCCTAAGGGACCTCTCTTACTGATTGACCTTTCCAGCTGGGTTATCGCTGGTGTGCCCTAAATAAGGTGTTGTGATGAACAAAATCGATTGACCAATACTACGGTAAAAGAATACGGTACTAGAGTGTGCTTGGCCATTAAAATGATATGATTGAAATAAAAAGATATTGTAATTGATTTGTCATATTTGTTCTATTCTGTACTATTCATTTTTATATACTGTCATCTCAAATTTTATACAGCAAATTCCTATCCATATATGTATATGTCTACTCTTTTGATTTGAATAGGTATCAATTTTTTAAACAAAACCTTGGAATGTCTAGAGATTGAACCTCACTCGGCTTTTAGCTGATATTGTATAACTAACCATTTTTCAGGAAATAAGTAGGCTTGGAGGGAACATAAAAGGACTATATGGAAGATTCAACTTTTAGAGATCTTTTTGTTATTTTAAGTAAAAAGTTTGTTATATCATATAGAGCATGTTTGTCTCTCTTGTAATAAGTTTTAAGTTTCGTCTTAAGTGTTAACTCGTTGTTACTTGTAATATAAATGAAGTTTCCTTTTTAGAAATCTCTGATGACGTAATTCCTTTAATTTCAGTATTTTACGATTCATAACCATGTAATTGTATTTCCATTGCATTTAATTAAGGAAACAATTTAAGTCAGAATATTTATTGCCTTGGTGGCATGTCATGACACTCGTTCCCCACTACTATTTTGGGATGGGGTCATGACAGAGGTGGTATCAGAGCATAGGTTATGAACCTGTTGACTACTGAACATAAGTTTCGAACGTTATAAATTTTAAGTTTCCATACATAGGATAATGGATTAAATATCCGACTTATGTGATAACCCTCTATATGTCTTACATTTTATATAATTGTTTTTATATAATTCTTCTTCTTATTTTCAATTTGGAGATAGTACATTACATCTTACATTGGCCATGATTGTAGAAAATGACCAAGACGAGATAAACTGCGAGAACTAGTGGTTCAAACATGGAAGGACTGGAAGGTGAATAAAAGGTAATTAAAAGTCTAGCAAGAATTTTGGAGCATCAGGTGAATAATGGAGCACCAAGAAATCTTGAACTAAGTAGTTGTACTATTGAACAGTTCAAGAAGTTAAACCCGCCATCTTTTAAAGGTACTCCTAACCCCACTAAAGCAGAAAATTGGGTGATGAAAATGGAAAAGATGTTCGATGTTCTTAAGTGTACAGATGAACAACGGGTTTCATTTTGAAAATTTATGTTAGAAAGTGAAGTCGAACATTGGTGGATAATGACTAACAGAATACACAGGGAAAGGAATAATCCCATAGGTTGGAATGACTTCTTGGTGATCTTCTACGAGGAATACTTTCCCAAAATGGTGCAAGACCAAAAAGAAACTGACTTCATGAGACTAGCTCAAGGAAATATGATGGTTAGTCAATACGAGGCGAAGTTTACTGAGTTATCCCGTTTTGGACCTCATGTTATGATAACCGATGTTTTAAAAGCCAAGAAGTGTGAACGTGGGTTGAGATTGAATATTCGTAGTCGAATTTCCATCCTAAAGTTGACATCATATAATGATGTGGTGGCTAGGGAAATAATACCTGAGAAGGATATTGAAGAATATAATCAGGTTAGAGAGGGGAAGAGGAAGTTTGGAGAACAAAGAGGAAGGAACCCCAATAACAAACCCTTTAGGACTATACGAAATATAGGACAACCTTTAGTAAACAAACCCTTTAATGTTGATAGATGCCAACGATGTGGTAATATTCATAGAGGGAAACCATGTTACTTGGAGATGAGAAGTTTCTTTGGGTGTGGCCAAAAGGGACATAAAATGATACATTGCCCTAACAAAGGGAAGGCGCCATCAAAGACCTCTAATGACAACAAGGATCATGGCAAACAAGGTAGAGTTTTTAATCTTTCTGATGCAAAAGCTTCTAATGCTGTAGTGTCAGGTACACTTTTTATATGTGCATAACCTTTTTAAGTTTTAATTGATCCTGGTTCTACCCATTCATTTGTGTCTGTGCATTTTTTTAATTGCTTTCCTAATATTCCTGAATCCATGAATCATAAAATACACATTTCTACTCCTTCGGGTGAGTTATTGACGGGAACATTAGTATATAAGTCTTGCCCTATAGATGTTAGTAGTCATAAAATATTCGTCGATTTGATAATTTTATACATAAGAGATTTTGAAGTTATTTTGGGGATGGATTGGTTAGCATCGTACAATGCTAAAATAGATTTTTTTGAGAAGAGAGTTACTTTCCAAATTCCTAACCATCCAGAATTTAGTTTTAAAGGAACTGACATCCTATCTCCCATACATATTATCTCTACAATGCAAGCTTGTAGTTTTCTTAAGAAGGGATGTCAAGGATTCCTTGCAAGTGTTATTGATTTACAAACAAAGGATCTTAGTTTAGAAGATATTTCCGTAGCTGAACATTTTTCAGATGTTTTTCCAGATGATTTACCCAGTCTTCCTCCTAGTAGAGAAATAGTTTACGATTGACCTTATTCCTGGAACTATACCAATCTCAAAACCACCTTATCGCATGACACCTTTAGAATTAAGGGAATTAAAAGTTAAATTACAAGATATGTTAGATAAGGGTTTTATTAGACCAAGTGTATCCCCTTGGGGTGCTCCAGTGTTATTTGTTAAAAAGAAGGATGTGACGATGAGGTTATGTATAGATTATCGTGAATTAAATAAGGTGATCATTAAGAATAAATATCCCCTACCTCGTACAGATGATTTGTTTGACCAACTATAAGGAGTACAAGTATTTTCTAATATTGACCTTAGGTCAGGCTATCACCAATTGAAGATTAAGGAGGATGATATTTTGAAATCAAATTTTCGTACTAGATATGGTCATTATGAATTTCTTGTGATGCTATTTGGACTAACTAATGCACCAACCGCTTTTATGGATATGATGAATAGGGTGTTTAGGAAATATTTGGATCAATGTGTGGTTGTTTTCATTAATGTCATCCTTATTTATTCCAAGAGTATTGAAGAACACAAAAAGCATTAGAGATAGTGTTGCAAATCCTTAGGAAGGAGAAATTATATGCGAAATTAAAGAAGTGTGAGTTTTGGTTGCCTAGTGTCTTTTTTCTAGGACATGTCATTTCCAAGGAGGGAGTGTCGGTTGACCCTAAAAAGATCAAGGCTATACTAGATTGGCCTAAACTAACTAATGTGACGGAGATTCGTAGTTTCCTTGGATTATTCGATTATTATAGAAGATTTGTTGAAGGATTTTCCATTATTTCCAAACCTCTATCTAGGTTAACACAAGAGAAGGTGAAGTATGAATGGTCTGAGGAAGTTGAGAATAGTTTTCGAGAACTTAAGAATCAATTAGTAACTGCCCCAACTTTGACTATTCCTTCCAGGATAGGGGGATTTGTGATTTATAGTGATTCTTCTAAAAATGATTTAGGATGTGTACTTATGCAAAATGGAAAAGTAGTAGTTGATGCCTCAAGACAGTTAAAAACACATGAGTAGAATTATCCAACCCATGACCTTGAATTAACAGCTGTAATTTTCGCTCTTAAGATTTGGAGACATTATTTGTATGGTGAGACTTGTGAGATTTATACCAATCATAAGAGTTAGAAATATATCTTTACCCCAAAATAATTGAATATGAGACAAAGGAGGTGGTTAAAATTAATGAAGGATTATGATTTAAATATTCATTATCACCAAGGGAAAGCTAATGTAGTAGCCGACGCTTTAAGTAGGAAGTCTACAACAAATTTAGCATGTCTCATTACAAATCAGGAACCTTTGTTAAGGGACTTGAGAAGTATGGAAATAGATGTACGTATTTATAACAAAGGATGAATAATCGCAAACCTACAAGTACAACCCATGTTGATGGAAATGATCAAAATTTCACAAGTAAATGATCCAGAACTGAAGAAGATTAGAGAATAAGTCATCGGGGGTAAGAGAATTGAATTTTTGATACGAGATGATATATTGAGGTTTGGAAATAGAGTGTGTGTGTCATGTGATGCCCAACTCAAGAGGCAAATTTTGGAGGAAAGTCATTACTCAAGATTCACATTTCATCCCGGATGTACAAAAATGTATAGGGATCTTCGAGAAGTATTTTGGTGGAATAACATGAAGAGGGAGATATAGGAATTTATATCTCAGTGTTTGGTTTATCAACAAGTAAAGTTTAAACATAAAAAACCATCTGTAATACCCCGTATTTTCTGCGTTATTTATTTTTGGGGATTAATGGAATTAAATGTTTATTAATTGGAAATTAATCCGGATAATAATATTAACGAGATGTGAGTTAGTATTTTAATATAATGTGCATACTTGGCATTATATGAATATTGGTAATATTGATATTGTCGTGAGACATAAATACGGCAATTTGGGAATTTTGCTTGACGCGTGTGACCGCCACGTCATGGTATTGTGTTACATAATTAAAAAGTGAATTTTAGTTCCATTAACCGTATGGTCATTTTGAGTGCGCCAACGCGTCCGGAAGGGTCGAGATAGTCAGAAAACACTAGCCGGTAGTTTAGTTTGGGTCCCGGGATATTTGTGGGCCATACCGGCATCATAAAGGGCATTTTGGTAAATTGCATTTTTGGGGAATTAAAAAGTGACGAAAATGGGAATTAAAAATCTGACTATTTCTCAACCCACTTAAACCACTAACCCCACTATATGTCATTATGGGCTACGGGAGAAGTTGATATAGCATTTCAACTTCCACAAACCATTACTCACCTCCATATTCCATCATCTTCAACCTTGGGAAAAGCTTGAGAGAGAGAGAGAGAAGGGAACCTTGAGAAGAGCTTGAGAGAGAGAGAGAGAAGGGAAGAATTCTGCAGAAAAGAAAGAGGAGGAACAACTTAGTTACAAAGATTCTACACCAAATTCTGAGATAATTAAGGCAAGTGATTTAAACCCTTTTAATTCAAGATATGTATCCATGTGTAGGAATTTTCGAAATTTACTTTTGGAGATAAATTAGACCCATGAATTGAAAGTTAAAGGACATGAATTATGTAGGAATTGCATGTAGTATATTCTGGACGAATTTATATGTTGAAAACAGAACCTTGATGATCAAAAGGTAGGATTAGAAGAAACTTAATGATGTTCTTGAATGGAAAAAATCTGGGAATTAGTTTGATGTAGTTTTAATCCAAAGTAAGCCTTTAAATGATGAATTATGGAATTTAGAATGTTATTACTGATGTAGGATGTTAGTATAACGTTATAGTAACCTTATCTTGAAGTTTCATGCTTAAAAATGGTGATTTGGGACGAAACTGTAACTGCAAAACGAAGCAGCCCGTAACAGACCTGTGTAATCGATCGATCGACATTCATCAGTCGATCGATCGACCACAATCGGTCGATCGAAGGTCAAGGTCGATCGATCGACCTTCCCAGAATGAATAAAGTTTTCCTTAATTGAATTTTAATGATGATAACCCTTAGATAATATTATTGGAGACATTGTGATTACCCTAAATTTTAAGGAAGACCAGTAGGCATGATTTTGAGATTTGACAGTAATTGGAATTTAATTTGAGGAATTATTCTAAATTAATGAAATTCGTTATGTGAGGTAATATTTGGGTTAATAGTACAAATTTGAATAATTTGATGAAATAAGGTTTGGGGCAGAAGTAAGGACCTTAGGTATAGCGATGTTATATGAGGGAATTATGGGAACTTAATAGTCTATTCAAGACAGGTTTTAAGTTTAAGATATTACGACGTGAGACGTGTCGACTATTTAATTTATATATTGTCGGGACACTTGAAATATATGAATTGGGAATAATGGTATAATGATGTAGAGAATACCCTTATTAATATTGATATATCTAAGATGTGTGAATGCTTAGTATATAACTTTGTATATGTATGACATACCTACCATACTTGCTATCACGGGAGGTTACGTTCGCTTAGGACCTTCTTATCCTTGTGTTGCCCGGATTTAGATTGGTGCCTAGAGGACATAGTTCAAGAGAATGACTTATTTGTGAGTTAATAAGCCAGCTGACTATGGAGCGTAGGTATGTACGTGACCATGGATATGATTGAATTATGTTCGCCTCCATTTATGTGTGTGGTGTTTATTCCAGGGATGGATAGCAGAGTATGTGTGCACCGCAGCTTAGCCTTTGGGTGCTTGTATTGTATATTTATGATGTGAAAAATATACGGTTATATGAGAAGGAATTTAAGATGTTAAATCGTGAGTTTAATTATGTTAATATTTTGAAAAGATAAACAGGGAACTTTTGTCTATAAATGGTATTGTTAATAATTGTGAATCCGGGAATTAAAGTAGAACTCTCTATTTAATTATTAAGGTTGGAAATTTAACGTGAACCGAGTAGAAGTGTTAGAAGCTCTTTAGATAGTTATGAGATAACACACGAATGGGTACAGGAACGTTAGGAGTGCACAGTTAGACGAGAGGTGAGTATATCACGTGAGAGCACGTCCTAACATGTACTTTGCATATATTGTTTTAAATGTTTTTAAAGCACTTGCAGGTTTTAAAATATCTCCACATTCGGGCTCTGACCCGTTTGCTTTCAAATCTATCTTTTTGTAAAATCATTTTAGGTGCCCAGCCACAAGGTCACCATGCATAGGATTTCCATTCTGACGATGAGCTGTAGCTGGTTGTGGAAGCTACAGGGATTTGCTTTTAGACGCTTATATCATTTGGATTCCTTATTCATTATTCCTAAGTTGTAGGGCATGTTGCCCAAGTTCTATTAGATACATTTCCATTTCAGTTTTCAGACTTTGGCATGCATTCATTTCAGTATTCAGTATTTCATCACTTACTTCAGTTGTGAGATTGTATTATGAGGAGTTTTTCCTCCAGTTTTATTTATATCATGTTACGGTTATTCTATTACTTCATTATGGTGAATGGTGTTATTATTTCTTCATTACACTTATTGCATGTTAATCAGACTTTAAATTAAAATTTGGCAACTTACTTTTTAAATACTAGGTGGTTAGTAATAATAAAAAATGTTTTCGACAGTGATGCTATTAACTGAGCCAACTTGGCGTTTTGATTTAATTTAATAAAGGAGTAGCTACCCGGTATTTAATTAGTCGGGGTGTCACACCATCAGGATTACTGCAATCCCTACCTAGCCCTGAGTGGAAAAGGGAATATATTACTATGGATTTTGTGACAGGTTTACCAAGTAGTTCAAATGGTAATGATTTTATTTGGGTAATTATTGATAGGTTAACTAAATTTGCTCATTTTCTTGCCACTAAGATTACCCATTCTTTAGAAAAGTTAGCTAAGTTGTACAAGCGAGAAATTATTAGGCTTCATGGATTCGTGTCTCGCTTCTGGAAAATCCTACAAGAAGCCATGAGAACAAAATTAAATTTCAGCACCGCTTTTCACCCTCAAACGGATGGATAATCTGAGAGAACCATTCAAACCTTAGAGGATATGCTTAGGGCATATGTACTTGATTTGAAAAGGGAATTGGGATGATCATTTACCATTAGTGGAATTTGCATATAATAATAGTCATCAAGTAAGTATTCAAATGGATCCGTATGAGTCACTATATGGTAGAAGGTGTCATTCCCCTGCATGTTGGGTAGAAGTTGGAGAAAGAAAATTATTGGGACCAGAATTGATCCAGATCAGAACAGAGAATGTAAAATTGATACTAGACCAACTTCGAATCGCTTAAAGACCTCAAAAGAGTTACGTTGATAATCGACACCGCCAACTAGAATTCCAAAGAGGCGATCATGTGTTCTTACGAGTATCACCAGCAAAGGGAGTAATCCGATTTGGAAAGAAAGGGAAATTGAGTCCAAGATACATAGGACCTTTTGAAATCCTTGAAAGGATAGGAGCTGTTGCGTATAAAATAGACTTACCCCTGAACTCTCTAGTGTGCATAATATGTTCCATGTGTTAATCATGAAGAAATACGTCCCAGATCCAACGCATATCCTACGTCTCGAACCTCTTCAAGTTAGAGAAGATTTGTCATACATTGAGCATCCGATAGAAATTTTGGACCATAAAGATCAAATATTACGAACCAAGGTAATTCCGTTGGTCAAAGTTGGCATAATCATTCCATTGAAGAAGAAACGTGGGAGAAGGAAAATTAAATACAGGAGAAATATCCCTACTTGTTTGGAAATTAATGTAAGTCAAGTTTGGGGACCAAACTTTTTATAAGGAAGGTAGGATGTAATGACCCTAGTCTTATATGTTCATATATAGTTTGTTTTAAATATTTTATTATTACATATGAGATATGGACAATGTGTTATTATGGATAATGTTAATTTATTATTTTTAGTCTAATCCTCCCTTCATAAATCATGAAATATCAAGTTAGTTACAAACATAAAATTTTAAAGTTTTCAGTAGGAATGTTCATATTAGAGACTGGTTTTTACCATTATAATAAAACAATTGACTTGAGTTAAAAACTAAAAACTTGTATATATATGAATTAGGTTCTTAACACAACTAACGGTGTGTTAAACATAGGTCCGAGCAAGAAGTTATACCGAAGTTAACAAATAAGGCCAAATCTGTCCATCCTATAAGTCAGATTTTGTCTTATTAGCACACCATGTTTTATGTTTTGATTGGTTGGAAGGGGAAGCTAGTCAGGCCGACTTAAATATCTTGAAATGACCTTTTTCTTCAGAAAATGGATCAAATCAAAGTCTAATAGCATATCCTAAGTTAAAAGATAAGTTTTGGGGTAGAAAATGTAATTTTATGAAACTTTAGGGACTTAATTTTAAATAAAGAAAGTTTCAAGGACTAAAATGAAAATATATAAAGGACCATTTTTTAAATAAAATATTTTCATGGACCTCTAAGAAATATTGAAAATGTATGGTGTAAAATTACTAAAATACCCTTCGTGTGTAAAATGACCTTAATAACTTTCCACCTCGTACATGGTTTTGGACACCTCCACCGTACACGTGTCTTATTTAAATGAAAAGACAAAACACATGTCATGAATTCAGAAAAGGCTAAAACACGTGTCTCCGTTTGGTGAATAAAACTGCAATACAACTCCGTTACGCGACACGTCAACGACGACTCACCAAAATGAATGCTTGGTCACCCAGACACGTGTTAATATGTTTGCCAAACTATAAATAGAGGCCTTAGGATCATTTATTATATAAAATTCATTCCAAATATCAGAGAGAAATAGCGAGAGAAAGTATGGGAAAATTTAAGAAGTAGTTTCGTGTTAGTGATCCAAGACTCGATATTTGTAACTTCGTACTTCTGTTTTAGGTGAGTACTCTGACATTCCTTGTGCGTTTTAATTATATGATATTATGAAAACTATAGATATTTTTTGAATTTATTTTATTCTCAAAATTCATCTGATACCAATGATTAATTCCTTGTGATATGTTTATATTTGTCCATAGAGACATTTCGATTAAAAAGAGTTTTGAAAATGATATTGAATATTAGAAATAAGATTTGGCCTAAGGGACCTCTCTTACTGACTGACCTTCCCAGTTGACTTATCTTTAGTGTGCCCTAAATAAGGTGTTGTGACGAATAAGTTCGATTGACCCTCAACTACCAGGGAATACTGCGATAGAAGAATACGGTATTAGAGTGTACTTGGCCATTAAAATGATATGATTGAAAGAAAAAGATATTGCAATTGATTTGTCGTATCTGTTCTATTCTGTGCTATTCATTTCTATATATTGTCATCTCAATAATCAATGCAAAACAAAACCATAGAATGTATATGTCTACTCTTTGGATTTGAATAGGTATTAATTTTCTAAACAAAACCTTAAAATGTCTGGAGATTGAACCTCACTCGGCTTTTAGCTGATGTTGTATAACTAACCATTTTTCAGGAAATAAGTAGGCTTGGAGGGAACGTAAAAGGACTATATGGAAGATTCAGCTTTTAGAACTTTATTTGTTATTTTAAGTAAAAGTTTGTTATATCATATAGAGTATGTTTGGCTCTCTTGTAATAAGTTTTAAATTTCGTCTTAGGTTGTAACTCGTTGTTACTTGTAATATAAATGAAGTTTCCTTTTAGAAATCTTTGATGACGTAATCCTTTAATTTTAGTATTTTACGATTCATAACCATGTAATTGTATTTCCATTGCATTTAATTAAGGAAACAATTTAAGTCAGAATATTTGTTGCCTTGGTGGCATGTCAAGACACTCGTTCCCCACAACTATTTTGGGATGAGGTCGTGACAGTTTTACCCGGTCAATAATAGAATACATTATGACTAGGTAATAATCTTTCGTTATACCCATAATTGTATTATTTGGCCTGTAGGACTTAAATGATTTATGGCCTACTTTTTACTACCATATGGAATGTCTGTGATTGAATTAGCACAGTTACTTTATCTCCAGTTGTCTGGATTGATTATCTCCAATTTATCTATTTGAGGTCTTGTATGTATGACTATTGCCCTAAAGCCTCTTAAAGGATAATTATGGGTTATTTGTTTAGAAACCATCCACAACCGTTGACTAGTTCTAGCTTTGATATTTCTATCTGTAGCAAATATCATTCCATATTTTTATGTTATCTCGCACTCACTAATGAATCTCCATTGTTATGATACTCTTGATACTACTAATTATTATTCTAATTATTTTGGAAACTGTATAGAATAAAAATATCTACTAGGCAATTTTTCTTATATTTTTTAAATTCCAGATGGACCCAAGACATAAAAAAGGCAACAATTTCCCGACCCCAAAAATCAAAATGAATCCTCTCGTGTATCTTTAATAATCATTTACTCATGAAAGATCAATAATGGTTCCAGCAAAGCCGTCATAATTTCATATATTGCAACTTATAAGTTGATGTAACTTCATATTGTAGCGTCATGTTGTAGCTTCATGTTGTACCAGCCATATGTTGTATTTTTTTCTCTTTTTTCAATTTCGTTATGTAATGTAAGAACAACCCTAATATGCGTGTAATGAATAAAGTGCCCTGTCACTATAACTAACATGACGTATGATGATGCTAAGATTTAGCACCACCAGATAAGAGGTGGAGAGATCAAACGGTAATAACAATGGCAGCAATAGAGTTATATATGTGTGTAAGTGTATAGAAGGGGATGAGTATAAGAGGAATAAGATAATGATGTATAGTGGTTCAGCCAATTAGGCGTATATCCACTGTGAGTGTGTGATCATCTAAATATGGGCACTAATGGCCTTGGATACAATGCACATAAACTCACTATCTCTATCTATTGTGTACAAGCAGAGTTTTAGCTAGGGTTACAATTATCGATCCCTTTGCAGGGTTGTAGGTGACTAGTATATATAGGGCTTGGGGGGAGTAATGTACCCCCCAAGCATACATAGTGCATGTGAATGATGATCTAGCCAATCCCCTGTTGACACCTGGCCGTGCCACTAGTGATTAATGATGACATAATATTCCCTCATGTGAGGGGATAATATTGTTATAACGATCTAGTCCACGTGCTATACGAGTATCACGCACACTAATCCATGCATCTCCCAAGTCACGTGCTATGATGACATCACCCTCGGCCTAAGATGTCAGGCCAAGGCTAATGTTAATGCTGGCATCGGGTCTGACTGAATGTGGCCTCGTATTATCATCCCCTCGTACGATCATTCGGGCCATGATGAGGGGTCGGCCCCTTGAAGGGTCGTCTTGGTCATGATGAGGGGTCGGCCCCTTTAAGGGTCATTTCGGCCATGCTGAGGGGTCGGCCCCTTGAAGGGTCATCCGGTCCATGATGGGGGGTTATCCCCTTGAAGGGTCATCCTAGCCATGATGAGGGGTCGGTCCCTTGAAGGGTCATCTGGGCCATGATGAGGGGTCGGCCCCTTGAGGGGTTATCTTGGCCGATCCTTCCTGTAGAGGATCCGTGGTCTTTGGACTCATCTTAAGCCTGAGCCATTGCCTGGGTGGAGGACACCCTTAGCCTGGACGAGGGTATATATGGGTATATCAGTCACCCCCGGCCCTTAGCCATCGATGTTGTTGAGATGGATGAGGGGTATGTTGCCTTGGAATTCTTAAGTGTGTGGCAAGATGGATGAGTGACATTTGTTAAGTTACATATTGTCAGGTGCCCATCGTCGTTTCAGTTTCCCAGATGTGGCGGCTGCACATTCAGCTTGGTGCTTTGTGCCCTAATGATGCTTCTCCTCGTGGGCTGTGTTTTGCATTAATTATTGAGACAACTAATTAACAAAGTATATAAAGGATTTTTGAAACATTTATTCTTTTCTTATCCTTCTTCTTCGTGCGCCAGCTTTGTCTCTCTAACTTTTTAGATATTCCAACCATAATTTCTGCGATTTGTCTCAAGCTTCGTTGTCTTCACCTCAATCCTCAGGTAACCATTCTTTGCTTTAGATTCATCATTTAGCCTTCAACTTCTGTTTATAATTTGCATTTTGCATTTGGGTTTCTTTTCATTTTTTTCTTGGTTGTTTTTCTTTTTCTAGTGTGTATACCCACCTTACAGTGGTGGTCGTAGGGCAGCATTTAGACTTTTAAGTTCTTCAGCCTTCGCCCCCCTCTTTCAGTGGTGGTTTAGTGCCTCTTTGTGGCATTTCTAGGGCTTTCTTGCTTTTTTTAGCATTCTTCTCCCGCGAACTGTTCTTCTTGTTCTTGAGTGTTCAAACCTAAAAACTCTTCATTTCTTTAGGTTTGATCCAAGAGTCAAATTTGGTCAACTGTGAACTTGTTTGTAGTTAGCTTATCCAAATTCCTTTGAGTGTAGGGTCTTCCCCTTAATGCTTAGAAGACTTTAGGATTTAGCCGAGGAATTCCGAGCCTTGAGGGAGAAGTTTTTTGTTGAGATTTGACGGATAGAGGAGGAGGACTAGTGAAGACGAGGGGCCGACCCTAATTGGGTACGACCCATTTTCCCCGTTCCTTTAGCCACAATAATACCATTTGAGTCCTACGGGGCATCTTGTCGTCCAGCTGAGAGTCAGTCATACGAGGGGGAAATGAATGAGAGAGCATCATCGTCGTCGGGTGCTGGTCCTTCTAGGAGGAGAGAGACATTAACTCTTAGCCCAGGTCAACAGGCCGAGGGGATAGACAATGCAAAGGCTATCCTTGTGATAGCCATGTCTCCTCTTGCTTTTCAAGTAGCCTTTCCAGATGGCCCTCCGATAGGCGACGAAGTTGAGGGATCCGGGGATAATAATGAGAGCTCTAATGATGATGGTCGAGTTGACACTTCTAGCGCCTCGGCTTACGTATCGTCGGTTAAGGATCCTGACCTCTTATTATGGAGGCATCTTTTTGGTATATAGTCCAATATAAGTATAAGGGTCCCAACTGAAAATGAGAGGGTCTTCTAGGGGGACGAGGGATATATTACTGTTCATGAGCAGATGCTAAGGGTAGGTGTTAGGTTCCCTCTACATCCTGCTATAGTCGACATCTTATCTGCCCTTGAGGTTTCTCCTTCTTAACTTCCTCCCAATTCATGGAGGACTATTCTCGACCGTGTCTCCCTTTGAAAGAATACCTTCACCGACGAGCCCTCGGCCGATTTGTTCATAGCCTGTTACAATATCATCTCGTCATCTAAATAGCCTAGGTATTTTCATTTGGGGGATAGGAAGTCCGACAAGAAGCTTCTTCATGTAGCTCAGACTTCCAATCATGACTGGAAGAAGAGGTTTTTCTTCATCTATGGTGATTGGGATTTCCCCGTCGAGGCTGATCCCGTAGAAGACGGTCCAAGGGTTCCTAGGGCATGGTCCAACCCCTCCATGAAAGTACGTTTAGACCTCGGACTCATCTTGGAGGAGAGGGTCATTGTTGACTACCTGAGGGAACGAGGGAAGGAGGGTGAACTTGCCAAATTTGAAGATTTGATTACCCCTCACTTCCTCAAAGAAGCTGGTCTGAGGGTCAGCCCCCTGACAGAATTATGTGAGTAGATTTTTGCTCAATTTTTAATTTTCTCCAAGTGTTTCATATTTGCCACTGTATCTTTCTAATAATCGTCCCTTTTTCAAGTTATCCCGCAAATATATTTGATTAACTCTGGGAAATGACTGCCCCAAGATTACTGTCTGGCTTAGGAAAGAAAAAGGTCAAAGAACCTCAGTAGGCTCAAAAGAAGACAAAGGTCGTGAGGTCGATGGAAGATGAGCCGACCTCTGATAGTAAAAAAAGAAGGAGCCCGAAGTTCCTGAGGGCTCTCGGCCTGACTCACGGGAGAGGGAGAGGGTAGATATGACTCAGGCATACACTGAGGGGACCATCTCCTCTTCTAGCATGGGTGCCTATTATTCTCAGAATCTTGCTTTCCTCAAGGATGAGCCCTCGTCCCTCATAGCCAACCTGAGGGCGGCCAAAACCTCAATGTTTTCTGTACCCTCGGCCACAGATTATGAGTTCTTATCAAAGATGCCCCCGACCAAGGTCTATGATTAAGGTCTGCACACTTTGGCCCAGGTACCTCTTTCAACCTCATTCTTTTTGATTTATCATTTCGTGAACTGTTCCCTCAGCCCATTTTAACATGTTTTTGTCTATGCAGTCTATCTGTGCCTTCATCTCGGCTACCAAGTGGATGGCTGAGAATCAATAGAAGTTCCATGAGGCCGAGAGAGCTATTCATCATGAGGTCGATCTGAAGACTGAACTGTAGACTATGAGGGCTGAGTTGGAGAGTGTAAGGACCGAGCATGCCAGGGTCCAAGGTGAGCTGGCGAAGCAGTACAAGGCCGACCTGAATGTGAAAAATACCCTTATCAAAGAAAAGGAAGAAGCCTTGACCGACCAGGGGTCCCAATTCAAGGTTGAACTTTATGAGGCAGTGAAGAAAGTCGGGGCTGATGCAGTGGAGGCTTACAAGCACTCTGATGAGTTCCAGGGCTTTAGCCTTGAGTACCTGGAGAGGGGAATTAAGACGGCCTGTCAGTGGCTCATCCTGAAGTTTCTGATGCTGTATCGTCAGTCAGCCCCTCTCTAGAAGCGGTGGAGATAGACGAACCACTTATTGCTGAGGCCCTGGCCCGTGTGGAGTTACAAGTGAACATTGAAGGCATTGGCACCTCTGAGGATCGACCTTTCTGGTCACTGAAGAAACTCCTTTGATTGACGTTGAAACCTTGCCTTCTGATATTGCCCAATAGGGTGGCTGTCTGTAGCCCATACCCTCTTCATGTAATAAATATTTTTGTAATTTATTTTTGTTGGACAATCAATTGTAACATGGTTTATAATATAATGTCTCTTCATGTCTTCTATGCTTCTCTTACATGATTTATCTTAGCTCATGATATTTTGAATTGACCATCCCATTAACTCCACCCTCGTCTTTCTTGAAGGTAAATGGGGGGTCGTCCCCACCATTTTCCCTCATCATAGCCGTGGGTGGTTATCACCAATTTAATGTTTTTAAAGTCCCCCTCGTCTTTCTTGGGGGTAAATGGGGCGTCGTCCCCACCATTTGCCCTCATCATAGCCGAGGGTGGTTATCACCAATAATGTTTTCAAAGTCCCCCCTCGTCTTTCTTGAGGGTAAATGGGGGGTCGTCCCCACCATTTTCCCTCATCATAGCCGACGGTGGTTATCACCAACTTAATGATTTCAAAGTCCCCCCGTCTTTCTTGAGCGTAAACGGGGGGTCATCGCCACCATTTGCCCTCATCATAGCCGAGGGAGGTTAGCACCAACTTGATGGTTTCAAAGTCCCCCTCGTCTTTCTTGAGGGTAAATGGGGGGTCATCCTCACCATTTGCCCTCATCATAGCCGAGGGAGGTTATCACCAACTTGATGGTTTCAAAGTCGCCCTCGTCTTTCTTGAGGGTAAATGGGGGGTCGTCCCCACCATTTTCCCTCATCATAACCGAGGGTGGTTATCACCAACTAATGGTTTCAAAGTCCCCCCTCATTTTTCTTGAGGGTAAACGAGGGGTCGTACCCACCATTTGCCCTCATCATTGCCGAGGGTGGTTATCACCAATTTGATGGTTTCAAGGTCCCCCTCGTCTTTCTTGGGGGTAAATGAGGGGTCATCCCCACCATTTGTCCTCATCACAGCCGAGGGTGTTTTCCACCAACTAAATGATGTTTTAAATTTTAAGTCCACCTTCGTCTTTCTTAGGGGTAAATGGGGGGTCGTCCTCACCTTTTTCCCTCATTATAGCCGAGGGTGGTTTAACGAGGATAACCCCAATCATACTAGAATTAACAAACACAAGATGATGGGCAAATATGACATTCTCATTAACATTCCAAGTGTTCTGTTGGAGCAACACATTCATTATAATTGTGGTCCGATAGGACATTAAATTATTGGTAGTATTTCTTCAAATGATCTGCATTCCAGGGTTTCCAAAAGGCTTCCACCTTATGGTTCTCTAGTCTGTAGGTTCCAGGGACAACTTTATCAATGACCCTATATGGGCCATGCCAATTTGGGTGGAGCTTATAAGGCTTTTACCAAGTCTTTTTGAGGACTAGGTCCCCCACAACGATTGACCTTTACCTCACCCTCTGGTTGTAAAACCTGGCAGTCCTCTACTGGTAGGAAGCTTGCCTTATCTCAGTGTCTTCCCTCCTTTCCTCTATCAAATCCAAGTCAAGTCTCCTTTCTTATATATTTCTATGGGGGTCATATATTTGGACCCTATGAGTAGGAAACCCAATCTCGGTGGGGATGACGGCGTCTGAGCCGTACGCCAGCATGAACGGGGTTTCTCCGGTAGGAGTCTTTTTTGTCGTCCTATAGGCCCACAGTACAGCGTATAACTCCTCAACCCATCTTCCTTTTGCCTCCTTAAGCTTCTTCTTGATCCTGTCTAGGATTGTTCTGTTTGTGACCTCGGTTTGACCATTAGCCTGAGGTCGGCCTGGGGTTGAGAAGAATTGTTTGATACCGACTCTTTCGCAGTATTTCTTCAGAGATGCATTATTGAATTGAGTCCCGTTATCTGAGATGAGGGTGTTAGGGAGACCATATCTGCATATAATGTTTTTCCAGTTAAATTGGAAGGTCTTCTACTTGGTGATCATTACCATCGGCTTCGCCTCCACCCATTTTGAAAAATAGTCAATTGCTATGATCAAGTATCGATAGTTATTGATCGCCCTAGGCAAGGGTCCTACTAGATCGATTCCTCATACTGCGAATGGCCATGGGGATATGATGGAGGTAAGAGGATGATGGGGCTGGTGGGGTATGTTGGCGAACCTTTGACACTTATCACACTTTTTAATGTATGTCGTGGCATCTTCCCCCAAGTTTATCCACCAGTATCCCTGGGTTACTATCCTCTTTGCTAGCGATCTTCCCCCAATGTGTCTTGAACATGACCCCTCGTGCACATCTTGTAGAATGTGTGGGACCTCATATGGGTGCACACATCTGAGCAAGGGGAGCAATAACCCCTTTTTGTACAAGGTGTCCCCGTTGATAGTGAATTTCGTAGCTTTGTATCTCAACTTCTTCCTTTCTTATTTTGCTTCTGGCATCTCCCCCTCTTTAATGTATCTGATTAGAGGGTCCATCCATGAAGCCTCCCTGCTAATATTTAAGCAAGAGCCAAGTGTTCCCTCTGCATCTTCAATCGTTGGTCGAGGCAAGGTTTCCACTGGGACTGTTCTCCAGATATCTGTCCTAGTTGCTGAGGCTAGCCTAGCAAGTGCATCGGCCCAACCATTATCCAGCCTAGGTATCCTCTTCAAATTTACTTCTCCAAAACTCTTTAATAGTGTCTTTACTCTTTTAATATATTTGTCCATTCTCTCATCCTTAGCCTCGTAGGCTCCCAGTATCTGATTTACTACTAGCTTTGAATCACTATGGACCAAGATATGGCCGACACTAAGAGACTTAGACAAGGAGGGGCTTGCTATCAGGGCCTCATATTCAGACTCGTTGTTGGAGGCTTTGAAGTTGATCCTCAGGGCATACTCAATGTCTGTACCATCTGGTGCTGATACTATTAATCCATCCCCATTTTCGCTCTCGCAAGAGGACCCATCAATGAAGAGGTTCTACACAGCCTGTTCCTTTGAGAAATTTCCCTCAGTGAGGGATCCCCATCTAAAAAGATATTTTCCCTCTTCATTTTTTGTAACTTTTTCTCTAGCGGTTCTTATCTTGGCCTTACCTGCGAATGGGTCAATAATTCTGCCTTGCCGGGTATCTGTCTTCTCGAGGCTCTCCTCTTCAGCCTCAGCATCTTCCCAAGTAAATTCAGCCACGAAATCAGCTAGCGCTTGCCCTTTAATGGCCATCCTTGGTTGATATACAATGTCAAACTCTCCCAGCTCTATATCCCAGGCCATTAGCCTTCCCGATTTTTCTAGCTTGTGTAAGACCTTCCTAAGAGGAGAGTCAGTGAGGATGACCATTATATGGGACTGGAAGTATGGCTTCATCTTTCTTCATGCATGGATCAAGGCATTGGATAAATTCTCCATCCTAGGGTATCTTTGATCTGCCTCCTGGAGTGCCTTACTGTTGAAATACACGGGCTTTTATACCCCATCCTCTTCTCTTACAATGGCTGCACTGATGGCTGATTCTGAGACGGCTAGGTACACATGTAGTCGTTCTCCCTGCACTGGCTGTGACAACAGTAAGGGAGACCCTAAGTACGACTTCAATAATTTAAAAGCCTGGTCACACTCTTCATTCCACTCAAAGTCCTTTCAAAGAATTTTGAAAAATGGTTAACACTTGTTTGTGGCTCTGGATACGAACCTATTCAAAGAAGCCACTCACTCGGTGAGCTTCTGAACGTATTTAATGGTCCTTAGGGTCTTCATTTCTAGGAGGGCCTTCATCTTCTCAGGATTGGCCTCAATGCCTCTTTGATTAACAATGAACCCCAAGAACTTCCCTACTCCGACCCTGAAGACACATTTGGTCGGGTTGAGCTTCATCCTGTACTTGTCCATTATGTTGAATGTCCTCTCGAGGTCAGCCACATGATCCCCAACCTTCAAACTCTTGGTCAACATGTCATCTACATAAACCTCCATAGACTTCTCGATTTGGTCTTTGAATATTTTATTCACAAGGCGCTGATACGTTGCCCTCGCATTTTTTAGGCCAATGGGCATGACCCTATAATAGTATGACCCCTTGTCGGTAATGAAAGCTATTTTTTTCGAGTCTTCAGGGCTCATGAAGATCTGATTGTAACCTGAATAGGCATCCATAAAGCTTATGAGCTCATAGCCTACGGTAGCGTCTACCATCTGGTCAATGCGGGGGAGAGGGAAACTGTCTTTGGGATAATGTTTGTTGAGGTGGGTTAAGTCTACGCACATCCTCCATTTCTCATTGGCTTTTGGGACTATGACTGCGTTGGATAACCATTCGGGATAGATGACCTCCCTAATAAACTTTTCATCTTCTAGGTTCTTGATCTCATCCCTAATGACCTCATACTTTTCTCGAGAATAAATCCTCCTCTTCTGCTTCATTGGCTTTGTACCCTCTACCACGTTGAGCTTATGACTCATAATTTTGGGGTCTATCCCCGTCATATCTGCATGACTCCATGAGAAGACGTTCTGTCTTCTCCTTAATAGCTTGATGAGATCTTCTTTGATGTCTGTCTTTAGAGCTTTGCCTATTTGGATGGTTTTTTTCGGGTCATCCTCATTGAGGATGATGGATTCTACCTCTTCAGCGGCTTCTCCTTTCTTCAACTTTGTCTCATCCCTGGGGTCAAGGGTGTCAATATTGTAAGTGGTCATTGCCTTCTTATGTGCCTCCCTTTATTCGAAGGAGTTGAAGTAACATTCCCGTACCGTCGTCTGGTCTCCCTGAACATCCCTTACCCCATAAGGGGTCGGGAATTTTATCATCTGATGAACCGTGGATGACACGACCTCAAATTCCTTGAGGGACACTCTCCCCAGTATAATGTTGTAAGCTGAAAAGACGTGTTCATCCATCACAAAAAAGTTGACCTTCTTGGTAAGCCATCTCGACCACTCGTCCCCCATCCTAACATTTTTTCATACACTCCTAGAGGATGAACTTTCTCCCCACAAAAACCAATCAATGGGTGATGGTATGGGGCGAGCCTAGCACGAGTGACGCCTAAGGCTTTGAAGCACGGCTAGAACATCATATCTACAGAACTACCCCCATCTACTAAGATCCTCGGCACCTCTCATCTGTGTACCCTGGTAGTGATGATGAGAGGGTCATTATGTGGGGCCAAGAGGCCTTTGAAGTATATTCTTGAGAATCCCACTATCAGAGTGTCCATGCCAACTTTCTTCATCTTTTCTGACTTTTCTTCCATAGAGGTTGAGTGTACAACTTTTATCACTGCCTTTGCCTCAGCTACATGGGCCTTCTTATCGGCGACCTCTGACCCTCCTCCTGCTAGACCCCCGGAGATCATCCTTACACTGAGTGAGATCATATTAAGTCTTTTTATAGGTCCATGGTCATCTCTCGGTGGGAGGTCAGGGACGTCCTCATCATTCGAAGGGTCATCCCTTCGGTTTGGAGGATCTTCTCTACACATATCGCCTCTATTCTTTCTAGAGTCGTCCCCTCGTCCCCTCTTGAAGGAACTCTTGTCAACGTATTTCCTTAACTTCCCTTCTTTTAGCATTTTCTCAATTTCATCTTTTAGAGCAAAGCACTTGTCGATCACATGGCCATGGTCTTGGTGAAATTCACACCACATGTTTTTGTTCCTCTTGTGAGGGGCTGCCCTCATCTTCTCGGACCATTTCAAGGATTGGTCACTCTTTATCTCATTCAGGATGTGTTCGCAGTTGACCGTCAGAGGGGTATAGTCAGTAAATTTGTCATCTGCCAGCCTCTTCTTCCCCTTCTTATTCTTTTTCTGGTATTTACCCCTACTAGTGCCTCCTTTTCCATCTTCGTATTTTACGGCCATCGCCTCTTCGGCGTTCATCACCTTTCCTAATGTTGACAGCAATTCAGCCATCGTCTTCGGAGGGTCTTCAGCAAGCTTCCATAAAATCTTTCCCTTATGGAGTCCTTCAATGAGGGTTGTCATGGCAATGCTTTCCTCATTGTCTTCGACCTCTAACTTTTCTTTGTTAAACCTAGCTATATAGTCTCTCAGACTGTCATTGTTCCCCTGCTTAACATAGAGCAGGTGTGTTGTATTCTTCTGTGGCCTCACTCAAAAGCAAAAGTTATAGATAAACTGGTATACTAGCTTCTTGAAGCTTTTAATGGAATTCTTTGGAAGAGACATATACCAGACATGTGCAGCCCCAGTCAGAGTGCCATAAAAGGCACGGCACCTCATCTCATCTGAGATAGAGTATATATTTGCCGCTGATTGGTACATCTTAATATGGTGGATAGGGTTAGTACTCCCGTCATACCGAGGGGTGACCACTGGTGGCTTGAACTTAGACGACATTGGGAAGTTGACTGTCTTCGCCACAAAGGGTGAGCCTATGGAGTTTCCTCTCTGAAGAGGGTCCCGGCTCTTTAAAATATCACAATCTTATCCTCTAGACTTTGGATCGAGTCGTTCCAGGGCTTTGTAGGGTCGGCTTGGCCGATGTTATCCCCTGCCTCCTTTTTGAGGTGGATGGAGGGTTCTACTGCGGCAGGCCTATGTCGGCTGTTTACTTCCCCCTGACCGTCATCCCGTCCGTGGGGTCGGCCCCCGTGGGGTCGGCCATCTACGGCCTCCCTCCTAGACCTCGCAATACTTCTTAATCAGGACAATTTTTCCTGTAGGTCATTTACTGTGCCTAGCCTCTCAAAGGCATACCCCCTGCTCAGACGATCGAAAGTAGAGCCCCTCGGGCAATTGTCAGGATTTTGCCTTCCACACTTCCCTCTGCTCTCCTGGACAGGTCGTACAGTATTATTAGAGACCTCATACGGATCCCAGCACTCTATGGGGGCCTCTTCCACCTCCATATCATCATATCTGTCTTCTGGGCAGGGGTTTCCTTGCCTCCCAGGCGTAAACGCTGGGGGTAAGCAACATCCCTCCGTCACTGTGGAGGTGGCAGGTCTTTGCGTGGTGTCTGGGGTGGTCCCCTCGCCTCATACTATCCTGGTGCTGCTTTCGGAGTAATCATCTTCGGTGAGACTCCTGGGGGTCTTAGTATGTTTTGGCTAAGAGCTATAAATTGCTCCTGCATAATCCACTGGCTTGCCGCTAAAGACTTCAGAGCGGCAACCACATCAGCCATCTCAGACTGAGGTGGTGCATGACTGGAACTAGGTCCCACTCCACTATCCGGTGGAGGAGGAAGATCGTGGAATTTTACGTCGATGATCTGGTAATCAAATAAAAAAGGAGGTGTCTCACTTACATGAGTTGAGAAAGGTGTTCACTCGATACAGGAAGTACAAGCTGAAGATGAACCACCTCAAATACCCATTCGGGGTAACAAGCGGGAAGTTGCTGGGGTTTGTGGTAAATAGGCAAGGAGTTCATATGGACTCAAAAAAATGACGATCCATTCTTGAGGGCTGGCTGAGATGACCCGTCCACTAATGTAGCTACTAAGAAAGGGCACCAAGTTCACATGGGAACCAATGCAGCAGGATGTCATGGACAAGCTGATAATGCTCCTTACTTATCCTCAGACGATAATTCCCCCGAAGGTAGGTATTCATTTATGCCTATAGCTCATATCTATTGAACGATCCATTAGTGCAATATTGGCCTAAGAGAGGGATGGTATAGAGAAACCTATTTATTAATTAACTAGGATTTACATGGGTCGAAGGACATATATACTAATATTGAGAGGCATTATCTAGCCCTTGTATTTATAGCATAAAATCTTAGGCATTAACTTATGTTATTTACAGTTATTATTATAACTAGGTGTGATCCTATAAAGTTTTTGCTTACTAGAACTGTACTAATAGGCAAAGCGGGCTAATGATTCCCAATCCTATTAGAGTACGACGTCAAATGCATAGTTCCCTCAGCCATTAAGAGCCAAGCTTATGCAGATTTGCTGGTTATCTTTCCATATGGAGCATTCGAGCCACTTATGAAGGAGCTTCCAGGGGATGATCTTCAAGCCAAATTTGTAAGAACCAGCGTAGACGAATGGATCATGGAATTCGATGGATTTTCGACAGAGAATAAAGGTGGATAGGGTGTCATCTTGAGAAATAACGATGAAGAGATTATATTATCCTTCAAACTGTATTTTTAATTTTCGAACAACGAAACTGAGTATGAAGAATTGTTACTAGGACTGCTCGAGTCCCTTATAAGGGGTGTTCAAGTCCTCATAATAAAAGGGAACTCCAATTTAGTGGTGAAACAAGTAATTGGTGAGTTTGCTTTGAAGCACATGAGCCTATTGCCATATCAAACGATTAGACAATGGTTAATTGGGCAGTTTGATAGGGTAAAAATCAAAATACATCCCCGTACAATAAATCGGCATGCTGATGCTTATACTACTATCGCTCAAAAGATTTCTTTTTATGGGGATTCAATAGTTATCCGAATCACCAAGAGGACAGTCCCCTCGACTGGGCTAGAGATGTGCCCATAGATGACATCGATGATTGAAGGGGTAAGATCAGGAAGCAACTAGAAATAGGTGAAGGCCCACTGAGCTTAGTTGACCTGGTGCAGTATTTTATTACAAGGGGAAACTTATATCACAAGAATAAATGAGGCTAGTTATTCAGATGTGTAGACCATGAGAAAGCCAAGAAGAAACTGATCGAAGTGCATGAAGACATCTATGAGACCATTGAGGTTTCCTTATATATAAGGTTCCAGAGAGCAGGTTATTTTTGTCCATCGATGAGGCAAGACGTTGCAGTAGTACAGAGAGACTTCAAGAAATGTCAATTGTTGTAAAATATGTGCACGATACTGATTAAACCAAATTTGCAAATTTCCAAGTTAACATTATTTAATCGGTGTCAATTTTTACTCCAATTTTATTCATCCCTAAAACATGAAACTGGGTGTGGAAAAATCAAACTAACAAAAATAATTGCTCACACACAGATTTCAGGAAAATAAACCTTTCAGGTAAAACCTTCATTTCACTATCAAGACGTAAAATGCAACTTACAATAACTACAATGAAATTTGTAATGATCACTCCTCGGAACAATCACATAGACATGCAGTCTAGAGTCAACAAGAATCACATCTCCAATTCAGCCCAAGAATACCCATGAGTACTCCCTATGACACACAGTCGATGTCAGCCCCGTACGTAGCTCAGTAGTAGAGATCTTCTCTACAAGAGAAAATTCAACAAAGACGTGTTCTTGGGTTCCAAAACAATTAACATAAATAATTGGGATCTTGTGTATTGAAAACAAAAAGGATTAAAACCCATAAATGAGAAGACAATGATTATGCCAAAGAAGTTTTCGTATTTGATAAAAATGCAAGTCTTCTTAAGAAAAACGGAGCTGTTTAACACGCTATATATAAAAAATTTAAGGCGGTGCATCGCTCTAACAAAATAGCCATCTCGTTGGAATGGTGACAGTTATCACTCGAATGACTTCGTGTGACATAAGGATGTTTCTCGAACGATGTCCATCTGTCGCTTGAACGAGCTATTAAAAAATAAATATTTTTTGTTTCGTCAGAAAATAGTCTGCCTCAATAGTTAGAAAAAATTATTTGATGAAAAACTCCGCTCCAATACTGAGAAAATATTTTGTAAAGAAATCCCAACACTCTAAGTGAAATGCTAAGGTACTTCAACACAACCTTACAAAAGTTCATCTCGCGGAGGCTTGAATTTTGAAGAAGTTTGAGATTCGGATCCGTCTTAACGCTTGAATGATCTTGAATATTTCTTCAACGGTTGTAGCGGTATACGACATACTCAATTGATAACGAACAATAACTAATGTCCTTACAAATCTCCCCCTATGTCTATACTGGTACAAAATAAAAATATTCGAATTATCAAATCAAAATGCCTATACAAATCTAATACCCTCCCATGATCCCAAAACTGAAAAGGTATAAAAAATGCAAGTATCAAACTTTCTTCAAAAAATTTCAACTTCAAATCTTTAATCTTTGCTCATTAGGATGTGCAAAATAATGATCTTCAATTTTGCACATGATACAAATAAAATGCCTGTGTGACACATCGAGTTTGAAATGATATAAGAATAAATCAATCAATAATCAAAACTCCCCCATAATTCGTTCTCCTCCTTTTTATTTGACCGAAATAGACAAGGAAACGAATAAATAAAAACAAACATGGAGTTTTCACAACAAATATGCATAGAAAAATGAATCAAACTATGATCATGCAAAGAGTAACTCAAAAGCTTCCACAAACTATTTTTGATTTTTCAATTTTTCATACAAAAATGCAAAAATAATTTTACAAAACTCACACACCATGAATTTACACTAAGAGAACCAAACCATGTAAAGGGAATGAATGGGTGTGAACATATTCGATAGACAAATCAAAGAAATAAAAAATAACATATGTGTACAATGAATATGTGTACTCCTAACGAATGAATCTCAAAATCATCCTTAGGTGTCGAAAGTGTTGAATTTAAATGACATCGACTCAATCCATCAACCCATCAAAGTCAAGAATGATTCCCACACCAATAACGTCTAAAACTATGTAAATGACTTTTCATGACGCTGTCAGGACGTGAAAATTCGTTTTTCATTTCTTTCCATCCAAACTCCCTCGTAAATAATAATGCTTTTATTTTTCTGTTGAGGTGGTCCCCTTGTGGAATATTTATCTTTTTATTGATTTCATTTTTTGGCTCTTTTAAACGGTGGCATTCAAGACGAGTTAATTTTATACTGTCGCAGCCCTTTCCCGTGAGTCACTCATCATATTTTGTTGATATTAAATCCTCACGATAAATGGTTTTTACATGCACTACTTCCATTGTCAAATTTTATCGCATGTGGTTTGTTTTAAATACAAAATTGAGATGACAACACTCTGACCAATATGTGACAAATAAGTACAATAAAAAAAACAGTGCAAGTGTGCACTAAAGGAATTTTTGAGTCAAACATGTAGGTAGTAGCAACTAATCACATCTCAATGACTCCAACCATTGTAAAGCACATAAATGGAATGATGACACATATCAAAACACTATCAAATCGTCACATGGATATGGAATGAAATTATGACTCGGTCATCCTAAATGTCCATTCTTATACGGTGCAAAAAAAAACTACAAAACTCTTTTTGCCTTTTTCAAAAATTTTAGCAAAATAAAATCCTTTTTACTTTTTCAAATTATTCTAAAAAAATGAAAATCTTTTCGTATTTTATTAAATTTTTTCCAAAAACAAAAATCTAATATAAAAATGATACACACTAGTAATAGGCAAAAAAATATCGTCATGCAAATCATCCTATGATAGCAAACAAGTCTAAACCTCAATCGTTAGGTGTGGTGGAGTTTTCCAAAAATGGTGACATCCTATAAAAAACATCCATCAAATCATGTGAAATATTGACTAAAAACTTTACCAACTCCTTAAGATGTGAAAACTCTCTCGTGTAATCATCCGGAGCATCATGTGTGGGTGTGGGCGTGGGTGAACACACATAGTAGCAAAACGTGACACATGACCCAACTTAAAACAAAGCTCCCTAAGGTGTCCTCTCTTCTTGCAGTGTGTGCAAACATAAACAGGCCTAGGTACACCTCTCTCAAAACGTCTACGGTGCACTCTTCTATCAGGTATGGGTAGCCTAGGTGGGCTAGGTTGAGAGACATATGGATCAATTACAAACTCGAGAATCGACTCTGGTGTAATGTGGAAAGTGGAGGCATCGTCATGACTTATTCCTCGCCTCTCAACATCACCCAAAATGGGATTGAGAACCATCTTTCCAACCTTCTTAGATGCATTCTCTAAAGGCATTTTAATCTCCTGAGCACGTTCGAGATCACTCTCAAGTTGGGATACACGTGTCGTCACACTAGACATCGTGTTGGTCAAATCTCTCTTATCCCGATCTAAAGAAATCAATTGTTCACTCAAATAAACTTTCACCTTCTCGAGTTGACTTGTTTTTTCCTTAAATACCCTAAAACCCTCTAACTCTCTCTACAAATTTCTCAGCCTAGGACCTATCTCTTTATTCAATTCCTTCGTCTTTAAGGTCTCGGCGTACAAATCTCTAAATGCAATTTGGAGCTCATTTTCATCTCCACTTTCACACTCACTATCACCCTCACTCAAAATAGTAGAACTATCCTCCTCCTCGGGGGTATCAAGTGAACAAGTGTCCTCATCGTCGTGGGATAGATTAGGTGTGCTCACGTGGCTAGCTAAAAAAGCGACAAATTTCCAATGAGAAGACTCATTCCCAGAATCTTTGACCTCATCCTCACTATCGCTAAGGGTGGCTGGCGTGACAATTTTCTTGCCCTTTGTCCTTAGTCTAGTGGGACACTCAAAAGATATATGACCTCTCCCCTCACACTAAAAGCACTTCTCTTCTTCCTCTTTCTCACCTTCTTTTTCACCGCTCTCTTTCGCCTCATTTTTATTTTTCTTAAAAAAAAATTTATTGGAAGAATTTTGTTTTGAAAATTTGAGAAATTTTTTAAATTTTTTTCCAAGCATGGCCATATCAAAATCAACCTCACCCTCGGAGTCGGACTAACAAACTTTCACTTTTTTTTTCTTCTCTCTCATGGACACTTCCTCTCCCTTCCTAGACTGGGCTCTAAGTGCTATCCCTATATCCTTAGACTTGACAATGTCAAGAAATATGTCAATTTCATATGTCTGGAGGTCTCCTACTAGCTCTTCTAATTTTAAATTGCCAAACCACCTAAGGTATTCAAAACAGTCACTTTTGTGATAAAATGTTTAGGCAGCGATCTTAAAATATTTTTAACCACTCGTGCATCAGGTAGGGGCTCACCAAGATTAAAATTAGTGTTGACAATGTCAGATAAACGTGTGTAAAAGTCATCAAAATACTCAGTCTCAAGCGTGGTAATCGTTTCAAATTGAGTAGTTAAATTTTGAATTTAAGACTCTTTTAACGCATTAGTGCCTTCATGGGTAAGTTGTAAAACGTCCCACGCTTCTTTCAACATGGTGCACATCATAATACATCGGAACTCCTCAGGAGTGAAGGCACCAGAAATTGTACTCATCCCACGTGAATTAAAAGTGCTCCATTTAAATTCATCCTTAGTCCAGGTAGTCATAGGTTTTAAAGATGTTACGTTATCTAGAGTGACAGTGGGAGGCGTCCACCCTCTTTCACAAGCTACCCAAACGCGCTCATCAATAGCCTTTAACTGTGATTTCATACGTGCTTTTCAGTAGGTGTAATTAGACCCATAAAAAATGGGCATTCGATTGTATATGTGCTCCATTGGAAAAATTGTGGTTTTTCACAAAACAGATTTTTCAAAAAAAATCAATATCACATAATTTTTGCGAAAATAGGAATACACAATAGGTTAGTGTAAACTGCTCTGATTCCAATTTGTAAAATATGTGCGCGATACTGATTAAACCGAATTCGCAAATTTCCAAATAATCTTATTTAATCGATGTCTATTTTTAATCCAATTTTATTCAGCCCTAAAACATTCAACTATGTGTGGAAAAATTAAACCAACAAAAATAATTGCTGACACACATATTTCAAGAAAAAACCCTTTTCGGTAAAACCTTTATTTCCATATAAAGACGTAAATCGCAACTTATAAGAATTACAATGAAATATACAATGCTCAATCCTCGGAACAATCACATAGACACGCAATATAGAGTCAGCAAGAACAACACTTTCAATTCAGCCCAAGAATACCTATAAGTACTCCCTATGACACGCAGTCGACGTCAACCCAGTACCTCCCTCAAGTGGCACCTAGATCAGCAGTAAAAATATTCTCTATAAGAGAAACTTCAACAAATATGTGTTCTTGGGTTCCAAAACAATTCACATAAACTATTGGGATCTTGTGAATTGAAAATAAAAAGGATTAAAACCCTAAAAATAAGAAGACAATGATTCTGCCAAAGAAGTTTTCGTATGTGATAAAAACGCAAGTCTTCTTAAGAAAAATGGAGCTGTTTAACACGCTATATATATAAAAATTTAAGGCAGCACGTCGCTCGAACGAAATAGCCATTTTGCTCGAACGGTGATAGCTATCGCTCAAATGGCTTTGCGCGACATAAGGATGTCGCTCGAACGATGTCCCTTTGTTGCTCGATCGAGCTATTAAAAAATAAATATTTTTTGTTTCGTCAGAAAATAGTCTACCTCAACAATTAAAAAATATCCCAAAACTGTAAGTGAAATGCTAAGGTAATTAAACACAACCTTACCAAAGTTTATCTCGCAGAGGTTTGAATGTTGAAGAACTTTAATATTCGGATCCGTCTTGATTCTTGATTGATCTTGAATATTTCTTCGACGGTTGTAGCGGTATATGACATACTCAATTGATAACGGACAATAAAATTGTGACACCCCGACTAATTAAATACCGGGTAGCTACTCCTTTATTAAATTAATTCAAAATGCCAAGTTGGTCCAGTTAATAGCATCACTGTCGAAAACATTTTTATGATTACTAACCACCTAGTATTTAAAAAGTAAGTGCCAAATTTTAATTAAAGTCTGATTAACATGCAACAAGTGTAATAAAGAATACTAACACCATTCACCATAATGAAGTAAATATAATAACCATAACAAAACGTAATTAAAGTCTGGAGGAAAAACTCCTCAATACAAATCCCACAACTGATAAGTAAACTGAATGCTAAATCAATACATGCCAAAGTCTGAAAACTGTAATGTAAATGTAACTCTAATAGAAATGGGCAACATGCCCTACAACTGATAGCTAATGAAGCTGGAATCCAAGTGAATAGAGGCGTCTACAAGCAAATCCCTGTAGCTTCCACAAACAACTACAGCTCGTCACCTGAATGAGTATCTTAAGCTTGGTGTCCTTGTGGCTGGGCACCTAAAATGGTTTTACAAAGAAAAGTAGATTTGAAAAGCAAACGGGTCAGAGCCCGAATGTGGAGTTATATTTTAAAAACCTGCAAGTGCTTTAAAAACATTTAAAACATTAAATGCAAAGTACATGTTAGGACGTGCACTCACATGATATTCTCACCTCTCGTCTAACTGTACACTCCTAACGTAAGTACCCATCTAGAGTGATACAAACTACTAGCTAAGTGACAACATATCTAGCTAGACTATCATAGGTCCTACCCTTATTACTCGGTTCTGTTAACATAATAACACTCGTAATTAAGTAGGGGTTTAACGCAAACTCAGATGCTCGATATGCAATATATATAACTATCAGTTAACTCGTTATATTTCTCGAATCGATACCGTAATTATTTCACAACATTAACATGAAGGTTCTCATTAATTAAGTGTATATTATTCACATCATAAATATACAATACAAGCACCCCGAGAACTAGGCTGTGGTGCACACATACTCTGCTATCCATCCCGGTACATCACGTACATAAGGATCACATATTCCGAATCTCTCAGGAATAGTTCACAGATAACAACATCACAAGTAATGGAGACGAACACAGTCACATCACATGGGTCACGCACATACCTATGCTCCCACGATCAGCGGACTTATTAATATCCCAATAAGTCTTTATATGACATATGTTCATCAAGGTAACCAGTCTAAATCCGGGCAACACAAGGATTAGAGGGCCCTAAGAGAACGCAAACCTCCCGTGATAGCAAGTATGGTAGGTATGTCATACACACAATTCATATACCAATACTAAGTAAACACACGTCTTAGTAATCCGTAGTTTAATCGTAGTACATATCGCATTCTCGTACTAACTTATAATATCTACAACTTATATTATTCCGGTTTATAAACATACGCGCCATAATTCATTCTCACGTCGTAGTAGACACTCACGTCTCAACCCAAACCGTCCATTTATTTAAATCTCTCGTATATAATTTACTCCTCATAATAACCCAAAGTCCCAAATCCATCAATACATCATCAAGGAATGTTAACTCTACCCTCGAACAAGTTTACGGGACTCCAAAAATCAAAACAGTCCAAAAAGGACCAAACTGTCAACTCGTTAGAAGTCTCGTTCGAACGAGACTGTTCGAACAAGATTCCTCTGTCAACTCGTTAGAAGTCTCGTTCAAACGAGGCTGTTCGAATGAGATTCCAGTTCGTTCATCCGAACTGTACCTTCTAACGATATCTCGTTCGAACGAGATATCGAACGAAATCCCTTCTCGTTAGCAGCGACTGGTCAACTCGTTAGAAGCTCGTTCGAACGAGTTCGTTCGAACGACCTGGGTAGGGGCTTCTAACGAGCTACCAGATTCGTCCCAAATTTCTCTAAGTTTCGTTTTCCACCATTTCTACTCCTCAAATCTTCTCCAAAGTTCGTCCCAACAATGTTTTAAGTTCTCTAATCATCCTAAAACATGCTAAGGTCATAAACTAACATCTTTTAAGGTTTTATTGCACCCTATACATCATTAAATCACAAGATTCTATATTTTTCCCAAATTTTTATAAGAACATGAACCCTAGATCTTTATCATCATCAAATCCCCGAATTAAATCCGTTTTTGTCACAACCAACATACATTAATATCAGAATACTCATCTCTATGTAATTCTACATGCGATTTGTCCTCAATATTCAAGTTCTAAATCCAATTAACATGGGTTTTCATTCAACTTTCAAGAACAATTAAAATTCTTCAATTTCTAACATGGAAAAGACATTCTCTGAAATTAAATGGAATAAAGTCACTTGCCTTGGTTGTCTTTGAGTTTGGATGATGGTTTGATAGAGCTTTTCTGCAGAATTTCTTCTCTTCTCCAAGCTTCTTCTCCAATGGTGGCTTAAGGTGGCTAGGGTTTGATTTGGGGAACTTAGAAAACTCTTCTAATAACCTACGTAGCCTTCTAGGTTAATATGGGTTGGTTAAGGGCTTAGTGGGTCAAATCCACATCAGATGTAATTAACCAATTTTCGTCACTTTTAATTCCTCAAAATGTAAAATTACCAAAATACCCTTTATGATGCCGGTATGGCCTAAAAATACCCCTGAATCCAAACTATACCCCCGGCTAGTGTTTTCTGACTATCTCGACCCTTCCGGACGCGTTGGAGCACTCAAAACGACCATACGGATAATAGAAAAATAAATCACTTTTATAATCAAAATATTACACCGTGACGCGGAGGTCTCACGCGTCTCAACAAAATTTCTAAAATGCCGTATATAAATCTCACGACAAATTTCATAATTCCAAATTCATATATACTCATATATGCACATAATCAAATACCAACTCGCATCTCGTTAGTATTTTTAACCCGGATTAATTTCCAATTAATACGCATTTAATTAATTAATCCCGAAAATAAATATAGCCAAAAGTACGGGGTATTACATACTTCCCCCCTAATAACTGAATTTCGTCCCGAAATTCGAAACTAGAAAGTACCTGCTAAAAATAACTCTGGATAACGTTCGTGCATCTCATCCTCACGCTCCCATGTGGACTCCTCGACATTGTGATGTCGCCACTAAACACTCACTAACGGAACTATCTTTGACCTCAGTTTCCTCTCGCTTCGGTCCAAAATAGCAATCGGCCCCTCCTCGTAGGAGCTATCCGGCTGGAGATCGATGTCCTCCACAACAATGTAAGAATGAGACAAATTATCTCTAAGGTATTTCCTCAGCGAGGAAATATGGAACACATCGTGAATCCGATGCAAATGCTCCGGTAGTCCAAGTCTATACGCAACCGGTCCGATCCGCTCATTAATAGGAAACGGCCCCACATACCTCGGTGCCAACTTCCCCTTCTTCCCGAATCGCATAATCCCCTTCATCGGAGATACCCTGAGCAAAACCTGGTCCCCCACTTGGAACTCCCTGAAAAATCTCTTCGCATAAGCATAACTCTTCTGCCTGTCTTGAGCTACCCGAATGTGACTCCGAATCAACTCAATCCTTGTCGAAGTATCCTGAATCACTTCCAGTCCAAGCAGTTTGTTGTCCCTCACCTCTAACCAACATGCTGGGGAACGACAAGGCCTACCGTACAATGCCTCAAACGGAGCCATGCCAATAGTGAACTGATAGGAGTTGTTGTAAGCAAACTCCACCAGTGGAAGATACTGCTCCCATCCACCCCCGAAGTCAATAATGCTCATGCGTAGCATGTCCTCCAACATCTGATTTGTGCGCTCAGTCTGCCCATCAGTCTGCGGATGATACGTCGTACTCAACCGCAATTCCGTGCCCATGGCCTCCTGGAAACTCTCCCAAAACCTCGAAACAAATATTTTGTCTCTGTCAGACACGATATTTAGGGGCACACCGTGAAGTCTCACAATCTCTGAAATGAAGAGCTGGGCATACTGTCCCGTAGTGTAGTCAGTCCTTACGGGTAAAAAATGAGCGACCTTGGACAACCTGTCCATAATTACCCAAACGGAGTCGTGACCCCTCTACGACGTAGGCAACCCCGTGATAAAGTCCATGGATATTCTCTCCCACATCCACACCGGGACCTCTAATGGCTGTAGCAATCCTGCCAGTCTCTGATGATCCACTTTTACAAGCTGACAAGTGGCGCATTTCGAAACAAACTCAGTGATATCTCTCTTCATACCGGTCCACCAATACTGGCGTCTCATGTCCTGATACATTTTATCCCCTCCGGGATGTACCACGAACCGTGAGCCGTGCGACTCTGCCATCACATCGTATCGCAATTCTTCCCCTTCCGGAACTACCAATCTCCCATTGAAGCGTAATCCCCCATCTGAGCTAACGGTATAGGACTCGTCTCCCTCTGCTAGTAATCGAACTATCTGCTCCTGACAGAATGAGTCATTAGCCTGTGCCCGTACTACCTTCGTGACAATCTGCGGTGTAATGGTCATCACAGACATGAAAGATCGGGCCACTGCATCCTGGTGTCCCAATTCCTTCCACTTAGCCTTCCACACCTCTGCCACCTCATCTGTTGGCCTACGGCTCAACGCGTCTGCTACCACGTTAGCCTTACCCGGGTGATACTAGATGTCGAACTGGTAGTCCTTCACAAACTCAAGCCACCTACGCTGTCGCATATTCAATTCCTTCTGCGTGAACAGGTACTGTAGAGACTTGTGGTCCGTGAACAGTTGGAACTTCTCCCCCAAGAGATAGTGCCTCCAGATCCGTAGGGCAAATACCACTGCCACCAACTCCAAATCATGAGTGGGGTAATTCTTCTCATGAGGCTTAAGCTTACGGGAAGCATAAGCTATTGCCTGTCTCTCCTGCTGTAATACACCTCCAAGTCCTTGCAAGGACGCGTCGGTGTAAACCAAATACTCAACTCCCGGTCTCGGCAATGCTAACACAGGTGCTGAGGTCAATTTGTCTTTCAATTCATCGAATGCCAACTGACAGGCATCACTCCAGATGTAGGGCACACCCTTACGAGTCAGATGTGTCAAAGGACCTGCTATCTCCGAGAAACCTCGAATAAACCTCCTGTAGTATCCTGCTAGACCCAAGAAACTAAGAATCTTGGTCGGTGTCGTGGGCTGTCCCCACTCCCTCACCGCTGATACTTTCCCCGGATCAACAGATATTCCCCGGTCGGAAATGATATGACCCAAAAACTGGACTTCCTTCAGCCAAAACCCGCACTTCTCATATTTTGCATACAACTTGTTCTGACGAAGTGTCTGCAAAACCTGCCTCAAATGCTCGGCGTGCTCCTCCTCTGTCTGGGAGTAAACCAGAATGTCATCAATGAAGACAATGACAAACTGATCTAGAAAATCCCTGAACACTCTGTTCATCAATTCCATAAACACAGCTGGAGCGTTCGTCAAACCAAAAGGCATAACTCGAAACTCGTAAGAACCATATCTCGACAAGAACGCAGTCTTCGAGACATCCTCCTCCCGGATACGTAACTGATGGTATCCCAATCTCAAATCAATTTTCGAGAAGAAAAAAGCTCCTCTCAACTGGTCGAATAAGTCATCGATTCGAGGCAACGGATACTTATTCCGTATCGTGACCTTATTCAACTCTCGGTAGTCCACACACAATCTCAGTGAACCGTCCCTCTTCTTCACAAACAAAACTGGAGCGCCCCAAGGTGAGGTACTCCTGCGAATAAATCCCTGACCTAACAGCTGCTCTATCTGATCCCGTAACTCTCGCATCTCAGCTGGAGCCATACGGTACGGTGCACGTGCTATAGGTCTCGTACCCGGTAGCAAATCTATAAAAAAGTCTATCTCTCGACTGGGTGGTAAGCCTGGTATCTCCTAAAACACATCCGAATACTCCCTGACGACTGGGATAGAATCTAAAGGAATCACAACCTCCTTAGAGGTATCCTCCTCTAAGTAGTACAAATGAGAGGTCGATCCTCCCTCTGGGCGAGGCATCGCCACTACGAACATCTCTTGCCCCGGAATGGAAAAAACAATGCTCCCGCTGAAGCAGTCAATCATGGCCCTATAAGCTACGAGCCAATCCATACCGATGATCACATCGTGAACATGCATATCTAATACCAATATATCTGCAGGTAATACCAGACTACCTATCCCTACTCCCACTCCCCGGCATATAAAGAATATAAGTGACCCACTCCCCAATGGTGAGTCGACACACATCACTGTGCTCTCTGCCGTAGCTAACAATCCTAAAGCTTTCGCGAAGTGTGTAGCTATAAAACAGTGTGTAGCACCCGTATCGAATAATACCCGACCCATAGTGCCATGGATAGGAAACGTACCCTCAATCGCGGGCGGTGCCTGTGGAACTGCAGCCTGGTGGACATTGTAGACACATCCATACTGTAGCTGCCCCTGCTGAGCTGGGACTGCTGGAATGGGTGGCAATGCTGCCATCTGTGGCGGTGCGGGAAGAGCGGCGGGAAACATAGGCCTCTGTGGCTCCTGGCGAGCGCCCTGCTGCTGCTGCTGTGGGGCCCTGCCCCTATCAGGACAATCCTGTCGCTTATGGCCAGTCTTGCCACAAACGAAACACTTCCCTGGGAAGTTCCCTCCCCTATGTCCCTGCTGTCCCCGGCCCTAGTGGCCGTTACCATTCCTCCCTTGGCCCTGTTGGCCCTGGTGAAAGTGCTGCCCATTCTGCCCCTGTTGGCCCTGATGGCCGTTTGGACCCTGATGGCCTTGACGGAAACCTCCCTGTCCCTGTCTGTAGTTCCCTGATCGGAACCTCTTATTATCCCCCTGCTGGGAGCCTTGCTCATTCTGTCTCTGCCCCTGACCAGATTGTGCCCCGCTGGCACCATGTCCTCCAGTCCTGCCCTGATGGCTAGACTCTCCCGACCTCTTGCCCTCGGCCATATGAAAACGGTGGTCCTGGCAGTGTAACAATGCAGCGTTAACCACATCAGAATAGGTGGCCAACGATAGGTTCCCTAGCAGATGCTGACGAATCCTCCAAGTCAACCCGTCCGTGAACTTCTCAATCTTCTTCTTCTCTGTTGGTATCTCATCTGGAATGATATTCAACAGATTTGTGAACTCGACCTCATACTCGGCCACAGTCTTGCCCTCCTGCCTCAAACTCATCAATCTCCTCCTCATTTCCGTATGAACAGCTGACGGAAAGTACTTGCGATCAAACCGCACCCATAACTCCTGAATCGTGAGAGTATCCCTCTCCTCCATGGTGGTAATAGACTCCCACCACTGTAGCGCAGATCCAACTAGCTTGAAAGTAGCTAGCACCTGCTTCTGAACATCCGTGCACTCATATATCCTCAAGTGCCTCTGCATGTCCTTCCTCCACTGGCTCGAGACTACCACATCTGAGCTACCTGCAAACTCTGGCGGATGCGCTTTCTGAAAAGCATCACGTACACGCTCCCAAGCAGACGGAAATGCATTAGCCTATACTGGCGCGACATCCGGCGCCTGAGGTGGTGCCTGCTGAACAACGGCAATGGCGGCATTTACCGCTTGGGCTACTATAGCTGCAACCTCAGCGGCGTTCATCATGCCCTGAACTGGAGCGGGCTGGGGTTCGGGCGTTGCATCCCTGGGAACTTGTCGTGCACGTCGTGGAGGCATCTAAAATAAGAACAAAGTTTATAAGTTCGCTGTTTATAAACTTAAAATAGCGGAAGAACGAAGCATACACAAAAAGAGTACAACAGCCCCAAAATATAGGGCTCTATATCAAAGAAACTTAGCGGAAACATAACAAGCCGTCAGATCCTAAAGGACACTAGAACCTGATGCTCTGATACCACCGGTGACACCCCGACTAATTAAATACCGGGTAGCTACTCCTTTATTAAATTATTTCAAAATTCCAAGTTGGTCCAGTTAATAGCATCACTGTCGAAAACATTTTTATGATTACTAACCACCTAGTATTTAAAAAGTAAGTGCCAAATTTTAATTAAAGTCTGATTAACATGCAACAAGTGTAATAAAGAATACTAACACCATTCACCATAATGAAGTAAATATAATAACCATCACAAAACGTAATTAAAGTCTGGAGGAAAAACTCCTCACTACAAATCCCATAACTGATAAGTAAACTGAATGCTAAATCAATACATGCCAAAGTCTGAAAACTGTAATGTAAATGTAACTCTAATAGAAATGGGCAACATGCCCTACAACTGATAGATAATGAAGCTGGAATCCAAGTGAATAGAGGCGTCTACAAGAAAATCCCTGTAACTTCCACAAACAGCTACAGCTCGTCACCTGAATGAGTATCCTAAGCTTGGTGTCCTTATGGCTGGGCACCTAAAATGGTTTTACAAAGAAAAGTAGATTTGAAAAGCAAACGGGTCAGAGCCCGAATGTGGAGTTATATTTTAAAAACCTGCAAGTGCTTTAAAAACATTTAAAACATTAAATGCAAAGTACATGTTAGGACGTTCACTCACATGATATTCTCACCTCTCGTCTAACTGTACACTCCTAACATAAGTACCCATCTAGAGTGATACAAACTACTAGCTAAGTGACAACATATCTAGCTAGACTATCATAGGTCCTACCCTTATTACTCGGTTATGTTAACATAATAACGCTCGTAATTAAGTAGGGGTTTAACGCAAACTCAGATGCTCGATATGCAATATATATAACTATCAGTTAACTCGTTATATTTCTCGAATCGATACCGTAATTATTTCACAACATTAACATGAAGGTTCTCATTAATTAAGTGTATATTATTCACATCATAAATATACAATACAAGCACCCCGAGAACTAAGCTGCGGTGCACACATACTCTGCTATCCATCCCGGTACATCACGTACATAAGGATCACATATTCCGAATCTCTCAGGAATAGTTCACAGATAACAACATCACAAGTAATGGAGGCGAACACAGTCACATCACATGGGTCACGCACATACCTACGCTCCCACGATCAGCAGACTTATTAATATCCCAATAAGTCTTTCTATGACCTATATTCATCAAGGTAACCAGTCTAAATCCGGGAAACACAAGGATTAGAGGGCCCTAAGAGAACGCAAACCTCCCGTGATAGCAAGTATGGTAGGTATGTCATACACACAATTCATATACCAATACTAAGTAAACACACGTCTTAGTAATCCGTAGTTTAATTGTAGTACATATCGCATTCTCGTACTAACTTATAATATTTACAACATATATTATTCCGGTTTATAAACATACGCGCCATAATTCATTCTCACGTCGTAGTAGACACTCACGTCTCAACCCAAACCGTCCATTTATTTAAATCTCTCGTATATAATTTACTCTTCATAATAACCCAAAGTCCCAAATCCATCAATACATCATCAAGGAATGTTAACTCTACCCTCGAACAAGTTTACGGGACTCCAAAAATCAAAACAGTCCAAAAAGGACCAAACTGTCAACTCGTTAGAAGTCTCATTCGAACGAGACTGTTCGAACAAGATTCCTCTGTCAACTCGTTAGAAGTCTCGTTCAAACGAGGCTGTTCGAACGAGATTCCAGTTCGTTCGAACGAACTGTACCTTCTAACGATATCTCGTTCGAACGAGATATCGAACGAAATCCCTTCTCGTTAGCAACGACTGGTCAACTCGTTAGAAGCTCGTTCGAACGAGTTCGTTCGAACGACCTGGGTAGGGGCTTCTAACGGGCTACCAGATTCGTCCCAAATTTCTCTAAGTTTCGTTTTCCACCATTTCTACTCCTCAAATCTTCTCCAAAGTTCGTCCCAACAATGTTTTAAGTTCTCTAATCATCCTAAAACATGCTAAGGTCATAAACTAACATCTTTTAAGGTTTTATTGCACCCTATACATCATTAAATCACAAGATTCTATATTTTTCCCAAATTTTTATAAGAACATGAACCCTAGATCTTTATCATCATCAAATCCCCGAATTAAATCCGTTTTTGTCACAACCAACATACATTAATATCAGAATACTCATCTCTATGTAATTCTACATGCGATTTGTCCTCAATATTCAAGTTCTAAATCCAATTAACATGGGTTTTCATTCAACTTTCAAGAACAATTAAAATTCTTCAATTTCTAACATGGAAAAGACATTCTCTGAAATTAAATGGAATAAAGTCACTTGCCTTGGTTGTCTCTGAGTTTGGATGATGGTTTGATAGAGCTTTTCTACAGAATTTCTTCTCTTCTCCAAGCTTCTTCTCCAATGGTGGCTTAAGGTGGCTAGGGTTTGATTTGGGGAACTTAGAAAACTCTTCTAATAACCTACGTAGCCTTCTAGGTTAATATGGGTTGGTTAAGGGCTTAGTGGGTCAAATCCACATCAGATGTAATTAACCAATTTTCGTCACTTTTAATTCCTCAAAATGTAAAATTACCAAAATACCCTTTATGATGCCGGTATGGCCTAAAAATACCCCTGAATCCAAACTATACCCCCGGCTAGTGTTTTCTGACTATCTCGACCCTTCCGGACGCGTTGGCGCACTCAAAACGACCATACGGATAATAGAAAAATAAATCACTTTTATAATCAAAATATTACACCGTGACGCGGCGGTCTCACGCGTCTCAACAAAATTTCTAAAATACCGTATATAAATCTCACGACAAATTTCATAATTCTAAATTCATATATACTCATATATGCACATAATCAAATACCAACTCGCATCTCGTTAGTATTTTTAACCCGGATTAATTTCCAATTTATACGCATTTAATTAATTAATCCCGAAAATAAATATAGCCAAAAGTACGGGGTATTACAAAAATAATGTCCTTACAATTGTTCTATCAAGCTGCAGAATGAAACATCATCGATCAACCCCAAGACTCGAGGCACCCATACATGGACTTGTTGGTAAATGGAGTGATGCCAACAGACAAAGATGATGTTATAAAGCAGAATAAACGAGCAACCAAGTATTATATCCAAGAAGGGAAGTTATATCGATGAGGCTATCTTGACATGCCTCTGAGGTGCATCAAGGGGAAGAAGTTGAAGAAGTGCTGAAATATGCCCAAGAACCAGGGTATATCGGAGGAGCCAAACTTTACGACCAATTGGTGACCTTGGGGTATTACTGGACTACAATGGATAAAGACTCAATGGAGTTCGTTCGTAAATGCAAAGCTTGTCAACTGCATGAAAATATGATCCACGCTCCTTCGATGACTTCAATTCCCTTTCTACACCCTTCCCATTCCACACATAGTCGTTCGATCTAGTAAGCGCAATAAACCCCTCTTCGAGAGGAAAAATTTGGATACTGGTTGCCACTAAATATTTCACCAAGTAGGCAGAAGCCATACTGCTCAAGAGGGCCACAGAGGGAGTAGTGGCTCGATTTATGAAAGAACGCATCATTTGCCAATTCTCCATCCCGAAGGTGTTCATATCAGTCAACGGTACCCTTTTGTGAATAGTGAAATACGCCTACTAATAGATAAGTACTCCATCACCCACCCCAAGTCAACGTTAGCATACTCAAAGTGCAATGGGTAAGCAAAAACCACTAACAATACTTCGGTAAATATCTTGGCAAAAATGTTAGAGGGTTTCTCGGGCACATAGGATGATAAAATTCCAAAAGTACTGTGGGCCTATCGAACAACAAAGAGGAAGACAATGGGGTATAACCCATTTTCCTTAGTCTTTAGGGCAGAAGTTGTTTTGCTAGTAGAACTCGAGGTTGAGAAACTTGCGTGTGGTAAAGATTTGAATAGATGCGCAAATTCCAACTTCAAAGTTATTTAATGAGTGTCAATTTATGAATTAAATCAATTCAGGCCTTAAACTCAAATAACTACGTGCGTACAAGTGTCAAACCAACATAAGTAAAATATGCGACACAAAGTTCAGGAAAAATCCCCTCAGGGAAAACCCTTTTTATTTTTAGAACTTTGACAAGTTTACAAGACCATTGACTTACAAACAACCTGATAATTGCCCACAAGTGTAACGGACGATGTCTTCGTCAAATCTTCAAAGCATTGGCTAGAAATCATCAATGGTTCACATGCAGCTATACCACAAGGACACACAGTCCAGACATGCAGTCTTCGACAAAGAATCAACATGCAGAAGATCCTCAATGCTACGCAGTCATAAACTTCGCAGTGACTCACTCCACAATAGCAAGCAACTATCGGTTGTAGAGATATCCCCACAAAGAATCCGGAAAACTATGTTTTTGGTTCTACAAAATAACTCACACAAAAGAAATTGGGATTGTGAATTGTAAAACAAAAGTTATGAACCCTCAAATGGTTGGAGAATAATAGAAAAACGTATGCTGTAAAAACCAAGTTTTCTCCACACAAAAATCAGTAGTCTGACACCCTATATATGATAAAATTTAAGGCAGTGACGTGTCAACATAAACCACGATCATTTGAATGAGGGACGACGTCGTTCGAACGAGGGACGTCGTCGTTCGAGTGATACTCCATCTTGTTTGAACGAGATGGGACGTCGTTTAAACGACAATCACTTATGCAAGAGAAACTTTAGTCTTTTAAAAATCTTGGAAACCTCAAACTGAAATTGATTAGGAAATCAGAAAAGATTTTTTCAAAAAACTTTTATGATAAAACAAAAACCATTTATAAAAATTTTAAAAACCATTTTAACGTTTATAAATATACCCCAACACTTTTAATGTAAAATGTAAATAGAACTTAAACACATTTTACCAAGTTCATCCTTGTTGGGATTGAATGTTGAAGTCTTCTTGAAATTCAGATTCGTTTTTATAGATGTAAGCTTGTCAATCCTTTGACGACCAGCAACTTATAGCGGTATATGACATAATTAATTGTGATGGACAATGTCCTTACAAAACTCCCCCTATGTCTATGCTGGTAGAAAATAAAAACTTTCGAATTATCAATCTCAAAATGACCTATACAAATCTACCCTCCCAAAAACTCAAAAGATAAACTGTCAAGTCTTCAAATTTTTCAAACGATTCTTCAACAATCAACTCTTCAAAACCTTCAAGCTTTTCTCATCAGGGTGTGCAATCGAAAAATCTTCAATTGTACTTACACACATTAGACAAAGGAAAAACCTCGTGGCGTATTGAGTTTGAAATGATATAAAGCATAAACATGAAAGCATAATCAAATCTCCCACATACATAAAATCCCCCATAATATGATAATTCGTTCTCCCCCTTTTTATTTGTCCGAAATAGACAAAAAAAATAATAAATCATATAAATCAAATCAGGATGTCACGATAAACAAAACAAACTGACAATTTTTAAAATTTTAAAATTTTTCATACAAAAAATGTAAAAAATTGATGTTACAAAAATCACACACCATGAGTTTACACTAAGACAACCAAATCGTGGAAACGGAATGAATGGGCGTGAACATATTCGATAGGAAAATTGACTCAACCATGACATGTGTGCACGATGCATACGTGCACTCCTAATGAATTAATATCAAAATTGTCCTTAGGTGTAGAATTTATATGACATCGTCTTAATCATATCAACAAATCAAAGTATAAATGATTTCCACACCAATAACGTCCAAATCTATGTAATACTTTTTCATGACTTTCAAGGACGTGCAAACCGTTGAAAATTCAATCCAAACTCCCTCATTAAAATATAATGCTTTTTATTTTTCTTATGAGGTGATGAAACTAAAAAACCTATTGGCCCATTTTTGGCATAATATTCTTTTTATTGCCTTTCACATTTTTGAGGCTCTTTTAAATCTCATTGGATCCCTAATAATTTTTAATTCCTCACTTTTTTAGGTCCATTTAAATGGTGGCTTAATCGCAAAGGGTAAATGAGTACCTTTCGTAGTCCTTTCCCATTTTTCAAAATAAATCACACAACCTCACATATGGTTTATATCACGCACTACTGTTTGTCAAGTTTTATCGCATTTGATTCGTTGTATAGAAAAAAATGAGACGGAAACACTCAACCAACATGTGACAGACAAGCACAAAAGTTAAAAAAATCTGTGCATGTGTGCAATAAAGGACAAATAGAGTCAATCATGTAGGTAGTAACACTATATCATCTCAAAGACTCCAAACTTTATAAAGCATATGAATGACACAATATATTGTCTCAAAACACTATCAAATAGTCACATGGATATGGCATGAAGTTGTGACTTGGTCATCCTAAATGTCAATTCATATAAGGTGTAAATAAAATACAAAACTCTTTTTGGATTTTTCAAAATATTTCTTAAAAATATATATCTTTTTGTATTTTTTCGAACACTGTTAAAAAAAACCCAGCATTACCAAATAAGTATAACAAGATAAAACAGAGGACTGCAAACATAGAATTAATTCCAGGGGTCGTTTGAACGAGACTCCTTGTCGTTTGAACGACAGGTGATCTCGCGAGAAGACTTCGCGCGGGATAAATTCTCGTTAGAACGAGAAAAGTAAAATTTCCCAGTTTAAGTAGAATATCATGCAGTTTTGTCCAGTGAGAAAATTTTGAAAAAATCGTTCCTGGAATGGACAAACAGATCCAAAAGAGTACCAAAAATAAGAAAAGCAAACAATAATGCTAAAAAAGTATTAAAAAAATGGTACATACTATCAATAGGCATAATATAACATCATGAAAATCAACCCATGCTAGCAAACATGTCTATACCTCAACCGGTAGGTGCTGTGGAGTTTTCCAAAGACGGTGACATCTTTTGAAACAACTCCATCAAATCATGAGAAGTCTAGACCAAAAACTTTACTTGCTCTCGAATATGTGCAAACTCTCTATCATTATGTGTAAGCAAAGTATCATGAGTGGGTGCATATGTGCGAACATGTGTAGAAGCAAAGCGTGACACATTACCCAACTTAAAGCAAAACTCCCTAAGGTGTCCCCTCTTTTTACAATGGGAGAAAACATAAACCAGCCTAGGTACACCTCTCTCAAAAACTCTAGGACGTGATTTCCTAATATGAATGGGACACCTAGGTGGGTCGGGTCGAGAGTCATGTGAATCTAACTCTAAAGTGGGAACCGACTCGGGTGCAACAAAAGAAGTAGACTCACCGTCATGACTTATTCCTAAACTCTCACTGCTCCCCCTAAAAGGATTGAGATCCATGTTTTCCATATTCTTAGATGCATTCTACATAGTGACTTTAGCCTCTAAGGCGTGCTGAAGATCTGTCTCTAATTGGGACACGCGGGCTATAAGCTCACTCTTTTCCTTATTCAAAGCAATTAACTGCTTACTCAAAGAAACCTTCACTTTATCGAGTTGACTTGCTTTTTCTTCAAACTCCTTCAAACTCTCAATATCTCTCTTCAAATCTTTCACCTTGAAACCCAACATGTTATTCAGTTTTTTAGTCTTTAATGTCTCGGCGTACAACTCTCGAAACGCAATCTGGAGCACACTCTCATCATCACTAGTGCACTCGCTCTCAGACTCTCTAGAAATACTTAAAACTTCCTCGGAGGTATCATGTGCACAAGTGTCCTCATCGTCGTGGGACAAAGTGGGTGTGCTTTTGTGACGGGCTAAAAATGCAACACACATACCATGTCGTAAACCTTTACCAGACTCATCGTCCTCATCTCCCTCTTCTCCCTCACTATCACTAAGGGTGGATGACATGGAAACTATCTTCCCCTCTCTCCTAAGCCTAGTGGGACACCCAAATGACTTGTTCCCTTTCCCCTCACACTAAAAACATTTTAAATTTTCAAGCTTTTGTTCACCCTATTTCTCTTTCTCACCGCTTTCTTTGGCCTTGTCTTTCTTTTTGTTTTTCTCCGAAAATATTTTATTGGAAGAATTTTGTTTCGAAAACTAGAGAATTTTTTTAAATTCTTTGCAAGCAGGGCCATGTCAAAATCAGACTCGTCCTCAGACTCAGACTTACAAAAACTCATTTTAGTTTTATTAGATTGGGCTTTAAGCGCTATCCCCCTATCCTTAGGTTTGATAGTGTTAGGAAACATGTCAATTTCGTATGTCTGTACGTTTCCTACCAACTCTTCTAATTTCAAACGATTCAAATTTCCTAAGGTATTAAAAACAGTCACTTTACGGATAAAAAAGTTTATGCAGTGATCTTAAAATCTTTTTAACCACTGGTGCGTCAGATATAGGGTCACCTAGGTTAAAACTTGTGTTGACAATATCAGACAAATGTACATAAAACTCGTCAAAACACTCAGTCTCTAACATAGTGATTGTCTCAAATTGAGTGGTCAAATTTTTAATTTTAGACTATTTGACCCGTTAGTGCCCTCGTGGGTGAGTTGCAAAATATCTCATGCTTCTTTAGATGTGATGCACGTCATAATACGTCGAAACTCGTCAGGGGTGACGTGTCCGGAAATTGCACTAAGACCAAATGAATTGTAAGTACTCCACCTAAACTCATCCTCAGTCCAGTCTGACATGTGTTTTAAATTCATGACATTATTTGCGATGACAGTGGGAGGATTCCAACCTCTTTCACAAATGGCCCAAACTCTTTCATCGATTGCTTTTAAATGGGATTTCATTCGGGCTTTCCAGTAAGCATAATTAGACCCGTCAAAAATTGGCAACCGACTATATAAGTTTTCATTTGGAAACATTGCGACAAATTTTCAAAAATTAGATTTTTCAAAAAAAATCAATATCACACAATTTTTGCGGAAAATAGGAATACGCGATAAATTGGCGTAACCTGCTCTAATACCAATTTGAGAAACCTATGTGTGATAAAGATTTGAATAGATGCGCAAATTATAACTACAAACTTATTTAATTAGTGTCAATTTATGAATTAAATCAATTCAGCCCTTAAACTCAAATAACTACATGCGTTCAAGTGTCAAACCAACATAAGTAAAATATGCGACACACACTTCATGAAAAATCCCCTCAGGGCAAATTTTTTTTATTTCTAGAACTTTGACAAGTTTACAAGACCATTGACTTACATAAAACGTAATAATCACCCACAAGTGTAATGCACGGTGTCTTCATCAAACCTTTAAAGCATCGACTATAAATCAGCAATAGTTCACACGCATCTATACCACAAGGACACACAGTCCAGATATGTAGTCTTAAGCAAAGAATCAACACACAGAAGATCCTCAATAACACGTTGTTATAAACTTTGTAGTGACTCACTCCACAATAGCACGCAACTCTCAGTTGTAGAGATCTCCCCAAGAAGAATCCAGCAAACTATGTTTTGGGTTCCACAAAATAACTCACATAAAAGAATTTGGGATTGTGAATTGTAAAACAAAAGTTATGAACCCTAAAATGGTTGGAGAATAATAGAAAAACGTATGCTGTCAAAACTAGTTTTTCTCCACACGAAAATGAGTAGTCTGACACCCTATATATAATAAAATTTAAGGTAGTGACGTGTCAACAAAAACCACTATCGTTCGAATGAGGGACAACGTCGTTCGAGTGATACTCCATCTTGTTTGAACGAGATGTGACGTCGTTTGAACTAAAATCACTTATCCAAAAGAAACTTTATTCTTTTAAGAATCTTGGAAACCTCAAACTGAAATTGTTCAAGAAATCAGAAAATATTTTTTCAAAATTTTTTTTATGATAAAATAAAAACCATTTATAAAAATTTCAAAAACCATTTTAACGTTTATAAAAATATCCCAACACTTTTAATGTAAAATGTAAATAGAACTTAAGCACATTTTACCAAGTTCATCCTTGTTGGGCTTGAATGTTCAAGTCTTCTTGAAATTCGGATTCGTCTTTGTAGATGTAAGCTTCTCAATCATTTGACGACTTATAGCAACTTTTAGCGGTATATGACATAGTTAATTATGACGGACAATGTCCTTACAGAGGTAACTTCTGCTCGATATAACCTATGAAGTGCCACGCTTCCTTATAGCCAGAATGTGCAACTTGAAGCATTGGAAGAGCATAAGGACAATGTTGTGAGGCAGTTCGATATGTATAGAAAACAGTTGTTCAGATCCTATGAACAAATGGTGAGGCCAAGGAAGTTCAAAGAAGGAGATATGGTCCTATAATCTTGCACAAGTCACATAAGGGGTTTGTCATTACCAAAGTTTGAAGCCAACTAGGAAGGACCCTACATCGTTCGAGCAACTCACGATTCAGGCTACTACAAGATATTCAAAGTGGAAGATGATAATACTTTCAATCTGAACAACAAGTGGATTAAAATCTACTATGTTTGAATATACTCAATCCAAACTCAACACTTCAATTTATTTCATTATGTTTTACTAATACATGTATGGGAGGATGTTCCCTACAAATGATTGGGTTGCCTATTTAACATGGTATAAAGTAATGTTTGCCTTGAAAGTTTTTTTTTTGGGCCCTTTGTTCCTTTTTTTTCCTTCTCTCTTTCCTTATTTTGTATTGTGTGACTCACATTGATGTAATAGCTTTGTCAATATTCAAACAAGACAGAAAGGATGAAAACAAAATGCCAACACATTTATTTAAATAAAGAAATACTGTAATTACATGCAAGGGCGTTCCAAAGGAGATCCATTATAAAGCGGAGGTTGGCCGTATTAAGAAGCTGATGATGATGCTGAGGAAGAATCTGCTTAAGGATTCTTTGATCAGAGATTAAATCAGCCAAGTCCTTCTGGCAAAACTCCCATCTCTGCTGAATGTTCCCTAGGTCTTGCTCCACCTTGAGTAACTCATCTTCTGCCCGAGCAACAGCCTTACACGCATCCTCCACTTTCTGCTCATACATAAATAGTTCGGTTTCCAAGCCTACCAGTTCTTCCTAGATAGCTACATGTGAGCGATCAAAACTTTGCAATCGATGATAAAGTGCAAGCAGACCAGACTTCTTAAAATCATGCAGCAGCTTCACTAACTAAGTCAGCGAGAACCCATCATTAATAAGAACATTGACCTTCACCAACAAAGCTTTAATTACGTCAGAGCTAAGAGACTCCAGAGGAGTATTGAGGATTTCCTCTAAAATCGTGGCCAATCCAAGCAGTCGACAAACCATCATTACAGGTAGGACAAGAAAAAATGCATCATTTTTGCCATTATCACGGGTATGCCAAGACATCATCACAAGTATGCCAAGCAGTTGACGAGCCATCATCACAAATAATCAAGAAAAAATTCATCACTTTTGGCTCTCTAGTCTCTTTTTAGGTAGAAAGAAAACCCACTAAGTCAATCCCACAACATCGATTTTTCCAAGCTCCCTCGATCACAATGACGGATCAACGTGAAAATTTCCAAAAGATCAAGTATATAAGAGCTTCGAGAAACTCATTAAATAAAGCATTCCAACACTAGCAGAGCCCTCACCACTTCCAGAAACCCTAGTGGAAAAAAAGAACACCGCCTCAACTCTTTAGGTATGCAAAATCATCCTCAACCCTCTAAATTGATTTCATAAACTCTTTAAGTCCATAGAATTGGCCTCTACTCTTTGAAGCGATTATTTTCGCTCTTTAGTTTTGTAGAATTGACCAAGGTCCATAGAATCGGTCTTGACCCTCAAAATTGGTCATTTTTATTCTTAAGGATCACATAATTGACTAACATCTGCGGAATCATCCTCATCCCTCTGAATCGGTAGCTTTCACTCTTTAGGTCTACATAATCAACATTGACCCTCTAAATCAGTCCCTTTCACTCTTTAGGTACGCAAAATTAACCTAGGTATTCAGAATGGGCCTTGACCCTTTGAATCAGTCGCTTTCACTTATTAGGACATAATAGTTGGCATCAAACCTCTAAATCAATTGCCTTAACTCTTTAGGTTTGCAAATTGACCTCAAACTTCTCAATCAATTGCCTCAACTCTTTAGGATCGTATAATTGGCCTCGACCCTCTAAAACGGTCGCATCAACTCTTTAGGTCTACATAATCGACCTCGACCCCCTGAATGGGTGACTACCTTCCTTAAATCCCCAGAAAGCTCCCCGAATTTAGACCCTATGCATCAAACCTCTACCCCTAAAAAACTTTTGACCATCCATAAGGCATCTGTCTTTTGACGTCCTCCATTTGTTCCAAGCTCACACATATAGGGGCTCTATTGACACCCCATCTTAATACCATCTAGTTATCTCCTTAGGTCCCTAACACCATTCCTTTCACCCTCGCAATCTAAAACCTGATCTAGAGTCCACGAGGTGCTCCCAAGCCCCGTTTGACTTTGGTTCACTCTCCAAATAAAGTGAAGCTTATTTCACCTGCATAGGGATATAAATATCATTTTCAATGGTCCATAACATGCATGAATCGGCCTTAAGGTTTTCACATACTCACCTTTTTACTCCAAACTTTGATATTGAGGTTGTCGGATGTTTTCGAGCCCCATTTGACTTTGGTCAAATCTCCACCTAGAGTGAAGATCATTACAGCTTCATAGGATTCTAAATCCCCTTTCCAACAGTCCATATTATGCATGAATTGGCTTCATGATTCACACATACTCACCTTTACTCCGAGAACCACTATCTAGCGGCCATCAGGCACTTTCGAGCATTGTTTGACTTTGGTCAACTCTTAAACCTGAGAGTGTCCTAGTAGATTCTCATAGGGCTCTGAATACCCTTTCTAATGGTCCTAACTGTGCACAATTTGGACTTACGATTTCCATTTTATGCCTTTTTTTCCAAAAAAGTCCTCTTTTGACTCCTTATAGGCACCCCAGACCTTCTACCTATAGACAAAGGTGTACTTTACTTCACTTGAAAGCCAGGGGTATGCTTCTAGGTAGGCTAGGTCCTATCCCACTTGGAAGACCCCCTAATCCAATTCTTTCTATGTAAGTAGGCCATGACCTCATTCCCAAAGACCCTTTTTTAGCCATCAGAACATTCTCTGCCTCAAAATTTGTGCACGACCATTCTAAAAAATCTAAATTTCCAACATTTCTCTCACCTTTCTTACCTCACTTTTACACCACCTTTTTGCCTCCTACCTCATCCTTTCTCCATCATCACTCCACCACCATAAATTCAACCTAATCTTAAAAAATCAGTAGCAAAATCTTCTAGGAGGTCTACTCTTATCCTTTTTATTTTATTTAATTTGTGTATTTATTTACCGTTCTTCCATTTTTGGTATCTGTTAGTCTTCTTCCATTATCTCACATTACCTAACATCCTTTTTATTACTAGTAATCACATAATATGTTTTTGCAAAATCAAAAATGCCAAAACGAGGGTCCACTCATAAATCCCAAAGTAGGATTCCCTCATTTTTTCTACACTTTTACACTTGAACACGTTTTGTTAAAAAATAATTATCGAGGAATCATAAATTCGGGTTTATAGGTTAAACCCCAACCTTGTTTGAATCTCCTATTTAGTAGTGTTTTGCGTATGTGTGCGCCAACATATTATCATTCCCAACCGACATACATGTTGACTTCCTTATAGTGAATCTTGATTTAGTAGTCACGAACCACGTATCTTTGTATTGTTCTTTTTGTTTTTTATACTCTTTAGAATGATTCCTCTCCTTCCTTCCCACATTGTGAGTAGGATAGTTCCTTTTATCACCTATTTTTCATAACACACACATTACACACATGAGTCACATCTTTGAGAAAAAGCAAAACAATATTATGTCCCATGAGAGATCGAAAGGGAGGAATGGGTTCCTAACAACTTCCTATTTCGTAACCTAGTTCTCGAACCCCCGATCTATTTGGTTACGTATGCATAAGATTGTCTTTTTTATGTCTTTCTTTCAGGGATGACTACATTCTTTTTCCTATTTTGAACAAAATAGGCTGGCGACTCCATTTTATATATTTTTCTCCCTTTTTAATGACAGTCCATTTATATATGCGGTAGCCCATGAAGACCCCGTGAGTTACAAAAAGAGGACCTTCATCCTCAAATCCCCACTTGTTACAAAGGGAGATTTTCCCCTTTCTCCCTCATTTTGGGCCGATCATTATGCTAGAGGAATTCAAATGGCCACATAGACATAAGTATGGTCCAAAACACATACGAGTAAATGGTCTACTCACTAGTCGGCATATAAGTACAAAGGCCTATCCTTATCGCCTTTGGGATCACTCGTGTGTATAGGTCATCCTAAACCTATAACATTAAAACATTTGCAAGGGATAATCACTACGCATTTATGTCATAATAAATGGCCTTCATACCCAAGGATATATGCTAGAGCTCACCCGTACAATCCCCCTTTGGATATGGGTACATCAGTCATAGTATTGGGAAAAAAGACTAGGCTAAATCCCATCTCTATCACTAGGGTACCAGCACGACCAATGTCATACGCTCCATATCAAAATCCTTCCTAGTACTTCACCTACAAGAACTCACACTTGTTATGATTACATATAAGATCAAAGAATAACAATCCTAATCACTCAAAGATTACTAATCCATATACCCAAATTTTTAAATTGATTAATCTCACTCAATGAAGAATTATAAAACCAAATTGACCTAAATTTGTTCCAATAAGATCCCTAACTCATTTTATAGAGTTTCCCTATCTTGTTCGAATGACAACCCAAGTTGCCCAAACAAAATTACCCCAAGTCGTTTTGATGACATCCTTTCTAATTCTAATGAGAATACCAATTTAATTCGAACGAGGTCTAAATATCGATCGAATGAGATGATCGCAGATCATCTTCCTCAGAATTTAAAATACACCATTAACACCCAAGATACCTAATTCAATGTCCTTACACAATACCAATCCTACCCCCTTCAGATATAAGTTACAGAAGAACAATATTAACCTATATTTGCAAATTTTACACAATTGTAACATGTATTTAAAGGATTAATTTAGATAATGTGTTACGAACACTAGTTTCATAATTTTACTCAACTAGTCTCACATTTAGTTTATTTATCAAATTAAACAAGGGTCTTTCTGTTGATTTGTGAACATGATTCGATATATACGAATTTCATTAATAAACCTAATCCAATTATAAAGGATTTAACAATAATATTCTTTACAATATTAACAAGTTCTTAATGTTTAATTTATAATTAAATAATTTGAAATAAATATTTGATTATAAAAAATTAGATTATTAAACACATAATTTACCGATTTCAATGTGCAATTATCCTTATAACATAAAACCTAAATTAAATCCTTAAACTAGGTAAATTTTCCTTGGCAAAAAGGTTTAAATTCAAGACAATAAACCTTCAAAGCTCCCTCTCTCTTGAGTGTCGTTTATCTATAGTTTCTTAAGGTTTTCTCAATTGTGTATAATGTGATTAGTTTAAGTGTAATGACCCCTTAAGTTAGCTTCCCTTGAAATTACCCTCATGTTACAATATGGGTTAAACCCAATTGCCCAAATAGTACTTCAATTGGTCCAAAAGTCTACCCAAGCTATGTACTAACCCAATAAAGTTCAAACCCACTACTTTAAGTCATAAACTGAAATTTTAAATGTCCGAAAAGCCAACCTGAAATATGCCATAAACCAACAAATTAATTATCTCAGTAAACTAATATTTTAATATCTACAAGTACAATTCTCATTATTTCAATATTTATTAGTTAAGTGCAATATGAAATTATAAGAAACTACTTCATGATCTGTGGGACCCGATTTCGAGGAAATAATCCAAAAAAGAAAACCCCCAATACCTAGTCCTTGTCCACTTCATAGTCACCCATAATACAAAGTCACTTTCAAATATTTAATTAATGAATTACCGTGTGTTAAATTATATATCCACAATTAAATTATATATCACATATAAAAGATAAATAGTGACATCACATCTCAGCAGGAAAATAAAATAACTATCACAATTTAAATAATCAACAAAAATACGGGGTATTACCTCCGCTTGGAGAGTACCATTTAAAAATTCACTCTTTACATCCATTTAATAGAGCTTCAGGTCTAAGGTATATGATATGGCCAAGAGTAGGCAAACTCATTCTAGCCGAGAAACTAGGGCAAAATACTCACTAAAGTTAACACCTTAACTTGAGAGTATCCTTGAGCCACTATCCTAGCTTTATTACATAACACGATACCTTTTTCCCCACATTTGATCTTAAAGATCCATTTAGTACCAATGATGTGAAAACTTTTAGGCATAGGAAATAGATTATAACCTCTTGTTTTACGAACTTGTTTAATTCATCTTGCATAGAATTAACTCGATATTAGTTCAGGAAGTAATCTTTAACATTATTGGGGTTAAAAGTAGAAGTGTAACACAAAAAACCAACTTCTTTATGGAGTTGAGATTGGGTATCTACCCCAAAATTAGGAGTACCAATTATTTTGGATGGATTGTGGCCTTTGTTACCCAAGGAAGCGGGTCATACTATTCAACACCCACTTGTGGTGGTAGTGCTTTTGTCCCCTCTACATAATAATTTTTTTATTCTTTATTTCCTTCTTTTACATAAGGAGATACATAAATGGTGTCTTCATAATCATCCTCATTGAATGCAAATGATTCATAATTATCAATGACAATGTTTACCGGCTTCATCATTTTTTGAGCTCCACAATTGTAAACATGATAAGCACAACTATTTATGGAATAGTCGAGAAAGATCCCAATGTCACTCCTAGAGTTAATCATAGTTAAATACTATCGATTCTTGAGTATATAACATTTTCTTACAAAGACTCTAAAATACTTAAGTGTGGGGGTTTTGCATTTCAAATCTCCTAAGGGGTTTTGTTGGTACCATACATCCTATAGACTTGTCTCATTGAATGACACGTTGGGTTTACCGCCTCCATAAAAAACCTCTTAGGCATACCCCTTCATATCAATATGGACCTATCCATCTCTTGATTATGCGTTTTTCATTCAATAATACCATTTTGTTGAGGTCTTTTAGGTAAGGAAAATTCATGGTGTATCCCTATATCACTACACCATTTTGGAATTATAGTTCCTTTAAATTTCTCCTATGGTCACTTTGGACTCGACAAAATAGTGCAAACTTTTGAGTTGTTTACATTTGGGAATAAATAATTCCTTAGCATCGAACTTACTATGTAAAAATCCTACAAAAGTGAACCTGTAATAATCATCTATGACTACAAGGATGTAACGCTTACCACATGTACTCTTTATACAAATTGGACCCAGGAGGTCAATATGTACAAGAACTAAAAATCAAGCGGCAAACATCATGTTCATTTTCGTATGTGGATATTTTTTCCCCATTTTACAAATACCACATATGTTGGAAGTAGTTGACTCAAAATGAGGCAGGTCGTGAGTTAGTTCATTCATAGCAAGTATGACAATACCCCTAAAGCTCACATGACCCAACCTCTTGTGTCACAGATCCGCCACATCCTCCTTATCATTATTATAAATAAACCATGGAGATGTATCGACAACATAACAATTCTCCAATGTTCTACTGCCTGTCAATTACAATTCTCCATTGTTCTAATTCCCTTCAAAATGTATTTACCATTACGATGAAGAACTTGCCATTCTTTCATGGAAAAAAAACACATTGTGACGATAATCACACATTTGGCTAATTCTAATCAAGTTAGCCTTCAATCCATCAACCCAGAGGACTTTGTCTAACCTAGGAAACCTAACTATATCAATATGTTACTTTCCTATCACATTAAATATACTCTCATCTCCAAAAGTGGTTGTACTGATTTTATCTTCAACATGCTTGAATTTTTTTGATTTAGGGGGAGATTTGTTGAGCATGTTTTTGATTGCATATTTTACAAATTGGTATTACAAATTGGTTGTTTAAATTTTGTTGCTCAATTATTTAACAAATGATTTTTCAGAGTTTATTCATATTGGTATCTATTGTCGTTTGGTATCATTTGGATATATATATATATATATATATATATATTGGTTTCATTTGTTCCTCCATACTTCACTGGGTATTTGTTTGTCTATTTCATGTGTCTAGGTATGCTTCAGCAATTCGAGATTTCAAGTCTACATCACGTTCTGACAGTTCATGCTTGCTGATGCTACATGTACTAGTCCGTGTCCTGTAATTTTTTATTTTGGGTTTATGGGATGGGATTTAGGCATCATACGGCTTGACGGCTCGTCTTAGGCATTTCACTGGTTTAGTTTTATCTCGGAATAGTCAAAGGGGGAGATTTGTAAAGACATAAATTTCTAATTGAGTCCATGTATTGTTTTGACTTAATTTCGTGAACAAAACTGTGTTGGTAATATATCACAGGGAGATTTTATTTTTTCATGATCCCACTTGGTCTATGACGTATTGAATAAATTGAAGACGTTGCGGAAAAGCTTCAAAGAATTAATCATGCCGAAGTTTAATTGATGCAAGTTTATTTGTCTTCAAATTTAATTGCATTCCGAGATCACACAGGTATGAATGCTTATAATTAATGGTGCTCGGAATTGTTTTTATAAAAGATAAGGATGTAATTTTATAAAGGAAAAATGTTTTAAAATGTTTTAGAAGTTTTTTAAATGTTTACACTACGTTTTATTCTGACAAGCTCGAAAAACAGTTTGACTTATTTGGATCTTTTTTAGAAGAGACGTTTTAAACAAAAAGTCAAACTGGCGCGGCGTCATTCAAACAACATAAGAGCTCGTTCACACAAGATGCTCATGTCGCGCGAACAATGTGGCAATCTCGTTCGAGCGACACTCTTTTTGAGGCGGCATTTAATTCCTATTTAAAATGTGTTTTCGTCAGAGTTTCGTATGTGTGCATTCTGGAAAAACAGTTTACGATCCAATACGAGTTTTGCACATGTTTTCTAAGGTTTAAAAATCTTAAACACATCCTTAGATTTTGCAAAGATCCGAGATATCATTATTATATGATTTTGTGATCTTGCTGCACTAAGAAGGTTTATTCTACACTTGAACATCAGGGTTTTGCGATGAAGAAAAGAGAATAACTTCTTGTTAGATATTGTAGACGTATCAAAGCCATTTGGTGGACACCGAGACATATGTGGATGCGTGTGTTGTGGACATGTATCGTGGAAGACGGAATTTTTGTGTGGGCACTATTGAAGAATGGTAGAAGATCAGAAGGAGCGTCAAGACCCGCAGGGATGGATTCATTGAGTAAGGCTAATCTGTCTTTGTAAAACCTTTGTTCATAGTGATTGTCTGGCTTGGGCCGTCCTAGGTTGTTTTCCCATTTTGGGTTTTTTCCTCGTACATCCGGCGTTGTGAGTATTCTTTACTTTACTTTACTTGCTTTAATCACTAGATGCATGTTTAGGATTAATCAAGATAAAATTGTTTTAAAGTAAGAAGTGTTTTTTCACAACTTGGTTTGGTGCTAATTAAAAGTTGGATAATTTTTGGTAAAAATTGGTTTGATTTGAAACACGCATAGGGACCCCCTCTTTTCAAATTGGTATCAGAGATAGAAAAGATTTTTATTTGGTTTGTGTTCCCGTATGTTTTCAAAGGTGAATTTTGGATATAACGAATTTTCTCGAACTCCTATTTTTTATGGCTCTAATTACACTTATTGGAAGATGAGAATGAGATGTGCATTAAAATCTATTGATGAGCGTGTGTGGCTAGCAGTTGAGAAAGGTTGGACACCCCCTGTCACTATTGTAGGTGAGGTCACTAGTTTAAAGCCTGTTGAGTCATGGACCGAAACTGAACAAAGACTTTCACAATATAATTCTAAGGGTCTGCACGTTATTTCTTCACATGTCACACAGGAAGAATATAATAGAATTATGACTTGTGAAACATCAAAAGAGGATTGGGATATTTTGGCACTCACTCACGAGGGCACTAGCACGGTTAGGGCATCAAAACTTCAAAATCTCACTACACAGTTTGAGACCATTAGGATGTTAGAGAGTGAGACTTTTGAAGAGTTTTATGCTAGGTTGTCCAATATTGCCAACTCGTCATTTAACCTAGGTGAGAAAATTCTCAACAACCGTGTCATTAATAAAATCCTTAGGTCGTTGCCTAGTAGGTTTGATGCGAAAGTGACTATCTTAAACTCCTTGGGTAAGTTAAAGTCGATGAAACTAGAAGAGATTGTAGGTGATTTACAAACCTATGAAATCGACATGATTACCTCCAAGCAAGTGCCTAAGAAAGAAAAAGGTATTGCTTTGAAAACCCAGAAGGAGGAAATTAAAGTTTCAGATTTCGATTTCGATTTCGAGCATTTTGCTAATTCGATTCCGATTCTGATTTCGATTTTGATTCCGATTCCGATTTAAAGTTGGCAAAGAAATTTAAAAAATTTATTAAGTTTTAAAAGCAATCGAAAGATGCCAAGAAATTTGAAAAATTCAAGAACAATAAAGTTGATCCCACCTCTAAGGATAAGTCTGAGAAGCCTAAGAGAGATGAGTCGGATAAGTGTTTTGGGTGTGAGGGGTACATTCACAAAGTTAAGGAGTGCCCCACTAGACTTAAGAAAGAGAGAAAACAACCCATTGTTTATAATGCCACCTTAAGTGATAGTGATCCGAAAGAGGGAGAGAGTTTCCCCATTGATCGTAACTTTGCTGCGTTTATGGCATGTCATGTGAGCGACAACGATTCTCATGTGCATGAGACTTCTGAGGAGGTTTTGAGTGTATCCCATGATAGTGAGGGAGAAGAGAGTGATGATGAGGAGGTAGATGTGAAAGAGTTGCAAATTGCATTTAATGAGTTGTATGCCGAAACAGTGAAGGTGGAAAAGGCTAACTCTAAATTGCAAGATAAGTCGAATGAGCGTGCCATAGAAAATAATGATAGTTTGATTGAGTATCTTAGGGCACGAGAGAAGAAGTTTAGGGAGAAACTAGAGTTTGTGGAGAAAGATAAAGATAATCTCCGTGGATTGATGAAGTCTTTGAAAAAGGAGATTTTAGCATTTGAGGAGTCTAGGCATTTGCTCGAGTCTAAGATTCATGAGTTGGAGGAGAGATTGAGAGGCTCATCTAGAGTTAAGTTTGATTTGGAGGCTAGGTCAGAGAAGTTATATAAGATCTTAGGCACCGTCCAAATTAAGGGAGATAGGGGAGGTATAGGTTTTGATGAGAGAGTTGTTCCCATTCCCCCCGCACATGTGAGAAACACTAAGAAGGTTAGAAAAAGGTCCACATAGAGGTAATCATTCCCACCTTCGCTAAACTTGCACGTTTTTTGGTAGGAAAGGTCACCTTAGGCGTTATTGTTACGACCTTAGACAAGCTCCTAGGAAGTTTAGGAATAAAGTTGCCCCGGTTCCCCAAATCCCCATGCGTTGTTTTACACTTACTCGGGTTAGGAAATCAGATTTAGTGGATTTAGGAATAAGACTTCATGATTCTCGTTTAGGTGCACTTGATTCTTCCCATGCTAAATCTAAAGGAGGATAGTGTTGCCTTGTTTGTCATATGCTAGTTTACTTCATGATATATTCATTTCTAGTATAATGACATGTGTATCATTTTGTATTATAGTTTTTCACTTGTTTGAGTCCTATTGAAAAAATACAAAAATCTTTTATTTTTAAGAATTTTTTTTGAAAAATCCAAAAAGACTTTGTTTTTTAGAAAACTTTTGAAAAACCAAGAAGATTTTGCTTTTATTTGAGTCAAAATATGTTTAAAAAGACAAAAAGATTTATGGTTTTTGTTTTTGAGTTTACATGATTGATGTGGCATATTTGTGTGCTTGGACCCCCCATTGTTTCATTATCCATGTGGCTAGGACATTTGGTCATTATTAACGATGCTTAAAATGATCTTAACCATTGTTTATATGGGGTTGTTTCGAAGTTGATATGCATTTTGATTCGACTTTGTATATATGCCGATATTGCACACATACACGAGTTTATACGGATGTTTAACTTCTCTGCATATTTGAATTTGGTGAGGCGTTCTTATCTCAATCTTTGAAAAATTGTTACTAAAGCTGTTTAATACAAGATTATACTATTTAAGTAACTCCGAACTGTTTTTAAAGAAACTCTTTTCTAGAAATCAAATCAGTTTAAACACAATATGTGTTTAAAAATATGCAAGAGATCTGTTCAAGATTTGTTAACAAGTTTTGAAAAACAAAACTAAAATGGTTTTAAATTAGCACACTAAACAGAAAGGGATGAGGAGATGTAGAAAGATTAATGATAAGATATTTTTAACGTGGTAAAACCTCAACCAACTGAGGAAACCTCCACGACTCCCTCTACGGAGTAAAAAGAAAAATCCACTAAAATAAATATAATAGTTACAAACTATATAACACACAAGCACACAACCCACTGGTGTCCTTATAACTTTTCTGCAGTTCTGATTGTTAATGTTGTTCTCCCAGTTTGCTAACGTCATTTTGTTCCAGTCTTTACGTCGACTCTTGTATCAAGATCTTATTACCAACACTTTCAGTGTTATAGTGTGTAAGTGTTTGTGATGGTGATCTAACACATGCATACACACACTCATGCTTATATTTACAAATAGTCCTAGCAAATTAAAAATCAGATCTATATGCTGTGATTTTCAGTTTCTCTCTTCTTAGGAAACTTTGAACCTTATATGACCTTTAATATTAACCCAGAATCCACGGCAATCTTGCTCAGAAGATGTATCAAGATATTAATCAATCTCAAGGTTTTGAAAATATCTTTGAGATTGAAAATCACCAATTGCAATTCCAACTAGGTCGAAGGTCTTGTTTAAAAAAAACTAGAAACATAAAATATTATTGTTGATTTTCAATATGAAAACATTTACAGGAAAGAATCAACAATAGATTTCTCAAGATGAGAAACTATAAATACAGATCTAGGTGTGATGTAACATAAAATGCTTAGATCTATGATTTCTACGAATAAACAATGCAGATCTAGCTTAATGCTTAAGTTAGAAACAAGATCTTAACACAAAGAGGTTACAACACGAAACAACTTAACAAACCAACTCCCAAACTCTCAAACACTCAAGATTGTGTTTGATATATAACTAGTTTTTAAAAGAGGTTAGGGTTTGAAAGGTGTTTTGGACAATTTAGGGTTAGGGTTTCTAACTCTCTCTCTCTCTGGTTTCTCTCTCTCTTCTCTCTTCTCTCTCTAATCTCTTCTCTCTCTAGAAATGACGGAATGACAAAAGATTCTAAATGGTTGAGAGTAAGGCACCTTATATAGGTGGCTGAGAATATTCGGGAATGGGGTTCAAAATCAAGGGCTACGATTTAATCTTTAGCTGTTGACTTTGATCCAACGATATAAGAGAAGCGGTGGATTAAAACGCATTTGATTGGCTTAAGAGGGGTTCACAGGGATTAAGCTAGAACACATGAAGATCGTTGATTACAACAATCCAAGGGCAGGAAATGAGCAAGGCTTATGTCTCATAGAAGAAACACAAATCAGACCGATATTAGGCTAAGAGGTGTAAGGTTGAGATTAATGCTGAAACGTGTGTTTTGAAAATAATTACACAAACACCTTTAAGTCTTTAACGCTTTCGATTTCTACACTAGTGAACTTCCTGAGATAAAATCATCAATTCAAAATTGCAGATTGACCCCAAAACTTTTAATTCCATTTTTAAATTAGAAAAAAAGTTTAAAAAATCATTAAAAATTCTTAAAAACTTATTAAAATTCAAATTAAGGGAAATTAATACATACCATACACACATAACCAATTATATTCAATATGCAATGTAGGAATGCAATACTAATGTGTGTGAGTGTTGGTAAATATACCTTAGATCAGGAGGAATAAAATAAAGAGAAAGATTGAGGCTTTTTGGTTTCTAGGATTCGACTTAATTTTGTTTCTATTTCCAAACTAGATGAGCACTTATACAATATAAAATCAAGTGAGTCAAAAGTACAAGGTGATTCAATCTCTCCCTTTGGAAATATGACACAAATCTCCTTTGAGTCAACTTGGACTCGTAGGGAAAGAAAAAGAAAAGGAAAAAACCTATTCCTATACAAAAATTCTATCTACCCATTTCTTAGAACCGAAAATTACATAACTCAACTAAATACAATTCAATACCCTATTAAAACTTTGAACATAACAGAGAATAGCTGTGAAAAACTATACAGAATCCTGCAATTAATCACTAAGAACAAGCTCTTTAGAATATGTACAAAATAAATGAATTCTTATAAGACTCAAATTTCTCCCCCATTTTGTCTCAAATAGACAAAGGGAAAAATTATGTAAATCCAAGAAATTATTCAGCACACACCATTCCAATTGAATTACGCAAGGCAATAAACCTATTATAATCCAAAGGTTTGGTAAAAATATCTGCGAGTTGCAAATTATTAGGAAGATAATTGATCTCTAATTCCTTAGTCTTAACTAATTCGCGGATAAAGTGATGCCTTATTTTTATGTGTTTTGTTCACGAGTGTTGAATGGGATTTTTAGAGATATTGATCGCGCTTTGATTATCACAATAGAGATGCAATTGTTCTTCTTTAATACCATAATCACTTAGCATTTTCTTAAGCCAAAGTAATTGAGCACGGCAACTGCCAGCGGCTATGTATTCAGATTCAGCAGTGGATAATGAAGTGCAGTTTTGTTTCTTACTACTCCAACCTACCAAATTATTACCAATATAATAACATGCACCTGATGTGCTCTTGCTATCGTCAGTACACCCTGCCCAATCAGCATCGGTGTATCCTATTATAGTGCTAGGAGTATCATTGGTGTACCAAAGTCCTAAATTTAGAGTGCCTTTAATGTACTTGATAATTCTTTTAACACAAGTTAAATGACTCTATTTAGGATTGTTCTGGTAACGAGAACAAACGCAAACAACGTACATAATATCAGGAGGCGAGGCAGTAAGATATAATAAGGTTCCAATCATACTACGATAAAGGGTGGGATCTACGGACTTCCCTGTTTCATCCTTAGACAGTTTGACAGTAGTACTCATGGGAGTTTTAGCATCTTTTGCACTTTCAAGACCAAATTTTTTAATAATCTCTAATGTGTATTTTGATTGCGAGACAAATAATCCTTCTGAATTTTGTTTGACTTGAAGACCTAAGAAAAATTGCAACTCCCCCATGAGAGACATTTGAAATTCTTTATGCATAATTTCAGAAAAAGATTTAACTTATGAAGGGGAAGTTGATCCAAAGATGATATCGTCTACGTTAACCTGAGCTATAATGATATGTTTGTCAAAGTGTTTGACAAAAAGGGTTTGATCATGTCCACCTCTCTTAAAACCTTTGTCTAACAGAAAGTTGGAAAGGCGCTCATACCAGGCTCTTGGCGCCTGTTTTAGTCCATACAAAGCCTTCTTAAGACGAAAGACATAATTTGGATATTTAGGGTCAATGAACCCTTTTGGTTGTTCTACATAGGTCTCCTCAGTCAATATTCCATTAAGGAAGGCATATTTGACATCCATTTGGTAAAGCGTAAAATGTAAGTAGCAAGCTATGGCAAAGAAAATATGAACAGATTCTAATCGAGTAACAGGAGAAAAAGTCTCGTTAAAATCTATTCCCTCTATTTGAGAGTATCCTTGAGCAACTAATCTGGCTTTATTTCTAATGACTATCCCATTTTCGTCAGATTTATTTTTAAATATCCAACGTGTGCCAATGACCTTTTTATGATTAGGACTAGGTACAAGATGCCAAACATCATGAATGACAAATTGAAGAAGTTCATTATGCATTGCAAAAATCCAATGAGGATCATTCAATGCATCATTAACATTCTTTGGTTCCACAAGGGAAACAAAACATGCATAATGAGCATAGTTTCTTAATTGTGATCTTGTACGCACAGGTTCACTAGGATTACCAACAACGTTGTTTATGGGATGGTCTTTAGCAACCCAATTATGTACTTCAGGTGTCTCAATTGGTAAAGAGTCATTTATTTCTGGTGAGTCATTTTCTAAAGTATTTTCAGACTCTACCACAATAGTTGGTTCTCCCGTCTTACTCTTTACAGTAGTGTCACTTACAATAACATTTATGGATTCCATTATGGCCTTAGTGCGAAGGTTATAAACACGGTAAGCTCTACTGTTGGGCGAATATCCTAGAAAGATGGCTTTATCTCCTCGAGTGTCAAATTTAGATAAGTGTTCTCTATCTTTGCATACATAACACGTACAACCAAAAGTTCTAAGATACTTAAGATTGGGATTCTTCCCATACCAAAGTTCGTAAGGAGTTTGTTTAGCATTATTTCTAAGATAGACCCTATTAATAATGTGACACACAGTACGAATGGCTTCTACCCAAAAATACTTAGGTAAAGTCTTGGCATGAATCATAACATGTGCCATCTCTTGAAGGGTAAGATTCTTTCTCTTAGCTATACCATTCTATTGAGGAGTTTTAGGATCACTAAATTCATGTTTGTAACCATTATAGTCATAATACTCTACAACACCTGTATCTAAGAACTCTCCACCTCTATCACTACGAATCCTATTTACTTGAGAGTCTTTCTTATTTTCAATTCGAAGTAAAATCTTCAAAAATGTTCAAAATGTGTCAGAATTTTGTTTTGAGAAATCTAACCAAGTAAATCTAGTGAAGTCATCAACCATAACAATAATATAAATGTGTCCAAAGAGACTAACCGTTCGAGAAGGACCCATAAGGTCCGTATGGATGAGGTCCAAGCGTTTAGAGTTTAGAATATCTTTGACTTTCTTATGAGGGGCCTTAACAAATTTTCCTTCTTGATAATAACCACAGATAATGTTAGAAATAGGTTTGATCTTAGGTATCCCTCTAACTATTTCTTGAGACGAAAGTCTACTAAATTTTTTGTAATTTATATGACCCATACGATTATGCCATATCTCATTGTCATCCATTCTGGCAATGTTACAGACCTCAGCACTGTTTTGAATAGTATAACAATTGTACAGAGTCTTGTAATTATTCACTCACCTTTTTCATTTAAAATTTTACAATTATTCTTTAAAAAGGTGACAGTATGATTTGAGTCACAAAATTGCGAGATACTGAGTAGGTTTGCCTTAAGACCTTTTACTAGAAGAACATTTTCAAGTAAAGGTAATCCTTCTTCTTGGAGTGTTCTTTTACCAATGATTTGAGATGATACACAATCACCAAAAATAAGTTTTCCTCCAACAAAGCTGGTTTTGTTTAAAAATTTGGTATCACCCCTAGTCATGTGTTTTGAACATCCAGAGTCTAAATACCAACCAAATGGAGCGTGTTCAGCTTTTAAAGCAGTAATAACAATATTACACTTCATCTGGGGTAATAGCTCATCTTTTCTAACCCAAATAGCTCTTGTTTTTATTTTGCGCTCATTTTCTCTTAATTGATAAAATTTGCGAGCATTAGATTTTTGTTGAAAAATGTTTTGCGCATGAGGCTGAATTTTATGGAAAGTGAGAGCATTTGGTTTAGAGAAGTGTTTAGGAATCCTTCTTGGAAATGATCTTCTAGGTTTTGTCTTTCTCCTTCTATAGTTAGTGTTTTTGTCTGGTTGTCTAGAAAAAACATAATTGTTATGGCTTCTCCTAGAATAGTTAAAGTTTTGATAGAGGATAATTAAAGACAGAGTTGACTATAAGTTTAGAGTAGCATCCTTCAAAGGAATGACCATATAGATCACAGTAAGAGCAGTATAGATTACTCGACGATGGTATCTCCTCAGGAAAGTCTCTAAACACAGGCTTGATGAGTTTTTGATGTTGAACCTTATTCCTAGGGAGTACAGTTTGAAAGACTGAATCACTCTTCCTAATAGGGGGCAAATATATTTAGTCTTAGATGGACTTTCACACTTAGAGTTACTTGATTCCCCAAAATCAAACTTAGATTGGTTTTTGTCCAACTCATTTTTCAGAGAATGAAATCCTGGACAAGTTTCTACAGGTCTTTTGCCTCCTGAAATAAACTTAATTGGTTCAAAAATTTTAGTTTGAGTCTTCAAATTTCGGGCAAAATCCTATTCCAGTTCTATCATCAGAATTGGTTTTGGAATCAACAACAAATCCATCAAAACAGTTTGAATTATTTTTAAATTTTGCAATTTTTTTGAAAATAGTTGTTGTCTTTTCTTTGGATTGTTCCAATTCTAATAATGTCCCTTTATATTTTTTCTCTAGGGTTTCATTTTCTTCGATCAAATTCTTTAATTTTTTATCAAAAGTTTTAACTTCACTTTCATGAGTTAGACATTGGGTAGTATACTCTTCAGCGTTAAGTTTAACCATTAAACTCAGGTCTTCTAATTTCTTAGTGAGATCTTTCACTATCTTTTCTAGTCTAGTGCTTTTTTTAAGCGTTTTCGCATAAAGTGTGTGAATGTCAGGGAGGTCTTCAGTGTCTGAGTCACTAAGTGCAGTGTGTGAAGTGACCCCTAAGGATTCATTTCTTGAACTCACGCACCCATGGACATCTTCATTATCGCATTCCCTTTGACTCACACACCCCGTAGTAGAACTAATAATATTCTCATAAAGTAAAGCATCTAAACCAGTAGCAACATGATTCACAACAGCAGGAGTAGAGTTACTATCATCATTCTCATACATAAGCATATCATCATTATATATTATCTTAGCAAAGAAAGACATTCAAGGATAAAAAACATCAGAAGATTCAGGTTCCTCATTCTCAGAATCACTTGAATCATCCCACGTTTTGCAGATGTTGGCCCTAGTATGTTTATTGACAGTGTTCAGTTTCACTCTACAGTCTTGTGCTATATGTCCTAGTTTTCCACATCTAAAACACTCAATGTTCTTAAAGTCTTTGTTGGGTCTCATTTCCTTGTGATGTTTGTCTTGGCCTTTCTCATGAGGTTTGTAGTTAGACTGACTTGGATAATTTAGCTTGCCTTGTCTGTTTGCCAATTTATTTCTAAATTTGACAATTTTCTTACAATATTTTGACATCAAGGTAATTTGATTATCCAAACTATCTATATCACATTCCTCATCAGAATCATCAGTGGGAATGCTAAACTCAGGTTTCATCAACTTAGAGGTAAAACTCAAGTTGGAACTAGTCTGTTTCCTATGGGACTGGGTCATTTGTTTCTTAAATTCTAATTCCATTTCCACAGTTCAAAGTTTACTACTGAGTAATTCAGGAGTGAGATTTTGATCACACATTTCCTCAATAGCATATATTTTATTATCAAATTTCTATGGTAATGACCTTAGAATTTTAGATACAATTTCATGTCTGTCATAAGTTATCCCATTAGCATGCAATTTGGTCACAATGTCAGTTAATTTCATGTAGAAATCATCGAAAGTTTCAGAATCAGACATAATTAGTGAGTTATACTGCTGAACAAGCATTTGAGTTTTAGCAACCTTAACTCTAGTGTCACCCTCATGTGCAGTGATCAGTGTATCCCAAGCTTCCTTAGAAGTGGCACAAGATGATATCCTTTTGAACTCATGTTCATCTATGGACATAAAGATAGCATTCTTGCCTTTGTTATTATTTCGAGAAGTCTGCTTCTCTTCTTGTGTGAACTCACTTAATGCTTTCTTAACCCTCTCATTACTTGCCTCAGTGGGTGGTTTAGTAGGATAAGAGTATCCATTTTCAACAATATCCCAAACATCATCTCCCAAGGTTCCTTATATGAAAGTAACCATTCTTACCTTGCAGTAAGCAAAGTTGTTTCCATCAAAGAGTGGGGGTCTGGTCAAGTTACCAAATCTTTCATTTTTCTCGTCCATTGTTATGATTTTAAGAAAACAATTTCAGAAACACAAGCCTTTTAAAAAGATTTCCAAAGCTCTGATACCAATTGAAAAACTGTTACTAAAGCCGTTTAATATAAGATTATACTATTTAAATAACTCCGAACTGTTTTTGAAGAAACTCTTTTCTAGAAATCGAATCAGTTTAATCACAAGATGTGTTTAAAAATATGCACGAGATCTGTTCAAGATTTGTTAACAAGTTTTGAAAAACAAAATAAAAATAGTTTAAAATCAGCACACTAAACAGAAAGGGATGAGGAGATGTAGAAAGATTAATGATAAGATATTTTTAACGTGGTAAAACCTCAACCAACAGAGGAAACATCCACAACTCCCTCTACAAAGTAAAAAAGAAAAATCCACTAAAATAAATATAACAGTTACAAACTATATAACACACAAGCATACAAATCAGACCTATACAAGTTTAGGAATGTACCCATTGGTGTCCTTATAACAGTTCTGCAGTTCTGATTGTTGATGTTGTTCTCCCAATTTTCTAACTTCACTTTGTTCCAGTCTTTATGTCGACTCTTGTATCAAGATCTTATTACCAACACTTTTAGTGTTATAATGTGTAAGTGTTTGTGATGGTGATCTAACACATGCATGCACACACTCACGCTTATATTTACAAATAGTCCCAGCATATTACAAATCAGATCTATATGCTGTGATTTTCAGTTTCTCTCTTCTTAGGAAACTTTGAACCTTATATGACCTTTAATATTAACCCAGAATCCACGGCTATCTTGCTCAAAAGACGTATCAAGATCTTAATCAATCTCAAGGTTTTGAAAATATTTTTGAGATTGAAAATCACCAAGTGCGATTCCAACTAGGTCGAATGTCTTATTTTAAAAGAACTAAAAACAGAAAATATTATTGTTGATTTTGAGTATGAAAAAATTTACAGGAAAGAATTAACAATAGATTTCTCAAGATGAGAAAATATAAATGCAGATCTAGGTGTGATGTAACATAAAATGCTTACATCTACGATTTCTACAAATAAAAAACACAGATCTAGCTTAATGCTTAAGTTGGAAACAAGATCTTAACACAAAGAGGTTACAACACGAAACAACTTAACAAACCAACTCCCAAACTCTCAAACACTCAAGGTTGTGTTTGATATATAACTAGTTTTTAAAAGAGGTTAGGGTTTGAAAGGTGTTTTGGACGATTTAGGGTTAGGGTTTCTAACTCTCTCTCTCTCTGGTTTCTCTCTCTCTTCTCTCTTCTCTCTCTACTCTCTTCTCTCTCTAGAAATGACGGAATGACAAAAGATTCTAAATGGTTGAGAGTAAGGCTCCTTATATAGGTGGATGAGAAGATTCGAGAATGGGGTTCAAAATCAAGGGTTACGATTTAGTCTTTAGCTGTTGACTTTGATCCAACGATATAAGAGAAGCGGTGGATTAAAACGCATTTGATTGGCTTAAGAGGGGTTCACAGGGATTAAGCCAGAACGCATGCAGATCGTTGATTACAACAATCCAAGGGCAGGAAATGAGCAAGGTTTATGTCTCACAGAAGAAACACAAATCGGACCAATATTAGGCTGACAGGTGTAAGGCTGAGATTAATGCTGAAACGCGTGTTTTGAAAATAATTACACCAACAGCTTTAAGTCTTTAACGCTTTCTATTTCTACCCTAGTGAACTTCCAGAGATAAAATCATCAATTCAAAATTGCAGATTGACCCCAAAACTTTTAATTCCATTTTTAAATTAGAAAAAAAAGTTTTAAAAATCATTAAAAATTCCCAAAAACTTATTAAAATTCAAATTAAGGGAAATTAATACATACAATACACACATAACCAATTATATGCAATATGCAATGTAGGAATGCAATATTAATGTGTGAGAGTGTTGGTAAATATACCTTAGATCAAGAGGAATAAAATGAAGAGAAGGATTGAGGCTCTTTGTTTTCTAGGATGGGGCTCAATTTTGTTTCTATTTCCAAACTAGATGAGCACTTATACAATATAGACTCAAGTGAGTCAAGAGTATTAGGTGCTTCAATCTCGTCATCTATGCATAAGTAGACTCGAGGAGAAGTGTGCATGTAAGAATCATTTACCGTGAGGATTTGAATTGGTACCTAATTGAAAAAATGATGAGTCATTCATGAAAAAGGGCTGCGAGAGTTCAAAATTAACTTATCGTGAACGCCACCATTTAAAAGAGACCAAAACAAAAATAAATGCTAAGAAAAGGGCCAATAAGATTTTCTCTAAGCTGAGAATGCTATAAACCTCAAAAGAACTTGAAAAAGTATATATTCATGAGGGAGTTTGGTTGGAGAAAATTTAAACGGGTTTGCAAAACTAATCATAATGTTGAAACATTGTGATTTGATGCTATTGTTTGTAGAATCGTCAAAATTCTGGATTCGTGTGCATGTAGTATGTTTAGTTCATTAAGCTCACACTTTTATTGTCATATGGCTATGATAAAGTTTGATGATTTATCGCTATCAATTAGAGCTTCTTGATCGTTTCGATGTGTTGGCATTGTGACTCATTTGTTGTAGTTTCATGCCCATACATTCCATGTCCATGTTTAAGCACATCGGTACTATGTTTGCATGTAACTCGCTTTTTTAGTTTTTACCATTTTTGCATTTTGTGTTAAAAGCTTTCTGTTTTAGCACTGTTTTACTACTATCAGGCCTTTCCACTGATTTTTTCTGGAAATTTTTTCACTAGGAAAAAATATAAGATACTTCTGGGAAAATGTGAAAATTTGGCAGGTCGCAAGAAGTCGTTCAAACGACATCTTCATGTTGCGCGAACGACATATGTACTTCATTCGAGCGACATCCTCATCTCGTTTGAGCGACATCCCTGGCTCGTTCGAATGATAGCCTGAATTCTTACTTCTGATTGGTTTGCAGTCCGCTGGTTTATTTTGATGATATTTTTTTGGTACTATTGGAAGCTTTCTGGACTAACAGGTTTATATGCAAGTTTATATTTTTCTAAAATTGGTAATTTGCATATAGTCCGTTTATCACACCTGATTAGATTGATATATTCTTTGTGTGATTCATTGCTTTACTAGCTACAGATTTGTCATCTATTGATCATTTTTAGTTGGTTGTTTCATGATTATCTAGAGATTTCAAATTGAATCAAATTGGTATATTCTCATGCTAGATACTTGTTGTTTTGTTTATCTTTTCACCAAATTTTCTATCCGAGACAAAAAGGGGGAGAGATGAATGTGATTTAGGGGGATATTTTTTTAGCATGTTTTTGATTGCATATTTTACAAATTGGTATTACAGATTGTTTGTTTAAATTTGGTCTCATTTTGTTGCTCAATTATTTAACAAATGATTTTTCAGAGTTTATTCATATTGGTATCTATTGTCGTTTGGTATATATATATATATATATATATATATATATATTGATTTCATTTGTTCCTCCATACTTCACTGGGTATTTGTTTGTCGATTTCATGTGTGTAGGTATGCTTCAGCGATTTGAGATTTCAAGTCTACATCACGTTCTGACAGTTCATGCTTGTCGATGCTACATGTACTAGTCCGTGTCCTGTAATTTTTTATTTTAGGTGTATGGGATGGGATTTAGGCGTCATACGGCTTGACGGCTCGTCTTAGGCATTTCACTGGTTTAGTTTTGTCTCGGAATAGTCAAAGGGGGAGATTTGTAAGGACATAAATTTCTAATTGAGTCCATGTACTGTTTTGACTTAATTTCGTGAACAAAACTGTGTTGATAATATGTCATAGGGAGATTTTATTTTTTCATGATCCCACTTGGTCTATGTCGTATTGAAGAAATTGAAGACGTCGCGACAAAGCTTCAAAGAATTAATCATGCCAAAGTTTAATTGGTGCAAGTTTATTTGTCTTCAAATTTAATTGCATTTCGAGATCACACAGGTATGAATGCTTATAATTAATGGTGCCCGAAACTGTTTTTATAAAAGATAAGGATGTAATTTTATAAAGGAAAAATGTTTTAAAATGTTTTAGATGTGTTTTAAATGTTTACACTATGTTTTATTCTGATAATCTCGAAAAATAGTTTGACTTATTTGGATCTTTTTTAGAAGAGACGTTTTAAACAAAAAGTCAAATTGGCGCGGCGTCATTCAAACAACATAAGAGCTCGTTCACACAAGATGCTCATGTCGCGCGAACAATGTGGCAATCTCGTTCGAGCGACACTCTTTTTGAGGCAGCGTTTAATTCCTATTTAAAATGTGTTTTCGTCAGAGTTTCGTATGTGTGCATTCTGGAAAAATAGTTTACGATCCAATACGAGTTTTGCACATGTTTTCTAAGGTTTAAAAATCTTAAACACAACCTTAGATTTTTCAAAGATCCGAGATATCATTATTATATGATTATGTGATCTTGCTGCACTAAGAAGGTTTGTTCTACACTTGAACATCAGGGTTTTGCGATGAAGAAAAGAGAATAACTTCTTGTTCGACATCGTAGACGTATAATAGCCATTAGGTGGACACCGAGACATACATGGATGCGTGTGTTGTGGACATGTATCGTGGAAAACGGAATTTCTGCGTGGGCACTATTGAAGAACGGTAGAAGATCAGAAGGAGCGTCAAGACCTGTGGGGATGGATTCATTGAGTAAGGCTAATTTGTCTTTGTAAAACCTTTGTTCATAGTGATTGTCTGGTTTGGGCCGTCCTAGGTTGTTTTCCCATTTTGGGTTTTTTCCTCGTACATTCGGAGTTGTGAGTATTCTTTACTTTACTTGATTTAATCACTGGATGCATGTTTAGGATTAATCAAGATAAAATTGGTTTAAAGTAAGAAGTGTTTTTTCACAACTTGGTTTAGTGCTAATTAAAAGTTGGGTAATTTTTGGTAAAAATTGGTTTGATTTGAAACACGCATAGGGACCCCCGCTTTTCAACCATGAACATGGAATACGAGGAAAAAAACATTTTGGGAAAAACTCTTTTTAGCACTATAGCAACTAAGGTATTACAGAACAACATAGATAGACTTATATACTTAGACTCCACTAAGTGTCGCAGTTATGTCTCCTTCCTTTTAATAACAAAAAGTGGTGCAGATCCAACACTGCCCTATAGCAAGCTGCACTTGCCTCGGTGTCGACCAATCATCCTTAAGAAACTTCTTTCCTATCTTCAGCGGCGAATAATGAACACCAAACAGATTATAATAAATATGTGCTCTTCAATGTTTGATAAAGTGATCACAAAATATCCAAGGGGTTTAAATTTGAAAAACCAAAGTGTTTTATCAAAAAATATGTGGGAAAAGTCTTACAAGAAGTGAAAATTCGTGTCTCTTATATAGGGAGAAAAATATCCAAGGGATAGACTTGAAAACATTCTGTTTGAAACCAAGTAAAAAATAAATTTTAGTAGGCTTGTTCGAATAGATCGGACCTCATTTGAATGACCTATGAAAACTCGTCCGAATATCATAGAATGAGAGATCAAAGGACATCTGGCGAGACAATGAAAATTGTTCATTTATAAATTCGTTCGAATAAAAGATATCCAACGAGATTAATAACCTCATTTGAATGACCTTTCATATCTCATTCTAACGAGATAACTTAAAAATGAATTTTTGATTAAAAACTTTTGAAAAAATATTTATTGTTTCAACCCTTCAACATAATGTTTACACAAAATTAATGTCTTATACGTTCTTCGTATAATGTAGTGATGAAATTAACTCTTCAATATTCGATTATGGCATTCGGTCACTAACTTTTCTTCCATTTAAGCTCTTGAGAATGTAAATGATGATGTAGAAGTGTAACAAAAAATGCCAAACTAAAAAACATAATGAGAAATTATAAATTTTTCTCTTACAAATATCCACCTTTGGCTATTCTGTTATAAAACCAAAACTAAAAAATAACCCCTAAAACAATTTCAACTAGTGTCCCTCCCAAACCTGCAAAGGAAAAAAACAATTTCAACATTGTCTTAACTGAAGATCTTCATCGTGTAGTCTATAATATCATCAATGCGAAAAAAGAACTACACGTGAAGCAAAGAAAAATATCGTGACACATGGAGTTTAAGAAAAAAATAAAAGTCCCCCTTAATTTGTTCTCCCCCTTTTTGTCCATAATAGACAAAAGGGTTAGAAGCGAAACCTACAAATTTAGCACCACTAGAATTTTAAATTTCATCATAAAGTATAGATAATTAAGCATATGCGATGAAACTTCAACAAACTAACAAGTTGTTTTGAAATTTTTGAGTATATACAAATATACAAAGAAATACAAACAATCACACCATGGATTAGCATGAAACATCCGAATCATGGATATGTAATGAATGGGTTTCAATTTACTACATGGGAAAGTCAAAATAGGCATATTATGTGATGGTGCACGAAGTTAAAGAGACACTCCCAAAAAAATAACTCAATTCAACCTTTTATGAAAAAAATTGAACAACGAGTAATTGAATCAACTCATATAAAATGTCACGAATTTCAATGTTTCTAAGCAAAAGTCAATTTTTAATTATTTTCAAATTACATATTAAACTTAAACTTTAACCCGAAGTAAAACATTGCACAACTTTTAGACAAAACTTTTGATTACATGAATTAACCAATTTTATCTTAACCTAAACATGCATATAGGCAATAAATAAGTAAATCAAATCACAACGCCTGATGTGCGATGAAAACCCATAATGAGAAAAATCTTGGACAACCAAACCGTGCATATTCACTATGATAGGGATTTACACAACACTGTTAAAAGATTTACACAATAATTCGGCATCCTCTCAAGCCTTGACATGTCTTCCACCTTCAATTTCCCCTCCGTAGAATAACACAAGAGTCCGCCCGCACAACTGCCATAACGTGTGACTCCACACACGCCTCGGTATCCACTGAACAATTCAGTAACTGTCACACAATTTGAAGTCTAACATATGCAAACAAATCAAGCACAAAATCTATCGCACGAAACTTTTCTCTATCAAGATGATGAGAGAATAAACCAAAGGTGCCCATAAACTAGATCTCAAAGAATAATAAGATGAATTTTGGATCTAAAATTATTTGGGTGTAAACTAGGGTTTGGGTAAAACCAGAGAGCTTTTTGGTAGAGTAACATAAGGTTTTATCTCAATTAAAAATAATGTTCCGTACTCGTAGTTATAGGAGTTTTTTTAAAATCGAGATGAGGATAAAAAGAAATTTGGAAAATATCAAAATTAACAAACATTAGTATGCTCATTCAAATGCGATACATCTCATTTGAAGGAAGTTGTACATCTTATTCGAACATCTATCTAACGATACTTATAATGACATTCCAACGAAGGGTAAAAAAATTCTCGTTCAAAGTTTCGTTGGAACATGATCTAACGAGGTACATAGAATCGTTTGAATGACATACTCAATGTCGTTCTAACGACCTCTCGAAAAAAATATTTTTTTCTAAAAAATATTAAAAAGGATAAAATCATTTTAAAAACATTAAAGATAATTTTATAAAATCCTAACACCCAAATATAAAATCTCCAAGGATCAAAATATTTATGCATCCATACTTGAGAGATTCTCAAAACATGAAGACAAGAACGAGCACGAAATACGACATGATAATGTAGATCTTCTGACTTGGTCATAACTTCTTCTAGAAATCACGTCATATGATTGAAAGGTCAACACACTCAAGTACTAACTTATGACTCAAAGAGTTTTCTCCAAACAAGGAATAAGACAAAACATATAAATTGACTCTATTTTTCTTACAAATCTCCCCCTTTGGATATTCCTGGAAAAAAACAAAAATAAAAACTTTTATGGCCCGTAAAGCTCATCTAAGACTCAATCCCCAACCCCAAAAGGTATAATTAAAACTTGATCGATTCATAAACCTTGAGTTGTTTTGCCCATTTACAAACTTTGTCGCATGTTGCAAAATTACACACTTAAACACACCTTTAAATGCAAAAAAAATATAGCAATATAAATCTTCATAAGAATAAACTCCTCCTATATATATCGATCCTCACCTAGGAAAGACATATCCCCTAAGATAAAGATCTCCTCCTAAAACTAAAGTGAAAGATACCGTTTATCCCCCTTTTGTTCTGGAATAGACAAATAAATAATGCATAATAAACCATTTCACTCCCAGAAACCATATCTCCCCTAAAATGTGAGCACACATGATATCAATTGGAAATATAGAGGAAAGAATAATATTATGAAATGTTGTATAGTGCAACAAACACAACATGACAACATAAATACAAATAATCCAAATAACGATCAATGAATATCAATATTGATGCAATAAATGATACCAACTTAAATACATAATGAAACATGAGATACCAATATAAACAAGTAACAAGAGATACAAATATGATCATATAACATGCCAGTTTGATTCAAAGATAAAGAACCTGTCAAACATGGTTTAAATGCAAATGCAAAGACTCAAAACAAACTATATATATATATATATATATGCAAAAATAAACCAATGATACATATGCACATATATATAGGTATAGGACGCCATAAAATAAAATATAAAAAAAACATAAGCATTACACACTTGCATATTATCTATGTGTCTAAACATATGGGATGAAGTGAAACGACATGAACTAGAAAAAAGAATTATGACCCAATCACTCAAGAATATCCGAGGAGTTCTATATGACTACATTAACTTTATCAAATGAAGATTTAGCCTCAAAGTAAACTAAAAAATGGACAAATAGTCATAATGCACACTAGCCTATAAAATATTGATGGTTCTCAAATCAATATTGTCTAACATGAATTAACTAGTATTCATTGTGCAGACCCATTGATTTTCAATTTAAAACACCCTCAAAATTATAGATATATCAATTTTTCACTCAGTTTAAAGATAGAAATTTAATTGAAGAATCAATGAAATAAATTTAGCCTTTAAAATATTTTATTTTGTTTTGCCTCTTAATTTTTTAGGCTCTTGTCAATGGTGGCCTTTCACGCAAGGAATATTTTTCCCTTCTTAGCCTTTTTGCATGCACACTCATATTTTCAATAAAATTAAAATCACAGGCAATTGTCCTTACATGCACTATTCTCCCAATCAAATATATATGTATAAGGATAAGATTATTAGGAGAACATCTCACTTAACTCATGTAACATATGAAGTTAAAATCCAAAAGAGCTCGTGCATGTGTGTGAGGTGGCATATGCAAAGTGAATACATTAAGCAAGTAATTTTTGAACTACTCCATGCAAGCATGATTAAGAACAATATAAGCATTGAAAATCATAATAAAATATTCTAAACACATGAAACATGAAAGGAAGTGGATTCAAGCACACTAATACGCCATGCATAATGTGTAAAACTAAACTACACATAAACCAAAAATCTTTTAGTTTTTTAAAAATTTATGACATCAAAAGAAAACAAACTCAAAAGTCAAACAATTTTTTTATATGCAACCACAATCACTTATAACATAAGATGTGGAAGTATTCGAGAATCAATTAGTATAACATTCAATGCCTCCATAAATTATTTCCTAACCCAAATATATGAATACCTAATGCCTCAGGATTTGTAAACAACGGTGACACGGGATATAGAGTTGCTAGGACCTCTTATAAGATCGTAAAAAAATGCTTTAAGGCGAACTTTCCTATCATAATGCGAACATGTGCAAACAAGAGGAGTGTTACCCATGGGTTGACCTTTTCTAGCATCATTGGTGGAGGTTGACACTCTTAAACAAGCGTTGGTCTTGGCTTTAGCAGCAAAAGAAACCGGATTATCGAAGCCAATGCCAACACTACTGAAGTCTCTTAGATCATCTTCTAATTTTAAAATTCTAGAGTCGAGCAAATATTTAGACTCTTCAAATGTTAGGGACTCTTTCTTCAAATTTTTAATAAGACTTAGAAGGTTATCTCTCTCCCCCTAAATGTAAGAAAACTTATACTTAAGAGTCTTGTCGCATGACTTCAAAATATTTATCGATTTATCATTATTCTCAATGGCACACACATTAAACCTATCCCATAAAATCTTAGAGTCATGTAATTCCATCAATAAAACCCAAACTCTATCATCACTCTCTTTCTTGGATGATTTTAAATTTTTTAAAATCACACTTCATTTCCATGAGCTTCTCACGAAGGATATCTCTTCGAGTTTGAACAGTTCCCATAAAATCAATTTTAGCATCAAAAATAAAAAAATTCCTTTTTAAAGAAATTTAATTCTTTTTTGAAACATCAAACTAAAAAGAGTTAATTTTTTTGCAAGATTATAAAGCTCATTAAACTCTTCTCGAATAAGAAAGTCATCATCATATCAAAACACATCAGATAATTTATCACTAGGATGACCCATTGAGAAAAATTAATAAACTCTAGGGAGAGAGAGGGGAGAGAGAAAACAAATAATCCAAAACCGACACAAAACGTAGATCAACATGATAACTTAGTGTACCTGCTCTGGTACTAATTTTAAAAAGTATCAAGATCTATGGAGTTGTCTAAACAATAACAAATTTTTTAAAATTTCAAATTAAATATGAAATTTAAGCAATTTTACCCAAAGTAAAATATTGCACCAATTTTAAATGAAAGTTATGGTTAAATGAATTAACCAATCTTCTCTTAAACTAAACAAGCATCAATGGGAGTGCAGGATAAAAATAAGTAAATCAAACCACAATGCCCAATGTACACAAAATACCCACAATGGGAAAATTCTCATACGGCCCAACCATGCAAATTTACTATGATGCGAATTTACACAATCCTAATAGAATACTTACACAATAACTCGACGCCCTATCAAGACTTGACACATTTTTAATCTTCAATCTCTCCTCCACAGGACAACGTAGGAGTCCATACCCACAACTACCACAATGCATGAGTCCACACATGCCTCGATATTCATTGAACAACTCAGCAATAGTTACACAATACGGAGTCCATCGTATGTAAACAAATCAAGCACATAATCCACCATACGATTTCTATTAAGATCATGAGAGAATAATCCAAAGGTTACCATAAACTAGATCTCAAAGCATAATAAGATGAATCTTAGATCTAATTTGGGTGTAAATCTAGGGGTAAAACTAGAGAGGTTTTTAGTATATTTTAGGAACTTAAAACATAAGCTTTTGTCTCATTTAAAACTGTTGCTCCGCACTCGTATTTATAGGAGGTTTTTAAAATCGAGATAAGATGAAAAGAAATTGGGAAAATATCAAATTTAATAAACATTCGTAGGCTTGTTCAAACAAAGTCACGCATCTCGTTCAAACACTTTTCAAACAACACTTCTAATGAGATTCCAATGAAGGATAATAATTCTCACGTTCGAAGTTTCATTGGAATATGATCTAACGAGGTACATAGACTCATTTTAATCACATAACCAATGTCTTTCTAAAGACATCTAGGAAAAAAAATCTTCTAGTAAATATTAAGCAGTATAAAATCATTTTAAAAACATTTCAAAACAATTTAAAAAATCCTAACATCCAACTATAAAATCTCCAAGGATCAAAATATTTACGCATACATACTTGAGATATCCTCGAAACATGAAGATAAAATGAACAAGTAACATGACACGCTGATGTAGATCTTTTAACTTGGCTGCTACGTCTTCAAGAAACCACATCATAGTCTTGAAAGGTCAACACACTTAAGTCCTAGACTGTGACTCAAAGAGTTTTTCGAAGAACAAAATAATCCAAAACATACAAATTGACTCCATTAGGAAGGTTTTCCTTACACTTTTAATACAAATCCTTTAAGTTCCCCTTTTTTTAAATGTGCACTCGTACACGACACGTTGGATTTTGTCATTAGGATGCTTCAAAAAATTTATATTCTTAAGTTGTGAGGGATACTTTTTAGAAATAAGAGTCTCTTGAGAAGGTTTGACATATGTGGTCTTAAGATTACCAACTGGTTTTGATTCAAATTTGTTGAACACAATACCAATTTTTCATTTTAAGACCGGATGCTAGATTAAAGCATTTTTCTCAATTTCTTGGATCGATATTCGTAATCGACTTTCACACTTTTAGGGGAGAGAAGATCATTTTTAAGAGATATGATATTTTCATTTAAAGAATCATTATATTTAATACAATCTTTTAACTTTGTATGAAAAAATTTGTTCTTTTTTGCAAATCAATTCTCTCTTTCTTTATAGATAGGAGAATTTTCCATAAAGTTAATCGTTGAGCCTTCACTTTTTTCAAATTATAACTTTCCTTTTTTAAAAAAATTATTTCATTTTAGGGCATTATTAATTTCAAGAAAACTTTCAATAAATGATTTGTTATGCTTTGCATTTTCAACACACATGTTATCAAAAGAAAGTTGCAAATCACAATCTTCCTCCACACCGGATTAGAGGAAGATAAAGTCCAAATATTATAAACACTCTCATCTCTTGAGAGAGAAGATTAACACACCTCTTTTTATTTGACTTTACACCATCAAAAGATCCAAATATGTTAGGGCGATGAAAAACATCTTCAAAATATCCATCCCATACAACATAATACTGTCTTCCATAGTAACCCAAGAAATGATATTGCCTCTAGGTGATTAAACTTAAGAAATAAATTACTAGCTATGATACAATTTCAGAGTGATTTATGGTCTATTACTACTCTAAACGGAAGATCAAATAAAATTAAAATTTATGTTTCAATTTTAATCAAACCTAAAACAACGAGTACAACCTTAAGGTCTATATGACAGGATTTATGATTAATTTAACCAAAACATCAAGTTTTATATTCATTAAGCATTTGAGATATAAATTATTCAAAAAATTAAGTCACGCCATAAAATTGGATGTACTAGGAAAAATCCCGCAAATGAAAAAAATCTCGAACCAAAGCAACAATCTCACTAAACTTGGTAAAGACTTACAAAGGGGATATATGTCTTATGAACACACATTGTGCTAACTCACACCTTACCCTTTTTCAACCAATTATAAAAAGTTGGAGACCTAGTAATGCCGATGAGGATCTCAACACATTTATGTCATAATTAAATGAGCAACAATGTTACCTTGAACCAACTTCAAAGCTGTCTTGATTAAACTCTTGAAAAACTCGCAAAGAACCATACGATCAAAAAATATCCTACGAATGATATATCCTATGTATTGAAAGTTTAAAAAATTTACTTCTTATTCTTTGATATTGATCAACCTAAGACAAGGTTGATCAACTGAAAATAGGAGAATGAAAGAAAATAAAGAACAAGTCTTCTTTCTCGAAAAAGGTTTTAGGTTCTGGAAAATGAAAAACACAAAAACTCTTAAATTTTTCTTGAAAATATTTCTCTTGATAATATATTAAGCCCCTTCAAAGAGAAGATGTTAATGGAGTATATAACCTAGTAAGCCCATGTGCCTACTTGACTTGGTAAGTAAGAAAAGAGAAGTAAAAAAGATCCCATCAGCACATGTGCTTTTTGAACATATCTTGAAAATATATTTTTATTTGTAAAAAAAAGTAGATTCACTGACGACGTTCTTTGAACCTTCGCTGCAATAAAGTGGTCACTTAGTTGGAGCAAACTATTAGCTAAGCTAGGTCATGGGATCAGCCAATGTTTTTCTACGAGGCAGAAGATCCTGGTCGTGACTAATAAGATATTTCATTAGAGCGAATGCCTGATTCGTTCCAGTAAAATATCAACGAATTTAAGTTACGGATAGCTCTAGCATTTTTGCCAAAGAGCTAAGGAAGTTTGCGACCAGCCTTCGTTGCAGGAAAATGTTTAAAATGCCACATGATTGCCTTTTAAACATTGATATTCATAGATAAAAATACTAAGACATTTGAAGATTGCAAAATAAAAAAAACACGCTACAAGGTTTTGAAAAAGATGTCATCAATTTATATTTCAAAAACCATGAAAGCTAAGTCTATTAGGACATGCTCACCTTCTTCCTAAAATGATTTATGAAATAATGAGATTTAAGACACCACATTCTAGGACCCCCAATCATCTCTTAAGGTCCCTAGAAATTCCTCATTAACCATAAATCCTAGATCAAACTCCGAGTATCGATCTGGAGGCCACTAGGCGCTCCGGGACCCCATCTGACTGCCGATCAACTTTATCATCTGAATGAAAGCTAAATGAATCTTTGAAGGGCTCTGAATCCCTTCTTTGATGGTATGTCCCATGCACAAATCAACCTTATGATTAGGACGAACAAACCATTTTCTCCTAAAAACTGATATAGGGACCATCGGGGGCTCCCGGGATCCCTTTGACTCCCTCTGGACATCCCCGATCCTTATCCTCATCGCGGGGTGGGGGGGGGGGGGAGGGAAGCGTGAGAGTGAGGATCCTTAGGTCCCGTGCATCCCTCTCGGGAGCGCTTCAACCGACGTCATTTGAGGTGAGGTGAAAGATGTAGAGAGATTAGAGTCGCCAATCTATTTTACTCAAAACAAACAAAATAAAACGGGAAGCCATCCCGAAGGACAGCATCCAAAGACATACTGGTGCATACAAAACCAAAATTATTCAAGAAGGGTTCGGAGGCTAAGTTACGAAATGGGAAGGTGTTAGGCACCCATTCCGCCCTTTCGGTCTCTCATGGATTTTTGTTATTTTCCTTTATTTTCCCCGTGATGTGTGTGCATGTGTATATATAGTGGAGATAGGAATCCTCGACTTGTATCATGGAAGAGATAAAGCGAGTTATCCGTAGGAAGGTATAAAAGTATTAGAAAATAGGATTTATGTGATCATCCTTACGTTAATCGTTATGAGGGAACAATAACGCATATGGAATAATACGCCACTAAGAACAAATATGTGTATATATATAATATAAGATAGTGGATTTTAGAGACAATAGAAAATGAGAGATAAAGTAAAAATAGGACTCGAGTCTCAGATTTTACCCCGAGACGCGTACGTAGCCTATAAAGGCATCAAAGTCCACAGAGTTCGCAGGCAAAACGAGGGGTGGGGTTTATCTCATAAATCCAATCGGGGATTCTTTTATTTGTGTGTGTGTGTGTGTAGAAAAAGTGTTTTAGTTGTGAGAAAAGTGTAAGAAAAGTATGAGAATTCCCGTTTGGAATTTATGAGCAAACCCTTTTTTTCTTTTTTTTGGGTTTTTATTTATATGAAAATAAGATATGTGAAATAATACTAAATAAAAAGTATATTAGGATGTGTGAGACGAGATAATAAAAGTGCTAAGTAATAAAAAAAGTTATTGCAAATTTATGAGAATTTAAGGAGAGAGTTGAGAAAATTGGACCTTCTTGAAGATCTTGAGCTTGATCTTGAATGTTGGAGAGCAGCCCTTAAACTTGGATGATGATGGAGGGTAGTGAATTCACCAAGTTTGATGAAAAGGATGATGAAAAGTGAAGGTTAGAAAGGGATTTGGGTGTAGAAATCACGTTGACTTCGAGAGAGGTTTTCGGGATCTGTTGAGAGTGATAAGTTTCTGATTTTTGGCCTCTCTTGCAATGAGGTTAAGGCCTCCTTTTTATAGGCCCAGGGGATTGCCGATCGGCATAGCCCTGTTCCTGTTGTTTGGTAGGTGCGTTTAGTCTGGGACCTGCCATTTGGCAGTGTCTTTCAGGCCTTTTTGGAAAAACGATCGTAGAACGCAAATCATTAATCAGAATCATGCACGAGGCAGATTGTTGGAAAGGTAATTAAGATACCTTTGAAAGTCCTTTGGACCACTCCCGAGTTAGAGAGTTGACTTTGGGTCAAATATGGATCGGAAGCATTCGTCGGTCCATTGGATGGGAAAACATTGGACGCAAACGGATCGTTCGTCCGCATGGTAAGTCTGAATCACGCACGGGGTAGATCATTGGAAAGTTTAGGAGATTTACTTCGACATTCCAAAGATTTTGATCTGGTTCGGGGAGTTGACTTTGGTCAACCGGGCCCTGGAATAATTCGGTGACCTTTCAGAGTAAAATGGATCGTTCGTTCGTACCGTAAGTCAGAATCGCGCATGGGATGGACCGTTGGAAAGGGGTTTCAGTTCCCTTAAAAGATTCATTCAGTCTCAGTTGAGTTAAAGAGTTGACTTTGGTCAAATGGAGCCCGGGAGCGCCCGGTGGCCTCCTAATTGAGTTTTGGGGGAACACGGGTCGTTCGTCCACATGGTAAGTCGGAATCACGCACGGGATGGACCGTTGGAAAGGGGTTTTAGTCCCTTTTGAAGATTCATTCAGCCTCAGTCGAGCTGAAGAGTTTGATTTTTGGTCAAACGGAGCCTGAGAGTGCCCAATGGCTTCTAGGTCAGTACTCAGGATATGACTAGGGTTTGTAGTGATGAAGGGAGGTGCTAAGGACCTAAGGGGTATTTAGGGAGTAACAAAATGGGGTGTCTACAGATCCCCTCGACGGGTGAGTTTGGAACAAACGATAGCCATTGAATAGACACCGCATGATGCTTTTGAGGGAGGATGGCCAATTCAGAGGGTCGAGGTCGATTCTGAGGACCTAAGGAAACGAGGATGACCAATTCAGAGCGTTGAGGCTGATTCTGAGGACCTCAAGAATGGTTTAGAGGAAAGGTTTAGGCCAATTCTTAGGGAGGTGCTGGGGATGACCGATTCTGCGGATCAAAGACAACTCTGAGGGCTTGAAGATGAGGGTGACCAATTTTGTTGGTCGAAGCCAATTTTGAGGGATTGAAGATGAGGGTGACTGATTCTGTGGGTCGAAGCCAATTCTGAGGGATTGAAGATGAGGGTGACCAATTCTGCAAGTCGAAGCTAATTATGCGGGCTTAAGTAGAGATGACCAATTCTGTGGGTCGAAGCTAATTCTGCGGGCTTGAAGATGAGGGTGATCGATTCTGCGGGTTGAAGCCAATTATGATGGCTTGAAGATGAGGGTGACTGATTCTGCGGGTCAAAGCCAATTTTGTGGGTCAAAGCCAATTCTACGGGATTAAGTAGAGATAACCAATTCTGCGGACTTGAAGATGAGTGTGACCAATTCTGCAGGTCAAAGCCAATTCTGAGGGCTTGAAGATGAGGGTGATCGATTCTGCGGGTCGAAGCCAATTCTGCGGGCTTAAGTTGAGATGACCAATTCTGCGGGTCGAAGCCAATTCTGAGGGCTTAAGGTGGGATAACCAATTCTGCGGGTCGAAGCCAATTTTGCGGGCTTAAATAAAGATGACCAATTCTGCGGGCTTAAGTAGAGATGACCAATTTTGTGGGTCGAAGCCAATTCTACGAGCTTAAGTAGAGAGTGATCGATTTGGCGGGTCGAAGCCAATTCTACGGGCTTAAATAGAGATGACCAATTCTATGGGTCGAAGCCAATTCTACGGGCTTAAGTAGAGATGACCAATTCTGCAGGTCGAAGCCAAATCTGAGGGCTTAAGGTGGGATGATCAATTCTGTGGGTCAAAGCCAATTCTGCGGGCTTAAATAGAGATGACCAATTCTGCGGGTCGAAGCCAATTCTGCGGGCTTAAAGATGAGGGTGATCGATTCTGAGGATTAAAGCCAGTTCTGTGGGCTTAAGGTGATGATCCAAGAACGAGATCAATTCTGACCTAAGAGAGGTGACGAACGAGGACCGAGGTCAATTCTGACCTAACTAAGGTGACAATCCAAGATCGAGGTCATTTTTGAACTAAGAGAGGTGACGATCGAGGTCAATTATGACCTAACTAAGGTGACGATCCAAGATTGAGGTCAATTCTGACCTAAGAGAGGTAACGATCGAGGACCGAGGTCAATTCTGACCTAACTAACGTGACGATCCAAGACCGAGGTCAATTCTGACCTAAGAGAGATGACGACTGAGGATTGAGGTCAATTCTGACCTAACTAAGGTGACGATCTAAGATCGAGGTCAATTTTGACCTAAGAGTGGTGACGATCGAGGACTGAGGTCAATTCTGACCTAACTAAGATGACGATCCAAGGCCGAGGTCAATTTTGACCTAACTAAGGTGATGATCCAAGACCGAGGTCAATTCTGACCTAAGAGAGGTGAGGATTGAGGACTGAGGTCAATTCTGACCTAAATAAGGTGACGATCCAAGACTGAGGTCAATTCTGACCTAAGAGTGGATGAAGATTGGATTTTGGGTTTCTCTAGGGAATGAGCTGGGGAAAAAGTAAAGTGTCCTTTGGAGACTTTAAAAATGGCTTTCTGGAGTTCCGCAGGGGAAATGGGGGTTCTGCTTGAGGGAGTGTGAAATTTTCTTGGTGAAAATGTTCTAAATCCTTCCTGGGATTTTTAGGAATTTTCTGAGAATTTTTCAGTATTTTCTGGGAATTTTTGTACGAAATTTCAAGGGGGGTGCCGGTCGGCATAGTTCAGAGGGTGCCATTCGGCAGTGGAAGGTAAGGGGGCAGTGCCGATCGATGGGTGGGGAGTCAATTCTGATCGATATGACACTTGGCATCCTATATAAAGGGGGCCCCTCATTTTTCACAGCTTCTTGCTTTCTTTCTTTCTGCGATTTTCTTCCAAAAATCGTTCTAACATTCTGATCTCTAAGAAATGGACGCCTTTGTGAGCACTGCAGCACATAGGGAATGGTTGACTCTTGATGACTGGGCAAATGTGGAGTGGAGCGCCAGGATGCCTCTTGCTTTGGGGATTGAGAACTCCTTTGATGCGTTCGATCCGATTACGAATGAGCGGACCTTACTACGGGAGCCATCGCGTCATCGGTCTTCAAGGGTGGTGAGACCTGGCGGTTATGTAAGTAACCTGACTTTTGGCATTCTTATCTTTTTGGTGATTTTTCTTTCTTCCTTGAATTTTGACAAGGTTTCTTCTTTTAACAGTCTGATATCTCTTTGAAGAACATGCATCCCCGTGGGACGACGGGGCTTAAGGATGTCTGGGAGAATCTTCCACCTGTGATGCGTTGGATGGTATCTTCAACGGGTTTGGGAGGTTGGCGTCTGCGCTGGATTAGATGCCTCATTCGATAAAGGTCCTGTGTGCTTTGAGGGAGAGATGGTGGGATACTACCCACACCTTCCATTTCTGCTTTGGGGAGATGACCGTGACTCCCATAGATGTACAGTAGCTGCTGGTGCTGGATTGTGATAGGGAGCAGATAGTGAGGGCAGAGGCGGTGAGGGAGGCGCTCGACGACGTAGGGAGGATAGTGTCTGGGGATTATATCCGGCTGTCCTTGCTGAAGGATGTTCTGCTGAGTAGGGTGGTTTATGTGGAGGATGGGCTGCAGGTGAGGCAGATGGCCCGATTGTTCATTTTGTTGGTGTTGGGAGGCTTAGTGGTGGTGTCGAGCGACGACGTCATCCATTCGTGGTTCTTGCCGTACTTGAGGATGTTTTCGAACATCCCTCTCTATGATTGGGGGAGCCTGCCTTTGGCGACCCTCTATTTTTCTTTGGATGCTTTCAGCCGGTGCTGCTGGCAAACTTTTACTGGAGCCACGTATATCCTTGAGGTATCCTTTAATTTTGCGCATTTTCTTTTCATGCATTTGCATTTTCCTTATGCGTCTCTGTTTGATTGTGAATTCTTGTCTTTGGCAGACGTGGTTCTATGAGGTGATTGGGTGCAATACCCCACTGATTGCTCCGAAGGGCGATACCATTGGGGACTTTTGTCGATTGTATCGATGGCGCAAGGCCAATCGGCAGTCGAAGGGATCTCTCTCTCTAGAGGCGGTGCGTCAGGTCTTGAATGGCCTTACCAGTGGTAGGGTAAGACTCTTTCTTTTCAGCCTTGGTTTTTGGCATGTTCTAATTTTGTATTGACTTATGCCTGCTGAGTATTTTCAGGTGACCTTTTACCCTTGGGGGACAACCATTCAGGATACGGGGGCGATCGGGATGAATGCGCAAATGAGGCATTTACTAGCGCATGATTTCGATCATTCCTAGTATCTCGGGGAGTGGGTGGTTCAGCAGATTACTGAGGAGGAGGTGGTGGTGCCACCTGCACAGCCTCCTATGTCTATGGGGCGTAAGTGGCTGCTGTCAAAGGATGCAAGGATCGCGACAATCATCGGCGAGTCCTACTTGTTGTACACTGATACGGCTGCGTCGTATGACTATATGGACTTTATGACGATCTGGTTGATGGCGCCCAGCATATATGATACCTTTCCCTTCCTTCTTGCGGGTTCGAGTCGGGTGGTGGGGTCTTCCCACAGTGGCGGTGGTCTATCGGCGTCTGTGGCAGCGGGGACTTCAGAGGTTCCCTTCGTGAGATTGAACACCCCTTCATACAATATTCGGCGGGTTGATGTAGGGATGGTGCCTATGTTTCATCGTCCTCACACGATGGATCCAGAGGAGTTAAGTTTGATAGAGGAGGTTCTTCGTCCTGCGGTATACCTTTCTATTCTTTTTTTTCTTTCGCATTGATCCTTCTTTTGATACCGATTTTTGCCTTTTCTTTGCAGCAAGTTCGGGTGTCGACCACTAGGCTGAGGGACATTAGAGATTTTATATCTTCGGTGACTGACCATATTCGGGATGCGGTCCCGGTTCCTTCTTACTTGGTGTCATCCGCTTCATCCGGGGAGGACTCTGGCTCGGGTAGTAGTGGTGCATCGTCTCGCCATAGGGGAAAGAGAGCGCATCGCATGGGTGGAAGCTCTTAGAGAAAGGGGTGAAGGGTAGGTGAGAGAGAGATAGAATGTGGGTACGAGTTGAGTCCCGTTGTTTTTTTGCTTTTTTCAATTTCCTGCAAAATTGATGTAACACAGAGAACAAATATATATGCAATGCAATGGGATTTTTTATTATCTTTTATTAATGATGAATGAATTCATCCGCATGCGCTTTTTACTTTGCTGGTGAGACCGTAAAAAGAGATATTTTTGGGATTTTGAAGGAAGGTTAAAAATGAGAAATTTTATAAGGATGGAAAAGGATTTTTGAAATTCTGTTGAGAATATCAATTTATTTTTATTGGGCTTTTCTGATTTTGATAAAAAAAAGGAAAAAAGGAAAATTTCCAAAAATAGGGGGTTGCCAATCGGCAAGCACCTTTCCTGCCTATCGGCAGTCAAGTCCAGTCCCATCAGTTCAAAGCTTTTGATTTGTGCCTTTTTCAGCCTTTTGCACTTTGTGGGGTAGGATTCCCTCCGATTTCTGCAGGGATTATGTCTCTTGTGAGGGTTCTCAAGTATAAAAAGGGGGAAGTGTGGAGTGTTTCCATCACACCTTCACTTGTCTACTGTTTCTTAGTCTTACAAGATGGCTCTCCCTGGTAGCATTGAGTTTACTAGGTACCTCAAAGCCTTAGAAGCGATATGCTCTTATAACGTCGACCACGATGCTTTTAACATGCGTCGAGTCTCCTTGTGGCATAATCGGCCAATTAAGTGGACATGCTGATGGTGGCGGTACAATTTTGGTACCCCGATGACCATGTATTCCGTTTTGGGTTGGATGAAGTTTGTCCTACCTACGAGGAATTTTCTGTCACGCTAGGGTAAATCCCAGTGTTGCTACGGCTTTACCCGAATTTTCTTGCCCTCCCAGGGATTTGCTGGCTGGGCTCCTTCATATTTCGCCTTCGGAGACTAGATCATTGGTTGCTGGAGGAATGATCTCCCTCTCAGTGGTGTTGCAGTCCGTTCATTTGTAGGAAGCTGGCGATGCTGGATATGCCGAAGCCGTTGTTTTGGGCTTGGTTTTAAAATTGCTACTGGTGACTGGGTAACTACTGGTGGACCCACAACTTACAGTCGTTACTTCATGGATGTCATACTGTCACAATCCTATGACGATGATACTGGCGGAGACCCTGAACGGTCTGGATGCCTGGCGAGAAGGTCATTCTAACTTCCTGCGGGGTAGCCCCGTGATGCTGTTCATGTGGTTGTCTGAAATACTTCACCTCCAGAATATCCTTTGTCGGCTGTACCTAACTTCTTTTCGCATCACTTCTTCAGCGTTGGCCTGGATATTGAGAGCTGGAATAATTGGCTTGGGGAGCATGGGGCTCGAAATCTATACTGGGTAGTGCCTTGGTGGGGACCGTTGATGCCTGTTCTGGATCTAGGAGAATACCCGTATGTACGACTGGTTGGTCTCAGCCAGACCTCTTTTTATTTCCCTTAGCGACTTCTGCACCAATTTGGCTGGGCACAGGTCATGCCACCTCGGACACTAAATTTCTTTCCGATAGAGTATTTGACCGAGCGTCTGCGCCTGCGGCTTGGCTCTATGTGGGAGAGTCGGCGTCCGTCGACCCATCCCTCTAAGTCTGTTGCGAGAGTTTGGAATATCCCTAGGGATTATATAAAGTGGTTGTGGAGGATAGTGGTTAGCAAGATATTGGCAGTGGAGACTGGACAAAAGTGGCTTGTCTCTTTTGACACCATGGAAGGAGGTGTTGTTGTCTTTTCGAAGATGGTTCGAGCTTATAAGTCCATGGAGTGTCTGCGACACTCTATTCAGGCAGGGGAAACTTGGGACCCCAGGATGTAAATGATGATGATGATGGAGAGGGCTCCTCTGGTAGCTGTAGATAGGACTCCTGGAGAGTTTATTGTGTAATGGGGGATAAATGTGGGGATCTTATTTTGTCTTTTTTAGGAAGGTAGGGGGAAGGGAGTTATCCATTCCTTTTCTTATGTAATCCGTACCATAATTTCTTATTAGTGAAATAAACAAGTTTCTGATCATCCAGCTGTGCCTTTTGATGAATTGTGTGTTGTGTGAATTATCTATACCAATCGCTAAGGCATACATAATCCTTTTGTTCAAGTATATGTTGGAATTGACTGTCGTTCTCAGAGATAAGAAAAGAATAGTATTTTGTGAAAAAGAAAGGGTTGTGCTTATATAAGGTGTATGAGCTGCCTACGTACCTCTGGGGTTTTTTGAAAAGTTTTAATTTTGTTTGAAAATGTTTTTTTGCATAGGATCAGACCCACATAGTTCTGGGTAGAAGGAAATGAAGAGATTTTTTATTTTAAGAATAGAAGGGAGATGAGAAGAGTCGTAGAGTGCCGAGATTTTGGACTAGGGGTAGAACTTCTTAAGATGGTCCAGGTTGACTAGACGAGCCATATCTTCCCCATATAAGTCGGTGAACATGGCAGCACCGCTAGATAAGATCTTCTTTACAATGTAGGGGCCGCTCCAATTGGGTTGGAATTTCCCTCTGGGGTTCGAGATGGGTTATATGATTTCTTTGAGGGATAGGTCCCCCTCTCGGACACCGCGATCCTTGACTCTTTTGTCTAATGATCGCGCTATTCGGCGATGGTACCCTTGTATGTGGTATAGTGATTTTAATCTCCTTTCATCTAGGAGGGTCATCTCGTCAAGACGGCTTTGGCACTAGTCTTCTTCACTGACCTTGCTTTCAAGCATGACGCATAATGAGGGTATTTCCAACTCCACGGGTAGGAATGCTTCCATGTCGTAAAATAGAGAGTAAGGGGTAGCCCCAATATAGGTTTGAATTGAGGTTCGGTAGCCCCAGAGGGCGTACGGTATCCGATCGGCCCAATCCCGATAGCTTTCGGTCATCTTGCTGATGATGGCTTTTAGGTTCTTGTTGGCGGCTTTAACTGCATCGTTGGTCTGAGGTTGGTAGGGAGAAGATTTGTGTCTCTAAATCCCATACTCGTTGACCACCTCTATTACTTCTGCCTCGAAATGTAACCCGTTATCTGATACTAGCTCGTACGGGACCCCATATCAATAGATAATGTTTTTCCCAATGAATTTGGCCACTTTCTTGACGTTCAGTACTGAATATGACTCAGCTTCGACCCATTTGGTGAAGTAATCAATGTAAACTAGGATGAACTCATGCCCGTTGGAAGCCTTCGATGTATCCTTCCCTATGATATCGATGCCCCAGGTGGAGAACGGCCAGGGAAACGTCATGTTGTATAATTTGCGCTGAGGCAGATGCTGAAGGTTGGAGAATTATTGGCATTTGGGGCATCTCCGAACATAGGCGGTGCAATCATGGGTTATGGTGGTCCAGTAGTGGCCCTCTCGGATGACCTTCTTGGCAAGAATGTGACCGTTCATGTGGGGTCCGCATTCCTCACCATGGATCTTCTGCATTATCTTTTCAATGTCAGCCCATGCGATGCAGTGTAGATGAGTTCCATCGAAGTTCCTCTTGAGTAATGCTTTATGACATATGATGTACCGGGCAGCTAGTCTTCGGAGGGTTGCTCAATCTTTCTTGTTGGAACCCTCAAGATACCTACCATGCTTGAGGAGGCGCCAGATATCATAGTACCAACAATTTTCTAGTTCGGGATCTTCTGTGGGGATGATCCCAATATGATGGCAGTGGGTTGGTTTGTCTTGCTTTTGAACTAGGAAGGGGGTCATTTTGATTCCTTCGGTCATGTCAACCATAGAGGCCAAGGTAGCAAGGGCATCGTCTAGGTTATTCTTCGCTCGGGGTAGGTAATGGAAGGTGATGTCTTGGAATTTGGAGTCTAGATCTTCTAAGTGGGCATGGAAGGGTTGGAGTTTCTCATCCTTGACTCTCCATTTTCTGAGCACTTGACCGATGATGAGGGCAAAATCCCCGTAGACATCTAGGCATTGAATATCTTTCTATAGAGTAACCTTGAGGCCTACTGTGCATGCCTCGTATTTAGTCATCTTATTGGTGCAAGGAAAATCCAACTTGATGGCGATGGGAGTGTGGGAGTCATCTAGGGCGATCAGAAGTATCCCAATACCATATCCCTTCATGTTGGCAACGCCGTCAAAGAACATTTTCCATCGAAGGTTGTCTTCAGCAGTGCAAAGGATGTTTTCATCTGGGAATTCAGATATCGAGACATCAACTTCTTCTATGGGGTAATCAACGAGGTAGTTAGAGATGGCTCTTCCTTTCATGTCTTTCTGCATGATGTACACGATATCGAACTCGTCTAGGAGCATCAACCATCGGTCCATTTGACTAGACAAGGAAGGTTTCTCAAGTAGGTATTTGATGGAGTCCCTTCGGGATACAAGTTTGATGGGGAAGGCGAGCATGTAGTGCCGTAACTTTTGAGTGACCCAGACAAGTGCGACACACGCATTTCCAAAGCGGTGTAGTTAACCTCATACCCGACCAATTTGCCACTGGCTTAATAGATGGCTCTTTCTTTACGGGAATCTTCAAGGTATTGGTCTAGCAAAGCCCCGGCTGAAGTGTCGGTTATGGTTAGGTATAGGAGCAAGGGGAGACCAGACTGTGGTGGCATGAGTACTGGGGATTGGATCAGGTATTATTTGATTCGGTCAAAATCTTCTTGGTAGGCCTCGTTCCAAATCTTGGTTGAATCCTTTCGGAGGAGTTTAAAGATATGTTCGCAGATGGAGGTTAGCTGGCTGATGAACCGACTGATGTATTGTAATTTCCCAAGGAAACCTCAAACTTCTTTCTCTGTTCAGGGAGGTGGCATCTCAAGTATGGTTTTCAGCTTGGCACGATCTGCTTCTATCCCCTTCTGACTGACTATGAATCCCAAGAGTTTTCCCTTTATAACGTCGAAGACGCATTTCTACGGATTGAGTCTCATCTTATACTGTCGCAGTCGTTCAAAGAACTTTCGGAGAGAGGGAACATGACCCTATCTAGTCTTGGACTTGATAATCATATCATCAACATAGACCTCAACTTCTTTATGAATCAGATCGTGCAAGATGATTATGGCAGCCCTCTGGTAGGTAGCCCCAACATTCTTGAGACCAAATGGCATAACGGTGTAGCAAAAGGTTCTCCATGGGTTGATGAATGCGATTTTGTCTGGGTGCATTTTGATTTGGTTGTATCCGGAAAATCCCGTCGATGAATGACATGAGAGCATGACTGGCTATGTTGTTCACGATTATGTCGATATTAGGTAGCGGGCAATCATCCTTTGGAGAGGCTTTGTTCAAATCCCGATAGTCTACACACATACAAACTTTTCCTCCTGATTTTGGCACGGGCACTATGTTGGCTAGCCATGTGGGATATTTGATCACACGAATGAAGCCTATGTTCAACTGTTTCACCACCTCTTATTTGACATTGAGAGACCATTTGGTGCAGAGCTTTCTCAACTTTTGTTTAACCGACTTGTAATCTGGGAGAGTGGGAATCTCATGCTGAGCTATTTTATGATCAATGCCATCATATCATCGTAAGCCCATGCGAAGACATCCACAAATTCTTTTAGCAATTCTTTGAGTTGTGCACGCTCATGCTCATCAAGGGTATCCCCTATCCTAATCTCGCGCAGTTGGCTACTAGAACCGAGGTTAATAACAACAGTCTCTTCTTCATTAACTTGAACACGATTATGTTGTTTATTATTAACCTTATTTAGATAAGTTAAGAATTGTTCATTTGCAAAATCATCATCATCATCAAAAGTTTGATTAGAATCCAAACAATTAATATAAGGCACAACAAGATACTCAAAATCTTCGTTTATTTCATTGATAGGAAAAACAGCATTGAAAACCTCGTCAAAAGAGGACTCGATTATATTTGAACAAGGATAGACAACAGAAGAAGAAAGGGGGTAAACATTGGGATTAGGGGATATTTTAGCAGGTAGAATTGATGTAGCGTGCCTATTGAGGAGAGGTGTATCAGCAGCTTTAATCAGTTGGGATGGATCCGGTGGTGTAGTGCCTGAATGAACCATGCAGAGTGTTAGTCCCAGTGTTTGTAAGTTAAAGGAATCTTCAGAGTCACTTTCCTTAGTCTCTTCAGTATCTTTCATGAGTGGTTGTACATGGTGTCGGGTACCCTCGGCCCATGGATAGGTGTCTTTGAAGAAGATCTCCATTCCAAGCTTCATATTCTTGTCTGTATGGTGATACCATGGTTCAGGAAAGCCGTACAAGGGGAAGTATTTTCCCTCTTTGATGAATCGTCCATTCAAGGAGTTACCTGGGATAGTTTGGATGCGATGTAGTCCTCTCTTTGGTCGAGATTGGCGGATCATTCTGAGCTCTTGTTCTGACGGTTGATACCCCAAACCACAAGGAGGGAAATCCTTCTTCAGTTCAATCGGCTCAAGTATCCCTTGCTGTATTTGTCCTAGCCCCAGTCTGGGCATGAAGTGAATATTTTTGAACATCTGAATCACAATGACGTTGCCATGAAGGTCATATTCTGGACAAACCCTTTCTTTGAAGTTGTCCCCTGTCGGGAGTGGAAGTGGCTCAACTCGGAATCCTGATAGGAGCATATCATTTGACACGTGCTGTATCTCAAGGATCAAACTACTGGTACTTATACCCTCGGTATTATCGTCGTTACCCAAGATGGTAATGACCCATCCGTCAGTGAAGAACTTTAATTTCTGATGAAGTGAGGAGGACACACCCTTGATACTGTGGAGCTAAGGTCATCCTAGCAATAGGTTGAAACAGGTTGGGATGTCAATAACTTGGAATTCGATGTCGGGGTTTATAGGGCCAGCCCCTATTACAAGATTTATGGATCCCATTACTTCCCGACGGGTATTATCGTAGGCATGCACAGAAGCGGAGGTTGGAGTGAGGTCCCTTTCCTTCAGGCCTAAACATTTGAAGGTTCTCACTGGGCAGATATTCAAGGCGGATCCATTATTGACAAGAGAGAGTGGCAGGACCTTCCCCATAACTTGGACGAATATGTTGAGTGTATGATTGTGGTTTGCCCCAACCTTGGGGATTTTTTCATTGGAAAAGGATATAATTAGGGTAGAGGTCAAGGATCCGACCAAATTTATCACTTCTTCGGGTGTGATAGAAGGATAAATTGTGGGTCCAGTGAGAAACTTGATCAAAGAATTTTTATGCAGCTGGGAAGACATGAAAAGCTCCCATAAAGTGATATTAGCTTTATTTTTCTTTAGTTGATCGAGGATATTGCTTTCCTTGAGGGTCATCTCTAGAATAGGAAGGTTTTCAACGCCCCTCTCTTTGTCATTGGCTGGTAGTGATCTTGGAATCTGGTAATGCGTCCCTGATCTGGTCATGTGATTTACTAAAATAGGGAAAAACATGAATCCCATTTCCTTGTCGATCTCGGGCTGTTCTGCCACCTTGTTTATTTCTTCGAGGAGTTATTCAAATGATATCATTCCACACATGTCGGCTACCAGGCCAATTTTTTTGAAAGCTTGTTTTTCATTCGAATCTCTAAATTCTTCCCCCCGTCCGGTGGCAACAATTTTGTCTTTCTATGTAAAGTCGATACATTCCACAACTTCAACGGCTTCTTCATACAGGTCTTCCCAATCGGTGGGGATGTGTAAGGGTAAAGGGACCAGGCGCCCTTGTAGCTTCAAAGCATCGAATAACTCGGTCATACTGCAAATGTTATTGGTTTGCCTAAATAATTCTGCCATAATCTAGGCGACATCATCCAGGCTGACTTTATCGATTAGTACTACCCAACTATCTGACTCTCAGTCCCATTTCCATGCTTCGAAGAATAGCGTACTGTACCTTTGGCAATCAATGATCATCTGTGAGGGCAATGTCAGCCCGAACTCTAGGAGTTAGTTTAACACTTCTGATAATTCTATGCCTCAATTTTTAGAACGGGTATGGACAACGATGCATGCTCTAGTAAGGAGTGACAGTGCCTGATCAGTGAGGCTAGTAGGGTTTAGGAGGAAATATGGGAAAATTTGAAGAGGTTTGGGAGAGTATATGGGTTTGATTTGAGTTGAGGGATCAAATTTTGGGTTCTCTTCTAAGAAGATGGCATTGGTATGATTTGGAAGTGGGTTGTGAGTAGTGTTTGGCTTAGGATTGGCTGGTGGGGCGATGGTACCCCGATCAATTAGACCTTGGATTACGTTTCGAAGGTGAAAGCATTGGTCGATGGTATAGCCAACAGTTTGGTGAAAGGCGCAATGGGCATCTGTCTTGAAGTTTCTTGGGAGTGGATTTGGCAATGACGGGGATCCAAAGGTTTGATAAGGTTTCGGCTCAATAAGGCTTGATAAACTTTGGAGAGGGGAGCATGGAGCTCAGTGCATTCCTTTCGAACTGGGATAGGGCAGCTTTTTGGTGCCCATGATATGGTTGGTTGAGATATGTTATTGATGGTTGAGACTGTAGCACTGGCAGGTTTGTCATATTTTCTGGGGCTGAACTTTTCGAACACCTTCTTCGGTTCGACATCTATTTTAGAAAGACCTTCCTCGATTTCCACTCCTACTTCTCTCAGAGCTCAAAAATGGGGATACTATTGTCCTCCCATCATTGCTCAGGCATGGGGTAAGAAGTTATTTTTCACTATGCTGACTTGTTCTTCCTCGGAAGGCTGATTTGTCATGGTTGCTTCTTTTTTCCTCCATCGGGCTATGAAGTTACTAATTGATTCCCCAGAGTTTTGTTTGAGCAGCTCTAAATCACGGCGGGTTACCTCAAGCTCTTCATTGTAATTGTACTATGACATGAATTCCTGGGCAACATCCTCCCAGCTACGAATCCTGGGCTCTTCAAGAGACAAAAACCATTAGAGGCCCTATCCTTCAGAGTTTACTGAAACAATTGGGCCAGCACTTCTTCGGAAGCCCCTAGTAGAGTCACGAAATGGTGATAACTTCGGATATGAACAATCGGGGGTCCACTTCCTCCGAATTTCTTGATATTTGGCATCTTGAACTTCTCTGGTAACCTCGCTTTAGGATAAGGAGACATGTGGGTGTAGTCCATGTAATTTTTCTGAGATTATGACTTGGTCAAACTTCTTGGTGAGCATCTTGACGTCCTCTTTGACTTTGTTCAGTTCCTCTTCCTTCGGATCAATGATCATAGGTAGGTTAGCCCCATGCTGGGCAAGATTTGACATAGTAAATTGGGCAGGTGGCGGCCCATTAGTAGGAGTGACACGTGGAGCATGTTGATACTCTTAGAGAACCTAGATAGGCTCAGGTGGATCCATAGCATGAGGGAATAGGGCCTCGGGTTCCTGAGGAATAGGAACCTGGTTTTGTTGCATTTCTCGAACCTCAGTTTGTAGGTTGTCAATCTTGGACACAAGCTGAGCTAGAACTTCCATAAGATCCGGCTACACAACGGGTACTTGATCTGTGTTCTCCATGAAAATCGGATGGATTCCGAACTTGAAAGGAGTAATAGGGGAACGAACGGAACTCCAGGGTGACTTGACTAAAGATCGAAGCCAATAAGGAGCCAGGCCAAGGGTTTACGATCGACCTGAGAAGGCGAAAAATGGGATTTATTTTTTAGAAAAGGGGATGAATTTTTTTTTTCGAGATTGAAAGATAAAATATTTTTGGATTTTTGATAGAGAGAGGAGAAATGCTTTTGAATTTTTGATAAGGAAAGGAAAAAATATTTGTGGATTTTGGATAAAGAAAAAGGAGAATTTTCCATTTGGAGATGGTCTAACCACGATTATTATAATTACTATGTTTTCACTTGTATTAATTCTCCTAAACGCAGAATGAAATGTCGGACGGGACCCGAGCATGGAAAATTGGGTTTGTAATATATGCAAAGTTATGGCTGGACTTGTGACCAGGCTCACAGACAGGGTCCCATTTTAAAAATATGCGAGAATTCGGGCGGCAGGCTGACCCGGAATTTCGACAGAGTTTCAGGTTGAAACCGACAATCTAACATGTGTGTCCTAGGCTTGAAACCTATATGCAGGTATGCAGTTGGTTGGGTGAATAGGAAGGGGTTCCTCCCTTTGGCGTGACTTCCACGATATACGTCTTGCTCTTGCGGGCAATCGGTACGTGTGGACAATCCATTTAATATACCTGAGTGTATGTGAATTTCTTCACCATATACCTCGTGGGGACGGTACATGTGAGAGAGAATTCGATATACTCGACGTACGTGAATGAGTTCCCTGCGATATACCTCCCGTCATGACTTCGGTCAAGCGGTACGATGCCGAGGAACCGTTCGATATACGTCGAAGGTACTTGGCCAATGGAAGGTGAGAGTCATATCACTTAGGCTAACTATGCCCTTCCGGACCAGCTCCCATCACGAAGTGACCCTCCAGTTACTAGGTAAAAATTTGGTCAATAACAATGCTCTTTGGTGATGTCGTGTGAGTCATGCATGATACTCTTACTAATATCTTATGAGAATGAATTTCTTAATTATGCTAATAGGGAGCAAAGTACAAGTACCAATGGTACACCAAGTATGGATGGGTGATGGGTGTAACACGGGGATATATGTGACCTTAGGTTCATGGGGTGAGAAGTGTACGTGGAGAATTTTCTACAAGTGTGTGAATAGGAGCATAAGCATAGGGTACACATGAGTAATAAAAGGTGGAACATGCAAATAGGGGAAAATATAAACAAACATAACACCCATATATACCTCATGAAAAATAGTCCTTAGCAGAGTCTCCACTGTGGCCATCCCCGATCCTGATCCTCATCGCGAGGGGTTGGCAGCTTGAGAGTGAGGATCCTTAGGTCCCGCACGTCCCTCTCGGGAGTGCTTCAGCCGACGTCATTTGAGGTGAGGTGAAAGATGTAGAGATATTAGATTCGCCAGTCTATTTTACTCAAAACAGACAAAAGAAAAGGGGAAGCCATCCCGAAGGACAGCATCCAAAGACATACTGGTGCATACGAAACCAAAATGATTCGAGAAGGTTCCAGAGGCTAAGTTACGAAATGGGAAGGTGTTAGGCACCCATTCCGCCCTTTCGATCTCTCATGGATTTTTGTTATTTTCCTTTATTTTCCCCGTGATGTGTGTGCATGTGTATATATAGTGGATATAGGAATCCTCGACTTGTATCATGGAAGAGATAAATCGAGTTATCCGTAGGAAGGTATAAAAGTATTAGAAAATAGGATTTACGTGATCATCCTTACGTTAATCGTTATGAAGGAACGATAACGCATATGGAATAATATGCCACTAAGAACAAATATGTGTATATATATAATATAAGAGAGTGGAGTTTAGAGACAATAGAAAATGAGAGATAAAGTAAAAATAGGACTTGAGTCTTGGATTTTACCCCGAGACGCCTACGTAGCCTATAAAGGCATCGAAGTCCACGTAGTTCGCATGCAAAATGAGGGGTGGGGTTTATCCCATAAATCCAACCGGGGATTATCTTATTGGTGTGTGTGTGTGTGTAGAAAAAGTGTTTTAGTTGTGAGAAAAGTGTAAGAAAATGTAATACCCCGTACTTTTGGCCATATTTATTTTTGGGATTAATTAATTAAATGAGAATTAATTGGAAATTAATCCGGATAAAATACTAGCGAGATGTGAGTTGGTATTTGACTATATTGAGCATATATGGTGTTATATGAATATTGAATTATGAAATTTGTCGTGAGATTGATATACGGCAATTTGGTCATTTATTGGGACGCGTGTGACAGTCGCGTCAGGATATAAATATTTTGATTATAAAAGTGAATTTAAATTCTTTAAATCGTATGGTCGTTTTGAGTGCGCCAACGCGTCCGGAAGGGTCGAGATAGTCAGAAAACACTAGCCGGGGGTGTAGTTTGGGTTCCGGGGTATTTTTAGGCCATACCGGCAATATAAAGGGTATTTTGGTAATTTCGTATTTTTAGGAATTAAAAATGACGAAAATTAGAGAAGTAAATCTGATTGGGAATAGACCCACTAAACCCACTAACCAACCCTTAATGACCCAATAAGATACGGGAGTTATCAAATTAGGTTTCCAACTTTCCCAAAGAAAACCCTAGCCACCATAGCCACTTTGGAGAAGAAGCTTGGAGAAAGAGAGAGAGAGAGAGAATTCTGCAGAAAGAGAGAGGAAATCACCATCAAAATCAGAGATCGAATCAAGGCAAGTGATTTAAATTACATTCTTTATGCGGTGAATGCTTCTTCCATGTTAGAAATCTTAATAATCATTCTTATTTAAGAGATAAAGGAAAACCCATGAAATTGGAAGTTATTAGTTTAATTTTGGGTATAGGTTTGCATGTAGAAACGTTATTGGAAGATTGAATTCAGAGATTTCATATTTATGTGATGTAACAACGGATTAAATTCTGGGAATTGATGATGATAAAAATCTAGGGTTTATGTTCTTGAAGAAAATTGGGGAAAAATGTAGAAACTTGTGATTTAATGATGTTTAGGATGTATTAATTCCTTAAAAGATGTTAGTATATGACCTTAGCATGTTTTAGGATGATTAGAGAACTTAAAACATTGTTGGAACGAATTTTAGAGGAGATTTGAGGAGTAAGAATTGATGAAAAACGTAACTAAGAAATTATGGGCCGAAACTGGTCCCTCGTTAGAAGACCTCCCCAGGTCGTTCGAACGAGCTCGTTCGAACGAGCTTCTAATGAGTTGACCAGTTGCTTCTAACGAGGGGAGACTTCGTTCGATACCTTCGTTCGAACGAACTGTATTTCGTTCGATACATTCGTTCGAACGAGATGTCGTTAGAAGGTACAGTTCGTTCGAACGAACTAGAATCTCGTTCGAACAGCCTCGTTCGAACGAGACTTCTAACGAGTTGGCAGTTTAGGCCTTTTTGGCCTGTTTTGATTTTGGGAGTCCCGTAAACTTGTTCGAGGGTAGATATAACATCCCTTTGATGATGTATTGATAGATTTGGGACTTTTGGGTTATTATGAGGAGTAAATTATATACGAGTGATTTAAATCAATGAACCGTTTGGGTTGAGACGTGAGTGTCTACTACGATGTGAGAACAAATTATGGCGCGTATGATTATAAACCGGAATCGTATAAAGTGTGTAAATTATATATTGGTACTAGAATGAGAATAGTACTACAATTAAACTACGGGATTACTAAGACGTGTGTTTACTTAGTATTGGTATATGAATTGTGTGTATGACATACCTACCATACTTGCTATCACAGGAGGTTTGCGTTCGCTTAAGGCCCTCTAATCCTTGTGTTGCCCGGATTTAGACTGGTTACCTTGATGAACATAGGTCATAGAAAGACTTATTGGGATATTAATAAGTCCGCTGATCGTGGGAGCGTAGGTATGTGCGTGACCCATGTGATGTGACTGTGTTCGCCTCCATTATGTGTGATGTTGTTATTTGTGAACTATTCCTGAGAGATTCGGAATATGTAATCCTTATGTACGTGATGTACCGGTATGGATAGCAGAGTATGTGTGCACCGCAGCTTAGTTCTCGGGGTGCTTGTATTGTATATTTATGATGTGAATAATATACACTTAATTAATGGGAACCTTCATGTTAATGTTATGAATATAATTACGGTATTGTTTCGAGAAAAACATAACGGGTTAGTTGATAGTGAAATATATTGCATATTGAGCATCTGAGTTTACGTTAAACCCCTATTTAATTACGAGCGTTATAATATTAATAGAACCGAGTAATAAGGGTAGGACCTATGACAGTCTAGCTAGATATGATGTCACTTAGCTAGTGGTTTGTGTCGTTGTAGATGGGTACTTACGTTAGGAGTGAACAGTTAGACGAGAGGTGAGAATATCATGTGAGTGCACGTCCTAACATGTACTTTGCATTTAATGTTTTAAATGTTTTTAAAGCACTTGCAGGTTTTTTAAAATATCTCCACATTCGGGCTCTGACCCGTTTGCTTTCAAATCTATTTTTTTTTGTAAAACCATTTTAGGTGCCCAGCCACAAGGACACCATGCATAGGATACTCATTCAGGTGACGAGCTGTAGTTGTTTGTGGAAGCTACATGGATTTGCTTTTAGACGCTTCTATCATTTGGATTCCTGATTCAGTATTTATCAGTTGTAGGGTATGTTGCCCATTTCTTTTAGAGACATTTTTCCATCTCAGTTTTCAGACTTGGTCATGTATTGATTTAGTATTCAGTATTTTCATTGCTTATTTCAGTTGTGGGATTTGTAGTGAGGAGTTTTCCTCCAGACTTTATTTACATTATGTGATGGTTATTCTATTTACTTGGTTATGGTGAATGGTGTTATTATTCTTTATTACACTTGTTGCATGTTAATCAGACTTAAATTAAAATTTGGCAACTTACTTTTTAAATACTAGGTGGTTAGTAATCATTAAAATGTTTTTGACAGTGATGCTATTAACTGGACCAACTTGGCATTTTGAATTAATTTAATAAAGGAGTAGCTACCCGGTATTTAATTAGTCGGGGTGTCACAGAAAAGTATGAGAATTCCCGTTTGGAATTTATGAGCAAACCCTTTTTTTCTTGTTTTTTGGGTTTTTATTTATATGAAAATAAGAGATGTGAAATAATACTAAATAAAAAGTATATTAGGATGTGTGAGATGAGATAATAAAAGTGCTAAGTAATAAAACAAGTTATTGCAAGTTTATAAGAATTTAAGGAGAAAGTTGAGAAAATTGGAACTTCTTGAAGATCTTGAGCTTGATCTTGAATGTTGGAGAGCATCCCTTAGACTTGGATGATGATGGAGGGTAGTGAATTCAACAAGTTTGATGAAAAGGATGATGAAAAGTGAAGCTTGGAAAAGGATTTGGGTGTAGAAATCACGCTGACTTCGAGAGAGGTTTTCGGGATCTGCTGAGAGTGATTTCTGATTTTTGGCCTCTCTTGCAATGAGTTCAAGGCCTCCTTTTTATAGGCCCAGGGTATTTCCGATCAGTATAGCCCTATTCCTACCGTTCGGCAGGTGTGTTTAGGCACACTGCCGATAGGCAGGGTCTGGGACCTACCGTTTGGTAGTGTCTTTCAGGCCTTTTTGGAAAATTGGTTGCAGAACGCAAACCGTTAATCAGAATCGTGCACGGGGCGGACCGTTGGAAAGGTAATTCAGATACCTTCAAAATTCCTTGGGACCACTCTCAGTTTTGGGAGTCGACTTTGGGTCAAATATGGCTCGAAAGCATTCATCGGTCCATTGGACGGGAAAACGTCAGACGCAAATGGATCGTTCGTCCGCATGGTAAGTCCGAATCGCTCACGGGGTGGATCGTTGGAAAGGTTAGGAGATGTACTTAGACATTCCAAAGAGTTTGATCTGGTTCAGGGAGTTGAATTTTGTCAACTGGGCCTTGGAAGCATTCGGTGACCTTTCGGAGTAAAACGGATCGTTCGTCCATACCGTAAGTTAGAATCGTGCACGGGATGGACCTTTGGAAAGGGGTTTCAGTGCCCTTAGAAGATTAATTCAGTATCGGTTGAGTTTAAGAGTTGAGTTTGATCAAATGGAGCCCGGGAGCGCCCGGTGGCCTCCTGATTGAGTTTCAGGGGGAAACATGGTTTCTGTCCCCATGGTAAGTCAAAATCGCGCACGGGATAGACCGTTCGAAAGGGGTTTCAGTGCCATTCGAAGATTCATTTAGTCTGGGTCGAGCTTAAGAGTTTGACTTTTGGTCAAACGGAGCCTGGGAGTGCCCGGTGACTTCTAGGTCAGTACTCGGGGTATGACCTGAGTTTGTAGTGATGAAGGGAGGTGTTAAGGACTTAAGGGGAGTTTGGGGAGTAAAAGAATGGGGTTTATAGACTCCCCTCTACTATTCATCTCAAATAACACTAAATGAATCTTTGAAGGGATTTGAATACCCTTTCCAACAGTTTACCCCATGAGCAAATCAGCCTTACGGTACGGACAAATGACCCATTTTACTCCGAAAGGTCACCGAATAATTCCGAGCCCCATTTGACCAAAGTCAAATATCCGAACTCAATAAAGCTCTTTGGAACATCTAAGGGCCCTATATAACCTTTCTAATGGTCCACCTAGTGCGGGAATCGGCCTTATGATTTTGACGAATGATCAGTTTCCCTGTTATCTAAAAGATTGTCAAGCATTTTCGAGCCCCGTTTAACCACAATCAATTCCCAAACCTCTGAGAGGCCCAATGGATTCTTAAAGGGATTTGAATACCCTTTTCAACAGTCCCGTGTGCGATTCGAACTTATAAATTGCATTTTTACGAACATTTTTTCGGAAAATCTACATGAGACTATCGAATGGCAAACCCATTTCCCTACCTGTCGATAGGCAGGACAAGGACAATGCCGATTGGTACCCCCTTGACCCTATATAATGAAATCATGAGCTCACTTCGAAAGTCATCTAAAAAACATCCCTCTCAGTTATCTCAGTAACATTCTCTCAAAATCAGCGTTGTTTCAATATTGAAACCTCTCCTCCACGTTCCATTTCCATCTTTTCCTTACCCAATTTAGCAAATTCCCTCCTCTCTCCTCCCACCACCTTCATCCACTTGCAAGAGCAGCCCTTTAACAATCAAGATCAAACTTAAAGCTTCCAAAAAAGGTCCAAATATTTCACCTCTCTTTAAATTCTCTTATTTTCGCATTAGTTATCTAATTCCTACTTTATCATTTCATATATATTAGATCACACATATTAATATCCAATTTTTAGATTAGTATTTCACATACTATATTTTCTATTAAAAAAAACAAGAAAAGAGGGTTTGCTTATAGATTCTAAATTGGGATTTCTCAATACATTTTCTCACACTAAAACATCCTTTTTTTTTCTAGACACACACATATAAGAAAAGTCCCCGGTTAGATCTATGGGATACCCCCCTGGTGTTGCATGCAAACTATGTGAACTTGGATGCCTTTTTAGGCTACATAGGCGTCTCGAGTAAAAATTGGGATTTGAGTCCTCTGTTTCTATTTTTTTCATATATTATCTTCATATATTACACTTGTAATTTATGCATGATTTTGTCTGACATATACCATCGTTCTTCCATAGCGATTGGTGACCCTATGGATAACTGTACTCCGCCTTTATCCATGACGTGAGTCGAGTAATTCCACTCTCCATTTATATATACACGCATACACTTCATAGAGTAATTAAGGAGAAGAATAACACATGCCCAAAAGAGACTGAAAGGGCAGAATGGTGCCTAACACCTTTCCATTCCGTAACTTAGCCCTCGAATCCTTGAACTAATTGGTTTCGTAAGCATCAGTATGTCTCTGATGCCGTTCTCTCGAGGCAGTAATAATTCTTTTGCCTATTTTTTGCAAAATAGGCTAGCGAATCTATCTCTATACATCACCCTAATTGACAACGGTTGAAGTGCCCCGAGGAAGGGAACGAGACACCCCCCCTCCCCCCCCCCCCCCCCCCCGCGCGCGCGCGCGCGCCGACCAGGATGGGATAGCCACAGTGGCGATTCTATTGGGGACTTGTGTCGTAAGAGGGTTAGACTCTATTTTTACATAGGTGTTATCATTGTTTGCATGTGTGTGTATGCACCTATATGTATGTTCCTTTTTTCCTCTATTACTTCTTTTATATATCTACCTCATGTTTATATCACCTCCCATTCACTTCACACTCTTGTAAATACCCTCCATGTACAACTCACACTACTTACACTTGTATATAGGATCACTTATCCCCACATGCTTCACACACCACTTAGAATATCCATGGTTAGGTTTCACTGGCACACACATCCACTCATCACACTAGCACACATCACATGCCACTTGTAGTTGATCCATACTTAGGCTCTATACCACACACTCACTTGTAAATATTCACGTATCACTAACTCAGATGTATCCATGCTTAGTATAGTCTTCACACTCTATGTTAGATTTACTTTTACTTGTACATGTTTTCCCATATTTCTTCTTTTACTAATCATGCTAAATAAAAAATTCTCTCCATAATAGGCTAATATCATGCATTTTTGCACACTACATCACCAAGAGCATTGCCATATTATCAAAATTTTGTCCCGTATTGGAGGGTCACTTTGTGATCGGCACTGGTCCGGCAGGTCATAGTTAGCCTAAACATTATGACTCTCACCTTCCCTTGGCCTAATACCTTCGACGTATATCGAATGGTTCCCCTGCATTGTACCGCTTGACCGAACTCATGACGGGAGGTTTATAACAGAGAACTCATTCACGTATGTTGAGTATATTAAATTTTCTCTCACATATAATGTCCCCATGAGGTATATAGTGAGGCAATTCATGTACACTCAGTTATATCAAATGGCTTGTTCACACATACGAATTGCCCTTAAAATCAAGAAGTATATTGTGGAAGTCATGACAAGGTTGGGAACCCTTCCACTAACCCAACAACTTTATAAACTTAATATAGGCATCAAACCTAGGACACTCATATTTAGTTTGTCGGTTGTTACACAAAACTCTGCCGAAATGTCAGGCAGGCATGCCACCCAAATTTTTGCTCTATTTCATTGATTTTCAAAATAGGACCCTATACATGAGCCTGGAAATAAGTCAAACCATGTCTTAAATATTTTTTAAACCCAATTTTCCTAGGTTCGGGTCCAGTCCAACATTTTATGCATTTAGGTAGACCTAATACAAGTGAAAACATAATAATAATAATAATAATAATAATAATAATAATAATAATAATAATAATAATAATAATAATAATAATAATAATAATAATAATAATAATAATAATAATAGTAATGAGATTCTTCTCTTATTTTCCCCTCACTTTTCTCAAAAAAACAAAATACCAAAAACATTTTTCCTCCTTTTACCAAAAATATCAAACACATTTCTCCTCGTTTTATTAAAAATACCAAAAATAATTCTTTCTTCCCTCTTTCAAAAATAAATTTGAATCATTTTACCTGTTATAAATATACCCGATTCTTGGCCTGGCTCCCTATTGACTTTGATCTTTCGTCAAATCGCCCCGAAACTCCACTAGTTTCCCTGTTACTTAATTTGATTCCGGAATCCACCTTCACTAGCTCTTCATGGAAAACAATGACCAATCACCAAACGTGCAGCCTGATCTAACAACAGTCTTAGTCCAGGTTAGTGCCAAGATTAACGACCATCAAATTGAGGTTCATGAAATGCACTGAAATTGGGTCCAGATTTCCAAAGAACTCAAGATCATGTTTCCTCGTTCCATGGTGTAACACCCCGTATTTTTTAGGATAAATAATTTATTTGATTTGAAGAATTAGAATTTAGACTAAATTGATGATTTGGTGAAACTGTTTAATTTGGAGAATTTTTTTAAATTGGAAGATATTATTTATTTGCAGAATTGAGATTTAAATTAATTTGGGTTATTTATATTAAGAATACATGTGTCGTAAACTGAGGTTCAAATTTGAGATTTTAGTTAAGTAATTCGAATGATGAATCTGAGTGTACGGTTGAGTCCGAAAGGGTCGAGATAGTCAAAATAAAGTACCCGGGGGTAGTAATTGGGTCTCGGGGCATTTTTAGACATAATCGGGCCCACACGGCAGTGTTTTGGCCATTTTAATTAAGCCCATTAGTCTAAAAACGGGATTATACCAATAAAATCTAATTAAAGGAGTTGGGAGCAGCCATAACTCAATGGGAGAAAACCTAAATCTGCAAAGGAAGTTTGGGAGAGCAAATTGGAAATCTTTTGGGAGCCAAACTAAAGGAAGAGGAGTATGTTCTTCGTCAAACATTCTTCTACAACAAAGGAAATCATACCCTACGAAATTATCCAGGCAAGTAGTTAAACTTGCTTTCATTTAAATTAAATTATTTCGATTCATATCATGGTGGGTGTAAACCATATTCATTTTGGATGAGTTATTATAGCAAAATTCATTTTTGGAGGGTATCACATGTTAAATTTGGGTTTTGGCGATTTAAGCATTAAGGGTGAAATTGATGTTTAATTGATGTGAGAATAATATCATATGAGGCTAGAATGCGATTTTGAATAGAAAACCTGTAGAAATTGTTGTTGAATTCGGATTATTGAATCGAATTGAAAATTATTATTTAAGGGGTATTGAAAAAAACCAAATTTACGAACCCTAGAATTTTAATGAAAATCACTAAGAATTAATGTCATATATTAGTGTTTGAACATGTTTATACATGAAATAAATATGGGAGATAAAGTAATCGAGATCTGGATTGAGGTTGGAAAGCTTCAAAGTTTAAAAACGGTGAAAAAAGCACTCGGGGAAGATGACTGATATCTGGTTGATCGATCGATCGACCCCTTCAGTTATTGTAAAATATGGGATCGTAGATCTTTTCATCACGGTCACGTGGGCACTGATCTCATATTTTTCGGATTTGATATGATTTTTCTACGATAGTGTGCGAGACCGACATGTTTAGGAATGAAATAAATTCAGGTTATTTGGAGATGTCCGTAGATGAGTGAAGGACATTGGAAAAATATAAAGGAGCATTATTTTATCCTTTTATTAGATAGGGATGAATCTGGGGTATGGATTTAGGAGTATTTGTAATGAACGACACTCAATATTATATGTCAAAAATATACGAACTTATTCGAATAGGAATTTTGTATGAATTTAGCATACGGGGTGGTATCTTAAGATGGAATTTAATTGATAGAAATTAAATGGAACCTAATACTTAGAGTCTTATGGGATGTGTATTAAGGACTATTAAATTTAATAAGGGTGTTAAACTTATTAAACGAATTTGGTGAAATGAATTCTAAAAGGTTAAAATACGGACCAATAAAGGGAGTCCGGGCATTTTGGTTGAGTGATACCACTTGGATAAAAATTAATTGAGGTAATAGTAATTAAATTAAGGGTCAAGGTTTTGACTATGATATTTCTCAGGCTAGTGCTACGGGAGTTAGGCACATATTAGCGGGTTTAATTTATTATAGAGATATATAATAAATTATCGAATAATGTATTTAACAAGAGGTGTTAACCTTAATAGTGGATTTTTGGGTAACAAATTCTAAAGGGTGAAGATTTGGACCATAAGAGTGAGTCGGAGTATTGTAGTTGGGTGGCACTACTTTAATAAATTAATTAATGTGAAATTGATTAGATTAATCGGTGTAATTTGAAATGTAGCGAATTCGTGGGTTGAGCGAACCTATGACTTAGATTAGTAGGATATGAGTGAATTACCTAATGCAATATTTTAAAGGATAATTGGCACACTTAAAGTAGTGAGGGATACTCGACAATATACGATGAGATGTATAATTGAAATAAAAAAAATATATAGGATATTCGGGAGATATATATGCTATAACTACACCAAAACTGGCGATTGGTCACGTCATACAATCAAACCGGGAGCCCTGTGGCTACGCGGTCGGTTCCTACGAGTCACATTAGTCCCGTGAGAGGGGTTCGTGACTCTTACGGGACTGTTTTAAGGCTGTTTTATATTTTCACCCTTTGATGGCATGTTTTTATGCTTAAGTTTATTTTTTTACAAATTTACGTTGTACACTCAAACCGGGAGCCCTGTAACTACGCGTCCGGTTCCTACGAGCCACATTAGTCCCGTGCGAGGGGTTCGTGACTCTTACGGGACCGTTTTAAGGTTGTTTCACGTTTTCACCATTCGATGGCATGTTTTTATCCTTAAGTTTATTTTTTTGCAAATTTACGTCATACACTCAAACCGGACGCCATAAGAACTGGCCAATAACTCTGACTAGTACTTAAATTACCGAAAGGGTTAAACCCATCGGTTGAGATTTCAAGACGAACGTTGCACAGTTCCTTTGCAAATTCATGGTGTTGTGCATTTGAAATTGACAGATGAGTGAATCAACCAGATGACGCATCAAATTCCCACCCACCTCGCATCGAGCATGTAATACCCCGTATTTTTATGCTTTCTAAATTTTGGGGATTTATTAAATTTAATGTGTTATTAATTTAATATAAATCCGGAAATTAATTATTTTTTTATAATTACTAACGTGACGAGAGTTAGTAATCATTGGAAATTTGTTGAATATTACTAATGAGCAAAGTAATATATAATATTGGTTCTATTAAATGTCACGAGTGAATAAAATGACAATTTTGGAAATTTAAGTCGGGACGCGCTCGTGTCGTGTCGGGACTAAATGTTGATTAATAAAAGTGAATAAATTATAAGTCACCCTTATGGTCATTTCGATTGCGCCAAAGTGTTCTGAAGGGTCGAGATAGTCAAAATAATGTACCCGGGGGTTTAGTTTGGGTCTCGGGGCATTTTTAGGCCTAATTAACACCCCGAGTGGGCGTTTTGGACATTTTACATTTTTAGGCCTGAAAACCCACGAAAAATTTAAGGTTATATCAGATTCTTAAGGTTTCCTTCTAGGGTTAACTCAACCAAAAACAAGAGACGGCCATTGGAGAAGGAAGGAGAGAACTTGCCAAAGAGTTCTAGGCCAAGAAATCCTCCGTTTGCACCGCCGTCACCGCCAAACGCTAGATCACGCCACAAGGATCACAACCACACTGATTTCAGCCACAAATCAGAAACAAAAATTCCCAGGCAAGTATTTATCTTGCTTAATTTAGTTAATTCTTCATTCATATTAGTTTAGGGTTGATTAGGATGAGTTTTTATGAAAGAAAACCCATGTTGGTGATTAGAAATCGCATGTTGTAGTGATATAAACAATAATCTGGAAATCCCTTTCACATGTAGAGGTTGAACCACGAATTTATATTGGTTTAGAAGTAGAAATTCTGTGAAAAGAATAAGAAGAACTAAGTTAAAGAAATTGCTAGGGTTCATGAGAATTATATAAGTTTTGCCCTTTTTAATCCATGAATCTTGATGTAAACTCGCATGCCTTACGTAGAATATTGCTCATTTGGGTTTATAATGTTTGTGGTATAAATTTATGGGAGTTTGGGAGTTAAAAATTTGGATTCGGATGATGTTGGCTGATAGAACCCGTAACTGGTATTCTGCAGATTTCTCCATCTTGATCGATCGATCGACCCCTTTCTATCGATCGATCGACCCCTTCTGGGAAAAACCAGATTTTTCCTTGGGTTGACTTAATCCGATTAAATGCGTAATAAATCTTGACTAATGTTATTAGGACAGAAGGAAACATAAATAGGACCAGTAGGGCCAAGGTAACCCCGTTAAGTGGAACTTTAATGAAATGAAAAAAAATGAAGGGTAAACGAGGAAATATTCATACTTAAGAAATCTAACGTGCGTAGACTTAAAAATGGAAATGTCTAGGAGTTGGATTAGAAGGTGAGTGAGGGCTTACTGAAATTGTACGTAGGAAAGGGAAATACTTCTAGAGATGAAAAGTGAGTTGGAATAAATTAAATCTCGAAAATAAAATGAATAAGAGACAAACCGTTATACGGGATGACTAAATAATAAGGAATAAGGATAAATTTCATAATCATGGGTCGTGAGAATGTACCTAAATGAATATGGTAATAGTAGTATATTTATATGACTGTGTTTATGCATATACTATATACGTATAAAAATCATGCCCGCGCTACTTGCTATCCCTGAGGTTACCACGCTGAGACAGTCTTATCTCGATGGGACCTTTATGGGGGATATTAACTCGTACCCTAGAAGATAGAAATCCTTTGGTACAGGCTATCGGATTGATAGTCAGACAGTCCTAAGAGATGTGAGGGCATGTGCTGACCTCTTAGAGACTTGAAAACTATGCTTCGCCTCAATATTGATTGTGTTTTGTTTCAATACAGTTCGAGAGTGATTCCGAACTTGTATTTACCTTAGTACGAGTGATAAGGGGACTGGATAGCAGAGTATGCCCGCACCATAATTATTATGTGGGGTGCTGTTAGAATACATATATTATATGAGTATTTAATATATATATTTAATTCTGGAATTTGGGAACTACCTACTGTGTCTATGGTAAGTAAGAAATGAATGATTATTTCAATTTGGGAATAAGTGTTTGAAAAGTATAATACGTTACTGAGAAACTTCAATAGTAAATAATGTTTAAATGAGAACTTTGTTGTTAAATGAAATTAACCTTTTAAACAATTGAATTTGTCGATTTAAATCTTACGATCAACCTAAGATAAGAAGAGTTAAACCGTTGGGAAGGTTAGTGCGATAGGTGTGCACATTAGAAGAGAGGTGAGAATTTCTCAAGGGAGTGACGTACTAATATGTTGTTGAATTAGCCAGTAAACAATTTCAATACTTGTTAAACTAAATTTTTAAACTGTTTTTACAATCGGGCTCTGACCCGTTTGCTACTTTTTTTTCTGTCTTGTATATATATGTATATATTACAGGTGCCCAGCCACAGGGGCGTCTTGCATAGGATCCTTTGGAAGGAACGCGCTGCAGCTTAGGTGGGAGTTGCAGGCCTCTTGCTTAGACGACCTCATTGTTGATTCCACTTCTAGCACTATTTATTCAGTTAGGCATGTGTCTCCCTTTTCCATTATTCAGTTGTTTATCAGATATTGCGATTAGTTTATTTCCAGTATTTATTCTTTGGGATTTATTACTGTCAGGATATTTTTCCTTTAAGTTTTAATGTTGGAATCATTTAGTTGGATCTTTAATTAATTGGATTGTTTGTTCCAGTATAATTGTTGGATGATTATTAATTTATGAATTATGTAAAGTTTTAAAATATTGGTTTTAAATTGAAATTGAAATTAATGTCTAAAAATGGTTTTGACACTTAACTTAATTATCTAGGGTGTTTAAATTGGAAATGTTATTTTTACGACAGTGATGCTAAGAATGAACCGACCGTACACCTTGATTTTAATATAATAAAGGACTGATCACCCGGTATTTAATTAGGCGGGGTGTTACAGAGCATGCCATTTCATGGCCTCCGCTATCCACGGTATAGTAAAAAAATGTTTTAACCGTGTCCCAAGTGGAAAATACTTCAAAACCTTTTGTGGGACTTGCGATTTTTTGCATGTTTGTCATTTCCATTCTCACAAACCATATATCTAGGCTCACTGCATACAGGACATTCATCCTTCTCTTCGTGCTCATTCCGGTACAATATGCAATCATACTTGCAAGCATGATAAGATTTGTATTTCAAACCTAAACCCTTCAAACTCTTCTTCATGGTAGGATAATTGTGTGGTAACATGTTCTCTTTTGGGAGAATTTCTTTAACCCACTTAAGAATTCCGGTTACGTTATTTCCAGACAAACCAAATTGACTCTTCAAATTATGAAAACCAATCATTGCATATAATACCAAGTGATCTTCATCACAATCTTTATACAACGATCAAGCCGTATCAGCTTTCAACCGTATGTATTCCCGATCTCCTAGTAGTTCAGCATCAATTTGTTCATTTACTTGGTCATAATGTGCATTATTTGTATCCATAGGTTGGTGGTTTTGTTGGTTGTGGAGTTCGTAAGCATCATCAATTAAGTCGGTCAATGGACGATGTGTTGGTGAATCATGTACCACTTCTACTCCTTGGGGTTCCGTTACACGGTCGGGTGCCGGTAATTCTTCTGGAATATAAGGTACAACTTTTTCACCACGGTATGTCCATATTATATAGTCTTGACAGATTTCATACTTTAGTAAATGCAACTCAACAACTTCCAATGACTTATATTTTCCGTTAATACAATGAGTGCACGAACACGGAATCTTCTCACTTTTAAGATTTTTGGAAACGTATTTAACAAATTCATAAACTCCCTTTACATGATTATTTGATATTCGGTTAGTCTCTCCCAATCCACTCTTTTTATTGTGGGAAATCCATGTAATAATCTTCAAATTTCAGTCCTATGGTAATAGGTTAAAAAATATTATTACAACTGAAACAAAAAGAATATTCTTATGACTGAAACAAAATAAATATCATTACAAACGAAACAAAACCAATATTCTTACAACTAAAACAAAAAAAAATATCATTCCAACTGAAGAAAAACCAATATTCTTACAACTAAAACAAAAAAAAAATTATTACAACTGAAACGAAAGAAAATATTATTAAATCTTGGCCAACAGATAAACTGGACAAGTAGTAAAAGATTTTACATAATTCCTCAATTCCATCCCATCCCCACTGTTAATGTACACAGGTATATCTCTGTGGCCATTGTATATTTCATCGACCATTATTTTAGCCTCACCCTTCTCCAAAGGTCGGTGATGTATTAGAGTTCCAGGAACCGTGGAGATGAGTATGCACATGCCAACAAACCTCGAATTGCTCATGTCCTTGATATAGTACTCTTCGCCATAGTCACTGTGAGTTGTTGACGATGATCCGAGCCCCATGATTGGCGGAGGTGCAAGGGAGGGGAATGTTGGAGGATGAGGCATTTGAGAGGGGAATGTTAGAGGGGAAGGATGTGTGAAACCTTGAGTAGGAGTAGGGTAAGGGTAACCTTAAGGAGGCATTAGGGGCCTATAACTTTCAAAAAAGTTCACAAGTTTCCCAGTTTGATTTGTTAATAATCCCAGGGTATTTTTAATCTCATGGACATCCCCATCAGTCTTCAACTGGTGCTCCTTTTGGGATGAGATACAATTTTTGACCGAATAAAGCTCGTCCACAAGAGCTGCAATGTGTTGAAGTTTTGTTTTTGGCATATGTGAGCCAACACATCTCGTCCTCCCCCTTTTGTCCTTTCCAAAGGTCTGTGTCAGGGCATCATTTTTAAGGTCAAAATCATCAGTAGGGCTCGAATCGGATTGACTGCTGATGGCCTCTATTGATTCCAGTGTCTTAGCTAAGTGCGACAGGAATTTATTATCTTTGTCTCGTCGAGCGTGAAGGAATAAGTTGGACCGACTTGGGTTTTTACCAGCATCTGGACCATCTTTTGTCCTACTCTCCCATTCATTCTTCAAATCCTCATATGATTTGGATCCCAGCCTATGGATATCAGTTTTTTGTTCCCTATTTTTTTTGTTTTGATCCCTCTGGACCAACTTTTTTTCCTTCGCCTCATTCTCCAAAAACTTATTCCACTGATCCCACGGCATTTCAAAATTGGGAGGCACTCTCTCTTTCAAAGCCAAAATATCTGAGCTCGTTGCCTCTTTCGGGAAATATTTCTTCCAAAGGTTTCTCCTGTATGTCCTCAATCCTTCAGCAATCCGAGATAGAACCTTATTCTTGGAACGGTCAGGAAATGAGAAATGCTTGCAAAGTTAGTCATGTATGTCATCTTTGACAGCTTGATCAACAAGGTTCCAATTGTCTGGTCCACCGACTGTCACGTTCATTTTTCCCAGCGACAAGCACCGGGCTTTAAAGTTCAGCACATCATTCCTATCACCCTTCGGGTTATTCCCGAGAAGGGAGAAGCCAATAGGTTTCTTTTCATTTGAGAGGGAGGCATCAGGAGTGTTGGATGGGGGCGTTAAAGCAACGGGAGTGATGGATTGGGGCGTAGGAGCACTTGGAGTTGGACTTGGTGAGGAGTGAACCATTGGTGGAGTTATGAATTATTCAGCCATTGGTGTTGAGAATCCGGGTTCTGCACGAGATGGTGAACCTCGTTGTGGTGTCACCTCGGCACTTGGTACCCTTGGGTTGTTTCCTCTCAACATTATCTACAAAAATTAAAAAATATAAGTGACTAAATAATTATAGTAATATAAAATTATAACTAATTAATCAAGCTTAATTAGTTATATATATATAGATAGATAGATACCTTTCCAAAGTAAGACTTTAGAATAAGTTCAATGTGTCTGATCTTCATCCATTCGGTATTAGTTTTTAAGAACCTATGCATTTTTGCACGTGGACAACTAGAAGAAAGGGTATCTATGATTGATGTGTAGATGTCAGTGACATGAACTCAGAATCCCCTATTTCTCAACTTGTTGGAAAGATTCAATTTTACGTGCATGTGGCACGAGACATCACGGTCTATATCAATGCTCTTTGTACGCAGTTGTATCCATAACGGGTGGATTTTTTTTGCCGCCTTCTCCAACAACGTAACCAAGGTCAGGGCTATGTCGGGATTATGTGTGTGAAATATATTTTGTATAACGTCATCCCAGTTTTCTGGTAGAGAAAATAGAATACGATCGAACAAGTAATCTTACTGGATATCAAATCCACGATTTACAAGGTAGTTAAATTGTTCGATCTTTTTATTTTCGTACCTATAAATAGGAGTACCCTCTATATGACACACGCTAATAAAAGAGTTATGTGTGCGGTCTAATTGCAACCTCCCCCACTCTTGTTGACAATAATTATCACCGTGCCTCATTTTTCCTGGGAAAAGTATACGAGGGCATGAATACGAGTCCTGCTATTAAGGTTTAGGTTTGAAAGTTATGAGAGTTTAAAAGTATATGTGAAATACCAACAATAACCCGCCGTAATTGTTTATAACACATTGTAGTACTTACACACATATTGTAGTACTTACACACATATTGTAGTGCAAAAAATCACGACATGCATATAACCCCTAATATAATATGATGGCATGCATATAACCCCCAATAAAATCAAGACAAGGTGGATGTAAATTTTTTTACTCATTAAAAATCCATTTAATTATATTTTGTCAAAAAAAGTACACATACATACAATCTAGGTTTATTGGCATAATCTATATAAACACACACATGCAATCTAGGGTTTATTGACATAATATATACATACACACACATACTATTTAGGGTTTATTAAACCCAAATATTATTTAGGGTTTACACACATACAATCTATACATACACACACATACTATTTATGGTTTACACACATACAATATATACATACACACACATATAATATAAGGTTTATTGAAATAAACATACATATATATATAAATCTATACACACACACATATAAACATAAATCTATACATAAACACACATACACATATACAAACGTAAATCTACACATACATACACAGAAATTAGGGTTTTAAATAGAGATCACGAAATCCAAATGAAATCAATACATACCTCAACCTCCAAATGAAATCGCCAAAATTGTCAAAATCGCCAAAATCGCCAAATGAAATAAAGCAAAGCAGCGGCAACTCAACCTCCAAATGAACGAAATGAAAGCAGCGGGGGGCTTTTTTTTTTTTTAAGACCTGGAACTCATCACGGCCAAACGTCGTGACTCCATACGCGCGACCCCTAAAATTATAATTGCGTTCTCCAAACCAGGCAGACCTGGTCACGGCCTAGAGCTGTGACCCACCATACGAGACCCTTTTCGAAGCTTGATTGAGGTATGGTCACGTCCCGTAGCCGTAACCCATACCAAGAAATCATCACGGTCCATAGCCATGACCCTCAATCTGTGATGCACGACCCTTCTCATCAACCCTATAGTGCTTGAATGATGGATGGTCACGGCCCATAGCTGTGACCCATACCCAGAAATGGTCACGGCCCCAGTCTGTGACCCTCAATGTGTGTACTCTCTTCTTCGTCATGCCATGGGTTACGAACTTGGGCCGTGACCAATCCGCGACCAAGCATGGAGGGAATTTTGGCGCGAGTTTGGCGCTAAGATGGTCACGACCAGGCGACCACTATGGTCACGGACTTGGCCCGTGACAACTTCTAGAGCATCGATAATTTAGTGTGATAATAAATATGGTCACGCCAAATAAGCATAACCATTCGCGGGATTTGGTGCAGTGTATATATTAAATATATGATATAGGTTTTGTGTATACATATACTGATTTGTATAATTTATTATGTGTATGACATACCTACCATACTTGATATCACGAGAGGTTGTAGGAAGAGGATAATCTTGTCTTGTGTGCCTTCGGGGGTATTTAGATTTGGTACCTCAAGAACACTGGACTGTGAAGACTTATTTGTGAGTTGATAAGGCAACTGACAATGGGAGCATATGTGTGATCAGTATTGATACAGTTCCAGAGTGATTCAGAATCTGCAGTCCTTTATTCAGTGCGTGATGTACCGGGACTTGATAGCAGAGTATGCATGCACCGTAGGTCTCAACCTAGGGGTGTTTTATTGTATATAATTGGTGTGATATATATATACTTGTGACTTATTCTACTATGTGTGTTTCATAAATGATATACCAGGACATTGCAGCCTAGTAAACTCACACCGCAACTCAGCTTAGGGGTGCAGTGTTAGTATATATATAATAGAGTGATATATGTATACGTGTGACTTTATTCTACTGTGTGGGTTTAGTAGAAGAGAAAGATAGTGACATTAAGAATAACTATATTATGGGAAGAAATAAGCATATACTGAGAAATTTATAATGGGATAAAAGACATGGAAATTCGGCAACATATTGGGTAATACGGGTGGGTACAATGAGTTAGTATGTGGAGGGAGACTTATGATGACTAGTTAGGTGGGGTAGCTTAACTAGGAAAGGTAGAAGGCAAAAGTTAAGTGTGCACATTAGATGAGGGGTGAGCTATGTCTCAAGAGAGTGCAACACTAGCTTAAATATGAAAAGTGTGCATGCATATTTAATTATTGCAATTTAATTGCTTCCCTAAATATTTTCAAAATATTTTACTTGGGCTCTGACCCGTGTCGAAATATTTTCCAAAACATTTTAGGTCTTCAGCCACAGGGACACCCAGTTTGAGGATTCTATCCAGGAATGCGCAGCTGCTGCTCATGTGGAAGTTGCAGGACTTTGTTATAGACGCTTCGTTCATTTACTCTTAGTGTAGGTACTTTTCAGTACTCATTTGGGCATGTTGCCCTCAGATTTTGTATATAGTTTACTTATCAAACTTTGTGTATCCAGGTTATTGTTTTAGATACTGTTGTATTTTATTGTTGAACTGATAGTTGATTCGATTGTCTTAATTTATGTTATTTACTTGTGTGGGATTCAGTTATTGGTTGTGTTGATGGTTTTATTATTATTTATTTTCCGCCTGTTGTTAATTAATGATGAAAAATTCCACTTAAGACGTTTTAATACAGGACTAAATGTCTTAAGTGGCATTTTTCAATTGGTATCAAAGCTTGGCTATTTTAAAATCTTTTTGATCCTATGTTTTTTAAATTGTTCAAAACCGAAGTATGGACGAGAAATTTGAGAGACTAGGATGATTGGAACCCATTTTCCTTACTAGAAGGTAAGGATGATTGATATCATTCAAAGAACTCTGGGAGATGAAGTTTGGGAAGTTATAGAAAATGGCAACACTTTTCCTACTATACCAACAGCTGAAGGAAGTATTTTGAGGATAAGGAAGTTATTAAGTGAATTCACTAAAGAAGAGAAACAAATTTCACTATGTAACAATAAAGGCAAGAATGCCATATTTATGTATATTTACGAACATGAGTTCAAGAGGATCTCCTCTTGCATAACTTCTTAGGAAGCGTGGGATACTCTTGTAACTACACATGAGGGTGATAATAGAGTCAAAGTTGCTAAAACTCAAATGCTCATTCAACAGTATAACTCCCTAGTCATGTCTGAGACTGAATTCTTTGATGATTTCTATATTAGGTTAACCGATGTTGTAACTAAGTTGCATGCAAACGGTATAACTTATGATAGGAAATAGATTGTTTAAAAAATTCTAAGATGACTTCCAGAGAAGTTTGATTATAACAGATATGCTATTGAGGAAATGGATGATCAAAATTTTACCCCAGAACTCCTCAGTAGTAAACTAAGAACTGTGGAAATGGAACTAAAATTCAATAAACAATTGATCCAAACCAATAAAAAATAGTGTAATTCTAATCTTGTTTTTTCATCAAAGTTGATCAAACCTGACCTTGACCTTGACTCTGATGAGGACTGTGACTTGGATAACTTGGATAATCAGATTGCTCTTATGTCTAAGCAATTCAAAAATATTGTAAAATTTAGAAACAAAGTTGCTTCTAGACAAGGGAAACCTAATTACACCAACATTTCTAATAATAGGCCTCATCAGAGAAGACATGACAAACAAAATACTAATGATCACAAGTGACCTCAGAAAGACCTTAAAAATATTGAATGTTATAGATATGGAAAATTAGGACACATGGCTAGTGACTGTAGGGTTAACTTAGACAAAAAACCCAAACATAATAGGGCTCAGCTATGCAAGACATGGAATGACTCAAGTGACTCTGAAAATGATAAACCCGAGTCATCCAAATCTTTTGACCCTTGCATGTCATTATTTTCTAAGATAATCTATACTGATGATAAGGAACATGATCTTGATATGATAAATGATGTTGCCATTACTGATGCTTGAGAAAGATTGTAATACTGAAAACTGTGTGTGTGTGAGTCAAAGTGAATGCCTTATTGATGATGCTAATGGGTGTGTGAGTCCTAAAATGGAATCGATAGAGGACACTACACACTGCTCACTTAGTGACTCCGATAATGATGACCTTCCTGACGTTCACACACTTTACACCAAAACACTCAAGAAAAGCGCTAGACGAGAGAAGCTTGTCAAAGATCTTTCTAAGAAACTAGCATCCTTACATCAAATAGTTAAACAAAATGCTGAAGAACTCATGATGAGGAAATAAAGTATTTTGAACAAAGAGTGAAGGACTTGACTGAATCCAATAATGTTTTGGAAAAGAAATATAAAGTATTATTATTAGAATTAGAACAAACAAAATAAAAGGCTTCAACAGTCTTAAAAAAATTCAAAATTCGAAAGCAATTCTAATTATTTTGAGGACTGTGTTGTTGATAGTAAGACCAATTATGACGACAGATCTAGAATAGGCTTTTGCACCAAATATATCAAGCAAACCAAACCTTTTAAAACCATAAAGTTTATTACTATTGGGAAAAGACCTATGGAAATTTGTCCAGACTTTCAATCTTTGAAAAATGATTTTGATAAAAACCAGCAGTAGTTAAACATTGGTGAGACAAGTATTTTTAATCATAATGTTCAACTTAAAGCCAAGAACATTTGTCCTCCCATTAGAAAGAGTGAAACCTCATTTCAAACTGTTCCCTCTAGAAATAATGCCAAAAGTCATAATTTAGGAAAAACTATGTTCAACAACTTTCCTAAAGACTTAACTGTAAGGAGCCATATTTATTGCTCATATTTTGATATGTACGAAAATTCTTTAGATGGTTACTATTCCAAACGTCTGTATCTACCTACCTATCCCTCCTTTACCTATCAAAATTTTAACTATTCTAGGAAAATCCGTAACAATTATGTCCTTCCTAAACCACCATATAGAAACTCTAACTATCGAAAGAGAAAGACAAAATTTAATACTAAAAGACAATCGTCAAGAAATGATCCTAGAGTCTTTTCTCGGCCAAATGCTATAAATGTTTATAAATTTCAAAAACCTGTGCAAAATCTATTTATACAAAAATCTGAAGCTCGCAAGTTTTATTAAATATGAGCTAATAAGCACAAATTGAAAACCAGAGAAATTTGAGTGAGAAAGGATGATCTAGTACCCCAGATGACATGTAGCATAGTGATCAGTGCTTTAAAAGATGGACACACAACGTATTGATGGTACATAGACTCTGAAAGTTCTAAGCATATGACCGAGGATGAATCTATACTTTCAAACAGAACTAATTTCTTCGGAGGCAAAGTCTTATTTGGAGATGGTGTATCATCCCAGATCATCGGCAAAGGAACACTCCATGAAGAAGGATTACCTGTTCTTGAAGATGTTTTATTAGTAAAAGGTCTTAAGGCTAATCTACTAAGTATCTCACAATTTTATAACTCCAATCATATTGTCACCTTTTTGAAGAACAATTGTAAAATTTTAAATGAAAATGGTGAGTGCATAATTATAGGACTCCGTACTCTAGATAATTGTTACACAATCAATCCAAGTACAGAGGTTTGCAATATTGCCAGATTAGATGACAATGAAGTATGGCATAACATAATGGGTCACATAAATTATGACAGCCTTAGTAAATTGTCCACTCAAGAAATTGTTAGAGGTATTCCTAAAATAACACCTATTTCTAACATAGTCTGTGGTCCTTGTCAAGAAGGAAAAATATTTAAGGCACCTCATAAAAGGGTTAGGGACATTTTATCCTCTAAACATTTAGAACTCATCCATATGGACTTAATGGGTCCTTCTCGTACTATTAGTCTTTGTGGCAATAGTTACATTCTAGTTATGGATTATGACTACATGAGATTTACTTAGGTTGCTTTTTTATAGCAGAAGTCTAAAACCTTTAGAGTGTTTTTGAAAATCTTACTTCGTATAAAAAATGAAAAGGACTCCCAAGAAGATAAAATTCGGAGTGATAGAGGAGATGAATTCATAGATTCAGGTATCATTGAATATTGTGACTATAATGGTTACAAACACGAGTTCAGCGCTCCCAAGACACCCCAACAAAATGGGATAACCGAGCGAAAAATAGAATAATTCAGGAAATGGCAAGAGTTTTGATACATGCAAAGATTTACCTAAATAATTTTGGGTTGAATCAGTTCGTACTGCATGTCACATTATCAATGGAGTCTACCTTAGAAAGAATTATAAATAGACCCCCTATGAACTTTGGTATGGAAAGAAACCAAATCTTAAATATATTAGAACTTTTGGTAGTACATGTTATGTCAATAAAGACAAAGAACATTTATCTAAGTTTGAAACAAGAGGATATAAATCTATATTTTTAGGTTATTCACCTGAAAGTAGACCCTACCGAATTTACAACTAGCGAACTAAGGCCATGATGGAATCCATCAATGTGATTGTAAATGACACTTCTGTAGAAAGTAAAACTACTAGACCAGATATTTTGGATGAGTCTGAAAGCTTTTTAAATTATGACTTTCCTGAAATAACTGAGTCTTTACCAACTGAGACCCCTGAAGTGCCTAACTGGGTTTCCAAAGACCATCCTTTAGATAGTGTAGTTGGTAATCCTACTGAACCTGGCCGTACAAGATCTCAACTTCGCAACATTACTCATTTTGCATGCTTTGTGTCTCTCATTGAGCCTAAGAATGTAAATGAATCCTTAAATGACCCCTTGTGGATTAGTGCAATGCAAGAGGAACTTCTTCAATTTGTCATTAATGATGTTTGGTATCTTGTACCCAGGCCTGAAAATAAAGGGTTATTATCACACGTTGGATTTTTAAAAACAAGACTGATGATTCTGGGATGATCATTAGGAATGAAGCTAGATTAGTTGCCCAGGGCTACTATCAGATTGGAGGAATATATTTCGAGGAAACTTTTGCTCCTATCTCTCGCCTTGAATCCGTTCATTTACTTTTTGCCATAGCATGTTATTTACATTTCACGCTTTACCAAATGGATGTAAAGTCTGCCTTCCTTAACGGAATTTTAACTGAGGAGACCTATGTAGAACAACCCTTCACCCAAATTATGTTTATCGTCTTAAGGAATCTCTTTATGGAATAAAACAAGCTTCTAGAGCTTGGTATGAGCGTATATCCACCAAGCTTGGTAGACTTATTTGTATGAGCTTGGTATGAGCTTGGTATGAGCGTATATCCACCAAGCTTCTAGAGCTTGGTAGACTTATTTGTCAAACATTTTGACAACAACATTACTATTGCTCAAATATATGTTGACGACATCATTTTTGGATCCACCTCCCCTTTAGAAGCCAAGTCTTTCTCAGACATTATGCACAAGGAATTCCAAATGTCGCTTATGGGGGAGTTGCAATTTTTCTTAGGTCTTCAAGTTAAATAAAATTCTGAAGGTTTATTTATTTCGTAATCTAAATATGCATTCGAGATTGTAAAAAAGTTTGGCCTAGATACAGCTAAAGGAGCTAGAACGCCTATGAGTACCTCTGTCAAACTCTCCAAAGATGAAAATGGTAAATCCATTGATTCTACTTTATATCGTAGTATGATAGGAAGTTTGCTTTACCTAACTGCCTCATGCCCTGCTATTATGTACTTTGTTTATGTGTGCGCCCGTTATCAAAATAATCCTAAAGAGAGACATTTATTATGCCTAAAAAGAATAATTAAATACCTAAAGGCACTCATAATTTAGGACTGTGGTACACTAATAACACATCGAGCACTATAGTAGGATACACTGATGCCGATTGGGATGGGTGTTCTGACGATAGTAAAAGTACTTCAGGAGCATGTTACTACATCGGTAATAACTTGGTAGGTTGGAATAGCAAAAAATAAAACTGCACTTCTTTATCTACTGCAGAATCTGAATAAATCGCAGCTGGAAGTTGTTGTGCCCAATTATTATGGCTGCAACTAATACTGAAAGATTACGGTATAAATGAAGAAAAACTACATCTCTATTGCGATAACCAAAGTGCGATCAACATCTATAAGAATCCAGTTCAACATTCTCGCACCAAACATAATAAAATTCGATATCACTTCCTACGATAATCTGTTAAATCAAAAGAATTAGAGATTAATTACTTGCCTACTGATCTCCAATTGGCTGAGTTGTTTACAAAACCATTGGATTTTAAGAGTTTTAAATCTTTACGCAAATCAATTGGTATGGTTTTGGCTGAATAAATTCTTGCTTAATTTGTGTAACTACCAGACTTTCACATGCTTATAATCAATCTCTGTGGATGTAAGGCATGGATGTTAGTATAATGACAAAGAACACCTCTTATATCAATTTTATGTAGGAGATTCATGTGAATTCTTATCGTTTATGCAAGTTACTGCTTATCTACCTAATTTTATAACATTCTTTTTTTATTCTTGCTACCCTTTGTCCATTTGAGACAAAATGGGGGAGAAATTTGAGTTCACTTGGACATTATTGTACATTCTCATCTAATGAAATTGATCTTAGGTATCTTTTTGCAGCTTTCAGTACCTATTTATTACATCAGATTTTGATAGGGTAATGGCTTATACATAATTGAGTTAAGTAATTTTTTGCATTTCTAGGAGATCGGGTAGATAAATTATTTGTATAAGAATAGGATTTTCTTTTCACTTTTTTTGTATCCCTACGAGTCCTAGATGGCTCAAATGAGATTTTGTCTCATATTTACAAAGGGGGAGATTGAAACACCCTATATCTTTCACTCACTTGAGTCTACATTGTATAGGAGCTCATCTAGTTTGGAAATGGTGACAAAATTGAGTCTATCCCTAGATGAACTAAAAAGCCTCCGAATCTTCAAAGCTTCATTGATATTCCTCTACAATTTCATGAAGGTATAACACATACACCACACAATAAGATTGCATAAATATAGAGACTTACTCATTCAATGATCATGTGTGAGTTAAATCCCCTTAAAATGATTTTTTAATAATTTTTGGGATTTATTTAACATTTTCTAAGAATTTTAAATAATTTTTGGAAATTAAAATTAGGACTTAATAAAGTTTTAGGGTTGATTTGTAATTATATTTTATGCCTTAAAACTGTCTTGGGTAGAAACCAAAAGCGGCAGAAACTATTGTGGGTGAAACTGGAATTATTTAGAAACCTAAAACACGCGTGTGAGTTTGAATCTACAGCGTACACGTGTTGCACACACATCGGTTAGATTTGTGTTTCTTATCACTCACATACTTCTGACTTATTTTGAACCCTTAGATTGACTTAATCTACGGTCTGCATGTGATTGGGATTAATCCAAGTGATCTTGTTTTAACCAATCAGAGTTAATGAAATAACCTAGGGCCCCGTGTTAGACAGTTTGTACAAGATAACCCCTTTGGGCCCTATACTGATACAGATTTAAACACCTCATGATTCTAACTTTTGAAAATGAAGGCTTATGTGTAGTCGTGTGGATGTTTGAATGGAGAGGTTTTGTTGATTGAGTGATGGATAATATCAAGTACACAATTCTCATTAATGCTTGCAAGGTTGAAAAGATAAAACGATACATTAAATTTATCTTATATTATTTACTGCCAATGGCTGAAAGAAAATAGTACCTACTTGCAGCTCAAATGCTAATATGTTTTGATACCTTGATCTGTGATTTGACTGGATATTAAAGAGTGTACGTACACAAAGACTATTGGGTCAAGATATCCCGTGATTTATGAAACTATAGAACTTGACCATTAAAATTGAGTAGTTCAATATTCATTAGCCACATATTTACTTCTTAAGATCGGAGGCAATAAATTTTATTATTTTGAATTTATTTTATAATAATAAAATACAATCAAAGGGTATATTCGAATATATTTTTTTGGCATCTCATAAATATTTACAAAAATCATTCTATGAGTTTAGAATATATTGAACATAGCGCATCGTTCTTAAATTTATTTACGATACACCTGGAGCTTGTGTACGTGATGAACTACACCACCCGAGATACAACTATTAGAGTTTCCTCTAAAATATAATTGTTGGGGTTTTCTATAAGATACAACTGTTGGGGTTTTCTTGTACGATTTATCGCATGACATATCTATATGTTATATTATGACATAAAGCTAAAAATGAGTTAGAGGGAGCTCAGTGAACCTGTATCTAAATATCGAGATTTTAGAAAACATTTTGTAAATGTCATTTTATAGTTGGAGGCCATGTTGAACATGACTAATATATTACGAAACATCTCGAGTATGTTTCAATTCAAAATTCACCTTGATATTTTACACACTCGTGAGTTTGAAAAGACGTGTGCTTAAACGACATTAAATTGTGCACGATACACCTACGAGTATGGGTGGTTATGATTCATTACACAAATATCCCCAGACTTTATTTAAGTTTTATTATATCAAATAAAATAAAATAAAATAAAGGGGGCATGATGAGAATTGTACTTGGATATTTCCTGAGTTTTACTAACCATTTGCAATATTATATTATTGTGTCAGAAAGATATTATTTTGCAGAGGCTTCTGAATGAGCAGATATTGAGCGACAAAAATATCAAGTCATTATTCAAAGACATGACAGTTAGAGATACACCCCATGAAATGTAATAATTAGGTTGCTTTCATTTTTTTTCGGGTGGAAATTGTAAAAGATATATGTAATTTATTTTATTTTATTTTATCTTGAGATAAAATAAAATAAAGGGGCCAAATGGATATTATGATGTAACGTAGATTGTAGTCTAAAGCTTCTTCGGCATCATCCACACCAAAGTTAGATTGATGAACCTTCATAGTATAGTAACGTCTAAGTAGACCATTACAAAATCTTCTTCAACTTCTTTCGCAAATAGTTTAGATGGATTAAATAGTTGTCACTCAGAGATTGACAAAGTCGTAGTCATCCTTCAGATATGACATTATATTACAAGAACTTTGCGAGTATTATGGTAAGTCTTCTTTAAAAGTGTATTATATTCCAAAAAAACTGATGAAATTGGTAAGTGGTTGAACCACGGTCGTTGTGACTTGACTCGTCCGGAGAAGTTAGTCATTGAAGCAAACATACGAAGGACCACGCTCAGTTTGTCATTCAGTAGGTATGGCTCCCCTCCTGAAAAGAGATACAGAAGAATGAGTTTACGAAAAATCTTAACAAGTGGTTATTATGTTAAGTCACCGTTATAGGTAGAGTTTACGAAAAATCTTAACAAGTGTTTTCATTGTTAAGTCACCGTTATGGGTGTCACCGTTATAGGTGGAGTTTACAAAAAATCTTAACAAGTGTTTTCATTATTAAGTCACCGTTATGGGTGTCACCGTTATAGGTGAAGTTTACTAAAATCTTAACAATTGTTTTCATTGTTAAGTCACCGTTATTGGTGTCACCGTTATAGGTGGAGTTTACGAAAAATCTTAACAACTGTTTTCATTGTTAAGTCACCGTTATAGGTGAAGTTTACAAAAATCTTAACAGGTGTTTTCATTGTTAAGTCACGATTATAGGTGAAGTTTACAAAAATCTTAACAAGTGTTTTCATTGTTAAGTCACCGTTATGGGTGTCACCGTTATAGGCGGAGTTTATGAAAAATCTTAACAAGTGTTTTCATTGTTAAGTCACTGTTATGGGTGTCACCGTTATTGGTGGAGTTTTACAAAAATCTTAACAAGTGTTTTCATTTATAATTCACCGTTATAGGTGAAGTTTACAAAAATCTTAATAAGTGTTTTCATTGTTAAGTCACCGTTATAGGTGGAGTTTACGAAAAATCTTAACAAATGTTTTCATTGTTAAGTCACTGTTATGGGTGACACCGTTATTGGTGGAGTTTTACAAAAATCTTAACAAGTGTTTTCTTTGTTAAGTCACCGTTATTGGTGGAGTTTTACAAAAGTCTTAACAAGTGTTTTCATTTTTAAGTCACCGTTATAGGTGGAGCTTACGAAAAATCTTAACAATTGTTTTCATTGTTTAGTCACCATTATGGGTGTCACCGTTATAAGTGGAGTTTATAAAAAATCTTAACAAGTATTTTCATTGTTAAGTCACCGTTATGGGTGTCACCGTTATTGGTGGAGTTTTACAAAAATCTTAATAAGTGTGTTTTCATTTTTAAGTCAGCTCTAATGGTGGAGTTTGCGAAAAACCTTAACAAGCGTGTTTTTATTGTTAAGTCAGCTCTAACGGTGGAAGAAAATCTAAATAAGTGTGTTTTCATGGTTAAGTCTCCTCTAATGGTGGAGTTTACAAAAAACCTTAACAAGTGTGTTTTTATTGTTAAGTCACCTCTAACAGGGGAGTTTAAGAAAAATCCTAACAAATGTGTGTTCATCATTATGTCACCTCGTAGGAGTGAGTTTGCGAAAAACATTAAAAGAGTGGTAATTTGATCAAGTCAATAATACGTACATGCACAAGAAACCTCATCGTAATTAAAACAAATCAAACAACATGTGCATGCACTAAAAGATCAATCGAGGACAATGAAGTAGTTATTGTGTAAACCATAACAATACTTTCACCAATCTTAGTTGAGAATGATAAAGAGAACGATGAAGTAGTTATTATGTAAACCATAATAATACTTCCACCAAACTTGAGAACGACAAAGTAGTTATTATGTAAACCAAAATAATACTTCCACCAAGCTTGGTTGAGAATGATAGAAGAAATGCTGAACTAGTTATGATGTGTCCATGATAATAATTTTTACCAAAGCAGAGTTACGAACAATCACAATAAAATCGTGGATGCATGTTCATTTAAGTAGGAATGGGGGCAACACCCATAGTATATCATTTGTATGAAAAGAATGATAATGAGTTCATTCGGAATAACCTATGAGATGAAAGCCTTAAAATGAGATTTAAGATATGAGTTATGAAATTGATGTATATATCATATAACTGAGATATGAAATATGATATTGCAGTATATTATAAAAAATGAGATATAAGGTAAAAGTATGAGATTATTACCCACGATTCACAGGCTGATCGAAACATATCAAAACTGACTAAAGTTGTTTCGTACATACAACCGATATATTTCAAACATGTATCAATATATCAACTATATGTACGAGGGGGAAAATGTAGGAGGGGCTTAATGATAAGCCTCTCATTTAGAGATGATTAAAATTGATAAAACTCCATGTATTTATGCGACTGATGTATTATTATATGCGTCCGACATATCACGCGTATTTGTGTATAATTTATACATTAATTAGATAGTATTCTAGTATTGAGGGTGCACCATATGTTTGGGACACAAGTCATCCCAATACAGATATATGTTACCAAAAGTTATTTGACACATGGCTCCACACTACATTGGACATGTGGCAACTCACTTGGGTCCTTTTTGTTATAAATAGACTTCACTTACTTACATTTAAAGGAGATACCTTCTTGGGAGAGAAGAGTGATTTTGTCTTATGAGTTTTGAGAGAGAGTTCTAGAAAAGAGTTTTGAGATGAGTTCTTTGAGAAGAGTTTCACAAACTTTCATCTCCCGAGTTCCACCACAATGATTTTTTCGGCGAATAGTACGAACCCACAAACTACACTGACTTTGATTCTGAGTATAACGGATACGTAGGTGCAGCTGAAGTTGCTCAAGTCAAACACATGCTAAAATCCGATATTTCCCCAAATTAGACTACTCTCTTACGCATGCATATGTTAAAGATCACACCAACACAACACTTTCACTCTACCACACTTAAAATGTTGGTTGAATGATCTTGAGTTTGTTTGAGTCGATGTAAAGATGGAATTGAGTAAAGTTACGAAACTGAAGAGAACATCAACAACAACAACCTTTAGAGAAGTCAGATCTAATCCAGAGGAGTCGGTAAAAATTTTGAACTTAGTTTAGGTGTGTTTTTGTGGTTTGATTGTTAAATAGCTTGTAATTTGTTACTCTGTTTTAGTGAATTTTTGTTTTGTGATGTAGAGTTCACCGTGGATGTTTTCCTAATTGAGTGGGGTTTTACTACATTAAAAATTTACTTGTGCACTTCCTCATACTCTCATTATCTTCTTCTAAGTTGAATGGATTTAATAGTTTAAGTTTTGTTTTTCAAAATTGGTTCATTCTAGATCTGAAATAACTCGTTCAAACTCTTTTAATAATCTATTGATAATTATTTTGAACACATCTTGTGTTAAGTTTTGTTTTGAATTAAGAGTTTCTCCTGAAAAATCTGTTACTTAGTCCGTTTAATACAAGATTAAACTATTGATGTAACTCCGAACTATTTTTTGAAGAAACGCTTTTCTTTAAATCAAATCAGTTTAATCACAAGATGTGTTTAATAAAACATGCACGAGATCTGTTCAAGATTTTGTTAACACGTTTGGTAAAATAGTTTAAAACAATTAAACTCAACAGAACCACAAGAATGAGATGAGGAAAGATTAATTACAAGAGATTTTTAACGAGGTAAAACCTCACCCAACTGAGGAAACATCCACGGTGACTTCTAAGTCAAAAACCAAAAAAAAATCCACTAAAACAAAATTCTCAAGTTACAAACTATATAATACACATGCTCACAAAACAGTCCTATTTAAGTTTAGAAATTATCGACGGGTTGATTCTAACTTCTCTGCAGGTCTGATGTTGATGTGGCTTTCTCAGTTTGCTAACTTCTCCACTTTGTTCCAGTCTTTATGCTGACTCTTTAGATTCAAGATCTTATACCCAACACTTATGTGTTGTAGTGTGATAAGTGTTTGTGAAGGTGCTCTAACACATGTATGCACACACACACACACACACTTATTTTATACAAACAGTCCTAATGAATTACAAATCAGATCTATATGAACTATTTTTCAGTTTCTCTCTTCTTTAGAAGCAGAAAACAGTATTTGGCCTTTCAAATAATCCCAGAATCCAAGGTTACCTTGCTCATAAGACTGCCAAGGTCATATCCAATTTCAGAGGGTTTTGAAAATGATTTTGAATTTGGAAACCACCAATTGCGATTCCAACTAGGTCAACAGTCTTGTTTCGTAAGAACTAGAAACGGAAAGAAGATTTGTTGATTGTAACGTTTTGAAAATCATTTACAGAACATTAATCAACAAAAGTGATTTCTCAAGATGAGAAATTAAAATATGAAGATCTAAGTGTAATATGACATGCAATGGCCAGATCTATAGTTTCTATTAAAGAGAAATATAGATCTAACACGCAAATTCTAAGTTGGAAATAAGATCTTAAACTCAGAGGAATAAAACTTCAAACACTCTTCAAAACCACCACCACCAACATACTCAAACACACAGGAATAGTGTTTGGTAAAACTGTTTAAGAGATATGAGTTAGGGTTTGAAACGAGTTAGGGTTTTGAAAATAGGGTTTGGACGATTAAGGTTTCACTCTCTCTCTAGCTTTCTCTCTCTTTCTTTTTCTCTCTTCTCTCTCTATTAGGAAGAAATGCCAGAAGTCTGTTCAGGCTGAGGGTAAGCCTCCTTTTATAGGGAGTAAGGAAGTATCGAGAAGGTCTGTTCAAAATCAAGGGCTGAGATTAAGTCAAGGGAGAAAGACTTTGATCCAACAGTTTAAGAACATCGGTGAATTAAACGGCTTCTGATTGGCCTAGCAAAGTTCACAGGGATTGTGTTCACACGCATGCAGAGCATTGACACCAACGATCCAAGGGCTGATAATGGACAATGGTTATGTGTCTTTAAAGAAACACAAATCCGGCCGGTATAGTGGTAACAGGTGTAGGACTGCGATTGAACCTCACACTCGCGTTTTAAAATAAATACATAAGCGCCCTGAGTTCTTAAGTGCTTTCGGATCCTACCCAAACAAACTTTTAGGTATGAAAAGGTAAAACCAGAAATTGCAGAATAACCCCAAAAGTTTTAAAATCCAAATTTTATTATGAAAAATTTATTTAAAAAAATGTTTAAAAAAATCCCAAAAAATATTAAAACCAATTTAAATGGGATTTAACTCACACACAATCATTTTATGCAATATACATGGAATGAATGCGATCCTAATGTGTGTGTATGATTGTGAATATAACTTTGAACAATCAATCAAGAGGAATGAAGAGTAGAGCCTGAGGTTTTTTGGATTCTAGGGAATGGACTCAATTTTATCACTATTTCCAAACTAGATGAGCATTTATACAATGTAGACTTAAGTGAGTCAAGAGTATAAGGTGCTTCAATCTCCCCCTTTGCAAATATGAGACAAAATCTCCTTTGAGTCATCTAGGACTCGTAGGGCAACAAACAAGTAAGAAAAAATGTATTCTTAAAAATTGTATCCACTCATTTGCTTGAAAAGAAAATTACATAACTCAACTAATTACAAATCAATACCCTAATAACATCTGTTGAATACAACTGTATGGAATCCTGTAAATAATCACTAAGATCAAGCTTATTAAAAATATGTACAAAAAAATTGACTCATAAGACTCAAATTTCTCCCCCATTTTGTCTCAAATGGACAAAGGGAATATAAGTCATAGGAGTTTATTCACCACAAACCATTCCTATTGATTTACGCAAAGCAATAAATCTACTGTAATCCAAAGGTTTGGTAAACATATCTGCGAGTTGAAAATCAGTAGGAAGATAATTGATTCCTAATTCCTTAGTCTCAATTAATTCGCGTATAAAATGATGTCGTGTTTTTATATGTTTGGTTCGCGAGTGTTGAATAGGATTTTTAGAGATATTGATCGCGCTTTGATTATCACAATAGAGATGTAATTGGTCTTCTTGAATACCATAATCACTTAGCATTTTCTTAAGCCAAAGTAATTGATCACAACAACTTCCAGCGGCTATATATTCAGATTCCGTTGTTGATAAAGAACTGTAGTTTTGCTTCTTACTACTCTATCCTACCAAATTATTACCAATATAATAACACGCTCCTGATGTGCTCATACTATCATCAGTACACCCTGCCCAATCGGCATCAGTGTATCCTATTATAGTACTAGGAGTATCATTGGTGTACCAAAGTCCTAAATTTAGAGTGCCTTTTACGTATTTTATGATTCTTTTAACACACACTAAATGGCTCTTTTTAGGATTATTTTGATAATGGGCACACACGCAAACAACGTACATAATATCAGGACGTGAGGCAGTAAGGTATATCAAGGTTCCTATCATACTACGATATAGAGTTGGATCTATGGATTTACCACTGTCATCCTTAGATAATTTGATCGTAGTACTCATGGGAGTTATAGCTTCTTTGGCACTTTTAAGGCCGAATTTTTTGACAATTTCTAAAGAATATTTAGATTGAGACACAAATAAACCGTCTGAATTCTGTTTGACTTGAAGACCCAGGAAAAATTGTAACTCCCCCATAAGAGACATTTGAAATTCTTTATGCATAATTTCATAAAGGGATTTAACTTCTAAGATAGATATTGATCCAAAGATGATATCGTCAACATAAACTTGAGTTATAATAATATGTTTGTCAAAATGTTTGACAAAAAGGGTTTGATCATTTTCACCTCTCTTAAAACCTTTATCTAAGAGAAAATTAGAAAGGCACTCATACCAAGCTCTTGGCGCTCTCTTAAGACCATATAAAGCCTTTTTAAGACGATAAACATGATTAGGATATTGAGGGTCAATAAACCCTTTTGGGTGTTCTACATAGGTCTCCTCAGTCAGTATTCCATTAAGGAAGGCAGATTTGACATCCATTTGGTAAAGCGTAAAATGTAACTAACAAGATATTGCAAAGAGAAGACGAACAGATTTTAATCGAGTAACAGGTGCAAAAGTCTCGTTGAAATCTATTCCTTTAATTTGAGAGTATCCTTGAGCAACTAATCTGGCTTTGTTTATAGTAATTATTCCACTTTCATCAGATTTATTTTTAAATATCCAACGTGTTCCAATAACCTTTTTTTGCTCAGGCCTAGGTACAAGATACCAAACATCATGAATGACAAATTCAAGAAGTTCTTCCTGCATGGCCGAAATCGAATGAGGGTCATTCAATGCCTCATTTACATTCTTTGGTTCCACAAGGGAGACAAAACATGCACAATGAGCATAGTTTCTTAACTGAGATCCTTTACGTACAGGTTCACTTGGGTTACCAACAACGTTATCTATGGGATGATCTTTAGAAACCCACTTAGGTACTTCATGTGTCTCAATTAGTAAAGAATCATCTATTTCTGGAGAGTTATTTTCTAAAACATTTTCAGACTCTTCCACAATAGTTGATTCTCCAGTCTTACTTTCAACAGTAGTGTCACTCACAATAATGTTTACGGATTCCATTAAAGTCTTAGTGCGAAGATTATAAACACGGTATGCTCTACTTTCAGGAGAATATCCTAGAAAGATAGCTTTATCTCCACGAGTCTCAAATTTGGATAGGTGTTCTCTGTCTTTGCAGACATAACAAGTACTACCAAAGGTTATAAGATATTTAAGAATGGGATTTTTCCCATACCATAGTTCGTAAGGAGTTTGTTTAGAATTCTTCCTAAGATAGACCCTATTGATGATGTGACACGCAGTTCTAATATATTCTAACCAAAAGTATTTAGGTAGGCCCTTAGCATGAATCATAACACGTGCCATCTCTTGAAGAGTACGATTCTTGCGCTCAGCAACTCCATTCTGTTGGGGAGTTTGGGGAGCAATGAATTCATGTTTGTAACCATTATAGTCACAATACTCTATAATACCGGTGTCTATGAATTCTCCACCTCTATCACTAAGAATTATATTTACTTGAGTGTCCTTCTCATTTTCAATCCGAAGTAGAATTTTCAAAAAGGTTTGGAAAATATTAGACTTTTGTTTTAAGAAGGCTACCCAAGTAAATCTAGTGAAGTCATCAATCATAACAAGAATGTAACTGTGTCCATAGAGACTAACAGTTCGAGAAGGACCCATTAGGTCCATATGGATGAGCGCCAAAGGTCTAGAGGTTAGTATATCTTTAACTTTCTTATGAGTTGCCTTAACAATTTTTCCTTCCTGACAGGATCCACCGACAATATTAGAGATAGGTTTGATTTTTAGAATTCCTTTAACTATTTCTTGTGTAGATAATATACTAAGGTTATCATAAATTATGTGACCCATCCTATTTTTCTATATTTCATTGTCATCCATTCTGGCAATGTTACAGACCTCAGAACTAGCCTGAACAGTATAATAATTGTCAGGAGTCCTGAGTCCTGTAAGAATGCACTCACCTTTTTCATTTAAAATTTTGCAATTATTCTTTGAAAAAGTGACAATATGATTTGAGTCACAAAATTGCGAGATGCTTAGTAGATTATACTTAAGACCTTTTACTAGACGAACATTTTTAAGAATAGGCATTCCTTCTTCTTGGATTGTTCCTTTACCAATGATTTCAAATGATACACCATCACCAAAAATTGACTTTTCCTCCAGCAAAACTGGTTTTGTTTAAAAGTTTGGTATCATCCCCAGTTAAGTGCTTTGAACATCCAGAATCTAGATACCAACCATAAGTGGTGTGTTCATCTTTTAAAGAAGTAATCACAATGTTACACTTCATCTGGGGTAACAGCTCATCTTTTCTAACCCAAATAGCTCTTATTTTTATTTTTCTCATATTTGCTCTCATTTGATAAAATTTGCGAGCATTAGATTTTTTTTAAAAAATGTTTTGCTCATGAGTTTGAATTTTATGAAAAATATGAGCATTTGGTTTAGGAAAGTGCCTTGTTATCCTTCTTGGAAATGATCTTTTAGGTTTGAACTTTCTCTTTCTATAGTTAGAGTTTTTGTCAGGACATAATTGTTAAGCCTTCTCTTAAAGTATTTAACGTTCTAGTATAGGGGAGTATTACAGACAGGTTTTAATAAACGTCTAGAGTAGCAACCTTCAAAAGAATGATAATATATATCACAGTAGGAACAATATAGATTGTTGGATGAGGGTATCTCCTTAGGAAAGTCTCTAAACATAGGTTTCATGGAATTTTGTTGTTGAACCTTATTCCTAGGGAGTACAGTTTGAAAAGAAGAATCACTCTCCCTAATCTGAGGGAAGATGTATTTAGCCTTAGGTGGACTTACACACTTAGAGTTACTTGATTCCCCATTAACAAACTTTTATTGTTCTTCATCAAACTCATTTTTTAGGGAATGAAAGTCTGGACAAGTTTCCATAGGTCTTTTGCCTCCTGACACAAACTTGATTGGTTCAAAGTTTTTAGTTTGTGTCTTCAAAGTTGGGCAAAACCCTATTCTAGTTCGATCATCAGAATTGGTTTTTGAGTCAGCAACAAAACCATCAAAACAGATGGAATTATTTTCAAATTTTGCAATTTTTTTGAAAACAGTTGTTGTCTTTTCTTTAGATTGTTCCAGTTCTAATAATTTTCCTTTATATTTTTTATCCAGAGTTTCATTTACTTCAATCAAATTCTTCAATTTTAGACATTGGGTAGTATACTCTTCAATGTTAAGTTTAACCATTAGGCTAAGGTCTTCTAGTTTCTTAGTGAGGTCTTTCACAGTCTTTTCTAGTCTAGATCTTTTCTTGGGAGTTTTTGCATAAAGTGTGTGAATATCAGGGAGGTTTTCAGTGTCCGAGTCACTAAGTGTAGTGTGTAAAGTGACCCTTAAGGATTCAATTTTTGAACTCACACACACATTGACATCGTCATTATCATTATCATTTTCCCTTTGACTCACACACCCCGCAGTAGAACTAGCAATGTTCTCAGAAATTAAAGCATATAAACCAGTAGCAGCATGATTCATAACAATAGAAGTAGAGTTATTATCACCATTCTCATACAAAGACACAGGCATATCATCATTATAGATTATCTTAGCAAAGAAAGACATGCAAGGATTAAAAACATCAGATGATTCAGGTTCCTCATTTTTAGAATCACTTGAATCATCCGATGTTTTGAAAATGTTGGCCCTAGTATGTTTATTGGTCGTATTCAATTTTACTCTATAGTCTTGTGCTATATGACCCAATTTTCCACATCTAAAACATTTAATGTTCTTGAAGACTTTGTTAGGTCTTGTATGAGTGTCCTTGTGATGTTTGTCTTGACCTTTCTCATGAGGTTTGTAGTTAGACTGAGTTGGATAATTTGGCTTGCCTTGTCTGTTTGCCATTTTATTTCTAAATTTGACAATTTTATTAAACTGTTTTGACATCAAGGAAATTTTATTATCCAAACTATCTATATCACATTCCTCATCAGAGTCATCATTGGGAATAGTAAACTCGGGTTTCATTAGCTTAAAAGAAAAAATCAAATTGGAACTAGTCTGTTCCCTATGGGACTGGGTTAATTGTTTCTTAAATTCTAATTCCATTTCCACGGTTCTCAGTTTACTACTGAGTAATTCAGGACTGAGATTTTGATCACTCATTTCCTCAATAGCATATCTTTTATTATCAAATTTTTGTGGTAATGATCTTAGAATTTTAGAGACAATTTCGTGCCTATCATAAGTTATCCCATTAGCATGCAATTTGGTCACAATGTCAGTCAATTTCATGTAAAAATCATCAAAAGATTCAGAGTCTGACATAATTAAAGAGTTATACTGCTGGACAAGCATCTATGTGTTTTAACAGGTTTGACTCTAGTGTCAACTTCATGTGCAGTAATCAGTGTATCCCAAGCTTCCTTAGAAGTGGCACAAGATGAGATCCTTTTGAACTCATGTTCATTTATAGACATAAAATGGCATTCTTTCCTTTGTTATTGTTTCGAGAAACTTGCTTCTCTTCTTGAGTGAATTCACTTAACACTTTCTTAATCCTCTCATTACCTCCTTCAGTGGCTGGTTTTGTAGGATAAGTATATCCATTTTCAAAAATGTCCAAAACATCATCTCCCAAGGTTCCTTGTATGAAAGAAACCATCCTTACTTTCCAGTAAGCAAAGTTGTTTCCATCAAAGAGAGGAGGTCTGGTCAAGTTACCTAATCTTTCATTTTTCTCGTCCACTGTTTGAGTTTGAGAAAACAATTTCAGAAGCACAAGATCTTTTAAAAAGAAATTTCCCAAGATCTAATACCAATTGAAGAAGTTGTTACTTAGGCCGTTTAATACAAGATTAAACTATTGAAGTAACTCCGAACTGTTTTTTGAAAAAACTCTTTTCTTTAAATCAAATCTGTTTAATCACAAGATGTGTTTAATAAAACATGCACGAGATTTGTTCAAGATTTTGTTAACATGTTTGGTAAAATAGTTTAAAATAATTAAACTCGACACAACCACAAGAATGAGATGAGGAGATGTACAAAGATTAAGTACAAGAGATTTTTAACGTGGTAAAACCTCACCCAACTGAGGAAACATCCACGATGACTTCTAAGTTAAAAACCAAAAAAAAATCCACTAAAGCAAAATTATCAAATTACAAACTATATAACACACATGCACACAAAACAATCCTATTTAAGTTTAGAAATGTACCCACTGGTTGATTCTAACTTCTCTGCAGGTCTGATGTTGATGTGGCTTTCTCAGTTTGCTAACTTCTCCACTTTGTTCGACTCTTTGTGTTGACTCTTTAGATTCAAGATCTTATACCCAACACTTCTGTGTTGTAGTGTGACAAATGTTTATGAAGGTGCTCTAACACATGCATGAACACGCACACACACACTTATTTTATACAAATAGTCCTAATGAATTATAAATCAGATATATATGAACTGTTTTTTAGTTTCTATCTTCTTTATAAGAAGAAAACTATATTTGACCTTTCAAATAATCCCGAAATCCAAGGTTACCTTGCTCGTATGACTGCCAAGGTCATATCCAATTTTAGAGGGTTTTGAAAATGATTTTGAAATTGGAAACCACCAATTGCGATTCCAACTAGGTCAACAGTCTTGTTTCGTAAGAACTAGAAATAGAAATAAGATTTGTTGATTGTAACGTTTTGAAAATCATTTACGGAACAGTTTTCAACAAAAGTGATTTCTCAAGATGAGAAATTAAACTATGCAGATCTAAGTGTAATATGACATGCAATGGCCAGATCTATAGTTTCTATTAAAGAGACATATATATCTAACACGCAAAGTCTAAGTTGGAAACCAGATCTTAAACTCAGAGGAATAAAACTTCAAACACTCTTCAAAACCACCACCAACAACACACTCAAACACACAAGAATAGTGTTTGGTAAAATTGTTTAAGAGATATGAGTTAGGGTTTGAAACAGGTTAGGGTTTTGAAAATAGGGTTTGGACGATTAGGGTTTCACTCTCTCTCTGGCTTTCTCTTTTTTTCTTTTTCTCTCTTATCTCTCTTCTCCCTCTTCTCTCTCTATTAGTATGAAATGCCAGAAGTCTGTTCAGGATAAGGGTAAGCCTCCTTTTATAAGGATCAAGGAAGGATCGAGAAGGTCTGTTCAAAATCAAAGGCTGAGATTAAGTCAAGGGCGAAAGACTTTGATCCAACAGTTTAAGAACACCGGTGCATTAAACGGCTTCTGATTGGCCTAGCAAAGTTCACAGGGATTATGTTCACACGCATGCAGAGCGTTGATACCAACGACCCAAGGGCTGATAATGGACAATGGTTACGTGTCTTCAAAGAAACATAAATCAGGCCGGTATAGTTGTGACACGTGTAGGGCTGCGATTGAACCTCACACGCGCGTTTTAAAATAAATACATAAACGCCCTGAGTTCTCAGTGCTTTCGGATCCTACCCAAACAAACTTTTAGCTATGAAAAGTTAAAACCAGAAATTGCAGAATGACCCCAAAATTTTTAAAATCCAAATTTTATTATGAAAAATTTATTTAAAAAATGTTTAAAAAAATCCCAAAAAATATTAAAACCAATTTAAATGGGATTTAACTCACATACAATCATTTTATGCGATACACATGGGGTGAATCCAATCCTAATGTGTGTGTATGATTGTGAATATACCTTTGAACAATCAATCAAGAGGAATGAAGAGTAGAGTCTGAGGCTTTTTGGATTCTAGGGAATGGACTCAATTTTGTCACTATTTCTAAACTAGATGAGCATTTATACAATGTAGACTCAAGTGAGTCAAAAGTATAAGGTGCTTCATCTCCAACAAACAGTTGGGTCCACCCACTCCCAAGCCTTTCTAGGCCCCCGAAGAATATTAGCATGCTCCGCGTGCCCCGCCTTCCAGTGGGTCATCACTAACTCAACCCTCTATGCCAAACCTTGCTCAGTCAGGGCTAACTTTCTAGTGCCTATTGATCCCAAGGAAGAAGAACTAAACAAGGTCAAAGAAGACTTCAAACTGCTGCCAAAAAATTTGACCAATTTAGGATATCCGAGGAATTACATGGACTACACCCATATGTTTCCCTACCCCAAAGCAAGATTGTTAAAGAAGTTCAAGATGCTATCCATTGACAAGTTCGGGGGTAGCGGACCCCTTATTGTGCACCTTCGCAGTTATTGCCAAGACATGACCCTTATCGGTGCTTTTGAAGAGATAATAGCCCACATGTTTCCAGAAAATTTGAAAGAAAGTGTCCTCCATCAGTTCTTATCCCTCGAAGAATCCGGGATCCATAGTTGGAAGGATGTCGCCCAAGAATTCATGTCACAGTACAACTACAAGTAGGAGATAAAGGTTACATGCCTGTAATACCCCGTATTTTTATGGCTTTTAAATTTAGGGATTTATTAAATTTAATTGAGATAAATTAATTTATTTTAATCCGGAAAGTTGTTTTAAATATTTACTAGCGTGACGAGAGTTAGTAATTATTTGATATTTGTTGAATGTTATTGGATGAGTATAGTAATATATAAGATTGAGTTATTAAAATTGTCACGAGTGAATAAAATGACAATTTTGGAAATTTAAGTCGGGACGCGTCCGTGTTGTGTCGGGACTAAATTTTGATTAATAAAAGTGAATAAATTATAAGTCACCCGTATGGTCATTTCGAGTACGCCAAAGTGTCCGGAAGGGTCGAGATAGTCAAAATAATGTACCCGGGGGTTTAGTTTGGGTCTCGTGACATTTTTAGGCTTCATTAACACCCCGGGAGGGCGTTTTAGGCCTTTTGTATTTTTGGGCTTGGAAACCTACGAATTTTCTAGGTTATATCAGATGCTTAGGGTTGTCTTCTAGGGTTAACAAAACCAAAAACAAAAGGCGACCATTGGAGGAGGAAAGGAAGAGCTTACCAAGGAGTTCTAGTCCAAGAACCCCTCCGTTTGTACTGCCAAACGTTAGATCGCTCAACAAGGATCAACACCACACTGATTTCATCCACAAATCAGAAGCAAAAAATTCCCAGGCAAGTATTTATCTTGCTTAATTTAGTTAATTCTTCATTCATATTAGTTTAGGATTGATTAGGATGAGTTTTAATGAAAGAAAACCTATGTTGGAGGTTAGAAATCGCATGTTGTAGAGATATAAACATCATTCTGGAAATTCCCTTCACATGTAGAGGTTGAACCACGAATTTACATTGGATTAAAAGTAAATATTTTGGAAAAAGAAGGAGAAGAATTAAGTTAAAGAAATTTTTAGGGTTAATGAGAATTATATAAATTTTGGCCCTTTTTAATCCATGATACTTGATGAAAACTCGCATGCCTTACTTAGAATATTGTTCATTTGGGTTTATAATGATTGTGGTACAAATTTCTGGGAGCTTGGGAGTTAAAAACTTGAATTTGGATGATTTTGTATGATAATTCCCGTAATTGATATTCTGCAGTTTTCGCCATACTTGCTTGATCGATCGATCGAGCCAAGAGCTTCAATCGATCGACGGTTCGATCGATCGACCCCTTCCTATCAATCGATCGACCCCGCCTGGGAAAAACTAGATTTTTCCTTACGTTGACAAAATCCGATTAAATGCATAGTAAAACCTTGATTAATGTTATTAGGACCTAATGAAACCTAAAAAGGACCAGTAGGGTCAAGGTAAACCCCGTTTAGTGGAACTTTAATGAAATGGAAAAATGAAGGGTAAATGGGAAAGATTCATACCTACGAAATTTAATGTGTGTAGACTTAATAATCGAAATGTCTAGAAGTTGGATTAGATGTTGAGAGAGGGCCTACTGAAATTGTACTTAGGTAAGGAGAATACTTCGAGAGATGAGAAGTGAGTTGGAATAACATAAATATCGAAAATAAAAATGAATAAGTTCGGTATAAGAAATAATCGAATAAAAATGTACTAAGAACGGAATAATATAATGTTGGGCCGTGGGCATACCTAGCTTATGAATGTGAATAGTTATATATCTATATGACTCTATGATTGATCATATATTTTATTTGTGTGTAAAAATCATACCCGTGCTACTTTCTATCCCTGAGGTTACCGCGCTGGGACAGTCTTATCTCGATGGGACCTTTATGGGGGATATTGACTCGTACCCTAGAAGATATAAATCCTTAGTACAGGCTATCGGATCGATAGTCAGACGGTCCTAAGAGACGTGAGGGTATGTGCTATCCTCTTAGTGACTTGGAACTATGCTTCGCCTCATTTTGTATGTGTTTTGTGTTAATACAGTTCGAGAGTGATTCCGGACTAGTATTTCCCTTAGTACAAGTGATACGGGGACTGGATAGCAGAGTATGTTCGCACCATAGATTTTATGTGGGGTGCTGTTAGAATATATATATATTATGGGTATTTATATATATATATATATATTTAAATCTGGAAATTGGGAACTACCTGCTGTGTTTATGGTATGTGAGAAATGAATAATTAATTCAACTTGGGTATAAGTGTTAGAAAGGCATGATATATGTGACACCCCGCCTAATAAAATACCGAGTGATCAGTCCTATACCAAATTAAAACAGGAATCTCAGTTGGATCATCCTTAGCATCACTGTCGAAAACTTTTTAAAACTTACTAACCACCTAGTATTCCAAAAGTTGGTGCCAATTTTAACTTTTTTTATTAAACAAAATAGTACATGCGGAATTAATATATAAACCATTCGCACAGCTAAATTGAAAAAATAATTGAATCATAATTACACAACTTGCCGAATAAATCATCGGCCACCAAAGAAAATAATCCAATACCAATGTTCAACACCTGAATAAAATACACCTGAAAATTGTGCCGAGAATTCTGGGCGACAAGCCCTAAATAAAACTGAAATTGATACAAGATTCCTACTCTAGGAATGAATGAATGACGCGTCTAATACAAACTCCTGCTAGCATCCACATCTGCCGCAGCTCCGTGTCCCTGGAATAGAATATCAATCCTGGCATCCCTGTGGCTGGACACCTAAAAGGTTTTGAAAATAGTTTTATAGCAAGGGTTAGAACCCAAAACATTTTGAAAATATTTAGCAAGTGAATTAACTGCAGTAATTTAAAATGCATGAATGCGCTTCATATTTAAGTTAGTGTCGCACTCCCTTGAGGACATTCTCACCCCTCCACTATTGTGCACACCTACCAGTTACCTTATCCCCACCTAGTTGTACTACCCCGTCCAACTAGTCCTGGTATAACCTTCCCTTGCCATACTACTCTAACCCGAGTAAAATAATTTTCTGAATTATAAATTATTTCACAATTAACCTAATTAATTCCTCTTAAATAGTAACATCTAACCGTATCTAAAGTTATATAAGGTAAATACATCACACACTGTATTATTCCCACAAATGATTAACTTAATTAATTTCTCATTAATTAACAGCATATAACTGTAACCCGAGTTATATAAGGTAAATACATCACACACTGTATTATCACCTACATATAATATTTACTACCAAATTATACGTACCTTTACTAACATCCACACATATATCATACGTGTATTCATCCTTCTGAGTATACCCTCACTGGATGATTCACTCTAAAATGCCATCTCACTAGGTGTGCTTACAAAACCTAGTTTTCCAAGTTGGATTCGCTCACCAACCTGGTCTACAACATAAACGAATTGGAGGCGGTCATATTCCTTCTTGAAAGTGAGAAAATCTCCTCACCCATGTACCGGACGCTATGACCTGGGGATATACTCACCCTACTCCTCAAGCTAGGGGATTCACCCACATCGCGCAACCTCCCTTGATAGCATTAGAGTATATAATTTGAATAAATATCTAGTCACTGATATTTATTATCACACACAATATGTACACGTATAGATATATATACTATCACTACACCGTATATATATATAATATAAACCCCGGCTTTACCGTGTACTCAAAATCCCATATACTGCCTGAAATTTCCTGAGTCTGTGGCTCGATTCAACGTAATTAATTTTCTCACTTAATAATTTATCGTCTTTCCGAGACTATGGTCTGACTCTAATTAAATTAATTATCACTCTTATTAATTTAATACTACCCGAGTCTACAATCTGGCTCTAATTAAATTAATTATTACTCTTATTAATTTAATACTAGTGTCTCCCAACCATTATCCCCGAACTCTCTCACTTGGCCCGTACCTCAACATTTCCCGAGTCTATGTTCCGACTCCAAACTAATTACTTTCTCTCAATAATTAATTTAATACCTTGATGTCACTTAACCAACATACCCGGACTCGCTCGCTTGGTCCAATTTACATCTCATAATATAATACCCACATTTTCGCCTACAATGCATCCCACCTTTATTTCTATAATTTCTCCAATTATATTTGCCTATAATTATTAACATACCCGGACTCAATTCACTTGGCCCAAAAATTAAATATTTCCCGAGTCTATATCCCGACCCTAAATTAATTAGTTTATCTCCAAACTTAATTCACTACCTTGGGGCCGCTTGACCAATATACCTGGATTCCCTCACTTGATCCGTATCTCGCTATTTTGGAATAAAATCTCTCAAATTCGTCCATTAAATGCCCCACATAAATTCATCCTAGTCCCAATTAATCTCTCTCAAAATTGCTAGGAATATTTGTTTCATAATTATTTGTCACTAATAAATGTATGGAAATTAATTTATAATTAATTCCCCCCTTATATCACACATGGGCAAACTACCCAGAATTTCCCATCGTCGATCGATCGATGCCCCCCGATCGATCGATCGATCCCTTCGTGCCAGCTCTCCTTCCTTGCTGAATTCCCCCATTAACGAAATTTCAAGGTTTCTTTCCTCAAAAACCAACCTCAAATCAGTCTATTAATCATCTTATAACATTTCTCATGAACTAAAAATATTATCTAAACCTTTTAACATCATTAACCCTATGAATCTTGACCCCCAAGAACACAAATTTCTAGGTTACAATCCCAATTCCAAATTCAGATTCCACCCTGTAATATTTTGATTTTTCTCATTCAAATCAGATAATCATACTCAGAATTATATAGCACAACTAATTCTTACCTTAAATCTCATTCAATGATTCAATTAACAAAACCCCCTTTTTGTACCCATTTATCCCCAAAACGAATTTTGGTTTACACATCACTATGATATGAATTGATTATCATCAATTTAGAAATCACAACAGTTAACCACTTTCCTGTAAGTGTTCGTAGTGTTTGATCCGTTGTTGATGTCACTTAATTTGGCTCCAATAACCTCCAATTTGCTTTTGCTAAGCTTTTCCCCAATTTCCCTCTCAAGCCCTAGGATTAGATTTGTGATGGCTGCTGATTTTCTAATCCCTCCCTTAGGTTAAAAGTCTAAATCCCGTTTTTCTCCTAATGGTCTTAATTAAAGTGGCCCAACTCACCCCGTGTGGGCCCGACTATACCCAAAAATACCCCGAGACCCAATTAATACCCCCGAGTACTCTTTTCTGACTATCTCGACCCATCCGGACACAACCGTGCACTCAGAATTGGCATCCGAATTAATTTATAAAAATCCTTATCTCACACCCAATTTAGTCTATACCGACTCCCGGTTGGGATAAGTGCATACCCCGTCATTAATACCCGAAATAACGCAATTAAATTATTACTATTCACTTAGTAAATAAATTTCCCTAAACATTAACCATTCACTCCCCGATTAATATGTAAATATATATTTCCATAATTAATTCAATTAAAATTACAACACACTAGTAATTTAAAATTCCCGAATTACTTAAATATTAAATGCACAAAAATACGGGGTGTTACAATATATTACTGAGAAACTTTATTATTAAATAAGGTTTAATTGAGAACTTTGATTTTAAATAAAATTAACCTCTTAAACATTTGAATTGGTCGGTTTGAAACCTCACGAGAGACTTAAGATAAGATAAGTTAACTGTTGGGAAGATTAGTTCGATAGGTGTGCACACTAGAAGAGAGGTGAGACGTTCTCAAGAGAGTGACGTTACTAATATGTTTTTGCATTAGCCAGTAAAAATTTTAAATACTTGCTAAACTAATTTTTTAAATTGTTTTACCATTGGGCTCTGACCCGTTTACTGTTATCTCTCCTCTCTTGTATATATATATGTATATATTACAGGTACCCAGCCACAGGGGAGTCTTGCATAGGATCCTTTGGAAGGAACGCGCTGCAGCTTAGGTGGGAGTTGCAGGCCTCTTGCTTAGACGATCTCATTTTTTATTCCACTCCTAGCATTATTTTATTCAGTTGGGCATGTGTCGCCCTTTTCCATTATTCAGTTGTTTTATTGGATATTGATTCGTTTATTTCCAGTATTTACAATTTGGGTTTTATTACTGTCAGGATGTTTTTCCTTTAAGCTTTAAATGTTGGAATCAATCAGTTGGATGTTTAATTGTTTGGATTATGTGTTCCAGAATAGTTGTTGTGTGATTCTTTATCTATGAATTATGTAAAGTTTAAATGTTGGTTTTTAAAAATAAAATTTGGAAAGTAATGTCTAAAAATGGTTTTGACACTTAGCTTAATGATTTAGGGTGTTTAATTGGAAAAGTTATTTTTACGACAGTGATGCTAAGAATGAACCAACCGTTCACCTTGATTATAATTTAATAAAGGACTGATCACCCGGTGTTTAATTAGGCGGGGTGTCACAGGTGGTATCAGAGCATCAGGTTCTAGTGTCCTTAGGATCTGTACGGCTTATTATGCTTTCAGCGTTGCTTTTTTTGATATAGAGCCCTATGTTTAGGATTGTCGATTTCTTGATGAGATTTCATTCTCCTGCTATAACGTATATACATTAGTGAATTCTAATTTCATTCGGATGTGTGCGTGTGCCGAGCGATGAAAGATGTCAGAAGAGGACTGTTAAGCGGACATCAGGAGGCAGGGATCGAATTAGGTTGTAAAATATATTCAAGGATGATGACCGTAGTCGAGGTCACCTCCATTATGGCACGAGAAGCCAAGACTAGAAAGGTGACTAAGGCGCAGCCATGATTTCCAAATGATGCTATAGTCGAATGAGGTGCGAGAGTAAACTCACCCAACGTGTTACAAAACGTGTAGAGAACTGTCAGTGGGAATTCTAGAAATACGGTAATTGTGTGTGTTTACCAAAGGAGGTAAAGTATCCAAAGGTTTAGATATAGGACGGAGTGTGGCTAACTGAAAGTGAAAATTTAGAGAAAATTTTCTTGGCTGTCGGAACGAAGTTATAATGATGGGAGTCAACCACAAATTTTAGAAGTGGAATGCTATGTCTATAGGAGAACCTTAGGTACAGTGCTGACCGTATGTTCCTTTATCAGATGTTCAGGATTAGGAGTGAACGTTGTCCTGAACTCATCACAGGAGGACGTGACAGAGGTCCATTTGTGAATATGAATCTTAACCGTTAGCGAATTTTGTATCGGAAGATGTAGATACAAGTGGAGGAAACGACTCCAAGTGGGAGATCGACTCGTAATAATAGTTGATAACACTCAAAGAGGAAATTTTGATGGACGGTCGATTCAGAGGTTGACAATGTCGTATTTTTTCAATAAAGATGATAATGCTCCTTTGTGTGGGAAGCTAAAGGAATCGAAGAATTCAGTCAAGAATAAGACTGAATACAACGGTGGTGGTGTAGCACCACAAAGGGGTGTGGATACACATCAGGGGACCCATTTAAATGATTCGGATAGTTTAATTCTTACCAAGTGATGGTAAATTCAGTAAGGACTATTATAAATAGTGACATGTTCTTTAGGGTCTAAAAGGCTAAGGGAATAATCGGGGTAGCCAACAGGAATCGAGTCTACTAAAGTCCGAGAGAAGGACAAATCCTAACATGGTTAGTAGGACAGGTGATAAGTGAATTATGTGTTAAGGTATTTTGTGGGGAGCAAAATCACACGCGATAATATTTTTTGAAGTGAGTAAAGGGACAATAATATGGTGCCTAGTAAGAGACAACGATTAAAGTAGTTTTATTTTGGAATGGACAGACGTGTTATGTCCGGAGACCATTTATGCAGTCAAGACGATTGGTAAGGTGGAAGTATAAGTTGTATCCTCAGAGGATGAGGCGTGTTTATGTGAGACGAGTGAGTCACTATATTTTGTTCATTGCTAGATTAGCATGTGAGACGAGTTTAATGCGTATAATTATAAACGTTATTAGTATGTGAATATTTTCCCTAGTGTAGCGGGATTATCTTTAGTGCTATCCGAGGAGGATAAATGTGTGTATTAATAGTGTTATATGCTTTATTGAGGTTACTTGTTTTAGTAGTGTGATATACGAGTATGATATTACCTTAGTTATGACTTTATAGTAATGGTTAATATGATAGTGGGCAGTAATTGCAAGGCTATCGAAATGGTTGCATAGGTGCAGCATGTTTTGTTCTGGCGAGGCCTCACTTGCGAGAGGGTCGGACTCGCACTTATAATATCTATCCTAGAGACTTCGTAGGGGATAGTGGGCTCGAGATATTCGATACCGGTGTGTAGGGACTTTTGTTATTATGATTTAGTTTGTATCGGGTTTACGGTTGAGCGAAAAGATTTAACTCAATATTATGTTTAGCGCTCAGGACTGGATGATAGAAAGGGTGCATCGTTATATCTATCCATTACAGATGTGAGAGTTAAGATTTATACTCCTCTGATTGGGGAAAGGGATTTCGAGAATCATGATTGTATGTATTCGAGGATTATGGAATGCAATTACCACCAATACTGCACGATAGTATAATGGACGAAATGTTCTTCGTTAAGTGTAATTTTGGGAGGAGATGTAATTTCTGCCAAGAAATGGGAAAATAGGGGTACATGATATGGACGGAGGGCCTAACGGATTTCGATAACCGACAATTCTAGGTAGTAGTGTATTGGGGGGGTTCCTTGTTTGGATTTCGCTTTACAAGACATCCCACGCATGAAACTTAGCGTAAGGTTGGGAATAGGGATATGTCTGGTAATTAGTCCATAAGTTCAGTGCCTCGGTCGTAATAGGAGCAGATAATTATATCTGTAAGTTGGTAGTTGAATTATGATTTAAGGCCACTGGAGCCGGTTGCGTGGTAAGAAAGCATTGAAAGTTTTATTTTACCACCACGAGTTGAGGGGTGGAACGATGATAAGGAGGATTTAGAATTTTGATTTCTAGGGTGAGCGAGAGTACCCAAGGGTTGCAATCACGTTGTGAGAAGTAGGAAAATAAAGAATTGGTTATTAAATGTGAAGCGTATGTGATGCTTACGCTAGTATGTACGGCTTGTAGGGTGTAGACGTCCTGGTTAGTTGAAATCGTCCGAGTCGAAGGGACGTGGGAATAGACGTATGGAATATATGTTTGTGGAACTAACATAACGAAGTAAAAGTGGTAGAGTGGATTAAACACCATGTGAAAGATGATAAATCCATATATACGTGTGCAATCAGGGTAGCACACCGAATTTGGTTGGAACGCTGTGGGAAGCCGTTTACAACAGCGCATTCCTTAAGAAGGGTAGAATTTAATTATTATGAAGAACACTCAGAGCGGAATTTTTATTAGTCAAGTGTGAGAGTGACTTGCGCATACATAGAGTATTGATGTTGGTATGATATAAAAGGTCCAGAAGTGCACATTAAGTGTCACTTAACGTGAGACATTCCAAGTAAAAGTCGATGTTTAGCGGGACATAGTGAGGGGTCTCTGCATGCACCGCTCATAGATAGAGATCGGTTGGAATAAGAGGATCAACCTAAAAATTTTGATGCTATCGACAATTCCTGTAATGGAAGAGACAATTAAAGTCGGTAAAGTTTCTTGGATAGATTTCCATCTCCATGACAAGATTCAAGGGTTCATCCGAACATGGGGAGTAAGTCGCCTAAGAAGGAAGTGATTGACATTCCTTTGGGGTGATTTACAATATTGACTGGTGTGCCCCAGCCTTCCTTTGAAAGGAAGGGATGGCACCGATATGTGGTCCTACACGGTATTATTTTCTGAATGAGGATGAAAATTTTGAATCCCACCTTCAATATGGAATTTCAGGAAACAGCGGAGATAACGTTTCTTTTTTAGTAGGAGGTATCACCTATAGCCGAGGAACAGGCGCACGGTGATTCACGAGTAGTGGAGCTGCGTGAAGGTGATTTTAGAATATTGGGATCATTTCGTTTCCACAACGGTTATAGCTAACGAGTGGAGCGGTACGATAATTGGGAAAGGGTATTACCTAATGGTAGAGTTCCGTGGAAGCACTCGTACCTGTTTGTAGTGAACGAGGTGCTTATTGAAGATTTGGTGTGGAAAAACCTTAACTATTCTCCCTCTGCGTATGTTTAAGAGGTGAGCAGATAATCAGAATTGTAGATCGGTCGAGAATAATCCGATGACTATAATGGAAATTCCACGACTCTTTAAGGCGAATAGGAGTGATCAGATGTTCGCATGGGTTCTTTCAGAATGGGAGTTTTGTGTTTAGATAAATCTGAGTAGTTGTCATGCAGTGAGGTGTGACCTCCCAATGATAATGAAATAATAGAAATTAATAATGTATAGGCATGACCTATGCGAATGTTGTCGGTTAGGAGCATCATGTGAATGTGTCTCCAATGAGAGTGTAAAACATGCTTGTTGTGAGGCGGGGAATTATAGTGATTGAGCGCCTTACTATGTGAATAGTTTGCGTGCTGTTAAGATATCCAGAATTGTTTCACCAGATAGGCCTTATTTTCTGAATTTTGGGACGAAATTCCGTTATTAGAGGGGAGTATGTAATACCCCGTATTTTTATGGATTTTAAATTTAGGGATTTATTAAATTTAATTGAGATAAATCAATTTATTTTAATCCGAAAAGTTGTTTTAAATATTTACTAGCATGACGAGAGTTAGTAATTATTTTATATTTGTTGAATGTTACTGGATGAGTATAGTAATATATAAGATTGATTTATTAAAATTGTCACGAGTGAATAAAATGACAATTTTGGAAATTTAAGTCGGGACGCGCCCGTGTCATGTCAGGACTAAATTTTGATTAATAAAATTGAATAAATTATAAGTCACTCGTAAGGTCATTTCGAGTGCGGTAAACTGTCCGTAAGGGTCGAGATAGTCAAATAATGTACCCGGGTGTTTAGTTTGGGTCTCGGGGCATTTTTATGCTTAATTAACACCCCAAAAGGGCGTTTTAGGCATTTTGTATTTTTGGGCTTGGAAATCTACGAATTTTCTAGCTTATATCAGATGCTTAGGGTTGTCTTCTAGGGTTAACACAACCAAAAACAAAATACGGCCATTGGAGAAGGAAAGGAAGAGCTTACCAAGGAGTTCTAGACCAAGAACCCCTCCGTTTGCACCGCCGTCACCTCCAAACATTATATCGTGCAACAAGGATCAACACCACACTAATTTCATCCACAAATCAGAAGCAAAAAATTCCCAGGCAAGTATTTATCTTGCTTAATTTAGTTAATTCTTCATTCATATTAGTGTAGGGTTGATTAGGATGAGTTTTATGAAAGAAAACCTATGTTGGAGGTTAGAAATCGCCTGTTGTAGAGATATAAACATCATTCTGGAAATTCCCTTCACATGTAGAGGTTGAACCACGAATTTACATTGGATTAGAAGTAAATATTCTGGAAAAAGAAGGTGAAGAATTAAGTTAAAGAAATTTTTAGGGTTCATGTGAATTATATAAATTTTGGCCCTTTTTAATCCATGATACTTGATGAAAACTCGCATGCCTTACTTAGAATATTGTTCATTTGGGTTTATAATAATTGTGGTACAAATTTCTGGGAGTTTGGGAGTTAAAACTTGGATTTGGATGATTTTGGATGATAATTCCCATAACTAATATTCTACAGTTTTTGCCATACCTGCTTGATCGATCGATCGAGCCAAGAGCTTCGATCGATCGACAGTTTGATCGATCGACCCCTTCCTATCAATCGATTGACCCCTCCTGGGAAAAACAAGATTTTTCCTTACGTTGACAAAATCCGATTAAATGCGTAGTAAAACCTTGATTAATGTTATTAGGACCTAATGAAACCTAAAAAGGACCAGTAGGGTCAAGGTAAACCCCGTTTAGTGAAGCTTTAATGAAATGGGAAAATGAAGGGTAAACGGGAAAGATTCATACCTACAAAATTTAATGTGTGTAGACCTAATAATCGAAATGTCTAGAAGTTGGATTAGATGTTAAGAGAGGGCCTACTGATATTGTACTTAGGTAAGGAGAATACTTCGAGAGATGAGAAGTGAGTTGGAATAACTTAAATATCGAAAATAAAAATGAATAAGTTAGGTATAATAAATAATAGAATAAAAATGTACTAAGAACGAAATAATATAATGTTGGGCCGTGGGCGTATCTAACTTATGAATGTGAATAGTTATATATCTATATGACTCTATGATTGATCATATATTTTATTTGTGTGTAAAAATCATGCCCTTGCTACTTGCTATCCCTGAGGTTACCGCGCTGGGATAATCTTATCTCGATGGGAACTTTATGAGGGATATTGACTCGTACCCTAGAAGATAGAAATCCTTGGTACAGGCTATCGGATCGATAGTCAGACGGTCCTAAGAGACGTGAGGGTATGTGCTATCCTCTTAGTGACTTGGAACTATGCTTCGCCTCATTTTGTATGTGGTTTGTGTTAATATAGTTCGAGAGTGATTCCGGACTAGTATTTCCCTTAGTACGAGTGATACGGGGACTGGATAGCAGTTAGAATATATATATATATATATATATTATGGGTATATATATATATATATATTATGGGTGTATATATATATATATATAAATCTGGAAATTGGGAACTACCTGCAGTGATTATGGTATGTGAGAAATGAATAATTAATTCAACTTGGGTATAAGTGTTTGAAAGGCATGATATATTACTGAGAAACTTTATTATTAAATAAGGTTTAATTAAGAACTTTGCTTTTAAATAAAATTAACCTCTTAAACATTTGAATTGGTCGGTTTAAAACCTCACGAGCGACTTAGGATAAGATAAGTTAACTGTTGGGAAGATTAGTGCGATAGGTGTGCACACTAGAAGAGAGGTGAGACGTTCTCAGGAGAGTGACGTTACTAATATGTTGTTGCATTAGCCAATAAACATTTTTTATACTTGCTAAACTAAATTTTTAAACTGTTTTACCATCGGGCTCTGACCCGTTTACTGTTATCTCTCCTCTCTTGTATATATATATATATATATGTATATATTACAGATGCCCAGCCACAGGGGCGTCTTGCATAGGATCCTTTGGAAGGAACGCGTTGCAGCTTAGGTGGGAGTTGCAGGCCTCTTGCTTAGACGATCTCATTTTTTATTCCACTCCTAGCATTATTTTATTCAGTTGGGCATGTGTCGCCCTTTTCCATTATTCAGTTGTTTTATTGGATATTGATTCGTTTATTTCCAGTATTTACACTTTTGGGTTTTATTACTGTCAGGATGTTTTTCCTTTAAGCTTTAAATGTTGGAATCAATCAGTTGGATGTTTAATTGTTTGGATTATATGTTCCAGAATAGTTATTGTGTGATTATTTATCTATGAATTATGTAAAGTTTAAATGTTGGTTTTTAAAAATAAAATTTGGAAAGTAATGTGTAAAAATGGTTTTGACACTTAGCTTAATTATTTAGGGTGTTTAATTGGAAAAGTTACTTTTAGGACAGTGATGCTAAGAATGAACCAACCGTTCACCTTGATTATAATTTAATAAAGGGCTGATCACCCGGTGTTTAATTAAGCGAGGTGTCACAATGCCATGATCTAGAGGTTCTTAAGAAGAACCCTGGAGAAACCGTCAGTAGTTTCATAGCAAGATGGATAGAGAAAGCTGCCACTATGACCAACCGACCCTCTAAAGAAGAACAAGTCAGCATCGTGAAGAATAATTTCTTCCCGCATATCCGAGCGACTAAGGGAGGTCAGTATTATCATACACTTTCGATCTCTTGGGAGGGAGGTGTAGAAATTAAAGAAAATGTTACCAAGGTAGAAGGTGAGCGGATAATTCTCCCCCGGGAAGTATGAGAAGCCTACGAGTGCTACAGTCTTAACCATTAACAATATCTCGTAACTTGTTACCTCTTGGGCACCAGAAAGTCATCCTAATTTCGTTAGAGAGGAATACACCGAGCTCCAAGATATAAAAAGTCTACCAAGACTTGTTAAGGCGAAAACTCGTCAAACCCTTGGACCCCCATCCATTACAAAATCCACTTCCTAAAAACAAAATCGATGTCCATTGTGATTTTCACCAACCTGTCGACTAGTGCTTCCATTTTCAGAATGTGATCCAAGGTTTAATTGACTGGGGTATCATTTCCCCACCAGCCAATCTTAAACCCAACACCACTCGCAACCCACTTCCAACCCATGTAAATGCCCTATTTTTAGATATTGACCTAGAATTCGATCTATCTACTCAGATTGTGTCCAGTAAAGCACCTATCTTACCCATATTTTCACCCAAACCTCTCAAAGTTTGATCATATTTTCTCCTACACCCTACCTGCTTCACCTACCAACCTCTTTCGCTCCTCATAAGATCTTGTATTACTGTTTGTACCCGATTCAAAGGGAAAGATATGGAGTTACCAGCAGTATCGAACCAACTTCTAGATTTCGAGATAAAATTGCCCTCGGAGATGACTATCTATTATCACAAATTCAATGGCTTGTTCATGGAAGTACAAAAATAGGCTCGAGAGTCAGATGATTGGGTGGCACCCATTAATGAAATCAGTTTCGATGACATCGTGTAGATCATGGCAGACATGTTTCAACAGACGAGTGAGATCTATAGTATTTTCGAGCTACTCACCACTTTGGAGTTGCAAGGGCGGTTGGTCGCTTCACTCCTGCACCTCCCCATTAAGTGAGAATATTTATATGATGAATCCATTGAGGTCGTAGAATGCATCAATTTCTCTTGGTAATAAGACATCATTGCCACCGGATGGGGGGATAAATTTGACAACTCAGATGATTAATCGATTCACCTGTTAGGGGAATCAATAAAGTAGCCATCCAGCCCGAACTAGATGAAGACACGGGGTTCTTATTCTTCCCCACCTCCATAAACCACGTGATCATATTAGGGAGACACCACAAGGATTCGAATACTTAGTCATCGAGAAAAAATAAAGAAATAGGGGTTACCGAAGAACTTCCCATGCCATAAATGATCGTTGAGGAAAGTAAGAACCTTGACCAGCTCAAGAATACTCAAGCTAACATTACCCTATAGGGGCTCTTCATGTTATCCCAGTCACACCAAAACTCTCTGATAAAGCTTCTCATCGGGACCACAATCACTCTTTCCACCACTCTAGAAAAAGTTGTAAACATGGTTAAGTCCTTGACGTCCAATATACTCCTTTCCTTATCCGAAGAAGAGGTCTCAAAGATTCGTCCTAGTCATAACTATTCCCTTAACATCTTTGTTGAAGTGATGGGAAATACAGTACCACTCTCACTCATCAATAACGGATCAGCCCTCAATTTTTTCCCACTAAGAACCTTCACTTGCTTAGGGTTGAAAGTAAGTGACCTTACTCCTACTTTTGTACCAGTGAGTGCCTATGATAACACCCATCGAGAGGTAATGGGATCCATAAAACTCATAATAGGGGTTGGCCCTATCAATCCCGTTACTGAGTTCCAAGTTACTGACATACCCGCATGCTTTAACCTGCTGCATAGTCGACAGTGGCTTCATAGCATCCGAGGGGTACCATCCTCCTTTCAATAGAAATTGAAATTCTTCACCAAAGGGCAAGTCATCACCATTTTGGGGGACGATGATGGTACCGAAAATGCCAGCACCAGTAATTTGATACTAGAAATACAACATGGGACAAATGATATGCTCATCTCCGGCTTCAAAGTCAATCCACTTCCCCTTCCAGAATGGGATAATTTCAAAAATCGAGTCTGTCTAGAACACAACCCTCATGATAATGTCAATGAGATAAAAATGTTCAAGAATATGCACTTTATGCCCGGACTGGGGCTGGGACGATGTCAACAAGAGATTCCTTTACCCTATATGGCCTGGGTTATCAGCCTTTACCATAAGAGCTCAAATCACTTTTCCAACTATGGTTGAATAAGAGTTTAGAAGATGCCAAGACTGTTTCGAAGGATTCTCTAAACGAAAGATTCGTTAAGGAAGGTAAAGACTTACCTTTATGTGGCTTTCCTAAACCATGGTATGACCATGTGGATAAGAAGATGAAACTGGGGATGGAAATCTTCTTTCAAGACAACTACTCATGGGCCAAAGAATGCCAACATAAAGTGAAACCTCTTGTTAAGAAAGTTATAGCCATTATCGAGGAAAGTGATTCTGAAGACTCATTCAACTTGCAGACACTGGGGTCGACTCTAAATATGATCTATTCAGATGCTACTCCGTTGGCCCCACACACTTTTATAAAGGACACTAATGAACCTATTCTCAACTGGAATGCTATACCAGTCCCACCTGCTGAGATTCAACCCAACCTTGTTGTTTACCCTACTCTTTATCTATTGTTGTTACTCCTTTTTTTATAACAATGCAATTGAGACTTCGTTTGACAAGGTTCTCAACGCTAATTTTACCAAAATGAAATAAATGAGGATTTTGAGTATCTTATTGTGACTTACATTAATTATCTTAATTCTAATCAAACTTTTGATGTTGGTGATTTTGCAAATGAACAACTGTTAACTGATCATAATAAGTTTAATAACAAACAGCATAATTGCGTTCAAAATAATGAGAATGAAACTTTTGTTATCAATATCGGTTCTAGTAGTCAACAGTGTGAGATTAGGATATGGTCCACCTTTAATAAGCATGAGCGCGTGCAATTAGAAGAGTTGTTGAAAGAATTTGTGGACGTCTTTGAATGATCATATGACGACATGCTCGATATTGATCCTGAAATAGCTCAACACGAGATCCCATCTCTCTCGAAGTGCAAGCTGATCAAACAAAAGCTACGAAAGCTCCACACCAAATGGTCGCTCTGGGTGATCGAATGTCCGGGTGATCAAATAATTGAACGTAGGCTTCATCCGGGTGATCGAATGTCTACATGGCTCGACAACATTGTACCATTTCGAAATTATGAGGAAAAGTCCATATGTTTGTTAACTATCGAGATTTGAACAAAGCGTCTCCACAAGATGATTTCCCATTACCTAACATCGACATAATTGTGGACAAAACAACCGGCCATGACCTCAAGTTATTTGTCGATGGATTCATCGAATATAATCAAATCAAGATGCAGTCTGACCATTAGGATAAAACCGCATTCATCACTCCCTGGGGAACCTTTTATTACGCGATTATTACATTCGAGATTAAGAACGCAAGGGCCACTTACTAAAGGGCTGCCATAACTATATTGCATAATTTAATACACAAGGAGGTTGAAGTCTACTTAGACGATATGATTATTAAGTCCAAGACTCGATAAGGTCACGTTCCCGCTCTCCGAAAGTTCTTTGAAAAACTATAGCGATACCAGATGCGTTTAAACCCACAAAAATGCACTTTTGGTGACACAAAAGGAAAGCTTTTTGGATTCATGGTCAGTGAAAAGGGAATCAAAGTAGACCCTGCCAAGATGAAAGCCATACTCAAAATTCCACCACCCCAAACGGAGAAGGAACTTCAGGGATTCCTGGGCAAGTTACAGTACATTATCTGGTTCATCGGACATTTGACTTCTAATTGTGAACCCATCTTCAAACTCCTTTAAAATTATTCTACTGAAGTCTTGAATGAGGCCTATCAGGAAGCCTTCGATAGAATCAAGCAATACCTTCCCTGAACTTCTGAACTTATGCCTCCATAGCCAGGTCTCCTTCTACTTTTGTACATGGTCAAGAGAGATACTGCAATAGGGGCTTTGCTAAAACAATACATTGAAGAATCCTATAAAGAGAGGGACATTTACTATGCCAGTCAAAGTTTGGTTGGGTATAAAGTCAACTACACGACCTTGGAGAAAGCATGCATTGCCCTAGTCTGCGTCACTCGAAAGTTACGACACTACATGCTCGCTTTTTTCATCAGACTTGTGTCCCGAATGGATCCTATTAAATACTTGCTTGAGAAACCCACCTTGTCTAGGTGAATGTCCCGATGGTTGATGCTACTAGATGAGTGCAATATCATGTATGTCACACCAAAATCCATGAGCGGGAGAGCCATCTCCGACTACCTTGCTGACATCCCCTGGAAGAGGCCGATGTTTGGATATCCGAATTCTCGGATGAAGATATCCTTTACAACTCTCAGCAAGACCTTCGATGGTAAATGTTTTTTAATGATGCTCCCAACAAGAAAGGATATGTCATTGGGATACTCCTAATCTCCCCTGATGGCTCTCATACTCCTATTGCCATCAAGATAGATTTTCCCTGCACTAACAATATGATTGAATATGAAGCATGCATTATAGGCCTCAAAGTCACTCTGAAGAAAGGTATCAAGCACCTAGATGTCTACGAGGACATTGCCCTCATCATTGGCCAAGTCCTTATAAGATAGAAAGTTAAAAATGAAAATCTCTTACCCTTCCCCGCCCACCTAGAAGAGCTGGCCTCCCAGTTCCGAGATATCACCTTCCACTACTTAGTCGATGCCTTTGCTACCCTAAACTCCATAATCGACATGCTCGAGGGAATAACGATGGACCCTTTTCTAATCCAAAATAATCTATGCTAACCCACCGCTACCATATTGATCTTGTCACGGAGGAAGAATCTGATATGGTCGGGTTTTGGTACTACGACATTTGGTGCCTCCTTAAGCACAGTAGGTATCCCCAAGATGCCAACAAGAAAGACCATGCGACCCTTCGCAAATTGGTTGCCAAGTATATCATCTGTGATAAAACACTTTTCAAGAGAAACTTCGTTAGAACCCATTTGTAATGCATTGCAGGGGCTAACATTGAAGAAATGACGCAGAAGATCCACAGTGGGGGATATGAACCCCACATGAACGGTCATATACTTGCTAAGAATATTATCTGTCAAGGGTACTATTGGACCACCATGGTTTAGTATTGCATCGCCAACGTTCGAAGATGCCTTAAATGCCAACAGTTTTCCAATCTTTAGCACTTACCTCCTCGAGAATTATATAACATGACTTCTCCCTGGACGTTCTTTACCTGGGGCATTGACATCATAGGGAAAGTCACACACAAATATTCAAATGGGCATAAGTTCATCCTAGTCTCCATTGATTACTTCACCAAATGGGTTAAAGACAAGTCATATACGGTACTGAATATCAAAAAGGTAGCTAACTTTATCGAAAAGAATATCATCTACCGATACGGGGTTCCCCAAGAGCTAGTCTTAGATAATGGGTTCATTTCAAATCAGAGGTCACAGAACTAGTTGATGAATATGGGATTTAGAGACACAAATGTTCTCCCTACCTTCCCCAAACCAATGGTTCAGTCGAATCAACCAACAAAAACCTTAAATCCATCATCAATGAAATGACCGAGAGTTATCAAGATTCAGCTAATTGAATCCCTTACGTCTTCTGGGGCTACCGCACTTTAGTTCGAACATCTTCTGGGGGTACCCCTTACTCTCTTGTATACGTCATGGAAGTTTTCCTACCCATTAAGCTAGAGATACCTTCCCTCCGCGTTATGCTCGAGAGCAGATTCAGTGAGGAAGACTGGCATGAGAGCTATTTTGACGAACTATCATTCTTGTATGAAAATATAATGACGGCTTTGTATCACATACAATGGTAGCATCGCTGGATATAACAATTATTCAACTTAAGAGTCAAGGACTGTGGTGTCCAGGAAGGAGACTTTGCCCTCAAAGAGATCATAGAACCCGTCTAGGATCCTAGAGGGAAATTCAAGACAAACTAGAGTGTCCCCTACATTATGAAGAAGATCCTATCAGGCGGTGACACTATGCTTACTGACCATGATGGAGAGGAGATGGCATATCTCATCAACCTGGACAGTCTCAAGAAGTTCTGCCCTTAGTCTAAAATCTCATCGCGCTATGACCCTTCTCATCCCCCTTCTATTCTAAAAAAATTCTTCATTTCTCTGTACCTGGAACTATGTGGGGCTTTATCCTCTCAAAAACCTTTTTCTTTCAAATGGAACTCATAAATTTTTAAAACCCCCCAGAGGTATGTAGGCAGCTCATCCACCTTACACAGGCACGGTCCCTTTTTTTCATAAAACTATTCCTTTTTAAATCTTCGAGAACGACTATTAATTTTATCATTTACATGAACCAAAGGATTATGTATGCCTTAGAGATTGGTATAGATAACTTAAATGCAAAACTCATTAAGAGTCACAACAATATGATCAAACTGATTTTTATTTCAAATAGGGAAGTTCGGTACCATTACATGAAGTCTCAGCGAAGGGAGTTAAAACAATCCAACCCTTTTAACCAACTCAAACATGAAACTACCAAGCTACACCAAATTTATTTCAAAATAGAAACAAAAAACATATAAGTTCTCCCAAACACAAAAAATCTTCACATAAAATAATTCCAGCTTCACAAAAATCCTATCCACAGCTGTCAGAAGATACAACCTCATTATCACTTACCCCCTGAGGTCCCCAAAATTCCCCTTCCTGGTTGATATTCTGAGTACGATCCATGGAGCGATATGTCCTGGCCAGTTTGGAAAAAACCACTACTCCACCTTCCATGGTATTAAAAAAAACATATATGGTCGGTCTCTTCCGCTATAATTTCCACTACTTGTTTCCATAACCATTTTAGATAGTCTCCGGACACGTGACATACAGTTCTTATAGATTGAGATGGATAAATAGATGTTCTCCAACTCTCCCACAGAGAACTGAACCTCGTGCGACTCGATTCAGTCAAGTCCTCCACCGAAAACAAGTCTAGTGTGTGAGGAGGCACTAATTTCTCCCATCCAACTTGGCATAGAAGACGCTAACAAAATAAAACGAAGTCTTCGGCAAGCTAACTAACCATGTATATCGATACTCTCCCAACTCCATTACAGGCTGTAGCTCTCCCCACTATGGAATCGACCAATGACGGCATCGGTATCGGTGCTCCATGAACCAATTGACCCAGTTATCTATAGATGGTCCGAAACTGATGAAGTACCGAACAAATAAATTAGGCATGTCTGCTAAGGGATACTCAAGAGGAACCACCAAACGAAACCTCTCAGCTATCCACATCAATAATATCACCGGACTCCCCCTAAGAAAATATGAGCGGCCATCCCATTAAGCATCAAGACCATTAAGAGTCCCTACCAGTATCACCTCCATAGGACTGCAATGGTAAGACATCCACATTGTTATTGCAACCAACTGAGGATCCACCATTAAGTGCCCCATCACCAGAAAGAGCCTTGAAGTTAGGCCCAATGCAACATCCTAGGTATATCCCACATCTTTAAAATCTCTTAAGAGCACGGAATGCATGACAAGCGGAAGGGAAGTCATCCCCCCAAGTAACTAACAGTCGAGCCGTCGAAGGGAAATATGGGGCAACTCTGCTAACAATGCCCAGGGGGAACAAAGAATTAACAAAGAAAAAACTAAAGAAAAGGCAAGAAATAAAAATAAAGTCCGAAGTTACCTCCAAAAGGTACGCCGCCCTTGTAAAAGTTTGCAGGTAGTACCAGCTCAACCCATCCAAGGAAAAGTAAAGGGTCGTTAAAGTCAGTCTCCCCCAATCATAGAATAGGACATTAGAAAATTTCCTAAAAATGGCAAAAACCATAGATGAACGACTCATCGCCACTAGAAAATCACCCAACATCAGCAAAATAAACAACCGGGTCATCTGTATCACCTGCCGCCTATCAGTCTGATCTACCCTCTTACTCAAGAGCACCTTTTGAAGAGAAGATATGCGGATAGAATCACTAGAAATGATCCTAATCACATCTCCCAATGCCGCTTGAACCTCTTATAATGTCAACCTCACTGAACGACCCACCTCTATCTGGACACCGTCGCAATCTATCCCCACCAGCTACTGAACATCAATGAGAGTACTTTTCATCTCCTCAAAACACAAATGGAAGGTGTGGGTAGTATCCCACCACCTCTCTCCCAAAGCACATAGCACAGTAGTAGAACACGACATCTCGTCCAAAGCCTGTGCCAAATGACCAAAGCCAACAGAAGTAACCATCCAGCGCACAACCATTGGGAGCTTCTCCCCTACATCCCTCAACCCAGCCGTCCCCTAAGAACGCATGCGCAAATGAGCTATATCTGTCTGGAAAAGAAAAAGATAAGAAAAGACCTTTCGTCAGCCAAAGAAGACAAAGAAAATAAAAAAATAATACCAAAGGTCACTATACTTACATAACCACTAGGGTTACTCACCCTAGATGAATTTTGGTGTGTAGGCTTGCATATAAGGAAGCGTTCCTCGACTACTGGCTCAAACAAATGAAAGGCATTCTCATTTCCCAAGGCAACTGGCACCTTAGACTACCACTCCAGACCAGCCCAGTTACCAACGCTCAACTACTCTAAGTTGAATCCCTCGGGGGAAGAACCTGCCATTTGAATTCTTGAAGAATAAAAGAATTAAGAACAATTTTTAAAGAGAGGAAGCGGAAGATACAAACACTGGAACATGTGAAAAATGAGGAGGGATCGCCCCCTTTTATAGGGGACTAAATGACATGCCGATCGGTAGACCCCTGAATATACCGATCGGCACCTGTCAGCTCCTCTTCCCAAGGCAACCCAGAAGTCCGTGCCATTGCCAAACGGTAACCCCTACAGCATAGTGATCGGCAAGACTCGATATCTTTTGTACAAAAAAGGCCAGAAAAATCCAAAAATTCTCCAGAAAATTCCTAAAAATGCCAAATAAATATTGGAACATTTCTTCATCAAGAAATCCATTTTTTGAAACACTAAATCCCTTATAAACTCCCGAAATCCCCAAAAGGATTAATATTACGCTCTTTTCCATGTCATAAACCCTAACCCACCATCAACATATTTTATGCCCGCATCCCAAATTTACTATAATTCCCCAGCAAAATCTCAAACCTCAAGTCTTCCCCAACATAACCCAAACCTTAAATCAAACGCTTCCCCAGCGAAATCTCAAATCTCAAGTTTTCCCCAATGGAATCCTAACCTCAAATAAAATTGTTCCACAACAATATTACAAGATAATACCTTCCCAAATCCCCCCAGCGGAAACTCCACTCTAAACTTTTTCCCAATCCATCTGCCATTGGAATTTTTAATATATGCATGAAATCAAAACCCTTCACAACTCCCCCAGCAAAATCTTTCTCCTCTCAAAATAACATAAATACGACGCCGAATGTCTTAAAAATAAAATCTTCCCAATGGAATATCAAAACAACATAAATCCTCAATGGAACCACTGGTATATCCACACTCCCAATATAATTTAAAGACTCCCTACGAGAGCCCCCCCCCCCCCTTTCTACAACTTTAGGTCCTAAAAATTGACCTCTACCCACTGAATCAATCCCCATAAATTTTAGGTACTCAGAATTAACCTTGACCAACAGAATCGGTCCCCATAAACTTTATGTCCTTAGTATTAACCTCAACCCACGGAATCAGTCCCCACAAACTTTAGGTCCTCGGAATTGACCACAACATGCAGAATTGGATCGCAAAAACTTTAGGTCCTCAAAATTGATCGCGACCCATAGAATCGATCTCTAAAACTTTAGGTCCTCAAAATTGACCTCAACCATCAAAATCAGTCCCTGCAACTTTAGGTCCTCGGAATTAATCTCGACCCGTAGAATCGGTCCCAACAAACTTTAGGTTCGTAGAATTGACCTTGAACCGTAGAATAGGTCTCTAAAACCTTAGGTCCTCATAATCGACCTCGATCGTGTGAACTTGACATCCTCATGCCTTTGGTCCGTTGAATTAACCTAGGGGTGGAAGCGGTACGGGTTTTTACCGTACATTACCATTTTGGTTTGAAAAAAAATGGTTTTGGTTTCATGTATTAAAATACCAGAAACCGGTCTTATCGAAACCGAAATTACCGAAAAAAAGTTGGTTGGTTTTTGTTTTAATATTTAAAAAATTGATTTACCGAAATTACCGTACTGAATTTATCGAAACCAAAAAAAAAACGTACCGAACTTATCGTACTGTACCAAATTTACCGAAACTATAAAAAACCGTACCGAAATTATCGTACCGTACCGAAATTACCAAAATTACTGTACCGAATTTATCGAAACTAGGAAAAAGTTGGTTTTGGTTTTGGTTTTAATATTTAAAAAAGTTGGTTGGTTTTATTTTTGGTTTTTTAGGGCTTTTAATGCTGTTTATCGAAACAAAAAAATTGAAACCAGAAATCAGAGAAAATCAGAATTTACCGAAACCAGAAAAAACCAAAAGATACTAGAAAAAACCAGAATTTATCGAAATCAGAAAAAACCGAAATTACCGAAAAAAATGAAATACCGGACGGTTTGGTTTTGGTATTGATTTTGGTGTACCAGGTGGTAAACTGGTACGGTTTGGTTTTACCATCCAGAGTTTGGTTTTGGAATTGGTATATACTATTTACTGACCAAACCGTACCGCTTACACCCCTAAATTAACCTATTTCCAAACATCCATGTGGTGTCTATTCAACGACCTTCACTTGTTCCAAGCTCACGCATCGAGAGCCTTTGTAAACGCCACATTCTAGGACCCTATAATCATTTCCTTAGGTCCCTAGCACTTCCCTATTCACCATAAACACTAGGTCATACTTTGAGTACGGATATGGAGGCCACCGGGCGCTCCTGGGTCCTATTTGACTACCGATCAACTTTCTTATCTGATTGAAAGCTTAATGAATCTTTTAAGGGCACTGAATTTCCTTTCCAACGGTTTGTCTTATGCACCCAAAAATAGATCCGAAGACCACCGGGTGTTTTCGAGCCCTGTTCGACTCCTGTCAACTCTTCAGCTCGAGCAAGACAGAATGAATCTTCTAAGGGGTCTAAATACCCTTTCCAACGATCTGCTCGGTGCGCGCTGTCGGGCACTTCTGAGCCTCATTTAACCACAGTAAATTCCTGAACCTAGGACTATCCCAATGGATTCTTAAAGGGCTCTGAATATCCTTTCCAATGATTCGTCCAGTGCACGATCAAACTTATGGATTGCATTTTACGATCGTTTTTTTGGAAACTCTGCATGAGACTGACAAATGGAAAACCCATCTCCTTGCCTATCGACAGTGTGTCTGGGGTTGCCTACTAATAGGCAAGACAAGGATATCCGACGACACCTCCTTGACCCTATATAAAGGGAGCATGATCTCACTTCGAAAGTCACCTCAGAAACATCCATCTTAGTGATCTCAACAACATTCTCTCGAAGTCAGTGTGGTTTCCATATTGAAACCTCTCCTCCACATTCCATTTCCTTACTCAATTTAGCAAATTCCTTTATATATCCTCTTACCACCTTCATCCACTTGCAAAAAAATCCCTTCAACAAGCAAGATCAACCTTAAAGCTTCTAAAGAAGGTCCAAACCTTTCACTCTCTCTGTAAATTCTCTTGTTTTTGCATTATTTAACTAATTCCTAATTTAGCATTTCATCTTTATTAGATCACACATATTAACATCCAACTTTTCCATTAGTATTTCAAATAGTATATTTTCTATAACAAAAAACAAAAATAAGAAAAATAGGGTTTACATGTAAATTCCAAATGTGTATTTCTCACTACATTTTATCATACTAAAATATCCTTTTTCTACACACACACACACATGTCAGAAAAGTCCCCGGTTGGATTTATGGGATAAACCCCACATCCGTGTTGCATGCAAACTACGTGGACTTTTTTGACTTTTTAGGCTATATTGACATCTCAAGTAACAACCGAGATTCGAGTCCTCTCTTTTTATTTTTGGTCATATATTATCTTGATATATTACACTTGTGATTTATGCATGCAGTTTGTCCAACATATACCATTGTTCTTCCATAGCAATTGGTGACCCGACAAATGCACACGTTATATTTTTAATTACTATTTTTGGAACACTCCTATGGATGACCTCATTATGCCTTAATCCATGACACAAGTCGAGTAATTCCACTCTCCATTTATATATACACGCACACACTTCACAGAGTAATTAAGGAAAAGAATAAGACATGCCCATGAGAGACCGAAATGGTAGGATGGGTGCCTAACGCCTTCCCATTCCGTAACTTAGCCCCTGAATCCTTGAACTAATTGGTTTCGCAAGCATCAGTATGTCTTTGATGACGTTCTATCGAGGCAACAACATTTCTTTTGCCCATTTTGTGCAAAATAGGCTGGCAACACTATCTTTATACATCACCCCAATTGACGAAGACCAAAGCGCCCCGAGGAAGGGCACGAGACCCCCACACGTGCTCACCGACCAGGATGGGATGGCCGCAAGGATGAAAAAAATCAACTTTAATATATTCAACATTAATGAATCTTTCCAAATACCTCTTAGACAAAGTGTGTTTTGGAAACCAAAATAAGATATTTTATCTAAGCGAGGGCATATTGAGTATACCATACTCTTACAATGAAAAAATTTAGCTTTGTTTGTGGCGGGAAAATCACATATATAGCATTCCAAGCTTGTGGCCATAAACCCTCAAAGTCTATGAAATTCTTTTCCATACAAAATAAGCTTGCTTTCCAATCTACCCAAAAGATATGGTACAAAAAGAAAACTTGCTGAAATATCTCAAAAATATTTTCCTGCTAGGACATTTTCTGGAACCTTCGTTGAAGTGAAAATTCAACAACTAAGGTCGCTCCTGTGTCCAGTAAAATTTTCACTAAAAAATCTTGGGACCGCAACTAATGAAGATGGTACTTTACTAAAGCGAACTAGGTCCCACCAAAAGACCAGAGTTTTCTCAATTTTGCGGAATTTTGCAAAACACTGAATTTTCTTGTCCAACTTATAAACCATGTAAACTCAAAAAACAATCAATGCAGTTCAAACATAAATTTTATATATGAATAAAATATTGCATGATGTATTTGGTAAACTCAAAACCATAAGGATGACCTAAAATACTATTTCAGTTTAAAAAATTATTTAGCCAATGGGTACCGTGATAAAGATTTGGTGAAGTCCAGTCTTGAAATCATGAAAGTGAATCTTTTTGGAGACTCCTCGGGCTAGGAATCCATATGGGTTTTGGGGAAAAAAATAAGATAAACAAATAATCTAGGGTCACATGATCACACATATGCTATTACAATTTCCCCCTTTGTCTTCAATGACAAAGCGCATAAAATAAAGATTAAAAGAAAATGAATCAAATCTATCACCTCTGACACAACATTGCCTGGCCAAAAGCATTCAAGATAAAAAGACACAATCGGGTTGAATCACAAGAAATTACTCAACAATTTGGAACTCTTGAAACTTGTTTCCTATCAAGCACTAACAATTACATCAGGATATCCATGCATAATCAAATGATAATGAGGCATACGTGATAAGATGCATACAAGGTATAATAATGAAAAGTGTTTATCAAATTACTAAAGAATATATACCAATAAAATATCTATAAGATATGTCATATAAACTTACTTACCTAAGTTTATTCTTTCATAATTTTATTACCACGTAAATTATTCCATAATATCACATAACAGTACTCCCCTTAATTAAAAAGATAGCGTCATTAGTAAAACATTGAAACATTTTATATAGAAATGAACTAGGAAAAGATTATCCAAATGGTTGAAACCAGTTGAGAAATCACCTAATACGGTGTGTGCTTAGGCAGGGATGGTCCGAACAAAAAAAAAGTCTATTTTTATGTTCTTTTCAATTATAAAGATCAAAACTTTAAATAATTTAAACCCAATAAAACTTTTTCACCAAATTAAACCGTTTGTTTTGAAAAATCAATTTACCAAATTTTATCTTTTAACCTAAAACATGCATCTAGGTGATAAGCATATAAAATAAATAAATCATCCACAACACACTGATGTACGAGGAAAACCACAAAGGGTAGAATCTCGGACGACCATGCCAAACAGATCACTATGATAAGGTTTTATAAAGACTAGATAGTAGACTTACTCAAAGACTCGTCTCCTTTGCGAGTCTTGATTCTCTTCTATCTTCAATCTCTTCTCCACAAAGAAGGGTAGGAGTCTACCCATGCAAGCTACCAGAATACACGAACCCACACACACCTAGTATCCACTGACGAGGCTCAGCAACTGTCTATAGAATCGGAACACCACTTCTCCATCACAAGTACGGGGTCTAACTACATGAAACATGTCTTCAATCAAGTATGGTGAGAAACAAACTTTGGTGCCCAGACAAAATATCACAAAGCATATGAATATTTTGACTTTGATCTTTAAACTGAAAGGGTGAAGCTAGGGATTTAGAACTTTTGTAAATAGGTATGGAATTGACTTTCGCTAAAAGTTCTTCTAAAAATTTATTTCAACACGCCTATAAATATTAAAACACGAATTTCAAGGCGAAAAAATCATTCAAATGAAAATGTATAGTTTTTTCGAAAGAAAATCCCATTTCGTTTTAAGGAATCTCAAGTTCGTTCGAACTAAGAGTCTATCTTGTTCAAATAGAATTCCAACGAGTTTCCAACGATATTCTTTTTGCTTGGCAGAGAATGTTCATTTGATGTTCATTAGATGCACATTCCAATGACTTTCCAAAGCTAATTATAACGAGGATAAAACTTCATTCAAACAAAAAGTCCATTTCATTTTATCAAGGTATGCAACTCGTTCTAACAAACTCAGAAATAAAATATTATTTTCTTCAAAAATAATTTTAAAAATTTCTCCAAATGATTTTGTTTAAAAACAAACACGCAAAAAATATTTCCATGGACCATATTCAAAATGCATCCATACTTAGGAGATCCTCGATAAATGTGAAGACAAACTTGGCACAAAAAAATGGCACAATGTATATCCATTTTGAAACTTGGTCGTTATATTTTCATCAAATATGTCATAGGTTTATGAGGTCGAAAATATAAAGCCTAACCCATGACTCAAATTTTTTATCTTACAAACAAATTGACTCATTTGAAAATTTGTCCTTACAAATCTTCCCCTTTGTCTATTCCAGGACAAAACCAAAATAAAAATCCTATGGGACGTCAGGCTCTCTAAAAAGACTCAATCCCAACCTTGAATAAGAAAAAGTACATACGCTCAACAAACACAAACTATGAGTAGCTTTGCACGGTTAAAACCTTTATCACATATTGCAAACCTATATACTTAAAGGCACCTTCAAATGCAAAGAGAATATACCAAGTATAAAATACGCATAAGAATAAAAGTCAAACTATGTCTAAATAATATTAACATAGGTAAGACACATCCCCCGGGATAAAGATATCCTAGTCACAAAAGGAGATACAATTTCTCTCCCTTTTCATTAAGGAATATACAAAGCTAGAAAGAATAAATATATTTCTCCCCCATAAACCATATCTCCCCCTAAATATGTGAACATATTATACCAAGAGCAATATGGATAAAGGGATAAAAACATGAAACGTTGGGAAGTGCGACAAAAACTCAACATGGCTACACAATCATAAATAATCCAAATAATGATCAATTAATATCAATATCGATGCAAAAAAGACACTGGTGTGAATAAGCAATGAAATATGATACCAGTATTGAAATTATCAAAAGGGATATGAAATTTCAAGGCACACAATGAGAAATATTAATATGATCATATAGCATGCCAAATAAAATCCAAAGATAAAGCATATGGCAAACATGGATTAAAATCACACCGCAAACACTCAAAACAAAACGATACTATATATAAGATATGAAAAATATACCAATGAAATACCAACACATATATATAGGTATAAACAATCACAAAAACTTGACACAAAACACATAGGCTTTACACATTACCATAGTATCGATGTGTCTAAACATGTGGGATGGAATGAATGGGTGTGAACTAGATGCAAATGAATTATGACCTAAACACTTAAATATCTTCAAAGAGTTATATTTGACTACAAAATTTTATCAAACTAAGACTCGTCCTCATGTGACAAGATAAAGTGAACTCTTGTAAACAAATAAGCACAATGCACATAAGCCTAAAATATTGATGATTCTACAAATTAATATCGTCTTAACACAATAAGCATAACTAGGATTCATTATGCAAAACTGTTGATATTAACCTATAACACCCTTAAAAGATAAACATATATCATTTTTTTTTCTCTCAATTCCTTTTAAGATATCCTTTTTTAAAATCAAACAAACTAAACAAGTTGGCCTTGGTAATTTTTTTATTTTATTACCTTTAATATATTCATTAGGCTCTTGCCAATGGTGGATTCCCTGCAAAGGAGATTTGCTCCTTTTGTAGCCCTTTTCCCTGTATAATCGTATTTTTTAATAAATCAAACAATCTCATGAGCAACGGTTCTTACAAGAAAAAATCCCCATAGCCACAAAATATGTAGACGATAAGATTGATGGGGGAACATCTCTCACATATCTCAAATATAACATGTGAAGTTAACATTCAAAGAGCTCGTGCATGTATGTGCAGAGGCACATACAAAGTGAATCCGTTAAGAGAATCAAGTTCGAAATAACTCCATGCAAGCATGATTAAGAATAATCTAAGTATTGAAAATCATAACCAAATTTCCTAGTCACGGGAATAACACATAATGAATTGGATTTAAACACACCAATATGCCACACAAAATGTGTAAAATAATTTGTGTGTATTTTGAGTTAGATTGTTTTCAAATTGGTATTTTTAGAATTTTTAAAAAAATTCAAAAAATACCAATTTGAAAACAATCTAACTCAAAATACACACAAATTCTTTTTGTATTTTCAATATGACTCAATAAATGAAAAATCAAAATATAAAAGACTCAAACAACATAAAACTAGCAAATATATATCATGAAGTGCAAAAATTGGTGTATGTAAACATGTGAATACAATCAACTATTAGATATAACATGATCAGTATCATGTGCAAGCAAATGAGAATCAACATGTCTAATATGTAAAGCCTTCGAATCGCATTTCCTAACCCATGTAGGTGTAATATGATGCTCTCGCATTTTGGGAACCTTGATGACTCTATCCTTAGACTTTTTGGGGAAATTTTTAAGATCATATAAAAAATGTCTAAGGTGACCTTTCCTACTGCAATGTGAGCAAGTGTAAACACGGTGACGGGTATTACCTAATGGTTGACCTTTACAAACGTTCTTAGCAATGGTTGACTCTTTTAAACATGTGGTCTTGGCTTGGTTAGCTGAATAATTTGGATCATCAAAGCTAGTTCCACACTTATCATCATTTAGTTGGACCATGACTAAACTCAATAGGCTTTTTCTTAATAACCTCCATCAAACCACTAAGGGTATCTCTCTCACCCTTAATGTACTCTAGCTTCTCTTAAAGATTACTCTCACGTGCCTTGAGATCCTTAATAAAAAAAACTATCATCATTTCCTACAGAACTTTCCTTCAACTTAGCTTTCAACTTCAAGTTATACTTCTTCACTTTCAATGTTTATGCATACACCTCATGGGGGCAACTTAGAGCTCACTCTCCTCCTCCTCCTCTTCATTATCCTTATTCTAATATCAACTCTCTCGACCATCACTTACTTGGGATCTACAAACTATGGCCTCAAAAGTGTCATTTATAGGAATATCTTCATGGAAAGATTTCTCATCAAAGCTTACATGACTTTCCATGAACGCATTGTAGTTGCGCTCAATGGGGGAATCGGGTCCCTCTTTTGGATCACTATCACTAAGGGTGGCATTATACACCTTTGGTTTTTCCCTCCTTCATTTGTTTAATGGGGCACTCAGCTACTTTATGGTCATAATCCTCATAGCCGTAACACCTTTTCGACTCATTCCTCATAAATTTCTCACTAATATTTTAGGTAAGTGATCAACCTTATTATACATGTTTTTGTTAAACGTTTTTGCATCTTCCGATTACTTTCTGAATTTGAGAAATTTCTTGAAATTGTTTGCTATCATGTCCATATCCTCAAACTCATCATCCAAAATAGATGTTTCCTCCTTTTGGTCTTTCAAAGTAATTCCCTTATTTTCTTCATCTCATTCTTGGAGGAAAACATGTCAAGCTCATAAGTTTGTAAGACGCCTATAAGCTCTTCAAGTTTTGTAGAATTTAAAGTACCCAAGGATTTTAAACTGTCACTTTTGAATTAAATCTTTCAGGTAATGACCTTAAGATTTTTTTAATTACTCGATTGTTACATATCTTCTTTCCTAAGTTAAAAGACGAGTTAATTGTGTCAGACAGTCTAGTATAAAACTCATTAAAGGTCTCACTCTCGAACATGTTAATGGTTTCAAACATAGTGGTGAGGTTTTGGAGTTTGGAAGCATTAACAACATTATTTCCTTTATGGTAAAGTTATAGTATGTCCCAAGCCTTTTTAAACGTTTCACAAGTCATAATACGGTGGAACTCCTCTGGGGTAACAGAACAAAACAAAGCATTTAAACCTCGAGAATTATAATTCACTAATCTATACTCAGCCTCACTCAATAATTCTACTAGTTTGGGTATCCTATTCTCTCCAGCAAAGGTTGTTAGTCGGGACCATCCATTAAGTAATAATTTCCATACCCTCTCATTTATAGCCTAAAGTGCTAACTTTATACACATTTTCCAGGATGCATAGTTTTACCCATCAAACATCGGGGTTCTAATACCATCAAATCCACCAAATGCATGACTAACAACACGGGATCAAAACACAATAACTAAGTATTCTAGCTCTGATACCAATTTGAGAATTCCCCAAATACAGGGTGTGCTTAGACAGGGATGGTCCAAACAAAAAAAAAACTATTTTTATATTTCTTTTCAATTTTAAAGGTCAAAACTTTAAACGACTTAAACCTAATAAAATTTGTTCGCCAAATTAAACTGTTTGTTGTTAAAAATCGATTTACCAATTTTTTTTCTTTTGAACCTAAAACATGGATCCATGTGATAAGAAGATAAAATATATAAATCATCCACAACACACCGATATATAAGGAAAATCACAAAAGGAAAAACCTTTGACGACCCAGCCACACATATCACTATGATAAGGTTTTTACAAAGATTAGATAGTAGACTTACTTAATAACTCATCTCCATTACAATCCCTGATGCCCTTCTATCTTCAAACACTCCTCTACAGTTCAACGTAGGAGTCCACCCACGCACGCAACCACAATGCAAGAATCCATGTACGCCTCGATATCCACTAATGAGGCTCAACAACCTTCTATGGAGTTGAAATACAGAACACCGCTTCTTCACAGCAACACAGCAAACCAAATACGGAGTCTAACACACGAAACATGTTCTCAATACAAGATGATGAGAACAAACTTTGGTTACCAAACAAAACATCTCAAAGCATATGATTGTGTAAACTTGGATCTATAAACTCAAAGGGTGAAACTAGGGTTTTGGAACTTTAATCTTCTCTCCCTATATCATATAGTTATCTACCTTTCATCACAAGGTGATTCCACCTTATAATCAAATCTTCTCTCCTATTGATAAACTATTCATTCTTTTAGGAAATATGAAAAGATCGAGAAAACAACGACATAAGAAAATTAATTATAAGAAACAACTAGATAAAATAAAATAAAGTATAAGAAAATTATATGTCTAACAATAATAGCAAGGAGATAATAGTAATATGAGATATGAATCACATGGTATGGTATAAAAACAAAAAAAATGATCAATAATGACAAAACAAGCCAACTATATAAAAATTATCATCAGGATTCTAACATCAAATTCTAAAATGTTCATTGAATGAAATTATGATTATAATGGAGACAATTTGATAGATAATCAATTGAGAATGTATGATCCAAATCCTAACTTAAAAAACATAAAACTAGATAACAACTAACCTATGAACAAATCAAAGGTTATAAATCATCCAAAAAAACATAATATAAATTAATCGCAACCACCAAGGATATAGGATACACCAAAACATGCACACACACACACACACCATCCAATCCCCCCCCCCCCCCCCCCCCACACACACATGTGATGTGATGTGGTTTGGGGGTATAAACGATGTAAAAATAGTGGTGTGTGTTAGATATGTTTTGGAGTTTGTGATGTAAATCTCATTTTTGACCTTTTCAACAATGTTCTTATTTTTAATATTACAAGTTTTATTTAAATCATTTTCCCATTTTAGTAGTTATTAGGATTAGTAAGGATAATCTTAAAACGTTAATATTTAGTGATGTCACCCATGACATCACATGTATGCTTAAATATTCCTTTAGTGGAAGAATATATATCCTCTCGAGCCATTTTCTCCCATTTAGAGAAAATCAATCAATATAACAGAGTTTTTGAAAATGTTTCAATGTTGGAGTGTTAAAAGTGCTGATCGGGATGGACTAACAAATAATAAATTTTAATTTCAATTCAATTAAGCAAGCTTGAAATTATTCAAATTTTAATCAAGCATCAATCACACCAAATTTTCTTTAACTATTAGTCTAATTTTGTCTTGCCTAAAACATTCATCTAGGTGAATAACAAGAATAAAATATACCAATCACACAACATTATGATGTAAGAGGAAAACCCAAAAATTTTAAAAACCTCGGAAGACCTAGCTTATGAAAATTCACTATGATTTCTTATTTATACAATAGTGATAGCTAAAATTATTTCACTTGCCTCAACACCTAATTAACCTTCTTCATAACAACATTGAAAAAATCCACCCATGATCTTCACAATGCGTGCGCCTCACGCGTCTCGGTGCCCACCGATCTTTGGTTAGAAATTTGTCATTGCAAACACATGGAATCCACCGTGCCAAACAAAATATCTCAATGATATAAAGTAAACAATCTTGGGTTAAAGAAACTTGAAATCTAAAACTATCATATTATCTTGATTCTTAGATCTCAAAACTAGGGTTTAAACAACGTTAAAGAGGCTTTTAAATTTTACCTTGAAAAATAGTTCTTGAAACCGTTTTTCATAAAAACTGTGTCAAACCTTAAATTTATAGATTTTCACCAAAAAATAATGACACGCATTACCAGGCATCTCATTCAAATGAAACTCATGGTTTTTCAAATGAGATTGGATAACTCGTTCGAACGATCACAAATCTCGTTTGAACGGACTTCAAATGACCTTTGCAAGAGAACTTTTCTGCCTAGCAAAAATATTTCGCTTGAAGCTCATTCAAATCTCGTTTGAACGAAAACACACACTCGTTTGAACGAAAATAAATGTCTTTTTAACGAAATGCATAAATTCGTTCGAACGACACTAAAACTCATTTGAATGACTTTCCTACAATAAAAAATATTTTCTTAAAAAATCCTCTTTTCAAAAATGGACTCAATAAACTTTTGAACACCTAAACATGAAATACAACGATCAACATAATAAATATTATACCTTTTTAGAGGTTCACTTAAGAAGACGAAACTCGGCATGTAGATGATGTCTCTTTAACTCGACCGTTATGATCTTCCAATTGCATAGGCTTGAAGGACAAACATAACACAATACTAACATATGTCTTAAGCAGATTTGTCCAAGTGGAATAAATCCAATATTACAAATTTAAAATAAACATATTAAAAACTTGACACATTTTGAAAAAATTTCTTACAAATCTCACCGCTTGTTTATTCTGGGATAAAAACAAAAATAAATAAACTAGGTCGTCGAGCTCTAATACCCAATCCACAAACCCCAGAAGGAAAAAGTAAGAACTAACACTTGACCGACACTAACTCTTGAGCATCTTTTCTCTTGTAATTTTTTTGAAACATTGCTTAAACATGCACACGTAGCACACCTTTGAAATGCAAAAATAATATGAAATATATAAACCAAATTTGAAAAACACACCCCCTTTGTAAAAACATCCCCTCTAGACAATATTTATCCCCCTTTTTGTTCAGGAATAAACAAAGGCAAAAATGCATATATGAAACAACTTATCCCCCTTAATGCAAAACATGTGATCATAAATTAAACAAGCATATCATGTGATACGAAGGGAAATGGTAACAATCAACAAACTCGACAAGACAAATAAAAATCATCCAAATGATACCAACTTCATTAATATGAGACACATGATGAGCATGGATTAAATGAGCTTAAAATAAATACCAAATATATCAACACACATATAGCAATAACGCACATGAATATATAGGTATAACACCATAAAAGACACATAAAAACTAGATTTCCACACTCGCATGGCATAAATATGTCTAAACCAAATGGGGTACTGAGTGAAGGCGCATGAACGGGAAACAAAAGAAAATTTACCAACCACTCAAGATAGTCCAAGGAGTTATATTTTATCGCATTAATTTATAAAACTTGGATTTAGCCTCATGTGACAAATAATCTGAACTCATAATGTACATACGTACTAAAGGCACACAGACCTAGAAAATATTGATAATTCTAAAATCAATAGCATCAAACATTAAAGATGAACTAGGACAAACTTGTCTAAACCCATTTGTTTTACCTTATAATACCCTAAAAATATCTATTTAATTTTTCTATTTTTTGATGATCAATTTCTAAACTTTGGCCTTAACAGACATTTTATCCTTCAATTTTCAAAGGCTCTTGCCTATGATGGCCTTTCATGCAAAGGAGATTTACTTCTTTCACATCCTTCCCATTGCACACTCATTATTTTTTCACACTAAAACATTCTCACGAGAAATGGTTTTTATAGGCAAAAATCCCTCAGATATATAGATATTAATATGACAAGATTGATAGGATAACACCTCATTTGGCCCATGAAATTTAAGTAGTTAAAATCCAAAAGATCTCACGCAAGTGTCTACGGAGGCACATAGATGAATCCATTAAGAAAAACCAAATTCTAACAACATCATGACAAGGCATTGTGAGTGCACAAAAATGCTCAATAAAAAGATTCAAGAAAGAAATCACAAAAAGTAGAAAGTAAATGGAATCACAAACAACAACGATGTATCTGGTTTGACAACTTGCCTACATCCAAGGAGAGGTTACTTATTTTTTATTAAGTGTGTCTCAATGATTATAATTTGTTTATCCCCTTTACCTCGGGTTAGGGAGTACAGTTTATACATCTATTTATTACAGAGTTTGATTTGTTTAAGGGACTCCCATAATCATATAGAGGTTGGATATGAGGTCCTTGAATATATCGATCGAGATTCTCAGCACCTGATTTGACCATATACATGAGCTTCCTTCTATAACAAAACTGCTCGTGCAAGGATAAAGCCCCGATTTGGGCCAGACCAAGATAACTTAGGTTATCTTGGCGGACTACTCTCCTGGGCTTATAAAAAGTGGGCTCCTATAATTCCCTTGAAATCTTTGGACTAATAATCATGGCCTAATAGATTTCAAACGGGTTGGAGTTTCAGGTCCTTGTTATGTAGTGAGAGTTTGTGATGGCATCATTATAATAACATGATTTACAACAAGGGCATGCTTGTCTCAAGGAGAGAAATGAAGCGCCAAAATCTTCCTAGGAAATCAAAACTCATCATTTGAGTGTTCTAGTGATCAGTTGAGGTTTACTCAAGCATCTGTTCATTGCATTTGGTCATTCTTACGTGTAGTCTGTTCCTAAGCTCTCCTCTTGCTTCAAAAGTCAAAGTTCTTCTTCTTCTGTGCATTTTAAAACCTTTCTACTGCCTGTAAGCTACAATTTATGTCTCTTCTTTGGTTATTTTACTTTATATTAGCTAGTTACTATAGCTAGGCTTTCTTCTTATCTATTCAGTTATGGCGATGTTAGATGTTAAATCCATAGAGGAATTTAGGCATAAATACAATATCCCTGATTGGGTGATCATCGACTCTGCCCTCTTCCCCATAACGTTCATAGGGTTGATGGGGGGCACTGGATTCACACTCTCTTAATAACTCAAGGGGGTTTGATATTTCCCCCGAACAAGCTGTTTCTGAGATTCTTTAGGTACTTTGCCATTATTCTTTCTTAGTGTGCCCCTAAAGTATGGAAGATAGTTAATAATGCCCATAGAATAAATACTCTCTATGGGATAAATTTAGGTCTTCTTGAGATATCCTATTATTATGTGTTCTCAAAGACCAAAGAGGGTCTATTGTATTTGACAACCAGAAGGGTCGATCGAGTTTTGGTGGTAAACCTCCCGAATTCTCATAATGACTATTGGGAAAATGGTTTTATTACAAGGAATTGTCAGCGCCCTCCATTGATGGAAGGGAAAAGACCATGTGACCTCCCCATTCTTGACTATGGGGAGTCCGAAATAGGTCACTTCCTCTTCTTTGTCTTCTTCTTACTCCTTGTAGATTCTTTCTCATTCTTGTGGCTTACATTCCTCTTCTTTGTGTTTGCAGCATTTAGCAAGAACCAGGAGCCTGATGTCACTGAGAATAATACTCAAGAGTTCACAAAGGCCTGGATCATAAAGGAAAAACTAGTAGAAGGTGATCATCCTGGGTCGACGAACTTTCTCTTGGAGTACAAGAACACATGTACTAGATTTATTGCTCATTCGATTGATCAGGTTCCAATTTTAAGGGCTCCAGTGGTAAGCTCTTCTGAAGAGGAATATTCTGAAGAAGAGGAGGCGAGCGAGGAAGAGAGAAGAAAATGAGGGGAAGAAGTTGGAGGAAAAGAAAAAGAGGAAAAGAAGAAGAAGAAGAAGAAGAAGAAGAAGAAGAAGAAGAAGAAGAATAAGAAGAAGAAGAAGAAGAAGAAGAAGAAGAAGAAGAAGAAGAAGAAGAAGAAGAAGAAGAAGAAGAAGAAGAAGAAGAAGAAGAAGAAGAAGAAGAAGAAGAAGAATACATGGCCCCTCTAGTTATAAAGAGGAGATTAAGACTTCCTGATGATGACGATGACCATGAAGTCTTATTTGGAAATCCTTAAATATTTTTATAGAAAATTCTCCCAAGGCAATGGTACTGGCCCATCTGATAAGGGGAAGGATCAAGAGAGAGAGAAGAAAAGGAGGAAGAGAGAGGAATAAGAGAGAAAGAAAGAAGAAGGGAGGAAGAGAGAGAATGGAATAAAGAGAGAAGAAGAGGAGAAAAGAGATAGAGAGAGAGAGAGAGAAATAAAGGCTAAGACATTAGCTTTGCCATATGCTTGTGGTCCCACTATCCCTAGCCTTGAGGGGGTTAGTGTGGGAAAATCCCCCTCTCTGGACCCAGATCTGCTGAAGTGGTCAGTGCTCACTACTGATCGCGAGAGGTCTTGAGGCTAGGGCCTTTTCAACTTGCTCTAAAGACCACACAGGGGATGTCCCTGGTAAGCCCATCTCACTTGTTTCCTTTCTTTTCTATTTCTTGCTTATGTTATAATTTCCTATTATTTTGTTTTTTTTACAGTTGATGTCTAACTTCACTACCTTCCTGGATAATCATTTTGACAGCTTTAGAAGGGAGGAAGAGCTGAAAAATGCCCTGGAGGCCGATAAGGTGGCCTTAGAGGTCGAGAATACTGCCTTTAACAATGATCGACAATCATGGGAGCGTGAAAAAAAATATGTTTAAGGTTGATGATGTCATGGAGGGTTCTCAGAAGGTGATAGTCGTCGAGAAGTTAGAATTGATGGAGGCCAATAAAGATTTAAATGACAGGGTGGCCAAGATGGAAGGTGACCTTCCCCAAACCAAGGATGATAGCTATCGAGAAGGCTTATACAAAGCTTACGAGGATGTTGAATGCCAAATGGCTTATGCTTTGAAGGTTTCCTTTAAAAAGGGATGGGTTTAGGCTTTGAAAGTGGTTGATACTCCTGCAAGTTCTAAGTTCTTTGCACTTTATTCTCCTAGTCTGGACCCTTTTGTTGAGTATGAAGAAGAAGAGGGTGATGACTAGGTGGCTGGAAATACAGAGATCATCCCTGATGCAGTTGGCGGGAGCACTGGTGCTGGTCAAGAGCAGCAGGTAGTCGACAAGGGGAAGACCAAGGTTGGGGAGGACATGGTGAAAGACTAGGTCTCTCAAAGAATAGGAGTTACCATTTTACTTATACAATTTTATATATTCGTTGGTCTATACCCATAGTTTGTTAACTTCATGTAGTGGCCAGTGGCCCTTTTTCTCTTTGTGATAATGAAATATTTTATCTTTGGCTTATATGTTCATATCTTTGAGTTTATACTAAAGCTTTCTTCTAGTTTGACATGTATTATTTGTAGTGTGTTATTTTAAATCGCTATATTTCTCCTAATTCTCAACTGGGGAGAATTCTTGGACCTGATATCAGTTTACAAGCTCGCAAAGCCTTCGTGAAGATCTAAAAATCACTCAGAGCTAGGAATGAGCAATACAAAAACCATACCAAAGTGATTGTCAAACTGAAGGACGATCTTCAGGAGATGGAGAAGATAGGGGCATCTATTCAAGAGGAAGTTAACTCCCTAAGGGCCCAACTTTTGGCGAGGACTGAGATTGACCAAGTGGGAGAGGTCTTACAGTCTTAGAATGATGCTCTGCGAAAGGAGGTGGAGAGCTTAAAATTCTTCATAAGAGTGTTGAAAGACAACATCAAGAAGTTGAGGTGCTCCTTTAAGGAAAGGTCCGGAGAGGCTTGGGGAGAGAGTGATAATGTTGGTTAGGAATGCCCCAATAAAACTGAAGGAGGCTGAGAACATTGCTTTCTCTCAAGAACAGTTGAGCGCTCTTAAGGAGGCAAGAACCTCGAAGGAATCCAAGATTTGGTACAAATACTAGGTTGAATGTCCTACCTATAGCCATAACCCCTTCTCGATAGGTGATGAATGTATTTTAGCCGATGTCATTCCTCCCCAACTCTTGGACCAAGACCTTGATGAAGATGTCGAGGAATTTTCCCCGAAGCCAGATGATGGTCAGAGGGCAGCTGTAGCAGAATATCTTGCTCGACGCCCTAGCCCCTCTTAGGCTTTTGTATATCTATTTTTCGTTATCTGATTGTAACCTTGTATCTATAATAAAGAATTTTCTTATGTTTTGAGTGTTGTGCTGACTAAACATAGTTTGTTTTTCGTATGTTACTTAGCACTTTCATCGACTTAAATGATGCTAATTTACCAATCGTTGGCCTTAAGTAGGCCAGTACTTGGTTTGAATCATGTTGGGCCTTGGCAACCGACTAATTGATATTTAAGTGTTGGCACTTTGCCATTCATATGTTTGAACATTCTCCCAGTCCATATGCCTAAGAAGTATCATTACATTCACTTTACCTTTGAGGTCGTGTCGTCACACCCACTTAGGCCTAAGTCAGATGATGGAGATAATGTACCTGGTTATTAGGCCATCCACCAGGGCAGGTTTTCTGTGACCAACAGATGTTAGCGACCAACCAAAGTTGACTTTATTGCCTAAGTATCCCCAATAGGGATTTTGTTATTATAGAGGCAACTAATGAGGCCTCTAGTATTAATAATAAGGTCTTAAGCATAATTTGAAATGTTTGCATTAGCCTACTAATCCTGTTCATTAATTATTCAAAATCTGCGCAAAGGATATATCATTGTAAAAGGTGCAAATTTATGAGATAAAATTGAGATGAGTTAAGCTTCCAATGTAAACCTTCAGAATAGATGGGACAGTTCGGCCTTTATTCATAGTAAATTGTCTTATTAAGTAATAAAAACAAAAAATTTTGCTAACTTAAAGAAAAGAAGATCTAAAAGTAGAACTTCTTGAGATTTGTTGTGTTCCATGCTTATGGTATCTCCCTGCCCTCAAGCGTTTTTGCATGATATGCTCCTTGAAAATTATCTCTGATCACTCTAAATGGTCCTTCCTAGTTTGGTCCCAGTTTTTCGTCCGATGGTCTTACAGCACTATCGAGGACTTTTCGCAGGACATAGTCTCGTATTGAAAACTTCCTCAGATTGACCTTTTTGTTGTACTTCTTGGCTAGTTGCTATTGGTAGGGGGAAACTTGATCAAGGATAGCTCTCATCGCTCATCTTCTAGGTCAATTTCAGTGCATAAGGCTTCATCATTGATGCCTTGGTTGACTAGTGTGGTTCTCAGAGTAGGGAGGCCTGCTTCCAGAGGGATGACAGCCTCCATGTCATAAGCGAGGGAAAAATTATGTTTGCCCAGTTGATCTCCTAAGCGTTGTACGATAGGCCCATAGAACATGAGGGTGTTCATCCACCCAAGCATCCTTAGATTTTTCCAAGCATTTTTTTATTCAATCAATCATGGTTTTGTTGGAAGCCTATGCTTGCCCGTTGCTTTGAGGATATGCCACAAAATTCAAGTGGTGCTTGATGTCGTGATCGTCGTAGAAAGCTTTGAAAAAACCACTTTCAAATTGTGTACCATTATCAATAATGATGGTTCTTGGTATCCCAAAGTGAGTTATGATGTTTCTCTATATGAACCTAGTCATGTTAGAGCCTCGAATGTTCGCCAATGGTTCTACCCCAACCCATTTAGTGAAATAATCAGTTGCGACCAGCAGGTACTTGCAATTTCCAAAAGCAGTAGATAGTGGTCCCACGATATCTAATCCCCATTGCGCGAAAGGCCATGGACTAATGAGAGATTTTAGGTCATTGGAAGGCTGTGGAACATAGGTGAGTGCTTTTGGCACTTTTCACATTTGCGAACATATGTGCCAGCGTATTTTTGCATGTGAGGACACCAATATCCCTCATTGATTGCACAAAAGGCTGGTGATCTTTAACCTGCGTGACTCCCACATACACCTTCGTGAAGTTCACTATGTAATTTCTCGACATCTTGTGGGTGAACGCACTGGAGGTAGGGGCCTGTGAATAACTTCTTATAAAGTTTCCCCTTAGGGTTAAGGTAAAAATGAACAACCATGACTTTGATTTGGTGGCATGACTTCTTATTGTATGGAAGTATGTTGCTCCATAGATAATTGATGATGGGATATATCCAACTTGGGGTTATCTATGAGGAGGACTTGTTAGACTATGACTGTATGATGAATATTGGGCTACGCGAGGAACTCAATATGTATTGTCCTTTTCAGGTCAGAGTCAATTGCTAAACTTAGTACTGCTAAAGCATCAGCTCGCAAGAATTGTTAAATCTCCACTTGCTCAAAGTCTTTTATGAGTCCTCTTACTACATCAAGGTATGATGTCATTTGATCATCTTTGGCGTTGAAGTCTCCATTTACCTGCTTAGAGAGAAATTTGGAATCGTCAAATACATTGAGGAATCTTGACCCTAGTAGTTTGGATTTTTAAAAACCAGCGATCAATGCTTCATACTCAGCCTCATTATTAGAGGCTTCAAATCTCAGCCTAATTCCCTGCTTGATTATTACGTCTTCGAGGGTAACGAGAACAATACCTACTCCCGCCCCCTAGAATTTGAGGGTTCATCAACATACAGTGTCCAATTTTTAGACATTACCTCACATGTGACCAATTACTCTTCGTTCACCTGATCTGCTGACCGATCTCATGCTATAAGGATTTTTCCCTTGATAGCAGTTCTGGTTGGAAGTGGATGTCGAAGCTTTCGATCTCGATCGACCACTTCAAAAGACATTCAGAGATGTTAGATTTTTATAGAATGACCGTGAGTGGGTAAGAGGTGATTACAGTTATGGAATGAGCTTCAAAGTAGTTCTTAAACTTCCTCCAAGTGATCACTAAGGCATAGGCAATCTTTTTCAGAGGCAAGTACCATTGTTTAGCATCTAGTAGTGTCTTACTATAGTGTAGTAAACCGAGTGTTGTTCTCCCTCTATTTCACAAACTAAGGTGGAGCTCACGGCATGGTCTGATACTGCTAGGTAAAGGTACTATTGTTCTTCATCATCTGTAGTTACCAATAGTGGAGGCTTACTAAGGTAAGACTTAACCTCTTCCAAAGCTTTCGAGGAGTCTTCATTCCATACTGGGACTTTTCTTTTCTTTAATAGCTGAAAGAATGGTCGGTAATGCTCTGAAGACTTAAAAATGAAGCGATTGAGCTCAATGAGCATTCAAGTAAGCTTTTGAACATCTCCCAGTGTCTGAGGAGGCTGGACCTTAGTGATAGCATTGATTTGGTCTGGGTTTGCCTCAATCCCCCTTTCTACTCACTAGGTAGCCCAAGAATTTTCCTGACTAGGCTCTGGATGAACACTTACTCGCGTTAAGTTTCATTTGATACTTCCTGAGGATTTTGAAGGTTGTTTCTAGATCAGAAAGGTGATTGTCCTTGTTCTTGTTTTTGACGAGCTTGTCGTTAATGTATACTTCCATCGTCCCCATCTGTTTGCTAAACATCTTGGTTACAAATATTTGGTAAGTTGCCCATGCGTTCTTGAGGCCAAAAAGCATGACCTTGTAGCAGTACGAACCAACTGAGGTTATAAAGGAGGTATTATCCTGTTCGGGACTGTATAGCAAGATCTGATGATATGTCGAGTAAGCGTCAAGGAAGCTCATTCTTTCATGAGTCGTTGTGGCATCGACCAGTTGATCTATCTTTAGGAGATGGAAGTTATCCTTAGGACATGACTGGTTGAGGTCGCTAAAATCGATGCATACCCTCTAACTGTCGTTGCTCTTGGGTACTATCACTAGGTTGGATAACCAAATGGGTAACTGAACTTCCCTAATGGATCCTTCATCTAGTAACTTCCCTACCTGTTTCTCCACTACCTTGGCCTTCTCAGGTGACGTTCAGCGAGCCTTTTGAGTAATGGGTTTAAAAGTAGGATTAACGTGTAGATAGTGAAATGCCAAGATGGGGTTAATTCCAGGTAACTCGTAAGACTCCCATGGAAAAACATCTATGTTGATTTTAAGGAGTGCAATCAGCTCTCTTTTCTCCTGATCAGCAAGAGAAGATCCAATCAAAAACTTCCTTTATGTCAAGTTGTCATTAGCTAAAACTTCTTTCAGGCTTTGAACGACCCTATCAGGGGGGTCGACCCTAGTCTCGTCCACCCCTAATCGACTACACCTTAGTTTCTATTTAGAGAGAGCAACCCCTTCCTGGGCTTTCTCATGGACGTCCTCGGGCTCCCTCTTTTACTCTTTCATTGGGCGGATGGCAGCGATGAAACATTTTCTAGCTATATCTTGGTCACTGCGAATTTTGATCACTCCACGGTCTATAAAGAATTTTAACTTTTGATGATAAGTTGATGGAACGGCCTTCATGTCGTGGAGCTAACCATTACACAAAATTGCAAGGTATGGGGACTCGATGTCCATAACTAAGAATTTGATTGACTTCAATATGTTTCCTTCCCTGACTGGCAAGGTGATCTTTCCTAATGGCATGGTAATCCTTCCTGTAAAGCCAACCAATGGAATAGTGGCTTCTTTGAGGTCGGAGACATTCAATTTCAGCTTATGGAACAGGTCCAGATACATCACTTCGGATGAACTCCCCTGGTATCCCAGTTATCAATCCTGAGCGTGATTACTAAAGCGTCATGATGTGGGGTCCTCACCCTGACCAAATCCTCTTTGGTGAACACGATGTGCTTCGTGTAATCAACATATTTTGGTCGTTGACATTTTCCAACTCGATTCTTAGCTAGGTCGATCTGGAAATCTTCCATTATAGCAGTCACCTTCTTGAGTTCCATTCTAACGGCATTGCCCTGAATCTGTTTGAGGTTTGATGCCCCATGAATCACTACAAATTTATGACCTATGTCATCATCGAGGACATTGTCTGTCTTCTGATCGCCATAGGTTATGACCTTCTCTGTTTTCTTGTCAATGTACTCGGTAAGGTGCCCTGCCTGAAATAGCTCTTTCAGATGTGACTTCAGAGCTTTATAATTTTTGGTTCGATGACCACCCTCCTTGTGGAATACGCATATTAGTGCAGTATTTCTCTTGGTAGGATCTCCGCCAACATTCTTTGGCCAATTGATGAAAGGCTCGTCTTTGATTGTGTTGAGAATCTCGTAAATGGGTTCCTTAAAGATTGTGTTAACAACCTAAAATGCCTTATAGGGGTCATTATTACCTCCACCATTAGATCCATTCTTGACCCCATTCTTGCTTCCTTTTTTCTGGGTTCCATTATTTTTTGTCTCTTTGTTCTCATTTGCTCGACCATTGTCTCCCCCATTAGGATGGATTACGTCCTTGACATTGGCATATTTTTTGATACGGGCCATAAGATCATTAATGTTTATGACCTCCTTCTTGGTGAGAGATTGGTGCCTTAAAGGCCGAAAAGCCAATTTTGAAGGATGCTACGACAAATGGCTCCGATCATTCCTCGATCTCATTAAATGCCTCTCAGTATCTTTTGGCATAATCTCTGAGGTTTTCCCGAGGCTTTTTCTTCATAGTGAGTAGTGCATCCATCCTCTAAGGATGGAAACTTCTCATTATAAATCATGTCATGAAATCCTCTGCCAATGCTGCAAAAATCCTGATCAACCTATAGGGGAGCCTCTCAAACCACTTATGTTCTACATCATGTAATCTATAAGGGAATATCTTGCACATTATTGCGTCATTGTGGCTCCATAAGGTCATTACTTGTCGATATTGCCTAACGTGATCTATGGGATCTGTTTTCCCATCGTAGATCTTTCACTTGGGGACCACGAATTTCTTAGGGGGATCATCACATTAAATTTCCCTTGAGAAAGGGTTTTTCATCTGAGAATTTAGAGCTCTCCTATAAATCTCTCTGGTCGATCTCACTCCACAGTGTGACAAATATTGGTCCATCTCCCTAAGGACCAAAATCCTTAAATCCTCACTTCGTCGATCATTATTCCTGCGGTGAATCTCTTAGTGGCCACGCTCTGATCATTCTCACTCTAATTTTCCACGTTCAATTCTCTCCTAGTTATGCCTACGTCTCCTTCCTCGGCTAGGGAAATTTACCCTCTAAGGACTAAGATTCATATCTTGATGCCACCTTATGTTTCTGGATAGATCTCTCTACATTCTTTCTAGTCGCCTTTTGAGGCAAGCATTCTCTTCTTCTTGGTGGCGTGTCGCCTCCTCCTGTTCTCGAAGTCTGGATTCATAGGCGTCAACCAACCTCTAAATATGAGTGAACCTTGGAGGTCCATGACTCTCTTCTGAGGGTTTCCTTTCCTGGAGAAACCTTGTCTTTGAATGTTGGTAAATTTCAGACCTGACCCTAGGAGGGGCAGGCTCTTCCTGAATATCACTGGCTTGTGGAATGTTGCTATTGTGGTGAGACATTGATGGCTTTCTGGCAATGAATGCTTTCATAATAACACAAGTCAATTCCCATAGACGGTGCCAATTATGACTGCAAAAAAGTTCACAATAAAAAGATTCACAAAAGCAATCACAAAAAGCAGAAAGTAAATGGAATCATGAACAACAATGATGTACGTTTTTCAGCAACTTGCCTACATCCACAAAGAGGTTACTTATTTTTTATTAAGTGTCTCTCAACGATTATTATTCATTCGACCCCTTTGCCTCGGGTCAAGGAGTATAATTTATACATCTGTTTGTTATAGAGTTTGAGTTGTTTAAGGGACTCCCATCATCGTATGGAGGTTGGCCATGAGGTGCTCGAATATCTCGAACGAGATTCACGGCACCTGATTTGACCATATCCATGAGTGTCCTTGTCTAACTAAACTGCTCATGCAATGATTAAACCACGATTTGGGCCGGACCAAGATAATTTAAGTTATCTTAGTGGGATACTCTCCTGGGCTTGTAAAAAGTGGGCTCCCACAGGCATGATTAAGAAACAATCCGAGCCATTATAAATTATACTCTAAGCCACATGGAAAACATGAAATGAATGGGATTCAAACAAACCAATATGCTACACAAAATATGTAAAACTAATTACAAAACAAACAAAAAATATTTTTGAGTTTTTCAAAAATGACTCAACAGACATACAACTTTTTATATTTTCCAATAAGTCTAAAAAAATAAAGAATCAAAATACAAGACACACAAATATAATACAACTAGTCATAACGTATATCATGAAGCACAAAAACTAGTGTTTGAATAACATGAAAATACAATTACTCATAAGATATATCAAGTGACGAATCATGCAAAAACATGCAATGATCATTTAATGCCTCGGGTTTTGGAAGCCATGGTGACACGGGATCTAAACTTTCTAGGACCACTTCTAGGATCATTATAAAACTTCTGAAGGTGACCTTTTGCCGCACCCCAACTTAATGAAGTTAAAACCACCCTTTTATTTAGAGATAAATTCCCATTACATAATATTGTACTTGAAATCTCTCATAAATAGCACATGATTTTTTTTCAAGGATATGGTTAGATGAAAACATAACTACTTTTACAAATAACTTACAAGTACCAAAAAAATTTACTCACATAAGTTTCTTAGTTTAATATTTACCCAAAAAGCTTTTTGATATTCAACCCACGTTATTTATCCTCCACTCTCCCGTTTAACATCCTAACTTGGCAGTGAACTCCAAACGATAGGCATACCTGAAACATAACATTATAGGAGTGTAAGAAATACAAGCTTAGTGAATGACCATATACCACACATACACCACACATATAACCAATTTGAATGACCATTTTTATTTTCTAATGTTATAACCCAACAGGAATTATGTAACTCTCGCAAGCCTGGCCCATCATAGTCCAATTAACCCACCACGGTTAAGGGGGACCACCACATCCCATAATTAGGCCCAAGTACAACAAATATTTAAGCTGGATTAACGTGACCGCCACATCCCGTAAGACCCACCACGGTCATTAACATTAGATAGAGGACCCACCAAATTCCATAACATTAAATAATTTTGCTTAACATTTTTAATCATATGCATATGTTTCAAAAATACCACATCGGTCCATAAACAGTTTAACACGTGTATTTAACTACACAATTCCATATTAAAATATAAGCATTTATATTTCATAGGGAAGGTCAATCATATTGAAGTTGGTACTAACATTAATACCAAAACTATTCCCTTAGTATGGCAATATTATCCACTTGCCCACCTAACAGTTCAACATCATTAGTATTTGAATACACCAAATAGCATTAAACTCAGTAGCGCATCACATCAATTGGTAAATCTGAAATAACACAAAAAGAAATTAAATATGATACTTAACATTTCTATAACACCAAGTGTATTAGGGTTCTAACACAATTTACAGAATAAAATTACGAATTTTCTAGACAATTTATGCCCATTTCTTTACTATATATCAAATTTTCCCTATAGGCTCCCCTATTGTTTAGTCAATTCCATAATTTTTAATAATTTTTATCCATCATAACCTTCCATGATATTCCACCCAATATCAACAAAGATCTTGAATAACACAAAATTAAAGTTTCGTAATATTTTGAGTTCATTTGCTATGTCAGCAAAGCATCAAACACGTGGTGTGCATACTTAGTCTTATGGGGCAGATTTTATACCTGAACTTCAAACTATCACAGAAGATTCATTCCTTGATATTTTTACATAATCTTTGGATATGTTATACAAATATTATTATATTTTAATCTCCAATTTTAATTACTCGATTTCAATAAGTATTCCCTGATTTATGCCATTTTTAGAACAACTAGGTTAGAATAGAACATTAAAGCATAACTTAACATTTTTAAGCATACATAAATGTCACCTTGATTATCAATCATGGAAACACATACTAAACATGTTTTAATACAAATAACCATTATATACATGAATTTCCTAAATCAAAAGCTCCACAAGAAGGTGATTCAAATGTAGGATTTAAAATTAACATCTATGATCCTAACACGCGTTCTTACATATGTTCTTAAGCCATCCTTGTTTTAACACAATATGGCAATATGGGTATCATTAAATCTTTATCCAAATCAGAAACAAAAACATAGCGAGTGTATAACTCATCCATGTGACCAACTTTAATAAAGAAGTAATTACCTTATAAGTACTCACTCCTTGATTTATAGAAATTTTCCAAAGTAATTCTTCCTTAACTTCTCATTTTCTCTCTCATTAGGCCAATTCTTCCCAAGATTGTAATATGAAATGAGCAATATGTCAAAGGCCTGATATATACCCATAAAAAACGTGGCCATGAGACCATGTGACTATTTTAAGGTGGTGGTATGTGATTGGAGTGACAAGAGGTCTAATAAGATAATTTCACTAATGACAGACTTGTCCCACATTGGTAAAATTACCATAACTCACTATTACGGGCCTCGATTTACTCCATCTTTACTTCTACGCGTAGATAACTTATATATATACAACTTTCGTATTGTGTTTCCCAAAATCATAAAATTAGTACACCTAATTTGGGCTCGAACAAAAGAGTAATAATTTACTCAAAATTTCAAAACTTTCACATTTGGCGACCAAACATCGCCACTTCACACGAACACCCTAGTTTACATTTATAAACATAATGATGCATTAGAATCATATTTTCATGATTCATTTAACCACATAACTAATCATATGATCTAAACATGTTATCCCTGATCATAAGCTCGATTATCATCTAATGTAAGCAACACATATATCACATGAGTATGCATCCCCTAACATGATAAATTACATATTTAACACCCATAACCAACTTATACGTAATCATGTAATTAACATTCCTAATCACATTTTAGGGCCTTACAATTCTACCCCTCGTATAAAAAATTTGTCCTCAAAATTTAACGCATAAGAAACTTACCAAACAGATGAGGATATTACTTCTTCATGTTATCCTCTCCTTCCTAGGTAGTATACTCCACATTTTGACTTCTCCACATTACCTTAACTAACGGAATAGTTTTATTACGTAATACGTGCTCTTTTCGATCTAAAATAGCAATTGGTTCCTCCACTTAGGTCGAGTCATATTGAAGCTCTATCATTTGTGAAGTAAACACATGTAAACGATCTGGTATATACTTAAGTAACATCGATATATGAAAAAACATCATGTATCTGAGATAATTCTGGTGGTAATGCCAACTTATAAGCCACGGCTCCAATTCATTTCACTATCTCATAAGGGCCAATTTACCTAGGACTCAATTTTCCCTTCGTTCCAAATCTCATAACCCCTTTTCAAGGATTAAGCACGTAGGAATACTCTATCACCTTCTTCAAATTTTAATTATTTCCTTCGATTGTCTGCATAACTTTTCTGTCTAATTTGCACCACCTTCAAGTGATTATAGATAAGATTAATCTTTTCACTAGTCTGCTGCATAATTTTTGGCCCAAATAGTTTTCGTTCTTCTACTTCAATCCAACACACTGGAGTTCTACATTTTCTCCCATATAAAGCTTCAAAAGGAGCCATATAAATACTCAAATGATAGTTATTATTATAAGCAAACTCTATTAGTGGAAGTGTTCATCCCAATTGCCCTTGAACTCCAATACACAAATTCGTAACATGTCTTCGAGTGTCTGGATCATTCTTTCTTACTGCCCATCAGTTTGAGAATGAAAAGATGTACTAAATTTCAATTTAGTCCCCAAGGTTTGTTGTATACTAGGCCAAAAGTGAGAAGTAAACTTAGGATCTCAATCAGAAATAATAGAAAGAGGTGCACTATGTAATCTAATAATCGCATCCATATATATTTTGGCATATCTATCCATGTAGTAAGTAGTTTTAACAGAAAGAAAATGTGCAGACTTTGTCAACCAATCAATGACAACCCAAATGGAATCAAACCCTCGTGATGATTTTGGTAAACCTATAACAAAATATGTAGTAACATGATCCCATTTACACTCAGGAATAGGTAAGGATTGTAGTAAACCACTAGGCTTCTAATGCTTCACCTTCACTTGTTGGCAAACTAGACATCCAGCAATGAAATTTGCAATGTCGTATTTCATTCTCGGCCACCAATAACATTATTTCAAATCTCTATACAGTTTCGTGCTCCCTGGATGCATAGCATATAAAGAACAGTGGGCTTCTTCTAAAATTGTTTTCCTCAAATCAGGCACATTAGTACACATAAACGGTTATCGCACATAATACTCTCATCATCACGAATAGAAAATTTGCTTGCTTTACCCTTTTTCATACCATCTCTAACTTTCTCCAATTCTATATCTCCTGTATGTGCTTGTCTTATCCAATCTATCAGCATAGGTCTGACATTTTAAATGTGTTAGTATTCCACAAGACTCATTTAAAGTTAATTCACTCCCATTAAAGTTCTCTCTCTCAGGAGGTCAACTTGAATGCAATAAATATAAGATACTCTGTCTAGAGATTTTCTACTCAAATCATTAGCAACAATATTATCCTTACCCAGATGGTGATGTATTGTGCAATCATAATCTTTTATAAGTTCCATCCACCTTCTTTGTATCAAGTTCAAGTCCTTTTGAGTAAACAAGTATTTTAAACTTTGATGGTAAGTAAAAATTTCATAACTAACACCATATAAGTAATACCTCAAAATCTTTATTGCAAAAACTACTGTGGCCAACTCAAGATCATGTATAGGTTAGTTGCGTTCATGTATCTTTAACTATCGAGAAGCAAAAGCAATTACCTTTCCATATTGCATCAACACACAATTGAGTCCTTGATATGAGACATCACTATAAATATCTAAATTTTCTGTACCCATTAGAATAATTAATATTGGAGTTGATGTTACCTTACCCTTTAAATTTTCAAAGCTTTTCTCGCAGTCGTCATCCCACGCAAACATGTTCTCCTTTCTATTAAGATTAGTCAATGGAAATGCAATAGAACAAAACCCTGGTTTAAATCTCCTGTAATATCCAGCTAATCCCAGAAAACTATGTACTTCTATCACAATAGTTGATCTTTCCCAATTCATTACGGCTTCCACCTTCTTAGGATCAACACAAATGCCATCAGCAGAAATAACATCTCCCAAAAATACTACTTTGTCTAGCCAAAATTCAAATTTAGAAAATTTAACATATAACTGCTTCTCTCGCAAGGTCTGTAAAATTATACGCACATGGTGTTCATTTTCCTCTTTGCTATGAGAATATATCAAAATATTAGCAATGAAGACGATAACAAAAGAATCCACATATGGGTGAAATATGCGGTTCATCAAGCATTTGTTAACCCAAATGGCATCACAAGAAATTCATAATGGCCATACCTGGAACGAAAAGAAGTTTTAGAAATGTCACAGTCTTTTACATTTAACTGATGATATCCCGATCTGAGATCAATCTTGGAAAATACTTTGTCTCCTTGTAACTGATCAAACAAGTCATCAATGCAGGGTAGTGGGTATTTGTTATGGACTGTCGCCTTATTTAATTGATGATAATCGATGCACAGTCTCATGGTTCCATCTATCTTCTTCACAAACAATATTAGGGATCCCCATAGGATACACTAGGCCGTATAAAACCATAATCTAACAAATCTTGTAACTGTATTTTTAGCACTTTCAATTCTGTAGGTGCCATACAATATGGTGCAATTGATATCGGTGCAGTGCCTAGTACCAAATCAATCATAAATTCTACCTCACGGTCTGGTGTCTGGGAAGTAATCTGTAAACTCATTAACTACTGGTATATCTGATAGTTTTCTAGCCTCTTGCCGTGTGTCCACCACATGATCAAGATACCCTGACACCCTTTCCTTAACAATTTATAAGATTTTATAGCATAAATCAAACATGTTGGAGTGACATTATGTTCCCCAATAAATTTAAATCCAGGTTCATTCGATAACTAAAACACTACCTCCTTTCTAAAGCAATTTAAAGATACATAATATGAGTCCAACCAATCCATACCCAGTATCACATCAAAGTCACACATATCAAGAGTTAACAAGTCAACTTGTAATTCTTTTTCACCCACTCACGCCACACACTCCCTATACACCCTCTCAATAAAAACTAATCCCCCCCAAGGGAGTAAAAATAGCTAAACTCAAATCTAAAGATGATAATGGTTTATTAAGATTCAACAAGAAAAATTAAGACACGAAAGAATGTGTAAAACCAGGATCTATCAACATATAAGCATCTTTATCAAAAATAGGAATTGTACTTGCCACTATGTTAGGCATAGCTTGTGCATCTTATCATGTCGGTGCAAACACTTTTCCTTGGTCTTAGTTTTTAGACGTGCCTCCTCTACCTCCCCTGTGTACATTCGGAGTAGAAGTGCTACCTCCTACCATCACACTTCCAACTAATGTTGTAGCTCCCATCATTGGATAATTCTTCCATAAGTGCCCTGGTTGATGACAATGGAAACAGAAAGTTGTCGTCTCAGCTATTGTACACTCCCGAGACATATTTCCTTGACCAGCACATCTATAAGAAAATGTGGCCCTCGGTCCCAATGCGAATGCATATTCTGACAGACTCATTCCAGTCCTTCCACTTCGATCTTGAAATCTTCCAGGTGCATTTCTGCTATTTTTAAATCCCTGGTCCTTAGGTATTCCTTAAGCTACACTTTGAGTTGAGGTTCCCGACTCCCATTCATATGATTTTGTACTATCGTGTATAGCTTTCTTCGAATGTTCAGCTTGCATTTCTTTCATTGACTTTTCAGGCACCATAGATCTATCCACTAGGTCCACGTAATTTGTCATCTTCATATTAGCAACCATGGTTTTTATATATACATTTAACCCAGTCAAAATCAATCACATTTACTTTCTTCTATCCTCACTAAATCAGGTGCAAATCTAGATAAGGATATAAACAAATTTTCATACTCTACCACTGTTCGGTTCCCTTTTTTCAGCATGATAAATTCTTCCTCTTTCACTTTCCTGTAAAGCCTTGGGAAATATTTTTCAAAGAACACATTCACAAAACTTTCCCATGTAATTGGTAGAGGATTTTCTGGCACCACTCCCCCAATCATAGTAAGTAGCCTTTCTGTAGTATCCCACCATAACTTTGCAGCATCCTCTAACCTAATGGTTGCTAACAAAACCTTTTGTGCATCTCACACTTCCATCACCTTGAATATTGTTTCCATCTTTCTAATCCACCCCTCTACCACTAACATATCAGTGGTCTTAGTAAATGCTGGAGGATTTAAATTCATGAACCTCTCATGTAATTTATCCGTATCTCCACTAGGTGCTCCACCTCTCGCTTATTCCACTAGTTGTGCCACATCATGTAATATTCTTCCCACATCATCCATAGGTTGTTGTTGCACCTCTGGTTCATCCACTTCAATATGTTCATGTCCTTTCTGACTACTAGGTACATAAGATGGATCACCCTCTTCTCTATCATTTTGCTCGTGTTGATCTGTCACTTACTGCAATATAATTAAGTTAAACAAAATACAATAGCACTAGTTTAACATTAACATTGTTAGTCAAAACCCTGACGCATAACAAACTCACTTTATATTATCCACTTTCAGTCTAGACCCTCACACCCCATCCAAACCTAATAACCATGCTCTGATACCGGGTTGTCGCACCCCGACTTAATGAAGTTAAAATCATCCTTTTATTTAGAGATAAATTCCCATTAAACAATTTTGTACTTAAAATCTCTCATAAATAGTACAAGATTTTTTTTCAAGGATATGGTTAGATGAAAACATAACTACTTATAAAAATAACTTACAAGTACCACACAAATTTACTCACATAAGTTTCTTAGTTTAATATTTACCCAAAAAGCTTGTTGATATTCAACCCACGTTATTTATCCTCCACTCTCCCATTTAACATCCTAACTTGGCAGTGAACTCCAAACGATAGGCATACCTGAAACATAACATTATGGAAGTGGAAGAAATAGAAGCTTAGTGAATGAACATATAATACACATAAACAACACATATAACCATTTTTATTTTCTAATGTTATAACCCAATAGGAATTGTGTAACTCTCGCAAGCCTAGACCTGCCACAGTCCAATTAACCCAACACAGTTAATGGGGACCACCACATCCCATAATTAGGGCCGAGTACAACAAATCTTTAAGATGGATTAACGGGACCACCACATCCTTTAGGACCTTACATAGTCCTTAACATTAGATAGAGGACCCGTCGCAGTCCATAACATTAAATAACTTCGCTTAACATTTTTAATCATATGCATATGTTTCAAAAATACCACATCACTCCATAAATAGTTTAACGCATGTAGTTAACTGCATAATTCCATATGAAAATATAAGCATTTATATTTCATAGGGAAGGTCACTCATCTTGAAGTTGATACTAAGATTAATGCCAAAAATATTTCCCTGGTATGGCAATATTAGTCGCTTGCCCACCTAACAAGTCAACATCATTAGTATTTGAATACACCAAATAGCATTAAACTCAGTAGTACATCACATCAATTGGTAAATCTGAAATAACTAAAAGGAAATTAAATATGATACTTCACATTTCTATAACACCCTATGTATTAGGGTTCTGACACAATTTTTGGAAGAAAATTATGAATTTTCTAGAGAAGTTGTGTCCGTTTCTTTACTATATAGCAAATTTGCTCTATAGGCCCCCCTATCGTTTAGTCAACTTTCAGAATTTTTAATAATTTTTATACATCATAACTTTTCGTGATATTCCACCAAATATCAATAAACATCTTGAATAACGTAAAATTAAAGTTTCATAATTTTTTGAGTTCATTTGCTATGTCTGCAAAACATTAAACACGTGGTGTCCATACTTACTCTTTTTGGGGTAGATTTTATACGGGAACTTCAAACTATCACCGAAGATAGATGTAATACCCCGTAATTTTATTGATATTTATTTAAGGGATTAATTAAATTAAATGAGAATTAATTGGCCATTAATCCGGATATAAATACTAACGAGATGTGAGTTGGTATTTGATTATGATGTTAAAATTTATTATTTCTGAGTATGTATGGTAATACATGAGTATTGATGATATTTAAATTGTCACGGGATAGCTATACGGCAATTTAGAAAATTTAATTGGGATGCGCGTGTCAGTCGCGTCAGGAACGTAATTAATTGAATTAAAAAGTGAATTATATTTTCATTAACCGAATGGTCATTTTGAGTGCGCCAACGTGTCCAGATGGGTCGAAATAGTCAGAAAACACTAGCCGGGGGTTTAGTTTGGGTCCCGGGTCACTTTTAGGCCAAACCGGCAATCTAGAAGGGTATTTTAGTAATTTTAAAAATAAGGGAATTAAAACCCACGAAAATTAGAGCTAATATTTATTATTTTAAAGGGGCCACTAAGGCCATTACCATCAAAAAGTTTTAGAAGTGGGCTACGGGAGTTAGAGAAGAGTTTCCATAGGGTTTCAAACCTAAAACACTCACCACCATCAATTGGAGAGCATTTGTATCTGATTAAAGGAGAGAATAAACCTCGAATCATCGACAACACATCTGGAAAATGAATCTAAGGCAAGTGATTTAATATTTTTAAGTGCATTGAATATTTTCATCCATGTTTAGTGTAGAAACTATTTTTGTCTTGAAAGTGTTGAGGAAAACTAATAAAATTATTGGAGAAACTCTAAAAATTGGGTTAGGATTTGCATGTAGAATGATGATGGACTAATTTAGTATTCGGAGAGTTAGATATGATGATTTAAAAATGGATTTTTGATGAGTAATTGGGCATAATAAAATTATGGGTTCATGTTCAAAGGGTTTGGGAAATATTTGGAGATTTATGTTAATTCCATGTTGATTTGTAAGATCTGACCCCTAAAATATGTTAAGGAATGACCTAGGGTGATTAGAAATGGTTTATAAACGTTAGAAAATAAATTGGATGGTCTTAGGGTGGATTTAGAGAAGAGAAGAAATGAGAAAAACAGACTTGAGAATTTCTGGGCTTAAACTGCCATCTCGTTACAAGACCTGCCCAGGTCGTTCAAACGACCTCGTTCGAATGAACTTCTAACGAGATGACAGTATCCCTTCTAACGAGTTGGTAGTTCGTTTGAAGCCTTTCATTTGAACGACACTCGTTCGAACGACCTTGTTCGAACGAGATTTCTAACGAGTTGACAGAATGGCCTTTTAGGCCTGATTTTATTTCTAGTGACCCGTAGACTTACTTATATGGTGAGATAACCTTCCCTTATTAACTAGTGGGTATAGTTGTGATATTGGGGTATATTGAGGAGTAAAACTTAGGATCTTGTGGTAAACCGAATGACATTTGTGGATTGGGAAGCGAGTACCAAATTACGACGTGAGAAGAGTTGATAACTTATATACATATAAACCGGGGACTTGTGAGTTGCATAACACTAAATGTTGGTATAAGAATGAGAAGTATACCACTAATAAAATATTGTGATATCTAAGATGTGTTAATGCTTAGTATATGTAGTTATCTGTGTATAACATACCTACCATACTTGCTATCATGGGAGGTCGACGTTCGATCAGGGCCATCTAATCTTTGTGTGCCTACGAGGGGATTTAGATTGGTACCTCGAGGACATAGGTCAGAGAAGGACTTATTGAGAAGTTAATAAGTCTGCTGATCATGGGAGCGTAGGTATGTGCGTGACCCATGTGATGTGAACTATGTTCGCCTCCATTGTTTGTGATTGTTGTTTAATGAAACGATTCCTGAGAGATTCGGAATACGTGGTCCTTATGTAGGTGATGTACCGGGATTGGATAACAGAGTATGTGTGCACCGCAGCTTAGTCTCGGAGTGCTAGTATTGTATAGTTATGATTAGAATAATATACTGTTAATTGAAATGAATTGTCAAGAATAAATGTGAGTATAAATAACAGCAACGGTTTGTAAAGTGAAAATGAAAGATCTTCAGTAATTAGTAGTACTAATATGGGAAACTGTGTAGCAAGGCATAACACTCTATTAAATAGAATATGCTGGGAATTTAATTGGATATCGTATAGTAATGTTAGATTTTGTATCGGACTAGTTAGATATGGGAATAACTAGAATGGGTACGGGTACGATAGGAGTGCACAATTAGTTGAGAGGTGAGGAACTCATGTGAGTGCACACACTATCATGTACTTTATTTTCATTGTTTAATGATATTAAACACTTGCAAATTTTTAAACTATTTTCACAATCGGGCTCTGACCCGTTTGCTTTCAAATCTATTTTGTAAAACCTTTTAGGTGCCCAGTCACAAGGACACCATACATAGGAGTTATATTCAGGTGACGTGCTGTAACTGCTGTGGAAGTTACAGGACCTTGACAGTAGATGCCTCCTTTTTCGATCTTGACTCCATTATCATATTTTTCTTATTTGTTGGGCATATCGCCCCATTCCTTTTAGAGACATCTTACTTTTTCAGTTATTTCAGACTTTGGGTTGTAATTAATTTAGTGATGCTGATTTGGTATTTATTTATTTTAGTATTTGGATTGTTGTGAGGAGTATTCCTTCAGACTCATTGTTATTTGATGGTTATTCTATTGTGACTATGTTGTGGTGGTTATGTTAGCATTTCATAATTTACTTATTGTATGTTAATCGGATTTAATTAAAATTGACAACTCACTTTTTAAATATTAGGTGGCTAGTAATTGTTAAAACGTTTTTTACAGTGATGCTATGAACTGAACCAACTTGGCATTTTGTATTAATTTAATAAAGGATTAGCTACCCGGTATTTCATTAGTCGGGGTGTCACACTAGATTACTTGATATTTTTACATAATCTTAGGCTATGTTATACATATATGAGTCTATTTTATTCTCCAACTTGAATTACTTGATTTCAATACGTATTCCATGATTTATGCCATTTTTAGCACAACTAGGTCGGAATAGAACATTAAAGAACAACTTGACAATTTTAAGCATACATAACCCCCACCTCGGTTATCAATCATGAAAACACACACTAAACATGTTTTAGTACAAATACCCATCATATACAAGAATTTCCTAAATCAAAAGCTCCACAAGAAGGTGATTCAAATCTAGGATTTTAAAGTTAACATTTATGATCCTAACACGCGTTCTTACATATGTTCTTAAGCCATCCTTGTTTTAGCGCAATATGGCAATATGGGTATCATTAAATATTTATCCAAATCAGAAACAAAAACATAGCAAGTATATAACTCATCCATATGACCAACTTTAATGAAGAAGTAATTACCTTATAAGTACTCACTCCTTGATTTATATAAATTTTCCAAAGTAATTCTTCCTTAACTTCTCATTTTCTCTCTCATTAGGCCTATTCTTCCCAATCACGTTTTAGGGCCTCAAACCTTTCCTACTACAGTGTGTGCATGTGTAGACTTTAGAAATGTTATAACTAGATTAACTTTTTCTAACATCCTTGGCAACGTTTGATTCTCTCAAAACTTTTGTCTTAGATTTAGGAGCGAAATTCTCTAGATCATTGTAGCGTAGACCAATCTATCATTTTCTATTTGGACGGTTCTTAAACTTTTATCCAACTTTTTTTATCGAGATCCCAAATCAAATTTGACACAACTTGAATCTCTTAATTCATCCTCTAACTTCAAAATCCTAGATTCAAATAAAATCTTATATCTTCAAACTTTAGGGACTCCTTCTTCCAATTTTCGTATATTATCAAGCTTATATATCTCCTCCTCAACGTATGAGATCTTATCCTAAGAGCCTTCTCGTGTGCCATCATATGTGCATTTCAAAATTTCCCATGCATCTTTAGCGCTCTCACAAGTCATAATCCTTCTAAATTCTTCAGTTGTGACAGTATAACAGATAGAATTCACACCCTTGAAATAAATGTCAAGGCATCTTTTTCATCCTTTGACCAATGGGAATGCGCTTTAATTAAACCATTCTCAGTATGAGGAGGCCACCCTTTCTCCACGGAGTTCCAAACATTAGAATCGATAGACTTTAGGAAAAATCTCATCCACGCCTTCTAATAGGGATAGTTTTCATTATCAAATATGGGAGGTTGGATAGTGGAATTACCCTTACGGTTAAAATCTATCTAAAAACTCAAAAAATGCACTAAACAAGGATCAATACAATAACGTAATGAAATCCACTCTGAAACCAATTTGAGAATGCTAGAAGGGATGGATTAATAAATACAAAATTTTAATTTTAATTTAATTATCTAAGTGCGAAATTATTCTAATTTTAATAAATCAATAATTCAACAAAAGTTTTGTAAACTATTTGTGCAATTTATATTGCATAAAACATCAATCTAAGTAAATAGAAAGAATAAGATAAACCAATCACACAATGTTGCGATGTACGACGAAAACCCACGATGGGAAAAATATCAGACGACCTAGCCTATGTAAATTCACTATGATATAGGATTTATACAACAGTGAGAGAAAAACTTACTTCACTTGACTCGACGCCTTCAAGCCTTGATGTAGTCTTCACTACTTGAACCTTCTTCAGGGAAACACGGTAGGAATCCACCCACGATCTTGACACTGCGTATGTCTCATGTATTTTGTATCCATTAATATTTGCCTAGAAAGCTATCACTGTAGACACATGGATTCCACAATACCAAACGAACTCTCTCAATGAAGCAGAGTAAATAATCTTTGGCTCAATAAACTTAAGATCTCAAACTACCATATTATCTTGATTATTGGATTTCAAAACTAGTGTGTAAATAGTGTTAAAATCTTGAAAAATAGTTTTTAAACCGTAAAACTTTGTGACAAACCTTATATTTATAGATTTTTAGAAAAAATAAGAGACACACATTACAAGGAATCTCATTCAAATAAAACTCAAGATTGTTCAATTTTTTTTTACTGGACCCTAAGGTCATTTGAATGAGACCACAAATCTTGTTTGACCGGACATCAAATGATCTTTGCGTGAGAACTTTATTCCAAGAAGAAATATTTTTCTTGAAGCTCATTGGAAGCTCATTTGAATCTTATTTGAATGAAAACACATAACTCGTTTGAACAAAAACAAATGTCGTTTGAATAAAATGCATAAACTCATTTGAATGCCATTAAAACTCGTTCAAAAAACTTTTCGAAACCAATAATATTTTCTCAAAAAATTCTTTTTCAAAAATGGCCTTAATAAACTTTTAAACAACCAAACATGAAATCCAGGGATTAACGCAATACATATTATGCCCTTTTAGAGATTCCATGGAAGAATAAGAAACTCAGCACATAGTTGATATTGCTTTAACTCGGTCGTTATAATCTTCAAATTTTATAGGCTTGAAGGACAAACGAAACGCAATCCTACCTATGTCACAAGCAGTTTTTTCCAAGTGTAATTAAGCCAATATTACAAATTTACAATAAACATATTGCAAACATAACACATTGTGAAATTTTTCCTTGTAAGTGTGCTTTCTTTGTGATGTAAATGCATTAGAATATTTACACACACACATACATTTAAAGAATAAATGAAGAAGATAAATCCCACACATTATAATTCATTCATAATATTTAGTTGTTACAAAATCCAATGCTACATGGGTATTTATAAGTCCCAAATACTTGGTGGACAAGATAAGTGTAATTTCATGGGATATGTCATAGGCTTTGTGGTCCAAGCTATGACATTTCTATTCACAACTAACCTAATTAACAAGTTTTTAAATGAATATCTATTAATTCTACTTATAATAAAACAACAGCACGTGCCACATTTCAACATAAATCATTATCCCCTATTTTGAAATAGCTTCACCTTGATTTTTAAGGGTGAATTTGTGTCATCTCCACTAAATGAACAAAAAAATTAAAAACATTTTTGTCATTTATTGGGGGTTCTCTTGGAATTTTTCAGACCAAATAGAATGTTTTCTAACTTTTAAACATTTTAAGTCCTCAGAACTAGACATCATCCCCCCGAATCAAGCCTCAACCCTCAGCATGGTCATAATTAACCTTGGTCTCTTAAAAAAACGAATCATTTTCACAACTACTAACACCCACTAAAATTTTGATACAAAAGAAGTTAACACTCATGACTTCTATCGGTGTCTATCTTTTGATGACCTTTCACTTATCATGAGATCACCCATCAAGGGGTTCTATATTTCATTTGCAAAGGAACTTAATTTGGTGCGATATCCATTTCAAATTTAGCACACTTCACTTTCACTACAATCTATCATATATTCTCTTATATCACCTTCAACCACCACTCCACCACCATCATCCACACACTAGAAATCAGTAAACAAGTAGTTCAAAACATAATTCAAAATGGCTTGAATGTCCAAACCTTTTATTTTTATAAGTCTCATAAATGATACTTTTCATATTCTAGTATTCTTATTTCATTTATATTTGTCGTATTTCGTTTCTATCATTAATACTAACTTTTTACTTTATATATATATATATATATATATATATTCAAGTCTATTTTTATAAACTAATATAAAAATAATACTTACCAATTCATAGTGTTCTCACATTTTTCTACACCTTCACAACACTTCACATCCTTTTCATAAATCAAAAGAAACACCCTAGATTAGGATTGTGGTTTAGACCCCAACCTTGTTTCTATTATGAATTACGTGGACTTTAATGTCTTTTTTGGCTAAAAAATCATCCCAAAGCTATTTTAGGATTCAAGCCTTTTTTTATCTATTTCATTTAATCATTTCCATGTATTATAATATTATTAATGTAGTTAGTACATTTTAGTTTTTTACATCTATTATCCTTTTGGCGATCCCGTATACGTGTACTCACTTTCTATTAGAGAAATAATGATTTTGGGACGTCCCTCACATTTTAGCTATTTTATACATTTCTCTTAGGATGTTATTCATGTTTACTTATTTTATCTCATTAGGAGGATTCATTCCAATCCTTCACATGATGTGTATATGATGACTCCACACCTCACACACATAAACACACTTGCACATTTATAAATACATTCACTTTGTTCACTTTACACGCACGGCTCATTTTCCAAATATACACATATTCATGCATTTAGGAGATGAAGAACTTTTGTTATCTCCCATAAGAGATCGAAAGGCTAGAGTGGAACACATTCCCACTCCATAATATAGTCTTCGAGCCCATATCCCACTTGATTTCGCATGCACTAATTGTCTTTTTAGCTTAGAGATGGCTTCTTCTTTTACATGTTTAGAGTAAAATAGGTTGACGAATACGATCTCTGTCTGAACGTTCACATGCCTTAAATCACCAAAAAGACTGTTTGTATCCTTTTGCCACCACACGCGCGGGAGTGCCAAAGCCGAGAGAGTGTGCGCACCGTCGGGAGGGTCCGGGATGTACACAATGGCAACTATGTTGGGTATATTCCAAGGTATAAACTCCATTTACATGGATTTTGTTTTTGCACTCCTAGATCTTCTCTTATATATGTATATATCTTCTCACTTGTACATCTACTTATATCATCTTCTCTTGTATATTCTCACATGTTCCATATGAAATGCTCATAGTATGTCGCCCATGTATATTTCTATCCATCTCATGTACATACTTTTCTCTTTATCACATGATTCACTTCAATTGTACATATTTCCATGCTTCGCCTCATTTATACATATTTCCATGCTTAAGTCCACTTGTACATATTTACAGTTTTCACTTCACTTGTACTTATTTTTTTTACTTCACATCACTTGTACATATTTCCATGCTTCACTTCACTTGTACATATTTCCATGCTCCACTTCACTTGTATATTCACATATTGTACCTCACTTGTATAGTAGCTTTTTATAACATGTCACTTGTATATACTCCCCTTTTTACTTTACGCTTAGTTGTTATACATATCACTTTTAGCATACATAATATTTTTCATAAATATACTAATAAGACTCGATAAATTTTAACACTACATTACACGAGCATTGGGCTTTAACCCTATATTTTTCTTGTATTGGGGAGTGACTTTGTGACGGGTTGCCGATAATTAAGTGTGCGTTAAGACTAAGCAATAGGCTCCCACTTTTCATTGGCCAAGTAGCCTCAACATATATTGAACGGTTCTCCATATCGTACCACTTGAACGAACTCACGACGAAAGGTATATGCAGGAATTTGTCCATATACGTTGAGTAAACCGAATTCTCTCTCACGCGTACTCTCACCATGAGTTATATAGTGAGGGAATTTACATACATTCGGATATGTCAAATGGCTTCTCCACACGTACCTACGAATGATTTCCCCAATAAGTGAGAATACGCGATATCAATTATTAATGGAATTCGCAAATTTCCAATTTCAAACTTATTTAATTAGAGTCAATCTTTAATACAAATTAATTAAACCCTAATCATGAATCTGTGTGGATAGTCAAACATCAAATCACAAAGTAAGGAATAAATAAATTTCAGGAAAAAAGCCCTTTCGGGTAAAACCTTTTATTTCACTATCTAACGTAAATCGCAACTTACAATTACATAATGAAACCTGCAATAAATTTTTCATGAAAATCCACATAGACCGCAGCCTCACACCAGCAAACATTCCCTCGAGAAATTTAAGAACCGCAACTCCTCCTTAGCAGTGAATACCCTTAAGTATCCCCAATGACTGTAGTCGTCAGCAAATATCCTCCGCAATAACTATCAATCCAGTAGTAGAGATCTGCTTCTCTATAAGAGAAACTTCAACAAGAAGTGTTTTAGGTTCCAAACGATTCACAAATGTATATGAGATATCATGTTTGAATAAAAAAAATCAAAGGATATACTCAAAAGGAATTAACAAACTATTTTTTATTTTTCAAAATTTTCAAGAATTTTTTTTTTACAAAAATAACACACACCATGAATGTATACTAAGATAACCAAATTGTGGAAATGGAATGAATCGGTGTGAACATATTAGATAGAAAAATCACCTCAAACATACATAGCATATGTGCATGATGAATATGGATACTCCTAACGAATGAACACAAAATCGTCCTTAGGTGTAAAAACGTTGAATTAAAATGATATCGACTAGATCTAATAAATAAATCAAAGTCTAAAATGATTTCCACACCAATAACGTCTAAAACTATGTCATGATTTTTCAAGATTTTGTCAGGACGTGCAAACCTATTGATTTATGTCCAACCAAACTCCCTCGTATATAATAATGATCATATTTTTCTTTTATATTCTATTATTTAGAATGATCATATCAAGCTAAACTAGTTTGTCCTTGGCTACTTCTTACAATGCCACACTTTTTTGGTTCTTTTCAAACGGTGGCTTTCATGCAAAGGTTATTGTTCCTTTCGTAACCCTTTCCCATGTACACTCATCATTTTTTTCATATTAAACTAATTCCTCATGGGCAAAGGTTCTTACATGCACTACTTTCATTATCAATTTTTATCGCATTTGGTTCGTTTTAAAGACAGAATTGAGATGAAAACACTTCGACCAACATGTGATCGACTAGTACAATAATCAAATAAATCCATGCACGTGTGCATTAATGGAAATCATGAGACAAACATGTAGAAACTAATCGAAAATGTCATCTTAATGACTCCAAATATTATTAAGCATATGGATGAAATGATATATCGTCTCAAAACACTATCAAATAGTCACATGGATATGGAACGATGGTGTGACTTGGTCATCCTAAATGTCGATTCATAAATGGTGTAAAAATGTACAAAAATCTTTGTGCCTTTTTCAAAAAAAAAATATCAAAATAAAATCCTTTAGGCTTTTTAAAAAAAAATTGAAAATCTTTTTGTATTTTTCCAAAAATATATAAAAATGGAAAAAAATACATACAAAAGTACACATGTCATAACATTAGCAAGCATATATCACGAAGCAAAACTAGTGTATGACAAACAAACCATGCAAAAAATCAACGATATGAAATATCAAGTGATGCATCATGTGCAAGCATGTGGGAATCAACCAATCTAGCATTTAGCATCTCCAAAAGCGATTTCCTAACCCAAACCGGTGTATACCTAACTTGAGGGGGTGTGGTAACCGACGGGATATTATCCTTAAACTTCCTAGGACCTCTTCTAAGATCAAAACAAAAGCGCCTAAGGTGATCTTTCCTACTACAATGTGAATATGTGTAAACGGGAGGAATTTTACCTATGGGTTGACCTTTTATAACATCCTTGGTTTAGTATACCCTCTAAAACAAACATTGGTTTTGGATTTAACACTCAAAAACCTAGAACAAGATGATCCATTACCATCACTACTCAAACTACTCGAGTCTTTTAAATTAACATTTAACTTCAAAATTTTAGATTCAAGCAAAGAATTAAACTCTTCCAATTTGAGGGACTCCTTCTTCATATTTTCAATCATACCTAGAAGGTTATCTCGGTCTCCCTCAATAAAAGAAAACTTATCCCTAAGAGTCTCTCACTTGCCTTAAAGTCATTAATCAAAATACTTTTATCCTCTTTGGCACAAACACAAACCCTAGAAATTTTCAACTCCTCTAATTCCTTTTCTAAAATAATGATTCTACCATCACTCCCCGTTTTTACCACTGTTAAAGATTTAAAGTCATCATATAAAGCACCAAACTTCTTATGAACGATATCTCTTTGACTTTGAAAAGTTTGCAAAAGTTCCAAAACATTTTTAAAATGATTTTCAAGAAATTTAATTCTTTTGGCAAACTTCAAATTCAAAGGAGAATCCATCGAGAGACAAAAATAAACACAAGCACAAGAGGGATGAGAAAATAAATTTTTCAAAACGATTGAAATCACAAAAATTTTGCGAAAAAATGATCGCACGATAATTTGGTGAATCCTACTCTGATACCAATTTGATAACGTGAGTAGTCAAAAGGTATCAGACGGAAAAACTTATAAAAATCAGGATCACTCAATAACTTGAAGCAACCGACTCTGATACCAATTTGATAGTGCGTGATATCAATTATTTACGGAATTCATAAATTTCTAATTTTAAAATTATTCAATTAGAGTCAATCTTCAATCCAAATTAATCAAACCCTAATCATGCATCTATGTGGATAAATCAAATTTGTAGGCACAAATTAAGGAATAAACAAATTTCAGGAAAAAAAACCTTTCGGGTAAAACCTTTTATTTCACTATCTAACGTAAATCACAACTTACAATTACAAAATGAAATATGCAATGAATTTTTCACAGAAAATCCACATAGACCGCAGCCTAGCACTAGCAAAGATTCCCTTAAGAATCGCAGTTCCTCCTCAGCAGCGAACACCCTCGAGTATACCCAATGATCGCAGTGGTTAGCAAATAGCCCCAATAAGAACTATCAATCCAGCAGTAGAGATCTTCTTCTCTACAAGAGAAACTTCGACACGAAGTGTTTTGTGTTCCAAATGATTCACAAATGTATATGGTATCTTTTATGTGAATCAAAAAACAAAGTTTTGTACCCTAAAAGTGAAGACTAAAATTCAATAGATTTGAAGTTTTCGTTTGGCAAAAGTCTTAATGAAAAAGTCTTCCAAAATAGGACATGGTCATTTGAAGTCCAAAACAAACGACCTATCAAAAGACTTGTGATGTCGTTCAAAGGGGTCATTTGAACGACATATCGATGTCATTTGAACGACAATGCTTTGTCGTTTGAATAACAGAAGCGAAAATTTCATATTTCAAAAAGCTTCCCTACAGGTATTCAAAATATTTTTACTTAGAAAAATGCCTCATTTTGATAAAAAGCAGTTTCAAAAAATATTCCAATCCTATCGTAAACCAAATTCGAAAATTAAACACAATCCTTACCAAAATCAATCTTATAGATGTTCCTTTTTGAAGAAACCATATATTCAAATCCGTCATCTTGAATAAATGATCGTGAACTTCCTTCGACGATTGTAACGGTATACGACATTCACTATGTAAAATCAAGACTATGGAAATTATATCCTTACAATAGGCAAGAGGTATATCATGGAAGCAATGCCAAAGGATGGAACCCATACCATAACCACCCATTCATAGACCACGTATAGATATTTTCCCTAAGACACTCATATCTATATTTCTAGTTCCAACACATATGCAAAATTATGGGTTTCTTTACCACTTCATTTTGTGCTCTTTCGTCCATTTTTTAAATAGGACCATGTCCGTGAGTTTGGAATCAAGTCAACCCATGTATTTCATTACGCACCTTATTTTATCTCAAACTCAGGTCTTGTCAGGCATTTCACTTAAACCATAGGCGAATCATAATACAAGTGGAACCTAATAATAACAACTACAATGATGAGATTTTTTCTCATTTTTCCCTTAAAAAGATATTCAAGAAACTTTATTTACTCCAAAAATAATAAACTACCTGTTTTATAAAATTAAGTGTTTCCTTCTCGGGAACGATCTCATTCCCTTTAGCTTAGCTTGGCTCCCTATTGATTATGATATGTCGCTAGACTGCCTCAGAGTTATACTTCATCCTCACTCTCACCTTCTTCAGAAGAAATATAAAGGTCATACCGTATTTACCTCTTGGATAACCTTAATCAAGAAGTCAACCATCATCCAAATTTGATGACTATGCTAGATCAGATCAGTGTTAAAATCATTAGCCTTCAATTAGACCTAACTGAATTATAGAAGAATAAGGCCCTAATCCCAGTGATTACCATGTCAGAAGTTTAGACTAATCAGAATGTTTTCTTCCCTTCTATCATGGGCAAATGAATGATCAAGATTATGTGGCTTCTTAAATAATACCTTCAGGGTCAACATATTAGAATACCTACACATGTTACACCCATCAATGGGTCTCTTCCTGATCATCTTCCCACATGTACCCTATACCAAAGCTCGTTTGCTTGAGAAGTTTAGAATGGCGTACATCGAGAAGTTTGGATACAATTGGCCTTCCATTGTAACTCTATGCAATTATCATATGATTATGAGTTTATTAGGTTCAACTGAAGAAATTATGGCCCAAATGTTTCAACAGACCCTCAGATAAAATGCCTTATGTTGGTTTATGTCCCTAAAAGAATATCTCATTCGAAATTATGAGGATGTTGCTCGTGAATTCATAGCTCAGTATAAGTACAATGAAGAGCTGGAAGTAACTCGTCGTGATCTTAAATTTATCAAACAAAGCCTAGGATAATCCGTAAATAACTTCATAGTTGAATGGAGAGAGAAATCTTTAACCATGACTAATCGTCAATTAACAATCATATATCAACCATTTGAAAACATAAATTTTTATACCTCAACCGAAATCAAACCCATGAGAAATCCTACTTGACCTATTCTCTATAATAATTCCCTAACTCTCCTTCAAACAAGCCCAACCAATTTGCCTCATCCATAAACTGCTTAAAATTGAGCCCTCGGCTTGATGACTAGAGCTTGTATAGCAGTCCATGCAAAATATGATGCATAGAGCATGAATTTATTAGTTATCCTAGAACAGCTGATAGAATATAGGGTAAACTTTTTGCTTGAATTGACTCTTAAGGAATAAAAGTGTTCAAAGATAAGAAATCTCCACATAGAAGCTCGTAAGTGGGCTTGTCAATCCTATGAATGGTTTGTGTCTCTGAAATAATTTAGACTAGACATCATATTCCATGCCCTGATAGAATAAAGTGTTAGAAAAGGGAGAATTTATGAAGCTTATGATCTCCTTGTTACTATGAAACTCAAAGGATGACCTGTACCATCTAAGAATCACTTTTGTTCAGTATGGGAACACGTGTACTTTAAAGCCCTTGAAGTTGTTGAATGTGTAAATTTCTTAGGGAATAATCAGACAGACACCACAGGATGAGAAAATTATTCCGATTACTTAAATAAATAAATAAAATAAACTCAACATCGAAGCCCCCTATATGCTTATGCCACTTTGTGGAGTGATCTCTATCGAAGAGAAATCAATGAAGTCTCTAGTGCCCCTGAGGTAGATGAAGAGATAAGTTTCCTCTTCTACCCAACATTAATGAATCACATGACTCAATTGGGCTGGTACTATAAGAATCCGGTCATTGCTATAGATATCCTACTAATAAAGGAAAATGAGTTACTGAAGAAGTGTAAATTCCTATCCTTGAGTAACTGAAGAAAATACAAGCGAGCATCACACTATGTGGGATATTCATGTCCTCTCAGCTCTATAGAAACTCTCTCATCAAGCCACAATTCATTCCACTACGTCTCTCGAAGAGGCCATCCATATATTTGGTACCTTAACCACTAAGATCCTTATTTTCTTTACTAATGAAGAAATTCCCAAGTTTGGCCCAGACCATAATTATTCTCTTAATATCTCAGTCAATGTCCACTAGAATATTCCTCCTTTAGTGCTAACTAACAATAGTTTTACTCTGAATGTCCATCTATTTTGAATGCTTCGATGGTTAGGGATACAAAGTAGTGATCTAACTCCTACGTCTGATGTCGTGCGTGATTGTGATAATACTCATCGAGAAGTCATGGGATCAATTCTTCTTACACTAGGGGCTGGCCTAATTTCCCACTGATTTGCTTTTAAGTGATTTATATTTTGTCCCATTTCAACCTATTACTTGGTCACACGTGGATATATAATATCTGAAGCCTTTTTTCCTCTATCCATAAAAAACTCAAGTTCTTTATGGAAAACCAAATAATTATGGTCATCGAAGAAGATGACAATTCACACAGTTTCAGCACCAATAATCTAGTCTTGAAAATACAATACGATACCAATAACATGTTACTATATGGTTTCATGGTTGACCCACTCCCTCTCCCGACAAGGGATGATTTCAAAGAAAGGGCAAGTCCTAAAAATAACCCACGTGGTAACATCAACATAATCCAAATATTTAATAAGATGCACTTTATGACCGAAATTAGGCTTGGTGGAAGACAATAAGGAGTCATGGAGCTAATCCTTCTAAAGTGTGCCTTTTCACCTCATGGTTTGGCGTGCCAACCTTTTTCGACAAAACTCATGGCTCTCAACCAACCATACTAGATCCATTAATAAAGGCAGGCAAATATTTCCCGTACTATGGTTTCCCTAAGTTGTGGTACGATGTAACTGAGAAGAAGATGAATCCAGAATTTGAGATATACTTTAAAGACAATATCACTTGGACCAAAGGGCCTAAACATAAAGTGAATCCATTGTCCATCAAATCCTCTTAATCAATATCTTCTGATAGTGGAAGCACTGAGATCACCGACAATGAAGAATGTTATTGAACTAGGGATGGGTGTTTGCATGCTTCGGGCTAAATCCAAGGTATCAGGCCTAATTAAGAGCATCGGTTTTGGTGATAAGAATGTACGTAACTCGTGGAGCATCTCGGCTAGTTCGACCCTACCAATCATTAACCCTTCCACTTGCCATCTTAACTGAACCTACTCCTGATTTTCATGTATCTAACTTTGATGTAAACGAAACCTCCTTTAAGGACATTCTCACTGCTAATTTTCCAATTGATACTATCAAAGAAATAAAATTCGATTTTGAGTATCTGGTCATGCCTTATATTAATTGCATTTATTATATTAATAAAACTATTTATGATGATGATTTAATGAATGAACAATTCTTAACTGGTCTCAATAAGGAAAAATCTAAACAACATAACTGCGCTCAAACTAATGATGAGAAATAACTTTCATTAATCTTGGATAAACTAGTAATCTACAAGAGATCAAAATAGGATAACTTCTCAGTTATCAAGAATCATCATAATTCGAAAAGATTCTGAAGTAGTTTGTGGATGTCTTCGCATGGCCCTACAGTGACATGCCCGATATTGATCCCGAGACTATGTAACACGAGATCCCTATATATCTTGAATGCAAGCGCATCAAGTAAAAGCTGAGGAAACTTTAACCCAAATGATTCCTCCAAAGGAAGACTATCCTCTCCCCAATATTGATATGATTATCGATAACACTTCCAATCATTCCCTCAAATAATTCATCAATGGATTCACAATGATTATCTAATTAAGTTTCACTATTATCATCAAGAGAAGACTATTTTCACTACTCCGTGAGGAACCTCTTTCGACAATGTCATGCCTTTCGGCCTTAAAAATGTCGGGGTACCTACAAAAGGGCATCCACGACCATCATTTATAATCTCATCCATAAGGAAGTTTATGTAAAAGTTGATGACATGATCATTTAATCCAAAACTTGAGAAGGTCACATCCTTCCATAAGAGGAAGTTCTTCGAACGACTTCAACAATGCCAAATGCACCTCAATCCACAAAAATTCATCTTCGGAGTCACCAAAGGAAACTTATTAGGTTTTATTTTCGAATAAAACGGAATTGAAGTATACCCTACCAAAATCAAATGGATCCTCAATATGTCACCATCCCGAATCGAGAAGGAAGTGAATGGTTTGTTGGGAAATATCCAGTACATTAGTAAATTCATCAACTAACTTACTTCAACCTTTGAACCCATCTTCAAGATCCTTCAAAATAATTTAGCCAAAGTCTGGAATGAGTTGTTTCAATAGGCATTTTGTAAAATCAAAAGGTGTCTTACCTAACCACTGGTTCTCATTCCACCATAACTCGAGCTACCTATACTCTTATAATTGACTGTCACTTATACAACTACTGGGGATATTATAACCCAATACCTTGAAGATCCACGCAAGGAAACATCCATTTACTATGCTAGTCATAAGTTGGCGGGATATGAAGTAAACTATATTGCATTGAAAAAGGCATGTGTTGCCATAGTCTAGGTCACCCAAAAACTTTGACACTACATTATTACATTCCCCATTAAACTGCGTGTCCTTAATGGATCCTATAAAATACTTATTGGAGAAACTTTCCTTGTCAAGATCATGGACCGATGTTTGCTTCTACAAGATGAATTTGGCATTACCTCTATCACGCAAAAGGCCATCAAAGGAAGAGCCATCTCTAACTACTTAGCAGATCACACCTTAGAGGAAGCTAATGTATGGATCATAAAATTTCTCGATGAAAAGATTATGTGCACTGCTCTCGAAGATATCCGATGGCAGTGGGATACTTTTGATCTCACCCCACGATTCACATACTCCTATCGTAATTAACTTAGACTTTCATTGAACAAATAACATGACAGAATATGAGGCATGCACGTTTGAACTCAAAGTTGTTCTTGAAAGGGAAATTCAATACCCCTACATATATATAGATTCGGTGTTAATCATAGGATAGGTTCTCTGAAAATGGAAAGTCAAAGACAAAAATATCCTACCTTTCCATTCCTATCTCGAGGAACTTGCCTCAAAATTTAAAGATGTTACTTTGCATTACCTTTCCCATTCCCCAAATATCTTTGTTGATGTACTCACGACATTATCATTTATGGTTGATATGCCCAAGGGAATATTGATTACTCCCTAGAGACATCTTCACTGACTCGATCAAATCCTCTACATGAAATAAGTTGCTTACATAAGGAGGAATTATTTTCTCCCAACCTTCTTGATGAAAGAGTCTCCAAGAGAGATAAAATGAATTTCGACAATGGTCCACGAGTCAGACATAATGATAGTAATCCAACTATAACACGGGGGTAAACTTACCCTACCATATCATGGACCAACGTAGAGACCTGGATCCATTTTCCATCAACCAATTAGGTCGATCATTTATAGACGCACCAAAATCCACACATGGCTGAATAAAAAAGTTTCCAGTCCTAAAATATGAAAAACAAGTGGGCACAGCCAACCAAAACCTCTCACCAGTCATATGTACAATATCACGTAACTTCCTCGTAAAACTTTAGAAGAGTTTGTCCCCTGGTCATCACAATCTTTCAACGTCTTAGCCAGAGTGGTATCCGCGGGTTAAAATGACATCCCATCCACAGAACTATGGTGGCAACCTGGATATCCGCATTCATTCCACCCATCACTAAAAGAAACTTTATCATTAATCCTTTCGCAATAAGTAAACTGTGCCCTATAGATCGAGCATCTTGATAGTGTACCGACTCGAGCACTACTGGAAGGTAAATTCCTCCCTTACGCACCAAGGATCGAGTAGCAGGTTGATAATTAAGCAACAACTGACCCAATACGTCTTATGGAGATCGGTAAATGTTCGGCATAGTAGTTGGAATGTGATGGTATATACCTAACGTGATAGATAATTATTCGTAGTTGCCATACCTTTCCATCCTAAAGCAAAAAATATGGTCCTCTACGTACCAAAATTGCAAAGCTGCCTCCAAAAGGCCCCACTTGATTTGACCATTGCACCAAAAAGTAATTGGACACAAGTTTAAAGTCTCATAATCAACTTCATACAAGAACATATCTTCCAAAAAATTGAGGAAATCAGAATACCCATCAGTCAAAGAAATTTCCATTTGAAGAAAATGATTTAAAGTAGAGGAGAAGAAACGAAAGGGACGTGGTGATCCTAAAAGCCCATTTTAAACCCTTTTTATAGAAAAAATTCCCCTACAAAGCGACAAAGAAGCTAAACTAACGAAATTACTGCGAGAATCAGTGTAACTATACAACAACAAGAGAGTAAAAAAGGCTGAAAAGCAAGTATTTGGTACTGACATGTTAATAGGCAGGTCAGGGGGTATACTAATCGAAACAATTATTTTAGGGAACTTTACCCTTTCTATTTTTATCTCATTTTTATCCAAGTGACCTCCAATAAAATATTTCAACCTTAAAAATCTCTTGGGGTGTTTCTTTTTATTTATACTTATCAAAATTATCAAATACACCACATACTTTTTTTAAGTCTCGTAAAAACCCTTAGTGGAAAAGTACACGTGCATGTAGAATAAGTAACTCAAATCAAGATAATCCAATAAAATGTACCATTTTGTATATATATCCCCCATTTTATATTTCGATCTGAACGGTGTCGTTGTCACTGATTTACTATTTTTCACATGATTTATTTCCATTTTCTCTCCCTATTTTATCTCCACGCTCACACATCCTCACTCTCCTCTCTAAATCTCTTACTAACAACCAACCAATATATATAATGTGCAGCCACCTTTTGAATTATAGAATGTACTTGCTCAACTTTTTTTGTTGTCAACTTAATCACCTTTCACATTCAAAGTGTACTGAAATTGTTTAATGAGGCAAACCTTTCTTTTTTGAGAAAAGTTATGAACAAAAAGAATAATAACAATAACTAGAATAGAGTAACAAATTGTTCTAGCATTTTCTTATACCAAATCCTTTCACGTGAAAGGTAGTTCAAAATTTTTGGTTAAAAAAGTAGTAAGTTCAAAAATAATCTTCCATATGTATTAAAATACCTGCTTCGAAAATACCACATTTAGAAGGTAAAAAAACTTACAGTATTCATAAATGTGTTTTTTGTCAAAAAAAAATAATCCAAACATACTAAGTTCATTTTTCAGCGCACAAAATAATTGTACCAAAAACGTTCACAGCATAAACAAATTAAAATAGTCAGCCTGGTTATTATTAGGATAAAAAAACATTCATCAAGTTCATTCAAATGCACAAACTCAAAATTTCTCTAAACATCTTCATCTTCATATCCAAGTTCATCTTTATCTTTACAAGTTAAATGTAAAACAAACCATGAAATGCTAAAAAATTACAAATTTAATGAACTAATGGAGTTACAAATTTAACACAATTATTAAGTCTCATTCTAAATTCACATTACCCGTCGTAAAAAAATCTTTTGTAGATGCATCTCCATATATATCATCGACTTCATTCCATCCACAAGATCTACAAGATACATATATAAGATAAAAGAAGTCACAATATTTTGTAATTAAAAAATATATAAATTTACCTCTTGTTTAACAATGGACAATTTCTTTTATCGTGTGACTGGCCACTTCATACACATCCATGACAATGACGACCTTGAAGCTTTGCCTTTTCCTTACCCGTTTGCAATCTGTGTTTTCCACATCCCTTTGCTCGAACTGAATTTGGTTCATCTATAGACATTTGTTGATGACTTCTTTCCTCCCTGCGAACTCCACCTATTCTACTTGCATTGACCTCCTTAATTTTTTCATAAGACCCTATTATATACTCCTAAAAAATGGTATTCGTCTCTTTATTCACTACATCATATCATCAATTACCATCAAAGTAAGACGAGATATTTTTTTTGTCCCAATAATAAGAAATTGTCACTATTATCTTTCACCTTCGTGCCATACTCTTCTACTACTTTTCCTAGTTTTTCATTTTGTATCCATCTCCTCAATATATATTCATCTGGTAAACATAAAGTTTTATTAAATTTAAAAAATGCCAAAACATGTCTACATGGAATTCCTTCCAAATCAAATTCCTTGCAATTGCAACTTACAAATTTTGAAATCTTATCATAAAAAAAAATCCTAACTCTCAAATATCTTACATTTGGCCTTTTCACAATCTAGAGATAATGACCGTCTTCATATTGTGAACCTTCAATTATATACTCCAAACAATCCCATAACTCGTACTGAAATTTAAAAAAAGTTGTATATGTGTATATATTTGCCATCTACTTCTCCATTGGCATTGACGTTTTCATTACAGGACGTTCATTCACGTTGATATGATCGGCTTTTAGTTCCTTATGACGTTAGTATTTAAATATCGTATTGAACCGTGTCATAAATACATTTAGTGAGTTATTTTTGGACAAATATCTTTTAAAAAATGCCTATGCACTTTATGAGCACTCACTAGTTGACATTCCAGCAAAAAAATGAGTTTCACAAATGCAGGAGCCCATCTAGCTCAAATAGAATACAACCAAGTTAACCAAATATTTTGTTTCAACTTACTTTTTTCAATCGTGTCTTCCCATTTTGCTTTGAACACTTCTTTCGCCTCTAAATCCCAAGTAGATTGTTTAAATTCACTAAAATGTTTTGTGTAATTTATTTCATCCTACTTTTCACAAAATTTATTCACAATGTGCCAAATTGAGTATCTGTGAAATGCATCAGGAAGAACTTGAGAAATAACTTTTGTCATTTTCGGATCCTGATCAGTTATAATTATTCATGGCAGATCAGCGGGCATCACTTCCTGCCATTTTTCTAAAAGTCAAACAAAAGAGTTTGTGGTCTCATCATTTAGAATGCACAATCAAAAATTAAGTTTTTTCCATGATTATTAATCCCGATGAATGATGAAAATATCATATTGTATTTATTTGTGCTATACATAGTATCAAAGACAAAAACATCACCATAAAATTTGTACACCCTTCTTGAAATTGCATCAATCCCAAAGCACTGAGTTAACCTATTTCCATGATCTCATTCGTATTAAAAATAAATGACAGATTGTTTTCTTATTCTAACAAAAAGTACTCCATTAATAATTTTGCATCATATCTGTCAAATTGTTTTTGAATCACGTAAAAAATTTATAATATATTCTCACGCACAACCGATATTTTATATCCCTCCTGCTTATACGAAAAGAAGATTAATTTATTAGTGCATAGGTATATTAACATATGCTAGCTATTGTGTTAAGTCTTTTTTTGTTTCGGATATGGAATGGTGAGATCTCAAGAGACTTACTTTATACGGGGTCAAAAGAGTATGATTGTGACCTTAAAAAATTGGCGTACTTTGTATATTGATCCCGACTTACTCTTCATAACTGATAACTTTTCCTTATAACCCTCTCTTACAATTCCACGATCCCCTTTCTTTTCCTCCTCATTTTTTAATTAGGATTACCTTATTTAAAACAACAATATTCCTTCCTAATAATTTCGTTGGTATCTTTTTTCTTTTTAGAAGAATTAAATCGTATACTAAATCCCTCCACTTTCTCATAATTAATGTAAAAATCATAAGCATCGTTTAAAGATTGAGAATTTTGTGCAATTTGTAGTCTGTCATCATCTTTTACTTGAAGAATGTTATATGTGTCACATTGTTTGTCCAAATTCAGTTGATCATTCTCATCCATCACTGTAAAATATAATAATTTATATGTCAAAATATATTGGAGACCAATACCTCTTCTAAATTTAATTAAAAGAACATGTAAAAGAAAAGTGCGTGGTGTATAAAGGTGTCAAAATGAGAAAACAAATTATAGTTGTCAGAATGAGAAATAGATTTCAACAATAAAAAGAGATGCATAAGAAAGAGGAGAATAGAGAAAGAATAGAGGAGGGAGGCTTGAGAATTATTAAAGAAGAGAGGGGAGAGGGTGGAGAAAAGGAGGAAATAGGGATGAGCGAGTAGGAGAGAGGAGAGAAAATTCTTAAATGAGAGAGGCATGAGTAAGTAGGAGAGACAAATGTCTTAAATTCTGCTACTTTTAAGAAGTACACAGAAAGTTAAATCCAATGGATAAAATCGTGACACCTAATAAGACCATATTTTATCCGATACGAGAATACTGTATACAAGCCGATGTATATATATATATTGCTTTGAATTATATGTACATTTAATGAAAAGATAAAATAATAAAAAAGAAAGGAAAGCTAGTGGGATGCAACTCATACTTTTCTCCTAAACAAATATTCACCCATCATTGCCATCGACGAACAAACATCACACGACTACGACGGGTGGATCCTTCAATTTTAAAGCTAGAATAGGAACAAAAGTAATCTTCAAAAACTACAGCAGCAGTGCAAGCACGGGTCAACGTCAGAATATGCTCGGCCGCTGAAGCCATCCAATCACGAATATCCTACACCCAAGATGGCCATACTGATATAGTCTGAAAAGAAATCAAGAAAATAAATCAAATACAATAAAGGAATTCATAATGAAAAAATCTTCAATAATGGCATGCATAATTATCCCTAGACGACTATCCTCCACCGTAAAAGGAGGAAAACCTTATAACTCAACATGAGGTCAGTGGGGGATCTCCACTCTATCCCTATCAATCATTTGTATTTACCAAGAAGGCAAAATATACTTGCGAAGTGGGGGAGGATCTTCTTCTTAGGCACTACTACACGAAGCCTAACCCTATGAATAAAGTACCCCGCTACCTCTTATCCTAACCTCTGGGGATAGCACCTTGTCCACATCATAGATCGAAGGTGGCATCAACCAACTTGCCATGGAATCTACATAGTAGTACATCTCTACCGTATCTATATATGCCGAGTATCACTCCCCTAAGATAGACTCCACTCATGCCTCATTAGACATCCTCTCTCAATCCTGCATGTAACCTGAAGGACCCGCTAGTTGAACTGTCATCTCTTATACCATCAACTTCCTGATCAACCTCTACTCTAGATACCAACTATACCCAAACTCTTGTAATAATAGTCTACACATCCGTGTGTGCATGCCAGTGACCCATATGTCCTCTATCGCCCTACGCTAAAGGAAGAATTTTATATGTCCAAAGAATCCCATTCATAAAAAAGGTAGTCAAAGAAAAATAAAAATTAAAAAAATTAAAAAATAATAACAAACCGACTTAAGTGCTCGTGAGGGTCTTTATAACCTTCCTTACACCCTTAAGACCGAGTAGGGTCTTTGAGGTCTCCTTGCTTAATCTCCTTATCACCGGACATACACCAGCCTCCAACTCCTTTAAATGCATTAAATGGGTGTTATACCCAATCACCTCGTTGTTACACACCTAAAATATAAGAAACATTGAAAAAATAATTGTTGAATGAGTCTAAAGCAGAATACAATGGCACAACTATCAAACTTCCCCAATCGTACCGACTAATCAGGGTGAAGCCCTAAAGATAGAGATGAAACCACAAGTAGGTTTTATCTCCACTCTTCGCCGATAAGGTGGTCGCTAATAAAATAGAATGAAAAGTGCTCCATATGTCGCACTTGTTGCCCATTATTCACATCCACCAGTCGAACTATAAAAGCCTTTCTCAAATCCGCCTTACTCACCGACTCACTCGAGCTGACTCACTCAACATGCCCAAGGGACGACTCTATCTCATTATTCGTTAAGCGCAAAGAATGATCCACCACCACTAGTACCCCTTTATATGACATACCTAGAATCCAATAGACATCCGTCAGCGTCACCCTCATCCCCCGTATCCCAAAATAGAAGGTATGTGTGGTATCTCACCATTTCTACCACAAAGCAGATAAGATGACTGAAGATAACGATGTCTCATCCTGAGAATCCACCAAATCAATAAATCCAGCACCTTGCACCCTGCACCCTGCACCAAGCTTTGCACTTGTCGGGAAAATTCTCCCATACACTTTTCACCCCAATCAACCCCTAGCATGGATGGCTGAAGAAGATTCTCCCACCTGCAAAGAAACGTATTAATGAGTCCAAAACTATTCTCAAAATCCAAAGAAATGATAAACTTATTCCAAAATAAATAAAAAAAATCACTTACATAACCATTAGGGTTCATCATGAAGGTCAAACGATGACATAGAGACTCCTTCATAAGGATACGATCATCCTCCATCATTTTATTGCAATGATATACATTATTAAATCTCGCAAGTCTCACCCGACAAGTAACCAACTCAATATTATCCAAGTCATCATCATGTTCAAAATTCACAAATGACATTTCCTCGAAAGTTACAAACACATATGCTTAGAAAGACCTTTTTCGAAAGAGAGAATGCAATTTCTTTATAAGAAATAAGAGGCCCTCGCACCCCTTTTATTGCAAGGTTAAGGGGTCTAATGATTGGCACCCCCAAGGCCAACCGACAGGCAAGTACCCTTTGGTAATCCTTGTGCCCGTTGTTTCTAATGTCCAGGCCGACAGGCATAGTGCAAACCCTACTCCCAAGCACCCCCTCTCAACTTTCGTTACAAAAAATCCTTAAAAATTCCAAAAATTCTCCAAAAAATCACAACATGATATATCTCAAAATCCATAAAAAGGCACATTTATCAAACAATTAAAGATTACACAAGTTTTGAAAAATCATCAAAAATAGACAAACCTCTCAATAAAATCCGATGTCTTTCGAGATACCCTCATATCATCACACATCCTTTGCAAAACTAGTAAACGCTCCCAAGGTCCTCAGAATTACCTTAACCCTCATAAAAGTTCTTAGCAATCAGATTTAGGCTACGATCCATGTATTGGTCGAATATACTTAGGTCCACAGAAGTAGACCTTGGCCCTCAAAACTGGGATGCGTCCCCATATTAATCGCATACACTTATGTCCTCAGAATAGACCTTGTCCCTCATAATTAGGTCATGATCCTCATATTTTTCGCATACACTTAAGTACTCGTAAGTAGACTCGAGCCCTCAAACTTAGATCGCGATCCTCGTATCGATTTCATACACTTAGATCCTCATAATAGATCTTGACCCTCAGAATTAGGCTACGATCTTCATATTGGTCGCATACATTTTTTTTGTTAAAAAGGCTTTATCCCTCAGAATTAGGTTGTAATCCCCATATCAGTCGCATACACTTAGGTCTTCAAAGTATACCTTAGCCGTTAAAATTAGGTCATAATCCCTGTATCAGTTGCATACACTTAAGCCCTCATAATAGACCTTATCCCTCATAATCAAGCCATAATACTCATAACACATTGTCTAGGACCTCAAAATTAGATCATACTTCTCTTCGTATAGTCTATGGTCCCTTAGAATCATGCCACAATCCTCATATACACCCTCATCCATCAAAATCAGGTTGTATAACCCCACATATATTTGAAGTCCTCAGAATCAGACCTCGGCCCTCAGTATGGTAATAATTAACATCTGGCTCTAAGAAAACCACTAATCTTCTTCATAACAACCAATTCAAACCAGAATTTCGACACGAAAGAACCCAACACTCATGACTTTTATTAGATTTCTATCTTTTGATGACCTTTTAATTATCCTAATCTCTCTTGTCGAGGGTCTATTTAGACACCTTATCCAGAAACCCCTACACTCTTCCATAGGGTCAAAACAAATTCCCTTCAATTTTGGACCCTCTGCCCTCCTTCAAAACCTAACCAAAGAATAACATCGTTCTCCCTGAACCCTTTTGACTTTGGAAAACTCTCAAACATGGAAGACCCTAATCATAAAATCATAGAGATTTTAATACTCTTTATAATGGTCCCGTACGTGAGAGAATTGGACTAACGATTCAATAGTTATGGCCAAAAACCACTTATGCCTGCTTATAGGTAGGTAAGATTTCCTCATCCATAAGTCTCAACCTCTTTGTTGATAGGCAGTTCCCTGGGGCATGAAGGACTTTTATCCTTTTCAGGTTTTTATATATAAGGAAACCCTTACCTCGATTTTAGTGCGACAACCATTTAGAATTTAGCATGCATCACTTTCACCATACCCCACCTTCAACCTCCACTCCACCACCATCATCCACACACTAGAAATCAACAAACAAAGTGTTCGAAACATAATTCAAAACTGCTTGAAGGTCTAAACCCTTTATTTTTTTATGGTCTCATAAATGCTATGTTGCGTATTTTACAGTTCGTATTTCATTTATAATTGTCGTAATCTATTTCTATCACTAATCCTACCTTTTTACTATTGTATATATCTTCAAGTCAATTTTCATAAACCAGAAAACCCAAAAAATGGGGTTTAAATCATAATTCTTAATTTAGAGCATTCTCACATTTTTCTACACTTTCACAAAATTTCACATTCTTTTCATAAATAAAAAAAATCATATATTTAGATTATAGTTTAGACTCCAACCTTGTTCATATTACTAACTATGTGGACTATGATGACATTTTTGGCTACTTAGGCATCCCGAAGCTATTTTAGGATTTAAGTGTGTCTTTAGCTCTTTCATTTAGTCTATTTCCATGTATTATCATCTTATTCATGTAGTTACAACGTTTTAGTTCTCTTACATTTATTATCTCTTTAGCAGTCTCATATATGCATACTCACTTTCTCATAGTGAGATTACGATTTTGGGTCACATTTTAGCCATTTTACACGTTTCTCTTAGTATATTATTTATGTGTAGCTAGTTTATCTCCTTAGGAGGATTAATTATCATCCTTTCCATGATGTGTATATGATGATTCCACTCCTCAAACACATACACACACATGCACATCCATACATACATTCACTTTATTCATTTTGCACATACGACACATTTTTTATATATACATGTATTCATGCATTTTGGAGAAAGAGAACATTTTGTATAGCATATGAGAGACCGAAAGGGCAGAGTGGTTGTCCAACGCCTTCCTTCGTAACATACTCTATAAGCATGTGTCTCACTTCGTTTCGCAAGCACTAGTTCTCTTTTTCTCTCAATCTCTTTAGAGGTGGCTTCTTCTTTTGCGTATTTTGATTAAACTAGGTTGGCAACTTCGATCTCTATATATTCACATGTTACATCACCGACGACTACCGTTTATATCCTTTTGCCACCACACAAGGGCAGGGATGCCACAACCGAGAGTGCAACGCAATGCCGAGAGGGACCTGGATGGCCACAATATCTATTAATAATGTTAAAATTTACTTAAAACCTTTTTTTATTTAATTATTAAACGTTAACATTTATATAAAAACAATTTTTATTTTTAAAAAATATGCATTATTCTTAAATCTTATTAATATAAAAATATGTACATTATTATTAAAAATAATAATTAAGATTTTTTTATTAAAACTCGTTTTATAAATATTTTTAATCTTTCTTTATAAAAACTATTTGTACATGTTATTGAACTATTTTATAGTTACAAAATATGCAGAGTTTTTTAAAGTAAAAAAAAAGTTAAAAATGCATATGTAGTTTTAGCTTTTAGTACAAAGTAATTTTATAAAAAATTATTTTTTAAAAAAATTAATTTTGTAAAAGTTGTATTTATAAAATGGTATGATTAATTTTTTATAAAAATTGAAAAAGAATCATATAAAAGACAATTAAAAAATTATTTGTATAAAATCACTTTTTTTGTGAAAAGGAGTTAAAATTATGTATAACTTTTTTAAAAATCACTTTTTTTTTTAAATTAAAACTAATTTTTCTGTAAAAAAAAGTTAAAAGTGGAGTTATTATAAAATTAATTATTTAAAAAAATTATACAATATTATTCTGAAAATTTAAAATTAAGCAAGAATTTTTAACTATTTTTTACTCAAAAAAATTGTAAATTATTTTAAAACAATTCAAGATTTTATTTATGTAAACATTTTAAAATTTGTGTTTTATAAATATCATACATTTTTATAAGTATAAAATAGTTAAATAACATGTACATATAATTTAGATAAAAAAATACAAAATTATAAAAAAAATTATTGAAAAAAATTATTTGAATTAAAAATTATAACAACATAAAACCTTTGAATATCAATTTTTTGAAAAATAATATACATTTTTATTAAAAAATTATTTTATATTAATTATAACATTTATAAATGTATGAAAAATTGTATATATCAAAAAACATTTTTGTATCAATATTAAAGGCTATGAATATACATATTGATCGTTTATTTAAAAAAATGTTTTTTTATATAAATATTAATTGTTATTAATAAAAATGTTAACATTTATATATAGAAAAACTATTTTTATATAATATTAACGTTTATCAAGATAAAAAAATGGTTTTATATATTGTAAAAAGTAATGATTTAATTTGTTGGTAGTTGGGTTGAAGTGGGAGAAAATAGGGGACAAACCCAAAATGACCATTTTAAAATGAAGGCTACAATAAGTCCAATATGTTATGTCACCCGAAAATGATCCAAATTAAACAAAGCGTCATCCATGCCCAACTAAGGCAAAACCTGTTGTGTGTGTGTGTATATAGCTATTGGTGTGAATGATATACTCACAATAAGACCTTGTAGCCTAGTGGTAACTTTTGAGTCCCCTTTAGGGGAGGTCATGGGTTCAAGTCCCACTAAGGGAATTTAAGAGGATTTGGGGTATTTATACCTAAATAGATATATAATTATTATATTATATATCAAGACTTGGGACTTGAGACTTGGGTCTTGGGTCCTAATAATCAGTTAATTTTAATTTCGTCTTTAAATAATTTTATTTAATTAAATTTTAATTAATATTAAAAATTGTTTTATTTAATTAATTAAAAATTATTTTATGATTAAAATTAAAACACGTTTTTCTTAATTAGCCGTTGGGAGTGGTTTAGTGGGAGAAGTGGTCATCCACGTTTTGGGGGAGTGGGTGGTTTCTGCATCCCCTTATATGAGGGATATGCAAATCAGTTTCCTATAACGTTTTTTCAATCAATCTCTCTCTCAAAAAACGTCCTTCTTCATACTCCAATTTTGGGCATAATCTCTTATGGTTTTAAAGTCACCCATTGAGTGCTTCAATCGGATGAAGTGTGTTGTTATATCCTGGGGACAGTTATCTGAGGCTCGAAGCATCACTGATTAATGTGCGGGCGATATTTCTGTCTTAGGATCGTGTGTCTAACACACACCTCAGCATCCAGATAAGTCGTTCCAATTTATTACTATATTTTTGGTTTTCCCGTATACGTATATAACAATCTAAGACAGAAATAAAATTTTATATTCGTACAATGGGAAAATTTGATCCTGCTGCTATCGCCTCTGCTAGGCCTGAAAAATTTGTTGGTTTCAATTTTAAACGTTGGCAACAAAAAATGCAATTTTATCTGAACCTGTTGGAACTCGATCACACGTTAGAAGTTAAGGAAGATAATTCTGAAGAGACCGAACCTGTAAAAACTGTTGTTAATCAACTTTGGGAAAAATCTGATTTTATGTGCAAAAATCATATTCTGAACAATTTGGATGATGCCCTGTATGATATTTATTTTTCTGTCCCCACTGCTATAGAGTTATGGTTGATGTTATATAAGAAATATAAAACTGAAGATGCTAGAAGTAAGAAATTTGTTGTTAGTCGTTTTCTGGATTTTAAAATGGTTGACGAAAAATCTGTTTTGTCACAATTAGAGGAACTTCAAGTCATTATTCATGAAATTCATGCTGAGGGTATGTCAATTAGTGAGGGTTTTCAAGTCGCATCTGTTATTGAGAAACTTCCCCCTTCTTGGAAAGAATTTAGAAATGGCCTTAAACATAAACGTACAGATATGACTATGGAAGATCTCACCGTTAGACTTAGAATTGAAGAGGATAATTGCGTTAAGGAAAAAAGAGACGTTGCCACGGCTATGGATGCCAAAGCAAACATTGCTGAAAGTAGTGGGGGGACCAAAAATTAGTTTAAGCCAAATAAGTACCAACATAAATTTAAGGGAAAAGGAAAAGCACCAAATAATGCTACGAAACCTAAAGGTGGGATTAAGAAATTCGGGGGAGACTGTTTTGTTTGTGGTAAACCTGGACATCGAGCCCAAGACTGCTACAAAAGGAAAAATAATGAGAATCTCAAAAAACCTAATGGGGGTGCACAAGCTTCAATTGTTGAAACTGATAATTTTTCTGCTGTTATTTCAGAGGCACACCTGGTTAGCAACATTAAGGACTAGTGGGTGGACACTGGGGCCACCCGACACATCTGTGGAGACAGGAGTGTTTTTTCCCACTACGAGGTGGTGGGAAGTGATGAAAAGCTCTACATGGGCAATTCTTCAGTAGCTGCTGTTGCTGGAAAAGGGAAGGTGGATTCCAAATTCACTTCTGGAAAAGTCCTGACGTTGAACGAGGTGTTGCACGTGCCCAACATTAGGGAAAATTTGGTCTCATGCTCGCTGTTGAGTAAAAATAGTTTTAAAATGGTTTTTGAATCTGATCAGTTTGTTTTATCTAAAAATGGGGTGTTTATGGGAAAGGGTTACATGTGTGAGGGATTATTCAAATTAAATGTAACTGTTGACTCTATTTTTAATGTAGTTAATTCTTCTGCTTATCTCTCTGATTCCTTATATTTATGGCACAGTAGACTTGCACATATTAATTTTGCTTCACCTAGAAGATTAATGAATTTAGGAGATATTCCTAAACTGCCTGCAAATGTCGAACACAAATGTGAAATATGTGTTGAATCAAAATTCAAAAGAAAATATTTTCAAAGCTTACAACGCTCTACTGAAATTTTGGGTTTAATTCATACCGATTTGTGTGACTTAAAAGGAATTCAAACAAGGGGTGGGAAAAAATATTTTATCACCTTTATAGATGATCACACAAAATTCTGTTACGTGTATCTTTTGAGATCTAAGGATGAAGCACTTGAGAAATTCAAACTATATAAAACAGAAGTTGAAAATCAAATAAATCAAAAAATTAAAATTGTGAGATCAGATAGAGGAGGAGAATATTCTGAGCCTTTTAATGATTTTTGTAATATACATGGCATAATACATCAAACTACGGCACCATATTGTCCACAACAAAATGGTGTGTCGGAACGTAAAAATCAAATGCTAAAGGATATGGTAAATGCTATGTTAAACAGTTCGGGTCTTCCTCACAATTTATGGGGTGAAGCGGTACTTTCAGCCTGTTATATTTTAAATAAAATTCCCCCTAAGAAATCTGATAAATCTCCTTATGAATTATGGAAAGGAAGAAAGCCTTCATATAAATACTTAAAAGTGTGGGGGTGTTTACCAAAAGTAATCATGCCTCCACCTAAACGAACTAAACTCGGACCTAAAACTGTTGATTGTGTATTTATAGGAAATGCTCGAAACAGTAGTGCATATAGGTTCCTTATGTTTAAATCAGATGTAGATAGTGTATCTACAAATACTATTATTGAATCTCGTGATGCAGAATTTTTTGAACATATTTTTCCATATAATCCCACTACTAGACTTGAGGATGCTCCTTCAAACATTTATATGCCATCTAGTAGTAGGCAAGAGCATGATATGGAAATACAGGAACTTAGAAAAAGTAAAAGACGTAAAATAGATAAATCTTTTGGGCCTGATTATATTTCATTTTTGTCCGAGGGGGATCCTTAATCTTATCACGGTGCTCTTATCTCTCCCGAAGCTCCATTTTGGAAAGAGGCTGTTAAAAGTGAAATAGAATCTATTATGAAAAATCACACTTGGAATTTGGTTAACTTGCCACCAGGTTGTAAAACCATAGGGTGTAAATGGATTTTTAAAAGAAAAATGAAACCTGATGGATCCATAGAAAAATATAAGGCTAGGTTGGTAGCCAAAGGATATAAACAAAAGGAGGGAATCGATTTCTTTGACACTTATTCTCCGGTTATGCGAATTACTTCTATTAGAATTCTAATTTCCCTCGCATCCATCTATAAACTGGAAATTCATCAAATGGATGTTAAAACAGCTTTTTTAAATGGGGAATTAAAAGAGGAAATTTATATGGATCAATCGAAAGGATTTGTTGTAAAGGGATTATAGAACAATGTTTGCAAGCTAGTTAAATCCTTATATGGACTAAAACAAGCCCCTAAGCAGTGGCATGAAAAATTTGATCAAGTAATGATTAATGATGGATTTAAAATAAATGAATCTGATAAATATGTGTATTTTAAGTGTCATAGAGATGCTTGTGTGATTGTTTGCCTATACGTTGATGATATGTTAATATTTGGATCACATATGAGTATTATAAAAACCACTAAAAAGATGTTATGTGAACAATTTGATATGAAAGACTTGGGAGTTGCAGATTTCATTTTGGGAATAAAAATAATACGAGATTCTGCGGGAATCAAATTATCACAACCACATTATATAGAAAGTGTGTTAAGGAAATTCAATCAATATGAATCTACTCCTGTTAGAACTCCTTATGATCCAAATAGTAAACTAAAGAAAAACAAAGGAGAACCTGTGTCACAACTTGAATATTCAAGAATTATTGGTAGCCTAATGCACATTATGAACTGCAGCAGACCTAATATTGCATATGCAGTAGGGAGATTGAGTAGATATACTTGTAATCCTAATAATGATCACTGGAATGCACTTATTAGAGTTTTGAGATACCTGAAATTTACTTTGGATTATGCTTTATATTATGTCTTATATCTTGCTGTGATTGTAGGTTATATTGATGCTAATTGGATTTCAGACTCAGAGGAATCCAAATCTACAAGTGGGTATGTATTCACATTAGGCGGGGCTGCCATATCGTGGAAATCCTCAAAACAGACATGTATCACGAGATCAACAATGGAGTCTGAATTCATAGCTTTAGACAAAGCAGGTGAAGAAGCCGAGTGGCTGAGGACATTTCTGGCAGACATTCCAATGTGGTCTAAACCTGTACCTGCGGTAATTATACACTGTGATTGCCAAGAAGCAATAGCAAAATCAAGAAACAAGTCTTACAATGGAAAGTCAAGACATATTCGTTGCAGGCATAACAGTGTGAGACAACTCATATCTAATGGAATTATAACCATTGACTTTGTAAGGTCAAACGATAATATAGCACATCCGTTGACCAAAGGGTTGTCAAGAGATATCATTTACAAAACATCGAGGGGGGTGGGCTTAAAGCCTAATGAGTAAAATCATCATGATGGATACCCAACCTATCTGAATGGAGATCCCAGGATATAGGTTCCATGGGAAAACTAATTGTGGATGATTATATGTGAGCGCTACAAAGACTTATCATTGTCTTATCCCTATGGTGTTAATTAAAATAATAGTAGTGCGACCTGTAATGAGAAAGGTTGATTTAAACTCTTAATGAATCTATGGCTTGGATTTTCAAGCGGGATGTGACAGGACATTCTTGATAGATTCACCTAAGTGAGTTGTTGTAGTGGGGCCGCTACCTATGGGAATTATGGCTGAATTCTCTAGAGCGCTCATGATACTGGGATATAGCTCATGGCCTTAATGAGCAAAATTGTTATGAACCACAAGTGTATTAAAGTTTCATGTGTGTAGTCTATTGAACTGGTTTACCAAAATAACTGGTCAGTTCAAGATATGTAATTCACTGAATAGTTTGTAAGCCCAATGGACATACACTAAGCAAGGTTCAAGTCCAAAAGACACCTCTGCCTATTAATGACATTTTTATTGCCCAAAACTTTCTTTATTCTTTCTTCTCGTATCTCATTCATGTGGGGGATTATTGTGTGTGTGTGTGTGTATAACTATTGGTGTGAATGATATACTCACAATAACACCTTGTAGCCTAGTGGTAACTTTTGAGTCCCCTTTAGGGGAGGTCATGGGTTCAAGTCCCACTAAGGGAATTTAAGAGGATTTGGGGTATTTATACCTAAATAGATATATAATTATTATATTATATATCAAGACTTGGGACTTGGGACTTGGGCTTGGGTCTTGGGTCCTAATAATCAATTAATTTTAATTTCATCTTTAAATAATTTTATTTAATTAAATTTTAATTAATATTAAAAATCATTTTATTTAATTAATTAAAAATTATTTTATGATTAAAATTAAAACACGTTTTTCTTAATTAGTCGTTGGGAGTGGTTTAGTGGGAGAAGTGGTCATCCACGTTTTGGGGGAGTGGGTGGTTTCTGCATCCCCCTATATGAGGGATATGCAGATCAGTTTCCTATAATATTTTTTCAATCAATCTCTCTCTCAAAAAATGTCCTTCATACTCCAATTTTGGGCATAATCTCTTGTGGTTTTAAAGTCATCCATTGAGTGCTTCAATCGGATGAAGTGTGTTGTTGAATCCTGGGGACAGTTATCTGAGGCTCGAAGCATCACTGATTAATGTGCGGGCGATATTTCTGTCTTAGGACTTTGTGTCTAACACACACCTCAGCATCCAGATAAGTCGTTCCAATCTATTACTATATTTTTTGTTTTCCCGCATACGCATATAACAATAACCAAGTTGCGCTCAAATCATAACAGGCCTCCCAACTTAATACCCCACTACATCAAAGAGATGGATTAAAGATTCATTGCATCATTTGAATTTTTTTAGTGTAAATTGTAATCGTATCAGATTACAAATCACAACTTCGACTTCCTTCTTCACTTTGAGCATTGAATCAATCATAATCTCCAAGGAGAAAGCTCTATCAAGACCCATGGTTCTTGATTATCTCCCATCTTTTGATTCGAAGAATCATACAACAATGGCTCAGCTTCAATTGTCGGTTGGATCCTTTATTGTGAACTCCTCTTTCTCAACAGCAATTTGGGATTCATCGATGGATATAAAAAAATATAATATCATATTCTTCTCTTCCTATACGTCACTACTACATCATATAATCTCATCGACCCCCATTCTCTGTTCGTCGACTCTAATTGAGCTTTTTCCTCCGATGCATGGGCGGAGGCAAGAAGAACACATGGTGGGCAGCTGTCCACCTTGTCTTTGGGGCAAAAAAATGAAAAATTTGTAAATTAAATTAGTAATATGTAAAAATTTTGTAGGGTAAAGAGGTAAATGCCCACCTTATCAGAAATCTGTTAGCGCTAACCCTAGCTCTACTACTCCTCCTATCCATAAATAATAACTAATAAAAATTAAGATAAATTAATATTTGTAGATAGAGATCGAAAGAATCATAAAATTAGTACCTAAAGAGAGACTAGTGTGGTGTTCTTGTCCAAGGTTAGTTAAATTTGAATTAATTTTTTATATGTTAAAATTTCAGTTTGCTTTATTTTTTTGGTGTAAAACTCTTATCTTTTTTTGGTGTAAATATATGAACTTGCTTTGTTTTTTTAGTGTAAAAATATGGACTTGCTTTGATTTCATTATTTGTATGTTAAAATTTGAGTTTGCTTTATATATTTTTTTTGTAAAAATCTCATCGTGCCTTTATTTTATTTTATTTTTGTATAAAAATCTGAACTTGTTTTTTTTTCATGTGTAAAAATTTGAACTTGCTTGCTTTGATTTAATTGTTTTGTATGTTAAAATCTTGTTTTGATTTTTTTTGGTAAAAATCTGATCTTGCTTTTATTTATTTTTTTGGTGTACAAATCTGAACTATTGTTTTGTTTTGTTTGGTAAAAATCTGATTTTGCTTTAATTTAATTATTTATATGTTTAAATCTCACTTTGCTTTGTTATTTTTTTTTGTGTAAAAATCTGATCTTGCTTTTATTTATTTTCTTCTATTTATGCTTAGGTACATCAAAAAAATGCCTCGTCTTGTAAACCTTGTGATCATAAACTTCTTCAAAAAAATCAAGGAGGGTTAAGGCGATTTAATCTTTCTTGGTTTGATGAACATCCAACTTGGTTAGAATATAGTGTCCACAAAAAGGTCGCATATTGTTTTTGTTGTTATCTTTTCAATGTGGTTGGTAAGGAGCATGTGGATGGTTGTGATGCATTTTTTATAGAGGGTTTTTCCAATTGGAAGAGGAAAAAAAATCCAATTACTTGTTAGGTTGCCCACTGCCACTCATAACAATACTTTGAAAAAATTCAATTACATGTTTATTGGTGACCATAAAGTAGCGTAGGTGCATAAAGTAAAGATTTTTTTTGTGTATCTTCCTTTTTTAACCAAGGAAAAATGCATGTTGAGGAGCTATGGATTATTCAATAAGAGGAAAAGAGAACATTATTCATGAATAAGAGTTGTAAAAGGGTTGTTCAAGTATAAATGGAGGTGTAACCCCTAGAGGTATAGTGATAACACTTAACCTGAATACCCATGATGATCACATGATAAACATACAAACACAATTTAATAACAACTCAGATTGAACTCACAAATCTCTGATGTATAACTCAAACAATAATAAAGGAAATTCTGAAGTAACTGATTCAAAGGGAGAGCGAAGTAAGCACCCTAGATACACCTTGCACGCAGCCAACACACCAACAAACTCTGAAGAATCTCTAGTTAGTCATTAAAAGATTCACAATAAATGACAATGACGGGTGAGTAAACCCTATGGTTTGCAATAACTCCTCCCTAATATATTCTCTCTCTAGCAATAAATTCTCTAGAAGGAACCCTCTTTCTCAGAGGTAGTTGTGGCCATTAAATAGCCCCACACCATTTCTGAGATGCCTCATTCCTTCACAACTGTGAAAGACATCCCCTCATACTTTACGTCACAAACATTAAATACATGATGGACCAGTCATCCCTACGTCATGAACATTAAATCTCAAGACATGCCTTTTTCCCAACCACTGTGCGTCAGAGGACTATCACAACAGAGGTGGCTACCCAAACTGTCTAACAACCCCAATACCACAATGGTTTACTCAACTACGGATTGGAAAGTGTTTAGATAGCTAATGACATCACCTATAGTAGATGTGACATTCAATAGAGGACTGGTTGGCTCAAAACTCAATATACGATGGAACTCAAGGCTACTCCGTACAAGATTCCACGGTGAAAGGTAGCTCAGTGTTTTACCAGGTGTATCTAAGATGGTTAAGATAAGCCTTAACGTTCCCTCACTTATTAATCCTCCAAAACAAATCCCTCTAAAGTTCCTAAGACGAGGTCATTCGATAGAGCATGTAAGCTCTCCCAAGCCTTGCCAGTCCTGGTCTCTTGCGAGTACCATTTGACCTCACACTTTATATTACAATCATTACAACATTAAAATAAATGTATTTAACAGATGCCATTTGAATAAGTAACAACGGAAGATGAAAAGGAGATCTCTCGATCAGTTTACTTGCTGAGTTATATCACTGAGATTCCTTTATGAGTTGCCGCACCGAGCTGCCTCTCTAAGCTAGCTCGATGTCTTCATGTTGCTTCCTTCTCTTGAGTGTCTTATTTTAATTGGGGAGGCTCTCTATAATTTAGATATTACCTCCAAGCCCCCTACATGAACATTTAAGGTTAGTACTTGATTTCAAACATTCTCTGAAGAGTTTATATTGTCGTTTTTTAGTTAATTATAGCAAAATTATCTTGGACTTCGATCGTCTAATTTTTAGTCAGTATGAATTTTAGTTAATTTCAAAATTAGTGTTAATTAAGATGGATAAACAATGTAAACAGATTCTGATAATATCCGAATCCCGAGAATCCGAGAGGACACAGATACCAATAATTATTTTTCTATCCAAGCGGATAAGGATACGTATACAGAAATGGATAGCATGGTATCTGCACCGTATCTATCAGTTCACCACCCATAACTCTCCCAAAATGTCTAACACCAAAACAAATAAAGGAAGCTTGTAGAGATATTGAGATAACCCACTGTTGAATGACCGAACAACTTAACTCCATATCCTACTTGCTCTCGCTTATGCGACTAAAGAGATAGATAGAGTATTGATTTTCCTAGCTCATGCCCAAGGTTAGTTTAGTTTTGATTAATTGTTTGCGTGTATGTTAAAATCACAACTTTCTTTTGATATGTTATAAGTTTTGAAAATGAATGTTAAAAATGTGCAAATTTATTTTTAATACAAAGGTTTGTAAAATGTTAGGATTTGTTAAATGCCAAAATTTCAAATTTAGATTTTATAAAATATTAATATTAAATAGTAAGGTTATTTTAAATGTAAATTTATTAAATTTTTAGGTTTATTATCTTTCATTATTTTCTTTTAATTATGCGTAGGTACTCTAAAAGAAATGTCTCGACATTTTATCCCCCTACGAGTGATGAAGATGATTATGATCTTGATGTCACGTACCATGTATTTTCTACATTTTCTTCCTTCAAGGCCCCATACCTACCCCATAATTCTCCATAACAGTCTAGATTTTCCTAGTATATTATCTACTATTGTGTAATGTGTTATGAAATATTGTAGGATTTGCTAGAATAATGTAGAGTTTACTTGTAATGAATGGAATAATCAAGAATTATAAAAAAACATGTAGTGTTCTAAAATGTTCCTACAAGGACGTGGGACCATTCTAGAGAATTAATCCAGACTACTCATGTATTTTTATCTCCACCATCCATTGAGGAGGTGGATGCCTACAAATAGGTGGGAAAGTCATTTGGCCAAACCATCCAAGTCAGACATTGTAGTATGTTCCTTTGTGTTCAACTTGCTCCATTTTTGTCCCTTATCTAGCACTTGTGTTATAACTTCAATAGATTTCTCGGCATAATTATTAAACCATAAATTACTGGAGTGTTAAGTTATGAACGAAAGAGTAGTTAAAGTATTTCCCCATGACATTAGGAAGGAGCTAGTTTAATGGTTTTAGCTATTATAGTTTTTTTGTCGATAAGTTATATGTAGATGATAACAACCCCTCTTGTGGTGTAATTCTGATTAAATTTTGAACACCGTTTTTGTATAATATTTTATATTCTACTAGTTGAATGGTTTTTGCTATTATAGTTATTTTTTTGGACACTTCGCCCACCTTAACAAATATTTCTGGATTCGCCCCTGCTCCGATGATAAAGGTTTCAGTGAGTCCCACATTCGGCGTCTCTCTAAACATCGTTTCACCTTCGCTTTCCTCGTCAATGTGACTTTTGTTGCTCTTGGCGATGACGAAATTCATTAAATCATTACACCAAAAGAGCAAAAATATCACTTTTTTAGGCCAGCCTTTATCATGTTTTTATCTTAATCCTTGACCGTGATAATATCGGTGATAAAAACTCAGAATTTCAATTACTCAAATCTCATTTTTCAACCAAAACATTACACTTTCCCTTTTCTCTCCCATAAACCCAGCTCCCTCTCCCTCTTAAGTAAAAAAATTCACCATTTTCATTCATCCAAAGTTATGATTTATATATATATATATGTGTGTGTGTGTGTGTGAGTGTGTATCTATATATGAACTCAATTTGGGTATGAATTATATATTTTTACCATTATTATTAGGTTTTGCTATATATATATATATATATATATATGAATGGTGTGTGTGCGTGTGTAGTTGTGGTTCTTGAATACATGTATTTTTTTATTGTAAAATAGTTATATTATTTACATATAGGGGTTGATATTGTTAGAAAATAATTTGTGCAAAACCTAAGTTTGAACAATTTGACTTTGATATTTATTTCTTTTGTTTGTTGTAAAATTGAGGTATTTACACGTATGGCTTTGATATAGTTAGAAACAATTTGTACAAAATCTAGGTTTAAAAATTCTTACAATGTGAATATTTAACTTTGATATTTTTTTGAGCTTGAATATATGTATTTGTTTGGTCTAAATGAAATTATTTTTGTTAAAAAAAGTATCAGTGTGGGTTTATTTTAAAATTTGAAGGATTTTTGGATTTTGGGTGAAATTGGGATACGTGGCTTAGGCTTTCAACCATAGTTATCAAATCGTGATACGTATGTGAAGGATTTTAAGATATAAAATGTATACAAAGCTTAGGATTTCAAACATAGTTGTCAGATCAGGATACATATCATGTATCTAAAACCCTATGTATAGCGTATCATGAATTGTATTGATGCAAAAAATAGAAAAAATAAATTTATTGAAAACACTTTATAAACAATTACGCAACATAGTATGATAAAGAACATATATATGACAAACAACTATACTTTGAAAAAACTTTTGAAAATTGGATTTGTATCTTATCGGTATACGTATAATTAAAACCAATTTGGTACGTATATGAAATTTAGGATTTCAAAATGATAAAAAAAATAATATTATTTAAACATGATAGGTTGTTAATTAGATTATTATTGTGTCTAAGTTAAGTATGATTTAACTACCCTACGAGGATAGACTATGTATGATCAAAATTCTACTCATAGTTTAAATAATTTGTCGTATCTCGTTACAAACTGAACACTACCTCTACATATTCTTCCACGGTCTTTAAAGACATTGTTGATGCAAAAAACTAGACTATATCTAATTATTTGATCACAAATAAAATAAGGAAATAAAAGAAACACAAAATATTTTTAAAGTGGTTCGGCTAAAGGGAAAAGCCTACGTCCACTGTTGTGTATTGCGTTGCCTTTGTTCAAATGTGTCCTCCCTCCTTGGATTCAGGGATTACAATGTATTTATAGCCCATGAGGGAGCACAAAAGCTGGAATATCAAAGGATGGAATGCCTTTATAAATTAGGCATTTATATCTGTACAACATTCATAATGTATACAACAGGTGGTGCTTTATTGACCAGGTTAGCCGGTCTTCCTACTATTGGTCGGGCTTATTAATATGTTGGTCGGTATTCTTGGACTTGGTCGACATTCGAATGATTACGCTTTGCTGACTAGGACCAATGCCACATTGGATAACACATGTTCATTTCTGATTGGTCCATGGAATAAGGCAATTTTTTACATCAACAGAAGCCCCCAATGTTTCATGCTTGAGTTTTTTGTAAAAGTGTGGAATATTTAGCCCTAAAATTCCTCGAGAAATAATTCTGATGCTTGGCTGGTTATCGACTTCCCATACTTGTGAAATTGTTGACTTAACTGATGGAACATAACACGGGTGGCATTTTTGCAATTATACAATGTTTTGACAAAAAAACATTTAGGCAGATATGTCTTATTTGGCTTAGCCGCCAACAGTTCAATCGACATTCCCTTTAATCATTACCCTCGCCTGTTTTCGAGCCAATCAATAAAAGGTGGTAAAAATCATGATTGTCATCTACCTCAAACCTTCTGAGTTTCTGTTTCTATCTTCTTGAGATTTTTGTGCAACCGTTTCTTTTGTCCTTCAGTTCTTGCTGAATTCTTAAATCCTTGTAAGAATCTTCTCTCTTTTCCTTTTTTCCACCTGTGAACATGGTTTACTCAGTAGCTTCTCTAGAGGAATTTAGGAATGAGTGGAATATACCTTCATCGGTGGATTTGGAGCTTCCTAGTCCTCCTACGGACCTTTTTCTTTGCCTGAGGGCCATTGGCTCCCTTCTATTTTTATTATTAAGTGTGGGTTCACTTTTACCCAAACCCATTTTGCCTTGAGTTTTACCAGTATTTTGATATGGTTCCTGCTTGAATAGCTCTCAATAGTTGGAGAGTAGTTAATGGGGTTTATAGGTTAAATCAACTTCATGGGACCCATATTGGAATCCCAGAGATCATGCTTTTCTATAAGTGGGTCACAAGTGACAGCACTTACTATTTAAAGATTAGGGTTGTAAATAGGGCTTTAGTAGTTAACCTCCCGGACTCCAACAGAGATTACTTTTTTGATCATGGACTAATTGCCAAAAATTGTCAACATGTATCCATGACACGGAATGCTAAGTACCGAGGGCCCAGATGCCCATAATATGTAATGGCATAGGTTACAACATTTTGTCTAACTCTTCTTGAATATTTTACTAATTATTGATACTAACTTTTATCTGGTGACCTTGGTTGCGGCTGATCGAAAGAGGAAGTGTCCTAAGGAAGGTGATAGCAATCTCAGGGAGTTGAAGTTTATTTCGGGCATTCATTACAAAATAGGGGAGGAGCACATTAGGTCTGTATCATACCTATTAGAGTACAAAAATACCATCACTTCTTTTGTTGCTCGCCCAACTTTTACTGTTCCCTCCTCAGCGATTGATCTTGATCAAACCCCATCTCTTTTTCATCTGCCACTGCATCTGGCAGTGGTGAACTTACTGCTGCCCATCTTATTCCATTGATTCATACTTGCCCCTTGCCATAACCATGAGGAAGACGAGATTCCCCAATATTTTGGGTGATATTACTGCTACTGGTCCCACCAAGCAGGCTACTGGTGGGCTAAGGAAAAAGCTAGAAAAAAGCCCCCAGCTAAGAAAAATAAGGAAGCCCAATACAAGAGGCTGAAAAAAGGGATTCCTTCTAAGATGGATGAAGGCTCTTCTACTAGTTCCGGTCAACAAGAGTTGGTCAATTTACCTGATTCTGGTTCACCATTGGCCATTGGACCTAGTTTGGTCAGATAATTAATAAATTTTTGTACACTCCCAAACTATATGGGAGATGCTTCTATAATGCCCCGATCTAGAATTTCTGAAAGGGCTGCCCAAAGCTTTGCATTATTAAGTACGGTAACTTCTCCTCCTTTTTATTCATTTCTTTGCTATTTCTTATACTAACTTGCATTGATTTCTTTTTACAGTTTTTGGTCAATTTCAATAATATGCTGGAAAAGGACGATGTTCTACATTCTTCTTCAATTGAAGTTGAGGAGGCCTTTGAGGAGATAAAAAAGTCCTTGCTTGACGTGGGAGAACAAAATAAAGACTGCAGAGGTTGACGTTGCAGTTGCTTGGGTGTAGAGAAGGCCAGAAGGTTGAAGGCCAAGAAATATGCATTTAACAGGGGTTGGGATAAAGCTATTGGCTCTATATCTTATCAAATTGAGTTCACCAAGAATAAATGGTTCAAGGATGGTTGGTCGACAGCCCTTGTAGAGGTCAGCACTCCCCAACACTCTGAGTTATTTCTCAGGCATGATCCTGGGTCTCCTCCCAATATGGATGATGAGATTGAGGATGATGGAGGGTCAAATGAATTTACCCTTATTTTGGACACTATCGACAAACTCCAGATAGTTGCAGTTGATTCTTCTATCCCTCCTTTTGCTGATTAAGTAATTTTTCCCTCTTTTAAATCCAATCCTTCTGGGTCTACCTCAGACATAAAGGAGGTATAGACCAGTTCGCTGAGCAGCTTTTGTTTTTCTTTGTACTTTTTTCTTTTTATCGCATGCGGATGCACTTGTAATAAATATTTTATTAATGAAAAGGAGCATTACTTTACACTTTCCCTCTTCTTTTGATATTGATTGTAAATTTTTCTTGCTCTTTATAGCTCATGGATAAATTGAATCAATTCTCTACAACTGATTCTGAGCTTCCTTAAAGGATGCAATGATCTCTTCAAGGATGGTCACTTGACTATGACCGAGGAAGAATTATCTGAGTTGCTGGAAGAGGGTTCTTCAGATCAAGTTAGAGAATCCTACCTTTATTTGAAGTGTATTTTTAATAGGGCAGTGGCCAATAATGTGGCCTATTGTGAAATGATTGAGAGTTTTAAGAAGATCACAAGGAGACTAAGGCTCTTTTGCATGTCGATTATGAGTAGAAGTACAAAGCTTTAAGTGAAGGCTAGGGTTTTGATCAAAAGTTACAGAAACACATGTCTTTCTTCAAGAGGCAAGATTTTCTGCTTAATCGGTAGATAGAAAAGGCTAGATCCATTGCTAAGCTGCTGAAGAAAAAAATAATAGCTTGGGGAAGGAATTGAATTCGCTGAAGACTTTTTCTTTTACTATTGATGCTACTGATGAAGGGATTTATTTCTTGGACATTGAAGATTCCAGATTGAGGGAAGAAGTGGAGGCATGGAAGAAAAATAAGTCTGCTTTATCTTTTTGAGTAAAAACTAAACCTGGTCGAGCTATTACAGATGACGCTAGGACACAGCAGACACATTCTACTCAAGTTGCTTAGTTGAAGGAAAAAAAATTGGCCATTGCTGAGATGTCTCAGAAGTTTCAAACTCAATTTGAGCAACTTTCTACTCAATCAACCCCATTACAATCCAAAGATGGAGTGCTAAAAAAGTTGTACCACCAGGTTGAGAGGTTAACCTTGCAATTCCATAAACAGCCTAGGAAGATCTGGATGAACGAATATAATGAAGATCTGGTCATTTTAATGAACGATTTAAGCAATCTCGAAATAAAGGTTACAAATGGGGTTAGACCAATTGCTTAACAGTGATGAAGGTGGAGCGGAACAACCCTCTTTGGAACTTTTACGGTCCTCTTTTATTAGATTATGAAGATCCTACTTTCAAATTGGATGTTGATTGGATTCCTGCCAACACAATTCCCCAGTGCCTGATTTTAAAGCATATAGGGGATTATGGCCTTCATGACGAGCTAAAGATTGTTCGTCCTCCTCATCTATTAGATAGACCGAGCAACAGTAATAGAAGAATTCTCTAAGACTTCAACTTTATTAATTCCCCTTATGCATTAGATGATCCTCCAACTGGCATGGAACTAGCATCAAGTCCTTCTAAGGCTGAGGGGAAGTGTCCCTTAGAATAAATTTTATTCCAGTAATTTAGTTGTGAGCAATATCATGTAATGATTATTTAAATGAATGAAATATATTTTATCAACTTATCTCGTTAATCTCTGAATGCAAATGACTTCTTCTTTTTCATTAGTTCTATTGACACACTTAAGCTCTTGCCTAAGTTTAACATCAATTACCAATGAGCGCATAGGTTTTTCTAGTACACTTAGATTAAAATCCAAGTTTAGTACTGGTTACCCATGTATTTCCATAGGTTATACTAATGCACCTAAATATTTAGGTTTTGCAATAGTTACCAGTGGTGACCAGGTGTATGTGGAATATGTCTCTATATTCCTTTTTAGGAATCTTCACAATGTTCTTCCTTCACTTTTCCCAATTGGATAAAATCTTATTTATCCTTAACTTCAGTGGAATAAAATCTTATTTTATCCTTGTCTTCAGTGACCAAGTTTTTTCAGGACTTAGAATCCTGCTTGACTTGGGGTTTTTCTGCTTCCATCAAGTTTTGCTTATGCTGAGCAAAGTTCGAACATCAGTAATTAACTATGTGGTTGTTGTTGCAAAGGACCTTTTATGGGTGCCGATCAATGATATAATTGTTGTTCGAGCCACTTTTGAAGTTTTTCCAAGCAACTTTCAACCGTCGTCGATCAAGTATATAGTAGTGCATAGCACTAGTAATCCTAAAAAATTAAAAAAAAGAAATGGAGGAAATCATTATTTTTATTATTACTGAAATCACATGAGCTCAACCTGTTTCATTACATCACTGGTAATACTTTCTAAGATGCTCGGCATGCCATGGATTCCTGAACTCTTCTCCTTCCAATGTCTCAATTTTATAAGTTCCAGGTCAAACAATGGCTGAAATGTGATATGGCACATGCCAATTAGCCTCAAGTTTGTTGTTATTATGGATTACCTTCTTCATCACATAATCTCCTTCCTTCAAGTTGATCGCCTTCATTCTTTTGTTGTAGAAACAGGTTGTTCTTTACTGGTACGCTGCATTTCTTAAAGCAATGTCCTCACGTACCTCCTCCAGCATATCCAAATCTATTTTTTGCTTTAAATCACTTACAAGAGAGTTAAAGTTCAATATTCTATGGGATGGGAGGCCCAATTCAGCAGGTATTACTGCATCAGTCCCAAATGCCAACATGTAGGGAGATTCTCCAGTTACAGCCCTTGGAGTTATTGGGTATACTCACATAATACAGTGCAACTCATTAATCCAGTTTCCCTTGGCATCATTAAGTTTTCTTTTCAACCCATTAAGCAGAGTTCTATTTGTAACTTCAGTTTACCCATTGCTCTGAGGATGACCTGGAGCATAATGCAGCTTTTGGATATTGGACTAATCATAATAAGCGATAAATTCTTCATTATCGAATTGCGTGTCGTGGTCGAAAATGAAGGCAGAATGCAACCCATTTCTGTAAATAATATTCTTCCAAATGAATTGTTAGACCTTCTCATACAGCATATCCACCAAGGGTTCTACCTTCACCCATTTCGTAAAGTAGTCCACAAAAATGATTAAGTACCTGGATCTTCCTCAGGTGGTCGACAATGGGTCGACTAAGTCTATTCCCCAAATTTCAAATGACCAAGGTGTAGTTCTTGGAGTAGGAGAAGCCTATGGAGTCTTGCGTATGCTGGAACACCTTTGGCACTTGTCACATTTCTTAGCAAAGGCTGCATAATCCACTCCCATAGTGTGCCAATAGTATCCTTGTGTACTGATTCGCTGCAGTAATTTCCTGCCTACTATGTGAGCTCTACAAGATCCTTCATGCACCTCATAGATCAGATCTTGATCCTCTGTTGGATGAACACAACACTGTAAGATAGCTATCAATCCTCTCCTGTATAACACTCCTTTGTCCAGCACATATCTTCTTGTTTGTACTTAAACTATTTGGCTTCAATTATATCTGCTGGAAAAGGTCATTCTTCAATGTATGCTCTGATGGGATCCATCTAAGATGGGACCATATCTACAGAGATAAAATTAATCATCAGGACTTCATTTATACTCCTGTTTGCTAGAATCTTGATGGGAATAGTTCTTCGGAGCTCAATTCTTATTGTTGAAGCTAGTCGAGCAAGTGAATCTACTTGGGCATTCTCCAATCTTGGTATTCTACTCATCTGAATAGCTAGTAATTTGGCTATATCCTCCAATGCTTTAGACAGGTATCTAGTCATTAGATCTCCTTTAGATCCATACAAGTTTAATATTTGGCTCGCCGCCAATTGAGAATCACTGTGTGCCACAACTTGCTGGAGCTCAATGATTGGGCCAAACTCAAACCCACAATGAGAGCTTCATACTCTGCTTCGTTATTTGAGGCTTAGAACTAGAATCGCAAAGAATATTTAATATCTATCGTATGAGGAGTGTTAAGTATTATACATGTTCCACTGTCGGTTGCACAAGATGATCCACTAATTTACAGGTTCCATATTGGGAGATTATTATCAACCGTTTGGTCTGTCAGAATCCCATAATGGAATATTTTTCTCCTCACTTCCTTATACTTCCCTGACACCTCGTGAGCTCTAGAAGAGGAATCCCGTATGTCAACAATGATTTCTTCTGACCTTTCTTCTGATGAGGGTTGCTCAGATGGTTGATCGTTGACAACCTTAATTGGGCTATTCCTTTATATGCCTTGTTCTGCTTGCACTTCTTTTTTCTAAGGGGTCTCAGGATAAGTGAATTCAGTAATGAAATCTTCCACGGCTTAGCCTTTTAATTAATACCTTGGTTCATACACAATATCATACTCCCTTAATTCTACTGTACAGTACATTAATCTGCCAGACTTCTCCAATTTATGCAAGGGTTGCCTAAGAGGCATTTCAGTGTACACAATAATTTTATGGGCTTGAAAGTATGGCTACATCCATCTGGGTTCCACAATTAATGCCAATGTTAACTTCTTCAGGCATGGGTATTTGATTTTTGCTCCTCAGAAAGCTTTACTAGTGTAGTAGACTAGTTTTTCAACTCCATTCTCTTCTCGAATCACAGCAAAACTAACATCTGAATCAGAGACAGCTAAGTACAAATACAATCTTTCTCCCAAAATTAGTCGAAAAATAAGTGGGGTGATCCCAGGTAATTTTTCAACTCCAGAAAAGTATTTTTGCACTCATCGTTCCATTAGAAATTCTTTATGAGCTCTTTGAAGAATGGCAGGCACCTATCTGTAGCTCGGGACATAAATCTGTTTAGAGTTGTTAGTCGCCCAGTTAGCCTTTGTACCCCCTTCTTGCAAGTAGGGGACTTAATTTCAATTAGTTCTTTGATCTTATCTGGGTTTGCCTCAATTCCCCTCTGATTTACTATATACCCAAGGAACATTCCTTCTTGTACTCCAAACACGCACTTGGTCAGGTTTAATCTCATCTGGTGCTTTTCCAGCTGGTCGAAAGTTTGGCTAAGGTCAACAATATGATCGGACTCTTTTTCTCTCTTTGCCATCATATCATCCACATAAACTTCCATATTTTTTCCTATTGGATCCTCAAAAAAAAATTTCACCAATCTCTGGTAAGTAGCACCCATATTTTTCAAACCAAATGCCATAACACTATAGCAATAAGTTCATCGGGGAGTAATAAAAGAAGTGTTTTCCCTATCTTCTGGCTTCATCTTGATCTGGTTATAACTAGAGTATGCATCCATGAAAATGAGAAGTTCATGTGCTAAAGTGGCATTAATAATCTAATCAATTTGTGATAAAGTAAAATGATCCTTTGGGCACACTTTGTTTAAATTCATGAAGTCTACGCACATTCTCCACTTGTTATTTTTCTTCTTGACCATTACTACATTGTCCAACCAATCTGGACACTTAACTTCATCAATGAAAGTAACTTTTTGAAGCTTTTCAACTTCCTCCTGAATGGCTTGATTCTTCTCAGGGCTAAATAGTCTTCGCCTCTGTTCCACAGGCTTGATATTCTTATTAACATTGAGATAATGGAAAAGAAAGTTGGGATCAATCCCGGGCATATCTTCATGACTCCGGGCGGACACATGCTTCTTTTGTCTAAGGAAATTCACTAGTTCCTATTTAAGAAAAGGATCTAGCGTTGTTCCTATTTGAGTGGTGCGTTCTCGCTTGTCGTCGTCCAGTACAATTCTCTCCATTGCTCCAATTATCTGGACCTTCACCAATTTCTTTTCTTCCTTTGTGTCTAAGGTTTGAACCTCAGATTCGTCATGGGGTTCAGCGGTGTCCACTTGGTAAATGGCGATTCTTTTCTTCATCTCTGCTAAATCTTCTTGCTCGGTAGATGATTAGTAGCATTCCCGAGCTACTTTTTGGTCTCCTTTTATAATTCCCACTCCAAAGTTGGTCGAGAACTTTAGACATTAATGGATTGTATATGGTACAACCTCAAATTTCTTCAACCCTACTCTTCCCATTATCATGTTATAAGCATAATGAATATTTTTTTCCATTACAAATGAACGTATTTTCTCTATTCGACAGGTTGGCTATCCATGTGCTGATCAACACCTCTACCTTAATTATTCCCAAAGGGAATACTTTTTCACCAAAAAACCTATTAAAGGTTTGTGGTAGGGCTCCAACTGGATGAGCTTGAAGTCCAAACTTTAAAAACAAGGATAGAACATAATATCTTCCGAGCTGCCATTATCAACTAGAACTCTGTAAATAATTATATTCCCCTTCCTGACCTTAATTACGAGAGGATCATCATGGGGGTATAGTACCCTTAAAAGGTCATTTTTATATAATCTGATTACCAGCTTATCTTTGTTGACTTCCTTGGTCCATCTTCTTAATCTAAATTAATCCTCTGTATATCGAAACAAGCTTGTGCCTTATTGAGGTAAGCCTTCCTTTCAGTAGTGGTCTCCTCCTCCTGCGTCTCCACCTATAATCATTTGACAATCAAAAGAACCAAAACTGAACATGAATACCTCACATTTTGGTTAATTATGTTTCTTGAGTAGGTCGGGATCATCCTACTGTCATCTTCATGAGTCTTCTTTTTCTCGTCTATGAGCTTCCAAGGAGACTTTTACCTTCACCGAGCTCCATCTTTTCATCTGTCGATCAATAAATATGTCTAACTTTTATCTTCGAATGAGAGTTTTAATTTCATTTTTAAGGGTAATGAAATGATCTATTGTATGACCAAGATCTCTATAAAATTCATAATATTTGGATCAATGCCTCTTAGTGGTGGAACTCCTTAGCTTCTCAGGCCAATGTATATCCTTGTTATGCTTGATGTCCTCCAAAACATGGTGGATGCCATTGCCAATGGAGTGTAATTGTTATAATTCTTGAGCCAATCAATAATCCCTTTTTGCTTTGATTCCCTGTGCTCCTTTTATCTTCTTTACCTTTAACTTTTTCCTCCCAGCTCCACTTGGCTGCCGTTGCTTCCTCGACATTCATGATCTTGGTTGCCTTTGCCATCAACTCTATCATCATCTTTGGAGGATCTTTAGCAAGCATGTAGTAGAGTTTCTTAAGGAGAAGTCCACTCATTAGATCTGTAATGGTTGGCTTTTCCTCATAGTCAATAACCTCTAATTTTTCATTATTAAACCGAGTGATGTAATCTATGGTACTTTCTCCCACCTTTTTCTTTACACTAAGAAAATAAGCAACTCGTTTCATTGGTTTACCTCCAAAGCAAAAGTTATCAATGAATATCTCGATAAGCTGATGGAAACTAGAAATTTTCCCCGTAGGGAGACTGTTATACCAAATATGAGTAGGTCTTGTAATTGTCCCTGAGAATGCCCTACATCTCATTTCATCGGGGACGGCATAGATGTTAGCTGTTTCCTGATACTACTCTATGTTGATACCAAAATTAGTATGGTGATGAGGACGAATAATAAGAAGACACGTGTCAATCTACGTGGCACAATAGCAACGAGGAAGTTCATTCCCCCGACCAAGTCAGACTCACTCCGAGCAACAAGTATACTCCGAGGAACTCCTGCTCTCCGAGGAACTCCAACTCTTCGAGGAACTCCAACGCTCCGAGAAACTCTTGAACGACGAGCAACTAAGTCGGTTCGAGCTGCATCTCGACCGCAGCATTGATTGCCAGATAATCAACAGTTCAACTATTCATTGAATGCTTATCACCTTGACGCACACGTTTGAAGAGCATTAAATGAATTACCCTTTCATATGTGTATCATTTAATGTAACACCCTTTCATGTACAGCCTAAGGGCTATAAATACCTTGTATCACCCTCATTCAAAGGGACCAGAATTTCTTGATAGAATTTGTAATCGAGAATTTCCAAACATTCAGTAATAACATAACAGTGGACGTAGGCTATTCATACAAGGCTGAACCACTTTAAAATCCTTTGTCTCATTTATTTATCTGTGATTGAATAATTAGAGTAATCTAGTTTTTTACATCAACAGATTGGCGCCGTTTGTGGGAAAGACTGTTATTATCGTTTTTCACCAAGAATTATTCATCATCAATGGCAGATAATCCGAAATCTAGCAATCGAAACGCTGGAAATGCTGAAAATCCTCCAAATCCCTCTGCACCTCCAGATCTGACTGGGATTATGACGAATCTGGCTCAAGGACAAACCGCCATGCAAGAAACAATGAGGCAACTCATACAGACCCTTCATGGCGGTGCACCTGCACGTTCAGGACAGCGAAGTGGTCAGAGGCAAACTTATTTACTTTCTTCACGATCCAGGCGTACTGAGTCATATCGTAATGAGGAATCTGATGATTTCTCTTATCCACTTGGGCGAACTTCGTCAATAAGGGCTACAAATACTGATCAACGTATCACTCTATCTCCAGAAAGATCCAGTGCCTTGGAAAGACTGAGTAGGGTGTCTCCTTTCAGTCGATTAGGCCCTAGGAGGAATAGGAGTCCACCTAAGACCATGTCGAGGAGTTTTCGACAACCATCAGATCTAAGAGAAGGATCAGCACAATCACGACCAGTTGCTTGTCAAGATAGATCTCAGGAGGCTACATCAGAACAATCAATTGCTCGAACTAATAAGCCCGAGGAAGGAAATGATGCGTGGAAGGGTTCCATTCAGCGCTTGGAGGATAGATTGGGAGAAATGGCTAAGGAGAAGAATCCCTTACAACGAACTTTTGTTCAAGGGACACCTTTTGTCCAGGCCATTGTGGGTTTTCCTACCCCGTCAAAGTTTAAAGCACCTGTGGTGACCCCCCAAATATGATGGAAAGACAGATCCTGTTTTTCATATAGAAAAATATCAAGCTGCCGCCAACATCTATGCTGTCCCCGACGAGATGAGATGTAGAGCATTCTCAGGAACTCTTACTGGATCTGCCCAGATATGGTACAACAATCTTCCTCGGGGTAAGATTTCAACTTTCTTTCAGTTAGCCGAGCTGTTCATCGGCAATTTCTATTTTGGAGCAAAGCCAGTAAAAAGAGTAGCACACTTGTTAAGTGTTAGACAAAAATCAGGTGAGAGCACTAGAGATTACATAACTCGTTTCAATAACGAGGAACTGGAAGTCATAGATTATGAGGAAAAGACAGCAATCACCGCCTTGATGAGTGGGTTGTTGCCTAACAAGTTATATTACACTTTGGCCAAAGATCCACCTACAACTATGTGAGAGTTGATAGCAAAAGCGGCTAAAATCATGAATGCCGAGGAGGCTATGGCTGCGAAGAAGAATATAAATAAAGAAACCAAGGTGGAAGACGACAAATCCAATAAGAAAGAGCATAAGGGGAATGGCGGTGACAAGCATTCCAAGAATAATAAATCGTCATGGGAAGTCCTGAAGAAATTCGATAATTATACTCCTTTGAAAATGGGTATTAATCATGTCTTGGAAGAAATCAAGAATAACGAGGAAGTAAAGTGGCCAAAGAAACTGAGGTCAGACCCTGACCTGAGGAACAGGGATAAATATTGCGAGTTCCATAAGGATCACGGCCATATGACCGAAAATTGCATAGCTCTTCAGAACGAGATTGAAACACTCATCCGAAGAGGGAAGCTATTGAATTATGTTGATCGGGGAGGCGAAAGAAGAAATAATGACCGAACTAGAGAAATGTCTAGATCTCCTCGTCGAGCAGAGGAGAAAAAGAAAAGGGATCATGAAGATGATACATAGGATGACCCCGATCTTCCCAAGAAACCAAGGCAGACAGAACGAGAGGTATTTTCAATACGCTTTGGATCATTTGATTATAATGTCATTACAGGAGGAGATGCAGGAGGAGGAAACCTTACTGCAGAAAGAAAAGCTTACCTCGGTGAGGCTCAGGCATGATCATACATTCAGCAGATAAATTTGGCTGAAGAGGATCGCCCGAGGAAGGTAAACAAAGAGAAGCTGGTCATTGGCTTTTCAAAAAACGACCTGGCAGGTGTTCTTTACCCTCACGACGACCCTTTGGTGATCAAAATGAGGATGAAAGAAGTAGTGATTTCAAGGGTGCTAGTAGATAATGGTAGTTTGGCCGACATCATGTACTATTCATGCTTTGACAGTTTAAATTTGAAATTATCTCAATTAGAACCTTATCACAGACCTCTATTGGGTTTTGCTGGCGAGAAATTTTTTCCACTTGGGACGATCAAGTTAGATATATGCATCGAAACTTGGCCTGCTTGTCGAATAGAAAGAATACGCTTCTTTGTGATGGATAAGAACGTATAATCAGCTTACAACATCATCATGGGAAGAGTTGGTTTGAAGAAGTTCGAAGCAGTCCCATCTACAGTACATCAGTGCTTAAAATTCCCAACAAATTTCGAGGTAGGAGTTGTGAAAGGTGATCAGAAAGTAGCTCGGGAATGCTATTATTCGTCTGTCGAGCAAGAGGAACTTGAAGAGTCATGGAAAAAGACTACTACCTACCAAGTGGAGGAAGGTACAGAAATTGAAACACTTGATCCCAGAGATGAATCCCAACTTGTAAAAGGACAGGTGGTGGAATCTACAGAAAATGTTATTCTGGATGACGAGCATCCTGAACGAGTAACCCAGATAGGTTCATCGTTGGATGTTTCAATAAAACAGGAGTTGATAACTTTTTTGAGAAACAGAAGGAAAAATTTTGCATGGAGTCATGAAGACATGCCAGGAATAGATCCGAACTTCTTATGTCATGAGCTCAATGCGAATAAGGAGATCAAGCCTGTAAAGCAGAGAAGAAGAGTGTTTAGTCCCGAGAAGAATCAGGCTATACAAGAGGAAGTCGACAAGCTCCAAAAAGCCCAATTCATTGAAGATGTTAAGTATCCAGACTGGTTGGCAAATGTGGTGATGGTGAAGAAGAAAAATAATAAATGGGGAATGTGTGTTGATTTCACTGATTTTAACAAGGCCTGCCCAAAGGATCACTTTCCATTGCCCAGAATTGACCAACTAGTAGATGCTACCTCGGGACACGAGCTGCTCAGCTTCATGGATGCTTACTCTGGTTACAACCAGATCAAAATGAAACCTGAAGACAGGGAAAGCACTTCTTTTATTACCCCTAGGGAAACTTATTGTCATAATGTTATGCCTTTTGGTTTGAAAAATGCAGGTGCGACATATCAGCGGCTGATGAACAAGGTTTTTGCGGAACAAATCAGTTGCAATATGGAAGTCTATCTCGACGATATGCTGACAAAGAGCAAAAAAGCTTCTGATCATCTAGTTGACTTGGGTCAGACCTTTGATCAACTGGATAAATACCAAATGAAGCTCAACCCGACGAAGTGCACCTTTGGAGTACGAGAAGGAATGTTCCTCGGGTACATCATCAACCAGCGAGGCATTGAGGCAAATCCAGCAAAGATCAAAGCTCTCTTAGGGTTACGATCTCCAACGACGAAGAAAGAGGTGCAGAGTCTTACGGGACGAGTTGCAGCGCTCAACAGATTTGTATCCCGGGCAACGGATAGATGCCTTCCATTCTTCAAAATACTTCGAAAAACTTTCGAGTGGAATGATGAATGTGAAAAAGCCTTTCAAGACTTGAAGAAATATTTGGGAGCACCTCCATTGTTATCCAGGCCAGTAATGGGAGAGAAATTGTACTTGTACCTAGCAGTATCAGAGAATGCAGTCAGCTCGGCATTGATCAGATTTGAGAATGGATTTCAGAAGCCAATTTATTACACAAGTAAGGCTTTCCGAGGTGCAGAGATCAGGTACCCAAAGCTGGAAAAATTGGCATTAGCATTAATTGAAGCAAGTAGAAGAATGAGGCCTTATTTCCAGGCCCATACCATCGTCGTGTATACCGACATGCCATTGAGGCAAGCCCTTCATAAGCCAAAAAAATTAGGGAGACTGATGTATTGGGCAATAGAGCTCGGTGAATATGATATTGTGTATGAACCCATATCATCATTAAAAGGGTAGGCTGTAGCAGACTTTATAGCAGAATTCACATATCCTGATACCCCCGAGGAACAAAAGTTGCTCACTGACCAACCTGTGGATGTTACAGGATTAACAGACATAAGTCCAGATCAACTCCGGTTGGTAAAAGGGCTTGTGGATGTAGAAAGATCATCAAATTCAAACCCAGACCAACTCCGGTTGGTAAAAGGGCGAGAAGAGATGGTCGACGAAGAGTAAAAAATACCAGGGGAGGATGAAAGGAAACAGCAGATATTTCACCGAGGAACTTTGTCAAATAAGAAATTTGAAGACGAATTACCTATATGGAGGTTATACGTAGATGGCTCATCTTGCACTACAGGATGTGGCGCGGGAATAGTTCTGAGCACTCCAGACGAGATCGACGTGGAATACGCCCTGCGATTCCAATTCAAAGCTTCCAATAATGAGGCTGAGTATGAAGCCTTGATAGCAGGTCTTAATTTAGCAAAGATTATGGAAGCGCAACAAGTGATGGTATTCAGTGATTCTCAATTAATTGTGAATCAGATGATGGGAACATATGCAGTCAAAGGAGAATTAATGGTCAGGTATCATGCAAAGGCGATGGAGTTGTTGGCAGAATTTGATGTCATCCAGTTGATCAGAATACCAAGAATGGAGAATGCACAAGCAGACGCACTGGCCCGACTAGCATCAGCTACTCGTACCGAGCTGCGAAGAACTATACCAATTGAAGTATTAGAAGCTCGGAGCAGAGATGAAGACCTGGCGATGAATGTTATTACCCTTGATTTAGGACCATCTTGGATGGATCCCATCAGGGCATATATTGAGGAGGGAGAATTGCCGGAGGATAAGATCGCTGCCAAGAAATTAAAGTTTAAAGCTGCTCGGTATGTACTAACTAATGGTGTTTTGTATAGATGAGGAATTATGGCAGGTTTGCAAAGATGTGTGCATCCCTACGAGGTGAAGGAATTGATTGAAGAGATCCATGAAGGATCATATGGAGACCATGTAGCAGGTTGGACACTTTTGCAAAGGGTGATGACACAAGGATACTACTTGCCAACGATGAGGGCTGATTGTATAGCCTATGCTAAGAGATATGATAAATGCCAACGTCTTTCCTCCATCCGACGAACTCCATAAGCATTGTTGACACCCATAACTTCCCCTTGGCCTTTCGCCATGTGGGGAATGGATTTGGTTGGACCACTGCCAACGACCCGAGGAAGATTCAGGTACCTCATCGTCGCAGTAGATTATTTTACTAAGTGGGTAGAAGCTGAGCCTCTGATTGATATGACATACGAGAAGGTGTACCAATTCGTTTGAAAGAACATCATCTGCCGATATGGTCTCCCTCATGCCTTCATCACAGACTATGGAACACAATTTGATAACGAGGAGTTTGCCGCCTATTTGAAGGTTCATTCAGCACCAGGCCATCCTCAAAGCAATGGGCAGACTGAAGTGACGAACAGAACATTATTAAATGGTTTGAAGAAGAGGCTAAGTGAGGCTAAAGCTAATTGGATTAATGAGCTACAGTCAGTATTGTGGGCTTACCGAACAACTCCCCGAGCAGCGACTGGAGAATCACCATATATGCTGGCATTTGGAAGTGAGGTTGTAATACCTGCCGAGTTGGGCCTTCCAACACACAGAGTGCTGAATTTCAATTCCCCAGTCAGCGACTTGATGAGGAGATTAGATTTGGACATGCTCGAGGAAGTTAGAGAGGAGGCATCCATTAGGAATGCTGCTTATCAACAGCGAACAGCCCTGTTCTACAACAAGAGGGTGAAAAATGCGACTTAAAAGATGGAGATTATGTGCTAAAGAAGGTCATTCAGAAGCACAATAAGTTGGAAGCAAACTGGCATGGACCTTACAGAGTTACTGCAGTTGTCCGACCAGGAACTTACCGAATAGCAACTCTAGAAGGAGAGGAATTTAAGAATGCATGGAATGCTGAACACCTACGCAAGTATTATCAGTGATGTAAAATGTAAAGCAATTCCATCAATATGAATAAAACGATGATATTTCACAATCTTCTCTCCTTTTATTGAAAGTTTTTCGGGGAATACTAGTGTGTTTAACACTACACTGCTCGGTACGCAACGCTGCTCAGCAGTAAAAAGAACATGGTAGTTCAGACCCACGACCAACTCCGGTTGGTAAAAGGGCGAGAACAAACTATACTCCTTTGGTTAGGAGGCGTACACTAGTGTGACCAACTACAGTTGGTAAAAGATCTAGTGGACATGATAGTTCAGACCCACGACCAACTCCGGTTGGTAAAAGGGCGAGAACAAACTATACTCCTTTGGTTAGGAGGCGTACACTAGTGTGACCAACTAAGGTTGGTAAAAGATCTAGTGGACATGATAGTTCAGACCCACGACCAACTCCGGTTGGTAAAAGGGCGAGAACAAACTATACTCCTTTGGTTAGGAGGCGTACACTAGTGTGACCAACTAAGGTTGGTAAAAGATCTAGTGGACATGATAGTTCAGACCCACGACCAACTCCGGTTGGTAAAAGGGCGAGAATAAACTATACTCCTTTGGTTAGGAGGCGTACACTAGTGTGACCAACTAAGGTTGGTAAAAGATCTAGTGGACATGATAGTTCAGACCCACGACCAACTCCGATTGGTAAAAGGGCGAGAACAAAAGATGATCGACGAAAGACCAATCTCGGTTGGTTAGGAAACAAGATATGCTCTCAAATGCCAACTTATGTTGCTCGGGAAGTAAGTTTATTACATAAAAGTTCCTCGAAGAAAAAATATTCCAAACTGAACCAAGTATTGTTGGTCGGGGATAAAAACCCACTAACTGTAGTTGGTCGACGAGGAAAAATCTTTAACCTTGGTTGGTCGGGCACATTTTATGAAAAAGACAAAATTTACCAAGTATAGCTGGTCGGGGATAAAAACCCATTAACTATAATTGGTCGACGAGCACAATTTGACAACCTTGGTTGGTTACAGAAATTTTTAACATTTTTATACTCATTACTTTATTATTAAGTGATCGAGCAACATTACTAATACTTGTAATTTTTTATTACTAAGTTGGTCGAGGAACCACACAATACTGTTATGCAAGCACAAAACAATAGCAATACAGATTTGCAAACATAAAATGAAATTCTTTCATTAAAATTCAAAACGAATTACAAATTACATATGTACTAACTATTACATTGAGATACCTAATCTATTGGTTTCTTTCCCTTAGCTTTTGAAACAGGCTCTTCGCCAGCAGGAGGATCTTCCAGGCAAAGAGGAGAATTAATGAAGTTAATATCTCGGAGCATTCTGACATTCATTACTGAAGGAGTATCCAATAGATGTTCGGGATGAGATACCTTGATCTGAGAATGAAGATTGTAGTCACCGAGGTATTTTGCAATTAAGCTCCAAGGAATGGCACAGGCTGGGATCCATTCCATGTCCAACTTATAAGGTGGCACAGGCAAGTCTAGTAGCCCAGGAGTATGATAATCCCATAAATAATGGCCCTGCTCTAGTTTTAATACTCCCAGGGCGTTCAACCATCCCTGTTTGTAACCTTCCTTTCAATGCGAGCATCCAAGTGATAAAGGGCCTCATTGTAGCCTGCATTCCAGAACTCACGAGGTTGTTTGTGGAATTGAAAAGTTATTCTCTCTAACTGCTCATGAAGGTTCCTGGCAAAAACATCCTTATTCTTCAGAGCAGACTTGGTCGAAGCAAGTTGATCTTCCAGAGTTTGGATGTTCTTAGACATTTCAGATAAAGCCCGATCTTTTGTATTCAATTGGTACGCTTGAGTTTCCAATGTTGACAGAGTACGAGCTTCTTCAATACTACGAGGAGTTCTTGATCGACCCCGAGCAGGTGGAGTACTTCGTTCCTCGATAATATCCTGGGCAACTCTTCCTCGCCCACGAGAACCTCTTCCTCGTCCCCGAGTAGAAGTAGAAGTACCAGACCTTCTCAGGATATCCAACTCTTGCCTTAATTTGGCATTCTCAACTTCTAAGAAGGAAAATCCCTCATCAGTCACTGGGATTACCGCTGTTGAAGAAGAGGCTGCGGACTTATATTGTGCCAGCTATTTCTGCAAATTATTATTCTCTTGCTCCAGCAGTTCAGCAATTTGTCTACAAGCTTCAACTTCTCCCTTTAGGGTCCTCTCCCTGACATCATACCCAGTAAGGAGTTTGTCGTAGCCCTTCTCGATAGAAAATTGTTGATACTTCTTTTCATACCCCTCATGTAACAAGGCATTTGATTCCTTGTACTGAGTCTGAAGATCCTCTAAAGTATATTGAAGCTCCTCGATCATGTCATAGTAAGCCACGTTATTGGCCACAGCTCGATCAAGTAAGCCCTTCAGGTATTGATAAGCTTCTACTGCCTGCTCTGAAGCACCATGGCCAAGGATGTTGGAAAATTTTGATGCACTTAGGTCTGTGTGACCAGCTTTATAATATTCATGGCATTGCTGCATCAACTTTGTGTCATTAGCAGACAGCAGATCCATCCTGGCCAGAAACTAACAGAGAAAGAAAAAAAAGATCAAGACAGAGTGCAGATAGAGAAGAGACAATCATATGGAAGAAAAGAACTCAAATTTTATTAGATCATAAGGCAAAGTTACAAAGATCTGGGATACAAACTACAAGTAAAAGGAAAAACAGAAAGAGAATACCGAACAACTTCACACATTTTCCTTGTCTCCCAAGACTTTCTCGGGAGGCTGGGACGAAGAGCTTGGTTGCTCGGTGGGAACAATGATTTGATTGACAGAAGCTGGGACTTGTTCAGGAGGAGCAGGCAAGGATGAAATCTCCTCGGTGATTATCTGGTTGGGTTGTGGAGCAAGGACTTGATCACCCACTGTCATTGAAGACTCTTCAGATGCAGCTTCGTCTTCATCCTCATCTTCAATTACAGGAGGAGGGCCAGGAAGATGTTGTTGAAATAATTCAGAGTCCTCACTCACTTTCAATTCTTGCAAGGCAGCAACCCAACCATCACGGAAGTATTTCAAACTCCCATACTTGACCTGGGTCATCATTGCTGCTACCCCCTATCCCATCCTTTATCCCATCCGGTACGAAAAGATTTCTTTACATCCATTTTCCTTTTCACTTTCTCCGAGGAGAGCTTCTCGGATAGAAGATCCTCGGTGGCTTTCAACTTAGCCTCCACCTCCTCCTTCTGGCGATTTACTTCTCGCAGAAGGGTCAGCTCTTCCTCGGCCGATTTCAACTTATTCTCAAGCTCCACAAAGCTTATGAGTTTCTCGGCATATTTTTTATTCTCTATCTCCAAATCCTTCACTTTATTGCCCAACTGTACCTTCTCTGCCTCAGACGCAGTCAACTTCTTTTCCCATTCACCCCTATCCTCGTCGTATTTTTGACGGGATTCCTTCAGAGATTGGGCTAAACCCTGGAAAGCATCCTCTACTCCGGACGAGGAGTTTGAAGCCTTGAGAGCTTCATCTTTCTTCACTATGGTTTTAAAGAAACTCACCAGCTACAAAAGAAGGTAATGAAAAGTCAGTGCCGAGATACATATATTGACTGAAAGAAAGAAAAAATTCAGGATAAGAGAAACTTACTGAAGCAATGTGACGAGTAGCTAGGGATGTCAGCATATCCCTAGACATGTTTTCTTCAATTCCTTGGACTTCAGGAATAGTTCAAGTCTTTACCGAGCTCATTGCAGAACTCGGGGGAATAATGGTTAGAACACCAGCTCCACTAGCTTGGAGCTGAGGAATGGTTTCAGAAAAGCTGACCGAGGAGGATTTCTTCAATCTCCTCAGTGGTACTTCAGCAGTTTCAGCCAAAGAACCTTTGGTGGGGGAAATGGTGACCATTTCCACAGAAGTACTTCTCTTGCTCGGAGCCATTGGAGGCTTCTCGGCAGCCTTCTGAGTAGCAACAGAAGGAACAACATCCACTTTCTTTATCCCCTTTGGGACTTCAGCCTTGTTTCTCTTTCCATCCCCGGCAGAGGAAGTCTCCTCAAAGATAGCAGGAACTCTTCTCTTGCCCATCTTCTGACTTAGAGGAATATGAGATTCTGGTGAAGATTCCTTAGAAGCTGGCAATGGGTCACTAATACTGACCACAGGACGAGCAGTAAAGGATGATGTGTAGCTCTTGTACTGCAGTAAATATGAAGCAGACCTGATGTGCTCGTCTGCAACTCTTCGATGCAAATTCCAGATATGTTTCAAATGTTTAATATTTACTTCTGATTCCTATGGAGTTTTTCTCTTACTGTCAACTGCAAACAAATACATAGTGAAATATCAGTCATACATTTTGTCAAACACAATGAAATCGTAATTTTAAAAATAAAATAAGATGAAAATAACCTATCCCATTGCCATATGGGGGCATCTGGGACCCTCATATACTGCATCTCCAACCAAAGGGGCATGTTGCCAATTTTTTATAACTACCCCATGGTTAAAATAATCCCTGTTTGCATCAGGGAGGTTGACTACCAAGGCCCTATTCAAAAACCTAGTTTTTAAATAAAAAGCATTGTCTAAAACAGCCCATCTATAACAGTACATAATCTCAGGAATTCCTATATGAGTTCCATGAGTTTGATTTAACCTATACACCCCATTAACTATTCTCCATGTGTTGGGGGATATTTTTGCAGGGACAACATCGAAGTACTGACAGAACTCTAAACACAAAGGGTTTGGTGGAAAATAAAATCCACATTCAGCAATAAAGAGGCTAGGGAACCAATGTCCCTCAGCCAAATTAAAATAAGTTGAATGTTCATAAAGACTCTCCAAAGTTACCCAAGAAGGAATAGAAAAGTCAGAACGGAATTTCTCAAGAGATTCTATAATATAAACCATGGTGAATAAAAAGAAATGAAGAAGAAGGAAGAAAATCTTACAGGAAAGAGGAGATCTGTTGACAAACAAACGAAGGAATGGATGAACGAACAAGAGAGAGAAAAGCTATAGAAAACTCGAAAGCAGAAATTGAAAAGGTAGAAGACGATGGGATTGCTTCTGAAGCTTAAATACTTTGCCTTGGGAAACGGCGAAAGAAATGATTACAAAAAAGAAACTATTACGCTACCGGCGGCTAAAAGGACAAAAAGGGCACGAAGATCGAAGCGCTTATAAAAATGTAAAAAGGCGGATTCTGCGAATTTGGAAGGAAATTCAAATACGAAGAAAAGGCTCCTAAAACCCAGGAAGGTCATTTAATATTGCCATATACCAAGAAAGAATGTTCCATACTCCTTAAAGTTCGAAATATGAAACATTGGGGGCTTCTGTTGATACCAAAATTAGTATGCTGATGAGGATGAATAATAAGAAGACACGTGTCAATCTACGTGGCACAATAGCAACGAGGAAGTTCATTCCCCCGACCAAGTCAGACTCACTCCGAGCAACAAGTATACTCCGAGGAACTCCAGCTCTTCGAGGAACTCCAACTCTCCGAGGAACTCCAACGCTCCGAGGAACTCTTGAACGACGAGCAACTAAGGCGGTTCGAGCTGCATCTCGACCGCAGCATTAATTGTCAGATAATCAACAGTTCAAATATTCATTGAATGCTTATCACCTTGACGCACACGTTTGAAGAGCATTAAATGAATTACCCTTTCATATGTGTATCATTTAATGTAACACCCTTTCATGTACAGCCTAAGGGCTATAAATACCTTGTATCACCCTCATTCAAAGGGACCAAAATTTCTTGACAGAATTTGTAATCGAGAATTCCCAAACATTCAGTAATAACATAACAGTGGACGTAGGCTATTCATACAAGGCTGAACCACTTTAAAATCCTTTGTCTCATTTATTTATCTGTCATTGAATAATTAGAGTTATCTAGTTTTTTACATCAACACTCTATATGAAGGACAAGATTAGTTTTCCCATCATATTTGGGAGTAACTATAGGATCTTTAAAATTTGAAGGTGTGGGAAAATCCACAATAGCTTGTATAAAAGGAGATCCCTTCATAAAACTTCTTTACAAAGGGTTCTTGGCCTTAGCCATTTCTCCTAATCTATCTTCTAATAATTGGATGGAACCCTTCCATGCATTTTTATCAGTGCTAGATCTGTGTGTTATAGCTTTTTCATTCTGACCAGCTATTGGTGATGAACTCTCCTCCTATGAATGTTGCTCGATACGAGCAATTTGTCGGGCATTTGATCTAAATTAGGCTGAGCCTTCATGTTGATCGGTTAGTTGTCAAGTATTTCTTGACAATGCCTGAGGAACATTTCTATTCCCCCTAGGTCCCAAACGATCAAAGGGAGATGCTCAACTTATCCTTTCTAAGGCACTCAATCTTTCAAGAGTAAAAACCTGATCGTCATAGGGATCCGATGTTCCAAGTGAAGAACTTGCTCCTGGAAGCTAGGAAGTATCTCTAGTAGTCCTGGATTGGATATGTCTACTGCGTCTTAGTGGCAATGGTGGCATATTTCCATGAGCAGATAAAGAAGATGGCCTAGCTTGTAGGGTTTGTGTTAACTCCCTCATGGTATCTTGCATATCCTCTTGTCCTCTAGCGAGACTAGCCAGTATTCCAGTCAAATCATTATGAGTTGGTGGAGCATAAGGAACAGACGGGATGACATCATTCCTAATACTTGATTCAGGAATATCACCCATGTTGAATAAGTGAATGAGTGAAAAAACTTAGAAATTCATTTCCCACAGACAGTACCAATCTGTTGATGCAAAAAACTAGATTATATCTAATTATTTGATCACAGATAAAATAAGGAAATAAAATAAACTCAAAAGATTTTTAAAGTGGTTCAGCTAAAGGGAAAAGCCTACGTTCACTATTGTGTATTGTGTGGCCTTTATTTAGGAGTGTCCTCCCTCTTTGGATTCATGGATTACAATGTATTTATAGCCCATGAGGGAGTTAAAGAGTTGGAATATCAAAGGAAGGAATGCCTTTACAAATTAGGCATTTACATATGTACAACTGATGGCGCATTACTAACCAGGTTGGTCGGGCTTCTTAATATGTTGGCTGGCATTCCTGGACTTGGTCGGCATTCGAGGGATTATGCTTTGTTGTCTAGGACTGATTCCATGTTGGATAAAAAGTGTTCATTTCTGATTGGTCCATGTAATAAGGTGATTTTTTACATAACAAACATGTTAGTGATCAAGCATCATTTCCAAAATTCAAGTTGTTGGAATCGTCACAAACACATTATGGAGGTATATGAATTTGAGTTTTCGATTTTACTCAGTCAAATGTATTCTGGGATGTTCTTTTTCCTCGAGGCATTCTTTATAAAAATATTTTTCAAAAATATTTTTTTTATTTCATAGTTCGTTGGAACGAGATCTGGTTCTCATTCGAATGAGGTTTACGCTTCATGAGATGTTTGAGTTCGTTAGAACAAACTTCAAATGGACTTAAAAAGGAGTTTCTCTGTTTAATAGAGTTGTACCTATTGGAAGCGCATTAGAACGAATTAAGTTGTTCGTTCAAACGAGTCTACACCTCATCAAAATGAAACATAAGTTTTCGTTTGAAGGAACTGTCTTTTTTGTTCGAACGAACCTCATTGCCTTAATATTCGTATTTTTTTATAAATTGAACCCTTTTGGACTGTTTAACATAACTCTTTTAAAAAAAATCAATTTGGATACATGTTCCAGAAAATAAAATTCTTCTTGTTTCTTTGAAACTGCATTTTGTTTTCCAAATGATACATCCCTTAAATGATTTTTTGAGTTTGCCAAACCTAATTTCCATGCACTACATCAAACCCTTGTAGAATAATCTCTAAAGATGACTGTTATGGAGTAATCACTCTACTACTGAACAAAAAGGACTTCGCAATCCTGAGGTTAATCGGTGGATACTGAGGGAAGAACTACTTCCTGTGGCTGGTCCTGGACAGCATCACTTTCTGTTGAAGACTTAAAGACCAACATTTCATTATACTTAGTGGATCTCTAAGTAGTCTGTAAGTCATTATGTGTTTGTCAATTCTAAAATAGTGTTGGATTAAAGGTTTTTCACAAAATGGATGTTTCCTCAATTCTTCCTCTGCTTGGTCTGTTTTGGTTTGATTACTTGATTTGGCATATTTAATTTGAAATTTATCTTACATTGACATCTAATTGTAATCAAGATAAAATTTGGTTAAAAATTGGGTCTTTGTGTATGCAACTTAAGATACAAGTGAATCTATATAGTCCTTACAAATTGGTATTAGAGCAGGTTACATTAATTTATTGTGTAATCTTTACTTTGGGTTTATATGGATGAATTATATAATAGGGATCCTATTTTGTATGGTTCAAATTATGCGTATTGGAAAGCTCGAATTAGGTTAGATTTGAAAGCCATTAATGAGCGTGTCTGGATAGTCTATGAAAGAGGGTGGACACCACCCAATGTGACTAATAGCGATGTCATAAGTCCTAAACCTCATACCACTTGGACAGAACTTAAATAAAGAAGTTTTAACTGTTGAGGGTTAAGTGTTATTTCTGGTGTAGTCACCCCAATGATTTTTGTAATATTATAATGTATCCCGTGTCTAAGGAAGCATAGGATATCCTCCAACTCACTCATAAGGGTACCAACACTGTGAAAGCTTCTAAACAACAAAACCTCACCAGACGGTATAAAACTATTAATGTGCTAGAATCTGAGACTTTTGATGAGTCTTTTGCTTGTTTATCTGGTATACACAATTCTATTTTTAATTTGGATGAGAGAAGTCCTGAGACGAGAGTGGTGAAAAAGATTTTGAGATTCTTATTTTTCCATTTTATCCCTAAAGTCACGGTCCTTAATTTATTGAATATTTTAAATACACTTAAGTTAAAAGAACTCGTAGGAGACCTACAAATTTACGAAATCGATATATTTCCCAAAACTTAAAAGCCTAAGGAAAAAAGGATTTCTTTGAAAGCCCGGTCTAAAAATAAAGAGGAGGTTTCTTCTTACTCCAAGTTTGATTTTGATCTTGATGATCTTGTCCTTTTTGTGAAAAAGTTCAAAAAAATTCTTAAACTAAGAAAAGAAAATTCTTCAAAAGAAAATATAGGTTTTGAGGAAGAAAAAAAAATTCAAGTCGGGCGAAAAAGCTTTTGAAACAATGAGAGGAGAGTGCCTTATGAAAGATGATGATAGATTCTACGAGTACGAGGGTAAGGTTCATAAATATCCCAACTATTTTACGAGGTTAATGATACGGGGAAAGGGCAAAACCTCCTATAATGACACTCTTAGGGATAACGATGTCAAGTCAGTGGATTTCAAGGATGAATCACCACATGGACGTAACTTCACCATGTTCATGGCTAGTTAGGTTGGTACATCGAGTACATCTCACCCTAGTGAAGACGTTTCCAAACATGATGACCTCGATAGTGAGTCTGGTCATACCGAAGAAAGTGAGGGAGATGACATTTTGAGTGAGGAAGAAAGTGGCATTTGATGAGCTTACGCCGAGATTTACGCCGAGTCCTTTATAATCAAGAATTAAAAAAATGATCTTAGGGTGTTAGCATTAGAGAAGGTTGAGAGAATCAGACATCGTGAGTCCTCGATGAAAATTTCTTTAGGAAAGAGAATTATTTTAGTGGAGAGGTAAAATGGTGACTTGACCAATAAAGTGGCTAGTCTTACAAAAGTTCTTCAAGACCTATTGGAGACTCGTGAGAAACTTGAAACCCTTATATCCCAACTTGATAAAGATCTTGATAGTGATCGGAAATTCAAGGTTACTATAGATGATATGTCGAAAAAGGTAGGGAAGATGCTCCTCAGCCTCTCTGCAGGTTTTACTGAGAGGCGAGGAGTAAGTTACGATGGTGCATCCCCTTATCATGCCTCACCCAAACGGTTTCCTATGTTTGTGGTGGATCCATATGGTCCTCAACCTAACCCACTAAAGAGAGTTCAACCTAAATGAGCTAACCAAATTAGACCCAAACATGTCTATGTTTAAATTCATTGTAACATAGCGGTCTAATTCTTCCATTAACCGCTATAGTGACTTTGCTAGTCTTAGAAATCAAGTTCAGTTCCTAGTCGAGACCTCACAAAGCTTAATGGGAGAATTTCAATGCGTGTTTATGCCTTTTGAGAACACTTTGAATATTATGACTAGGGACAACAATGATAAGGTCAAACAAAAGGTTACCTCCGCTAGGGTACCTAAGCATGACGACAGAGCCCTTATTGTTCACATTGATCTCAAGGTTCAAGATACTTCCCAATGGTATTTTAATAGTGGGTGTTCTAGGACATGGTTATATTGAGATACCCGAATTTCATAAGCTAGACAATGTTTTGTATGTCGGAGGGTTAAAATCAAACTTGATTAGCATAATCCAATTTTGTGATGCAAACTTTGCGATAAAGTTTAACCGGTCCGAGTGTAATGGTTATGATCAATTCGGTGAACTATTACTACAAGGAGTGAGGACCAAATATAATTGCTATGTTATCATTCCCAATCCTCCTTTGTGTGAAACATTGCTAGAGTCTCCTCTATGGACCTTTGTCATCAATGACTAGGCCATGTGAACTTTAGAGATCTTGAGAGACTAGTGAAGAACGACCTAATTTGTGGCTTACCATCTCTTGGGAAAGTAACTTCCTCGATTTGTGGTCCTTTCTAATAAAGAAAATAAATTTGAAGTCCCCGTCATAAATTGAAAACCATTACCACCTCTTATGTGTTGGAATTAATACAAATTGACTTATGGGTCTTACATGAATAGAGAGCATTGGTGGTAAGAGATACATTCTCGTGATGGTTGATGACTTTTAGAGATATAATCTATCATCGAGTTTCTTAGATAGAAAAGTATGATGTGATTGAGTTCCTAACAACCAAATTTTGTGTCCTATAAAACCAATAAGGTGTCACTATTAGTCGGATGCATAGTGATAACGGCACTTAATTTAAAGAATTTGGTGTGGATAGCTATTGTGATGGAGTGGGCATAGAACATGAGTTTTCAGTCATTTACACTCCTCAATAAAATGGGATAGTTGAGAGGAGGAACCAGACAATTCGAGACACAACTAGATCCATGCTTCTTACAAAAAACGTGTGAAGACATTTTTAGGCAGAGGCGGTTAATACTGCATAATATGGTGAATATGGTATATCTTCATCCACACATGTTACATATTCCATATGAGTTACGGATATGGAAGAAACCCAACCTATCATAGTTTCAAGTTTTGGAGAGTCCTTGCTATATTTTGAGAGATAGAGATCATTTAGGAAAGTTCGACTCTTAAAGCAGTGAGGGGATATTTTTAGGTTATTCGTCGTTCAGCAAGGCTTATATGGTCTTTAACCTTACAAGTTCTAAGGTTATGGAGTAAATAAACATCACGATTATAGACGACGAATCACCTAATTTTTTTTACCATGACCTTGAGTGTGAGAACGATTCACCTCCCGATGATGATCTCATCGTTTCTCATACTACCTTGGTGGACCCCATGCTTGATTTAATAGATCCTCCCACTTGTGTTTGAAAGAGTCATGACCCTTTCGCTACTTGCTGATCCCACACTAAGCATTAAGATTCGCACTCAACTTGAGAATTTGTTGAGCTACTTTTGTTATACCTCCTTAGTAGAGCCCAAGAATGTGAAATAAGCACTCAAGGACGAGCATTGGATATTCGCTACACAAGATGAGTTGCTTCAATTTTGGAAGAATGATGTCTGGGATTTAGTCCCCTAACCTAGCAACACTAATGCGAATTGTACTAAGTGGATTTATAAGAATAAGATGAATAAGAATGGTGCCATTGTTCACAATAAGGATAGGTTTGTCTCTCAAGGCTACACACATATTGAGGGTGTAGACTTTGATGAGACATTCTTTCATGTTATTGGGCTTGATTTCGTTCGCCTTTCTACTCACCACAACATGTCATCTTCGTTTCAAGCTATACAAATGGATATTTAGAGTGCCTTCCTCAATGAAATTATATAGAATGAAGTTTATGTGAAACAATCAAAGGGGTTCGAAGACCCAAAGCATTCGGGACACGTTCTTTTATCTTAAGAAGGTACTCAAATAGTTTAAAGTAATCACCTCGTGCTTGGTATGAGAGGCTCATTTATTATCTCTTATCTTGTATCTTCAAGAGAGGGGGAGTGGATAAGACATTATTTATGAGAAGAGAGGGTGATCATATATAGGTTGCCTAAGTCTATGTGGACGACATAGTATATGGATCCATGTGTTCCCAACATACTCACGTGTTTGAAGATGTGATGAAGAGTGAGTTTGAGATGATCATGGTTGGTGATCTTACGTCCTTCTTGGGTCTCTGAGTGCGTCAACTTGAAGATTGTATTTTTTTTCCAAACATGAAGCTCATATCAAAACCTAAACCCATATAGCAAAAAAAAGGTTTGTGTTCATATCAAAATGAGGTCCAAGGTTCACTGGGCAATATGTAACCCACATATTTACTGACATAAAAGAAAATGTGCATAATAGAGTAATAATATATGATATAGAAACTCTAACAAAGTATGGACATTAAAAAGGAGTTTATGTTTTACTTAAATGCCCAAGCATTCTCCCTGCGAACCTCCTTTTCTTCCTCTAGGGTGAAGTCATTCTTGATGTTAAACATTTTATGAATCTCCTCTAGGGTCTTTCCCTTGATCATGTCCGCCACTGTTTGGCATGACGGATCCAGTAAGATCTTAATGTTCAAATAGTTTGCTTCCAAGATGAGATCGAAGAGGGTTCCCAGGTCGAGTTTGACAAAATCAGTGCCAAAGGTCTTGAGATCATCCTCGGAGACCTTATCATTGAATTTGGGCGTTTTCATGTGTTTTTTGCAGTACTCGATGACCTTAGCCAGGATCTTACTGGTGACGTTGGGGAGAGAAATTCTTGTGTCAGTGCAGTCGTCTTTAATCAAGTGCTTGATGGTCGGGGACTTAACAAAAATGGCCTTCTCAACCGCGAAGGTCTCTCCGTCGAAACTTTTCAACACGATGCTCTTTGATGAAGACATGGTTTTTGTTATGATTTGGAGTTTTTAAGGCCCTAACCCTAGATAAGAGATATGAACATATCTATTTCTTCAACTTGAAGATGGAATATTCATATCTCAATCCAAATATGTTAGGGACCTAATGAAGAAGTTTGATTTAGACTCCGCTAAGCACTCACGCACCCCAATGAGTACATCGACTAAGCTTAGGAAAGACTCTTTAGGCAAAGATGTAGAGAAAACCCTATATAAACGCATGATAGGTAGTCTTCTTTATTTTGACTTCTAGTCATCTCGATATTGACTTTAGCATCGAAGTTTATTCACGTCACCAAGCATCAATTGCTCGCACTTAAACATATCATCAAATACGTGAGTGGCACTCTATCCTATGGTATTATTTATCATGCTCGTATTATATTCCTATTGTTAGACTATATTTCTATGATTATACATGTTTATGATTTTTGGTATATTTTAAAAATTCCAAAAATATTTTTGATTTTAAGAAAAAGTTTTAAAAATTCAAAAAAGATTTTATTTTTTATAAATTTTTTGAAAAAGACCAAAATATTTTTATATTTCGTTTTTCACCATATACGGATGTGCATTAAAGATATTCGGATCACCCCAACATTCCATCCATTCATGTCACACTTTTATGGTGTTTTGATACATGGCTTCATTTTTTTAGTGTGCTTAATAATGCATGGTTAGCATTTCATTGTTCTTTGATGATTACTTTGTTCATGTTTGACTCTTTATCACCTTTATTGCACACATGCCCAAGATTTTTGAATATTGTTCTTGCTTATCATATGTGGAATACGGTGTTCTCATCTCAGTCGTGCTTAATAACGAACCAAATTACTAGAGATAAGTTGTTCTTGTAAGAACCATTGCCCGATTTTATTTTTCAAAAAATTTGTTATATGTTAAGCAGTGGAAAGGGGCTACGAAAGAGCAAAATTCTCTTTTCATTAAAAGTCACCATTTATAAAAAGAACCTAAAAGATTAACGGCACAAAAAAGCAGAAGTGGCAAGGCCAATTTTATTTTATTAATGGTGATACATGAGCATTATGATATCTTCAAAAATTTCAGTGCGAATTCTTAAATATGTGAGATCTTGAAGGTGTTATAAAGTATAAGATCAAACGATGTGCACAATAGACTCCCTTGAAAAGCATTAAATCTTTTGGCATTATTGATTCAAAAGGCATTTAAATTCATGGCATGTTGCATAAGTCGAGTCAATTTCATTTAAGTTCAACTTTCTTACAGCTAAGGTTAAAATTGAGTTCTTTCTTTAGAAGTATCTCATTGACTTTGTGCACCTATGTTATGAATACCTATATTGATTTGTCCATGAAAAATATTCACACAATTACATTTTTCTTTCATGATTATGATATTTTACTGTTATTTTATGGTCTGATGTAATTGTACCTATATATACCTTTTATACATATAATTTTTATATTTGCAAAACTGAAATTTTTTAAAAATAATTGGTATGCTTCTTCGAAATCTCATTGCATGTACTTAATTGATTATCTTTATGATGTTATTTCATTTGGAATTTATCTTTCATGCAGACCTAATTATAATTAAGATAAAATTTTGTTAAAAATTGGATTTATGTATGTGTAACCTAAGATACAAGTGAATCCATATAGTATATGTATTTTAAAACTAGCTTAAAGAAACACGGTGAGTCACACGACTGCAACAGTTGTTTCTACAAGTTAATTTATTCTCGTGGGGTATAGAACTATTCTCACCCTATTTGTTCACACATGGTAGCCAATGATTTCTTAAACATGTCATGGGGTATTCTCTATACAAAGAGTGGATGGGGAAGACAAATAGACTCAGGGATTATAAGGACATAATTTTATAAATGTCCAGGGTAGATTCTAGGAATTTTCTGTTTTCTCCTAGATCACAGTTCTTATTTCTGATACCGCTACATTCGGCATTTCAACACGATCATCCTCGACGGCCTGTATCTGAATTCAATGCATCCACTTTCTTCACGTGCATCATGCAACGTGCATCTCAGCTCATTCCCACTACTCCACTACGCCTTTTCAGAAAAATGTTTTATTGGAACTTTAAATATTTTCATAAATATTTGGGAAATGTTTTTGAAAATAATTTTTGAAGTCTGGATCTATTTTTTATCAAAAGCAGAATTTTTCTAAGTGTAGAATCGAATGGCCTCGATCGACGAGCTCGCTCAAACGACTTTGAAAGTAGTTCGCGCGAGATAGGCATGTCGTGCAATATCGTTCGAACGACTTCTGTCCTTCCTTCGAGCGACATGGCTATCTCGTTCGAACGAGCCACCGCCTCGATTTTTGTATAAATATATGATCTCCTTCTACACATATTTTTCAAGTCTTTCTGCAATCTCAAAATTCTGCGAAATCTGCCTAGAATAAGACTTCACTTTTTTAGGTTTTCTAAACCTTTTTGATTCACAAAACCATTCCCATATATGTGTGTGAATCTTTAAACCTTCAAGAAGATCATTTACTCATCTGGAGTAATCTGTGAGGAAGCCTCTCTCTTCATCACTGCTGACCTACTGGAAAGGGATTGTTCCAGCCGCCGACAACAGAACCGACACCCGAGGGTATTTATGTGTCACTGTTTTTTCATTGTAATCCGTTGTAAGCCGTTTCTCTTACAAAATTATTGTGAAAATAAAAGGTTTTGCCCCTTTGGGGATTTTTCCTCATATATGTGTTCTTGCATGTTTCATCATCATATTCAATCACATATAGATGCATGTTTAGGAATTAAGTAGTAAAACTGTGTTTAATTAAATAACCTCTTTATTTGAACGCAAGCGCACTCTCCTCAGGGATGTATACCGTAGAGGTGCTAACGAGTTTATAAAATTTGCAAAGAGATGTCTTAATGATGAAGAGTTCTCGTTTCCTTGCGCTCATATTAGAAATGGTAAAATGTTTGAGTGGAAAATAGTTAAATTACATTTTCTTAAATGGAGTATGAAAAATAATCACCTGGTGTGGATTTTTCACGAGGAAATACGTTGTCCCTTTGTCCTCGAACAATCTCCACTGCAACCGTCAAGTAGGATAGCGATGGAAGGATATGAGGATACCCCACCCCCCACCTAGAGCATAATATGCTAGATGATCTAATAAATAATGCTTACGGAGTTCATGTGGTGGAAAACAAAGAGGATTATAATACAAAAGACAATGAATTTTGTAGAGGAGGTTCTAGTGCTCATGACGGTGTTGGGATAAACCTTGACGATGACTACTAAAGTTTGAAATTCAAATAGTCCCAACCACTATACCCTAACAGCAAAAAGGATCAAACAAATTTGCATGCCATGGTTAGTTTTCATGGTTTGAAGTAGAGCTGTCAACGGGTCGTGTTAACGGGTTAACGGGTCGTGTTAACGGGTTAACGGGTGAAAACACCCTTAACCCGTACACGACCCGTTAAGACTAACGGGTCAAATTATAATACCCAAACACGACCCGTTAATATTAACGGGTACACGACCCGAACCGTTAACACCCGTTAATATTAACGGGTCTAAACGGGTAACGGGTTGGGTGACCCGTTATTACCCGTTAGTACCCATTAATACCCGTTAGTACCCGTTAGCACCCGTTAATACCCATTAGTACCCGTGTAATATTGGTTCGGGTCACACGACCCAATAAAACCCGGTACCACTAACGGGTGATAATGGGTATAAACGGGTTTAATCGTGTAAGAGTACAAACCCAAACACGACCCGTTATGATAACGGTTCTACCGTGTCGACCCGTTAATGACCCAAACCCGATAAGACTAAACCCATTAACTTATAATTTCATGACGTGTCGTGTCGTGTTATCGTGTCGTGCCTCATTTTGCCAGGTCTAGTTTGAAGAGCCGTTTTGGCTTATCTACCATTAGCCTTACCGGAATTATGAATTGAATGAAGGGTTTTCTCTCTAAACATAATACGCTTCTAAATAACTATCCTAATATGTAGAACGGTTTAAAAAGTTGGGTAATAAAGTATAAACCAATTCATGCTTGCAAGTATGATTCTATACTATATCGAAAGGAATACGAAAATCTTGATCATTATTCGGCATGCGGGGAACTTAGATATATACCATAGCATGGTTCTAATGATAAAAGAGGCGCACTTTTAAATGTCCCTCAAAAAGTATTAAAATACTTCCCCGTTGTTCCCAAGTTGAAGAGATTTTCATAATACCAATGATAGCGAAGGCAATGACTGGGCATGCTAGGTCAGAAGTAGGGGATCTCATGCGTCATCTTATTGACTCAACCGTTTAGAAAAGAATAAATAATACTTACCCAAAATTCCAATTAACAACATAATATTTCTTTGGAAATATCCATAAATCAGTTCAATCCATTTGACATATAAGCATCAATCAAAGTGTATGGTCAGTGACCTTAGCACCTATAAATCACCTTTCTTCGTTGAGCATGAAATTAGAATTTTCAATGTTGTCTTTGTTGATACCTGAGCTAAAGGAACCAAGTAATAATATTGATGTCTACTTGTCACTGTCGGTAAAGAATTGAATGAGTTATTGGTAGCAGGTGTGAAAGCATTTGACTCTAGCACACAAGAAAAATTCGCATAAAAAACTACATTGATCTGGGCATTTCATGATTTCCCAGCTTATGGGACTTTATCGGGCTGTAATGTTCATGGTTACTTTAGGTGTCCCATTTTTAGAGATGAAACTGGATCTCTACATCTTAAGGATAGTGAAAAAAACTATATATCATTCTCATAGGAGATTCTTCCCTACCGGTCACATGTTTAGATTTGATAAAAGGTTCTATTTTTTTCAGGTGGGGTCGAACATAGGCTACCTCTAAGAAATCTTTCAATTTTAGAAATTAAAAGGAGGTCTTCCAAATATGGAGTTAATATCTTGAGGAAGATTCTTAAATTCAAGAATGTTAAGCATAAAAAGAACCCTACTAAGAATTAAGCCGAGAAAAGAAAGGTGTGGGCTAGTTAGTCAATATTATCTATCTTTTCCTATTGGAAGGGAACCCCATGCAAGATATATTAAATATCATGCATGTAGAGAAGGGCATCATCGAAAATCTTGTGAGCACATGCCTAGGTGGAAGTCATTCGAAGGATGGAGAAACGACAAGGCATGATCTTAAAGTGTTTAAAATTAAGACGCAATTATGGTTGAATGAAGACGGTAGCGGGAGGAATATCCCGAACTTGAGTACTTCCATTTAATTTATGTTATATAATGCAGAATATCTTCATTAGGCCATCGGACCCCAAGAAAAAACAAGGTGATGAGGGATCATATTAGGATAAGCCTATTAAGTTCAAAAAGTATGGGAGCATAGTTAAAAATAAGACTAGTCTAAATATCAGGGCGTTTGAGTAGTTTAAATTACTAACTGGTCTCGGGTATGAAGATTAGAGGAACGTGCCCATAGAGATGAAGATGGCCGTTTGGAGGCCTTTAGAGTTATAAAATCTCAATATTTATATTAAATATTTGACTTTCGTATAAGATTTTATTATTATGTTTTTTTTATTATTAATTCACTAACTTTCTTATATTGTATATTTGTTGTACAATAATAATTCAACTTGCCATCGAAAGCCCGTGTGCCCGGAACAGTGTATGGAGGGTGTAGGCGGGCTATGGAAGACATGGAAGAAGAACTTGTGTGCCCGTTATTTCGAAAAGGGACAAGAGTCCTGGTTGTAATATAGGGGTATCGCCCTACAAAAGGATCCAATCACTTTGGCTAACTAGAAGAAGTTCGTGGGTAACGAGGCGTCCGAGAGACAGTTGTCCTCTCATGTCTCGGGGAGGACTAACCGGTTAAAGAAGGTGTTATGCACTACTCCAGGCGGACATCTTACTTGGAGGTGGATTATAGGATGGTAAGTAAATTGATTTAAATTATATTTTGCTTAGTTATAAGTAAATTACTATAATTTGGTCACATTTTTCTTTAATTTGTCCACATTTTTCAGGAGTATTGGAGTGGTCCGGGGGGAAATCCACATAGGATCGTCTCCTAAGAAAAGATTCAGATGAATATGGGTGAGCCTGCTAATATACAAGTCACCGAGACCATCATAATTTATAATCAAAATTATATTGTTAATTTTAGACTGTTTAGAAATATTCTTTTTCAAAGTTAATAACATATTTTCATATTGTTTCAGGAGAGGCTAAAGGAGGAGCACAACACCCAGAGTGATTTCGACAAGTCATATTTGAGTATGGATGCACTGAGCCAAGTGTTGAGCCCAGATATAAAAGGTCGTATTCGAGGTGTCAGCTCTCGGATAAGAAAGTCAAAGTTAATGGGTGTTGCTTGCAGTAACAATGGGTTATCCTCCTAGTTCGATACGTATAAATCATACATAGAATCGAAATTGGAAAGTCTCCAACAAACGATGAAACACATGTTCGAATCGGTCAAACATGTAGTTACAAAAAAATGAAGGGAAAGACGAAGACAGGGGATAAAGGAAAGGGCAAGGAGAAGGTGGGTGAAGATACCACTACTCCATCCCCCTCACGAAATCCAACCGACTAATTATCCCCCACGTGACATGTACTTTACCCCCAACCCAACTATCTCGACTCCATTTGAGCCAGTTGAGGAGAAATTATATATCCTTGGCACGCGTGGAGGCGACTTAATTGCCAAAGGAGTGAACGATATGAGCATCACAATGGGTACAATGGTGAAAAATTGTTCACTGCAACATGTTGAATCCTAGATTCGGGTTACTGATATTTTGGTGGGAAAAGAGGACAAGGTATTATAGTTGGACCAGTAAGGCGGTGTCTGCATATTGACGGCACATTAAGGGCGCACATCGTTTGGCCGACTTTTCTCCTCCATCCTTATTAAGTTTTTGTAGCATGTTACATTTGATTAAACTTAGTTGATGTAATCAAACTTGTGATGTTTTGATGTAATTAACTTGAAACATATTTAATTAATTTTGATATATGGAATTGATGTATTTTGGTTTTAATTTCATTGTTATATCATATTATATTGTTGATGTTGGTTTGAACAAACATATAACATTTTTTTAAACGGGTTTACTATTGGGCTGTGGTATTGCCCAGCAAATAAAACATTTTTTAAACGAGTTTACTGCTAGGCAGTGGTACATCCCAGCAAATTAAAAAAAAATTAATGTTGGGTAGTGCTACTGCCCAGCTAAATGTTTTTCATGTTCTATAATTTTATCATGGTCAAATGCTATGACAACAATAGGGGTCCTGCACACAGCCTTAATTCGTACCCATGCGCGAGGAGTCTCACGTTTCAATATTGAGTAGGGGTGGAAGAAATATGGTTTGGTCGGTAACGACTCCTTACTAATATGCTAACCATAATTTGGATAGTAAAACCATTTGTATTGAATTTATCGATCGGCACACCAAAATAAAAACCAAAACCAAATTGGCCGATATTTTAGTATTTTTGATAATTTCAGTTCTTTTTTGTTTCGATATTTTTGGCTTCTTTTGGAGGGTTTTCCAGGAAAATACCAAAATTACTAGTCAGATTTATGCATTCAATAATTCTGGCACGACATTTCAGAGGCAAAAAAACATAATTAAAGAAATTGAATTAAATACAACAATATAAATAAAATCCCAATAGAATGAAAGCAAAACATAATGGTTCAAAGTTAATTTATCTTTTTAAAATGATTCTTAATCTTGAAATCAACTTCGAGCTGATGATATATGGGTGCAGAACCAAATCTCATTCGATGTTCCTAATACAAGAGTTATTTACATACATATTACTACAGAACCAAAGCTCCACAAACTCCCCATTGAATTTGGTTAGTATGATTTCAAAAAAGGTTCATTTATATAGAAATTTAATTAGATATGAAAGGAAAAATGAACAGAAAAACAATGATTTGAAGTTGATTTCAAGATTAAAAAAGTAGTGGTATTAGCAGGTAGTAATACTACTATTATCAATCAATGGAGTTACAAAAACAGAATGATTCAAAGTTAAAATAGGTTCTTTAAGTGGTTGTTGGTGTCATTTCTTAGTAGTTGGTATCACTTCTTAAAATAGGTTCAAATTTAAACCCTGATAAATAAATACTTACACGAAGCAATTCCAAATATAAATTAATATGTGCATAAAAATATATGTACCATCATGCATCGGAGGTGCATGTGTATGGTGTGGTGTGGTGTAATAGCACGAGAGGGAAAGATGCGTGGTGGTGTGTGATGTGACAGAGGTACAGTATTTTGGCATAGTAAATTCGTTAACTTTGGTACGGTATATTCGGTAGGGTAATGCGGTAAATCATTTTTTATATCTAGAAACCCAAACAACCAAATTTTTTATGGTATTTTTTATTTCGATAAATTTTATTTTTGGTATTAAAAAATATGAAACCAAAACCTTTTTTTGAACTAAAATCGTACACCCTAACACTAACTGACATCGTACGCATGACAAGAGGAAACCCGTGCATAGGGAAAAGTTTGAACCTGTCACGATCATGGATCGTAACAAGGGAATCCTTGTCACGATTTATGATCGTGAAAAGACTGCGACAAATCAAGAGTTTTCATGGTTAAGAACCGTGATAAGGCTAGGGTGCCCCACTCTTTTGCCTGATTCCTTAATGTAAGAAGGACCGTGATAAAGGGATGTTGTCACGATCCTTAACCAGGACACAGTTTATTGTCTCGCCCAGAGTTGTCACGATCCTTAACTATGCAACTCTCATTTATCACGGTCAAGGATCGTGATAATTAGGGTGAAATAGTGTAGTTAATTATGGGTCGAATCTACAAGGGATAGGGTTTTTGAAAAATAAAGAGTAACCATGACATGTCATTTAAAATGGAAACGTTGTCGGAGACCCAAGATTTCACCAAAGTCTCATTCCTTATCCATCGAACCTTCACCTTCTTTGGCATTTTTAGATTCATTGTCTTTAGTACTATGATATTCATTATCCTCCACCTTACAAGATGACGAACACGATGGAATATAGTAGGGAGACGATGATGGCTGAGGGGATACAATGAATTCTTGAGCCATCTCTTTGATGTAGTGGCCTCGACGCAACCTTAAGGCTGAAACCATCCATTGTAAAAGTTCCCAATCGGAATCATGATCGATTTTTGGGATTTAAATCACAAACCTAGTTTCATTTAGAACATTTATCGGTTAAACCACTCTTATGGTCGATTGGTTATTCGAAGTTAAAGCCATAACTCAAAATGTGGTGTCATACACCAATTGATGTTAACACATACCAAGAGCGAACATCGCTCTTATAGCAAACTAATGCAAGTACAAAAATAATGTTTACACATACAAACACTAAATTAGGAAACAAAAAGATAACTCTCACGCATTCTCATTCATTCATAATAATTGGTTTATACAAAATATATGTTATATGGGTATTTATAAGCCCCAATACTTTGTGGGCAAGATAAATGTGATATCACGGATGTTGTAGCAAGCTTAATCATCCAAGTTTTTACATCATCATCCCTAAATAACCTAATCTAGAATATTCTAAAGGAATATTAATTTATTCAACTAATAATAAAGCAACAAAAAAAAATTAATGGAATATATATATATCATAGTTTGATCAATCACATGCACTTTACACGCTCCCACATACATCACTTTGAGTTATATTGACATTATTTAGGCAAATTGGTATCGCAACAAGGTTATGGTTTTGAGTCCCGGGCCCGGAGTGACAACCTATTCATGTAGGGAGATTGATGCATAAACAAATTAGAACTCGAACAAGACGAGGCCCGCTGTTCTTGGAGTCCATGGCTAAACTCGTCTCTTATAAAAGGGAATATAGTTACTCATTTATTAATAGCTATATCTTTTGATACAACGGTAAGAACGTAACCCATCATTCAATAACATAGCGTAGTCTCTCTAACCTTTTGTTATTGGTAAACAGAGCAACAATGGTACCGAGGAAAAACGCTCATGCCAGAATTGAACTTCGTATAACCTGATTGGAGGAGCAAGTCGACCCTTTTTTGGTCAAGTTACAGTAGGGGTGCTAAATGGACGAATATGGAGCGAATACCATGCTATCCACATCTGCATCTGCTATTTGGATGCATTATCCGAATCCGTATTCGTATCCGTCCAAATAGTAAAAATAACTATCCATATCCGTATCCTCTCAGATTCCTTAGATTTGGACAATATCCTTATCCATTAGAATTTACTTGCCTCATTTAACAGGTTATATCAATAATACAATCAAAAACAAGATCATACCCTAACTATTTAGAATCAACAAATTGATCTACCATTTCCTAATCAACAACTTAGAAATTAGAATAAACAATTTAGCCCTAATATTTTTCAAAAAACTGATCTACCACTTCATAATCAACAACTTAAAAATTAGAATCTCTAATTTATCCCTAACAGTTGTTGTGTGCATCTATGTGTATGTGTATTTACTCTCTCTGTGTGTGTGTGTGTGTGTGTGTTGATGTGTGCATCTGTTGTTGTGTACATGTGTGTGAGTATGTGTGTGTGTGTGTTGTGTTGTGTTGTTGTTGTGTGTGTATTGCTCTATGTGTGTAGGGTTTGTGTGTGGGAATATGTGAGTGTGGTGTGTGTGTGTGTGTGTGTGTGAGAGAGAGAGAGAGAGGAGGAGGAGGAGGAGGAGCTTACCAAGCCACCAATAAAGGGAAGGTTATGAAAAAGAAGGAGTGCACCAAGGGATAAGGGGGAAACGGGTAAAATGAAAGAGAGATTTGAGGTCAAATTTTTTATTTGAGTTTGTTTTGTCCACTTTTTGTTCTTTTCTATTATTTTCTTTTTTACTTTTTAAGTTATTCATTATCTTTTGATTTTTTAAAAAGTATTATTTCTGAATTTTTTAAAATGAGTGGAAAGTGATGATTAACATTTTTATACTATATATTTATATTTTACATTACATATAATAAATATTTTAAATAACAACTATATATAACTAATACAATACGGATACGGATATCCGCAAATATGGAGACTCCACCTCATATATGAATTATTGTGTCGAATACACATATTTTTCGTATCTGTTTTTTGGATATTTTAACACACTATCCATATTCGTATCCATATTCATTTTTTGGATAAATATCCGCAAAATTCGAACTCGAATACCGGACGGATTTGAATTTTCAAATATCCGTTTACACCCCTAAGTTACATTCTATCATGGCTGTTAGTATCCCCGGTCATCACCCACACCACCACTCCATTCTTCCTCCTCCTCCCTCTCTACTCCACTTTCTTTGTTCACCATTATCCCACCACCCCCATCCATCACTGCTTCAAAAAACCCAAACACTAAACCAAAGCCATAGAAATGAAAAGGCAGACAAAAGGGTTGAAATTCATGCATAGGTATTTGAGAAGGAGACAAAAAACATATGTGAACAAATTAGGGCGCAAAGGATAAAACGATATAGGAACATGTTATAGAAGTATATCCCGTGCACCTCTCCATTTTTCGATGACCTTCAACATCGTCCTTATTGCTCGGTGATAACCATAGGAGGAATGGATTTGGTTTTGCAACTGTGTTTTCATTTTCAGCTTAGGGGGAATCAATCTAAATCTCAGGCAAGGATGGAGAGAGAACAAAGGATAATATGAGATGCAAAATTTTAACTGAGTGGATGGCGATAATGATATCAAGAGGTTGAACATGAGTGGAAACATGCGGCTGACCGATGACAACATAAAGAGTTTCCCTGAGATGTTTCCTCACGAGTAGGATGTGGGTATCTGGGAAATTGGTCTTGTGTATAGTGGTGTATCACACACCTCAGTACTTCTTAGCCCTTTTGACGAAACCTACCAATCTATGCTTGCTGAGGCAGACTGTGGACTTAATAAGGTTGGGTTCCAATAAAGTTTAGGTGTGTTCAATAATACCTAAAAAGGAAGTGGTTTCATAGAGGGTAGAAACCTATTTTTGGTCTACCAATAAGCTTGGACCTTTATTTCTTTAGGCGGTTGAGTTTGGACATTAAAGGAAGAAAAAACTAATGGCAGCGAATCACATAATTTAAGGGATATTTCCTTTGAGCAGCACATTTACATCAAGTAAATTTAATGTTGAACTTAAAGACTTTTGAGACGTAAATGACGTCAAATGGAAGCAAGAAGAAAATAACTCCCGTCTAAACTCTCTCAAATCACTATATCTCAAAAGGTAAGAATGCCTCAAATGATGCTAAAAAAGAGTATTTATAGGTTAGGAGGTTACTTGGGCTCTAAGCTATCAATCTAATTACAATTATGTCCCCAGATGCCCCTTGATCTTCCTACCGCTAGATACTAACAAAAGAAAATACAATGCAATACTAGAAAGAATAAAAGACAACAAAAATGATGAAATGGCCCATATTCACATCACTCTCCCCCCCTTTGAAAGAGTTCATCCTCGAACTCAAAGGGGGAGACCTTCATTGTCACCATCCAGAATAGTAATGAGTTCATGCTTGGGTGGATCCTCCGTCGTTTCCTCGAGATACTAAGGGTTGCCAGAAGCTAGAAGAGCGCGACTATGTGGAAGGGAGCAATTCGAAGATCTATGACTAATCACCCCACAATTATAATATTATAATGTCACAAAGTGAGAGGTTGAAGTAAGTGAGACAAGGGATGCAGGAGAAACTAAAGTAGGCGGGGCCACAGGAGTACTAGAACCCGCGGGGAATGGAGGAGCTGGGGTGGAATGGCCACGAGGTGGAAGGGAAGTCTGATGAAAAGACTCTACTTTAGTGGCGTACACAACCACCTTCTCAAAGGAGGTGACATCACATAAAATAAGATCTCGTTGAATATAAATCTATAGCCCGTAGATATAATGACCAATCCACTACTCCGCACTCTCGTCGAGATGGACACAAGTATAAAGAAGCTGAAAACGCTCTATGTAGTCTAAAATTGAAATTTCCAACTAAAGAGACTATACTCGAAGGAATAGATCACGCTCGTAAGTAGCGAGAATAAAGGCAGTCATCAGTTGTGCCCAAAGCTCGGCCCAAGATTCGATAGGAGGTAGGCCCTCAAGGACACGTCGCTGCTCTAAATCATTCCATCAAATAATGGCGTAACCCTAAAACTTGGTCGTTGCTAACAAAACACATAAGTCGTTTATACTCAAAAATTTGCTCCAGGCCTAAAGGTGACCATCGAACATCGAGGCATCCACCCGAATATCGCCCTTCATACTCGTCGATAAAAATTGGAGGGCTAAGTATGTAATGGCATCGCCACCCTGTAGGTTCAAATCACCCTTATCTAACTTATCATCGTATGTCGAAGAGTCATCAAGCAATGCCCTAAGTCACGATCTCCGAGGCAGTGGACATCTAGGAGCTAGGACCGATGGGGGTGGCTCAAGTGGCGCCGAAGGAGGTGGTGGGACATAAGGTGGTATGGCCTCCACAAAATGAGGTGCTGGTGGTGCGGAAATAAGTGGCTGACGATAGGGGCAGTGGTCCATCTGGTGACTGACGCAACAAAAAATGTGTCTAATGTGCGTGCTATTTAGGCTCAAGTGTAAGCCTATCGCTCAAGTAATAATCCGATAAGTCGGGTATCGATCCTAAGGGAAATAGGACGAACGGAGTCGTAATGACGTTAGAAAAACGAAGGTAACCTAACTTTGACTCTCAAAAAGAACGAAAAGGTGATTTTGAATTGTTGAATGACTACAACTAAATGCAATTATGAAAAGATGAAATGCAATTATTCTAATTAACTAAAGACTGATGATGATTTAACTAAAACTTTAACTATAAGATGAGAAAGATAGGTCGGGTTACAATCCCCCACACCCTAGTAATTCCCTTCGTTGCATACTAGATTCACAATTAAAACTTCAAATGAATCCGACTTTTGATTTCTCCTAAGTACTACATATATGAGGGATTGTAGCCCGCACAGTACGTAAGCAAAGGTTGAATTAAAATTGGGTCTTTATTTCTCCTAAGTATTACATATATGAGGGATCGTAGTCCGCACAGTATGTAAGAAAAGGTTGAATTAAAGTAGTGTCGTAGTAACTACGATACAATTCACCTAAAATTTTATTTCCAACTTCTATTTACACTAACATGAATTACATAGGGTGGGGTTCATGCACCCCAACCCTTGAAAACTTAGCCAGACATACTAAAACTAGAAGAAAACAAGTTTTGAATGAAAGAAAACATTTTTACTAACAATTGAAAATGAAGAATATTGAAATTACTACTAAAGCATTAACTACAGCAATAATGAAAGAAAGGATTGGAATAAATTCACTTGGATTGCAAAACTGGAATCAAACTAGGGTTTTTATTGTTTCTTCTCTAAGCTAATTACAAAGCTTCTCTAAAAATGAATTAGAAGCCTCCCACTTTTCTGGGAGTTCTTTTAAATTTATATCCTACGTAATTTACAAGAGTTGGATTAATGAAAAACTCTAAGAAGAAGAAGATCAGATTAAATCTCGAGCACCGGATCGATTCGGTCAGGACATACCAGACTGGTCCGGTAGACAATCGAATTGATCCGTTTTCCAAACAAACCGGATTGGTCCGCTAAACAGGGCTCTTTACAGTAATTTTGAGGGCCGGACCAATCCATTTTTTAGGGATATCGTATTGGTCCGCTAAACATCTTCTTATTCAGTGATTTAGGCCCCCGGGTTGATCCGTTTTTCTAGTAAATCGGATTGGTCAGGGTTGTCTTCTTCAACTTCTCTTCAATATCTCTGCAATATCTCTTGATTTTCTCACATCTTTGGGTCTTCATAACTTCTAATACATAACTCGGATTGGGACGTCGTTTCTTCCTACGTGTTCACGAATGCCAGATCTTCGACTTTTATTTTGGGTCCTCAATTGGATTCCAGGTAGAAATTATGCTTTTGCCCTTTTGATTAGTCTTCTTTCTTTTCTCTTGCTTCTTCCGATTTCTTTCTTTCTTTCATGTGTTAAATACCTGTAAAATTAACAAGAAATACACGAAACTGGGGGTACTTGTTAGATGAAATCGTTAGCCAAGATATGAGATAAACTAATTCATTTTACATTGTTCGAGGTAATAAAAGCCTCTAAATTAAAGGGTAAATTTGGAAGAATTTATGCCTAATCAAACCCCCCTAACATAGAACTTTGATCGTCCCGAGCAATATAAAAGAATCAAAACATGATCCAACTCAAAAAAATGGGATAGAATACCTCTTTTGCGGCAAGGGATTGCATTTAGCATATGCAATAAGCCTTTAAACCCCTAGGTTATCCTAGTAGGATGAGTTGTGTCTCGTGAGGGTTTGTAGCGAATATACCCACAAAATTCGACTCAAAGAAAACTCAAAATATGCAAAAATTGTATAACTCAAACTTTTCCAGAAAATAGTCATCATCAATTCATGTTCAAGAGTCTCAAATCATAGTGCGTGTGTGCGAAGCCAGAAAATTTAATTGCGGATTTCCACCGATTGATCATTACGTCCTTTATCCGAAAATTCGTTTTGATTTCAAAATCTCACAGGACGCTCTCACAAACAAATCTCTCGGAAGGGTGGATATTTTCTCTCGGTATGCGTGATTTATAAGAGTAAATGTATTGGAACCAAATTCACGCACACAAATAGAAAGACCGAAATTTTATGGTAAACGGATCTCATCATCGGGTTACGATTATAAGCAAATAGGAACATTGCCTCTAATTCATATTTATAATCTCTTCTATTATCTTTTCGTATTTTAGCTCTCCACGCGGTAACAAATTTCGCAATTTTGGACTCGGTTAGGACTTTCTTGGGTTTAGGGTGTATTGGGTAAAATGGGAGTGATTGGGAATTTCTCAGAATCATAAAATTTTCTTATGATGTCCCTTAGTGCTTTTTTTCGAGCTTTTGCTCCTTTTTATGATTTTTCAATTTTTTTTATTTTTCACACTTTTCTATCTTGCTATTTTTGTTGAGCATATCTATTCTTTTCTTGCCACTTTTTATGCACTTTTCGGACTTAATTTCTGAAATTATAAATTTTCACAATTTCGGGCCAATTAGGGTTTTTCGAGTTGTCAAACGAAAGGGAAAAATTTCTTTGGCTCAATTTTGGTTTACAAAATGGATAATTTTTCGCTACTTTTTCTGGCCAATATTTTTGCGTGACAAACGAGGGCCTACTTCATTGTCCGAAATACTAATTGTGTTACCATACGCGTCTCGAGATTACTTTAGTTTAGAGATTTATTTGACAAGTTTTTCAAGGAAATATCATACACATTTTTCATAACCGATCAAAGTGAAAGAATTGAGATCTTCGACAACTTATTAGAATGCTGAAAAGAACTTTGAGTTAATAATTAACTCAGATTGATTTATAAATTCTCAATAATGAAAGGCTCGAATCTCACCGGGTTTGTTAATCTCCACATTTGTTAGTTAAGTCGTCTATGTTCGCTCAATTTCCATCTTTGGTCAATTTTGGCTTTGTGTATTGTGTTTTTACAATTTGAGACTTTAACCCGTCATTTAATGATATTTTCGAAAAATTTGAATTCCAATTTTTATTTATTTTGAAGAAAAATATTTTTGGCTTTTTCAAAAAATTTCAATTTTTTTGAAATTTCTGGGCATTTTTGAAAATTTGTGAATTTTATAAAGACACACTTGTGACCCCCCACCCCCCTAACTTAGACTTTTGCATTGTCCTCAAGCAAAAAGTACGAAAATCTAACTCAAAGCGAATTAAAAGTGCGAGAAAATAAAACGAACCAATAAAACAGAAATGCAGATTTTTATATATAGGATCAGCATGTGTTACAAACGGAAAGGAAAAATCCAACAACCATGTGAAAACATCCAATAATTAAACAACCATTTTTCATTAAAAAAATATCACTAGGGCAGGGGGTTAAAGGGAAAAGGGGGAGGAATTTGGAGGGAAAATGATCGTTGGGGAGGGAGGGGACGAAAATGGAGGGAAGGTGATGGATTGGGGGAAAAAGGGGTGAATCTAGGGAAGGCAAAGAGTTGCAGACGCCGGACCAATCCGGGTGCCCAGGACCGGATCAATCCGCGTCCTCTATTTTTTTTCTTTCGATATTTTCCAATCTGGGTGCCCAGGACCAGAAAGGTTCTAGTCCACTTATGGGCTGGTAAAAACTCCTCCTATGACTTTCGCTTGCTCCTACTTACGATCCGACACCTGATCATCCTATTGATTTGATTATCTCACTCCTCAATATTGTGGCTTTAGAAAAATGCTTGCCTCGTAAGCGTGCTGATGTTCGAATTCCTCTCCTTTTGTGATGCGATCCTACGAACTTCACTATCATAACCTACGTGCAGTTACTATACACGAGAATTCACCGCATACACTCAAGGGTGCGAAGACCTCTCAATTCAAGCTCGCTCTACCCCGTAAACGGGGTGCGACTACCAAATGGTGTCGATCTATTCTACGCACGCCTTAACATATAGCTTTAGGCGTTGTCCATTGACTTTGAACACGTCCCCCTCTTTGGGATCTTCCAATTCTACTGCTCCATGGGGCAATACGCTCTTCACAACGAATGGACCAGTCCATCGAGACCGCAATTTGCTCAGAAACAAATGAAGCCGGGAGTTATAGAGGAATACCTTTTGTCTCGATTGAAACTCTTTTTGTCGAATAATCTTATCATGTGCGAGTTTCATTCGGGCTTTTGAAATCTTAGCGTTCTCATACGCATCATTGCGTATCTCTTCTAACTCATTTAGTTGAACCTTTCGAGCTTCACCGACTTTGTCCACATCGTAATTTAACCTCTTAATTGCCCAATATGCTTTGTTCTCTAACTCAACGGGGAGATGGAAAGGTTTTCCATACACAAAGAGAAATGGGGACATTCTGAGTGGGTTCTTGCATGCGGTACGGTAAGCCCAAAGCAAATCGTTCAATCGAAGGGACCAATCTTTTCGGTCGGGATTGACGGTCTTCTCTAGTATGTGCTTGATTTCACGATTAGCCAACTCAGCATGTCCATTATTTTGTGGGTGATATGTTGTTCCTACCTTGTGAATTACACCATACTTTTTCATAAGTCTTTCAAACGGCTTGTTGCAAAAGTGTGTCATTATCAGTGATTATCGCTTTAGGTGCACCGAAGCGAGAAAGTATGTGTTCGTGCAGGAACTTTATCACCACTTTATTGTCATTGGTATTGGTAGCTATAGCTTCCACCCATTTAGAAACATAGTCTACCGCTACTAGGATGTATAGGTATCCAAAAGACGGGGGAAAAGGGCCCATGAAGTCAATACCCCAGCAATTGAAAATCTCAATGATGAGAATCGGGGTTAATGGCATCATGTCTCGTCGGGTAATCGCTCCCATCTTTTGACACTTGTCATAAGATTTGCAATAATTTTTAACAGACCCGAACATTGTGGGCTAGTACAAACCACTTTGGAGAATTTTAGCGGCTATCTTTTTCACGAAAAAATGGCCTCCACAAGCTTTCGAATGACAGAATTGGATGACTTTTAGAATTTCATCATCCGGTACGCATCATCGGATGATTTGATCAATGAAATATTTAAAAAGGAATGGATCATCATAGAAAAACATGTGTGACCAAGTGATGAACCTCTTCTTATCTTGCGGTGTCCAATTGGGAGGGACGACTCCCGTGACGAGATAGTTCACTATATCCGCAAATCAGGGCAAAGAAGAGGTGGCAAAGAGTTGCTCATCAAAAAAATATTCGTCTATGGGTATGGTATCACTAGGTACGTCGGACGAACGCCGTGATAAGTGATCAAAAATGGCGTTTTTTACTCCTTTTTGTCTTTAATGGAGAGGTTAAACTCTTGTAGGAGTAGGATCCATCTTATGAGGCGCGGCTTTGCGTCTTTCTTCGCAAGTAGATATTTTAAAGCAGCGTGATCGGTGAAACAAATGATGGGGGAACCGATAAGATAGGACCAAAATTTATCGAGAGCGAATACTACCGCTAATAATTCCTTCTCCGTGGTGGAGTAATTGATTGTGGTCCGGTAAGAGTTCGGCTAGCGTAGTAGATGACATGAGACTTGTTATCTCTTCTTTGGCCCAAAGCAGTCCCTATCGCATAATCGCTAGCATCACACATAAGCTCGAATGGTAAGGACCAATCCGGAGCTTGCATGATAAGAGCAGACACAAGCATGTTTTTCAATTTTTCAAAGGCACTTTGGTATGCTTCCGTCCACTCGAATGGGGTGTCCTTCATAAGAAGATTGCTTAAGTGTCTAGCGAGGGCACCAAAGTCCTTAATGAGCCTTCTATAAAACCCCGCATGGCCCAAGAAGAAGCGCACGTCTTTCAGCAATTTAGGTGGGGGCAGGTCAGCTATGACATCTTTTTTTGCTCTATCAACCTCGATCCCTTTGGATGTCACGATGTGGCAAAGAACTATACCCTCAGTTACAATGAAATGGCATTTTTTCCAATTCAGCACTAAGTTCTTTTCCACACATCGGGCTAGTACTTTCTCAAGATTGGTTAAAAATAGGTCGAAGGAGGTGCCAAAAACACTAAAGTCATCCATAAACACCTCTAGCCCTCTCTCAACCATGTCACTGAATAAGCTCAACATGCACCTATGAAAGGTCGTCGGTGCATTACACAAGCCAAATGGCATACGTTTGTATGCAAACATTCCAAAGGGGCAAGTGAAGGTTGTCTTCTCTTGATCAAGTACATCTACCTCAATTTGGTTATATCCGGAATAACCATCTAGGAAGCAATAATAAGGGTGACCCGCTACTCTTTCAAGCATTTGATCGATAAATGGTAAAGGAAAATGATCTTTCCTAGTTCCCGCATTGAGTTTCCGATAATCAATACAAATGCGCCACCCAGTGGTGGTATGTTGGGGAACTAACTCTTCCTTGGCATTTTTAATCACAGTCATGCCCGACTTCTTCGGGACGACTTGAACGGGGCTCACCCACTCGCTATGCGAGATTGGGTAAATCATCCCGGCATCCAACAGCTTTATAATTTTAATCCTCACCACATCTTTCATCGTGGGGTTTAGTCGTCTTTGCATTTATCTCGAGGGCTTAACATCTTCCTCGAGGTGAATCTTATGGGTGCAAATTAGAGGTCTTATCCCCTTCAAATCAGCTATACACCAACCAAAAGCACCTTGGTGCTTCCTCAAAATCTTTAACAGTTTATCCTCCTGCTCTTCATCTAAGCTAGAGGAGACAATAACAGTAAATGTCTCACTTTTGCCTAGGAAAGAATATTTAACATTGGAGGGTAGTTTCTTCAACTCGAGAGTCGGGAACGTGTTACTAGAGGGCACCATGCGTGCTTCCCTTGACGGTAACTCTTCGAATTGGGAAACCCAATCAACATCTCTCGCGTCCTCGTCTGATGCTCTCTCTTCGAGTAAGCCTCTCGACTCCTCTATCTCCCTCTCGAACTCGGTGTAGGCTCCCTCACTCTCATAACTAGAAGCTAGGAAAGCTTCTAAGGCGTCTCCACAGTAATTTTCCTCAAAGTGTTCTTCCATAATTTCCTCAATTAGGCTTATCGCGTGAAGATCATCTTCTTCCCCTGCTTACTGGGCTATGTTGAAGATGTTTGTTTCTAAAGTCATATTCCCAAAAGTGAGTTGCATCTGCCCATTTTTAGTATTGATAACTATGTTAGCCGTAGATAAGAATGGGCGTCCAAGGATGATGGGAACATGATTTTTTTAGGCGAAGGAGGGGTCCAGTCCCAAATGACAAAATCTATCGGGAAGTAGAAAGTGTCCACTTGGACTATCACATCCTCAACTATACCCCGGGGTATCTTCACGGTTCGATCCGCTAACTAGAGAGTGATCCTTGTGGGCTTGAGATCGTCCAGATCAAGTTTCTTACAAATCGAATAGGGGAGGATATTAACACTTGCCCCCAAATCGAGTAAGGCTTTTCTAAATTTGTTCTCTCCAATGGTGCAGGAAATAGTGGGAGCACCAGGATCTTTATATTTAAGTTGGAGATTGTTAAGAAGGAATGAGCTCAAATTTTGTGCTAGAAACACATTCTTTTTTACCTTCATCCTCCTCTTGACTATCAATAAGTCTTTTATGACTTTTGCATAGGATGGAATTTGCCTTATTTCATCGAGCAACGGTAAGTTCAACTTTAATTTCTTAAGCACTTCTAGCACTTCTTCACTTATGGTCCCTTTGTGGTCAGGAATCAATTTTTAAGGAAATGGCTCGTCGAATGGTGGTTTCACTACTACCTCGAGCTCACTAGTGTTTTCCTTTTCACTCTCGTTCAAGGAGATATCTTCGGCCTCTTTCGTGCCGGATGAATTCTCCTTGTCTTTTGAAATGTCATGTGGGGGAGGTGATAAATAAATAACTCACCCACTACGAAGAGTTGTTATCGCCCACTACGAAGAGTGGTTATAACACTGGGTTGACCTTGGGGAGATCTTTGGCCTTGGGCAGGAAACTTTCCCTTCTCTTGAATGCTCAATGCGGATTGCATCTTGGAGATGTTTGCATTTATTTCAGCGAACAAGCGTTCATATCGAGCATTATTTGCACCTTGAGAATTTATGAATTGGTTCATTGTATCCTCGAGGCTCCTCCGCGGTGGAGCTACGTATGAGACTGGAAGTGGTGGCGCTTTCTGGTATTGAGGAGGTGGTGGAGGTGGGACAACCTGTATATGTGGGTTCATTGCAGCTTGTGTTGTCCATAGTTGAAACCAGGTTATTTCCTCCACGAAAGGCTGTAAGAATTCCCATGTGGGGTATTAAAATTCCCTTTGAATCCTCCTATAGCATCCACCTGCTCGGTGTGCATGGCCTTGTAGGCAGAAATCATTGGGCATGCCTTTGTGGAGTGTCCTGCCTCACAGATGGCACACACTTTTTCTTTCGAACCATGGCTGTATCCGAAGATATTCCTCAACCGACCATCAAACCACTCTTTCATATCTCTCTGAAACTGATCGAATCGGCGGTCTATTAAGGTATTACTATCCAAATGGTATAAACCAGATGTAGTTTTATTGAGAGATGGTTGTCTAGGTCTAGCTTGGTTAGGATTAAATGTGTCCCATGCTTGAGTAGTCTCTGCAACATACTTAAGATGGGCCTCGGCATCGCATGAGTTTAAATCCCAAAAGGGTCTTTCACACATTATTTGCACAAGTTATTTGGAAGATATTGTCAACCCATTATGGAAGAACGATATCACTAGGTGCTTGTCAAAACCATGATGGGGGCATGTGCTTACTGACTCTTGGAATCGTTCCCGACATTTGTCAAAAGACTCGTTGTCGTGTTGTCAAAAAGTTTGGATTTGAGTCTTGGCAGAGTTGGTCTTGTGATGCGGATAGAATTTTGAGACACACTTAGACTGCATATCTCTCCAGGAAGTGACGAAATTTGGGGGTAGAGACCATAGCCAGGTCTTGGCTTTATCCTTTAAGGAAAAGGGAAAAATCCTTAGGCGAACGACATCTTGCGTGCAAGTTTGATCACCAAATGTGTCACATACCTCATCGAACTCACGAATATCCAGATATGGTTTTTCTGAATCTATGCCATGAAACGTAGGGAGAATCTGTACCATCCCATTATGAAAGTGGAACTGATCAGACGTATATGGAAGTAAAATGCAGCCAGGGGTGACAGTCCGCTCATGAAAAAGTAAGTCTTTCATAGGATGATAGGGGAGATCTCCCTCTCCAGTACCAAAACTCGTTGCGTCAGACATCGTACTCGTACTTTCTTCAAATGACTCTGTGTACTCACTCGGTATCCTAGATGTGTGACTCGAAGTTCGACTCAGGGTGTAGCTATTGATAGAGTGCTCGAGAGTAGGAATTGGAAACCAGAATTGTGGAATGCGAGGTGTGGGGGGACTTTCAGAGTTTTATTCAACGATTGGATTTTCGTGGACTCGGGTTGGAGTGTTGTGAGGAGTTTGAGTGTGTTCAAGATTTTGCATTAAAGGCTTTTGAGAGATGAATTTTTATTTTATTTTTTTTTTCTATGTTTTTAGGTTTCCTTGGTCAAAGTTTTAGATTAACTTGATCTAACCTAAGCCTACCTAATTCCACGACAACGGCGCCAAAAACTTGACGCAACGACAAATGTGTCAAGTGTGCGTGCTATTTAGGCTCAAGTGCAAGCTTGTCGCTCAAGTAATAATCCGATAAGTCGGGTATCGATCCTCAGGGAAACAGGACGAACGGAGTCATAATGACGTTGGAAAGACGAAGGTAACCTAACTTTAACTCTCAAAACGAACGAAAAGGTGATTTTGAATTGTGGAATGACTACAACTAAATGCAATTATGAAAAAATGAAATGCAATTATTCTAATTAACTAAAGACTAATGATGATTTAACTAAAACTATAACTATAAGATGAGAAAGATAGGTCGGGCTACAATCCCCCACACCCTAGTAATTCACTTCGTTGAATACTAGATTCAGAATTAAAACTTCAAATGAATCCGACTTTTTATTTCTCCCAAGTATTACATATATGAGAGATCGTATCTCGCACAGTACGTAAGCAAAGTTTGAATTAAAATTGGGTCTTTATTTCTCCTAAGTATTACATATATAAGGGATCGTACCCCGCACAGTATGTAAGCAAAGGTTGAATTAAAGTAGTGTCGTTGTAACTACGATACGATTCACCTAAAATTTTATTGCCAACTTCTATTTCCACTAACATGAATTACATCGGGTGGGGTTCATGCACCCCAACCCTTGAAAACTTAGCCAGACATACTAAAACTAGAAGAAAACGTGTTTTGAATGAAAGAAAGCATTTTTACTAACAATTGAAAATGAAGAATAATGAAATTACTACTAAAGCATTAACTACTGCAATAATGAAAGAAAGGATTGGAATAAATTTACTTGGATTGCAAAACGGGAATCAAACTAGGGTTTTTGTTGTTTCTTCTCTAAGCTAATTACAAAGCTTCTCTAAAAACGAATTAGAAGCCTCCCTCTTTTCTGGGAGTTCTTTTAAATTTATATCCTACGTAATTTACAAGAGTTGGATTAATGAAAAACTTTAAGAAGAAGAAGAAGATCAGATCAAATCGCGAGCACCGGATCGATCCGGTCATGAAATACCGGACTGGTCCGGTAGACAACCGGATTGATCCATTTTCCAAACAAATCGGATCGGTCCGCTAAACAGGTCTCTTTACAGCAATTTTGAGGGTCAAACCAATCCGTTTTTTTGGGATACCGGATTGGTCCTCTAAACATCTTCTTATTCGGTGATTTAGGACCCCGGGCTGATCCATTTTTCTGGTAAATCGGATTGGTCCAGGTTGTCTTCTTCAATTTCTCTTCAATATCTCTTGATTTTCTCACATCTTCGGGTCTTCATAACTTCTAATCCATAACTCGGATCGGGACGCCGTTTCTTCCTACGTGTCACGAATGCGAGATCTTAGACTTTTATTTTGGGTCCTCAATCGAATTCCTGGTAGAAATTACGCTTTGACTTTTTGATTAGTCTTCTTTCTTTTCTCTTTCTTCTTCCGGTTTCTTTCTTTCTTTCATGTGTTAAATACCTATAAAATTAACAAGAAATACACGAAACTCGGGGTACTTGTTAGATGAAATCGTTAGCCAAGATATGAGATAAACTAATTCATTTTACGTTGTCCGAGGTAATAAACGCCTCTAAATTAAGGGGTAAATTTGGAAGAATTTATGCCTAATCAGTGACCCTTCTGGTAACATAAAAAATAATGTCACTCTGTAATTGGCACGTAGAAAGTGACCTTCGGACTCAATGAGACGAAAGGCGACACATATGTACGCCAATCTGTCATAAGTGGAGGCTCGACGTTTGGTAGAGACTAGGGTCGGGGTGAGGGAGGGTCATTGGGTGATGGATGACCAATCCACTCTTGTACCCGCTCAAGAGAATCTACTGGGGAGGTATGGGCTGAGCGAACATCCCAAATAGAATGGGGGTGGGGAACAAGCCTCGGATGCCCCGGGGGAGGAAGGGAAGTGTGTAGTATGGGTGGAGGCGAAAGCGTGGGGAAGGAGAATTGGGGGGGTGATGATCCATAGGGGTGGGTGGAGCCGGGGGAATGGAAGGGAAATGGAGGGATAAGTGTGGCTCATTGTGTCTATGGGGTTGGCAGTGGGTATAGATCGAAATATGGTGGAAGTGAGGATCGTAGTGAGGAGAAGATGTATTGGGGTTTTGGGTTTGCGGGGATAAATTGGATGGTACAAGAATATGGGGATGTGGTGAATAATGGTGGTATAAATTTAGGTCGAGGTGGTGGTGGTTTCTTGGGCTATTCTTGGTAATAGTTTAGGGTGGGTGTATGATGGCTTATGGTTTCAAAGGTGTGTAAATGCGTTTGAGTTGATCTAATCATGAGAGGGGGTGTGGTGGAGTTAGGGTGTAGTTAGAGGTTCTTGTTCATGTGTTGGTTGAAACCCTAATAGTTCTTGATCATAAAATTTATCGTCGACCACCATTTGGGTGGTCCGATCAAGGGATGATTGTCAAGAGTTCTGCCCACTAGTTTTCAGCAGAGAAATTGTGTCAATCGGAGCCAAAAGTTGCCCATCTGCTGAGATCGGAGCCAACAAAGATTGTCTGAACTATTTGTTCGCCGAAAAATGGTCGAAATTGCCGACGATTTTTGAATGCAAGCTGGAGGGACTATTCGACACTGACTGGGGTAGATCGGCCCATGTTGGGACTTTGTCGGCTACTGTATGGGTAATCCGACAAGGGTGAGGTAGTGTCGGTACTGGGATCAAGGCGTCGACGACTGTTGGGCTTACGAGCGGCGTCGGAATTATCCCCAGAACAGGTGTCGGTGGTCGGCCACCACCTCTGCTGTCTCGGGTCACCTCGGATGGTGCTGAGGTGAAGTTAGGGTTTGCTAAATTTAGTTTTTTTTATGCTAAGTGTGTGGAATGGGTTGAAATTGAAGAATTAGGGTTGAGATTGTGTAGGGACGGTGCGAGGGGGTCCAGCGGTGGTTTCTGGTTGTGGTAGGCGAGCATCAATGGCATCCATCCGAGCCACCAATCGATTGAGAACCTCCTCGAAACAATCGGTACGAGTCTCCACGGGGGCGTACTTTGTTCTCGGTCCCATTTGGTGTTGTTTACAATTTTTGTCTACACAACAACAACAACAATGGGTAGAACCAGCGAGGCTTTGATACCAATTAATATAAATGACGTCAAATGGAAGAAAGAAGAAAATAACTCTCGTCTAAACTCTCTCAAATCACTATATGTCAAAATGGAAGAATGCCTCAAATGAGGCTACAAAAGAGTATTTATAAGTAGGAGGTTACTTGGGCTCTAAATTATCAATTTAATTACAATTATGTCCCTAGATGCCCATTGACCTTCCGACCTTTAAATACTAACAAAAGGCAATACAAGAAAAATACAATTCAATACTAGAAGAATGCCCATATTCACATCATTTTGAATTTGATTTGTCACATACCACTTTTTCTAAACTAATATTGGATTTCATCATTTAAAAAATACATATTTGACAAGTTTGAGTTTTGATGTGCATGTGGATTCTCATTGTTAAAATCTACCTTGATTTGTTTTAAATCCTAAAGTTTGGTTTGATATCATTCAAATTAGTTTTGGAAAAGTTTAATATGAGTTTAAATTTTGTTTTAACTCAATCGATTTTAACACGCAAAATTTTAATTAGTCATTGTTTATGTGTATGTCCTATTCATCGCCTTCAAGACATTAATACACCTAATTTCGCATTTTCATAGGCTCTTGAGAAAACTTGACGTTTAAACCTTCCTCCTTTTTATTCATTGTAATAAAATCTCAGCTAACAAAATGCACCTCGCGTTATCAAAATCATTAGATAAAATAAATTTTCGATTCAGTTTATCTAGAGTATCATAAATTTTGGATGTTAGCCAAGTAAAATGCTTAAAATATATTGGGGACAACAGAATTGACACATTGAACAAGTGTGGTGCATCATGTATGCGAAGGCAATTTTGTATCCACCATGCCAAACGATTATGAACCTTCTCTACAATATAGTGATATGTATTACCCATGTATGAGGGGGAGGGGGACTCCTCGGTGGTTAGCCATTTCCATAGTAGCATTTCGACATGTCCTTGGGTTGGGCCCATCTAGATCAACACGAGGGTTCGAGCTAAGGAAATTAGCCATTAGGATCGGTTTGGGATAAAAAAAAATAGGCCCAACTAAAAATTAAATTGAACTTGGGCTTTCATATTTACCTCGGCTCGGCCTAAACATTTGTACCGTAATGTTTTTTTTTCTTTCTATTCTTTCCCTTGTTCTAAAAAGTATCTTGCAATAATATCATTAAATTTTACAACAATACTACGTATTATTACAATGACATACTTTTATTTTGTGGTTAGAGGTTGTGAACTTCATAAATTTTGTAAAAATACAAAAAGTTTAGAGTTTATATCACTTAAATGTTTTTTTTTTCGTAGATTCTTATCATTTTACTAAATAAATCATAATACTAAATCCTCGCAAATGGTTTTAAAAATAAGGACATGATAGTTTGGGCCCGGGCCTATTTACTATTTAGGGTCGAGCTTGGGTCAAACAAAATGGGCCCAAAGTCGGGCCAGATTGAGCTTGAACCTTTGTGTAAAGTATTATTATGAGGTGTCAACTCAATCCGAACCCAACTCAGTCCGACCATGGAGAACCCTAATAGCATTAAAACCACACGCCCCTTTAAAAATCCAATCTGGAGAAGACTTAGCTTCTGAAAAAATTGAAAAGCTGAGGTTTTAATGACTGATTGTTTGCCCAATAATGCCACAATCAGGAGATTCTTTAGCGAATAAAATTAGGCCACGTGTGAAGAATAAACGACAAACGCTGGGGGCCCTTTTGAGAATATTACACTCCATTATTTTGTATTGTGAATCAAAATTCAAACGGTACAACATGGCATCCAATACTCAAGTCCTTCAATCTACTCAATCACTGCTAAGTTAGTTATAGGATTAAAAATCTATTTTTTGAAATAAATTGGGAAAAAAAAGTTTGGGGGCTAATTGTTTTTTTTATTAGGTAAACTAGTTTATTTAGTTTTAATACGAATTTCACTGCATGACTTAAGTTTTTAGTTATTAGGAAAAGAATTTTGGTTTGGCCAACTTACTATATCATCCTTCTTGGCCGATAAACAGACGTAGGGGTGACAATAATACTGTTTGTTACCGTACCGTGCCGTATCGTTTTAATCCGAAAAAATGTAATTTTGATGTACTACTTATCGCAAACCGAAATTACCAAAAACTTTGTGGTCAGTTTTGATTTAAACACTTCAAAATTTGAATTACTAAAATTACACACCAAATAAAATACCGAAACTACCGTCCCAAAATAAGCTTTTCGAAGTAAAATATTGAAATTAAATACGTAATTTTCTAGTTTTTTAAAATCATTTCATAAACTTGTTGGAAATTTAGACTGTGTAAGAAAATTAGTCTCATTGCTAAATTAATATTGTAATAAAAAAATAAGTACATTTCCAAAGAAAACATATATAAATTACCAAAGAAAGTCATTACAACACCTAAAATTAAAGTATACAACTATATATATATATATATATATATATATATATATATATATAGAGAGAGAGAGAGAGAGAGAGAGAGAGAGAGAGAGAGAGAGAGAGACCAACTCTGCTACAAGATGATTATGCAATATTTTTTTTAAATACCAAAAAGAATTTTTTTGTAAGGTATTTAAACATTTCAAGTAATCCTAAAAAAATCAACTCAAAATGATTTTTTTTATTATTTTAAAAAATTTGTCAATATTTGATCATTTTTAATTGAGTTGATTCTTTTTAATCCCTAAAATATTTGAACACCCCACAAAAAAATGGTATTTTATAATCATCTCCCCCCCCCCCCCCCCCCCCACACACACACACCCACCTACCCACAAACTGAGATTCTCTATTTGTGTGTGAATATATCACGTCAATGTAATTATCCCATATACAATAGAAAAAATTGTGTATACACTAAATTAAATCATACATTAAAATAAATTACCTATAATTAAATTAATTTAGCACACATTACAAATGAGGGAATTTCCATTTTAGTTCGTGGGCAATGATTTTTCTTACACTAGTTGACTTACATATTTTTTGGGCCCTAGGGCTCACCACCAAACTTAACAAGTGTATATTACAAAAATTCATGTGTACATCATAAAATTTCACAAACAAATTACAATATTTTTTCAAAAAGATAATAAGAAATGAATGTATATATTAATTGTCATAATGTATGCAATATTGAGTGGTGTCCTTCACGAAAAAAAATTGCTGATCAGGGAGTTGGGCCAAAAAACGAGTAAAAAATTACATCCAAATTACAAAAATATCATACATACAATACTACACACGCATTAAAAAAAAAAAAAGGTGATTTTATTTCCACCCCATATTTGTGTCTAACCACCCGGTGAGAATAACTCCAATAGGACTCTTGTACTCTAATTAGACCACCCCAATTTTAAATTTTTGGCTAAAAATCAATTATTCATCACGCAATTGTGTTGCCTTTTGTTGCCTTCGTCCCCACTGCTACAAATCTTTAACAATCATCCATAATAAAGGTTGTGATAACAAACCACCTAAGCCACCTCCTCAATTGAGAGATCTCTTGAAAAAGCTTTCATATCTGACGTGTCCTCAAAATATGGTGAAATAATCTCTCATAAATATCTCTTCCTTCGAGAGGTCATCAGCCCTCATAACTTTTTTTTTTTTGAAAACTCATCAGCCATTAATCTTGAACATACAAGATAAAAAAAAATATAGAGAGAACACAGGGATGTACCTTGTAGTTATTCTCTGCCGCTACAATGTTAATTGCAAAAAAAAAATTCCTTTTTTATTTTAAGCCAGTTTCTACTGTGTATTATACGTGTGTTACATGGGAGAAAAACGTAACCAAAAAAAGGAAGACCAAGGAAAACTTCCTGAGAAATAATAACAATAAAAGGGAAGGATGAAAAAAAATGAACAAAAGAATGAAGAAAGTAACCAAAGAGGAAGCAATAAAATAAAAGTATCAAACGAAAATTAATGAAAAAGTGAAAAGTATCCATATAAAAAAAAACGTGTTGTTTTGGCTGTGTGCATGTCTTTAAAGTATATTTTGATTTTTATTTAAACCAACCCATGGGGTGGGGTGGGGTGAAGTGGATAAATAGAAAGTCAGCCCAAAAATAAATAGGGGCATAATAAAACCGGGGTGATTATAAAAGATAAGTGGGTAGAAATAAAACCACCCTTTAAAAAATGCATATATGAAGCCAAGTGTAGCTGCTGCTACAGGGGTAGCTTTTAAAAACGAAAAGAAGTGCTTTTGGACCTGGAGCCTTGCCCGATTCAAAAAGGAATTGATTCCCGGGAAGGCAAATGCTAGTTTGATAGAAGACCGGTGCTGAAGTAGTGTAGTAGCATACAACTTTGGACACAACAACCGCCCCTTTCAAACTGGGGGACTCTAGTTGGCAACAACCACTTCACAGAAAAAATATGTATTTCATCAAACAAAAAAGCTAAATAATATATCGTTTGTAAGATACGGGTGCTTCAACTTGTGGCATCCCGTAACAATCACCACCTGCATATATCGTGGAGGTTTATAATTCTCAAGCTACAAAGAATATGTAGATTATGTCCTCTTGTCTCCCAAAGTTCAAAATCAACTACCAACTCCAATGATCAGCTTTCCCATGGCTCCAGTGACTCGAATTCCTGTAAGAATATCAGGCACAGATTCACATGCAGGCGATCTATCAGAAGCAAAACTACCGTTTCCAGAAAACTTGCTTAAATATCAGTGATTTTCCAGACGAGGACAAACTTCAATAAAAGGAGAGCACAACGGAACTATTTTCTCTTTTTGGATGGTGGAAATTTTTTAAGCACCTTTATGGTGCCTCAACTATAATAATAACAGAAAGTGATGTTTTCACATTATAATATTCCATATTTAAGGAGAATATATATGGGAGAGGTTCAAAAGAACATATAAGATGAACATTTTAATGAACCTTAACAAAAAAACCTAACACCCAATCAATTTTAATTCCTATGTAACATACGCTATGTTATAATTGGTCTGCGCCATCGGCAACGGACACGCGTGTCACACGGATGTATTAAAAAACCCGTGTATCACACGCGTGTCCGTTGCCGCTGGGGCAGGCCAATTACAACATAGGAATTAAAATTGATCGAGTGTAAGGTGTTTTTTGTTAAGATTCATTAAAATGTTCATCTTTTATGTTCGCTTCTGAATCTCTCACTATATATATATATATATATATATATATATATATAGTGTAAAAGTCTCTTGTAAGACGGTGCATACCAATTTTTTAAAATAGTAAAAAAATTATTTTTTTGCTGAATTTTTTTATATAATGTTTAAGCATTTCAATACGCCCATATAAAAAAAATCAACTCAAAATAATATTGTTTGCTATTTTAAAAAAATCGATCAAACTTTCGTAGCTTTTAAAGCACTTTAAAAGCTGCAAAAGTTTCACCAATTTTTTTAAAATAGCAAAAAATGTTATTTCGAGTTGATTTTTTTTTACATGGGTCTATTGAAATGTTTAAACATCATATAAAAAAACTCAACTCAAAATCATGTATAAAAAGGATCCGCGCCAGCAGTATGCACCGTTAATATGTACCGTCTGGTATGTACAGGAACCTGACTTATATATATATATATATATATAGGTCATTTATTGCTAATGAATACAGAAAGATAACAAACTTAATTAAGACCTGAACTGAATTAATGGGAATCACTCCAGAACTTGCGAAAAAAGAATAAGATCGAACAAAGAGATCCAACTAAATGGGAAATACAATTCAAACCGGTAAATATATATTCTAAGATCACTAATACTATTAACAACAAACATCAAGAATATGAAGATTTTATCATGTTAACCATAGACAGATATTATCCACCATCACTGGCATCTAACTTTTCAACTTGATCTATAAAAGCTATATTGAAACATGTAATATGTGTCACATTAATAAACCTCACACCACAAGTATTAATACAACTTCAGACTCGCGGGCATTTTGACTTGCCACATAAGATGATTTTGCATTTGACTAACATACAAATACAACCTGAAGGTATATTGTCACGCAAGCATCCCATTTGCAAATGGGCTTACATTTTGCCATTTCATTTGTCATTTCCTTCGCCCATTTGGCAATTTGCCAGCAGGGTTCGAGCTCAAAATAATCTACACAGTCACTTCGCAATTATTTCTTGGAGATGGTCTCACAGCAGCAAGTTTCCAATATAGCGGTAACTAGAATGTTATATTAATATAAGATCACGAGATGACTGACACCTATTATATCAAATATTATGATGATTATCTATATTCCCTAAACTACTACAAACATAGAACCAAACTATGTCTCTAAACTTGTATTCAATGTGTGGCATAAATTTTGCCTATGGGGCGTACTTCTGACGAGCAAATAACATGTCACCTAACTAAGCCATGTTAAAATTTGCATGTCAAAGTTCTTATGTCAACCACACTATACCATTGTACGCCATTTTGACTCGGACTAATATAATGGGTCAGAATAATATAATACATCTTTAATATCTACACTTGCCCATGCTAAGCATAAACAATTTGCAAATCATTCATAAGTTACAAATAAATGAAAAAAAACACGAATAACCTAGCAACAAAACATTCATATAATCTCAACATATTACAAACAAAATCATTTTGAATGTCATTGACATCAACTCAAGGAGATAAATGTTACACATTCCAACCACGTTATCTACAACACAAACCTCGTAGCTTAAGAGGAACTTCAAATCATATTTAACAACTTATAAATACCTTCACTGTGCATGATTTGCTCTTTGGGCCCTTCTGCGCTCATAATCAGGGTCATCGGTTGGCAACTCAAAGCGACAAACGGGACAGGTGTTCCGAATTCCAAGCCAAGGCACAATGCAATCCCTGTGGTAACGGTGGGTACAAGGTAGCTGCTTCGCCCTGTCCCCAACACAAATCTCATCCTTACAAACGGCACAAAGTGTGTTACCGTTCTCAACATCTTCCTTAGTCATAACCACCGACAGAAGATTCTCAACAGCCATTTTAGAAGCAGGCGGCCTACCCATCATAGCATTTTCGTTCTCCCCAAACTGGCCAAACAACATCTCATACTCGTCATGATCACCAAAATAAGGCTCCCCATCAGGCACTTCATTCGGGTTGGGCTCCAAAGTGTGAACATTCAACAAAACCTCCCATTCCAAATTCCCCAATGCAGCCCCCGTCTCACCACCCACTTCGTCTCCCGACGAAATGACAGCCAAAACGGAGGCATCATCATCACCCTCAGCATCAAAATACATACTCAAAACCTCCCTCTCATCGACCCTTCCGTCCACTTCCTCCCACTCGAAATCCTCATTGACATCCCTATGATCCTCCAACTGAAACGAATCCCAACAAAGTGGAAGTGTTGAATCATCAACATCATCACATCCGTAATCGTCATCCACATTCAAATCAATCCCCACAACCTCATTATCACCATCCTCCGAATCCAACCCAACATCAATAACCCTCAAACCACCCATAAAATATTCCGGCCCACCCGAAACCGTAGACGACTCGCCTGATTCCGAAACAGCATCCCTCCTAGACACAAAAAACTCATCACCCCCATCCGCAACCATAAACCCAGAATTACCATCATCATCATCATCATCGCCATTATGCTGATTCATTTGAATCCCTAACCCTAACCCTAAGTCTAGATCGAGATCCAATTGGTTAGAACCCATATCGTGATCCCCTTGAATGAATCCAAAAGTGGGATAAAAGTTGGGATCTGTGGTTTCTATAACCACACGCGGGGAGGATTGTTCGACGCGTTGGTGAAACAAGTCCATGACGAAATTAGCCTGGTTTTGGCGGTCGATTGATTGGGTATTCATTGGAATAGGAGGGACATCGGAGGGTGAGAAATCGAGATCTGATTCTGACAAGTAAACGTCGAATTCATGGGGCCACTGAGGAGTGGAGTCTAGGGTTATCACAGCGTCCGAACGGTCTTCTTCGTCTTCGTCGTAGAGCTGAAGGTAAGAAACCTCCGCCATTGATGCAAACCAAACAGGGCCTTTTTTATTTTTTCTGTTTTGATTTTTGTTGCTCTCTTCTCTCCTCTTCTGTGTTGGTAAATGGTTTCTTAAAGGTAAGGTGCCGCTTTTATTAAGATTTATATAGGTGGGTTCAAAACTACTACTTGAAAAGGGCGAAAACGTGGAGGACCCTTCAAATCACAATTCTACCCATACTCTTCAAATTAATATCCATCTTATTATGGATTATTAATTCCCCTTTTAATTCGACAATTACTCCTTAAACTATCTAATCTAATCTAATCTAATCTAATCAATATTCAATATTATATTATATTATATATTATAAAATGTTCTAAAATTCTTAAATGCTCCTTTCTATCGATATTGTCTATGTGGCAAGTTATCTACATATACCTATTATAAATCGGACTACCTACCATTTATTTGTGCATAGGAAAGATAAAAATATGTTGGGTATTCTATGCTTAATACTAAGGACTTTATATCTCATAATTCATACAGGGAAAAAACTTCTAAAATATCCATAAACTCAAATATCCATAAACTCCTGCGAGTTATTAACCCTGTGTTTGGAAAAAAGAAATCATGAAGAAATTAGTCGCTCAAAATCAAAATTTGAACTACTTCATCTGTTGTGAAGTTTTGAAGAATCGAATCAGTTGTATATGTACTATGTTTCATTAGGGAGAGGAGGAATCTGCATGACAAAGAAACACAAATTATACCAAAATAAACTTGATATACAATCATATATTTTTTTCTTTTTATGTTTATGTCCTACTTATACACGTTTTCCCTTTTCCCCCTCTTAGATCTATCTTATGTAATAATATACAACTTTATATAGATATCGAAAGTAGTGAAAATTACGTTTTTACAAAGATATACATATTATTATAAGATATATTTTAGTTTCTTTAGTTTATGATATGTTGTATCACAACAAAGGGTACTTCTAACAGTGTAATACCTCACATTAATACATAATTATACATTTATAAAGAGAAGGTTATTAGTCAATGAGATTCCTTTGGAAGGTCGTGTATTGGCAACACGCCATATGATAATTTCTAATTGACAGAATGAAATTAAACCAAAAATTGAGCACCTTCAAAAGAATAAGCAGACATTAAAAATGAAAACTTATTTATGGATATCTTTATCTTATATATTATATATTATAAAACGCTCCACGGGAACTTTTAATGTGAAATCCTTTTAGATGATACACGTGGCAACTCTCAAGTTATATTGTTTTTCTATCTTTTTTTGCACTCCTCCCCACCCATTTACTATTGTTGCTACTCTCTCTCTCTCTCTCTCTTCCCAGCATATTTATGTGTCTTTGCCCTTATCCCTCCTTCTCCCTCTCCCTCTCCCTCCCTCTAAGTCGATAAAAGCAATGAAAAATATTAACTTAAATATGGTCATATTTATTTTAAAAGTTGCCCCATTTATTTTTTTGATAATATGATTTAAGTATTACAAATGGAATAAAAATAAAATTTTATTATTTTAATAATTTATATAAATATTAGTTGTATAATTTTACCCCATTATGTTTTCCCGATTTATAATAGAAAATGTAGTTATTTAATCATTGAGAATTAGAAATATATGTACTACATACTGCATTATATTATTGTAATGTTTTTTCAAAATGACATTTCATAAAATTATAATGTTTTATAGCTCCCTTTGAGGTCACCAAGCCCCAAAATATGGAACCAACCTTATCCACCCAGCATATCCATAATAATATAATAAAAGTGGCCACATGTGTAGGGTTATCAACATAAGAGTAATAATTATACAATTTAAATTCCACACGTCACTAATGTATACTGTATCTCTATAGTATATAACTAAAATTATAGCCTGAAAGTTTCTCAACTCGACACGTGGTGTATCATAAATGCATTCCATCTTATCTTTAGTGATTCTCTACGTGTCTCTCTTGAGACATTGAGATGCCAAAACGCATCTGTCTTTCCATCTCCTTTCTCTATTTTACAACTTCTCCCAAAGCATTCTAAAATGTTAAAAACACAACAAACGCCTGCTGCCCTAAATTAAAAAGGGCTGAGACCATTTTAGACCAATAATTTCTCTCTCTTCTCTCACGCATTTGAAACTTCTCTTCTCTCTCTCACGCAGCACATAAGGTTATGCACGAGGTTGTAGCAGTTCAATTTTCATTTTTGGAGATACATCAGGTTAAATATCTTCAACAATGGCTTCTGAGGCATCCGATTCAGCCACATCATGTGAAAATTTTTATATCTACTTTTACTTCATATCTCACGACTCTTTACATTTTTGGGGAGGGTTAAGGCAAATAGAACAACAACTTTAAACAAAAGGTAAAATCTGTTGCCCTTAACCCTTCTATCATCTTTTTCATGTATGGAGAATAATTCTCTTAAAAACAAGTGTAATTATTTTTTACCCTAACGTAACAAAAACTGTAGTTCTTAGCTACATATAGATTTTCATTTATGAGGGATTCACATAGGGTTTGGGTCCCACTTTTAACACACCGTCTTCTGATGTTATTTCATTTTTTGAGATCAGGTTACCTGGAACAAATCAGTTCTGGGATGGGAGCAATTTCATCAAGTGGATTTCAATCCAAAGGTTTATATCTGATTGCGTTTCATCAGATTATAGATTTGTTTCAATCCAATGTTTCAAGTGGATCATCACATTTCTTATATTGCCAGCAAAGGAAGGTATCATTTTTTAATTAATAGATTTGTTGATAGTTTTCTTTTCTCTGTTTAGGGGTTCTTAATTGGGAGATAATTTTGTGTTTCCGATTCCCATTTTTTTGGTTTGTTGTTTTGGTCATGGACATGCATAATTATATTATCTATAATTTTCACATTATCTTATGTAATAAAGTTAAAAAATACAATTTAGATAAATTCGGCCACGCATCTAATAATGATGAACTCTGATTTGAAGATAGAAAAAGACCTAGTAAGCCAAGAAAGAAGGAGAGTGGGGATGGATGTGTTCAAACAGCTGTTGTCGACACTCAACCTCTCAACGTTTTCCCACCAGAAAAATTAGGCACTAAGACAAGGAAACAAATTAAATTATGGGTCAATAAACAACGACTACATGTTTAAAGAAGCTAAGTGAGGTAAGTAAATTGTTTACATACAAGTTACATAAAGGTAATGCACAGGTTTTTGCTTTAAATTATATAACACATAAATTGCATAATCCCCTGACCACCCAAACTGAATTTACCAAATCCCTTCCTTGGCCATTTTTAAAAAATGGCAAAGAGTGATGGCTGGGAGCTCAATATAAACAGCTTTTTTCTTATCCCTACCCTTCGATTGGTTGACTGTTATACTGACACTAAGTTGTAGAACTCTGAATATGATTTTCAAAAAGAAAAAAAATGTATTAGATACTAAACAGATGCAATGTGCACATTATGTCTACAAAAGATAAAATGAATTATTTATTTTGTGTTTTGAGAATTTTTCTTATTTACCCATAAGAAAATAAAAATAAAACTCAGGGTGGGACCACTAACCTTTTTTTAGTATATGACCTTGATTTTAATTTGTAACATCTATTTACAAATTTAATTATATCATTATATTGTTAAATTTAAAATTTAAAATTTACTCACCATTGATAATTTTTTCTATAAGATGTTCTTTATTTCATTTGGTTTAATTTTTTGGCTATATTCTTACAAATTATTAAGAGGTTGAAATAATCACAATCAAGATCTTCAAATTGTGAGTATTTCAATTAGTTTTTTTTTCAATTGTCTTTCTTTTTGTAACTTTTGTACGTCAAAAAGAAAAGTATCGATTGCAGTTACCGTATGTCATTCATATTACTTTTGATATAAATTCAAAATTCAATTTCTTTTCATTAGTAGAATATATATCACGAAGCATACTACAAAAATAAAGAAATACAATTTAAATATATCCGGTCACGCATCGCATGACGTTCATGCTAGTATCTAATATTAAAAATGGTATTTCTTCTAAAATGTATGCCACGTGGAATAGTATTAAGTTAACATTTATTTTCATTTGTTGCACACGAAGAGTTTTCATCCAAAGTGGAAGCCTCACGAGTCTTACATTTATTGTAAACAACTTCAAAGAAAGTCTTTTTCATTTATCCTCTACGATAGTTTCTTTTCATGTTCCTCTCTTTAGTACATAGGTTTCCATTTGTACACGGTTTGGGTTTTCTCTTTTTGAAGGGACCCAATGTTAAGATATGATGAACGACAAATTTATTTTGCGATATGAGTTTTTCCTTTGAATGGTTTGAATGTTCGGGGTCTGAAGAGCAAAAGTTAATTTTTTAATTTTGAGAAATTAGTTTTCACACATCGAATTCAAGTGAACCTCTCTTTGTTTGTCATAAGATATATGTACGTATATCTTGTAGTAGTGTCTCATAAATTTCTTTATTATGGTGTATATTATGATTATATGCTATTTGTATTTGAAATTTGCTTTGTGAGAGTTGTTTACAGACCTTAATATCTCAAAGCCCTGGATTTGCAAAATGAATCTTGAATTGAAAAAACATGTACGTTTAAACCCTATATCTCTATGTTAGTACATCATAAAATATAATTTTTTTATCCCAGTCATGAAAAAAATAGGTGAGCCCTACTTTTCTTTTATTTTCATTTGGATTATATTAATTTTACAACTTTTTCATGCCGAATTATTGCCGACATATAAGATGTTTGTGTTTTTGTTTGTTAAGTTTCCTCCAGTACGATAACTTTATGAACAATCTCTCATACATTAAAAAGGTTAACGAAACTGATGGTTGCCATTTCAGGGGATATATATAGTGTATATTTTAAAAGTTTTATTAAAAATTGATCGCGCATCACGGGGTTTGCATGCTAGTACTTATTATTTTGAGGCTCAAAACTTGTGCACTAAGGGGACATGTTATCATTTTTCTATATTTAATAGTTTTTTTAGTTTAAGTCCATCTTCTAAAATTTGTTACGTGTTCATTTCATGTATTTTTAAAATTATAATAAGTCTCATAACCATTCAAAACTATCAATAACCACTCTGTAACCGCCATTCTCTCTTTTCGCAGAGAATGACACTTGTGCCATAGGGGTTAAAAGAGGACTAATAACTAAAAAAATAAAAATATGGGAGTGGCTAGAAATGAATCTTACAAAATAGGACTAAATACTTAAGATCCCTTCCCACCCTTAGATTTTTTTCTCGGCTCATCCCATTAGTTCCTCTCATCCCAAACATTATATTTTCACCTACATTTATGTTAAGATCCCCAAATACTCATTTATATTAGCTTGAGATTGCACGTTGCATGGTCATAAAAGACTTCTTTTTTTAAACTCACACTGTGAAAGAGAAGAACTTTAACAATCATTATATTCCTAATAAACAATAAATAGAAAAGTATATTAGAAATGGAAGTGTAAATGTGTGGATATATATATATATATATATATATATATATATATATATATAGAGAGAGAGAGAGAGAGAGAGAGAGAGAGAGCAAAAAAAAATAGGAAGAAGAGTACATAAAAGGAGATAAGTTCAAAATACGTATATTGAAAATCCTTTTTTTTTTGTAAGAGGGTAGTCCCCATGTAGCCAGGGAGTATGGTAGTACTAGTTGAGGCGTAACCCCTATAAGTATGGCGATGAATGATAACCCAAGAGCTCTTCAACAAAGTTAAGTTAACACACAATATTGTGTTGAATCAATACTCAGATTGAACTCACAAAGACACTCGTGTAAAACTCAAACAATAACAAAAAAAACTCAGAATTAACTCAGTCAAAGAGAGAGAAAAGTAAGCACCCTAGATACACCTTGGCAGGCTGCCAAACACACCAATAACCTTTGAAAGATCTCTAGTTAGCTATAAAATCTTCACAATAAATGACAATGGTGGGTGATTAAGATCTCTGGTTTATAATAACTTCTCTCTGGTATATTCTCTCTCTAGCCAATAATCTCTAGGAAGAACTCCCTCCACCTCAGAGTTGGTACTGCGTTCTTCCGTGCAATGTAAAGAATCGCTTGCGTTATCTCCAATCGGCTCTCCTTTGGCATCCCCACTTGGTCTAAGAACCATGAGAACTTGGGTGACTGCGAAATAGCTTGGTACTCCAACCCTCGATCTATCTCTTCTCCTTCCAAGTTGTACACGTCTTCCACACCCCTTGCATTAGCTTCATCATAAGTTATCTCCATATTGGCCATCCCCGTGGTAAAGTCCTCCAACGTATCCTCAAATTCTTCTCGTTGGATCTTCTGTCCTCTTGCTTCCCACTCTGCCTCCTCATCATAAGCATCTACAAAGTTCGCCCTGTGTTCTAGCAGGGGGTTGGCGTTTACAGTTTCTCGAGGGATATGCTAGTCCCCATCTTCATGAGTTTGCTTATGATCTTTCTTAGTGCGAAATAAGTTTTTGTTGGATGGCCCATCATTCGATGGATCTGGCAGTATTTGGGATCAGCTCTAGTTGTTGCATCTGATTCCATGGCCAGAATGCCCTTGTATTCATACATTGTTCCCCCTTGGACCATGGCATTGTAACTACTGATAGTATCTTCGACAGTGCAAGGTAGTGGGGGTGGGTACTCCTTGTCCCTACCAAACCTTCTCTTAGTATCTTTCTTTGGTTGCTTGGCCCCATCTCCTCCATCGGTGTGCCCTACCTGTAGGGGTTGGCCACGTGCTTACGATGGGTTGTATCGACTACCTAAACATCACAGGCAACATGATGGGATTTGGTCGAACAACCAGTGATATATTTCTTACCGCCTTTAAAAAATCCGTAAAAGTTATTTCGCACGTTTCGTTGATGAGATGGAAAATGTACTCTAGGAGCAATCCTTCAGCACAAAGTTACAGCAGTTTAGACTCCTTGGTCTCTTCTCTTACATCGAGGGACCTCTCCCTGAACCTTTGAACATATGCTACCACGTCCTCCCCCGATCTTTGCTTCTCCCTGCCTAGTTGTGTCAACGTGAACTCATCTTCTACCAGAAAAAAACTTCTGGACGAACAGCACATGCATTTCCTCCCACATTGAGACGTTTTTAGGTGCCAAATGGGAGTACCAGGTGTAAGCCTTATCGGTTAGGGATTTAGAAAAACCCCTCATCCTAAGCTTCTCATCGTTGCAGTGAGCCCCCAGATGCTTAATGAAACGTTTGATATATTTCTTAGGGTTCCCCCTAACCTATGTACTTGTCAAAGATGGGAGGATTGTAGTCCTTTGGGTAAGTCTCATCGTTGTATTCCTGGGGATAAGGACTACAAAAATCGTCATACACTGATGCTACCTCGCTGGTTGATTACGAGGAAGCTTCTAGCATTTTCAACATCTCTTTCTGCATCTCTTTCCTCATTGCTTCCAATGCAAATGTTGATGTTTTCTCGATCGTTAGAGTAATAGGCTGAGGGACCATCGGTGGGATACTCATTGCACCTGGTGTACCTACCACAGTTGGAGCGCCCGTCACACTTGGGATTCCCACCATTGGGATAGGAGTGGGTATTGTGCTCACGAGACCAGTTCCCATTGGAGTTAAGTTCAGTGGGGTTATCTGAGCCGCCATCGGTGTAACGAAGGAACTGGTGTCAAATCCACACAAAATCGTTGTAGTAGCAGGAGTTTGTAAAAACTCAAATAACTTGCCCATATTAAGGGACATTTGTGCTTGTCCATCCCAGCACTAGTGGAAGCTTGTGTCACCCCTGGGATGCCTGTTGTCATTTGAACTGGGGGCAACTCCACTCGAGAAACCCCATCCCTGGCAGCCTCAAGCTCCCTCGCATCCTGTTCTTCATTACGCTGAATAGCGTCAAAATCTATGATACGGTTAACATTATCTTACACCATACTTTTAGGAGAATACCTCCCCAGCAGACTCGCCAAATGTAAGAGTGTAATCTCCTTGTAGCCTGGGAGTATGGTAGTACTAGTGGAGGCATAACCAGGTATGGTGATGAATGATAACCCAAGAACTCTTCAACAAAGGTAAGTTAACACACAATATTGTATTTGATCAATACTCAGATTGAACTTACAAAGACACTCGTGTATTACTCAAATAATAACAAAAAGAACTTAGAAGAAACTTAGTCAAAAAGAGAGATAAGTAAGCACCCTAGATACACCTTGGTATGCATCCAGACACACCAACAACCCCTGAAAGATCTTTAGTTAGCCATAAAATCTTTACTATAAATGACAATGGTGGGTGAGTAAGAGCTCTCGTTTGTAATAACTTCTCTTTGGTATATTCTCTCTCTAGCCAATAATCTCTAGAAAGAACTCTCTCTCTCTCTCTCTCTCAGAGGTGGTTGAGGTTAATAAATAGACCCTACACCACTTCCGAGATGCCTTAGCCCCTTATAGTTGTGAACAGACGTCCCCCCATGCCTTACATCACAAACATTATATGCCTGATGGACTAGTCAACTCTATGTCATAAACATTAAATGCCAAGACATACCTTTTGCCTAACCACTGTGTGTCAGCGGACTGTCACCACAGATGTGGCTCACCAAAACATCTGGCAGTCCTAATACCGCAGTGGTTTACTCGAGTATGGATTAGACAGTGTTTAGTTGGCTGGTGATATCACCTATAGTAGATGTGACATTAGGTAGAGGGTTGTGTGGTTTAAAACTCAACATACGATAGAACTCAAGGCTGCTCCGTGCAAGCTTCCACGATAAAAGGTCTCTTCGTATTTTACCAGGTATATCTAAGATGTTCAGGACAAGCCCCAATAATGCCTCACTTCTCAATCCTCTAAACCAAGTCCCTCTGAAGTTCCTACGGTAAAGGTCATTCGATAGAGCATTAAGCTCTCCCAGGACCTGTCAGGCCTGGTCTCTCGTGAGTACCATTTGACCTCACACTGAAAAGTTATAATCATTACATTATTAGAATCGTTACAGCTTATAGTCAATATCAACAAAAGTTACAACTTGACTAAGTAAGAACGAAAAGAAAAGCGCTTGATCACAGTGCTGCATCGCTGAGTTGCGTCATTTGTTCCTTTTCTTGAGCCTCTTATGCTAAAGACGGCGAGCTGCCTCTAATTCGGAGATTAGCTTCAGGAGCCCCTTATATTTTTCCTTTCGTGTAGAGATTTGTCGTGGTGAACAAGAAATGTTTGCACGAAATAGTTCTCAATCTGATATGCCCTATTCTGTCGCGTTGAAAAATTCTTTCGTTTGTGTATTTGTTGCAACTTCTGCGTTTATATCTGCTATTAAAAAGTAATATTCTCCCTGATGTGCCTGAACCAAAGCTCCTCACACCTTAGGCTAATGGCGAGGGGACATCGTTAGTTTTTGTATACCGTGGTCATTCTATCGACTCAGAGTTAGATTTTTTTTCGTAAATTCTCTCGAGGAAATTCTCCCAAGTTGAAGGTACTACCTCGTTGGGACTGCCCCTTGGTGATTAGCATTTTTCCCGTTATTTCTAGGTTAAAGTTAACTGCATTTGGGCTGCCTAAGAGGTGTCCTTGTGATCGTTTGAACTGTGCTTATAAGTTAATTCTCCCTGAGATACTTATAGTTTGGACAACACCCTTTCATCTTGTTCGAAAAAAAAAAATTCCCCCCAATGTACCTATGTCAAAGTTAACCCCGTTTGGACCTACGGCGAGGGGACATCATAGCTTTTTGAATCGTGGTAGCAGTTTCTCCATTATGGGTTAGAAATGGAATGATTTTTGTCGTTCTCCCTCTAATTTGTTATGTCATCGTTTGGGGTCCTCGGGTTTACGATATGTCTCACAGATTCTAGCACTAAAATTATAACTTCTTTTTAAAGCAAATTATCTCTCCTCCCTAAGCCTCACTTCATTAATGACGTGATAATGTCTTTTCAACTGTCAGAGCACTCCCCAGAGTGTCACGTGTCCATTTGAAATGATTATGGGCGACTTGGCATGTGTGGGGGTGGGAAAATCAAATGCCAATTTAAAAAATCAAACGGTTATTGTCAAAACACTCAGCCATTTTTCTATTGACTCTTACTTCGTCTTCTTCAAACTCAAAGCTTTATTAGAGAGATAAAGAGCAAAACCTCCATTATTTCCAAGCTTCCACTCGTTCTTCTCCTTCTTTGCCTCTTTTGTCTCCTCAAGTGGTCGTACTCCGCTAATTTTCAAACGTTTCCCACTTTTTCCAAGCGTTCCACTCTTAGTCACTTCTTCCATGGCTTTCACAAGAGCATCTAGCGTCTCTAACCCTGGAACTCCGTTTGCGATCGCTATTGATGCTACTCCCCCTTCATACGTCACTACTTTGGTGGCTTCCCGTCAAGAATAGCTTTGATTCTATCGTCACTCCCCCATCTTTGGCAAAGACGACGCCTTTGCCAGTGCCTGTAAATCTTGAAGTTTCAAAGCTAAGTATGACCCTTTATTGATAGGTGGCGAAGTCGAGGCCTCAGCTGAATGGGGTTTCCTCCCCCCAGCGGGGAATCTACATTTTAGACTTGATTGAGGTGACTTCCCTTACTCTCAGATTGACTTCTAAGCACCTGAAGACTCTGCAACCCATTTTACAGCCTGAAATGCTCACATTCTTATTTATTATAGTGACGTTCTTGCCCGAGTTGGGCTTCAACGAGCCAAGTGGCTTGGGGAGTTCACCCTCTCAAAGCATAATGTTACTCTTAAAGTGTTGGTCTCCCACTGGAATATCACCACTCATACCTTCATAGTCGCTTGGGGAGAATTCATTATTTCATTGGAAGACGTTTGTGAGATGCTAGGGCTTGAGCCCACAGGTAATAGGTCGGAGATGGATCGAATCTTCTGAAGTTGCATTGGATCTTCTAACAAAACCACTTTCACTTCCCTTATTAGCTACTTCTTTGAAACTCCCACTGAGAAGGATGCTTCTTCTACCATTGGAAAGGGTAAAGGTACATCTTTAAAGCTACCAGCCTACCTTCTCGTTATACTTTCATGTTTTTTGTTGACTGGGAAACCCAACGACCAACCCCGGAGGGACCTTATAAATATCACCATTTGTTTGGCCAGAGGCTTCGAGATCCCTCTGGTTGACATTGCCTTGGGATCCCTCTACACTTGGTTGGACCGAACCCATCTTGATATGGAATGGTCTCTTGATCGTGACAACCTGGCCATTTTTGCTAACACCATTCTTCTTACGGGTTTCCTCTACCTCCATTTTCCTACTATATCTGCCAACTTTGCTCCTTATCCTCTTAGCCAAGCCATTAAGCCCCCTAGCCTTTTGCGTTTTCATAAGAAACAGACCCGAAAGGAGATAATGGGCATTTTTGACAAGCTTGACCCCATTGTCATGAGGCCTTACGAAGAAGAAGTATTTGCCCATTCTTGGAAATTTTTAAGTTTGAAGAAAGGGCGGTCCAAGCTACTACTGAGGCCCTTATAGAGGAAGATCCCTCACAAGTCGTGGTGCTTCTGTTCTCTCCTGGATATTTATCTTCCTACACTGAGTGGTGCTACACTTTAGAACATTACAACCCCAACCGTTGCAGCCGACAGTTTAATTTCGACCAGGGGGCTCCTGGGCCAGTGTTCCAATCCCATCAAAAGGCCACTTTTACTGAGGCATGCAGTTGTTACACTCATTGTGCAACCTGGTCTATCAGTGCCACACTTTTGGACCGTGTCACCATCCCTAGTGCCACTAGGGTGGATGATGTTAGTACTTTATTTGGGACCAAATTTTGGCCGATGTAACTGGCCAAAATTCAAGAATTCATTGAAAGTCCTCATCAGTATCCTCCAGTCCTTTCCTTCCCAGCTTTGGAACTGGGCCTCAAGGGAAACTCTGCTCTTGGGGTGGATTTCCCTCTGAGCAAAACTCCCAAAGACCCCCCTTTTGAGCTTCCCCCTATTCCCCGATGGTGACTATTGCTGCATTCAAGCCCAAGAAAGCTCCCACACCTACCCCCCCTCTTGAGGTTGCTTTTACTACTGCAGTTTTTGGTGAGGGTCCTTCACAACCAACGACCAAGAAAGAGAAGGTGCCCATGGGTGGGACTGCTTATAAATCAAGATCCGAGTCCCAAGATCCTCTGAACGCTCTCCCCATTGCTTCCCTGCCCCTGAATCCCAAGATAAATGAGGAAATACGTTTGAAGTGTCCGGCTGAGCTAGCGCGATTACAACATGCATTTAAAGAAGCCAACCTTCCAATTCCTCCCCCCTATGCATTTCCTTTAATTGCGGTGGATCCATCTGAGGGGGCTTCGAAGAGAAAGAAGGGGTCCAAAGCACCAACTGTTCCTGGTATCTCTAGCTAAAGGAACAAAACTTTAGGGAAAAGGGCAAGCAAAAATTGGGCGTTTGAAGTGCGTCCAACAGCAGCTTCTTCTAGTCCCAACACTTCCCCCCCCCCCCCTTTTACCATTGAGCTTATTTCTGCTGATGATAGTCCCTAGGTTTAGCCTGGCCCCACCAAAAAGTCTTCTAGTAGCTACTCTCCTCCTGCCTCACCTACGGTCATCTCATCACACTCCTCTCCAGAGCAAGAGGTAAATTTTCCAAAACTTAGACATTTACAGCTTGATGACATTATATTTCTAACTCTTGTACCAATTTACTTATCTTTGTTATGAGGTTTCTAAAAAAAGGACTTCGCCTCTAGTGAGTCCCTTCGTGGGAGGGCGCTTTGGTCGTCCTGGGATCGTTGCCTCTCCTCCTCGTTCTTCCATGATCGGGCTAACCTATTCCCATCGTTCTCCCTCCCATAATGCAGAGGAGGCTTCCAGAAGGGCCAATGCTTTCGTTGAACCTGGGGGAGTTTCCTCTCAACCAGAGGAGACTCCCTAGCTTCTTCTGAGCTATCCCCTTTATCTGTGGTTCCTCAAGGCATCGTTCCAGTTTTGCCAAGTATTCCTGAGGTAATGACTTTTAGATCTCGTATTTCTTTCTTTCTTTTGTTGATATAGTTTCTAAGTAACCAGATATATTTCAGGTTGAAGTTGGATCCTCATTAGTCTCTTCCCTTATTGACGCTCTTCTGCAGCTTCCTTTGTTGAGGCCCATCTCTGGATTTTCCCCCTTTGCCAATGTCACTAAGGTAAGCCAAATGTTTGCCTTGCCCATTCTTCGTGAATTATTTCTTGCATTTTAACACTTAGCTTTATGTCTGCAGCTTTCTCCATCTTTAACTCCCCCATTCCAACCTGTAGTTGCACGGTTTTCTATAGATGCTACTGTTGCATCTAGATCTGGTGTTCCTTTTGCTTCTGTAGGGCCTGTTCCCTCGCCAACTCTAATATCGCCTGTGGGTACTTCTTCAATGGGGGCTACTCCCATGGGGACAGATCCAGTTTTAGCCCTTGTGCCTTTTGAAGGAGATGGTGCTTCTTCTCGAGTTGAGGTTCCTCTACCGAAAGTTTCTTCTGAGAGGCCAAGGGAGGATGAAGCTTCCATTCCTGCCGTTGTTCCTTCGGCAATTGTAACTATTGATTTTTCCCCTTATTTTGCATAAGTGTTATCATTATGCCTGTTATAACGAGGAATAGGAAATAACCCAATCTGTTATTTTATCAATGAAAAATCACTTGTTAAGATTTTTGTCAAACTCCACCAGTAACGGTGACTTAACAATGAAAATCACTTGTTAAGAGTTTTTGGCAAACTCTACCAGTAATAATGACTTAACGATGAAAACCACTTGTTAAGATTTTTCCATCAAAATCCACCAGTAACGGTGACTTAACAATGAAAACCACTAATTAAGATTTTTTGCCAAGATCCACAAGTAACGGTGACTTAACAATGAAAACCACTTGTTAAGATTTTTTTCGTCAAACTCCACCAGTAACGGTGACTTAACAATGAAAACCACTTGTTAAGATTTTTCGTCAAACTCATATCATTTTATCTCTTCTCAGATTGCAAGAGAGCCTACTCTTGCTGAAGACCAAACCCAACGAAGTCCTTCACCTGTCGCTTCGCCCCATTGGGAACTAGCTTCCCCAGATGAGTCAAACCATAACGACCAAAATTCAACAACAAATCTTTAGGCTGACAGTGAATCCGACCGCGAAGTATTACTTCCTGATGTGGCCCCTCATGCTTTTTCCTTGCAGCTCCTTTGATAAAACCCTTAAATTTCTTCCTGCCATCGATCTATTATCGAGCGATTGGCTACCCATCACCTGGAGACCTTTACCCCAGACTACCTTAGTTCAAACATTGTCTTGATAGGTTATAGGCTTCAGGGTATGGTGACTATAGTGTCTGAGGTCCTTAATACTCCTAATTTAGCTTTGTCAAGCCCCATTATAAATAAACATTTGAGCAACTTGAAGGGGTTGGGTAGGGATGGCTTCTAGTTTTCTTGGCTTGAATATTTAAAGGTTCTGAAGTCCACCCAACTGACCAACCAAAGGGAGCTGTTTTAGAAGAAAGTGGAGGCCCAACAGGCTGAGGAAGCTAAACTGCTGGAGTTGATACCTTTGATAGAGGTTGTTGATCTCAGAGTCAAAGTTGTTAAAGAGGCTTTGCTTAAAGAGATACAGGCACGTGAGGCCCTGGTCATTCAACGGGCCCAAGCCCATACTAAAATTGAGGGTTCCATCGTTGCACAACAAACATGCCTTCCAGCTTCTTTTGTTTTACAAGGGGATTTCTTTTCTGCCCCAGATCTGTGGTTCTTCTTGGGCTGACACCCTACTTGCCTTTTCTTCATATGTAAACCTTAGGCGTTAGTTCCCCAATTTTTTTTTGTAATAGTTACAAGTCATATTAATGAAAAAGATGTAGTATTTTATCATCATGTGTTGTTTCGTTGCGATATCTCTGTTTATCGCAAAGTTTAAACTCTTACAATTTACGAACCAACTCTTTCTCTTCATCTTATGACAAAAGAAAAATAACTCATACAACGAATTGCACCATAAAAAATAAATAAATTCTAACTAAGGTCGCTAGTGTAGACATGATAAACTTCTAACCATTTGTAGTTAATCTTGAAAGGTTTATCCTCTTCCATTTTAGAAATTAAACACTGACCTGAATCGTGAGCCTCCTTTATAATGAAAAGTCCCTCCTAATTCACAACGAATTTAGGCAATGAGAGCCCCAGAATGTTCTTCACCATTGCCTTCAAGACTAAATCCCCTTCCATAAATTTCCCGGGCCTCACCAAACTATCATATGCTCTTAAGAGTTATTTCGTGTACATTCAGAAATATTTCATCATGTTATCTCCGTGCTCATCTAATGCTTCCAACTGTACATATCTACTCTGAGGGAGCATGTTTCTTTGCAAGGCGTATCGGGCAGACTTCAAGTTCTATCGACAGAATTTCTTCGTCCCCAGATACAAGTGAGAATGGAGTATACCCTATTGGCTACCTCATAGTCATTCAAAAGGCCCATAAGACTGCTAGAATCTTATCATCCCATGATCCTGAGAAGTCTTCAATCGTTTTGGCTAAAATATTAACTAATGTCTTGTTAATTTCTTCGACTTTACCATTTCCCTTAGGATATGCCACCATCGAAGTATGATGGACGATGGAGTATTTATCTGTAAGCATCATTATTTCTTTATTGAGAAGAGGGGTCCCGTTATCAGAGAGGATAACCTTTGGAATCCTAAACCTATAAATAATGTACTCCTTGATAAAGTTAGCCACCCAAGCTATAGTTTCTCTCTTGAGTGGTATCGCCTCAGCCCACTTTGTAAAATATTTTATTGCCACGAGTATCCAGATCTTCCCCCTCAAAGATGGGTGTAGTTCCCCTACTAGGTTAAATTCCCAAGTGTGGAATGGGTAAGGAGTGGCTAAAGAATGTAGGTCCACCGAAGGGGCATGGATCATGTTTTCATGCAGCTGACATGCCTTGTATTTTTGTACAAACTCAGCATAATCCTTCTCCATAGTTGGCCAATAATAACCCAAGGTCATCAATTGGTCATATAGCTTCGCTCCTCCAATGTGAGATGGATCATGGGATTATTTCAAGACTTTCACTGCCTCCTCCTTCATGATGAATCTCAACGATATATTGAAGTACCCTCTGCGATAGAGCTGATCCTCTTGGACGTAAAATTGAGGGGCCCTTCGTTTGAGTCCCATCGCATCTATTTTTCTCGAAGGAATAACTCCGTCTTTGATAAAATCAATGCAAGGTTACCTCTAGTCTTCTTGAGTTTCAATAAAGTGGCATTCAATTGCCTGATTGAAAAGTTGACACTTATTGCACCTCCATTGCAACTCTACTGCATCCTGCTTTATCGTGGGCCAGAAGTACCCCTCCCTATGAATTCTACTATATAGGGGGATCTCAGTTGTTTCGTAGTGTTCGTCATGTGTCTTCTTCAATCTATATTCTACTTCTTCTGGATCGACGCATCTTGGCAACCATCCTCCCACATTCCCGAAGTAGAGGTTTCCATGATTGGAAAAGTATTGTACTAGTTCCTTCAGTTCCTTCTTGCCTTTCTCGGACTTCAACTGCTTCCTGATCTTGCCCCTCCAATCCGAATCACCTTCCATTGGTAGGATCAATTGCACAACCTATGGGGTTGTTATCAATTATATCACCACGGTAGTTATGTCAGGTTTTATGTTTCTGGGCGATGGTGGCATAGGCGTCAACATGCCTATTAAACGTTCGGGGGTGCCTCCTTATCTTGATCAGATGGAACGGGTTGATCAGTCATTGGATTATTGTCCTGTAGGGGGCCAGGATGAGGTGCTTCAATGCATATTCCCCAATGACTGTGATGCAAACTTAATTGGGTCACATCTTGTCACAATGTGGATTGTGAAAGATAACATGTAATGTTTAAGTTTTTATGCTATAAATACCAAAGCTAAACAATGTCTTTCTACACTATTGTACCTTACCTCTGGTCCATGTATGATCCTGCTCAGATAGTAGACTGACCTTTCTTACCCATCGACCTCCTGCGCCAACAGAGCTCCGATAGACCTTGTAGTAGATTTGAGGTAGAGCTATAATGGTATCCTTGCTCTTGGAGGAATCGTTGTTTATGGAGAAGTGAACATCTTCTTTAACTTGGTCAAAAACTCCTGGTGAGTTTCCTCCCCGTTGAATTTCGTTCCCTTTCGTAGTAGTTCCATTAGAGGATGAGTTATTTGGATAGTCCTGTTATAAACCTCCTAAGGTAGGAGACTTTATCGAGGAAACTTTTAAGCTCCTTCGTCCTTTTTGGACATAGCATTTACAAGATTGCTCGTTACTTGTCCTGGTCCATCTTCACTCCATGTCGATTTATCACAAAACCAAGGAACTTTCCTCTTGTAACCCGAAAGCACACTTGAGGGGGTTCATCTTTAGTTTGTACTTTCTGCAGCGAAGAATACCCTCCTTAAGTTATATAGATAGGACTCTTTCTTTTTCAACTTGATGACTAGATCATCCACATAAAATTCCAAAAACTTATGAAAGAAGTCATGGAAAATGTCCATCATTATCCTTTGATACTTTGCCCCTGCACTCTTTAACCCAAATGGCATTACTTTATACATAAAGTTGCCCAATGGGGTCCTGAACGTCATTTTTTTTGCATCTGTTGGATCCATCTTGATCTAGTTGTATCTCATATATATACCCATCAATAAAACTATACATGTCATGACCAACAGTTGCATCGATCAAGCTATCAATGGAGGGAAGAGGGAACTCGTCCTTCGAGCAGGTTCTATTCAAATATCTGAAGTCCATATAAATCCTTTTTTACTTCTTGTCCTTCTTCCCCACTGGGATGATGCTTTACAGGCAAAGTGGGTATTGTATTGGTTCAATAAACCCTGTCGCTAGGTGCCGTTCCACCTCCTCCTTGATCTTCAAATCCATCTCAGGTTTATAAGTTATTGTGGCTGGCTTTACTGGTATGGCTGAAGGCATAACGTTAAGCTTGTGGCAACTTACTTCTTTATCCAACCCCACTATTTCTGTGTATTTCCATGCAAAAACATCCTTATATACCCGAATTAGCTCAACCAGAGCCCCTCTTTTCTCCTCACTCAAATCTTTCAAGATAAAGATGGGCTTTGGGTCTTCTCCTCCATAGGCTAAGTCCAGTTGTTTTATTTCTTGCACTTGTGACTTCGGTCAATCTGCCATATACTCTGGCTCTTCTCCCACTTCTTCTACAAATTCTTGTACATTAGAGTTATCAATGACCATATATTTCCCCTATTGGTCTATAAAGAAACACACATACACCGGGTCAACCTCTAGATCAGCTCCTTCGACTACCCACTCACACCCTTAGAGGAGGTAAATCACCCTTCCATCCTCTGTGATTTTCTTCTTCCACTGACTACTTATCGTTAAGACCGCCTTCCTCTTCCTTTCCTTCAAAGCCTCTACCAGCCTACTTCTCGAGAATCCCTCTCAACGCACTCTGTTATTGGGCCTCGTTATCCATCGGATCCATCCTAGGCCCATCCTATCTCTGAGTTATTTTGAGTAATTCTGAGGTTTAGGATCAGCACGATGAACTTCCTTGACCACTTTCTTTCCTCCTACTCCTTCCTAAACTGACCATTCATAGGCCCCGTCCGTTAGGAAAATATGCCCCCCTTTATCTTTCTCTGATGGAGGGAAAGCTGCATCCACGAGACGAGCCTCTTCGATGGAGAAAGGCTTTTTTATTGCCCGTATGACTATCTCAGTCCCCTTCACATTGGCCTTCACACATTGGTGGTATATCGAAGGTACTAAGACATGATTGTGCATCCACACCCTTCCTATCAGAAGGTTATATGAAGTGGTACTCTCAATCATGTGGAATTTGATGTGCGAAGTGAGATTCCCCATCAGAATCCCAACGTTCACATATCCAATTGACTTGGATGATTGGTTATCATAACTAGAAATAACCAGAGGCATTGGTATCAACCTTTCTTCTGGAATGTTGGTTATCTGGAAAGAACTGGTCTGCATTATGTTTATCGATGCTCCCCTATCCATCAAGGCCCTTGCAAAGCTCACTCTATTAATACTAGAAGTTACGTACATGGGCCTATTATGTGGGAACCTTACTGCACTGTCAACATCACTAAAGGTTACTTCAGATAAAAACTTCCTTACCAGCCTGGTCATGGCCCCCCTCCACCCCAGTGATGGTACTGCATTCTTCCATGCAATGTCTTGAATTGCTTGCGTTATCTCTAATCGGCTCTCCTTTGGCATCCCCACTTGGTTGAAGAACAATGAGAACTTAGGTGACTGCGAAACAACTTGGTACTCCAACCCTCAATATATTTCTCCTCCTTCCAAGTTATACACGTCTTTCACATCCCTTGCACTAGCTTCATCATAAGTTATCAACACATTGGACATCCTCCTGGTACATTCCTCCAACGTATCCTTAAATTCTTCCCGTTAGATCTCCAGTCATCTTACTTACCACTTGGCCTCCTCATCATAAGCAGTTACAAATTTTACCCCATGTGCTGGCCGGGGGTTAGCATTTACATTCTTCTGAAGGATCTATAGAGTCCCCGTCTTCATCTGTTTGCTTATGATCTTTCTTAGGCTGAAATAGGTTTCCGTCCGATGGCCCATCTTTCGATGGATCTGGAAGTGTTTGGGATCAGCTCTAGGAACTGCATCTGGTTCCAAGGCTGGAATGCCCTTGGGTTCATACACCATTCCCCCTTGGACCATGGTGTTGTAACAATTGATAGCCTCTTCGACGGTGCAAAGTAGAGGTGGTGGGTCCTCCCTGTCCCTACCAAACTTTCTCTTCTTGTCTTTCTTTAGCTGCTTGGCCCCTTCGCCTCTATTAGAGTAACCTACCCGTGGGGGCTAGCCACGTGCTTACGACGGGCTGTATCGGCTGCCTAAACATCACACGCACCACGATAAGATTTGACCGAACAACCAGTGATATATTTCTTATCGCTTTTTAAAAAGTCGCGAAAGTTCCTTCACGCATTTCGATAATGAGATGGAAAATGTACTCTGGGAGAAAACCTTCAGAACAAAGCTGTAGAAGTTTGGACTCCTTGGCCTCTTCTCTTACATCGAGGGACCTCTCCCTGAACTAACAAATATATGCTACCACGTCCTCCCCCGACCGTTGCTTCTCCCTGCCTAGCTGGGTCAACGTGAATTCATTTTCTACCAGAAAGAACTTATGGACGAACAACATATGTATTTCCCCCCACATTGAGATGCTTTTAGGTGACGAATGGGAGTACCAGGTGTAAGCCTTATCGGTTAGGGATTTGGAAAACTCCCTCAGTCTAAGCTTCTTGATATTGCAGTGAGCCCCCAGATGCTCAATGAAGCGTTTGATATGTTCTTTCGGGTTCCCCTCTTTCCTGTGTACTTATCAAAGATGTGAGGAATGTATTCCTTTGGGTAAGGCTCATCATTGTATTCCTAGGGATAAGGAGTACAAAAATCACTATACGCCGATGTTACCTCACTGACTGATTACGAGGAAGATGCTATTATTTTCAACATTTCTTTCTGCATCTCTTTCCTCATTTTTTCTAAGGCAGATACTGATGTTTACTCGATCGTTGGAGCAATAGGCTAAGGAACCACCGGTGGAATACTCGTTGCACCTAGTGTACCTACTACAGTTGGAGCACTCATCACACCTGAGATTCCCACCGTTGGGATAGGAGTGGATATTGTGCTCGCGGGGCCTATCCTCATTGGAGCTGAGTTCAGTGGGGCTATCAGAGCCGCCATCGGTGTAACGAAGGAACTGGTGTCAAATATACCCAAAACCGTTCTGGAAGCAGGGGTCTGTAAAAACTCGAAGAACTTACCCTTAAGAAGGGCCATCTATGCTTGTACCATCCCAGAACTAGTGGAAGCTTGCGTCACCCCTAGGACGCCTGTTGTCATTTGAACTGGGGGCACCTCCACCCGAGAAACCCCATCCCTAGAAGCCTCAAGCTCCCTCACAGCTTGTTCTTCATTACGCTGAATAACGTCAAAATCTATGATACGATTAACATTATCTTGCTCCATACTTTTAGGAGAATACCTTCCCAGCAGAGTCGTAAAATGTAAGAGGGTAGTTCCCTTGTAGCATGGGAGTATGGTTGTACTAGTTGAGGCGTAACCCATATAGGTATGGTGATGGATGATAACCCAAAAACTCTTCAATAAAGGTAAACTAACACACAATATTGTATTTGATCAATGCTCAGATTGAAGTCACAAAGATACTCGTGTATAACTCAAACAATAACAAAAAGAACTCAAAAGTAACTCAGTCAAAGAGAGAGAGAGAGAGAAGTAAGCACCCTAGATACACCTTGACAGTCAGCCAAGCACACCAACAACCCCTGAAGGATCTCTTATTAGTTATAAAAGCTTCATAATTAATGACAATGGTGGGTGAGTAAGTGCTCTGGTTTATAATAACTTCTCTCTGATATATTCTCTCTTTAGCCAATAGTCTCTTAGAATAACTTTCTCTCTAAGAGGTGGTTTAGGCCAATAAATAGCCCCCCCCCCCCCCCCCCACACACACACACACTACTCCCGAGATGCCTCAGTCCCTTACAACTAGGAACAGACTCCCCTCCATACCTTACGTTATAAACATTAAATGCCTGATGGACTAGTTAGCTTTACATCATAAACATTAAATACCAAGACATGCATTTTGCCTAACCAGTGTGTGTCAGAGGACTGTCACCACAGATGTGTCTCACCAAACCGTCTAACAGTCATAATACCACAGTGGTTTACTCAAGTATGGATTGGACAGTGTTTAGCTGGCTAGAAACATCACCTAAAGTAGATGTGACATTAGGTAAAGGGATGTTTGGTTCAAAACTCAACATACGATGGAACTCAAGGCTCCTCCGCACAAGCTTCCCTGGTGAAAGGTCTCTCAATGTTTTACCAGGTGTATCTAAGATGGTCAGGACAAGCCCCAATGATGGCTCACTTCTCAATCCTCCAAACCAAGTCCCTCATAAGTTCATATGGCAGAGGGCATTCGATAGAGCATAAAAGCTCCCCTAGGCCCTGCCAGTCCTGGTCTCTCGTGAGTACTGTTTGACCTCACACTGAAAAGTTATAATCATTACATCATTACAATCGTTACAACTCATAGTCAATATAAACATAAGTTAGAGCCTAACTAAGTAAGAACGAAAATAAATTGAGCTTGATCATTGTGCTGCATCACTGGGTTGCTTCGTTGGCTCCTTCTCTGTAGTCTCTTATGTTGAAGACGAGGAGCTCCCTCTAATCTGGGGATTGGCTTCAGGCCCCCCTATATTTTTAAACTCCATCTTTTCAACACTATATCTCATTATCTTTTTCCCTCTCTCCTAACTGATTGCATTTGTTACCATATGCAAGGAACTACAACTCAACATAAGCATTTGCAACAATGTGTATATATATGCTAAAAAAGACAAACGTTATACACAACATATATGCAACATTTATAAATGTTTTAAAAAGGTGCATGGAGATAAGATGAAAAAATAGAATATATTAAGATAAGATAGAAATCTCTACAAAGTTATAGAGATCCTGTTTTTTTGGGGTGCAACAGAAAGCCTGACTTGGAGAGGATGCACTGGGGGAGATAGTATGTAAAAATTAATAAGTGATCGATTGGTTGATGGAGATATATATATTGATTTAGAAGCACTTGTTCGTAGACTTATAGGGAGTGGGTGGCATAAATCATGACTCTTTATCTCTAAAATGTATCTACCCAAATATATGTATCTATTACATTTAATATAATTATATTTCATTTAGACTTGTATACATGAACCTCCTAATACATGAACCAACTAAATGCATTTACTGACCAAATACATACGCGTCTACATTAATTTAGATAATATAAAATTAATAAATAGCTAACACATTAATGAATTGTGCACGTGTCAACGTGTGGGCACGACAAATGTCGACGTTGAGTTGTGATGTCAATTTAAAAAAAATTGTATTATAAACTGTTTTAAATAAAAAAACTCTTTTATGAAAAATCCCTTATCATTAAAAAAATATTAAAAACTATTTAAAAACTGTTTTAAAAACAATTAAAAAATATTTAAAAAACTGTTTTAAATAACTAAATGTTTTATAAAACTGTTTTGTAAAAAAAACTATTTTATAATTGTTAAAAACATTGTTTTAAAAGGTTTCAAAACTATTTTGAATAATTAAAAAAATGTTTTGAATATTGTAAAAATTGTTTTAAAAAACTATTTCATAAAAATGTTGTAAAAAAACTGTTTTAATAATGTTTTATAAAAACTGTTTGAAACTGTTTTATAAAAAATAGTTTTAGCATTTTTTTAAAAACTGTTGTATAAAACATTTTGGATTGACTTTAATTTCACCTAATTGGTTGTTTGATAGCCTCATGTGCGAAAACTAGGTAAAATTTGCCATCTCAAATTTTACCCTTGAAATATTTTGCCATCCCCACTTTTGCCCACTTATAAATCAAATGGAACCTTAGTGTTCTAACTAGATATTTGAAGGGCCTAAACCCGAACAAATAAAGCTTGAACCACTATCAATGTCTCTCTCCAAAACTCTTTGCCTTCTCTTGACCTCTCTAAAAAAAACCTCGACGCCTCCTCTCTTCCTTTCCATGGGGAAAAAGGGGAGGACACTCTTCTTTCTGCATTTTTCTTGCAATAAATTACCTTTGGGTATCCTAAAATGGCTTTTCCTGTGTGAGATGTCATTGTCTCTCTTTTAAAAGAGTTTTGTCCTTCCTTATGGTAGGGTTGTATGTGGGAGTTTTTCTTCCCTTGGTGTGTTTTCTGTTCTTTTTGGAGGCTTTGTGTTGTGTCTTTTCCTCTCTGACAGAGTTGCTGTCGATATTGTCATTATTGGTGTTGTCTCCGTTTAGTTTGGGTTGAGATTTGATCACTGATTTATGGCTACATTTAAGATCTAAACGTGCTTGGCTTCTCTTTATCAGTTGGTGGTATTCCTATTTTAGGGACGAGCTTCAGTGCAACATATCTAGGCTGACCCCCACTTTTGAAAAGGTTGTGATATGGATTGGTCATTTTCTCCAAATTATATGGTGTAATTATTACATACCTCATTTTATGAGCCAATAGAGAGTCCATTTTATCGGATGTTTGACCGTTGAAATATGTTATAGTGTTGAAAAGTGTACGTTTTTTGTGTTGTCTTGTTTCAAATTTAGATTTACCTCAGTGCTGGTTTATCTTTGTATGATTGGTAGTGTCATTATCTTTGTATTTCTTATTGATTATTAATGAGATATACCTTTTTTTCCCAAACAAAAAATGAAGGGCCTAAACCCTCACACTTCCCACCCTGTCATTTATTCACAGCTCATCCCATTAGTTCCTCCCATCCCAAAGAATCTACTTTCCCCTACATTTATATCAAGATCTCCAAATACTCATTTACATTTATAGCGGTCGCATATCCATCTTTCAACCCCTATATCTAATTATTTGATCCTTGCATCTAAATTAGAATTTCTTCCTAAAGTGTCCGTTTTTCATATGTGTATGTGTATAGATACAAATTTCTTTGCATATAATATCTTGTTAGTTGCCAGAGAAAGTTCCTGATGAATAACTACTTATCACATAAAATATACGTGTTGATGCAAAAAAATAGAATAAATCTAATTATTTGATCATAGATAAATAAGTAAGTAAAATAGACAAGTAAGATTTTTAAAGTGGTTCGACTGAAGGGAAAAGCCTACGTCCACTGTCTTGTATCGCTTGCTTATCACTTAGATTGTGTTTCGGTCCCTTTTTCTATAAGGATTACAATATATTTATATCCCACTAGGGGTATCAAGAGTCAGAATGTTAAAGGATGGAATGCCTTTATAAATTAGGCATTTACATCAGTACATATTTTTCATAATGCATCTAACAATTGGCGCTTTACTAACCATGTTGGTTTATCTTCCTGCTATTGGTATTGGTGGGCATTCAGATTATTGGTCGACCTTCCAGGTCTTGGTCCACGGTTACTCCATCTTACCTAGGATTATTGCCAAAGTGGATGAAACATGTCTATTTTTTATTGGTCTACGTAAGTGGGTAAATTTTGGTATCAACAGAACCCCAAATATTCCATGCTTGATGCTTGCTTGAAGTATGGAGCATTTAGTTCTGATAGTTGCTTGGGAAACCTTTCTGATGGTCGACTTCCACACTTATAAAATTATCAATTTGGCTGATAACGTATAACACAAATGGCATTTTTACAATTATAACGAATCATTTTTTGGGCAAATATGTCTTTTTTTAGCTTAGCCGCCAAATTTTCAATCGTTGTTTTCCCTTTAATCATTACCATCGTCAATTTTTGAGGCAATCTATAAAGGCGGTTGTGGGTACCCGAAATTTAGAACCATGGGCCCGGACGAGTAGCCCAGTCCTGGCGGCCCAAAGTCCGGGCCCCTCATCTCTTATATTGATCCGGTCTCCCCCACGTTTCCACAATTGGAAGTTATACGGGAGATGGAAAACATGGAGAAACCCATCACCTCCACTTACCTACATGTACATGTATCTATTAAACCCTAGGTCCGGGGCAAAAGGACAAGTTCTATTCTCTGTAATTACTCTCCAGAGTGTATAGAAATAATATCAACTGCACCACCGTGGACGTAGGCACATCCTTGCTGAACCACGTACATCCTTTGTTGTGTGATTGGCATCTTATATTCCTTGTTCTTTCTTGATAATTGCTTCTCTCGTATTTATTTGTTTTGCATAATAATTGTCTCCACAATTGGCGCCATCTGTGGGAAGCGTTCATCTTTCCCTGAGAAGAGCCCACGTCAAGAAAGGAGTTTAAGATGTCTGGTCACAGCAGCAATGCTCCCCAAGCGGGAGATATTCAAGAGCCACATGCTCCTCGCAGGATTAGGTCTGAAGTTCGACGTTCAGATCAGAGAGCTCGCCTGGAAAGACCAGCCTCAGAAGAAAGTCAGGGACCAGCGAGGTCCACGCAGATATCCAGGTTGATTGATGCGTACGAGGCATGGCTCCACGAGCAGAGGGAGTCTTCTCGCAGATACGAGGCTGAGAATGCTCGCTTGAAAAGAAGACTGGAAAGACTGGAGAGGGAGCTTCGTCCTGATAACAGGAGACACCCATATCGCACTCCTAGTCCTCAGGCGAGCAAATCTCGCAGCCGAGGAAGGAGCCCTAGGCGAGAATCTCAAAGGGACGAAGGAGGCGAGTCAGACGGTGACCTCCGCGAACAGCTGTGAAGAGCTCGCCGCTACCAGAGCCCTGCTCGCAGCGATGAGAACATACAAAACATGGTCCGCAGGGAGATGGACCAGCATCCCGCTCACCACGGAACAAGATCAACCGGAGAACTCGCGAGGCAAGCTCTCAAAACCCAGATGAAGTCACCTTTCACAAGAGAAATCGAAGAGGAGGAAGCTCCCAAGAAATTTGCCATTCCAAGGTTCAAGATTTACGACGAAAAAACTGATCCCATCGATCACGTCAGGCAATACCGACAGGCCATGACCCTCTGGAGTCACCGAGATGCCCTGATGTGCCTCATTTTTCCCTCGAGCCTTCATGATGTAGCACAAAAGTGGTTCAAAAGGCTCCCCCACCGGTCGATCAAGAATTTTAAATCCCTAGCCGAACTTTTTATTGCCCGATTCATTACCAGTAGCTCCCATCCCAAAAGGATGGATGCTCTGCTAACAATGAAGAAAACGCCTCAAGAGACTCTCCGAGATTACGCGAAGAGGTACTGGGAGTTATTCAATGAGATCGAGGACTGCGCGGAGGAAGTAGCAGTGGCCTCCTTCAAAATTGGGCTCCCTAGTTCTTCCCTCCTCTACCAGTCCCTGACGAAGAAGGAAGCTATGACTATTGACGACCTAATGACCCGAATCGAGAAATACGCAAAGGTGCAAGATGTCACCCGCCCTAATACAGGAGAAAATGGTCGAGCTAATCTCACTACCAAGGTAGGTGAGAAAACTGAGAACCAGAGGAAAAGAGGAAAGAACGGAGTCAAAAATGGCTCCAAGAACGGAGGGAACCATGACGCGTCGAAAGTATTCCAGGCGGTCAACACCGTCTTCAAAGAACCAATTTATAAGATTCTCGCGAAGATCAAAGATGAGCCATTCATCAAGTGGCCCAGGAAAATGGGAGGAGATACCTCGAAGAGGAACAATGCGTTGAGATGCGCTTTTCACAAAGAGGGAGGACATAGGACCGAGCACTGCAAAGCTCTTAAGTCTCACCTCGAGGAGTTGGCCCAGTCCGAGCATTTGAACGACTTTGTGGAAAAAAGGGCAGAGAAAGTGGCTGCCAACAGAGAGGCGAGACCCGATAATGTGCTGGAGGATGATGCTGGACACGAGTTCGCAGTAATCCACGGAGTATCTGACGTCAAGCATATACAAGGGAACTCAGCTCGAATGGAAATGAAAAACCTTACAGTGGTAATGCAGGCTTTTCAAATCGATCCAGCAAAGTCACAGTCAGGAAAGCATCGACGAGCAGAGGACGTCAACTATAACAAGCATATTATTTTCAAGGATGAAGATTTGATGGGAGTAAGGACCCCACATCATGATGCCCTGGTCATTACACTTAGGATAGCCAACTTTGACATCGACAAGCTGCTCTTCGATCAAGAAAGTTCATCCGAAGTAATGTACCTTGACCTATTCAGGAAATTAAAGTTGAGCGTCTCCGACCTAAAGGAAGCTACTATTCCTTTGGTCGGCTTTGCTGGAAAAATGACCATGCCCCTAGGCAAGATAGTGCTGCCAGTTCGTGCTAGGAACGTCTCCAAGATGATTGAGTTTTTGGTAGTTGACATCGAATCACCGTACCAGGCCATCCTCGGTAGAGGATGGCTTCATGCAATGAAGGCGGTATCCTCGACCTACCATCATAAGCTCAAGTATGTTACCGAGCGAGGAGTAATGGAGATCCATGGCGACCAAGCGATGGCGAGGAAGTGCATCATAGCAGCCATCCGAAAAAAGCCAGAGAAGAAGGCCGGTTAACCCAGCGAGAAAGTTGAAGAGGGTGTGATACCTTCCAAGTAGCAATTAAAGTATGGAAGACCTAGAGTAGAGGAGACCAGACTCCTCCCCTCCGAGCATGTCGTCGAGAACCTGGTAGAAGTTATAGCCGAAGTTGGTGACAGTAGCAGAGTCTTCTTGATTAGAGCATCTCTCACCGACCAAGAACAGAAGGAGTTGACGACCTTGCTGCCTGGCATCGATCCTGATATGGTCTGTCATCAGCTACACGTCGACCCCATATTCAAGCCAGTCATGCAGAAGGCACGAAGAACTGCACCCGAGAAGGCTAAAGCGGTCAAAAAGGAAGTTAAAAAACTGCTCGATGCAGGATCTATACGGGAAGTGCAATTCCCCAAGTGGTTGTCCAACCCAGTAGTAGTTCTGAAGAATAATGGGAAGTGAAGAGTTTGCATCGACTTCACTGATCTCAACAAAGCATGCCCTAAGGATAGTTTCCCCCTCCCAAAGATAGACCAACTAGTAGATACCACTGCAGCTCACGAGCAAATGAGTTTCCTGGACGCATACTCAGGATATCACCAGAACCCCTTGTATGCCCCAGACCAGGACAAAACGGTGTTCATCACGACAGTTGGGTTATATTGCAACAAGGTCATGCCATTTGGGCTCAAGAATGGTCACAAAAATATTCAAGGATCAAATGGGAGACACAATGGAGGTCTACATCGATAACATACTCGTTAAGATCAAGAAGAAGGAGAATCACCTTTCAGACCTGTCAAAAACCTTCAAAATCCTTAGGAAGTACCGAATGAAGCTTAATGCGAGCAAGTGTTCCTTCGGTGTCCAGTTAGGAAAATTTCTTGGATACTTGGTCAGTAAGAGAGGCATAGAAGCTAATCCAGACAAGATCGATGCAATCAACAGGGTACAACCCCCTCAAACAATCCGGGACGTGCAGAAGCTCACTGGAATGCTCGCCGCCTTAAATCGCTTTATCTCCAAATCCTCCGAGAAGTGCAAACCTTTTTTCCAGCTTCTAAAGGGGAGTAAACTGATAGAGTGGAGCCCAGACTACTCGCGAGCTTTGGACAAGCTCAAGTCCTACTTAAGCTCTCCACCACTGCTTGTCATACCACAGCAAATGGATTCTTTGTACCTGTACCTCTCGGTATCTAATCACACTGTCAGCTATGCGTTAATATGCGAGGTTGCAGGAATCCAACACCCCGTTTACTATGTGAGCAAGACCTTATTAGACGCCGAGCAAAGGTACCTACCATTGGAGAAGCTCGCCTTTGCACTAGTAATATCCTCGAGGAAGCTGAAGCATTATTTCGAAGCCCATACTGTCATCGCCCTTACATCGCATCCCCTTAAGGCTGTCCTAAGGAAAGCGGACTTGTCAGGCAGACTGTCTAAGTGGTCAATCGAGCTCGGCCGGTTTGACATCCAATTTTAACCAAGGACAGCAATCAAGGGTCAGATCCTTGCTGATTTCATAGCCGAATTCACGGGCGAGGAACTCTCCGACCAACCCCAACCAACAAAGCAAAAGAAGAACCAAGCAATAGAAAGAACCTGGAAACTCTTTGTTGATGAAGCCTCCAACTCAAAGGGGGCAGGGGTAGGCATTATCCTCATCACTCCAGAAAACACAATCCTCGAACAAGGAATCAGGATTGGATTTGCAGCCTCCAAAAACGAAGCAGAATATGAAGCCCTAATAGCCGGTCTCCAAAAGGCACAAACTCTAGGAGCAAAATGTTTACAGGTGTTCGACGACTCTCAGTTAGTCTCCAATCAGATAAGTGGAGATTACAATGCAAAGGATGAAAGAATGGCAGCCTACCTCGCCTTAGTGAGAGAATTAATGTCAAGCTTTGAAGAGATCAACATCCAACAGTTTCTCAGGGGGTAAAATAGTCACGTTGATGTCTTAGCAGCCTTGAGTTCGACAGTTGACTCTGACCTTAAGAGGGTCATCCCCATCGATTTCCTCATTTGTTAGAGCATTAACCACAACAGCAAGTTACCAAACGTGGAACAAGTACTCCAGGTGGGATCAGCCCCCAGCTGGTTGGACCCCTTAAGGGGCTATTTAAAGGATGGCACGCTCCCAGATGACAAGAAAACTTCCCACCAGATAAGAGTCAAAGCTGCTCGCTTTCACTTATCCACAGGAGGTGACTTGTATAAGAAATCCTTCTCCGGTCCCTACCTTAGATGCGTCCACCCAGGTGATGTCGAGCAAGTTCTACACAAGCTTCACGAAGGAATCTGTGGAAGTCATATCGGAGGAAGGTCTCTAGCCTTTCGAGCAATAAAGGAAGGCTATTGGTAGCCATACATGCAAAGGACTCCGCAGTATATGTTCGCAAATGCCTGAAATGCCAATTCCACGCTCCTATGGCCCACCAACCCACCAGCGATCTGAAGTCCCTATCCAGCCCATGGCCCTTCGCCCAATGGGGAATGGACATCGTGGGACCGCTGTCTATCGCCGTCGGCAATCGTAAATACCTATTTGTTGCGACTGACTACTTCACTAAATGGATTGAGGCTGAATCCCTGGCGAACATTCGAGATGCTGATATAATAAGGTTCATATGGAGAAATATAATCACTCGGTTTGGAATCCCCAGAACCATCATCACCGATAATGGAACGCAGTTCGAAAGTGGCCCCTTTTAGAACTTCTGTAACGAACATGGGATCAGACACCACTTCAGCTCGGTAGCCTACCCTCAGAGCAATGGCCAAGCTGAAGCTTCCAATAAAACTGTGATTGACGGATTAAAAAAGCGATTAGAGCGAGCCAAAGGCGCATGGGTAACAGAGCTACCCCATGTTCTATGGGCATACCGAACCACTCCTCGGCGAGCAACAGGAGAAACCCCATTTTCGCTGACATATGGCATGGAAGCAGTCATCCCACTAGAAGAAGGTTTGCCAACAATGAGATCCAACATTGTTGACCAAGGCCTGAATGATGAAGCATTGCTCGCTGAACTCGACCTAGCCGACGAGCGTAGAGAACTGGCCCTGGTGAAGCTAGAGAACTATCAGCAACAGCTCGCGAAGCATTACAATAAAAGGGCTAGCCCGAGGGCGTTCCAAGTTGGGGACTATGTTCTAAGGAAGGTCCTGGGCAGCACAGTGAAGTCGTCAGACGGAAAGCTAGGCCCAAACTGGAAGGACCCTTTAAAGTAACTAAAGACGATCTGCAAGGTGCCTATCACTTGGAAACGATGGAGGGCAGAGAAATACCACGAGCATGGAACGCAGCTAATCTTAAGAAATTCTATTTTTAGATCTTTTTTTTGTATTTCTTTTGTTATGAAAACAGAAGTTCATTTTTCTTATTACCAATGAAAGTTACTTAGTTGGTTACACTCTGATTGGTGACAGTTGCATTCATCGCACATCTTTTCCAAATAACAAGCACCTTGATCACTACAGCAGGGGAATACCCCTCCTCAGGTCATCATCATAAAACACGAGAGACCTCTTAGCGTTGCCCCTGGCAATATATAAAGTCCTACAGAGGATTCTTAGGCAATACGACCAAATCTTATACTGGTCATCAAACCTACTTCGGTGGAACAAAATCCTGATCGGATGAAGACATCCAACACCAGGTGTGTCCTCGCCAATTACCCTACTTAGGCCTAAGGGAGTGTGACGACATAACCTAAAAGGTAAGGTGGGTCACAATGGTACTTTGATATTATACTGGACTGGGGGGACACTTGCGTGACAAAACAGAAGAAATCATAAAGCAGTAAGGATACGAAAAGTAGGATATACACATTTATTTGGCAAAATTGCCCAAAAACACAAACTTTTCATTAATCCATCTTATAACAATGATAATACATGTTTAGTCAGCGAGCTCGCCCAAAGCATTTACATTATCAAAAAAAAGAAATATATATATATATATATATATATATATATATAACAACTGGCAAAATCTCAAGGGGGTGGAAGCCTCCGAGCAAGATAATCAGCCACTCGAGCTCTTCGTCCGTCATCAGGAGCAGGAGCAAACTCTTCCACAACCTCATTCGCATCCGATTCCAATAATTGCCGAGGAATAGCATCGATGGGGATCCATCGATCGTCCCTCCTGAATGGGTTGGGCATTAGAGTGGAGGAAGACATCTCATGACGATACCATAGCACCGAGTTCCTCGAAACTTGCAGCTCCTTCAAGGCACTTAGACATCCCCTGATGAAAGAAAACTCCTTGAACTCAGATAGCCTTGTTGGAGTATCCGACCAGCCTTGATCATAACCATCAGCCCACGCTTGCCGAGGACCTTTCTTGAATAAGTGCCGCAACCGGGTGACGTCCCTTTGAAGCCCAGCAACGATTATATATGCTCGTTGAACATCACCATGGAGTTCTTCCATTTCCCTATCGCGAAGTTCTTCTCCTTCCCTGCTTCTTCTCCTGGTGCTCCTACTATCTCGCGGAAGGGGAGGGCGGGTGAGACTTCGCGACATGGGAGGGGTAACATTATGATCAACTCCAGCTCGCGATGATGAGGAGCCTTGTAATACTGCTTGAACAATGCTCGGTGCGTGCTCCCTAAGTTGTTAGACTTCCCTCCTCAGGTCTTCGTTCTCCTGCTGAAGGAACTCCCCAACTTGGTTGATCTCGGTGGCCTCTAGGAGTCTTGTTCTCAGCACATTGACTTCCTCTTGCACTGATGCACCAATGTCCTCCATCTCCCGGAGCCTGTCCTTCAGCCTAGCCACTAGCTCGGATTGCTCCTTATATTTCTGATTTCTAGACCTGAGGGACTTGCAAATCTTAACAAAAGCCTGGCGAACTTCAGGGCTCGCATTGGGACCAAGGGTCCTACCCAACTGGGAAGTAGCAGGAATGTAATCATCCACATCAACTAACTACAAGTGAAAGAAAGATAAGGGAGAGAAAGAGATCAGCACTAGCAGAAAGGAAGCTTTTTCATTAATAAAAATTAAAGTTACATCAGACTGAAGAAAGAAAATTTACAGACTAGAAAACGCAAAAAAACAAAGACCCTATCAATTAACAACCTCAGTAGGTCCAGAGGTGGATGGTCCTTTCTCCTTATCAGCATCAGCAGGAGCACTGTCCTCGGCAGGGATGACCTCTATCCCCTCAGTAAGAGAAACGCCAGCAGGAGTCGCCTGAGGGACAGGATCAGGGCCTTCAATAGCTGGGGCAGGGTCCTCGTCTATGATTGGCCTCGGCCCTAGGTCGTGCTCATCAAAAATTGGGGATGCAACATCCACCCCAGCAGCTACGAGAGCCTTATTCCATCCTTTCTTAAAGTTCAGACGACTGATATAGCCTATCTGAACTTCAGCATCTTCGTATGCCGCAGCCCAGTTAGAGTTGTAAGAGTCTTCCTTGACAATGACAGCCTCGGACTCCTTCTTCTTCAGCTCTTCAATAAGCACCTTTTCTCCTCCAGCACAACAAGTTTTCTCGAGCAAACTTAGTCGTAGGCCTGCCTCAGCTCCTTTAGATCCATGATCGCCGCATCTTTCTCCTTGTTCGCAGTAGCAAGAGCCAAATCGGATGAGATCCGAGCAGAGTTGACAGCCTTAAAACTGGCTTCGAGCTCCTTACCCTTCAGCTTCAGGGTAGAGTTTTCTTGCTCCAGTTCACTGTTCTCTTCACCAGCTCATCGCGTGAACGATACAGCACGGCGAAGTCAGTAACAAACTGTGAAAAAGAGTAGATATTAGAAGAGGAAAATGAGGGAAGTCAGAAAAATGCAAGAGAAAAAGAAACCTTACCAGAGCAAGCCTCTGACTATCCTGAAGAGCTAGGTGCTCTGAACCTACTGCCCTTTGGCGATCAGTCGGGAGGAAAGCTCTCTCGAGCAGAGCCAAGGCCAGCTGAGGAGAAATTTCCACGGAGGCCCCTTTAGGCAGAGCAGATATTGGGACTAAGGCCTGCCCAGCCTTCGTCCTCGCCTCAGCCCTTCTCTTCTCTTCCTCCTTCTCGCTCTCCCTCTTCTTCCTCTCCTCCGCTCTCCTCTTCTCTTCTAACTTCTTCCTCTCTTCTTCCTTTTTCCTCTCTCTCTCTCTCACCAGCTCCTCTTCCTTCCTCCTCCTCTCCTGCTCCTGAGCGGAGGATCAGGAACCAGTAGCCACGGCCCCAGAAGTAGCTTTTTGTTTCTTCGACCTCTGTGAAAGGAGCACGTGGTCCTCATCATCATCGTCTATAATCAAGTTATTCCTCGGAGGAACCATGTCTTCACTTGAGCTGCTAGAAGTGCTCGACGATCTCCGAGCTTCAAAAACCTCCTCACGGTCAGAGGAACTGCTACTATCAAAGCTCCTTCCACCCAAATTGCTCACGGCACCTGCAAAGTCACTCTCAGAGCTGCTCTCCTCCTCGTCCAGTTGGATAGGCTCTGCAGCAGTATCTTCGAAGGAATCGAACTCTGGTATACTATCCACAGGCCTCGCTATGAAGTTGGAGCCAACGTTCTTATACTCGAGCAGGAAGGCAACAGATTTGGGGTGCTCGCCGTCACCTAAGGGCTCCCTAATTTTCCAAGCCTTTACCAATTCTGAAAGACAGACCTTATTGAGTGCAGGTTCCAAGTTCTTTGACTTCGCTGCGCAAGAAAAAGCAAAGAAGAGTTAGAAAGGTCACAAATCAGCAAAATTTGAAACAACAGTACAATGTCTACCTATATATTCCTCCCCATAGAAAGGAACAGAGAAAAAGTGGATATCCCAACAAGCCTTCAAATTCTAATCATAGCGCACAATAAGCGAAGCGGGTGCCGCCAAATCAACTTCACAGTTTTTGAAGAATCGCAAATCAGCCATAATGGCTGATCATTTAAATCCATTGAACCCATAAACATGGCCCAACAAATTTAGGGGCAATTGTGGGTACCCAAAATTTAGAACCATGGGCCCGGACGAGTAGCCCAGTCCTGGCGGCCCAAAGTCTGGGCCCCTCATCTCTTATATTGATCCGGTCTCCCCCACATTTCCATAATTGGAAGTTATACGGGAGATGGAAAACGTGGAGAAACCCATCACCTCCACTTACCTACATGTACATGTATATATTAAACCCTAGGTTCGGGGCAAAAGGACAAGTTGTATTCTCTGTAATTACTCTCTAGAGTGTATAGAAATAATATCAAATGCACCACCGTGGACGTAGGCACATCCTTGCTGAACCATGTACATCCTTTGTTGTGTGATTGGCATCTTATATTCCTTGTTCTTTCTTGATAATTGCTTCTCTCGTATTTATTTGTGTTGCATAATTATTGTTTCCACAGCGGTAAAATCCCGATTGTCTTCTATCTCAAACTTTATGGTTTTTGCTACTATTTTTTAAGCTTTTCGTGCGATCGTTCTTTCTATCCTTCAGTTCTTACTGAATCCTTAAATCTTTATAAGAATCCTTTCTCTTTCTCCTTTTCTTCATCTTCAATCATAGTTTATTCAGTAGTTTCTCTAGACGAATTTAGGAACAGATGGAATTTTCCTTCGTGGGTGGATGTGGGGCTCCCCAATTCGCCTGTAGATATTTTTTCTTTAACTGACGTCCATTGGTTCCCTTCTCTTTTCATTGTTTAATGTGGGTTTAATTTTCCCCCAAACCCCTTTTATCTTACGTTTTGTCAATATTTTGACATTGTACCTACTAGAGTAGCCCCCTTGGAGAATTATAAATGGGATTTATAGATTCAATCAGCTCCATGGGACCCATATAGGCATCCCAGAGATTATGTTTTGCTATAAATGGGTCACGAGTGATAGCACTTACTATTTAAAAACAAGGGCTGTAAAGAGGGCTTTAGTAGTTAATCTCCCAGACTCCAACATAGAATATTTTGATCATGGATTGATTGCTAAGAATTGGAAATATGCACCCATGACAGGGAGTGCAACATATCAGGTGTCCAGATGCCCTCAATATGGCCATGGGATAGGTTATAACAATTTTGTATAGTTTTTTTTATAATTTTATTGGTTATAATATTAACTGTATTTGTTTTCTCTTGATTGCAGTTGATCAGAAGAGAAAGTGTCCCAAAGAGAGTGACATCAGACTTATCGAGCTGAAATTTCTTTGGGGCATTCACCGAAAAATTGGAGAGGATCACATTAGGTCGGCATCATATCTGCTGGAGAATAAAAACTCTATTACTTCCTTTGTTGCTCGTTCAACTTCTGTTGCTCCCTCCTTGGTGATTGAGCTTGATCAAGACCTAGTCTCCACTTCTTCTACCACTGTATCTAGCAGTGGTGAAGCTGCTACAGGACCCTCATCTTCAATTGACTCAATTTTACCTCTTCCCACTACCATGGTAAAGATAAAGTTCCCTAATATTATGGGAGATATTACCACTGCTGGCTCCATAAAATCTACTGCTGGTGGGGTCAGCAATAAGGATGAGGCTGGAAAGAAGCCACCAGCCAAGAAAAATGATGAAGCTCAGCTCAAGTGCTTGAAGAAGGGTCTTCCTTCTAGGCTGGCAGAAGGAACTAATTCTGGTGCCGACCAATGAAACTTGGTCGATTCACCTGATAACGGTCTCTCCAGTGGCTATTGGCCTGGGTTTGGCTTGGCAATTAATAAAGTCTAGTACTCTTCCAGACCATAAGGGTGCTGCTTCTGCAATGCCCCGTTCTAAAATCTTTAAAAGGGCTGCTCAAAGCCTTGCTTTGGTAAGAGTTGTTATTTTTTCATATTCACTTCTTTGACAGCTCTCTTGTACTGACTTACTCTGATTTATTTTTGTAGTTCCTGGTTGATTTCAACCCGATGTTAGAGAAGGATGACATCCTTTGTTCTTCTTCAAATGAGGTTGAGGAGGCGTTTGAATGCCTGAAGAAGTCCTCGCTTGAGTCTCAATAGGCATTAATAAATGAACAGAAGAAATGGGAAACCAAAATAAAAGTCGCAGAATATGATGCTACAGTTGCTCGAGGGCAAGTTTTTTGGCTACAAAAAAATTTGGCCACTGAAAAGGTCAAGAGATTAAAGGCCAAGGAGTCTATATTCAGCAGAGGTTGGAAGAAGTCTATCAGCTCTACCTCTGCTCAGATTGAATTTACGAAGAAGAATTGCTTCAAGAATGGTTGATCGACAGCACTCACAAAGGTTAGCAGACCCAGGACTCTAAGTTGTTCCTCAGGCATGATCCTGGTTCTCCTCCCAACTTGGATGAGGAGATTGAGGATGATATATGACCAGAGTATTCTACTTTTATCTTGGACTCTACCGATCAACAAGAAGTAGCAGTAGTTCGGTCTTCAATCCCCCCTTCTTCTGAATAAGTCATTACATCTATATCTGCCCCTTCCTAAACTGGGGCCACTTCTGACATAAAGAAGGTGTAGACTTGCTTGGCGAACAACTTTTGTTTTTACCTTTATTTTTTCCTTCTGCTTCATATCAATGTACTTGTAACTTGATTTACATTAATGAAAATGAACATTTCTTTGCACTTGTCTTCCTATGTTTCAAATTCTTTATTATGTTGTTGATTGGAGATTTTTCTTACTCTTTACAGTTCATAGCTAAAGTGGATCAATTCTCCTCCACTGACTCCGATTTACTCAGAAGATGTAATGATCTCTTCAAGGCTGGTCATATGACTTAATCCAAAAAATATTTATCCAACTTTCTCGAGGATGATGTCTCATATTTGGATAAAGAAACTTACATATACTTGAAGTGTCTTCTTGATCGGGCAGTGGCCAATAATGTTGCATATTTTGAAATGATAGAATAGCTTTAAGAAGCTCATAAGGAGGCTACAGCTCTTTTACATGCCGACTACGAACAAAAGTATAAAGCTCTGAGTGAAGATTGGGATTTTGGGCAAAAATGAGAAAAGCATGCATTTTTCTTTAAGAGGTAGGAATTTAAGCTTAATCATGAAACAGAGGAGGCTAGGTCCATCACCAAATTGTTAGAAGAAGAGAATAACAGTTTGAGTGATGAATTGAACTCAGTGAAGGATTTTTCTACTTCTTCTCTTGCTGGTGATGATGGGGTTTCCTTCCTAGAGACTGAAAATTCCAGACTATGGGAAGAAGTGGAAGCACTGAAGAAAACTAAGCTTGCTTCTTACTCCCGAGAAAACTTTAAACCCGATCGAAATACTACAGATGAGGTCAGGACCCAGTAAACACTTGTTAACCAGGCAGCACAATTGAAAGCAAAGAATTTGGACATTACTGATATGTCCAAAAAACTCCAGACTCAAGCCGAGCAACTTTCTACTCATTCTTCCCAATTGTAAGCTAAAGATGGAGTATTGAAGAAATTGCATCATCAGGTTGAGAGATTGACTTTCCAATTTCATAAACAGCCTAGGGAATTTTGGATGGAGGGATATAACGAGGCCCTTGGTCATTTTGATGAACAATTTAAGCAAGCCCAATGTGAAGGTTACTAGTGGGGCTGGACCAACTGCTTGACAGTTATGAAGGTGGAGCAGAACAGTAAACTTTGGAGCTGGTATGATCCTGGTTTGTTGGATTGTCAAGATCCTCCTTCCAAACTTGACGTCAGTTGGATCCCTGTCAATATTATTCCCAATGCTTGATTTTGAAATACCTAGGGGATTATGGCATTCATGATGAGTTAGAGATCGTTCGTCCTCCTCATCTACAAGAGATCCCGAGTAGCAGTAATAGAGGATGCTTTAAGACTTCAATTTTATTAACTCCCCTTACACATTAGATGACCCTCCAGCGAGCATGGAACCAGCGCCAAGCTCCTCTGAAGCAGAGGGGAAGCATTCCTTAGAGTAGTTTTGTTCCTGTAATTCAGTTATAAGTGATATCATATAATGATCAATTAAATGAATGAAATATGTGATTAACGTATCTTGTCAATCTTTGGATGTGAATGGCTTCTTTGCTTGATTAATTCTATTGATACACTTAGGTTTTTACCCAAGTTTAGTACCAATTACTAATGAGATTATCATCATTGGTTCTACTAGTATACTTAGATTAAAATCTAAGTTTGATACTAGTTACCCATGTATTTCCCTAGGTTTTATTAATACACCTAAATTTTTAGGTTTTGCATTAGTTACCAATGGTGACCAGACGTACGTGGAATATGAGTCTACATTCCTTTTTAGGAATCTTCACAATGTTCTTCCCTTATTTTTCCCAGTTGGATAAAATATATTATTTTACCCTTAACTGCATGACCAAATTTCTTAAGGACTTGAGATTCTGTCTTACTTGGATTTTTGTTTGCTGTTGATCAACTCTTGCTTGTGCCAACCAACTTTTGAACAATACCAATCAGTCAACTATGTGGGTGTTGTTCTCAGCTCCGCGACCAATTATGTGGTTGTTGTCTTGAAGGATCAGTATTTTCGACTTGTGAAAGTTTTTCTGACCAAGTATAATAACTTTTGAAGAAAGTGCATCAAGTATGTTGTTCATAACACTAGTACTCCCCAAAAAATAAAAATAAATGGAGGAAATCATTATTTTATTTATTCAGAAATTTTTTTATTACAATTTGTTTCATTGCATTACTGGTAATAGTTTCTAAGATGTTCAGCATGCCAAGGATTTTTAACTCTTCCCCTTCCGAAGTCTCTATTCTGTAGGTACCTGGTCGGATAGCTGCTGAAATACGATATGGCCGATGCCAATTGGCTTCAAGTTTGTTATTCGTCTGGATTACCTTCTTGAGCACATAATCTCCTTCCTTCAAGTTGATCGGCTTCATTATTTTGTTATAAAAACGTGTTGTCCTCTGCTCATAAGCAGCATTTCTCAAGGCTTCGCTTTCGCGTACTTCCTCCAATATATCCAAATCTAATCTTCGCATCAAATCACTAACAGGAGAATTAAAGTTTAACACTCTATGAGTGGGTAACCCCAATTCAGCTGGTATTACTGCTTCAAATGCCAACATGTATGGTGATTCTCCTGTAGCAGTCCTTTGAGTTATTCGGTATGCCCACAGAATGGAGTGTAGTTCATTAATCCACTTTCCTTTGGCACCATCAAGTATTTTCTTCAGCCCATTGAGCAGAGTCCTGTTTATTACTTCAGTTTGCCTATTTCTTTGAGGATGGCCTGGAGCAGAATGAATCTTTTGAATATTTGACTGGGCACAATAGGCAACAAACTCCTCATTATTAAACTCTGTGCCATGGTCTGTAATAAAAGCATACGACAGACCATATCTATAAATAATATTTTTCCAAATGAATTGATAGACTTTCTCATAGGGCATGTTTATCAATGGTTCTGCTTTGACCCATTTGGTGAAATATTCCACAGCTACGACCAAGTTTTTAAATCTTGCTCGAGTGGTCAGTAGTGGCCCGACCAAATATATCCCCCATATAGCAAATGGCCAAGGTTAAGTAATTGGAGTCAGAGAATCTTGTGGAGTTTTACGAATGCTTGAATACCTTTGGCACTTGTCACATTTTCTTACAAAGGCTATGCAAAATGCTCTCACAGTTGGCCAGTAATATCCCTATGTATTAATCCACTGCAATAATGATATGCTTGCAACATGAGATCCATAAGACCCTTCATGGACTTCCTCTATCAAGTCTTGAACCTATGTTGGGTGAACACAGCGTTGCAGGCTTGCTGGCAATCCTCTCTTATAAAGTAACCCTTTGTCCAACACATATCTTGCTGTTCTATACGTTAACTTTTTAGCCTCGATTAGGTCTGCTGGCAAGAATCCTTCTTCAATATAAGCTCTGATGGGATCCATCCAAGATGGCCCCATGTCCATTGTGATGAAATTAATCATCAAGTCTTCATCAATACTCCTATTAACTATAATTTCAATAGGAATAGTTCTTCAGAGCTCAATTCTAGTTGTTGATGCCATCCGAGCAAGTGCGTCAGCTCGAGCGTTATCCAATATTGGAATTTTGCTCATCCGAATAGCTGGTAACTTTACTATAACTTCCAATGCTTTGGACATGTATCTTTTCATTACTTCTCCCTTGGCTCCATACAAACTCAGTATTTGATTTACCACCAATTTAGAATCACTGTGCGCCACAACTTACTCGGCGTTCAGCGATTGAGCCAAACTTAGGCCCACAATAAGAGCTTCATACTCTGTTTCATTATTTGAGGCCTGGAATTAGAATTGTGGTGCATATTCAATATTTATCCCATTAGGTGTGTTAAGTATTATACCTGCTCCACTTACGGATACGAAAGAATATCCATCAACATACAAGTTCCATACAGGGAGATTGTTATCAAATGCTTGGTCTGTAAAAATCCCATGATGGAATGTTTTGCTCCCTACTTCCTCATACTTCCTGAACATCTCATGTGCTTTGGTGGAAGATTCTGGTAGGTCAGAAATAATAGCCGTAGTTGGACTATCCCTTCCTAGGTCTTGCTCTGCCTGAATTCCCTGTTATTCGAGAACCTCTGGACTAGTGAATTCGGTAAAGAAATCATCCATAGCCTAGCCTTTTAAGAAAGACCTTAGTTCATACACAATATCATACTCCCCCAACTCTACTACCCAATACATCAATCTCCCAGACTTCTCCGATTTGTACAAGGCTTGTCTAAGAGGCATATCAGCGTACACCACAATTATATGGTCTTAGAAATAGGGCTTCATTCATCTGGAAGCCTTAATCAATGCCAACACTAACTTCTTCAGGCGTTGATATCTGATTTTTTCTCCTCGAAAGGCCTTGTGAACTCTATTTTCTTCTCGAATCAACGCATAACTTACAGTTGATTCCGAGATAGCTAAGTACAAATACAACCTTTCTCCCAAAATTGGTCGGGAGAGCAATATATATTATCCCAATTACTTTTTTAACTCGAGAAAAGATTTTTCACATTCGTCATTCCATTTGAAACTCTTTTTGAGCACTTTAAAGAATGGCAGGCACCTGCCAGTAGCTCGGGATATATATTCCTTCAAGGTTGCTACTCGCCCAGTTAGCCTCTGCACGTCCTTCTTGCAAGTAGGGGACTGCATTACAATCAACGTTTTGATCTTGTCTGGGTTTTCTTTAATTCTCCTTTAGTTTACTATGTACCTTAGGAACATTCCTTCTTGAACACCAAATACGCATTTGGTCGGATTCAACTTTATTTGGTTCTTCTCTAGCTAATCAAAGGGTTGGATAAGGTCGATAATATGGTCGGATGCTTTTTTTCTCTTCATCAGCATGTCATCTACATATACTTCCATATTCTTGCCTATTTGCTCCTCAAAGACTTTATTCACTAATATCTAGTAAGTAGCACTTGCATTTTTCAAACCAAATGGAATAACATTATAACAATAAGTTCCTCGGGGAGTAATAAAACAAGTGCTTTACCTGTCTTGAGGCTTCATTCTAATCTGGTTATAACCAGAGTAAGCATCTATAAAATTTAGTAACTCGTGTCCCGATGTAGCATCAACGAGTTGATCAATTCGTGGCAAAGGAAAATGGTCCTCTGGGCACGCCTTATTTAACTTCGTGAAATCCACACACATTCTCCACTTGTTATTTTTCTTCCTAACCATAGCAACATTGGCCAACCAATCTGGGTATTTCACATTATTAATGAGTGAAACTTTCTAAAGTTTCTCCACTTCTACTTGAATAGCTTAGTTCTTCTCGGGACTAAATACTCTACGCCTTTGCTTCACAGGCTTGACATCTTTGTAAATATTGAGCTCATGGAAAAGAAAGTTAGGGTCAATCCCAGGCATATCTTCGTGACTCCATGTAAACTCCTGCTTTCTTTATCTTATAAAAGTTACCAGCTCCTATTTAAGAACATGATCCAGTGTTGTTCCTATTTGAGTAATCCGCTCTGGCTTATCATCATCTAACACAATGATCTCTGTTCCTTCCACTATTTGGACTTTCACCAATTTTGTTTCTTCTCTTGGATCTAATTTTTCAACCTCAGATTCGCTACTAGGTTCAAAGGTGTCCACTTAATAAGTGGTGGTTTTTATCTTTACCTCTGTCAGATTCTTGCTCGAAAGATGAGTAGTAGCATTCCCGAGATACTTTCTAGTCACCTTTTACCATGCTTACCCCAAAGTTAGTCGAGAACTTCAAACACTGATGGACTATAGATGACACAACTTCGAATTTCTTCAATCCTACTCTTATCATGATTATAATATAGGTGGAATGAACATTTTTGTCCATTGCAAACAAATGTATCTTCTCTTTTCGACTTGCTGGCTATGTACCAATCAATACCTTCAATTTGATTGTCCCCAGATGAAATAACTTTTTGCGAGAAAAGCCTATTAGAAGCCTGTGATACGATTCCAATCGGTCAAGCTTCAAGTCCAGACTATCAAAGCAGGGGTAAAATATGATATCCGTCGAGCTTACGTTATCAACCAACACTCTAGAAATAATTATATCCTCCCTTCTGTCTTTGATTACTAAAGGATCATCATGGGGGTATAGCACCCCTGAAAGATTATTTTAGAAAAACCAATCACTATCTTATCTTTGTTAACCTTCCTTGGACGATCTTCTTCAGCTAGGTTAATCCTCTGGATATAGGAACAAGTTTGAGCCTCATTGAGGTAAGCTTTCCTTTTAACAGTATGATCCCCTCCTCCTGCATCTCCACCTGTAATCATATGATAATCAAAAGATCCAAAACTGAGAGTGAATACCTCGCGTTCTGGTTATCTAGGCTTCGTGGGTAGGTCGGGATCATCCTCTTGATCATCTTCATGAGTTCTCTTTTTCTCGTCTCTGGGCTTGCATGGAGACTTTGACCTTTGTCGAGCTCCACCATTGTTCTGTCGATCAATAAACATGTCTAGCTTTCCTCTTCGGATGAGTGCTTCAATTTAATTTTGAAGGGCAACGCGGTGATTTGTCGTATGTCCGTGATCCCTATGAAATTCACAGTATTTGGACTTGTCCCTCTTGGCAAAAGTCGTTCTTAGTTTTTTAGGCCAGCGTACATCCTTGTTGTGCTATATCTCCTCCAAAACATTATGGATACCCATTGTTAAGGGAGTATAACTGTTGTACCTTTTGAGCCGGTCCGTATTCCCTTTTTCCTTTGATTCCCCGTGGTCCTTAGGATCTTTGTGCTCCTTTTAGGGCTGTGTTTCTTTTTTCGAACTTTCTAATTTTTTCGATTTTCGATCCGATTTTTTTCAAATTTGGAATGAAATTTTAGTTTGTCGATTTTCGATTTTTTAGAAAAAAATTGGATCGAAAATCGAAAATAATTCTGAATTTTTGATTTTTCGATCTGATTTTTAAGAAACTATCCCAATTCGATTTTTTCGATTTTTTTCAGAATTTTCCTATGTTTTGAAAGCTTCTCATATCCCACATCGGTTGGGAGAGGGAGAGGACTCCAAAATGTGTTCTATAAAAGGAGAGTATCCTCCTAACTTCTACACAAATGAAAAATGAGCCAAATTCTCATGTATTTACATGCTGGGTTAAGCCATTTTCTTTGTTTCTTTAAAATGAGAATTTTGAGTAATAAAAAATCCATAATTTATTTTTTTAAAATTTTAGAATTTTCGAAGTTTCTAGATTTTTAATATATTTTGTGAATTGCCGATTTTTTAATTCTTTTCGAATTCGGATTTTTTTTAATTTTCTGAAAAAATCGGATCGAAAATTGGAATAATTATTTTATTTTCGAAAAAATTGGAATATTTCCGATGAGGCATTTTTTGATCCGATTCGACCGAAACACAACCCTAGCTCCTTTTTATCGATTTTGCCTTCAGCCTTTACTTCTAAGTTTTGCTTGGCTACTATGGCTTCCTCGACGTTCATGATTTTGGCTGCCTTTGCCATCAACTCTGTCATCGTCTTCGGAGGATCTTTAGCAAGTGTGTAGCAGAGCTTCTCGAGGATCAACCCACTCATAAGGGCTGTAATGGCTGTTTTTCCTCGTAATCAATTACTTCTAACTTTTCATTGTTAAATCGAGTGATGTAATCTCGGGTACTCTCTCCCACTTTTTGCCTTTCACTGAGCAAATGAGCTACTCGTTTAACTATTTTAGCTCCAAAGAAGAAGTTACCAATGAATAGCTCGGCAAGCTGATTAAACTTGAAATCTCCCCCCAAGGAAGAATGTTATACCAGATCTGAGCAGGTCCTGTAATTATTCTTGAGAATGCCCTGCATCTCATTTCGTCGAGGACAACATAGATGTCAACAGTTGCCTGATACTGTTCTATATGAATAACAAGATCAATTTTTCCATCGTATTTGGGAGTAACTACAAGAGCATTAAACTTTGAAGGTGTGGGAAGATCCACAATAGCTTGTACGAAAGGATGTCCCTTCACAAATCTTCTTTGCAAAGGTTTTTTGACCTTATCTATTTCTCCTAATCTATCTTCCAATCGTTGGATGGAACCCTTCCATGCATTGTTACCAGCGTCAGATCTGTGTGTTGCAGCTCTTCTATTTCGACCAACTGTTTATGTTGAACTCTCCTCCAGTGAATGCTGATTGGCACGAGAAATTCATCGGGCATCTAATCTAGATTAGGCTGAGCCCTCACGTTGATCGATTGGCCGTTAAGTATTTCTTGACAATGCACTTGGAACATTTCTATTCCCCCTGGGTCCCAAACGATCAAAGGGAGATGCTCGACTTAGCCTTTCTAAGGCACTCAATCTTTCAGGAGTAAAAGACTGTTTGTTATAGGGCTTTGATGTTCTGAGTGAAGAACTTACTCCTGGGTGATAGGAAGTATCTGTAGTAGTCCTAGATTGGCTATGTCTACTTCTTCTTGGAGACGGTGGTGGCATATTTCCAGGGTGTGCGCTAACTGCCTTATGGTATCTTGCATAGGCTTTTGTCCTCTGGCGATACTAGCCAATATTCGAGTCAAATCAATATTAGTTGATAGAGCAGAGGGAACAGGCGGGATGCCATCATTCCTGGTACTTGATTCAGGAATATCAGTCATGTTTGGTAAATATATTAGTGAAAATATTTAGAAACACGTTCCCACAGACGGTGCCAATCTGTTGATGCAAAAAGTAGAATAGATCAAATTATTTGATCAGAGATAAATAAGTAAATAAAAGAGACAAATAAGATTTTTAAAGTGGTTCAGCTGAAGGGAAAAGCCTACGTCCACTAAACAAACTTTCTCTCTCAACACAGGCTGACTCTCTCTCTCTCAAGGTAGTGTAGGTGGAGGACTCTCTCTCTCTCTCGCGCGTCTTCTAAATCTTCCTCTAAAGCGTTGATCTTAATAACTAATTCTTTGTTACGCTTTTTGGTTTTAAATGACTCATTATATAACTCAGCGTAGGCGCGTTGAAGGATACTCTCGCTCTCACTTGCATCATCCTCCCCCTCACTCACATCATTCTCACTGTCGAGGTGTCCCTGTGTAGCAGCATCCTCATCGTCGCGAGGATCACTAAAAGTACTCACATGACTAGCCATGAATGCGGTGAAGTTACATTCAGGCGGTGATTCATCTGCAGAGTCCACCGACTTGATCTCATTGTCGTCACTAAGGGTAGCATTAAGGACAACTTTGCCTTTTTCTTTGGCAAGTCTGTTCAGCCTGGTAGCACACCCAAAATCTCTATGACCCTTACCGTCGCACTTATATCATCTCTCACTGTCTTTCTTAGGAGGGTCTTTAAAATCCTTTTCATTTTTCTCAAAATTCTTTTTATCTTTGAAATTTCCATTTTTCTTGAATTTGAGATTTTTCTTGAAATTTTTAGCAAACAGGGCCAAATCATCTAAATCAAAGTCACACTCAGAATCTGACGTTTTTATCTCCCTTTTTCTAGATGACTCAACTCTCTTTCTTATCGACCCCTCAGACTTTCTATCCTGGTCATTAAGTGCAATTCCCTTATCTTTAGGCTTGACAGATTTAGGAAACATATCAATTTCATATGTTTGTAAGTCTCCTACAAGTTCCTCCAATTTAAGCATGTTTAAATTACCCATAGAATTTAGCACAGTGACTTTAGGGATAAAATGCTTAGGCAGTAATCTTAGAATCTTTTTAACAACTCTAGCATTAGGAATGTGTTCACCGAGATTAAATCTAGTGTTTACAATATCAGATAACCTAGCATAAGATTCATCAAAACATTCAGTCTCAAGCATGGTGATTGTTTCAAATTGAGTTGTTAAATTTTGCAGTTTAGATTCTTTCACAACATTAGTTCCTTCGTGGGTAAGTTGTAAAACATTCCATGCCTCTTTTGACGTGGTGCACGTCATTATGCGTCGGAACTCGTCAGGTGTGACGGATCCAGAAATAGCACTTAAACCCTTAGAATTAAAAGATGGCCATTTAAATTCTTCTTCAGTCCATGCAGTGATAGATTTTAAATTAGTCACATTATCAATAGGGATGGAGGGAGGTGTCAACCCTCTTTCAACCAAAATCCAAACACGTTCATCAATGGCTTTTAAAGCAGATTTCATGCGGGCTTTCCAGTAAGCATAGTTTGTCCCGTAAAAAAATGGCATTTTATTATATAATTTCTCCATTGAACACGCCCTTTTTTCAAAAATCAATTTTTTAGAAAATTGATATCTTAGAAAAATTGTGTGGAAACTTACACGGTATAATTGTGTGATTGGCTCTGTTACCAATTTGAAGAGTGCGCTTTTGTTCAAATTAAGAAATTATTTAATTAAACTCAGTTTTTCAATTAAATCCTAAAACATGCATCTAGGTGTGATTAAAATCAATATGAACATACAAGAACAATCAGTCACAAACGAAACACACAAATGATGAAAAATCCCCTAAAGGGGCAAAACCTTTTTATTTTCACTATAATTTGTAAAAAAGGTTACACGGATTACAATGAAAATAAGAGCGATATACGAAATACCCTCAGGCGTCGGTTTTGATGTCTCGGGTGGAATCTCCCGCAAGAATTCCAGGTGGGCAGCAATGAAGAAGAGAACGGCTTCTCCACAAATTATTCCAGATGAGTGAAAACGATCCTCACGAAGGTTTAACGATTCACATACATAGATGGGAGTGTTTATGTGAATAAAGAAAGCATAAAAACTTAAAAGGTGAAGTATGTTTTCTGAGTTGTTTTTTGCAGAAATTGTGTTTGAAAAAGACTTAGAAAACGTGTAGAAAGTGACCAGATATTCATACGAAAATCGAGGCGGCGGCGTCGCTCGAACGAGATAGGCATCTCGCTCGAACGAATGACACGTATCGTTCGAATGACATCGTGCGAGATGCTTATCTCGCTCGAACGACAGTATGAACTCGTTTGAATGAGCTCGTCAACCGAGGCACTCCACTTCTACACTTAGAATTTTTTTTTTCTTTTGATAAAAATAAATCAGACTTCGAAAAAATATTTTCTGAAAAATTCCCAAATATTTATGCAAATATAAACAACGTCGATAAATCATTTTACCAATAATGCATCGTGGAGTAGTGGGAAACGATTGAGTAGCACGTTGCATGTAGCATGATGCACGTGTGAAAATGATACATGCATGGATTCGGATCAAGGTCATCGTGGATGATCGTGATGACGTGTCGAATGTAGCGGAATAAGACATACAAACTGTGATCTAGGTAAAATAAAAAATTCCTAGATTCTACCCCGGACATTTATAAAAATATGTCCTTACAAATGACCATGTTGGTCTTTCTTCCTACTATTGGTGGTGGTTAGCATTCACATTATTGGTTGGCATTCCAGGACTTGTTCGGTGGTTACTCCTTGCTGACTAGGATTATTGCCACAGTGGATGACACATGTCTATTTCTGATTGGTCCACATAAGTGGGTAAATTTTGGTATCAATAATACGATTGGAAGTTCTTTTTCTATTTCGATTTGTCTATTATTCGTTTTATTATTTTGTCAAGGTTATTTATTAATACTTTTCTATTGCAAAAAAAGGAGACAAAGAAAATGAGGTTTTGAATATTTCTTGCAATTTGAGATGCATCCCTCAATTAAATTGTGTTGTTAACTAGAAAATACTGAGAAATCTAAATTGTAATATTACAAGGCCAAACTTGATAATTGATATTCTTGCCAATTTTATACTCTGAGACCAATTCTTGTATTTGGTTATATTTTCCTCAACTCCCTTTTAGGTCAAACTACCACTGAAAATATATGAATAAAAAACATCGGTAAAGAATAATTAAGTGTAGGAAACAAAATTTATTGTACATATCGATGATATTGTCGTAGCTACGATGCAAGTTTTTTGTAATCCTAATTACATTAAAAATAATTTTTCCGATGTGGTACTAACCTGTAACACTGTTCTAAAAAACCCGCCTAGGCTTAAGGCTTGGGAGAAACGCCTCGCCTTACGCGTTTCACGCCTTATTCTTGGTAAAACCCTTAAGGCGTACTTTTTTCTAAAAACAACAATGCTTTAGTGAAACGATGTCGCCTTTTAAAGAATTTCTTTACGAACTGGGCCATTATCTCATCCAAAATAATCAAATAGTATTTTAATTTGCATATATTCAAACATATTTTTATGATATTTGAAAATTTTGTATTTTAATAGCCTTGTTATGGTTAAAAAATATTAAAATATATTAAGAAGGCCTAAACGTCTTTTCACGCCTTTTTACGCCTAGGCCCGCCTAGGCTTCTAAGGCTTAAGGCTTGGCCTCCACGCCTCAATCACGCCCCGCGTTTTTTAGAACCTTGCCTGTAATACATGTTGTATAACCGATCACAAAAAATTTCCAATCAGACATTGAAAGTGTGATGTGATAATGTATATGGGTTATTAAGATTTGGTGTTAAGTCTCATTCTAGTTTAATGTTATATTCGAAGTTTTCCCGTTGAAAATATTCTTACATGAATTACAAAATATTAATAATTCCAATCTCAATGAATTTTGATATCCAGTGTCCCTTCCACACCCGACATACAATATTTATAGACATATTGTATTGAAATAAGATTTTTTTTCAAATTACACATATGATTGAAGAAATGATAACTTCAACCGCAAGGTATTATGCATTCGGTGTACATTCGAATTCTATCTACCTGCATCGAAAAAATGTTCAAGTTCTATATCAAATGCAAATCATTAAGAAATTCCGATCGAAAGTTTGGACATTTTGTTGCATAAAAAGTTAAAGAAGCAGCTGAAACAAGAATTCAACAATTTGTTCATCTTCTACGCTTTGAGTTTTTAAGGCTTACTCTCTGCTTATGTTTGAGCCTAAAATCATGTTCATATTATATTTCTATTAAGCTACACATTTATTTATTTTGCTTACAAAATTCGACAAATCCATAAGAGAGAATGAGAGGCGGTAAGATTTTGGAAAATTTAATGTTATTTACTACGAGTTAGTAATTTAATGCAAACCTGAAAATTTAAGAATCGCCTTTCACATATTACCTTGAGAGCTCCCATGTCTACATATAATATGAAAACATGTTTGGTTTTATATTAGTGGCGGTACGTTAATGTTTTGGATATAATACAAGCCTTAATTCTAATCCAAATGCATACTAAATTGCAAACACAAATCATCCAGCCATGGAAATGTTCTAATCAATTTGACAACGGTTTAAGTCGATTCCAAATTAGTTGGTTTATTAAGCTTTAGAATGCTTAAGTCGGCTACTAAAGGAATTAGACTCCTTATTTGTGGAGACTAACAAGTTTCTTAAGATGGCTCAAGGATCTTGGTTGAAAAAAAATTTGCATGGTTCTATAAAAGGTTTATGTGCAATAACTTTAATAATACACAAATAGGGTATCTTGTTTTGGGAATATTGTGTGTGTGTGTGTGTGTGTGTGTGTGTGGAGGGAGAGGGGGGGGGGGGGGAGCATAAAAAATAGTTTGATTTTATAATTTTCCTTTTTTTATTATTGACATGGATAGTAATTATGGTATAATTTTGTTTCTTTAATCTTCTCTATTTATTATTATTCAGATTGTCATTATTGAAGTATGAAATTCATTTACCCAAAAAAAGTGAAGGCATAGTTTTTGTTATGTTAAAAAACCAAACTCTCTCTCTATATATAAATACCAGATATTAGACTCCGCTCAAAAATAGCTCGCTTATGAGCTTCAACTCCTTAATAAATCTTTGAGTTATTTGAGTCAAGTTTGAGTTATGTACTTACAACCCTAACCCTGTCCCACTTCCACATCCACATCCACCTCATCCCCACCCCCAACCCTAAGCACAACCATACACAATCAAATGATCTTCATCATTTACAATCAATTTTCAATGTTTATTAAACATATGGAGACATAAAGGTGTACTTGTTGGTTATGAGTGACCTATATACATTAGTTACATGTGTTAAGATATAATGGGGAAATGATAACAACTATGTTGGCTATTATTAACCCTACATGGTATTCTTTTGGCTTGGAAAGATCATGCGATTTTATCCGGTGATAATTGGAATTAACCCAATTGTGAGAATGGATATTAGAAATAATTGACTATTAAAAAAAAACTTTGGTGAAGTGAAATTATTCAAAATTATAGTTTGCTACCCTGTGTAACTTATACTTTGACGAGAAGCAGGGTCAGCTATATGGTTTTTGGGGCCTAGGTAAATATCAAAATGGGAGCCCTTTTACATACAAAAATCAATTAAAGAAAATGTGTTCTTCTCGCATCTTTCGATGAAAAACTAATTTTAATATACCAACCCAGTTTTAATATACTAAAATCAAAATTACTATTTGTGCCACTTGGTACAAGCTAACGTAAACAAAAATCGAACCGTGCGGTTAGCGATAAAATCGATTTTTTTGATAAATTTCGAAATAATAGAAAAAAATCATTAGGTAGAAAACTGAACCATGACCAAAATAATTGAAAGCTAAAACTAGAAAATTAACTTTAGGCCTGCTCATTATAGCTTGCCCAGCTATTGTTTGAAAATACCAAAAGCTTTCAAAAAGAAAGAATTTAAAAAAGATATAAATATCAGACTACATCATTTTTTATTTAGTCAATTTTTTTTACCAAAATAATGATGCTTACCAAATGACATAAATAACTTAATTTTCCAAAAAAATGAACCAAAAAACTAGGAATTAACATCATTTTATCAATCAATTTTTACTAAAATAATAGTGCACACCAAACTTAAAACTTAAAAGTTCGTCAACTACTTAAAACTTAGCTAACTTAGGCTTAAAATGGGTAAGCAAAGTTATTTATAAAAAGGGAATGGAAGGAGAATCTCAAATCCAACCAATGCCCGACTTCATCAAAACACTAGAAGATCAATTATTTTTTTATCATTTGATTTTTAGCTAAAACGGATTAACGAATGTTTTTTTAAATAGTAAAAAAATTGATCAGAATTTTTATACGAGTTCTTAACATTCCGGGTACCCCTAAAAAAATTTTAGTTGTAAATGAATTGTTTTGCTATTTTAAAAAAGGAGTCAAAAAAACTGTCAATTTATTACCCCTTATAAAGTGACAGTTTTTATTTAATTTAACCCAAATATTATTTTTGGGCTTTTTTCACCCAATTAATAATAGAAATCAACAAACTTTGTTAGTGTGTGTGTTAAAAGTGGACGGGCGAGTGTATTAAAAGTGGGTTAAGTTTTATGAATTTAGTATTCGGATGGTCTTGCACTTTTGGGGAACCCTTTTAAGTGGTAAAAATGTTTACTATTAGAGTGGGTTTATTTTTTGGGGGGCATTTTTAAGTGGTAAACTCTAATTTTTTTTCCATAACTATATTTTTTTAAATAAGTTTTTTATACTATTTTTTTTAATTTCGAGGCCCCGATCAATCGGGGGCCCTAGGCGATGGCCTAGTTGACTTGTGCTTAGAGCAGGACCTGACGACAAATAATTTGTCATTCAATCATAATTTTTTTTAATAATTGAGCTAAAAATTTCTTTATTTCCCCCAACTAACTTATCATTCGATCATAATTCAATATACTAAGGGTTTGAAAATTTTCATATGTATTGAGATGAATTTTTTATTAATGGAATTTGGGTTATTAATTTTTATTTAGGTTATTGTCTAAATCTGTATTAGTATTGCTATTGCGAACTATTTGTAATGTTGTATTATTTTTTATACCTTAAACAGGTGGATAGTACTATAAAGGAGATTTTTTCCATTTTTTTAAAAATCTAACTTATTTGTATTGAAATTAAATCGGATCGACACTTATTTTGTTAGCATTATGTTAGCATTTTTTAATATTGTATACCCTAGTGTGTGTATGTGTGTGTGTGTGTGTGTGTGTGCGTGCGTGTATATATATATATATATATATATATTTTTTTAATATTAGTAACGGACTAATACCGTTATTAAACGTGTTATAAAAATTGTGTTAGAAGTATGTTACGAAATGTTGGCAACGGTAAAAAAGTGTTAGTAACACAGAATTTAACAACACTTTAGTAACGGTAAAATAGTGTTAGTAACACAAAATTTACTAACAGTAAAAAAGTGTTGATAATTTGTTTTCCCACACCTTTTTTCTAACACTTTTTTAGTGTTAGTAATTATTTTAGTAACACTATGGCAGTGTTACTAATTAACTGTTTTGGTACTGGTTCCAAATCATAATTTTCCTCGATTTACTATCCTCGGTTAATTATCCCAACTTAACCCTTATCAATATAAATCGAATATTAACCTCGTGCCTAGTGACCTCCCCTAACTCTCCACATAATTACTAAACTATCGCCAAAGTTCCTCGTAATTCAATTCGTGGGGATATATAAATAAAAAGTCAAAGTTGGAATTTTCTAGGCAGCTGAATCGATTCGAAATGTAGCAATTCATTTCCTTCGTTCAATTATTGCAATTCTCACTATTTTTACTCCCATAAACCTTCATGCAAACGTCCCAACTCCTAACCAAACTTAACCAAACTTCAAATAGGATTATTCTAACAGTTCTTAATGAATTATATCATTAAATCCTCAACAAAAATAGATCATAGAAGATTTAGTTTTCACAAATCATAAAAACCCTTGTTTCTCATGTTCTTCATATCTTTTAATCAAGAACCCATATTTCTTTGTTATAAATCATCCCAAACCCTTCGATTTCATGTCACCAACATAAAGAAATGTAACCACATGCAATCCTACTTCAATTCATATATTACACCCACCCAAATTCATATTAAATCTTCCAAAAACATGTAAATCAAACCCTATTCTACATGGGTATATTATAACATGCTTAAAACACGATTAGGACCCAAGCATCAGATCAACATACACATTAAGTAAATAGGGCATCGAATATTCAACCTGTTCGATATACTTTGAGATATGTTAGGATGATTAATCTATTGATTAATGCTAATAGCGATGTTTAGAGGAAAACATATTATGATTATGTTTAGGTGTATTGGTTCCACATGGTAGAATAGGTTGGTTAGTGCAAATTGACTTGTAGCACTAGTAAGGAAAAAATGATAGTAACCCTATGGAAATAGTATCCTAAGTAATTTAAGTGTATCCTAATACATTAAAGGTCAACATTGGTATTAAATGGTAAAGTATTAGTGGGGTCTTAGGATAATGATTATAAGTTCAAGTATGAACTCTTGGGATTAGAGAGTTAAGACATGCAAAACTCATGGAAGCTAGTGGAGAATTGTTAAGTGTTCATTTTATTTCGTATCATACCACGATCATTAAAATAAATGAGTTGGTATGACCTCTAAGGATAAAAGGATCATAGTGATTGTCGATAACATCTCATTTCTTCTAAATTTTGTCATGTCACCATTCGACTTTGGACGATGATTTGGTTTAACGGTCACAATTTGATTGGGAAATACCTCAGTCATAGGTAAGGGATTTTAATATCAAGATTTTGTAACATTATACGTCATGGTCCCATTGTGGTTTAATACTATGGTATATAGTCTTCATATCACATGTTTAAATAATACATAAGATTGTATTGCAATTATAAACAACGATTACTATTTTATTGTTTATAGTGATAAAGATAATGTGAGTGAAAATAATCACAACTAATGGTTTTAAGCAACAGAGAAACAATCAAGGAGTAAAACAATATCACGACATAAAGGATTTATGTGGTTCGACAATTCCCTACGTCCATGGGGTGTTTTTTTAGTGTATATGAATTATTTAAGAGTTTCGTAATAAAGAATTACATGCCCGGGGGTAAAGGTTCTATTTATATTAATAGCAATGGTTGAGCCTCATTCGAACTCTCTTAGTTGTTGATTGACTCGTTTGTTGATCCGTGTTGATCTCCTCAAAGATTATAAATGATAAGAATGATCCTTCCCTGTTTATCCCATGTGACTCTAATCCTGACTTGAGCAACACACTTTATATCTCAGGGTTAGGCCCATTTGGACGTCTGAAATTTGGGCCATTACGGGTAGTACCCCATAATTGCCCCTAAAAATTTTCGTCGATAATGGGCTGAAGGATTTTACATGATCTCTTGGCCCAAATGATCAATTTAAGATAATTCAATGATTGAGTTTGTGTGAGGGAATGCTTTATAATTACCAAGTTATGGAGAGGGTACGTTAACTTTGGTCCCAAAATGAAATGCCAGTTGCATTAATGACTTTGAACTCTGTTCCGTGTGATTAGACTTCTAGGATTTATCTTATGTTTACTCAAAGAGACTCCACACCTTCATTTGTATACCTTTCTTCATTCAAAAAACTCATTCGGAGCATTAGTCTTTACAATCTTCTTGTAAGTTATCCTTGCTCTTGCTTATTTTTTCTTGTAACTGTTATGAGTTTCTTCGCTTCCTCTTCTTATTCTTGATGAGAAGTCATTTCTTCCATAAAAATGGTGTACGCTGTTAATTAGATAATGATGGGTGAGTTTAGTATACTATATTATTTCCCCTCCTGGGTGACCATTGAGTGTTCCCCCCGTTCTTATAAATTGTGCTAATGTTGAGGGTGGTCATTGAATTCACACTCTTTCAGTGGTCGAAGAGGGGGATTACATTTTCCCCTAATAAATTACTTTTTGGATTTTGTGAGTTTTTTTAGGTTGTTACCACCCAGTGGGCCCCAAATACATGGCTTGTTGTCATCGTGGTTCATCGAATTAATGAGCTATATGGGAACATTATTAGGGTTTCGAAGATCAGATATTGCTACTCCTGGTCCCACGCCACATATGGAATTTTATATCTTAAGGTGAGGAAGGCTGAAAAAATTTTGGTTGTTAACCTTCTTAAATCCAATAAAGGCTATTGGGATCAAGATTTAATTTCCATAAATTGGCAACAACCACTTCTTCAGGAGGGTGAACAGTACAAGGGGTTTATATTCCCGAAGAAGGGAAATGATATGGGTTAAACTTTATTTCCCTTGCATTGAACTTCATTTAATTAAACTATTACTAATAATTTCTCCCTTCTTTTTTCCTGCTTGATCAAAGAAGAAAGATCCTTATCCTTCTCATTTCAATAGGGAAGAGCTAATCAAGGTCTGGAACTTAGGAAGGCGCTTGGTTGCGGGTGGGGATAATCCAAGGTCTATAACTTTTCTTTTGGAGTACAAGAATTCCACCAGCAGCTTCACATCTCGCCCACTGGAAATAATACATGAGGTTCCCCTCCCTTCTACAAGTGAGGAGGCTTCTACTTTTTCTTCAATAGAGTCCCCGAACATTGAGTCTATAATGGCTCCTAAGAAGAGAATTTTGTTAGTTGATGATGATGACATGGCCCCTACCACTCCTAAGTCCAAGGTTCCAAAGAGGACTAAGCATGAGGGACCTTCTCCCTCTATATGTTTGCCGACACCCATCATAAAGTGACGCCCCAATATGGGACAAAATTTTGGCTAAAATTATCATGCTCTCGTGATGTAGTGTACAAAAATGCATTAGTCTTAATTAGTATATTATGGAGAGATATTTTTTATCTGCACGCTAATTAAAGGGAGTACTACACTAATGAGGAAGAATATACAAAAAGTAAATTTAGCAAGGATCATAAAGACTATACTAGGCATGGTGATAGGGAAGCATGAGGATATATACAAGTGAATGAATGATATGTGAATATATACAAGTGAGTTATTATGCTAGTGAGCCTAAACATGGATCAACTATAAGTGATGTGTGAGATGTTTAAGTGATCATGGAGATATATACAAGTGAGAGAAGTGTGGTTGTGTGCTAGTGAAGCTAAACATGGATAATCTAAGTGGTGTGTGGAACATATGAGTAAAAATGAATCTATATACAAGTGTAAGTGTCTGAAGTGAATATGGAAAATATACAAGTGTGTGGGGTGTGTAAGTGAGTAAAAAGTAATATATACATAAAAAGGGGGCATGGTAGATATAGGCATGAGATAGATATACAAAAAGTAAGTAGAGGAGTAAAAGGAACATACATGTGGGAGCATATGCACACATGTATAAAGTATGAGAGAAAAAAATAACACCCATGTTGAAATAGAGTCTAGTCCTCTTAAAATACGTCCCTAGTGGAGTTTCCACTATGTTCATCCCGAGGCGCTCAATCATCGTCATTGTGGATGATAATATAAAGAGATAGAGTCGCCAACCTATTTTTTTTAAAATAGGCAACAAAATATTGCCCCCTTGAGAGAACGACATGAAACCCAAGACATGATTGCTAAACCAAGTAGCTCGAAGTCCCGGGGAGTAAGTTATAGAATGGGAGGTGTTAGGCACCCATCCCGCCCTTTCGGTCTCTCATGGACAAATGTTAATCTTTTCCTTTTAGATTTCGTGATGTGTGTGCGCATGTGTATAATATAGGTGGAAAATGTAATCATTTAACCCGCGCCATGGAAAAGGACAAAGTGAATTCATCCTTAGGAATGTTCCCAAAAATAATAATTCAAAATATAATATGAGTGTTTGCCAATTCACAAGTCGTTGTGGAAGCGAGAATGTGTGCTTCGGACGAAACATAAGCATGTAAGAATATGGGATTCGCAAAGAATACATATATAAGATATGAAAGAGACATATGAACATGCATAAAGGAGGACTCAAATCTCGGGATTGGCCCAAGACGCCTACATGGCCCACGGGGCGTCAAAGTTCGCGTAGTTCGAAGATACCATAGGGTGGGGTTCAATCCATAAATTCAAATAGGGTATTACTTCAATGGGTGTGTGTAGAGAAAATGTGCTTTTAAGAGTGTGAGTGTGAAATAAAAATCCTTCTTTTGAAATTTATGAATAAACCACCTTTTCTTCTCTTTGGGGTATTTATGAAAATAGATTATGTGCAATAATACTAATAAAGAGTAGAGATTAATGGCTGTGATGGAATGAAACAAAAGTATAAAAGTAGATTTGAGATGATTAATATTAAAATAAAAGAAATTAAGAAAGGGATGGAGAATTGGACCTCCTTATAAGTGCTTGATGTTGACCTTGAGATGTTGATATGCTAATCTTGTAATGGTATTAAATTGGTATGATAAGTGTGAGAATTACTAATTAACGTGAGAAAGTGATAGAAAGGAATGTGAGAAAATGGGTTTATTAGGAAAGTGAACATCTTTGAATTCGAGAGAATGTTCTCTAACTTGTGGAGAGGAGTGTTCAGGGGTTCCCTTAAAAGTGAGGTCATGACCTCTATCTGTAAGGCCAGTGGGGGTGTTGATCGGCATGGTTCTAGGCCTACCTATCGGTATAGCACCTCAGACACACTGCCAATAGGTAGGGTCCCTAAGGTGCCTAAGGGCAATCCGAAACAGTTTTTTGAAAAAACGGGCATAAAATGCAAACTGTAAGTCCAAATCATGCTTGGGGTAGACCATTGGAAAGAAAATCCATCCTTTACGAATCCTTTGAGCCACTCCGAGGTTCGAGAGTTGACCTAAGTCAAACGGGGCTCGATAGCGCCTGATGGTCTCTAGATATGAGATTTTCGACGGAAAATAGATCGTTCGTCCAAACTGTAAGGCCGATTTGTACATCATGGGTCAGATCTTGGAAAGTACGTTTAGTGACCTTCGAGATTTCATTCAGCTCGATTCGGTTTAGAGAGTTGACCAAGGTAAACGGGTCCCAGAAGCACCCAATGACCCTTCGAAATAAAACGGATCTTCATTCGAATCGTAAGGCTGATTCATGCATGAAATGGATCGTTAGAAAGGGGATTTAAATCCCTTCAAAGATTCATTGAGCTTCACTTAAGATGGAGAGTTTACCAGAGTCAAACAGGTCCTAGGAGTGCCCAATGGCTTCCAAATCAGTACTCAGAGTATGACTTATAGTTTAGGGTGAACGAGTGAGTGGTAGGGACCTAAGGAGGTTCTCAGTGGGGGGGGGGGGGGATGTAGGGACCTCCTCGTGGGTGAGGTTGGAACAAGTGAAGGCAGTCAAATAATAGACACCATATCGATGTTAGGGTAGAGGATTTTAGGTCAATTCTATGGACTTAGATAACGAGGATAATTGATTCAGAGGGTCGACGTCAATTATGCAAACCTAGATGATGGTGATGACCGATTCAGTAGGTCAAGGTCAATTCTGATGACTTAAGGAGTGTAGGGACCTATTCAGCGGGTCGAGGTCAATTCTGAGAACTTAAAGTTAGGACGACTAATTCTACGGGTCGAGGTTAATTTTGATAACCTAAGTTTGGGATGACCAATTTTGCTGGTCGAGGTCAATTCTGAGGACATTGATTTATGACGACCAATTCTGCGGTCTGAGGTTAATTCTAAGGACCTAAAGTTGGGAAGACCAATTCTGCGAACTGAGGTCAATTTTGAGGATCTAAAGTTGTGACGACCAATTTTTAGGGTCGAGGTAAATTATGAGGACCTTGAGTTAGAACGACCAATTTTGAGAGTTGAGGTCAATTTTGAGGACTTGATGTTGTGACAAACGATTCTGAGGTTTAAGGTCAATTCTGAGGGCCTAAACTTGTGACGATCGATTTTTTAGTCCGAGATCAATTCTAAGGACCTTGAGTTGTGACGGCCAATTTTATGGTCTGAGGTCAATTTCGAGGACCTTGAGTTGTAATGATCGATTCTACGGGCCGAGGTCGATTCTGAGGACCTAAGATTGGGACGACTAATTCTATGGGTCGAGGTCAATTCTGAGGACCGAAGGTTTTGATGACCAATTATGTGGGTCGGTCGAGGTCAATTCTAAGGATCTAAAGTAATGACAAGCGATTTTAAGAGCCAAGGTTAATTCTAAGGACCTTGATTTGTAACGACCAATTCTATGGGCTAAGGTTAATTATGAGGACCTTGAGTTATAACGGCCGATTCTGCAGGTCGAGGTTAATTCTGAGGACCTAAGATGGAATGAAGAATTCTATGGGCTGAGGTCCATTCTGAGGACCTAGGGTTATGATAACCAATTCTGCGGGTCAAGGTTAATTCTGGGGACCTAAGGTTGGGATGACCAATTTTATGGGTCAAGGTTAATTATGGGAACCTTGAGTTGTGACGACCAATTCTGCAGGCCAAGATTAATTCTAAGGACCTAAAGTTGCGATGACCGATTATGTGGGTCGAGGTTCATTTTGAGGACCATGAGTTATGACGACCAATTTTGTGGGCCAAGGTCAATTTTGAGGACTTAAGGTTGTTATGACCAATTCTGTGGGTCAAGGTCAATTCTAAGGACCTAAAGTTGGAACGATCGATTCTGCGGGTCGAGGTTAATTCTGATGACCTTGAGTTGGAACAACCAATCCTGTGAGCCTAGGTTAATTCTGAGGACCTAAAGTTAGAATGACCAATTCTGCGAGCTGAGGTCAATTCCGAGGACCTTGAATTATGACGACCAATTTTGCGAGCCGAGGTTAAATACAAGGACCTAAAGTTATGAAGACCGATTCTATAAATCAAGGTCAATTCTAAAGACCTAAGGTAGTGACGACCGATTTAGGGGTCAAGGTCAATTCTAAGTTTTATATGACCAATTTTGCGAGTCGAGGTCAATTCTGACGACCTTGAGTTGTGACAACCAAATATGCGGGACAAGGTCAATTTTGAGGACCTAAGGTTGTAGATTGTGGGGAATAACTCTACGAGGGAAGGTGTAAATAATTTTAGGTGTCGGTGTACTTTGGCTTATGCTTGCTAATGTGTTAGCTTGCAATTTTTCTGGGGAATGTGTAGATTTGTGGTTCCTATTGGGAATTGTATCGTTGGTTCCGTTGAGGACTATACTAATAATGAGAGTGTAAGGGTAATCCTGTTGGGTCTTTTGAGAGTTGTAAAGGGGTTTGGTGCTCTAAAAATGATTTTCTTGGGAGAAAATAAGGTTCTATGTTTTTCAAGGATGTTTCGAGCATATTTTTGGTGTTTTCAGGATGAAATTTGGAAGGAACTGCTGACCGACAGACCTGAGGAGGAGCCAATCGGCATAGGGCATAGACTCCCAGGCTTCTTCTAGAAGAAGAAAAGACAATTGCTGACTGGCACGGGCAGAGGTTTGCTAATCGACAGGCCCCTTAGCCTTCTATATAAAGGGGTGACCACTCTTTATTTTTCACACCTTTAAGTGATTGAATCTCTTGATTTCTCTCTCTAAGAGTCGTTTATAAGTCCATCTTTCTTCAAGACATGTTTACAACAACGAGTGACTAGTGGTTGATGATTGGGTCAGCCTAGAGTAGCGATCTGTGGTGCCCCTTGAACTAGGTAACGAGAATTCCTTTAATTCGTTCGAGCTATTTTCTTATAAGAAGATTTCGCTACGTGAGTCTGAGCACCATCGTTCGACAAGGTTGAAAGACCCTAGTGGCTATATAAGTATGGTGAATTACGGTCTTCCAATTCATTTTTCTCTTTTCTATTCTTGTGCTAATGAAGGGTTTTCTTTTGATTTCTTACAGACTGAAATAGCTCCTTCGAGTATTCTATCTCGAGGGATGACTGCGTTAAAGGAGGTTTGGGTATGCTAGATGATGTCATATGTCGAGTTCGGCCTGTAAGCAAAGGCATTGTATGAGATGCCGTATTTTATTGTGGTGTTGTGTGCTCTTGGGGAGAGATGGTGGGACTTTACCCATACATTCCATTTAGGATTTGGGTTGATGATCGTTACTCCCATTGATGTCCAGTATCTGTTGGGGATAGATTACGAGGGGTTTCAGATTATGGTGGACCGCACTTTGAGGGTTAGGTCAGAGGCGGTGCACGTGGCTTTGGGAGATATAGGTAGAATCGTCTCGGGAGATTCTATCTGAATTTATGCTTTGAAGGAGGTACAGTTAAGGATAAGGGGATGTGACAAACGAGCAGTAGGTGATGCAGACATCCCATCTATTTATTTTGCTTCTGCGTAGGGGGTTCTTGTGGTAACGAATGGTGACGTTGTCCATCTTTGGTTTTTCCATATTTGAGGATTATTTTTTATGTACATATGTACAACTGGGGGATCTTTAACTTAGTGTCCCTTTATGCTTCCATGAATGCATTCAGTCGGTGCTACTGGTAGACCTTTATAGGGGCCACGTATCTTCTAGAGGTAGTCTTAGGTTTTTTTCTTTTTGTATTATTTTCTTGTGGTCCTTTTATATTCTCTTTATTAATTTATGTCTTCTTGCAAATGTGGTTCTACGAGGTGATTGGGCACAATGCAGGGTTATTGGACCTGTAGGATAATGAATTGGGGGACTTCTATCGGATGTTCCAATGGAAGAAATCCAACTGGCGGTTGAACCAGTCCTTGTCCCTTAAAGATAAGCGGAGCGTCTTGAATGACCTAACAAGCGATCAGGTTAAATTCCATCATTTATGAGTTATTATTGGCATCTTCATTTCTTGAGTAGATACTGATTATTTACTAGGGACTCATGTGACCTTCTACCCCTAGGGAGTGTCTTCGTGGGACACAGGGGTTACTAGCGTTCATGCTCAGATGAAACGACTGATGGAGTACGAGTTCGAGTACATTTGGTACCTGGGAGACAGGGTGGTGAGGTAGATAGTTAAGGAGGAGGTGTCTGTCCCATCGACGGTGTCCCTATGTATATAAGTTGGGTGAGGGAGATGTCCGATGATGTCAGGGCGGCAGTGATGATAAGCGATCCCTACACGAACTACACAAATGTGAGGGCGAGTTACAATTATCTGGACTTCGTGACCAGTTAGTTGATGCCCTTTTGCATTTATGACATGGAGAATATGCCTCCACTCGCCACTACCTCAGGGAGGGGTACCATTTTACCAGTAGGATCAGCCCATAGAATGAAAGGTGGCACGACGGCAATAGAGGTGGAGGATTCACCCATTCAGGTCACTCATCCTTCTTATAATTTTCAATTGAATAACGGGGAGACATTGAGCATCCCACATCGTCCTCATGCAACGGTGGATGGGTTGATGGGGCTTACTGATCTAGATATTAGGCCTAAGGTATACTTCTCTCTTTCTCTTTTTATATTGTATTCTTCCTTACTTTTTACTAAATGGGTCGTCTTTTATTATTTTCCTCTTGTAGTACATACGGGTGCCGACCAACTAGCTGCGAAACATTAAGGATTGGATGAACTCTATGTTTAGTTATGTAAAGAAGTCAGCCACTTCCTTTATAGTACCAGCGTCTACTACTAAGGAGAGTTTCAGTTCTGGGAGCGGAGGGCCCACCACCCATCGTAGAGGGAAGCGTGTGCGCCACAGAGGCTAAGGGTTTTGGGATGGTTTGAGGGTTCAGGCGAAGTCGCATTGCTTTTCCTTTTTTTTTTCTTTCGTTTTCGTGTACCTACAAAAATGTAATGCTAGTAGGTAAAGGATATATATAAAAATGCATGGCTTTTTATTACTTTTCTCAATTTAGTGGCTTAATCTACATGCACTTTTGATTTTCTACTGAGATTGTTTTATATATGCAAAGACATATATGAGAATGAAAATGATTTTGAGGAAAATGTTTATTTTATTAAAAGAGGAGTAACAAAAAGGAATAACCTGGGGGTAACTTTTCAAAGTAAGGATTTTTGGAAATTGATTTTGGGCAAAAGAGGAAAAATGGATTTTTTTTTCTAAATATGGGGGGTTGGCGATCGACATAGCCTTAACCTGCCTATCGGCATAGGGTTTAAGTCAAAACACTCCTAAGCTTTGATTGCAATTTCCTGCACTCCCGTGGTACTCTGTAGGGCAGAGAGTTAATGGAATTCTGGATGGCTTATTTTTTGCAAGGGTTTTGGGGTGCAAAAGGAAAGTTAGGGGCTGTGTTCTTTTCACCACCAATCTTATTTATTTTTGTGTCTTACTTTTCTTTTTTCAAATCGATCTTCCAATGTATGAAGAATTCTCTTCTTAGCTCGAAGGTTTAGAGTCCATGTGCCTCTACAAGGTTGACTACGACACTTTCATCTTGCATCAAGTTTCTCTACTGCACAATCAGGCCATAGACTGGAATTTACTGGCAGCACCGATACAATTCTAGTACCCTGAGGATCATGTCTTCCGATTTGGCATGGATGAGTCTTGTCCTACCTATGAGGAATTTTTGACAATATTGGGGATTAGACCCAGCATTGCGGAGGCTAGGCTTGATTTCTCCCTTTCTCAACGAACATCTTTAGCTGATTTGCTCCATATTTCCCCATCAACGGCTTGGCCATTAATTCATGGTGGGACTACTTATCTTCCAACGGTTATGCACTCGGTGCATCAGAGGGACTTTGTTGATGTTGGACTTATCAGAGCTGTTGCTTTGGGCCTAATCACGAGGTTGTTACTAGTGACGGTGACTTGTCTTCCAATCCTCAGGTGGCCATGATAGTGGTGTGGATGTCTCATTGATGTAGTCTTACGGTAGTGGTGCTGGCGGTGACCTTAATTGGTCTCGATTCTTGGAAAGAGGGTCATTTTTTATTTTTTAAGAGGGATCTCTATGATGTTATTCATGTGGCTTACAGAGAGGTTTTGGCCCGACATCCCCTTCTAAGTATCCCCTGTAGGGTATGCTTAATTTCTTCTTTCGACATTTCTTCAGTTTTGACCCTTTAATACATAACTAGGTTAACTAGTTCGTGGAGCATGGGGCCCGGTGTCTTCGTTGGTCGGTGCTATAATGGGGAGACTTGGAATTCATTTTGGATCTAGGAGAGTATCGGTATGTGCGGCTGATTCGCCTCCGATAGACTTATTTTTACTTCCCTTGGAGGATTCTCCACCAAGATGGGTGGGAACAGATAGTGCCTCATCGCATAACAAACTTCTTTCCGATAGAGGACCAAACTGAATCTTTTCGAATAATACTAGGACCCTTGTGGCAATGTCATCAATCATCTAACCGTCTGTCACAATCTGTATAAGGTGCTTGGCATGTGTTTGGGGATTATCTAAAATGGTTGTGGAAGAGGGTAGTTGGGAAGGTCTTGGAAGTGGAGGCTGGTCAAAGGTGGCTTTTGGCTTTTGACACCATGGAGGAGGGTTTTTTGGCCAAGTTTTTCGAGGCGTACCTCTGCATGAAGCGTGTTAATCAGTGGGAGACTTGGGGACCTCCAGGGTCAGGAAATGATGATGAGGCAGGGTCGTCTGCCACTTAAGGGCAACATTTGTGAAGTTAAGGGTAGTTTTTGTGAAGTTGGGGAAATTTTGTTTTTTTGGGTAATTTGTGTTATTATCTGGGATGTTTTAGAATTTTTCTAGGAAACTGGTTATTGGGATTGGGGTAGTATATTTGACTCCCTCGTTTTATATTTTATGTAACAGGTGTGTAGACACCCCATTCTGTTACCCCCTAACTCTCCTTAGGTCCCTAGTACCTCCCTCCATCACTACAAACCTAGGTCATGGCCCGAGTACTGACCTGGAGGCCACCGGGCGCTCCCGGGTTCTATTTGACTAAAATGTCAAACTCTTCATCTCGATCGAGATTGAATGAATCTTCAAAGGGCACTGAATACCCTTTCCAACGGTCTGCCCCGTGCGCGATTCTGACTTACCATGCGGACGAACGGTCCGTTTGCGTCCGAAACTTGACCCAGAGGCCACCGGACGCTCCCGGGCTTTGTTTGACCTATGTCAACTCTTCAGGTCGACTGAGGCTGAATGAATCTTTAAAGTGTTACTGAATATCCTTTCCAATGGTCCGTCTCGTGCGCGATTCCGACTTTCCATGCGGACGAACGATCCGTTCGACTCCGGGAGGTCACCGAATGCTTCTCGGGCCCAATTGACCAAAGTAAACTCCCCAAACCGGGTCAAACTATTTGGAGTGTCGAAGTACATCTCCTAACCTTTCCAATGGTCCGCCCCGTGCATGATTCGGACTTACCATGCAGACGAACGATCCGTTTGCGTCCGAACGATTCCCCGTCCAATGGACCGACAAACGCTTCCGAGCCATATTTGACCTAAAGTCAACTCCTTAACCCGGGAATGGTCCAAAGGACTTTCGAAGGTCTCTAAATTACCTTTCTAACGGTATTCCCCGTGCGTGATTCTGACTAACGGTTTGCCCTCGACGGCCGATTTTTTAAAAAAGCCTGAAGCACACTGCCAAATGGCAGGTTCCAGACCCTGCCTATCGGCAGGTGCCGATAGGCTGGAACAGGTCTATGCCGATCAGCAGTGACTTGAGCTTATAAAAGGAGGCCTTCACCTCATTTGCAGAAAGAGCCCAGATCTGATAAAAATCTCTCTGAACGAATCCCAGAAACCTCTCTCGAAGGCAGCGTGGTTTCAACTTCCAAATCCCCTTTTTACTTCCACTTGTCGTCATCCTTTTCATCAAACTTGGTGAATTAGCCACTCTCCATCATCATCCAAGTGCAAGGGCTGCTCTCCAACATTCAAGATCAAGCTCAAGATCTTCAAGAATGTCCAATTTCCTCTACTCTCTCTTAAATTCTCAATAACTTGTTTTCCTACTTAGCACTCTTATTATCTCATCCCACACATCCCAATATACTTTTTATTTAGTATTATTGCACATCTCTTATTTTCATATAAATAAAAAACCCCAAAAATAAGAAAAAGAGGGTTTTCTCACAAATTCCGAGTAGGGATTCTCACACTTTTTTCACAACTAAAACACTTTTTCTACACACACACACACTTACAAATAAGAGATTCCCCATTTGGATTTATGGGATAAACCCCACCCCTCATTTTGTATGCGAACTACGTGGACTTTGATGCCTTTATAGGCTACGTTGGCATCTCGGGGTAAAACCCGAGACTCGAGTCCTTTTTCTCACTTTTTCTCACTTTTTCTCTCATTTTCTATCTTCTCTAAATCCATTTTCCTTATATTATATATGCTTTCCCTTAGTGACGCATTAATCCATATGCGTTATCGTTCCATTATAACAATCAATGTAGGGGTAATCGCGTAAATCTTATTTTCTCTAATATTATTCTTATATCTTCCTACGGACGACTCACTTTATCTTTTCCATGATACAAGTCGAGGATTCCTACCTCCATTCTATATATATCCACATGCACACATATCACGGGGGGAAACAAAAGGAAAAAAGCAAATATTCATGAGAGACCGAAAGGGCGGAATGGGTGCCTAACACCTTCCCATTTTGTAACTAAGCCTCTGAACCCTTCTCGAATCATTTTGGTTTCGCACGCACCAGTATGTCCTTGGATGCCATCCTTCGGGGTGGCTTCCCCTTTTTTCTTTTGTCTGTTTTGAGTAAAATAGATCGGCGACTCTGAATCTCTCTACATTTTTACACCACATCTCAAACGATGCCGACCGAAGCTCTTCCGAGAGGGACGCGCGGGACCCGAGGATCCTTTCCTCCGTGCGTCCGTCCATACGACGAGGATCAGGGATGGCCATAGTGGCGACTCCGCTGGGGAATTTATTGTGTTTTTTGCTTGTGGGCTTGACTCTATTTACATGAATGATATATTTGCTTATGTTTCCCCCCATATCTGCATGTTCCCATTTATCATATGTATCCCATGCTTATGCTTATGTTCACACACTTGTAGAAATTTCTCCATGTACACTTCACACCACGTGCACCTAGAATCACATGTATATCCCCATGTTGCACGCATCACCCATCCTTACTTGGTGTACCTTTTGGGGTACTTATACTTTGCTCCCTGTTTGGCATAATCAAGAAAGGCATTCTCATCATAAGATACTAATAAGAGAATCATGCATGATTCACACAACATCACCAAAAAGCATTGATATTGACAAAATTTTACCCAGTAACTGGAGGGTCACTTCGTGATGGGCGCTGGTCCGGCAGGTCGCAGTTAGCCTAAGCGATATGACTCTCACCTTTCATTGGCCAAGTACCTTTGACGTATATCTAATGGTTCCCCCGCATCGTACCGCTTGACCGAAGTCATGACGAGAGGTATATCGCAGGGAATTCATTCACGTACGTCAAGTATATCTAATTCGCTCTCACACGTACCGTCCCCATGAGGTCTATGGTGAGGCAATTCACGTACACTCAGGTATACCAAATGTCTTGTCCATATGTACCGATTACCCGCAAGAGAAAGACGTATATCGTGGATGTCACGCCAAAGGGGGGAACCCATGCCGATTCACCCAACCAACTGCATACCTGCATATAGGTGTCAAACCTAGGACACGCACTTTAGATCGCCGGTTTCAACCCGGAACTCTGCCGAAATTCCGGGTCGGCCTGCCGCCCAATTTTTGCGCATTTTTAAAACGGGACCCTGTCCGTGAGCCTGGTTATAAGTCCAACCGTAGCTTTGCATATATTAAAAACCCACTTTTCCGGGTTCGGGTCCCGTCTGGCATTGCATTTAGGATAATTAAATACAAGTGAGAACATAATAATCGTAATAATCATGCTGAGTTCCATCTCCAAAAACATTTCTCCCTTTTTTATCAAAAATATCCAAAAACATTTCTCCCTTCTTTACCAAAAATCCAAAAAAATTTATCCCTTCTTTATCGAAAATCCAAAAATAATTCTTCCTTTTTTCTCAAAAATAAATCTCATCCTACGCCTTCTCAGGTCGATCGCAAGCCCTTGGCCTGGCTCCCTATTGGCTTCGGTCTTCAGTCAAATCACCCTGGAGTTTCATCTGTTCTTTTACTACTTCTTTCGAGTCCAGAATCCATCCATCTTCCATGGAGAATACAGATCAAGTACTAGTCATACAGCCAGATCTGATGACAGTCCTAGCTCAGCTCGTGTCTAATATTGACAACCTCCAAACCGAGGTCAGAGAGATGCAACGTAACCAAGTTCCTATTCCTCAAGAGCCCGAGGCTCTTTTCCCTCGTGCTATGGGTCCACCCAAGCCTATCTGGGTTCCCGAAGAATATCAGCACGCTCCACGTGCCCCTCATGCCAACGGGCCGCCGCCTGCCTAGCTTCCAATGCCAAACATTGCCCAGCCTATGGCTAACCTACCTGTGGTCGCTGATCCAAAGGAGGAGGAGTTGAATAAAGTCAAAGAGGATCTCAAGATGCTAACCAAGAAGTTTGACCAAGTCAGTATCTCTGGGAATTACATGGACTACACCTACATGTCTCCTTATCCTAAGGCGAGGTTACCCGAGAAGTTCAAGATGCTAAATATCGAGAAGTTCGGGGGGAGTGGACCTCGGATTGTTCATCTTCGCAGTTATCATCATTCCATGAATCTATTAGGGGCTTCTGAAGAAGCGATGGCCCAATTGTTTCAGCAAACTTTGAAGGATCGTGCCCTCCTATGGTTTTTATCTCTTAAGGAATCCAGAATCCGTAGCTGGGAGGATGTAGCTCGAGAATTCATGTCGTAATATAAATACAACGAAGAGCTTGTGGTCACCCATCGTGATTTAAAGCTGATCAAATAGAATCTAGGAGAATCAGTCAGTAACTTCATAACCCGGTGGAGGGAGAAGGCAGCTACCATGACTAATCGGCCATCCGAGGAAGAGCAGGTAAACATAGTGAAGAAGAACTTCTTGCCTCATGTCCGAGCGACGATGGGAGGATAATACTATCCCCACTTTCGAGCTCTCAGAGAGGCGGGAGTGGAAATTGAGGAAAGACTCATTAAAACAGAGGTTGAACCGATGAAGGTGTTCGGACAGTTCACCCCTAGAAAGTATGACAAGCCTACCAGTGCTACAGTCTCAACCATCAATAACATCTCTCAATCAACCACATCATGGGCACCAGAAAGTCGCCCTGCCCCCATCCGAAGGGAATAAACTGAGCTCCATGCTCCCCTCTCCAAAGTTTACCAAGCCCTGTTAAGACGAAACCTCATCAAACCCTTGGATCCACGTTCATTGCCAAATCCCCTCCCAAGAAACTTCAAGGCCGATGCTCATTGCGCCTTTCACCAAACTGCCAGCCACACCACCGACCAATGCTTTCACCTCCGGAACGTAATCCAAGATCTCATTGATCGGTGTACCATCGTCCCACCAGCCAATCCTAAGCCAAACACTACTCACAATCCACTTCCAAATCACACCAATGTCATCTTCTTAAAAGAAAACCCAGATTTCGATCCCTCAACTCAAATCACACCCATATACTCTCCCAAACCTCTTCAAATTTGCCCATATTTCCTCCTACACCCTACTAGCCTCGCTGATCAGGCACTATCACTCCTTACCAGAGCATGCATCGCTGTCCGTACTCATTCTAAAAATGGAAATATGGAATTGTCAGAGGTGTTAAACCAAATCCTAGATTTCGGGCTGAAATTTCCCTCACAGATGGTCATCGATTGTCAGAATTTCAGTACACTGTTCTTGGAGGCATGAAAATGGGCCCGAGATTCAGACAAATGGGTGGTACCAACCAACGAAGTCAGCTTAGATGATGTGGTCCAGATTATGGCAGAATAATTCGGGCAAACCAATAGCATTTGCAGTATCATCGGGTTACTTGACACTTTGAAGCTACAATGGCGCTTGGTCCCTTCAATCATACATATCCCCACATAATGGGAGAACTTGTATGAAGAAGCCGTTGAAGTTGTGGAATGCATCAACTTTACAAGGAAAGACAAAATTGTTACCACCGAATGGGGGGGGGGGGGGGGAAATTCAAAGATTCGAGCGAAGAACAAGCCTCAAGAAGAACTAGCCCAGTAATCGACATATATGGGATGATATCATTTGAAGAACTCCTCGGTGAAATAAACATGGTGGCAGAACAACCTGAGATTGACGGGGAAACGGGATTCATGTTCTTTCCTTCTTCAGTAAATCACATGACCAGATCATGGAGACATTACCAAGTTCCAAACTCACTACCAGCAAATGACAAGGGGAAGAGAGTTGAAAACCTTCCTATGCCAGAGATGACCATTGAGGAGAGAAAGATCCTCGATCAACTGAAGAAAACTCAAGCTAACATCACTCTATGGGGACTTTTCATGTCTTCCCAGCTACACAGAAATTCTTTAATCAAATTACTCACTGGACCCATAATTCCTCCCTCTACCACACCAGAAGAAGCGGTAAATCTGGTCGGATCCTTGACCTCTACCCGAATGCTATCATTTTCTGAAGAAGAAATCCCAAGAATTGGGCTGAATCACAATCATGCACTCAATATCTCCGTCGAAGTTATGGGGAAGGCCGTGCCACTCTCCCTTGTCAATAACGGATCCGCCTTGAACGTTTGCCCTCTGAGAACCTTCAAGTGTTTAGGCCTGAAAGAAAGCAACCTCGCTCCAACCTCCGCCTCTGTACGTGCCTATGATAATACCCATCGTGAGGTGATGGGATCCATAAAACTTGTAATAGGGGTTGGCCCTATAAACCCCATTGTTGAATTCCAAGTCATAGACATCCCATCTTATTTCAACCTGTTGCTCGGACGCCCTGGCTCCACAATATCAAAGGTGTGTCTTCCTCACTCCATCAGAAATTGAAGTTCTTTTCCTACAAGTGAGTCATCACCATTTTGGGCGACAACGAAAATGCCGAGGGGGTAAGCACCAGCAGTCCAATTCTCGAGATACATCATGGGTCAAATGATATGCTCCTATCAAGATTCCAAGTTGATCCACTCCTACTCCCGGTAGGGGACGGTTTCAAAGACAGGGTTTGTCCAGAATATGACCCTCATGGCAATGTCAATGTGATTCAGATGTTCAGAAACATGCACTTCATGCCCGGACTGGAGCTAGGGCAAAGGCAGCAAGGGATACTTGAGCCCATCGAACTGAAGAAAGCTTTCCCTCCTTGTGGCTTGGGGTATCAATAATTAGAATAAGATCTCAGAATGATCCACCAGTCTCGACCAAAGAGAAGATTAGACTGCATCCGAACTATCTTAAGAGACTCCTTGAATGGACGATTCATCAAAGAAGGTGAAGACTTACCCTTTTGCGGTTTTCCAGAACCATGGTATGACCACACAGACAAGAAGATGAGGCCAGGAATGGAGATGTTTTTCCCCAGATAGATACCCATGGGCCAAAAGTTTCCAACACCACATATAACTGCTCATCAAAGATATCTAAGTGATTGAGGAAAGTGATTCCGAAGATTCCTTCAACTTACAGATACTGGGGCTGGCACTCTGCATGGTTCATTCAGGCACTACATCAATGGAACCATCCCGTCTGATTAAAGCTGCTGATACACCTCTCCTCAACTGGCATGCTGCGCCAGTTCTACCTCTTGAAATCTCCCTTAACCCCAATGTTTACCCTATTTCTTCTTCTATTATCTATCCTTGCTCAAATGTAATCGATACCTCTTTTGATGAGGTTCTCAATGTTGTTTTTCCTATCAATGAAATAAATGAAGATTTTGAGTATCTTGCTGTGCCTTACATTAACTGCTTGAATTCTAATCAAACTTTTGATGATATTGATTTTGCAAATGAACAATTCTTAACTGATCTAAATAAGGTTAATAATAAACAACATAACCGCGTTCAAATTAATGAAGAAGAGACTGCTGTTATTAATCTCGTATCTAGTAGCCAACTGCGCGAGATTAGGATAGGGGCCACCCTTGATGAGTATGAGCGTACACAAATCGAAGAACTGATGAAGGAGTTCGTGGATGTCTTCGCATGGTCCAATGATGAAATGCCCGACATCGATCTGGAAATAGCTCAGCACGAGATCCCCACTCTCCCATATTACAAGCCAGTTAAACAAAAATTGAGAAAACTCCGCACCGAATGGTCGCTCAAGGTCAAAAAAGAGGTGGTCAAATAGTTAAACGTGGGTTTCCATCGAGTGATTGAATATCCCACATGGCTAGACAACATTGTACATGTGTCGAAATCAGGAGGGAAGGTTCGAATGTGTGTAGATTACCGAGATTTAAACAAAGATTCTCCCAAGGATGATTATCCGCTACCCAATATCGACATGATCGTGGACAACACAGCCCGTCATGCTCGATAGTCATTCATCGACGGGTTTGCTGGATACAACCAAATCAAGATGCACCCCGACCACCAAGAACAAACCGCATTCATCACCCCATGGGGAACCTTTTGCTACACCGTTATGCCATTTGGTCTCAAGAATGCTGGGGTTACCTACCAAAGGGCTACCATAACCATCCTGCACGATCTGATTCACAAAGAAGTCGAGGTTTATATGGATGATATGATTATCAAGTCCAAAACTAGAGAAGGTCATATTCCCGCTCTCCGAAAGTTCTTCGAACGACTGCGACGGTATCAGATGCGACTTAATCCACATAAGTGTGTCTTCGGTGTTATATTGGGAAAACTCTTGGGATTCATGGTCAGCAAAAAGGGGGTAGAAGCAGATCCTGTAAAGTTGAAGGCCATACTTGAGATACCACCACCCCGAACAGATAAAGAAGTTCGAGGTTTTCTTGGGAAATTGCAATACATCAGTCGGTTCATCAGCCAGCTAACCTCCATCTGTGAACCAATATTCAAGCTCCTCCGAAAGGATTCAACCAAGATTTGGAACGAGGCCTGCCAAGAAGATTTTGACCGAATCAAACAATACCTGACCCAACCTCCAGTGCTCAGGCCACCACAGTCTGGTCTCCCTTTTCTCATATACCTAACCATAACCGACACTGCAGCTGGGGCTTTGCTAATCCCAATACCTTGAGGATTCCCATAAAGAAAGAGCCATCTATTACGTCAGTCGCAAGTTGGTCGGGTATGAGGTCAATTACACTGCTTTAGAAAAGGCATGTGTCGTACTTGTCTGGGTCACCCAAAAGTTGCGACACTACATGCTCGCCTTTCCCATCAAACTTGTATCCCGAATGGATCCCATCAAATACCTGCTTGAGAAACCCGCCTTATCCAGCCGAATGGCCCTATGGTTGATGCTCCTAACCGAGTTCGATATCGTGTATGTCACACAGAAAGCTGTTAAAGGAAGAGCCATCTCTGAGTACCTCGCCGATTACCCCATAGACGAAGCAGATGTCCAGATCTCCGAATTCCCAGATGAAAATATCCTCTGCACCACTCAAGATCGCCTTCGATGGAAAATGTTCTTTGACGGTGCTGCCAATAAAAAGGGATATGGCATTGGGATACTTCTGATCGCCCCAGATGCCTCCCACACTCCCATTGCCATTAAATTGGATTTCCCTTGCACCAACAACATGACAGAATACGAGGCATGCACAGTGGGCCTCCAAGTTGCTCTCAAGAAAGGTATTTAATACCTTGATGTCTACGAGGATTCTGCCCTTATCATCGATCAAGTGCTCAGAAAGTGGAAAGTCAAGGACGAAAAGCTCCAACCCTTTCATGCCTAATCAGAAGAGTTAGACTCCCAATTTTGAGAATTCACCTTCCATTACCTACCCCGAGCAAAGAATAACCTAGTCGATGCTCTCTCCACCTTGGCCTCCATGGTCGACATGCCCGAGGGAATAACAATGACCCCCTTCCTAGTTCAAAAGCAAGACAAACCGACCCATTACTACCATATTGAGTTTGTCTCCACTGAAGATCCCGAACTAGCCGATTGTTGGTACTATGATATCTGGTGCCTCCTCAAACATGGTAGGTATCCCGAGAGTTCCAACAAGAAAGATCGAATGACCTTCCGAAGACTGGTTGCCCAGTACATCATCTGTCATAAAGTCCTACTCAAGAGGAATTTCGATGGAACTCATCTACACTGCATCACAGGGGCTGAGATTGAGAAGATAATGTAGAAATCCACAGCGGGGAATGCGGACCCCACATGAAAGGTCACATGCTTGCCAAGAAGATCATCCGACAGGGATACTACTGGACCACCATGATCTAGGATTGCACCGCCTATGTCCGGAGGTGCCTCAAATGCCAACAATTCTCCAATCTTCAACACGTGCCTCCGCGAGAGCTATACAACATGACCTCTCCCTAGCCGTTCTCCACCTGGGGTATCGACATCATAGGGAAGGTTACACCAAAGGCTTCAAACAGACATGAGTTCATCCTAGTCGCCATCGATTACTTCACCAAATGGGTTGAGGCTGAGTCATACGCAGTGTTGAATGCCAAGAAAGTGGCCAAATTCCTCAAGAAAAATATCATCTGTCGATATAGGGTCCCGCACGAGCTGGTATCAGATAACGGGTTGCATTTCAAAGTAGAGGTCACAGAAGTAGTCAACGAGTACGGGATTCATAGACACAAATCTTCTCCCTACCGGCCTCAGACCAATGGTGCAGTTAAAGCCGCCAATAAAAACCTCAAAGCCATCATCAGCAAGACGACCAAAAGTTATAAGTATTGGCCCGATCGGATCCCATACGACCTCTAGGGCTATCGAACCTCAATCTAAACCTCTACTGGGGTTACCCCTTACTCCCTGGTCTACAGCATGGAAGCAGTCCTACCTGTGGAGCTGAAAATACCCTCGCTACGCGTTATGCTTGAAAGCAAAGTTAGTTAAGAAGACTGGTACCAAAGCCGTCTTGATGAGCTAGCCCTCCTAGATGAAAGAAGATTAAAAGATCTTTACCACATACAGGGGTACCATCGCCGAATAGCGCGATCATTCAACAAGAAAGTCAAGGACCGCGGTGTCCGGGAGGGGGATTTAGCCCTCAAGGAGATAATAGAACCCATCTGGGACCCAGAGGGAAATTCAAGCCCAATTGGAATGGCCCCTACATTGTGAAGAAAATCTTATCCGGCGGTGCCGCCATGCTCACTGATCTAGATGGGGAAGATATGGCTTGTCCAGTCAATCTGGACCGTCTCAAGAAATTTTACACCTAGTCCGAAATCTCGGCGCGCTACGACTCTTTTCATCCCCCTTCTATTCTAAAAAAAAAAACTCTTCATTTCCCTCTACCCAGAACTACGTGGGCCTGATCCTCTGTAAAAATTATTTTCAAACAGATAAAGACATTTTCAAAAAAAAAAAACAGAGGTACGTAGGCAGCTCATGCACCTCACATGAGTGCGGCCCTTTCTTTTTCACAAAAAACTATTATTTTCTTACCTACGAGAACGGCGGTACATTCTAAAAATATTTGAACAAAAGGATTATGTATGCCTTAGCGATCAGTATAGATAATTCAAAATATAAAAATTCATCGAAAGGCACAGCTAGGTGATCAGAAACTTGTTTATTTTATTAATAAGAAAGTTCAGCACGAATTACATAAGAAAAAGGAACGGATAACTTCCTTCCCCCTACCACCATAAAAAGCCTAATAAATCCCCACATCTATTACACAAATAAACTCCCCACGAGTCCTACCCACAGCTACCAGAGGATCCTGCACCTTCATCATCTACATACGGAGGTCCCCAAGTTTCCCCTGCCTGAATAGAGTGCCGTAAACATTCTATGGATCGATGAGCCTTAACCATCTTAGAAAAGACCACAACACCCCCTTCCATGGTGTTAGATAAAATAAACCATCTTTGTCCAGTCTCTACTGCCAACATCTTGCTGACTACTTTCCTCCACAACCACTTCATATAATCTATAGGGACATGCCAAACCTTCCCGACAGACTGAGAGGGACGGGTCGACGGATGCCGATTTTCCCACAGAGACCCAAGCAACAGACGCAGGCGCTCAATCAAATCTTCTACCGGAAAGAAATTTGAGGTCCGAGGGGGCACAACCTGCGCCCAGCCTAATTGGCGCAAAAGCCGCCAAGGAAAATAAAAAGAGGTATATCTGAGACCAACCAGCCGCACATATGAGTACTCTCCTAGCTCCAGAATGGGCTGCAACGGCCCCCACCAAGGCACTGACCAATACAGCCCACGAGCCCCATGATCCACAAGCCAATTCTCCCAGTTTTCAACGTATAGGCCAACACTGATGAAGTAGCATGAAAAGAAGTTGGGCACGGACGACAAGGGATATTCTGGAGGAGTCACCAAGCGAAATCTTTCAGACAACCACATGAACAGCATCACAGGGCTACCCCTCAAAAATTCAGAACGACCTTCTCTCCAGGCATCTAGGCCATTCAGAGTCTCCGTCAATATCACTACCGCAGGATTGCGATGGTATGACATCCATGAAGTAATGGATGCAAGTTGTGGGTTCACTTGCACCTCCCCAGTCACCAGTAGCAATTTTGACACTAGACCCAGAACCACGGCTCCAGCATAGCCAGCATCACCTACTTCCCACAAATGCATGGACCGCAGCACCGCCGGGAGGGAGATCATTCCTCCAGTAACCAATGATATGGCCGTCGAAGGTGAAATACGAAGAAGCCCATCCAACAAATCCCTAGGAGAGAGGGAAAATTCGGGCAAAGCCGCAGCAACACTGGGATTTACACCCAGTATGGCAGAAAATTCCTCGTAGGTAGGACAAACTTCTTCCAACCCAAAGCGTAATACATGGTCTTCGGGGTACCAGAATTGTACCGCCACCATCAGCATATTCCACTCAAAAGGCCAATTGCGCCACAAGGAGACTTGACGCATGTTGAAAGAATCATAGTCGACATTATAAGTGCACATAGCTTCCAAGTCTTCGAGGTAACTAGCAAACTCAATGCTACCCAGGAGAGCCATGTTGTAAGGCTAAGAGATGGTGGGTAAGTAGGTAAGAATGCAAAGGTGTGATGAAAACACTCCACCCTTCCCCCTTTTTATACTTTAGAACCCTCACAAGAGACATAATCCATGCAGAAATCGAAGGGAATCCTACCTCACAAGGTACCAAAGGTTGAAGAGGATACCAATCAAAGCCTTCAATTGACGGGACTAGAATGAACTGCCGCTAGGCAGGTCAGGGTGCTTGCCGATCGGTAACCCCCCCATTTTTAGAAATTTCCCTTTTTTCCTCTTTTGTCAAATCGATAAAACTCAATAAAATTAAATTGATATTCTCAACAGAATTTCAAAATCCCTTTAATTTCCCCTTATTAATAAAAAACTTTCCTTCAAAAAAAAAATTCCAAAATATTCCTTTTCACGGTCTCAGCAACAAAGTAAAAAGCGCATGTGCATACATTCATTCATCATCAATAAAAGATAAATAAAAAACTCCATTGCATTGCATATATTTGTGTTATGTGTTGCATTAGTTTTATAGGAAATAAAAAGAAAAGCCAAAAACAATGGGACTCAGCCCGAACCCACTCTCTCTCTCTCTCTCTCTCTCTCTCTCTCTCTCTCTCTCTCTCTCTCTCTCTCAGGAGCTTCCACCCCTGCGACGTGCTCTCTTTCCTCTACGGCGAGACGACGTGCCACCACTACCGGAGCCCGAGTCCTCTCCGGACGAAGCAGACGGCACCAAGCAAGAAGGGACAGGAACTGCTTCCCGAATATGGGAAGTCATCGAAGATATCCAATGTCTGATGTCCCTTAGCCAAGTGGTCGATACCCAGAGTTGTTGCAAGAAAGAGCGAAATCAGTATCAAAACAGAGATGACCAAAACAGAAAAGAAGGAAAGAGAGGAACAGAAAGGTATGCTGCAGGTCGGAGGACTTCCTCTGTCAAACCCAACTCCTCCGGATCCACCGCATGAGGACGGTGCAACATAGGAACCACCCCTCCATCACCCCGCTGAATGTTTTATGAAGGGGTATGCAACCGCATAAAAGGAACCTCTGAAGTCGCAGCCGTATGCCGACGGACCACCGCCGCTGTGGGAAGACCCCACCGCCAGACTCGAAACCACCGGAGGGAAAGGCATGGCATTATATATGCTGGGCGCCATCAACCAGCTCGTCACAAAGTCCATATAGTCATACAGCGCAGCCGTATCGGTGTACAACAAGTAGGACTCGCCAATCATCACTACGATCCTCTCATCCTCCGACAGCAGTCGCTCCCACCTTATAGACATAGAAGGCTGCACAGGTGGTACCACCACCTCCTCCTCAGTAATCTGACGAACCACCCGCTCCCCGAGGTACCAGGAATGGCCGAACGCATGCGCCAGCAAACGCCTCTTCAGCGCGTTCACCCCGGTCGCCCCCGCATCCTGAATAGCTGTCCCCCAGGGATAAAAGGTCACCTGAAAATCTCCAAGCAGGCATAAATCAATACAAGATCAGAAGGTGAAAAAAATAAGACTGAAATGGAAAGAGTCTTACCCTACCACTGGTCAGGTCATTCAAGACCTGACGCACCACCTCCAGAGAGAGAGATCCCTTCGACTGTCGATTAGCCTTACGCCATCGATACAATTGACAGAAGTCCCCAACAGTGTCTTCCTTCAAGGCGATCAGCGAGGTATTGCACCCAATCACCTCATAGAACCACGTCTAAATTCACAAGCAAAAAGAGAAGCGTAAGGAAAATGTGAATGCATGAAAGTAAAATGCGAGTGCTTGAAAGGAAAATGCGGATGCATGAAAGGGAAATGCACAAACTAAAGAATACCTCAAGAAGGTACATCACCCCAGTAAAGGTCTGCCGGCAGCACCGGCTGAATGCATCCAGAGAAAAGTAAAGGGTCGCCAAGGTCAGACTCCCCCAATCATAGAAAGGGATGTTCGAAAACATCCTCAGGTACGGTAGAAACCATAAATGAACGATGTCGCCGCTCGACGCCACCATGAAGCCTCCTAACACCAGCAAAATGAATAACCGGGCCATCTGCCTCACTTGCAGCCCATCCTCCACATCAATCACCTTGCTCAGCAGAACATCCTTCAGCAGGGACAGCCGGATAGAATCCCCAGAAACTATCCTCCCTACATCACCAAGTGTCACACGCACTACCTCCGGTCTCACCCGTAAAGAGCGATCCACCTCTATCTGCTCTCCATCTCAATCTAGCCCCAACAGCTGCTGCACGTCTATGGGAGTCACCGTCATCTCCCCGAATCCAAAATAAAAGGTGTGGGTAGTGTCCCACCACCTCTCTCCTAAAGCGCACAGGACCGCTGTCAAACGAGGCATCTCATCCAGAGCAGATGCCAACCACCCAAAAGTCCATGCCCGGGAGGCACCCCTCCTAAATTTCGTACAGAAATTCCCAGAAAATACCAGAAAGCCTAAAAAAATCCTCGAAAAATCCCAGGAAGGATTTAAAGCCTTTATACCAAGCAAATTTCGCATTCCCTCAAGAAAAACCTCTCTTCCCCAGCGGAATCCTCAAAAACCAAGTGAAAACTCCTCCCGGCAAAGCTCCGGAGGATCTCTAAGGGTCACCTGATCACTTCCACAACGAAATTCTCTTACAACACCCAAAATAGGTTGTTCCCCCTACGAGGTCTCCTCAAAGCCTCCCCAGCTATCAGCTCATTAGCTCAGATCAAAATCATAAAGCTCTTTCTCCAGCAGAATCAAATCCAATCTTTATCCATTTTTGGGTCAGAATTGGCCCCGATCTTGGATCGTCACCTGAGTTAGGTTAGAATTGGCCTCGGTCCTTGGTCGTCACCACTCTTGGGTCAGAATTGACCCCGGTCTTGGATCGTCACCTGAGTTTGGTCAGAATTGATGTCGGTCCTCGGTCGTCACCACTCTTGAGTCAGAATTGGCCCCGGTCTTGGATCGTCACATGAGTTAGGTCAGAATTGACCTCGATCGTTAGCACTCTTGGGTCAGAATTGGCCCCGATCTTGGATTGTCACCTGAGTTAGGTCAGAATTGACCTCGGTCCTCGGTCGTCACCACTCTTGGATCAGAATTGGCCCCGGTCTTGGATCGTCACCTGTATTAGGACAGAATTGACCTCGATCCTCGGTCGTCACCACTCTTAGGTCAGAATTGACCTCGGTTATTAGATCTTCACCCTATGCCTGTAGAATTGGCTTTGACCCGCATAATTGGTCACCCTCATCACTTAAGCCCGCAGATTTGGCTTTGACCCGCAAAATTGGTCAACCCCCCAACACCACTTCAGGTCCTCAGAATCGACCTAAACCTCTGATCTTCATTCATCCCCAGCACACTCCTTAGGTCCACAGAATCGGCCTCGACCCTCTGAATCGGTCATACTCCTTCAAAAGCATCATGTGGTGTCTATTCGACGGTCATAATTTGTTCCAAACTCACCCGTTGAGGGGCTCTATAAACACCCCATTATGTTACCCCCTAACTCTCCTTAGGTCCCTAGTACCTCCCTCCATCTCTACAAACCTAGGTCATGTCCCGAGTACTGACCTAGAGGCCATCGGGAGCTCCCGGTCTCTGTTTGACTAAAATATCAAACTCTTCATCTCGATCGAGATTGAATGAATCTTCAAAGTGCACTGAATACCCTTTCTAACGGTCTGCCCTGTGTGCGATTTTGACTTACCATGCGGACGAACGGTCCATTTGTGTTAGAAACTTGACCTAGAGGCCACCGGGCGCTCCCGTTCTCTATTTGACCTATGTTAACTCTTCAACTCGACTGAGGCTAAATGAATCTTCAAAGGGTACTAAATAACCTTTCCAATGGTCCATCCCGTGCGCGATTCTGACTTTCCATGCGGATGAACGATCCGTTAGACTCCGGGAGGTCATCGAATGCTTCCCGGGCCCGGTTGGCCAAAGTCAACTCCCCAAACTGGGTCAACCTCTTTGGAATGTCGAAGTACATCTCCTAACCTTTCCAACGGCTGCCCCGTACGCGATTCGGACTTACCATGCGGATGAACGATCCGTTTGCGTCCGGACGATTCCCCATCCAATGGACCGACAAACGCTTCCAAGATATATTTGACCCAAAGTCAACTCTCGAACCCGAGAACGGTCCAAGGAATTTTGAAGGTCTCTGAATTACCTTTACAACGGTATGCCCCGTGGGCGATTCTGACCAAGGATTTTCCTTCGGCGGCCGATTTTCCGAAAAAGCCTGAAGCACACTGCCAAATGGCAGGTTCCAGACCCTACCTATCGGCAGGTGCCGATAGGCTGGAACAGGTCTATGACGATCAGCAGTGACCTGAGCCTATAAAAGGAGGCCTTAACCTCATTTACAGAAAGAGCCCAGATCTGATAAAAATCTCTCTGAACAAATCCCAGAAACCTCTCTCGAAGGCAGCGTGATTTCAACTTCCAAATCCCCCTTTTAGTTCCACTTTTCATCATCCTTTTCATCAAACTTGGTGAATTAGCCACTCTCCATCATCATCCAAGTGCAAGGGTTGCTCTCCAACATTCAAGATCAAGCTCAAGATCTTCAAGAAGGTCCAACTTCCTCTACTTTCTCTTAAATTCTCAATAACTTATTTTCCTACTTAGCACTCTTATTATCTCATCCCACACATCCTAATATACTTTTTATTTAGTATTATTGCACATCTCTTATTTTCATATAAATAAAAAATCCCAAAAACAAAAAAAAGAGGGTTTTCTCATAAATTCCGAGTAGGGATTCTCACACTTTTTTCACAACTAAAATATTTTTTCTACACACACACACACACTTACAAATAAGAGATTCCCCATTTGGATTTATGGGATAAACCCCGCCCCTCGTTTTGTATGCGAACTATGTGGACTTTGATGCCTTTATAGGCTACGTAGGCATCTCGAGGTAAAACCCGAGACTCGAGTCCTTTTTCTCACTTTTTCTCTCATTTTCTATCTTCTCTAAATCCATTTTCCTTATATTATATATACTAGCCCTTAGTGACGCATTAATCCATATGCGTTATCGTTCCATTATAACGATCAATGTAGGGGTAATCGCGTAAATCTTATTTTCTCTAATATTATTCTTATATCTTCCTACGGACGACTCACTTTATCTTTTCCATGATACAAGTCGAGGATTCCTACCTCCATTCTATATATATCCACATGCACACATATCACGGGGGGAAACAAAAGGAAAATAGCAAATATTTATGAGAGACCGAAAGGGCGGAATGGGTGCCTAACACCTTCCCATTTTGTAACTAAGCCTCCGAACCCTTCTCGAATCATTTTGGTTTCGCACGCACCAGTATGTCTTTGGATGCCATCCTTCGGGGTGGCTTCCCCTTTTTTCTTTTGTCTGTTTTGAGTAAAATAGACCGGCGACTCTGAATCTCTCTACATTTTTACACCACATCTCAAACGACGCCGACCGAAGCGCTCCCGAGAGGGATGCGCGGGACCCGAGGATCCTTTCCTCCACGCACCCGCCCACACGGCGAGGATCGGGGATGGCCACAAGGTGTATTCCTTAATTTAAAATAAAATGATTTTGACATATTTTGTTGTCTTTTGATATTTTTTCATTTGAATTATCTATACCATATATAATCCTTTTGTTCATGTAAATGATGAGATGGACCGTAGTTCTTAAGGGTTAGAAATAAATAGGATTTTATGAAAAATTAAGGACCGCACCCATGTGTGTCATATGGGCTACCTACATACCTCTGAGGGTTTTGAAAATGTGTGAGCTTTATTTTAAAAATAATTGTTTTGAGAGGACCAGGTCCCACATAGTTCCGGGTAGGGGAAATGAAGAATATTTTTTTTATAATAGAAGGGGGATAAGAAGAATCGTAGCGCGTCAAGAATTGTGATTAAGGGTAGAATTTTTTGAGATGATACAGATTGATTGGACACGTCATCACTTCTCCATCGAGGTCTGTAAGCTTAGCAGTGCCGCCTGGCAGAATTTTCTTCACGATGTAGGGGCCACTCCAATTTGATTTGAACTTCCCTCTGGGTTCCCAGACCGGTTATATAATTTCTTTGAAAGTCAGGTCTCCTTCTTGGACACCGCGGTCCTTGACTTTCCTATTGAATGATCGTGCGATCCGCCAATGGTACCTCTGTATTTGATATAGAGCCTTAAGTCTTTTTTTATTCAAAAGTCAGAGTTCGTTATAGCGGCTCTGATACCAATATTTTTTGCTAACTTTTCTCTTAAGCACGACCCGTAAGGTAGGTACTTCTAGATCAATGGGGAGAATGTCTTCCATGTCGTATACTAGAGAATAAGGGATATTCCTAGTGGGTGTTCTGATAGAGGTGCGGTAGCCCTATAGGGCGTACGGTATGTGATTATCCTGAATTCCATCATCTTGCTAATGATGGGCTTGAGGATTTTTTTTTACGGCTTCAGCAACACCATTGGATTGAGGCCGATAAGGAGAAAAATTATATTTCTGAATTTCGTACTTGTCATTCTGTGATCTTGGCTTCGAATGGGAGCCCATAATCTGACACTAACTCATGAGGAATCCTGTATCGGCAAATGATGTTCTTTATAATAAACTTGGCCACTTTCTTGGCATTCAACACTTCATATAACTCGTCTTTGAACAATTTGGACAAGTAATCAATGGCAACAGGTTGAACTTATGATCATTTGAAGCTTTGTAATCGACCTTTCTTATGATGTCAATGCCCCAACTGAAGAAAGGCCATAGAGAGGTCTTGTTGTATAATTCCCGAGGAGGTAAGTGTTGGAGATTGGCAAAGTGTTGGCACTTCAGGCATCTTCGAACATAGGCATGTGAATATTAAACTATGGTAGTACCATAGTAACCTGGATGGATGATCTTCTTTGTAAGCATGTGCCATTCATATGGGGCTCACATTCCCTGTTATGGATCTTCTGAATCATTCCTTCAATATCAGCCCCTGTTATAAATGCAAATGGGTTCAATCGAAGTTTTTCTTAAAAAGTGTTTTGTCACATATGATTTATTGGGCATCCAATTTGCGAAGGGTCACACGGTCTTTCTCATCTGCATCTTGGGGATATCTACTATGTTTGAGGGGGTGTTCAATGTCATAGTACCATAATTAGACCATTTCGAGGGGGGGTCTATAACGAGCTCCATGTGGTAGCAATGGGTAGGCATAACCTATTTTTAAACCAAAAAGGGGCCTTTGTTATACCCTCGGGTATGTCGACCAGGGAGTCTAGGGTTCCAAGAGCATCAGTCAGACTGTTCTTTGAGCGAGGAATGTAATGGAAGGTGACATTTTTGAACTAGGAGGCAAGCTCTTCTAAGTGGGCATAGAAGGGTAGGAGTTTCTCGTCTTTTACTTTCCATTTTTTGAGAATTTGGCCTACAATGAGGGTCAAGTACCCATAAATGTCTAGGTTCTTTATATATTTTTTTAGGGCGGTCTTGAGGCCTACGATGCATGCCTCCTATTCAGTCATGTTACTGGTACAAGGGAAGTTTAGCTTGATGACAATGGGTGTGTGGGAGTCATCAGGGGAGATCAGGAGTATCCTAATACCGTATCCTTTCTTGTTGGAAGCTCCATCGAAGAACATCTATCATCTGATATCCTCCTGAAAGGCACAGAGAATGTCTTCATCTGGAAATTTAGAGACCCAAATGTCAGTTTCTTCCATGGGATAATCAGCAAAGTAGTCCGAGATGTCCTTCCCTTTAATGGATTTTTGTTTAACATACACAATATCGAACTCGGTTAGGAACATCAACTAACGAGCCATTCATCTTAATAGATAGGGTTTCTCTATCATGAATTTTATAGGATCCAGTCGGGATACAAGTCTGATGGGAAAAGGAAGCATGCAGTGTCATAGTTTTTGTGTGGCCCAGACTAAGGCGACACATGTTATCTCCAAAGTAGTGTAATTGACCTCTTACTCGACCAATTTTCAACTAGCGTAGTAAACGACTCTTTCTTTGCGGGATTCTTTAATATATTGGGCTAATAAAGGCTCTGCTGCAGTATGAGTGATAGTTCGGTATAAGGGGAGGGGGAGATCTAGTTGCGGAGGCATGAGTATAAAAGGCTGAGTTAAATATCGCTTGATTCGATCAAATGATTCTTGGAAGTCCTCGTTCCAGACTTTAGTTGAATCATTGGGAAGAAGTTTGAAAATGGGTTCACAGATGGAGGTCAGTTGGCTGATGAACCGAGTGATGTATTATAATTTATCTAGGAATCCTCGGACTTCCTGCTCCGTTCCGGGTGGTGGAATTTCAAGTATGACTTTCAATTTGGTAAAATCCACTTTAATTTATTTATCACTAACCATGAACCCAATACTTTTCCTTTAGTGATGCCGAAAATGCATTTATGTGGATTTAGCCGCAATGGTACTCTCGCAGTCGCTCGAAGAAATTTCAGAGGGCGAGAATATGACCTTCCCGAGTCTTGGACTTTATGATCATGTCGTCAATATAAACCTCAACTTCTTTATGAATAAGGTCATGCAGGATAGTTGTGGCAGCCCTTTGGTAGGTGAACCGACGTTCTTGAGCCCTAATGGACTGAAGGTGTAGCCTAAAGTTACTCGGGGGGTAATTAAGGTAGTTTTCTCCTGGTGGTGAGGGTGCAACATGATTTATTTACAACCAAAAAATTCGTCAACAAATGACTTGAGGGCATAACTGGTTGTGTTATCCACGATCATGTCGATGTTTGATAATGGGTAATCATCTTTCGGGGATGCTTTGTTCAAATCCTGATAGACGACGCACATGCATACTTTTCCTCCCAATTTTGGCACGAAAACGATGTTGGTAAGCCATGTAGAGTATTCGATTATGCGAATAAAAACTACATTATGCTATTTGACATCCTATTCTTTGACTTTAAGTGGCCATTTCGTTTAGAGTTTCCTTAACTTCTGTTTGAGTACTTTTCATTTTGAGAATGTCGGGAGTATTTTTGGGTCAATTTCAGGAATGTTGTTGTAGGACTACGCGAAGATGTCTATGAACTCTTTCTACATCTTTTCAAATTGTGCGCACTCATGCTTGATAAGGTTAGACCCTATCCTAATCTCGCGCTAGTGGCTATTAGAATCGAGATTAATAACAACGGTCTCATCATTATTATTTTGAATGGGGTTATGTTGTTTATTTTTTTCCTTATTGAGACCAATTAAGAATTGTTCATTTGAAAAATCATCATCATCAAAATTTTGATTAAAAAACAAAATAATGTAAGTTACAATAAAATCCTCATTTATTTTATTTTCAGGGAAAACAACATTGATAACCTCATTAAAAGAGGTCTTAATTGCATTTACATTAGGTAAAAGAGAAACAAAAATAGATGCAGAGATTGCTTGGATAGGATAGACAACATAGACTGCGCTTGAGCAATAGGACTGGGATAGCATGTCAGCTTAGGAAAGGGATATCAACAGTATCTTGATGGATGGGTTTGATGGTATAAAATCTTTGTGGATCGTGCAAATATTCATCCCGAGTGTTTGCATGTCAAAGGATTCTTCGACGTCACTTTCCTCGGAGTTCTCAGTGATTGTCATGGTTTTCCCAGTCAAAGGCTTCGCTTTATGTTTTAAATCTCCATCCTAAATGTGGTTGTCTTGAAAGAAGATCTCCAGCCCCAGTTTCATCTTCTTGTCAATGTGGCCATACCACGATTTACGAGAATCCGTAGAAGGAGAAGTCTTCACCCTCTTTGATAAATATTCCATTCAGAGGGTCTCCTGAAACATTCTTTTCATTCTCTAGTAATTTTTTTAGTCAAAGTTGGCAGAGCGCTTTGAGTTAGGCAGTGAAGGTTAGTATCCCAAACCATATGGAGGAAAGTTTTCTTTCAGGACTATGGGCTCAAGGATTCCTTGATGATGTCATCATATCCCTATTCCAGGCGTGAATTGCATGTTCTTAAACATCTGAAATACATTGACGTTGTCGTGAAGAATGTATTTTGTAAAGACTCGGTATTTTACATTGTCCCCCGTTAGGACAGGGAGTGGATTAATTATGAAACCAGTGAAGAGCATGTCATTGGTCCCATACTGAATCTCCAAAACTGGATTGTTAGTCTTAGTATTGTCAGTACTGTTGTCGTCCCCTAAAATGGTGATAACCTGACATTTGGCAAATAACTTCAGTTTTTTCTGGAGAGAAGAAGATAATCCTCGAATACTATGGAGCTAAAGGCGTCCAATGAGTAAGTTGAAGCAAGAAGGTATGTCGATGACTTGGAACTGTGTCAGAAGATTAATAGGGCCATCCCCTATTGTGAGTTTTATGGAACTCATTACTTCTCGACGAGTGTTGTCATAGGCACGCACGAACGACAACATATGTAGGAGTAAGGTCACTAACTTTCAATCCAAGGCAGTTGAAGGTTCTATATGGACAGACATAGAGAGTAGATCTATTGTCGACAAGTGATAGTGGGACCATCTTCCTAAGACTTCAATTCAGATGTTAAGTGCATAATTATGATCAAGGCTAAAATTTGGGATTTCTTCTTCAAAGAAAGAGAGGAGTCTATTATAGGTCAAGAATCTGACCATATTCACGGCTTCTTCAGGAGTAGTAGAGGGAGAGATTATGGGTCTAGTGAGGAGTTTTATCAGGGCATTCTGGTGCATCTAGGAGGACATGAAGAGTTCCTATAAGGTTATATTGGCTTGGGTTTTCTTGAGCCAATTGAGGAATTTGCATTCCTCAACAGTATTTTCTAAAATTAGGATTTTTCGAACACTCCCTTTTCCTTTGTCTACTCCAATTGACTAGAGAATCAGATCTTTATAGTACCGCCATGATCTGGTCATATGGTTCACAGAGGCGGGGAAGAATAAGAACCCCATGGATTCATCTATCTCAGATTGAATGGTTACTTTATTGATTTCTTCAAATGAATCCTCAAAAGAGATAATTCACATAAATTAGCAACAGAATTAGCTTATTCATGATTCGATTCATCGTCTAAACTATCAAAGTCATCCCGCCATATGGTGGCGATGACGTATTCTTGTCAAGAATAATAAATGCATTCAAAAACCTCAATAGCTTCTTATATAAATCTTCCCACTCAGCGAAGAAGTGCAGGAGTGAAGGGACCAGCCGCCAGTAAAGTTTTTAAGCAGTAACTCGGAGATGCCGTAAATTTTTTCAGTCTGAAAAAACACATCAGCCATGATCTGTACAACATCATCTAGATTGACTTCTTTAATGGGTAGCACCCACTCATTCGTTTCTCGAGCCCACTTTTGGGTTTACATAAATAGGCCACTGAATTTATGGTGGTTGATGGATATCTCGAATGGCAATTTCAGTCCAAACCCTTAGAGTTGGTCTAACATAACAGGTAGTTCCATGTCTCCCCTCTCAGATTGGGTGCGGAAGGTAATACAGACCCTCGTAAGGAGTGACAGAGCTTGATTAGGAAGACATGTAGGGTGTAAGAAAAAGAAAGGGCAAACATTGAGAGGTTTGGGTGAGACTATAGGGGTGACGGGTGATTTGACAGGCACAATATGGGTAGAAGGGTCGAACTCAGGGTCACCTTCCAAGAAGACGACATTCATCCCAGTTCCATGTGCTGGAAGAAGGTTGTGAGTGGTGTTAGGCTTGGGGTTAGCAGGCGAGGCGATTATGCTCGGTCTATCAGGCCTTGGATCATATTTGTGAGATATAAACATTAGCCAATGGTATGGCTTGCGACTTGGTGAAAGTCACAGTGGGCGCCGAGCTTATAGTTTTTAGGGAGTGGATTTGGTAATGGTCGAAATTCTAATAGTTTGATAATATTTTTGGTTAACAGGTCTTAGTAGACTTTGGACAGGGAGCATGGAGCATAATGTATTTTTTTTACAAGGTTGGGATGACTTTTAGGTGCCTAAGAAGTAACAGGTTGGGATACGTTATTGATGGTTGAGATAAAGGCACTAGCAGGCTTTTCATAATTTTTCAGTGTAAACTCTCGGGTCAGCTTTTTCGGTTCAAATTCCACTTTGGTGATACCTTCTTCGATTTCCACACTAGCCTCTCAGAGGACTTAGAAGTGCAGTTAGCACTATCCTCCCACATATTCTTGGATATGAGGTAAGAAATTTTTCTTCACAATGCTTACTTGTTCCTCTTCTCAGGGCCTATTGGTCATAGTGGCAACTTTGTTTCTCCACCTTCTAATAAAGCTACTGACTGATTCCCCAGGGTTTTAATTGAGCAGCTCTAGGTCTCAACGTGTGATCTCTAACTCTTCATTGTATTTGTACCGAGATATGAATTCTCAGGCCACATCCTCCCAACTATGGATTATGGATTCTTCAAGAGATAAGAACCATCGGAGATCACTTTCTTTCAAGGTCCACTGAAACATTTGGGCCATTATCTCTTTGGAGGTACCAAGAAGGGTTATGGATCGGTGATAGTTTCGAAGGTGCACAATTAGGGTCCTGCTGCCCCCGAACTTCTCGATGTCTGGAATCTTCACCTTCTCTAGTAGCCTGGCTTTGGGATAGCGAGACATATGGATATAGTCCATGTACTTCCCAAATATCTTGACTTGGTCAAACTTTTTTTATAGTAATTTGAGGTCTGCCTTGACCTTATTCAGTTCCATTTCTTTGGTATCTGTGGGTATAGGTAGATTAGCCCCTGACTGGGAGATATTTGGAATTGGGAGATGAGTCGATGGTGGCTCATTTACAAGCAGGGCGTGCAGGACATGCTGATATTCTTATGAGACCTAAACAGGCTCGGAGTCAGGGGAATCCATATCATGAGGAAAGAGGACGTCGAGTTCTTCGAGGATTTGAACTCGGTGTCGCAGCATTTTTTAGACATCGGTTTGAAGGTTGTGAATCTTAGCACTAAGTTGGGCTAGGATGTCCATCAGATCTGGCTGAACATTTAATTCTTAGTTAGTGTTCTCCACGTGGAGGTAGATACCAAATTCGATTGAAGTAGCAGAAGAAGCGACGGATCTTCGGGGTAGTTTGGCGGAAGATCAAAATCAATAGGGAGCTAGGCCACAGTCGGGTATGCGATCGACTCGAGAGAGAAAATAGTTCGAATTTATTTTTAAAGGGAAGAGGGAAAAGTTTTTGGTATTTTTGAGGAAAGGAGGACAAATATTTTTAGTATTTTGGAAGGAAGAGACAAATATTTTTGGTATTTTTGTTTTTTAAAAAGGAGGGGAATCTCAATATTATTATTATTATTATTATTATTATTATTATTATTATTATTATTATTATTATTATTACTGCTACTATTATTATTATTATTATTATAATTATTATTATTATTATTATTATTATTATTATTATTATTATTATTATTATTATTATTATTATTATTATTATTATTATTATTATTATTATTATTATTATTATTATTATTAGGTTTTCACTTGTATTAGGTTCTTCTAAATGCATGAAAAATGTTGGACAGACACGAGCAAGGGAAAATGGGGTTTAAAAATGTAAGGCACGGTATGACTTGTTTTCAGATTCACAAATAGGTCCTATTTTTAAAAAAGGCAAAATCGTGCGAAAATTCAGGCAGTATGCCGACTCGACAGAGTTTTCCATGGAAGGGTTCCCTCATTTGTCATGACTTCCACGATATACCTCTTGCCTATAAGGGCAATCGTTCATCGGTACGTGTGGAAAATCGATTTGAAATATCTGAGTACGTGAATTGCCTCACGATATACCTCGTGAGAATGGTACGTGTGAGAGTGCATTTGATATACTCGACGTCGTAATTTCGATCAAGCGGTACGATGCAGGGGGAATCGTTCGATATGCGTTATAGGTACTAGGCTAATGGAAGGTGGGAGTCATATCATTTAGGTTAACTGCGTCCCAGTGAAGTTGGCACCCATCACAAAGTGACCCCCAGTATAAGACAAAATTTTCTGTCAATATTGCCATGCTCTGCTTATGTAGTGTGCAAAAATGCATAAGTCTTAATCAGTATATTATGAAGAGATATTTTTTTATTTGCATTCTAAGTAAGGGGAGTACTTGATTAGGCATTAATTCTTTCGAATTTATCCCCTTAATTTAGGGACTTTTATCATCTTGAATAATCTAAAATATGTTGATTTATCTCATTTCCTTACTAACGACTCCTTCTAACAAGTACATCTAGTTTCGTGTATTTCTCATGAATCTTGCAGGCATTTAAAGTATCGAGAAAGAAAGAAATTGGAAGAACATTGAAGGAAATCAAAGGAGAAAATTCAAAAGCACAAAAGCATAATTTCTATCAGGAATCTAGATGAGAACCCAGAACGAAAGTTGAATACCTCGAGTCCACAAGTACTTAGGAAGAAACGGCGTCAAAATACGAGTTCCGGAGAAGAAGTTACGAGGTTTCAAAGATGAGAGAAATCAAGAAAAAGTTCTGGAAGAAAAAGTAGGGCAATTTAGACCTTTAAAATAAAAGGATCCGCACCGGTTTGGCAGCAAAAGTTCTGAATGAAAAATAGGGGTGATCTGGACCTTTTTAAAATAAAGGATCCGGACCGCCTCTACGCAGAGGCCTGACTCAAATTAGGGGGCGATCCGGACCGCCCAGCCCTGCCGGTCAGGACCGCTTTGGATTTTCTCAGAACTTCATTTTTTAAGAATTTTCTGATTGGCTCAATCTCTTATAAATTTTGGAAACTATTTATTCAAAGTTGTTACACATTAATAGGGGTTCGAAATTATTAGGTTACCAAGTAGTAGTAGAAGGGTTTTTGTAACCAAAAACCCTAGTTTTGAGCAAGAGTGAAGACTGAAGTTTTATTTTTCGAATTTTATTCAATACAAGTTATGTTTGTCTTTTAATCATTCAATTTTACTTTGATTAGTTATTTGTTTGGATTCAACACATTCTTATTCCCTATTGTCCATATAGAATGATGTTTTGCTTTTCAAAAACTGCATTTTATTTAGTTTAGTTATGTCCGAATAAGTTTTAAGGGTTGGGGTGCATGAACCCCACCTGATGTAATTCATCATGATGGAAATAAAATTTTGAATTAAAACCTTAAAAGAATCGTGTTGCGTAACTATCGCAACTGTCGTAGGACTTTTGATCTCATTTTCCCTAGGTAGCCGGGATGCTTAAGAGTGTGACACGCGTGTTAGTTAAAGTGACATCGCTTTATTCTTGCCTTCGATTTCGTATGATGTGGGATTCGTTCCTTCATATACGTAATGCTTAGGATTAATAAAAACCAAGTTCGATTAAAGTTTAAAGAAATCTAATATCTTATGATGTGAATTACTAGGGTGTGGGGGATTGTGACTCGACCTATTATTTACATTCATAGTTAATTCCTTCATATAATTGTCATATGTTCTTAGATTAGATAGACTAGTTGCACTCCAATAGCATTTAATTTAGTTGTAGTTAATTTAAATCTGCATTTAGTTCGTAAATATGCTCCTATTCAAAGCATCTTTTCGTTTCCTTTTTTAGTCAAGTTAGGATTCTCTATCTCTCCAACGTCGCCATGTCTCCACATCCTATTTCCCTGAGGATCGATACCCGTCTTACCAGGATTATTACTTGAGTGACAGGCTTGCACTTGAGCCTAGATAAGCATGCACCTTAGAACACTTTTTAAGTCGCGTCAAGTTTTTGGCGCCGTTGCCGGAGATTTAGGTAGACTGTAGGTTAGATTTAGTTAATCCATGACCTTGACCAAAAAAAAAATTAAATTAAAAAAAGATTACTACATCTCTCGGAAGCTTGTTAATGCAAAATTCACACCAAAATCCTTAAAGAACTCCTACGCGCATTCACGAAAACCCGATAGTCGAGTATAACCCAGACAACCCACATACTCCTCGCGTTCCTCAATTCTGGGTTCCACCTCCTACACCTTCAAATTCACTGTCCAATTACACTTCGAGTGACCCATCTGGTTACATTTCAGGTTACACTCCCAGCGCCCGAGTGAGGATATCGAGTCGTTAAGTGAGGGATCCATGTCACAGCACGTAAGCATAGGCGCGGGTGAGGGAAAGGCACCTTATCGACCCTTGAGAGAATTCTTGTATTCCAAGCAATCAGTCACTTCGGGCTACATTTTTCTCCCATATAACGCTGGGCAATTCCATTTTTGGAACAAAATGATCCAAATCCTTCCCTCATATCATGGAATGGAATCGAAAAATCCCTATCTCCAAATTAGGGAGTTTGAAGAGGCGTGCAAGACGTTCAGCGATCAAGTATGCACGAAATATGTGATCCGCCTCAAGCTTTTCCCATTTTCTCTCATGGATAAAGATAAGACCTGGCTATGATCTTTACCTCCCAATTCTATTATGTCATAGAATAAGTTACAATCTTAGTTTCTCAAGAAGTTCTTCCCTTCACATCAGATAAACTCCATTAAGGTTGAAATTCAAACCATCCGACAATTAGAAAATGTGCCATTTGATCGATATTTCAAGCATTTCAACGAGTTAGTTACTTCATGCCCTCATTATGGACTTGATAAATAGCAAATCATTTCATTCTTTCATAATGGGTTGAACATCAACTCCAAACAACTGGTTGAAATAATGTGTAATGGCCCCTTTATCGAATTAGACGCTAATGATGTTGAGTTCCACTTGAGTAATATCGCCGACACTACTTAAGCATGGGATACATTTGACCCTAGTGCTCATAATCGAACTCGCCAAGCGACCACCACTCCATCAGCGTCCGATCTATTCAACGTCGACAGAGACATCATGCCCATGACGAACCATCAACTCGATCAAATTGAGAAAGGTATGAGAGAGTTACTCGCTATGCGCGTAAGAGAACCAACTGGCCCCATCCACATCCTCGTTGAGAAGGTATGTGCTATTTGTGAAGCGGGACATTCAACTGAGGAATGTTCGACGATTCTCGTTTACAAAGTTATTCTTAATGAGAAGGTAAATGGTATAGGAGGATTCAAGGGTAATTTCAGTGCCCCGCACAGAAATTATTATAAACCTTGTTGGAAAAACCACCTAGGTTTTAGCTATGGGCAACCGCAAGCTGCATTGAATCCTAATTCACACGTTGCCCATCCTCCACCTCCATACTTTCAATAAGCTCCACCTATGCAAGGACATGGGTCAGCACCACCTCCTCCAGTTCCATATATCACTCCACTGCGGAGAACTCTTGAGGACACAATACACCAATTCATAAACTCCCAAAGTGCAACTAATGTTACATATGAGCGCATGTTCACCGACATAAATGTGAACATTTCGAAGTTGCAATTGTCGTTGAGTATCCAAGAGAAGGGTAAGTTTCCTGCTCAGGGCCAATGACCTCCCCAAGTTCAAACTAGTGTTAGATCTACTTTCACGTAACATCAAGAGAAATGTCAAGCCGTAACCACTCTACATAATGGCAGGGTTGTTGATTTATCACCTCCCCCACATGACACACCAAAAGACAGGGAGATTTTTTCCCAATAAGAAAGTGGTCGTATATGTCCCCTTGAAAGAGGGTGAAAAGGACGACACTAGTCAGCCCGAGATAGTAATGAAACCATCCATCGTAGCACCAGTTCCTCAACGGTTGATGCCTTCCCCCAAAGGCAATCCCCGTGATGATGTGCTAGAAGTCCTTAAGCAAGTGAAGTTAAACTTACCTTTACTCGATGCCATCAAGAAAATTCCTACTTATGCCAAAGTTATTAAAGAATTATTGACGGTAAAGAGGAGGCTTAAGGTAAAGAAGAACGTGTTTCTAGAACAAAATGTGAGCTTTGTTCTACGTAATGATTTCCCTCCAAAGTTTAAGGATCCCGGTGCACACATCATTTCCTACATTATATGAGAGAATCGAATCGAAAAATCCTTACTCGATTTAGGAGCGAGTGTAAATATCCTCCCCTACTCCATCTATAGGCAACTTGATTTTGGTGACCTTAAGCCCATAAAGATCACTATCGAACCGTGAAGATACCAAGAGGTATTGTATAGGACGTGATAGTCAAAGTTGACACTTTCTACTTCCTGGTAGATTTTGTTATTTAGGACACGGTGTCCTCTTTCGCCTTGAGTAATCATGTTACCATCATCCTTGATCGCCCATTCATATATACGGCTAATGCATTGATTAAAACTCAAAATGGGCATATGCAACTCACTTTAGGTAACATGACTTTAGAGACCAATATCTTCAACATAGCCCAGCATGTGGGGGAAGAAGATGATCTTCACACGGTAAGCCTTATTGACGAGATCGTGGAGGAGCACATAGAGGAAAACTATAGTGGATATGAGTTAGGAGATTTCCTTGTATCGAGCAATGAGAGTACAGGAGCGTACACTGATTTTGAGAAGGAGGTAGAGGAGTTGAGAGAGATACTTGATGAGAGAGCGTCAGACGAGGACATGAGAGATGTAAGTTGGGTTTCTAGATTTGAGGAACTACCACTGAGGGAGGCACACATGGTTAACTCCAGTGAAATATTTCCTAGCCTCAAATTAAAGAAACTACCCACTAATGTCAAATATGCTTATTTAGGAGAGAATGAGACATTTCATGTTGTTGTATCATCTAGCCTAGATGAAGAGAAAGAGGGTAAATTGTTAAAAATTTTGAGGAAGAACCAAAGTGCTTTGGTTTGGTGCATTGATAATTTGAAGGGTATAAGTCCTTTGATTTGTACCCATAAAATCCACCTCGAGGAGGTTGTGAAGCCCTCGAGGGAAATGCAAAGAAGATTGAACCCTACCATGAAAGAGGTAGTGAGGGTAGAAATGATTAAACTGTTGGATGACGGGATTATCTACCCAATCTCGAATAGCAAGTGGGTGAGTCCCATACAAGTTATCCCGAAGAAATCGATCATGATCGAGATTGAAAATGCTAAGGGTGAGCTAGTCCCCCAACGTACCACCACTGGTGGCACATTTGCATTGATTATCGAAAACTCAATGCGGGAACTAAGAAAGTCCATTTCCCCTTGCCATTCATTGATCAAATGCTAGAGAGAGTAGTGGGACACCCTTACTATTGCTACCTATATGGTTATTCCGGATATAACCAAATAAAGGTAGATGTTCTTGACCAAGAGAAGACGACTCACATGTCCTTTTGGTATGTTTGCCTACAAGCGTATGCCATTTGGATTGTGAAATGTGTCCGCGACCTTTCAAAGGTGCATGTTAAGTCTCTTTAGCGACATGATTGAGAGAGGACTTGAAGTATTCATGGATGACTTTAGCGTTTTTGCACCTCTTTCGATCTTTGTTTAGTAAATCTTGAGAAAGTACTTGCTCGGTGTGTGGAAAAGAACTTAGTGCTGAATTAGGAAAAATACCAATTTATGGTCACTGAGGGAATAGTTCTTGGCCACATTATCTCATCCAAAGGAATTGAAGCTGATAGAGCTAAGATAGATGTCATAGTTGAGCTACCCCCACCGAAATAACTAAAAGACGTGCATTCTTTCTTAGGCCACACGGGGTTTTATAGAAGGCTTATTAAGGACTTTAGCGCCATCTCTAGACCCTTGAGTAACCTTCTCATGAAGGACACCCCATTTGAGTGGAATGAGGCATGCCAATGCGCTTTTGACAAATTAAAAATCATGCTTATTTCAGCTCCCATCATGCAAACTCCGGACTGGTCCTTGCCATTCTAGCTCATGTGTGATGCGAGTGATTTCACAATAGGGGTTATTTTGGGCCAAAAGAAAGACAAGAAGGCTCATGTCATCTACTACACTAGCCGAACTTTAATCGGACCACAACTTGATTACTCCACCATAGAGAAAGAATTGTTTGCGGTAGTTTTTGCTTTAGACAAATTTCGTTCCTACCTCATCGGCTCACCCATTATTTGTTTCACCGACCACGCGGCGTTAAAATACCTCCTTGCAAAGAAAGATGCAATCCGTGCCTCATAAGGTGGATCCTACTCCCATAAGAATTTAATCTCTCCCTTAAAAAAAAGGAGTATAAAACGTCATTGCTAATCACTTATCCAGATTTTTGTCTGACGTATCTAACAATCCTATACCCATAGATGAATATTTTTCGGATGAACAACTCTTTGCCACCTCATCTCTTCCCTAGTTTGAGGATATAGTCAATTATCTCACCACAAGAGAAGAAGAGGTTCATTACCTAGTCACAAATGTTTTTCTATGATGATTCGTTCCTTTTTAAGTATTATGCAGATCAAATCATCTGACGGTGTGTACCGGATGATGAAATACCCAAAATAATTCAATTATATCATTCGGAATCATGTGGAGGCCATTTCTGGACGAAAAAGACGACCACTAAAATTCTCCAAAGCGGTCTCTACTGGACCATAATGTTTTGGGATGTGAGAAATTGTTGTAAAGCATGCGATAGGTGCCAATGGATGGGGTCTATCACCCGACGAGACATGATGCTATTATCCCCCATACTCATTATTGAGAATTTTGACTGCCGGGGTATTAACTTCATGGATCCTTTTCCTCCATCTTTTGGATACCTATACGTCCTTCTTGCGGTAAACTACGTTTCTAAATGAGTGGAAGCTATAGCTACCAAAATAAATGAAAATAAAGTGGTGATACGTTTCTTGTAGGAACACATACTTTCCCGCTTCGGTGCTCCGAAAACGATAATTAGTGATAATGGAACGCATTTTTACAACAGGCTATTTGAGAAGCTTATGAGAAAGTATGGAATCATTCACAAGGTTGGAATGACCTATCACCCATAAACGAATGGGCAGGCCAAGTTGGCGAATCGAGAAATTAAGAACATCCTCGAGAAGATCGTCGATCCTAACCGGAAAGATTGGTCCCTTCGGTTGAATGATTCGCTATGGGCCTATCGTACCGCATACAAGAATCCACTCGGAATGTCCCCATTCTTCTTTGTATATGGAAAGCCTTTCCATTTTCCCGTCGAGTTAGAACACAAAGCATATTGGGCCATTAAGAGGTTGAACTATGACATGGACAAAGTCGATGAAGCTCACAAAATTTGGTTAAATAAGTTAGAGGAGATACGCAATGACGCGTATGAAAATGCTAAAATATCCAAAGAAAGAATAAAACTCGAACACGATAAGATTATTCGACACAAAGAGTTTCTTTCTGGGCAAAAAGTGCCTTTCTACAACTCTCAATTTCATCTATTTCCGGGTGAGCTGCGGTCTCGATGGACTGGCCCATTCGTTGTAAAGAACGTATTCCCCCATGAAGCTGTGGAATTGGAAGATCCAAAGGGGGAAGTACATTCAAAGTAAATGGACAACGCCTAAAGACATATTTAGAGGCGTATTTAGAGGATGTCGACACCATTTGGTTATCGAACCCCGATTACAGGGTTGAGTGAGCTACAGTTGAGAGGTCATTGCACTCCCAATACGTATGGGGTAATTCTTGTGTATAGTAGAAGTGCATCGGTTAGGATAGGTAGATTAGGTTGAGTCAATAGGAGCAGATCATACTAGGCAAGTTTGGAAGCACACCGCATTGTGAGAATGCAAAATCGGGTTCATAACTGAGTTAATATCACCGCGGGAGAGCCTTAAGAGTATGTGAGTGGAGTAAAAAATTCTATAAGGGAATTATGTTGCAAATTGAGGAGCAGTCTAGACTAGGGGTGGCCATAGGCCCGAGGCCCGCCAAGCCCGCCCAACCCGCCCAATAAAAAAATAGGGCTTGGGTAAGGTAAATAAGCCCGCAAAGCGGGCTTGGCAAAATTTTATAGGCCCGATTTTTTTTCGGGCGGGCTTGGGCATGAGTTCTTAAGCTCGATGAGGCCCGGCCCGAGGCCCAAAATATATATATATATATATGGGTGGGGGGACTTCAATAAATATAAAAACGTATACCAAGTCTTTTCATATAAAGTGAGAAACTTTATATATGGACTTTGTAATATATGGAGTTTAAGACAGATTTTTATTAAAAAAATTGGTCTTTAAATAAAAAAATAGGTATTTTAATTTTAAAAAAAAAATTAATTAACATAATAGGGCCCGATCGGGCGGGCCTGGGTAAAGAGCTTTCAAATCTGGGCGGGCTTGGGATTACATAATAAGGCCCGATCTAGGCCCGAGCGGGCTTGGGATAACACTTAATTTTTCAAGCCCGGGCCTGCCCAGGCCCGGCCCACGGCCACCCCTAGTCTAGACTGCCCCTCGGCACCCGGTTCGAATCGCCTTCAAGAAATAAATTTGCTACGAATTAAGGGCCGGTCCGGATCGCCTTTGGGCACCAGGTTCGGACCACCCTCTGGTTTTCTTTGATAGCCCATAGGTGCAGCCTTTCTTCTCCCCAATCCCCTCATTTCCCTCAAATTCGTTTTCCCCATCCATACCCCCCCCCCAATTCATTTCCCTTTTCCCTCCATTCATCTTCCCTCAAATTCCAACCCTTCCCCTACCTAATACCCATCTATAAATATACACCCACCACCCTCGTCTCTTCCCCACCATCTCTTCTAAACTCTCCCCCTCCCTATACTCTAATTTTCTCTTCCCCACACATTATTTCTCCCATGGCAGACCAAGCCCGGCCCCAAAAGAATAACTCCGTCGAGTTCATCAACAACAATCGCACACACCACTCCGATTAAGAGAAACGATGTTGTGAATAGTTTTTCGGGACATCCCACAAGTTCCAAATTGAACGAGCGATGCTTTGGAAAGAGTTTCAAAATTCCATCACCAACCTCTTTGCCCCAAAGGGTTGGTGCCGCTATCTAACCGAGCCTCACAACATCGTTTGGGCAGCAACAGTTCGTGAGTTTTATGGTACTCTTATCTGCACCGCTGAATTTATCACTGAGGCACGTGTGGACGGTCAACGCATTCCATTCTCCGTCGAGACCATTGCCGAGAAGCTTGCTAAAAAAGATGTCCCAAATCCCGCCAACTTCACCTACGCCAATGCTCTTGCCCCGCTCGACAAAGATGTTTGCATCCAACGTATAGTACCTGGTGAAGTTTGGGGTCCGAGAGTCTTTAGGGTCAATCGGATGAGCGAAAAGGCACGTCTCACCTTTCAAATCGTGTGCGCCAACATATTAGAAAATTCCAATGATTCTGGCATGTGACCCCGGTAATCTACTGTCATTTATCACCTCTTTAACCGCTCCTCCTTTATAAATTTGGCACACATAATTTATTGAGATATTTTCTTTACTGCGCTATACGAAAAGGGCACACTCATCTTTCGTATGAGCGGCTCATTACATTTATTCTCGCCGACATGCTTATTTCCCCACAAGCCGCTTTTGTTCGCCTCCCAATCTCGTTTGGGCATGCCACCAGAATTAAGAGCGCGAGCCAAAGAGCAATTTTACGTGCCCACAAAGTTGAGGATTCCGATGAAGAGGAGAGAAGTGCTGAGGAGGAAGACGATGTCGAGATGGGAGAGAAAGAAGAGGAATATGATGAGGAGGTTGATTCTGATTTTGAGCTTCTTGGGACTGATTTTGATAGGCACCTCACGGCATTTGAGAAAAAAGCTAACGGGCTCATTACTCAATATACCTGGGATTAGGAGTCCAACTAGCACGCTTATCAACGTGATACGAGCATGATGCATCATCTTCAAGCTCAAATGTATCAATTGTCATTTGTTACCCAAAGTGTACCTGACAGCTCGGAGGCACTAACCTCGACCAGCATGACGGCCGAGGTAACAAGGGCTCAAGACTGATGATCAGTGATCTCGTCCAACATAAGGTCGTCTACGATCAATGTTACTAGTTACCACTCAATAAGGCAACAACCGAAGTCTTCATGACTCATGGGGTTAGTTATCCATTAGGTCGTCCATAGCCGACATCACATCTTCCTCATACACCAACCTCGGCTGGGAATTAGCCGAGGCCAGTAAGAACTCATGGGTTCAACCACCCTTTATCATCACCGTCTACCCAGCCAACGTTACAGTCATCAGCCGAGATCAGTAATGTTATATGGGAGCAATCATTTGGAAACGTCATCATCAGCCTGGGCCGACGTTCCAATTTCTCCTACCTAACCCTGGCCTACCCACCTGGTCGAGTTCATCATGAATAACCTCGGAACAAGCAGCAGTCAGACTTCACCAACCTCATACTCTTCCAGGCCGAGGTTGTACCAGACAAGGATAAGGCCGAGCATTTATAAGCATATGCAAGGATAGGAATGCATGGACAAAATCAGTTGTAACTAAATCAATCCCCTCACGTGGGGGAATATTTCATCATCATTCTCTACATGTAATAGTGACAGATGTCTTCATTAGATTGGCTAGATCATCACACACGTGCTTATTGCATGCATGGGGGGTACATTACACCCCGCAAACACTATATATACTTGTCTTCTCCTATTTTGAGGGGGATTCGAAAGGATAACCCTAGCTGAAACTCTGTTAAATTATACAATGGAGAAAGAGAGCTTGAAAGATTGTATCCATGTCCATTAGTACCTTCTTTTAGTGACCTTACTCACTCACTTGCACAATGGACGTAGGCCTAATTGGCTAAACCACTTATATATTGGTGTTCATCCTTTTCTCCTTATCTCGGTCTCCTATATTTAGCATACTCTTGTGCTGCCATTGTTATCATTGATTTGAGCTTACAAACACCTTGATGGGTGGTGTTGATTCTAGCATCATCATTCTGGAGCCGTTTGTGGGAACGAGACACTATCTCTTCCTCTTTTGTTGCTTAACCTCATCGGCGACTCTGGTGGTGAACCAGGCCTCACCCCTTACGTGGAGCTGTTTCACCATTGAATGAGGTCCTAAAAGGTACTAAGCTCATTTTGTTCATCAGCTCTTCGGCTTTAACACATGGCACCGGAGTTGCCACCACCTCCTCCACCATTTGGGGCTGGAGGACCTAGTTCCAGCCAAGCACCACCCCAGTCTGAAATGGCTGAGGTGGCTGTAGAGTTAAAGTCCTTGGCTACAACGCAGCAAGCGATGAAGGATCATTTTTCATAGCTCAGTCAAAATATGATGAGGTCACACAGGGTCTCTGACCAAGCATAAATTCTTCTGAATTTAGCCCCTTGAGTTAGTGATTTTTATATCCCGAACAAGGTAATTGAATCATTTTTATTCTATATCAATGACATTGATTGTTTCTAATAAGTACCCCGAGTTTCGTGTATTTCTGATGGATTTTACAGGAATGTAGTGCAAGAGAAGAGAGAAAGAAACCGGAAGAAAGGAAAAGAAGAAAGGAAGAAAAGTCAAAGGGCAAAAGCGTAAATTTATACCCAAAGTTCGAATTCGACGCCTAAAGGGAAGTTAAAGATCTTGATTTCACAAGAGCATCGAAAGAAACGACACTTAAATCGGAGCTCGAGATCAAAAGTTATGGCCAGTCAAATATGAAAGGAAAAAGTCAAAATGGAAGAAATTCGGACCGATCCGGTAGATTTCGGACCGATCCGAAATGACACAAATCCATTAGACCTCGGATGGATGCCAAACCGATCCGGTAGAATAAAAAAAGAACCGATCCAGTGGCTAAGAAACGGACCGATCCGAGGGTTATCCGGACCGATCCGGTCGTGTGAAATCCTGGCATTAATTATGAAGATTATGAGGTGCATAGCTGGTAAAATCTTGCTCAGCAAGCAATTCTAGTTGTCAAATTCGTGCTACTTAGTGATATAAAAGACCAAGCCCTACCTCATTCCAAGGGGGTGGAATTTGAGAGAGAGAAATTCAGAAGTTAGGAAATCTTTTCTTTGGTAGCAGTTTTCATAAACCCTAGTTGAAAGGTTAATTAATAAGAAGTTTTCTGGATTCAAATTCTGTTGCTTTTCCTGTTGCTGAATACAAGTATAAAAGTTCTATTCTCTTATTTGTTCTCTATTTTATTTACAATTCTACTTACATTTGTTTTGCAAATTATTCCCAATGATTGTTAGACCCCTAGTTTCATGTATTGGTATGAATTTGTTTTCCAGCTAAATTCTTAAGGGCTGGGGTACATGAATTCATTCCGAGGTGAATTACTTATGTAGAAAATAGAGGGTAAATTAAATATTGACCAAATCGTGTATGGAAATTATATAAACATGGCCGATCTTTTAATCTCTCTTACCCTAGGTATTTGGGATGTTTAAGAACGCTATGCAAAGTGTAATTGTCCATTCACCGCTTTGTATTTACCTTTGATTACATATGATGCAGGCTAGTTCCTTCATATATGTAATGCTTAGGATCTATAAAGACTGGATTTAGTAAAAATTTCAATTTGCCATTCTAGTATTCTATACAGTAGTTCGTTAAGGTTTGAGGGATTGTACCCCACCCTATTTTCTCTCATTTTCAAATCTAATTTCTTTACAAATCTTATTGTTTTTGTGCACACTTTATTTCATCAACAATTGGAAATCATCATTCATCTTTTTATTTCTTTGGAGGAATCATTTTAAGGTTAAATAACTATTCCTATAAACGTGTCAATTTTTAATCCCCGTGGATACGATCCCGACTTGTCAGATTATTACTAACGCGACAGGCTTGCACTTGAGCCTAGATATAACGCATTTTTTAGACAAATTCTAAGTCGCGTCAGTCTCGTCAGAGATGATTACTTCGGCGGCTGCTCAGCCCCATCCTGAAGCCAGACGACCACCCCGGGCACGTAAAAAGACCAGACTACACCTTAACGGAGGAGGGACATTACTGACCCTAGGCGTTTACGTTTGGAGAGGCAAGGACACCCTTGCCCAGAAGATAGGTATGACGATATGGAGGCAGAAGATGATCGAGAGGGTAGCTGGGAGTCGTATGAGGTTTCGAATAACATTGTACGTCCTATCCACCAAATCCGAGGTCATGGGGACAGAAGAGATGGTGGTTCCTGACCGGCAACGGTGCCATTTTGAGACCGGGTGGAAAAAGTGTGCGCGTGTAAAGTGCACAATCGTTGTGTGTTTCGCCGCCGCGATACAAAAGAACCTAAGCTACAACTACACTTGACAAGCAAGCACAGCGGTAAGTCGGGTATCGTAAGAAATCCACAGGGAGTGATTGAATTTTAGATGTTAATTGTTTTAACTACTTCTGGAATAAAAGTGGTGTAAAAGAAATAAGAAAAGGTGATGGGTGGTTATGGTGGAAAAACAAAAGAGAAGTTAACGCTAAATTAAAGGAAAGCGAGGATCGGGATCACATACACACATTCACGGGCTAAACAACTACTAATTAGAATTTCGATTCGAAAACATTTAATCGATCATTTTCAATTAAGCATAAACATCACGCAATAAGGAATTTAAGCCAAAGTTGCGAGATTAAACATTTAACGGAAAATGGTCACACGCGGATTAAATTCGGATAATCGCTATAAACACTAACGTTGCATGACAAAGAAAGTTAAACACATAATAATCCGACTTTAATACGCGAGGTTTCAATTAAATGCAATTTTACGCAAAACCTAATTTTCGAGGTTCAAACCCGTAAATGGCGAAAACGCAATCCCGAACCTATTTATCTACGGACAAATCATGAAAATAAACTAATTTAAACTAATTAAACTAATTAAGCAAGAAATAAATCAAGTAAACTAATTATGAAAGCATGAAAACTATCTTGAAAGCAAGAATAAAGGGAAAACAAGATATATTAATGTAATTAAACTCAAAGTACAACTTACAAAACAAGAGTACAAGAGAGGAGTAGGGCAAATCTCCCAAGGTTGCAAACCCTAAAATCTAAGACAAAATGAAGATCTCCCTTCAAAATGAAGAGAAAGAGAATTTATACAAAATAAATCCCATGGCAAAATTGTAAATAAAAGGGGAGAAAAACAAATATCAGCAGGGCCGAATCGATTCGGCATTGGGCCGAATCGATTCGGTTGGAGAATATCTCGAGGCTGCCAGAGGGGTGAATCGATTCGGGTGAAATCCGAATCGATTCGGAATGGTGGGAGAATCGATTCGTCTGGAATCCGAATCGATTCGGAAACAGAGGATAGAAAACTGTCTCCAACCGAATCGATTCGCAAAAGGGGCGAATCGATTCGGACCTACAGGTCTTGAATTTTTCCCCTGTTTTTGGTTGGTTTGAAATTCTCTTCCGCTCAAAAGCCCGTAACTTCTTCGTTATGAATCGGAATCGCGCACCATTCGCGGCCACGCGAAGCTAGAGAGGAGGGCTACAACTTCTGTGAGATGTCGGGACAGGTACCCAAGTTGTGAAAAGACTAAAATGCCCTCGCGCGTGCGATTGTGTACGGAACTTCACCGAAATGCATCCGAACTTCATACTAAGCATCCAAATACCTACAAAAGCTCAATTAACCCCTGCAAAATATGTTAACACAGAAATCCGAGGTTGTCTGATTAACGAGCATAAATATAGGGATTAAGATACCCAAGGGGGCTAATAACGCGTAGGTTAACGGGTGAAATACGCAATATTTGCGTCGAGAAGGACAATAGTCCCTAGCAATGAAATAGGAAACAACAAGAACTACAAGAAAACCAAAAGCAGGAGAAGGACAAAAGTATGGTATAAAAGCAATAAAAAGATAAGGCCACTTTCGCGGGCGAACGATTGCATTTAGCATATGCAATAAGCCGTTAAACCCCTAGGTTACCCTAGTGGACGAGTGTCGTCTCGTGAGGGTTTTCAGGGATGAAACCCACAAACATCATATGGTTTCCTCAAAATATGCCCAACCCAACATGCGACAAACTCAACAACAATGAAAAATATTTCAAACATGTTATTAGCATATTGAACGAATTCAAACAAAAGTCTGTTGTTATTAACAGGTTGAATGCACCTCGTAGAATTGAAACTTTAAAAGTGGGAGGGGGGAGAGCAAATGCAAAATATGATTTGGTAAAACTTAAATAAACCGGATACTAATCAAAGCAAGCATACATTCAATCCTCACGGGCATTACGCTCATCAAGCGAATTCACTCAAAACAGGGAGGTAACACACGGGACATGCGGGCATAAAGAGTAAATATAAATGGAAACTAGGCCGCGCACATGTCACAAATGAAGAACGCTATATATAAAATGAAAAACTGTAATCTCAATGAAAGGATACCGCACACTAAAAGAGGCGAAATGCATTTTCACCGATTATCAAAACTATTTAAACTTTTGAATTACATCAACCTAAGATCACATAGGACTTGTAATAGGGTTGTAATGTAGGTTAGGCTAGGGTACGAAACGAAGGAATGTATGTACGGATTCATAGTGTTCGGGATGAAAACTCGGGATAATGGGAGAATGCGGGCAATATCAAAAATTGTAAAACAAGTTCCAAAACAAGCATTAGATATATCATCGGGGAGAGTAATCAAAGCTTATTGAACACTATATACAACATATACAAACTTCTCTTTCTTTTTCTTTTCTTCTTTTTCTCATGTTTTCTTTTGTTTTCTTTTTGCTTTTGCTTTCTCTTTTTCTTCACTTTTTTTACTACTTTCTTTTCTTTTACTTTTCAAACTCTTATATGCTTAAATTGCAACCGACATCACAACAACATTCAATCCCAAGTAACATTCCAAACAAAGGTATGTAAGGTGTATGTATGGGCTAAAACTCCAATTTGGAGTTGGTTATGGGAATTTGGGTTATGAAAAGAAAGGCTATATTTAGGCTCAAAGGGGTTAACGAGGGTAAACATATAAGGGTGAGGTCAAGGTCAATATGGGTGATATAGCAAAGAGGGCCTATGATCATTTCACAAAGTTTACGCAATTCTCGAGTCAAAACAATATATGAAAATCATGATCAAGTAACACATTTCAAGTATGAACTCAATTAATGAATGGTCAAATGAAAGATTAGAGAGATTACCAACGAATTCAACGTTTTCAAAGAGGAAAGAATAGTGTATAACACTCATAAACGACGAAAGGTACAAAGCTTACTCAGTGTAAGTATATACAATGCAACAAAAGATTACCGAGTTATAAAAATCTTAAACCAAATCAATATAACAAGGAAAGTGCATATGCTCATGGGATAAAGTTTAATTCATGAAGTTATTCACAAAATCAATGATTTGAGGACTAAAGTCTAATAACTTCTAAAATCGAGAACATGCATCATTGAGTTGTCTATTGGATCGGGCAATTATTGAAATTTGTCATCGGAAACAAGGCAAAATGCCCAATAAAGGAGAAAAAAGAAAGAAAATATTTTTGAAATTTTTCAAATTTTTCACAAAAAGGCATACTTAATAACTAAATGTGAGCAAATCAATGGACTACACATGAAATGGATAGAATATCCTACACCCCCTAACTTAAATGTTGCATTGTCCTCAATGCGCATTAAGAACACAACACAAAGAGAGGAAAAGAACGATATTACCCAAAATTGGAGCGATCTCCATAAGCACGAGTCCAAAGGAATCTACAAAACATGTTAGTACCGAGCATATCAAAAACAAATAACAAAAAGTTAACTAATTACACTAGACTAAATAAAAAGGAAAGAAAAATAGGAAAAAAAAAAGAAAATTAAAAAGCTAACTATTTACAACCTACTATTTAGGCTTCACACTAACTATACACTAGAAGTCTAAATAGTTGAGGGTCCACCATAAGAACGATTTTACTTTGGAGGATAACCGGTGTACCCTCACATACAAGCATGCCTTCCGAAAAATATGAATTCCGTTTTAACAACGGAAGGCATGTGTAAGGCGAAAGAAATGAACCATCGTCAATTAAAAGTTTTGGAGGGACGATGGGGGATTTGGATACTACGGGGGACAAGACTACATTAGTCTCAGAAAAATCAAAATCACATCCCCAAGATTCTTCAATTGGAAGGGGAGGTGAGGCAAGTGCAAGTGAAAATCCCATGAGATGAAGCATCTCAAAATAACATTCTCGTTCAAGAATCGGGTCAAAGTCCTCAAGACTTTCAACCGATTCTTGCGATATATTTAATTATTCGCTAATAGTCGGGAATGAAGGAAGGGAAGGACACACAACCTCAAAAGAATTGGAAGTATTTAAAAGAGATTGGAAATTGAGAGTGCTTGGATCACTCTCAATTATTTCATCCTAAAAAATGGGTGGAAGTGAAAAGCAAGTTTCAACCTCAACCCGACTTTGTGAAGAAGAAATAATCTCATCGAGTTGGACATTTTTATTTGTCCAAGCGTCATAAATCTCAACTTCATCAATCCATTCCTTATTCCCACCACGCAAAGTTTCCTCCAAAGGCAATGGGGGATTGCTTGCAAATTCTTGACTTTCACGTGCAAGACGCTCATACTCAAGAATTTGTAGGCATTCACGCATAGTCTTGGGAGTATAACCTTGAGAACTATTAGCATAACAATTAAAATTATCTAGAGAGTTATGGTGAGACATTTCAAAAATAGGCTATTCAACAAAAGCAACAAGTGCCAAAATTTCAATTTCTCGAAACAATCTAGCACAAGTCAAAAAGAAAGGGGAAAATAAAGAATACAAATATGAATGAAAGAAATATTACGAAATAATAAAACAATTACAATCTAAAACACACTCCCCGGCAACGGTGCCATTTTGTGACCGGGGGGAAAAAGTGTGCGCGTGTAAAGTGCACAATCGTTGTGTGTTTCGCCGCCGCGATACAAAAGAACCTAAGCTACAACTACACTTGACAAGCAAGCACAGCGGTAAGTCGGGTATCGTAAGAAATCCACAGGGAGTGATTGAATTTTAGATGTTAATTGTTTTAACTACTTCTGGAATAAAAGTGGTGTAAAAGAAATAAGAAAAGGTGATGGGTGGTTATGGTGGAAAAACAAAAGAGAAGTTAACGCTAAATTAAAGGAAAGCGAGGATCGGGATCGCATACACACATTCACGGGCTAAACAACTACTAATTAGAATTTCGATTCGAAAATATTTAATCGATCATTTTAAATTAAGCATAAACATCACGCAATAAGGAATTTAAGCCAAAGTTGCGAGATTAAACATTTAACGGAAAATGGTCACACGCGGATTAAATTCGGATAATCGCTATAAACACTAACGTTGCATGACAAAGAAAGTTAAACGCATAATAATCCGACTTTAATACGCGAGGTTTCAATTAAATGCAATTTTACGCAAAACCTAATTTTCGAGGTTCAAACCCGTAAATGGCGAAAACGCAATCCCGAACCTATTTATCTACGGACAAATCATGAAAATAAACTAATTTAAACTAATTAAACTAATTAAGCAAGAAATAAATCAAGTAAACTAATTATGAAAGCATGAAAACTATCTAGAAAGCAAGAATAAAGGGAAAACAAGATATATTAATGTAATTAAACTCAAAGTACAACTTACAAAACAAGAGTACAAGAGAGGAGTAGGGAAAATCTCCCAAGGTTGCAAACCCTAAAATCTAAGACAAAATGAAGATCTCCCTTCAAAATGAAGAGAAAGAGTATTTATACAAAATAAATCCCATGGAAAAATTGTAAATAAAAGGGGAGAAAAACAAATATCAGCAGGGCCGAATCGATTCGGCATTGGGCCGAATCGATTCGGTTGGAGAATATCTCGAGGCTGCCAGAGGGGTGAATCGATTCGGGTGAAATCCGAATCGATTCGGAATGGTGGGAGAATCGATTCGTCTGGAATCCGAATCGATTCGGAAACAGAGGATAGAAAACTGTCTCCAACCGAATCGATTCGCAAAAGGGGCGAATCGATTCGGACCTACAGGTCTTGAATTTTTCCCCTGTTTTTGGTTGGTTTGAAATTCTCTTCCGCTCAAAAGCCCGTAACTTCTTCGTTATGAATCGGAATCGCGCACCGTTCGCGGCCACGCGAAGCTAGAGAGGAGGGCTACAACTTCTGTGAGATGTCGGGACAGGTACCCAAGTTGTGAAAAGACTAAAATGCCCTCGCGCGTGCGATTGTGTACGGAACTTCACCGAAATGCATCCGAACTTCATACTAAGCATCCAAATACCTACAAAAGCTCAATTAACCCCTGCAAAATATGTTAACACAGAAATCCGAGGTTGTCTGATTAACGAGCATAAATATAGGGATTAAGATACCCAAGGGGGCTAATAACGCGTAGGTTAACGGGTGAAATACGCAATATTTGCGTCGAGAAGGACAATAGTCCCTAGCAATGAAATAGGAAACAACAAGAACTACAAGAAAACCAAAAGCAGGAGAAGGACAAAAGTATGGTATAAAAGCAATAAAAAGATAAGGCCACTTTCGCGGGCGAACGATTGCATTTAGCATATGCAATAAGCCGTTAAACCCCTAGGTTACCCTAGTGGACGAGTGTCGTCTCGTGAGGGTTTTCAGGGATGAAACCCACAAACATCATATGGTTTCCTCAAAATATGCCCAACCCAACATGCGACAAACTCAACAACAATGAAAAATATTTCAAACATGTTATTAGCATATTGAACGAATTCAAACAAAAGTCTGTTGTTATTAACAGGTTGAATGCACCTCGTAGAATTGAAACTTTAAAAGTGGGAGGGGGGAGAGCAAATGCAAAATATGATTTGGTAAAACTTAAATAAACCGGATACTAATCAAAGCAAGCATACATTCAATCCTCACGGGCATTACGCTCATCAAGCGAATTCACTCAAAACAGGGAGGTAACACACGGGACATGCGGGCATAAAGAGTAAATATAAATGGAAACTAGGCCGCGCACATGTCACAAATGAAGAACGCTATATATAAAATGAAAAATTGTAATCTCAATGAAAGGATACCGCACACTAAAAGAGGCGAAATGCATTTTCACCGATTATCAAAACTATTTAAACTTTTGAATTACATCAACCTAAGATCACATAGGACTTGTAATAGGGTTGTAATGTAGGTTAGGCTAGGGTACGAAACGAAGGAATGTATGTACGGATTCATAGTGTTCGGGATGAAAACTCGGGATAATGGGAGAATGCGGGCAATATCAAAAATTGTAAAACAAGTTCCAAAACAAGCATTAGATATATCATCGGGGAGAGTAATCAAAGCTTATTGAACACTATATACAACATATACAAACTTCTCTTTCTTTTTCTTTTCTTCTTTTTCTCATGTTTTCTTTTGTTTTCTTTTTGCTTTTGCTTTCTCTTTTTCTTCACTTTTTTTACTACTTTCTTTTCTTTTACTTTTCAAACTCTTATATGCTTAAATTGCAACCGACATCACAACAACATTCAATCCCAAGTAACATTCCAAACAAAGGTATGTAAGGTGTATGTATGGGCTAAAACTCCAATTTGGAGTTGGTTATGGGAATTTGGGTTATGAAAAGAAAGGCTATATTTAGGCTCAAAGGGGTTAACGAGGGTAAACATATAAGGGTGAGGTCAAGGTCAATATGGGTGATATAGCAAAGAGGGCCTATGATCATTTCACAAAGTTTACGCAATTCTCGAGTCAAAACAATATATGAAAATCATGATCAAGTAACACATTTCAAGTATGAACTCAATTAATGAACGGTCAAATGAAAGATTAGAGAGATTACCAACGAATTCAACGTTTTCAAAGAGGAAAGAATAGTGTATAACACTCATAAACGACGAAAGGTACAAAGCTTACTCAGTGTAAGTATATACAATGCAACAAAAGATTACCGAGTTATAAAAATCTTAAACCAAATCAATATAACAAGGAAAGTGCGTATGCTCATGGGATAAAGTTTAATTCATGAAGTTATTCACAAAATCAATGATTTGAGGACTAAAGTCTAATAACTTCTAAAATCGAGAACATGCATCATTGAGTTGTCTATTGGATCGGGCAATTATTGAAATTTGTCATCGGAAACAAGGCAAAATGCCCAATAAAGGAGAAAAAAGAAAGAAAATATTTTTGAAATTTTTCAAATTTTTCACAAAAAGGCATACTTAATAACTAAATGTGAGCAAATCAATGGACTACACATGAAATGGATAGAATATCCTACACCCCCTAACTTAAATGTTGCATTGTCCTCAATGCGCATTAAGAACACAACACAAAGAGAGGAAAAGAACGATATTACCCAAAATTGGAGCGATCTCCATAAGCACGAGTCCAAAGGAATCTACAAAACATGTTAGTACCGAGCATATCAAAAACAAATAACAAAAAGTTAACTAATTACACTAGACTAAATAAAAAGGAAAGAAAAATAGGAAAAAAAAAAGAAAATTAAAAAGCTAACTATTTACAACCTACTATTTAGGCTTCACACTAACTATACACTAGAAGTCTAAATAGTTGAGGGTCCACCATAAGAACGATTTTACTTTGGAGGATAACCGGTGTACCCTCACATACAAGCATGCCTTCCGAAAAATATGAATTCCGTTTTAACAACGGAAGGCATGTGTAAGGCGAAAGAAATGAACCATCGTCAATTAAAAGTTTTGGAGGGACGATGGGGGATTTGGATACTACGGGGGACAAGACTACATTAGTCTCAGAAAAATCAAAATCACATCCCCAAGATTCTTCAATTGGAAGGGGAGGTGAGGCAAGTGCAAGTGAAAATCCCATGAGATGAAGCATCTCAAAATAACATTCTCGTTCAAGAATCGGGTCAAAGTCCTCAAGACTTTCAACCGATTCTTGCGATATATTTAATTATTCGCTAATAGTCGGGAATGAAGGAAGGGAAGGACACACAACCTCAAAAGAATTGGAAGTATTTAAAAGAGATTGGAAATTGAGAGTGCTTGGATCACTCTCAATTATTTCATCCTAAAAAATGGGTGGAAGTGAAAAGCAAGTTTCAACCTCAACCCGACTTTGTGAAGAAGAAATAATCTCATCGAGTTGGACATTTTTATTTGTCCAAGCGTCATAAATCTCAACTTCATCAATCCATTCCTTATTCCCACCACGCAAAGTTTCCTCCAAAGGCAATGGGGGATTGCTTGCAAATTCTTGACTTTCACGTGCAAGACGCTCATACTCAAGAATTTGTAGGCATTCACGCATAGTCTTGGGAGTATAACCTTGAGAACTATTAGCATAACAATTAAAATTATCTAGAGAGTTATGGTGAGACATTTCAAAAATAGGCTATTCAACAAAAGCAACAAGTGCCAAAATTTCAATTTCTCGAAACAATCTAGCACAAGTCAAAAAGAAAGGGGAAAATAAAGAATACAAATATGAATGAAAGAAATATTACGAAATAATAAAACAATTACAATCTAAAACACACTCCCCGGCAACGGTGCCATTTTGTGACCGGGGGGAAAAAGTGTGCGCGTGTAAAGTGCACAATCGTTGTGTGTTTCGCCGCCGCGATACAAAAGAACCTAAGCTACAACTACACTTGACAAGCAAGCACAGCGGTAAGTCGGGTATCGTAAGAAATCCACAGGGAGTGATTGAATTTTAGATGTTAATTGTTTTAACTACTTCTGGAATAAAAGTGGTGTAAAAGAAATAAGAAAAGGTGATGGGTGGTTATGGTGGAAAAACAAAAGAGAAGTTAACGCTAAATTAAAGGAAAGCGAGGATCGGGATCGCATACACACATTCACGGGCTAAACAACTACTAATTAGAATTTCGATTCGAAAACATTTAATCGATCATTTTAAATTAAGCATAAACATCACGCAATAAGGAATTTAAGCCAAAGTTGCGAGATTAAACATTTAACGGAAAATGGTCACACGCGGATTAAATTCGGATAATCGCTATAAACACTAACGTTGCATGACAAAGAAAGTTAAACGCATAATAATCCGACTTTAATACTCGAGGTTTCAATTAAATGCAATTTTACGCAAAACCTAATTTTCGAGGTTCAAACCCGTAAATGGCGGAAACGCAATCCCGAACCTATTTATCTACGGACAAATCATGAAAATAAACTAATTTAAACTAATTAAACTAATTAAGCAAGAAATAAATCAAGTAAACTAATTATGAAAGCATGAAAACTATCTAGAAAGCAAGAATAAAGGGAAAACAAGATATATTAATGTAATTAAACTCAAAGTACAACTTACAAAACAAGAGTACAAGAGAGGAGTAGGGAAAATCTCCCAAGGTTGCAAACCCTAAAATCTAAGACAAAATGAAGATCTCCCTTCAAAATGAAGAGAAAGAGTATTTATACAAAATAAATCCCATGGAAAAATTGTAAATAAAAGAGGAGAAAAACAAATATCAGCAGGGCCGAATCGATTCGGCATTGGGCCGAATCGATTCGGTTGGAGAATATCTCGAGGCTGCCAGAGGGGCGAATCGATTCGGGTGAAATCCGAATCGATTCGGAATGGTGGGCGAATCGATTCGTCTGGAATCCAAATCGATTCGGAAATAGAGGATGGAAAACTGTCTCCAACCGAATCGATTCGCAAAAGGGGCGAATCGATTCGGACCTACAGGTCTTGAATTTTTCCCCTGTTTTTGGTTGGTTTGAAATTCTCTTCCGCTCAAATGCCCGTAACTTCTTCGTTATGAATCGGAATCGCGCACCGTTCGCGGACACGTGAAGCTAGCGAAGAGGGATAAAACTTTCGTGAGATGTCGGGCCAGGTACCCAAGCTGTGAAAAGACTAAAATGCCCTCGCGCGTGCGATTGTGTACGGAACTTCACCGGAATGCATCCGAACTTCATACTAAGCATCCAAATACCTACAAAAGCTCAATTAACCCCTGCAAAACATGTTAACATAGAAATCTGAGGTTGTATGGTTAACGAGCATAAATATAGGGATTAAGATACCCAAGGGGGCTAATAACGCGTAGGTTAACGGGTGAAATACGCAATATTTGCGTCGTATCACACCCCCTAACTTACACATTGCTAGTCCCTAGCAATGAAATAGGAAACAACAAGAAATACAAGAAAACCAAAAGCAGGAGAAGGAAAAAAGTATGGTATAAAAGCAATAAAAAGATAAGGCCACTTTCGCGGGTGAACGATTGCATTTAGCATATGCAATATGCCGTTAAACCCCTAGGTTACCCTAGTGGACGAGTGTCGTCTCGTGAGGGTTTTCAGGGATGAAACCCACAAACATCATATGGTTTCCTCAAAATATGCCCAACCCAACATGCGACAAACTCAACAACAACGAAAAAGATTTCAAACATGTTATTAGCATATTGAACGAATTCAAACAAAAGTCCGTTGTTATTAACAGGTTGAATGCACCTCGTAGAATTGAAACTTTAAAAGTGGGAGGGGGGAGAGCAAATGCAAAATATGATTTGGTAAAACTTAAATAAACCGGATACTAATCAAAGCAAGCATACATTCAATCCTCACGGGCATTACGCTCATCAAGCGAATTCACTCAAAACAGGGAGGTAACACACGGGACATGCGGGCATAAAGAGTAAATATAAATGGAAACTAGGCCGCGCACATGTCACAAATGAAGAACGCTATATATAAAATGAAAAACTGTAATCTCAATGAAAGGATACCGCACACTAAAAGAGGCGAAATGCATTTTCACAGATTATCAAAACTATTTAAACTTTTGAATTACAGCAACCTAAGATCACATAGGACTTGTAATAGGGTTGTAATGTAGGTTAGGCTAGGGTACGAAACGAAGGAATGTATGTACGGATTCATAGTGTTCGGGATGAAAACTCGGGATAATGGGAGAATGCGGGCAATATCAAAAATTGGAAAACAAGTTCCAAAACAAGCATTAGATATATCATCGGGGAGAGTAATCAAAGCTTATTGAACACTATATACAACATATACAAACTTCTCTTTCTTTTTCTTTTCTTCTTTTTCTCATGTTTTCTTTTGTTTTCTTTTTGCTTTTGCTTTCTCTTTTTCTTCACTTTTTTTACTACTTTCTTTTCTTTTACTTTTCAAACTCTCATATGCTTAAATTGCAACCGACATCACAACAACATTCAATCTCAAGTAACATTCCAAACAAAGGTATGTAAGGTGTATGTATGGGCTAAAACTCCAATTTGGAGTTGGTTATGGGAATTTGGGTTATGAAAAGAAAGGTTATATTTAGGCTCAAAGGGGTTAATGAGGGTAAACATATAAGGGTGAGGTCAAGGTCTATATGGGTGATATAACAAAGAGGGCCTATGATCATTTCACAAAGTTTACGCAATTCTCGAGTCAAAACAATATATGAAAATCATGATCAAGTAACACATTTCAAGTATGAACTCAATTAATGAACGGTCAAATGAAAGATTAGAGAGATTACCAACGAATTCAACGTTTTCAAAGAGGAAAGAATAGTGTATAACACTCACAAACGACGAAAGGTACAAAGTTTACTCAGTGTAAGTATATACAATGCAACAAAAGATTACCAAGTTATAAAAATCTTAAACCAAATCAATATAACAAGGAAAGTGCATATGCTCATGGGATAAAGTTTAATTCATGAAGTTATTCACAATATCAATGATTTGAGGACTAAAGTCTAATAACTTCTAAAATCGAGAACATGCATCATTGAGTTGTCTATTGGATCGGGCAATTATTGAAATTTGTCATCGAAAACAAGGCAAAATGCCCAATAAAGGAGAAAAAAGAAAGAAAATATTTTTGAAAATTTTCAAATTTTTCACAAAAAAGGCATACTTAGTAACTAAATGTGAGCAAATCAATGGACTACACATGAAATGGATAGAATATCCTACACCCCCTAACTTAAATGTTGCATTGTCCTCAATGCGCATTAAGAACACAACACAAAGAGAGGAAAAGAATGATATTACCCAAAATTGGAGCGATCTCCATAAGCACGAGTCCAAAGGAATCTACAAAACATGTTAGTACCGAGCATAGCAAAAACAAATAACAAAAAGTTAACTAATTACACTAGACTAAATAAAAAGGAAAGAAAAATAGGAAAAAAAAGAAAATTAAAAAGCAAACTATTTACAACCTACTATTTAGGCTTCACACTAACTATACACTAGAAGTCTAAATAGTTGAGGGTCCACCATAAGAACGATTTTACTTTGGAGGATAACCGGTGTACCCTCACATACAAGCATGCCTTCCGAAAAATATGAATTCCGTTTTAACAACGGAAGGCATGTGTAAGGCGAAAGAAATGAACCATCGTCAATTAAAAGTTTTGGAGGGACGATGGGGGATTTGGATACTACGGGGGACAAGACTACATTAGTCTCTAGATAAATCAAAATCACATCCCCGAGATTCTTCAATTGGAAGGGGAGGTGGGGTAAGTGCAAGTGAAAAACCCATGAGATGAAGCGTCTCAAAATTACATTCTCGTTCAAGAATCGGGTCAAAGTCCTCAAGACTTTCAACCGATTCTTGCGATAAATTTAATTATTCGCTAATAGTCGGGAATGAAGGAAGGGAAGGACACAAAACCTCAAAAGAATTGGAAGTATTTAAAAGAGATTGGAAATTGAGAGTGCTTGGATCACTCTCAATTATTTCATCCTAAAAAATGGGTGGAAGTGAAAAGCAAGTTTCAACCTCAACCCGACTTTGTGAAGAAGAAATAATCTCATCGAGTTGGACATTTTTATTTGTCCAAGCGTCATAAATCTCAACTTCATCATTCCATTCCTTATTCCCACCACGCAAAGTTTCCTCCAAAGGCAATGGGGGATTGCTTGCAAATTCTTGACTTTCACGTGCAAGACGCTCATACTCAAGAATTTGTAGGCATTCACGCATAGTCTTGGGAGTATAACCTTGAGAACTATTAGCATAACAATTAAAATTATCTAGAGAGTGATACGACGCAAATATTGCGTATTTCACCCGTTAACCTACGCGTTATTAGCCCCCGCGGGTATCTTATTCCCTATATTTATGCTCGTTAACCAGACAACCCTCGGATTTCTATGTTAACATGTTTTGCAGGGGTTAATTGAGCTTTTGTAGGTGTTTAGATGCTTAGTGTGAACCTCGGATGCGTTTCGCTCGATTTCTGTACACTATCGCACGCGCAAGGGCAATTTAGTCTTTTGACAGCTTGGACACCTGGCCCGACATCTACACGGAAGTTTTAGATCTCCTCGCTAGCTTCGCGTGGCCGCGAACGGTGCGCGATTCTGATGCATAACGACAAAGTTACGGCGATTGGAGCGAAGTTGGATTGTATGCCAAAACAGGGAGAATTGCAGGCTGCCCTTGCTTGATCGATCGATCAACCCTGGGGGTCGATCGATCGAGCCTTATTATTTTTGCCACGAATTACATTGTCGATCGATCGACACCAGAGGTCGATCGATCGATCCCCTGTTTTTCCCCTGCAGATATTTTCCTTTATTTCTTTCTTCTTTTCTTTTATTACAACTTACTATATAAGTTGGTTTTTGTTGTAATAGGCCAGATATACTTAGATACCCAGATTTTAGATAGTTTTTAGTTAGGGTTTGGTGTGGATATTTCCTTTCTTCTTCTTCTTGGATTGACAACCCATGGGTTTGTAAGATTGAACTATTCACTTCCTCTCCATTAATCTAGTTTGTTCTTCTTCTCCTCTTGCCTTGTAATTTAGTTTCAATGCTTTCTAACTAGTTTACATGTTTTAATTATTGCTTTCTTAGTCTAATTAGCATAATTTAGTTTAACTCACCATGCACCCTTAGATAAATAGGGTCGGGATTTCATTTCCGCCATTTTCGGGCCCCGAGCTCCGAAAACTATGTTTAGTGCAAAATCGCGTTTAATTGAAACCGCGCGTATCAAAGTCGGATTGCTAAGCGTTTATCTTTCTTTGTCACGCAACGTTAGAGTTTATAGCGACAATCCGAATTTAATCCGCGTGTGACCATTTTTCAGTTAAATGTTTTATCTCGCAACTTTGGGTTAAATTCCTTCTTGCGTGATGTTTATGCTTTATTGTAAATGCTCGATTAGATTGCTTTCGAGCCTTAACTCTAGTTAGTAGTTGTTTCGATCCGTTTGGTAGAATGCGATCCCGATCCTCGCTTTACTTTAATCTAACATTAACTTATTCTTTTCTTTTGTCACCATAACCACACATCACCTTTTACACTTTTATTCTTGAAGTAATTAAACAATTAACATCTAAAATTCAATAACTCCCTGTGGATTCTCGATACCCGACTTACCGCTTTACTTGCTTGTCAAGTGTAGCTGTAGCTTAGGTTTTATTCTTTTGCATGTCGAGAGGGAACCGAAATTAACGATAGTGTCCCTACATGAACACTCGGTTTCCCTCGCATCAAATTGGAGCGGGAACCGAAATCAACGATAGTGTCCCTACACGAACACTCGGTTTCCCTCGCATCAAATTGGCACCGTTGCCGGGGAGTGTATTTTAGATATTAATTGTTTTATTATTTCGTAGTATTTTTCCTTTTGTATTTGCATTCTTTGTTTTAACCTTTTTTGCAGGATTTGCATACCTTGAGCGCTAAGAAACTTTGATTCGCGGTTGCTCACTTTATTTCTTGGATTCTCCATCTTTCAACAACGAGGTAATCATGTCCTATTATTATTATAGTTATTACGGTTATTCTAATGATTCATACTTTGGGGATAGTTTTCAAGTTTTCCATTTTCAAGATTTTCTTGAAAATGAAAGACTTGAAAACATTTATCGAAATGAAAATCGTTATTGGGAGCTTGAGTTGGATTCATTATTCGAATCCAATGACGATTCTCATTTCATTACTTTCGAAGACGAGTTTCAACCAAATGAGGAGTCCGAGGCTCTTGAGCCGAGGAAGCCTACTTTGGAAGAGACTTTGCTTCTTTACTCCCAAGGTTTGGAAAGCCTAAATGAGACTAGGCGCACTTTGCGATGAGATGAATTCTTTTGCACAAAACAACGAGGAGGTGGAAACTTGTGTTTCACCTCGATTTTTCAGAGAATTTCTCATCGAATGTGAATCTTTCTCCACCGAAATTCAATCTCCTTCCGACGATGAGTCGATTGAGATTGAATTTGTTTCATCACCATATTCGTTTTCCGTCAGTGAACCATTAGAATTACCGGTTGATTCCTATGAGTCGGTAGAAACTTTTAAAATTTCTACACTTCTTGCCGACGAGGACTCCTTACCGGACTTGTTTTCGATGGACGTTATCCCGATGTGTGCACCATCTCCCATTCCCTTTGAAAAACCTTTGGGAGATGAATCGATTTTTCTTGGACCTCAAGTGTACTTTTCCCCCTTGTTATCCAAATCCCCCATCGTCCGCCTAGAATTTCAAATTGGCGATGGTTCATTTCGTTCACCGCTCACATGCCTTCCGTTGTTCAAACAGAATTCCTATTTTTCGGGAGGCATGCATGCTCGGGAGGGTCCACCTTTGATCCTCCAAAGTCAAATCGTGTTTTAGATGGACCCTCAAAAATTTCAACTTTTGGTATATAGTTAATTGCACATTCCTAGTGTAGGTTGTATATACTAACTTCTTCATTTTTGTTTTTCTTAATTTTAGCCTAGTGTAATTAGTTAATTTCTTTTTATTTCTTTTCGTATGCTTCGTTCTAATTCTTTTGTAGGTTCAACGGACTTGAATTTGCGGAGATATGCGCCCCGGCACACATTTGTTAATAAAACAATCAAAAATCACAAAAATATTTTTCCTTTGTTTTTCACACACGCATCCTCACGCATTTGCATTTGTTTTTATTTTTCTTTTATTTTATTTTGCATTTGTTGTCGTGAATATGCGTGTGCGTTGCTCATTGTACATATTTTTTCTTTTTTTTTATTTTCTTTAGCTTAGGCCTTTTTGGTGTGTATAATTATGCCTAAGTGTATTTATTTTTATTTTATTTTTATTTTTCTATTTTTATTTCATATTTTTATGTATATATATATATATACTATATTTATAGTTATTTTGATTTTATACCCCATATTTATCCCCAAATTGCATTCCCCCCCCCCCCCCCTTAAAAATTTTGGATGCAGTAGGCTTTAACCTGCATGATCGATCGATCGAGCCTGGGGGTCGATCGATCGATCGACCAGGTTAAAGCCGAAGTCTGCCTTATTTTTTCCCCCATTTCTCTTATTCTCTCCTTCCTCTCTAAATCGTTTGTGCCCTAATTTATTTCCCCACACCACATTCTTCTCTTTTCTTCCAATTGCTACACATTCAGGTATAATACTAACTTGTTCTACTTGAATTTATAGTTTTTGTTAGGATTGTGTCACAAATTGCATGTTTAAACCCTAGTTTGACACATTGTTTAAATGTTGGTTTATCCCCTGTTTTCGATTTGTTCCAGCTGAATTTATGCATGATTCTTGTTATAAATCCACTCATGAACATGTTTTGATTGCTGCATTGTTGGTTGTTCATGAGTGGGGTGGTTTTGTTGGTTCAAACTCGGTATTTTCGACCTTGACGCACATTGCGCACGCCAAGTGTTCGTCAAAATGCCTAAAACAGATTTCAATCTTTATTTTGACGCACACTTGGGTGAATTTCATGACTTGTCGCATACCGACATTTTTCATCGCATTGTTGCTTGTTTTCACCTCGGTTTTTGCGCACTTGCACCACCATTTCAATTATCACACTACTAACCATAAATTGTGCTTACACTTGCTTTGTATTGTGTAATTTGTGTTTTGTAGGTTGAAATGGCTCCAAAAAAGTATTCTTCTACTAGGTGTGTGCCCGCCGGGGGCGTCGATGGGTTCCGCACAGAACAGGAGCGGGATTGGTTCCGTGCACATTTCTACACTTCCGAGCGACCGCTTGGTAATCATTTTGCATGGGTCCTTGAGCACATACCGAGGGAGGCTCGGGTTCTGTTGCGCCGTCAGGGGTGGGAGCCCTTTCTTTCTACTAACGGGCGCGTCAATGAGGAGTTGGTACGGATTTTCTACGCAACGTTAGTAGAGGTGAAGAGCAGAGATGGGCCGACTACATATGAGGCCATGGTTCGTGGGGTGAGGATTCCCTTTACTATTTCAGACTTGGCATCTTTTATGGATGTTCCTCTCCCTGCGGATCCAGTCAGCTTTCTCGATGGGTCTATCTACGGCCGTGGGACATTGATTGAGTCCCTTGCACCGGGCGAGCCGTGGAAGAGGGGTGCTTTCCGCTCGGCTGCAATGGAGGACTTGCCTAGACTACTCCACTACATCAATGTCCATTCCTTCATGGTGACGAACAACAGGTCTGAGGTTCGTCACAAGCATGCTGCACTGATCTACACTATGCTGAATGGATTGGGCAGTATCAGTTTGCCCGCTATTTTTCTTGATATGATGTGCGCTACGGCGAAGGAGGTCGCTTGGAGATATTCCCTTCCTTTTCCTGCCCTTATCACGAAGATATGTATTTCTCACAGTTGCCAGGAGTTAGACGCAGATCGTAAGCATGTGCCACTCGGGTTTCTCTCTAAAGACAACGTCGCAAAAATGCTGAAGCGCGAGTGGGGGCAACCGGATGAGAAGAGACAGAGGGCAGCGACACCTGACTTGCCTGACGACGAGGAGGAGAAGGAGGAGGAGATTAGAGAGATGGAGATGGGTGAGGGTTCTCACGCGCCACACACAGAGGATGATGCCCGCTTTGCGGCATACCAGGCCGTGCAGGACCAGCGCTGGGAGGAGACCCAGCTCAGGTGGGCGACTTGGGAGTCCCGCCTGGATCAGCAGCAGGCTCAGCAGGAGCAGTTTCAGGCCAAGCATCGGCAGGAGTGGACTTTGCAGAGGCAGGCCAGGGCACAGAGCAGACAGGATTACCGGATGATGCAGCGGATGATGAGAGATCTTTATCTGCAGCGCAGTGATTCCGACGCACCAGTGCCTCCTTATTTTCAGGACCCCTCCGATCCTAGTGGTTCTGGCCACTAGGCTGTTGCTATGCTGGGTTTCATTTTTGTATTTCGGGGATCGGATAGTATATTGTACCTTTTATTTTTATTTTATTTTTATTTTTATTTTTATTTTTATTTTTATTTTTATTTTTATTTTTATTTTTATTTTTATTTTTATTTCAGAAGTTGTAATGTGTTAAGTAATTTTGTATTGAACTTATGAAAGGAGAAATGAAAATGTAGTTTGTGGTTGTTTATTGGATTTTGATGTGTGTGACCTTCCATTTTATAAAATCAAAAAGTTCACCATCAATTTATCTAGTATTTGCACTTCAGCCCCTCTATATTATTGTGACTTGTGACATAGATTCTCTTAACTTAATACATCGGTACATATTCTTCATATGCTTTGTACTAACTTGTTTTGCAGCTTCATTTGGACTTGTACTTATGGAGATCGCTCCACGTGTGGGTAATATCATTCTTTTCCTAGCTTTGTGTTGTGTTCTTTAATGGACGCATTGGGGACAATGCAACATTTAAGTTAGGGGGCGTAGGATATTTTATCCATTTTGCTGTTTAGTCCTTAGATTTGATTACAATTTAGTTACAAAGCATGTTTTTGTTAAAAAATTTGAAAAATTTCAAAAATATTTTCTTTCTTTTTTCTCCTTTGTTGGGCATTTTGCCTTGTTTCCGATGATAAATTTTAATAATTGCCCGATCAAATAGACAATTCAACTATGCATGTTCTCGATTTTAGAAGTTATTAGATTTTAGTCCCTAAATCATTGATATTATGAATAACTTCATGAATTAAACTTTATCCGTGAACATATGCACCATTCTTGTTATATTGAATTGGCTTAAGATTTTTATAACTCGGTATGCTTTTGCTGCATAGTATATACTTACACCGAGTGAGATTAGAGACTTATCTTCATTTGTGAGTGTATACACTATTCTTTCTTCTTTGAAAACGTTAAATTCGTCGGTAATCTCTTTATTCTTTCATTGACCGTTCATTAATTGAGTTCATCATTGAAATGTGTTACTTGAGCATGATTTTCATATATTGTTTTGACTCGAGAATTGCGTATACTTTGTGAAATGATCATAGGACCTCTTTGTTATATCACCCATATTAGCTTTGACCTCACCATATATGTTTCCCTAGTCAACCCCTTTGAGCCTAAATACTAGCCTTTCGTTTCACTACCCAAAATCCCATAACCAACTCCAAATTGGAGTTTTATACCATATATATTACCTTACATACCCTTGTTTGGATTGTTGCTTGGAATTGAATGTTATTATTGTTGTGTGGTTGCAATTTGAGTATGAAAAGAGTAAAAAGTGAGAAAAAGAAAAGAAAAAGAAAGAGAAAGCAAAAAGCAAAGAAAACAAAAGAAAAAGTGAGAAAAAGGAAGAAAAGAAAAAGAAAGAGAAAGTTGTAAATATCGTTTTTAGTGTTTCAATAAGCTTTGATTACTCTCTCGATTGTTATATCTATGCTCGTTTGGACATCTTTGTCCAACTTTTGTTATTGCCCACTTTTTCACATTATTCTGAGTTTCATCCCCAAACACTTTGAATCCGTATATACATCCCTTTCATTTCGTACCTTAACCTAGCCATACATTACAACCCTATTACAAGTCCTATGTGATCTAAGGTTGATGTAATTCGAAAGTTTAAATAGTTTTGATAATCTGTGAAAATGCATTTCGCCTCTTTTAGTGTGCGGTATCCTTTCATTGAGATTACAGTTTTTCAGTTTATATATAGCGTTCTTCATTTGTGACATGTGCGCGGCCTAGTTTCCATTTACATTTACTCTTTATGCCCGCATGTCCCGTGTATTACCTCCCGTTCCGAGTGATTTCATTTGTTGAGCGTAATGCCCGTGAGGATTGAATATATGCTTGCCTTTATGTTTATCCGAATTATTTAAGTTTTTCCCCAAATCATGCTTTGCATATGCTCACTCCCCTCCCACATGTTAGAGTTTCAATTCATTGAGGTGCATTCGATAATGTTAATAACTACGGACTTCTCATGCGAATTCGTTTGCTATACTAATAACATGTTGAAATCTTGTTCGCACTGATGAGTTTGTCTTACTTGATTGGGAATATTTTGAGGAAACTTTATGATGTTTGTGGGTTTCATCCCTGAAAACCCTCACGAGACGACACTTGTCCACTAGGGTAACCTAGGGGTTTAACGGCTTATTGCATACGCTAAATGCAATCGAATCGCCCGCGAAAGTGGCCTTATCTTTTTATTGTTTTTATACCATACTTTTGTACTCTCTCCTGTGTTGGTTTACAAGTTCTTCTTGTTGCATCCTATTTCATTGCTAGGGACTAGCAATGTGTAAGTTAGGGGGTGTGATACGACGCAAATATTGCGTATTTCACCCGTTAACCTACGCGTTATTAGCCCCCGCGGGTATCTTATTCCCTATATTTATGCTCGTTAACCAGACAACCCTCGGATTTCTATGTTAACATGTTTTGCGGGGGTTAATTGAGCTTTTGTAGGTGTTTAGATGCTTAGTGTGAACCTCGGATGAGTTTCGCTCGATTTCCGTACACTATCGCACGCGCAAGGGCAATTTAGTCTTTTGACAGCTTGGGTACCTGGCCCGACATCTACACGGAAGTTGTAGATCTCCTCGCGAGCTTCGCGTGGCCGTGAACGGTGCGCGATTCCGATGTATAACGACAAAGTTACGGCGATTGGAGCGAAGTTGGATTGTATGCCAAAACAGGGAGAATTGCAGGCTGCCCCTGCTTGATCGATCGATCAACCCTGGGGGTCGATCGATCGAGCCTTATTATTTTTGCCACGAATTACATTGTCGATCGATCGACACCAGAGGTCGATCGATCGATCCCCTGTTTTTCCCCTGCAGATATTTTCCTTTATTTCTTTCTTCTTTTCTTTTATTACAACTTACTATATAAGTTGGTTTTTGTTGTAATAGGCCAGATATACTTAGATACCCAGATTTTAGATAGTTTTTAGTTAGGGTTTGATGTGGATATTTCCTTTCTTCTTCTTCTTGGATTGACAACCCATGGGTTTGTAAGATTGAACTATTCACTTCCTCTCCATTAATCTAGTTTGTTCTTCTTCTCCTCTTGCCTTGTAATTTAGTTTCAATGCTTTCTAACTAGTTTACATGTTTTAATTCTTGCTTTCTTAGTCTAATTAGCATAATTTAGTTTAACTCACCATGCACCCTTAGATAAATAGGGTCAGGATTTCATTTCCGCCATTTTCGGGCCCCGAGCTCCGAAAACTAGGTTTAGTGCAAAATCGCGTTTAATTGAAACCGCGCGTATCAAAGTTGGATTGCTAAGCGTCTATCTTTCTTTGTCACGCAACGTTAGAGTTTATAGCGACAATCCGAATTTAATCCGCGTGTGACCATTTTTCAGTTAAATGTTTTATCTCGCAACTTTGGGTTAAATTCCTTCTTGCGTGATGTTTATGCTTAATTGTAAATGCTCGATTAGATTGCTTTCGAGCCTTAACTCTAGTTAGTAGTTGTTTCGATCCGTTTGGTAGAATGCGATCCCGATCCTCGCTTTACTTTAATCTAACATTAACGTATTCTTTTCTTTTGTCACCATAACCACACATCACCTTTTACACTTTTATTCTTGAAGTAATTAAACAATTAACATCTAAAATTCAATAACTCCCTGTGGATTCTCGATACCCGACTTACCGCTTTACTTGCTTGTCAAGTGTAGCTGTAGCTTAGGTTTTATTCTTTTGCATGTCGAGCGGGAACCGAAATCAACGATAGTGTCCCTACACGAACACTCGGTTTCCCTCGCATCAGAGAGTTATGGTGAGACATTTCAAAAATAGGCTATTCAACAAAAGCAACAAGCGCCAAAATTTCAATTTCTCGAAACAATCTAGCACAAGTCAAAAAGAAAGGGGAAAATAAAGAATACAAATATGAGTGAAAGAAATATTACGAAATAATAAAACAATTACAATCTAAAACACACTCCCCGGCAACGGCGCCATTTTGTGACCGGGCGGAAAAAGTGTGCGCGTGTAAAGTGCACAATCGTTGTGTGTTTCGCCGCCGCGATACAAAAGAACCTAAGCTACAACTACACTTGACAAGCAAGCACAGCGGTAAGTCGGGTATCGTAAGAAATCCACAGGGAGTGATTGAATTTTAGATGTTAATTGTTTTAACTACTTCTGGAATAAAAGTGGTGTAAAAGAAATAAGAAAAGGTGATGGGTGGTTATGGTGGAAAAACAAAAGAGAAGTTAACGCTAAATTAAAGGAAAGCGAGGATCGGGATCCCATACACACATTCACGGGCTAAACAACTACTAATTAGAATTTCGATTCGAAAACATTTAATCGATCATTTTCAATTAAGCATAAACATCACGCAATAAGGAATTTAAGCCAAAGTTGCGACATTAAACATTTAACGGAAAATGGTCACACGCGGATTAAATTCGGATAATCACTATAAACACTAACGTTGCATGACAAAGAAAGTTAAACGCATAATAATCCGACTTTAATACGCGAGGTTTCAATTAAATGCAATTTTACGCAAAACCTAATTTTCGAGGTTCAAACCCGTAAATGGCGAAAACGCAATCCCGAACCTATTTATCTACGGACAAATCATGAAAATAAACTAATTTAAACTAATTAAGCAAGAAATAAATCAAGTAAACTAATTATGAAAGCATGAAAACTATCTAGAAAGCAAGAATAAAGGGAAAACAAGATATATTAATGTAATTAAACTCAAAGTACAACTTACAAAACAAGAGTACAAGAGAGGAGTAGGGCAAATCTCCCAGGGTTGCAAACCCTAAAATCTAAGACAAAATGAAGATCTCCCTTCAAAATGAAGAGAAAGAGTATTTATACAAAATAAATCCCATGGAAAAATTGTAAATAAAAGAGGAGAAAAACAAATATCAGCAGGGCCGAATCGATTCGGCATTGGGCCGAATCGATTCGGTTGGAGAATATCTCGAGGCTGCCAGAGGGGCGAATCGATTCGGGTGAAATCCGAATCGATTCGGAATGGTGGGCGAATCGATTCGTCTCGAATCCGAATCGATTCAGAAACAGAGGATGGCAAACTGTCTCCAACCGAATCGATTCGCAAAAGGGGTGAATCGATTCGGACCTACAGGTCTTGAATTTTTCCCCTGTTTTTGGTTGGTTTGAAATTCTCTTCCGCTCAAAAGCCAGTAACTTCTTCGTTATGAATCGGAATCGCGCACCGTTCACGTCCACGCGAAGCTAGCGAGGAGGGCTACAACTTCTGTGAGATGTCAGGCCAGGTACCCAAGCTGTGAAAAGACTAAAATTCCCTCGTGCGTGCGATTGTGTACGGAACTTCATCGGAATGCATCTGAACTTCATACTAAGCATCCATATACCTATAAAAGCTCAATTAACCCCTGCAAAACATGTTAACATAGAAATCCAAGGTTGTCTGGTTAACGAGCATAAATATAGGGATTAAGATACCCAAGGGGGCTAATAACGCGTAGGTTAACGGGTGAAGTACGCAATATTTACGTCGTATCAGTTCCCAACAAAGAGGATCCGCCTTTGATCGCTTGAGAAGAGAGTTCCAACAAGACCACAGCCATGTGACAGACAAGTGCTTCGCTTTGAAGGATGAAATCGAGAAGATGTTGAAGTCCAGAAAATTGAGGAAGTAAGTTGATGGTAAGGCTCCTAAGAGTGAAAGAGAGGGCCCTAAAAAGAAAAGAAATGAAATGACAGGTGTCGAAATAAAACCCCGGCGAGGAGAGATGAGGACTCAGATGGTGATGATGGGGATGATCCAGACCTCCCACCGAAGGACGATAATGCCTCTGTGAAGAGGGTTGGAATGATCTCCTTCGGTGTTAACACCATATGTGGAGGACTAGCAGGGGGTGGCTCTGAAGTAGCCGACCATAAAGTTCATGTGGCAGAGGCCAAGTCAGTGACCAAAGTAGAGGTTATTAATCTGGCGTCTTCAGAGGCTAAGAAGAAGAGGAAGAAGGTAGATATGGATACTCTTATAGTTGGGTTCTCCCGACTCGACTTCAAAGGTATCTTAGCTCCGCATGATGACCCTTTGGTAATTACAACAAGAGTGCATGGATGTGAGGTACAGCGAATCCTCGTTGATGGAGGAATCTCCGTAGATGTTATGTTATGGCCCTGCTTAGGCCTCAGCAAATCAAGGCTTGTACCCTATCATCATCCGGTTATTGGCTTCAGCGGAGAGAAGGTCCATCCCTTAGGTATGTATGAGATGGATATACGAATGGGGGATGAGTGGCCTAAGAGGTTGACCAGGATGATTAATTTTTTTATGATGGATGAAAATGTCTTTTCGGCCTACAACCTCATCATAGGAAGAGTATCCCTCAAGTAATTTGAGGCAGTGCCATCAACGGTCCACCAAATACTAAAATTCCTGACCCCCTATGGGGTAGGGGAAGTACAAGGTGACCCGACTATTGCACGAGAATGCTACTTTAACTCAGCGAAAGAGAGAGAGAGGCACATAAGAGGGAAACAACCACGTATAACATTGATGCACTTTATCCCAGGGATGAAACAAAATTGAAGAAAGGAGAGGAATCGGAGAAGGTAGAATTCATCGTCCTCAACGAGGACGAATCGGAAAAAACCGTCCAAATTGGCAAAGCCTTAAAATTGGAGATCAAGGAAGAGGTGATAATTTTTTTGAAAAAGAGGCAGAGTATCTTCGCTTGGAGCCACGCAGACATGCTTGGCATCAACCCGGAGTTGATGTGCCATAAACTCAATATGGCTGAAGATGCTAAGCCTGTCAAGAAAAAACGAAGAGTTTACTCCAGAGAAAAATATGATCTCATCAGGGAAGAGGTCAGAAAGTTGGAAGAGGCAGAATTTATCAGGGAGGTTATATACCCAGAGTGGTTATCAAACGCAATCATTGTGCCTAAAGCCAATGGAAAATGGAGGATGTACGTAGACTTCACCGACCTGAACAAGTCTTGCCCGAAAGACCGCTATCCCTTACCTCAGATTGATCAAATGGTAGAGCCATGGCAGGGCATGAGCTTATGAGCTTCATGGATGCATATTCAGGTTATAATCAGATCTTCATAGATGTTGAAGACTCGGAGAAGACAGCCTTCATCACAGATTAGGGGACCTATTGCTATAAGATCAAGCCCTTTGGCTTAAAGAATGTAGGGGCCACGTATCAACATCTTGTAAATAAGATGTTTGAAGATCAAATTGGCAAGACCATGAAGGTATATGTAGATGATATGCTGACAAAGATCTTGAAGTCCTGCACTCATGTAGCCGACTTGGAGAGAACTTTTTACACCATGGACTTATACAGGATGAAGCTCAATCCTGCCAAGTGTGTCTTCGGAGTAGGAGCTGGAAAGTTTCTTAGATTCTTAGTCAACCAGAGGGGAATAGAGGCCAACCCCAAGAAAATCAAGGCTTTGCTTGATATGAAGACATTGAGAAGTATAGAAGACGTTCAGAGGCTCATTGGAAGAGTCGTAGCACTCAACAGATTTGTTTTCAGAGCTACAGACAAGTGTCTTCCATTTTCCAAGGTGCTTAAAAAGGCCTTCGAATGGTACGAAGAGTGTGATAAGGCCCTTAAACAGCCCAATTACTACCTAGGATCCCCACTGCTCTTATCTCAACCCATTCTGGGGGAGAAGTTGTATGTTTATCTAGCAGTCTCAGAGTCAGCTATAAGTGCAGGCATAATACGGGAAGACGTTGGGGTACAAAAGCCTGTATACTTCAATAGTAAGGCCCTTTAAGGGCCTGAACAGAACTATCCTAGGATGGAGAAGTTGGCATACGCTTTGATACATGCTTCCAGGAAGATGAAACCCTACTTCCAAGCCCACTCCATGGTCATCCTCACTGACTCCCCACTAAGGCAAGTCCTCTACAAGCCTGAGAAGTCAGGTAGATTGATGACCTAGGCCATCTAGTTGGGAGAGTATGACCTTATATATCAACCTAGGGTGGCCATAAAAGGGTAGGCTCTCACAGACTTTATTGCTGAGTTCACATGGGAAGAGGCTGAGGTTGAGAATAATCAAGAGATTACAGAGGGATCAAACAGTAACATCTATCAGTTCCCCTTGTCCATTTACGGTATGGGGGATTGACTTGATGGGACCATTGTCAAGTGCTGCGAATAATTATCGATTTCTGATAGTAGCGATTGATTACTTCTCCAAGTGAGTAAAGGCTGAACCGATGATCATGATTACAGAGTAGAAGACCTTCCAGTTTATCTAGAAGAGCATCATATGCAGGCATGGTCTTCTGAACACCCTCATCTCAGACAATGGAACCCAGTTCAAAAATTCTTCCTTGGAGAAATACTGCGAGAGAGTCCGGATCAGGCAATTCTTCTCCTTTCCTGGCCGACCCCAAGCTAATGGGAAGACTGAGGTCACAAACCGAACGATCCTCGGTGGGATTAAGAAGAGGTTGGAAGAGGCCAAGGGGAGATGGATGAAAGAGGTTTATGCAGTGTTATTGGGCCTACAGAACAACGACAAAGACACCAACGGGGGAGACCCCATTTATGTTAGCACATGGATCAGAAGATGTCATACCTACAGAAGTAGGACTTCCCACTCACAGAGTTCAGGCCTATAACCCCGAGAAGAATGGAGAAGAGAGAAGACTTAACCTAGATTTAATTGAGGAAAGAAGGGAAGACGCTGAGATCAGATAGGCAGCTTACCAGCAGAGAACAATAAAGTTCTACAATCAAAGGGTGAAATCAAGACCTATAGTTGTAGGAGACCTGGTGCTGAAGAAGACGTTGCAGAAGACAAACAAGCTTCACCCGAATTAGCATGGTCCCTACAAAGTTATCGATGAGGTTATACCCGGTACCTATCGACTAAAAAATCTCGAGGGGGAACCTTTCTCCAATCCATGGAATGCTGATCACTTGAAGAAGTACTGCATATGATGTTGCAGTTGTTTCTATGTAAATGTATTATGTTATGAAGAGAATATTAATGAGAAGAGCAGTTCCTGTGTCAATACTTTGTTTGGATTGCTTCAATGGTAAAATTATTAGGTAACATCATTATAGGGTGACCTTAGACCTTAAACATCATAATTTGGTGACAAGGTCTGAGGTGAAACATCTTAGTTTGATGACCTCAGACCTTAAACATCATTAATTTGGTGAAATTTATGAGGGAAACATCTTATTTTGATAACCCCAGACCTTAAAAATCATTAATTTGGTGAAATTTATGAGGGTAACGTCTTAGTTTGATGACCTCAGACCTTAAACATCATTAATTTGGTGACAAGGTATGAGGTGAAACATCTTAGTTTGATGACCTCAGACCTTAAACATCATTAATTTGGTAAAATTTATGAGGGTAACATCTTAGTTTGATGACCTCACACCTTAAACATCATTAATTTGGTGAAAAATATGAGGGTAACATCTTAGTTTGATTACCTCAGACCTTAAACATCATTAATTTGGTAACAAGGTCTGAAGTGAAACATCTTAGTTTGATGACCTCAGACCTTAAACATCATTAATTTGGTGAAATTTATGAGGGTAACATCTTAGTTTGATGACCTCACACCGTAAACATCATTAATTTGGTGAAATTTATGAGGGTAACATCTTAGTTTGATGACCTGAGACCTTAAACATCATTAATTTGGTGACAAGGTCTGAGATGAAACATCTTAGTTTGATGACCTCAGACCTTAAACATCATTAATTTGGTGAAATTTATGAGGGTAACATATTAGTTTGATGACCTCGGACCTTAAACATCATTAATTTGGTAAAATTTATGAGGGTAACATCTTAGTTTGATGACCTCAGACCTTAAACGTCATAATTTGGTGACATGGTCTGAGGTGAAACATCTTAGTTTGATGACCTCAGACCTTAAACATCAATAACTTGGTGAAATTTGCGAGGTGAAATGTCATAGTTTGGTGCCCTCAGATCTTATAGCAGTTTGGTGAAATTAATGAAGACACTATTATGTTGAGACTTCAGACCTTAATACAAACACCATCGTATAACTTATAAAACTATTCAAAGGTGCATTAATCAAAAGAAGCAAAATTCTATGAAGAGGATGATATAAAATGGTCAAAATTACAAGTCATCAAGCCGTAGAGTATGTTATCAGAGGTTACAAACAATTATAGTTGAAAAGCAAAAATTACAAGTGAAGCTTCACAAATTAATGTCTAGGTGTCTGCAGCCACAGGGTAGGTAACCTCAGCCCTGTGGCCATCCCCGATCCTTGCGGCGGGCGATCGCATGATGGAGGATCCTAGGTCCCATGCATCCCTCTCGGGAGCGCTTCCGCCGACGTCATTTGGGTGGGGTGAAAAATGTAGAGAGATAGAGTCGCTAGTCTATTTTACTCAAAATAGACAAAAGAAAGGGGAGCCATCCCGAAGGATAGCATCCAAAGACATACTGATGCATACGAAACCAAAATGATTCGAAAAGGGTCTGGAGGCTAAGTTACGAAATGGGAAGGTGTTAGGCACCCATTCTGCCCTTACGGTCTCTCACGGGTTTTTGCTACTTTCCTTTATTTTCCCCCTGATATGTGTGCATGTGTATACGTAATGGAGATAGGAATCATCGACTTGTACCATGGAAGAGGTAAAGCGCGTCTTTCGTAGGAAGGTATAAAAATATTAGAAAATAGGATTTATGCGATTATTCTTACGTTGACCGTTATGATGGAACGATAATGCATGTGGAATAATACGCCACTAAGAACAAATATATGTATATATATGTAATCTAGGAGGATTGAATTATGAAAGAAAAAGTAAAAATAGGACTTGAATCTCATGTTTTACCCCGAGACGCCTACGTAGACTATAGAGGCATCAAAGTCCACGTAGTTTGCATGCAAAATGAGGGGTGGGGTTTATCCCATCAATCCAATCGGGGACTTCTCTTATTTATGTGGGTGTGAGTGTGTAGAAAAAATATTTTAGTTGTGAGAAAAGTGTAAGAAAAGTGTGAGAATTCCCGTTTGGAATTTATGAGCAAACCCTTTTTTTCTTATTTTTTGGGTTTTTATTTGTATGAAAATAAGAGATGTGCAATAATACTAAATAAAAAGTATATTAGGATATGTGATATGAGAGAATAAAAGTGCTAAGTAACAAAACAAGTTAATGCGAATTTATGAGAATTTAATGAGAGAATTAAGAAAATTGAACCTTCTCGAAGATCTTGAGCTTGATCTTGAATGTTGGAGAGCAGCCCTTGCACTTGGATGATGATGGAGAATGGTTAATTCACCAAGTTTGATGAAAAGGATGATGAAAGGTGAAGGTTGGAAAGGGATTTGGATGTGGAAATCGCGCTGACTTCGAGAGAGGTTTTCTGGATTTGCTGAGAGTGATATGTTTCTGATCTGGGCTCCCTTTGCAATGAGGTCAAGGACTACTTTTTATAGGCTCAGGGCATTGACGATTGGCATATCCCTATTCCTACCAATCGGCAGGTGCGTTTAGGCACACTGCCGATAGGCAGGGTCTGGGACCTGCCGTTTGGCAGTGTCTTTCAGGCCTTTTTGGAAAATCGGCCGCAGAGTGTAAATCGTTGATCCGAATCGTGCATCGGATGGACCATTGGAAAGGTAATTCAGATACCTTAGAAATCCCTTTGGACTGCTCCCAGGTTTAGGAGTTGACTTTGGGTCAAATGTGGCTCAGAAGCATTCATCGGTCCATTAGACGGGGAATCGTTGGACGCAAACGGATCGTTCGTCCGCATGGTAAGTCCGAATTGTGCATGGGGTGGACCGTTGGAAAATTTAAGAGATGTAATTTGACATTCCAAAGAGTTTGATCTGGTTCGGGGAGTTGACTTTGGTCAGCTGGGTCCTGGAAGAATTTAGTGACCTCTCGGAGTAAAACGGATGGTTCGTCCGTACCGTATGTCAGAATCGCGCATGGAGCAGACCGTTGGAAAGGGGTTTTAGTGCCCTTTGAAGATTCATTCAGTATCGGTTGATTTGAAGGGTTGAATTAGGTCAATAGAGCATGGGAGTGTCTGGTGGCCTCTAGATCAGGTTTTGGGGAAAATGGGTCGTTCGTCCGCATGGTAAGTCAGAATTGCGCACGGGATGGACCGTTGGAAAGGGGATTCAGGGCCTTTTGAATATTCATTTAGTATCCATCGAGCTAAAGAGTTTGAGTTTTAGTCAAATGGCTCCTGGGAGTGCCCGATGGCTTTTAGGTCAGTACTCGAGGTATGACCTGGGTTTGTAGTGATGAAGGGAGATGCTTGGAACCTAAGGAGAGTTTAAGGGGTAACAGAATGGGGTGTCTATAGAGACCCTCGACGGGTGAGTTTGGAATAAACGATAGTCGTCGAATAGACACCGCATGATGCTTTTGAGGGAGGATGACCAATTCAGAGGGTCGGGACCAATTCCGAGGACCTAAGGAGGGAGGATGATCGATTCGGAGGGTTGAGGACAATTATGAGGGCCTAAGGAGGAATATTAGTGATGGTTTGAAGGAACTTTTTAGGTCAATTCCTAAGGAAGTGTTGGGGATGACCAATTCTGCGGGTCGAAGTCGATTCTGCGGGCTTAAGTTGAGATGACCAATTCTTCGGGTTGAAGCCAATTCTGCGGGCTTTAAGGATGAGATGACCAATTCTGCGGGTCGAAGCCAATTTTATGGGCTTAAGGTGAGATGACCAATTATGTGGGCCGAAGCTAATTCTGTGGGCATAAGTGGAGGTGACCAATTCTACGGGTCGAAGTCAATTTTGCGGGCTTAAGGATGAGATGACCATTTCTACGGGTCGAAGACGATTCTGCGGGCTTTAAGGATGAGATGACCAATTCTGCGAGCTTAAGGTGAGATGAACAATTCTGCGAGTCGAAGCCAATTCTGCGGGCTTGAATGGAGATGACCAATTCTGCTGGTCGAAGCCAATTCTGCGGGCTTAAGTATAGATGATCAATTCTGCGGGTCGAAGCCAATTCTGTGGGCTTAAAGGTGAGGTGACCATTTCCGCGGGTCAAAGCCAATTTTGCTGGCTTAAGTGGAGATGACCATTTCTGCGGGTCGAAGCCAATTCTGCGGGCTTGAATGGAGATGACCAATTTTGCGGGTCGAAGCCAATTCTGCGGGCTTAAAGGTGAGGTGACCAATTCTGCAGGTCGAAGCCAATTCTGCGGGATTAAGTTATGATGACCATTCTGCGGGTCGAAGCCAATTCTGCGGGCTTAAGGTGAGATGACCAATTCTGCGGGTCGAAGCCAATTCTACGGGCTTGAATGGAGATGACCAATTCTGCAGGTCGAAGCCAATTCTGTGGACTTAAGTAGAGATGACCAATTATGCGGTCTTAAGTAGAGATATTCTTGGGGAACTCTGCCGGGGAGATTTATCTTGTGGTTTTGTTTTGGGCTGGGGAGCCGATTGCTCGGGAAATCTTTTGCATCCTCCGAAGGAATAGCCAAAATTCCACTGGGGAGGTGATTAGGTGGCATAAGGTTTGGATGTATTACTTGGGGAAAATTGAGACCTTTGGGGTCTAGGGGGTGATATTTAGAGATTCTCCGGGGACGTTGTCGGGAGGAGTTTTACTTGGTTTTTGGGAGTTCCGCTGGGGAAATGGAGGGTTCTTCTTGAGGGAGTGTGAAATTTTCTTAGTGAAAAGATTCTAAATCCTTCCTGGGATTTTTAGGAATTTTGTGAGAATTTTTTAGGGCTTTCTGGTATTTTCTGGGAATTTTTGTACGAAATTTTAAGGGGGTGCTGGTCGGCATGGTATGAGGGGTGCCATTCGGTAGTGGCACGGACTTTTGGAATGCCTCGGGAAGGTAAGGAAATTGTGCCTATCGGTGGGTGGGGGTCAATGCCGATCGGCATGACCCTTGGCATCCTATATAAAGGGGTGAGTTCCTTTCATTTTTCATAATTTCTTTCGTTTTGTCTTTCTTTTTGCGCTTTTCCTCTACGAATCATTCTAGCATTTCGATCTTTAAGAAATGGCTAGCCGCCTTTGTGAGCACTGCAGTGCATAGGGAATGGTTGACTGTTGATGACTGGGCGAACGTGGAGTGGAGGGCCAAGGCGCCTCTTGCTTTGGGGAGTGAGAACTCCTTTGACTCATTCGAGCCGGGTGCGAATGAGCGGACCTTTCTACGGGAGCCATCGCATCATCGCTCTTCGAGGGTGGTGAGCCCTGGCGGTTATGTAAGTAACATGACTTTTGGCATTCTTCTCTTTTTTATTGATTTTTTCCTTTCTGGAATTTTTAACAAGTTTTTTTTTCTTCTGACAGTCTGATATCTCATTGAAGAACATGCGTGGCCGTGGGACGATAGGGCTTAAGGATGTCTGGGAGCATCTTCCACCTGTGGTGCGTTGGGTGATATCCTCAACGGGTTTTAGGAGGTTGGCATCTGCGCTGGATGAGACGCCTCGTTCGACGGCGGTCTTGTGTGCTGTGGGGGAGAGGTGGTGGAATACTACCCATACCTTCCATTTTGGTTTTGGGTAGATGACTGTAACTCCCATAGACGTGCAGCACCTACTGGGGCTGGATTGTAACGGAGAGCAGATAGAGGTGGATCGTTCTCTACGGGTGAGGCCGGAGGCAGTACTGGCGGCGCTTGGCGATGTAGGGAGGATAGTCTTCGGGGATTCCATCCGGCTGTCCTTACTGAAGGATGTTTTGCTGAGTAGGGTGGTTGATTTGGAGGATGGGCTACAGGTGAGGCAGATGGCCCGATTGTTCATATTATTGGTGCTGGGAGGTTTCATGGTGGCGTCGAGCGCCGCATTTGAGGATGTTTTCGAACATCCCTCTCTATGATTGGGGGAGCATGACTTTCGCGACCCTCTATTTTTCTTTGGATGCATTCAGCCGGTGCTGCTGTCAAACTTTTACTAGAGCCGCGTATCTTCTTGAGGTATTTCTCAGTTTGCGCACTTTCTTTTCATGCATTCGCATTTTCCTTATGTGTCTCTTTTTTATTGTGAATTCTTATCTTTGGCAGGCGTGGTTTTATGAGGTGATTGGGTGCAATACCCCGCTGATTTCCTTGAAGGACGAGACTATTGGGGACTTGTGCCGATTGTATCGATAGCGTAAGGCCAATCGGCAGTCGAAGGTATCTCTTTCTCTAAAGACGATGCGTCAGGTCATGAATGTACTGACTAGTGGTAGGGTAAGACTCTTTCCTTTCAGCCTTGATTTTTGCACATTTTGATTCTGTATTGACCTATGCCTACTGGGGATTTTTAGGTGACTTTTTACCCTTAGGGGATGGTTATTCAGGATACGGGGGTGACCGGGGTGAACGCACAGCTGCGGCGCTTACTGGCGCATGAGTTTGGCCACTCTTGGTATCTCGGGGAGAGGGTGGTTTGACAGATTGCGGAGGAGGAGGTGGTGGTGCCACCTGCGCAGCCTCTGACGTCTATGAGGCGGGAGCGGATATTGCCAGAGGATGTGAGGATAGCGGTGATGATCGATGAGTCCTACCTATTGTATACTGATACGACTGCACCGTATGACTATATGGACTTTGTGACGAGCTGGTTGATGGCGCCCAGCATATATGATGCCTTGCCTTTCCCTCCTGCGGGTTCGAGTCGGACGGTGGGGTGTTCCCACAGCGACGGTGGTTTGTAGGCGTCTGCGACGGTGACGACTTCAGAGGTTCCCTTCGTTCAATTGCATACTCCTTCATACAACATTCGGCGGACTGATGGAGGGATGGTCCCCATATTGCATCGTCCTCATGCGGTAGATCTGGAGGAGCTGGGTTTGACAAATGAGGTTCTTCGACCTGAGGTATATCTTTTCCTATTTTTGGTTCCTTTTCTGTTTTGATCCCTCTTTGATACTGATTTTGCCTTTTCTTGCAGCAACTACGGGTGTCGACCACTTGGCTAAGGGACATCAGAGACTGGATATCTTCGGCGACTGCCCACATTCAGGATGTGGTCCCGATTCCTTATTGCTTGGTGTCGTCTGCTTCGTTCGGGGAGGAATCTGGCTCGAGTAGTGGTGGTGCGTCGTCTCGCCATAGGGGAAAGAGAACACGTCGTAGGGGTGGAAGCTCTTAGAGAGAGGGGTGAAGGGTAGGTGAGAGAGAGAGAATGTGGGTTCAGGTTGAGTCCCGTTGTGTTTTTTTTTCTTTATTTCCTACAAAATTTGATGTAACACGAAAGAATATATATATATGCAATGCAAATGGAGTTTTTTATTATCTTTTGTTAATGATCAATGAATGCATGCACATGCGCTTTTTACTTTGCTGCTGAGACCGTAAAAAGTGATATTTTTTGGATTTTGAAGGAAGGTTTTAAAAATGAGAAATTATATAAGGGTGAAGAGGATTTTTGAAATTCTGTTGAGAATATTAATTTATTTTTATTGAGCTTCTGATTTTGACAAAAGAGGAAAAAGGAAAATTTTTAAAAATAGGGGGTTGTTGATCGGCAAGACCCTTATCCTGTCTATCGGCAATCAAGTCCAGTCCTATCAATTCAAAGCTTTGATTAGTGCCCTCTTCAGCCTCTTGTACTTTGTGTGGTAGGATTTCCCCTGATTTCTGCAGGTGTCATGTCTTTTGTGAGGGTTTTGAAGTATAAAAATGGGCAAGGGTGGAGTGTTTTCATCACACCTTCATTTGTCTACTGTTTTTTAGTTTTGTAAGATGGTTCTCCCTGGTATCATTGAGTTTTCTAACTACCTCGAAGCCCTGGAAGCGATGTTCTCTTATAATATCAACTACGATGCTTACAACATGCGTAGAATCTCTTTGTGGCGCAATCGGCCCATTGAGTGGAACATGTTGATGGCGGCGGTACAATTTTGGTAACCCAAAGACCATGTATTCCGGTTTGGGTTGGATGAAGTTTGTCCTACCTATGAGGAATTTTCTATCATACTGGGGATAAATCCTAGTGTTGCTACGGCTTTTCCCAAATTTTCCCGTTCTCCCAGGAATTTACTGGTCGGGCTTCTTCGCATTTTGCCTTCGGCGGCCAGACCATTGGTTACTAGAAGAATGATCTCCCTTTCGGCGGTGTTACAGTCTATGTATTTACAGGAGGCTGGCGATGCTGGATACGTCGGAGCCGTTGTTCTGGGCTTAGTATCAAAATTAATGTTGGTGACTGGGGAACTGCTGGTTGACCCACAACTTGCCGCCATTATTTCATGAATGTCATACCGTCACAATCTTGCGGTAGTGATACTGGCGGAGACTTTGAATGGCCTGGATGCCTAGCGAGAAGATCGTTCTGACTTCCTGAGGGGTATCCCCGTGATGTTGTTCATGTGGTTGTCTGAGAGACTTTGCCTGGTGACTCCTCCAAAACATCCTTTGTCGGTTGTACCCAACTTTTTTTCGCACCACTTCATCAGTATTGGCTTGGATATTGAGTGTTGGGAGAACTAGTTTGTGGAGCACGGGGCTCTAAATCTGTATTGGTCAGTGCCTTGGTGGGGACAGTTGCTGCCTTTTCTGGAGCTGGGAGAATACCCGTATGTCCGGCCAGTTGGCCTTAAACAGACCTCTTTTTATTTCCCTTGGCGGATTCTACGTCAATTTGGCTGGGAACAGGTTGTGCCACCTCGGACACTAGACTTATTTCCGGTAGAAGATTTGACTGAGCGTCTGCGCATACGGCTTGGCTCTTTGTGGGAGAATCAGCGTCCATCGACCCATCCCTCTTAGTCTGTTGGGAGAGTTTGGCATATCCCTGTGGATTATATGAAGTGGTTGGGGAGGAGAGTGGTCAGCAAGATGTTGGCAGTGGAGACTGGACAAAGGTGGCTTGTTTTTTTCTGATACCATGGAGGGAGGTGTGGTAGTTTTTCCAAAGTTGGTTCGAGCTTATCGGTCCCTGGAGCGTCTGTAGCACTCCATTCAAGCAGGGGAAGTTTGGATACCCCCGGATGTAGATGATGATGACGGAGCGGGCTCCTCTGGTAGCTGCGGATAGGACTCTTGGGGAGTTTATAATGGGGAATAAATGTGGGGATTTTATTTTATCTTTTTAGGAAGTTAGGGGGAGGGAGTTATCCGTTCCTTTTCTTATGTAATCTGTACCGAAATTTCTTATTAGTTAAATAAACAAGTTTTTGATCATCCAGCTATGCCTTTTGATGAGTTTTGTGTTGTTTGAATTATCTATACCGATCTCTAAGGCATACATAATCCTTTTGTTCAAGTATACGTTAGAATGGACTGTCGTTCTCGAAGATAAGAAAAGAATAGTATTTTATGAAGAGGAAAGGGTCGTGCTCATGTAAGGTGTATGAGCTGCCTACGTACCTCTGGGGTTTTTTGAAAAGTTTTACTTTGTCTAAAAATTGTTTTTGCAGAGGATCATGCCCACGTAGTTTTGGGTAGAGGGAAATGAAGAGATTTTTTTTTTAGAATAGAAGGGAGATGAGAATAGTCGTAGCGTGCCGAGATTTTGGACTAGGGGTAAAACATCTTGAGACGGTCCAGGTTGACTGGACGAGCCATCTCTTTCCCGTCTAAATCAGTGAGCATGGCAACACCGCCAAATAAGATCTTCTTAACAATGTAGGGGCCGCTCCAATTGGGCTTGAATTTCCCTTTGGGGTCCCATATGGATTCTATGATCTCTTTGAGGGATAGGTACCCTTCTCGGACATCGCGATCCTTGACTCTCTTTTTGAATGATCGCTCTATTCGGCGATGATACCCTTATATGTGGTATAGCGCTTTTAATCTATTTTCGTCTAGGAGTGTCAGCTCGTCAAGACGGCTTTGGCACTAGTCTTCTTTGTTGACCTTGCTCTGAAGCGTGACGCCCAATGAGGGTATTTCCAGCTCCACGGGTAGGACTATTTCCATGGCATAGACTAGAGAGTAAGGGGAATCCCCAGTAGAGGTTTGAATTGAGGTTCGGTAGCCCCAGAGGGCATACGGGATCCGGTCGGCCCAATTCTGACAGCTTTCGGTCATCTTGTTGATGATGGCTTTGAGGTTCTTATTGGTGGTTTCAAATGCACCGTTGGTCTAAGGTCGGTAGGGATAAGATTTGTGTCTCTGAATCCCATACTCGCTAACCACTTCTATAACTTCTTCCTCGAAATGCAACCCGTTGTCTGATACTAGCTTGTGCGAGACCCTATATCAGCAGATGATGTTTTTCTTGATGAATTTGGTCACTTTCTTGGCGTTCAGGACTGTGTATGACTCAGCTTTGACCCATTTGGTGAAGTAATCAATGGCAACTAGGATGAACTCATGCCCGTTAGAAGCCTTCGGTGTAACCTTCCCTATGACGTCGATACCCCAGGTGGAGAACGGCTAGGGAGAAGTCATGTTGTATAAATCGCGCGGGAGGCAAATGCTGAAGGTTGGAGAATTGTTGGCATTTAAGGCATCTCCGGACATAGGTAGTGCAATCCTGGGTTAAGGTGGTCCAGTAGTAACCTTATCGGATGATCTTTTTGGCAAGCATGTGACCATTCATGTGGGGTCCGCATTCCCCGCTATAGATCTTTTGCATTATCTTTTCAATGTCAGCCCCTACGATGCAGTGTAGATGGGTTCCATCGAAGTTCCTTTTTAGCAGTGCTTTGTAACAAATGATGTACTCGACAACCAGTCTTCAAAGGGTTACTCGCTCTTTCTTATTGGAACCCTCGGGATACCTACCATGCTTGAGGAGGCACCAAATATCATAGTACCAAGAATTGGCTATCTCGGGATCTTTTATGGTGACGAGCTCAATGTGGTAGCAGTGGGTTGGTTTGTCTTGCTTTTGAACAAGTAAGGGGATCATTGTTATTCCTTCGGGCATGTCGACCATGGAGGCCAAGGTAGCAAGGGCATCGGCTAGGTTATTCTTTGCTCAAGGTAGGTAATGGAAAGTGATGTCTTGGAATTGGGTGGCTAGCTCTTCTAAGTGGGCATAGAAGGGTTGGAGTTTTTCATCCTTGACTCTCCATTTTCTGAGCACTTGACCAATGATGAGGGCGGAATCCTCGTAGACGTCTAGGAATTGAATACCTTTCTTGAGAGCAACTTTAAGGCCTACCGTGCATGCCTCGTACTCAGTCATGTTATTGGTGTAGGGTAAATCCAGCTTGATGGCGATGGGAGTGTGAGAGTCATCTAGGGCGATCAGAAGTATCCCAATGCCATATCCCTTTTTATTGGCAGTGTTGTCAAAGAACATTTTCCATCATAGATTATCCTGGGTAGTGGTGAGGATGTTTTCATTGGGGAATTAGGAGATCCAAACATCGGCTTCATCGATGGGGTAATCAGTGAGGTAGTTAGAGATGGCTCTTCCTTTCATGGCTTTTTGTGTGACGTACATGATATCGAACTCATCTAGGAGCATCAGCCATCGGGCCATTTAGCTGAACAAGGCGGGTTTCTCAAGCAGGTATTTGATGGGATCCATTCAGGATACAAGTTTGATGGGGAAGGTGAGCATGTAGTGCCGTAACTTTTGGGTGACCCAGACAAGTGCGACACTCGCCTTTTCCAAAGTAGTGTAGTTAACCTCCTATCTAGCCAATTTATGACAGTCATAATAGGTGGATCTTTCTTTGCAGGAATCTTCAAGGTATTGGGCTAGCAAAGCCCCAGTTGTAGTGTCGATTATGGTTAGGTATAGGAGCCAAAGGAGACCAAGTTGTGGTGGCATGAGTATCGGGGGTTGGGTCAGATATTGTTTGATTCAAAAGCTTCTTAGCAGGCTTCATTCCAAACCTTAGTGGAATCCTTTCGGGGGAGTTTGAAGATAGGTTTGCAAATGGTGGTTAGCGGGCTGATGAACCGCCTGATGTATTACAATTTCTCGAGGAAACCTCGGACTTCTTTCTCTATTCGGGGAGGTGGCATCTCAAGTATGGCTTTCAGCTTGGAAGGATATGCTTCTATCCCTTTCTCACTAACCATGAATCCCAAGAGTTTTCCCTTTGTAATGCCGAAAATGAATTTCTGCGGATTGAGTCTCATTTGATATTGTCGCAGTCGTTTGAAGAACTTTTGGAGAGCGAGAACATGACCTTCCTTAGTCTTAGATTTGATAATCATATCATCCACATAGACCTCAACTTCTTTGTGAATCAGATCGTGCAGGATGGTTGTGTAATCCCTCTGGTAGGTAGCCCTAGTTTTCTTGAGACCAAATGGCATAACAGTGTAGCAAAAAGTCCCCCATGGGGTAATGAATGCGGTTTTTTTCTTGGTGGTCTAGGTGCATTTTGATTTGGTTGTATCCGGTAAACCCGTTAATGAATGAATTGAGAGCGTGACTGGTTGTGTTGTCGACGATCATATCAATATTGGGTAACGAATAATCATCCTTTAGAGAGGCTTTGTTCAAGTCTCGATAGTCTACACATATCCGAACCTTCCCTCCTAATTTCGGCACAGGCACTATGTTAGCTTGCCATGTGGGATATTCGATCACACGAATAAAGCCTACGTTCAACTGTTTGACCACCTCTTCTTTGACCTTGAGAGACCATTCGGTGCGGAGCTTTCTCAACTTTTGTTTAACCAGCTTGTAATCTGGGAGAGCGGGAATCTCATGCTGAGCTATTTCAGGATCAATATCGAGCATATCGTCATAGGACCATGCGAAGATATCCACGAATTGCTTTAGCAATTCTTCGAGTTGTGCATGCTCATGCTCATTACAGGTAGCCCCTATCCTAATCTCGCGCAGTTGGCTACTAGAACCGAGGTTTATAACAACATTACCTTCTTCATTAACTTGAACGCGGTTATGTTGTTTATTATTAATCTTATTTAGATAAGTTAAGAATTGTTCATTTACAAAATCATCATCATCAAAAGTTTGATTAGAATCTAAACAGTTAATGTAAGGCACAACAAGATACTCAAAATCTTCATTTATTTCATTGATAGGAAAAACAGCATTAAGAACCTCATCAAAGGAGGTCTCGATTACATTTTAGAAAGGATAGACAACAAAAGAAGAAATAGGGTAAACATTGGGATTAGGGGAGATTTTAGCAGGTAGAACTGGCACAGCATGCCAGTTGAGGAGAGGTGTATCAGCATCTTTAATTAGTTAGGACGGATCCGGTGATATAGTGCCTGAGTGAATCATGCAGAGTGTCAGCCCCAATGTTTGTAAGTTGAAGGAATATTTAGAGTCACTTTCCTCAATCTCTTCGATATCTTTGATGAGCGGTTGTACATGGTGTTAGGAACTCTCGACCCATGGGTAGCTGTCTTGGAAGAAGATCTCCATTCCATGCTTCATCTTCTTATTTATATGGTCATACCATGGTTCAGGAAAGCCGCAAAAGGGGAAGTATTCACCCTCTTTGATGAATCATCCATTCAAGGAGTCACCTGGGATAGTCTGGATGCAATCTAGTCCTCTCTTTGGTTGAGACTGACGGATCATTCTGAGCTCTTATTCTGACCGTTGATACCCCAAACCACAAGGAGGGAGAGATTTATTTAGTTTAATTGGCTCGAGTATACCTTGTTGTCTTTGTCCTAGTCCCAGTCCAGGCATGAAGTGCATGTTTTTGAACATCTGAATCACATTGACATTGCCATGAGGGTCGTATTTTGGACAAACCCTTTCTTTGAAGTTGTCCCCTGTCGGGAGTAGGAGTGGTTCAACTCGAAATCCTGATAGGAGCATATCATTTGACCCGTGCTACATCTCAAGAATTAGACTGCTGGTACTTAAACCCTCGATATTGTCGTCATCGCCTAAAATGGTGATGACTCATCCGTCAGCGAAGAACTTTAATTTCTGATGGAGTGAGGAAGACACGCCCTTGATACTGTGAAGCCAAGGTCGTCCAAGCAACAGATTGAAACAAGTTGGGATGTCAATAACTTGGAATTCAACGATAGGGTTTATAGGGCCAGCCCCTATTATAAGCTTTATGGATCCCATCACCTCTCGACGGGTATTATCGTAGGCACGAACAGCAGCGGAGGTTGGAGCGAGGTCGCATTCTTTCAGTCCTAAACATTTGAAGGTTATCAATGGGCAGACATTCAAGGCGGATCCATTATCGACAAGAGAGAGTGGTACAACCTTCCCCATAACTTCGACGGAGATGTTGAGTGCATGATTGTGGTTTGGCCCAATCTTGGGGATTTTTTCTTTAGAAAAGTATAGCATTCGGGTAGAGGTCAAGGATCCGACCAAATTTATCGCTTCTTCTGGTGTGGTAGAAGGAGGCACTGTGGGTCCAGTGAGGAACTTGATCAAAGCATTTCTGTATAGCTGAGAAGACATGAAAAGCGCCACAGAGTGATGTTAGCTTAAGTTTTATTTAGTTGATCGAGGATCTTGCTCTCCTCGAGGGTCATCTCTGGCATAGGAAGGTTTTTCACGCCCTTCCCCTTATCATTGGTTGGTAGTGAGCTTGGGATCTGGTAATGCCTCCCTGATCTGGTCATGTGATTTACTGAAGAAGGGAAGAACATGAATCTCGTTTCCTCGTCAATCTCGGGTCGTTCTGCCACCTTATTTATTTCTCCGAAGAGTTCTTCAAATGATATCATTCCACATATGTCGGCTACCGGGATAGTTTTCTCTGAAGCTTGCTCTTTATTCGAATCTTCAAACTCTTCCCCCCATCCGATGGCAATAATTATGTCTTTCCATGTAAATTCGATACATTCCACAACTTCTACGGCTTCTTCATACAGGTCTTCCCAATCGGTGGGGATGTGTAAGGGTGAAGGGACCAGGTGCCCTTGTAGCTTCAAAGAATCAAATAACTCGGTGATACTACAAATGTTATTGGTTTACCTAAATAACTCTGCCATAGTCTGGATGACATCATCTAGGTTGACTTCATCGCTCGGTACTACCCGACGGTCTGATTCTCAGGCCCATTTTCGTGCTTCCAAGAACAGCGTATTGAACCTTTGGTAATCAATGATCATCTGTGAGGGCAATTTCATCCCAAACTCTAGGAGTTGGTTTAAGACTTCTGATAATTCCATACTTCCATTTTCGAAACGGGTACGGACGGTGATGCATACTCTGGTAAGGAGTGACAGTGCCTGATCAGCGAGGCTAGCAGGGTGTAAGAGGAAATATGGACAAATTTGGAGAGGTTTGGGAGAGTGTATGGGTGTGATTTGAGTTGAGGGATCAAATTTTGGGTTCTCTTCTAAGAAGATGGCATTGGCCTGATTTGGGAGTGGGTTGGGATTGGCTGGTGGGGCGATGGTACCCTGATCAATTAGACCTTGGATTATGTTTCGGGGGCGAAAGCATTGATCAGTGGTATGGCCAGTTGTTTAGTGAAAGGTGCAATGGGCATCTGCCTTGAAGTTTATTGGGAGTGGATTTGGCAATGGACGGGGATCCAAGGGTTTGATAAAGTTTCGGCTTAATAGTGCCTGATAAACTTTGGATAGGGGAGCATGGAGCTCGGTGTATTCTTTTCGGATGGGACGGGGCGGCTTTCTGGTGCCCATTATGTGGTTGGTTAAAAGATGTTGTTGATGGTTGAGACTGCAGCACTGGCATGCTTATCATATTTCCTGGGGGTGAACTGTCCGGACCCCTTCTTTGGTTCGACATCTATTTTATCAAGACCCTCCTCGATTTCTACTCCTGCTTCTATGAGAGCTCGGAAGTGGGGATAGTATTGTCGTCCTATCGTTGCTCGGACATGGGTTAAGAAGTTCTTCTTCACTATGCTGACTTGTTCTTCCTCGGAAAGTCGATTGGTCGTGGTTGCTGCTCTTTCCCTTCATCGGGCTATGAAGTTACTGACTGATTCCCCAGAGTTCTTTTTTAGTAGCTGTAAGGACACAAATTTCCAATTGAGTCCTTTGTAGTTTTGGCTCAATTTTGGACAAAAACGTTTGAGTCATAGGATAGAGTATATGGATCATCCTTCAAGCCTATGACGTGTTATGTTTGAAGACGTAACGACCAAGTGTATAAAGCTTCATTTCATTGCCGAGTTTGTTTGTGCCTCGTTTCTACATCATCAACATGGTTTCATTGCTCCGAAGGTATGAATGTATTTTAATCTATATATAAGAGCTCGGAACATTTTATAATGGGTGAACGTTTATTTAAAATTGTTGTTTAATTTCAGAAAGATTTCATTTAAACTTTAAAAAAAGAATATAAAGTTTCTGGGCAAAAATTAAATTTTTCAATCTTTCTGGAAGTTCGTTCGATGTGTCGTTCGAACAAGATTTTCGTTTGAACCACAAGTCGTTCGAACGAGTTTGCCAAAGAGTTCCCCATAAGGCCACTGGAATGTCATTCGAAGTGTCGTTCGAACGAACATGATGTTCGAACTTCAAACGAGATTTCCAACGAGTTCACAGTGGAACTTCGTTAGAAGTCTCGTTCGAACGAAAATGTCGTTCGAACGAGATTTGGCGGGAATAGGTATTTGGCAGTTTTTCCAACTGTTTCCACTACTTTACCCCACTAACTTTTGACAGATTATTATAGTGCGGGAACCAAAGTTTGTAACTTAACTTTTTCATACACAACTATCTCCAAGAGAGTGTTTGAGAGCAAAATCGATTAAGGAAAAAGTTCATGTTTTAAAGTGTCTAAGTTTTCAAGAAAAATTGATTATACACTTTAGTTTTACACCCATATTGTTTATCCAAGCTTCCATATATATATACATTGCTTGGAGTTTTGGTACGGTTTTTCATCTCTCCCATTTGAAGAGACATTTTGGGTTTGCTTCCAAATCCCATAAAGAAGAGGAGGTTTTCGTTGATTTACCCACTTGGATAAAGGCTCCTAGTTCGGGTGACGGTGACCATATAAAGTCCGATCGGTGGATTCCGAGACCGCGGTGGAGCTCCCTGGTTATTCACTAGGTGGAGGTATTTACATTAAGGAGCGTCGGGGCTTGAGAGGGATCGAGTTGTGTGTTTTAAGTCTACCGTCTTGTATTTGTAAATTCCGTACTTAGTGGATTTGAGGCTAGGACCGTCTGAGGTTTTTTTCCCGTTGTGGGTTTTTCCTCGTACATCGCGGCGTAGTGGATTAATTATTTATTTTATCTTTTGCAAAATCACCTAGAACGCATGCTTAGGTAAAAAGATAAAATTGGTTTAATTTAATCAACTACTTGTTTAATTTGGTGCAAATTAATATTGGGTAATGCTTATATTAATTTAATTCAAGTCATTTAATTTATTGTGTTAAAATTGGTTTGGCCTAATTTGTTAAAATTGAGAAATATGACTTAGGCAAATTTTCTAGGACTCGGGTTAGTTAATTTGGTTTAAGTGAAATTAAAATAAGTGTGTTTGAATCGAATTTCACTTGGTATAATTTTAATTTTAATTTTAATTTTGAAGTAAATTAAAATTTGGTGTTTTTGTGAACCATCTTACGCTTCCGCATATCTCAACAAGGAAATTGATTTTAAAAATTTTAAATTGGGGGCTTAATCCTTTTCAGCAGCTCTAAATCACGATGCGTGACCTCAAGCTCTTTGTTGTATTTGTATTATGACATGAATTCTCGAGCCACATCCTCCCAACTACGAATTCTGGACCCTTCGAGAGACAAAAACCATCGGAGGGCGCTATCCTTCAAAGTTTTCTAAAATAATTGGGCCATCACTTCTTCAGAACCCCCTAGTAGAGTCATGAAACAGTGATAACTATGGAGATGAACAATCGGGGGTCCACTTCCTCCGTATTTATCGATATTTGGCATCTTGAACTTCTCGGGTAACCTCGCTTTGGGATAAGGAGAATGTGGGTGTAGTCCATGTAATTTTCCGATATTCTGACTTGGTCAAACTTCTTGGTGAACATCTTGAGGTCTTCTTTGACCTTGTTCAATTCCTCCTCTTTCGGATCAATGATCATATGCAAGTTAGCCCCATGCTGGGCAAGATTCGGCATCGAAAGCTGGGCAGGCGACGACCCATTAGTAGGAGGGGCACGTGGAGCGTGCTGATATTATTCGGGAACATAGATAGGCTTAGGTGGACCCATAGAGCGAGGAAATAGGGCCTTGGTCTCTTGAGGAACAGGAACTTGGTTTCGTTGTATTTCTCGAACCTCAGTTTGGTGGTTATCAATTTTGGACACAAGTTGAGCTAGAACTGCCGTCAGATTCGGCTGCACAACGGGGAATTGATCTGTGTTCTCCATGGAAAGCGAATGGATACCGAACCCGAAAGAAGTAACAGGGGAAGGGACGGAACTCCAGGGTGATTTGACTGAAGACCAAAGTCAATAAGGAGCCAGGACAAGGGCTTGCGATCGACCTGAGAAGGCGCAAAAATGGGATTTACTTTTGAGAGAAAGAATGAAAATATTTTTTGATGTTTTTTTTTAGATTGGAAGACAAAATATTTGGCTTTTTGACAAACAGAGGAGAAATTTTTTTGGATTTTTGATAAAGACGGGAGAAATGTTTTTGGATTTTTGATAAAGAAGGGAGAAATGTTTGTTGTTTTTTTGGATTTTTTGATAAAGAAAGGAGAGACGGATCTCAGCATGATTATTATAATTATTATGTTCTCACTTATATTAAATTCTCCTAAATGAAAAATAAAATGCCGAACGGGACCCGAGCCTGGAAAAATTGGGTTTGTAATATATGCAAAGTTATGGCTGGACTTGTGACCAGGCTCACGAACAGGGTCCCGTTTTAAAATGCGCAAAAAATTTGGGCGGCAGGCCGACCCAAAATTTTGGCAGAGTTTCGAGTAGAAACCGGCAATCTAACATGTGTATCCTAGGCTTGGCACCTATATGCGGGTATGCAGTTTGGTTGGGTGAATCGGAAAGGGTTCCCCCCTTTGGCGTGACTTCCACGATATACATCTTACTCTTGTGGGCAATCGGTACGTGTGGACAAGTCATTTGATATACCTGAGTGCACATGAATTGCCTCACTATATACCTCATAGGGACGGTACGTGTGAGAGTGAATTCGATATACTCGGTGTACGTGAATGAGTTCCCTGCGATATACCTCCCGTCATGACTTCGGTCAAGCGGTACGATGCGGGGGAACCGTTCGATATACATCGAGGGTACTTGGCCAATGGAAGGTGAGAGTCATATCGCTTAGACTAACTACGCCCTGTCGGACCAGTTCCCATCATGAAGTGACCCTCCAGTTACTGGACAAAATTTGGTCAATAACAATGCTCTTTGGTGATGTCATGTGAATCATGCATGATCCTCTTATTAGTATCTTATGATGAGAGTATCTTTCTTGATCAAGCCCAACGGTGAGCAAAGTATGAGTACCAATGGTATATCAAGTATGGGTGATGCATGAAACATGAGGATATATGTGATCCTAGGTACCCGTGGTGTGAAGTGTACATGGGGAATTTTCTACAAGTGTGTGAATAGAAGCATAAGCATGGGGTACACATGAGTAATAAAGGGGAACATGCAAATAGGGGGGAAATATAAAAAAACATAACACCCATGTAAATAGAGTCTAGCCCTCATTTATCCACAGCAGAGTCGCCACTATGGCCATACCCGATCCTCGAGGAGGGCGGGTGCATGATGGAGGATCCTAGTTTGCGTGTTCCTCTCGGGAGCGCTTCGGCCGGCGTCATTTGGGTGAGGTGAAAAATGTAGAGAGATAGAGTCGCCAATCTATTTTACTGAAAACAGACAAAAGAAAGGGGAGTCATCCCGAAGGATAGCATCCAAAGACATACTGATGTATAGGAAACCAAAATGATTCGAAAAGGGTCCGGAGGCTAAGTTACGAAATGGAAAGGTGTTAGGCACCCATTCCGCCCTTACGGTCTCTTATGGGTTTTTGCTATTTTACTTTATTTTCCCCGTGATATGTGTGCATGTGTATACGTAGTGGAGATAGGAATCATCGACTTGTACCATGGAAGAGGTAAAGCGAGTCATCCGTAGGAAGGTATAAAAATATTAGAAAATAGGATTTACGCGATTATCCTTACGTTGATCGTTATGATGGAACAATAATGCATGTGGAATAATACGCCACTAAGAACAAATATATGTATATATATGTAATCTAGGAGAATTGAATTATGAAAGAAAAACTAAAAATAGGACTCGAATCTCGGATTTTACCCAGAGATGCCTACGTAGCCTGTAGAAGCATCAAAGTCCACGTAGTTCGCATGCAAAACGAGGGGTGGTGTTTATCCCATAAATCCAACCAGGGACTTCTCTTATTTGTGTGTGTGTGAGTGTGTAGAAAAAAAGTGTTTTAGTTGTGAGAAAAGTGTGAGAATTCCCGTTTGGAATTTATGAGCAAACCCTATTTTTCTTGTTTTTTGGGTTTTTATTTGTATGAAAATAAGATATGTGCAATAATACTAAATAAAAAGTATATTAGGATATGTGAGATAAGAGAATAAAAGTGCTAAGTAATAAAACAAGTTAATGCGAATTTATGAGAATTTAATGAGAGAATTGAGATAATTGGACCTTCTCGAAGATCTTGAGCTTGATCTTGAATGTTGGAGAGCATCCCTTGCACTTGGATGATGATGGAGAATGGTTAATTCACCAAGTTTGATGAAAAGGATGATGAAAGGTGAAGGTTTCGAGAGAGATTTTCTGGATTTACTGAGAGTGATATGTTTCTGATCTGGGCTCCCTTTACAATGAGGTCAAGGCCTCCTTTTTATAGGCTGGGGCATTGTCGATCGGCATAGACCTGTTCCTGCCAATCGGCAGGTGCATTTAGGCACACTGCCGATAGGCAGGGTCTGGGACCTGCCGTTTGGCAGTGTCTTTCAGGCCTTTTTGGAAAATTGGTCGCAGAGCGCAAACCGTTGATTCGAATCATGCACGGGATGGACCGTTGGAAAGGTAATTCAGAGACCTTCGAAAGTACTTTCAACCGTTCCCAGGTTCGAGAGTTGACTTTGGGTCAAATGTGGCTCGAAAGCATTCGTCGGTCCATTGGACGAGGAATCGTTGGACGCAAACATATCGTTCGTCAGGATGGTAAGTCCGAATCGCGCACGGGGCAAACCGTTGGAAAGGATAGGAGATGTACTTTGACATTCCAAAGAGTTTGATCTGGTTGGGTCATGGAAGCATTTGGTGACCTCTAGGAGTAAAACGGATCGTTCGTCCGTACCGTAAGTCAGAATCGCGCACGGAGTGGACCGTTAGAAAGGGGTTTTAGTTCCCTTTGAATATTCATTCATTCTCATCCAAGCTGAAGAGTTTACTTAGGTCAAACAAAGCCTGGGAGCGTCTGATGGCCTCTAGATCAGGTTTCGGTGAAAATGGGTCGTTCGTCCGCATGGTAAGTCAAAATCGAGCACGGGATGGATCGTTGGAAAGGGGATTCCGGGACCTTCAAAGATTCATTCAGTCTCGGTCGAGATGAATAGTTTGAATTTTGGTCAAATGGAGCCTGGGAGTGCCCGATGGCTTCTAAATCAGTACTCAGGGTATGAACTGGGTTTGTAGTGATGAAAGGAGGTGCTGGGGACCTAAGGAGAGTTTAAGGGGTAACATAATGGGGTATCTATAGGCCCCATCATTTTGGCTGACGTTGGTAACCTCTACCCCATCATCTTGAGGGTTGACATCCTCAGTCTCTGTAGCTTCTGGTTGGGCAGTCTCTGTAAGAGCAACAACTTCCTCCTCAACCTCTTGTAAGGCCTGAGCAAACTGAGGGTTATCAAAACCTAGACCAATGAAGTCTGAGGCTGTCTGGCTCCCTGATTATTTTTCCTTGAAGGCCGCCCATTTACATGTAGCTTTAACACCTCTTTCAAGGAATTCAAAGACAAAGCTAATAAATTGGTCAGAGACCTTGTAGTCGGCCAATATCTTCTCAGGGGCATCCTCAAGGAAAATTTTCACTACAGCATCAACCTTATATTATAGAACGTTATCCTTGGCCTTCAGGGCAGAGGTGTGGTCCATTTGGAGCTTAGCTATGTCCCTCTCCTTCTGCTTCACCTTGTTCTCAGACCCCTCCAAGGCGGTCTTCAAACGTTCAATCTCAGCATTTAGAGAGGCCTCCACCTTATGGGCCTCTCTTCCCTTTTCAATAAGGGGCAGCTTCCTCAGGTTCCAGTCAACAAACTTGTGCATGGATAGGATACCCTGCAACACAAAGTCAGAAGGGCCAAAAAAGTTAAAATCTCTACCTGGATAGACCTATGAAGGCAAAACTCGTCCAGCAGATGAGTCTCTATAGAGTGTAAGAAGCGCTTATTAGCATCGGCCATTGCAGGGCCAATAGCATCCATCGCCTTCAGACCATGACCAATCAGGTTGTCACTGATCTTCAACTGCTCCAGACGAGCAGCCAGTGCGTCATCAAACGAGATGGGGATGGCACGATCACCCTTTTGGGCTTTGCTTTGTCTCTGATCCTCGGGGACAGCAGTTGTGGATTTCCTCTTTTTTGTAGTGTCGGCCTTAGAAGTGCCAAAGTTCTACTTTGATGGGGGAGGAGGAGGTGCATTGAGCCCAGCTTTCTTCACTAACCTGATAAGACTTGGCGCAGACATCTCCCGCAAGTCATCCGAGATACCTTTTGGGCGCTCTGCGAAAAATTTGTCTGAGTTAGTAAAGCAGAGACATTAAAATATTATAGGTACAACTTAGCAAATTAATCACTTACGAAGCTCCGCTAAAGGACTCCCCCCCCCCCCCCCCAGGCCAGCCTCAGAGAGATAGTAGGGGGTCATCAGATGCTCGTACTTGACTAGCCAACCAAGCTCCCCCTGATCTTGAAGGTCTTTGACCTTTTGAAGGTTAGCCTGTCTTAACCCAAGGTCGGCTTTGGCAGCCAATGACAATTTCCCCCACCTCAAAGGGGTCCTCAGCTCTAGTGATGAAGAGGGGGCACAAGTACCAAACTCCCATGCCCCTGAGACGAAGAAATGTCGTGGTTTCCAGTTATGATTTGAGGTCTGGGTAACCAGCAACATCTTCTTATCAGATTTCCTATCTAGGAAGTGGTAGTATTTGGGGTGGTTCCTAGCAGAGGATGGCAAGTAGCACCCTGTGAAGACCCTGACAGGAAGGTCTGAATCATGGACTGCCCTTCATAAGACGATGGCTCCAATCATCACCCTCCAAGCATTTGGGGATAATTGGGAAGGGGCCAGGTTAATATGGGACAATATGGCTCTAGTTGTTGTATGGATGGGGAGACGGAATCCTAACTTAAACATCTGCTCATATACACAGATCTCCCCATCTCGGCCACCAAAGGCCCTCTCATCCCTCAGAGGTCTTCTAAGCTTGATAGAGGGACCTATGGAACAAAGGTGCCTAAAGGCTAAGAGGTCAAAATCATTTATAGCACTCTCTATCTCGACTGCCTCCGAGGTATCAACATCACTCACATGACCGCCATCCTCATCCCTGGCAACATTGGCCTAGGCAGGTGTAGGAACACCTCCAGGGAACCTCTGAGCAAACTCAACCCCAATGGTTGTCGACAGGGGAATAGCATTAATAGGTGGTGGGATAGCCACACTCGGTCCCACAACTTCAACATCAGAAGAAGTCCGATAAGTGCTGGTACTATTGTGGGACGAGGCGCGGCTTTGGACCTCGTCCTGATCAAGGACCTGATCTTGCCTAATGGAGAAGTTCATGACCTCTTGAAATGAATCCACACCCATAAGGTCTGAGGTAGATGACTCAGACTTAGACATTGGAGATGGGTCAATTGGATCCTCAGCTGGCTCAGCAGTCTCGGCTGGCTCAGGGTATATCACCTTCAGAGGAGGGGGAAAGAGAGGTCTGAGGGGAAAGGCCTTAGCCCTACGAGCTTCCGCTTGGGCTAGCTCTATCTGCCTAATTTTTATGAAAGTCGTCTCTCTAAGAGAAGGGAAATCCTCAATAAGCTTATACAGAGGTCTGAGCATAGGAGGACGAGACTACACTTAGGACCCTAAACCACAAAAAAACATCTTGGCACAACCTAAGCTAAGGATCAAACATGTTTATTTGAATTATTTCAAATCAAGAATAGTCAAGAATAGTGCACCGAAAAACTCATAAGCTCACCAAAAAACCTAAGATACCACTGAAAAATGCATAAAAAGGAAAAATAAGGCTAAAAATGATGAAATAGGGTGAAGGCGATACCTGTTTGAAGGAGAAATGAAGGAGAGGAAGATCAGAAACCAAGAAAATTCCCAAAACCCATCAGGCAGTTGACACTTGTCAAAAAAAGGTTGGCACAAAACGAAGAACAACCTCGGAGTTGCATACCCCTTAGTCACCTATTTCACATAGGTAACTATGGTCTAGGGGGTGATTGATATGCCCAAAATGTACCTAACAGCTCGGAGGCACTAACCTCGGCCAGTTTGACGGTCAAGGTAACAAGGGCTCAAGACTGACGATCAGCGATCTCGTCCAACATAAGGTCGGCTACGGCTGACGTTACTAGTTACCACTCAATCAGGAAACAGCCGAAGTCTTCATGAATTATGGGGTCAGTTATCCATTAGGTCGTCCATAGACGACATCACATATACCTCATACACCAAACTCGGCTGGGAATCAGTTGAGGCCAACAAGGACTCATAGGTTCAACCACCCCTCATCATCACCGTCTGCCCCATCCGACGTTACAGTCATCGACCAAGATCACTAATGTTACATGGGAGCAATCATCTAGAAACATCATCATCGTCATGAATAACCTTGGAACAAGAAACAGTCAAACTTTACCAACCTCGTACTCTTCCAGGCCGAGGTTGTACCAGACAAGGACAAGGTCGAGCATTTATAATCATATGCAAGGATAGGAATGCGTGGACAAAATCAGTTGTAACTAAATCAATCCCCTCACGTGGGGGAATATTTCATCATCATTCTCTATATGTGACAGCGACAGATGTCTTCTATAGATTGGCTAGATCATCACACACGTGCTCATTGCATGCATGGGGGGTACATTACACCCCCCAAACACTATATATACTTGTCTTCTCCTACCTTGAGGGGGATTCGAAAGGGCAACCCTAGCTAAAACTCTGTCAAATTATACAGTGGAGAGAGAGAGCTTGAGAGATTGTATCCATGGCCATTAGTGCCTTCTTTTACTGACCTTACTCACTCACTAGCACAGTGGACGTAGGCCAAATTGGCTGAACCACTTATATGTTGGTGTTCATACTCTTCTCCTCATCTCAGTCTCTTATATTTATCATACTCTTGTGCTGCCATTGTTATCATTAATTTGAGCTTACAAACACCTTGACGGGTGGTGTTGATTCCAGCATCATCACTCATTACTCAATATACCAGGGATTTGGAGGTCAACCAGCATGCTTATCGACGTGATACGAACATGATGCCTCGTCTTAAAGCTCAAATGTATCAATTGTTATTTGTTACCCCCCCCCTCCGAGCTATTTCTATGATCCATACGACCCGAGTGCGCCCAGTAGCTCCCAACCACCACCCCAGTGAAGCGTTTGTTTAGTGATTATGTTGGTTGTTTGTGAGTTAGTTTGGTTAATTGTAATATTTGTGTTTCCTTACTTTAGTGTACCACGGTCTTGCTTCTATATAAAATTCAACATTTTCCCCATTTGTTTGTTCTATTTATCGCACTTCTTATTTTGCCTTGTTTAGCTTTTAGTCCTTTTGATTGGGGATAATGCAAAAGTCTAAGTTAGGGGGGTGACGAGTGCATATTTCTAAAACTTCACAAATTTCCAAAATGCCCAGAAAAAAATAATATTGAAAAAAGCCAAAAATATTTTTCTTCAAAATCAATAAAAATTGGAATTTAAATTTTTCAAAAATATCATTAAAATTCGATTTAAAATCTCAAATTGTAAAAATCAAGAGCACAAAGTCAAAATTGACCAAAGATGGAAATTGAAAGAAAATTGACGACTTAACGAATAAGTGTGGAGATTAACAAACCCGGTGAGATTTCGAGCTTATCATTTTTGTGAGTTTATAAATTAATCTGAGTTAATTGTTAACTCAAAGTTCAATTCAGCGTTTTAATAAGTTGGTGTGATCTCAAATTTATTATTTTGATCGGTAACGGGAATAGTGTGTGATGTCGCCTCGAAAAGCACACTAACATATCTCTAAACTAAAATTCATCTCGAGACGCAGATGGTAAAGCAACTCGCATTTGGACAATGAAGTAAGCCAACGTTTGTATATAAAAAGATTAGCCATAAAAAGTCGTGAAAAATTAACCTTTTTGCAACCCAATTTGAGCCGAATAAGTTTCTCCCTTTCGTTTGATAACCCGAAAAACCAAAATTTAGCTCGGAATTCAGAAAAATGGAAAATTCAAAAATTAAGTTCAATTTGTGCGATAAAAAGGGGCAAGAAAAGAAAATAGAAAGTGCTCAACAAAAATAGCAAGAAAAAGAAAAATAAGAAAAGAAAAAAAAATAGAAAAAGAAGATAAAATGAGCAACTGCCCCGAAAAAACACTAATGGATATCATAAGTAAATTTTCCAATTCCGAAGTCCCCACCATCTCCTTTTACCCCTTAAACATCACAACCCAAAAAATCCCTAACCGAGTCCGAATCACGAATTTGGTTACCGCGTGGAGAGTTAAGGCACAAAAAGATAATAAAAGAGATTAAATGTGTGAGTACGAGGCGATGTTTTCGTTTCCCAATGACCGTATCCCGATGATGAGATCTTTTCACCTCAAATAGTCTGGCTTTCATAATTATTTGCGTGAACTTGTGTTCCATTACATTTATTCTTATGAATTACGCATACCGAGAGAATAGACACATTCCGAGTGATTCGTTTGTGAGATTAAAATGAATTTTTGGAAAAGTAACGTAATGATCAATAAGTGAAAATTAGAGGCTAAATTTCTGGTTTCGCACACACATGCACTATAATTTTAGACTCTTGAATATGAATTTATCATGAATATTTTCTGGAAGGTTTAAATTGTATAATTTTTAAGTATTTTGATTTTTACTTGGTGTCAATAACGAATTTTGTGGGTATATTAACTGCAAAACCTCACGAGACAAAACTCGTCGTACTAGGGTAACCTGGAGATTTAAAGACTTATTGCATACGCTAAAAGCAATCGCTTACCCGCGAAAGTGGTATTTTATCCTAATAAAATGAATTTTGAGAGTTGAGACTTAGTTGGATTCTTTTACATTGCTCGACATGCGCAAAGTTCTAAGCTAGGGGGGTTTGATTAGGCATAAATTCTTCCGAATTTATCCCCTTAGTTTAGGGACTCTTATCATCTCGAATAATGTAAAATATGATGATTTATCTCATTTCCTTTCTTATGACTCCTTCTAACAAGTACATTTAGTTTCGTGTATTTCTCATGAATTTTGCAGGCATTTAAAGTATCGAGAAAGAAAGAAATTGGAAGAACATTGAAAGAAATCAAAGGAGAAAAGTCAAAAGCGCAAAAACATAATTTCTACTAGGAATTTGGACGAAAACCCAAAACGAAAGTTGAAGACCTCAAGTCCACAAGTACTTAGGAAGAAACGGCTTCAAAATTCGAGTTCTGAAAAAGAAATTATGAGGTTTCAAAGATGAGAGAAATCAAGATAAAGTTTTGGAAGTAAAATAGGGTGCTCCAGACCTTTTAAAATAAAAGGATCCAGACCGGTTTGGCAACAAAAGTTATGAATGGAAAATAGGGGCGATCCGGACCTTTTTAAAATAAAGGATCTGAACCGCCTCTACGCATAATCCTGACTCAAATAAGGGGGCGATCCGGACCGCGCAGCCCCGTCGGTCCGGACCGCTTTGGATTTTCTCAAAACTTCATTTTTTAAGAATTTTCTGATTGGCTCAATCTCTTGTAAATTTCGGAGACTATTTATTCAAAGTTGTTACACATTAATAAGGGTTCGAAATTATTAGGTTACCAAGCAGTAGTAGAAGGGTTTTTGTAACCAAAAACCCTAGTTTTGAACAAGAGTGAAGATTGAAGTTTTATTTTTTGGATTTTCTTCAATACAAGTAATGTCTTTTAATCATTCAATTTTACTTTGATTAGTTATTTGTTTGGATTCAACACGTTTTTATTCCCTATTCTCCATATAGCATGATGTTTTGCTTTTCAAAAACTGCGTTTTTATTTAGTTTAGTTATGTCCGGCTAAGTTTTAAGGGTTGGGGTGCATGAACCCCACCCGATGTAATTTATCATAATGGAAATAAATTTTTGAATTAAAACCTTAAAAGAATCGTGTTGCGCAATGATCGCAACCGTCGTAGGACTTTTGATCTCGTTTGCCCTAAGTAATTAAGATGCTTAAGAGTGCGATGGGTGTGTTAGTTAAAGTGACACCACTTCATTCTTGCCTTTGATTTCATATGATGCGGGCTTAGTTCCTTTATATACGTAATGATTAGTATTAATAAAGACCGGGTTCGATTATAGTTTTAATTCTGAAATCTAATACCCTACGAGGTGAATTACTAGGGTGTGGGGGATTGTGACTCGACCTATTATTTCCATTCATAGTTAATTCACTCATATAATTATCATATGTTCTTAGATTAGATAGACTAGTTTCACTTCAATAGCATTTAATTTAGTTTTAGTTAATTTAAATCTGCATTTAGATCATAAATATACTCCCATTCAAAGCATCTTTTCGTTTCCTTTTAGAGTCAAGTTAGGATTCTCTATCTCTCTAACATCGTCACGTCTCCACGTCCTATTTCCCTGAGGATCGATACCCATCTTATCGGGATTATTACTTGAGCAACAGGCTTGCACTTGAGCCTAGATAAGCACGCACCTGAGAACACTTTTTAAGTAGCATCAGTATTACACTAATGAGGGATAATATACAAAAATTAAATTTAGCATGGAGCATGAAGACTATACTAAGCATGGTGATAGGAAAGCATGAGGATATATACATGTGAGTGAATGACATGTGAATATATACAAGTGAGTTCTTATGCTAGAGAGCCTATACATGGATCAACTACAAGTGACGTGTGAGATGTGCAAGTGAGCATGGATATATATACAAGTGAGATAAGTGTGGGTGTGTCCTAGTGAAGCTAAGCATGGACAATCTAAGTGGGTGTGTGCTAGTGAAATTAAGCATGGATAATTTATGTGTTGTGTAAAACATGTGAGTGAAAGGGAATCTATATACAAGTGTAAGTGTGTGAAGTGAATTTAGAAAATATATACGAGTGAGTGAAGTGTATAAGTGAGTGAAAAGTAATATATACATGAGAATGGGGCATGGTAGATATAAGCATGAGGTAGATATAAAAAAAAGTAAGTAGAGGACTAAAGGGACCATACAGGTCACGCATAAAAAAGTAGGAGAAAAAATAATAATACCCATGTGGAAATAGAGTCTAGTCCTCTTAAAATAAGTCCCTAGCGAAGTTTCCACAATGGCTATCCTGTGGTCGAATTCCCTCTGGCGCACGTACGAGGTGCGCCCTTTTCGGGGAACTCGATTGTCGTCATTATGGAGGATAATGTAAACAGAGTGAGTCGCCATATTATTTTGCTCAAAACATGAAAAATAATGTCGCCGCCTCGAGAGAGCGGCATCAAGGCCAATACTGATGCTTGCGAAACCAAGTAGTTTGAATGTCTGAGGACTAGGTTATAGAATGGGAAGGTGGTAGGCACCCATCCCGTCCTTCCGGTCTCTCATGGGCAAATATAAATATTTTCCTTTTAGACTCTGTGATGTGTGTGCGCATTTACATAATATCGGTGGAGAATGGAATCATTCAACTCTCTCCATATAAAATAACGGAGTGAATTCATCCTTAGGAATGTCCCCAGAAATAATAATTCAAAATATAATATGAGTGTTTGCTGAATCACAAGTCGTTATGGAAGAGAGAATGAGTGTATCGAACAATACACAAGCATGTAAGAATATGAAATTCATAAAAAATACATATATACGATGTGAAAGAAACATATAAACATGCATAAAGGAGGAGTCGAATATCGAAATTGGCCAAGGACACCTACGTAGCCTATGGGGCATCCAATTCCACGTAGTTCGAAGATCGTATAGGGTGGGGTCTTAACCATAAATCCAAACGTGGGATTTCTCTTATGCGTGTGTGTAGAGAAAATGTTCTTTTAAAAGTGAGAGTGTGAAATGGAAATCCCTCTTTTGGAATTTATGAATAAACCCTAATTTTCTTCTTTTAGTTTTTTTTTATGAAAATAGCTTATGTGCAATACTATTAATAAAGAGTAGAGACTAATGGATGTGATGTAATGAAACAAAAGTTTAAAAGTATAAATAAAATGATTAATAATAAAATGGAAGAATTAGAGAAATGGATGAAGAATCAGACCTCCTTTTGAGTGCTTGATGTTGACCTTAAGATGTAGATATGCCAATCTTACAATGATATGGAGAGGTTGGGAGAATTACTAAGTGAGGTGAGAAAGTGATGGAAGGGAATGTGGGAAAATGGATTTCTTTGGAAAGGGAACTCCGAATTCGTGAGAATGTTTTCTAACTTGCTAGGAGGGGTGTTCAGTGGTGCCCTTAAAAGTGAGGTCGTGAAATCTATTTATAGGGGCAAGGTGTTGCCTATTAGTATGGTCCCAGGCCTACCTATCAGCATAGCACCTCAGGCACACTGTCGATAGACAGGATCGAAGTCAAACGGGGCTCGAAAGATCCCGATGGTCTTTGGACGGGATGTTTTCAGAGGAAAATGGATAATTTCGTCTAAATTGTAAGACCAATTCATGCACGAGGCAGAATGTGGGAAAGGGAATTTAGTGCTCTTTCAGATTTAAAACAACTTCATTTGGTTCGAAGAGTTGGCCATGGTCAAATGGGGCCCAAAAGCACCAGATGACCCTCTAGAGTTAAATGGGCCATTCATCTGAACTGTAAGGACGATTCTGCGTAGGACATATCGTTGGATAGGGGATTTAGTTCCCTTCAAAGATTTATTAAGCTTACCTCAAGCTAGAGAGTTTACTGGAGTCAAACGGGGTCAGAAAGCGCTCGATGGCCTCTAGATAAGTTGTCAGGGTAAAATGTACCGTTCGTCCTGATCGTAAGCCTGATTTACGCGTGGGATGGATCATTGGAAAGGGGATTCAGAGACATTCAAAGATACATTAAGATTTTTATCAAGTTACGGAGTTGACCAGAGTCAAACGGTCCAGGGAGCACCTAATGGCCTCCAGATCAGTAAGAGGAGTATGACTTATGGTTTATGGTGAACAAGTGAGTATTAGGGACCTAAGGAGAAGCTTGGGGGTCCAAGGATTGGATGTATACATAACCTTTTAGAATTATGATAAAAATTTTGTTATCGTTTTTTGTATTTTATGAAGGATTTTGTCTCCATTTTGGATAAGCGCTTCGAGCTGCCCAATTTAGACGACCTAAATATCACTTTGAAAAATTCTCAATCATCCCTGGACACTGTACAGAAGGCCTATGAGGCTGAAAGGTCATCCACCAACTTGGCAATGACCACACTAAAGGATGAGCTTGCTCAGCTCTATGGTAACTTCAACAACCTGAAAACTGATCACAACCAGCTTGTAGTCAAACATAATCAGTTGAAAAGGGATCAAACTAAAGCTCTGCTTGCTGGCAACGATGCAAGTTATGACAGTAGATTCAACGAGGCCTATGTCAATGACAAACATCAGTTAGGCTTCATCAAAAGGCCCAATTTTAATAAAACTTAGGATATTGATCTGGCGAGAGCCAACTTCCCCGGTAAATTTTAACTCTTTAATGAGCACCATTTGAGTTCCCAACCACGGACAAATGAAGATGCTCGAGCCAACCAGGAATCTTCTGAAGTTACTCGGGGAAAAGGTTCAAAAATAGAAGAGTAGGTGAAGGAGAAAGAATCTCAAGGCTAGTTAGAATATTTAGCTTATGAATCTTTATTTTTCCCTTTGTTCTTAGTTTGTAAGGGTCTTTCCCTTTTTGGTTATAATGAAAGTTGTTGCCAATGTTCAGTTTTCTCTTACATTATTATTGAATTTATCCTTTTTACTTTTACTTTTTGTAGCATAGCAATATTCCTAAAGCAATTCCTTCTTTTGTTGGTAACTTAGATGTTATTCTTGGTCGGGAAGCTAGTGTCCTAGTTCTCTATGCTTTCCCTTTTGCTCAGAAGGTTCTTCAGATTCTAATTGAGGCCTACAAGGACCAAAATTCCTTAGTGGCCAAATTAAAAAATGATGTGAAGGACCCTGGCTATGTGGGCACTCTTATGTAGGAGGATATGAATTCCCTGAAAGACAGGTCACTGAGGTCGAGGACATTGGAGATATTGAGGCTCTTTTACAAGCTGAGAATGATTTCCTTAAGAAGCAGCTCACTGAGGTAAAGAAGACGTGAGAAGGGAGGGCATTATAAAGATGGGACTTAGTCGTGACATAATCAAGCTTAGATACCTATTTAAAAAGGTTCCTCGCACAGCGTATTCTGATAGCTATGACGAGGGGTGGATGGATGCCCCCATTAAGTTGGATGAGGTAAAGCAGGTGGACTATAAGCATGGTTGGTTGAATTCGTTGGGGGTTTTAAAAGTCCCAAAGGACTCTGAGCTTTAGTACTGGTACCAAATTGACTGTCCAGCATATCTTCATCCCCCTTTGGGAGTTGAGAGAGTTGGGTTCATCTGGATGTTGTTCCTCTTCAACTATCCAAGAATTATTTATCCTCGTATGAGAGAGATGATGAGTTCTGACCAAATCCATATAATGGTCAAAGAGAAGCCATTATCGAGGCTCTTTCTCGCCAAGGATAATGATTGCTTTTACTTTGTTCTTCTAATATTATAAATGAAACTTTTTGTGCATTATAACTTTATGTAATAACAAGTTGGTTGTATGATACGTTGTTTTACATTTTTCCATTCCATTATGCCAAGCATGTGTTTTATTATTTTATCTTACCTTTTAAGTTGTGTCGTCACACTACCTTAGGCTAAGAGCAGAATTTGGAAAAAATGCACTTGGTTTTAGGGCCATCCCGTTCAGGATTTTTATCCTACCAAACTTGGTCTTACTTAGTGCCTAGGTATCCCTCATAAGTCTTTTATTTGCCTGTCAAAATTCATGAGGTATTCATGTTTTTTTCATAATGAAAACCTTAGGGCATCAAGTTTAATTGTAATTAAATATCATTTAATTATAATCAACTAAGGTAATGATTAAAGTATAAGCTTTACACTTTGGGACAATGTTAAACAACTTGGGATTGTACTTTATTATAAAATCTAGGACAAACAGTGAGCATCATAAGTTTTGGAATAAAAATTTGGTGAAAACGAACTAAGCTAGAAATATCTAAACAAGAGTGAATTGAAAAATAATACTTCTTGAGCTTGGACACATTCCATGCCCTTGGAATCTCCCTTCCCCCCATTGTTTCCAAATGGTAGGCTCCTTGCACATCATCTCTAATGACCTTGAATGGTCCCTCTCAATTAGGTCCCAACTTTCTATCTGAAGGTTTTTTTATCTTTGCCGAGGACTATTCTAAGGATGTAAACGTCGACCTGAAATTTTCTCATAATGACATTTTTTTGTATTACTTAGCTAGATGTTGTTAGTAAGAGGATAACTTTATCATGGCCTACTCCCTTCGCTCTTCTGCTAGGGCAAGTCCAGTCCTCATAACTTCTTCGTTCAAACCTTGTTTAATAATGATGGTCCTCATACTCAGCAGACCAACTTCCAAAGTAATGACAAGCTCAACACCATATGTTAAAGCGAAAGGCATTTTCTTAGTAGGACTTCTGAGCATTGTACGATATGCCCATAAAACGTGAGGAAGCTCATCTACCCAAGTCCCTTTTTTTGTATCTAATCTCTTCTTCATGTCATCGAGCATCATTTTAGTGGATGCCACTTTTTGTCCATTTCTCTAGGGGTAAGCCACATAACTGAAGTGGTGCTTGATGCCATGGTTGTCACAGAAACCCTAAAACGGTTCACTTTCAAAACGTGTGCCATTGTCTGTTATAATCGTCCTAAGTACGCCGAAATGTTTTATGATGTTTCTCCAGATGAATCTAATCATGTTGATATCCCTAATATTTGCCAATGTCTCTACTTAAATCCAATTTGTGAAGTAATTTGTGCCAACCAAGAGGTATTTGCAGTTTTCGGGTGCTGTAGTAAGTGGACCTATGATATCCAAACCCCACTAGACGAATGACACGGGCTAGCAAGTGATTTTAAGTCATTGGCTGACTCATGGAGCATGGGAGATAACTTTTGGCATTTCTCACACTTTTGAGCATAAGAGGTTGTATCTTTCTGCATGTATCGCCACCAGTACCTTTCTTTGATTGCTCAGAAGGTAAGATATCTTCATCTCGCATGGCTTCTGCATATTCCATCGTGTAGTTCATACAAAACTTGGTCGACGTCCCTTGGATGCATGCATTGGAAGTTATGACTAATGAAGTATCTTCTCTAGAGTTTTCCTTTGGGTGATAGATAAAATTGTTCAACTTTAATCTTGATTTAATGGGTTTGCTTTTTATCGAACGACAGGATGTCGCTTTGCAGGTAAGCGATTATTGGGTCCATCCAGATAGGTCTTTTTTGTACGATGAGAACTTATTCGACAATGGGCTTTATGACGCTTGGTTTGGTAAGGAATTTCACTTAGATAGCTCTCCTCGGATCAGAGTCAACTGCTGATCTTAAGGCTGTTAAAGCATCAACAAGGCTATTGTTCCCTTGGGGTAACTATTAAATGTGTACTTCCTTAAATTTTAACATTAAATCATGAGCCACCTGTAGGTATGCTACCATCCGTTCATCTTTGGCATTGAAATTCCCCGTTATTTCGTTAGATACCAGCTTTGAATCAAAACATACATTCAAGTGTCTTGCACCCAACGATTGAGCTTTACGTAGTCCATCGATGTGGGCTTCGTATTCAACTTCATTATTGGATGCCTCAAAGATAAGTTTGATTCCTTGCTCGATCGTGGTGTAACGAGCATAATTCCTACTCCTTCCTCTTTAGAGTTGGGGCTACCATCCACATAAAGTATCTATTTTTTGGACTGGTTAATCTCTCAAATTCTCAACTGATCGGCAACTTATTAGTCACTGGAGCCATTCTCTCCTATAAATTTCGTGATAAAATTAGCTAACACTTGTCCCTTAATCTTCGGTCTTTGTTGATAAGGTATATCAAATCTCCTAAGTTTGATGGTCCATTTAAATATCCCTCCATATAGGTCGGCCTTTAAAAGAATAACTTTGAGGGGAAAAGATGTGATGACTATGATTGATTTATCTTTAAAGTACTGTTTCAACTTGCACGATGCGATGTCCAAAGAATATGCCAATTTTTCCAGTGGGAGGTAGCGTTGCTCGACATTTAGGAGTCTCTTGCTCACATAGTAAATGGGATATTGGCCTTCCTTTCTCTCTCGCAAACTAAGGATTAACTAATTGCATGGCTTGAAACTGCTATGTAAAGATAAATAGGGTCTCTCGAATCTAGGATGGTCGACAGAGGAGGTTTACTGATATAGGATTTGATTGCTTCAAGGGCCTTTTAGCATTCCTCGTTCAAGTTTAGGACTTTTTCCTTCTTCAATAGCTGAATAAACAGTTGGTATTATTAATAAGACTTAGAGATTAAACATTTAAGAGTTGAATATCGTGCAACATCCTTAATGGGAGAATAGTGTTGATCGCCATTATCTGGTTGGGATTTAATTCAATACCCCTTTTGCTGACTAAGTACCCTAGGAACTTTCATAATTGAACTCCAAAGGAGCATTTGGCTGCATTGAGCTTCATTTAGTGGTGCCTGAGGATTTCAAATGTCTCCACTAAATCCTTTAGGTGATCCGTTTTGAGCTTGCTCTTAATGAACATATAGTCAATGTAGATCTCCATTGTCTCTCCCATTTTCTTCTTGAAAATCTTTTTGGCCAATCTCTGGTACATGTCTCCTGTATTTTTAAGGCCAAAAGTCATGACCCTATAACAATACCAGTCCAAAGTGGTTATGAATCAATTTTTGTCTTGGTCGGAGCCGAACAAAGGGATCTAATGGTATTCCAAGTATGCATCCAGAAAACTCATATGTTCATCGATGGTGTGGCATCAACCAACCAATCTATTTTAGGTATAGGGAAATTGTCCTTGGTACAAGCCTTGTTAAGGGCGACGAAGTCCATGTATACTCTCCAGTTACCATTACTCTTTCATACCACCACCAGGTTTGAGAGACATTTTGGGAATTGAACTTCTTTGATGGACCTTTCTTCCAGAAGTTTCCCTACTTTTATCTCTACTGCTTTTACTTATTCTAGGGAAGTGTGGTGAGCATTTTGTGTGATTGGAAGAAATGTGGGGTCAATATGAAGTTTTTAGCACGGGACTTTGGGATCGATCCCAGGCATATCGTACAACTTCCATGCAAATACATCTTGATTCTGCTTCAGCAAATAAATTAGTTCCTCCCTTTCCTTCTCAGATAGTGTGGTCCTGATTAGAAATTTCTTTTATGGATGGGTCTTATCAAAATATAAGTCCTCTAATTTCTCTATGACCCTACCTACGGGGTTAACTTTAGTTAATCCACTCCTAGTCATTCGTACTTTAGTTGCTATTTGGATGGTGCATCTCCATCTTGAGATGATTCAGGGATGACTTCCTTTTCTTTCTCCTTTTTCTCTTTAGTCCTGATAGCGATGATAAAACACTTTCAAGCAATGACTTGATTGCCTCTAAACTCCATTTCCTCATTTTGTAACGCACTTGAGTTTTTAGTGATAAATAAAGGGAACAGATTACATGGCGTGCAACCACCCTCTTTCAAGGATGGCAAGATAGGACGAGTCAATGTCTACCATAAAAAACTTAATCAGTTTTGAGATATTATCGCCCCTAACTGGTAGGACCACCTTCCCCAGTGGAATAGTTATTTTTCCAACGAACTTGTACTGAGGAATGGTTGTTTCCTCTAAGTCTTCCATCTTCACTTTGAGCTTGTGAAAAATCTCCAAGTACATGACTTCAGAGGAACTCCCTTGATCAACTAGTAGCTTATCCACGTCCTAATTTACAATCCTGATGGTGATTACTAGTGCATCATGGTGTGGGGTTATCACTCCAATCAAATCGTCTTTTATGAAGACTATGTGCTTGTTGTAATCCACATTTTTTGGTCGCCTACACTTGCCAGCTTGGGCTTTAGTAGGATCAATTTTGAAGGCATCCATAATCTTAGTGACCTTCTTGAGTTCCATCTGAATTGTGTTGCCCTGAATCTGTTTGGGATCTAAAGCACCGTGGATAACAGTAAACTCTTGTCCCATCTCGTCATCTAAAATATTATCCAATTTTAGGTCACTATTTATAACGACATAGTCAGCTTTCTACTCAACGTATTTATTAAAATGCCCCAGGGCTAACTCTTTCAGATAGGATTTGAGGGCGTTGCAATCCTGTATCTTATGTTCGTTCTCCTCATGGTAGGCTCACCTGAGAGCATTATTCCTCTTGCTTAAATCACTGCCCATCTTCTTTGGCCACTTGAGGAATTATTGGTCCTTAATCTTTCCTAAGATCTTGTAGATTTGTTCTTTAAAAATCATGTTTATTACTTGTAAATCCTTGGATGGGTCAGCCTTTCCCCCATTTTTGGATCCTTCATTATACACGTTTCCCCCTTTCTTGGGGGTGATCTCTTTGTTATTTTCTTTGGTTGCTTTTGCACAATCATTCTCGCTATGACTAAGGGTGACCATATATTCCACCTTGGCATACTTTTCAATGCTCTACATAAGGTCACCAATGGTGTCTGCCTCATTCTTGGTCAGGGACTGGTGGAACATGGAGTTGTGGGGCAGGCCTATTTTGAACGATGCCATGCCAACCTTCTTCGAACAATCTTCGACCTCATTAAAAAAAATTCCAGTAGTGAATGGGAAAATCTCGTAAAGTCTCCTAGTATTTCTTCTTTATGGTGAGGAGAAAATCCATCCTCTTTGGGTGTGAACTGGTCGTTATAAAGAGAGATGTGAAGGCCTCTGCGAGTGACTTAAAGTTCTTGATCGACCTATGAGGTAGCCTTTAGAACCACTTTTGGGTAGCATCTCCTAGTATGGATGGGAATATATGACACATGAGATCATCGTCCTATGTTGACGTACATGATCTATGGGATTGATCTTTCCATTGTATATCTTAAACTTAGGGGTTCAAAACTTCTTTGAGGGCTCTTCCTCCTCAATTTCCCTTAAAAAGGGGGACTGTATCTGAGTGATGAGTGCCTTCCTTACCATCTCCATCGTTGATCTAGCCCCGCGATGAGCTGGGTGTTGGTCCATTTCTCTTTGGACCAGACTTTCTGAATCGTGCTTATGACGTCCTTCGTCTTGGTTTCGCCTTGTCAGACGACTTCCATTATCTGAGTGATCTTATTCGCGATGATAACTCCTTCCACAATTGTGGATTTTACTCGCCTAAGGGCTAGGTGATAAGGCGTAAACTTTATATTTAAAACACGTCATTGGGTGTTTATGCCCTATACAAAACAAATACCACAACTTGGTACACTAGTGGAAGTGTAGAGGCCAGTAGGGATCGAATCCAGAGGGAGTGTTGATTAGATTTTAATCGTTTTATTATTTCAAGAATAAAAGTGTAAAAGGTTATGGAGTGGTTATAAAGAAAGGGAAAAAAGATAAGAAGTTAAGTCTAAACAATATTAATTCAAACGAGAGTCGGGATCGCGTCCCCGCCATGGGCTAAACAACTAATAATTAGAATTTCGATTCAAAAATATTTAACCGACCATTTTTAGTTAAACATGAACATCACTCAAGAACAAATTTAAATCAAAGTTGCGACATACAACATTTAATTCAAAATGGTCACATGCGGATTAAAATAGAATTATCTCTATAAATACTAACGTTGTGTGACAAAGAAAGTTAAATGAATAATAAAGCCAATTTAATACGCGAGGTTTCGATTGAATGTATTTTTACACAAAACCTAATTTTCGGAGCTGCATGCCCATCAATGGAGGATATGCGACCCAAACCCTATTTAAGTACTCACTAAGCATGGATAAACTAATTAAACAACTAATTAGTAAATAAAACAGGAAATAAATAAATTAAACAAATTTATATAGGCATGGAAATTAAATACACAAAGGAAATTAAGCTAGAAAAAGTAAATAACAACAAGGAATATAATGAATAGTAACTTACATACAAAAAGTGGACAAATATCCAAGTGAAATGGGAGAAAGGTGAAAAAAGCTCCCAACAAACCCTAAAAACTATTACAAAAATGAAGCATATCTCTCCAAATGAGAGAAAGTTGTATTTATAAAAAACCTAAATGGTAAAATTGTAAAAAAAAATGAAATCTGAAAGCAGGGGACTGAATCAATTCGGAGGTGTCCGAATCGATTCGGTCCTGGGAGACCTGAGCACTGCTTGTTTGTCGAATCGATTTGCAAAGGTGCGTATCGATTCTCACCTGATACTTTCGAATTCCTCCCCTTTCTACAAATCCCAACTCCAAAAATGAATGAGTCCCACAATGTTTTTAATGGCCATTTCATATGCTGCATTTTTGTGCCAAAACCCACCATGTAGGACCTGCCATGGCTGCCATAAAAATGGAACCTACTATTTGCGTGGCATGCTATGCTTTTGATGCCAAAACCCTCATGGACCAAAGGCCATAACCCCAAATCGAAGACCTGCTGCGATTAGGACCAAGACCCATGGTGTGTACGAGCCAAATAACAGCCAATATCGTGCCAAAACTTGAGGTTTGAGTTGCTTCAATACCGAGACCCAAGTTGCGAGGTCGTGTGGCTGCTGCAACACCAAATGGGTGTGTAACCCGAGACCTTGCTTCCATTAGAGCTTAAGACCCACGGTGTGTTATGCCGAGACCCATATGCAAAATTGGTTAACCCGGGACCCACCTCAATATGCGCGTAACAAGGTTCGAGCTTCGATTTTGGACTAAAGGCTCCCATTGTGGACGAAACCAAAACCTGAACCAAACCCAAGCACAAACCCAAAATCCCCATTTGCAGAAATGAAGTTTGATGCATAAAAGAGAAGGGGACATGGAAGGAATTATATAAAATGTTTGTTAATTAAATTATTAAAATAAACTCCCTTATATTAAAGGTCCGTATTTTCTTCGTTCAAGATCTGATTCGAGCTCCGTTTACAGCCACGCGAAGCTTGACCTGGAGGCTACAACTTCCGTGAATACTTCGAGAAAAAATCCCGAAGTATAAAATAACGAAAATGCCCTTAAACATGCGAACTTTTATGAAACTTTATCGAAACACCACGAAACTTCACACTAAGCACCGTAACACCTAAAAATAGTCAATAATACCTCAAATAATGTTAGCGCATAAAATGGAGTTTGTCTGATTAATGAGCATAGTTATAGCAATTACGGTACCCGAGGGGGCAAAAAATGCATAAGTTAACGAGTAATAAATGCAATATTCGTGACGTATCACACCCCCTAACTTAGACATTGCTAGTCCTTAGCAATGAAGTTTAAAGCAAGCAGAATTATAAGAAAATCGCAAAATAGGAGATATATACAAAAGTGATAAAAGCCACTTTCGCGGGCGAACGATTGCATTTAGCGTATGCAATAAGCCGTTAAACCCCTAGGTTACTCTAGTGGACGAGTGTCGTCTCGTGAGGGTTTTCAGGGATGAAACCTACAAATATCATATGGTTTCCTCAAAATATGCCCAATCAACAGGCGACGAACTCAACAATAACAAAAAAGATTTCAAATATGTTATTAGCATATTAAACGAATTCGGATGAAAAGTCCGTTGTTATTAACATTATAAAATGAACTTCATAGAATTGAAACCTAAAAAGTGGGAGGGGAGAGAGCACATGCATAGTATGATTTGGCCAAAACTTAAATAAACCAAATAAGCATGAAAGCATGCATATATCAATCATAACCGGGCGTTACACTCAACAAATGAAATCATTATAAAATTGGAGGTAATACACGGGACATGCGGTCATAAAAGGTAAATGTAAATGAAAACTAGGCCGTGCACATGTCACTAATGAAGAACGCTATATATAAAATGAAAAATTGTAATCTCAATGAAAGATACCGCTCATTAAAGGTGGCAAACTGTATTTTCACAAATTATCAAAACTACTTAAACTTTTAAACTAAATCCACCCTAAGATCACATGGGACTTTATAGGGTTGTATTGTAGGTTTGGGGTTGAGGTATGAAATGAAAGAAATATGTACGGAGTTAAAGTGTTCGGGGATGAAAACTTGGGATAATGGAAAATTGTGGGCAATTTCAAAATTGGAATATGATTTCCATAACAAGCATTAAATATGACAATAGGAGAGTAATCAAAGCTTATTGAACACTATATACAACTGTGGGTACCCGAATTTGCCATCACAGGCCCATACGAGTAGCCCAATAGAAATGGCCCAAAGTCTGGGCCCCTCGTATCTCAACTGAATTCAGTTTCGACTTAGTCCGCTCCTAAAATCTCATAGGGAGATATTCTAGGAGTAGAAGATGGACATGGGGGAGTCCAACATCCCCACTCCCCAAGAACAAACATGTATATAAAAAACCCTAGGCCTGGGGCAAAGGGCATGCAATATATTCTTTGTAAAACACTCTCCGGAGCATATAGAAATAATATTGATAATACCACCGTGGACGTAGGCATTCTTATTGAACCACGTGCATACTGTGTTGTGTGATTGGCATTATCTATTCTTTATTTTCCCTTGTGATTGCATTTTCTCATTTATTTGTGTTGAATATAATTGTCACCACAATCGGCGCCGTCTGTGGGAAGCGTTCGTCTCCCTTAAGAAAGCCATCACCAACAAAGAAGCTAAGATGTCTTGTCATAGTAGCAACGCCCCTCAGGCAGGGGATATCCAAGAATAGCCTGCCCCTCGCAGGATCAGATCTGAAGTTTGGCGTTCAGATCAGAGGGCTCGCTCGGAGAGGCCAGCCTCAGAGGAAAGCCGAGGACCAGCGAGGTCCACACAAATCTCCAGATTGATTGATGCCTATGAGGCAAGGCTCCAAGAGCAGAGGGAGTCCGCTTGCAAGAAAAAGGTTGAGAATGCTCGCCTCAAAAGGAAATTAGAGAGGATGGAGAAAGAGCTCCATCGCATCACTAGGCGACGTCTATACCGCACTCTTAGCCCTCCGGCGAGCAAGTCTCGCAGTCGAGGAAGGAGCCCCAGACGCGGATCCCAAAAAAGTGAGAAGCTCGAGTCATATGATGACTTGCTCGAGCAAAATTGACCAGCTCGCCATTACAGGAGCCTAGCTCAAGGTGATGAAGATATACAAAATTTAGTCCGGAAGGAAATGGACCAGCACCCAGCTCATCGAGGTGCCAGATCAACCAGGGAGCTTGCTAGATGAGATCTCAAGACCCAGATGAAATACCCTTTCTCAAGGGAGATAGAATAAGAGGAAGCCCCCAAGAAATTTGATATTCCGAGATTCAAGATCTATAACGGAAAAAATGACCCTATTGATCACGTTAGGCAGTACAGACAGGCTATGACTCTCTGGAACCACCGGGATGCACTGATGTGTTGGATTTTCCCCTCAAGTCTGCATGGTGTGGACCAAAAATGGTTCGAGAGACTCCTCATAGGTCTATCAGGAGTTTTGAGTCCCTGGCCGATCTCTTTATGGCTCGTTTCATTACTAGTAGCTCCCATCCCAAAAGGATGGATGATTTACTAACAATAAAAAAGACGCCTCAAGAAAGCCTATGGGACTACGCAAAGCGGTACTGGGAGATGTTCAACGAGGTCGAGGACTGATCGGAGCAGGTAGCGGTGGCCTCTTTCAAGATTGGGCTACCCATATCTTGCCTTCTGCACCTATCCCTGACGAAGAAAGAGGCCACAACCATCGATGATTTGATGGCTCGCATCGAGAAATACGCCAAAGTGGAGGATGTGACCCGCCTAAGTACAAGGAAAAATGGTGGAACTAAGCTTGCTGCCAAGGGCAACAACAAAATTAAAAACCAGAAGAAAGGAGGTAATAATGGAGGCAAGAATGGCTCCAAGAACGGAGGCAAGAACGATGCTTCGAAAGAATTTTAGGCAATGAACACTGTCTTTAAAGAACCAATCTACAAGATCCTTGTGAAGATCAAAGACAAGCCATTTGTTAAGTGGCCCAGAAAGATGGGAGGAGATCCTCAAAGAGAAACAACGCGCTAAGATGCACTTTTCACAAGGAGGGAGGACATAAGACCGAGCATTACAAGGCTCTTAAGTCCCACCTCGAATAACTGGCCCAAACTGGGCACGTGAACGAGTTCATGGAGAAGAAGGCAGAGAAGGTCACTGCCAATGGAGAAACTAGACCTGACAACATACTCGAAGATAATGCTAGCCATGAATTTGTAGTTATTCATGGGGCATCTGATATGAAGCAGATTCAAGGAAATTCAGCTCGGATGGAGGTGAAGAAGCTTACTACAGTAATGAAAGCTTTTCAGATCGATCCAGCGAGGACACAATCAGGAAAGCATCGGCGAGTAGAAGACATTGACTATAGCAAACATATCGTATTCACGAATGAAGATCTGGTGGGAGTAAGAACCCCACATCATGACGCCTTGATCATTACGCTCGGGATAGGCAACTATGACGTCGACCAGGGAAGCTCATCCGAGGTAATGTATCTTGACCTTTTCAGAAAGTTGAAGCTAAGCGTTGCTGACCTGAGGAAGCCACTGTTCCTCTAGTTGGCTTTGTTGGAAAAGCGACTATTCCATTGGGAAAGATCGTGCTGCCAGTAAGGGCAGGAAGTGTCTCCAAGATGATTGAGTTTCTGGTAGTCGACATCAACTCCCCATATCAAGCTATCCTCGGCAGGGGATGGCTACATGCAATGAAGGCAGTCCCTTCGACCTACCATCAGAAACTCAAGTACGTAACTGAGAAAGGAGTAATGGAGATTCACGGGGATCAGGCGATGGCAAGAAGGTGCTTTATAGCATCCATCCACCCAAAACCAGAGAAGAAGGTCGAGAAGGCCAAGGAGAAGGTCGAGGAGCAAGAAGTTTTGGTACCTTCAAAATAGCAATTAAGATATGGAAGGCCCGGAGTGGAGGAAACCAGGCTCCCCCCCTCTGAACGGGTCATTGAAAACCTGAAAGAGATCGCAGCTGGTGGGGACAAGAAACACGGGATGTTCTTAATTGGAGCTTCTCTCACAGATCAAGAAAAAAAGGAACTGATAGTATTATTAAGAAGTAATCTTGACGTTTTCGCGTGGGAACCATACGAGCTGCCTGGCATTGATCCCAGTGTGGTTTGCCATCAGTTACACATCGACCCCACCTTCAGACCTATCATGCAGAAAGCACGACGAACCACTCCAGAGAAAGCTAAAGCCGTAGAGAAAGAAGTTGAAAAACTGTTGGATGCAGGATCCATACGGGAAGTTCAATCCCCTAAATGGTTATACAACCCAGTAGTAGTTCCAAAGAGCAATGGGAAATAGAGAGTCTGCATTGACTTCACTGACCTTAATAGGGCATGCCTTATGGACAGTTTCCCTCTCCCAAAAATCGACCAGTTGGTGGACACCACAGCAGCTCACGAGAGAACGAGTTTCCTGGACACATATTCGGGGTATCATCAGATCCCCCTGCATGCACCAGTCCAAGATAAGACAGCGTTCATCACTAATGTCGGATTATACTGCTACAAAGTTATGCCCTTTCGGCTCAAGAATGCAGGAGCAACTTACCAGAGGCTAGTCACCAAGATGTTCAAAGATCAAATGGGAGATACCATGGAGGTCTACATCGACGATATGCTCGTCAAGAGTAAGCGCAAAGAGGACCATCTATCAGATCTATCAAGTACCTTCGAGATCCTCTAGAAATACCGAATGAAACTCAACGCGAGCAAATATTATTTCGGTGTCCAGTCAGGAAAATTCCTCGGGTATTTGGTTAGTAAGACAGGCATTGAGGCCAACCCAGACCATATCGATGCAATCAACAGGGTACATACCCTTCTCACAATACAGGACGTACAGAAACTCACGGGCATGCTCGCTGCTTTGAATCGTTCCATCTCGAAGTCCTCTAAGAAGTGAAAGCCCTTATTCCAGCTCTTAAGAGGAAGCAAGATAGTATAATGGAATCAAAATTACTCCCAAGCATTGGAAGAGCTCAAGGCTTACCTTAGCTCACCTCCCTTTCTCGTTATCCCTCAAGAAGATGATCCCTTTTACTTATACCTCACCATATCCAACCACGCCGTCAGCTCTGCACTGGTGTGCGAAATAACAGGAACCCGATATCCAGTTTACTATGCGAGCAAAACCTTATTGGACGACGAGAAGCGGTCCCTACCACTGGAAAAGCTCGCCTTTGCACTAGTAATAGATTCAAGGAAGCTGAATCACTACTTCGAAGCTCACACTATCATCGTCCTTACATCACACCCCCTTAAAGCAGTCCTACGAAAAGCGGATCTGTCTGGAAGATTGTCCAAGTGGTCAGTCAGGCTCAGACGATTTGATATCCAATTTCAGCCCAGGAGTGCAATCAAAGGGCAGGTCCTCATCGATTTCATCGCAGAATTCACTGGCGAACAGCCTTGCGACCAGCTTCGCCCATCAGCAGGAATCTGGCAACTGTTTGTCAATGGAGCCTCCAACTCAAAGGGGGCAGGAGTAGGCATTGTGCTCGTTACCCCAGAAGACACAATCCTCGAGCAGGGAAATAGACTTGGATTTGAAGCCTCCAACAATGAGGCAGAATACGAAGCTTTGATAGCTGGCCTGTAAAAAGCACAGGCGTTGGAGGCAAAACAGCTACAGGTTTTGGCGACTCATAATTAGTCTCCAGCCAGATAAATGGAGACTTCAACTCAAGAGCCGAAAGGATGGTAACCTACCTCACCTTGGAGAAGAAGCTAATGTCCAACTTTGAGGAAGTCAGTGTCCAACGGTTTCTGAGAGGACTAAACAGCCACGCCGACGCCCTGGCAGCCCTAAGTTTTGCAATTGATTTTAACTTAAAAAGGACAATCCCCATCGACTTCCTCTCCAATTCAAGCATCAACCAGAGCGACGAGCGACCAAACATGGAACATATGCTCCAGGTTGAGTCAGCGCCCAGTTGGATGGACCCTTTGAGGGACTATTTGAAAGATGGTGCACTCCCGAACGATAAGAAGGTCGCTCATCAGATAAGAGTTAAAGCTGCTCGCTTTCACTTATCTCTTGAGGGAAAATTATACAAGAGATCATTTATCGGCCCTTACCTTTAATGTGTTCACCTGAGGGACATCGAGCAAGTTCTACGCGAGCTCCATGAAGGAATCTATGGAAGCCACATTGGGGGGAGGTCATTAGCTTTTTGAGCAATGAATGAAGGCTACTGGTGGCCATATATGCAAAAATATTCGGCAGTATATGCTCGCAAATGCGAGAAATGTCAACTACATTCTCCTATGGTCCACCAACCTGCCAGCGACCTAAGATCTCTTACCAGCCCATGGCCTTTCGCTCAATGAGGGATGGGCATCGTAGGCCCTCTTCCTATCGCCACCGATAACCGCAAGTATCTATTGGTCGCAACAGACTACTTCACCAAATGGATCGAGGCAGAACCACTGGTAAATATCCGAGATGAAGATATGATGAGGTTCATATAGAAGAATATAATCACCCATTTTGGAATCCTCAGAATAATCATCACTGACAACGGAACACAGTTTGAGAGTGGACATTTCCAAAACTTTTAAAAAGAACATGGGATTAGGCACAATTTCACCTCGGTGGCTTACGCCTAGAGCAACGGTCAAGCCAAGGCCTCCAACAAAATAGTGATCGATGGGTTCAAAAAATGACTAGAACGAGCCAATGGCGCATGGGTAAGTGAGCTACCACATATTTTGTGGCCTTACCGCACCACCCCACGGCGAGCAACTGGGGAAACCCCATTCTCATTAACGTATGGAATTGAAGCAATCATCCCCTTGGAAGCTGGCCTACCAACCATGAGAACCACCATTGTCAACCAAAGCCAAAATGATGCAACATTGCTCACTGAGCTTGACCTAGCTGACGAACGCAGAGAACATGCCCTAGTAAGGCTGGCGAGCTATCAGCAATAGCTTGCGAAATAATATAACAAGAAGGTCAATCCGAGGGCATTCCAGGTTGGGGACTACGTCCTAAGGAAAGTCCTTGGCAGCGCAGTAAAACCATCAGATGGCAAGCTGGGTCCAAATTGGGAAGGTCCATTCAAGGTAACAATGGATGACCTACAAGGAGCCTATCACTTAAAACGCTGGAGGGCAGAGAGATACCCCGAGCTTGGAATGTGGCCAATTTGAAGAAATTTTACTTCTAATTTTTTCATTCATCTTTTATCGCATTTTTGAATTGGCAACTCAGTTTTTATTATGATTAATAAAAGATGGTTTGGCAGTGACATTCTGAAGTGTGACATCTTGAAGTGTTAATTTCGTATTATGAACTTTACAACTTGCACACCTTTTCCAAGTAACATGCATATTACTTCCAAGTGACAGGCATATCACTAAATATGCAAAAGCAGGGAATCACCCTCCTCTCTTCGTTATGAAACACGAACAACCTCTTAGCGTTTTCCCTGGCAATACGTAAAGCCCTACAGGGGATCCTTAGGCAGTTTGAGCAAATCAAATTGGTCGCCAAACAACGTTTGGCTAAAAAAGCCTGATTGGATGGAGCATCCAACACCAGGTGTGTCCTCGCCATTACCATGCTTAGGCCTAAGGGAGTGTGACGACACGACCTAAAAGGTAAAGTAGGGCAAAATGGTATCTTATAAGCATACTGTACTGGGAGGACAATCACTCAATAAAACAACTCTAGATGGACACAAAGGGCCCAAGGTAGTTAAGCGATAAATAAATGAAGTAAAAAACATACAACGCATGTTTAGTCGGTGAGATCGCCCAAAGCATAGGTATTATATTACTTAATCACATTTATAATGAATATATACTACACGAGTTTGATCGGCAAGATCACCCAAAACATCGATATTACATATACAACGAGATACAACCGGTAAAATCCTAATGAGGTTGAGGCCTCTGAACAAGCTAATCAGCCACTTGTGCTCTGCGGCCATCGTCCGGATGAGGAGCCAATTATTGCTCGACCTCATTGGCATTTGGCTCTAACAGCTGCCTGGGGATAGCATCGATAGGGATCCATTGGTCATCCCTCTTGAAAGGATTAGGCCTCAAAGTTGAAAGAGAGATCTCATGACGGTACCAAAGTACTGAGTTCCTCGGGACTCGCAGCTCCCTGAGGGCGCTAAACTATCCCCAAATAAAGGCAAGCTCTTCGAACTCTGTCAGCCTTGTCGGAGCATCTATCCAACCTTGATCGTAACCATCATCCCACACTCGTCGAGGTCCTTTCTTGAACAGATGCCTCAGCCATGTGACATCCCTTTAAAGCCCGGCAGCAATCATGTACGCTCGACGGACGTCTTCCTGATGATCGTCAATCTCCCTAGTAGGACCCCCTGTATCAGGACCAGCTCGCAGAGCCGCAGATGAGGTAGAACCTCTTAAAACTAGGGGAGCACCATTCGGCTCTGTGCCAGTTCGCATAACAGCTAATGAAGAGGAACCTCGTAGAACACGAGGTGCGATGCTCGGCGCATGCTTCCTGAGTCGCGACACCTCCCTCCTTAGAGTCTCATTATCCTATTGAAGAATTCTTCGACTTGATTGATTTCAAAGGTATTTAGGAGCCTAGCTCTCAAAGTGTTCACTTCTTCTTGGACTGAGGCACCAATTTCTTCCATCTCCTGAAGTCTGTCCTTCAGCTTGGCGATAAGCTCGGACTGGTCCTTAAAGCTCTTATTTCTTGACCTGAGAGATTTGCAGATCCTAACGAAGGCCTGATGAACTTGGGTGCTCACGTTAGGTCCAATGATCCTTCCCAGCTAAGAGGTGGCGGGTATATACTCGTCTACATCAATCAACTACAAGCCAAACAATAAGCAGTAAAAAGTAAAAGAATCAATGCACAGAAAAGAAATAACTTTCATTTCATTGAAATAAAAAGGTATAGTTACATTGGTTTGTTCGAAAGAAGTACAAATAAAGTAAAAATACAGAGAAGTCCTAAGAGTAGACTAACTAGCAACCTCAGTTTGTTCAGAAGAAGTTGGCTACTTCCCTTTATCAGCAGCAGTAGGAGCATCTCCCTCAGAAGGGACAACTTCTGTCCCCCGAGTAGGAAAGGCATCAACAAGAACTGTCTGGGAGGCAGAAGCAATACCCTCAATGTCTGGGGTAGGGGCTTCGTCTATAATGGGTTTAGGGCCTGGATCATGATCGTCGAACAAGGGTGAATCAATATCAACCCCAGCATCCAGGAGAGCTTTATTCCAGCCCTTCTTGAAGTTCAGTCGGCTGATGTAACCAATCTGAGCATCAGCGTCCTCATATGCAATAGCCCACCCAGAGTTGTACGAGCTCTCCTTAATGGTAACAGCCTCAGACTCCACCTTCTTCACCTGCTCTGATAATACCCTGTTCTCCTCAACCACGTCCAGCTTTCTCGTACAAACCAGATCATAGGACTGCCTCAACTCATTCAGCTCTTTGATCATTGCTTTCTTTGCCATGTTGGCTTCAGCAAGGTAAATATCAGAGGACTTCTGGGCCTCACTAGTAGCTTTCAGATTGGCTGCCAGCTCAGCGCCCTTACCCTTCAGATCGATATTCTGCTTCTCCAAATTCGCATTCCTACTCACTAGCTCGTCACGAGTACGGTAGAGAACGGCGAATTCAATCACAAACTGCAAATGAAAAGGAAGCATTAGGAAAAAGCATGGAACATAATATTACAAGTATTAGAGTACAAAAATAGACTTACCAAGGCTAGACTCTGGCTCGCTTGTAAGGATAACTGGTTAGTCCTCATTGCCCTCTGTCGATCAGCGGGCAAAACTGTTCGCTCGAGCAAAGCAGGAGCCAGTTGTGGAGAGGTGGCGACTGAGTCCCCCTCAGGTAAAGCGGACACGGGCACCAGAGCATGCCTACCTTCATTATCACCTCATATCTCCTTCTCTCCTCTTCTCTCTCCTTCTTCCTCTCAGCTCTCTTCCTCTCCTCCACCTTCCTTTTCTCTTCAGCTTTCTTCCTCTCCTCTTCTTTCTTTCTCTCTCTCTCAACTGTTCTTCCTATTTTCTCTTCTTTTTCTTTTCATTGCCAGTAGATTGAGATCCAGTGGAAACTTCTCCACCAACAGACTTTTGCTTCTTCGATCTCCTCGAGAGAAGCACATCATCCTCATCATCATCATCCCTGATCAAATTTCTTCTGAGAGGAGCCATTTCCTCACTGGAACTGCTGGATGTACTTGAAGACTCTTGAGCCTCAAAAACCTCTTCCGAGCTAGAAGAACCTTCACTACTAGAGCTTGCCTCACTAGAACCACCTTCATCACCTCCTCTAATATCACTCTCAGAGTTGCTCTCTTCCTCGTCCAACTGGATGGGGTCAGCAGTAACCTCTTCAGTAATATCTAAGACAGGAATGTTGTCTACAGGTCGTGCAATGAAACTAGACCCGGTGTTCTTGTACTCCAGGAAAAAAGCAGCCGACCGGGGATACTCACCTTCAGCTAAAGGCTCTCTGATGTTCCAAGCTTTAATCAGCTCGGCAGCTCGAACCTCATTAAGAGCAGGTTCCAAGTTCTTTGTCCTCGTTGAAAGGATAACAGAAGAATATCAGAAGAATATCAGAAGAATCAAACATTAATAGAAAAAAAAGTGAGAAGAGCAAGGATTACCTATGTACTCCTCCCCATAAAAAGGGACTGTGAACCTATCGGACCTCGCCTCCTCAAGGTAAGGGGAGAACTGCCAATTTCTAGCAAGGAAGACCTCTTGCCAGTAATACTTATGGGAATCAGGTAGGTTCACTACCAATACCCTATCAGGACTCCTGGACTTAAGGTAAAGAAGGCCAAAACTAGTTCGAGAGAAAGAATAGCAAAAATAGATTTCAGCAAGCCCTAAATTGGTGCCATAGAGTTGGTTTATTCTATGGACCCCATTGACTAACTTCCACACGTTTAGCGAGCACTGTGCTGGAACGATGTTGAAATAACTAAAGAAAATGTAAAAATAAATTGCTTGGAGGAAAAGTAAGGCCCCCTTGGGACAGCAAGAGGACATGAATCCAATGAGCATCCTCTATTTCTCTGACATTTTTAGAGAGAGAGGCACACTCAATATCTACCCAATCTGGGATATTGTAATACTTCCTAAATTCAGTTGTTGACCTATTGCCTATTTTTTCCATTTATAAAAACCCTAACTATAAATGCGAGGAGATTGCAATAGAAAAAGCACGGAAAGAGAACAAGGAGAACTTACGAAATAAAAACCTAGCTTGAGACGATGCGAAGTCACAAGAGAAGATGATGGAGGAGATTGAAATCGAAAGATGATGACTTAGGCACGAGGACGCAACTGTAGAAGCTTAGAAAAGAAGAGAAAAATTGAGGAAGTATGAAACGACAACTATGGACTGCTGTTCCAAATGACTTTTAAATGCTTCCAATCATCATGCACAGAACACGAAGCAAGTTGTTTCCTAAATCGGTTTTCAATCTTGGGAAGATTTATTAAAAGAGAGACATTATGACAAATCATTTAAATTTATTGAGCCCAAATTGTGGCCCAACAACTTTACGGGCAATTGTGGGTACCCGAATTTGCCATCACAGGCCCAGACGAGTAACCCAATAGAAATAGCCCAAAGTCTAGGCCCCTCGTATCTCAACTGAATTCAGTTCCAACTTAGTCCACTCCTAAAATCTCATAGGGAGATATTCTAGGAGTAGAAGATGTACGTGGGGGAGTCCAACATCCCCACTCCCCGAGAACAAACATGTATATAACAAACCCTGGGCCTGGGGCAAAGGGCATGCAATATATTCTCTGTAAAACACTCTCTGGAGCATATAGAAATAATATTGAGAACACCACCATGGACGTTGCTGAACCACGTACATACTGTGTTGTGTGATTGGCATTATCTATTATTTATTTTCCCTAGTGATTGCGTTTTCTCATTTATTTGTGTTGAATATAATTTTCACCATGAAAACATATACAAACTTTCTCTTTCTTTTTCTTTTCTTCTTTTTCTCATGCTTTTCTTTTATTTTTCACTTTCACTTTTTTCTTCACTTTTCTCACTCTCACATGCTTAAATTGCAACCACAATACAATAACATCATTCAATCCCAAGTATCATTCAAAACAAAGGTATAGAAGGTAATAAGTATGGTATATAACTCCATTGTGGAGTTAGTTATGGGATTTTGGGTGATGAAATGAAAGGCTATATTTACGCTCAAAGGGGCTAACGAGGGAAAATATTTAAGGTGAGGTCAAGGTCAATATGGGTAATATAACAACGATGGACTATGATCATATCCTAAAGTTTACGCAATTCTCGAGTCAAAACAAACTTTGAAAATCATGATCAAGTAACACATTTCAAAATATGAACTAAATTAATGAACGATCAAATGAAAGAATAGTGAGATTACCGACGAATTTAACGTTTTCAATGAGGAAAGAGTAGTGTATAACCCTCACAAATGAAGAAAAGCTGAAATCTCACACGGTGTAATTATATACAATGCAACAAAAGAATACCGAGTTATAAAAATCTTAAACCAAATCAATAGAACAAGAAAAGCGCATGTGCTCATGGGATTAAAGTTTAATTCATGAAGTTATTCATAATATCAATTATTTGAGGACTAAAGTCTAATAACTTCTAAAATTGAGAACATGCATCATTGAGTTGTCTAATGGATCGGGAAATTATTGAAATTTATCATCGAAAACAAAGGCAAAATGCCCAACAAAGGAGAAAAAAGAAAGAAAATATTTTTGAAAATTTTCAATTTTTAACAAATGGCATGCTTTGTAACTAACATGTGGCCAAATCCATGGACTAAACATGAAATGGATAGAATATCCTTCACCCCCTAACTTCAATGTTGAATTATCCTCAATGCATATTAAGAACACGACACAAAGATAGGAAAAGAATGATATTACCCAAAATTGGAGCGATCTCCCGATAGCACAAGTCCATAGAATCTACAAAAACAAGTTAGTACCGAGCATAACGAAAAGAAATAACAAAAAGTTTAACTAATTAAACTAGACTAAATTAAAAATAAAGAAACACTAAAGAAGGAAAGAATTAAAAAAAAAACTAACTATTGACAACCTACTATTTGGACTTCACACTAACTATACACTAGAAGTCTAAATAATTGAGGATCCACCCAAAATATGGTTTGACTTCGAATGATCCATGGTAGACCCTCCCTAGAATGAATGCCTCCAGAAAAATAAGAATTTCATTTGAACAACGGAAGGCATGTGTGTGGTGGAAAAGTTGAACCATCGCCAATTTGAAATTATGGGGGGGCGATGGGGGGTTTGGATAACAAGGGGGAGAGGTACACTTGGGGTCCAAGAAAAATCGATTCACCTCCCAAGGGTCTTTCAATTGGAATGGGAGGTGGTGCACACATGGGGATAGAATCCATCTTGGAAAACAAGTCCGAAAAAAGAGTCCTTGTCGGTAAAAGGTGTAGAAGTTTCAAAAATTTCTACCGACTCATAGGAATCAATCGGTACCTCTAATGATTTAAGAACGGAAAACATAAATGGCAATGAATCAAATTCAATCTCAATCAACTCATAATCGGAAGGAGATTAAATTTCGGGGGAGAAAGACTCACTTTCAATACCAAATTTAGTCTGCTGACGTGGACCAATCACTTGAAGACACGTGTCAACCCACATGGCAAATACCAATATTCTAGACGAGTAACTTAAGCGTACCGAGCAACTTAAGCGTACCGAGAAACTTAAGTGTACCGAGCTACTCAGGCTCCCCGAGCAACTTAAGCGGTCCGATCAACTTAGCGTGCAGAGCATCCAAATCAAGAGAATCAAAAGACAGCTACGCATTAAATGTGCATTATTATCGTACAGATGTATATGTCTACTAGATAACAACGCATTATCCTTTGAAATGTACAGCCTCAAGGCTATAAATACATTGTAACCTCCTCATAAGAGGGGGACTCTGGATCTCTTGGTAAACCCATGATCGAGATTCCAAATAAATAGTCAGCAATACAAAATAGTGGACGTAGGCCATTCTCACAAGGCTGAACCACTTTAAAAATCCTTTGTCTTATTTATTTATTTATCTGTGATTGATTAATTAGAGATAATCTAATTTTTTACATCAACAGATTGGCGTCGTCTGTGGGAAACGACTGTACTTAGCGTTTTTCACCAAAACCATTCATCATCAATGGCCGATAATCTGAAATCCAGTAATCGAAATGCTGGGATCCCTCCAAATCCATCTAATCCCCCAAATGTTCAAGATTTGGCAGGAATAATGGCTAATTTAGCCCAAGGGCAAACGACCATGCAAGAAACCATGCGTCAACTTATACAAACTGTTCAAGCTAGAGTGCCGGCCCAATCAGGACAACGAATTGTTCAGAGAAATACCCATCTGCCATCCTCAAGAACAAGAAGAACACGATTCCTGGAGGTCTCTCAATACAGACATTCTGAGTCATATCGTACTGAAAGATCTAGTGATCCTTCGTATTAACCTGGCCGGACTTCATCGGTACGGGCTATAAATTCTCAACGAAATGTCACTCTAACCCCAGAAAGGACTAGTGCTATGAGAGGATGAGTAGAGTATCTCATTTTGATCGATTGGGCCCTAGGAGGAATAGAAGTCCTCCTAGGATTGCATCGAGGAACTCTCAACGACCATCCGACCTAGGGAAGGCTCTGCTCAATCACGCCCAGCAACTCGTAATGAAAGGTCCCAAGAGGAAAACTCAATACGATCAGTTGCTCGAACCAATAGGCCCGAGGAGGGAAACGAAGCATGGAAATGCTCTATTAAAAGGTTGGAGGACAGATTAGGGGAAATAGCTAAGGCCAAGAATTCTCTACAATTAACTTTTGTCCAAGGAACACCATTCGTAAAGGCAAATGTAGATTTTCCCACACCATCAAAGTTCAAAGCTCCTATGGTGACTCATAAATACGATGGAAAACTTACCCTGTCCTTCATATAGAATAATACCAAGCTGCTGCCGATATCTATGCAGTTCCAGATGAGATGAGATGCAGGGCATTTTCAGGAACTCTTACCGGACCAGCTCAGATATGGTATAATAACCTTCCTCGGGGAAAGATTGCGACTTTCTTTCAACTGGCAGAGCTCTTTATCGGGAACTTCTGTTTTGGAGTGAAACCAGTCAAACGAGTAGCACACTTGCTAAGTGTTAGACAGAAGGCAGGTGAAAGCATCAGGGACTATATTACGCATTTCAATAACGATAAACTTGAAGTCATTGATTATGAGGAGAAAATAATAATTACTGCCCTGATGAGTGGACTGTTGCCAGATAAGTTGTACTACACTTTAGCCAAAGATTTGCCTAGGACCATGGCAGAACTGATGGCAAAAGCATCCAAAATCATGAATGCCGAGGAGGCCATGGCTACGAAGAAGAATGCAGATACTAAGGAGACCAAGGTGGAAGATGGTAAGACCAAAAAGAAGGATCAGAAGAATAATGGTGGCAGCAGGCAGTCGAAAGGAAAGCAAGCACTAGAGCAGATGAGGAAATTTAGAAATTATACTCCTTTGAAGGTAGATATAAATCACATTCTGGAGGAGATCAAGAACAGTGAGGAGCTAGCCTGGCCAGCAAAAATAAAGGTAGATCCTGACAGAAGGGACAAGTCTAAATATTACGAATTCCACAAAGACCATAGTCATACGACCAAACATTCCATAGCTCTTCAAAATGAAATTAAAGCACTCATAAGACGAGGAAAATTGGCTAAGTATGTTGATCGCCAAAATGGTGGGAAGACCAGCGATCGAGGAAGGCAAAGGTCTAAGTCTCCTCGTCGAGAAAAAGAAGACAAGAAGAGAGATCACGAAGATGATCCAGAAGATAACCCCGATCTTCTTAAAAAAATAAGACAGCCAGAGCATGAGGTATTCTCAATCCATTTTGGATCATTTGAATGTAATGTTATTACAGGCGAAGATGCAGGAGGTGGAGATCTTACTGCGGAGAGGAAAGCTAACCTCAATGAGGCTCAAGCTTGCTCGTACATACAGCGAATAAACTTGGCTGAAGATGATTGCTCGAGGAAGGTGAATAAGGACAAACTGGTCATCGGTTTCTCTAAAAATGACCTGGCGGGTGTGCTATATCCTCATGATGACCCATTGGTGATCAAGATGAGAATGAAAGAAGTAGTGATTTCACGGGTGCTGGTGGACAATGGTAGCTCTGCAGACATCATGTTCTACCCATGCTTTGATAGTTTGAACCTGAAGTTAGCCCAGTTGGAGCCCTATCATAGGCCCCTCCTTGGTTTTACTGGCGAAAAGGTTTTTCCACTTGGGATGATCAAGTCGGATATGCTTATTGGTACATGGCCTGCTTGTCGAACAGAAAGAGTATGCTTCTTCGTAATAGATACAAATATTCAATCGGCTTACAATATCATCATGGGAAGGGTAGGTCTGAAGAAATTCGAAGCAGTACCATCTATTGTACATAAATGTTTAAAATTCCCAACCAACTTTGGAGTGGGAGTGGTGAAAGGTGATCAAAAAGTAGCTCGGGAATGCTACTATTCATCTCCCGAACAGGAGGAACGTGAAGAATCCAGGAAAAAAACTACTCCCTATCAAGTGGATGAAATAGAAGATGCAGAGATTGAAACATTAGACCCTAGAGACGTGTCTCGGCTCGTGAAGGGCCTGGTCATGGAAGCTACCGAAAGTATCATTCTGGACGACGAGCACCCAGAACGAACAACCCAAATTGGTGCGTCATTGGATGTATCAATAAAATAGGAACTGATAGCATTTCTAAGACGCAAAAAACATACTTTCGCATGGAGTCATGAAGATATGCCAGGGATAGACCCGAATTTCGTGTGTCACGAGCTCAACGTGAACAAGGAAATCGAGCCAGTGAAGCAGAGAAGAAAAGTGTTCATCCCTGAAAAGAACCAAGCTATACAGGAAGAAGTAGAGAAACTATAAAAAGTCTCTTTTATTGAGGATGTCAAATATCCTGATTGGCTAGCAAATGTGGTGATGGTAAAGAAGAAAAATAACAAGTGGAGGATATGTGTAGACTTCACTGATCTTAATAAGGCATGCCCAAAGGATCATTTTCCTTTGCCCCGAATAGATCAACTGGTGGATACTACCTCGGGGCATGAAATTTTTAGTTTCATGGATGCTTATTCTGGTTACAACCGGATTAAAATGAAGCCTGGAGACAAGGAGAGTACTTCTTTTATCACCCCAAAGGGAACTTATTGCTATAATGTTATGCCTTTTGGACTTAAAAATGTAGGTGCGACATATCAGCGGCTGATGAATAAGGTGTTTACGGAGCAAATCAGTCATAAGATGGACGTTTATGTTGAGGATATGCTAACGAAGAGCAAGAAAGCTTTTGATCATCTAGTTGACCTAGGTCAGACCTTTGATCAACTGGAGAAGTATCAAATGAAGTTGAATCCCACTAAATGCATATTCGGAGTACGAGAAGGCATGTTTCTCGGATATATTGTTAACCAACGAGGTATCGAGGCAAACCCTGAAAAGATCAAAGCCCTATTGGGGCTGCGATCTCCAACTACGAAGAAGGAAGTGCAAAGTCTCACAGGGCGAGTAGCAACACTCAACAGATTTGTGTCACGAGCAACAGACAGATGTCTTTCATTCTTCAAAACACTTCGAAAAACTTTTGAGTGGAATGATGAATGCGAGGAGGGCTTTCAAGAATTGAAGAAATATCTGGGGACACCTCCATTGTTATCTAGACCAGTGATGGGAGAAAAACTATATTTGTATCTGGCAGTTTCAGAGAATGCAGTTAGCTCGGCGTTGATAAGAGTGGAAGATGGAGTGTAGAAACCAGTCTACTATACTAGCAAGGCATTCGGAGGAACAGCATCAGATATCCAAGATTGGAAAAGTTAGCACTAGCACTAATCGAAGCGACCAGAAGGATGAGGCCATACTTCCAAGCCCATACTATAGTGGTGTATACTGATATGCCATTGAGACAGGCTCTGCACAAACCAGAGAAATCAGGAAGATTGATGTACTGGGCAGTAGAACTTGGTGAATATGATATAGTTTATGAGCCTAAATCGTCACCTAAGGGGCAGGCAGTAGAGGATTTTATCGCAGAGTTTACTCAATCTGATACCTCCAAAGAATAAGAGTTTAATACAGACCAACCCTTGGAGATTACGGGATCATCAAATTTGACCCCCGACCAACCTTCATCCGTGGACGAGCAGCGAGAAGTGTTGGGGGAAGACAAAAGAAAGCATCAAATATTCCACCGAGGAGATCTGACTGATCAAGAGTTTGATAATAAGGTACCTGTGTGGAATCTGTATGTGGATGGCTCTTCGTGCACTACAGGCAGTGGAGCAGGAATTGTTTTAAATAGTCCAGATAAGATTAATATGGAGTATGCTCTGCGCTTTCAATTTAAAGCTTCTAATAATAAGGCTGAATATGAAGCCATGATTGTGGGTCTAAGTCTGGCCAAAACCATGAAGGCAGAGCAGGTCGTTGTATTCAGCGATTCACAGTTAATTGTAAATCAAATTCTGGGAGTGTATGCAGCAAAGGAAGAATTAATGGTCAAGTATCATGCAAAAGCAATGGAAGTGGTATCGAGTTTTACTACAGTTCAGTTAATTAGAATACTGAGATTAGAGAATGCAAGAGCACACTCCCTAGCTCAACTAGCATCAGCCACATGCACCAAGCTACGAAGAACAATCCCAATAGAAATAATGGTTGGTCGGAGCATAGACGAAGATTTGATGATGAACTTCATTTCCCTCAACTTGGGACCATCTTGGATGGACCCCATCAGGGCCTACATTGAAGAGAGGGCTTTGCCAACTGATAAACTCGCAGCCAAGAAACTAAAGTTTAAAGCTATTCATTATGTATTGACCAGTGGATTTTTATATAGACGAGGAGTTATAGCAGGGCTACAAAGATGTGTCCATCCCTCCGAAGTGGAAAATTTGATCGAAGAGGTTCACAAAGGGTCTTTTAGAGCCCATATAGCAGGTCGGACGCTTTTGCAAAGAATAACAACGCAAGGATATTACTGTCCAACAATGAGAGCTAATTGCGTAGCTTATGCCAAGAAGTGCGATAAATGCCAACGTTTCTCCTCCATTCGAAGAACTCCCCAAGCATTGTTAACACCCATCACGTCCCCCTGGACATTCGCCATGTGGGGGATAGACTTGGTCGGGCCACTTCCAACGACCAGGGGAAGATTCAAATACCTCGTGGTTGTTGTGGATAATTTTACTAAATGGGTGGAAGTTGAGCCTCTCAATGATATGACATACGACAAAGTCTATCAATTTATTTGGAAAAATATTATTTGCAGATATGGTCTCCCACATGCATTCATTACTGACCATGGAACCCAGTTTGATAACGAGGAGTTTGTTGCATATTATCATCAATCCAATGTACTGAAGATCCACTCTACACCAGGCCATCCCCAGAGCAATGGGAAAACTGAGGTGACAAACAGAACGCTACTGAATGGTTTGAAAAAATGACTGGATAATGCAAAGGGAAATTAGATTAACGAGCTACACTCTGTGTTGTGGGCTTATCGCACCACACCACGAACAGCAACGGGAGAGTACCCATACATGCGGGAATTTGGGAGTGAGGCTGTCATACCTGCTAAATTGGGTCTACCTACGCATAGGGTGCTTAATTTCAATTCTCCTATCAGTGACTTGATGAGAAGATTAGACCTGGATATGCTCGAAGAAGTTAGGGAAGAAGCAGCAATCAGGAATGCAGCATATCAACAACGAAAAGCTTTGTTCTATAACAAAAGAGTGAAGAAGTGTGATTTGAAGGAAGGGGATTATGCGCTGAAGAACGTGATCCAAAAGCATAATAAACTGGAAGCCAACTGGCACGGACCCTACAGAGTAACAAAAAATTTTCGTCCAGGGACATACAGGATTGAAACTTTGGAAGGAGAAGAATTCAAGAATGCATAGAATGCAGAGCATCTGCGCAAGTATTATCAGTAATTGAAATTCCTATGTAATGCAGTTTCTTCAATATGAATAAAGTGATGTTTCACCCATTTTCTTTCTTTATTGAAATTTTTTCGGAATATTAGTGCTACACACTACACAAATCCAAATTCAGAGCAACATACCACTAACCACCAACTCCGGTTGGTCGGCAATTAAATTACAACCAACTCCGATTGGTCGGGAAATCTATACCACCAACTTCGGTTGGTCGGCAATTCAATTACCAACAACTTTGGTTGGTCGGGAACTCTATACCACCAACTCTGGATGGTCGGCAATTCAATTACCACCAACTTCGATTGGTCGGGAATTCTATACCACCAACTCTGGTTGGTCGACAATTCAATTACCACCAACTCCGATTATTCGGGAACTTAATACCACCAACTCCGATTGGTCGGCAATTCAATTACCACCAACTCCGGTTAGTCGGCAATTCAATTACCACCAACTCCGGTTGGTCGGGAACTCTATACCACCAACTCCGATTAGTCGACAATTCAATTACCACCAACTCCGGTTGGTCGGGAACTTAATACCACCAACTCCGGTTGGTCGACAATTCGATTACCACCAACTCCGGTTGGTCGGGAACTCAATATAACCAACTCCGGTTGGTTGGTACCAAACTAGGCAAGAAGCTGGAAGACCTCCCGGGGCATCCACTGTCTAGGCAACAAGGTAATCCATACGAGATTACTACAACTAAGCAGGAACATAGGATGCAAATCATCCTATTGCTTAGGTCCAAATAGTGACAAGTCACTATAATCAAACAACAAATGGGATAAGTATAGTATATACATATATTTACCAACCAACAAGCAAGGACATATTATTTAGAAGAAAATGAAATGGCAAAAGACAAACTTTTTCTTCATTAAAGTAAAGCATATTACACAAGATACGAAGACTAATTCATTACATCAAATATCCTATTCTATTGGTTTCTTTCCCCCTGCTTTTGACATAGGTTCTACCCCAGCTGGAGGATCGTCTAAGGAATAAGGGGAATTTATAAAGTTTAAATCTCGCAGCATTCTAACATTCATTAAGGATGGCCGCTCGAGCAACTGTTCTGGACGAGCTATCTCAAAGTTTGCATGAAGACTCTAATCACCGAGACACTTGGAAATCAGACATCGAGGAATTGCACGAGCAGGAATCCAACTGATATCAAGCTTAAAAGGAGGCACGGGCAAATCGAGCACTCCATGATCATAATAATCCCATAAGTAGTGTCCTTGCTCCAATTTTAGCACACACATAGCGTTCAACCATCCCTGCTTGTACCCCTCATTATTCGACTGTTGTATCCGAGTATCAAAATGGTACAGGGCTTCACTATACCCAGCCATCCAAAATTCTCTGGGTTATTTATGAAATTGATAAGTTAACCTCTCTAGTTGCTCGTGGAGTTTCTTCACAATAATTTCTTTACTTTTGAGAGAAGAATTCTGATAAGAGAGTTGCTCGGTAAAGTTCAGAATCTTCTTAGACATTTCTGCCAAGGCCTGGTTCTTCGCCATCAACTGAACGGCTTGATTCTCTAAAGCAGGCTGAGTTCTCGCTTCTTTAATGGTAACCCGACCAGCCCTTGCTCGTCCACAAGTAGATGTGGAAGTTCCATCTCATTTCAAAGTTTATAACTCATCTCGTAAGTTAGCATTTTCTACCTCTAAGAAGGAAAAACCTTCATCATTAATGGGGACCAAGGCTCCCGAGGAAGAGGCAGCAGATTTGAGTTATTTTATTTCCTCCTACAAAGCAATGTTCTCCTGCTCCAACAACTTGGCGATATGCTTATGCTCTTCAATTTCAAGCTTCAAAACACTCTCCTTCTTCTCATGAGCAGAGATGAATTTGTCATACCCTTTGTCAGCACTCAATTGTTGATATTTTTTCTCGTATCCTTGATGAAAAAGGGTAGTGAATTCTTTATATTGTTGTTGAAGTTCCTCGTCGTTCCTTGAAGATCTTCAATCATTTCGTAATAGGCCACATTGTTGGCCACAGCACGATCAAGTAAGCACTTCAAGTATTGGCAAGCTTCAACTGCTCGGTCAGAAGCACCTGATCCGAGGATGTCAATTATTTGGGCCTCATTAAGATCTACATGACCAGTTTTAAAATAGTCATTGCATTTCTTTATCAACTCGGTATCATGAGCTGATAAGAGCTCCATTCTGGTCATAAACTAGCAAAGCGAAGAAATAAAAAGAATCAATAATGATGCAGACAAAGCGAGTAAAAGAGAAATTTAAGACGAACAACCAAAGTTCAAATTTGTATTCATCATAAGAGGAGATACATAGTTCAAGGTTACATTCAAGAAAACAACAAAATAAAAAAATCGAAAAACTTTACACCTTTTCCTTGTTTCCTACGACTTCCTCAGAAGGTTTGGATGAAGGGGTTGGTTGCTCGGAAAGCAAGGGTAGTTGCTCGACAGAAGTGCTGGCTGGTTGGAGTTGCTCAAAAGGTTGAACACCAGAAACAGTAGGGACCCGATCTCCAGTCATCATAGAATATTCATCTGAAGCAGCTTCATCCTCTTCTTCTTCTCCAGGAGAAGGAAGAGGGCCATGAGTATGCTGTTGGAAAAACTCAGAATTCTCAGCAACCTTCAACTCCTTCAAGGCTGTAACCCATCCGTCCCTAAAATATTTTACACTGGCATACTCCATTTGAGAAGACATGACGGCCAAGCTTTTGTTCCAACCTTTGTCCCAACCAGCACTGAAAGATTTTTTAACAGCAATTTTCCTCTTTACTTTCTCAGAGGAGGTCTTTTCCCTCAGAAGCTCCTTGGCAGACTTCTGTTTTTCTTCTGCCTATGTCTTATGTTTCTCAAAAGATTTAAGTTTAACTTTAAGCTCGTTATTATGTTATTCAACCTCCTTCAATTTCTTCTCCAGCTTTTTGGAGGCAGTCATAGCTTGATCTCGATTTGCTTCAACAGACTGGAGTTGCTTCTCCCAAGCATCTTTATCCTCCTCGTACTTCTGACGAGATTACTTTAAAGATTGGGTAAGCCCAGAAAAATCTTCCTCTACTCCTACCGAGGAGCTTGAAGCCCTGATAGCTTCATCCTTCTTCAAAATGTTGTTGAAACACGTCACAAGCTGAAAAAAGAAAGAACTTTAAGTCAATGCATGAACATGGTATTAAAAAATAAAGGGGTCAAGATAAAGGTACTTACTGAAGTAATGTGTTGAGAAGCCAGTGTAGTAAGTTTCTTGCGAGAAAAGCTGTCTTCAATACCTTGGGATTCTGGAATAGTCCAAGATCTTACCAAGCTCACAGCAGAGCTCGAAGCAATAAGAGCTGGAATACTACCTTCAACATTTGAAAGTTAAGAGATGGGTTCAGCAGGTCTCTCAGTAGAACTTCTGTTTAATCTCCTCAGAGGAGCAGGAAAATTTTCAATTAAAGATATCGTCTCTATTGGGGAGATGACAACAGTCTCACTCGGATGCACAGGGGGCTTCTCGCCAGCTTCCTTGCCAACAGTGGGATAGGGTACATCTATAGTCTTTGTCCCTTCTTTTGGGACATATTGTTTACTTTTCTTTGCCTCCATAGTGGTAGAGGAAGACTTGTCAAAAAAGGTAGGAGCTCGTCTCTTCTTCATCAGATCAGTGATGGGAATTCACAAGTCGAAAAAAGAACCTTCCACACTTGTTTCAGAAGCTGGCACTTGGTCAAGATCAACCACCACACGACGAGGAAGAGCAATAAAAGACGAAGTGTAGCTTCTGTATTGCAGCAAATAAGAAGCAGATCTAACGTGATCCTCAGCAACAAATTGATGCAATCTCCAGATAAGTTTTAAGTGCTCTATATTAACCTCGGTTTCTTTTGGAGGTTTCCTTTTACTGTCAACTGTAACAAACAAAATCAAATGTCAGTGATGCATTTTATCAAATACAAAGAAAATAAGATTTCAAAAATAAAAATGACCTATCCCATTGCCATAAAGTGGACACCTGGGACCTTGGTATACATCATCTCTATTTAATGGAGGGTGTTGCTAATTTTTCATCACAGCCCCATGATCAAAATAATCCTATTGGCATCGGGAAGATTGACAACTAACGCTCTATTCAAAAACCTAGTTTTTAAATAAAAAGTATTGTCACTGGTAACCCATCTGTAGCAATACATAATCTTTGGAATTCGTAAACGAGTTTCATGAAGTTGATTCAACCTATGTACTCTATTAACTATCCTCCGTGTATTTGGAGCTACTCTTGCAGGTACAACATCAAAATACTGGCAAAACTCCGAACACAGTGGATTTGGCGGGAAAGAAAAGCCACATTCGGCTACAAAAAGACTTGAGAACCAGTGTCCCTCAGCCAAAGAAAGTAAATCATAAGGATACGAAACTTCTTCCAAAATAACCCACGAAGGGATTGAAAACTCAGACCAAAATTTGTCTAACGATTCAACAAGATAAACCATGGTGAATAAAGAAAATAAAGAAGAAGGAAGAAAATCTTACAGAGGAAATAGAGATCAGTTGTCAATAAACGATGGAAGAACGAAGGCAAAAGATAAAGAGAAGATGAAGAGTTCAAAGATAGAGATTTGAAAAAGTGAAAGACGATAGGATTTCTGTCACACTTAAATACTTTACCTCGGGAATAGAGAAAAGCAATGATTACAAGGAAATACGTTTGCGTTACCGGCGGCTAAAAGAAGAAAAGGGCACAAAAATCGAAGTGATCGTGAAAATTCAAAATACTTATGAAGTCTGATATTATGCGCTCAAAAAGGAATTATATACAAGGAAAACCTTCCTAAAATTCATGATGACTATTAATCCAAGCAGATTTCGAGCAGAATGTACCACACTCTCCTTCAACCTCAACTGTGAAACATTGGGGGCTTCTGTTGACACCAAATTTAGTCTGCTGGCGTGGACCAATCACTTGAAGACACGTGTCAACCCACATGGCAAATACTAATATTCTAGACGAGCAACTTAAGCGTACAGAGCAACTCAGGCGCCCCGAGCAACTTAAGCGTATCGAGCTACTCAGGGGTCCCGAGAAACTTAAGCGTACCGAGAAACTTAAGCGGTCCGATCAACTTAGCGTGCAGAGCATCCAAATCAAGAGAATCAAAAGACAGCTACGCATTAAAGGTGCATTATTATCGTACAGATGTATATGTCTACTAGATAACAGCCCATTATCCTTTGATATGTACATCCTCAAGGCTATAAATACATTGGAACCTCCTCATAAGAGGGGGACTCTGGATCTCTTGGTAAACCCATTATCGAGATTCCAAATAAATAGTCAGCAATACAAAATAGTGGACGTAAGCCATTCTCACAAGGTTGAACCACCTTAAAAATCCTTTGTCTTATTTATTTATTTATCTGTGATTGATTAATTAGAGATAATCTAATTTTTTACAACAATAACAAGTCTCCTCCTCCTCGTTGATTTCTGCAAAAAGATTCAATTTCATTGCAAAGTGCGTCGAGTCTCAATCCAGTACCAATAATGTTATCCACACATTGGTTGAAAAGAAGAAAGGTTTCTTCCAAAGTAGGCTTCATTGGCTCTAGAATCTCGGAATTCTCATTTGGTTAAAAATCATCTTCAAATTCATAAGTATCGGGATAAAAATCGTCATTGGATTCGAATAATGCATCCAACTCAAGCTCCCAAAAATGATTTTCACGCCGATAAATGTTTTCAAGCCTTTCAATCTCAAGAAATTCTTGAACATGGAAAACTTGAAAACTATGCCCAAAGTAAGAATCATTAGGATGATCGAAAAAGCTATCAAAATAGGACATGGTTACCGAATTATTTGTAGATGAAAGATCTAAGCAAGGAAGTCCACAACCGAGAGTCAAAGTTTCTTAGCGCTCAAATGTGCAAATCCTCCAAAAAAGGTTAAAACAAAGAATACAAGTATAAAATATAAAATAATACGAAATAATAAAATAATTACAATCTAAAACTAAACACTCCCCGGCAATGGTGCCATTTTTTATGAGGCGTAAACTTTATATTTAAAACACAGCGTTGGGTGTTTACGCCCTATAAAAAATAAACGCCACAACTTGGTACACTAATGGAAGTGTAGCAGCAAGTAGGGATCGAATCCACAGTGAGTGTTGATTAGATTTTAATCGATTTATTATTTCAAGAATAAAAGTGTAAAAGGATATGGAGTGGTTATAAAGCAAGGGAAATAAAATAAGAAGTTAAGTCTAAACAATATTAATTAAAATGAGAGTCGGGATCGCGTCCCCGCCATGGTCTAAGCAACTAATAATAGAATTTCGATTCGAATATATTTAACCGAGCATTTTTAGTTAAACATGAACATCACGCAAGAAGAAATTTAACTCAAAGCTGCGAGATAAAACATTTAATTAAAAATTGGTCACACGCGGATTAAAATCGGACTATCTCCATAAATACTAAAGTTGCGTGACAAAGAAAGTTAAACGAATAATAAAGCCATTTTAATACGTGAGGTTTCGATTGAATGTATATTTACACAAAACCTAATTTTCGGAGCTCGACGCCCATCAATGGCGGACACGTGACCCAAACCCTATTTAATTACTCACTAAGCATGGATAAACTAATTAAACAACTAATTAATAAATAAAACAGGAAATAAATAAACTAAACTAATTTATCTACGCATGGAAATTAAATACACAAAGGAAATTAAGCTAGAACAAGTAAATAACAACAAGGAAGATAATGAATAGTAACTTACATACAAAAAGTGGACAAATATCCAAGTGAAATGGGAGGAGGGTGAAAAAAGCTCCCAACAAACCCTAAAAACTATTACAAAATTGAAGCATATCTCTCCAAATGAGAGAAAGTTGTATTTATACAAAACCCAAATGGCAAAATTGTTAAAAAAAATATGAAAACAGGGTACCGAATCGATTCGTATATTGAGTTTAGGATATATATTTATATTATGATCATACAGATTCATATATTGAGTTTAGGAGTAAATTAATAATCCTTGATGATTAATCGATTTCATGACATGAGAAGTTGTCATGGGTGTTATTGACGCATAAAACTTACATGGTTGTAAGTTTGCATGATGTAGGCAATAATTCGCCTAAGTTTACATTCGAGTAAAGTCGAGGACTTAGTAGATTTAACTATATAACACTTTGATGATAAGAACCTATCAAGAATATAAGAGATCGATGTGAACAAATTAAGTAAAGAGATTTTGAGAAATTAAAAACAACTGGAATGTCGCGGATCAATGTGTAAAAATATAATTCCTAGTGGGAAGTTAGGTTAGCATTGAACTAAGAAAGTATTATATAGTCATATGAATGAATTGCATTTCTAGACACATGATTGAAAAGAGGTTTTAACTCAAAAGAATAAGGATTAAAATAAGAAAGAGTTCCCCAAAATACTTATGAATCAATCGTTCGGTTATAGTACCTAGTAAGGAAGAAGCTCCACGTTTTGGAAAAACTAGAGGTACGGTTGTACATGCAAGGAATTTCATGTATATTTAAACTTGAGTGAAATAAATTGTATAACCTAGTGTAGAAAAAATACCTAATAAGGTTTAAAGGATAAATCGAGGATTCTGACGATTGTCTGATCATTAAAGTCAAGTCTAGACCTATAATAACCAGTTTAAAAAGAGGGGTAAGCCTAGGGTCGATATGGTGTTATTTGCTAACCGATGAGTTAGGATTTATGAAGGAAGTCGAGCAAGTCAGATTATGATTTGAAAGTTTTCTTGGTGACAAAATGAAAAGGTCATATCATGCACAATTGCATAAAGTTGAAAAAATACCACTTAAGTTGTTTAATACAATATTAAACTATCTAAATGGTTCCAAACAGTTTGTTGAATAAACTCTTTTCTTAAAATAAATTTTAATAGTATGAACGAGTAATTTTAGTTATTGGTTTACCAGTTTTGAAAAACAAAACTTCAAACAAAATAAACCAACACAGCCTTAAGAAAGGGATGAGAGGAAAGAGGAAGTGTACACAAGTAATTTTAACGTGGTAAAACCCCACCCAATTGGGGAAACATCCACCGTGACCTCTACATCACAAAAGTAAAAAATCCACTAAAAACAACTAACATATTACAAGTTATATAACAATCAAGACACACAATCAAGACACACAATCAAACCTAAACTAAGTTCAGAAATGTACCAACTCCTGTGGCATTTTTTGACTACTCCTAAGGTTCTGATGTTGTTGATGTTCTCCTAGCTTCATAACTTTACTCCTTTTAGCTTCACGTCGACTTTAAAAGTCCAATATCTCAACACCAACACTTTTCAGTGTATGTGGTGTTGTGCTCTAAACTCATGCATGAAACTCACACACACTTAATTACAGACAATATGATTATCAAATTACAAACAGATCTCTCAAGATGCAAGGGTTTCTAAAATCAACTTAATCAAATAAATCAGACTTTGGATCTTTCAAATAACCACACATCAAGAGGGAATCTTGCTATAAAAACTAGACAAGATCCTAGACACTTTCTTTATTTGAAAATATTAACTTATTTCATAAAACGTGAAATAATTTTGAAAGTGAAATCCCCAATCAAGGTCCCAAACTAGATCTAAGTTTGAAAGTTTGAGTAAGATGAAATCAGAAAGGGTTTTGTTGGTTTAGGGTTTAAAAAAAACATTTATTTTGAAAACAACCAACAAAAATTAGATTTCTCGAAACAAGAAATTAGATCTAGCAAATAACTAAGTGATTTGTATCACAAAAATCAAATCTCAAATTTCTATGCAAAGAAATAGAGACTTAATCGACGTGATTAAGTTGGCAAAGAGATATAAGACAGTAGAGGAAGAAACTTCACAAATCTCGAACTAAAAACACTCATAAAAAGATTTTCTCGTTTTGATTTAGTTGAAGTTTGAGTTAGGGTTTGTAAAAAACTCTTCGAACTCTCTCTCTCTCTCTAACTTTTTCTCTCTCTTCACTCTATTTTCTCTCAGAGGTTAAAATGATAAAAGTTAAAAAATTGAAGATGAAGTCCCCTTATATATTGAGTGAAGAAGGATCTGGAACATCGAGGGAAAATGAACGATCAGGATTAATTTGAAGTTAATCTAATGGCTACCAACCCACTGCTTTTAAAACAGATTTGATTGGTTCAAAAATAAACACGGGGATTAAGAAAAAACACATGCAGATCGTTGACTAGAATAGATCCAATGGTTCACAAAGAGGCTTAAGTACGCGAGAGGGAGAAAACACATATCTTGCCATTATATAAACAACACATGTAAGGCTGAGATGTATTTTAAAATGCGTGTTTTTGAATTGTTAAAAATACAAATTGTACCCACAATATTCTCAAGCGCTTTCGATTTCTACCCAACCATATTTTATGCCTTAAAAATAAATTATAAACTAGCCCCAAAGGTTTTTAAGCCATTATTTTTAATTCATAAAAATCATTTTAAAATCTTAGAAATTATTTAAAAAAATTCAAAAAATAGTAGAAAATTAATTTTAAGGGAATTAACTCACACACAACCAAATATAGCATGATATAGTATATGTATGCAATCCTAGTGTGTGGTGTTGGTGAGATACCTTTAAGAACTTATAGAGGTATCATGTAGAGTCTGAGGTTTCTTTGGTAACTAGGGATGGGACTCATATTTTGTCACAATTTTCAAATTAGATGAGCACATATATAGTATAGAGACTTAAGTCAGTCAAAGATATAGGGTGCTTCAAAACTATGACTCGATTATAAGGTAAGAGGTTAATCATGAGTCGAGTTCGGGAAGTGAATTAATGAGTTCTAAAATCAATAGAGGTTAATTAAATAAACTCTTGAGCCTAAGAAAAGTTGCTTAAATTATCTAAGGCATCAAAAAGTATATGTCAAGTTTAACATATCAATAAAACTCAAGGAACCAAAGGTAATGTACAGATAGGCATTTAATTCGTGAGCTTAAGTATGAACTACAAAGTGAAATAATGAAAACAAAATCTTCTTATGTAACATTTTGATTTTGAGGACAAAAATTCCCAAGGTAAGAAGGTTGTAACACCGAATTTTTATAAATTAATAAAAATTATGTTACGAGAAATTATGTAATTAATTCAATTAGAATAATCTTCTAACTAAAATTAAGAAGAATTTTTTTTTTAAATGTCGCGTACCGCATTATGTGTGTTAAATTAAGCTACGCGTCTTAAATAGAATTAAAGAAAATTATATGGAATGAGTTATATAATTACACTTGTATTTATGTATTATAATATCATAAGGATAAAAGTAGAAAATTCAAACAACAACAACAACAACAACAACAACAATAATAATAATAATAATGGTTTTTTAGTCAAAAAAATAAAAGTGCTAAGTGAAATTTTTAAAAAATTCCATGAGATGTAAAACTAAATTTTGAACAACTTTTCCTTCTTCAGAGACATCAAAAAATTTGTTTAGACCCAATTAATAGTATTTTTTGTTCAAAATTTAAGTAAAAAAATAGGCCATAGAATTTACACCTGGTAGGTAAAAATTGATTCTTACTTGGAGGGAATCGATTCTTAACCATCAAATTGATATTGTTTGAGGTATAAAATTTTTGAAATGATTGGGGCGCTAAAAGGACCTACCCCCACCTTCTTAGCCCATGTTTTTAGGCTTCCAACCCCATGTAACACGGTGGTTTCATCATTGTGTAATGGGGGACCATTTGTAAATGTTTTAGAGCAATTATAAGAGAGAGGAAGGAGATACATTGCCCATACATCCCCCCATTTATGTTGAGTGTTGGTCAGCCCCTAAACCAAGGTTTTTAATCCTCCTCCCTTGCTCAATCCAGTAGACTAAAGTCCCCTAGAAGTAAAGTGTGTTGGGACTTATCTCTTCCCAGGTATTTGGCCTTATAGTCTACAAAAAAGAAAATAAAGGAATAAGGGTTAAAAGTGTACAAGAAAGAATGAAAGGAAAAAGGGTTACAAAGATGTAACAAGAAAAGGCACTCGGAGGTAACTGAGAAATTTAAGAAGGGTATGCAGCCCTAGGGTACGAGTTAATGCTTAGACTCCAAACAAATGATCAGTAGCTTATTTCGGGATAGTTGGAGTCGATGAAAGGCCTTATAATACTCGTGGATTGATATCCCGATTAATCAGGTGAAAAGATGATTTTGAGCTTGACGCTCATTAATGTTTATGAAGAAACTTGGAAAATGTTAAAGTACGGTAATAATTAAATTAATCAGATACGAGTGATATTAAAAGAAATATTAAGTGTGAGTGGGCCCATCACCCGATTTACATGGTCAAAAACTCAATTGCACGTCATATTACACTGTGCATGAGAACACTAAAATCAAATGAAGGATGATTTCATAATTTCTAAAATATTCTTTGTATGTATAAATATTCTTTGTAAGTATTACTATGCTAGTATTTCTCCTACCAGGCGTACACTCATACCCCACAATTTTCCCCCCTCCCAGTTACTTCAGAAAAAAAGATAAAGGCAAGGAAACCGTGAGAGGCAAGAAAGGATTTACGTGCCAATAGAGCTTTATTTACTATTTACTTTAAATTTGTTATTTGAATGGAACTTTGACTACATTATTCGGAACGGTTTTGAAGCATTTAAATTTGGTTTGCAATAAGGCAAGATGATGTGTACTTTCTTTAAATTGTTAATTATACTATGAGATTGGCGTATGCAATAAGCCGTTAAAACTCTTTGTATTTCAAGTGTCCGTATAAACTTCACAAATCTGGACATCATTTCATTAAACCCAATGAATTTTATGAAAAAAAATGTGAAAGCAAGATTTTATTTCAAAAGAAGGATTTTCTTAAAAGAAATCAAAATATAAAAGTTTTTTTTGCAATTGACCCCCAAAAATTGGGGAGTCTCAAGAAGGTTGTTACTACGATTAATGTACTTCATGTACCGAAAATATGTAAAAATCTTGTGCCTATAGACCATCTTAATAAGACAAGTTTCAAACTTGTGTATGAGTCGGATAAGCTTGTCCTATCCAAGAATGGTCAGTTTATTGGCAAAGGGTACTCTTGAACAGTATGATCAAATTTAATATAATAAATTATATTAGTTCCATTTATATGGTTAATTATATTTCTTTACGACATGATAGATTAAGTCATATCAATTATAAAAGTAGTAAAAATATGACTAATCTAGGATTAAATTCTGATTGTAAAATTGACCATTGTGATGAATGTGAAATTTATGCTCAATCTAAGATAACTAGAAAGTCATTAAAATCTGTTGAGAGGGCATACAAAATGCTTGATCTTTTACATGGTGATACATATGTGATATGAAGAGTAACGCCACTTGTGGAGGAAATAAATATTTTTTAACTTTTATCCATGATTACTTTAAAAAATGCATATACATATTACTAAAAAGTAAAGATAAAGTATTTGAGAAATTTTTTATTTGTAAAGTAGAAGTTGAAACTCAATAAAATCGAAAAATCAAAGTCCTACAATTTGACAAAGGTGGTGAATAGTACCCAAAAGAGTTTATTCATTTTTTTAGTACTCATGGAACAATCCATTAAGTTACAGAACCATACACACCGCAACAAAATAAAATCATGAAAAAGAAAAATAAGACTTTGGTTAAAATGATAAATGCAATGCTAATCAATTATGGGTTGCCTTTGTGTATGTGGGGTAAAACAGTTTTATCTCCATATTATAATACCATATGAATTATGGTTTAATCATAAACCTAATATTAAACGCCTCAAAATTTGGGGATGTCTTGCTTATGTAAGAAAACCTGAACTTAAGAGACCCAAGTTAGGAAATGTGACTTACAAATGTGTCTTTATTGGATACTCTAACAACAGTATGACTTATAGATTTTTAAATCTTAAAACTCAAGAAACTATTGAGTCGGTGGATGTTTAATTTTTCGAACATCTAACAAAGTCAAGTACTTTGAATCAAGGATTGGAAAATAATAATTCGACTATTGGTGCCTCGCCTTATAATGTTTCCATACAACCAATATCACATTTGGAATCAACTGATGACATTGAACCGGGGAGAAGTAAGAGACAAAGAACTGAGAAGACATTTGAACTTGACTTTATAATTTATCTTATTGAGGGAGATGTGAATGAAACTAAGAACAAAACCAATTTTTTTCTTAATGTGGAAGATGAGCCGACTACATTTCATGAAGAGGTAACATCTAACGATGCTATCTTCTAGAAAGACAATGATGAAATCTACTCAATTTTGTCAAATCAAACTTGGGTTATTACAGATCTCCCCTTGGGGCAAAACCAATTGGATACAAATGGATATTTAAAAGGAAATGAAATATGAATGGTTCAATTAATAAATTTAAAATGAGATTAGTTGCTAAAGGTTAAAAATAAAAACATGGAATTAATTATTTTGACACATATGCACCCATTGCACGTGTCACTTCCATTAGGCTTTTAATATCTCTTGCTTCTATTCACAATTCAGAGATCCATCATATGGACGTAAAAACAGCTTTTCTAAATGGTGATTTGGAAGAATAGATTTACATGGAACAACTTGAAGAGTTTGTTTTGCATGGCCAAGAAAAGAAAGTGTGTAAATTAGTTAAATCTCTTTATGATGTTAAACAAGCTCCTATTGAATGGCATGAAATGTTTGAGAAGATAATAAGATCCCATGGTTTTAAAGTAAATGATGCCGATAAATGTATCTATGGTACTTTAATAATGGTGTTGGTATCATTATTTTCTTATATGTTAATGAAATTCTTATATTTGGGTCAAGTCTCAAATATGTGGAAGAAACTAAGATATTTCTATTACCAAACTTTGATATAAAGGATCTTGGTGAAGCTGATGTGATTATAGTAATCAAAATAGTAAGAAAGGATAATACATTAGCATTATCTCAATCTCACTATATTGAAAAGGTTATTAAAAAGTATAATCATTTTGAACTTAATCCAACAACCACACGAGTAAATCCTAATATCAAATTAATGAAAAATACTGGGTGTACTATGGATCAAACTAATTATGCTCGTGTCATTGGAAGTCTTATATATGCAATTAATTGCACTAGACTAGACATTGCCTATATGCTAGGAATACTATGTAGACTTACAAGTAATCCAGGATAAAAACATTGGAATGAAGTTTTTAGAGTACTTAAATACTTGAAAAAGGACTATGGATTATGGATTACATTATGTAAGGTATCTATCTGTATGAAAAGGATATATTGATTATGGTTGGAATAACCTTTATCAAAATCCAAGTCCACTACTGGTTTGATATTTATGCTAGGAGGAGCGGCTATTTCTTAGGGATCCAAGCAACAGACGTGTGTGTCTGATTCAATAATGCAATCAAAATTCATAGCCCTAGGAGATGCAAGTAATGAAGTGAAATGGCTTAAGAACTTATTATTTGATACTCCATTATGGAAAAGCCATATCATGTTATTATGATTAATTGTGATAACTAGATTATAATATACAAGGTTTCAAGCAAAACCTATAATAAGAAATCTTGAAACATTATTCTAAGACGTCGAATTTTAAAGCAACTACTCAAAGGATGCGTAAATAAAGTTGACTATGCTGAAACAAACAAGAATTTAATAGATCCCGTGACTAAAGGTCTTATGAGAGAGATAATTAATATCACCTCAAAAGGAATGGGACTAAGGTCTATTAAATAAACCAACAATATTTTATGGGAATCCAACCTATGTCTTGAAAATATAGATAAAGTTCAATGTGGTACTAACAATTTAAATAATAGTTATGGAACACAAGGAACTTATATGTAAATGTCCATTCCTATGTGCCTAGTGTTGGTATTCTACGTGATAGAGGGTGAAGGTTACTTCTTAATAAATCATATAAATGTGACTCGTAGAATCAATGAAGTTGATTTACTTATATGAGTGATGAAAGTGTGACCTCTTTCGGTGGAACTAAGACCGATCCTAAAGAACTCAGAAACTAGGATAAGCACAAGGCCATAAATGTGCATAATAACAATACACTATTCAATAGAGAGATCAATATGTGTAATAATTTCAGCCCGTCTAAAAGGGTCCTTGGTTCAAAATTCGTTCACCACAGCACCTTGATGAAGCTTTGAATTAATTTCCCTAAGTGGAAGTTCAAGTTCGAAAGACACTTCTCATTTAGGTACTAGATTTCAATGATAATGCCAAGAACTTTGTTATTGTCCTTAAACCCGTGTATCTTCGATTCTTTATAATAAAACTATTATTTATTATTTATGCGTATTTTGAAATCGTGGGAGATCATTGGAGTTTTAAAAATATAATTTCGTATTAATATTGTGTAGTGAGTTTTTATTTTAGGGATTATATTTTGGGTCTTCTTGTAGAGAGAACTTAAGAAAATGGGTGTAAATGAAGTGAGTATAGTATAAAAGTCCCACGTATGAACTTTACTCAAAAGTGAAAGGGTATATAACAAAAAGACAAAAGATAACTATTAGTCTTATAGCTAAAGAGGCTATGATATGGTGCTTTCCACCAAACACGACGCGCGGTGCGCGTTTGCGCGACATGCAAAAAATAGATTAGATGACTTAGGGCACTTTGATGACGCACTTGGCACTTCGCACGTGCGCACCATCGCTCGAAGCTGTGGCTAATCAATTTGGTTAAAGGATGTTATAACCCAAGCGGGTTTATCTGAACCGTTGGATTGAATCATGGCAATTCGTAGAGGGTGCATCCATTCTATTACGATGAGATGCTAAATCGTGATAGATTGATCGAAAGAATTTTGAATAGACACGATCCAACGAGTGTTAAGTCACAAACCTGAAAGGATGTGACTATTCATGAACAACCACTAAAATGGCTATAAAAAGAGTTACATGCCTCTATTTTGGACACTGAAAATTACTTACTTCTCCTCTCTTCGTCATCTACCTTTTGGCATTATCAGGTTTAGCATTTCAGAGTGGTCTTGTCTTGATCAAACCGTACATAGTTTTCATTAAACAACTGACATCACTGCATTATATCCTGAAGGCAAATTTCTATTATAAACTCCATCGTGTACTTGCGGCCTTCAATCAAATGGGGAGAATTATTTCCTGAAAGATAGCGTTCCTAGAATGTGCCTTGTAGTAACATGGATTCAATTTTTCTATATTCCTCTCATCAATTTCCAACAATAACGATACCTAGAGGGTGAGTACATTTGTTTATGATAAGACGCCGAATTTGGATTGTGCGATCAAAAGAATTTTGTATAGACACAATCCAATCGCTGCTGAGTCACGCACCTGAAAGGATGTGACTCTTCATTAACAACCACTAAAATGTCTATACAAAGAGTTACATGCCTCTTTTTGGACACTGAAAATTATTAGTTCTCATATCTTCATCCTCTACCTTTTAGCATTATCAAGTTAACATTTCATAATGTTCTTGATTTGATCAAACTGTACATAGTTTGCATCAAACAAGTGACATCACCGCATTGTATCCTGAAGGTAAGTTTTTATATAAACTCTATTATGTACTCTCGACCTATTATCGAAAAGGAAGAAATATTTCCTAAATGACAGTGCTCCTACAATTTGCCTTACAGTAACTTGGATTTAATTTTTCTATATTCCTTTCATAAATTTTCAATCTCGTTTAAGTGACTTACAATGAGCTTTCAAATGACATTCCAGAACTGACCAAAAGGTGTCATCCCAGATTTCTTCGAACATTTCAAATCTCATTCTAACGACATAGCGTAATTCGTTCGAACGACAAATCAAACTTGTTGTAACTTGTCGTCGAAATTTTCAAAATTTTCTTAAAAACATTATGAAATGCAAACTCTTAAAATGATTTAAACCCCTGGAAAAGCAAAGGCTTTAACAAACTACCATAACTCTTCTGAATATTATTGAGACGAATGATTCTTCAATCTTTCAAAAGTCTTCAACTTTATCTTCGAGTGAGTAGAAATAGTCATGATGATGCAATGTATGTGTAATGGGATAAGTCTAATAACAAATACATTAAGCAATTATAAAACTTGCTCTTACCTTAACCCCTGTAATAATATTTTATTTTGATATAACCCCCCGATATTTATAGTGATTTATTATTTTTATATTTTTTTAGAGTTGACGTGTTAGAGTTTTCAAAATATAATTGGGTATTAATATTGTGTTAGTGAGTTTGGAGATTTTATTTTAGGTCTTCTTGTAGAGAGAGAACTTAAGAAAATGGGTGTAAATGAAGTGAGTATAGATTCAAAGTCCCACATAGAAACTTTACTCAAAAGTTTAAGGGTATATAATAAAAATAGAAAGACGACTATTAGTCTTATAGTCAAAGATGCTATGATATGGTGCTTTGCAGTGGTTCGAATCATCACCAATAGCTACATGCGACGTGCATTCGCGCGACATGTGAAATCGAGATCGCACATGTGCATCGTTGCTCGAAGCATCTGATCAAAGGATGTAATAACCCAAGTGGAGTGATATGAATTGTTATATTGATTTGTGGTGATTCGTAGAGGGTGTATTCTTTTTGCTTATGATGAGACGCTGAATCTAGATCATGCGATCGAATGAATTTCGAACAGACGCGATCCAATGGTTGCTGAGTTGCGCACCTGAAAGGATGTGACTATTCATGAAGAGACACTAAAATGGCTATAAAAAAAAGTTCCAGGCCTCTATTTTGGACACCAAAAACTTCTTAGTTCACCTCTCTTCGTCCTCTACCTTTTAGCATTATCAGGTTAACATTTCATAGTGTTCTTGGTTTGATTAAATCGTACATAGTTTGTATCAAACAAGTGACATCACTGCATTATATCCTGAAGGTAAATTTCTATTATAATTTCGTTTTGTACTCACAGCCTTCAATCGGAAGGGGAGAAATATTTCCTAAAAGATAGCGTTCTTAGAATGTGCCTTGCAATAACTTGGATTTAATTTTTCTCTATTCCTTTCATAAATTTGCAACAAGAGGGATTATACTCCCACGCGTTTTATTGATAATTGTGGAGAAAATCCTTTCCCTTGTCACAATACAAGAGGAGGATGTACTTTACACTCTACAAATATATGAAAATACTTTATAAGCTTCATATCATAACCATGAGAGACTATACAAATAATACTCAAAAATCAAAGAATAAAAGAGACTACATATGACTATTATAGTGGCTTGCATTAGAAAACTATGGAAATAAGTGACGTATGAGATCGAGGAGGTATATAGTAACTAAGACCAATATAATCTTGGTTTAGATAATATATGGTCTCATTTTGAATATCTTCTTCATACCACCAAACCTTTAAGATTGGATGATTATGATTTCAATAGGGAATCAACAAGAAAATTAGCTTCGTTGTAGACTTGTTTCAAAATTAAATAAGGGGGTAGAATATATATTATTTTAGTAACTTTAATGATGATCCAATGACATTCAATAGTTCTTTCAATGATTTGAATTAAAACATTAAAATCTACTTCAATGAACCAATCTCCAAATTATGAATATTGCACAAATTAATTCTAGTGAGAAATGCCTCGGCTTCAACCTACATGTTAGTTCCTTGACCAAAATAATGAGCAAAAGCACATATGAAACTCCAAAATTCTTCTCTAATTACTCATACACCAACAATCATGTTATCAATTGAGGATCAATCTATGTTTAGTTTTAATTTCCCATGAGGAGGAGGAGGATACTAATTAACCACATACATCTCTACAAAATAGGATACTTCATGGGAATTTTAGCTGACTATAGAAGAACTGTGGTGTATAAATTAGGTTTAGTTTTGGGATTATAAAAAGACATTATGTTAATCGCCCATTTACTGACCTTTGATCTATTAAAAAATAAATAGTTGGAGCGGTGAATTTCATCATATCTTTTATTACTTCAATATCTACACATTTTACAACATGTAGCAAAGGAGATTGTAATCTTTACAAATCCCAGCTCTCTTTTACAATTGTTGACATGAAGCCATTGATTTAACATGCTTTTAATGGGAGAAAAATTGAGGTGAATATCCAATTTAGAGCCAAATTATTTCCACCAAAATTCATCTAAATCACTATAGCAAAACAAATTATTTATGATTTCAATCCTAGGAGATTTGCAGTAAGAACACTTTGAGGCCATTCTTATGCCCAACCCATGAACAATTGAATCAATTGCCAAACCATTCATCAGAAGTTTCCAAATAAAATCCCCAATGTTTTGAGGTATCCATTTGTTTCAAATAAGTTTCGACCAAACAAGTTTCGTCTAAAAAACCTCCTAGTAAATTTTGGTGGAAATCTAACCATGATAATTTTGAGTTAAAACAAATTTATCATTTGTCTCTTCAATAATGTGGTTTATATTATCCATCAAGGTCTCCTTGACCCCTTTAGGAAGAATATTAATCCCTTGTTCCAACATTTGAAGGTCTCTCACAATATCATTAAAAGCTATTGCAATTACTATTATTTTTAATATTATTACTAACGTTATTAATACTACTCTCTCTTTCCATATAAATTTCTATATGTTGGAAGTGTATTTTTCTCATCATGAAGCACGTGGGACCCAGCAAGTGTTCCCCCATGCCCATTGTTGATAAGTACATTTGATTGGATAAAGTTGAGTGTATATGTTATTAATTTATTGATAAGGGTTGTAAGGAGAATCCACCTCAAAGGGGGCTTCATAAAAAATGTATAAATATTAGGCGCCTCACCTAGGTGGGTGTGTGAAAAATAAAAGAAAGAACCTGTGTCAAATTTAACTCTCATAATATTAATAAAATATTTCTCCCCCTCCGTGGATGTGGGAATTTTGCCGAACCACATACAACATGTATTTTTTCTATGTGTTTGGATATATTAATTTTTTTCTTAATCATTATTTTGGTTTGTGTGATTAATTATTTTTAACACGTGAGTCGATGAACTTATAATTGGCATCATATTGGGGCAAATGGTTCCTTTTTATCCATCTAGCCAAACTCGTTTACAAATATTAGTCCATTTCCAACATCTAAGAGAACAACCACAGTTCGCCTAACATTCAAGAGAATGGGTATGCACCACCCCCTCCAAATGGGCCATATTTGTTATCCATTCATAGCGTAGAAAGGTCACTTTGATCTCCCATTACCAACCCTAAAAGGAAAAGTCTGATGGTGGGTATGTCAAGCATTATCCCAACTAAATGCTTCGCGAGAAGTGAATTTTGAAGGCAAAAGGACAATGATCGTCTTCTGCACTTACTCGAGAGAATGGAACTAGAACTTCATCAAGAAAAATGCATGCATCAAGACGTAGCTCATACTCCTAATCCCTAGTCGATCAAGACTCGTAACCGGTAAAGGAGCACGCAATATTGTGACAAGTAAGAATCATGTGAAAGAGGTCACAACAGATCCCCTAGGCATGAGAGTAGACATAAAAGAGACAGAATATAGGTTTTATCCATGAGGAGTTGGATGCATGAGTAACACGGGTTGGGATCCATACCATGAGAGAATTGGCGCACCGAGCTTTGGTAAACCAAACAAAATCTCCAGTTACATCGGAGTTGGAGGAGGCAAACCGGCTAAAGAATTTTTTATCCCCAAGGTTATAGTTATACGATAGGAAAATTGATACCACTGACCATGTTCGCCATTATCATGAAGATATAACTTTATAGAACAATAATGAGGTGTTGATGTGTTGCATATTCCCTTCCATTCTAGGGACATGTCTCAAAAGTGGTTGGAAAATCTCCCCGTCAGGTCACTAGAGAATCTTGACCAATTAGTTGTGATACCCCGCCTAATAAAATACCGGGTGATCAGTCCTATACCAAATTAAAACAGGAATCCCAATTGGTTCATCCTTAGCATCACTGTCGAAAACCTTTTTAAAACTTACTAACCACCTAGTATTCCAAAAAAAGCTGGTGCCAAATTTTATCTTTTTAATTAAACAAACCAGTACATGAGGAATAAAATATAAACCATTCACACAACTGAATTAAATCAACTGAACAAAATAAAATGACATGCCGAATAAACCACCGTCCACCAAAGTAAATAGTCCAATACAAACATCCAACACTTGAATAAAATAAATCTGAAAACTGTACTGAAAAGTCTGGGTGACATGCCCTAAGTAAACTGAAACTGATAGGAGATTCCTACTTTAGGAAAATAATGAACGATGCATCTAAACCAAACTCCTGCTAGCATCCACATATGTCGCAGCTCCGCGTCCCTGGAATAGAACATCAATCCTGGCGTCCCTGTGGCTGGACACCTAAAAGGTTTTGAAAATAGTTTTATAACAAGGGTTAGAACCCAAAACATTTTGAAAATATTTAGCAAGTGAATTAACTGCAGTAATTTAAAATGCATGAATGCGCTTCATATTTAAGTTAGTGTCGCACTCTCGTGAGGGAATTCTCACCCCTCCACTATTGTGCACACCTAACGGTTACCTTAACCCCACCTAGTTGTACTACCCCGTCCAACTAGTCCTGGTATCACCTCCCCTTGCCATACTACTCTAACCTGAGTATAATTATTCCTGAGTTATTAGTTGTCTCACTAATTAACTTAATTAATTCATTCTTAAATAATAGTATATAACTGTGTCACAAGTTATATAAGGTAGATACATCACACACTGTATTATTACCCGTATATAATATTTAATACCATTATATACGTATCTTTACTAACACATCCACACATATATCATACGTATATCCATCCCTCCGAGTATACCCTCACCGGATGATTCCTTCTAAAGTGCTATCCCACTAGGTGTGCTCACATAACCTAGTTACCTAAGTTGGGCTCACCAACCTGGCCCGAAACATAAACGAAGTGGAGGCGGTCATATTCCTTCCTTGAAAGTGAGATAAGCCCTCACCCATATATCGGACGCTATGACCTGGGGATATACTCGCCCTACTCCTCAAGCTAGGGGATTCACCCACATCGCGCAACCTCCCTTGATAGCACTAGAGTATATAAATTAAATAAATATTTAATCACTGATATTTAATAGCACACACAATAAATACGCATATATATATATATATATATATATATATATATATATATATATATATATATATATATATATATATATATATATATAATATACACCCCGGCTTTTCCGTGTACTCAAAAAAAAATCGTAACACTAGCCTGAAATTTCCCGAGTCTCTGGCCCGACTCAACTTAATTAATTTTCTCACTTAATAATTTCCATCTTCCCGAGCCTGTGGTCCGACTCTAAATTTGTTTAATTCACACATTACTTAATATACTATTTTCCCCCAGTCTCTGGTCCGACTCTAATATAAATACTCTACACAATAATTTATATGAAATTTGTCCGAGTCTATGATTCGACTCTTATTTAATTAATTTACACATTAATTTATTAACACCAATTCGAGTCTGTGGTCCGACCCTCATTTAATTAATTTACATATTAATTAATTAACACAAATCCGATTCTGTGATCCGACCCTCATTTAATTAATTTACACACTAATTAATTAACACAAATCCGAGTCTGTGGTCCGTCCCTCATTTAATTAATTTACACATTAATTAATTAACACAAAATTCGAGTTTGTGGTCCGACCCTCATTTAATTAATTTACACATTAATTAATTAACATAAATCCGAGTTTGTGGTCCGACCCTCATTTAATTAATTTACACATTAATTAATTAACACAAATCCGAGTATGTGGTCCGGCCCTCGTTTAATTAATTAGCACATCAATTAATTTATTACCTTCCCGTGTCTACAGTCCGACTCTAATCTAATTAATTATCCCATCAATTAATTTAATACTTGGTGTCGCCCAACCATTATACCCGTACTCGCTCACTTAGCCCATAACTTAATATTTTCCGAGTCTATATTCCGACTCCAAATTAATTCTCTCTCTCAATAATTAATTTAATACATTGGTGTCACTTAACCAACATGCCCGGACTCGCTGACTTGGCCCATAACTTAATATTTCCCGAGTCTATATTCCGACTCCAAATTAATTTACTCTCTCAATAATTAATTTAATACTTTGGTGTCACTTAACCAACATACCCAGACTCGCTCACTTGGCCCATAACTTAATATTTCCCGAGTCTATATTCCGACTCCAAATTAATTTACTCTCTCAATAATTAATTTAATACTTTGGTGTCACTTAACCAACATACCCGGACTCGCTCACTTGGTCCATATTTAAATCTCAGGATTTCATTCCCCAAATAGTCGTCCATAATGTGTCATACATTTATCTCTCTCAAATTTTCCAATTATATTTACCTATAATTACCAAGAGTCATGCTCCTAATTAATTTTCAACATGTGAAATCATCTCAATATCCTTTTCTCAATAATTATTTCCCATGTAATTAAAACTGGCGTCACTGCTAAAATTTCTGTAGCATCGATCGATCGAACCCCCTGGGTCGATCGATCGATCGTTCCAATAATCGTCTTCTCCAGCTCACTGTCAGCCATGGACGAACCCTAAAGCTTTGACTCTCAATCTAAAACCTTACCCAATTACAATTAACATATCCTCCATATAAGAAAAGGGTCTAAAGACCTTAATTCATCATCAAATTCCATTAATTCTAACGTTTTCCCGATTTGGGTATTATCCGGGTTTCAAAACTCCAATACAAATTTCATTCATATTAATAGCAATTAACCATTAATTCTTACTGGTTTTAACATACAATTCATTCCTCTACATGCTAGAATTGTAAACATAATAAGTCTCACCCTAAATCCCATTACGGCATAACAATTTTCAAAACCCAATTTTTACATGAAAACTCACCCAAAACGAATTTTCATATACACACACTATGATATGAATTGATTATCATCAATTTAGAAATCACAACAGTTAACCACTTGCCTGGAATTGTTCGTAGAGTCTGATCCGTTGGTGTAATCCCTTAAATTGGCTCCAAAATCCTCAAATTGGCTCTTGATTTGCTTTCCCCCAAATTCCCTCTCAAACCCTAGGTTTACAGTTGTGTTGACTGCCATTCCCTAGTCTCTCAATTAGGTTAAAAATCCTTAATCCCATTTTTGGCCATATGGGCCTAATTAAAATGGCCCAACTCACCCCGCGTGGGCCCGACTATGCCCAAAAATACCCCGAGACCCAATTACTAACCCCAGGCACTCTTTTCTGACTATCTCGACCCATTCGGACTCATCCGCGCACTCATAATTGTCATCCGAAATAATTTTTGACATTTTCAAATTTCGACCTCAAAATGCGACACACGAGATTTCGAACAATTAAACTTAAAAGTCGTCAATTATAAATAATTCGGCTCACTCAAATAAATTCTCCAACTCATGAATTTAAGTTTATCCAATTTAAATATTTTTATAACTCCCAAAATAATTAAATATTAAATCCTCAAAATTACGGGGGGTTACATTAGTCATGTCCTTTACATCAATATTAATCACTAGCATCTAATACCCCGAGATTTGGATGCCTAACTTATGCTTAAAAAATTTCAAGAGACACTAAAAGATTTTTCTTGGCAATATTGGGTGATGGGATTGACAATATAAAATTCCAATACCAATACCTTTGATTCATAATCTTTCATAATTAAAAACAACGTAAACTATATATGTAACTAGACTTAGGGTTTAGGTCACCATACCTTTACATATCTTGTAGGTGATCTAAATAGGAGACAAAGATGAAGAATGAGATGTAGTTGATGATTCACTATCATAAATCCTTCCATTGATAAGAAAAATACCTTTGATCTTAAAGTATATATATGATCCACCAAAAGTAAACTATGTGTGTGGGCACTCTTAAAGATGAAAATTAGGTGAAATAAGAGAACAATTTTTTTCTATCTCCTCACCCCCTCATAAAAACGTGATTAGGGTTTTATCTCACCTTCTCTAACCCATAAAAGTGTCTTATGAAGCTTAAACCCCTGCCATATATATATATAAACTGCTCTTGTGCATACCAGTCCTCATTTTAAGAGTACGGACCAGACATGTGTCAATTGGCGATGAGTCTAAAAATTATAGGCACACTCTCTCTCTTTTCTAGGCTCACCGCCAGGTGACAAATGTCTGGTCTGCATTCTTAAAATACGGACTGGTATGCATAAAAGCAGTACTATATATATATATAAGTGGGCTTAATCTAATTAGGTTTTCTAGAATGTTTTGGGCTTGCTACTTGGAATATGGACTATATCAGGGTGAAAATGTAACCATTTTATATATAGCTTAGTTGGTTATCTTCCGTGTCAAAAATTTAAAGTCATGAACTAAGTCGAACCCAAAAATATTGATGCACGAAGTATTTTATCCGTGGTATAGTCTTGTTCTATTACATATGTACAATGAACTTTTGAAGATTTTGTGGCTTCTCCACACCCAAGACTTCCATTGTTGATATACTGAAGAATATCCTTTTGTGGGTTGTAGTATTTGTTTATTATTTGGCTATGCACACACTCACTATCATTAAATGAGTAATTTTTTTCTAAAACGCTTTTTGAAAGTTTCCTTAAGAGTTTGTGTACGCTTTTGAAACGAGGGATAAGGCCTTTTGTCTTGGTTTTAAAGGCATTTTAAAAGATTTAAGTTTTCTGCCTTTGTCGTTTGCATGGTGTTAAATCACCCCTATGCTCATGGAGCATGGTATTTGAGCCTATGAAATTCTCTGGCCAAAACAGTGAACACGACATTGATTTGCCCCCGTGTGCATGACCATATGATTTTTGGGTAGATAATTTCTCTGGCTAAAGTCGTGTGCATGGAGCCTTTTTACACCCGTGCGCATGGCAAAGCTATATTTTCAAAATTGGTAATAAATATCCTTGTTCCTTTCCAAAATATACAACACTTTTACTTATTTCAAAACAAACTTACTCTAAGGAGATTTTCATATTTGACAACATCTCTTTGCTTCTCCATTTAAAATATAAGTGTTCAAATTATTTATGAGAGATTTTTTTATATATACCTATATCTACACATCAGAGATGATTTGAGTGATTTATATCAACAATAGCCATTTTTTACATTTGATTCAAATTCATTCCACGTGATCTATACTCTAGGGTCTCAAAGGAGGTGTTTGAGCTAGTGAAGGGTCCAAACATGGTATGGACCAAGGATAAAGAATACGGCATTCATTTTCCATCAATGAAACTTTGATAAATTTCTTATTGAAATGGGGGAAGTCTATAAGATCATAGATAATTATTTATGAGAGCACGAGAGAGAATTATCTTCTTGCATGGTATAAAGAAAAATTTCAAATCTAATAAGAAACTAGGTGACACCAAAGCCTTTTACCCAAAGGTTAGGATTTTCCTCGTAAAATCGGTGTTGTGCATTGAATTATGGTTTGATTGTTTGATTGTGAATATTTTTCTTAATAGTTGAATTATATCTAATTGCTAAAATTGAAAATGACTTAGATCTATGTTGCTAGTTAATGTGTTCTTTTAAAATTGGCAAAATTGAATTGAAACCTATTCACCCCCTCTCTAGGTTTGCATTTATTAGACACATAGTTACATCCTCACAGGGACCAGAGAAAAATAAATAAAGTAGCTTCCAAAAAAATATATAAAACCCCTAAATTAGCCTCTATAGTTTATTTCCTTAAATGTATAATTGTAATTAATTCCACTAATTAATTACAACTGCACTTCAATATAATTATCTCAAAATTACTTGATTAAATGCCTTATTTATAAAGTTAAATATTATGTAGTATGATTCCTTTCTTTAAGTATTCAATAACCTCTTAGTGAAATCCAATTTTTCGAGAATCAATTTTCATTAATGTCTTGTTTATTAATTCATCTCAATCTTAAGTTATTTGATACTCTAACGAATTATAAAATCCACCGACTGGGTTTTTTAGTAGAATAAAAACTTATAAGTTTATCAAAGGGGTATTACAATCCAAAATATCCCATGGTTGCGAACTCCTACAGAATATGATCTCAAACATACACACAATGACTACCCAACCTACAAAGATTATTAATGAAATAAATTGAATGTCACTCATTAAATTAAAGCAATAATTATATGAACATTCCAATCCTCATATCCTTCGTAATTAAAAATATAATTTTGATATTGTGCAAGTCTCATCTAGTCACCATCTAGAGTAGAATCCCACCCTTGGTCGCGTTCAATACATTCTTGATGTACTGGTAAAATCTTTCTTGAATGATTAGACAAGTTCCAGACAATCGAATAAGTTCCCATAGTCAAGATAAACTAATAAGATTGTACTCGCAACTATACTGATAAGATGTCAACTCTCTATATCTAGGTTGTGAATAATTCAATCATATTAGAACTAAAATTTTGATAACCAATTTTCATTCTAATTAAATTGACTGACGTATAAAATATATTTATAAACAAATATAAAATAGTCCCATAAACATGATTCATATTTCAAATGAGCTTTGATAATCCTTTAATAATAAATAATAAATGTCTAAAATAATGGTTTTAAGAATGAAACCCCAAAAATCTCCCACTTAGTCTTAAAGTCACGTGTTTATGCATCTAACTCCCAATTCATTTACGAGATCGTTAATAGTCCTAGTTGAAGAAGGATTAACTAGGTTGTTATTTGATGCAATCTTGGTCATAAAATTATCACCTCTTATACCTCGAACCAGGTGATACATATGTTCAATCTGATTATTATTTTTCTGAGTCTTGGGTTCTCTCAAATTTACAATCAATCCACTATTATCACAATACAATATTATGGAGAAATTATCATCCCTAATTGTATCACCCCGTGTTTCTAAAACATAAAATCTATTGGGAAATTAAAATTTTGGGTAAAAATAAATTTTTGGAAATTGATTTTTTTCATATTGAAAAATGTTGATCTAAATTTATATAAAACGAATCTTTTATCAAAATTGAAATCGGATTTAAATTAGGAGAGTTTTGCATTTTATTATAAGGGGGAATTTCAGATGTCAGGGCATCTGAACCGGTTCAGGGGGAGGGGTGAACCGATTTGCTTGGTCAATTTTCAAAAAATTTAAAACTCTTTCATTTTAGAGTTGTCTGGGACTCAAATTCTTTTTGGTATAAAAATAAAGTGATGGGTTTAGAGTTTTTAAAACACAGTTTATCCTTCTTCAAAAGCAAGAACCTTCCATAATTTTCATCCTCTCTTTTCTTTCAAACCTAAACCCTTTAAACCCCCAACTTTCAACTCAAGATTTGAAGAACTTAATCAAGATTTCTTAAAATTGTCCAAGAATGCGTCTTTCTTATTTTCTTGAGAGGAATGAAACCATCAATTTAGATTATTCAAACGATTTTTATAGGCATGAATACTTCTATTTCCCCCTTTGGTATTATGCGTTTTAAATATTGCTTAAACACTAATAATTATTATTTTCTTAAAATCAATTAGAAAGACTAATTACAGAAATCGAAACTAAAGTTTAGTAATGATTTTATTCAAATTTTTAATGTGAATTAAGACTCAAAACCCTTTCATGCTTAGATTAGAGGTGGTTATTTCATTAGAATTTGTGACGTTCGCATGTAGAATAAATCATAAGAATGTTATAAATTGATTTCGACATGCAAAATCATGTTAATTATGTGCATCTCATGGAGTATAGATTTATTATTGTATGCTTCCAAAAATATGCACGTGAATAGAAATTCTATAAATTGATGAGAAAACGAATTGTTTTAATTAATGTTATAATTAAATGGACATAATTTGGATAAATAGTGATCTCGCTATTTATTTAAAGAATTGTTGTAATAAGTTTAATATATGCCATATGTGATTCGGTAATGTTATTAATAATAAACACATCGGGGTCGCCGGGATTGTTGGGGTAGTTATTTCTTTCACCTTATTTTTATATTGCTTGCTAGGTATGGGACTAGTATGTAGGCCTTAATTGTTGTTAATGCTTTCTAGTTATGGGACTAGATATTGTGGGTTTGTACGGATGAATGATTCATGGGTGGGTCTCAATTGTATGTCGTTTCCATCGGATCGTTAGCCTAGGAGAGAGGGTAGGTAGTAGCTATTGTTAGGTATTCTTCCTAAATGATCAGCTAGGATACACTTGCCTCTTGGAGACTTGTAGGTATGGAACTAGGGGTAGTTTGAGGAATTTATGATTGATAAAATGGTGGGGCTAATAGAAAATAATGAGAAATTGAAAATTAATGACTAAGACTTATAACGGGTATTAAAATGAATTTGCATCGCGAGTATGTGAAAGGCTAAAAGTTATCGGGTCGACTGGCTATAGCGACGTGGGTGTGTGTTGGCATCACGAGTATGTGCGGAGTTGGCAGAATACGGGTTGATTGGCTATAGTGATGTGTCGTGCGTGGAACCTCACGAGTATGTACAGAACTGACATAAATCGGGTTGACAGGCTATAGTAAGGGGAATGGGTGTGATGTGTAGAACCTTAAACATGCCAACAGTGTGTGCGGGACCGATAAGGGTTCGACTGGCCATAGTGGTGTCATACGAATATAAATATTTGGATAATTAAATTAAGTAAGGAAAAGAGCTAATATTTAAATTGTAGTTGAAATTGAATAATTGGACTTGCACTTTAGGGTGGACTAGTTATTTGTGTAGATAGTGGCAGTATATTTTACTCGCATGTTAATATATCTCAATTAATATAAAATACTCTATTGAGATATTTGTCATGTATAATGTTATTTTCTGTGTTTACGGACTCTAATTGGGAGGAGTAGCTATTATTCATGCGGTGGCCTCTAAACCATTGCATTGACTAACATTTCAGGTATAGTACTGGAGTAGCTACACATGAGTGATTGGATATGTTTTTGGGAGTGCAACTGGATATTTATTATACTTGCCTTAGTAGTTTAGGTCTAATTTCCATTCTGTCACTTTTATTAGACTTTCATTGACGAATTTGGTGGGCCAAATCAGTTCCACGGTTGTTTATGGTTTCAATCAGATATTTATAGTTGGATTATTTCATATGAATTTATATTTATTTGAAGTTTGATTTATTTTGGAGATAGCATGATGATGGATTTTTAATTTGCATTCATGGTTATATTCATTGGATAAGTTTGATTATGGTATTGTGGAAAAATTTTAAATGTGTCATATTTTGACACATGATGAGAATGATAACTTATTTAGTGAAGCCGAGTGTAGTTTGGAGGCAGCAGTTGGCCACCTCGCTTGCCACAATACGCGGGGTATTACAGATGGTATCAGAGCATGGTCTTAGGTCTCGTAGGTTATGAGTCCATTTTAGCTTCCGCATTTCCCATCTTTGATTCCTTTTAGTGATTTGTACTCTTAGTTATTCCGAGTCTAATTTTTTTTTTCCTATCTTTTCAAATGGAGAACACTAGGAGATCTGGAGATAGGAGAGAGGGTTCAGTTTCTGGTCCTGTAGTTCAGGACAAGCACTTCGAGTTTATTTTGGGTGATGAGGAGTTAGTGGCTATAGTTAGTGAGGCCACGACGGTCGGTATTAAGATAAAGAGATAGAGGTGGGTGACTTTAGAGGCAAGGCAGCATGGTACATCCGCTTCAGTTTGGGACAGGGTGAGAGATAGTTTTCATAAGGAAATCCACCCACCTTCTTAATGGTATCTGACCCAACGGTTACTCACTAGAGGCACTTGAGGACTGTAGATTGTACTGATGTGCAGAAGTATATGTTGGCTACGTTCAAGATGGCTAGAGATGTGTTGCGGTGGTGGGAGAGTATCACCACATCTGAGGATAGGGATTGCCTGAATTATGGAGACTTTATGGTAAAGTTTAATGATAAGTATTTTCCTTATTCGATTAGGAGTTCCAAGAAGAGAGAGTTTTTGGACCTAGAGTAGGGTTCGAAATCAGTTATAGAGTATGAGAAGGAGTTCACCAATTTCTTGATGTTTGTACTGGAGGGGGTGAATACCGAGGCAAAGAAAATCAAGTGCTTCATCAAGGGTCTATCATGGTCTATTATGAAGATAGTTTTGGAAAACCTGGAGTACACTACTTACACCACGTGGTGGACGTCGTGTTATTGTTGTGGAAACAGAAAATGAATTACCAAAAGAAGGTTAGAAAGAGATAGGAGTCAAATAATCAAGGAGGGAAAGGGTCGCAATGACCAGTCGTGGAAGAGACAACGAGTAGGATCGGAGAAGCAGGCCATTCAGTAAGGAAATGGTGTCTTGCAGGGCCCTTGGGGACAGGGGGAGGCACAATAGGGGGAGCGAGCACCAAATAGGCAATATGGACATTTTAAAGGTGCGTGTTTTAGTTGTGGGGAGGTTGGGCACCGAGCTTCTAGTTGTCCGAAAGTAAAGGGCCAGTAGGGCTAAGAAGAGCATGGTCAGCAAGGCCAAGGATCACAGACCCAGTACAGCCTAGGGCCTCCATCACCGGCAGCACTAGGTGCGCAGAGAGCACCAAGAGTACCCTCAGTGGGTAGGTGTTATCTACTTCGACTCGGGAGCCTCAGACAGGACAGGATCAGCAGGAGCCAAGGCGTAGCTAGTGGGATAGCATAGTACTTAATTATTTTACTATGTATAGTATTTCGTTCGCGGGGTAGGTGCATGTAGGATTGGGTGTATGGGCGCCCAATTGTGGCATTCTATGGGTAGGCATATATGAGCCTTATTTTATTTTGTGCATTTATACTTCGTTGAATTTTGAGGACGAAATTCATATGCTAGTGTGGAAGTAATTAACACCCCGTGTTTTTAAAACATAAAATTTATTGGGAATTTAAAATTTCGGGTAAAAATAAATTTTTGGAAAATAACTTTTTCCATATTTAAAAATGTTGATCTTAGTTTATATAAAAAGAAATTTTACCGGAATTGAAATTGGATTTAAATTAGGAGAGTTTTGCATTTTATTATAAGGGGGGATTTTTCAGATCTCAAGCCATCCGAACCGGTTCGCAAGGAGGGACGAATCGGTTCGCTTGGTCAGATTTGCAAATTTAGAAATCTTTCGTTTTAGATTTGTGTAGGACACAAATTCTTTTTGGTATAAAAATAAAGTGACGGGTTTAAGGTTTTTAAAATACATTTTAGCCTTCTCCAAAAGCAAGAACCTCCCATAATTTTCATCCTTTCTTTTCTTCCAAACCTAAACCCTTTAAACTCAACTTTCAACACAAGATTTGAAGAACTTAATCAAGATTTCTGAAGATCGTCCAAGAATTCATCTTTCTTATTTTCTCGAGAGGAACGCAGCCATCAAATCAGATTCTTCAAACAATTTTTATAAACATGAATACTTCTATTATTCCCCTTTGGTATTATGTGTTTTAAATGTTGCCTAAACACTAATAATTATTGTTTTCTAACAATCAATTAAAAAGACTAATTATGGAAATTAAAACTAAAGTTTAGTACTAATTTTATTCAAATATTTAATGCGAATCAATACTCAAAACCCTTGCATGCTTAGATTAGAGGTGAGGATTTCATTAGAATTTATGACTTTCGCATGTAGAATAAATCGTAGGAATGTTATAAATTGATTTCGACATGTAAAATCACGTTATATATGTGCACCTCGTAGAGTAGAGACTTATTATTGTACGCTTCCAAAAATATGCATGTGAATGGAAATTCTGTAAGATGAGTAAATGAATTATTTTAATTAATGTTCTAATTAAAAGAAAATAATTTGGATAAATAGTGACCTTGCGATTTATTTAAAGAATTATTGTGATAAGTTGAAAATATACCATATATGATTCAGTAATGTTATTAATAATTAAGACCACGGGGACGATGGGATTGTTGGGATAGTTATTGCTTTCACCTTATTTTTAGGTTGCTTACTAGGGATGGGACTAGTAGGTAGGCCTTAGTTATTTGTAATGCTTTCTAGGTATATGATTAAATAGTGTGGGTTTGTACGGATGAATGATTCATGGGTGGGGTTGAATTGTACGCCGTTTTTGTTGGATCATTATCCTAGGTGTGAGTCTAGGTAGTAACTACTGTTAGGTATTCTTCCTAAATAATAGGCTAGGATACACTTGCGTTTTGGAGACCTATAGGTATGGGACTAGGGATATTTTGAGGAATTTATGCTCGATAAAAGGGTGGGGCTAATAGAAAATAATGAGAACTTGCAAAATTAAAAATTAATGACTAAGATTTAGAACATATATTAAAATGAATTTGTGTCGCGAGTATGTGCAGGGCTAACAATTATCGGGTCGAGTGGCTATAATGACGTGGATGTGTATTATAGTCACAAGTATGTGCGAGTTTGACAGAATACGGGTCAGTTGGCTCTGTGACATGTCGTGCATGGAACCTCACAAATATGGGCAGAGATGACAAAAATCGGGTTGACTAGCTATAGTGAGTGGAATGGTTGTGATGTGTAGAACCTTAAGCGTACTAAGAGTGTGTGCGGGACCAATAAAGGGTCGACTGACCATAGTGGTGTCCCACGAATATAAATAATTGGATAGATAAATTAAGTAAGGATAATAGCTAATATTTAAATTAGATTTGAAATGGAATAATTGAACTTGCACTTTGGGGTGCATTAGTTATTTGGGTAGATAGTGGCAGTTTATTTTACTCGCATGTTAATATATCTCGCTTCATTTAAAATACTCTATTATGATTTTTATCATGTATAATGCTATTGTCTGGGTTGTTTCGATCAAATATAAACGTTGTGTTTCGATATTGTTGTGGTGTTTGGAGGTGGTGAGCGAATAAAGTTGTGTGTGGGCGGAGTAAATGTATTTCGTAGTGAGAGGTAATGAGACCCAATGTATAGTCAAGAAAGGTTGTCACGGTCCATAATTGTATCCCAATTAGTGTGGCCATTTTGAATTTTAGTGTTGTCATGCACGGTGGTCACAGTTTGTGATCGCGTTCCAGTTTCATGCATTATAGTAACGTCATTAGTAATAAGTCACGATCGTGGACCGTGACCACGTAGCGCTATTTTTTGCATAAATGGACACAGTCATTGATTGTGATCAATGGGTTCACTATCCATATTCGTGTCCAGTATTTGGCAAAGGCCACTCGGTCGCGGTCTATGTCACGATCTTTACTGAGTAGTCAAAGTTATGGGTCATAACCAAGTTATCGTGACTATTTCTATTTTTTTGTGTAGTGATCCCTGTATTACCTAGTACCCATGTTGTCCTCTCTACCTCTAGCACCCTAATTCCCCATGGGGAACCTCTAGGTTGTGTGTCCCACCTCACCACAAGTGAACCATGTTCCTAGAAACATCTCTTACAGACGTAGGCCATGTTATTTGTCCTACTGGCAAAGGTGACTTTGCTATCTGTGGCCTTGATGTACCTATTGAAGTCGGTCATTGTAACATTTGTTTCTCTTATGGGAATACTCGTAATGATGTCTCCCCATTAGTAGTTGGGCCTCTTATGTACATGAATACTCTTTTTCACTCCATATTCTCTTGCCCAAATGGCTAGACGTGTCCCCGTTGGACCGTTTCTACCCCTTCACCATATGAAACTTGTGATGATCCTCAAAGTGAATCATGACAACATTAACCTCCTGAGTATACGCGGTGTAAGTCGTATTCCCCATTAGCAACTATCTGATCCTCCATGTCAGACCTCTAATGAAGCATTACATCCTCTTTACCTTGGTCTCCTCCTCCTTGGTTAAAAATAAAGAGAGTCTAGTGAAATACTTCTCATACTTAGCAACTGTGCGATCTCCCAACTCCAATCATGAAAAGAACCATTTTTTTATCATCTGCAATATCGGATGAAAATACTTATCCTCAAATTTGATCCGAAACTTGGCAATGGATATAATGCTCCCATTCTCAATAATGGAAATAGACTCCCACCGCTACAATGCATCATCTACCATCTTAAAGTTTGATAACATCTATATTTGAAAATCCGTGCACTCTATCATCCTCAAGTGCCTCTTAACGTCCATCATCCACTGATGTTCCACGGTAATGTCAATTGATCCTGCAATGTCTCGTGAATTGACCTTAGTAAAGGCCCCACGTGCTCTTTTTTATGTATATATAAGTGGTGGAGCTAGTACAATTACCTGCAATTATGGTTGTTGAGTTACCGAAGGTGCTGAAATGCGGAGGCCACACGTGACTGCTTAAGCAATAATCTCAACCATATTAACGACTATTGCTGTTGTGTCTGATGCTCTAGATAAATATCTCGATTATTAACCCAGGTGATAATTCTCTGTTAAAGAGTGAAACTCAAAACATAACAATTATTCCATGGAACGTACGACACTAGAACCTGAAATGCTCTGATATAAATTATAACACCCCATATTTTCCATGTGCCAGTTGACTACATTGATACACCAAAAAAATGGAAAGTCAAATAGTTTATGCCATTCTAAGTATCAATGATATATGATAAAACTACATACCATCCACAACAATAACTAAAATGATAATGGTAAACGAGATAACATATATGAGTTCAAATAACTAAATGAACATATTAAACAAGTCTCCACAATATGAATGTATAAATAAATCAAATGCACTGAGATAAACAAGTTTAGAACCCACCATGAGCCTATAATAAAAATCTATAACTAATAAACTGGAGAGTGTAACTGAAATGAAATACTAAAATGAAATAACATGTTACATATAAGAATAAATGAACAAAAGTTATAGGAACACTACAAGACTGTTTGTTCAGCCTAGCTACTCTCGTTTAGGTACGTCTCATCTTTACTTGAACAATATTAAATGCAACTCATTTCTGTATTATTTTGTCTCCGTCGGCACTCACACTCGAAATACCTCACTTCAAATATAACTAAGGTATATCCTAATCAATTGTCAACCTTGAGAGTGTACATCTCGACGATAACTAACCTAAAAAACTTATTATCCTAATTCGAGAAAAAAGAAAAGTAATTAAATATTGTAAAAGGATAAAAATAATCCTAAAGTATATGTGACAAAAATATTTTACTACGATTAAAATCCAAGTTCTATCTTATTTAATTTAAAACAGTGATTCAAAAATACGAAAAATTTAAGCAATATCAAAAGACCGGATGTACGAGGGAAAACCCCACTAACGGAAAAAACCCGGGCCGAAATGAATGGCAAACGTACTATGATAGAGTTTTACAAAAGTAAACTATGAGACACTTACACAACTTTCACTAGGCACTCTTTCACACCACCTCTTTTGTAGAAAACGCATATCGCTCAAGAACACTACATAACCACCATTGATTTTTATTATGAGACCAATATCTTTAAATCCTCTTTGCCAAAAAATTCATCTTTAAAGTTGAAGCAACTTTATATTCTAAGGTTGGAACCTTCAGGAAATGATAAAAGCTACACCTAGGATGTGTGAGGCAATCTTAAAAGGTTGAGTTGGTATATATAAGGGTCATGGTGCTCTAAATCTCACAAAATGTTTTTCAATCCTCTGTTGATAAAATGCGTACTCATGAACAAAAGTTTTAGTTAAAAAAAGATATGAACAAAAGGATGAGTATAAAAATATCTAAAGCTTTCTCAAAGAGAAACCCCAAAAGCTATGGCTTGAAGAATAAAGAAAAGAAAGGGGATTTATGCTCTAAAATATAGATTTGGTTTTATTTGCAAAAAGATTTTTTTTCTTAACTCTCTCTTGGTGTGGAAGAGTGTTTGATATAAAAAATATAGCCAAATGTGAGGGAATATTTATGTGGCTTATAGATTATGTATCACACATTCAAGATATAAAGTTGTCAAGTTTAGGACTGAATCAACCAAAACGATGTCATTAGAATGCTTCCCAATGATATCTTAAGGAAAAATATTCCAAAAAGTTATTTCTTCAAACTTTACAGTACCTTCGTTGCAGCGAAGAAAATCCTAGATGAAGCGAAACAGGTCGCGTAAAGAGCTAAGGCTTAGCATGAGGGATAAAGTTACAGTGACGACTTTTTCACTTTGTTAAATATATATTTTTCTGTGGTGAGGCTACGATAAGTAGGTCGTGACGTTGTTCATGGATTTTGTCCAGTTTTGCCACCGTAGATTTTGAAAATTATTTTGGGCAAAACTCTAAGTATGTTTGTTTTCAACCTATAACACCCATACACAAAAAGATGCATTTTTTATATGAAGAGCATATTTGCATTGTCTATTTGGCAATTTATCCATACAGAAAAAGGTTAATTTTAACCATGGGGGATGCCAGTCTTATACCTTTCTTAAGTGATGTACTTGAGGTTTGGATATGGGTTGAAGTTGATGAAGATTTTTTGGGACCTCTGGGACAAAGAGTCAAACAATATTTGGGCGAGGAATTTAGAAAATTCAATCCTACGAGGAACTTTGAGTAGACATATAATCTTATAATTTCCCCTTTGTCGAATTCTCAGACAAAACATAAAATGAAAATTATAAACAAATGAAAGAAATCTACCATTTTAAGACTCATCTCGCTAAGGAAAAATAAAAGATATAAAAGTACATTAGTTGCACATAACCAACCTAACTAGATATTCAACCATAGTCTTGGATCAAAAGAGCTTCTTGCTAAAAATACTTTCTTTTCATACACTATCAAATTCATCAATATACCGATGCATAATAAAGATGCAAGGAAGATATGATAAATATGAGCATAAGAATATTGTAACAAGAACATGTGATCATCATATTTATCTACAAATAATTTTTCCTCAAATATACAATTCTTATTAATAAATATGATATAGCGACAAATACTTTAAGCAACCCAGCATGCTTTTGAAATTCTCCCCTTATCTACAAACTTCTCCCACTTTTTATCATGAAAAGCGACAAAGGAAAAAAGTAAGCATATAATGAAGTAAAGTAAACTAAGCATTTTAAGAGAGTGAAACATGATAATTATACAAGTAAATAGATAATGGAGCATATATTGGGTGAATAATGAAAGTGAAGTTTAAGAAACATGTAATGAGGAATAATAGGCCTAAGAGCAATCAAGTTAACTAGACATTGAGAGATAAAATATAACATGCAAATGATGTATTAAATAATTATTTTAAAATGTAATAAGGGTAGATATTTTCACATTAACTCCCCTAACTTTGGCTGAGACAACTCTCTCACCAAAGACATCTTCACCATCCATAAGGGTAAAATAAAATTCTCAAATTAGATTGGGGCAATAGGGTCTGGTTTGAGAACAAACTCCTTTCCACTTTCTTCATCCCAATATTTTAAGAACACGTGTCTTAGAAAGGGAATCCAAATCAATAGATATTTGCCAATGCACGGAGCACTTATAGAAAAGTTTTTTGAATATATAATGAGCGAAGAATGAAGTCAAGGCACATGTACAAGACTCCGGAGCCATGAAAATAGCCTAAAATCACGCGTGCCAAGACAACAAAGCACATGAATCGTATGAGAAAAAAAAATATCAAAAGATAAACCAAGGATCTTATATTAAAAATATGAGAAAGAGTCTCATAAAAATCAAGGGGCCAAACACTCATTAACCCTAACACGCACAAGACACGAGAGTAGATAAATTCCAAAATGAGTAAAACAAATATATACACATGAAAAAGTTACTATAAGAGAGTCAAAATTATCTCAATACGAGTAAACTTACCAATCATAGACAAGAAATCATCAAAAATCTAACAAGCCATTTAACACCAAGCCGTAATCTATAAAGAGAAAAAAAATCAAGATATCTTGGAAGACTGCACTTACCAATAGGATAATTGAACATTAGATAGAAGACGAGAACTCCTAAAAATAACTTCCAATGTACTGATTTTCGAGAAAGGTGGGAGGATCATGTGAAAGGGTTTTGAAAGAGATGAAAGGTCAAAAGATTGCAAAAAACGATTTGGGTAACCTTTTAGAACCCTCAACCTTTGTTCCAGTGAACATTACCTTCCTTGCGGTAATGTTAGGTCGTAACACTAGCCAAAAAATATGTGAGGGAAACAACACAAATTAAAAATGCACTCGATAATATTCTAAGTCATAAGTAGGTACATTTTATTCCCCACAAAATTACCATTATTAAGATCAAACAATCTTTCAAAAATTTATACAAAGGTTCTTTGTTATGTCAAATAATATACAGAAAAAAATAATTTAACATTCAAAGCCTAAGATCAAGTTAAAACCACAAAAGACAGAGTGATTTAAAGACATGACACCGTGATAGAAAGGTGAATAACATGAGCATTAACCGATAAAATCAAGAATGAAGATTAGTGGTTTAACTCACTTTTGAAAATTTTGGATTTATACAATAAAGAGAAAAACTCATTTATCCTTAAAAATATAAAATTGTAACTACCACTTTTTTCTTCCTAAATGGAAATTTATCATTAAAACCTTCAAGTCTCATGTCTTTGATGTTACTCAATTTTGAATAGATAAAAATCTTTGAGACTTCATTTTTAAAATAAAGTCTACATGTGGCGGCTTTCTTTTCTTCTTCCCCTTCCCATCAAATTCCATTCCACTCTTAAAACTACCTAAAGGTAAAGAGAGTTGAAACAAAATAAAAAAAAACTCTTTAAGATGACCTAACTTATGGCAACGGGTACACTTATACGGTTTTGTCTTTGTGGGAACGACGAGGGGCCTGAGTAATTGATTCTTCAGCCTAAAGCAAAAAGCTTTCAAGTGTCCTTCTTTATTACAATAGGAACATAACAACTTCATCTTCAATTGGGCCTTCTTGGATATGTCACTAGATAAAGAATTAGCAAGGGTCGATAGTAAAAAGGAATTGGATGCAAGGACGACTTGGATAAAATAAGAACTTTTGCCATCCACAAAACCTAATCCATGTTTATCTTTAGAAAATTCTTAGGGTCCGAGAATCATCCTATCTAAATTTTGAGACCTATCTGCCAAATATAACTTTAAAGTGGATGCGAATAAAATCTCGATCTCAAGTAAAGATATATTGTTCTCCATGTTTATCTTAAAGTCTTCACACCCGTATAAGGAGTATCTTAGGAACTCTACCTTAAGACGAAGAAAGTCGTTAACGCTTACTTATAAATATATTTTTTCTACCACCACATGTTAAGTATAAAAAAATTTCAAACTACTCTCCCTCACCATTAAACATTGGCAAGTATGGTGGAGAGTTAAATGTTTAGCTTTTGGAATTCAATATACTTCTCTTAAAGCTTATCATACTCGGATTGGACATTCCATTCTTTTTCCTCAATAGAATTCAAAGAGGCGTCAGAAGTAAATGCTTATGCAATATCAAGGCAAGGAACATTGAAATCTTTTAAATCATTTAACTCGACATACTTATCTCTTCCCGTAAAAGCGATATATGCACTTTCTCAAGAGTCGTCTTCGAAGTCTGAGTCATCACCACTCAAAGTGGCTTGATAATCATTTTTTCCACTACCTTAACTATGAGGGACATTGCTTGGAAATATGTCATCAACCACCACAAGTAAAATATGTGATGGTTTTTAAAGAATCAACTTTCTTTTTCCCACTTCCTTGGCCAACTTCAAACACATACGGATAATGTTTTAGGGAGCATTTGGATTGAAATCGCTTTTGACAAGTCTCAATAAACTTTTTAGTAATGAAGACCAAATCTTCATCATTAACATGAAGTGAAAAACTAGGAGATGAATTCTTACCCTTGATATCTAGATTCTTCTCATTGGGGGTACTACTTGGCGATACAACAAATTTGCCTTGTATGTTTGAAGTGAACCAACCAAATCATCAACACGCATGGGCATTTTGAGTAAGGCTTTAACATCATCAATGTCATCTACTATGACACAAGACTTACTTGGGAGAGACCTTAGATTTTTTTTTTAAAGATTATATCATGTTTTATGGTCTTACCTGAAGCAAAGGAAGATGCTACCACATTGTTCAACTCGGCATCAAACTCATCAAAAGTTCCATTTTTCTTCATGGTAAGAATTTCAAAACGAGTGATTAACCGTTAGAGCTTGGAATGCTTTATGATGGAGGTGCCTTAGTAGGTAGTTTGTCAAATCTCCCACACCTCCTTAGATGTCGTACAAGTAAAATATGTTTAAAATCACTTGGGGTCAAACAACTAAAAATAACATATATTCCCCTTATATTCCACCCACTCTCCGTAAAATCATTATCATACTAACTATATATAATCTTATCTACGGGGACAACATTAACAACAACAAGGGGTCATTTCCATACCAAAGAACGCTATTATATATCCTATCATCAATAGACATAGTGTATGTGGACATACGAGTTTCACAGTAAGAATAGTTGTTACCATCAACTGGAGGAGGCCAGAGGGTTAAACTTCCATCTATTGCATACGAGAAAGGATCTACTCCAGGTAATACCACTTAAAATGATGGAGACCCGCTCTGATACCAGTTGAGAGTGCGCCACTAGACGATACCTACCTCAAAAACTTAATTAACCTAATTCAATAAAGAGGAAGATTGATTGATTATTGCAAAAGGGTAAAAACAATTCTAAAGTTTATGGGACAAAAATGTTTTACTAATATTATAATCCAAGTTTTATATTCTCTAAATTAATACAATGATTCTAAAAATGAGAAAAAGTAAAGCAATATCACAAGACCAGATATGCGAGTAAAAACCCCACTAACAGATTAAGTCTCAGATCGAAATGAACGACAAGTGTACTATAGTGGAGCTTTACAAAAGGAAAATGTGAGACACTTACACGACTTTCACCGTACACTCTTTAAACCCATATCTTCTGAAGAAAGCACCGACAGATAAGAACGCTACACAATTACCATCGATTTTTGTCTATGACCAATTTCTTCAAAACTCTTAGGCGAAAAAAGTATGTTTTAAAGTTTAGGCAACTTTTGGTTCCAAGTTTGGAGCCTTCAAGCAACCAAAAAAGCTACACCTAGGATGTGCGAAGTAATACTAAAAGTGTGAGTTGGTGTATACAGGGATAATGGTGCTCTAAAACTCACAAAATACTTTCAAGCCTTGGCAGAGAAAATGCATACTCATCAGTAAAAGTTTTAGTTAAAAACTATTTGAACAAAATATTAGTATACAAATCTTTAAATCTTTCTCAAAAAGAAACCCCAAAAGTTATGGCTTAAAGAACAAAGAAGAGGAAGGAAAAAATATGTTCTCAAATATAGATTTGGTTTTATTTGTAATAATTTTTTCCCCTTAAATCTCTCTTGGTTTGAAAGAGTGTTTGACACGAAAATATATAACCAAATATGAGGGAGCGTTTAGGTGGATTATAGATTATGTGTCACAGTGTCAAGGTCTCGAGTTGTCAAGTCTAGGACTGAATTAGCTAAAAATATGTCCTTGAAACGTTTCCCCAAAGATATCTTAAGGAACGATATTGTAAAAGATTATTTCTATAAACTTTATAGTACCTTCGTTGGCATATCTGTTATAGCAAAGAAAATCCTCGCTGAAGTGAACCTGAAACGAAAAAGGTTGCATAAAGAGCCAAGGTTTATCACAAGGGGCAAGGTAGAAATGAAGGCATGTTCACTGTAATGAATAACTTTTTTATTGTGACGAGGTTGCAGCAAGCAGGTCGCGTTGTTGTCCAGGGACTTTGTCCAGCTTTGCCACCAAAGATTTTAAAAATTATTTTTTGCAAAACTCAAAGTATGTATGTTCTCACCCTAGAACATAAATACTTAAAATAACAAAAATATAAAATTTATAACAAAATATATTTTCTATATAAAAAGTATATTTACATAGTGCATTTGACAATTTATCCAAGAAGAAAAAATGTTAATTTTAACTATGGGGTGATTCTAAGTCCTATGAGTCACACATACCTTTTTTAAGTGGTGCACTTGAGGTTTGGTATGAATGATGTGGATTGAGGTTGATGAATCTTTCTGGGGACCTCTGGGACAAAGACTTAAACAATCTTTATGACAAAAAATTTGGACAATCTAATCATATGGAGCATTTTGAGTATTACATGTACTATTACAAACCTACAATAGACATAGATACAATGTTCATACCTAAGCGTCATACCTATCACGTAAGTTACAGGATCTTAATCCAGAGCATCAAAATAATATCGAAACCTTGAATTATGTATTGAGATTCACACCATACGTAGTAACTATATACTGCATTGTAATCTATAACGTAACCATATCAATGTAAGAGTTGTAGCACCATCCAAATTCGTGTATGAATATGTCCATCATCAAACCATATACACATATAAGTATATAACGACGACTCTGACCTTTAGGAACCTCTCTAACCTCTATCAGGTCAACTGATAAAATGTCCCGCTTCTAATCGATTACAAAACAAACACATTTAAGAATGAAGTCACTACGTCAACACACCACCGTGTAATTATATACTAAGATTACATGATAGATTAAGCCTCTCGTGTCTCCTTCTCACAAGACGGTTAACCAACTTCACATAGAATCATTATATAAACCTACGTGCATCTTGCAACATCAATGAGGGGCGGAGTCCCTGGTCTCGTGAATAACACCATCAAATCACCACTAATAGATTCCTCACAAATTACTCACACACCCCTGGTATGTCCAAAAGTAGCACTTTTTTTTAAGAAAATAAAATTTAATTGAATAAAAGAGAGAATAGCCGTCTCTAAGTGGCTTACAAAAGGATAGATAACCTAAACACCAGATTCTAGAAAATTGAGACTTAAGATCGTCTATCTTAATAGATTTTCTGATGAAACTTGGAATATCTTCTAACTTAGAGAATATTGAAGAACTTCTTTGGGAGGAAGCATATGAAAATAAGAGATCAGTTACTTTGTTCACTTCACTTGGACATAGCTTGATAATTAGGAGCAGGGGTTGAGAAATTTCTTCAATTTATATGAAAGCTTGCTTGAATTTCCATGGGACCTTCCTTTGATTTGAAGTTATACCATTTGAAATGATTTTAGATTCAGTTTCAATCTTTATTTGTAGATTATTATTCACTTTACAGAACCTGATACCATCCTTGATGATTTGAATATGAGATGCTATGCTAGCACCTTGATCATTATAATAAGATTTAGCCCATAAAAACTTTCCCGAATCATCTTTGATAATAGAGCCTGCTCCAAATTGACCATCATTCTCCACATAATCTGCACAATTGATTTTTACCTTACCTGCTGAAGGATATTTCTAGTGATGACAAGCTTTAAATTTCTCTGAACTCAACTTTAGATTAAACATATTCAAAGTTTGTTGATTGAAATCTCTGATACCTCCTTTCTAATTCATTCTACTTCCAATATCTGATATTTTGAGAATAACATTCTCAATTAATTTGGAATGATCCATTTGTTTAGCTTCAAAAGTTGCCTTTTTCCTACTTAGCCAAATTTCTCAGATTATAGAAAGATTAATAATTTTGAAGAACCAGTTAGATAATTCAACATTATTTAACTGCAACCTCCATTTTATAATAGAACCATAAAGAGAAATAGGACATTGATTGAAACCCATAACTCCATTGAAGTATTTCCACACAAGAGAAGCCATGGGACCTGATCTGAAGAGATGGTTTAATGATTCTATAGATTTTAGACAACATTTAAACCTTGATGATAGTCATATCCCCACTTATTGCACTCTATCTTCAACAGGAACACATCGAGTTAAAACTTTTCGACCAAAAACAAAAATGTTAGGAGGAATTTTAGGATGCCAAGGAGAATTAAAAGCCATTGGAGATAGTTTATACTTTCTTCTTAAATCATATGCCGAGTGAAAAGAAAACCTGGCATTAACTGTTGGCTTCCATATTAGCTCATTAGAAACCCAAGAAGAATTTTCATTTACCACATCCTAAGCTAATTTAATCCTCTACGAACATTATAAATTTGAATACTTAGCCTGCATAACTTGAGCCCAAAGACTTCTTCCAACCATAAAATTCCAAGCTAATTTGATATTAGCTGCTGACATAACTGTTTCCAAATTATTTATCCCAAGAGCTCCTTCTTATTTTGGGAAGCATATAGCCTCCCATTTGAGTCAATGATTTTTTTCCCATAGTCTTTGTTACCCCCCCCCCCCCCCCTAAAAACAAAGGAACTAAGCAACTGATTTATTGATTTCAAAACCATTTTAGGAGGATTTAACACCAACAAGGTGTATAAAGGCATTGATAAAAGAACCGACCGAATAAGAGTAACTCTACCTCCAATGGATAAAAATTTTGATTTCCAAAAATGATCTTATAAGCTATAGATTGAACAAGATGGTTAAAATATAAAGTTTTGCTTCTACCTTCAAATAAAGGAGCCCCGGGTAAATTATAAGGTCTGTTTCACATCTGTAACATGTCACTACTGCTATCTTGTTTCTAGTTGTTGCATTGTCTTTAGAGCTTATCTTTAAAAAATTCTTATCATTACTTATCAATTGACCTGATTCCTGTTCATAAGACTTTAAAAAGATCAACAAATTCTCCAAACTTCTCTTCTTGCCATTAGAGAAAATTATCAAATCATTAGCATAGCCTAAATGACTTATCAAGCGGTAATTTCTTGGATGAGAAAATTGTTTGATAATTCCATTGACATTCTTTCATTTAAACCTCCACTAAAATCCTCTGCCATGATTATAAATAAGCTTGGGGATATAGGATCCCCTTTCCCAATACCTCTTGAAGGTTGAAAAAAGCCTTTAGATTCACCATTAATCAAAACCAAGTGGAAGAGATACATCTCCATTTAAATCAATAAATGTTTTAGAGAATCCAAAAGCTCTAAATGATTTAATGACGAAAATCCAAGAAATCCTACCATATGCTTTGGCCCTATCAAGCTTAATCGCCACATTACCCCCATCAACTTTTCTATCCAACAGTTGAAACATCTCCTAAGCCAATAAAATGTTCTCTTGAATACATCTCCATTTAGCAAATCCATATTGATTTAGGGAATCGAATTTGGAAGAAGAAGACACAATCTAGAGTTGATAATCTTGGAAATTACCTTATAACTAAAGTTACAAAGACTTATATGACTAAAATCCTTGCAAAAATCAGGTCTAGTAACTTTAGGAATAAGACAAATTTGAGTATAACTCCAAGATTTTGGAATCTCAACTCCTAGAAAAAAAGATTGAATGGCCTTATAAAATTCCTCCTTTATTATCTCCCAATATAAAACATAAAAGAAGCCATTGTAACCACCTGTACCAATTGCACTATTGTTATTCATCTCCTTTATAGCCTTCAATATTTCTTCCTCCTCCGAAATTGTTAAAAGTTTGGAATTGCTATCTTCTGAGATGATTTAGTAATACTACCGAGTAATCCTTTATCATCTATAGGGCCTGAAGTAAATAAATAAATAAGTAAAAGTGTTAGCTATTTCTTTTTAACTTTCTTGATTGTTTCCTGCATCATCTTTTATTGAATGAATCCAAAGCTTCCTTCTTTGAAGTTGAACTTGAGCATGATACAATTTGGTATTCCTAGCTCCATTTTCTATCCATTCCTCTCTATATTTTTTAAACCAAAATTTTTCTTATATAGATAAAGCTGAATTGAGCTCAGCTCTAACTTTAGAACATTTCTCCCTTTGCTATAAGGAAAGCAACAAATCCGGCTTCACTTCTTCTTGCAAAAGCTTATCTCCTAACTTATTGATTTCTTTAAACATATTATTGAAATTTTCTTTACTCCACTCTTTAAGACAGCCTTTAAGTCTCTTTAGTTTGAAATCAAAAACCTCCATTGATCTTCCAATTGCATTATCTTCCCAAGATTTCTTAACAGTAAATTTAAAATTTTCATGCTCCCCTCAGAGATTTAAGAATTTAAAAGATTTTGGAACATAATCAGGGGAACTAGAAAGATAAATAAGTAAAGGACTATAGTCTGAACAATTTCTATTCAGATGAGTTATTGAAGATTGAGGAAAATAATTAATCCACTGAGAGTTTATCAAACCTCTATTTAATCTTTCTAAAATCATAGAACCATTTGACTCCCTAACCCGTGTAATTTAGATCCTAGAAATCCCATATCTTGAAGAGAGCTACTAAATTCAAAAATAGCACGTATATCGTATACTTTACCATTAAGTATATACGAACATGATTTTACATTCTAACAGTGTATAACGGTATATACGTCCGTCGAGCTAACCTTGTTTTTACACGCGTGCGCACGCACGCACGCACCCACACACACACACACACACACACACGCACACACACACACACACACACACACACACACATATATATATATATATACTCCACATAATCACATAGGATCATAACATTAATACCCTAAACAAAACCTTATAGAAAGCGCCTCGGTCAATTTATTAAGTCCGAAATTGAAATTCTCTATAAAACAAAAAAAAAACTATTGCAATACCCAATTGTTTGGCCTTGGTGGACCCAATCAACCATCCCTCTCCAATGAACATGGAACATTGATACATTAAAATAAACCTACTACTGTAGTTCATTCCATCAAAGCTAAATTCAATAGTAAAAGAGTAAAAAAATTATGGAAAATGAGATAGAATCGAAGACAACACAAGATATATCGTGGTTCGTCTATAAAAGAGCATACTTCCACTTTAGTGCCTCATCCTTCATTAGATTTATGCTTATATTACATAATTAGGCTTTTAGGGCACATAAATGGTGAGTAATATTCTTAAATAATGAAGTTAGATACTTTTGGGCTTAAGAGGTTAAGGCCTTATAGCATCAAACTGATGGAGGCCGCATATCTTATATTATGGGCTCGCCAGAGAGGATGACCGGAGATATCTTTCGATATAAAGAGAGTGGAGAAAATTTGGCAGAGTTTAGTTACTCAAATGTTCCTTGGAAAATGATGAGTGTTCCTCTAGTCATAGGAGTTGGTTGGTGAGCCGTGTGTACTGCTCACATGCTTGTGGATAAGGTCGGATCATTTTAGAAGTTGGAGAACTATCATGCCTTAGATCTGAGGTGTACACTCTATGGACACTTAGATGTGTATCGAGCTGAGGTATAATATTCGCAACATTAATGTCATATATGTTCGAGACCTTTTACTCAAGGGCGAAGGCAGGATCCAAACTTGGGGGGACCGAAGTTAAACAAAGGACAAAGTAGTGGCGGGGGTTCGAGAGCGGTAGCCCCCGAGACGTTTTTTTTAGGTTTTTTTATAGATTTTTGTAGTCCTAAAAATATATTAATTGAATGACAAATATTTATTCAAGTTGAATTATACTAATTACTCATTTAAGTTATATTTTAACAATAAAATATTATAAATCAGATATATTGGGTGACAAATCAGTTTAACGTAATATTATCATCAAGACATCAATTTAATGTAATAATATCATTAGGTGATAATATGCAATTAAAAGGCATTTCAAACTAAAAAAATTGGGGGTAAAACATAAAAAATAGAGGAAATGAACACACTAGATCATACCAATATTTGTTATACCGTTGATAGAATTGATTTAAGAGTAAATAAAATAAGTATAGATTACATTTACAAACATAACAAATAACAGTAGTGAAATAATGGATAGATATAGGGCGGATAAAAAACGAGAGAGACCAACCTTATTTTATTGCTTTAACATTATCTCAACAGTTGTGTGGGTGGTGGGATACGGTTTAGAAGGAATAACATGTTTGTTGAAACAACAATTTGTTTGAAAGGATTGAACGGAACAAAGGTCCCGGAGGGATGAAGAAAGGTTTTGGTTTTCTTTGACCAAACAGTTTGGCAAGTTTTATATTGTGCAGTCCACTCACTTTTATAAGTTTAATAATATAAAAAATTGTGTGCACCAAAATCTTCCAACAAGTACAAGTGGGCCATATCACACATTTAAAGTTTGGACAGTGAGATTGAGTGTCATTTGGTTTTGGGTAAATAAGGTTTCGTTGGGGGGGACCACACAGAAAAAAGTGATGGTGAATTTTTGAATGGCATTACAGTTTGCTGGCATTTCTCCAAAATTTTCAAATCTTGGAGGAGGCCACGGCCCCCCTCTGCCATGCCGTGGCTTTGCCCCTGCTTTTACGTGCACTTGCATATATTTCCATGCCACATGTCCACTGGGTATTATATGACATATTTTGTGTACAATAAAAGCCCCCCAATCCTTAGTGCTAAGAGGATAATCATTAAGTGTTGCGGTTTAAGCAATATCCACTGCCAATAACTAGATGCAAAGGCTTTTCATGTGACGATTCTACTTATATGAGAAATGGTTCATATCTGAGACCTTGGATATAAAGGTCGGGCCTTTAAGGTCTCATTTACCTTTCCTAAACTTCGAGATAAAAAAGATCAGGCAATTTTGGGTAGCGTTGAGAGATTTTCAACACCATCTCCGACGACTTTCAACTCCTGCATTTCAGGTTTGTTTTTCATCCTTTTTTCTTTATGTTGTTTATCCATTTCATTCATTTTGATGTTTATTGTTATTTTAAACTCTCAATCCAACATGTATATTCCTACAAGACTAACCCAAATTCTCATGTATAAAATTAGGGCTTTTAGGTTTTTCTCTATACTATGGCATTTTTATGAACTCGTAAATTTTAATTTATGCATTTGTATCTTCAATAAATTTGTGAAGTTATGCATTTTCAATTATTCACAATAAACCTATGAATGAAAACAATAATTTGTGCTTGTTGAATGCCTATTAAATGTTTGACATATCCACCCATATGTTTATTGAATGTTTGGGCTCATTATACCCAACTTTTGGGTGTTTTGAATGAATTATGGGGTTTATTTTTTTGTAAGATACGGGTTTTATGATAGTTTTCTAGGGATTTTAAGCAAAAAAAGGTGGGTATTTGTCTTGATTTAGGTTCGGTTTTTGCCAAGAACACCTGTTATCTTTCTTATTGTGTTATTGGTCAAAAAACTTGGGTTTCAAGTTTATATCTCTGCGAACCCTTGATTAATAACACCAAATATTTATGAACCACTTCTCGACCGCTTGAATGAGGTTGTGGCCTTTACTTAGCACTGACATTATTTAGACACTCCGCTACACTAGTAAACTTTATCTTTTATGAGTATTATTCATTGATGGTCGTGGTCTTCTAATTAGGAAGCTTCCTTTGTATTAATAAAATTTTGTCGCGGCTTTATGAATAGAGACTTTGGGTAGTGGTTAAATATATTATATAGGGAAATAATTGGGGGATCTCCTCCCAAACTTTTACATTCCTGGCCTCTTAAAACCATAAAGCCACCTTATTGCTTGAATACCATAGTAGTCTGCATGATGACACTGATTACGCGACCTCTTCTGATACTTATAGGCATCTAGTCACTCCTTGTCACGGTCATATGGATACAACTGAGATAAGCCTTAGAGTTATGGAAGACACATGCTCAACTGATAATCAAACTCCAGTGAGGTCAAACATTGGAGAAGAGGCCGCAAACTTCTAAGCTCGGGTCATGGCTTCCAAAGAATATCTTAGCCAATCAATAGTAGAACCTAGGGGTAGTAAGGTTGGGACCTCAGGGCACGACCAAGAAACTGACAGACTTCCTGCTATGATGAAATACCCTTAAGAGATGATCGATGATTGACAATTATTTTCATCAATATTCCCATCCTTAAATGGTAATAAAAAAATCAACAATAGAGTGTTGCTTTATTAAATAAAGTCTTTCTATTAAAAACATTTTTTTAAAGCATGGTGATAGGTAGGGCAAACAAGACATCCAAGTTCAAAATCTTCCATCGAAATAAATATCAATTGTGCAACGAGTATAACAAAGAGAATAAAATAAATTCTAAACTACTTAGAGTTACGGGTACAACAACTCTAATATTCAAGAGGAAGCTCCACGGTGCATAGCTTGAGACTTTTTGGACTTTCTAGGTACAATCTGAGACTCTAACTCCTTTTTGATAGGCTCTTGCTTTTTAGCCAATATCAACTCAATGTGGCATGGGGATGACATATAGGGGTTAAATGGTTAACCAGAATGTCGGTTATGTAAAGTGAATCCACGTCCAAACCTTTCACCTCAGCTCTACTCTCGACATTCTTAAGCAAATCTATAATGAACTTCCCAGATTTGGTAGGGTGACGTCCTTATCGATTTGAATGCCTATTTCGGCCTGGATGGTTCGTCCAATACCCCTATAAAATCTTGTGAAGGGTATGCGTATTTGTGAAAAATAACATCCTTCATATACGAATCCTCCATTATAATCCACTTCAAATAAATACGTTATATTCAATTCCTCTTCCTCTATGCACCTCAATAGCACTTGGAAAATATTATTGCAATACAGGTCAAGACCAGGCAAAAAATATATACGTGATCCAAATCACACGTAAAATATAACACTAATATAAATTATGTCAACCTCGTGCTGAAACATAATTAACAAACTCCATTCCTCAAGTAAACTGTAATCCAGAGGTGATTTACCAAACACAATAAACTCTTACTAGAAAGGTAAGTTTTTAAATTATGGATGCAAGTTAAGAAATCCCCAGCACTTAGATATTATATACTTAAATAAGTATAGATCTTGTGTTGAAGGATAATATGTATTGATAAAATATCGTTAAGGCACGCTTGTAGTGACTTATGTAGAAAATTTGGGGAATAGGACTAAAAGCAAACGTCAAAGTTATACTTTTTATTCTTCAATTAATATTAGATAGATTTGTGCAAATCAATTATATTGAAAGTGATTATATTGTGTTGTTTAATGCCTTAAATGTTGACAACCTTCGGTGATGGGGTATTCAATATGAACAATCAAATAATTGATTATGCCCAGGTATTACTTATTTTTAGACAAGGTAATAGAGTTATATATTCTTTAGCTTCTCATGCTCACTCCTTTATGGATGCATACAGTTTTCCAACTAAATGCTTTAATTCCATATCAGTAAATAATCTTGTTGGTCAATTATTTACAACAAAAAAATTTCCTCAATTTTAATTGAATATAGTATATTGGTATTGTCTATATCTAACTTGTAAATTAATATGTAGAGATGAAAATGTATGTAATCCATTTATATTGGTTTGAATGAGTTATTTTTGTGTCAAAGCATTTGAGCCATGCATTATCAAGCTAAAATGCTTGATTTCGTATGTATGTTGTTTGTTAGAGATATTCTTGTTCATTATACATCGGTGGACATTAGAGGTTGAAGATCATAAACGAATCCTATTTAATAAACAACATATCCCTCTACGGGTTGTCGATTTAACCATCTAAAGTCTATACACACACCCACACATTTTCATTTAGCTTTGAAAATCATTTTTGAATTTAAATAAGTGGCTACATTTAGAAGTATTGCGTTTAGTCCAAAGGGAAAATCGTTGCTTTGAAAAATGAAGCTTGTATGGGTGAAAAATGTCTTCTACCTACATCCGTAAGAACAGATAATATTAACCTCATGTGCACAACCAACAAGTTTTAGGGTTGTTTTGAGTTTTGCCTAAAATCGTGAACACAATTAGAATTAAATGACTGTTATAATGGTTTATGTGTGACATACACCAATTTGCCTATAAAAACAAGCATATTTTATTATTTTATCCATTTTTGAAGATTGACTTATTATCTATAGTCTTCTTACCAATTTCGTTGAGTGTTATGTGAGAATTCTTCGGGTTTGTTGTATCTTGGATGTAATTTCCGACATACCCATTAAAAGCTCGACTTTGAGTGGGGGAAAATACACACCTCAAGGAAAATATTTTATACGCCTCAATTCCTTTAAATTCTCTTGAATTTCCATCATTGTAATCATATATTCATAGCAGTCTTAAGGTCTCATTTTTAAAATGGAGGAAAAAAAGAATATGGCATCTTTTTTTAATCCCGATATTTAGTTGGACCACTTTGATGGAAAAATTCACCTTTTGGAAAGTTAAACTGTTCTTTCTTTTAATAATTCTTAATGTTGCATATGTTTTGGATCCCGAAGTTCAATCAATTGTTCTGCCAAAGGATGATGATACTGATGTAGTTCAAGAGGAAATGAATAAACCCATAGAAAATGAATTAGTGTGTCGAGGGAATATTATGAATACACTATTTGGTCGACACTATGGTCTTTTGTATTTATTTATGATTGTTTAAAATTCACTTATGTGTATTTAATAAGAAGCTAAAGATGAAGATTTATTGATGTTCAAATAATATATGGCAGAAGTTGAAAAAACAGATTATTCATAGTGATAAAAGAGGATATTTATTTCCCGATGAATTTGACTGATTTTGTGAAAAATATGAAATTCTACATAAAAATAATTTCCCTCTAATACTCCCCAACAAAATGGTTTGACAGAAAGAAAAAATAGAACATGTACTAACACGAGTAACTATAAGATAATTTAATTAAAAATTGCAAGTTAATTTGTGAGGTTAGGCCCTTCTCACAACTTGTCATTTACATAATATAAATCCACCAATGAAAATACATGTTGATCATACGAAGAATGGAAGAATAAAAAACCTAACTTAAATTACATATGAGTGTAGGTTTGTTTAACTTTCCATAAAATTAATGACCCAAAAACTTTAAAAATTGATCCAAGAGGAATCAAAAGTGTTTTCATAGGTATGCATAAAATTCTAAGGCTCACTGGTTGTTGGACTTAAATTATAATGTTATAATTTAATCTAGAGATTTTTAATTTATTGAAATTCTTGTCTCGAACCAGATGCTATCCCTCGGTCATCAACTGACTTAAACCCTAGCTCACCAACCCATAATAAAATTAAAAAAATATGAAACACAATTTGGCCTTTTTGGTGGAAGGATATAAAATTAACATTCTTAATAAAAAAATACTCATCTCACCAAACGTATAAGGATATCCTAACACATTTAGTGAAACAATGGCTTCAAGAGATGTCGCTTTGCTAAAAATAAGCTACTAACGATGAGATGGATTCAATATTATCTACTCAAACTTGGTTTTTTATAGAATTACTAAAAGGATTACAACCAATTAGTATTACATGGATATTTAAAAGAAAATACATTACACATTGATACATTAAAACATTTAAGGCTAGATTTGTATACAAGGGATTTAAACAAACAAAATGGATAAACTATTTTGATATTTACACACATGTAGCTAGAATAACATTTATACAAGTATTAGTGGCAATTGCATCTACTTGTCATTTTCATGTGCATCAAATGGGTGTTCAAACTGCATTTATTAATTGTGACCTCGATGAAGAAGTATATATGGAATAACCTTTGTACTTTTTGCCTGAAAATAAAATATTGTTTGTAAGTTAATTAAGTCCCTTTATGGTTTGAAACAATCACCAAAATATTCAATAATAACAATGTTGATAACTGCATTTACTCTAGATTCACAAATGATTATGGTGTAACTATTTGTCTTTATATTAGGTGTATCTAAGACTAAGAAATATCGTACTTCACAATTTAAAACGAGAGATCCCAACGAAGTAAATATTGTCTTGGGATTTAAAGTTAAAAAAAAAAGGGGATTATGTATTATGTCAATATCATTAGATTGAATAAGTGATTTTCAAATTCAATCACTTGAAAATAAAATAAGTAAACTACTCCATGTGATTCTTGTGTAGAATTATTTGAAATCTCTGATGGAGCAGTTGCATAACTTTCGTATGCTAGTGCAATTGGAAGTTTAATGTATGCAATGCATTGTACAAGGCCAAATATCGCATTTGTGGTATGATAGATGTTAAGATACACTAATATAACCCAAGTGGTGCTTATTGGAAAACAATTGAGAAGATACTAAGTTACCTTAAGAGGACTATTGGATTAGGTTTATACAATGACCTTTCAGCACTACTTAAAGGATAATCACATACAAGTCGGATCACTAGCAAAATCGATAATAAATCCATGTGTTGGATGGATATTCACCTTAGCGGATGGAGTTGTATCTTAGGCATCCAAGAAACAATCTTTCATAACACATTTAATTCTCGAATCGGAGCTTATAGCATTAACAACACTAGCCAAAAAAGCAAAATGATTATTACATATAAAATTATGGCCAAAACATATGTCGTCTATTTTTCTAGTGTGATAGAGAAGCTACATTATCCATAGCATATAATAATATTTATAATGGAAAATCTAGGCACATTAGCTTGAAAAATGATATGTCAATTATTAATATAATTTATGTTAAAATATGTAATACCCTGGTTTTTATTTTAATTTAAATTAAATTATTTATGTGTCAAAATGACCTTTTAGGGACCATTAATAATTTTCGCGATGCTTGTGACCCGTACGTGTGTCATGTAATATGAAAATAGGTTGACACATTTATTTTCTTATTCAAAATAATTATTTTTCATATAAACAGATAGTAGAATGAGTTTAAAACACATTATTTTTAACTATTATTTAAATTATAGTGTGTGTAAATTAGTGTTATCCAAAAGTAATGTCAACGCGAAGAAATACATAAACGTGTCCGACGCACTCCACTACTAATTTCTAGTTGGATGAAATTTTAAATATTATAAAAATTGAATACCTGCCAAAAATCATATGCGAGTACCAAATACATTCAATCGTATAATTATCATGACTGTACCTACACAAAAGACTCCCTTTGTATTTTTCATTACTCACAATCGTCTCTCTCTCTCTAGAGAAAAAAAAAATTGCCCGAAAATCCCATTAACCCAATATACCTTACCCCGCAGTCTCCCTCTTCCCCAAACCTTCCATCGTCGGCTTCCTCTCCCCTTCCTCCACGCCTACCGGTTCCTTCCTCTTTCTTCTTTATTCTTTTTTGTTTTTGTTCAGTAACTTTTGCTACTATTAACTGAATGTATGTAGATTATATATATGGTATGGATATATGTACATATATATGGGTATATGAGCAGTTAGAGAAGCTCCGACCACTACCAACTTCCATGGTGGTGGCCGGAAGCAATAAAACCCAGTTTGGGTTAAATGTTTGGAGCTTTACTGCAAAAATTCATATGCCTGTATGTACGTGAATGTCAGCGTGTGTGTACGGATTAAACGCCCTGACCACCACCCATTTCCATGGTGGTGGACGGCGGCAGAGAAACCCCATATTGGGGGTGGTTTTTGTTCGACGCATGCTATAACTCGTTTTATTTATTTATTTTCTTTTATTTTTGTTGGTTATATATATATATATATATATAACCAACATATATATTCTCGTACCAGTTGATCGTGGATTACGTTGAATTATTGGTTTGGGTTATATTGTTGGAATTTCATTCAATTCCATCATAAATTCAGAGTTAGTAATTAGGTTTTGTTGGATTGTTGATTTTTGGTTGAATATTTATCCACGAACTCGATGACAATAAAAATGCCATAAAACGTACTCCCGAACACGTTTGAGTAATCGTAAATTTCTCTCAATGTGTGTTTGACTCGTTATCATTTTTCTTTTAAATATGTTTTAACGAAATACGACACCAAACGGCTCGGAATTACATCCTTCTAATCCGAGAAGCCGTTACACAATATTTTGATTTAAAATATGATTATACAAGACAATGTTGTGCTGTGCTGACTAATATTGGAAGTGGCATGACCACTGGTTTATTGTTTAAATAAGGAAGGAAGTTTTCGACTTTATTTTCATATTATTGTGTCACGAACATTAAGTTTATACTCCCCGTAACGATATTGACACTCGGATAATATACAATATGACCGACGGTAAATAGTAAACACTAACACGATATCGAATCATGACTAATATTTTAATCAATTTAATTAAGTAATTAATTTTTAACCAACTCGAAAAACTAATATTTTTGGAATTATCTACTAGGATAATACCCGAAAATAGGTCTTTACTTGGATTTTGTTAAAACAGTTCAACTGAATATTTGACGTGGATAATATTATAATAAAATATTATATTGTTGTTTATTCAATTTATTTAAACAAATCTATTTAAAGAATATTTTTCCACAAAATGATATTATTCAAAAATCGAGTTACCACACAAACATTATTCACGAAATTCAGAATGTTACTTATTCCGTCAACGGATTAGAGAAAGTTTGTTATAGCACTAAACGTACTTACGAAACGGAATTTATATATTAAATTCTTTTTATATCATGAGCATTATTTTGTATTATCTAAACACCGTAAGTTGTCATAAACCTAAACCACTCTTCCCAAACATCGATGTACCCACTTTCATTTAAACCCTCGAGCCAATAACTACAGGAACTGGAATGCAACAATGAAAAGCTCGTAAACACCGATAGGTGATTCTATTTTACTACTATACTTTGAACTTATGTCTTTGACATTCCTGCTTGTTATATCACTATGTGATAACCTTGGACTCGTATTCTCATTTTTAAACTTTTTGATAGTTCAACCGTACCATGAATATTGATTCAATCTTTTATCTGATTAAAGTCAAGCCAACCCAATCCTGATAACCTAATTGATTTCAGTAAATTATCCGGAGTGCAGTACACCACTGTATCCTGTTGGACAATGATTTAAACTGTTTGACCATATTGCAGTATACCCTTCATATTATCAAACTTGGTTTTAATTATCCGATTTGCAGTATAGCCTGCCATTTTTATCAACAAAACCTTTAGCAATATACTGTATAATCCAGGGATTAGACCCAGTAAACCCCCGATAAATCTAATTTGCATGAAGGACTCAAATTTTGAGTGCCATGTAGTTATATTTGCTCTATGTACGAGTGTTGCTTTAGCTAAGTGTGCCTATTTATTATTCCCCAATTATTTGGGATTGCCTGTTCAAGTGCGTTTTATGCCTTGAGCGATATTATAACGGTATGACTACACATTTACATCCCCTATGGACGATAATTTACGGGTTATCGTATTATAGTCTGAACCATATTTATAAGTCGATAAACACCATATCCGATTATAATCACCATACAGTTTTTTCAGTATCACTAACTTCAGTATACCCCTGTTTAGTTCGATTGATATTTCACTTTGCTGCAGATTGCCATACACTGTTTTATATTTCAAGCATTTCAAACCCAAATATGTTATTTAAACAAATTCCCATATTTACATTGTTATAGAACTAGAATTATCTACCGGACAAAGTTTTCCTTATTCCTTATTTTTCAGTTATCTTACACAGGTACCAATAGGTCGTGATGAATAGTTCAGAGATCAGTTGATACATAGAGACAAGGGAAGGTCATATAAGAAGAAAAGGTGCCTAGTTAGCAAGAGAAATACTTGTGTGGTGTTCCTAGATTTCAGTTGTAACACATTTGAGAATCAATAAATGCCTCAGTTACTTCAGTATTCAAATTTATTTATGATTCATCAGTTATCAAATTAATCCTCACCCTCGGATAACCGAGATGTGACAGTTGGAATTTGAGCTCAACCAGGTTAAGTAGCATATGCGGGACATTAGTTGAGCATTAGTATCAAGTGAGTGATTTAAATCGTAAGGATTGTGAGAATAAGATGTTTAGACTTGAGTAAGGAAATTGATCTCGACATTATATGTGAAATACCAGGATCTTAGTTAGGAAAATTTTTGGAGGATATAAAGAATAATGGATATTCATACGCTATGTGTTTAGGGATTGCGAGAATAAGTTCTTAAACTACGATTTGGAGATATGTGATTTGTTTCGATATTAAATGGTACGTGATCGGACGAATCATTAAGAATTTTGGGATTGTCAACGATGTGATTGAGGATTTAGAAATCTTAGGACGGGATTGTATGCACTATACTCCATAAGTCTGTATGTACCACACTGTTCTTTTGACTACATTATTCAATTGATTCTCCCTTTGAAAATGATTTACTTCATTTGGAATTCTAAAAACTTTCATCTTTGAAAGTTATTTCACTTCTCTGTTGAACTTTATTACCAGCTTCAAAATTGCATTATTGTTATACTGTATACTATCCCACTAGATTACGAGAAGATACTTATGTTAAAATGGTACTTGTTCAGGAATAGATAAGTAACTATTTAGAAAGTTTGTTAGTGAATATTGGGAGTTTTTTAGAAGAAAGTTAAAGGCATTAAAAATATTACGATTGACTATTCTACTCTTTAGAATGTAACGATATTATTTATTGGATGATTATAATTTTCCCGAATCCTACATAATTTGATTATACATTCTGATTATTTAATCAATACTACATGCCTCATAGCCACTATTAATTATTTTCGCAGTTTACTGTGATTTGGGATAATACTGAAAATTTTATCACCAGAAATACCACGATCTCAGTAGCGAAATATAATCCTTATCCTAAACAATAAGCCTAATTGTACTTAAATGAAAGCTTACTTCATACCCCTACATGACTTGGATATCCCAAATGTATTTGTCTTATAAACCATTTTCCAAAAGTAACCTTAACATGGAACCCGTTTTTTTTTTATTGGACAATATAGCTTTTCACCGCCGGTAGGTAAATGATACAATTAATAGCTTTCCTTGATTTTCTACAGTTTGGAAAAAAATGAATAAACCACGTGAATGTTAACCACCCCGTGTAAATAACTTTGGCATAAATTATCAAGACAACTTAAGCTTTACATGAAATAGTAGTTGTTTACTTTAATCAACTAGAGTTTTGCATTATCTGAAATCCTTAGTCCTAGATTACACGTTCCGTTTCTTATTAAGTTATTGTGAATTATCAGAAAACAATTACGCATTAATAGTAATCTTTATAGATCATTACTTGAACCTTATACTTTAGCTATACAGATTCTATAACTAAATCTAACAAGTTACATACGACAATATGTATTCCTATTATGTTACGATAAACTTTACATTAACCGACTCCTTATTCAGTATAGTTCAATTACTTGCAACGTATGTACGATCCTTAAACAGATAGTTGAATTAATGACTCATTTTAATTTAGAACTCTTTTCTATAAATATTTACCAGGTATCCCAGGATGATCATACAAATATAGTACCCTTAGGACATTTTTGAATTCGAACGCACTAACGCATTAGGAATAAACACCAATTAAACTCTTTTAGCATCTGAAATTATTACCGGTTTCATTATTCGTATGTATTGTAATTATCCAGATTAAGATAATCATCGATTCAGAACCCATTTTTTTTTTACTAAACTGCACTTTTTATTATTTTAGAAAAATAAGGAGACAAAGCATCTCCAAAATATAAATATTAACCAAAACAAACATGACTTGAAAGAAAATTTGGGAATTTATACTTCTTCCCATTACAGATAATTACTTGCAAACTCAGATAGAAGCTAGGCCTAATTTATTCAGCTTTAAGCAACCCATGAGACTGTTGGGGATAGTGGAGTGGACTTGGAAATTTGAAGTGGAATTTAATGAAGAGGCAAGTTTTGCTAAGCAATCTGCAGCTGAATTACCTTGTCTCCAAATGTGACTGATTTGATGGAGATTTTGAGATATTTCAGACTGAATATCTTGGATAATATTGAGGATACATCATGGAGGATTTCATTTACCTTGGATCATGGAAACAAGATCTTTAGAATCTGATTCTATGCACAATTTACTCAGAGATCTAGATGAACATAGCTGAATACCATGAAGCATTCCTTGAGTTTCAGAATGAAGGCTATTAGTAGACTGAGTATGAATGGAAAAAGATTCTAGAAAATCTCCCTTATGATCTCTTATCACACCTCCAATGCCACTATATTTTTTATTCACATAGAAGGAACCATCCACATTTAATTTTAGGAAGTCAATTTTTGTTTTGGTCCATTTAACTGCTATGAGGATTGGGGACTAATGAACAAAATTCAACTTGAAAGTGTCTGCTAAGAAGAAATCTGACTTGAGGGGGACATTTAGGAATGTTACAGAGCTAGCACTGATCTTAGTAAACTCTATAATATTGGAGATGATGGATAATTCTTGGGATCTAGAATTTTAAAAACAAGATTATTTATAGCCTTCCAAGGTTCCCATAAAATGAATTTGGGCAAGTTTGAAAAGAGGAACTGCAAGAAATCTCTTTTAGGTTTAATAAGCCACTAAGAAATGAGCATGGATTTGCAGGAATTGAAGTTGATCTTGCAAGAAAGCATTTGACCAGTGAAACACCATATATTATGAGAGGTTTGGCATGCGAGGAGACAATGATTGATAGATTCTTCATCAGCTTTGCACATTCTGCCTTGAGAAACAAATTTCATACCTCCTTTATGGAGCTGGAGATAAAATGGAATGACATGATTCAGGAGTTTCCAAATAAATACTAAAATTTTGATGGGACATTGAGGATTCCATATCATTTTCCAACTCACAGAAGTGGGATTATTATTTCTCAAGGCCTCATAAGCTGATTTGTAATTGAATTCACCAGATGTAGATGGGGACCATATTAGTTTGTCTTTGACATTCACAATGAGATTCTCTGCTTTATTTTTTATGAATCTAATTCTTTTAATGGAAGTTTAACCAGTATAACCTGAAAACAGTTTAGTTTTGTATTTGGAATGCATAAAAACTAACCAGAGACTAGATTTCTTCCTGAGGTTTCAGTACAGTCTAGCACTACTGGTGTCAATTACATCATTAAATTTCATAATGCTAAGACCTTATTCATATATAGGAGTGCTTATATTCTCCCATTTGAGCCATTGGAATTTTATATCTTCTAGATTACTCCCACTTTAAAAGAATTTTGCAAGCAATTTGTTGATTTTGTTAGTAATCAGCTTGGGGGGGATTTAAAGCTGAAAGTGTGTAGAATGGGATTGAAGATAGAACATGCCTGGTGAGAATGAGTCTTCCACCTTGATATAGGAACCTTGATTTCCACCCATAAATCTTGGATCTAATATTCTCAATGAGATCTGCAACATAGGTTGATTTTCTTCTACCTTTAAATAATGGGCAGCCTAGATATTTAATGGGAAGATGTTTGAATGAAAGACCAATCATATCTGCAATGGAATGGCTTTTAGAGATAGCTTGAGGGCCTGCCATTGAGAAGTTACTCTTGGACTTGTTGATTAATTGACCTGAAAAAGATTCATATTCTCATAGAAACTTGTTAAATCTATAAATGCTTTTTTTTCCACCATTCATAAAGATTATGATGTCATTAGCAAGACTAATATGAGAGATAAGTTTACTATTATATGGATGACTATAAGGAGTAATGGCATTAGAGCTCATGAGATGATCTAGCCCCCTACTTAGCACTTCAACAGCAATGATGAATAAATATGGAAATAAGGGATCTTCTTGTCTCAAGCCTCTGGTAGATTTGAAAAAACCTCCTGGAATGCCATTTACAAGAATTGAGAACTAGTTATTTGAGATTAGTCTCCAGATTTGGTCCATGAAAGATTTACAAATTTTTTTTTTCTCAAAACTATAGTCAAGAACCACCATGAAACCCTATCATAGGCTTTTCCAAGTCAAGCTTCACAATAATGCTTGAACCATGGACTTTTTTCCCAGATCATTGCATAATTCTTGGGCTAAAAGAAAATTATCCAAGATACTCCTTCCTTTAATGAAATCACTTTGGTTTGCAGAAATGATAGATGGGAGAATATGGCTCAGTCGAGAATTAACAATCTTGGTAATTATTTTCATGGAGAAATTACATAGTCTTATAGGCCTATATTGAGAACAAGAAGAATACTGGGGAATTTTAGGAATAAGAATGATGTTGGTACCATACAAACTAATAGGGATTTTAGCACCTGCAAAGACGTTTTTTATGGAAGAAATGAGGTATGAGCTGATGATTTTCCAAAAATGGATATAGAAGAAACCACTATAGCCATCTGTGCCTCAAGCACTCTCAGAGTTTAAATCTTTAATTGTTTGTAAGATCTCTTCTTCATTTGGAGTTTCAGAGAGAAAGCTATTAGAAGAGGTTGAGACGAGGATTGGGATGTGAAGAGTGAAGATTGGTGGGAAAAAGTTTTAGAAGTTAGAAGGTTTTTGAAATGGTTGATAAATTTCTCATGGATGTCTTTTGGATCTTCAATCCACGCATTGTTATCATCCTTAATTTTGTGGATGAGAAGGTTATTGTGTTTGGCTTTAAAAACTGAGCGGAAGAATTTTGTATTGGAATCACCATCTTTGAACCATTTCAGGTTTGATTTTATTCTCCACAAGTCTTCCTCAATCTTTAAAGCTTTATTCAGATCAGCTTTGGCCAATTGTATAGCTAACTTTTTGGCATTGGAAGGAGATTCTTCAAAGGATATTTCCGTTGCTAGGAGATAGTCTTCCAGGTCTTAAACATTTTGGGAAATGTTTTTGAAACAAGAGGAATTCCACTGCTTTAAAATAATTTTGAGTCTTTTGAGCTTTTTGGCAAAAAGCTCCATAGGAGGGGCCTGCAAAGGCATAGACCAAGATGTTGAAATGATTATCTCAATGTTTTTATGGAAGCACCAAGCATAAAGGAGTTTAAAGAATTTTGGACTGAAGTCCAATTGGGATTTGATAGAGAATAAAAGAGGGGAGTGATCAGAACAGTTTTTGGAAAGGTGTTGAATAGAATTGTGAGGAAAATTTGATTTTTGAGAAGCATTTGAAAGGCCTCTATCGAGTCTAGCACATTTAGAAGCCTCTTCTGATCTAAAGTTTAACCAAGTATATTTTGATCCTCGATACCCAAGGTCAGATAAAGCTGCAGAAGCAATGAAATCTTGAACTGCATTATTTTTTTTTCACTTCCCCCAATCTTTTCCATTTAATCAGAAACAACATTAAAATCACCTGTGATGAGGTGAGGAAAGTGGCCATACTGATTACACAACTGCTCAAGATCTGCCCAAGGAGGAATTCTTCCCACTCTTGTGCATTTGGCATAAAATGATAGAGATAATAACTGGTTCTTTGAAATGGGGGTGCTCAATTTTGACAAAATGGAATTGATCATGGTCATAGACAAGAGAAACTTTAAGACCAAACTTCCATAAGAACCAAATTTTACCTGAAGAATTGCATAGGCTTTCCTCAAAATTCAATTTGAATTGATGAGATTGGATAGAGTCTTTATCTACCTTTGGTTCAATCCGAGAAATAACAGGAAGTTTATAGGATTTGGATAGTTTCTTGATTCTTCTTTTTGTAGAGGTGTTAGATATACCTCTTGCATTCTAGCAAATGAAGTTTAACATAGAGAATAAGAGGTGGGTTTTTTTGAGGATTTCTTTGCTTCAGATCTGGTCAGTCTTTTGAAGAGAGGGTCTTGTACTTTGGGACAGGATTTTTAATTTGTGTGGTGAGGATTGGGTGGATTATTTTATTTTATTTTGGGGGGGGGGGAGTATTAAACCTTCTGCCAAATCTTATCATAAGAGGATGCAAAGATGCTGAGTTCTTTATAAATAGCTGGAAATTCAACCTTATCTTCTGAGTCTGGCCAGTAGTTTTTGTGCTTTGCAATATGTTTCTCATTTTTTGGGAAAACATTAGCCTTAGTAGGTAAGTTTAAGTGTTCCATTACCATGGCATCAATTGTACTGATTTCACAGTAATGCAAGGTTTCTTGGAGACTATCTTTTGGAGGAATGGGATTGTTGGGAGGACAAGAGTTTGTGGGGTTGCATGAAGTAGGTTGGGTAGGAGATGGATCATTGCTCGTGATGTTATCCTTTTCACAGAGAATGATTGCTACTTCTTGAGGAGGGTTTTTCTGTTTAACTTGCCCTGAGGAGTTTTGGTTCACATTGTTTGATTGAAGAGTTGGTTTGGTATTTGTTGGAGGTCTTGTCGTAGGTTTCTTTCCAAGGTTCTTGAACATACAAGTATCAATGGAGTGACCCTTTTTCATGCAATGTATACAAAATTGAGGGACATTTTCATAACATACTTCTTATCGAAAACCTATATTACCACAACCAATCCAAATGCGCTCAGGATTGTCATTAAACAGATTGAGTTCAATGCAGATTCTAGCCATGATTGGACGATTAATTACTTCCGTTGAGGCATCCATCTTGAGAGGCTTCCCAATCAATTGGGCAATTGAGAATAAGGAGGATGAGGAAACGGATGAAAATGGAAGGTTTTCTAGGGTCTCCATGCAAACCCTAGTGTCGCAAGGGAGAGAGATTTTTTTTTTCTACAGGTTATTCAGACCCCGTTACATTTACCTATGTTTACAATATTATCATTGTCTCAAATTCTCAATTATCTAGTTAACATCATCTAAGAGTATTTTTTTTTAAATTTCATATTTGTGTTACATTTAAGATAGATATAGGAGACCCTAATCTTGTGATATATGATTATAATACCAAGTAACTTAAGGTCACCCGAGTTTAGAATACGTCTTCACCCCTACTTGAGTTGGAAACAGAAATGCCTAATGGACTTTAGAAAGGATACAACTCAAGTTAGACTATCATTTAGAAAGATAATCGTTGCATCCGACACCTTATACCATAACCTTACTAGGAAACTTAACTATTTGATCATATAGAATGATGTTGCTACCAAAGAACGATATGGCCTTTAGCGAACCCCGCATTTTTTCCAAATGTCACCAGTATCGTTCCCTATCTGAATTCGAGAAAGAAAACCTTAGAATGACAGTCTTCGATATCCATTTTTGATGAAACACAAATCGAATTAAAAACCAAGAATTATCCTATGATAGGGAAACAGACCTATAATTTAGAAATATATTACATGTCCCTGATCAATATCACCAGAAGTCCGCTATTCTAGAATCAAGATCTACACGAGGAACTTAAGAACATATCACACAAAGAAGGAATATCAGTAATGCCGATATAAGAATGATATTAAGAATTTTTCAAGAAAATATCATAATTATCACCAAGTACAAATAAGGCACTAATATTTCTATGAATTCCTTTTAAGTCATTCGGATCCCGAAATGGAAATAGGATCTCGTCACAACGAATTTTATTATTTAAATGTTTCATATGTCTCAAGGATACAAGTTAACCTCGTCAATTTTACCTTTTGGTTCTAAGAAGAACTAGTTGATTATTTTCCCGATAAAGAAATTTATAGTAATTGGATTAACTTGAACAAATCCAGTAGCTCATGTCATAGTGTCACCAACATATTTAGAAATTCAAAATTACATTAAATTTTGGGATCAGTACGTACTCTTTTAGAATGTACCTACCACGCCAACTGAATGAGCTTAGACGAAACCTCACCAGGATTTAATAGTATTTTACCTTGATTATATGACCCAGTTCTAGTAAGCCCAAGTATTAAGATACGTTAGCATATATATTAATTGAGAGCAATTCATACTTATAATCATATTCCCAAAACTAGTATCTTTATACTATAGTGCATAGATGATAGTGACTTCGTTTACATTGTTGTAAGGACTAGGTGTAAAGAAACTATTTTCATCCTCAATAGTACACCTTAGATTATGGAAACTCCGTGCATCCAAGCAAATCAAAATTTTCAATTTTATACGATATCCCCGATATACCTTAAAGAATCATTTTGTCTGGCATGAATACGGAAGATCTCATGAGGGTAATTCTACAATGTTAGACACCATACCGTAGTAACTTTTAGTAAATTTATGAAAATCGAGAACTAGTCAAATCAATGGACCTATTTAAAATAATAGACACTCGTCAGACGCTGCCTGTGGTAACTTTATAAGAATCAAATTCTATAGATAGTTTAAACCGACATTAAGAAAGTTAAGTATACATTACGTCAAGATCCCAGATAGGTTCTTCTTTAGTATGTGAAACTTTAAATAAACGCTCTCAGAATTACAAAGCATCGTAGATTAAAATTCTTATAATAGCCTTGGTATTTAGATTAAACAAAATATTCGATCTAGTAATCGTAATCAAGATTTTATCATCGCATTTTGCCTATATTTCCCATAATCAATGAAGCTTGAAATCATTAGAAGTTTTAAGTCATTGTTAGCATAATTCTAAATTAATATCTTTCAACTTCAAGGACAATTGCCCTTGTAATCTATTTACTTTTACCACATGACACCTAGAATAAATCAACTTTGAACCAAAACTTGGCAAAGTAGTCGAGAAAATCTTTATTTAAGAATTACCAGTTCTGATTGTAAAAAATGAAGGTTAAAACATTTTGAATTGGTCAAATGGCTATTAAGAATACATATCATTAAACTAGAATACGAGACTTCTTTTGATTAATCACGAGGATCCTAAAAACATGATTTACAGTTTAGTTAACATCAACTTCGTGTGGATCAAATTTGGAAAGTCAACCTTTAAACTCTCAAATGTAAAACTGTTGAATCTTAATCTATATTTCTAAATACCTATCATGAGAATAGCTAGACATTATTGTTATTACGAGATCCATGATTCAATCTATAGTATCCTCTTAACTATATCCATTAGTATAGTATGACGAAATGCATTGTATGAAACAAACTTGAGACCCTATACGAACCATGTTACCAAAAATCCTTGTTTCGATGCACGATACTTGTAAAGCTTGTAAAAATGCCTATTAATTATCTCAAACCTCTTTTCATTTGTATTCCTGAACGTGTCGTTTTCCTTTATATGAGTATGCTATATACCCTAGATGATGTACAAACTATTAAATTCTGAAATTTCAGGATATTAGAATTTCGAGGACGATTTTTTTTAGGTGGGTAGATTGTAATACCCTGGTTTTTACTTTAATTTAAATTAAATTACTTATGTGTCAAAATGACCTTTCACGGACCATTAATAATTTTCGCAGCGCTTGTGACCTGTACGTATGTCATGTAACACGAAAATAGGTCGACAGATTTATTTGCGTATTCAAAATAATTATTTTTCATATAAACAGATGATAAAATGAGTCAAAATATATTATTTTTAATTATTATTTAAATTATAGTGTTTGTAAATTAAAGTTATCCAAAAACAATGTCAATGAGAAAAAAAATACAGAAACACGTCCAACGCATTCCACTACTAATTTATAATTGGATGAAATTTTAAATATTATAAAAATTTAATACGCACTAAGAATCATATGCCAGTACCAAATAGACTCACTTGTATAATTATCCTACGTGGACTGTAGCTACACTAAAGACTATAAATAGGGGCCAACCTTTTGTATTTTTCATTCCTCACAACAATTGTCTCTCTCTAGTAGGGGTGTTCACGGGTCGGTTCGGGTCGGTTTTGGACCATAGTTCAAACCGAACCGATCGGTTCGGTTTTGGAAAAGGTCAGACCGAAACCGAACCGACTATGAAAAAACCCGTCGATTTTGGTTCACGGCGGTTTCGGTTCGGTTCGGTTTCGGGTCGGTTTTCGACGGTTTCATGTTTGGGTTGGGTTTTTTAAGGGCGGTTTTCGGTTTGGGTCAGTTTTTAAAGGTGGGTAATGGTTTTTGGATATAAAAATATAAGTTATTTAGGTTTTTTTTAATATATATATTGGTTTCGGGTCGGTTCGGTTTGAGTCGGTTTTTCCCACGTATAAACCGACAACCGAACCGACATGGTCAATTTTTTATATCCGTAAACCGTAGGCCGAACCGGGCTAAAAAAAACCGACGGTTTCGATTCGGTTCGGATCGGTTTTCGGGTCGGGCGGTTTTTTTGAACACCCCTACTCTCTAGAGAAAAAAAACTCTGCCCCAATATCCCATTAACCCAATATACCTTACCCCATCGTCTCCCTCGTCCCCCAACCGTCCACCGACAGCTTCCTCTCCCCTTCCTCCATGCCGACTAGCTCCTTCCTCTTTATTCTTCATTTTTGTTGTTGTTGTTGTTGTTCAGTTACTTTTGCTACCGTTAAATGAATTTATGTAGATTATATATATGGATGTAAGGATATATATGTACGTAAATATGGGTATATGAGAAGTAAGAGAATCTCCGACCACTACCCAATTCCATGGTGGTGGCCGGGAGCAAAAAAACCCACTTTGGGTGAAATGTTTTGAGTTTTACTGCAAAAATTCATATGCCTGTATGTACGTGAATGTCAGCGTGTGTGTACGGAGTAAACGCCCTGACCACCGCCCATTTCCATGGTGGTGGACGACGGTCGAGAAACCCCATTTTTTGGGGGGGGGTGTTTGTTCGACACCTGCTATAACATGTTTTTTTTCTTATATTTATTTTATTTTATTTTTATTGGCTACATATATGTATCTATATACGTAAATGCATATATATGTTCATACCAGTTGATCGTGGATTACGTTGAATTATTGGTTATGGGTATATTGCTGGAATTTCATTTAGGTCCATCACGAATTCGGAATTGGTAATTAGGTTTTGTTGGATTGTTGATTTTTGGTTGAATATTTATCCACGAACTCGGTGACATATACAAATGCCATAAAAACAAACTCCCGAACACGTCCAAGTAATCGCAAATTTCTCTTAATGTGTATTCAACTCGTTATCATTTTTCTTTTAAATATGTTTTAACGAAATACGACACCAAACATCTCGAAATTATGTCATTATAATCCGAGACGCTATTACGAGCTATTTTATTTAAAATATGATTATACATGTGTTGGAGAATTTGTTGTGTTGACTAATATTGGAAGTGGCATGACCACTGATTTATTGTCCAAATAAGGAAGGGAGTTTTCAACTTTATTTTAATATTATTGTGTCACGAACATTAAGTTTATACTCACCGTAACGATATTAGCACTCAGATAATATACAATATGACCGATGACAAATAGTAAACACTAACACGATATCGGATCAGGTCTAATATTTTAATCAATTTAATTAAGTAATTAATTTTGAACCAACTCGGAAAATTAATATTTTTGGAATTATCTATCAGTATATTACCCGAAAACAGGTCTTTAATTGGATATTTTGTTAAAATAGTTCAACTGAATATTTGACCCGGATAATATTTTAATAAAATATTATATTGTTGTTTATTTAATTTATTTAAACAAATCTATATAAAGAATATTTTTCCACAAAATGATATTATTCTAAAATCGAGTTACCACATAAACTTTATTTACAAAATTCAGAATGCTACTTATTCTGTCAATGGATTATAGAAAGTTTGTTATAGCACTAAACATACTTATGAAACGAAATTTATATATTAAATTCTTTTTATATCATAAGCATTATTTTGTATTATCCGAACACCGTAAGTTGTCATAAACCCAACCATTCTTCCCAAACATCAATATACCCACTTTCATTTAAACCCTCGAGCCAATAACTACGGGAACTGGAATGCAACAATGAAAAGCTCGTAAACACCGGTAGGTGATTCTATTTTACTACTATACTTTGAACTTATGTCTTTGACATTACTGCTTGTTATATCACTATGTGATAACCTTGGACTCGATTCTCATTTATGAACTTTTTGATAACTCAACTGTACCGTGAATATTGATTCAATCTTTTATCTGAGTAAAGTCAAGCCAACCCAACCCTGACAACCTAATTGATTTCAGTAAATTATCTAGAGTGCAGTACACCACTGTATCCTGTTGGACAATGATTTAAACTGTTTCACCATATTGCAGTATACCCTGCATATTATTAAACTTGGTTTTAATTATCTGATTTGCAGTATGGCCTGCCATTTTATCAATAAAACCTTTATTAGCATATTGTACAATCCAGGGATTTGACCCAGTAAACCCCCGATAAATCTAATTTGCCTGAAGGACTCAGATGTTGAGTCCCTTGTTGTTACATTTGCTATACGTACGAGTGTTGCTTTAGCTAAGTGTGCCTATTTATTACCCCAGTTATTTGGGATTGCCTGTTCAAGTGGGTTTTATGCCTTGAGCGATAATATAACGGTAAGACAACACATTTGCAGCCCCTATGGACGATAATTTATGGGTTATCGTATTATAGTCTGAACCTTATTTATAAGTCGATAAACACCATATCCGGTTATAATCACCATAGAGTTTTTTCATTATCACTAACTTCAGTATACCCCTGTTTAGTTCGGTTGATATTTCATGTTGCTGCAGATTGCCATATACTGTTTTATATTTCAAAAATTTCAAACCCAGATATGCTATTTAAACAGATTCCCATATGTACATTGTTATAGAACTAGAATTATCTACCAGGCAAAGTTTTTCTTATTCCTTATTTTTTCAGTTATATTACAGAGGTACTAATAGACCATGATGAATAGTTATGAGATCAGTTGATACATAGAGACAAGGAAAGGTCATATCAGAAGAAAAGGAACCTAGTTAGCATGAAAAATACTTTTGTATTGTTCCTAAATTTTAGTTGTAACACATTTGAGAATCCATAAATGCCCCAGTTACTTCACTATTCAGATTTATTTATGATTCAACAATTATCAGATTAACCCTTACCTTCGGATAACCGGGATGTGATAAAATAAATAAGAATTTATCAATTCCTCTTACTAAAGGTCTCTTAAGGAATTTGGTAAATGATACATTTAGGGGAATGAGACTGAAACCCTTTTAAAACATCACCAATAATGGCAACCCAACTTTGTAGTTGCACCACCATTATTCCAAAGTTTAATGGGTAAGAAAAAATTACTGAAAAGTGATTGTTTGTGCACTGAAATTAATTTAGTATCCCTTATAAAATGTTCAATACAGATTGATATGTTGTGATAATGAGTTCAACTCTTAATAATGTCCATTGTTTACAGTAACAAGAATATGTAAGTGAACTTCACCTATGTGAACATAAGAAGTGGTGTCACTTATAGCAAGATTTTGTGTTTACTTTTATAAATGTTCGTGAGACCAAAATAGAACACACTACCATAATGGTGCTAAAATATAATGAACACGTTGTAGAAATTGAAAGATCCCATACATGATGTATTTCTAGTCCTAAATAACACTTTAAGATATATTCACTAATTGAAGGTTTAAATCTATATATACATTATTGTATGCATAAGCATACCACTAGAAGAAACTGCATTAGTATTACAATCTAGTGGGGGTTATAATATTAATTAGATTAGTTTTACATTAGAGATTGGAATGTGAAAATCCAAGTGGTAGAACATGTGTAATGCCTCGTATTTTTATAATTATTTAATTGTTTTATAATTATTAATTTAATTTGGAGAAATTAAATTGGATTTTGATAAATATTACCTAGTGAGATAAATGATTAATATTTATTATTAGAATTATTTACTTGTGTGCAGGAAGTAAATAGATATGTTATTTATTATATGTCGTGTATGAGTGAAAATGATAGTTTATTATTATATGTCGATAGTGTGTCACATCAACGGATAGATATATTTACGAGCGAAGCGTACGGTACACACGTGTCGGGATCAATTAATGAGATGTCAGCACATTTGGCGTTGTGTGACTCGGATGACCTTTTAGAGTGCACGGGTGATCCGAGAAGGGTCAAAATAGTCCCAAATAGGTACCCAGGTGTTATGTTTGGGTTCCGGAGACTTTTAAGACATAGCAGGACCCGCGTAGGGTATGATGCACTTTTTATCCCTAGGGTTAAACGGGATTAGAGTGAATTAAGGAGGCATTTAAAGGCATGGAATGTGGATGGGAGTCCACCTTTGACATTATGCACAATTTAGACTGAGAGATAGCTCAAGATAAGAGAAAAAAGAGGAAAAGGAAGAGAAACGCTCGGAGAAGATAAGAGAAAAGAGGACTCATCCCTGAATTCAATCCATCATTAATGTAGAGAACTTTGAATCTAAATTCACAAAGGCAATTAGTTACTTGCTTTAAATTTCACGTTCATATAATTGATCACTTTCATACTTAATTAACATAAAAATCTAAGATTTAAAGATGAAGGGTTGAAACTTTGACTTAATTGATTAAGAAATGTAGGTTGAGATTAATATCTTATTTAAATTGATTATTAGTTGATGCTAATCATATAGGAATTTTGAAATTAATTCTACATTTATAATGACGAGCATGTAAAACTTTGATAGGAAGGTTGAACAAATGAAAATCAAACTGGAAAAAATTATGAGATCAATAGGATTGATGTTTGATTTGTAATCCTAAGATTTTGATAAAGGATTAAGGGTTAATTATATGTTATAGTGCTTCTATAACATTAGTATAATGGTGCATGAGGTCAATTTTATGTTTGGGGTGGTTTGGGACCTCCATCGGAGGGTTTGGAGAAGAAAAACGAGAGGAAGAAGATGACAAGCAACCTAGTAAATCGAACCTCTTCGCTTGGGGAGTGAACCGATTTGCTTAACTGAAATGGTTCGGTTTGCTGACATGCCCATTTTTTTTTCATGTGTTGTTTTTCCCCATTAGAGCTTGGGAAATAATCGTAGGGGCTTCCGGGGTATCGTGGGATTATTGGGTAATGCTTTACAGGGTTTGGCATGGTTGATAGGCCAATGAATATATGAGCTCATATGAAGAGAACTGAGAATTCAAATGAGTGAATATTTAATTGGGAAGTTGGTTCGAACTTCAGGATTGGGAGACTAGTACGCTGTGGGATATGCATACGAGCTCGGTACTTTGTATATATACATATTAGAGCGACGTGTATATATATGTATGTGTGCATGATACTTGTTTATATTGAACATAACTACACAATAGTGCTATCATTAGGAGGTTGCACATAGTGGGTAGTCTACCTTGGCATTCATCAACAAGTGTCGAATTGATTCCCCTGGTCATAGTACTATTGCATGACCACTATTCATGTGAGAGGATATGTGTTGGTTTGGAGACCGGTTGGGTGAGATGTAGCATGGTCGAGACCCCCGTACGTATGTTTATAATCGCCTTCGTTGTATGTGTTTGTGTTTGGGTTCGGTGTTGAGATTTCGACCCGGTGGCTCAGTGTGGTGCGCGATGCCTGAAGACGCATAGCACACGAGAGATGTATCTGCGAGGTCCATGCTCTAGGGATACAGTTATACATATGTAGCGAGTGATATATATGTAAGTTATACGATATTGTGTGTGTGTGTGTGTGTGTGTGTGTGTATAGCACGAGCGTAACCCTGTTATATTTATTATTACGTGAATATTTATTTATAGAAAGTGTGTCACTACATTATTGTTTATGAACGTATACTTGGTGAAGGAAGTAATACTTAGCTAACAAGGAGTATTAGCGAGATTGGGCTTAAGTGGTAATTATATGCCCTAGTTAGCTTGGGTAGTTTAATTAGAAAAATAAATGAACACGTTAGGTGTGCAATGTAGTTGAGATGTGAGGTTTCATCTCATGTGAGTGCAACCGGTTAATTTTGAAAGTAATACACTAAACGTTTCATCAACTTGAAACAATTAACTACTTGCAAAATATTTTCAAACTTTTCGGGCTTTGACCCGTGGACAAATTATTTATCTTGTTTTCTTTTTAAACCCCAGGTGTGCAGCTGCAATAACCATGACCACTGAGATAGATCCGTTATTGCCATTGCAATAGTTTGGGACACTACATGATTGATTTAAACTTCTCAGCTCATTCTATTTAGATAGTATCTTTATCATTCCATTTTTCATTTTGGGCGTGTTTCCCGTAATTAGTTAAGAGTTTATTTTATGTTTGAGATATACTATTTCAGTATTTCATTTATCATTTTGATTTAGTTCAATTATTACTATTTGGTAACCGATAGTTTTTTCGATTCACTTTTATTATTTATTTATGCATGGTGATTTATCAATTCCTCTCGATGTATGGTTTTATTCATATTATTTCATATTATTTTATTGCAACAATGATGCTGAGAATGAGACAATATTGAGATTTCAATTTTATTTTAGTATAGGATTGGCCACCCGGTATTAGAATAAGTGGGTTGTCATGATTGGTATCAGAGCATCAGGTTCGAGTATCCTTGGGATTTGTGCAAACTTACTACATTGTCAGGCATTGCGTTTCTTTGATATAGAGCTCGATATTTAGTATTGTTGTTTCATATTGCGCATTTACATTCTTCTGCTATTATTTATGATTGAAGTGAATCTCGTACAATTTTTGTTTGGTTTTCAATGCCAAATGTCAGGAGAGGTAGACCAGCACGTGCCACTAGGAGGGTCGTAGAGGAGGAGGCTCAATCAGAGCACCAGGCCCCTAAGGGGACTGTGACCGCAACAGAGGTCACAGTTATTGCCGCACAGGCGGTTAATGCCGCAATGACCACCCCAACATAATATTTTCCCCACGCACAGCTATAACCATAGCCGCCAGTAGCAACACCAATTCAGGCTCACCCAGTGCCGTCAGTTTGGGAGGGAGTCAGAGAGGCCTCCAGAATGGCTATCCGCCAGAGTTCCAGGGGAGTGCGGTTGTAGTTGCAGCTAGCCAACGGAAGAAGGATATCCAGAGGCATTTGCACATGGTTGAGTGCACCGACAATCAACAGTAGGTACTAGTTACGTTCAAGCTATTCGGGGTAGCTCTTTAGTGGTGGGATTAGGTTATCACGTCGAATAAGAGATATACTAGGACAATCCAGGGGTTTGGGTGCGTTTCGACCACGAGTTGTTTACATCGATAGTTTAGACGGAGATGGGGAGGAGATTCGTACATCTCTCATGGGAGGTCCAGACTGTGGCCAAGTACGAGGAGGAGTTCACGCGCCTAGCAAATTTTGTGCCAAATGAGGTGAACACCTAGGAAAAGAGGGTTCTCAAGTTTATAGATGGGCTTACTTAGGGGATTTCCCAGCATTTATTGGAGAACTCGATATTGCGGACTTACGCTGTGGTCATTAACACCGCATTGCTCGACTGTCAGGGCCATTGCTTCAATCCGAGGGGAGCGAAGAGGATAAGAGAGTATAGTTAGCAGGGCAATACTAGAGGTAACAATTCCATTGGGGTGATGCAGCAACATGGGAGATAGCAGGAGCGGGATTCCCAGTAGGAGGACTCTGCTAAGGGAATCAGGTCGTGTAATAGCAATTTTAAATAGGGCCAACAACATGCCTCCCATGGCCAACAGGGCTAGGGAACCAGATCGGAGGCCAAGAAGGTCGGGGTTATTAGGGCCGTAGATATAGGCAACATCGTTGGGGCCTGTTGGGGCAGAGGCCGACAGACTTTACGGGCAGGTGTTTTGTATGTGGGGAGTAGGGCCACGTGTGGCGTGTATGCCCGAATAGGGCAATAGGTCAAGAACAGGGTGCCCAGCCAGGCCAACAATTACAACTTCCAACCCCACTGATAGTTCCAGCGTTACTGCCTCCGTAGGGGCAGGGGCAGTTTGTGCGTGTGTATCACATCCGAGGACCAGTGTTCCCGCCAGCACTGCCAGCCATCGAGGCTATGTTTATATCTATGGGCATATGGAGCATATATTATTTAACACAAAAGCGTCACATTCTTTTGTTAGCACTAGATTCATGCGTGGGATGAGTTTAGTGAATTTAGCCTAAAAAATCATTATGACCATAGATTCACTGTTGGGTGGTGGGACTATTATTCGTTCCATCTGCAGGGGCGGGTGTGAACATGGGAAGGTTATGCTTAGCAGTGAATTTGTCCATTTCATACTTGGATGAGTATGATGTTATCCCCAGTATGGACTGGTTAGCGACGTATAGAGCGATGGTAGACTATTACACTAGGACTATCGTGTTTGCTATTCCATGGCAGGACATGTTTCTCGTGGAAATGTCTCTTTCGGAGGGAGAGTCGATCACACATTTATACTATATTGAGGAGGAGACTTATGAGGGTATAGTCATCTTGTTAGATTCGATCCCTGTTATTAAGGACTATGCTGATTTATTTCAGGAGATACTAGGGTTACCTTCGAGTCGGAAGATTGAGTTATGATCGACTTAGCACCGAAGACTATACCGATAGCGTAAGCGCCATATCGTATGGCTCATTTAGAGAGACGGGGAGTTGAGGGATCTGATTTGGAAGCTATTGGGGTTGGATTTTATCCGTGGGATTACATCACCTTGGAGTGCCCTAGTTATGTTTGTAAAGAAAAAAGATGGGTCGTTGAGATTATGTATTAACTATCGGGAGTTGAACAAGGTCACGATTCAGAACAAATATCCGTTATCGCGTCAATGTTTGTAAATAATAAGGATGGGTCGTTGAGATTGTGTATCAACTATCAGGAGTTGAACAAGGTCACGGTTTATAAAAATAACCGTTATCCTTAAGATTGATTTGAGATTAGGGTATCATTAGTTACGTATCATGGAACAAGATGTCCTTAATACCAAGTTTTGACAAGATACGGGTCTTATGAGTTCAGGGTTATGCCGTTCGGGCTAACAAATGTGCCAATAATTTTCATAGATCTCGTGAATAGGGCGTTCAGGGGTTTCTATATCACTTTTGTCATTTTATTTATAGATGATATCTTAATTTATTCTTGGATAGAGGGCGAGCACACAGAGCATTTGCTTATGGTTCTTCAAACTTTACGAGACCACCAGTTGTATGCCAAGTTAAAGAAATGTGGATTCTGGTTGTGAGAGGTGCAGTTCTTGGGTCACATTGTCTTCGAGAGAGGGATTTATATAGATTTGAGTAAGGTGTCAACAACGAGGAAGTGGGTCCATACCACAACACTAACAAAGGTTCCTAGTTTTTTAGGTTAGCAGGGTACTACCACTAGTTTATTAGAGGATTTTCGAAGATTGCGGGTCCCTTTATGAATTTGACTCGTAAGGGTGTACCTTTTCTTTGGGATGGCCACTGTGAGTTGGCTTTCGACGAGCTAAAGGATAAATTGACTTTAACACCAATCCTCACATTGCCTAGGGGAGGAGCGAAGTACTTTATTTTTACCGATGCGTACTTATAAGGACTTGGGGGAGTTTTACAACAGGAGGAGTGGGCTATATCTTATGCATCTCGCAAGCTTAATCCCCATGAGAATAATTATCCCACTCATGACTTTGAGTTAGCGGCAACCATTTTTACCTTGAGGATTTGGAGTCACTATCTACTTGGGGAGAAGTTCCAGTTATTCACAAACCTTTTCTCACAAAAGGAGATGAACATGAGGCAGCGTAGGTGGTTTGAGGCTATTTTTTTTTCGAACATTCCAATTTTTTCGATATCCGATCCGATATTTTCTGATTTTGAAACGTATATAAGGTTTTCAAAATAATTCTGATTTTTTGATTTTTTCGATTCGATTTTTCCAAATTAGTTCCGATTTTTTTTGAAATATTTTCCAATTTCCAATTTTTTCAATTATTTAAACATTCTCACGTGTCCCACATCGGCTAGGAGGAGAGGAATAGAGGCCCACAAAAGCCCTCCATAAAAGGAGAATATCCCTTTATCCTCTACACAAATTAAAAAAAATGGTTAAATCCTTATATATTTTCATGTTGGGTTAAATCTTTTTTTCGATTTCTTTAAAATGAGAATTTCGAGTAATCGAAAATCCTATATTATTTTTTTTGAAATTTTGGAATTTCCAAAATTTCTGAATTTTTAGTATACTTTTGAATTTCTGATTTTTTTCGATTTTTTCGAATTCGGAAACTTTTTTAATTTTCCGAAAAAATTGGATAGGAAATCGAAACAAATATTTTATTTCTGAAAAAATCAGAATTTTTTTCGAAGGGTCATTTTCCGATCCGATCTGGCCGAAACACAACCCTAGCTTGAGTTCATTAATGATTATCAGTTTGATATCCAGTGTCATTCGGGGAAGGCTAACATAGTGGCTGATGCGTTAAGCCGTATGTCGGCAGTGCAGTTTGCATTAGTATGGAAGGAGAAGTGGGCGAAGCTTCATCAGGAGGATGAGGTAGTCAGGGAATATATAGTAATGATGACCGTCACACTCGAGATCAATTTAAAGGTTGTGAAGGCACGTGCAGGGGATCCATCAGGTTGAAAGAGGATTCACAGTCATTAGTAGGTGGAGAGGAGTCTTACTCAATCAGTTATGAAGGTGGTTTATGCTTCAATTAGAGGTTGGTAATCCCGGACGATGAGGACCTACGATGCAAAGTTATAAAGGAGGCACACGAGTCATGATTTTCAATGCATTCCAGAGGGGATAAGATGTATCGAGACATAAGGAGACATTATTTATGGGCCGGTATGAATCGAGACATAAAAAAGTTTATCTTCGAGTGCACCACTTGTCAAATGGTGAAGGTTGATCATCAAAGATCGGACGGGGTTTTATAGGCATTGGAGATTTCGATAGACTTCATCACATGGATATGGACATCGCAGAGGGGTCACAATTTCATCTGGGTCATTATGGATCGATTGACCAAGGTAGCTCATTTATTGTCAGTTCGGGTGCATTGCACGAGGGGCCAGTATACACAGCTTTTTATAGCCGAGATTGTGAGATTACGAGGGGTGCCTCTCAATATTGTTTCAGATCGGGATAAGATCTTTATGTCCTACTTCTGGTAGATTTTCAGGATGCGATGGGGATGAAGTTGCATTTGAACACAACTTATCACCCACGGATCGATGGGCAGATGGAGTGGGTGAATCAAATATTGGAGGATATGCTGATGATGTGTATTTTGGACTTTAAGGGTAACAGGGAGCAATATTTGCCTTTGATAGAGTTTGCATATAACAACCCGTACCAGTTCACGATTGGCATGACACCGTTCGAGGCTTCGTACGGGAGACCTTGTCGTTCGCCTTCTTGTTGGTTAGAGGTGGGGGGCAACAAGCTTCTCGGGGCAGATTTGATTTAGGAAACATCAGCGAAGATTGAGTCAATCAGGAGTCGTATTCGGGTAGCTCAGAGTAAGCAAAAGAGTTATACCGATGCGAATCGATGATTTTTAAAGTTTGATGTGTGTAATCAGGTGTTGCTGCGGGCATCTCCCAGTAATGAAATGATGCAGTTCGGGAAGAAGGGGAAGTTGGCGCTTAGGTATGTGGGGCCTTTTTCCATCATCAAGAGGGTAGGGATGATTGCATATAGGCTCGTCTTACCGGAGCATTTGCAATATATTCACGATGTGTTTCGTGTGTCATCGTTTAGGAAGTATCTCAGGGATGATGTAGCTTATTGGCATATACCGTTAGAGGATATTGACTTGAAGCCGGATATTACTTATGAGTAAAGACCTATTACCATTTTGGGTCGTAGTGAGTGGAACTTCCGGTCAAATGTGGTACCATTAGTGTGTGTACAGTGGGGACACCACAATGTTACCGAGTAGACGTAAAAGCATGAGGATGACATGCAAGAAAAGTATCCAGAGCTCTTCGTGACAGGTGCGTTCGAATTTCGGGGACGAAATTTTGTCATTAGGGGGAAGAATGTAATACCATGTACTTTTATCATTATTTAATTTCCATATGCTTATAATTCTTAATTTAATTATGGAAAATTAAATTAGATTTTAGTAAATATTAGTTAGCAAGATAAATGATTAATATTTATTATTAGTATTATTTACGTGAGTGTAATAAGTAAATAGATATGTGATTTATTATATGTCACATATGAGTGAAAGTGGCGGTTTATCATTATATGTCAATAGTGTGTTACATCGGCGGATAAATATATTTATGGGCGACGCGTATGGTATGCACGCGTCAGGACTGGTTGATGTTAGCATATTTGGCGTTCGGTGACTCATATGACCTTTTTGAGTGCACCAATGATCTGATAATGATCGAAATAATCAAGAATAGGTACCCGAGTGCTATATTTGGGTTCTAGGGACATTTTAGACACAACAGAACCGTTTAAGGGTATGATAGTCTTTTTGCACATAGGGTTAAAGGAAAAAACAGGATTAGGGTGAATTAATGAGGTATTTGAAGGTATGCCATGTGGATGGTAGCCCGCCTTTGACATTCTGCACAATTGATATTGAGAGAGAGTTCAAGAGAAGAGAAAAATAAGAAATGGAAAAGAAAGGACTGGAGAAGAGAAGAGAGGGACTCATCCCCATATTCAACCCATTATCAACGTAGAGAACTTTAGATTTAAATCCACAGAGTCAAGTAGTTACTTTCTTTAAATTGCACTTTCATGTAGTTAATCACTTTCATACTCAATTAGTATAATAATCTGGGATTTAAAGATGAAAGGTTGAAACTTTGGTTTAATTTATTAAGGGATGTATGTTGAGGTTAATCTTTGATTTAGATTGATTATTAGCTAACATTAATCATATAAGAATTTCAAAATTGATTATGGGTTTATAATTACGGGAATGTGAAACTTTGATAGGAATGTTGAACCAATGAAAATCCAATTGGGGAAAATTCTGTGATCAATAGGATTGATGTTTGATTTATAATATTAGGTTTTTGATAAATGATTCAGGGTTAATTATATATTATAAAGCATCTGGAAAATTAGTATAATGATGTATGAGATCAATTTTATGTTTGCGGTGGTTTGGGACCCAGGAGAAAACCCCGAGGAAGAAGATGACAGACCCCAACAAACCAAACTAGTTCGCTGGGGGAGCAAGCCGGTTTGCTCAACTGAACGGGATTGGTCTGCCAACGAACCAATTTGATTTTCTAGCCTGCCCAATTTTTGTTCGTGTATTGTTTTGACCCGTTAGAGCTTGGAGAATGACCGTAGGGGCTTATAGAGTTATTGTGGGATTATTGTTTGGTATGGTGGACAAGCCAACGAATAGATGGGTTCGGGTGAGGAGAATCGAGAATTCACATTTAATTATTTAATTGGGAAGATAGTTTGAACTTCGGGATCGGGAGACTACTGCGTTGTAGGATATGCATACGAGCTCGATACTTTGTATATATATATGTGTGTGTGTGTGTGTGTGCTACTTGTTTATATTAAACATACCTACTCGGCAGTGCTATCGTTATGAGGTTGTGCGTAGTGGGCAGTCCACCTTGGCCATTATCCACGTGAGGTCATAATACTGTTGCATGACCATTATCCACGTGAGAGAATAGGTGTTGGTTTGTAGACCGATTGGGTGCTATGTGGTATAGTCGCGACTCATGTGCGTATGTTTACGACTTTCTCCGTTATATATGTTTACATTTGGGTTTGGTGGTGCGATTCCGACCCGGTGGCTCAGTTTGATGCGCGATGTCTGGATCCGAATAGCACACGAGGGATGTATTCGCTAGGTCCATACTTTGGGGATACGGTTATACATATATAGCAAGTGATATATATGTATATTACATGATATAGTGTATATATCTATTTACAGCACTAGCGTAGCCATGTTATATTTATTGTTACGTGAATACTTATGTATAGTAAGTGTGTCACTACAATATTGTTTGTGAACATATACTTGGTTAAGGAAATTATACTTAGCTAATAGAGAGTATTAGTGGGATTGAGAAATAATGCTTATATGTCATAGTTATCTTGTGTAGTTTAGTTAGGATAATAACTAAACACGTTAAGTGCATAGTGTAGTTGAGAGGTGAGGTTTCAGTTGATTATGAAAGTAATACACTACAAGTTTTATCGATTTAAAACAATTCATTATTTGCAAAATATTTTTAAACTTTTCAGGTTTTGACCCGTGGGCAAATTATTTTCTTGTTTTCTTTTTAAATTCAACGTGTGCAGCCACAACAGCCGGGACCATAATGATAGATACATTCTTGCCGTTGCGGTGGCTGTGGATGCTACGAGATTGATTCAAACGCCTCAGCTCATTCTATCTAAATAGGATATTTATCATTTTAGTTTTCATGTTGGGTGTATTGCCCGTAGTTGGTTAGGAGTTTATTTTATGTGAGAGAGATACTATTTCAGTATTTCATTCATTAGTTTGATTCAGTTGGATTGTTACTATTTGGTGACCGATGGTTTATTCAGTTCACTTTTATTATTTATTTATGCATGGTTATTTATCTATTCATTTCAATGTATGATTTTATTTATATTATTTTATATTATTTGATTGCGACAGTGGTGCTGAGAATAAGACCATATTGATATTCTCGTTTTATTTTAATAGATAATTGGCACATGGTATTAGAATAGGTGGGTTGTCACAATATGTAAAGCCAAAAGGAAGTGTAAAAGCCAAAGTCCTACATAAGAAAAATATGAAAAGTTGATTGGGTCAATAAAACATTGCGTCATAAGAGTTTGCTTGTGTGCATCAAGGAGTGCGCTCCCAATGTGCCCCATAGCCATAAGAACGGTGCAAAGCCCCATCCGCACATGGGAACGTGTGTGCACGTGAAAATGCGATTGGACATTTAAGGCGCATTGGGCACTTTAGAGATGCACTTTGCACTTTGCATCGTCGAGAGGAGCATTATGAGTTTTTATTTTTGACAAAGTCAACATATCAAATGAGCTAAAAACAAACATACATGATTAGACATAATACATAAAACAAGGATCAATCTAAACAGTTGGATTTGTGCATGACACTTTGGTAAGTGAATGTTGTACATTCTCACCCTTTTTGGATCGATCTCGAGCGTTAAATATCAACAATTTGAATCCAAGGGCTACGATTAAATGATTGTTAGAATGGTGTAGTATGTAAACATACACCGTTATGCATATAAAATTAGGCAGATTGTTCTTTTTTTTTTTGTACAATGTAAGTATATTACCAAAAGCAAGGGGACTACAAAAGGATATACAATAAAGCCCACAACACGACTCCCAAAGCATCAACTATGACCAAAATAACAAAACAAATGGTCGAAGCCACCCAACACACTACATACACGAACCATATAAAAACACACATTAAGCACTAAACAAACCTACCAAAACAACCTAAATACATTATGGCACGTTGGCGAACCAAGAGAACATCGTTGAATCACAACACAAGTCGTAGAAAATATATAAATAAAATGACGAAACACATAACACAACCAAACCACCAAACATCGCCAAATGCCGTAACAACTCAACATTGCAAGGTATCGAACCACTACCAAAATCGCAACACCGCAAGGCACCTAACTACCACCAAAACAACAATGGAGACCAGACCACTCCCAAATCTGACACGAAGAACATCATAAAAATGGCGATCAAGAATAGGCATGCTACACAACCTCGAAAAAGGGTGAGGGGTGCGGTGGCTCCAACATCAAGCGAGACCTCTGAAGAAGGGATGAACAAAATAACCCCGGCCACACCAAAACCCGAATAAATCCTCAATGTAGGATAACACCGCTCGATCTGACATAAAGCACAACCAGAAGATGGTGACCGAGGGCAAATGAGAGATCCAGAATTAGAGATCCATCCAGGTCCTATGTAGGCGTAACCACCACGATGATGAACCCCATCCCAAACCTCATATGACCTGAAAACGACACAGAATAAGTAGTGACAAAGAAAGGGAAATGGGTTCAATCTCATGGAGGGTGGAGGAAAACGCTTGGGAGGAGGGAGGGAATGAGTGCCAGTATTGGTAATGAAACCGTAACAGCAGTCAACAAAGGCAGGTGAGCCCAACGACCACCACATAATGCACGACATCACTGAAATTCCGGCAGAGTACATTCACAACAAACATCTTCACCAACATAACTACCATTAAAGTCAACGACAGAAATGAGGAACCCATAAACTCTATTGAACCACTCGTAAAAGGGAACCCTAAGACAATTGCATCACGAGATTCTCCAAAACATACACAACAAGAAAATCGCTAAAAAATAATCAACGAAACTAACTACAAGACTAACACATCTATACCAAGTAAAATCACAAAGAACTTCTGCTAAAAATAAAAACAGGCAAATTATGTTATTTTTTCCATTTTGAAAAGTACCTTATTCTCCATATCTCTTCTTACTAATTTTGTTGGTTCAACGAGAAATTTACAACTTTGCTACCTGAAGAATACCGTGGATTTATTGCATCTCAGAGGTAGTTTACCTATATACCCATTAACAAACTCAATTTTGAGTGGAGGCAAATAACACTTGAAGAACAATATTTTTTCAAATCCTTAAAATTCTCACGAATTTTCATAACTTTATTTCGATATTCTTAACACATTATTTTGGACGTAGATTTTTTTGGTAAAAATTATTATAAAACATCATTTTGACATTAACCTTTAAACTTGAGACATATAATACAAACAATCAATATTGCTTTTGGATACCATTTTCACTTTTTATAACACTTTATTAAAAAATAAGTATTGCAAAAAATAAAAGGGGCATATACCAAATAGTCGTTCAAACTTTTTTTAATACACGTTTAGTCCAAGCCTTTTTATTTTGCACCAAAAAGTCCTTCACCATGCCAAAAAGGCTTTACCATGCGGCTGACGCGGATCTTTAAAGATAAAAGAATAAGAGACTTTTTGGTACAAAATAAAAGGCTTGAACTAAATACGTATTAAAAAATATTTGAGGAACTTTTTGGTATTTGATCCAAAATAAAATGATGCTCAAAATGAAATTACCATAAACAATAATATCCAAAGTGATAAAGGGCAAAATGTTGAGAAGGGAAGAGGTCGAATTAAGCGAGATGAATTAGTACTCCCGCGAAAACCAAGAGGTCCCATTTCCCGCCAAGACCAAAAATTTGGTACAAACTAGAAAGAGAAACCCTAAATCAACATCTTTGAGTTTGAGAGTAAGACAGGTTATCATTTGAGTGAGATATAGTGGAAGACGAGTTAGTCGAAAGTAGGCATGAAAATCCGATCAATGAAGCTTCGCGAGGCCCACAAGAACAACGGCGTTGGTACGTTCTGTTCGATCTTGTGGGATCTTCAAGCCCAACACATCCTCACTGCCTCATCTTCCGATTCATCCATCTCCATTCACGACGCTCTCTTACCTTCAAATACCCCCAAAACTCTTCGAAATCACAGAGATGGTGTCACCGTTTTGGCTCTCAGCCCTAATTCAACTTGCTTAGCTTCCGGATCTATCGATCATTCCGTCAAGCTCTACAAATTTCCCGGTAATCCCCCATCTCTACAAATAAATAAATAGTTAACTACTTGTGATAAGTAATTTTGAGAAATAAGTACTGTGTCTAAACAATTACTCCAGCACAGAGTGCTGTCCACCACTTGACATACATATTTCAAGATTGCTTATTATAAATGACAAGCAGCGAGTTCTTTTAGGTTTAAGATTGTTAGTGTATCCATCACATCCTTGCTTGCTGCAGCTGCACTAATAAACTTGAGTAGTTCGCAAAAGATCTGATAGCATTTAAATAGTTCGCAAGTTAATCATGAGTTTGTTAATCGAGGGAGTTATATTAAAAGTCTAAAAACATTAAAAAATTCAAAAACAGCCGTGCTAAAGCCACATAATTCCACCACAAATGACCCCCGGTAGCTCAGCAAATCTGGGAATCCAAGTTGTGACCTTACTTTGCAGGTTCAGACCTTTCTCGCGGAAGTTGGTCCGTATAAATGAAGGCAGAGAGTAACAAAGAAGTATTCCGGGCATCCCATGACGATGGTGATGCAATATGGAAACTGGAGGATGTGATCCTCATCGCACCCTTCATCAAGTGTTTGTCGGTGGCAAGGCAGCTAGCGATGAGGCAGGTGAGCCGTGATGTGATGTTGGGGAAGTCCCTAGGGCTTGGATGGTGAAGAGAGAAGGGAAGAAACAAATGATTGTTAATCCTACTCACTTCTTAATTCCTTGACCCATACCCAAGCCCCACTCAACCACGGATTCCCTCTGTGCCCCTCCCTTTCCTTTTTACCCCAGACCTTACAAATCTACCAAATCCTAATATTTACAAATTCACCCATTGGGCATTCAATAAAATTTCCTCCCCTTAACTTTCCAATTTACACATCATGTCTTTAACGTTGTCGGTCTGGTTTTGAATTTTTTTAATAAATCTCTATACTTGAACTTCTAGCCCATCTATGATTGTTTCGGGTATGTGGAGAAATCCCTCAATATGACTGATGTGGAATGCCACGGGAGCATTGAGAGGGACAACTAATGAGTTCTTGAATTTCTCAGTGATGAATACAAACAATGGGATAATGAGTTATTTTATTCGTAGAATGAGGCTCAAGATTATTGAGTTCAATTAATATGGGTGGCCCAATACGAAGAGTGCTGCTTCTAGGTGGCTAGTTTAGTCAAACAATTTTTGAATTGAAATGGGAGTATGAAACTGTGTCATGAGAGCACGAAAAACACTTGGCACACTTCTGTACAAAACTCGTAAAAGTCCTTAGTTTTCTTTTGAGCAAACCATTCCCTACATCCCCTTTTACTATTGTTTCTGACGGCCAAAGCCACTCCTCTCTCGTGTTGGCTAATGTTCCGGGTTCGTTGGTGGTTTTTGTGGAGTCGTGATATTTGATATTTTATTTACAAGGGATGCTCGACTCATACTCAATTCAGAGTACAGATTTGTGATTCCTTCCTCGTTTTTGGGCAAGAGGATGATCTTTCCGAGGCTCTTATGTTGGTCTTTTGTTTGGGAAGCCACATTGGATTGCTTTGGTTTGTATGATCATGAGTTTGTGGGGCCTTTTTGCGGGGCCTTTTTGCGATGCTATTGAATCTTGTTCTGAGTTTGGTGCTTTGCCAATATTGTTCTCCCTGCTCATGTAGCCTCTTCGTGCTCTTATACTTGTGGCCAAGCCTTTTCAAGCGGGAAGAATGATGTGTACAAGACCCCAGGGATTAATTGTATTTCCTTATCTTTATATTAATGTTTTTATACTAGTAGAATGTGGAATATCTCGTTTGGTATATCCACTAACGATTTAGGGTATATATGTCCTTTAGGGTTTATTAGTGTTGCCTTAGCTTAGTCCCCAATCTTGGCTTGCATATTTATCGAGGCATCAACTTCCTTTTGTACTAACTAATTGAATACGAGTGAGAGTGAAAACCCTATTTTTCTGATGTGTTGCGTGCACCTGCTTCCGTTGCATACAGGTGGGGAGAGACGGATGATATTTTTTTGGTATGGGGGAGAGTAGGGGGTTTAATAAAGAAGATTTTTGGGTTTTATTTAGTTATGCTTTATCTGATTGTGGGATGTTTTTTTGGTCATAATTTAACCAAGTTCACTATGGTGCACAAAGCATGTATCAATACCATGTCATTATTTCAATTGAAATTAATGGCCACATCACAAAATCAAAGGCCAAGTCAGCTTCTTGTTATTTTTTTTTGACAACCACTTGGCGGTGAAAGTTTAAATTTTGTGTTTTTTTTTTCTGGAAAAAAATAGTTTAGGGAGTCATTGAAAAAGGGGTAATGTTTTTTTTTGCCTTTTGTTCATTAAGACTTTTTTATAACATTGTTTGAACTCTTTTTTGGTTCCTTTTATTTTCTGTTTACTTTTTTTATTCGTGTGCGGCGCATGTGATCATTAGTTGGGCAGCGAAGTGATATATTAGGGGGCAAAGTCTAAAACCTAAATAAAAAAGTGAAGTCTAATTATAGCAATTAAGGAGGTACTAAAGTAAAAAGATCAAAGTGTAAATAAGTCCTTGCCAGTGTGCTCACTGTTTTCTTATATATATATACGTATATATCCATGCTATGAGTGATTTCTAGATAGAAATAGAGATTGTTTCTGAAGTCTAGTTTGTTTATAGAGAGTTGAGATCTTTAATTTCATCTGTTGGGAAACAGCATGTGCATTACTTTCCCCATGCCTTTCTTAGCCCACGCCTTGATTATTTTTCTATTGAAGTTTCCGTTTGCTTATCTTACTGCTTCAGCTAATTTAATTGTGTTGCAATTTTCTTAATTATTTTTCCTTTTCTGATTGATTGTTTTCCTTGATTTTTTTATAACCAGGTGGAGAATTTCAGACCAACGTCACCAGGTTTACATTGCCAATCCGTGCTCTTGCTTTTAATAAATCTGGTACCATGTTGGCAGCTGCTGGTGATGATGAGGGAATTAAACTAATCAATACAATTGATGGATCAATTGCGAGGGTATTGAAAGGGCATAGAGGATCTATCACTGGCTTAGCTTTTGATCCCAAGAGTGAGTACTTGGCTTCAATTGATTCAGTTGGGACCGTCATATACTGGGAACTCCATTCAGGGACAACACTTCATACCCTTAAAGGCATTGCTCCTGAAACTGGTTCCGACTTTACTGTTTTGAATACACTTAGCTGGAGCCCAGATGGCGAGACCTTAGCTGTTCCCGGCAAGAAAAATGATGCGGTGATGTATGACAGAGACACAGCTGAAAAGTTGTTTTCACTGAGAGGTGATCACACGGAACCAGTATGTTACCTGTGTTGGTCACCTAATGGGAAATATATGGCCACTTCTGGTCTAGATAGGCAAATTCTGATCTGGGATGTTGATCAGAGGCAGGACATTGATAGGCAGAAATTCGATGAGATAGTGTGTTGTATGGCATGGAAGCCTCATGGGAATGCATTGATTGTCATTGATGTTATGGGCAAGTATGGTGTGTGGGACTCGGCTGTTCCATCTTCAATGAAATCTCCTACGGATGGTGTTCCCAGTTCACAATCAAAGAATGGAAACGGCCTCCTCTTATTCGATGAAGAGGAGGAAGAACCTAGTGCATCTGGTAGTCTCAGTGATATGGGTGAAGATAGCCTTGGTAAATCTGAACCGCCTAGCAGAAAAAGATTACGTAAACAGTCTAAATATGATGACGATATGGATGAAGATGTAAGCGATGAGTTGAGTTTGCTTCCAAAGGTGGAGTCCCATAAAAAACCTTCTCGTGGTCGCACAGAAAGCCTTGATAATGGGAAGGAGGGACTAAGAAACACAATGATATCTGCAGGGCAAAAAATGCAGGAAGCTTTTCAGCCAGGTGCTACTCCTGTGCAGCCTGGAAAACGGCGCTTTTTGTGCTACAATATGCTTGGAAGTATAACCTCAATGGAGCATGATGGATACTCCCACATAGAGGTATTTCATATTTTTGTTTCAAGTTTCAAGTTTTAATTCAGTTATTTATTAATTATTTGTTATATATATATATATATATTTTTTGATTTCTTGGTGACGCCCTTCCAAAGGAATTAGGAAGAACCTTGTATGATTTTTTTTGGTAACAGAACCTTTAGTGATAATGGGGTGTATGCTTATAGTTTACCCCCGAGATTTCTCAAAGTAAGCATACTATACTATTAAAGAAAGGGTCACCTGGCTTTTGGTTTGGTCCCTACTCATCTGTCCAGTTTACACTTTGGCACCCACTATTCTTCATCATATGGAGTTGCCCCCCATTTAGACGGAAATCGTTAAGTTTGACTATTGACATAGAATATTCATTTTTCCCTTAAATAATGTAGGCCAAACTATAAACTTGACAAACAGGAGGGGCTGAAGGCTATACATGGTTTAGAGTCTCGGTATCGGCCACTCGATTTTTAACTCGGTCGCGGCATCGGTCACGGTATCGGGCGATACGCAAAGATACACTATTTAGAGCGCAAAAAATTCCGAAAAAAATCTAGGAAATTTAAAAAAAATACGATTAACAATGTGGACCAATCAGATAAGTTTAAAACTATCCTTTAATATGCATAACATTGTACAATTTATTATATTGACGTGCTGCGAACTTGCCACATTCAATGTTCCATAATAAATCAATGTTTTTCACGGAGGATACAAATATTATGTTTTTATACAGAAAAAACAAATGTTACTTTTTTAGTAAGAGGATAATTTTTTTTTTTACAAAGAGGATACAACTATTATATTCTTAGTATTATTTTTAGTAAGAGGATACAAATGTGTTTTTTAAGTGTGTTATATTTTTCTAAAAGTGATAGAAATGTTTTTTTTTTAGTATTGTTATTTTTTTACAAAGAGGATACAAATATTGATTTTGACAAAACACTACATTTTTTTTACAGTCGTTTTTTACAAAAAGGATGCAAATGTTATTTTCTTACAAAAAATGATGCAAATGTTATTTTTTTATAAAAGGAATGTAAATGTTATTTTTTTTTGTTGTTGGGTTGCAAATGCTTTTTTTAAATTGATGGAAATGCTATTTTTTTTACAAAGAGGATGCAATTTTTTTTTTCTTGTGTTGCAAATGTTATTTTTACATAAAGGATGCAAGTATTATTTTTACAAATGTTTAAAGGATACAAATATTATTTTTACAATAATTACAGATGTATATTTGTTTGTAAAAGAATAACATTTACATTTTTTTTATAAATAATAACATATTAAAAAATAACATTGGGACCATTATTATAAAAAATAATAACAAATAACATTTGGATCATTTGCATTCTTTAAAAAAAAACTGGCACATATACAACGCACTAAATTAAACCCACATGATGACCAAATAACCCCCACACATATCACACTAAATTAAAAAAACTAAAAAAAATTAGCATTTCGTAACCCCCAAAAAACCACGCTTACCAACATAACACTGGAGAGAGAGAGAGAGAGAGAGAGAGAGAGAGAGAGAGAGATGCTTAGTAACTTGTACCATCTCGGTCGATATATCACCGATATGGGTCAATACTATTGTGATATAGCCGATATGGGCCGATTTCATCGCGATATGGGCTGATTATACCGCTATATCACCGATACTACCGAGAAATTACCGATACAGGGTCGATTCACATCAATAATTGAAAACTCAACTCGGAATCGGATAGGTGGGCACCGATATCTAGTCTACTTGGCCGTATCGTCGCTGTATCGGCCTTGACTTTGAACCATGAGGCTATATGACCATAATTTTAATTTTGACTATTTTCACATTAATAAAATCTGAAATTGTTAATAATAATTTCTAATTTGTGTTATGATATTTTTTTGGATTTTGGAAATTATTGTTTTTTAAATTGATTTCTGTTTTACTAATTAACTAATATTATATTTTTATTTATATTCTGCTATAAGTAGGACTCTTAATTTGAGACGGACGAAAAGGAAAAGTAACATTCTTTATTCGAGGCGGATGAGTACAATAAGCAGGATTCCCCTTTTGAAAAAAGACAACCATCTGCCTTTCCTATTTGCACGAATGTGATGAGGTTACTAATAATGAATTGGAGTGATCACACTCAATATTACTCCCGGAATACTTCTAATCGATTTTTTTTAATATATTCGTTGACCAATTATCATGACTTGGTTGCAGATAGATTTCCATGACACCGGCAGGGGGCCAAGAGTTCCAGCAATGACTGATTATTTTGGTTTCACAATGGCCTCATTAAATGAGAATGGTAGCATCTTTGCAAATCCATGCAAGGGTGAGAAGAACATGAGCACTCTCATGTATCGTCCATTCAGTAGCTGGGCAAATAACAGCGAGGTGTGATCATTTTATGATTAATCACATGTATCCATTACTCCATGTGTCCAAGAGAGACATTTGCACATATGAATGTATGATTTGTTTTGCGTCGTATTTAATTTGGTTATTTAATGCAAATTTAGTGGTCAATGCGATTCGAAGAAGAAGAGGTAAAGGCTGTGGCACTTGGTACTGCTTGGGTTGCTGCTGTTACAAGTCTTAACTTTCTTCGAATCTTCACTGAGGGTGGCTTGCAGGTTTGTCCCGCATACACTGTAATACTATGCCTTTCTATAAACATGTGAGGATTTTGTCTAGTACCTGTACTCTGCTATTATTAATAGTGTGTCTTCATCACAAATTCCAATGAAATCTTCGAAAGAGTGGATAAAAGGCATATTCAAGGGTCAGAACTAAACTATTTTTGAATCACTAAGGCCATTAATGGGTCATTAACTAAACTATGAAGACTAGAAAGCAATTATGAGTGAATTTTTCCCGTTACAGCCACATTTAACATATAATTAATATAAGTGATCTTTACAGTTTCTCACTCAATTCTTACCATCATCGTCATCGTCGCCTTAATCCCATCACATGGGATCAGCCAGATGGATTCTCCTTTTTTATTTTAATATATTATAAGGAATATTTTCATTCAAGTTTAAATCCTTAAGATCTCTCCAAATAATTTCCTCCCGTGACCAAGGGTTTAAAAGGCGCGAGGCGAGGCGTAAGCTTCGAGGCGGTTGAGGCGTAAGCCTCACCGAAAAGAAAAAAAAAAGAGAAATAATATTAAAAAATACTAATAAAACCATAAAAATAAAATAACAAAGAAATATAAAATAAAACTACAAAAAAAACATCCTTGAGGACTTTCTAACACAGTTTGACATTTTTTTGTTCCCCCGAGATAACTTTAAAAAAAAACTAATTTAAGAAAATTAATTTTAACGTATTGGTTATTTTACAATATGATAATAAATTAATCAATGCAAAATCATATTGGCAAAATCATTTTTTTAGCTTCATTCACATATTGGTTATTTTATAATATGACCATAAATTAATCAATGCAACTTAACAAGCAAATTTATCAAAAAAAACATTGATTTTCAAGCTAAGATTAAAAAAACAGCAATTTTATTAAAAAAAATAAAAAAACATATCAACCTAAGTTTATTAAAAAAAACTTTAAAATATATTAGTTTCTTAAAATATATTCAGTTTAGTTAAAGAAAACATATTAATCTAAGTTGAAAACCAAAAAAATAGAAACCTTTTAAAAAAAGTCACATTGAGGTTAATTTGAAAAAAAAACATAATTTTTATAAAAAAACAGCAACTTTATTTGGACAAATTAAAAAAGCAGAAACCTTTTAAAGTTATTTTAACAAATTAGTAACCCTTTTAAGTTATTTCAACAAATTAGTAACCTTTTGAAGTTAAAAAATCAGTTTTTTTACACAAACAGTGATTAAAACTCAAAAATAGTGAAAAACAGTAAAAAAAAAACAAATAACAGTTATTTAAACCTAAATTTATAATAAAATATAGTTTCAAACAGTTCTTATGAACAAATTAGTAACAAAAAATAAATTAAGAAGAAAACGATGTCCATAATTCTTACCTAGGGCCAGCCGAAGGCCGGAATATGAAAAACGAGGGTCGGAATGGAACAAATCAGTGCCGAAATGAACAAAACGACGTCGGAATCAACGCCTAAATGAACAAAACAACGCCGGAAAAGAGGCGTACGCCTCATCGCCTCAAGGCGCACGCCTCTCACAGAAAAGGCGTAAGCCTCACCAAAGTGTATCTGAGGCGTAAGCCTCGCCCCTACTGCCCTCCACCTCGCCTCGAGGCGCGCCTCGTTTCGCCTTTTAAAACCATGCCCGTGACAACTTAGAACGGCCCCTTCCTCTTTTACGCTCAATTTTCAATAATCTTCCTATTGTTATATCTACTGGTTTACGATGAACATATCTGTACCATCTAAGTTTATTTTCTCTTAATTTATCGATAATGGGAGCTACCCCTAACTTTCATCTCACATAATGGGTTTTAATCTTGTCCTTTCTAGTAATTCCTTTCATCCATCGGAGCATCCTCATCTCACTAACATGGAAACTTTGTTCATGTTCTTTCTTTAAAGCCCACCATTCCTTTTAATCTATTAGCTATCCTCTTATCGCATAACACCCCACTTGCTTGTCTCCATTTTATCCAACTAGTTGATATTTTACTCGTAACATCTTCATCAATATCTCCATTACTTTGAATCACTGAACCTAAATAACTAAATTTATTAGTTTGGTTTATCACTTTTTTTTTTCAATCTGTAACATTATGCTATCATACGCCTCATTATTAAATTTACATTCCATAAATTCAGTTTTATTTCTACTGATTTTTAGTCTCTTAGATTCTAAGGCATTTATTCCAAGTATTTACTCTCATCGTTAAGGCCTCCTTTGAAGTGTCTACTAAAACTATCGGCAAACAATATATACCATACGATATCTTCTTGTATGTCCTTAGTAATCTCATCCAATACTACGGCAAATAAGTAAGGACTTGAAGCCATTCCTTGATGTAGGTCCAATTTAATCATAAAATCATTAGTTTCTCCATAAAATAGTTCTTATTCTAGTCTTTGTGTTATCATACATATTTTCAATAACTTTAATATAACTCATAGGGATTCTTTTTCTCATTAGACCCCATCATATTATACCCCTAGGTACTCTATCATATGCCTTTTCTAAGTCTATAAAAACCATATGTAAATTTTTGTTCTTACTTCTACATTTCTCTATTAATTATCATAATAAGTAAATAGCTTTCGTGGTGGATCGCCCTGACATAAATCCATATTTATTGTCCGAATTAGTTGATTCATTTCTTATTCTTTATTCTATAACATTTTCCCATAATTTGATAGTGTGATTTATCAGTTTGATTCTTCTATAATTACTGCAATTTTGTATATCCCCTTTATTTTTATACAAAGGTATTATGGCTTTTTTCCTCCACTCATTTGGTATTTTTCCTTCTTTAAAAATTTTATTAAATAAACATGTTATCCATAATCAACTCTGATCCGAAAAAAAAAAACACAGATTGTTTTAAAAAGAAACAGATCAATAACGAATTCAAACTCAGTTCGGATTTGAAATAGACAGATCAAATATAAAACTCCTCAGATCGGTATGTTTAAAATAAAACTCAGATTGTAAAAACTAAACCAAATTGGGTTCTGAAAAAAAAAACTTAGATATGTTTGTTTTAACTCAAAATCTTAGATCTGTTTTACAACTCGGTTATGAAATCAGATCCTATTAAGATCAAGACCCAAATCGTGAACTCAGAAAAAGCAGATCGTTTATTTTCTTCAGGTTTGCCCACAAAGTATATATAGATTGCCGAAGTTTTGGAACGAGATAGGGGATTGGGAGTGGAGTTTTTGCAACGAGATAGAATGAGTTGAGAGAGAGAGAGAGAGAGAGAGAGAGAGAGAGAGAGGATTGGAAAGGGCACCTGATCGCAGAAATTTTGGGCTGAAATCGATTGGCACCTGCCTTGAATCTATTGAAATCGATTTGGGGTTTCCTTGTGGTTCTAATCAGCGTCTTTTTTTCTGATGTTGAACTGGTCGAATGTGTTGGTGCAATCGAGATATTTTAAATGGAGCTAGGGTTTGTGAATTTTTAATTTGCTAGGATTTGTGAATTCCCCTTCAATCTATCTATGTATTGTGAAGCAAATACTGAACTGATTCATGATTCATCTGCTAATTTATTCATGACTGCATCTAATGATTTAGTCAACTTATGGCTTTTCGTCCATCACAATTTTTGTTCCAGCATGGGATCTTTCCCTTGTTCTTCAAGCTTTATAAGCTTTGCATATACTTTTTAATCGTTATTCAGGAGTGGTGAATGCTCTAATATACTTTTGGCTCTAAAACTTCTGTAATAATGAAGATTTGCAGTATAAAAGAAAGAAAACTTCAATTGCAAAAATCGTCTTTTGTTTCTGACAATTAACGGGACAACAGTTATCTCCATCCTCCTCCAGCCATAAGCCATGATTCTGCTATAGAAAACCTAAACGTATTGGGTATTGAAAGTGCCATGATGTAGCTTTATTGATCATGAAACTCTGCTGTCTATTATTTGCGCTTAATCACGAGCTTACGAATTACATCTTCTATTTTATTATTTATAATTATTTTTTTTTCTGGACAAATCCATGACGGTGGATTGAACTACATTGCAGAGATACGTTCTCTCACTTGATGGTCCAGTTGTAACTGCATCAGGTTTTGGGGATGAACTTGCGATTGTCACACATTCTTCTCCGCCTCTTCCCTCGAATGAACAGGTATTGTCTTGACTTCTGCCTGAGAGTCCTTGGTGAATCCTGTTGATGCCATTTTCATCCTCAGCTAGTTGATCTGATTTCAATCCAATGTAACTGGCTATCAGACAAAGATGTGAATAAGGTCGACCAGACACTTCAGAAAGGCGTATTTCTCCCTTGCAAAACTATATTATCTACTTCAGTTCTTTTTTCTTCCTCTCTAATGGACTATACCTTCATTGAAGGATGGGGACTAGAAGGAATTATGTCAAATATAATATGTTGTGAAATTGTACTAGCGATGTAATTTTCTTATGGTATTGTTGTCAAGTGTGTATACAATACAGGTACACAGATTGATCAGCAGACGAGTTTTAGCTCAAGGGCATATCATAAATTCTCATATGAAAGCCTTTTCCTTTTGATATACAGATGCTGGAATTTAAAGTGTTCAACATTTGTAATGGGACCCAGCCCATCAGAGGACGACTTCCATTGACTTCTGGTTCATGTTTAACGTGGTTTGGTTTCAGCGAAGAAGGCCAACTTAGTTCTTTTGATTCCAAGGTGTGTTTAGCTCTGCTGGTGATTCATTTCACTAAATATACTCGAGTATTGCTTTTATGAAACTTGTTCCATGTTTATTATGTAGGGTGTTTTGAGAGTGTATAGTAATCAGTACGGAGGCAGTTGGCTCCCACTCTTCAGGTGCACGATTCTTTAATCTTAACATATCTAACGCTCAGCTATTCATGTTATCAAATATTGTTCAACAAGAATTGTAACATGCAGTGCTAGTAGATTAAAGAAGTCGGAAGAAAACTACTGGGTGGTTGGATTGAATGCAAGCAAATTATTTTGCATCGTTTGCAAATCTCCCGATTCATTCCCACAGGTAGGTTTGCACATAGACCTTCATATCTGCCTGCTTTGTGTTGTCTGCCTTGCTATTATTGTTAATTACATGATTTTCCCCCCCATCAGGCTGTTCCCAAACCAATTCTCACTCTATTAGATCTTTCATTTCCTCTTGCGTCCTCTGACCTTGGAGCAGAAAACCTTGAGAACGAGTTTCTCTCTAACAACATGCATCTCTGCCAGGTATATTGTTTTTCTTCGTTTTTGTGGCTTCTGTGCTTCTCTATCATGGAAACTGTCAGGATTGTCAACAAGGATTAACAGTACTATCTATCTCACCTGTATTTTACCAAGTGTGATCACATGCTTATTGAATGGTTTCCTCCCTTCTTTTATTATTAAACCAATAGAGTGCTACAATAATAAACTGTGTTAGAGATGTAATATGAGATGGAAGTTCCTTGCAGATTCAGAGAAGAATTGAAGAAATGGCAGCTGCAGGTCAGGACACCACGTCACTTGATGACGAGGCTTTTAATATGGAAGCAGCTCTTGATAGATGCATCTTGAGGCTTATCGCATCCTGCTGCAATGGTGAGCTTTTACTGTTTATGATGATTACAGCAGCTTGCAAATTGTGTTTTATTACCTAGATCTCCTCCCCCTCCCCCTCCCCCTCCCCCATTCTATATTAATATTTTCAAAACGTAAGATTTAAACACTGCTGTACATATTATAATGCTTGCATGTGATGGTTTTATCAGGGGATAAGCTTGTGCGAGCTATTGAACTTGTGAAACTTCTTTCACTGGAAAAATCAGTGAAAGGTGCTATAAAGCTTGTTACTGCTCTAAAGCTACCAAATTTGGCTGAGCGGTTTAATACCATATTGGAAGTAAGTCATCGGTCTCTTTGCAATTAGCCTACAGTTTCAGTTAATCAGATTGAAATCTTCACTCTGTTTTCTCACAGGAGCGGTTGCTTAAAGAAGCCATGGAGACAACAGACCGTCCTCATACAAACTTGAGCTGTGATGCTCCAGTAAATGGTGATGTGGCCAGCAAGACATGTACTTCACCTGAAAGCTGTAAAACTCCCGAACCTGTTATTTCTTTACCATCAGAAAAGTTATCATTCCCTTTGTTTAAAGAGCCATCTAAAGCTGGAAAGGTGAAGATTGAACAAAAGCAAACCTCAACTTCGGAAAATACAGGAATAGTAAAGAATGCGGGGGAATTGAAGAATGTAAGAGAGATTAAGAAGGCTGGGGAGGTGCTTCAAGTACAACCTCATCGTCCATCTAATCCATTTGCCAAGTCTTCAAACAGCCAAGAAAAATCATCATCTTTGTTAGATTCTCTTAAGAAGATGAAGAAGAATGACGGCGCAGGTAAAAGATAGGAGCATGCTGCATCGCCGAGAAACGAGAGTGGGTGGGTTTGTAATGGGTTCTACATATGTGAATATATTTATGAGCACTGTGAGTTCCTTCCAATGATAAAACCTGTATTGTCCAGTGAGATGCATGTCTATATACACGAACTCATAGGCCTATTTTTTTTTTTTGGGTAGCATATCATGAGCTGTCCAGATCCGCTTTATAATTTTTAATCCTAAAATTACATTTTTACCTTGAATTTTCTATAACTTATGTCTAGATTCTTAACCTTTTGGTAAATTATATTTTAATATCTTAATTTTCAATAGATTACATTTTGATTTTGTTTTTTTGAAAATTTCATTTTGCCACCTAACATTCTATAAATTATAATTTGCCCCCTTGACTTTCTATAAATTAGATTTGGACCTTGTAATTACATTACAGCCCTAAACTTTGGATAAATTACATTCGGCACTCAAATTTTCTATAAAATATCTTGAAAACAATAATTTATTTTTACTAAATGAACTCATTTTCTCGTTTTATAAAATTTTCTATGGGAAATGAAAATTTGAAATGGAGATGAAAATTGGAAATAGAAAATGAAAAATAAATTTTCACAACTAAACATGCAAGTGCATTTTTTCCATCTACAGAGTATCAATTTACTTAATTGGGAAAATCGTTTGTGAATTTTATATTTTGTTGCTCTCTCTTTGCTAAATAATCTTTATAAATATTTATAATCCATGATGGAAGTTAGAAATTATAGTTGATGATCGCTCCGATCTCTTATATGAGTTTGGGTAATGGTTAAAATCACCAGCACCACCTCATTCGTGAACTCGCACACTCTATTACTTAGGCTTTCGAATAGGAGGATCATTTCATATTCACTTAGATGATAAGCACAAATCAAAAATATATAATACGATATATTTGCTGAAAGAATTGCTTATTTTATTAAACAACAAAAAAAGGGTTGCTCTTTATAAAGGGCTAAAGGTACAACTTTATACAGATGCTATAACAAATAAACTCTATGCTATTCTAATGCTTATAAATCAGCTTTGCATTATATTGGAATAATAATAGACTATGTCCTGTTTTAATGCCTATATTACATCTGACTTTACTATTTCGTATTCTAGACTTTAACACTCCCCCTCAAGTTGGAGTGTAAGTTAATAACACCCAACTTATTGAGTAATGTCTCAAACTGTAATATACTCAATGCCTTGGTGAACAAGTCTGCGATTTGATTAATGGTCCTCACACGTGCTGTTTTAATCAAGCCTTCTTGAATTTTCTCACGAACCAAGTGACAGTCGATTTCGATGTGTTTCGTTCGTTCATGGAAGATTGGATTCAAGGCAATGTGTAAAGCAACTTGGTTATCACAAAACAACATGATCGGCCGGGGATGATTGATTTCTAAGTCTTTCAAGATATTCTTTAACCAAGTGATTTCGCAACAGGTAGCAGCCATATAACGATATTCTGCCTCAGCAGTTGATCGAGCCACCGTAGTTTGCTTCTTTGTTTTCCAAGAAATGGGTGATTGTCCAAGAAGTATATAGTACCCTGTCACAGATCTTCTCGTGTCTTTGCAACGTGCCCAATCCGCATCACAAAAGGCCTTTAACTAAAGTGTGCCTGTGGAAAGTAGTAAAATACCTTGCCCTGGTGTTTGCTTTATGTATCTAAGAACTCTATGTGCTGCTTCAAGATGTGGTACATGGGGTTTGTCCATAAATTGACTTAAAACATGAACTTTATAGACCAAATCTGGTCTAGTAATGGTAAAATAGATCAATCTCCCTACAAGGTGCCTATACATTGAAGGGTCATTAAGAAGATCTCCATCGAATTGTGTAAGAGACAAGTTTTGTTCTATGGGAAACCTTGCTGGTTTAGCTCCTATAAATCCAACATCTTCTAATATCTCTAATGCATATTTTCTTTGAGAGAGAGAAATGCCTTTCGAGGACCTTGCCACTTCTATTCCCAAGAAGTATTTGAGTTGACCATGATCCTTGAGTTTGAATTGTTTGGATAAAAACTCCTTTGAATCTTGAATATGTTGCATGTTATTACCTGCTAAAATCACATCATCAACATAAACAAGGATTGCTGTGAAACTACCTTTGTGAGATCGGACGAATAGTGAGTAGTCTGCCTTTGATTGTTGAAAACCAACACTCTTGAGAGCTGAAGTGAGTTTCAAAAACCATTGTCTAGAAGCTTGTTTCAAGCCATATAATGACTTGTTTAGTTTGCACACTCGAGTCTCCCCCTTTCTTCCGAATCCAAGAGGTAGTGACATGTATACATCTTCATCAAGATCGCCATGCAAGAATGCATTATTGGCATCAAGTTGGTGGAGATGCCATCCTTTAATTACAACAATACTAAATAAGACGGGCACAGTAACTAGTTTGGCAACTGGCGCAAATGTCTCTCCATAATCAAGTCCTTCAATCTGACTATATCCTTTGGCAACTAAACGGGCCTTGTAGCGCTCTATGGTTCCATCAGATTTGAGCTTCACTTTGTACACCAATTTACATCCTATGAGTTTCTTACCGGGTGGAAGAGGCATAAGTGTCCATGTCTGGTTCGCTTGAAGGGCTTGGATTTCATTGCACATGGCTATGTGCCAGAGTGGATCCTTCATGGCCTGTAAGAAACTAACTAGTTCTTTGGTAATGGTTAAAGAAGTGGTAAAAGTTTTATGAGAGGTGGATAATCGGTCATAAGAAAGTACTTGAGTGAGATTGTGTGGCATACCTGAGGTAGTGACCACGCTAGAGGCGGATGATGAACCAGGTCGAGACGGGAGGGATGCTTCCACATGATAATTCTAAAGAAAAGATGGTCGTTTGATTGGCCTTATCAAGTGACGACGTGCAGGGGTAGGTGTGGGGATGTTTGGAATCGTACGATGAGAGTCATTGCCAATATTCCCAAGTTCATCATTCTGTGGTGGAGCTGTTAGTGTCTCAATATGAGTGAGTGTGATGGGACTTTCAATGGTAGCGAAAGTATTTTTGAAAGGAAACTCCTTTTCAAAGAAAGTAACATCACGAGACACAAAAACTTTGCGAAGCTCAAGATCATAGACTCGGTATCCCTTTTTACCATAAGGGTAACCAAGAAAAATACATCGGGCTGCACGCTTATCAAATTTGGATGGCCTTTGGGCATGAGTGGAAGCAAAACACAAACATCCAAATACTCTTAAATGTGAGTAATTGGGTGTTGAATTAAAAAGCATCTCATAAGGTGTTTTCCCTTGCAAAATTGGCGTTGGTGTGCGGTTTATAGGGTATGTAGAGGTTAAAATGGCACCCCCCCCAAAAGATTTTAGGAAGATGGGCTTGGAAAAGCAAAGCTCGCGCCATGTTTATCAAGTGTCTATGTTTGCGTTCAACTACTCCTTTTTGTTGCGGAGTGTCGATACAACTAGTGTGATGAATGATTTCTTTTGACAAGTAATAGTCTTTAAGTGTGAACTCATGGCCATTATCACTACGCACAACCTTAACTTTGCAAGAGAATTGAGTTTCAACCATATCAATGAAATTAATTAAGTGAGTTTGAGTCTCAGACTTATGACGCATCAAGTAAACCCATCTGCATCTAGTAAAGTCATCAACTATGGTGAGAAAATATCGAGCTCCAGAAATAGATGCAACATGATAACCACCCCAAATATCAACATGTAATTTCTCAAAATGTGTTTAATTATAAATTTTACTCAAAGAAAAAGGCAATCTAGTTTGTTTTGCTAAGGGACAGACCAAATAATTATGCGTATGGAAAGTTTTTTTCTTATCCAAATAGGGAAGTAAAACAGACACTTTATTTGAGTGATGTCCAAGACGCTGATGCCAAAGAATAGTGGAAGGGAAAATGACTGAATTGCATGACGATAGCCGTGCTTGATCAAGGTAGTAGAGTCTCTCCCGTTCAGTTCCCGTCCCAATCATCTTCCCCGAGTGTAGGTCCTATATTACATAAGAATGAGTGAGAAGTATGATGGTACAAAATGAGTAACGAGCAAGCTTTGTTATGGAAATGAGGTTTAAGTGAAAATTTGGAACACATAAAACATTATTAAGAACCAAACTGGATGAGAATACAACTCGACCAACATGTGTAACATTAGCAATAGATCCATCTGGTAGTTCTACTGTTCTATTTTCAACCATCTTTGAAGTTGTGAGAAATTCAGGGCTACAAACAATATGATCAGTTGCTCCACTATCAAGGATCCATGTGGTTTTCTTGCTTTAAGATGAAAAATAAAGAACTTTACCTGAAAGTTCATCATGAATTGAGGAATTACCAACATGATTCGCCATGGAAGACTTATTATTGCTAAGCATTTGCAGGATTTGTTGGCACTGCTCCTGAGTGAAAGGCAATGAGTTGGATATCTCATTCTTTACAGCTTGTTGTGGAGCATCAAATTGATTACTTCGCTTTATTGTGGATGTTCGGGATGATTGATCTGATTCTGCCTTGAGTTTTCTACAAAAATCAATTGTGTGACATCCACAGTAAGTGCACTTCAAATGTGACCGACAATTCTCTGTGCTATGTCCATTTTTTTCACATTTTCCACCTTTGTAATTGTCGCCTTTCTTGTTTGAATCCTTGACTGCAAATGCTGCTGCCTCAGGCTGACTTGTATTCTTTCCTGTAGATATGTCTCATTGCCGTTCATGTCCAAGCACAAGAGAATAAGCCTTAGTGGCCTTTGGAAAAGGATCCATCGTTAATATTTGTCCGCGTATCGTTGCAAAGGATTCAGTTAATCCCATGAGAAACTTGATAGTTTTCTGTGTTTCTCGATAGGATAACTCTTCTTTCATAGTTCCACAATAGCAGGCTGCAATGGGAAAAAAGTACATCTCTTTCGTCCCATAATCCTTTGAGTTTGGTAAAGTAGGAGTTGATGGACATGGTACCTTGAATACAATCATGTATCTCATTTTCAATATGAAAGAGTTGGACACTGTTTACCTGAGAAAAACGTTCACGTAGTTCATTCCAATTCGTCTTTGCTCCATCACAATAGAACACACTGGCTGAAATTTCTTTAGAAAGTGAACTTAATATCCAAGTCTTGACAAGGTTATCTCAACGAATCCACTACTGCATCTCGTCACCTGTATCTTCGTTTGGTCGAATCATTGACCCGTCAACAAATCCTTATTTTTGACCGTTAAGTCCATAGTCATGGAGTGATTCCACGTGCTATAGTTTTCTTCAGTAAGAATTTGTGGTACAAGGACCAATCCAGGCTGATCTGAATGGTGAAGATATAAAGGGTGATCGGGATTGTCGAATTTAGATGCCATGCTCAATTGAGTTGGCTTGTTTTGGTTGTTCTGGTCTCCCGTTATTAACATTAAAATGAGATGAGTTTTTCAGGTCACCAGTATCGGTGCTCTGATACCATAATAAGATATATTTTTGGAAAGAATTGCTATTTTATTAAACAATAAAAAAGGGTTTCTCTTTATACAGAGCTAAAGGTACAACTTTATACAGATGCTATAACAAACTCTGTGCTATTCTAATGCCTATAAATCAACTCTGCATTATACTGGAATGATAACAGACTATGTCCTATTCTAATGCCTATATTACATCTGATTTTACTATTTCGTATTCCAGACTTTAACAATATATGTGGGATCTCTAATCTTAGTTTTGGCACATGGCTTAAAATTGAATATGCAATTAAGAGAACCCCTTTCACCCTATTACTTTCATTCGTGAGTTGAATTTGTCTCTTGAATCGTTTTCTGTCTGTTTAACTACTTATCTTTTTGTATTCTAGCGTTTGTGTAATCGTATATCTCACATTTTTTTGCATATAATAGCTGAAGAGACATGAGAGAAAAGAACAAAGGGGACTTGAGAAACCCATCAATCAGTTTATTCAGATAAATGAGGAGAATGATTAAAGGTTCTCCTCTTTCTATCTCTATAACTCTATAATTTAAATCTTTTCATTCATGTCTTGTTTTCTTTAGTGTAGGATTTATAAAGAAGAAATCTAGACTAAGTAAAATTGGTGAACGAGTATATATTTTTTGCAGGTTTTGTGACGTTTATGCCTTTAAATTATAATACTCACATGTGTTATGTTGATATGAATCATAATTTTGAATTAGGATCATAGTATTAAAATTTTATTCATTTAATTTTATATCACTTTTCGTATCAAATGTATTCCCCCCCCCTGTAATTTTAGCTTTTGTTCAAACTAACAACATGCTTGAACGATAACTTTTTGTGCATTGTTTTATTTTCCTTGCAACCGCATTCCTTGAAAATATATACTTCAACGAAGTCTTTAAATGAAATTACAACATCTGGTCATAGTTAATGAGAACAAGCTACTCAAGCCCTATGAGATGATGAGATGATTTTTTATGTTCTGAACTCATCTATCTCCATATCAAAAGAACATATCTCTTCATTTTCTTTTGATGGAATGCTTGATGCGTCTTCATCTTTAACAGCTTGAGATAATTTGTGCCACGAGTCCCCTGAATATGGATTTTTTTTGTAATGAGTGTACTTCATTGAGATATGTTGTATAAGATCGAAATACTTTGCATTGTTCAATAATCTTCCTTAATAAATAGATTTTGGTACTATTTCAAGTTTTTCATGATATTTTTCTTTTTGATATATATGTGTCTTCATCTTTATAAAAATAGAGAAATTAAGTTATCTATTCGGTGCACTGTTATTTAAGGGAATAAATGTGGAATCTTATATTTAGGACATGTATTATATGTTTATTTTATGATTTTTATATATGCGACATTTATCTTCATAAATCTCATTTTCTCATGTCCTCGCCAATGTAAAATTTTGATTACCCTTATATAGGGTACATGACCCTTTAAAAATCTTGCACATTGCGCAGGACTAAAAACTAGTTGTTCATATTTTATATGTCATTGGGCAGATACTTCATATATTTTGTGGCACGCGTGTTAATGAAATATTTTAAAAGAGTTTTTGAGTTTGCACCCTACTTTCTATCTCGTTATTATGTTTGCACCTTATATTATTTTCTTTGTATTTGCACTGATTTTTGTCTTTAGGTTCTTTTAGAAACTTTCAGTAAGACCATCTTACCCTTGAAACACATGGTGTAAACTCAAATAATGGAGTAAAATGTAGGATGCAAACTAAAAAAATTAGATAAAATAATAAATTAAAACCAAAAAGGCTAGGAAAAAAATAAAACCAGGAAATCAAACAATAAATGGGTAGGAAATAGAAGGAGAAAAAAAGAAAGATAAAAAATCTCCTCCACCACCCCACCACAACCTCCTCCCTCCCAACACAGCTACCTTGCTGCAATCTCTTTCTCTCTCCCTCCCTTTCCCTCACACGCACACACGCGCGCGCTCCCCCCCATATGTTTGGTTGATGGTGGGGTTTTGTGATTAAAACTAATGATGATGTGGGGGTGGGTGGGGGTGATGATGGTTTTTTTAGATAGTGGGGATTGTAGTAGGTGAAGCCTTTTTTCTTGATAGTGAAAGTTGAGTCGAGAGCTATGAGGTGGTGCATCGGTGTTGGGGATGACGACAGTATGGGGTTTAGTGTGGATGGCAACACAAAACCCATCAACCATATTTGTTTGAAAATCGATTTCAATCACACAACCTGGCCATCAAATAATGAAAATCATTAATGGGAGGGTGTAAAAACAAAGAAAATAAAACATGGGGTGCAAACTCATAAACAAGGTAAAATGTAGTGTGTAGACTCAAAAAAATTCTTTATAAACTATACACGTCTCATCAATTGGAGGGAAACAGGGCTATTTATAGAAAATTTTCAAATTTTAGCTCCGCCGTGTACACGGTTGAGTTTTTCGTGCACACGGTTGAGGGCATAGTGACCCCAACTCATTTTTGAGCCAGAGCCGTGCACATGCTTTCCGATAAACTATGCGAACGATTTTACTATCTAGCTAAGCGAATGACCAAGATAAAAAACCTCCAAAAAATATTTAAAAAGTTTTTTCACAAATAGCCTTTGATCCCTATTATCAATACAAATACACCACTCAGGAAAATTATTTTTCAAAATTATTTTTATGAAAAACTCTCAATTTGAAAACAAGCGAGTGTGTGCAATAGCTAAAGTTTAAACCAAATTTCACAAAAGGATATACTTCATGTTCAACAATGGATGGCTTGAAAATCGAGTGGTCATCATGTCTTCAAATCACAATCTCCATCAGTAAAGTACAAAACCACTCTCACTCATTTATATAAATCAAGCTTTTGGGCTTGACGTAGTGCATGACTGTTTTGACACAAGAGATAGCGAATTTATATATATTATAAATGTTTACATTTTTACACTATTTTTGATGTGAAGAGGATCCTAGTCTACCAGGGAGTTCCATAGAGATTATGTATATAGATATGCTTTATAAGATCATATACAACACCCAAGACCTTGACACTAAGGTTGGACCATTTATCAACTTTAATGTTAATGTTGAGGCCCACCCCTTTAGGGAAGATCAAGCTACTAATTAAAATGGGGGCGATCAATTGGGGGATAAAGTTCCATATAATAAAGCCAATTCACATTAAAATGCCATCCCGTGGAGGGGTGGATGCAAACTATAAGATATGTGACTTCATCCCTCCATGAGAAGTTAGAGTTTTTGACCTTCCATGGCATAGTTGGAGATAAGAAGCGACCAAGTAGTTGTCAACGTTGCCATCAAACATAAGCAAGCTTAGACAAAAAATGGTCAAGAAGATGATGACTCTAAAGACGATCAATCCAGATAGCAACAAAATGGTGTTCGAACAAAGATTGAAGTGTCTTATACTCACAAGGAAATGAAATATAATTATGAATAATTCCTATTGATCTATTATAACTAGATAAGTTTTATATCTTCGTTCAGATTTACCATATGATGAGGCATATCAATTTGTGGAGTTTCTTAAATAGAATGTTAAATCCTTTATTTAGCATCCCTACGACCCGCCAGACATCGATTTGATAAAAAAATAAGGAAGTCATTCCTTGAGAAGGTAAAGGTGGCGTAGGATGAAGTTGAGGAGATACTTCATGCCAACTCCATTGAAGAGGAGCAATTTCTAGATTGGATTTCAACACTGTGGTCATCCAAAAGAAGAACGAACTTCACCAACCCTAGCAACGCCTACTCTAAAGACATTTTTCCTATGCCAATGATCAATTATCTTGTGGATTCAACATCCATACAAAAATGGATGCGTTTCACAGTTCATACTCTAAGCATCATTTGATGCCACTGTTTGGACATGAACAAAAGAAGATTTCATTAATTACAACTTTGGGGTTGTATTGCTATAAGATCACGACATTCGACCTCAATAAAGTTGGGAAAACTTACCAACAGTTGTCCACTAAGATGTTCAATAAGTATATTGTCTCAACTATAAAGGTATACATTGATGATATATTTGTAAAGATATCCGATCAGAGGAAGGGGACTAATATTCGATTTACTACATTATACCCACTCTACTTAATGTTGAAAGGATATACAAGACCATAGAGAAGATGAACTTGTCACTCCTAATGTATTCTAGGAAGCTAAGGCATTATTTTGATCCTCACTCTATAGTCAACCTCACCTCCTTCCCATTAAAGGAGGTTTTGAAGAAGGCTAACTTGATCAATATAATGACAAAGTGGTCCTTGGAGATGATCTAATTTGATATTAATTATGAGACTAAAGCTGGCATCAAAGGGCAGGACTTGGATTAGTTAATCACAAAATTCTCATGCATCCCAGGGAAGGAATCCATCCGATCCTAACCCACTCTTAGAGATGTTCAATATCATTCTAGGGGGCCAGTCCCTATATAATTCATTCGATCATTTGTCAAAGTGTAGACTATTTATATATGGAGATTCCAATGAATGGGGGACCGATATAAACATCGCCTTCATCACTCCATAAGGATCCATGATCGAATAAATAATCAGATTAGGGTTCAAAGATATTAATAGTGAAGAGGAATACAAAGATATGATAGTGCCTTAAGAGAACAATTATAATGAGGGAAAATATATCTCCATCCACTATGAATCCCACTTGATCGCTAACTAGTCGAATGATCAGTATGAGGCCAGAGTTACCAGGATATTTGCCAAAAGAGACAAAGCAAGGGACCTCGCCAAGAGCTAAAAAGTGTTGAATAGTTGCCAAGGAACTCCAATAGTCACGATCACGCCCTAACTACTTTAACCTTGGCCATTGATACCGATTTGAAAAGGACGATTAAAGTAGTATACATTGACCGACCGAGCATATAAGAACCATAGCCAAATATAGTAATTATGGATCTTGATCGAACACCTTTTTAATGGATTCGATCATCATTAACCTCAAGAACGATTGGCTTATGTTAGATTAAAAATAACTCACAAGTTAAAAGTCAAGTCAACTAGGTTCTGCCTCAACTCTGAGGTCCACCATTATCGGCAATCATTCACTAACCCTCTTTTCAAATGTTTTCATCTAGATAAGGTATAAGAAATAATCAAATAGTTACATGAGTGGAGCTATGGAGCTCATGTAAGAGGACATTCGCAAGCATATTGAGCAATCTCCCACGAATATAAGAAATATTTTATGCAAAATGATGCAATCCAATTCAGCCATAAGTTCTCAAATGCAATAATTTCCCCCCAATAATTAGGCATCTAAAAAGAAACTTGAATCTTATTACAGTTCCCTAGACATTTGCCTAATGGGGTATGGATATAGTCGACCCGTTGCCCATGGCCTCGGGTGATCATAAATCCGCATCACAATGATCAATTACTTCTTCAACTGGATAGAAGTAGAGTGTTTGACTCACATAAGATAATATAACACTAGGATATATTATCACCAAGTTTGGGATTCCCTACGCCTTTGTATCGGAAAACAGCTAGTTGAGGGACTTTTGTGTAAAATATAGGATTCACAAACAATATGGCTCAGTGGTATTTCTGAAGAAAATTAAAAGGCAAAGATCTTCGATTAGGTACTCCTTGCCAAAATCAAGAGTCATGTGGAGAAAAGAAAATGGAATAAGTGGATAAACTCCCCACCAGGGGAGAGTGATGGGGATCGATTTTATAAAAAAACTTTGTTACCGTATGATCTTTAATTGATTATGCATTAGAAATAAGACAATAACTATGTCTACAATAAATACTTATGGTTCAAATCACGATAACTTTGTGGATCTTGTAGGTGATCCAAAATAGGAAAATGTTTTGATGATAAATATGATGTGGATGATTTTGTTCGACCTCCAAATACCTTTGTAGATATTTTTCTCTCCTCACGCCTTCACAAAAATGTGAATATTGTTTCTCCCCCCTCTCTCTAACCTTTAGATGTGATAATGAAACTTAATCCCCTTCCCTAGACCCACAAATATAAGTATTTGAAGTGTGCTTAGGCCAATTAGTGTTTTCAGAGAGTTTGGGCTTACTTCTTGGGTAAATGGACTAAATAAGGGATCTAAGACAAATAAATAAATTGGATTTCAAATGGACATATGAAAATCCCATATTACTTCCTATAATATAGTTTAATCTCCATTTAATTGTAATGAATTCCATTAAATAATTACAATTACAGTCCAATCTAATTATCTTATAATCACTCATATAATGAGGTCTCGTTTGTAAAGTTGGATGACATAATATATGATTTCCCACATCGATCATAAAATACTCGCTTGGTGAAATTAAATTTGTCGCTAATTGATTTTCACCAACATCTTGTTTAAATTGTTGATCTCAACGTTAACTTATTTTATACTTTAGCGGATTATAAATAACCTACCAATCATTTTATTAACATAATCAAATTGATTCAATTCGATCCTTCCATCGAAATCCATCAAAATTTTAACATAATTTAAGGGTATTTTAAACAAATCATTGAAAAAACTAATTTACTAACCAAACACAACATTTTTACCTTGAATACACTATTCTTATAACTAAATAATTTTTAATAACCTGAAACCCCCTTTGAGATTCTCGTATTTTAGGCCAAATGCAATAATTCACTTTCTAACAAATTTTATCTTGATTTAATTTAGTGAACCCACAATAAAATTATAAAGCCAAATTCCAAACCGACAAGCAAGAAGAAGAATTTGAGAAAAAATCCCTTTCGGGCAAAACCTTTAATTTAAGCACTATTAAAGAATTTGACAAACACAAGAAGAATTACAAACTACTTAGAGATCCACTAAGTATAACTCAGAGATGTCTTCAAATCTTTAAGAAATATGACACATTCCAACACTGTCCATAAAAAGCAGCTCTTCCCTCGGTATCCACTGATCAACCTCACGAATATTCAATTCTTTTCTTCTTCAGAAGTAGAACCTCAAATCCACAATTTAGCAGTAGAGAAAATCTCTACAAGGACTTTTTAACTTTGAATGTGTTCTTATTGATTTGAAAAGTGATCCTTAAAAATTCATAGGGTTTGGATTAAAAAAGATTAGAGTTTGATCACAAAAAGAACTTTAAAATGGCTTGTAGAAAAGTCTAATCCCGTATAACTATATATAGGGAAAGTGTTTGTAGAGAGATACAGATTAAAGATTAGAAAGATTTATTTTAAAAAATTAAAAACACGCATACACGTTCCCACGAACTGCCACCTCGTTCGAACGATGTACCTTATCTCGTTTGACCACACTTCCAACAAAACTTCGAACAACATTTCAGAGTGTACCCAAAAGGCGACGTTCCAGATCTTGTTCGAACGTAGGAATGTCATTTTAACGACACTACGCAACTTGTTCGAATGACATATTCATCTCATTCTAACGAGTTAGCGAGTTTTTCAAAAATTCTTTTACAAATCATTTTAAAACATTTTGAAAACTTTAAAATTCAAACTCTTTAAAAATAACCCCTGGATAATTAAAGTCTTTATGAAATCACCTCATAACTCTTCTGAATGATACGGTGACGAACGATATTAAATCTTCCAAATGTCATCAACTTTTTCTCTTCGAATACGTGAAAGTAGTCATGGGGGTGCAGTAGGGTGTAACGGAATAAGCCAAATAAATATGAAATGAGCAATTACAAAACTTGCACTTACAAATCTCTCCCTTTAGCTATTTCGGTATACAAAATAAACCAAAGCCAAATTAACCCCCAAGACTAATACAACTAATACCCTTCCAAATCAAGAAACAGAAATGCATAAATGTATAAGTCTTCAACTAAAACGTGTTCATCTTGTGTAGTCCATGAAATTGTCTTCAAGGCGGAATGAACTACACACACAAGACAAAATAAATACCGTGATGCGTATGAGTTTAAAAAAATAAATAAACTCCCCCTCAGTTTTTTCTCCCCCTTTTTGTCCATAATAGACAAAGGGTTAGAAACTAATCCTAAATTGTTAGAATAAATTTAAAAGAAACAATCATCACAAAGATGACCAACAGAGCATATGCGATGAAATTTCGAAGAAGAAGACAAACTAATTTAGAAAATTTTCAATTTTTTCAGGTATAAAAACAAGTATATGTATAAAAAGTACATATAGGTACAAAATACATTGCACCATGAAATAGCACTAAAATATCCGAACTATGAAAACGTGTGTAATTGTGCGAACATTTTTCATAGGTAAATCAACATAAGCATTCATAATATAGGTGCACAATGTCAATGAGATATTTCTAACGTAAGAACTCAATTTCAACCTTAGGTATACAAATTTGAACTTAAATGAAATTGACTCGACTTATGAAACATGTCATTAATTTAAATGCTTCTTAAATCAGTAACACCAAACTATTTAATGCTTTTCAAGAGAGTCCGTTGTGCAAACCCATTGATTTTTTACTTTATAACACCTTCAAAATCTCACATATATAAGAATTCACTCTCAAATATTTTTTAAGATATCATAATGCTCACATGTAGTGAAGCATCAATGAAATAGAATTGGTCTTGGTAGTTTTATTTTTGTGTGCTGTTAATATTTTAGGCTTTTTTTTGCAAATGGTGGCTTTTAACATAAAGAGTATTTTGCTCTTTCGTTGCCCATTTCCATTGCTTAACGTATAATAACTTTTTAGAAAAATAATATTCGGGCAATGGTTATTACAATAACAACTTATCTCTAGTACATTTAGTTCTTTATTAAGAACGATTGAGATAAGAACACCATATTCAACATATGAAAAGTAACTATAATGTTCAAAAAGTTCGTGCACATGTGCAGTCTAGCATGAAGAAAGTAATCATCAATGATTAACGAAATACTATCCACACATTATTAAAGGCACATTAAAGAAACGAAGCCATGTATCAAAACATCATGAAAAAGTAACATGAATGGATGCAATGTAGGGGTGATCCGACTATCTTAAATTCATAACCATATATGGTGAAAACTAACATACAAAAAACTTTTTTTCTTTTTCAAAAAAAGTTAGCAAAAAATATTTTTTGATTTTTTCAAACTTTTTCTTAAAAACAAAAAATCTTTATGGATTTTTCAAAATATATCAAAAGAGCAAAAATACGTATAAATATAAATATAATTAAAACATAGAAATACAATGTAGCAATAGGGATAAAAGATATGAACATGATAATCACCTTATACTAGACAAAGTACCCAAACTCAATATCAGTGTTTAAAGAGGTGTTCTTAAGAGGAATAGGCATCCTTTGAAATTCCTCCATCAAACTTTGATAAGTTTTGACTAAAAACTCTACTTTCTCTTGAAGACTCTCAAAATTTCTACTATCGTGTGTAGGAGCATGAGTAGGAACACGCGTGGGAATATGTGTGTGAACTCATGTAGGAACATATCGGGGAACACGCGAGTAAGAAACTCTCCCGAGCTTAAAATAAAACTCCCTAAGGTGACTTCTTTGGTTGTAATGGGAATAAACATAAATTGACTTGGGTCTTGCTTGATCAAAACTCCTAGGACGCGCTCTCCTTGGTGGGTTAGGACGAGAACCATAAGGATCCATCACAAACTCGGGAACTGGCTCGGGTGCAACATTGAAAGTGGATGCACCGTTATAACCTATTCATTGCCACTCATTAAAACCTAACACGAGAGCGAGGAGTATCTTTCCAACCTTCTTACACAAGTCCTTTAAAGTGACCTTGACCTCCCGGGCACATTAGATATCCTTCTCGAGTTGGGATACACGGTCTTCAAGTTTTTCACGAGTCTCCAATAAAAGCTTAAAGATATCTCATAAGACCAGCCACAGTGTTGGTCAATGCGGTCTTATCTTTACCAACCACAATCAATTGCTCACACAATGAAAATTTTACCTTCTCGATTTGGCTCACCGATGCCTCGCACTCTCTTAAAGTTATCACCATCTTCTCTAAATCAAAACTCCTAAGAGTCAAACTTCTATTTTGCTTTTTGGTTCTTAAAGACTCTTTATAAAGTTCAATGTAAGCCTTTTGAAGACCACTTTGTTCCTCACATAAAATATCGTCATCACTTTCAATATCTCCAGAATAGTTTGATAGATTATCAAGGCTATCACGTTTAGAAGCATCCTCACCGGTATGGGACGAACTAGAATTACTAACCTGACTGCCCATGAACGCAATGCAAGGTTCATGCGGTGTTCATCCCCAGAATGCACAAATTCAATGTCACTATCGCTCGCTAAGAGTGGATTTGTATACAACTTTGCCTTTGCCCTGTCTCTTTAGCCTAGTGGCACATTCGTGGGCTTTATGACCTTTGCCCTCGCATTCATAACATCTGACCTCATCTTTCTCACAAACAATCTTGTCCTTATTGCCATTTTAATTTTTCTCATAACTTTTATTTTCTTTGAAAGAATTTTCTTTGTTAAATTTGAGAAATTTTTTGATTTTTTTTGGAAATAAGGCAAGATTATCAAGCTCCAAATCAAACTCTGACTCAGAATCACAAATTTTTACCTTTTTCATTTTAGATTGGGCCTTAAAATCAATCCCTATTTAATTTTTCTTTATAGTTTTGGGGAACATATTGAATTCATAAGTTTGAAGGTCTCCTATGAGTTCTTCTAACCGAAGAGTATATATAATTTCCAAATAATTTAGGAGAGTGATCTTAGGGATAAATCGAAAAGGAAGGTATCTCAAAATCTTTTTCACAATGCGCGTCTCAGGACGTCTATCACCCAAATCAAAACTAGAGTTAATGATATCAGAAAATCCTGCATAAAATTCATCAAACGACTCAGTTTCTAGTATAGTAATGATCTCAACTGTGTGGTGATATTTTGAAGCTTAAAAGCTTTCACAGTCTTGATACCCTCATGAGGGAGTAAGAGGATATCCTATGCTTCCATAGACTTGGTGCACGTCATGATGTGGAGGAACTCGTCAGGGGTGACGGCTCCAGAAATTTTACTTAAATCGCGTGAGTTAAAATTACTCCATTTTAGTTAATTCCCCGTCCAAGTGGTGACGGGTTTAGGACTTATGGCATCACCATTAGTTATAATGGGTGGTATCCACCCAAATTCATAAGTAAGACAGACGCGGCAGTCAATCTCTTTCAAAGTTGACCTCATTCGAACTTTTCAATAAGCATAATTAGACCCATCGAAAACATGTAGCCTATTATACATATTATCCACATAATCCCAATTTAAATATCACACAAAAACTTAGTGTAACTAACTCTGATACCAATTTGTGAAAGCATGGTTATACGGATTACTCGTATCTTAAGCCAAATGCATAAATTCACGTTTTAGCATATTTTATCTTGATTTAATTTAGTGAATATATAACAAAGTTACAAAGCCAAATTCCAAACCAACAAGCAAGAAGAATAATTTGAGGAAAAATTCCTTTCGGGCAAAACCTTTAATTTCAGCACTATTAAAGAATTTGACAGACACAAGATGACTTACAAACTACTTAGAGATACACTAAGTATAAGGCTAAGATGTATTCAAATCTTTAATAGATATGACACAGTCTAACACCGTCCATAGGAAATAACTCTTACCTCGGTATCCACCTATCAGCCTCATGAATATTCAATTTATTTCTTCTTCAATAGTAGATGCTCAACTCCACAATTTAGAAGTGGAGAAAATCTCTACAAGGGTTTTTGAACTTTGAGTGTGTTCTTCTTGATTTGAAAAGTGATCCTTAAAGATCCAAGGAGTTTGGATGAAAAAGAATAGAGTTTGATCACAAAAGAACTCTAAAATGGCTCGGAGAAAAGTCTAATTTCACATCTTTATTTATAGGGAAAGTAGTTGCAAAGGGATAGGGATTAAAAATTAGAAAAGATTTATTTAAAAGACAAAAACACGCATACTCGTTCGAATGAACTGTCTCCTCATTCGAACGATGTAACTTATCTCATTTGATCGTGCTTCTAATGAAACTTCGAATGATATTCCAGAGCGTACCCAAAAGATCTCATTCGAACGTAGGTTCCTCGTTCTAATGACCCCATACAACTCGTTCGAACAACATATCCATCTCGTTCTAAAGAGTTAACTAGTTTTTCAAAAATTCTTTTGAAATATTTTGAAAACTTTTAAATAAAAAATCTTTAAAAATAACCCCTGAATAATTAAAGTCTTTACCAAACCACCTTATAACTCTTCTGAATGATGTTGTGATTGTGATGAACGATCTTCACTCTTTCAAATGTCATCAACTTCTTCTCTTTGAATACACGAAAGTAGTCATGAAGGTGCAGTGGAGTGTAACAGTATAAGACAAATAGAAATAAAATGAGCAATTATAAAACTTGCTCTTACACCCTTATCTTCCCCACCGTGAAAGTAAGCCTATTTTCAATTTCTCTATTTTTATTATTTTTTTTTACAAATGTGAATTTATTTTTACTATAGATTGGTTTGATATATTTGACCTTCAATCTAACATAATCAATTAATGAAAGTATTAAACTGAGTCAAATTGATTAGTTGAGGGACGAATTTAAGATAAAATGAAGTTTATGGACCTTTTTAAAATTTAGGGTAAAGTTTTGGGACTAAATGTGTAATTTACTCTATAATTTAAAACAAACACAAGGTTTACGCATCACATTACTTTATGAATACTAACGTAATTTTCCAATTTTTTTTCTTAATATTTTCCCTTAATATTCCTTCATAAACTCCTCATTTATCTTTTTTCTAAGATAAATATAGTTCCTTTACAATAAAGATCTCTCTCAAGACTTATCACCCTTCCAAGGTGTCTCATAAGAGATCCTTGTGGACAAGATATAGGGGAACTCTATTTATTTAAAAAAAGGAAATGAATAAAACTTGTCCCTTTCTAAGGAGGTTCACACGATGCAAACATAAAAACTTGTCCTTTACGGTCTAGTCCTTTGACTAATAATTTTGGACAAAAAAATTGGTCAAACAAATTTTAAACGATTAGGTCCACATATAAATACCCCCAATTAGAAAAATTCATAACCCTAATCGGCTATTGGAGGGTTTCTCTGCAACTAACCAGTATTCTTCAAGAATCGAAAATAACATCAATCTTGCTGCTATTTGCGTCTGTCCGAGAATCGATTACAACATTCTTAATCGATTCTACCTCGATCACTTGGCTCTATCATTTAAAATTTTATCTTTATCAACAATTGTTTTTTCTATTTTCGATCGATTAAAATTGGTCAATGTATATGGTTTGAATTCAATGAAATCATTGTAATTGCGTAATTCATATGATTGAATAACTTTTTATGCATTTTATATGAATATTTTTTATTTTTTATTTTTTTATGTATTAATGTTTTGATTCTATCATATATAAGTTTATATTTATCAACAATTATTTTGTATCTCGATCAATTACAATAGTTTAATGTATGAATTTCATTTCAAATGGATGACATCATTGTAATTGTTAGTTGTATGCACTGGATGAACTTTAATACTCTCTGAATGAATTGATTTTGTTTTTTGTGTATTTATATATAATGTTGTGTGTTTTGATGTACCTTGATCAATTACAATAGTTTAATGCATGAATTTCATTTCGAGTGAATGACATCATTGCAATTGTTAGTTGTATGTGCTGGATGAACTTCAATATTCTCTGAATGATTTGATTTTGTGTTTTTTATGTATTTATGTATAATGTTGTGTGTTTTGATGTACCTCGATTAATTACAATAGTTTAATGTATGAATTTCATTTCGAGTGAATGACATCATTGTAATTGTTAGTTATGTGTGCTGGATGAACTTCAGTATTCTCTGAATTATTTTATTTTGTATTTTTTTATGTATTTATGTAAAATGTTGTGTGTTTTGACGTATAAACAAATAAAATCAGAACATTGTGCTAATATATTGGACATGTTTTAAGACTAATTTTATGTTTGACACATTTTAAGATGGAATTTATAAGGCATGCCTACGTGGTTCACCTATGGAAGTTGGTTTGTGCCAGCGGAATTACACAATCTCGACACACCACGTAAGCATGGTGTTTCCATACTATCTCAAAATGCATTACGTGTAGAATTATTGACGTTGAAGACTAATTCTAGGTGTCATTCATTTTGAGTAGGTCAGTGTACTTCGTTTGGATTCAATGAAATCATTGTAATTACGTAATTCATGGGATTGAATAAATTTTTATACATTTTATATGAATATGTTTTGATTTTGTATTTTTTTATGTATTTATGTTTTGATTATATCATATATAAGTTTATATATATCAACAATTATTTTGTATATCGATCAATTACAATAATTTAATATATGTATTTCATTTCGAGTGAATGACATCATTGTAATTGTTAGTTGTATGCATTGAATGAACTTCAATATTCTCTGAATGATTTGATTTTGTATTTTTTTTATGTATTTATGTAAAATGTTGTGTGTTTTGATGTATAAATAGATAAAATCAAAACATTGTGCTAATATACTTGACATGTTCTAAGACGAGTTTTATGTGTGACACATTTTGAGACGGCATTGAAACCACATGCTTACGTGGTTGTTAAAATTGTTTGGTTCCTTTATGGACGTTGGTCCGCGCTAGCGGAAGTACACAATCTCAACATACCACGTAAGCATGCTGTTTCAATGCTGTCTCAAAATGCATTACCTGTAGAATTATTGACGTTTAAGATTAATTGTACTTCATTTTGAGTTGGCATTTAAACAACATTCCTATGTTGTGTGTGAAGATTAATTGAATCACTTATTGATATGGGTCTGCGCCAGTGGAATTAACCAATCTTGATATGCCACGTAAGCATGTGTTTTCAGTTGGGTCTCGAAATGCGGCGTGTAGAATTACGAATGTTTTAATTGTGAATGTGTTTGTTCGTTCGCGCCAGTGGCATTTAAATTTTTCTTTAGTGTTCATTTCTATATTTTTTTGTGATTAGTAGTTTGTAAAGTACACACACTGTTTATAAAGTACACGTGAACGTTTTTTTAATAAAATGTACATGTACTTTGTAGCTTCACGTGTACTTTAAATTTAGTCTTTAGTATATCTAAACATTTTGATATTTTATGCATTAAATTACTACTATTGTTCAACTATTACAGACATTTTTATAGTTCTTGACCTTGAACTAAATGTTTTTTGTCTTTATTTTAATGCATGCCATTATGGTAAGTAGTAGAATAGAAAAATGTTGTTATTTGGATAATATGGCTTGTATTGAAATATACGAAGACAACTCATTAGATTTCATATGCCATGAATTATGTGCTAGGTTTGATTTGAGTATTGGGAATTTTTCACCTAGGTTTTCATTTGGCGATGAATGTCGGTTCATGTTGGTTTGTGACATCGATGTTCGTTGTATGTTGCGGTACCAATTGATTGTCAAAGTTGATTTCATTTGGATATAGGTAATTGATTCATTAGCATTGCTAAGTAATACATATCGTGAACGGGTTGAATACGCTAATCGAATATGTGAAGGGGTTGACTGTAGTAGTACAAGTTCAAAGAGGGTTGAAAGTGGCGATACAAATAGAGAGAAGTTAAAGTCTTTATTATCAAGCATTGCAAATGACTTTTATCTTGGAGGTGTGGAGCCAAGTAAGTCCAAAGTCAATATTTCCAATGATTGGAAGACATGTATAAGTCATGAGTAGCAGTTTTTGAAGGAGGTGTAGTGGAATTTTGAGATAAATTGCAAAAGTATTCCGTTGAGGTTGGGTTCAAGTATGTGCATTTGAAGAATAATAAAACTCGGGTGACGACTGAATGCTTTAAAAGGACTACTGAGAATTGCACGTGGAGAATTCATGCTTCATTATTTATAATAAATGAATACTTTTACATACGAAGTTTGAATAAGGATCATACAGATAGAGGTGTCTTTGTAGTCCATCAGCCAAAATGATAGACTCCAAGTTGGTCTCAACATTAGTAGCTTATGATCTTAGAGATAATCCACCGTTGAGGCCAATTGATGTAGTTAGAGATATGAAGAAGAACTACGATCTCGATATAGCCTATCTACATGCATGGTGTGCGAAAGAGATAGTTGCTGTTTATATACATGGTGATGAAAAGGTTTCTTATGCGTTAATAAACAATTATCGCGAACTTCTATTGTAGTATAATCTCGGGTCACATTGCATCCTTGATGTGGAACCTGAGAGTAAAAAAATCAAGAGAATATTTATAATGTTTGGAGGATGTATTTATGGATTTCAATACTGCAGAGATGTTTTATTTCTTGATGGTTCCTTTTTGAAGAGCCGTTACCGCATAACAATATTGTCAGCAATCGTAAGGAATGTGAACAATGGTAAATTAATTCTAAATATTTTATTTTGTGTATTGCATTCACATTTTGTTTGTTCCATTGCAGATCATAAAAATACACACATGAAAATGTAAAGTACCTTTGAATGTTTTTATTTAGTTCACTTGTACTTGTATTTTGATGATCCGTGTTGTTATTTACGAAGAATGCCAAGTACACGCATAAAAATATAAAGTACAAGCGAATGTTTTTGTTTAGTTCACGTGTAATTTATATTTTTAGGCGTGTATTTTGATGATCTATGTTGTTATTTGCAACAAATGAAAAGTACACGCAAAAGATTATAAAGTAAACGTGCATATTTTTGTATCTTGATCGCGTGTACTTTACATTTTTATGCGTGTATTTTTATGTTTTGTCTTGTTATTTGCAACCGATGCAAAGTACACACATAATATATTAATATGTTTCCTACGTGTTATAAGGTTTGCGCCAACATCATCAATTTAGAATGTGTTGTATATGGATAAGCAAGTTATTTTAATTTTGATACATTTTAATATATCAGGCCTTTTTTCTCTTGCATATGCTCTTGTTGATTCTGAAATGGAAGATAACTAGATTTGGTTTCTTATCAATTTGCATAATGCACTAGCTGCACCTATTTCCACACACTACCTTCGACCACCAAACCACTCCTCGAGTCATCTCATTTCTCTCTATGTGATTTATTTCTCTCCCGTTCAAATACATTTCCATGTATATTTGGTTTTGTTATGTTTTCAATTATTTTAGGGGGTGGTATATGACGATTGATTGACTAGGTATTGGTTGATTTTCCTGTATATATATATGTTTGGGTTTTTAAACATTTTGGGAGATGGGTTCAAGAAATTGAATTTGTTACAGACCATTTTAATGAAGCATTGCATGTATGTTTATGTAAGTTTGTGTTAGTTCTAAACCCTAAAATAATATTATGTTTCAAAATCCTCAACACTATTTAGGTTTTTCATTGAATATAATAACACACAAAAAATTGATATGTAAATATGAAGTTATGAATCGGGTAGATGTATGAAGTTATGAATTTTTGAAATTTAGAAATACAATTTTTTTTAATTAAATACTCGTTAATGTAAAATATCATACTTGGAAGCCTTATTAATCATTTAAATATCTTGAGATGGAGACATGTGATTTTAGGTATTAATACTATTTAAAAATGGCTAATTGGAGAAAATAAGGCATCATAGATACGATTGGCAAAAAAATGAAGAATAAGGGATTTTGAGTTTTCGGTGTGGGTATTTACAAGGCAATCATAGATACACATTTGGGTAGTTTACCAATTAAAGATTTCCACTTATTTTTAAAAAGTAATCACATGTGGCTAGAAATCAAACACATCGAGATTGTATTAAAAGCTCTTGCAAAGGGGTGTGTGTATGTATAGATATTAAACGTGATCTTCGTGCATACCTCACTAAATTTAATTTTTCAATCTATTAAGAGATACTCAAACAAATAAAGACAATTCTACTGCATCTTAATTCTCTACTTCTATGGATTCTCAATTCTCTACTCCACCTCCGTTTAATTCTAATCCATCTACATAATATCCGACTCATAAACTCCCCAAAGTCAAGTTAATCCAACTCCCGTTATTGATGAATTCCAAACCCAAGATAAGAAGAACATTGTGTTCACCGTTAACGTAATCCTGTCGATGACAAACTCGTTGGGGACCGATAAACGTGGAATAAAAAATTTTAGCTACTAAATCTTCAAATAATAATACGATAGAAAGTGCAAAAGCAAAAACTAGATTTGAAAACCAAACCTAGCGTTTTGAATATAATACATTTGCACTTCCGGTTTCCATCCGATCTGTAGAAAGGTCTTTGAAGAAGATGAGGGACCTACTTCTTTTGGATCTCCAAAAGCTTTTTTAAATGATTTGAAGTGATTGGGTCTTCTAGTATGTGAACCTCCCAAAGCTAGGTAGGTGTTTAGGCACCTTTTAAGAAGAAAAATCTCGATTTTGAGTGAGATATGGTCCTCTCTCTCTTGACCTCTTCACATAAATGCAGATAGTGTTTTGTCTCCCCACTCTCAAACCACAACAATGAATTATATATATTAAAACCCTGACTTAAATCAATATATATTAGTATAAGTGGATGGCTTGGGCCAAACTTGATTTCTTGATAATCTGGATCTAATTATTTGGGTTTGTGGACTATACTCGGGACTTTAGAAAAATACTTAAATCGACTTCCAAATAAATACTTGAAAATCCCAAATTAAAAATGCCGTAATTTATTTCCTTTCTTTACGTAATTGTAATTAATTCCACTAAATAATTATGATCACATTCAAGTTTAATTATCTAAAAAATCACTCAGATACAATGAGGTCTTATTCGCAAAGTTGATTATGGTACATAATATAATTACCCACGTTAAGCTTTCGATACCCGCTTGATCAAATAAATTTATCGATAATTGACTTTAACGAACTAATCAATTCCTTGATTCTCAGACTTAACTTACTTTGCTATTCTAACATATTGTAAAACAATCCACTCATCAGGTTTAACTAGTGGTAACAAATCTTATAAGTCTATAAGGGTTATCGCATTCCAAGGTATCCCTGGGACGTGGATTCATCCTAATTATGATCTCAAACCTACTCACACAAAATTACCCAATATGTGGGGTTTTATTGAACCGATATAAAGTTAGATCGCACTTATAGCAATTAAAGCAACATTTGTTCAAGCATCCCAATCCTCATAACTCTCAAGATTAAGAATCTATGCACCTTTTGGATAATGGTATGAGATGAACTAATTCTAATCAAGACAATCTTTATACTTAAATCTCGTGGGTGATACTGTTTAATGAATTCTGGATCTACCAATGACAATCCTCTTTTGAACTATCATACAAGTTCTTGAACCATTAGACATATTCCCGCGGTTAGAGATAAACCACTAGGATTGTACCAACACCGTTCTGATAGAATTTCAATACCATATCTAGGTTGTGAACTATTTAATAGTGCTAGAACCAAAATTCTGATCTCATGTGATCAAGCCGAGACCAAATCGCCATAATTGATATTAAGCATTCTCATGTTTATTGACCAACTTATCAAACAATATGATTCACATTTTAAAATGAATATGACAAACCTTGTATTAATTAAAATAAAATGTCATTACATGCTTTTAAGAATAAAACCCCAACAAAACAGACCATCCAAAATTTTAAAGTGCGATGTCTGAAGTTGGAAAAGGTTAGTGTGGATATCGAGCAAGTATACAAGTGGAAGAATGTTGATCATGCCATAATGAATGATATATGGGAACAATTATGTAAACAATTTTCATTCCCGATGACTTCAAATACAATTGTTCTTTTTCAAATATGGGAGCGATTGAAAACCTACAAAATTAACCTTCGAAAGTAGAATTTCCCGACGGGGGCATCAAGTTCTGAGATACTCGCATTGAAGGATAAAGTTCCACCAAAAGTTTAACTACTATCATACACTGGAATAACTTCTCGTACAGAAGGTATATGGATGAAAAACTTAGACAAAAGGAGAAAAATGGAAAGAACGGGGAAAAGAAGGCCGACATTGACAACCTTGGGTGTAAATTGTATGACGATTTGAAGTATGAATGGGAGGAGAGGACCAAGGACACACGGAGAGAATGGAAAATACTTGATCGGGTTAACTTGTACTTGCATTCCCAATGAGACAAAACGACCCACAAATTCTATGACAAAGTGATAGGGGCATCAAGTTCTGAGATACTGGCATTGAAAGACAAAGTTTTGCCAAATCTTGAACTACTTGTCATCCAATGGAATAAATTTTTGGGATGACAGAGTATAGGGATAAAGAAACCTAGACGAAAGGAAAAAACTAGAGAGAATAGGGAAAAAGACGATATCCACAACCTTGTGTGTAAACCATATGATGATTGGAAGGATGAAAGGGACGAGAGGACGACGAGACAAATTCTATGATATAGTGACTTTGTATCTAGTGAGTTTGAATTTAACGATCACATACATGCTATGATAAGAAAATGTTGAAATTATTGTCCTAAATATATTATTATAATATAAGTCAATCAGAGTAAAGCTCTCAAGACATTGACTCATATGGCCTAACGGAGGTATTTAGGAAGGAGAAAAAAGGGCAGTGCAATATAAGTGATATCCAAGATGACAAATACCAAATTCCTACACATCTCATTCGTTATTGAGGAGCTAATTCAGTGAAAAGTCACATGTCCAACCAGGAGGCAAAAAAGGGAATATGAAAGAATATGTCAGACCTTAGCTGAATATATCTTTGGTTACCAATACATTGGGTAAGCTGATGAATGACATATAGGGTTTATGCCAAATGTTTAATTAAACACAAGGAAACTCTCAATTTATGCATCCTCCATCATTTCTCTATCAAATAACTCGAGGTTCCCCCTCTTATATGCCCCAGGGTTTCCCCTCTAAAACATCTCCTCCAATACTCCTCTCTCAAGAACCTGCGCCTAACGCACCTTATTTTCGAGCATCATCATCTTCCCAGCATGTTGACTATGCTAATGAGTATTGAATTAAGAACTTGAACAACACCAAGTTTATTGGGTGGTTCATGGTTATTTCTATGACTTTGGAAATAACGGTTCACAATCTCCCTTTGATAAGTGGTGAGGCTTAAATATTGGTGTATAAAACCTACCCGGGAAGCGAAGAGGAGAAGGTGCATGTTGACCACTTTGGTTATGGAGCTCCGATTTATGAGTATTTAGAGTAATTAGTGTCTTGACCAATTTACTTGTTTCAGAAGTTAGTGTAGTGAACAATATTAGTCTTGAACGATGTTTTATTTCAATTTCCCTGGACAAGTTTGTAAATATTTTAAATTTCTTGGACACATTGACCACCTTTGTGAACAATATTATCTTAATTTTTTTGGTTTATATATTGATTAAATGATTTAAGTTTTATGACGATATTAAATTCAATGAGTTTGCTTGGATTATCAAGTGAGAGTTCTTATATCCAATATGACCTCCATTGCATCATATTTATGAAAAACTGCCACTTAAGACGTTTAATACATGATTAAACTATTAAAATGGCTCCGAAATGTTTGTTGAAGAAACCCTTTTAATCAAAACAAAACTTAACACAAGATGTCTTTAAAAGGATTATTAAGATAGTTTGAACGAGTTATTTCAGATCTAGAATTAACCAGTTTTGGAAAACAAAACTTAAACTCTTAAATCAGCACAGCTTAGAAGAAGGCGATGAGAAAATGAGGAAGTACACAAGTAAATTTTAACATGGTAAAACCCCACCCAATTGGGAAAACATCCACGGTGACCTCTACGTCGCAAAACAAAAATCCACTAAAATCAGAATAACAAATTACAAGCTGCTATTTAGCAATCAAACCACACAAACACACCTAAACTAAGTTCAAAATTGTTACCAACTCCTCTGGATTAGATCTTACTTCTTTGAAGGTTGTTGTTGTTGATGTTCTCTTCAGCTTTGCAATCTTTACTTGATTCAAACTTTACGTCGACTCAAACAAGTCCAATATCATACAACCAACACTTTAAGTGTGGTAGAGTGAAAGTGTAGTTGTGATGTGCTCTCTAACATATGCATGCAACTCAATCACACATAATACATACATAATGATTTGTCAAATTATAGAATCACTAGATAGGCAAGAAATTCTAAAATCAGTTTAGTCAAAACTAAATCAGACTTTTAGACCTTTCAAAGTAATCGCAGATCAAGAAGGAATCTTGTTGTGAAATATTCAAAATCCTAACACTTTCTGGTTTTGAAAATATTATATAGAAAGTGCAATCCACAATCAAGATCTCAAAACTAGATCTTAGTCTCATAGTTCGAGTAAAATGAAATCAGAACGAATATTGTTGGTTTAGGGTTTGTAAACATAAAAACAGTTGTAAAATAACCAACAAGTAAGATTTCTCGAAATAAGAAATCAAAATAGTATACTATCTATGTGATTTGTATCACGGAGACGAGATCTCAAGTTTTTATGAAGAGAAACTGAAAAATCTACTAACGTGACTAAGTTGGAAGGATGATCAAGAACAAGAGAGGATAACTTCTCAAAACACGATCTAAACACTCAGGTTTAAACTCTCCGAAAAGTATTTCTGGTATGGTTTTTGACGAAGTTAGATTAGGGTTTCCTTTCTCTCTCTTATCTTTTTTTTTTCTCTCAAACGAGGAAGGATAAAAAACATCTAATTGCCTCACAGATTATACTGGGCGTAGAAGGATCTGGAAGGACGGTTTAAATTCAAGGGATGAGATTAAAAGCAGTTGAAACAATGTAAATCCAAGGGTTCTCAAGAAGCGGTGCAATAGACAACGATGATTGGTTAAAGTCAGATCACTTGGATTGATTCCAAACACATGCAAACCGTAGATTAAGATGATCCAAAGGACCAAAATAAGTCACAAGTATGTGAGTGATAAAAACACAAATCAAACCGTTGTGTGTGGAACACATATAGGCTCAAGATCCATTCTCACACGCGTGTTTTTAAATTCTAAAAAATACCAGTTTCACCCACATTATTTTCAGTCGCTTTTGATTTCTACCCAAGATAGTTTTAAGGCACAAAATATACAAATTAACCCTAAAACTTTATTAAGTTCCAATTTTAATTTCCAAAAATTATTTAAAATTCTTTAAAAATGTCAAATCAATCCCAAAAATTATTTAAAAATCATTTTATTGGGATTTAACTCACACATGATCATTACATGAAAAAATCACTATATATATGCAATCCTAGAGTGTGGTGTATGTGTTTTACCTTCATGAACTATTAGAGGAATATCAATGAAGCTTTGAAAGTTCTGAGGCTTTTTAGTTCATCTAGGGATAGACACAATTTAATCACTATTTCCAAACCAGATGAGCTCCTATATAATGCAGACTCAAGTGAGTCAAAGATATAGGGTGCTTCAATCTCCCCCTTTGGAAATATGAGATAAAATCTCCTTTGAGTCATTTAGGACTCGTAGGTATACAAAAAGAAATAAGAAAAATCCTATTCCTATACAAAAATTTTATCTACCCAGTCTCCTAGTAAAGAAAAAAATTATATAACTCAACTATGTACAAACCATTACCCTATCAAAATCTGAGGCAATAAATTGGTACTGAGATCTGGAAATAAGATACCGAATATCTAGTTCATTGATGAGAATGTACAAGAGTGTCCAAGTGGACTCAAATTTCTCCCACATTTTGTCTCAAATGGACAAAGGGCAACAAGAATCCAATAACAGTTATGAACAGATAAACAGTAACTTGAATAAACAATGAGAGTTCACACGAATCTCCTACATAAAACAAATATAAGAGGTGTTTTTTGTCATTATTCTAACATACATGCCTTACATCCTCAGAGATTGATTATAAGCATGTGACAATCTGGCAGTTATACAAATTAAGCAAGAAATTATTCAGCCAAAACCATGCCAATTAATTTGCATAAAGATTCAAATCACTTAAAATCCAAAGGTTTTGTAAACAAGTTCGCTAATTGTAGATCAGTAGGCAAGTAATTAATCTTTAATTCTTTTGATTTAACTAATTCTCGTATGAAGTGATATCGAATTTTATTATGTTTAGTGCGAGAATGTTGAACTAGATTCTTAGAGATGTTGATCGCACTTTGGTTATCGCAATAGAGATGTAGTTTTTCCTCTTTTATACCGTAATCTCTCAGCATTAGTTGCAGCCATTATAACTAGGCACAACAACTTCCAGCTGCGATATATTCAGATTCTGTAGTGGATAAAGAAGTGCAGTTCTGTTTTTTACTGTTCCAACCAACCAAGTTGTTACCAATCTAGTAACATGTGCCAGAAGTACTTTTACTATCGTAAGAACACCCAGCCTAATCAACGTCAGTGTATCCTACTATAGTGCTCGATGTGTCATTAGTGTACCATAACCCTAAATTGTGAGTGCCTTTTATGTATTTAATTATTCTCTTTACACATAATAAATGACTCTCTTTGGGATTATTTTGATAACGGGCGCACACACAAACAGAGTTCATAATATCAGGATGCGGGACAGCTAGATAAAGCAAACTTCCTCTCATATTACGGTATAAGGTAGAGTCAATGGATTTACCATTTTCATCTTTGGAGAGTTTGACAGAGGTACACATAGGCGTTCTAGCTTCCTTAGTAGTATCTAGGCGAAACTTTTTTACAATCTCTAATGCATATTTAGATTACGAAATAAATAAACCTTCTGAGTTTTGTTTAACTTGAAGACCTAAGAAAAATTGCAACTGCCCCATAAGTGACATTTGGAATTCTTTGTGCATAATGTTTGAGAAAGACTTGGCTTCTGAAGGGGAGGTGGATCCAAAAATGATATCGTCAACATATACTTGAGCAATAGTAATGTTGTTGTCAAAATGTTTGACAAACAAGGTTTGTTCATTTCCTCCTCTCCCAAATCCATTATCTAAAATAAAGGTGGATACACGCTCATGCCAAGCTCCAGGATCTTATTTTAACCCATAAAGAGCTTTCTTAAGACGATAAACACAATTTAGGTGATGAGGGTTAATAAACCCTTTGGGTTGTTCTACATAGGTCTCCTCGGTTAAAATTCCATTAAGGAAGGCAGACTTTACATTCATTTGGTAAAGCGTGAAATGTAAAAGACAAGCTATAGCAAAAAGAAGATGAACATACTCGAGGCGAGTAATAGGTGCAAAAGTTTCCACAAAATCAATTCCTTCAATCTGAGAGTATCCCTGGGAAATTAATCTAGCTTTATTCATAATGATCATCCCAGACTCATCAGTCTTGTTTTTAAAAATCTAACGTGTGCCAATAATCCTTTTATTTTCAGGTCTGAGTACAAGATACCAAACATCATGAATGACAAATTGAAGAAGTTCCTCTTTCATTGCACTAATCCACAAGGGGTCATTCAAGGCTTCATTTACATTTTTGGGCTCAATGATAGACACAAATCATACAAAATGAGCAATGTTACGAAGTTGAGATCTTATACGAATAGGTTCTATAGGATTACCAACTACGTAATCTAAAGGATAGTCTTTAGAAACCCAGTTAGGTACTTCAGGGGTCTCAGTTGGTAAAGACTCAGTTATTTCAGGAGAATCATAATTTAAAAGGATTTCTGACTCATCCACAATAGATGGTCTAGTAGTTTTACTTTCTACAAAAGTGTCATTTACAATCGCATTAATGGATTCGATCATGGTTTTAGTACGCAAGTTGTAAATTCGGTAGGCTCTACTGTTAGGTGAGTAACCTAAAAATATATCTCCTCTTGTTTCAAACTTAGATAAATGTTCTATGTCTTTACAGACATAACATGTACTACCAAATGTCCTAATATATTTAAGATTTGGTTTCTTGCCATACCAAAGTTCATAGGGGGTCTGTTTATAATTATTCCTAAGGTAGACTCTATTGATAATGTGACATGCAGTACGAACTGATTTAACCCAAAAGTATTTTTGTAAATCTTTGGCATGTATCAAAACTCTTGCCATTTCCTGAATAGTTCTATTTTTATGCTCGGCTATCCCCATTTGTTGGGGTGTATTGGGAGCACTAAACTCGTGTTTATAACCATTATAGTCACAATACTCAATGACACCTGAATAGATAAATTCACCTCCTCTATCACTCCAGATTCTGTCTACTTGGGAGTCCTTTTCATTTTCTATACGAAGTAAGATTTTTAAAAACGCTCTAAAAGTTTCAGACTTCTGCTTTAAAAAAGAAACCTAATTGAATCTCGTGTAGTCGTCAACCATAACTAGAATATAACTATTGCCCCAAAGACTAATAGTACAAGAAGGACCCATTAGGTCCATATGGATGAGTTTTAAAGGTTTAGAGGATAGAATGTCTTTAACTTTTTTATCAGATGCCTTAACTATTTTTCCTTCTTGACAAGGACCACAGACTGTATTAGAAATAGATTTTTATTTTAGGAATACCTCTAACAATTTCCTAAGAGGATAATTTACTAAAGTTGTCATAATTTATGTGACCCATTCTGTTATGCCATAATTCATTATCATCCATTCTAGAAATGTTACAGACCTCTGTACTTGGATTGACTGTGTAACAGTTATCTGGAGTACGGAGTCCTATAATGATGCACTCACCATTTTCATTTAAAATTTTGTAATTGTTCTTCGAAAAGGTGACAGTATGATTAGAGTCACAAATTTGTGAAATACTTAGTAGATTAACCTGAAGACCTTTTACTAATAAAACATCTTCTAGAATAGCTAATCCTTTTTCATAGAGTGTTCCTTTGCCAATGATCTAGGCTGAAACTCCATCTCCAAACAAGACTTTGCCTCCGGATAAGTTAGTTTTGTTTGAGAGTTTGGATTCATCCCCGGTCATATGCTTAAAACATCCAGAGTCTAAGTACCATCCAGACGTGGTGTGTTCATCTTTCAAAGCACTGATCACTATGTTACATGTCATCTGGGTACTAGATCATCCTTTCTTACCCAAATAGCCCTGGTTTTTAATTTGAGCTTATTAGCCCATATTTGATAAAACTTGCGAGCTTCAGATTTTTGTTTAAACAAATTTTACGCAATTTTATTGTTGTTATAAACGTTTTTGAGCATTTGGTCAAGAAAAGACTCTAGGATTATTTCTTGACGATTGTCTTTTAGTATTAGATCTTTTCTTTCTCTTTCGATAGTTAGAGTTTCTGTCTGGGGGTTTAGGAAGGACATAATTGTTACGACTTCTCCTAGAATAGTTAAAATTCTGATAGGTAAATGAGAAATAGGTAGGTTGATACAGACGTTTGGAATAACAACTATCTAAAGAATGTTCATACTCAACACAGTATGAGCAATAAATATTGCTCATAGCAGTTAAGTATTTAGGAAAGTTGTTGAACATAGGTATCCCTAAATTGTGACTTTTGGCATTATTTCTAGAGGGAACAGTTTGAAAGGAGGTCTCACTCTTTCTAATTGGAGGACAAACGTATTTGGCTTTAAGTTGAACACTATGCTTAGAGGTACTTGTCTCATCAAAGTTTAACTGCAATTGATTTTTGTCAAAATCATTTTTCAAAGATTGAAAGTCTGGACAAATTTCCATAGGTCGTTTTCCACTAGTAACAAACTTTATGGTTTCAAAAGGTTTAGCTTGCTTGATATTTTTGGTGCAAAAGCCTATTCCAGATTTGCCTTCAGAATTGGTCTCCTCAAAACAATTAGAATTGCTTTTAAATTTTGAATTTTTTTTAAGACTGTTGAAGCCTTTTCTTTTATTTGTTCCAATTCTAATAACGATCCTTTCTACTTCTTTTCCAAAACATTATTGGATTCAGTCAAGTCTTTCAATCTTTGTTCGAAAACCTTTATTTCCTCATCATGAGTTAAACTTTGAGACGTATACTCTTCAGCATTTTGTTTAACTATTTGGTTTAACGACTTTAATTTCTTGGAAAGATCTTTGACAAGCTTCTCTAGTCTAGCGATTTTCTTGAGTGTTTTAGTGTAAATTGTGTGAATGTCAATAAGGTCCTCATTATCGGAGTCACTAAGTGAGCTGTGTTATGTGTCCCCTATCAATTAAATTTTAGGACTCACACACCCATTGGCATCATCAATAAGGCGTTCACTTTGACTCACACACACACGATTTTTAGTACTACATTCATTTTCAAGCATTAAGGCAGACGCATCAGTAGAAGCAATATCATTTATCATATGATCAGTTTCCTCATCATCATTGTAGATTATCTTAACAAATAATGACATGTAAGGGTCATAAGAGTTGGATGACTCAGGTTCATCATTTCCATAATCACTTGAGTCATTCCAAGTCTTGCATAGCTGGGCCCTATTATGTTTGGATTTTTTGTCTAAGTTAACCCTACAGTTACTATCCACGTGTCCTAATTTGCCACATCTATAACATTTAACATTTTAAGGTCTTTCTGAGGTCTCTTATGATCATTAGTCTTTTGTTTGTCATGTTTTCTCTCATGAGGCCTATTATTAGAAGTGTTGGAGTAATTAGGTTTCCCTTGTCTAGAAGCAACTTTGTTTCTAAATTTTATATTTTTTTTGAATTGCTTAGACATAAGGGAAAGTTGATTATCCAGGTTTTCCAAGTCACAATCCTCATCAGAGTCAAGGTCAACGTCAGAGTTGACACAAAAATTAGTCAGCTGACGTGGACCAATTAAATGAAGACATGTGTCACCTTACGTGGCTAATACATACTCACCAAGCAACTCAAGGTGTGAAGAGCAATGAGCAGGTCTGCAGAGCAACGAGCAGGTGTACAGAGCAACTCAAGGCGTGCAGAGCAACTCTATCCAAATAGTTCGAAGGATAACTATGCATTTAATGTGCGTTAATGAAGATAACAATGCATTTAATGAGCCTTAATGTACATTTCTACTGTATCAATAGATGTCTACTAGATGACAACACATGGCCTTTTCATATGAACAGCCTCAAGGCTATACATACATTGTAACCCCATCATAGAAGGGGGATCTGACAACTATGAGAGATCATACACAAGATACACACCTTTTTCTCCCTCTCTCCACCACATTGTGCTATTGTAAACCCATGGGAATAAAATAACAGTGGACGTAGGCTTTTTCTTATAGCCTAACCACTTTAAAAATCTTTGTCTCTCATGTGCTTGATTGGATTGCTTTTATCTATTTATCTGTGATCATAAATATGGGATTCGGTCCAGTTTTTTGCATCAACAGTCAGGTTTGATAAACTTTGATGAAAAAATAAGATTAGAACTATCCTATTTTTTTATTGGTCTGGACCAATTGTTTCTTGAATTCTAGTTCCATTTCCACAGTTCTTAGTTTACTACTGAGGAGTTATGGGGTAAGATTTTGATAATAACTTTTGTGGAAGTGATCTTAGAATTTTTGAAACAATCTCTTTCCTATCATAGGTTATAGCGTTTGCATGCAACTTACTTACAATGTCAGTTAACCTAATGTAAAAATCATCAAAGGATTCAGTCTCAGACATGATAAGAGAGTTATACTATTGTATAAGCATTTGAGTTTTGGTAGCTTTAACTCTCGTGTCACCCTCATGTGCAGTTACAAGAATATCCCACGCTTCCTTAGAAGTTGTGCAAAATGATATCCTCTTGAACTCATGTTCGTTAATAGACATAAATATAGCATTCTTGCCTTTATTGTTACACAGTGAAATTTATTTTTCATCCATAGTGAATTCACTTAGTAACTTCTTGATTCTCGCAATACTTCCTTCAGTAGCTGGTTTAGTAGGGAAAGTGTATCCATTTTCTATGACTTCCTAGACTTCATCTCCCAGAGTTCCTTGAATGAAAGAAATCATCCTTACCTTCCAGTAAAGAAAATTGGTTCCATCAAAGAAAGGGGGTTTAGACAGGTTACCTAGTCTCTCAAATTTCTCGTCCATACTTTTGTTTTGAAAAAAACAATTTCAGAAACACATGATCTAAAAGATTTTAAAACAACAAAGCTCTAATACCAATTGAAAAACTTCCACTTAGGACGTTTAATACATGATTAAACTATTAAATGGCTCAAAACTGTTTGTTGAAGAAACTCTTTTAATCAAAATAAAACTTAGCACAATATGTGTTTAAAAATATTATTAAAATAGTTTGAACGAGTTATTTCAGATCTAGAATAAATCAGTTTTGAAAAACAGAACTTAAACTATTAAATCAGCACAACTTAGAAGAAGGTGATGAGAAAATGAGGAAAAGCACAAGTAAATTTTAACGTGGTAAAACTCCACCCAATTGGGTAAACATCCACGGTGACCTCTACGTCACAAAATGAAAATCCACTAAAATCAGAATAGCAAATTACAAGCTATTTAACAATCAAACCACACAAACACACCTAAACTAAGTTTAGAATCGTTACCAACTCCTCTGGATTAGATCTGACTTCTCTGAAGGTTGTTGTTGTTGTTGATGTTCTCTCCAGCTTTGTAATCTTTACTTGATTCCAGCTTTACGTTGACTCAAACAAGTCCAAGATCATACAACCAACACTTTAAGTGTGGTAGAGTGAAAGTGTAGTGGTGATGTGATCTCTAACATATGTATGCAACTCACTCACACTTAATACATACATAATGATTTATCAAATTACAGAATCACTAGATAGGCAAGAAATTCTAAAATCAGTTTTGTCAAAACTAAATCAGACTTTTAGACCTTTCAAAGTAACCACAGATCAAGAAGGAATCTTGTTGTGAAATATCTAAAATCCTAATACTTTCTGATTTTGAAAATATTATATAAAAAGTGAAATCCCCAATCAAGATCTCAAAACTAGATCTTAGTCTGATAGTTCGAGTAAAATGAAATCAGAACGAATATTGTTGGTTTAGGGTTTGAAAACATAAAATCAGTTGTAAAATAACCAACAAGTAAGATTTCTCGAAATAAGAAATCAAAATAGTATATTATATATGTGATTTGTATCACAGAGACGAGATCTCAAGTTTCTATGAAGAGAAACTGAAAACTCTACCAACGTGACTGAGTTGGAAGGATAATCTAGAACAAGAGAGGATAGCTTCTCAAAACACGATCTAAACACTCAGGTTTAAACTCTGAGAAAAGTATTTATGGTTTGGTTTTTGACGAAGTTAGATTAGGGTTTCCTTTCTCTCTCTAATCTTTTCTCTCTTCTCTTTTTTTTTTCTCTCAAACGAGGAATTATCAAAAGTCTCTAATTGCGTCACATATGGCATCTGTTTATACTGGGCGTAGAAGGATCTGGAAGGACGGTTTAAATTCAAGGGCTGAGATTAAAAATAGTTGAAACGATGTAAATCCAAGGGTTCTCAAAAGCGGTGCAATAGACAACTGTGATTGGTTAAAGTCAGATCACTTGGATTGATTCCAAACACATGCAGACAGTAGATTAAGACAATCAAAAGGTCCATAATAAGTTAGAGGTATGTGAGTGATAAGAAACACAAATCAAACCGTTGTGTGTGCAACACGTGTAGGCTCAAGATCCATTCTCACACGCGTGTTTTTAAGTTATAAAAAATCTCAGTTTCACCCACATTATTTTCAGCCGCTTTTGGTTTCTTCCCAAGATAGTTTTAAGGCATAAAATATAATTACAAATGAACCCTAAAACTTTATTAAGTTCCAATTTTAATTTCCAAAAATTATTTAAAATTCTTTGAAAATGTTAAATCAATCCCAAAAATTATTTAAAAATCATTTTATAGGTATTTAACTCACACATGATCATTACATGAAAAAATCACTATATATATGCAATCCTAGAGTGTGGTGTATGTGTTTTACCTTCATGAACTTGTAAAGGAATATCAATGAAGCTTTAAAATTTCTAAAGCTTTTTGGTTTATCTAGAGATAGACACAATTTTGTCACTATTTCCAAACTAGATGAGCTCCTATATAATGCAGACTCAAATGAGTCAAAGATATAGGGTGCTTCAATTGAGATAAGTGAACTGAATTTTTAATAACTCTATAATGAATTTCCCACAATACAATGAGTGGACGGGAGCGAGTGGTAGGGTCTCTGATAAGCATGCAAAGGGATTTCATAAATTTATTAAGTACGCAGAAAAAAATCTTAACAGTGACTAGATCCCGTGTCCGTTCACCCATTGTATGAACGCCAATTTAAAGTCTTTGGAATATGTTGAGTTTTATTTGCTAATCTAGGGTGTGTCGCCATACTATAAAATATATGGACATTCTATGGGGAAAAAAATATAATTTATGTTCCATAAGAAGTATCGAAACCTAACTCGATAGAAGTGGTGATGTAAGGACAAATTTTCGAATCGAGTCAATTTGTTAATATTGTCTTTATTCCATGCTTGGACAAAACTTATTTGAGTCATAGGTTAGGATTTGAGTTATGTGTCCTTCAATCCTATGATGTGTGATTCAAGAATATGCGACAAAGCTAAAGTGACATTAAGGTTACATTGGATTGCGTGCTGAGTTTTCGTCTTTAACATCCGAGGGATCTCAATGAAGGTATGATCCACCACCAAAGGGACTCTTACGAACATGAGTCCCGTAAAGGTATATAAGTCTAGGGGAGTCATGGTCCTCTCCCCCACTAATAAGTGTGAAAAGTTTCGGTAATATCCCACCAGCGCTCTCCCAAGGCAACATTAATCAACCTACTCCTCTAAAATAATCTTGAGAGAGACAGTCGAGGAGCAAGCCGAACCCAACAATATATAAAAAGGAAAGACAAAAGGGGATTGAATTTAGTTAGAAAATAGAGGAAATTTTATAATTAGGTAAAAGGGGATTGAATTTAGTTAGAAAATAAAGGAAATTGTCTAATAAGACAACGCAACAACGAAAACAACAACAATGACAACGACAATAATAATAATAATAATAATAATAATAATAATAATAATAATAATAATAATAATAATTATTATTATTATTATTATTATTATTATTATTATTATTATTATTATTATTATTATTATTATTATTATTATTATTATTATTATTATTATTATTATTATTATTATTATTGTCAACTATAGGGTTATCATGTTTCAAACCTAGGCATATAAACGTCTCGTTACCAAAAGGATTGAAAGGAAAACAAATTTAAAAAATAGGAGTTGAAAAGTAAAACGAGAGAGTAAAAATGCTTCTAGGCGTGGCATCCGCTGGATGCTCCCCCAGGGACCTATAACACTCACACTCCCGTAGAATGATCTCTATGTCCTCCTCATCCGCCAATAGATGGGGAGTTATGCACCACCCGTCCCCTAGGCTCCCCCTACCATGCCATCCTTTCCTAGTCATCCACATGGGGGACCACACCCTGGTACCTTACAGGCCCCAAGATGAAAAACTGTGACTAGCGCTCTGGATCCAGTGGCCCAATCTATACCTTCAGTCCTCCCTCACTGCCCACGCCCCCATCCAAAGTCTAATTCAAGTCTATGGCTTGAATCTCATCGTCATCCATTATAATGGACTCCAAAGGACCTGTGATATGAAAAAGGCTAAGGAAACTATGAAAGAACTCCTAATAGAGAGACAAAAACTCCACTGAGAGAGAGGGATGAAATAAAAGAAGAGAGTAGTTAGCAATATGGGAAAACTGCCTTTAGCAACCCTATTTATACGTTTCACACCTTGAATCGTTTAAATGTTTCCAAGAATTTAATCAAATGGTTAAACATTCTAGCTTCGTTGATCGAATAGTTAATTATGATTGACCGAACGGTCAACCAAGCCAACAACTTAAAAAATCTCTTTTTCAACCCTTAGAGTTCCTACCTCTTTCACATAGGTCCACACGCTTCATGATAATAGGCAAACTTATTCTAACCCATTTATCTTTTGATAAAGAGTGTCCGCATGTACACACTCTTAGTCGACCGCCTCTGTGGACACCTCGATTTGCAATAGAGGTGTGGGACCTTCTTTTCATCTATTAAGGCACTATTGACCCAATAAACTCCCTAAAAACCCCATGAAAAAACTTTTGGGGACCAAATTACAAATATCAAAATGTTAAAAAATACCAAAATACACTCTGGGGGTCCTTTAACCGAACGGTCAAAGTCCCCCATCCCTTTAACTATATGGTTATCTGCCCCGATAATCATTACCAAATCCCCGCGAATCTAATCATGTCCATAAATTTTTCACACCACCTTCATCCATCCGACATGTAGCATCTTCGTTAACTAAACGATCAAATGCAATGGATGACTGTACGATCAATTAACCCACATCGGACCTTATAAAAAGAGGTCCCCATTAACCAAGAAAGCACCCTGAATACCAATATTGATTTGATTTTCTAACTTTCTTCAATATCGAGTGCCCGGGATAGTTGAGCTCGTTCTAAAAAGTCCCGAAGAAGTTTGTACTTTAGAAAAATCACTTTCCCCTCAAAGAAATCTCGTACTTTAATGAAGTCACTCCCCCTCTTAATACTGAAAAATCTCTTCCTTTGAGAAATAGAGGCAAACCTCTGCGCACATTTCGCAAAAGTTGGTGCTTCTAAACGAAGCTCTGCCTAAATAAACAGTGCTTTGTCCAACTAGGTACCTCAAGTAGGGACACTCCCCTGGGAATAATTCGATTCACATTACAAGGGTAAAAAACTCTGCATGAATCTCGGGGTAATACCCCATATATATTATGATAAACTATCTGTATCTATTTATCTCATTTAGCTCGACCACCGTTTAGGGAACCGGGTATGCAATTTACACTGTTTATATTTTAAAGTCAAGTTTCTAACCCATCACCTTTGTTTACTAAATTGAAATGCTCATGTGTTAAATAAATGCTAATCAAATGCCACAACCACTAAGTACAAACATTAAACATACATTTCAAAATCGTTCTCATGAAAGTGTCACTGAGACGAGTCAACCAAAAACTTTGTGAAGCTAAAGTCTAAGATTCGACTACCCCCACCACTTCTATGACTGAACAAAGCCCGTCACTATGAAGGCACACCCGAATATGTGTTTTCATATCAATAATTATCTAGCATCGACCTTCAATCAATGTATTATTTTTAACATATAAATATATCAATCCAACAAAACGTAAATGCTATCTTAAGGAATATGTACCATAAATACCGTAATGCTGTGTATTATATAGACCTGGAAAAATGTGACACGACACGACACGATAACACGACACGACACGACCTGAAATTAACAGTTAATGGGTCAAGTCTTATTGGGTATGGATCACTATCGGGTTAACACAATAGACCCGTTAAATATAACGAATCGGGCTGGTTGAATTTGCTTCACCCGATAACAACCCGTTAAGACCCGAATATTGTTCATGTCATACCGGGTCGTGTGACTCGTTAGTAACCATTATGACCCGTTAAGATATGTTGGGAAAAATAAAAATAATATTTTTAGTTTGAGAGGGCTAAATATGTAATTATGCAAAGCTAACGGGTCTTATTGGTAGCTAACGAGTGTTATTGGTACGTGTCTATCGGTTCATATCGGGTTAAACGGGTACAACGGGTTAAACGGGTTAAGCCCGTTAAGACCCGAAAATAATTGGTTACCTTAATGGGTTAAACAGGTTCGTGTCGTGTAACCCGTTAGGAAAACGAATCGTGTACGAATATTGGATTCATGACCCGTTAAGCTAACGGGTCGTGTTCGGGTGGAGCAAAATTCCACACGATTTCGTTAAGACCCGACATGAACACGACCCGAACCGACCCATTGCCAGGTCTAATTATATACCGATATCCCTTCGCCTATACCTGTAAACATGTCCCATTTGTTGAACCACGTTGGCTTTGATCCCATGTCTCCTTGTGTACATAGGCGCTATAACGAATTATACCCGTGAAGCCCAAGCTCTACAATACGTCTCTCGACGTATTATTCTTAGGGGTGCCTCTATCTCTAATTCAAACCTCCTTTCTCCATCACGTCAAACAATCCTGGGGATTACTAAACCTCCGGAATTTTATCTATGTCGATAAGGGTTATATTGATCTGTATTGGTGGTTTCTAGTTCACTCCAACCCCAAGATGTGGTGTTTTACTGGGTTTCTTAACCGTAAAACATTACATCTTTTGCACAACTAACCCTCTACACCTCCAAACTAGCCCCAAGGACAATACCTTCTGGCTTGTGATCACTCGATAATCATAATATTATATGTAAATATCAGTGATCTGAGGGTCCACTCCCATTCTAAACCTCTAGCGAAACTACTCGTTGTCCCACAAACAACTTATCTCCCTCTACAATCCACACATAACATTGGAATAGGTGAACAACCTAACTATATAGGCTTTTATCTCGTGTCTACATGAGTACGTAGGTGCAATATCGATCCTTTTCATGATGATAAGTCTCGACAATATGTCTTATAATATATTGTCCCAGCAGAGGTGCACCCATATCTCACCCCTCATCAATTATCCCTTACCTACTCAAATGAGATATCAAACCATCTCAAAGCCGTGATCTCTTGTATCATAACTAAACTATGTAGGCTTTGATCTCATGGCTACACGAGTACATAACTACAATACCAAGTCCATATCGTGAGCACAAGTCTTAATAATATGCCTTATGGTATATTATATCCACCGAGATGCATCAATCTCTTACTTCTCATGCCTTTTTATTCAACCGAGATATCAAAAAATCTCAATCCATGACCATTCACGCACATCCATACAAACGTACAAACATGTGTACACTAATCACAACCGAACTATGTAGGCTTTGATCTCGTGGATACACGACTACGTAGGCATAATACTGATTCCTTCTCATGAGCACAAGCCTTGATAATATGTATCTTGATATACTGTCACCATAAATATGCAACCATGCCTTAAATTACCTTTCTATCTCTGCTCAAACCTTAAACGAGATATCAAATTGCCTCAAAGCTGAGATTTCTTGCACACTCAGATACATATTAATGACCACTCATATACGGATAAAGATTCATACGTAAGCACTCTTGTGTACCCTACCAATTTTAGTGACGTTCTTACACGTCTTATTAAGACTGTTTTCATACCTAAGCACCTATTTACATTTTTAAAGGATTTTCAAACTACTGTCTCTAAGCATGCTTTAAAATAAATTAAAAAGTAATCAAATAATGTTAAGAGCTATAATAAGCATATAATTAAGGACGAATAAATACGAGGTGGGGTGCCTGACACCTTCTGCACTCGTAACCCAGTTATCAAACCCCACAATAAGAATATCTAGAACAATCACAAACCTAAACCTGGCGTAGGATTATACCGAAAGGGCTAACCCGAACCTTGTGTTTGTTTTAATGTAAACAAACTGGCAAAACTAAACAACTGAAAACCCATCGTATGAAACACACTTAGGCTAAGTCCTAAACCAAGGGCATGTAACAAAAACTTGATATGGTATCAAACAACTTCTAGTGGATAATCATTAACCCTCGAGGGGGAGTGGTTGATCGGGAGACAAGAAATCCCACGCCCATTATTAACACAATGATTTTCTCCATGGCGCATCAGTGCTCGGGGACCGCAACAACACATATATCTAAGGATTTGAGGGTATTTATTTAAGAACATCAATTTTTATGTGTTTAAATTGATTCTCATCATTATATAGTGTGATGTGAAAGTAATTAAATCTTAACTGATACATATAATTCCAGTCTCGTCCTCAAAGTACCCACCATGGAAGAGTCTCCCTCCATACATGCCTTCAGAGTCACCACCTTCTAGAAGCTCTCACCTACTGCCACGTCTTAGGTCGTCTCATCTTCGGAGACCAACCTCGATGGCAGGGCAGTCGTCTCATCCAATGAAAACATCAATCTTGATCGTCTATAGTATCGGCCTCAGATAATACCAGGAAGACGACTTAGTAGCACCATCCATATCTATCTAAAGCAGCCAGCTTGTCTCGTCTCAACAAATCCACAGAGGAAAAAATCTCCACCAGTCTCGACTAGTCGAGACACTCTACCTCATGCATCTCATACATGCATGGAAATCATGACAAGGTTATTGTTGACATATCCAACATAAATTGTTATGAAAGATCAACCAACACGTGGGGAGACTATTCTCCATCATGAATTTTACATCCTTCTCTACAGGTGTCATGCGCTCATTGGCTCATCTCACATTCATGTAGGGAGTGTATGCTGAGGGGTGACACTGCGCACCCCCAAACCTATAAAAGACACCCTTCCCAGGGATCACAAACCGTAAACCCTACTGTCATACTGTAAATTTGTGGAGATAGAGAAGGAAGAATGTATACGTTATCCATGGATTTTGCACTTCATTATAGTGAAATCAGTCTCAAACTTTGCACAATGGACATAGGCTAAGGCCGAACCACTTATATGCTCGTGTTCACACACTTTTTCTTATCTCTTATATTATTTTTATAGATGTTATTATCTTCTCCATTGTTAATCAAACTCCAAAATAGGTTGAACCCTAAAGGATGATTCCCAGCATGATCATTTTGGCGCCGTCCGTGGGAAAAGACATTATTTCTTCCTCATCTCGGCTTGAACTCCTACTTTCTCACCTCTGGTTGTGATACATGCCCACCATTATTGGGACTGAATCACCATTGAAGGGGATTGGGTTGTGAGGTTCTTAAGCCTTATCGATTCATCTTATTTATGGGTTTTTTGCTTTCTTCTTCATCCTTTTTTCCTGATTGGTTGTGTTCAGCCATTGATGGCCACCGATTCACTGTCAAATGGTAGGGATAGTTCCAGCCAACCACCAAAACAGTAAAAAATGGATGATGTGGCGACAACTCTCAGGTATCTTATGGCCAACCAGTAGCAGATGCAATAGTAAATTTTGTCCTTCAACCAAGATATCATGAGTAGGATCCCCAAAGATCCCCTCGTTAATCTCATCACTTTAATAACTAGAGAATTTGTGCATCCGGTTGTCGGGGGACCACCCTGTCTCTCATAAAAAAAGTTGAGCATCACCTTAGGCGCAGAGAAATCTTCGACCCACGGCGTCTCCACTTTGGTAAAGGAGTTCGAGAGTATCCTGAGGACTTAGCATAGGAAGAGTAAAACTGTTGTTAGAGGTGCAAAACTTCAGACACTTCCTATTGATGCAGACCACCCGAGCTCTAACTTATCTAGGAAGGATGTGACACCCCGCCTAATTAACCCCGAGTGATCAGTCCTAAATTAAAGTAGAATAGGTTTATCAGTTGGTTCATTCTTAGCCTCACTGTCACCCTTTTTAATTACTAACCACCTAGGTGAGAAAATTAGACTGGTGCCAAATTTTATCTTACTTTACTTCAAAGAAAATACTCATGCGGAAACATAATAATTTAAACAATCACAATTAACTGAAATCAACCATTCACATCTAAATAAACTGACCGAATAAACCATAAGCTCAAATCCAACAAATGTAAAGATAGATAGTAATAAATCTCAACACGTCTAACATAAATACTAAATAAAGCTGTGAGCAACATGCTCGAGTAACTGATAGGAATATCTACACTAGAAATGAAAAGAATGAGGTGCCTATCAAACTCCCGCAACATCCACATATGCTGCAGCAATGAATCCCTGGAATGAGTCAAGTCTGGCGTCCCTATGGCTGGACACCTAAAAGGTTTTTAAAAATATTTCTAGCAAGGGTTAGAACAAAAAATATTTGGAAAATATTTAGCAAATGATTAACTTGCAGTAATAAATATGTATGCATGCTCTTCAAATTTTAGTTAGTGTCACACTCCCTTGAGGATACCCTCACCCCTCCTCTAATATGTGCACTACTAACGCCTTAATTAATTTTTCTAGTTATTTATCCCATAGCAAGATAACCGATATAAACCCTTGTAACCACCCTATTCTAACTGAGTATGCAATAATTATGATTTCTAAGTTATTATCAACATTAACTTAATTAATCATTCCCCTTCTTAAATTCATATAACTTTCACACCCGTTATACATATAATACAATTCACGACCTGTATTAATTTACTCGTATATAATTATTTATCCCATTATATACGTATAGTCATATTACAACAATTACACATATGTTTAAATAATAATTAATAATGAACATCCTCCTGAGTAATAACTCACCAGATGTATATTCTCTAAAGTGCTATCCCACTAGGTTTATTCACATAACCTAGTTACCCAAGTCAGAATCGCTCACTAACTTGGTTAATAACATAATTATTGGAGGCGGTCATATTCCTTCCCGGAAAATGAGATGTACCTAACCCATATGATGGACGCTATGACCTGGGGATATACTTGCCCTACTCCTCAAGCTAGGAGATTCACCCTCTACGCGCAACCTCCGCTAATAGCACTAGAGTATATATAATAATAATATCCAGCCACTGATATTAATTTACACTCCATATATGTAATGATATAATTTTATAAATGTCCGGGGTAGAATCTAGGAATTCTCTATTTTCTCCTAGATCACAGTTTGTATGTCTGACACCGCTACATTCGGCACGTCTAACACGATCATCCTCGACGGCCTTTATCCGAATTCAATGCATCCAGTATCTCCACGTGCATCATGCTACATGCGACGTGCTGCTCAACACATTCCCACTACTCCACTACGCGTTATCGGTAAAATGGTTTATTGGAGCTTTAATATTTGTCTAAATATTTGGGAAATTTTTTGAAAATTATTTTTGAAGTCTGGATTATTTTTTTTTATCAAAAGCAGAATTTTTTCTAAGTGTAGAAGCGAAGTGTCTTGAACGACGAGCTCACTCAAACGACTTTGAATGTCATTCGCGCGATATAGGCATGTTGCGTGATCTCGATCGAACGACTTCTGTCCTTTGTTCGAGCGACATGGCTATCTCATTCGAACGAGCCACCGCTTCGATTTTTGTATAAATATTCGTTCTCCTTCTACACGTTTTTCAAGTCTTTTTGCAATCTCAAAATTCTGCGAAAACTGTCCAGAATAAGACTTAATCTTTTTAAGGTTTTCTAAACCTTTTTGATTCACAAAACCATTCCCATATATGTGTGTGAATCTTTAAACCTCCAAGAAGATCTTTTACTCATCTGGAGTAATTTGTGAGGAAGCCGTTCTCTTCTTCATTGCTGCCCTACTGGAAAGGGATAGTTCCAGCCGCCAACAACAGAACCGACACCCGAGGGTATTTATGTGTCACATATTTTCATTGTAATCCGTGTAAGCCGTTCTCTTAGAAAATTATAGTGAAAATAAAAGGTTTTGCCCCTTTGGGGGAGTTTTCCTCATTTGTGTGTGTTTGATTGTTCTTGCTTGATTTTATCATCATCAATCTCACCTAAATGTATGTGTAGGACTTAATTGATAAAAACTGAATTTAATTAAATAACTTCCGTATTTGAACACAAGCGCACTCTTCTCAAATTGGTATCAGAGCCAGTTACACAACTGTACCGTGTAATTTTCCGCAAAATTTTCTAAGATATCAATTTTTTGAAAAATTGATTTTTGAAAACGAGTGTGTTCATAATGGAGAAGTTATATAATAAAATGCCAGTTTTTGACGGGACAAACTATGCATACTGGAAAGCCCGCATGAGATTTGCATTAAAAGAAATTGATGAACGTGTCTGGATTTTGGTTGAAAGAGGGTGGACACCTCCCTCCGTCACTCTTGAAAACGTGACCAATTTAAAACCTGTCACTACATGGACTGAAGAAGAGTTTAAATGGTCATCTTTTAATTCTACGGGTTTAAGTGCCATTTTTGGGTCCGTCACACATGATGAGTTCAAACGCATAATGACGTGCACCACGTCAAAAGAGGCATGGGATATTTTGCAACTTACCCATGAAGGTACTAATGCTGTGAAAGAGTCGAAAGTGCAAAATTTAACAACTCAATTTGAAATAATCACCATGCTTGAAACTGAATATTTTGATGAATTTTATGCTAGACTATCAGATATTGTTAACACTAGCTTTAATCTTGGTGAACACATTCCTAATGCTAGAGTTGTTAAAAAGATTCTTAGATCACTGCCTAAGCGTTTTATCCCTAAAGTCACTGTGTTAAATTCTATGGGTAATTTAAATACGCTTAAATTGGAAGAACTTGTAGGAGACTTGCAAACGTATGAAATTGATATGTTTCCTAAATCTGTCAAGTCTAAAGATAAGGGAATTGCACTTAATGCCCAGGAAAGAAAGAGTGAGGGGTCGGCAAGAAAGAGGGGAGAGTCATCTAGAAAAACAGAGACAGATACGTTAGATTCTGAGTGTGATTTTGACTTAGATGATTTGGCCCTATTTGCTAAAAATTTCAAGAGAATTCTCAAATTCAAGAAAAATGGAAATTTTAAAGACAAAAAGAAATTTGAGAAAAATAAGTTTGAAAAGAAAAATGAAAAAGATTTTAAAGATCCTCCTAAGAAAGAAAGTGAGAGATGATTTGAGTGCGACGGTAGGGGTCATAAAGCTTTTGAGTGTGCTACTAGGCTGAACAGAGAAAAGGGCTAAGCTGTCCTTAATGCTACCCTTAGTGACAACAGTGAGGTCGAGTTGGTGGATTCGGGAGATGAGTCACCGCATGAGTGTAACTTCATCGCATTCATGGCTAGTTATGTGAGTACTTCTAGGGCTTCTCACGACGATGAGGATGCTGCGTCACAGGGACACCTCGACAGTGAGAGCGATGCGAGTGAGGGGGAGGATGACACAAGTGAGAGCGAGAGTGATCTTCAATGCGCCTATGGCGAGCTTTATTCTGAGTCATTTAAAACTAAAAAGCATAACAAAGCATTAGTTCTTAGGATCACCGCGTTAGAGGAAAATTTAAGAAAAGCGCGAGAGAGAGAGAGTCCTCCACCTGCACTACCTTAAGAGAGAGAGAGTTTGTTTAGAGAAAGAGAAAGTTATTTTGATAAAGAGAGAGAGGATTTGACTAAACAAGTGTCTAGTCTTATGAGTGAGCTCCATTCCTCCGTGGAAACTCAGAAAAAACTTGAAGCCCTTGTAGCCCAGCTTACTCATGATCTCGAGAGAGCACGGGAAGTCAAGGTTCAAATCGAGGATAGATCTGGGAAGATGATCCTCGGCCCCGCTTTAGGTTTTGGTGATAGGCAGTGAATAGGTTATGATGGTGCTTCCACATCCCAAATTGCATCTGGACCTATTCCTGAGTTTACCACGACTCCTTATGGCCATCGTCAAAAACCTCGAAGGAGAGTTCGACCAAGAAAATCAAACCAAGGTCCGCCTCTGACAATGTTCTTTTGTACATATTGCAAAAGAAAAGGCCACCTCAGGGAGTTTTGCTATAGTATGGGTCGGACACGACGTACTACTGCTCCACCACAGCATACTGATGATTTTACCAGTCTGAGAGAGCGAGTTGAGTTTTTAGCTGCCACATCACAGAGTTTGATGGAGGAATTCCGACGAATGTCTTTACCGTCAGTGAATGCTTCTCACATTCCGGCTAAAACCAACAACAATAAAGGTAAACAAAAGGTCACCACTTCTTGGGTACCTAAGAAAGATAACAAGGCCTTTGTTGTTCATGTCGCTCTCAAAACACATAATACCTCACAGTGGTATTTTGATAGTGGGTGCTCCAGACATATGACAGGTGATGCCTCATTTTTTACATCTCTTGAGGATTATCAGGATGGCGGAGTCACCTTTGGAGATGGGATCAAGTCTTGCATTGTAGGACGTGGTACTGTAGAGTTACCAGGATTTCCTAAGCTAGAAAATGTTTTGTACGTCAAAGGTTTGAAAGCAAACCTTCTCAGCATTTGCTAGCTGTGCGACGCTTACTTCTCCGTAAAGTTTGATCGGGACGCCTGTAATGTCTGTAATCAAGACGGTAAAATTTTAGTGTGAGGGGTGAGGACAAAGGATAATTGCTATGGGACTGAGCCCACATCCTCACTTATTTGAAACAGCGCCACGATCACTCCTATGGATCTGTGGCACCAACGTCTAGGTCAAGTGAACATTAGATATTTATCTCGTTTAGCTAAAAAGGACCTAGTACGTGGCTTACCATCACTTGGAAAGCCAACTTCGACGGTTTGTGGACCCTGTCAGTTGGGAAAACAAATTCGTAGCCCCCATAGGAAGTTGCATTCCATTACCACCTCTCGTGTACTTGAACTTATTCACATGAATCTTATGGGTCCTACTGATACTGAGAGTCTGGGTGGTAAGAGGTATATCCTTATGATGGTGGATGATTTCTCGAGATACTCGATTGTAGGTTTCCTGAGGGAGAAATTCGATGCTGTGGAGTTTTTAACGACCAAGTGCCGTGTCCTGCAAAATCAACACGGAGTCACTATTAGCAGGATACGTAGTGACAACGACACTAAATTTAAGGAAGCAAAGGTATATCTTTACTATGATAGCATTGGGATCAAACATGAGTTTTCTGCTGTGAAGACTCCTCAGCAAAATGGGATTGTTGAGAGAAAAAATAGGACGATCCAGGAAATGGCTCGATTTATGCTTCTAGGTCGTAAGGTTTGTAGGAGATTTTGGGCAGAGGCAGTGTCTACTTTATGCCACACGGTGAATAGGGTTTACCTGTGTCCACACACTCTTAAGACGCCTTAGGAATTGTGGACTGGCAAGAAACCCAACCTTGCATATTTTCATGTTTTTGGGAGTAAATGCTACATCTTACGGGATAGAGAGCAATTAGGAAAGTTTGACTCCCGAAGTGACTAGGGAATACTGTTAGGATATTTGTCGAATAGTAGAGCGTACCGAGTTTTTAACCTGAAGAGCTCTATTGTTATGGAGTCAATAAACGTCACCGTGCAAGATGACGAACCTTCGACGTTTATTGATTCTAGCCTTTAGTGTGAGGATGAGGATGTTTCTGGAAGTAATTTACTTGTACCTCACCCACACTCTGTGGAACCTAATCCCGTGTTAGGGGACACACCTGCTTGGGTTCGCAAGAGTCATGACCTTTTTGCCATTATTGGTGATCCCACTCTAGGTGTCAAGACTCGTGCTCAGCTCGAGAACGTTGTTAGCCATTTTTACTACACGTCCAAAGTCGAGCCCAAGAATCACAAAGAAGCACTCAAGGATAAACATTGGATATCTGCTATGCAGGATGAGTTGCTTCAGTTTAAAAAGAATAATGTCTGGGAACTTATCCCCCAACCTAGTGAGACTAATGTGATAGGTACCAGATGGATTTCAAGAATAAAATGGATGAAAATGGTACCATAATCAGAAACAAGGCTAGGCTGGTCGCTCAAGGCTACACACAGATAAAAGGTGTAGACTTTGGGGAGACATTTGCTCCTGTTATGAGGCTTGAGTCCATCCGCTTACTACTCGCCATCGTATGTCATCTGCGCTTCAAGTTATATCAGATGGATGTCAAGAGTGCCTTTATAAATGGCATTCTACAGGAGGAGGTTTACGTGGAACAACCGAAAGGGTTTGAAGACCCTAAGCACCCTGAGCACGTCTACTATATGAGGAAAGCCTTGTATGGTTTGAAGCAAGCACCCCGTACTTGGTACGAGAGACTTACTTCCTATCTCTTAGCCCATGGCTTCAAGAGAGGGGAGTTGATATGATGTTGTTCGTCAGGAGATATAACGATGCTATTTTGGTTGCCCAGGTCTATGTGGACAACATAATCTTTGGATCCACGTGCTCCCAACATGCTCATCACTTTGAGGAGGAGATGAAAAGTGAGTTTGAGATGGGCATGGTTGGTGAGCTTACTTTCTTCCTTGGTCTCCAGGTTTGTCAGCTAAAGGATGGGATGTTCATCTCTCAATCTAAGTATGCTAGAGACCTAGCGAAGAAATTTGGGTTAGACTCCGCTAAGCACGCACGTATACCTATGAGTACCACTACCAAGCTTAGTAAGGACACTTCAGGCAAGGACGTAGAGCAAACCTTGTATCGGAGTATGATAGGTAGTCTTCTCTACTTGACTTCAAGTCATCTTGACATCGCCTTTAGTATTGGAGTCTGTGCGCGATACCAGGCGTCCCCGAAAGAGTCACATTTACTTGCTCTAAAACGTATTATTAAATACGTGAGTGGGACTCTCGCATATGGTATTTGGTATTCCTTTGATACCGATGACCGTTTGTCCGCCTATTCGGATGTCGATTGGGCCGGAGATGTAGATGGTTGTAGGAGCACTTATGGTGGGTGTTTCTATTTTGGTTCTGCACTTGTCTCCTGGCTGAGTAAGAAGCAAAACTCCATCTCTTTGTCCACCGCGGAGGCTGAGTACATCGCCGTTGGGAGTTGTAGCACGCAAATCTTGTGGATGAAGCAACTGTTGGAGGATTATGGGATTTCACAGGACACCATGACTATTTCCTGTGATAACACGAGTGCGATACACATATCCCGCAATCCAGTCCAACATTCACGCACAAAGCACATCAGGATATGCGAGCACTTTATACGTCAGTTAGTTAAGGAGAAATTCGTATCCCTGAGTTTCGTACCCACCGACCGTCAGTTAGCCGATATTTTTACGAAACCTTTAGATGCCCTTAGATTTGAGAGTCTTAGGAAGTCTTTGGGGATTTGAAAAGTTGACTGAGGGGTTGGTCTATGTCTAGGATAGGATGCTTTTTTTTCATGTTCATATCTTATGCTTCCTATTGCTAGTTTGTTTTATATGTATTATTTCTTTGTTGTACAACTATTTATTTTTTTGAAAAATCCAAAAAGATTTTCGTTTTATAAAAAATTTGAGAAAAACTCAAAAAGATTTTTGTATTTTATTTGCACCTTTTATGGATGAGCATTTAAGATAGCCGAGTCACAATTTCATTCCATTTTTCATGTGACTGCTTGATAGAGATTTGAGACGCTACATCATTTCATCCATATGCTTTACCTTGTTTGGAGTCTTTGAGATGCGAGTAGTGATATCTTCCTACATGTTTGACTCCTATCTCCTTTATTGCACACATGCACGGCTTTATTTGATTATTGTACTTATCTATCACATATTGGCTTGAGTGTTTCCATCTCAATTCTGTCTATACAACTAACTATATGCGATAAAACTTGACAAGATTGGAATGCATGTAAAAATCGTTTTGGTGAGACTGTGTGTTTATTTGAAAATGGGGAAGGGCTACGAAAGGTTCATTTAGCCTTTGCGATTCTAAGCCACCGTTAAAAAGGACCTAAAAAATTGAGGAATTTTATTATCCGGGGTCCAAAGAGGTTAAAAGAGCCCGAAAAAATTAAAGGCAATAAAAAGCAATATATGCCAAATATGGGCCATTAGGTTTCACCATCAATTCTCCAAAGTTTGAGATTTTAGATCGCCTCTATACAAAATATAAATTTGAGGGAGTTTGTTTTGAGAATATAAACGGGTTTGCACTTCCTTGAAAGTCCTGAAAAAGTATGAAATAGTTTTGGACGTTATTGGTGTGGAAATCACTTTGAGCTTTGATTTGTTGATTTGATTGAGTCAATGTCTCATATTACCACCTTTTTACACCAAAGGAAGATTTTAAGTTCATTCGTTAGGAGTATCCGATATTCATCGTGCACATATGTTATGTTTGTATGCATTGATTTTCCTATCGAATTTATTCACACCCCTTCATTTTCGCTATCATCAACTTGGTTATTTTTGTGTTCTTTCATGGTGTGATTCTTTGTTGTATATTATGTGTGAAAATTTTTGAAAAATACAAAAATAGCAGTTTATTCCCGTGTGTCATTCTCCATGTGCATTCATTTATGTTTCTCATATCTGTCTATTTGGGGACATCATAAAAAGGGGGAGCAGAATTATGGGGGAGAATTGTTTGGGTGTTTGGTTGATTTATGAATGATTTGCTTAGGCTTAATTTAATCATCAATTTTTTTCATATCATTATATTTCAAACTGTTGCTTGTCACGGGTATTTACTTTATGTCATGTGTGTAGGTACAACATTGTTCATTATTGAATTGCACACCCTGGTGAGAAAAGCTTTGGAAGTTTTTGAAGAGCTGAAGATTTGAAAGACATGTCATTTAGTATTCTCAATTTGAGGGTTTAATGGGGATATTATCTTGTATGTCATTTGATTGCATAATTCAGATTTTTTATGTATGTATCGGCATAGACATAGGGGGAGGTTTGTAAGGACATAATTTTATAAATGTCCGGGGTAGAATCTAGGAATTCTCTGTTTTCTCCTAGATCACAGTTTGTATGTCTGATACCGCTACATTGAGCACGTCTAACACGATCATCCTCGGTGGACTTTATCCAAATTCAATGCATCCAGTATCTTCACGTGCATCATGCTACATGCGACGTGCTGCTCAACTCATTCCCACTACTCCACTACGCGTTATCGGTAAAATGGTTTATTGGAGCTTTAATATTTGCATAAATATTTGGGAAATTTTTCAAAAATTAATTTTGAAGTCTGGATTAATTTTTTTATCAAAAGCAGAATTTTTTCTAAGTGTAGAAGCGAAGTGCCTTGAACGACGAGCTCGCTCAAACGACTTTGAATTTCTTTCGCGCGAGATAGGCATGTCGCGCGATCTCGTTCGAACGACTTCTGTCCTTCGTTCGAGCGACATGGCTATCTCATTCGAACGAGCCACTGCCTCAATTTTCGTATAAATATCCATTCTCCTTCTACACGTTTTTCAAGTCTTTCTGCAATCTCAAAATTTTGCGAAAACTGTCCGGAATAAGACTTCATCTTTTTAAGGTTTTCTAAACCTTTTTGATTAACAAAACCATTCCCATATATGTGTGTGAATCTTTAAACATTCAAAAAGATCTTTTACTCATCTGGAGTAATTTGTGAGGAAGCCGTTCTCTTCTTCATTGTTGCCCTACTGGAAAGGGATAGTTCCAGCCGCCGACAACAGAATCGACACCCAAGAGTATTTCTATGTCACATATTTTCATTGTAATCCGTGTATGCCGTTCTCTTAGAAAATTATAGTGAAAATAAAAGGTTTTGCCCCTTTGGGGGATTTTTCCTCATTTGTGTGTGTTTGATTGTTCTTGCTTGATTTTATCATCATCAATCTCACCTAAATGCATGTGTAGGACTTAATTGATAAAAACTGAATTTAATTAAATAACTTCCGTATTTGAACGCAAGCGTACTCTTCTCCTCAATATATATATACTATCGCACACTGTATATATATATATATATATATATATATATATATATATATATATATATATAGAGAGAGAGAGAGAGAGAGAGAGAAAATACCCCGGCTATACCGTGTACTAAGTCCGTAACATAAGCCTATATAAATTATCATGAGTTTATGGTCCAACACCGATTATTAATTAATTTTCACGTTAATTAATTAAATCACTTTTGGTGTCGCCCAACCAATATATTCAGACTTGCTCTCGTGGCCCGAAATAAAATAATACCCGAGTCTAAATCCTTGACTCCAAATTAATTAGTTTTCAATCTAAATTAATTTAACACCTTGGTGTTGTTCAACCAATATACCAGGACTCGCCCACTCGATCCGTATTTAATTATTTTGGAATATTTTTCCCAAAATTTACCATAGCGTGACACACATAAATTCCTCCCAACCCCAATTACTTTCCTTCATATTTGTTAGGAATTTATGTTCCATACTTATTTATCACTAACTAAAGTATGGGGGAGAATTTTAATTAACTTACCTTATATATTAAAACTGGAGGACCTGTCAAAAATCCCGGACCATCGATCGATCGATCCCGCCATCGATCGATCGATCGAACATGTCTTCTTCTTCTTCACAAGCCTATTTCTGCATGGTCGAAAACCTTAATATCCCAACTCCTTCTAAAGCAAAACCCAAGTCTTCTCATCAATATAACACCCCCATAACATCATAAGGAGCCCCCATAAAGTCCCCGAATCCCGTTTAATTTCCGTTCTCTGCTGTTTTTCTAAATTGGGGAAAAACCTGAGTTATTCGTTAATCAGTCTCAACACCAAATTACCAACTCAATTTCATTCATAATTCGTCTGGGTTTATCACCACTAAGGTAAATATCTGTTCAGAATCATGTAACACCATAAATTCCTACACTAATTCTCATCTTGTGTTCAAATTACAAAAAACCCATTTTTGTACTCGTTTATTCCCAAAACGAATTTTAGGTATTCACATCACATAAATATGAATTGAAAACACAAATAAATGCTACAACAAGTTAACCACTTGCCTTATGGTTTCGTAGGGTCTGATCCAGAGTTGTGATTCTCAAGGTTGATGTTGAAATCCCCCCTTTGGCTCTTTCCTTTATCCCCCAAATTGGTTCCTAGTGCCTTTAACTGCTCCCTAGGGTTTTCTCTCCCACTATGTGTTTTCCAATCTCAAATCAGTCGTTCCCCTTTTCCTTTTAATTAAGTAGTTAGGCTTAATCCCGTTTTTAGCCTAATGGGCCAAGCCCAAGTGACCCAAATACCCCCGTGTGGGCCCGACTATGCCTAAAAATATCCCGTGACCCGTTTACTACCCCCGGGTATACTTTTTTGACTATCTTGGCCCATCTGGACTCAACTGTACACTTAGAATTGGCATCCAAATTAATTTATAAAAATCCTTATCTCACACCCAAATTAGTCTATACTAACTCCCGACTGAGATAAATAAATTCCCCGTCACTAATACCCATAATAACGTAAATAAATTATTACTATTCACTTAGTAATTAATTTTTCCTAAATATTAACCATTCACTCTCCGATTAATATTTAAATAAATATTACCATAATTAATTCAATTAAAATTACGACACACAAGTAATTTAAAATTTTTCGAATTAATTAACTATTAAATGCATAAAATTACGGGGTGTTACATACTCCCCCCCTTACAAAGAAATTTCGTCCTCGAAATTAGGTGGTACCTGTGGCGAATAGCTCTAGATATTGTTCCCGCATATCCTCCTCCCGCTCCCAGGTAGACTCGTTAATGTTGTGATGACCCCACTGTACTCTAACTAGTGGAACAACCTTGGATCGTAACTTGCGCTCTCTACGGTCTAGAATTTCCACCGGTATCTCCTCATACTAGATGTCTGGATGTAAATCAATTTCCTAGAGTGGAATGTACCAGAAGGCCCTCTCGCTCCTTCGATATTTCTTTGGCGATGCCACATAGAACACGTCGTGTATCCGCTGAAGATGCTATGGAAATCCCAGTCTATATGCTACCGGTCCCACCTTCTCAATAATAGGGAAGGGTCCCACGTACCTCGGTGCTAATTTACCCTTCTTATCGAACCTCATCACCCCTTTCATAGGGGACACCCGGACTAATACCTGATCCCCAACCTCTAACTCCATATGTCTTCGCAAAGCATCAGCATAACTCTTCTGCCTATCCTGAGCTATCCGAATCCGTCCTCGAATCAGCTCTATCTTGGCAGACGTCTCTTGAATAATCTTCATCCCCAACAACTTGTTGTCCCCCACCTCTAACCAACAGGTGGGTGAATGACAAGGTCTCCCTTACAGTGCCTCGAACGGTGCCATGTCAGTCGTGAATTATAAAGTTGTTATACGCGAACTCTACCAAAGGAAGATATCTCTCCCATCCTCCCCCAAAGTCTAAAATGCACATTCTGAGCATGTCTTCTAGCATCTAAATGACCCTCTCAGTCTGCCCGTCGATATGTGGGTGATAAGATGTACTCAAACATAGCTCTGTGCCCATGGCCTCCTAAAAGCTCTACAAAAAATGGGCCATAAAAATCTTGTCTCTGTCAGACACAATATTTACCGGTACCCCGTGCAACTTAACAATCTCCGCTATGAATAGCTGCGCGTAGCGCATCGTCTCAAAGTCTGTGCGAACCGACAGGAAGCGGGCCTCTACTACATCGGTGTTAGCCCGGAACGCTGGTGGGTGACCCTTCTGAAAGGTCTCCCTAACACCTGCCAAGAAGGTGGTCCTATTTGTATACACCCCATTCTGTTACCCCATAAACTCTCCTTAGGTCCCTATCACCTCCCTTCATCACTACAAACCCAGGCATACCCAGGGTACTGACCTAGAAGCCATCGGACACTCCTAGGCTTCGCTTGACCAAAAGTCAAAGTCTTAAGATCGACCAAGACTAAATTAATCTTTGAAGGGAACTGAAACCCCATTCCAACGGTCCATCTCGGGCGCAATTCTGACTTACCATGCGGACGAACGACCCATTTACCCCGAGACTCAATCAGGAGGCCACCAGGTGCTCCCAGGCTCTATTTGACCTAAGTAAGCTCTTCAGCTCGACCTAGACTGAATGAATCTACGAAGGTCACTGAATACCCTTTCCAACGGTCCGCTCCGTGCGCGATTCTGACTTACGGTACGGACGAACAATCCGTTTTACTCCGAAAGGTCACCAAATGCTTCCAGGGCTTGGTTGACCAAAGTCAACTCCCCGAACTAGATCAAAATCTTTGGAATGTCTAAGTACATCTCCTAAACTTTCCAACGGTCCACCCCGTTCGCGATTCGGACTTACCATGCGGACGAACGATCCGTTTGCGTCCGAAGTTTCCACGTCCAATGGACTGACGAATGCTTCCAAGCCATATTTGACCCAAAGTCAACTCCCGAACCCGAGAGCAGTCCAAAGGACTTTCTAAGGTCTCTAAATTACCTTTATATAAGACTACCCCATGCACGATTCTGATTAAATATTTGTATTCTGTGGTCGAGTTTCCGAAAAGGCCTGAAAGACACTGCCAAACGGCAGGTCCCAGACCCTGCCTATCGGTAGTGTGCCTAAACGCACCTTCCGAATGACAGGAACAGGGCTATGCCGATTAGCAATTCCCTGGGCCTATAAAAAGGAGTCCCTGACCTCACTTTCAAGGAGAGTCCAGATCTGATAGAAATCACTCTCAGCAAATACCGAAAACCTCTCTCGAAGTCAGCGTGATTTCTACACCCAAATCCCTTTCCAACCTTCAATTTTCATCATCCTTTTCATCAAACTTGGTGAATTCATTACCCTCCATCATCATCCAAGTCTAAGGGCTACTCTCCAACATTCAAGATCAAGCTCAAGATCTTCAAGAAGGTCTAATTTCCTCAACTCTCTCCTTAAATTCTCATAAATTCGCAATATCTTGTTTTATTACTTAGTACTTTTATTATCTCATCTCATACATCCTAATATACTTTTTATTTAGTATTATTGCACATCTCTTACTTTCATATAAATAAAAACCCCAAAAACAAGAAAAAGAGGGTTTGCTTATAAATTCCAAACGGGAATTCTCGTACTTTTCTCATCACTAAAACACTTTTTCTACACACTCACACACACACACAAATAAGAGAATCCCCGGTTGGATTTATGGGATAAGCCCCACCCCTCATTTTGTATGCGAACTATATGGACTTTGATGCCTCTATAGGCTACGTAGGCGTTTCGGGGTAAAACCCGAGACTCGAGTCCTATTTTTTACTTTTTCTCTCATTTTCTATTTTCTCTAAACTCCATTCTCTTACACTATATATATATATATATATATATATAAATATTTGTTCTTAGGGGCGTATCATTCCGTGTGCGTTATCGTTCCCTCATAACGATTAACGTAAGAATGATCGCTTAAATCCTATTTTTTAATACTTTTATACCTTCCTACGGATGACTCGCTTTACCTCTTCCATGTAGGGGTGTTCGTGGTCCGGTTCGGTCCGATTATGAGGTATTTTTGGGACCGGACCGCATTAATCGCTCCTAGAAAAATATGGACCGAGACCGGACCGAAATAATCGATTTCGGTCCTATTCGGTTTTCAGGCGGTTCGATTCGGTTCGGTCTCGGTCCTATTCGGTCCATAAATAACTAGATATGACTAGATAAGCATGGCACATATAAACATCACAAATTATTATGTCCTTGAATTCAATGGACTATATATTCACAGCTTGCAAGCATTATTGTAAAGAATTCAATGGACTATATATTCACAGCTTGCAAGAAAGTGTTTGAAGATGGAGTTAAAGATATATGATAAAGCATTATTGTAAAGCATTACTGCAAATTATTGGTGTTCAGTAACCCAAACAAAATACAATTTGCTAACTGTTTTAGGCTTCTCCATCTCAAGAGAATTAATTCAAAATTTTCTTTATATGATAAAGTTCTGTATAAAGATATATTAACTGTTGTAGGCTACAAACAAAGTCGTAACTAGAGATCTTTAAAAACCACATATAAAGCTATCAAGAAATAGAAAACACTTAGCTCTATCTAAGATGTGTGATTAATCGTGAGTTGGTTGTCACACTACCGCCTAAATCAAACCCGGGTTATGTCGCTGGATCCCCAATTCGACCAAAGGGAATGGTGGTTGTCTGTTAAAAAATTCAATAATTTCTTTATTGAGAAAAAATAGAGAAATACGAACAACAACAAAATTTCTTTGTTCAAAACTCCAACAAAAATATAGCAAAAACAGAAACTTACATGGGAACTTTCTGTTGGATCCTTGACTATTGAACAAACTTTGGAGTTTAGGCTGGTGGGTTGGGGGTTTAGGAAGGTATTGGGTTTATGTTAGAGATCGTGACAGAGGGTGGTGATGTTTAGGCCGAGATCGTGACAGGGGGTTGGGGGTTTAGGAAGGTGTTGGGTTTAGGTTAGAGATCGTGACAGAGGAGGTGATGTTTAGGCCGAGGTCGTAACAGGGGCGGTGTTTAGGCCAGAGAGAGATAGGGGAAAGGAAATGAAGAAGAAGACGTCGGTAGTAGAGAGAGAGGGAAGACGATAGGTTTAGGGTTGGATTGTTTAGTTGGGTAACAGTTATTGTGGGTATAAGCGTGCGTGTCCATGTTTGGTAAGTAAATTTTTTTATGTGTATATTAGTATAGAAGGGTAGTAGCAATTTAGTGTATATATATATATATATATATATATATATATATATATATATATATATATATATATATATATATAATAAAAGCGGTCCGGTCTGGTCCAAACTCGCTTTTTAACACCCAAGACCGAGACCGGACCGAATAATGCGGTCCTTCAGATTTTAAGACCGAATTAAAACCGAATTTAAAAAAACCCGCAAAAGTGGGTTCGGTCCGGTTCGATTTTTTCGGTCCTTTCAGTCCATTCGGGTTCGTGCACACCCCTACTTCCATGGTATAAGTCGACGATTCCTATATCCACTATATATACACATGCACACATATCACGGGGAAAATAAAAGGAAAATAACAAAAATCCATGAGAGACCGAAAGGGCGGAATGGGTGCCTAACACCTTCCCATTTCGTAACTTAGCCTCCGGACCCTTATCGAATCATTTTGGTTTCATATGCACCAGTATGTCTTTGGATGCTGTCCTTCGGGATGGCTTCCCCTTTTCTTTTGTCTGTTTTGAGTAAAATAGTCTGGCGACTCTAAGCTCTCTACATCTTTCACCTCACCTAAAATGACGCCGATCGAAGCGCTCCCGAGAGGGATGCGCGGGACCCGAGGATCCTCCGTCGCGCAGGCGAGGATCGGGGATGGCCACAGTGGCGAATCTACTGGGGAATTATTATATGCTGATTTTGAGGGCTGGACTCTATTTACATGGATGTTATGTTTGCTTATAGTGTCCCCTTAATTGTATGTTCCTCCTTTATTACTCATGTGTATCCCATGCTTATGCTTTTATTCACACACTTGTAGAAAATTCTCCATGTACACTTCGCACCACGTGAACCTAGGGTCACATATATCCACATGTTTTACGCCCCATCCATACTTGGTGTACCGTTGGTACTTGCACTCTGCTCCCTGTTTGGCATAATCAAGAAAGACATTCTCATAAGATACTAATAAGAGGATCATGCATGATTCACACGACATCACCAAAGAGTATTGCTATTGACCAAATTTTACCCAGTAACTGGAGGGTCACTTTGTGATGGGCGCTGGTCCGGCAGGTCGCAGTTAGCATAAGCGATATGACTCTCACCTTCCATTGGCCCAGTACCTTCGACGTATATCGAACGATTCCTCCGCATCGTTCTTCTTGACCGAAGTCATGATGGGAGGTATATCGCAGGGAATTCGTTCACGTACACCGAGTATATCGAATTTGCTCTCATACGTACCGTCCCCACGAGGTATATAGTGAGGCAATTCACGTAAACTCAGGTATATCAAATGGCTTGTCCACACGTACCGATTGCCCGCAAGAGCAAGACGTATATCGTGGAAGTCACGCCAAAGGGGGGAACCCATTCCAATTCACCCAAACCAACTGCATACCCACATATAGGTGTCAACCCTAGTACACACATGTTAGATTGTCGGTTTCAACCCAAAACTCTGCCGAAATTCCGGGTCGACCTGCCCCCGAATTTTTGCGCATTTTTAAAACGGGACCCTATCCGTGAGCCTAGTCACAAGTCCAGCCATAGCTTTGCATATATTATAAACCCAATTTTTCCAGGCTCGGGTCCCATCCGACATTTCATCTTGCATTTAGGAGAATTAATACAAGTGAAAACATAATAATTATAATAAGCATGCTGAGACTGTCTCCAAAGGGGGAAACTCCCTTTTTCTTTATCCAAAATCCAAAAACATTTCTTTCCTTATCAAAAATCCAAAAACATTTCTCATATGTCAATCAAAAATCCAAAAACATGTTGTCTTTCCATGTCGAAAAAAAATGTCAAAAATATCTTCCCCCATTCTTTCTCAAAAATAAATCCCATTTTGCGCCTTCTCAGGTCGATCGCAAACCCTTGGCCCGACTCCCTATTGGCTTAGGTCTTGAGTCAAGTCACCCCGGAGTTCCGTCCGTTCCCCTATTACTCCTTTCGAGTCTAGAATCCATTCGCTTTCCATAGAGAACACAGATCAAGTACCCGTTGTGCAACCGAATCTGACGGCAGTTCTATCTCAGCTTGTGTCCAAGATAGACAACCTCCAAACTGAGGTTCGAGAGATGCAACGAAACCAGGTTCCCGTTCCTCAAGAGCTCGAGGCCCTATTTCCTCACGCTATGGATCCACCCGAGCCCATCTGGGTCTCCCCAAGAGTATCAACACGCTCCGCGTGCCCCTCCTTCTAATGGGCCACAGCCTGCCCAGCTTTCGATGCCGAATCTTGCCCAGCATGGGGATAACTTGCCTATAGTCATTAACCCCAAAGAAGAAGAATTGAATAAAGAAAAAGAAGACCTCAAGATTCTCACCAAGAAGTTTGACCAAGTCAGAATCTCAGGAAATTAGATGGACTACACCCACATGTCTCCTTATCCTAAAGCAAGGTTACCTTAGAAGTTCAAGATGCCAAATATCGAGAAATTCGGAGGAAGTGGACCCTTGATTGTTCATCTCCGAAGTTATCACCGTTCCATGACTCTACTAGGAGATTCTGAAGAAGTGGTGGCCCAATTTTTTCAGCAAACTCTGAAGGATAACGCCCTCCGATAGTTTTTGTCTCTCGAAGAATCCAGAATTCGTAGTTGGGAGGATGTAGCCCAGGAATTCATGTCGTAGTACAAATATAATGAAGAGCTTGAGGCCACCCGTCGTGATTTAAAGCTGCTCAAATAGAACCCTGGAGAATCAGTCAGTAACTTCATCGCCCGATGGAGGTAAAAAGCAACAACTATGACCACTCGGCCTTCCGAGGAAGAACAAGTCAGCATAGTGAAGAAGAACTTATTACCCCATGTTTGAGCAACGATGGGAGGATAATACAATCCCCATTTTTGAGCTCTCAGAGAAGTAAGAATAGAAATCGAGGAAGGTCTTGCAAAAACAGAAGTTGACCCAAAGAAGGTGTCCGGACAGTTCACACCCAGAAAATATAACAAGCCTGCCAGTGCCGCAGTCTCAACCATCAACAACATCTCTCAACCAACCACATAATGGGCACCAGAAAGCCAACCTGTCCCAGTCCGAAAGGAATACACTGAGCTCCATGCTCCCCTCTCCAAAGTCTATTAAGCCCTGCTAAGTCGAAACCTTATCAAACCTTTGGATCCTCGTCTATTGCCAAATTCACTCCTAAGAAACTTCAAGGCAGATGCCCATTGCGCCTTTCACCAAACTGCTGTCCATACCACCGACCAATGCTTTCACCTCAAAAATGTAATCCAAGGTCTAATTGACCGGGGTACCATCGCCCCACCAGCCAATCCTAAGCTAAACACTATTCACAACCCACTTCCAAATCATACCAATGTTATCTTCTTAAAAGAGAACCTAAAATTTGATCCCTCAACCCAAATCACACTCATATACTCTCCTAAACCTCTCCAAATTTACCCATATTTCCTCCTACACCCTATTAGCCTCATTGATCAGGCATTGTCACTCCTTACCAGAGCATGCATCGCTGTCTGTACCCGTTCTGAAAATGGAAGTATGGAATTGTCAGAAGTGTTAAACCAACTCCTAGAGTTCGAACTGAAACTGCCCTCATAGCTGGTCATTAATTGCCAAAGGTTCAGTACGCTCTTCTTGGAAGCACGAAAATGGGCCCGAGAGTCAGATAGATGGGTAGTACCAATTGATGAAGTCAGCTTGGATGATGTTGTCCGGATCATGGCAGAATTATTCAGGCAAACCAATAACATTTATAGTATGACTGAGTTAATTGATACTCTAAAGCTATAAGGGCGCCTGGTCCCTTCACCCTTACACATCCCCACAGAATGGGATGACTTGTATGAAGAAGCCGTTGAAATTATGGAATGCATCGACTTTACATGGAAAGACATAATTGTTACCACCGAATGGGGGGAAGAATTTGAAGATTCGAATGAAGAGCAAGCTTCAGAGAAAACTGGACCGGTAGACGACATGTGTGGAATGATATCATTTGAATAACTCCTTGGAGAAATAAACAAGGTAGCAGAACAACCCAAGATCAACGAGGAAACAGGGTTCATGTTCTTACCTTCTTCAGTACATCACATAACGAGATCAGGGAGGCATTACTAGATCTCAAACTCACTACCAGCCAATGACAAGGGGAAGGGCATGGAAAACCTTCCTATGCCAGAGATGACCATCGAGGAGAGCAAGATCCTCGATCAACTAAAGAAAACTCAAGCTAACATCACTCTATAGGGCCTTTTCATGTCTTCTCAGCTACACAGAAATGGTTTGATCAAGTTTCTCACTGGACCCACAGTTCATCCTTCTACCACATCAGAAGAAGCGATAAATTTGGTCGGATCCTTGACCTCTACCCGAATGCTATCCTTTTCCGAGGAGGAAATTCCCAAGATTGGGTCAAACCACAATCATGCACTCAACATATCCGTCGAAGTTATGGGGAAGGTTGTACCACTCTCTCTTGTCGATAATGGATCCACCCTGAATGTCTGCCCACTGAGAACCTTCAAATCTTTAGGACTGAAAGAAAGCGACCTCGCTCTTACTTCCGCTGCTGTGCGTGCCTACGATAATACCCGTCGGGAGATGATGGGATCCATAAAGCTTGTAATAGGGGCTGGCCCTATAAACCCTGTCGTTGAATTCCAAGTTATTGACACCCAGCCTGTTTTAACCTATTGCTAGGACGACCTTGGCTCCACAGTATCAAGGGTGTGTCTTCCTCACTCCATCAAAAATTGAAGTTCTTTACCGATGGACGGGTCATCACCATCTTGGGCAACGACGACAATGCCGAGGGTGCAAGTACCAGCAGTCCAATCCTTGAGATACATCACGGATCAAATGATATGCTCCTATCAGGATTCCAAGTTGAACCACTTCTACTCCCGGCAGGGGATTACTTCAAAGAAAGGGTTTGTCCAGAATACGACCATGGCAACGTTAATGTGATTCAGATGTTTAGAAACATGCACTTCATGCCTGGACTGGGGCTAAGACAAAGACAACAAGGGATACTTGAGCCGATTGAACTAAAGAAGGATTTTCCTCCCTGTGGTTTGGGGTATCAACTATCAGAACAAGAGCTCAGAATGATCCGCCTGTCTCAACCAAAGAGAAGACTAGACTGCGTCCAGACTATACCAGGTGATTCCTTGAATGGACGATTCATCAAAGAGGGTTAGGATTTCCCCTTTTGTGGCTTTTTATAACCATGGTATGACCATACAGATAAGAAGATGAAGCCTGGAATGGAGATCTTCTTCCAAGACAGCTACCCATGGGCCGAAGATTCCCAACACCAAGTACAACTACTCATCAAAGATACTGAAGATATTGAGGAAAGTTACTCCAAAGATTCCTTCAAATTACAGACACCGGGGATAACACTCTATATGGTTCATTCAGGCACTACATCGCTGGATCCATCCCACCTGATTAAAGCTACTGATATACCTCTCCTCAACTGGCATGCTGTGCCAGTTCTACCTGTTGAAATCTCCCCTAATCCTAATGTTTACCCTATTTATTCTTCTGTTGTCTATCCTTGTTGAAATGTAATCGAGCCCTCTTTTGACGAGGTTCTCAATGCTGTTTTTCCTATCAATGAAATAAACGAAGATTTTGAGTATCTTGCTGTGCCTTACATTAACTGTTTGGATTATAATCAAACTTTTGATGATGATGATTTTTCAAATGAAAAATTCTTAACTGATCTAAATAAGGTTAGTAATAAACAACATAACCGCGTTCAAGTTAATGAAGAAGAGATTGTTGTTAATAACCTTGGTTCTAGTAGCCAACTGCGCGAGATTAGGATAGGGGCTACCCTTGACGAGCATGAGCGTGCACACCTCGAAGAATTGCTAAAGGAATTTATGGATGTCTTCGCATGGTCCTACGATGATATGCCCGGCATTGATCCTGAAATAGCTCAGCACGAGATTCCTACTCTCTCAGATTACAAGCCGGTTAAATAAAAGTTGAGAAAGCTCCGCACCGAATGGTCACTCAAAGTCAAAGAAGATGTGTTCAAATAGTTGAACGTAAGTTTCATCCGTGTGATCGATATCCCACATGGATAGCTAACATAGTGCCCGTGCCGAAATCAGGAGGAAAAGTTCGGATGTGTGTAGACTATCAGGATTTGAACAAAGCCTCTCCAAAGGATGATTATTCGCTACCCAATATTGATATGATCGTGGAAAACACAGCCAGTCATGCTCTCAAGTCATTCGTCGACGGGTTGACGGATACAACCAAATCAAAATGCACCCAGACCACCAATAAAAAACCGCATTCATCACCCCATGGGGAACCTTTTACTACACTGTTATGCCATTTGGTCTCAAGAACGCTGGGGCTACCTACCAGAGGGCTGCCACAACCATCCTGGACGATCTGATTCATAACTAAGTTGAGGTCTATGTGGATGATATGATTATCAAGTCCAAAACTAGAGAGGGTCATGTTCCTGGTCTCCGAAAGTTCTTCGAGTGACTGTGACAGTATCAAATGAGACTCAATCCGTAAAAATGCGTCTTTGGCGTTACAAAGGGAAAACTCTTAGGATCCATGGTCAGTGAGAAAGGGATAGAAGCAGATCCTTACAAGCTGAAAGCCATACTCGAGATGCCACCTCCCCGAACAAAGAAAGAAGTCTGAGGTTTCCTTGGGAAATTGCAATACATCAGCCGGTTCATCAACCAGTTAACCTCCATCTGCGAACCTATCTTCAAACTCCTCCGAAAGGATTCAACTAAGGTTTGGAATGAGGCCTACCAAGAAGCTTTCGACCGAATCAAATAATATCTGACCCAACCCCCGGTACTCATGCCACCACATCCTAGTCTCCCCTTGCTCCTATACCTAACCATAACCGACACTGCAGCTGGGGCTTTTCTAGCCCAATACCTTGAAGATTCCCATAAAGAAAGAGCCATCTATTATGCCAGTCTCAAATTGGCCAGGTATGAGGTTAACTACACCGCTTTGGAAAAGGCGTGTGTCGCACTTGTCTGGGTCACCCAAAAGTTGCATCACTACATGCTCGCCTTCCCCATTAAACTTGTATCCCGAATGGACCCCATCAAATACCTGCCCAAGAAACCCGCTTTATCCAGTCGAATGGCCCGATGGTTGATGCTCCTAGCCGAGTTTGATATCGTGTACGTCACGCAAAAATCCATGAGAGGAAGATCCATCTCTAACTACCTCGCTGATTACCCCGTATAAGAAGTTGATGTCCGGATCTCTGAATTCCTAGATGAAAATATCTTTTGCACTGCTCAAGACAACCTCCGATGGCAAATGTTCTTTGACGGCACTGTCAATAAAAAGGGATATGACATTGGGATACTCCTGATCGCCTCAGATGACTCCCACACTCCCATCACCATCAAATTGGATTTCCCCTGCACCAATAACATGGCTGAATATGAGGCATGCACCGTAGGCCTCAATGTTGGTCTCGAGAAAGGTATTCAATGCCTAGATGTCTATGGGGATTCCGCCCTCATCATCGGTCAAGTGCTCAGAAAGTGGAAAGTCAAGGACGAGAAACTCCAACCCTTTTATGCCCACTTAGAAGAACTAGACTCCCAATTCCAAGATATCACCTTCTATTACCTACCTCGAGCAAAGAATAACCTAGTCGATGCTCTCTCTACCCTAGCCTCCATGGTCGACATGCCCGAAGGAATAACAATGACCCCCTTCCTTGTTCAAAAGCAGGACAAACAAACCCACTGCTATCACATTGAGCTTTGTTACCACAGAAGATCCCGAGATAGACAATTATTGGTACTATGATATATGGAGCCTCCTCAAGCATGGTAGGTATCTCGAGGGTTCCAATAAGAAAGATCGAGAGACCCTCTAAAGACTGGCCGCCCAGTACATCATCTGTCATAAAGCACTGCTCAAACGAAACTTCAATGGAACTCATCTACACTGCATCGCAGGGGCTGACATTTAAAAGATAGTGCAGAAAATCCACTGTGGGGAATGCGGACCTCACATGAACGGTCACATGCTTGCCAAGAAGATCATTCGACAGGGCTACTATTAGACCACTATGACCCAGGATTGCACCGCCCATGTCCGTAGATGCCCCAAATGCCAACAATTCTCCAATCTTCAGTATCTACCTCCGCACGAATTATACAAAATGACCTCTCCCTGGCTATTCTCCACCTGGGGCATCGACATCATAGGGAACGTTACACCGAAGGCTTCCAATGGGTATGAGTATCCTAGTTTCCATTGATTACTTCACCAAATGGGTTGAAGCTGAGTCATACCCAGTACTGAACGCTAAGAAAGTGGCCAAATTCATCAAGAAAAACATCATCTGCCGGTATGGGGTCCCGCACGAGATAGTGTTAGATAACGGGTTGCATTTCGAGGTAGAAATCAAAGAAGTGGTCAACGAGTATGGGATTCAGAGACACAAATCTTCCCCTTACCGACCTCAGACCAATTGTGCAGTTGAAGCGGCCAATAAGAACCTCAAAGCCATCATCAGTAAGATGACCGAAATCTATCGGGATTGGGCTAATCGGATACCGTATGCCCTATGGGGCTACCTAACCTCAATTTGAACCTCAACTGGGGCTACCTCTTACTCTCTAGTTTACGGTATGGAAGCAGTCCTACCCGTGGAGCTGGAATTATCCTCGCTACGCGTCATGCTTGAAAGCAAGGTCAGCGAAGAAGACTGGTACCAAAGCCGTCTTGACGAGCTGACCCTCCTAGACGAAAGGAGATTAAAAGCACTATATCACATACAAGGGTACCATCACCGAATAGCGCGATCATTCAACAAGAGAGTCAAGGACCGCGGTGTCCGAGAAGGGGACCTAGCCCTCAAAGAAATCATAGAACCCATCTAGGACCCCAGAGGGAAATTCAAACCCAATTGGAGCGAACCCTACATTATAAAGAAGATCTTGTCTGGCGGTGCTGCCCTACTCACCGACTTGGATGTTGAAGAGATGGCCCATCGAGTCAACCTGGACCGTCTCAAGAAGTTCTACCCTTAGTTCGAAATCTCGGTGCGCTACTACTCTTCTCATCTCCCTTCTATTCTAAAAAAAAAAAACTCTTCGTTTCCCCCTTACCCAGAACTACGTGGGCCCGATCCTCTACAAAAATCATTTTCAAACAAATTAAAACCTTTCAAAACCCCCAGAGGTACGTAGGCAGCTCATACACCTTACATGAGCACGACCCTTTCTTTTTCACAAAATACTATTCTTTTCTTATCTCCGAGAACTACAGGTAATTCTAATATATATTTGAACAAAAGGATTATGTATTTAGCGATCGGTATAGATAATTCAAACAACACAAACTGATCAAAGGCACAACTGGATGATCATAAACTTGTTTATTTCCTTAATAAGAAATTACAGTACAAATTACATAAGAAAAGTAACGGATAACTCCCTTCCCCCCACCTTCCTAGAAAGCCATAATAAAATCCTCACATTTATCCCTCATTACACAATAAACTCTCCAGGAGTCCTACCCACAGCTACCAGAGGAGCCTGCTCCGTTATCATCATCTGCATCCTGGAGTCCCCAAGTTTCCCCTGCCTGAATAGAGTGCCACAGACACTCCATGGATCGATAGGCTCGAACCAGCTCCGAAAAGACCACAACACCTCCCTCCATGGTGTCAAAAGAAACAAACCACTTCTGTCCAGTCTCCACTGCCAACATCTTCCTAACTACTTTCCTCCATAACCACTTCATATAATCCCCAGGGATATGCCAAACTCTCCCAACAGACTGAGAGGTACGGGTTGACGGACGCCGATTCTCCCACAGAGAGCCAAGCAGCAGACGTAGGCGCTCGGTCAAATCCTCTACCGGAAAGAAATTTAGTGTTCGAAGTGACATGACCTGTGCCCAGCCAAATTGGCGCAGAAGCTGCCAAGGGAAATAGAAAGAGATCTGTCTGAGACCAACCAACCTCACATACGAGTATTATCCTAGCTCCAGAATAGGCAGCAACTGTCCCCACCAAGGTACTGACCAGTACAAATTTCGAGCCCCATGCTCCACAAACCAATTCTCCCAGCTCGCAAAATCCAGGCCAACATAAAAAAAGTGACACGAAAAGAAGTTGGGTACAACCGACAAAGGATATTCTGGAATAGTCACCAGGCGAAGTCTTTCAGACAACCATATGAATAGCATCACGGGGCTACCCCGCAGGAAGTCAGAACGACCTTCTCTCCAAGGATCCAAACCATTCAAGGTCTCTGCCAGTATCACCATCGCAGGATTGCGACGGTATGACATCCATGAAGTAATGGCTGCAAGTTGCGAATGCACCAGTAGTTCCCCAGTCACCAGCAGCAATTTTGAAACCAAGCCCAGAGCAACGGCTCCAGCGTATCCAACATCGCCAACTTCCTACAAATGCACAGACTACGACACTGCCGGAAGGGAGATCATTCCTCTAATAACCAATGGTCTGATCGTCGAAGGCGAAATACGAAGAAGCCTGGCCAGTAAATTCCTGGGAGAACAGGAAAATTCAGGTAAAGTCGCAGCAACATTGGGATTTATTCCCAGCATGACAGAAAATTCCTCGTAGGTAGGACAAACTTTTCCAACCCAAAACAGAATACATGGTCTTCGGGGTACCAAAATTGTACCGCCGCCATCAGCATGTTCCACTCAATGGGCCGATTGCGCCATAAAGAAACTCGACGCATATTAAAATTATCATAGTCAACGTTATAAGAGCACATCGCTTCCAAGGCTTCGAGGTAATTTGCAAACTCAATGCTACCAGGGAGAGCCATCTTGCAAGACTAAGAGATAGTAGGCAAGTAAGTAAGAATGTGAAGGTGTGAGGGAAACACTCCACCCCTATCCTTTTTATACTTGAGAACCCTCACAAGATACATAATCCGTGCAGAAATCAGAGGGAATCCTACCCCACAAAAGTACCAAAGGCTAAAGAGGGCACTAATAAAAGCTTTGAATTGATGGGACTGGACTTGACTGCCGATAGGCAGGATAAGGTTCTTGCCGATCGGCAACCCCCTACTCTTGGAAATTTTCCTTTTTCCTCTTTCGTCAAAATTCAAAAAAAAAAAAAAAACTCAAAATAAATTGATATTCTCAATAGAATTTCAAAAATCCCCTTCTTATCTTAATAAAAATTTCTTTCAAAATCCCCAAAACATCTATTTTTACGGTCTCAACAGCAAAGTAAAAAGCGCATGTGCATGCATTCACTCATTCATCATTAACAAAAGATAATAAATAAATCCCATTGCATTGCATATATATATGTTCTTCTGTGTTACATCAAATTTTGTAGGAAATAAAAGAAAAGCAAACAACAACGGGACTCAGCCCAAACCCACATCCTCTCTCTCTCACCTACCCTTTACCTCTCTCTCTAAGAGCTTCCACCCCTGCACCATGCCGACCGTCACCCTCTTGAAATTTCATACAAAAATTCCCAGAAAATACCAGAAAGCCTTGAAAAATCCTCAGAAAATTCTTAAAAATCCCAGGAAGGATTTAGAACATTTTCACCAAGCAAATTTCGCACTCCCTCAAGTGAAACCCCCATTTTCCCAGCGGAACTCTCAAAATATCAAGTAAAACTCCTCCCGGTGACGTCCCTGGAGGATCTCTAAAGGTCTCAAACCTCCTCGAGCAATACGTCCAATACCTGGACCACCTAATCACTTCCCCAGTGATGTTTACGACATCAAACTCGCCTCTCCTCTGCAAATCACCAACACTTCCCCGACAATCAACTCCCCGACTCAAAACAACGTCACAAGGTAATTTCCCCAGCGGAACTCCAGAAATTCATTTTTAAAGTCTCCAAAGGACACACTACGTTTTCCCCAGCTCATTCCCTAGCGGAACCCAAAATCCAATCTTCATCCTATCTTAGGTCAGAATTGACCTCGGTCTTGGATCGTCATCTTAGTTAGGTCAGAATTGACCTCGATCTTGGATTGCCACCCTAGTTAGGTCAGAATTGACCTCGATCCTCGGTCGTCACCTCTCTTTGGTCAGAATTGACCTCAATCTTGGATCATCACCATATTTAGATTAGAATTAATCTCGGTCCTCGGTCATCACCTCTCTTAGGTCAGAATTGACCTCGATCTTGGATTGTCACCCTAGTTAGGTAAGAATTTACCTCGTTCTTGGATCGTCACCTCTACATAAGCCCGCAGAATTGGCTTCGACCCGCAGAATTAGTCATCTCAACTTAAGATCGCAGAATTAGCTTCGACCCGTAGAATTGGTAATCTCAACTTAAGCCCACAGAATTGGCTTCGACCCGCAGAATTGGTCATCTCAACATAAGCCCGCAGAATTGGCTTCAACCCGCAGAATTGGTTATCTCAACATAAGCCCGCAGAATTGGCTTCGACCGCAGAATTGGTCATCTCAACTTAAGCCCGTAGAATTGGCTTCGACCCGCAGAATTGGTCATCTCAACTTAAGCCCACAGAATTAGCTTCGACCCGCAGAATTGGTCATCTCAACTTAAGCTCGCAGAATTGGCTTCGACCCGCAGAATTGGTCATCTCAACTTAATCCCGCAGAATTGGCTTTGACCCGCAGAATTGGTCATCTCACCTTCAAGCTCGCAGAATTAACTTCGACCCGTAGAATTGGTCATCTCAACTTAAGCCCGCAGAATTGGTTTCGACCCACAGAATTAGTCATCTCAACTTAAGCCTGCAAAATTGGCTTCGACCCGCAGAATTGGTCATCTCACCTTCAAGCCCTCATAATTGGCTTCGACCCGTAGAATCGATCACCCTCATCTTAAGCCCGCAGAACCAGCCTCTACCCACATAATCGGTTATCCCTAGCATACTCCTTAGATCCTCAGAATTGGCCTCGACCCTCTGAATTGGTCATCTTCGCTCCCTTAGGTCCTCAGAATCGGCCTCGACCCTCTAAATTGGTCGTCTTCACTCCCTTCGGTCCTCAAAATCGGCCCCGACCCTATAAATTGGTCGTCCTCGCTCCCTTAGGTCCTCAGAATCGGCATCGAACCTCTGAATTGGTTATCCTCCTTCAAGGCATCATGCGGTGTCTATTCGACGGCTATCATTTATTCCTAACTCACCCATCGAGGGTCTCTTTAGACACCCCATTTTGTTACCCCATAAACTCTCTTTAGGTCCCTAGCACCTCCCTTCATCACTACAAACCCAGATCATACCCCGAGTACTGACCTAGAAGCCATCGGGCACTCCCAGGCTCCATTTGACCAAAAGTTAAAGTCTTCATCTCGACCAAGACTAAATAAATCTTCGAAGGGCACTAAAACCCCTTTCCAATGGTCCATCCCGTGCGCAATTCCGACTTATCATGCAGACTAACGACCCATTTCCCCCGAGACTCAATCAGGAGGCCATTGGGCGCTCTCGGGATCTATCTGACCTAGGTCAACTCTTTAGCTCAATTGAGACTAAATGAATCTCCGAAGGGCACTGAATCCCCTTTCCAATGGTCCACTCCGTGCACGATTTCGACTTACGGTACGGACGAACGATCCGTTTTACTCTGAAAGGTCACTAAATGCTTCTAGGGCTCAGTTGACCAAAGTCAACTCCCCAAACCAGATCAAACTCTTTGGAATGTCGAAGTACATCTCCTAACCTTTCCAACCGTCCTCTCCGTGCACGATTCGGACTTACCATGCGGACGAACGATCCGTTTGCGTGCGAAGTTTCCCCGTCCAATGGAGTGACGAATGTTTCCAAGCCATATTTGACCCAAAGTCAACTATCGGACCCGGGATCAGTCCAAAGGACTTTGGAAGTCTCTTAATTACCTTTCCATAATTCCACCCCGTGCACGATTCTGATTAACTATTTTTGTATTCTGTGGTCGAGTTTCCGAAAAGGCCGTAAAGACACTGCCAAACGGCAGGTCCTAGACCCTGCCTATCGACAGTGTGCCTAAACGCACCTGCTGAATGACAGGAATAGGGCTATGCCGATCGGCAATGTTCCGGGCCTATAAAAAGGAGGCCCTGACCTCATTTGCAAGGAGAGCCCAGATCTGATAGAAATCACTCTTAGTAAATCCCGAAAACCTCTCTCGAAGTCAGCGTGATTTCTACACCCAAATCCCTTTCCAACCTTCACTTTTCATCATCCTTTTCATCAAACTTGGTGAATTCACTACCCTCCATCATCATCCAAGTCTAAGGGCTGCTCTCCAACATTCAAGATCGAGCTCAAGATCTTCAAGAAGGTCCAATTTCCTCAACTCTCTCCTTAAATTCTCATAAATTCGCAATATCTTGTTTTATTACTTAGCACTTTCATTATATCATCTCATACATCCTAATATACTTTTTATTTAGTATTATTGCACATCTCTTACTTTCATATAAATAAAAACCCAAAAAAATAAGAAAAAGAGGGTTCGCTCATAAATTCCAAATGGGAATTCTCGTACTTTTCTCACACTTTTCTCATCACTAAAATACTTTTTCTACACACTCACACACACACAAATAAGAGAATCCCCGGTTGGATTTATGGGATAAACCCCACCCCTCATTTTGTATGCGAACTACGTGGACTTTGATGCCTCTATAGGATACGTAGGCGTTTCGGGGTAAAACCCGAGACTCGAGTCCTATTTTTTACTTTTTCTCTCATTTTCTATTTTCTCTAAACTCCATTCTCTTACACTATATATATATATATATATATATATATATATATATATATATATATATATATATATATATATATTTGTTCTTAGGGGCGTATCATTCCGTGTGCGTTATCGTTCCCTCATAACGATTAACGTAAGAATGATCGCCTAAATCCTATTTTCTAATACTTTTATACCTTCCTACGGATGACTCGCTTTACCTCTTCCATGGTATAAGTCGACGATTCCTATGTCCACTATATATACACATGCACATATATCACGGGGAAAATAAAAGGAAAATACCAAAAATTCATGAGAGACCGAAAGGGCGGAATGGGTGCCTAACACCTTCCCATTTCGTAACTTAGCCTCCGGACCCTTCTCGAATCATTTTGGTTTCGTATGCACCATTATGTCTTTGGATGCTGTCCTTCGGGATGGATTCCCCTTTTCTTTTATCTGTTTTGAGTAAAATAGACTGGCGACTCTAATCTCTCTACATCTTTCACCTCACCTCAAATGACGCCGATCGAAGCGCTCCCGAGAGGGACGCACGGGACCCGAGGATCCTCCGTCGCGTAGGCGAGGATCGGGGATGGCCACACTATTAGATCCTGAACTGCCGGTGCCACTGGAGGTGGTGATTGGGGCTGTGGGAAATGAGCTGCCATATCTCGCATTGCTATCTCAACTGTTTGGGCCACTATCACTGCCACATGAGTAGTGGAGATCAACTCGGGTGGTGGTGGTGGTGGTGATACCTGTGGTTCCTGATGAGCCTCCCTGAACTCATCCCTAGCCTCAGCCCTCTCCGCTCTCTATCTCTTCGGTGGCATTTGAAAATGGATCGAACCGTATAAGTACACAATTTATACAAAAAAATCTAATAGCTGAAATATGATATCTCAAAAGCGGAAAATGAATCAACAGTCCTAATAATAGGGCTCTATAACAACCGAACGCTACGCTGAAATATAGTAAGCCTCACAGATCCTAAGGACACTAAAACCTGATGCTCTGATACCATCTGTGACACCCCGCCTAATTAACCCTGGGTGATCAATCCTAAATTAAATTAGAACAGGTTTCTCAGTTGCTTCATTCTTAGCATCATCGTCGCCCTTTTTAATTACTAACCACCTAAGTGAGAAAATTAGACTGGTGCCAAATTTTATCTTACTTTACTTCAAAGAAAATACGCATACGAAAACATAATAATTTAAACAATCACAATTAACTGAAATCAACCATTCAAATCTAAATAAACTGACCGAATAAACCATCGGCTCAAATCCAACAAATGTAAAGACAGATAATAATAAATCTCAACAAGTCTGACATAAATACTAAATAAAGCTGTGAGCGACATGCTCGAGTAACTGATAGGAATATCTACACTAGAAATGAAAAGAATGAGGCGCCTATCAAACTCCCGCAACATCCACATATGCTGCAGCAATGAATCCCCGGAATGAGTCAAGTCTGGCGTCCCTGTGGCTGGACACCTAAAAGGTTTTTAAAAATATTTATAGCAAGGGTAAGAACCCAAAACATTTGGAAAATATTTAGCAAATAATTAACATGCAGTAATAAATATGTACGCATGGTCTTCATATTTTATTTAGTGTCGTACTCCCTTGAGGATATCCTCACCCCTCCTATAATATGTGCACTACTAACACCTTAATTAATTTTCCTAGTTATTTATCCCATAAATAGATAACCGATATAACCCCTTGCAACCACCTTATTCTAACCGAGTATGCAATAATTTTGATTTCTAAGTTATTATCAACATTAGCTTAATTAATCATTCCCCTTCTTAAATTCATACAACTTTCACACCCGTTATATATATAATACAATTCACGACCTGTATTAATTTACTCGTATATAATTATTTATCCCATTATATACGTATAGTCATATTACAACAATTACACATATGTTGAAATAATAATTAATAATAAACATCCTCCCGAGTAATAACTCACCGGATGTATATTCTCTAAAGTGCTATCCCACTAGGTGTATTCACATAACCTAGTTACCCCAAGTCAGAATCGCTCATTAACTTAGTTAATAACATAATTATTGGAGGCGGTCATATTCCTTCCCAGAAAGTGATATGCCCCTCACCCATATAATGGACGCTATGACCTGGGGATATACTCGCCCTACTCCTCAAGCTAGGGGATTCACCCTCTACGTGCAACCTCTCCTGATAGCACTAGAGTATATATAATAATAATATCTAGCCACTGATATTAATGTACACACCATATATATATATATACTATCGTACACCGTATATATATTTATATATATATATAAATAAAATACCCCGGTTATACCGTGTACTAAGTCCGTAACACAAGCCTATACAAATTATCATCAGTTTATGGTCCAACCCTGATTATTAGTTAATTTGCACGTTAATTAATTAAATCACTTTTGGTGTCGCCTAACCAATATATTCGGACTCGCTCTCGTGGCCCGAAATAAAATAATACCCGAGTCTAAATCCCAGACTCTAAATTAATTAGTTTTCAATCTAAATTAATTTAACACCTTGGTGTCGTTCAACGACTATACCCGGACTCGCCCACTCGATCCGTATTTAATTATTTTGGAATATTTTTCGCAAAATTTACCATAGCATGACACACATAAATTCCTCCCAACCCCAATTACTTTCCTTCATATTTGTTAGGAATTTTTGTTCCATACTTATTTCTCACTAACTAAAGTATGGGGGATAATTTTTAATTAACTTACCTTATATATTAAAACTGGCGGACCTATCAAAAATCCCGGACCATCGATCGATCGATCCCAGTCATTCGTCGATCGATCGAACAGGTATTCTTCTTCTCCGCAAGCCTGTTTCTCCATGGATGAAAACCTTAAAATCCCAACTCCTTCTACAGCCTAACCCAAGTCTTCTCATCAATATAACCCCCCCAGAACATCATAAGGAACCCCCATAAAGTCCCCAAACCCCGTTTAATTTCCGTTCTCTACTGTTTTTCTAAATTGGGGAAAAACCCGAGTTATTCGTTAATCAGTCTCAACACCAAATTACCAACTTAATTTCATTCATAATTCGTCTGGGTTTATCACCACTAAGGTAACTATTTGTTCAGAATCATGTAACACCATAAATTCCTACACCAATTCTCATCTTGTGTTCAAATTACAAAAACCCCATTTTTGTACCCGTTTATTCCCAAAACGAAATTTAGGTATTCACATCACATAAATATGAATTGAAAACACAAATAAATGCTATAGCAAGTTAACCACTTGCCTTATGGTTTCGTTGGGTCTGATCCGGAGTTGTGATTCTTAAGGTTGATGATGAAATCCCCCCTTTGGCTCTTTCCTTTGTCCCCCAAATTGGTTCCTAGTGCCTTTAACTACTCCTTAGGGTTTTCTCTCACACTATGTGTTTTCCAATCTCAAATCAACCGTTCCCCTTTTCCTTTTAACTAAGTAATTAGGCTTAATTCCGTTTTTAGCCTAATGGGCCAAGCCCAAGTTATCCAAATACCCCTGTGTGGGCCCGGCTATTCCTAAAAACGTCCCGTGACCCGTTTACTACCCCCGGGTACACTTTTTCGACTACCTCGGCCCATATGGACTCAACCTACACTCAAAATTAACATCCAACTTAATTTATAAAAATCCTTATCTCACACCCAAATTAGTCTATATCGTCTCCCGCCTGAGATAAATAAATGCCCCTGTCACTAATACCCGTAATGACGTAAATAAATTATTACTATTCACTTAGTAATTAAATTTCCCTAAATATTAACCATTCACTCTCTAATTAATATTTAAATAAATATTACCATAATTAATTCAATTAAAATTATGACACACAAGTAATTTAAAATTTTCCGAATTAATTAACTATTAAATGCATAAAATTACGGGATGTTACAAATGATTATTCGGTACACCCCTCAGAGATGCCAGAAAGGTTCTGCATTTGACATGCTAAGGAGGGGGTCGACCTTTAATCATCTCAGCCTGAGAGGAAATGGTAGCCAAGATAATATACCCCAAAGTGTTGGTGTTACGTGTCCCATTAGTCATCCCGATAATGATCGCCCGTGACGAGACCAAAAAAGAAGGGGGTATGGCAAAGTCAATAGCAGGCAAAGAAATTTAGACCCGAGATCTGTCGTCAAAGTTGCCGCTAAAGCGAAAGGAGCAGGTGACAATACAGTTTTATAGGAAAATGTTAGAATATCCCAATTCAAAGGTTAAAGGACAAGATCGGCTATCTCATTAAAAGCCGAGATCCCATCCACTGGTATACATGGATGGATCTTATTTTATGCCAAGAATAGTTAGCTACTCGACTCCGAACAAATTTAAGTCACCGACTGTGACACCTAGGTATGACGGGAGTACTAACCCTCTCCATTATATAGAGATGTATCAATCGATCACCGATATTTACTCAACTACAGATGATATGAGATGTTGGGCCTTTTCTATCACCCTCACTGGCGCAGCCCATTCATGTACATCGACCTGCCGAGAGAATCTATTGAAAATTTCAAATAACTAACCGATAAATTCATTCAAAATTTTTATTTGGCATAAAGCCGGCCAAATGCATAAATCATCTGCTGAATGTTAGGCAAGAAAATATTGAGCCTCTTAGGGACTTTATCTATCGGTTCAACAAAGAAAAGTTAGAGGTTAAAGACTATGAGGAGAGTATTTCCATGATAGCCCTTGTTAGCGAACTTTAACCAGGAAAACTTTTATAGAATCTCTCTAAGGATCTTCCAAAGTCCATGATAGAACTCCTTACTACGGCCAGGAGAATCCTGAATGTGAAAGAAGTCATGGATTCTAAGAGAGGACATCAAAATTAAGCCGATAGTGATTCGACTGGACAAATCCAAGATAAAAAAAGACAAGAAAGGGAAGAAAAGGACAAATGATGAGAAGTTTTCTCAGTACACTCCTCTAACAGTAAGTCCCAATATGATTTTGAATGAAATAAGGGACGACAAGCGCATCTGCTCACAAAAGAGATAAGAGAAAATGGTGCGACTTTCATCAAGATCACGACCATACGATAAACTAATGCTTCGCTCTAAAGTATAATTTTATAAAGTTATTGAAATAGGGGAAGCTACAAAAAAATACATCGATAAGAGTGGAGCCAAGACAAGAGAAGAAAGAGATACAACTCACTAAAGGACACCACGCCCAAAAAGAAGGAGGTGCTAGTAAATAAAAAGAATCCATAATCAGACGATTATGATGGAGATGACCTAGACCTTCCTACCAAACCTCCTGCAGTTAAAGGTAACCTTAACATGATTTATTTTGATGTGAAAATGATATGTGGGAGATTAGCAAGTGGATGGACTGAGATAGCCTACATAAAGGCTCATATGATTGAGGCCAAGGCAGGGCCTAGGAGAGTCAAAGCCAATTTAGCTGAGGCTAAGAATAATCCAAGAAAAATGAAGAAAGTTGATATGGAGAGTCTCGTCGTAGGTTTTTCCAGGTAGTATTTCAAGGGAATCTTATCCCTGCATGATGATCCCCCTATCATCAGCACATGAGTGCACACAACTACAACGTGGCTCATGTTTTGGTGGATGGGAGAAGTTCGACTGGCGTCATATTCTGGGATTATTTCAAAGGACTAAAGCCGAGTAAGAAGAGACTTATCCCCTATCATCACCCATTGATGGGTTCAACGAAAAGAAAGTTCACCCATTGGGAGTTTTTTAAATGGATGTGTGAATAGGAACCTAGTCAAGGTGCTTGACCAGGAAGATTAACTTCTTTGTGATGGATGAAAATGTCTTCTCAAGCTACAAAATAATTCTGGGGAGACTAACACTCATAGAATTTGAAGCAGAGCCTTCCACTCGTGACACCCCGCCTATTTTAACCACAAGTGATCAGTCCTTTATCAAAATAAATAAGAATCTCATTTGGTTTATTCTTATCATCACCATCAAAAAATTTTAAATTACTAACCACCTATGTTAAATTTAGTCGATGCCAAATTTTATCTTTCATTATATAACAACATACAAAATTTAAAACTACTATAACTCATCCTCATAATAATAGAAGCCTGAATCATCATAGGATAAATAGATAAATGATAAATATTGGATAAACCATCGGTTCCAAAACTAATATTTAAACCATAAGTCTACGAAAGTAATACCGAATCTAAATACATTATATGATAAATAAGCCTAAAGAATGTGTCAACTGAAGGGGCAACATACCCAAATGAAATAGTGAATCATAAATCCTAATATAGGAATGAATAAGTGAAGCGTATATACAAATCCTTTATGCCTCCACAACTGCTGCAACTACGCATACCTAGAATGAATCATCATGCTTGGCGTCTTTATGGATGGACACCTAAAATGTTTTGAAAATAGATTAGATACGGGTCAGAGCCCAAAACCTTTGAATTTTTTTAGCAAGTATTTAAATAGCAGTTATTAGATACACACATTAGTTTCACATACACTCCCTTGAGTTCCTCACCTCTTAACTATTGTGCACACCTAACGTCTCCTATTTTACCTACCTAGTTATGCTACTCAGCCTAACTAGACATAAGTATCTAACTAATTACAACCAATTTAGCTCCCCCGTACCGCCCATACGATACACTACCGTAAAGCTAATGATTAATATTAACCAAATATTAATATTGCACTGTTAATTAAGTTTCTCATACTTAAATTACTTTTAAATATACACCCTTTATCTTTTCTACCATCACACATAATTATAATTATCACATTTGTATATATATATGTATATGTATATATATATCACACTATAATATATACAACTACAGCATCTCCCGAAATGGCCAACGCGATGCATGCATACTCTACTATCAAGTCCATGTGCCTCTCGTACCAAATCAAGGATTATCGGTTCAAAATATCTCCTTGAACCATAAATTAAATAACACACACAATGGAGGCGAACATAGTTCTAAGCCATTAGGCTACGCATATATGTAATGTACCCAAATGACCTGATGGTCCCACTATACACTCTCAAATAGTGAGCTGCCCAAAGTTTTATGCTCTGGGGCACACATCCAGATCTCGTTGGAATCACCAAGGAGGGATCGCCCTCTACGCAGAACCTCCCGTGATAGCAGGCAACATAGGCATGTTCACACGCATAACCATTTACATAATAGGCATTCACATAACATATATATATATATATATATATATATATATATAAACACACACATAACCGATAATATATCCAGTACGTAGTATTTATATCTTTCGAATACTCAACGTACCAAAGATTCTCACATAGTTTTATATTCCTATTTTCTGAGTATCACTCACTTTTGAAGGGTTCCAATTATCCTTTAAGATATTTCAGTATATAACACATCACTATACTACTGGTATTAGCCTTAGGTCATTGTTTACTATTCCCATAACCTAATTCATAAATTCTTGATACGCATCATAATCAGTTAACTATTGTCGGTCCTAATCCTAATTTTACCCTCATTAAGATTAAATTGGGTCTTAACTATATGTCTATTAATATTCTCTAAGTCTTTATATAGTTATTATAACATCACTAAATTCCCCCACAACTTCGACAAGGAGAACCATTTAAATAAACAAAACAGGCCCCAATTCAGCTTTGTTCGATCGATCTATCAATGGATCGATAGACATCCCACGATCGATCGATCAATCGATCCTAGGTGTTAGCAGCTTCATCCCAATTACGTTTTTCTCCGTGGTTAAAACCTCCAACCTCCATAAAACCTTCCTGATCTCCCATCTAACATACCTCAAATGTATGTCTAGGGACAATTTCTAACGTAAATAATGCATCAAAACTATAAGAAATCTACCTAAGAACAGATTAAATCCCATAATTCATAAAACCCTAGTTTATGGTGTTTTTCATGAATATTCATCAATATACCCAGATTTCTTTCAAGTTATTCATCACATATTCTCAGATTTTGTATTATCTACATAAAGAGATTAATCCTACATGAATCTTACCCCGAATCATGAATTACACCCATCCAAATCCCAAGAATTTATTCAAATAACATAATTTAAACCCTATACTAAGGTATTATTGTCCCTATAACATAATTTCTCCTTCCACCCTAGTCTCCTAAATGATCGAAACGCCCTTAAGTGGTGCCGGGTTGGTCTAAAATCACCCCGTGACCCAATCAATACACCCGAGTACACTATTCCGCCTATTTCGACCCATTCAAAATCAACCATGACCTCTAAATTACCCTTCGATTCATTCCATATAAATTTCCTATCTCGACCTCAATATAGTCTACACACGACTCCTGATTGAGATCTAATATTGTCATGTCGATATCACTCGCGACGACGTATAAGAATTATCACAAGTTATTTACTACTCATTTAGTAATTTATTCCATAAATATTAATCATTTTCTATCCCAATCAATATTTTAATAAACACATAATATTTATTCAATTAAATTATGGCACACGTGTAATTTAAAAATATATGAATTAATTAAAGTCTAATTACTCAAAAATACGGGTGTTACATACTTCCTCCCTTACAAAGAATTTTTATCTACGAAATTAAGACGTACCTGCGGTGAATAACTCTGGATACTGCTCTCGCATGTCATCCTCCTGCTCCTATGTCGACTCCTCAACATTATGATTCCCCCACTGAACTCGAACTAAGGGTACCACCATAGACCGCAGTTTACGCTCACTACGATCAAGTATAGCTACTGGTCTATCCTCGTAAGAGATATCTGGCTGCAAGTCTATCTACTGTAATGGAGCATGAAAAAAAGCTTTCTCGCTCCTCCTATACCTCTTCAACGATGACACGTGGAACACATCGTGAATCCACTATAAGTGCTCTGGTAAACCCAACCTATAAGAAACTTGTTCCTCCCTCTTGATAATAAAAAAAAGGTTCCACATATATTGGCACTAACTTCCCTTTCTTGCCTAACCTCATGACTCCTTTCACAGGAAACACTCATACCAAAACCTGGTCACTAATCTCTGACTCTAAGTGCCTCCCTGTATGCATCGATGTAACTCTTTTGCCTATCCCGAGCTATACGAATGCGCCCCCGAATCAACTCAATCTTAGTGGTAATATCTTAAATCATCTCTGGGCCTAACAACTTGTTGTCCCCCACCTCTAACCAACAAGAGGACGAACGATAAGGCCGTCCATACAGTGCTTCAAATGGTACCATGCCAATGGTGAATTGGTGGTAGTTATCATATGTAAACTCCACTAATGGAATATAATGCTCCCATCCTCCCCTGAAGTCGAGTATGCACATCTTTAGCATATCCTCTAACATCTGATTAACTCACTTCGTCTTTCTGTTTGTCTATGAGTGATATGCTGTACTCATCCATAAATTCGTGCCCATATCCTCCTAAAATCTCTGCTAGAAGTGGGACACAAAAATTTTGTCCCGATCCGATACAATATTAATTGGAATCCCGTACAACCTCACTATCTCAGTAATGAAGAACTGCGCATACTTCCTCGTCTCAAAATCTATACGAACTGGTAGAAAATGGGCCACCTTAGTAAATCGATCCACTATCCCCTAGATAGAGTCATGACCTCTCTACGATATCGGTAACCCGGTAATGAAATCCATAGAGATAATCTCCTACTTCCACACTAGGACCTTTGGTGGTTGCAATATCCTGATCAGTCTTTGGTGGTCTACCTTTACTAGCTAGCAAGTAGCACACTTTAAGACAAACTTCATTATGTCTCGTTTCATCCCCGATCACTAATACTACATACGCATATCCTGGTACATCTTATCCCCATCGGGATGTACCTCAAACCTCGACTCGTGAGACTCTGACATCACTAAATGTCTCGAATCCTTATCCTCTAGAACAACGAGTCTCCCATTGAAGTGTAAACCACCCTCATAACTAATCGAATAAGACTCTGTCCCATCAGCTAACAACTGGTGTACTCTGTTCTGGTAAAACTAATCCCATGCTTGTGCTTTCACCACTCGCATAACAATCTCGGGAGTGACAACCAATACGAACATACAAGCTCTGAAGACCTCGTTGTCGTGTATAAGCTACTTCCACTTCTCCTTACAAACCTCTATTATCTCCCCAGCAGGCCATCGACTCAACGCGTTTGCCCCCACGTTAAACTTCCCAGGATGATACTGAATATCAAACAAGTAATTGTTCACGAACTCTAACCATATCCTCTACCTCATATTCATATCCTTCTGTGTGAATAGATACTGAAGTGATTTATGATTCGTGAATAATGTAAACTGCTCCCCCAAAAGATAATGCCTCTAAATCCTTAAGGTAAACACAACCGCTGCTAGCTCAAGGTCAGGAGTGGGGTAATTCATCTCGTGGGCCTTAGGCTTGTAAGATGAATAAGCTATATCCCTCTCTTATTGCTGCATTACACTCCCAACTCCCCCTAAGGATGCATATGTATAAACATTATACTCCACTCCTACCCTAGGTAATGAAAGCATAGGTACTGAGGTCAATTTTTCCTTTAGCTCATCGAAGTCTAACTGATAACGGTCATTCCAAACAAACGACACCGTTTTGCGAGTCAGGTTCTTCAATGGACCCGAAATATTTGAGAAACCCCTAATAAAGCGGTGATAGTATTCGACCAACCCCAGAAAACTACAAACCTCGGTCTATATCGTGGGCTGTCCCCACTCCCTCACTGCTGATACCTTACTCGGATCAACGATAATTCTCTATCAGACACAATGTGGCCCAAAAACTGCACCTCCCGTAGCCAAAATCCATGCTTATCAAATTTAGCATACAACTGATGGTCCCGTATCATCTATAAAGCTATACGCAGGTGCTCTGCATGCTCATCCTCAAAACGAAGGTAAACCAGAATAGCGTTGATGAATACGATCACGTACTAGTTAAAGAACTCTCTAAAAACTCGATTCATAAGATCCATGAACACTACTGGCGCATTGGTGAGCCCAAACGACATTAACCTAAACTCAGACAATCTATACCATGTCAGAAAGGCAGTCTTAGGAACGTCATCCTCTCTGACGCGCAACTGATGATATCTTGATCTCAGATCTATCTTGGAGAAATAAGCTGTTCCTCTCAGCTGGTCGAACATGACATCAATCCGAGGCAGTGGATACTTATTCTGAATTGTGACCTTGTTTAACGCCCGGTAATCAATACATAGATGAAGTGACCCATCCATTTTCTTGACGAATAATACCGATGCACCCCACGGTGATGTACTCTGCGTAATGAACCCCTGCTCCAAGAGCTGTTGAATCTGCTCCCTCAACTCCCCTATTTTTAAAGGGGACATGCGATAAGGTGCTCAGGCAGTCGGCTCATACCCAGAGCTAAGTCAATGACAAACTCAATTTCCCGACTGGGAGACAACTCAAGTACCTCTTGGAACACATTGTCAAAGTCCCTCACCACTGGAATCGAATCCAAATAGACAACCACCTCCTGTCAGGTCCCCTCCTTAATATAATACGGGTGCGTTCTTGACCCTCCCTCAAGAAGAGGCATCGTCACTAGGAACATCTCCTATCCTATAATAGAGAACACAATGGACCTCCCGAAATAATCCACCATCGCTCGATATCTATCTAACCAGTCCATACCCAAAATAACGTCGTAACCCTCCATATCTAACACTAAAAGGTCGGTTACTGAACATAGTCTACCCAAGTTAAGATCCACATCCTTATAGATAAAGTGTATAAGCGACCCACTACCCAAAGGTCACTCTACACACATAAGGAGATTGTCGGCTATCTCTAGTAGACCAACTGCTCATACAAATCTAGTAGCTATTAATGAGTGTGACGCCCCCGTGTCAAGTAAAATCCTACCCTCACACCCATGAATAAGAAGCGTACCCTGAATTATCGGTGGCGTCTGCGGTGCCTGTGGTAGGATTGCATCTCTGACGTTACAAACACATCATACTCTAACTGCCATTGCTGCGGTGGGGTTGGTGCTGCAGGTAGTAACTATGCCTGTTTCCCCTAATGGGAACCCTACTACTGTGGTACTCTACCCTACTGCGGGCAGTCTCTCCTCTTATGGCTCGTCTGTCCATAAGTAAAATAACAACCCATGAAGTTTATTTATCTATGACCTTGATGGACCTGTTGAGGCTGCCCATGCTAATGGCCCTGGTGGCTTCGGCCCTACTGGCTCCCCCCATTCTTCTTTTAGCCCTGACGACCCTAAGGAACATGCTGCTGCTGATGAGGACCCTGCTGGACCTACCTGAATCCACCACCCTCAGGTCGATAACCTCCAGATCTAAATCTCTTTTCCGAATTCCCATGCCAAAAATACTGCCCTTGGGGCCTACCCATCTGCTACTACGATGCTCCACCTGCACTATTCCCTCCTGTCTGACTGGCTATTCTCACCCCCTCTCTTACTTCCCTTCAGATGGAAGCGATGATCCTGACAATAAAGAAGCGTGGAATTAAAACCTCCATATAAGTCCTCAATGCGGGGTTGCCTATTAAGTATTGCTTGATCGTCCAGGCGAGTCCTCTTAAACTTTAATTTTTTCTCCTCCTCGCTGTTCACCTTGTCGGGCATAAAATTAGCCAGGCGGGTGAACTTCTCCTCATACTCAACTACTGAACGGTCACTCTGAACCAACTCATTAAACTTCTTCCATATCTCTATCTCCATAACCGACTGAAAATACTTGCGGTCAAACCACACCCAAAACTCAGCTATAGGCATAGTGTCCCTTTCCTCGGTAGTGATAATAGACTCCCATCACTGTAAAGATACTCCCACAAGACGAAACGTGGCCAACATCCGCTTCTGAACGTCACTATACTCAACCATGAGAATGTGGCGTTGAATATCCTTTTTCCACTGGTAACCCAAGATCACGTCAAAACTACCCTGAAACTCTAGTGGGTGGCCCTTTTAAAATGCCTCCCTCACTCTCTGCTAATCTGATGACCCTAGGAAGGACTTGGACAACCGGTGCCATAGTCTACTATGGTGGCTGGGCCTGAGGAAAATGGAGTTCCATGGCAATTATAGCAGCATTAAGTGCATGTGCCACAATAGCGACCACCTCTGCGGACGTTGCTGTCCCCTAGAGGTGCACACATTTCATATTGGTTCGGTTTCAATACTAAACTAGAACCAAAACTGAGGTGGTTCGGTTCGAGGATTTTAGAATCGGAAACGAAATCGATTTTTTTTGGAATCGAACCGATGGTTCATGGGTTGGTTCGTATCAGTTCCCGGCTCTATTCACTTTTAAAAATAAAATATTCAATTAATTTTCAAAAATAGTTTTTAAATGTAAAAACAACATTTGTCTTATCCTTCCATAATTCTCTATCATAATATTCAAATATAGTTTTCAAATAAATCCTTATTCTTTTATCATATTTTTAATATTTAACCATTCATTTTCAACATTAAAAAATAACAATGATATATACTCACATCACACTTAAAAAATAACATAAATTTCACATTACACTTGAAAAAACAACATAGATGGTTCACATTACACTTGACAAAACATCATTAAAACAACATCAAAAGAGAACCCAAAGGTACTTAAAAGCATCAACATGATAGCATTAAAACTCCTTAAAAATCATCACTAAAACTCCTTAAAAACAACACTAAAACTCCTTAAAAACAACATGACAACATTAAAATAGCAGCAACATGACAACATCAAAAGAGCACCCCAAAAGCTTCCAAACATCACCCAAACAACACCATTTAACTACAAATAAAATCAACATAAAATAAGCACACATAAAAACAAATATTTAATGAAAAAAGGAGTTAAAAACAACACCATTTACCTTAATACGGAGGATTTAAGAACACATTAACAAGATCGGGATCTTTCGTAATGACTGAAATAAAGCACATATATATAATGAGAACATTTAATAACAAAACAAATATTTAATGAGAATGTTTCCAATCTCATCTAAACATTTATAGGAATTAGTGGCGAACGTAACCAATCTTGGGCACATATTAAGCACTCTACAATTCTAGGAGTTAATGAACTCCGGAATTGATCAAGTACATGTCCACTCATGATAAAATCCCATTCCAAAGCAACTGTGGATACCAGAATAGCCAAAACATCTCTTGCAACTAAAGAGATAATCGGATACCTAGTGGAATTGAGTTTCCACCAACTTAAAATATCAAAGTTAGACACATCCTTTTCCACATCATCTAAATATCGATCAATCTCGGATTTTGCATCAACATTTTTTTCTTTTTCTAATTGTTGAAAAAATTCCAATCGAAGAGATTTCATTTCATCGTCTTAAAAAACTTCACCAAATTGATCAACCTCCATTTCAATTGAACTTTGAGTTTGAGATACTTTTGTTGAGTGGGAACCCATACTTTCAAGCAGTTGAAAATGAACGAACATTCTAGTCAAAAGGTCACTAATTCTCATATCCAAATCATTAACCTTTTCAAAGTGATACATTTTTTAGTAACAAATTTCACATATTTTTACTTGTAATGAGGATCTAACACAACTGTAATCAATAACATCATATTAATTTTATCAATGTTCCCCCAATACTTATCAAAATTTTCTTTCATCTTGATTGCCATTATACTCAATATCATACCACTATTCTTTCTCCATTGGGAAAAAAGTGCTTCAATTGCACAAATATCATGAAAATAATGATTGGCGGTAACATACAAAGACCTCGAAAAATGTTTAGTAATATCATAAAAAACTTTCAAAAACTTTGCCAAAACCCTTGCATTTTCCTAATCTTTATTAATAGAAGAACCTTCCTTAAGATCGAAAGCAAAAGTTGTTTCATGATCATCCACCATCCTTTCAAATTCCCTTTGAAACTTAATTGATGTTTCCGACATGAGGTAAGTAGAGTTCCACCGCGTAGGAATATCTAGGCAAAGTGTGGTATTTGAGGGAAAATTTTCTTGAATACAATTAGCCCTTTGGGGTGAGCTCCTAATGTACCTCACGACTCCATGAATTATAGCGATGGATGACTCCACCTCTTTCATCCCATCTCTCACAATCAAGTTTAAAATGTGGGCACAACACCTCATATGAAAAAACTCTCCATCTAAAACAAAGGCATTTTTTTTAAAGTTTCTTTTTTAAATGACCAATTGCGGTATCATTTGAAGAAGCTTTATCAACGGTCAATGTAAAAACATTTTCTATGCCCCATTGAAGTCAGAACGACTCAATGGTTTGTCCTATTGCAATACCCTTATGACTATGAATGATGGTAAAATTCAGAATTTTTTATGCAATTTTCAATTGAAATCAATAAAATGGACCGTAAGTACGATATAGCTCATGTTTTGCAAAGAAGTCCACGTGTCGGTGGTGAGACAGATTCGATTTGTTGCAATTCTAAAGATTTTTTCATATCCTTTTTTAAACCAACATATAAATCCAACCAATCCCTAGCTATTGTAGTACGTGACACATTTTGAAACTTAGGTTGACAAACGATCATAAAAATTCAAAACCCTCATGCTCAACAAACTTAAATGGTAGCTCATTTATGATAATCATTTTAGCAAGTGCATCACGACATAATTGCTAGTCAAATTTCTAAGAAATGAGTTTGATTTCTTCTTATTTCCTTTCATTCGTATCCGTTTGAAAAGCCAAGATCTTTTGTTTCTTATCATTTAAGGGATACTCCTTACATTTTGACAACTGTTTCCACAAAGTGCTAGTTCTATTTTGACTAGAATATGCGTATTCAGTTGAACAATAAGTACACAAAACCTTATTCGGTTTATTTCCATCTTCGTTTTCAACCTTATTAAAATGGTCCCAAGCATCAGATTTATAGCCTTTTTTAGAAGCTACCTGAGTTGATGATGGTGCTTGGGATATTAAAGCATGTGTTGCATTTGTTTGATCAGTTGAAGGAGGTGCATTACTAGATGGATTTGTATTATCACCCATACTTGACACCTGGAAAAAATAATGGAAACATATGAGTTCAGACTAACAAATTAAAAACATATATATGACTGAAAAATTAGGTTTTATACATCTGTCTTAATTTGGAGATTGTGCCAGAAAGTTTTGTGATTAAAAAAAAAGTGAAAATGTTTACTCAAATAAGTGGCCGAAAGTAAAAAAAAAAAGAAAAATTGTTTACTCATATCAGTGTAGACAACATATATGTATAAGAAAAAGAATTAAAAATAAAACAACTTGCACAAATGATTCAGACCTATTCAAATCTCAACATCGAAGTGTTAAAACTCATAACTCCAAAATGTTAGCAGGTGGCTGAAAGTGTGGGGGTAGGTATATCACATTTAGGTCCAAAAAATGAAAAATGAAAAAAAGCAAAATCTGTTGTTTGCATTTGTTAGCATTTGTTCTAGGTATATTACATTCACATTCAGGTCCGAAAAAGGGGGAAAACAAAATCGTAAAAAAAAGCGAAGAGAGGGAGCATTTGTTCTAGGTATCATATATCACATTCAGGTCCGAAAATGGAAAACAAAATAAAAAAATAAAATGAAAAGGGGAAAACAAAACATATCGATTTCATTTTGCTCCAAAAAATGAGTGGAGAGAGGGAGAGCAACGAAAGAGAGGGGCAACTCTCTTTTAGTTCTTCACAGAGAGAGAGGGAAAGAGTAGAATTTGGTTAAGTGCTAAAGAAAGACAAAGATCGGTTGATTATTTTCAAAGGTTATTGGAGTTAGTATTTATATGGGTACTAGGCTAGGGTTAAAGAATGGAAAAGAACGTCCCATAAGGCCTTGTTTTTTTTGTTTTACTTATTATATATTATATTATATAATCGGTTCGGTCCCGAATTGGTTTGGGTTTAGTGTCAAGTTCAGTGCCGGATTCGGTTCAGATCGATTTTCGAATTGGATTGGAATTTTTTCCTTGGAACCGAGAACCGAACCGAAGTATCTTTTTTTTTTTGGGAAAACCGAAATCGAACCATTGAGTAAAAAACTGATCCGAACTGAACCAATGCAATTGGTTTGGTTCGGTTTATTGGATTTTCGATTTCGTTGTGCACCCCTACTGTCCCTTGTGGTGGTTGTGGCTGTGGTGCCTATGGCTCCTACTGAGACTCTCCCTCATCGGCTCTCGTCACTACCCTCGTCGGTTATCCTCTCCTGGGTGCATCTAAACTCAGATATAATTGTATGAGTTCACAATCAATACAAATATAGAAGCACAAGAACGTAATCTCAAATACGTAAACATGAATATAAGAGTCCTAATAATAGGGCTCTATATTAAAGAATGCTACGCTGAAATCATAGTAAGCCACACAAATCATGTGGACACTAGAACATGATTCTCTCCTTCCACTTGTGATACCCTGCCTATTTTAACCACCAGTGACCAGTCCTTCATCAAAATAAAGAGGAATCTCATTTGGTTCATTCTTAGGATCATCGTTGAAACTTTTTAAATTACTAACCACCTATGTTAAATTAAGCCGGTGCCAAATTTTATCTTTCATTATATAACAACATGCGAAAATTAAAAATAATACAACTCATTCACACAATAATAGAAGTCTGAATCATCACAGGATAAATAGATAAATGATAAATACCGAATAAACCATCGGTTCCAAAACTAATATTCAAACCATAAGTCTACTAAAGTAAAATTGAATCCAAATACATAGTATGTTAAATAAATTTGAAAGAATGTATCAAATGATGGGGCAACATATCCAAATGAAATATTGAATCATAAATCCTAACTAGGAATGAATAACTAAAGTGTCTAAACAAATTCTGCATGCCTTCACAATTGCTGTAGCTACGCATCCCTGGAATGAATCACCAAGCTTGGCGTCCCCGTGGATGGACACATAAAATGTTTTGAAAATAGATTAGACATGGGTCAGAACCTAAAACCTTTGAAAAACATTTAACTGGTATTTAAAGTGCAGTTTAAAAAGCAGTTATTAGATATACACGTTAGTTCCACATACACTCCCTTGAGTTCCTCACCTCTCAACTATTGTGCACACCTAACATCTCCTATTTTACCCACCTAGTTATGCTACACAGCCTAACTAGACATAAGTATCTAACTAACCACAACCAACTTAACTCCCTCGTACCGCCCATACGATACACTACCGTAAAGCTAATGATTAATATTAACCAAATATTAATATTGCACCGCTAATTAGGTTCCTCGTACTTAAATTACTTTTAAATATACAGTATCTATCTTTTCTACCATCACACATAAGTATAATAATCACATTTGTGTGTGTGTGTGTGTGTGTGTGTGTATATATATATATATATATATATATATATATATATATATATATATATATATATATATATATATATATATATATATATATATATATATATCACACTGTAACAAATACAACTACAGCATCCCCCGGAATGGCCACCGCGATGCATGCATACTCTGCTATCAAGTCCATGTACCTCTCGTACCAAATCAAGGACTATCAGTTCGGAATGTCTCCTTGAACCATAAATCAAATAACACACACAATAGAGGCGAACATGGTTTTAAGCCTTTGGGCTACACACATACCTAACGTACCCAAATGACCTGTTGATCCCATTATACACTCTTAAGTAGTGAGTTGCCCAAAGTTCTGTGCTGTGGGTCACACATCCAAATCTTGCTAGAATCGCAAAGGAGGGAACACCCTCTGCGCGGAACCTCTCGTGATAGCATGCATCGTAGGTATGTTCACACACATAACCATTTACAAAATAGGTATTCACATAACCTCTCTCTCCCTCTCTCTCTCTCTCTCTCTCTCTATATATATATATATATATATATATATATATATATATATATAGGTGTACACACAACCCATAATATATCCAATATGGAGTATTTATATCTCTCGAAAACGCAACGTACTAATGATTCTCACATAGTTTTGTATTCCTATTTTTTGAGTATCACTCACTACCCGAAGGGTCCCAATTATCCTTTAAGATATTTCAGTAGTTAACACATCACTATACTGCTCGTATTAGCCTCAGGTCATCATTTACTCTTCCCATAACCCAATTCATAAATTCCCGATACGGATCATAATCATATCGCTATCATCGGTCATAATCCTAATTTTACCCTCATTAAGATTAAATCGGGCCTTAACTATATGTCTACTGATCTTCTCTAAGTCTCCATATAGTTATTATAACATCACTAAAGTCCCCCAAAATTTCGGCAAGGAGAACATTTAAATAAACAAAAGAGGCCCCATTTCAGCTTTGGTCGATCGATCGACAAAAGATGGTCGATCGATCGATCCTGAGTTTTAGCAGCTTCGTCCCAACTACGTTTTTCTCCATGGTTAACACCTTAAATCTCCATGAAACCTTACCAAAATCCCATCCAACATACCCAAACCTCAAATATATATATATATAGGGACAATTTCTAATGTAAACAATACATTAAATATATAAGAAATCTACCCGAGAACAAATTAAATCCCATAATTCATAAACCCCTAGTTTATAATGTTCTTCATGCATATTCATGAATATATCCCGATTTCTTTCAAGCTATTCAACACGTATTCTTAGATTTCGTATTATCTACATAAAATGATTAATCCTACATGAATTCTAGCCCGAATCATGAATTACACCCATCCAAATCCCAAGAATTTATTCAAATCATGTAATTTAAACCCTATATTACATGGGTATTATAACATGCTTAAAATAATTGCAAGATAAACACTTGAATTGATAAAGCAGGTCTGATTTTCATTCTAAGATGACGGGGTTGATCTTTTCTTGCTCCGATCTCAAATTCGAAAACGTTGGTGATGCGAAAAGGTGTGGAATGTCCTAGGTTTCTTCTCTCATTCCTCTCCTATGGCCTCCTCTCTCTCGCAAGTGTTGTAACCCTAGATTTTAACTCAAAGGGGATGATATAAAATTCTCAAATTCGGATTTCCTTCCACCCTAGCCTCCTAAATGATCAAAATGCCCTTACGCGGTGCCGGGGTAGTATAAAATCGCCCTGGGACCCAATCAATACACCCGGGTACACTATTCCACCTATTTCGACCCATTTGAAATCAATTGTGACCTCGAAATTGCCATTCAAATCACTCTACATAAATTCCCTATCTCGACCTCAATATTGTCTACACGCGACTCCCGATTGAGATATGACATTATATCGTCGATATCGCTCGGTACGACGAATAATAATTATCGCAAGTTATTTATTACTCACATAGTAATTTATTTCATAAATATTAATCATTATCTCTACCTATCAATATTTGAATAAACACATATTATTTAATTAATTTAAATTACGGTGCACGTGTAATTTAAAAATAACTGAATTAATTAAATTCTAATTACTCAGAAATACGAGGTGTTATACCACTGTACACCAAATAATGAAATTCCTAACTCCTTACGGAGTATGATAATTTAATGTGATCAGATGAAAGCACGTGAGAGCTACTTCACCTCAACAGAAGAAAGGGGAGCCTATAAAAGAAAGGTTACTTTGTACAACATAGACACTTTTGAACCAAGAGATGAAGAGAAACTCGAAAAGGGAGAGCCTGCAAAAGAGGTAGAATCCATCGTCTTCAATGTGGACGAACTAAAAACACACGTTCAAATAGGCTTGTACCTCAAACCATAAATGAAGAAATAGTTGATTGATTTGTTGAGAAGAAGGTAAAGTGTGTTCACATGAAGCCATAGTGATATGACGACAATTTACCTTGAGTTTATTTGTCATCGACTCAACATAGTCGAGACGGTGAAAGCAATAAAACAATAAAGATGAACCTTTACCAGAAATAGATACGAAGCTATACAAAATGAAGGGAACAAGCTATAGATAACAGATTTTATCAGAGAAGTGCATTATCTAGAGTGGATGCCCAATGTTGTCATAGTGCCCAAGCAAAATGGGAAATGGAAGATGTGTGTTGACTTCACTGATTTTAACAAAGCTTGACCTAAGGACAATTTTTGATTGCCAAGGATCAACCAAATGATGGAACCCATGACCGAAAAAGAGCTCATGAGTTTCATGGATGCTTACTCTGGGTACACTTAAATTTCAATGCATGAAGATGACGTCGATAAAACATCCTTTTATCACAGATAAGGGGACATATTGTTATAAAATTATCCCATTCGGTTTAAAAAATGCAGGGGATACCTACCAAAAGTTGGTCAATAAAATGTTTAAGGATCAGATTGGAAAGACGATGGAGGTTTGTGTGGACGACATGATCACGAAGAGTTTGAAGGCTGAGAATTACATAACCGATTTAGAAAGGACATTTGACACAATGGATCAACAATACATAATGAAATTGAATCCTACAAAGCGTGTATTCGGCGTGGGAGTTGGAAAATTCTTGGGGTTTATTGTCAATTAGAGGGGCATTGAAGCGAATCCTACCAGATTAAAGCATTGATTGACAAGGAAATGTCAAAGATGATCAAGGATATTCAGAGATTGATGGGCCGAGTTACTGCATTAAACAGATTTGTCACCAGGGCAACATATAAGTGTTTTTCATTCTCCAAGATTCTGAGAAAAACGTTTGTTTGGGATGAGGAGTGTGAGAATGCATTTCGAGAGTTGAAGGCTTAACTCAGCTCAACAATGCTCCTCTCCCATCCAATATAAGAAGAAAATATGTACTTATACCTGACCGTCTTGGAGTCATTCATTAGTGCAGCTATAGTCTGAGACGACAATGGAGTTGAAATGCCTATTTACTTTAACAACAAAGAACTCCAGAGGGAAGAATTGAGGTATCTGAAGATGCAAAATCTTGCACACTTTTATCCATGCTTTAAGGAATATGAAGCCCTATTTCTAAGCTCAAACGATGGTAGTGCTCACCGAAATGCCCATCCGACAAGTCATTCATAAACCTTAAAAATTGAGTATGTTAATGGCTTGGCCAGTCGAGCTAGGTGAGTTTGATATCATCTATCAACCAAGAAGTGAAATTAAAGGGAAGATATTAGCAATTTTTTTTGTCGAGTTTACATTGGAAACCACATATGACATATAAAGAGAAAAATCAATCAAAATCCCATAAGTCGTCCAAATAGGAAAGGATATTGCAGTCGAGAGAACACTGATCGACACCACATATGACGTGCCAAAGCGAGATTTAATGTTAAAAAATGGTGTCTTAGTTGAGGTTACTTTTCACACTAAGGTCACCAATATGGAGTTTGTTTGTTAATGGTTCATCTTGTGGAAACCGCAATGGGGAGGGATTGATACTAGTGTTCTAAATGGCTTGAGGCTTGGGAGAAACACCCCGCCTTAAGCCTTTTACACCTTATTCTTGGTAAAAGGCTTAAGGTGCACTTTTAAAAAAAAATGCTATAGTGAAATGATATCGCATTTTAAAAACTTTTTTTAAAACTGGACCAATATCTCATTCAAAACAATCAAAAGACAAATGGTATCCCAAACCTCTCTGCCTCTCTTCCAAAAAAGTAAGCATTTTTTTCTTAGTATTTTGAAAAAATAGTATTTTAGTTTGCATATATTTAGACATATTTTAAGTCATATACCATTTTAGTATTTTTAATAGCCTTGTTATAGTTAAAAATATAAAAATATATTATAAAAGGCCTACACGCCGTTTCATGCCTTTTAACGCCTAAGGCCCGCCTAGGTTTCTAAGGCTTAAGGCTTCGCCTCGACGCCTCGATCATGCCCCGTATTTTTTAGTTACTTAATTGATACTATCGACACTAGATGGGATCGACATTGAATATGCCATGCGATTTAGATTTTAAGCATTGAACAACGAATCAGAATATGAAGCCCTACTTACAAGACTCTAACTTGTGAAAGCATTGAATGTTGGACAAATGGTCGCCAACAGTGATTCCTACTTGGTTGTTAGCCAGATTTTGGGGATCTATGAAGCGAAGGATGAGAAGATGATGAAATTTTTCCAGAGGTTAAGATCAAAATGATCCCAAGAGTTGAGAATGAGAGAGCAGATGCATCAGCAATGCTCATATCAGCCACCAGAATAGATATCCGTCGGCCAGTACCTATAAAAATCCTCCTAAAACCGAGTATAGAGACAGTCGAGGCAAACATCAAATTTTGTATGAATTTAAATTTGGGACCGTCTTGGATAGACCTAATCATAGATTGCCTAAGAGATATAAAGCTAGTGGAAGATAAGGCTGAACGAAGAAAAGTACGATATCGTCCAGCTAAATTCACCATCATTGGAGATGTGCTCTATAAAAGAAGTTTTTTCTTCCACTATCGAGATGTGTGAATCCGTCTGAGATAAATTATGTTATCAGAGACATACGCTAGGGCTCATTCACAAGAACCATTGGTGGATGATCCTGAGCCAAAAGGATTATTACCCAGGGGTACTAGTAGCTGACTCTTGAGAAGGACACGAAATTATACGTTCTTAAGTGTGACAAATGCTAGAGCTTTGCTAACATACCTAACCAACCCCACTAGCCATTTTCTTCGATATAGACCCCATAACCTTTTGTAATATATGGGATTGACCTGGTCGACCACCTACCTAGAGTGAAGCGGAATTTCTAAGTCTTAATTCTTATGATTGACTATTTTCTAAATGAGTAGAAACAGAGGCTATGATAACAATGCCAAAGGAAAAATGCTTTAGATTCATCTGGAGACACAACATTTGCTTCCATGGGCTCCCCAATATGTTGATATCCAATAATGGGAAGCAACTTAAGAACAATTCACTAGAATACTACTATAAAAGGGTCGACATCAACCTATTTTACTCTGCGTCGGTCAAAGGGTAGGCTAATGGACAGATAAAGGTGAGCAATAAAATAATATTTGATGGAATCAAGAAAAAGCTAGAATATTCTAAGGGAAAATGAGTTAATAAGTTACAAAGCATTTTGTGGGCATATAGGACGATCGAGAGAACTCTAACAGGAGGAACACCGTTCATGCTAGCCTATGGGTCAAAAGCTGTAATTCTGATCGATATTGGGATGCCAAGCCACAGGGTTCAAACTTATAAACCTGAGGAAAATCCGGAGGCATGAAGGCTTGACTTAAACCTTATTGAAAAAAGAGAGAAGATGCAATAATTAAGTAGTTGGCCTATCAACAAAGGGCTACTAAATTTTACAACAAAAGGGTCAAATCTTGGCCCATCATAATGGGAGATCTCGTACTTAAGAAGGTCATCTAAAAAACCAAAAAGCTCCATCCTAACTGATATGGACCCTATAGAGTCACATAGGAGGTCATCTCGGGTACATATCGGCTAGAAAACCTTGAGGAAGGGAAATTTTTCAACCCGTGGAATGCGAATCATTTGAAATACTATTACCAATAGTTTTTCAGTTATTGTAGCCGAAAGGCAATTTTCTCTTATATGATAAAAATGTTGGAATATAATGAAGTGTTGTCTCATATATTTAAAAGTTGCATTTTTTAGAATCACACAATTTTTAAACATCATTTAAATATCGTGCATAATTAAATATATTTCTCAGTGGTATGAGAGTGCCTTAGGAGTTCTGGCTCCAAGGCACCGCTCTACACAAACCCTGAGAGGAGGGAGGTCCTTGACATCATTTTAATATGGTGAGACCCTTAAACATCATTTAAGTATGGTGAAATTATTAAACATCATTCAAGTACGGTGAAATTGTTAAACATCATTTAGGTATGGTAAATAATTAAATCTCTCTCTCGACGGTACAAGAGTGCCTTATGGGTCTCGACTCTAAGGATCCACTTTACATAAACCCTGAGAGGTGGGATGTCCTTAATATAATTTTACTATAGTGAGACCCTTAAAACATTATTTAAGTATGGTGAAATTGTTAAACATCATTTAAGTAGGTGAAAATGTTAAAGATCATTTAAGTATAGTGAATAGTTAAATCCCTCTCTCGACGATACGAGAGTGACTTAGGAGTCTCAGCTCCAAGTCACCACTCTAAATAAACCCTGAGAGGTGGGAGGTCCTTAATATCATTTTAATACCGTGAGACCCTTAAACATCATTATGTATGGTGAAATTGTTTTACATCATTTAAGTATGGCGAATAGTTAAATCTCTATTTAAACGGTACTAGAGTGCCTAAGGAGTTTCAGCTCCAAGTACCCACTCTACATAAACCCTGAGAGGTGGGAGGTCCTTAACACCATTTTAATATGGTGAGACACTTGAAACATCATTTAAGATGGTGAAAATTTTAAACATCCTTTAAGTATGACGCATAATTTAAATCTCTTTCTCAGTGATATAAAAGTGCCTTAGGAGTCTCGGCTCCAAAGAACCACTCTACATAAAACTTGAGAGGTGGGAGGCCCTTAACATCATTTTAGTGCGGTGAGGCCCTTAAACATTTATCCAACGTAAATAATATTATGAAAAGCAAAGGGCAGATAAAACACTTGGAATTTCACAATGATTCCAAATTTCATTCCTGATTGAATAGTTGCCAAAGATACAAAATAAGGTGTTCAAAAACGAAATGATTACAACAATTAGGCCTAAAAGGCCACAGACGGTCACCCATAATGAAAATTTAAGCGTCGACCATAAGAGTTTCAGTGAAAGCTGGCTCGGTTGGGTTCTCATTGGGGTTAAAAGTGGTTCCTTCTTGATCAGTATTCATTATAGTTTCATCCTCGTCCATAGAAGGTTCGATAACATTATCCTTAACCTGAGCCTCTTGAAGAGTAGAAACGCTCGTAAGGTTAGCAAAGCTTAAAGAAGAGATGATCTTGGCTAAAAGAGGGTCATTGGCCATAAGGTCACCACACTGGTTGGTAACCTGCCGATACATAGTTTTGTCCCCCTTCTCCATATACTGGATTGCGTAGACAAAAATCTCCCCTGACTTCTTAAAGTCAACCATTAATTTCTCAATATCCACCCGAAACTTCTCATCGTCGTCTTCCCTATACTTTTTGAGATAAACTTCAAGAGCCCCCACCTTCACCTTATGGTCCTACTTAACATGCTCTCCTTATGGAAATCCCACATTTCCTAGACCTTAGAGTCATACTCAGCCTTTTGATATTTTGGCTTCTGCCTTAGCTCAGTAAGCCGAGCCTTAAGATCATCAACCACTTTTACATTGGCCTCAGACTCCACCACCGACTGCTGGATGTTCCGGAGGGCGATGACAGACTAGAAAATCATAAAAGAAAATAATTAGTACGAGATGATATAACACTTCAAAAATTTGAAGGAAATAAAATTATACACTTGACTTTACCTGGGTTGTCCCGTGAAGAGCAAAGTAAAAACTAGATAAGGGTCTTGATAATCAATATATTGGTTGTCACATCAGGGATAACCAATGTTATAATATCCCGAGCTTTCAACGGACTTCCAAGAAGAGAGTCATCATTGATACCCACCTAAGCTAGCCACGTTGCATCATAGTCATCCATGATGGGAAGAAGAGGGTTAGTAGCTTGTCTTGGAGGACCTTCCTTCCTCATATTTTGTTGAGGGGGAGGAGCAGCCGAGGTCCCACCAATGACCTCATTTCCTTTCTTATCTCCCTTAGTAGTGGTGGGGCCTTCCGTAGTGGAATTCTGCCTTTAAGTCGGCAGTGAAGCTTTCCTTTAAAGACAAAAAAAATAAGTTTGATGACATTGGGGATGCCATTTCCCAAATTTTTTCAGGCACACCAATAGGACGATCTGTAAAGAAAAGCAAAAACTAGATAATTATTGGCATACCCTTAGTCAGAATAATTTGGGAGGACAATAAAGTTTAACAAAAAGTTAAAATATTTGTTTACGAAATGATGTCAGGGGGTCCACCCCGTGCTAGAATATTAAAAGAGTTCAGGGATCATCAAATCTTCAAAAACGATAAGGCCATCCCCACTGAGTTGCTTAATGTAATCTTTCATCTCGGTACTAAGATTGGGGTCTACTTTAGTTGAGATCGAGATACAGTCCTATTTTTGAGGCACTCTTGCCTCATCAATAGCAGCAAATGACTCCCCCTCACCAAACTCCCAATCCCCATAAATGAAGAAATCGTCTTGATTGGAAGTTTGGTTAATGTGAAGGAGCTTACGGTTAGGGTACTGAGCCATAAAATGATAGTAGCAAGGATTAGATCTAGTAGTGATCACCGAAAAGGCATCAATCGGGATATCTACATCCCATGCAACTCTCCAAAGATGAGCCTACCCATAAAGGACCCTGCAAGTATTTAGCATTAATTGAGCATGGGCAATGCTAATAGAGGAAAGTATTGCTCTAATGGATGGGTGAAAAGGCAGGAGGAATCCAACCTTGAACATTTGATAATAGATAAATATTTCTACCTCATTTATGAGGTCAAAGTCACGCTCATCTTCAACAGGAAGTCTCGTGTTGAATGAAGACGTAATCCCATAGATATGCCTCTAGACCACTAGGTCAGTCTCAAGGACGTCATTAGGGATGTTCAAGGCTACATTTGTATCCAAAGTGTAAGGATCCTATTCATCATCTTCATCCTCTATGGAAAGGGCCTTGCCACGGGGGTCATGTTGCCTGAACTCAGCCTGATTCACAACTGAGATTGGCACAGTCGTAAGAGGGGGTGGAGGCACATTGTTAATAGCTTCAACCTCAGACTCGTCATTAGAGATATCACAGACTTAGGGTTCAGGTTCCCCTAGTTGACGAGAGGCAGTACTAGGATGATCCTGATTACTGGACTCGATTGTCTCACCCTCACCAGCATGGGCTATTCGGATCCTCATTTCTATTTTACAAAAGTCGGCCCTAGTACCCGTTCGGTCATCATGAAGACCCAGGCGCTCAAAAGGGTTATAACCCTTAGAGGAGATGTAGACATGGTGTCACTGCTAATAGGGATGTCAATAGGACTAACTGTGGTCTCGGCTTGTGTAGGGTAAGTCAGGAGCAAGACAGGTTGTTCTATAACTAATGGAGTTATGGTCAGTGGAACCTGAGGCCTACGTCGGTGTGACTCGACCTCAACCCTCCTAATCTCTCGTCTTATGTGCTTATGAAAGTGGGGAAACTCTTTAGCTAACTCATACAACCTACGGTACATAAACAAATGTAAAGAAACCTAGTGGGGCAACTAATGAAGATCAAACGGCGTAAATGTAAGTTTTTTTGAATGTCACTTTCCGAGAACACCAAGAACAACTGTAATCGAAAAGAAACATTGAAAAATGGAAATGACCAAGTTTTGATTACAAAAATGTATCCAAAATGATTTAAGCTTTGGTCCTGACCCCTATTTCCCATTGAACCACCACTAAATGGGTATAAACCAACACAATAAGTTGTCGGAATCAACGAAAAAATTGCCAAAAAATTTAAAAATAGTAGAAGAGCATCGATGAAGGGGAGTACTTAAAATAGGAGGGACCTTAAAGCAAACTAAGACGCCCGAAAGAGTGGAAGCTCATTAGACAGAAGTAGAATTTAGAGAGAAATAAAATTTTGGATTTGGAAAGAAGTTTGACAGAAATGAGAAAACCAAGAAGAAGAAGGGGGTTTTACCACCTAAAAACATGTGCACGCTTCCTAAAAATCCCATAATTAGTTGGATACACACATGACTTAGAGAGCCACGCCAAGCCATTCACAATATGATAGGTGTCTTAATTCTCAAGTGAGAAGTGACACTTCTACCAAAGAATAATAAGTTCATTGTATCCACTAACTATGTGATAACCTCAGGCACATGCTAAGAAGCATAATGCCAGGACAAGACGATATTAAAGAAATGTTTAAACCTTAGCCTCCCACTGACATCGAAGACTAAGTCTAGGGGAGATTAATATACATAAGTCTAGTCTCGTACCAACATTACCCACCATGGAAGAGTCTCCCTCCATACACGCCTTTAGAGTCACCACATTTCAAAAGATCTCACCTACATGCTCGTCTTAGGTGGTCTCGATATCAGAGAACAACCCCGATGGCAGGGCAGTTGTCTTTTCCAATTACAACATCAGTCTCGACCGTCCATAGTGTCAGCCTCAGACAGTACCAGGAAGCCAACTTAGTAACACCATTCGTATCTATATAAAGTAGATAGTTAGTCTCATATTGACTTACACACAGAGGTACGAGTCTCTAGCAGTAACGGCTAGTTGAGACACTTTAACTCAGACATACTTATATGCACGGAAATCATGACAAGGGTATTGTTGACATAACCACTAAAACCATTATTGAGGATCAATTAACACGTGGGGAGAATATTCTCCATCATGACTTCTACATCCTTATCTACAGGTGTCACGTGCTCACTGACTTATCTCACATTTACGCAGGGTGTGCATGCTTGGAGGGTGACACTCCGTACCTCCAGACCTATAAAAGACACGTTATGTCTCATTCCACAGGGATCACAAATCATTAACCCTTATGTTATAATGTAAATGTGTGGAGATAGATAGGGAAGCTTGTATACACCATCGATGGCTTTTTGCCCTTCATTATAGTGAAATATCTCTCAAACTTTGCACAGGGCATAGGCTAAGGTCGAACCACTTATATGCTCGTGTTCATCCATTTTTCATCCTCTCTTCTATTATTTTTATACATGTTATTATCTTCTCATTTGTCGAGAAAACTACAAAACAAGTTTAACCCTAAAGGATGATTCCCAGTATCATCATCAACGGTTAAAGCCATAAAAAATCGCAAAAGTATAAAATTTTAAATTGCTTATACACACACACACATGCACACACACACATACACCATAATATAATTTTTTGAGACACATTTATCATATAAATCACATGATCCGGTTAATTAAATCTCCAACAAGTATAGCTCATCGCGTTCACTTCTAACGAGAACAACTGTTTGACCCTTACACGAGCACATCAAGCAAAGTCAATAAGGTCATCGTTTGTAAAAACCATAGGACATTTGAATATTTAGGGAGTAATAACCTTTGTTTGGGAGAAATTCATAAATAAGATATTGCAAATTTAAGTGAATTTGTAAAGCAAAAGGGGTTGAGTGCGTCCATAGTTATAGATGCATTTTAAGTTGACTATCTTTATTTATTTTTGGTTAGTTGAGCAATGGTTAGACCTAAAAGCATCCGTCTGCCTTAGGTGACCTTGAGATGATGTTTGTAATACCATGTAATTTTAAAGGATATTTTTTTTCATAATTTTAAAGGATTTTAATTAATTAATTGATTAATTTTGGAAATCGGTGGAGTTAAAATAATTATTTTAAGTGAAAACTAGAATTTTATAATTATTTGTGTGAGAAATAAAGTTTTCTAATAAACTTTAAAGCTGGAACAATTATATGGGGTTTAATTGTAGTTTAAAATTTTATTAAAGTAAATAGTGATTTAGAATTGTATTGAAATAACAATTAAACAAAATAGAGAATTCTACTTAAGAGCATGCACGCTTTAGCAATCTCATAATCGTGTCGAAGCTCACTCCACTTCGCCTTCAAGACCTCCATTGACTCCCAGTGGGTCTCCGGCTCAACGCGTCTGCTACAACGTTAGCCTTACTAGGATGATAGTGTATATCAAACTGGTAGTCCTTCACAAATTTTAGCCATCGCCTTTGCCTTATATTCAGATCCTTTTGTGTGAGAAGATACTGAAGTGACTTATGATTAGTGAACAATGTAAACTGCTCCCCCAAAGATAGTGTCTCCATATCCTCAAAGCAAACACAACCGTTGTCAACTCAAGGTCGTGTGTGGGGTAATTATTCTTAAGGGGCTTAAGCTTTCGAGATCCATAAGCTATAGCCTTCTCCTCCTGCTGTAATACATCCACAAGTCCCTGCAAGGTTGCATCTTTGTACACTCGGTACTCCACCCCACTTCTAGGCAATGCAAGTACAGGTGCTGATGTTAATTTGTCCTTCATGTCATCAAAGGCGAACTGACAGTGAACACTCCACACAAACAGTACCCCCTTGTGAGTCATGTTCGTCAACGGACCCGCAATCTTCAAAAACTCCTTAATGAAGCGACGATAATTCCCAACCAACCCCAGAAAGCTATAAATCTCTATCGATGCCATGGGTTGTCCCCACTCCCTCACCACCGATACCTAACTCGGATCAATAATAATACCCCTATTGGACACGATATGGCTAAGAAACTGTACCTTCCATAGCCAAAATCCACACTTTTCGAATTTGGCATTTAACTAGTGGTCCCAAAGTTTCTGTAGAACCCTACGCAAATGCTCCGCATGCTCCTCCTCAGTACGAGAGTAAACCAGAATGTCATTTATAAACATGATCAAAAACTGGTCCAAAAACTCCCAGAATACCCTGTTTATGAGATCCATTAACACTGCTAGCCCATTGGTGAGCCCAAACGTCATCACCTTACACTCGTATGACCCGTACTGCGATAGAAACGGTATTGGGAACATCTTTATCCCGAATGCACAACCGGTGATACCCCGATCTCAAGTCAATCTTGGAGAAGTATGCAACCCTCTCAATTGATCAAACATGTCATCGATCCTCGACAACGGATACTTGTTCCGTATCGTGACATTGTTCAGCTCCCTGTAGTCTACTCACAAGTGAAGCGAACCATCCCTCTTCTTCACAAATAACACCGGTGCACCCCACGATGAAGTACTACGCCGAATAAAGCCCTGCCCCAATAGTTGCTGAATCTGATTCCTCAAATCCCTCATCTCTAAAGGTCCATGCGATACGATGATCAGGCAGTCGGTCTTGCACCCAGTGCTAGGTCGATAATAAGCTTGAGCTCTAGACTGGGTGGTAACCCTAGTATCTCCTGAAATACATCCTCAAAATCTCTCACTGCTGGAATCGAGTCTATCGAGATAACTACCTCATGTGAGGTCTCCTCCTCAAAGTAGTATAGGTGGATGCATGACCCTCCCTTGGGAATAGGAATCGCCACCAAGAACATCTCCTGACCGAGAATGGAGAATACTATAGTCCTCTCGTAACAATTTACCGTCGCCCTGTAACCCGCCAACTAATCCATACCTAGGATAACATCGTTATCCTCCATGTATAACACAATAAGGTCCACTGTTAAGATCAAACTCACAATAATAATGTGCACGCCTCTACATACCGAGTGTATAAGTGACCCACTACCCAACGGTGACTCTAAACACGTAAGGCGAGTGCCGACTATCTCCAAAAGATCGGTAACTCGAGAAAATCTAGTGGCAATAAAAGAATGCGATGACCTAGTATAAAAAAGAATCCTACCCTCATACACATGAATAGGATATATACCCGCGACTGCTGGCGGTGACTGAGGTGCCGATGGCATGGGTACGTTCCGAACGTTATACACACCCCCGTAGTGCATCTGTCCTTACTGCTGCTGTGGAGCCGGGGATGCTGGTGCTGGTGTTATAGGTATCGGATCCTGCTGCCCCTGTTGGTCACCCAGCTGCTTTTCCCTGCCCAGCTGTGCCAAATCTCTCCTCTTACGACCCTGCTCGCCATATATAAAACAGTGTCTCGTAAACGATCTCTGCCTCTGGCCCTGACGACCCTGTCGAGGTTGGCCCTGGCGCTATACCTGATAACCCTAGCCCTGTTGGATATAACACCCCGTGCCCTCGAAAAGAGACACGCAGTGTACTACTATGCTAAAACTAAACTATATCCATCAATCAACAAGTATAGAGCATCTAAATTCCACAATTTAAACAAAACAAATCCACAATCCTTATTTTCGACAATAATGATTACAATAATATTCTCTCGACTATAAAATTCTCCAACTAAAGATTGCACCACTGATTATTATAATAAAAATACATCTTCCAATCCATGCTCTAAAATAAACCTCCAAATAAGCCTTAGCGTCCCAATCCACGCAAACTGCCACTAAAAGAAAGTACGGAGAAGTACGCAATATGACAGGAATAGATGCTAAAAAATAAATAGCACGCTGAATAAATCACAACAATACGAATCCGCGTATACAAATCTAATGCAATACTCAAGCATTATATCAATAGTAGTTTCTCAACAACACATCAATGAGTCACCAGACCTCACCTCACCGTGCCTATGCATTCTTAAGCATATCCGAATTTGGACTTTTGGCGGGTGCCCATTTTCCGTGTCAAATTAAAATCTCATGACACTATGCTCAAATCACAATATAATATATATCGCAATCAATCAAATTAGAGTCCAACAATTTTAAGATTTCAAAGAATATATCAATTTAATATGAGTGCAATCGACACATAAATCAAACGGAATACTCTCGAGAGAATTTAAGAGCATATTGTGTAAGTCTCGTACCTCAAAATCATCACATGAATCGACACATAAAAATTGACCTCTAAATCTGATCGCACCATCACGTTCCTCTCACAAAAATAATCAAATCTCGTTCTAGCCCAAACTCGAGAAAACACCAAATAAGTCTTCTAATCAAAGGTTGAAATCTTGAATAAGTTTTGGGCTATGATTTGTAGATGAAAGGGAGTAATTTTGGAGAGGTCTTCTGGTTGAAAAGTTCGAGAACAAATGATTTGAAAAGCCAAGCCACGAATTTGTTGATATATCAAGGATTAAGGGTTTGATTAACAAAAGAGTTATAATCAGATACAAACACTAAAAAAATTATTCCGGACGATCGGGTCATTGGAATTAGATGAAATTTAGAAGAGAATTAGCTTAAGACAAGAGGAGGCTACAAAATAACTTTCAGCTCGATCGGACGGTCCAATATTTTTAAATATATTTTTTTATTTAGAGAGTTTTATGCTTTGAGGACTTTTCTAAGACTTAATACACATACGAAAACTTAAATAAAAAGCTTGTTTTAATTTCGATTCCAATTCCGTTTGAAAATTTATTTTTCATATATAAAAACCAACATTTTAAAGTATAAAATATAAAAAATCCAAAATTTCAATTTTCTCCGATTTTCAAAATTAATTTAAAAATTCTCATTTAAAAAATCCGGGTTGTTACAAACTTCTCCACTAACAAGAAATTTCTCCCTCGAAATTCGATGTAGCCTAATGCTCGAAATTAAAATGATACCATCTGTAACACCCCGCACCCCCGAAAAGAGACACGCAGCATGCTACTACGATAAAACTAAACTAAATCCCTCAAACAACAAGTATAGAGCATCTTAATTCCCTAATTTAAATAAAAAAAATCCACAATCCTTATTTTTCCACAATAATGATTACAATAATTTTCCCTCGACTATAAAATTCTCCAACTAAAAATTACACAACTAATTTTTAGAACAAAAATACATCTTCCAGCCCATGCTTTAAAATAAACCTCCAAATAAGCCTTAGCATCCCAATCCACGCAAACTGCCACCTAAAGAAAGTACGGGGAAATACACAATATGACAGGAATAGATGCTCAAAAATAAATAGTACGCTGAATAAATCAGAACAATTTGAATCCGCATATACAAATCAAACGCAATACTCAAGCATTATATCAATATTAATTTCTCAACAACACATCAATGAGTCACCAGGCCTCACCTCACCGCGCCTATGCATTCTTAAGCATATTCGGATTTTGGACCTTTAACGGTTGCCCATTCTCCGTGTTATATTAAAATATCATGACACTATACTCAAATCACAATATAATATATATCACAATCAATCAAATTAGATTCCAATAATTTTCAGATTTCAAATAATATATCAATTCAATACGACTGCAATCGACACAGAAATCAAACGGAATACTCTCGAGAGAATTTAAGAGCATACTGTGTAAGTTCCGTACCTCAAAATCATCACATGAATCGACACATAAAAATCAGCCTCTTAATCTGATCGCACCATCACGTTCCTCTCACAAAAATAATCATATCTCCTTCTAGAAAAAACTCGAGAAAACACCAAATAGGCCTTCTAATTTAAGGTTGAAATCTTGAATAAGTTTGGGGCTATGGTTTGTAGATAAAAGGGAGTAATTTGAAGAGGTCTTCATGTTGAGAAGTTTGATAAAAAATTATTTGAATAGCGAAGCCACGAATTTGTTGATATATAAAGGATTAAGAGTTTGATTAAGAAAAGAGTTCTAATGAGATACAAACACAAAAAAAATTATTCCGGACGATTGGACTTTTGGAATTGGATGAAAATTGGGAGAGAATTAGCTGAAGACAAGAGGAAGTTGTACAAAAAATTTCAGCTTGATCGGACGGTCCGATATTTTTAAATATGTTTTTTGTTTAGAGAGTTTTATACTTTGAGGACTTTTCTAAGACTTAAATACAAAGGAAAACTTAAACAAAAACCTTGTCTTAATTTCGATTCCAATTCCGTTCGAAAATTTATTTTTCAAATATAAAAACAACATTTTGAAGTATAAAATTTATAAAATCCAAAATTTCATTTTTCTCCGATTTCCAAAATTAATTTAAAAATTTCCATTAAAAAAATCCGGGGTGTTATGTACTTGCCCACTATCATGGAATTTTGCCCACGAAATTCGACGTAGCCTAACGCTCAAAATTAACGCTCAAAATTAAAATAATACCATCTGTAATAACCCTCACCCCGAAAAGAGACTCACGGCATGCTACTATGATAAAACTAAACTATATCCATCAATCAACAAGTATAGAGCATTTAAATTCCATAATTTAAGTAAAACAAATCCACAATCCTTATTTTTCCACAATAATGATTACAATAATTTTCTCTCGACTATAAAATTCTCCAACTAAAAATTACACCACTAATTATTACAATAAAAATACATCTTCCAATCCATGCTCTAAAATAAACTTCCAAATCAGCCTTAGCGTCCCAATCCACACAAACTGCCACTAAAAGAAAGTACGGGGAAATACACAATATGACAGGAATATATGCTCAAAAATAAATAGCACACTGAATAAATCACAACAATACGAATCCGCGTATACAAATCAAATGCAATACTCAAGCATCATATCTATATTAATTTCTCAACAACACATCAATGAGTCACTATGCCTCACCTCACCGCGCCTATGCATTCTTAAGCATATCCGGATTTTGGACTTTTGGTGGGTGCCCATTCTCTGTGTCATATTAAAATCTCATGACACTATACTCAAATCAAAATATAATATATATCACAATGAATCAAATTAGATACCAACAATTTTCAGATTTCAAAGAATATCACAATTCAATATGAGTGCAATCGACACAGAAATCAAACGGAATACGCTCGAGAGAATTTAAGAGCATATTGTGAAAGTTTCGTACCTCAAAATCATCACATGAATTGACACAAAAAATCAGCCTCTAAATTTGATCGCACCATCACGTTCCTCTCACAAAGATAATTATATCTCCTTCTAGAAAAAACTCGAGAAAACACCAAATAGGCCTTCTAATATAAGGTTGAAATCTTGAATAAGTTTGGGGCTATGGTTTGTAGATGAAAGGGAGTAATTTTGGAGAGGTCTTATAGTTGAAAAGTTTGAGAAAAATTATTTGAATAGCCAAGCCACGAATTTGTTGATATATAAAGGATTAAGAGTTTGATTAAGAAAAGAGTTCTAATGAGATACAAACACAAAAAAATTATTCCGGACGATTGGACTGTTGGAATTGGATGAAATTTGGGAGAGAATTAGCTGAAGACGAGAGAAAGTTGCACAAAAAATTTCTGCTCGATCGGACGGTCCGATATTTTTAAATATGTTTTTTGTTTAGAGAGTTTTATACTTTGAGGACTTTTCTAAGACTTAAATACAAAGGAAAACTTAAACAAAAACCTAGTCTTAATTTCGATTCCAATTCCGTTCGAAAATTTATTTTTCAAATATAAAAACAACATTTTGAAGTATAAAATTTATAAAATTCAAAATTTCATTTTTCTCCGATTTCCAAAATTAATTTAAAAATATTCATTAAAAAAATCCGGGGTGTTACGTACTTCCCCACTAACATGGAATTTCGCTCACGAAATTCGACGTAGCCTAACGCTCAAAATTAACGCTCAAAATTAAAATAATACCATATCTAATACCCCGTGCCCCGAAAAGAGACTCGCGGCGTGCTACTATGATAAAACTAAACTATATCCAACAATCAACAAGTATAAAGAATTTAAATTCCACAATTTAAGTAAAACAAATCCACAATCCTTATTTTTCCACAATAATGATTACAATAATTTTCTCTCGACTATAAAATTCTCCAACTAAAAATTACACCACTAATTATTACAACAAAAATACATCTTCCAATCCATGCGCTAAAATAAACCTCCAAATCAGCCTTAGAATCCCAATCCATGCAAACTGCCACTAAAAGAAAGTACGGGTAAGTACACAATATGCTCAAAAATAAATAGCACACTGAATAAATCACAACAATACGAATCCGTGTATACAAATCAAATACAATACTCAAGCATTGTATCTATATTAATTTCTCAACAACACATCAATGAGTCACTATGCCTCAACTCACCGCGCCTATGTATTCTTAAGCATATCCGGATTTTGGACTTTTGGTGGGTACCCATTCTCTGTGTCATATTAAAATCTCATGACACTATACTCAAATCAAAATATAATATATATCACAATGAATCAAAAGAAAATACCAACAATTTTTAGATTTCAAAGAATATCACAATTCAATATGAGTGCAATCGACACAGAAATCAAACGGAATACGCTCGAGAGAATTTAAGAGCATATTGTGTAAGTTTCGTACCTTAAAATTATCACATGAATTGACACAAAAAAATCAACCTCTAAATCTGATCGCACCATCACGTTCCTCTCACAAAAATAATCAAATCTCGTTCTAGCCCAAACTCGAGAAAACACCAAATAAACCTTCTAATCTAAGGTTGAAATCTTGAATAAGTTTGGGGCTATGGTTTGTAGAAAGGGAGTAATTTTGGAGAGGTCTTCTGGTTGAAAAGTTTGAGAAAAAATGATTTGAAAATCCAAGCCACGAATTTGTAGATATATAAAGGATTAAGAGTTTGATTAAGAAAAGAGTTATAATCAGATGCAAACACTAACAAATTTAATACAGACGATCGGATCGTTGAAATTGGATGAAATTCGGGAGAGAATTAGCTGAAGACGAGAGGAAGCCGCAAAAAAAAAATTCAGCTCGATCGGATGGTCCAATATTTTTTAAATATATTTTTTTGTTTAGAGAGTTTTATGCTTTGAGGACTTTTCTATGACTTATTTACATAGGAAAACTTAAATAAAAACCTTGTTTTAATTCCGAATCCAATTCCGTTTGAAAATTTATTTTTCAAATATAAAAACAAAAATTTTAAAGTATAAAATTTAAAAATTTTAAAGTATAAAATTTAAAAATTTTAAAGTATAAAATTTAAAAATTTTAAAGTATAAAATTTAAAAATTAAAAAATTTCATTTTTTTTCGATTTTGAAAATTAATTTAAAGATTCCCATTTAAAAAATTCGGGTTGTTACATACTTCCCCACTAACACGGAATTTTGCCCTGAAATTCGATGTAGCCTAACGCTCGAAATTAAAATGATACCATCTGTAACACCCCGTGCCCAGAAAAAGAGACACGCGGCGTGCTACTACGATAAAACTAAACTAAATCTACCAATCAACAAGTATAGAGCATCTAAATTTCACAATTTAAATAAAACAAATCCACAATCCTTATTTTTCCACAATAATGATTACAATAATTTTCTCTCGACTATAAAATTCTCCAACAAAAAATTACACCACAAATTATTACAACAAAAATACATCTTCCAATCCATGCTCTTAAATAAACCTCCAAATAAGCCTTAGCGTCCCAATCCATGCAAACTGCCACCTGCAGAAAGTACGAGGAAGTACACAATATGACAGGAATAAATGCTCAAAACTAAATAGCACACTGAATAAATCACAACAATACGAACCCACGTATACAAATCAAATGCAATAGTCAAGCATTATATCAATATTAATTTCTCAACAACACATCAATGAGTCACCAGACCTCACCTCACTGCGCGTATGTATTCTTAAGCATATTCGAATTTTGGACTTTTGGCGGGTGTCCATTCTCCGTGTCATATTACAATCTCATGACACTATGCTCAAATCACAATATAATATATATCACAATCAATCAAATTAGATTCCAACAATTTTTAGATTTTAAAGAATATCACAATTCAATATGAGTGCAATTGACACAAAAATCAAACGGAATACTCTCGAGAGAAATTAAGAGCATATTGTGTAAGTTCCGTACCTCAAAATCATCACATGAATCGACACATAAAAATCAACCTCTATATCTGATCGTACCATCACGTTCCTCTCACATAAATATTCAAATCTCGTTCTAGCCCAAACTCGAGAAAACACTAAATAGGCCTTCTAATCTAAGGTTGAAATCTTGATTAAGTTTGGGGCTATGCAATGTAGATGAAAGGGAGTAATTTTGGAGACGTCTTCTGGTTGAAAAGTTTGAGAAAAAATTATTTGAAAAGCCAAGACACGAATTTGTTGATATATAAAGGATTAAGAGTTTGATTAAGAAAAGAGTTCTAATCAGATTCAAATACTGAAAAAATTATTCCGGACGATCGGATTGTTGGAATTGGATGAAATTTGGGAGAGAATTAGCTGAAAACGAGAGGAAGCTGCACAAAACATTTCATCTCGATCGGATGGTCTAATATTTTTGAATATGCTTTTTGTTTAGAGAGTTTTATGCTTTGAGGACTTTTCTAAGACTTATATACACAAGAAAACTTAAATAAAAACCTTGTTTTAATTCCGATTCCAATTTCGTTTGAAAATTTGGTTTTCAAATATAAAAACCAACATTTTAAGGTATAAATTTAAAAAATCCAAAATTTCATTTTTCTCCGATTTTCAAAATTAATTTAAAAATTCCAAATTAAAAAATTCGGGGTGTTACATACTGCTCCACTGACAAGGAATTTCTCCCTCGAAATTTAACGTAGCCTAACGCTCGAAATTAACGCTCAAAATTAAAATGATACCATCTGTCACACTCCGTGCCCCAAAAAGAGACACGCGGCGTGCTACTACGATAAAACTAAACTAAATCCATCAATCAACAAGTATAGAGCATCTAAATTCCACAATTTAAATAAAACAAATCCACAATCCTTATTTTTCCCCAATAATGATTACAATAATTTTTTCTCGACTATAAAATTCTCCAACTAAAAATTACACCACTAATTATTACAACAAAAATACATCTTCTAATCCATTCTTTAAAATAAACCTCCAAATAAGCCTTAGCGTCCCAATCCACTCAAACTGCCACTAAAAGAAAGTACGGGGAAGTACACAATATGACAGGAATAGATGCTAAAAAATAAATAGCACGTTGAATAAATCACAACAATACGAATCCGTGTATACAAATGAAATGCAATACTCAAGCACTATATCAATATTAATTTCTTAACAACACATTAATGTGTCACCAGGCCTCACATCACCGCGCCTATACATTCTTAAGTATATCCAGATTTTAGACTTTTGGCGGGTGCCCATTCTCCGCGTCATATTAAAATCTCATGACATTATGCTCAAATCATAATATAATATATATCACAATGAATCAAATTAGATTCCAACAATTTTCAGATTTCAAAGAATATCACAATTCAATATGAGTGCAATCGACACAGAAATCAAACGGAATACTCTCGAGAGAATTTAAGAGCATATTGTGTAAGTTACGTACCTCAAAATTATCACATGAATCAACACATAAAAATCAGCCTCTAAATCTGATCGCACCATCACGTTCCTCTCACAAAAATATTCAAATCTCGTTTTAGCCCAAACTCGAGAATACACCAAATAAGCCTTCTAATCAAAGGTTGAAATCTTGAATAAGTTAGGGCTATGGTTTGTAGATAAAAGGGAGTAATTTTGGAGAGGTCTTATGGTTGAAAAGTTTGAGAAAAAATGATTTGAAAAGCCATGCCACGAATTTGTTGATAAATAAAGGATTAAGAGTTTGATTAAGAAAAGAGTTCTAATCAGAGACAAACACTAAAAAATTTATTTCGGACGATCGGACCGTTGGAATTGGATGAAATTTGGGAGATAATTAGATGAAGACGAGAGGAAGTTGCTTAAAAATTTCATCTCGATCGGAAGGTCTAATATTTTTAAATATTTTTTTTTATTTAGAGAGTTTTATGCTTTGAGGACTTTTCTAAGACTTATATACATATGAAAAATTAAATAAAAACATGTTTTAATTACGATTCCAATTCCGTTTGAAAATTTATTTTTCAAATATAAAAACCAACATTTTAAAGTATAAAATTTATAAACTCCAAAATTTTATTTTTCTCCGATTTCCAAAATTAATTTAAAAATTCCCATTTAAAAAATCCGAGTTGTTGCACTGGCCACCTCCATTGTTCTCTTGGCCCTGACAGCCCTAAGGAACTTACTGTTGCTGATTAGGGCCATGCTGACCCGATCTGTATCCCTGACCCTCTGGTCGGTACCCCCCTGCTGGGAATCCTGCCCCTGTGACTGCCTACTGCTGTAGTGCTCCGCTGGTGCGACCCCCACTTGCCTTTGGGTCACCTTCTATCTTGATTCCCTTCATGTGGAAGTGATGGTACTGGTAGTGTAATAATACGGCTTTGACGATATCTGTGTACGTCACCAATGCGGGGTTGCCGATTAAGTGATGCCTGATCCTCCAGGCTAGTCCTTCCATAAACTTTACTTTCTTTCGTTCCTCATTGCTCACCTCGTATGGCATAAAATTAGCCAAACGGGTGAACTCCTCCTCATACTATGCCACAGAGCGGTCACCCTGAGTCACCTTACTAAATTTCTTTCCCATTTAGGTCTCCACTGTTGGCGAAAAGTACTTGTGGTAAAACCACACCAAAAACTCGGTAATCGTCATCATATCTCTTTCCTCGATAGTGGAAACTGACTCCCACCACTATAATGCTGCTCTAACAAGTTTGAAAGTATCCACCATCTGTTTCTGCACCTCACTACACTCTACCATGCGCAGGCGATGCTGTATATTCTTCTTCCATAGACATGCCTCAACTACATCAGAGCTACCTTGAAACTCGGGTGATTGGATCTTCTGGAATGTCTCCCTGACTCTTTGCCAAGTAGATGGCCCTGGCTGGGACTGGATCACTGGTGGCTGGGGCTGTGGGAAATGAACGACCATAGTTGTCATAGCTGCATTGACTGCCCGGGCCACTATCTCGACCACCTATTCCTTGGAGATCATCTCCAGTGGTGGCTGTGGCTAGGGTACCTACTGCTCTTGCTGAGCCTCTCTAACCTCATCTCTGGCGGCTGCTCTAGACTCTCTCTCTCTCTCTCCCTCTCTTTCTCTCTCTCCTCGGTGGCATCTGAAAACAAATCAAATTGTATAAGTATATAGTTTATACAAAATTTAATAGCAGAAGTACAACATCTTGAACACGTAAAGATAAAAGCAATAGTCCTAATAATAAGGATCTAAATTAAAAGAACGATATGCTGAAATCATAGTAAGATGTACAGATCCTATGGACACTAGAACCTGATGCTCTGATACCTTTTGTGATACCCATCCTAATTAAATACCGGGTGATCTGTCCTTTATTAAATTAAAAAGAGGTTTCCCATTTAATTCATTCCCAGCATCACTGTAAAAAATAATATTAATTACTAACCACATATTAGTTAATTAAGCCGGTGTCAAAATTCTTATATTTCACTAAAAAATTTGATATAAAATGTTGAAAACTAAATTAAGGAATTCACGCAATTAATATAGTCTCAACAATCAAAATGAAATAAATAAATAAATATTGTCTTGCTGAATAAACCATCAGCTAAAAATCCAAACCCAACTAATAGTCCAACAAATAGTAAATAAACCCACTACAAGTCTGAAACAAATAACTGAAATAAATGAAGTTTGAATGGGGAAATATTTCCAACTAAAATACTTACATGAAATCCAACACTAGGAATGAAAGGTGGAGGCATTTAATCAAGTCCTGTAAGCCTCAACAATGCTGCAGCAAATCGTCCCTAGAATAGATCGTCAAGTTTGGCGTCCTTGTGGCTGGACACTAAAAAGGTTTTGAAAAATATTTATAGCAAGGGTTAAAACCCAAAACATTTGAAAACATTTAGCAAGTATTTATCACAATTTAAAAATCAGTTATTGATTACACATATTAGGTTCACGTACACTCTTTTGAGTTTCCTCACCCCCTCAACTATTGTGCACGCCTAACATTTTTTACTTAGCCTACCTAGCCATACTACCCAAGCTAACTAGACTTAATTATCTATCTGGACTATTGACACCTATAAGTCACCATATCGCCCATATAGTATGCTATTCGAATTAACATTTCTCGTATGTTATTGATATCATAAGTATCATTTTCCATCTCTTATCATTTAATCGTTTAATTAAGTTTCAATACTTAAATCATTATTTAAATGCAGACTATCAGTCTGTCTATTATCACACGTAAGTAGAATTATTCAAACGGTTATATATATTTATCTCACTAATATATATAATTACGGTGTCTCTCAAAAGGACTATCATACAAAATAGGCATACTCTGCTATCAGTCCATGTACCTCTCGTACTAAAATACGGACTATTGGTTCGACATGTCTCCCCGAACCCAAAAATCAAATAACAAGAAATGGAGGTGAACATAGTTCTAAGCCTTTGGGCTACGCACATACCAAACGTACCCAAACGAACTGGCCGTCTCACTAATACATGACACATAGTGAGCCGCCCCAAGTTCTATGTCCCAGGGCACAAATCCAGACCTCCCCGAAATCAGCAAGGAGGGATCGCTCACTCTGTGATAGTAGGAAGTTGAGGTATGTTCACATGTAACACCAATCATATAATAGGTATACATGCAACTTATATATACATTATATCAGTAGGTATACACACCACCTGTTGATGTAAAAAATTAGATCCTTCTAATTATTCAATCACAGATAAATAAATGAGACAAAAGATTTTAAAGTGGTTCAGCCTTATAAGAATGGCCTACGTCCACTGTTGTTATATTGCTGAGTGTTTGAGAATTCTTGATTACCAGAAATTCCGTTCTGGATTCGGATCCTTTACAATGAGGATTGTACAATGTATTTATAGCCTTGAGGCTATAATGTGAAAGGGTATTACATTAAATGATATACATATGAAAGGGTAATACATTTAATGCCTTCTTTGCGTGCGCGTCCAAATGATAAGAATTTAATGAGCCGTTAAACTGTTGGTATCCTGCTTCGAGGTGCATCTCGGACCGTCATGAGTTGCTCGGACCTCCTAAGCTTCCCGGTATTTAAGAGTTTCTCGGAGAGGTTTGTTCCTTGGAGCGTATGAGTTCCTCGGAGTAAGCAGCGTTCCTCGGGGAACTAGTCTTCCTTGTTGTAGTCTTGTTCCTCGGAGCGATTGGGTTCCTCGGAAGTGTTTGTAGTTGCCATGTAGATAGACACGCGTCTTCATATGATTGGTCCAAGTCAGCAGATTAAATTCGGTATCAACAGAAGCCCCCAATGTTTCATAGTTCAAAATTTGAGGAGTATGGAACATTCTTTCTCGGAATATGGTAGCTTTAAATAGTCTTCCTGATTTTTAGGAGCATCTCCTTTGTATTTATTTCTCCTTCCCAATTCGTAGAATCATGTTTTTTGGACTTTTTTGCGTGCTTCGATTCCCGCGTTACTTTTCGTCTTTTCGGCCGCTGTTGCCCGCTTTGGTTCCCGCGCCACTTTTCATCTTTTTAGCCGCCGGTAACGTAATCATACTTTTTCTAATCATTACTTCGCCAGTTCCCAAGGTAAGGTATTTAAACTTCACAGACACTCCCATTGTCTTCTATCTTTTCAAATTTTCATCTTTTGAGTTTTACATCGTCTCTTCCTACTCTCTCGTGCATTCATCTTTCCCGTCGTTCATTGTCAGCAGATCCGTTCTTTCCCTGTAAGATCTTATTCCTTCATCTTTGTTTCTTTATTCATCATGGTTTATCCTGTTGAGTCTCTTGAGAAATTTCGTTCTGATTTTTCCATTCCTTCTTGGGTCGTCTTGGAAGAGCTTTCTGAGCCTTCTAATTATTTCAATTTGGCTGAGGGACATTGGTTCCCCAGTCTGTTGTTTGCTGAATGTGGATTTTCTTTTCCACCCAATTCCTTGTGTCTGGAATTCTGTCAGTATTTCGATGTTGTTCCTGCACGAATAGCCCCCAACACATGGAGAATAGTTAATGGGGTGCATATATTAAATCAAGTGCATGGAACTCGTATAGGAATTCCAGAAATCATGTGCTGCTATAGATGGGCAGTTAATGATAATATTTATTATTTGAAAACTAGGTTTATAAATAGAGCCTTAGTAGTCAATCTCCCTGATGCCAATAGGGATTATTTTGAACATGGGGTTGTCGTAAAAAATTGGCAACATCCTCCATTAACCGAAGATGAGGTTTACCAGGGTCCCAGATTCCCTCCTGATGGCAATGGGATAGGTTATTTTTATTTTATTTATTTTGAAATCATGTTTGTTTTGTGTTTGATAAAATGTGTCGCTGATAACAATGTTTGTTTATTTGCAGTTGATAGCAAGAGAAAGTGCCTGAAAGAAACATATGTCAATATAAGGCATTTAGGACTTATCTGGGGTCTACATCAAAGGGTTGCCGACGAGCATATCTGGTCGGCTTCATATCTGCTTCAGTACAAGAGCTACACAACCTCCTTCACTGCTCGTCCAGTGATCAGTGAAGCAGAGGCAGTACCAGCCTCTGCAAGTTCTTCGCCTGAATCTCATATTTCTTCGAGCGAAAGGATGAAGAAGAGAAGAACTCCTGCTCTGTTTGAGAAAACCGCCTCCGGTTTTGGGGAGGTAAAAAGGATTAAGATTGATGTCCCAAAGGAGGGGACAAAGAAGACTGATGCAGCTCCTCCAGCTGCTACTGTTAAAGTCTCTGAGAAGGTTGCCAATAAGTCCGCAGTGGCTCCGAGCAGCTCTGCTGCTCTTGGAAAGGTGATTGTGATATCACCGACCAAGGATTCATCCTTGGTTGAATCTGTAATTGTTCCCCCGAAGAGGCTGAAGAAAATCTCCTCGGTTAATTTGGCTGACACCACTACTCAGCCCCCAGCTGCTGGGACTGTAGTTCCCACTTTTGTCCCTTCGAGCTCTGCCATGAGCTCGGTGATGTCCCGGACCATTCCCAAGGTCCAGGGTAATGAAGATAATCTTACTCGAGACATGGTTACTTCTTTGGCTGCTCGTCATCTTGCTTCAGTAAGTTTCTTTACTTTGAACTTTTCATATTTTCCTTTGTCATTTCTGTTTCTAACTTGCTTTCTTTTTCTGTTTTTAGTTGACGAGCTGCTTCAACATAATCCTGAAGAAGGATGAAGCCATTAAAGCCTCATGCTCTTCGTCCAGTGTGGAGGGAGCTATGGAAGAGGCTATCAAATCTTTGGAAGACTCCCGCCAGAAGTATGCCACTGATAAGGCTATCTGGGAGAAAAAACTTTCCTCCTTCGAGGAAGAAAAAGCTCGAGTTGCTGATGCCTCCAAGGAGTTGGAGAAGAAAAAGAATGCCTTGGAGAAGGAAAATAAAGAGCTTGAGGAAAATCTCAAAGCCGCTGGAGAGCTGGAAAATAAACTCAAAGTTGCTGAGGAAAAGTTAGATCAGCTCCAGGGAATAAGTCGGCAGAAGGAGGAGGTTGAGATCAAACTGAAGAATGCTGAGAACCTTCTCTCCGAGACGCTTTCCTCGGAGAAGCTGAAGAGGAAAGCTGCTGTGAAAAAGTCCTTCAGCTCTGGCTGGGACAAGGGGTGGAACAAGGGGTGTGTTGCCATGGTTTCTCAAGTAGACTATGGCAGTCTAAAGTACTTTAGGGATGGATGGGTTGCTGCCCTTCAAGAAATGAAGGTCGACGAGTCCTCCGAGCTCTTCTAGAGGCATATCCCTGGTCCTTCTCCTACTCCAGAAGAATTAGAAGAGGACGAAGCTACCTCTGAGGAGTCTTTAATGGTGATGGGTGATCACCCCCCAGCCATCCAGTCTGTTGTCGAGCAAATCGTTTCTTCATCCAAGCAACAGCTGGTGCTCTCCGAACAGCCTACAGTTCCCTCCGAGCAACCTGCTTCCTCTTCTCAACCTCCCGAGAAGGTTTTGGGAGATAAGGAAAAGGTGTAGTGTTGTTCGGGCTTACTTTTTTATATTTTCTTTCTTTGCCAAATGTAATCCAGCACTTGTAATTCTGAATTTTATGATCTAATAAAATTTGAATTTTCTTGCATATTATTGTTCATCTTCTATTCATACTCAGCTTATTCTTCTTATTGATGATTGCTTTTCTTTCTCTGCTAGTTTCTGGCCAGGATGGATCTGCTATCTGCCCATGATACAAAGTTGCTGCAACAGTGCAATGAGTACTTTAAGGCTGGTCACACAGACTTGAGTGCTGCACAAGTTGCCGACATCCTTGGCCAGGATGCTTCAGAACAGGCAGTGAAAGCATATCAATACCTGAAGTGTATGCTTGATCGAGCGGTAGCCAATAATGTGGCTTACTATGAAATGATCAAGGATCTTCAGTGCACCCTAGAAGACCTTCAGAATCAATACAAGGAATCAACTGCCTTGTTGCATGAGAGTTACGAGAAGAAGTATAAGATGATCGTTGCTGACAAGGGCTACGAGAAGCTTTTTGCTGGTTATGATGTAAGGGAGAGAACCCTGAGGGACGAGGTCGAGGAATGCAGACAGATTGCCGAGCTGCTGGAAAAGGAAAACAACAACTTGCAGAAAGAGCTATCACAGTTGAAGTCTGCAGCCTCTTCTTCAACAGCCCTAATCCCAATGACTGATGAGGGATTTTCATTCCTAGAAGTGGAGAATGCCAAGTTGAGGGAAGAATTGGATACCTTGAGGAGATTTGGCCCTTCCACGTCTCCTCGGGGACGAGGAAGAGCAGCTCGAGTGCTTGTCGAAGAACAGAGGACAACGTCTGCCTTAGAGAACCAAGCCTTCCAATTAATGGCTAAGAACCAGGCTTTGTCTGACATGTCAAAGAAGATAAGGGACTTGGAGAAATAGCTCTCTGCGCAGAAATCAGTTTTAGAGAATAAGGAGCTTTTCATCAAGAATCTCCACGACCAGCTAGAGAGGCTAACATATCAATTCCACAAACAGCCTAGGAAATTCTGGATGGCTGGATACAACGAAGCATTATTCCACTTGGATGATCGTATCCAGAATGCCAATAATGAGGGCTATAAACAAGGCTGGCTGAATGCCTTAGGTGTGTTGAAGCTCGAACAAGGACACTATCTGTGGGACTACCATAATCCCGGGTTGCTCGACTTGCCTGTGCCACCGTACAATTTGGAGATGGAATGGATCCCTGCTCGTGCCATTCCTCGGAGCTTAATTTCGAAGTATCTCGGTGACTACAGTTTACATTCTCAAATCGAAGTATCTCGTCCCGAGCATCTTCTAGATCGACCTTCTGTGATGAAAGTCAGAATGCTGAAGGATTTGAATTTCATCAATTCTCCTCAGTCTTTAAATGATCCACCTGCTGGCGAGGAACCTGTATCGAAAGCTGAGGGGAAAAAACCAATAGAGTAGGAATTTTTAATGTAACAGTTAGTATACATATCAATGTAATTTTCATTTTATTGTCAATGTAACTTGTAACTTGTACTTTATTTCGAATTTAATGAAAGACTTTCATTATTTCTTGCAAATCTTAATTGCTATTGTCTTGTAAATATCAAACACTTTACATTTATGCAGATCTGTTAAAAAGATAATAATAGTGTTGTTCATCGACCAACTTAGTAAAAAAGTTACAAGTATCAGTAATGTTGCTCGATCACTTAATAATAAAGTAATGAGTATAAAAATGTTTAAAATTTTTTCAACCAACCAAGGTTGTTAAATTGTGCTCGTCGACCAATTATAGTTAGTGAGAGTTTATCCCCGACTAACCATACGTGGTAAATTTTGGAATATTTTCTCCTCGTCGACCAACTAAGTTGGTACAGTTTGGAATATTTTCTCCTCGTCGACCAACTAAGTTGGTACAATTTAGAATATTTTCTCCTCGTCGACCAACTAAGTTGGTACAGTTTGGAATATTTTCTCCTCGTCGACCAACCAAGTTGGTACAGTTTGGAATATTTTCTCCTCGTCGACCAACCAAGTTGGTACAGTTTGGAATATTTTCTTGAGTAGTCTGCCGAGCTGTGTCGAGTAGTGCGTAGCACTAGTATTCCTCGAATTTTTTTCAATAAACAGAGAGACTTGCAGAATATTTTTATTTTATTCATACTGATGGAACTGCGTTACATATACATCACTGATGATACTTGCACAGATGCTCTGCGTTCCATGCATTCTTAAACTCCTCGCCTTCTAAAGTGGCTATTCGATAAGTTCCTGGTCGAACAACTTCTATAACTCGGTATGGTCCATGCCAGTTTCCCTCCAGTGTGTTATGCTTTTGAATTACTTTCTTCAGCACATAGTCTCCTTCTTTCAGGTAGCACTTCTTCACCCTCCTGTTGTAAAACAAAGCTGTTCGCTGCTGGTAAGCAGCATTTCTAATGGCTGCTTCTTTCTAACTTCCTCGAGCATGTCTAAATCCAGTCTTCTCATTAAGTCGCTGACAGGGGAATTGAAATTCAGTACCCTGTGTGTTGGGAGGCCCAACTCGGCAGGTATGACAACTTCACTTCCAAACGCCAGCATGTATGGTGATTCTCCAGTTGCTACTCGGGGAGTAGTTCGATAAGCCCAGAGTACTGATTGTAACTCGTTGATCCAGTTTGCTTTCGCGTCATCCAATCTTTTCTTCAAATCGTTCAGCAGCGTTCTGTTTGTCACTTCAGTTTGTCCATTGCTTTGAGGATGGCCTGGTGCTGAGTGGACCTTCAAAATATTTGATTGATGACAATAGGCGACAAAATCCTCGTTATCAAATTGTGTTCCATGATATGTGATGAAGTCATGAGGGAGACCATATCGACAAATGATGTTCTTCCAAACAAATTGGTACACCTTCTCGTATGTCATATCAATGAGTGGCTCAGCTTCCACCCACTTAGTAAAATAATCCACTGCGACGACGAGGTACTTGAACCTTCCTCGGGTTGTTGGCAGTGGTCCAACCAAATCAATTCCCCACATGGAAAATGGCCAAGGGGAAATTATGGGTGTCAACAATGCTTGTGGAGTTCTGCGGATGGAAGAGAAACGCTGGCACTTGTCACATTTCTTGGCATAAGCTATACAATCAGCCCTCATTGTCGGCCAGTAGTATCCCTGCGTCATTACCCTTTGCAAAAGCGTCCGACCTGCTACATGTGCTCCACAAGACCCTTCGTGGATCTCTTCAATTAATTCTTTCACCTCGGAGGGATGTACGCATCTCTGCAAACCTGCCATTATTCCTCGTCGATATAAAACACCATTAGTTAGTATATACCGAGCAGCTTTAAACTTCAATTTCTTGGCTGCGAGCTTGTCAATTGGCAACTCTCCCTCCTCGATATACGCCCTGATGGGATCCATCCAAGATGGACCTAAATCAAGGGTGATAAAATTCATCGTCAGATCTTCATCTATACTCCGACCAGCCAACACTTCAATGGGGATTGTTCGTCGTAACTCGGTGCGAGTAGCTGACGCTAGCCGAGCTAGGGCGTCTGCTCTCGCATTCTCCATTCTTGGTATTCTGACCAGCTGAATAGCGGCAAATTCTGACACCAGCTCCTTTGCCTTTGCATGATATCTGATCATTAATTCTCCTCTAACTGCTTATACTCCCATCATTTGGTTTACAATCAGTTGAGAGTAACTGAAGATCATAACTTATTGCGCCTCCATAACTTTTGCCAAATTAAGCCCTGCAATCATGGCCTCATATTCAGCCTCATTGTTGGAAGCTTTGAATTGGAAACGCAAAGCGTATTCCATGTCGACCTCGTCCGAAGTGCTCAAAACTATCCCCGCGCCACATCCTGTATTGCAAGATGAGCCATCTATATATAGCCTCCATATAGGTAACTCGTCTTCAAATGTCGAATCAGTCAGAGTTCCTCGGTGAAATATTTGCTGCTTCCTTTCATCCTCCCCAGTTTTTTCTTGTTCCTCGTCGATCATCTTTTCTTGACCTTTTACCAACCGAGGTTGGTCTGAGCTCAAAATTAATGATCCTGTAACATCCACTTGCCCTTTTCCCAATCGGAGTTGGTCTGAGCCAGTGTTTGTTGATCCTGTAACATCCACAGGTTGATCAGCGAGCAACTTTTGCTCCTCGAGAGTTTCAGGATAGGTGAACTCCGCTATGAAATCTTCTACAGCCTGCCCTTTTAGTGATGATCTGGGTTCATAAATTATATCATATTCTACGAGCTCTATTGCCCAGTACATTAATCTCCCTGATTTCTCTGGCTTATGAAGGGCTTGTCTCAATGGCATATTGGTGTATACTACTATAGTATGAGCCTAGAAGTATGGCCTCATTCTCCTACTCGCCTCAATCAGCTCCAGTGCCAATTTCTCCAGCCTTGGATATCTAATCTCTGCTCCTCGGAAGGCCTTACTTGTGTAGTAAATTGGCTTTTGTACTCCATTCTCCACTCTGATTAACGCCGAGCTAACTGCGTTCTCGGATACTGCAAGGTATAAATACAATTTTTCTCCCATCACCGACCTGGACAACAGTGGAGGTGCTCCCAAGTATCTCTTCAAGTCTTGAAAAGCCTTCTCGCATTCATCATTCCACTCAAAAGTCTTTCTGAGTGTCTTGAAGAATGGGAGACATCTATCAGTTGCTCGTGACACAAATCTGTTGAGTGCCGCTACTCGTCCTGTGAGACTTTGTAATTCCTTCGTCGTCGTTGTTGATAATGTACCCGAGGAACATGCCTTCTCGTACTCCAAAGATGCACTTCATCGGGTTCAGCTTCATCGGATATTTATCTAGTTGATCAAAAGTCTGACTTAAGTCAACTAGATGATCGGCAGCTTTCTTGCTTTTTGTCAGCATGTCGTTAACATAGACTTCCATATTGTCACTGATTTGTTCAGCAAAGACCTTGTTCATCTGTCTCTAATATGTCGCACCTGCATTTTTCAAACCAAAAGGCATAACATTATAACAATAAGTTCTCCTAGGGGTAATAAAAGAAGTACTTTCCCTGTCTTCAGGTTTCATTTTGATCTGATTGTATCCAGAATAAGCATCCATGAAGCTCAGCAACTCGTGTCCCGAGGTAGCATCCACCAGTTGATCAATTCGGGGCAATGGAAAGTGATCCTTTGGGCATGCTTTATTGAGATCAGTGAAGTCTACACACATCCTCCACTTGTTATTCTTCTTCTTTACCATCACCACATTAGCTAACCAATCTGGATATTTAACATCTTCAATGAAACAAGCTTTATGGAGCTTCTCGACTTCTTCCTGTATAGTTTGATTCTTCTCGGGACTAAATACTCTTCTTCTCTGCTTCACAGGCTTGATCTCCTTATTCACATTGAGCTCGTGACATAAGAAGTTTGGGTCTATCCCAGGCATATCTTCATGACTCCACGCAAAAGTTTGTCGTCTGCTTCTGAGGAAAGTTATCAATTCCTGTTTTAATGAGGCTTCCAACGATGAATCTATTTGAGTAGTTCGTTCAGGGTGCTCGTCGTCCAGAATGATATTTTCAGTAACTTCTACCACTTGACCCTTCACGAGTTGCGACTCATCTCGAGGATCCAATGTTTCAATCTTTGCACCTTCGTCGACTTGGTAAGTAGTAGTCTTTTTCTTTAATTCTTCCAGTTCTTCTTGCTCGGCGGATGAATAATAGCACTCCCGAGCTACTTTCTGATCACCTTTCACTACTCCTACTCCAAAGTTTGTTGGAAATTTTAGGCATTGATGTACTGTAGATGGTACAGCCTCGAACTTCTTCAATCCTACTCTTCCCATGATGATATTGTACGATGATTGAACATTCTTATCCATCACGAAAAACCGTATTCTTTCTGTCCGACAAGCAGGCCATGTACCAATGAATATATCCAACTTGATCGTCCCAAGTGGAAATACTTTCTCGCCAGAAAAATCGATGAGGGGTCTGTGGTAAGGCTCCAGTTGAGATAGCTTTAGGATTAAACTATCGAAACACGATTAGAACATGATGTCTGCCGAGCTACCATTGTCGACCAGTACTCTTGAAATCATAACCTCCTTCATCCTCATTTTGATCACCAACGGGTCATCATGAGGATATAGAACACCTGCAAGGTCGTTCTTTGAGAATCCAATGACCAACTTCTCCTTGTTCACCTTTCTCGGGCGATCCTCCTCAGCTAAATTTATTCACTGAATGTACGAGCAAGCTTGAGCCTCTCCGAGGTAAGCTTTTATCTCTGCAGTAAGGTCTCCTCCTCCTGCATCTCCTCCTGTAATAACATTACAATCAAATGATCCAAAGCGTATTGAAAATACCTCTCGTTCTGGATGCCTTGGTTTCTTGGGAAGGTCGGGGTCATCATCTGGATCAACTTCATGGTTTCTCTTCTTGTTCTCCTCTGCTCGACGAGGAGATCTAGATCTCTCTAGTTCAGTCGTTGTTTCTTCTTTTGCCTCCCCGATCAACATACTTCGATAGCTTTCCTCGTCGAATGAGTGTTTCAATCTCATTCTGAAGAGCTATGTAATTTTTAGTCATATGGCCATGATCCTTGTGGAACTCATAATATTTCTCCCTATTCCTCGTGTCAGGGTCTGATTTCATTTTCTTTGGCCAGTTTAACTCCTCGCTGTTCTTAATTTCTTCCAGGACGTGGTTGATATTCGCCTTCAAAGGTGTGTAATTATCAAATTTCCTCAAGACTTCCCATGACGACCTATTTTTGGAATGTTTGTCACCACCATTGTTCTTATGCTCTTTCTTCTTAGCTTTATCACCTTCCACCTTGGTTTCTTTGGCGTCCATATTCTTCTTTACAGACATAGCCTCCTCGGCATTCATAATCTTGAACGCTTTTCCTATCAGGTCCGACATGGTGCGAGGTGGATCTTTGGCCAAAGTGTAGTACAACTTGTTCGGCAGTAGTCCACTCATCAAAGCAGTAATAACTGTCTGCTCCTCGTAATCAATGACTTCGAGTTTCTCATTATTAAAACGAGTTATATAATCTCGGATACTCTCACCAGCCTTTTGTCTAACACTTAATAAATGTGCTACTCGTTTAACTGGTTTTGCTCCAAAGCAGAAATTCCCAATGAATAATTCGGCTAATTGAAGAAAAGTTGAAATCTTACCCCGAGGAAGATTATTATACCATATCTGAGCAGATCCGGTAAGAGTTCCCGAGAATGCCCTGCATCTCATCTCGTCTGGGACAGCATAGATATCGGCTGCAGCTTGGTATTGTTCTATATGAAGGACATGGTCAGTCTTTCCATCATACTTGGGAGTCACAACAGGTGCTTTGAACTTTGAAGGTGTTGGAAAATCAACAATGTCCTGGACAAAAGGTGTTCCTCGAACAAAGGTTCGTTGTAGAGGGTTCTTGGCCTTAGCCATTTCCCCTAATCTATCCTCCAACCTCTGAATAGATTCTTTCCATGCATCATTTCCTTCCTCGGGCCTATTGGTTCGAGCAACTGATCGTGTTGAAGTGGCTTCCTGAGATTTATCTCGACGAGCAGCTGGTCGCGATTGGGCAGATCCTTCCCTTAAATCTGATGGTCGTCGAAAGCTCCTCGACGCTGCATTAAGAGGACTTTTGTTCCTCCTAGGGCCTAATCGATCGAAAGGAGAGGCCCTACTTAATCTTTCCAATGCGCTGGCCCTTTCTAGGGAGAGGGTGACATGTTGTTCAGTATCTGTGGCTCGCACAGACGAAGTTCATCCAGGTTGATAAGAAAAATCTTGAGATTCATCATTGTGATATGAATCATTACGCCTAGTACGCGAAGAAGGTGCACGCGTATTCCTTTGAATGCTTCGTGATCCGAAATGGGCTGGCGCATCACCATGGAGGGCTTGGATGAGTTGTCGCATCGTTTCTTGCATGACGGTCTGGCCCTGAGCCAGATTTGCCATTATTTCAGTCAGATCTGGAACAATTGGTGGAGCAGACGGATTTGGAGGGGTTCCAACATTTCGATTGCTGGATTCAGGAATATCAGCCATTGGTAATGGATTGTATTTGATTAGAAAACGATATTACTAGTCGCTTCCCACAGACGGCGCCAATCTGTTGATGTAAAAAATTAGATCCCTCTAATTATTCAATCACAGATAAATAAATGAGACAAAATATTTTAAAGTGGTTCAACCTTATAAGAATGGCCTACGTCCACTGTTGTTTTATTGCTGAGTGTTTGAGAATTCTTGATTACCAGAAATTCCGTTCTGGATTCGGATCCTTTACAATGAGGATTGTACAATGTATTTATAGCCTTGAGGCTGTAATGTGAAAGGGTATTACATTAAATGATATGCATATGAAAGGGTAATACATTTAATGCCCTCTTTGCGTGCGCGTCCAAATGATAAGCATTTAATGAGCAGTTAAACTGTTGGTATCCTGCTTCGAGGTGCAGCTCGAACCGCCATGAGTTGCTCGGACCGCCTAAGCTTCTCGGTATTTAAGAGTTTATCGAAGAGGTTTGTTCCTCGGAGCGTATGAGTTCCTCGGAGTAAGCAGCGTTTCTCAAGGAACTAGTCTTCCTCGTTGTAGTTTTATTCCTCGGAGCGATTGGGTTCCTCGGAAGTGTTTGTAGTTTCCATGTAGATAGCCACGCGTCTTCATATGATTGGTCCAAGTCAGCAGATTAAATTCGGTATCAACACCACCATTTTATCATATTTTGTACGCAATATTTTTCTCTTGAATACTCACCGTCATTAATTTTATGATCATTTTCACTATCGAGTTAATTCAAGTATTACTCTCTACTTTAAGGGTCCTAGTTACCCCTTTAATGAAATTCTGTAGCTAACTCGATCATACACTACTGGTCTCTAACATAAATTCCCTTAAATAACTCGTAATTCATTCTCCTTCTCTCGAATGAATTACGCCTCAATTTAAGTATATTAAATCTCGCCTTAATCCTCTCATCAAAACTAAGTCATAATCCCATCACAAGCCTACTATAATATAAAAAATCTCTCATTATCTTTTAACAAAGTACCAAAAGTTTCCCCGTCCAAATTTTAGGAGTTTTAGGATTAAAAAGGAAATTTCACATTTTTTGGGAAAACGAATCGCGCCAGGAGGCCGAATCGATTCGCTTTCCGAATCGATTCGCCTTTGGATAAAACCGATTCAAAATTATGCAAATCGTCTTCTTCCTCAATACGTAAATGCTTTTTCACCATTTTTCTCATTCATTTCTCCATGTTTCTTTCCCAAACTTCAAACCAATTGTCCTCAACATTATCTACATGTATTAGGATGATTTCCCCCATGATACACTCCTCAAAACATTAAAATGTCTAATTAAACATGGATCATAACATCTATTCATCAAAACCCTAACTTTCATGTTCTTCATTTTTCATAACATAAAACCCATATTTTTCTCATCTAAATTTTCACTCATGATTTGATTTCATAACCTCAACATGCATATAATCAATCTACATGAAATCATACCCATAACATGGATTTAAATTATTCTTTTCTTCCAAGAACATGGCTTTAATCAACATATTTCAAAACCCTATCAACATGGGCATTATAACTTTAAAGAAAACTATACATAAACACTTGCCTTGTATTATGTGATCTGATTTTATGGTTTTAATATTGGATGATGTTCCTTCTCTTACATTCCTCACTCCAAGATCGATAATGGAGCAAGATCACCCTTCAATTTCTCAAAAACTATCTCTTAGGCTTCACAAATGATCTCTCTTCTTGTCTAATGGCTTCTCTGAGTTTTTTAATCTTCAAACCCTAGCCTCTCCCATCTATATGCTAATAAAGAAGTTGAAAATTCGTAGGTCTCTTAACCCTTAGTTACCAAATGACTAAAATACCCCCATATGGTGCCGATTTTGTCTAAAATTGCTCCGGGACCCAATCAACACCCTCAGGTATACTATTTTGGCTATTTAGACCCATTCGGAGTTATTCGTGACCTCAAAATCATCATTCGAGCCACTCTAAATAATTATCCTATCTCAACCTTAATTTAATCTATACGCGACTCCCGGTTGAGATAAATTTCATTACGCCGATATCACTCACTATGACGCATAATAATTTCCATAAATTATTTACTATTCACTTAGAAAATTTAACACATAATATTAATCATTATCTCCTTCTCTTGATTAATATTTAATGACCACTTTTTTATTTAATTCAATTAAATTACTCCACTCGCGTAATTCAAAATAAGACGAAAAATTTACTAAATTAATTAAATTTCAACTACGCAGAAATACGGGGTATTACCCCCCACCCCAGGTACTTCGAGTAGGGACGCCGGGAAGGACGCTAGTAAGACCCAGAGGGAAATAAATGTTGTTAGTGGTTTTGTAATTTTCATGAAATCATGTTTTGGGACATTGATAGTTCGGGACTTTAAATATTTTATTTGGGGCTTTGGCCATGGTTTGTAATAACACAATGATGATTATGATTTATTTCTCGTTTAATTAATATTTGGACTAAATTGAATTTTCAGATATAAACCTTGTAAATTGACTTAATTACTTAAAGTGGATTTTTTTTTCAACTTAAAATCGGTAAATTAGTCTTTAATAAATGGTACAATATAAAGTGCTTTTCTTAAATAATAAACTGGACTTTCCCCCTCCCCCCTTTAACACCTTTATTCTATGCGGGTTGGCCTAACAACACCTAAACTCGGGTTGGGGCATTACATTAAGGATGTCATAAAGCCTCCCGTCATAACAACTTCCACCACCAATACTCTCCCACAATGCAAAATCAACCTTGTATCGCCAATTTTTTATATTTTCTGCATGATTTTTGATGTTTAGATGTAATACCATTGAACAACTCTTTATCGCCTTATTATCGTCACTCCGACAATAGATTACAAAATTATATTTTCACTTTGAAACATTGATGGTTCGAATTTTAATTTCTTCAATTTAATTTCCTCTCAAACCAGAATTAATTCAAGTTCAAATTTACATAAACTAAATTAAAAAAACTTAATTCAAAATTGAGTTGAATTAAACAAAACCACCCAAATAAATTAATCACTAATTAAACCATTTTATGGTTAAACCAATTTTATCTTTTTAACCTAAGCATGCATCTATGTGTGAATAGCAAGATAAAATAAATAACCACTACACCCGATGTACGAGGAAAACACACAACGAGAAAAACCTCGAAAGGCCCAACCATAAGTCCACTAAGTACGAAATTACAAAAGAACATGACATAATACTTACACAATGACTCGGCGCTCTTGCAAGCCTTGACGCTCTTTGTTATTTTAACCTCTACCTAGTGACAATGAAGGAGTTCACCTATGTCTCGGAGTCCACTGAAGGGGTACAACAACTGTTACATACGTGGAGTCCACCATATGAGAACCAAAGAGCATGAAATCCCCCGCAAGAAATAATTCTCAATAGTGTAGATAACAAACACGGTGCTAAAACTCGATCTCAAACATATATCATGTAGAAACTTGGATCTAAAATAATTGGGCGTAAACTTGGTTTTTGTTTTAAAAGTTAAACCATCAATTAAGAATAAAAACTCTTTGGACCTTTTTAAGGATATCTCACTTTTAGAAGATGAAAAATTCCCTGCAAAGATTTTTATCACTCACTACATAAATGGTTGGGAAAAAGTAATGGGGAGGTGTGGAGAAAACTTCATGAAAAAACAAACATTTTGAAAAAACTGCTCTGGTCGTTCGAACATGGTTCAATCTGCTTTGAACAAATAGCCATCTAATTCGAACGAGAAAAAATGAGCCTTCTAACGAGAAGTCAGTATAGACCAAAAAGGAACCTCGTTAGAAGTCGTTCGGATGACAACTAAAACTCGTTCTAACGACCGTAAGAAAATTAGAATATTTTTCTTCCAAAAATATAAAGTAATTGTAAAATAGTTTAACAAGATTCTAACACCAATAATATATTTTCAAGTCTCAACAATAATATATGCATTTATACTTGAGAGATCCTTGGAACGCTAATGATGAAAGGAGGCACGAAATATGGCATAAGATGTGATCTCTTCGACCTGGATGCTATGTCTTCAACAAAAATATCATAGGCTTAAAAGGTCACAAACGCAGCTTCTATCCTATAACTCAAATTTTTTTGTCTGGAATTAAGCCAATACATACAAATTGACTTCGTTGGAAATTTTCCCTTACAAATCTCCCCCTTTGGATATTCCGGGACAAAACCAAAAATAAAACACCTATGGGCTGTCAAGCTAATCTAAAAGAATCGATCCCAATCCAAAAGAAAATCATGATTACAAACCTTGCATGATTACATATTATGAGAATATTTTATTGCATTAAAACTTTGCATGATTACAAACCTGCACACTTAAACACATTATAAAATTCATAGAGAATATAACAATATAAATTGCATAAGAAAATCATTTTGCCTTTGTCTAACAGTATCTTCATAGAAAAGGACGTTCCCCCCCAGTCAAATATCCCCAAATAAAAAGAGTTAAATATTATTTCTCCCCCCCCCCCTTTTGTTGAGGAATAGAAAACGATTAAGGTGCATAAATTAATTAATTTCTCCCCAGTTATACCAATTTCCCCCTGAATGAAATAAGGGATAAGCATAAAGGAAAAACTAAGTATATTATACATTGGTGTATAATGATACAAGATACAAAAAACTAATTTTGGCAACACAAGAACAATTAATCCACACAAAAAGAAGTAGATACCAACTATGACGTGATAACAAAATGATACCAACTAGAATGTACTAAAATAATCATGGGATACCAATAAAAAGTTGCAACAAGATAGATACCTATATGAACTAATAAAATACAAGGATTATATGCAAGATCAAAGACTCAAAACAAACGATACCATATATATAAATATACAAAAGATATCAATGAAGATAAGTGCGTGTGCACAAACTCACACACACACACACACACACACACACACACACACACACATATATATATATATATATATATATATATATATATATATATATATATATATATATACACACACAAACACCACGAAAGACACTAAACATGATAAGATTTCCACACTCACAAATATGTCTAAATAAACATGTGGTAATATATATATATATACAAACACCACGAAAGACACTAAACATGATAAGATTTCCACACTCATAAATATGTTTAAATAAACATGTGGTAAATGGAGTAAAGGGGTGTGAACTAGATAAAAAAGAATTATGACCCAATCACTTAAACATTTTCAAGGATTTCTATTTGATCGTTAAACTTTATCAAACTTAGATTTATCCTCACGCGACAAGATAAAATGATCTTGAAGAACAAACAAGCAAAATGAACACAAGCCTAGAATTTTGATGATTCCACGAATCAATAGAGTCATGAAAAAATAAGTATAACTAGGATTCATTGTGTAAACCCGTTGATCTTCAAATGAACACCCTTAAAAGATAAATATGTTACATATTTTCTTTTCCATTATTTTCTCAATTCTTTTGAAGTTATGTCTTTTGAAAGATCAAACAAACTAAATTTTGTTGGCCTTTGGCAATTTTTCTTTTTTTATTGCCTTTAATATTTTAAATAGGCTATTGCCAATGGTGGCTATCCTATAAAGGATATTTGATCATTTCGTAGCCATTTTCTTTTCACCCTTATCTGTTTATACAACTAAAACTCACGAGCTACGGTTCTTACATGCACAACATGTTGATGACTAAATTGATGGGAGAACATATCACAAAATTTAAATATACATTTGAAATTAAAGTTCAAAAGCTCTCGTGCATGTGTGTGTGAAGGCATATACAAAGAGAATCCATTAAGCCAATCAAAGTTAAACTACTCCATACAAGCATGATAAAGAACAATTTAAGAATTTAAATTCATAACCAAAAGTTCTAGACACATGTATACGGGGAGTGATATAGGATTCAAACACAAGAATATGCCACACACAATATGTAAAACTAAAGAACACATAAACAAAAGAAATATTTTTGAGTTTTTCTTTTTTTAAAAAAAAAATTATTTAAACAATTTTTATAACAAAGATAACTCAAAAGACAAACAAAATCTTTTTTGTATTTTTCAACATGACTCAATAAATGAAAAAATCAAAATACAAAATATTTAAATCACATACAATTAGTAAGAATATATCATGAAGTACAACTAGTGCATGTACATAAAGCAAACACAATCAACCTTTAGATATAGTAAATGAAGTATCATGTGAAAGCAAATGAGAATCATAAAGTTTATCAGGTAAAGCCTCCCAATTAGATCTCCTAACCCACATAGGTGTAAAGTGACACTCTAGAATTTTGGTGACCTTGATGACTCTACCCTTGGACTTCCTAGGACCGTTTTTAATATCGAAATAAAAACTCCTAAGGTGACCCTTCCTACCGTAACGTGTGCAAATGAAAGCACGGTGAGAAGTACTATCTAAGAGTTGACCCTTTTTAACATTAGCGAAAACATTTTGAGTATCGAAGACAATACCACACTTATCGATGGTGCCTAACATCTTATCCAATTTTTTCAAATCTAGACTCCAAATCAACCTTTACACGACTCAGGTTTCTCAATTTATTTTCAAGATCCACTATCCTAGACTCAAGTAAACTCTTAGTCTCTTCAAACTCAAGAAGCTCTTTCTTGATAGCCCCTATTAAACGTTGAAGACTATCTATCTCACCTTCAATATATTCTATCTTCTCTCGAAGAGTCCTCTCACGTGACCTAAGATCTTCAATTAAAACATTCTCATCATTTCCTACGACACGTTATTTCATCTTACCTTCCAACTTCAAGTTAGCCTTTTTTTAATTTCAACGATTTTGTATACAACTTAGGGAAGGCAACTTGGAGCTCATTTAATTCCTCTTCCTCTTCTTTATTCTCACTCTCTTCTCCACTCTCTCTACCATCAAACACTTGGGATTTACAAATAATGGACTCGGAAGTGTCATGCAAGGAACTATCTTTATAGGAATATTTCTCATCAAAACTAGCATAACTAACCATCAGCCCAATGAAATTACGCTCAATCGGGGAATCGGGTCCCTCTTTTGATTCACTATCACTAAGGGTAGCATTATATGCAATTGATTTCTTTCCCTCCTTTTTTAGTTTAGTGGGACACTCGGATGCTCTATGGCCATGACCCTCACAACCAAAACATCTATTTGACTCGTCCCTCTTAAGATCATCATTACAATTTTTAGGGAGTTTCTCGACTTTGTTATACACAGACTTCTCAAATTTCTTATAATCACTTTTAAGTTTCTCTTTATTAAACTTAAGGAATTTTTTAAACTTCTTAACAAACATAGACATATCATCCGAGTCAATATCAGATTCATCATTCGAAACTGGTGTTTCCTCCTTGTGGGATTTCAAAGCTATGTCCTTATCCTTCTTCTTTACATCCTTGGAGGTAAACATATCAAATTCATAGGTTTATAGGTCACCTAAAATATCTTTAAGTTTTGTCGAGTTTAATGTACCTAAAGAATTCAAAACGATCACTTTTAAATTGAACCTTTTGGGTAATGACCTCAAAATTTTCTTTCTGACACAGTTATCGGGTATCTTCTTTCCCAAGTTAGAAGATTAGTTAACAATATCAGACAATATAGTATAATCTCATCGAGAGATTTACATTCATTCATTTTAATGGTTTCAAATTGAGTGGTGAGATTTTGGAGTTTGGAATCCTCAACAACACTTGTACCTTCATTGGTAAGCTGGAGTGTGTCCCAAGCCCCGTTAGATGTTTTGCATGTCATAATAAGATAGAAATCCTTCGATGTGATCACACTAAAAAGAGAATTCAAACCACATTAATTATAGTTTGCTAACTTATGCTCATCCTCACTCTAACTTTCTACAAATTTAGGAAGACGAACATCTCCTACTAAATACGTTGGTGGTGGCCACCCTCTAACAACTGCATGCCAAACCCTCTCATCTAACGACATAAATTTTGACCTTATACATGCTTTCGAGTACGCATAGTTAGAACCGTAAAAAACAAAAAACCTGGAAAATAATGAATTTTTCATATTCAAACCTAAAGGGATATAACATGATAATTTAGTGCACCTTCTCGGATACCAATTTGAAACAGTGATGGTTAAAATTTTAATTTCTTCAATTTAATTTTCTGTCAAACAAGAATTAACTAAAGTTCAAATTTACACAAACTAAATTAATCAAACCTAATTCGAAATTGAGTTAAAGTAAACAAAACTACCCAAATAAATTAGGCACCAATTAAACCATTTTGTAGTTAAACCAATATTATCTTTTTAACCTAAGCATGCATCTAGGTGTGAATAGCAAGATAAAATAAACAACAACTACGCCTGATGTACGAGAAAAACCCACAACGAGAAAAATCTCGAATGGTCCAGCCACAAGTCCACTACGTACGAAATTATAAAAGGACACGACAAAATACTTACACAACGACTTTACGCCCTCGCAAGCCTTGATACTCTTCGTTCCTTCAACATTTGTGTAGTGACAATGCAGGAGTCCACCTACATCTCGGAGTCGGCCAAAGGGGCGCAACAACCAACACGTATACGGAGTCAACTGTATGAGAATAAATGAGCACGAAATCCTCCGCAAGAAATAATTCTCAATAGTGTAAAGAATAAACATGGTGCCAAAATTCGATTTCAAACATACATCATGTAGAAACGTGGATATAAATTAATTGGGTGTAAACTTAGTTTTTATTTTGAAATTTAAACCATCAATAAAGAACAAAAACTTTCTTGGACCTTTTTAGGGATATCTCACTTTTGAAATATGAAAAAGTCCCTGAAAAACTGCTATCCCGCACTACATAAATGATTGGGAAAAAGTAGTGGGGGAGGTATGGAGAAAACTGTATGAAAAAAACTAACGTTTTGAAAAAACTACTTTAGTCATTCGAACGTGGTTCAATCTCATTCAAACAACATAGCCATCTCGCTTGAATGAGAAAGAAATAAGCCTTCTAATGAGAGGTCAGTTCAGACTGTAGGAGGAGTTCCCACCAAAGCTTGATTAGCTAAGTTGATCTTGTATTTAGCAAACAAAGAAGGAAGACAAGGATCGCTCGAGGGACTTCCCGCGAAGACCCACAAATATTCCTCGAAGGACCCTATTCGAAGACTAAAGTTATTCGAATAACAATATTTAGTAATATGAAACATAATGTATTTGATCATGTACTTTATTTATTGAGCAAAACTTTGTAATATGGGTGAGGTTGTTCGGTACCCTCGAGGGACCATGCTTGGCAGGGCATGGGAGAGATCAAATGCTTTATCGAATGACCTCCTCTTGGAAACCTCACAGGGACATGGTTTGGAGTACTGGGACCAAGGCAACGTTGGGGATATAATAACCAACCCTTTTGGCACACTTGGGCAAAACTTCATTTAGTATAAATGGTTTCTCGAGCCACTTCCAGTTGAGCTGCCACGACTTCAACCTATTCGGGGGAAATTCCTCAAGGTACCCCAATCTTGTATCTTTGGCCTAGAGATAGTTCTTAGCTAACCAACAAACAACATACCAAATACTCAATCTACCTTCAAGCTGAGAAACCTCAAGCCACACACTATCCACTTGGATTGGTGTGATCACACGTCTAGTGGGGTCAATATTTTCCTACTTTATGATGTCATGATGTATGACATTGAGGAACTTGATGTTACCGCACTCAAGTGAGTGCATCCTTATGATGGCAGGCCTAGTCCACCAAATCTGACTCCATATCCGTTCTAAGGTAAGCCTTCAAAATGCTATGTTACGTCCTTCATCAATGCCACCATGCCTGTAACAGGTTAGTGTAATACCACGTATTTTTGAAATACTCTATTTAAATTATGGGACTAGGATTAATTAATTTAAATAGAGAGAATTTATTTATAATTAATTCGGATTTGAATTAAATAATTACTAGCATGACGAGAGTTAGTATTTAATGGTGATAATTATGTTGAATATTACTTAGCGAGTACAGTAATATATATTTAGACAAATATTAAGTTGTCGTGAGTGAAAAATATGACAGTTATGAAAATTAAGTCGGGATGCGCATGTCAATCGTGTCGGGACTAAATTAATGGAATAAAAAGTAAAATATTTATAAGTCACTCATATGGTTGTTTTGAGTACACCATTGTGTCCATAAAGGTCGAGATAGTTAGAAAAGTCTACCCGGGGACTTAGTTTGGGTTCCAGGGCAGTTTTAGGTCGTACCGGCACCCCGGAGAAGTGTTGTGGTAATTTGTATTTTTGGAGTAAAATAAAGGACGAAAATTAGAGAAATAAAAAAATGCCTCCTACGTGGGTTAGAATAGGTTATCAACCATGAGAAAGTAAGACACAGAGAGAGACCAAAAAGGGGAGAAGAGGAAGATAAGTTATAAGGGAAGAGCCACCACGAGTGCACTTTTTCGACCACCGAGACCACCATCGCGTAAATCGAAGAACGAGGGTCATAACCATACCAATAACACCAAAGGATCACACCAACTTTCATAAGGCAAGTGTTTAAATCTTGCTCTTGTAGCATTAAATGTGTTCATGTTAGTGTAGGTAATGAAACCCCCTTGAATTGCATGAAAATTGATGAGAAATTTATGATTAAAGGATATATTAGGGATGAATTGACATAGAGATGAATTGTCGATGAATTAGATGAATAACCACGAATTTATGATGATAATTGATGATTTAAAATCTGGGGTTAAAAGGTTTAATTTGAAACTTTATGAATTAGGGTTCTATGAAACTGAAATTGGGGATTTTGGATTTAAGGGTTAATTAATCATGAATTGGTGTGTTTAAGAAGTTAGAAATCATCCTTTTTATGTGGAAAAATGAATTGGAATTGAGTGGAGGAAGTTTGGGACTGATTTATAGAGGTTTTAGGGCTGTTTATGGGTGAAAAACGTAGTAGGTACAGGTGTGGGGCGAAACTGCTCAATCTCGTTCAAACGAGATTGAGTTCGGTTCGAACGAGAACAAGTGTCGCGCGATATGTTATTCTAACGACATACTATCTTGTTCAAATAAGATACTTCTGGTTCAAATGATAACCTAATTTTTGGGAAATTTTCTTCTGTTTTAAATCTGGGTAGCAGGTTTATTTGAAGTGATGCTTAGCAGTAAAATTAGGATTCAGGTTAGAACATAATTATTGGGTAATAAAATAGATATGATATTTTATGACAATTGGAGCGACGAGTTATCTCTAAGTTACGAGCAAGATAATATTCGTAATCTAGTATGTGTAATACAAGTAGTAATGAAAGATAGTACGTATAAGTTAAACATTCAGGTTGTGTGTATACCTAATGAACTTGCTAGGTTGCGATGCCTATAATGATATTAGTTCTGTGTATGACATACATACCATACTTGCTATCGCGGAAGATTGTGAAAGGGGACAATCCTATCTTGAGGAGCCTTTGGGGGGATATTTAACTAGTACCTCGGGAGCATGGAACCTAGGTACGGGCTATCTGAGAATGATAATGATGATGGTCATATGGGTGTATAGGAATGTGCGTAATCCATAGGCTTGAAACCATGTTCGCCTCCAATATGTGTGATTTGTAATTTATGGTTCGTAGGGGATTCTTATGCAGTGCGAGATGTACCGGGACTTGATAGCAGAGTATGAGGCCATATTAGCCGAGTCTAGAGGTTCCTTTTAGTATATATATATATATATATATATATATATATATATATATATATATATATATATATATATATATATATATATATATATATATATATATATATATAAACCTCTGGTGTTACTTGTTATGTGAAAGTATGTGGATAAGAAATATAGTGAATTTTTTTGAATAACTTGAGTAAGCACACGCTTAATGGGAGTTTCAAATACTTCCCGTATTGAGATAATATTCGTGAAAAATTTAATATGGTATTGCGTGGAAAATACGGGTGACTTTATGGGCAGTGATTAGAAAGATTATGTCTACAGTCTAGTTAGATGATAAAATAATTAGCCTGGGTTTAGAGGTATGCTTGGCATTCACATTAGTTGAAAGGTGAGAATCTCAAGTGACTGCCCAAAAAACTAACATACACATACTATTTGCCTTCCTACAATTTTTAAATACTTGCTAAACTTTTTAAAATATTTTACACTGAGGCTCTGACCCGTCTCTTGCAAATCCTTTTTCTTTTGTCAAATTATTTTTAAGTGCCCAGCCACAGGGATACCAAGCATAGGAGTTCCATTCATATGACGGGTTGTAGCTGCTATGGAAGTTACATGACCTCGGTAGTAGACGTCTCCATATTTACCATTTCTTCATTTCGAGTTATTTCCTTCTGTTAGGGCATGTTGCCCTTTTCTATTAGACATTCTGAGATTTATGTATTTATTTATTTACTCATTTCTGTTATTGGATTATTTATGTTGAATTATTATATTTAGTACTTAGGCTAGAAGTGTTTACTCTAGTCGCATTATTATTTTAGATATTTCCTTTCATATGAGATTGGCGTGGATGGTGAATGTTCAATTACTCATCAATTTAGTTTTTATTAATTAAAAGATAAAATTTTGACAACAAGCCTTTTTAAATATTAGGTGGTTAGTATTTAATAAAGTTTTCGACAGTGATGCATAATCTGGACCAACTGGATGTTCTGATTTAATTTAATAAAGGACTAATCACCCGATATTTAATTAGGCGGGGTGTCACTGGTGGTATCAGAGCATCAGGTTCTATAGTCTTTTAGGATATGTGCGACTTATTATGTTTTAGGTTAACGTTATTTCATATAGAGCCCTATTACTAGGATTGTTGTATTCTTAATTGCGCTTTTACATACTTCTGCTAGTAAGTTTTACACTGATGGTGTGAACTCATATAAATCGATCTGATTTCTAATGTCACTTAGGAGAGAGGGAGAAACTGACGTAGGTGAAGGACTTAAGGTTGGACAAGATCAACAAGTATTTCAGGTATCCTAAGGAATGGTGACAGTCACTGAGGTGGAAAGTGTAGTGGCACAAGCAGTTATTACTGCAATGTTGCATTTTCGAGATCTCCGTGTCCAACTTATAAGGGGCAAAAGAATAGGGGAAGTTAGTCAACCTGGTAGGACAAGTGGTAACAATAGTGCAAGAGCTCCATTGCAACAACGACAAGTTCGACAGAGTCGTCAGGACCAAGGGGGCGATGGAAATGGTCGACAGAGTCATAACCACTAGGACCAACAAGGCCAAGAACATAGAGGTTTAACAAAAAGGTGTTTTAGATGTGGGAGATGTGTCCATAAGCGTCAAGTTTGCCCATAACGGGCTGGAGAGCAGCCTCGGCTCAATCAACAAAAACAACGGAGCCAAAGAAAGAGAAAACTGCTAGGTCAATGCTTTAATTATAGACAACAGGGACACAAGTAGAAATACTGCTTGCAACAAGGTAGAGAAACACACTTGAATGCCCAACAAGGACAACAAGCGCAGTTACCTCCTACAGTACCAACTCCACAGCTGCATGAGGAGTTACAGTATGGACGCGCCTATAACGTTCGATATGCGATTATGCCACTAATACCGCAACCACCACTCACGTTCGAAGGTACGATAATTTGCATAAATAATGTGTCCTTTAAGAAAATGCAAAAAAAATTGAGTAACGCAAGTACAACAACATATAATTTGAGTGGTACCTGGACTATATTAACTTGATAAGCAAAATATATAGTTTCCATGGGTAGAGGAACCTTCATGTCACCTGCAAGGGAGTGGGTGTGTGCACTAAGAAAATTCGTATTTACGTAGCAACGTTTACTCTTTTAGGTGTTATAATGACAAAGAATATTATTATTATATTGTATAGTGATTGGGTACCGAGGGTTTAAGCGATAGTAAAATGTGTGGTAAGAGTATCGTACTCGTTATTTCAGGGTTAAGTATATTGGTTTATGAAACATCGCCTGTACATTAATATTGTATCGTAGACATTGGTGAGTGTGTTGTCTTTTGATATTCGATCCTGACAAGTGAGGACTTTTAATGATGTGATTCAAAGTATATTGACTTAAGGTCAAGCGGAGATATATAACTCGTTAATTATATAGCGCTGAGAACGTAGTGATAGTGAGAGCGCCGTGTTAGAGGTCATCTTAGAAACATGAGAGTCGATGACTAGAATTTTTATATCTGCAGATGGGAAGTTGGGGGTACATGTTATGGACTAAGGACTTAAATAATCTTGCAATCAACAATGTTAGATAGTAGTGTATCAGGGGGGTTTCTTGTTTGGATTTATCTTTGTGAGACATCCCACGCATGAAACTTAACGAATGTTGGAAGTTGAGAGGTTCTTTGTCTTTAGTACCATAGTGGTTACACTTATATGTATTAATAACTATGAGTTAATAGTTGTATTGCAAGCCGTATAGTGTTAATATGCAAAAATAGTGGTAATCGTTGACATAGCGAGTAGAACAGTGATACAACCTGAGGCATAATTGAATGGAAAGATGTAGGGTGGCTATATATAACTTTACCATATAATCATGCCAATCATGTGAGGCATAGTTAAGATAAATATAACACATCTAGTATGGATATACAGAAATGCTCAAAATAAAGGGTGTATGGGCGCTCTAATTAGTAGTATCTTTCGTAACCGTCACGGGAAAAGATGCGAAAGTGTAAAAGTATACGTAAACGTATGAATAGATTTGATGTAGATCTAGAATGCGATAAAAAGGGTAACAAAGTGACAATATAAACAAGGCGTGTATCAGGAGGACTCTTTGGACAAGACTTAGCTCCTACGAGTATAGGGTTATGCCATTCAGACTAACCCAGTTCTTAGATCAGTTTGTCATCGCCTTCATAGATGACATCCTAATTTATTCCCGGACTGAGGAGGAGTATGCCGAGCATCTGTGCAGGGTATTGCAGACACCACGTGAGCATCAGGCGTATGCTAAGTAAGAGAAGTATTGATTCTGGCTACTAGAGGTACAGTTTTAGGGGCATATCATTTTTGAGTTAGGGATATCAATGAACCCGAGCAAAGTGTCAGTGGTGAGGGAGTGGGACAGCCCACGACAACGACATAAATGCGTAGTACTTTGGGGTTAGTCGGGTATTACAGACGTTTCATTCGAGGATTTAAAAATATTTCGGGCCCCATGACAAATTTGACCCGTAATTGTGTATCGTTCATCTTTGATGAGGCGTGCCAGTTGGCTTTTGATAAGCTGAAGGATAAACTAACTTTAGCACTTGTTCTAGCACTATCCCGGGCTGGGGGTGGAATACCTGGTTTATACTGATGCATCTATCCTAGGACTTGGGGGTGTGCTTCAGCAAGAGGATAAGGCAATAGCTTATGCTTCCCGTAAGCTTAAGCCTCATGATATGAGTTACCCCACCCACGACTTGGAGTTAGCGACAGTCGTGTTTGCACTGCGGATATGGAGACATTATCTCTTGGGGGAGAGATTTTGCCTGTTCACAGATCACAAGTCACTACAGCATCTGTTCATGCAGCGGGAGTTGAATATGCGTCAGTGGAGGTGGATTGAATTTGTGAAGGACTATCAGTTCGACATCCATTACCACCCGGATAAGGCTAATGTGGTAGCAGACGCGTTGAGCTGTAGGCCAGCAGGTGAGATGGCCGAGGTGTGGAAGACGAAATGGAGGGAATTGGGACATCAGGATGCGGTTGTCTACTCATTCATGTGAATGATAACGGACACACTCGATATCGTTACTAAGGTGATACAGGCTTAGGGGATAGACTCGTTCTGTTAATATCAGATTGTATAGCTTCTAGCCGAGGGGGCAGAGTCATATCCTATGAGCTCAGATGGGGGCTTACGCTTTAATGGTAGACTAATAGTTTTAGTGGGAGAGGAGTTACGACATGCAGTGATGGAGGAGTCACATGGATCGCGATTTGTGGTACATCTTGGAGGGGATAAGATGTACCAGGATATGAGGCAATAGTACCGGTGGAGTGGAATGAAGAGGGACATCGCTGAGTTTTTTTCAAAATGTACCACTTGTCAGCTGGTAAAAGTGGACCACCAAAGACCTCCAACGCTCCTACAACCATTAGAGATCCCTATGTGGAAATGGGAGAGTATTTCCATGGATTTCATTACAGGGTTGCCTACCTCGCAAAGGGGTCACGATTCCATATGGGTGATTGTGGATCGGTTGACCAAAGTAGCTCTTTTTTTCCAGTTCGGACCTATTATACTACGGGGCAAGTGTTTAAATCTTGCTCTTTTAGTAACGATATGCAGTGGGTCGGAGCCGTATTCAGATTGCTCAGGATAGACAGAAGAGCTATGCTGATGCCAAGAGATTTTTTAGAGAGTTCAATGTAGGGGACCAGGTGTTGCTACGAATATCTCCCCATAAAGGGGGTAATGCAGTTTGGGAAGAAAGGGAAGTTGGTGCCGAGGTACGTAGGGCCATTCCCTAGTATTGAGCGGATTAGGACAGTAGCTTACAGACTTGGGTTAGTGGAACACTTACATAGGATTCATGACATGTTCCATATTTCTTTGCTGAGGAGATATTTTCGGGATGACTTGGCCCACACTCATATTGCTTTAGAGGAGGTTCACCTACAGCCCGATAGTTCATATGAGGAAGGACCCGTTGTTATTCTAGACCGTAGCGAGAGAAAATTGAGGTAAAAGGTAGTGCCATTAGTGCGTGTTCAGTGGCGACGTCATAATGTTGAGGAGTCTACCTGGGAGCGTGAGGATGCCATGTGGGACAAGTATCCAGAGTTATTCCTACCAGGTATACCTTTTCTATTTATTTATTTATTTTGAGATGAAATTTCGTTGTAAGGGAGGGGAGAGTATGTAATACCTCGTATTTTTGAAATATTCTATTTTAATTATGGGTCTAGGATTAATTAATTTAAATGGAGAGAATTTATTTATAATTAATTCGAATTTAAATTAAATAATTACTAGCGTGACGAGAGTTAGTATTTAATGTTGATAATTATGTTGAATATTACTTATGAGTAAAGTAATATATAAATATAAAAATATTAAGTTCTCGTGAGTTAAAAATACGACAGTTATGGAAATTAAGTCGGGACGCGCGTATTAGTCGTGTCGGGACTAAATTAATAGAATAAAAAGTAAAATATTTGTAAATCTCTCATATGGTCATTTCGAGTACGTCGTTGTGTCCGAAAAAGTCTAGATGGTCATAAAAGTCTACCCAGGGGCTTAGTTTGGGTTTGGGTGCAGTTTTAGGCCGAACCGACAACTCGGAGGGACGTTTTGGTAATTTGTATTTTTGGAGTAAAATAAAGGACGGAAATTAGAGAAATAAAAAATGTCTCCTACGTGGGTTAGAATAGGTTATCAGCCATAAGAAAGTAAGACACAGAGAGAGACCAAAAAGGGGAGAAGAGGAAGAGAAGTTATAAGGGAAGAGCCACCACGAGTGCACTTTTTCCACCACCGAGACCACCATTGCATAGATCGAAGAATGAGGATCGCAACTATACCAACAACACTAAAGGATCAGACCATCTTTCGTAAGGCAAGTGTTTAAATCTTGCTCTTTTAGCATTAAATGTGTTCATGTTAGTGTAGGTAATGAAACCCCCTTGAATTGCATGTAAATTGATGATAAATTTATGATTAAAGGATATATTAGGGATGAATTGACATAAAGATGAATTGTCCATGTAATTAGATGAATAACCATGAATTTATGATTATAATTGATGATTTAACTTTGGGATTAGAAGGTTTAATTTGAAACTTTATGAATTAGGGTTCTATGAAATTGAAATTGGGGATTTTGGATTTAAGGGTTAATTAGTCATGAATTGGTGTGTTTAAGATGTTAGAAATCATCCTTTTATGTGGAAAAGTGAATTGGAATTGAATGGAGGAAGTTTGGGACTGATTTATAGAGGTTTTAGGGCCGTTTATGGATGAAAAACGTAGCAGGTGTAGGTGGGGGGCGAAACTGCTCAATCTCATTCGAACGAGATTGAGTCCGGTTCGAGTAAGAACTAGTGTTGCGCGATATGTCGTTCTAACGACATGCTATCTCGTTCAAATGAGATAGCTTCTGGTACAAACGATAGGCCCAGTTTTTGGGAAATTTTCTTCTATTTCAAATCGGGGTAGAAGGTTTATTTGAAGTGACTTTTAGCAGTAAAATTGGGATTCAGGTTAGAACATAATTATTGGGTAATAAAATGGGTATGATTTTTATGACAGTTGGAGTGATGAGTTCTCTCTAAGTTATGGTCAAGAGAGTATTCGTAATCTAGTATGTGTAATGCAAGTAATAATGAGAGATACTGCGTATAAGTTAAACATTCGGGTTGTGTGTATACCTAATGAACTTGCTAGGTTGCGTGAATGCCTATAATGATATTTATTTTGTGTATAACATACCTACTGTTGACGCAAAAATTCTCCATCTACGAGGACCAGCCAGAAAAGGACACCTGTCATCCTACGTGGCAATTATTATACTTGTTTGGCACACGGGGAGAGTTAGTCGGCACCCGAGGAGGGTTGGTCGGCATACCAACCAACACATGGCATACCAAGCAACTCAAGGAAGATCAACTATCCTAGAAGACCAACAATTAGATTCATTGTATATAGATATAAATGTCTGAATGTATAAATACATTGTATCTTTTTAACTCCCATCACTATAAATACATGTATTCCCTTAACAAGGACAACTAAGAGACACCATACACAAAATACACATCTCTCTCTCCCTACAATATATTGTGCTATTGTACACCCTGGTAATAAAATAACAGTGTACGTAGGCTTTATTCATATTCGAAGCACTCTAAAAATCCTTGTCTCTTATGTGTTTGATGTGATCACCATTTCATCTTCAATCATCATCTTCATACCTTCATTTTTATCTGTTGTTGATGCCGATAAGATAACATAGATGCTATTTCTAGTCATCAATAGATTGGCGTCGTCTGTGGGAATCGTGTTACAAGCGTTGTTCTCCATCAAAAGCTAAGTTTTTATTTTCTTTACGTATAATCAATTATACATACGTTTTTTTGATTCAATTATGATTTTATATTCTTAAATTGTTGGATCAATTCTTATTTGGAAATCTGAAAATTATTGAATTTCAAAATCATAATTTTTGGCTCGAACGATTTGTTCCATTAATTTCTGACACTGCTATTCCTCTTTTCATCTCCACGATGGTGTCAAGTTTGATGAATTTCAAGAGATCTTTAAGGATTCCTGAAATTACAACTACAATAATATCAATTTTAGATAATTTTCGTTAATCCATTTTCATATGAATATATGATTGCTTACCATACTTTTATCTTTGTAAGAGGGAAGGAATACAAATCGTCTCTCTCCAAAATATCATTCTTAAAACAACCATGGCTGAACACAAAATGGGATGGTCTATCTCCAAATTTTCTTTATTAAAAATTGTATGAAAATATCGTTGAAACTGTTCATATGAGAATCCAAATTCTATCTTTGAAAAAAAAAATTATTATAATCCAATTATGATAGAAACACCAAGCCTTATTTGCATTGCAGATTACAACGACAGGGATGGTGATCCATTCCGAACCCATTACAGGTTGAAGTTGAAATCCAATACAGGTTAAATCTTATCTACATCATTTTTGTTCCCCCTCTATTGAAAAATTATCGCCAGTGGTTACCACCGATTGTAAACGTCAGCACACCGAAATTAATTTCGACCAATCGTCAGATCGGTCAACGGTTTTACTATGTATCACACCTTCGAACTGTACCTATTTAACTAGTTGGCAATCCGGAAAAACCAGATCCACATATCGGCAACAGCCTTAGTGGTCCCTGAACACGCTGAGATGACCATTAATTAGCTGGCAAACGCACCGGACCTCTTTTGTTGGTCGGCGGTAAGGTTTCACAGGTTGAAAAGCTTCCTGACCTACTATTTGTTGGTCGGCGTTATAAGAAGCTGGTCGGCAAAGTCAATTATCAGCCCACCTTTTTTCTTGGTCGGTAGCATCATCGCACCTTCATTTTCTGGTTGGCTTTATGGAAATCATCATTTATATTCGGCGAATCATTATGTCTTAGTCGACAATAACTATGCTTGCTCCAATGGATCACCTTCGGCAACTTCTATATTACGGTAACAACAACCTATTATTAATCGCCGACCTCAAATTCATTTTTCTACAACTACAAGGTTATCATGGTTGTTCGATGACAAATGATTTAGAATTCCAGACCTCCCATTTGTTGATCGGTATCAGTTAAATTGGTGGGCAGATTGGAAAGAATATTATATATTGGTCGGCAACCGTCTAACAATGATTTATTGTTGATCGGGAGTAGATCGGCAACAACTATTCTTGGTCGGTAACATCATTAGACCATTATTCCTTGGTCGGTGAAACACAGAGTTGGTCGGTAATAAATATTATGCAATTTGAGGGTTCCTGATCTCCTGAATATGGGCCGGTATGAATTTTATGCTGATCAGAGACATTTTTATAGGTCGACAACCCTTAAACGTCATCATCGGATCATAATTTCTTGATCGACAACTTCACCAGAAGACCTTTTAGTGGTCCGCGTTACCCATTGTTAGTCGGCAATATCCATAGTTGGTCGCTACTACCAATTGCTACTCGGAAGCATTTGTCACAAAAGTGGGAGACCATCAGCTATTGGTTGGCACCATCTGATTATGTTTGGTAACATCCATTTTTTGTCGGCGGCAGGTGTTGTATAGATCGGAAGCTTCTGTATGTTGGTCAGCTGAATCTATTACTAGTCAGCGAAACAAAATTTCCTTGTGGAGAGTTGCACTGGTCGGCGGTGGCTATCACCTGTTGGTGACAAGTACTTGAATGGAAAAGTGGAGATTTCATTTGTTCAGACTATGGATAATGATGAAAAAATACGAGACCCCACAATCATTTTCTAATTCACAAACAATCACCTTCTAATTTAATATTTGAGTGGAGAAAAATTAAAATTCATAACTGATTATTTGCTGACTTATTAAATCACAGAAACTTCATATGAAAAATATTTTTCAGACCAACTTATATTTGAGCATTTACTGAATTTCAAATAATTCCTAGAGTGATTAATTAGCCATAATTATGTCACATGTTTGATAAAAATGCGCTCATATGACACACATTTGGCACAAAATATTTTTTCATATTTTGAAATTTTTATTGCCTTATGCTGATACACATCATAATTGTTTGGCTGAATAATTATTCTCATGACAATAACTATCTAATCTAGTCTCAACAAGTGTTAGAGCAACTTATTAAAATTCCATAGGTACAAGATTCAATCCCGACGAAAGCTCGACCACAATCTTAAACTTCTGGAAACTATTATTGCTCGACATCAGGCAATTTTGCCTCGACATATTAGCCAACATATATTATTTCATATTTTAGAAATTGATATTTTTATTTCCCGAGAATATAATTATCATATATTGATTGGATGAGTAAATTATTCTCATGACTAATCAATTCAGCCTACACATATGGTAGAGCAAGTTATTAATTTTAACAGGTACAAGATTCAGTGCCGACGAATGCTCAGAAATAATCTTAAACTTCTAGAAAATATTATCATTGCTCGGCATTATGATGTTTTACCTCAACGAGGCACTATTGATTGTATTATTGCTCGGATATCTGATCAAGCACGAATTATTCTATATATCCATTCGGATTCATATTCTAGATTCATCTCAGCATGGAGCTCGATGAGATACTTATTTAGTTCCGAAGAAATCTGCAACATTTATTATATTTCACAACCCAACGGATAGTTGGTCTTGGTCATTCTTATTTATATTCAGGCCTGGTAATGTTCTCTGCCATATTCTTATGTTCCAGAAAATATTATTCTTACTTGGTATTATGGAAATTTTTGCCTCGACAAGATACTTATTCAACTCCGAGGAGAACTACAACATTTATTATATTTAACCCCCAACGAATAGTTGGTCGGGGTAATTCTTATTTATATTCAGCCCCGGCAAAATACTCGCCCATTTTCTTATTTCTGGAAAATATTATTCTTATTCAGCATTATACAATTTCGCCTCGACAGACCAGTGAGACACTTTATTATTATTATTATTATTATTATTATTATTATTATTATTATTATTATTATTATTATTATTATTATTATTATTATTATTATTATTATTATTACTATTACTATTATTATTATTATTATTATTATTATTATTATTATTATTATTATTATTATTATTCTGAATCATTCTTTATATCTATTCGAATACATATTCTATATTTATCTCAGCATGGAGCTTGGCAAAATATTTATAATCATATATTCAGCTCCAAGGAGGTCTCCAGTATTTATTATATTTTATCCCCAACAGACTGTTGGTCAGGAAAATTCTTTTCTCTATATATATTCAGCGAACCAACTAAGGTTGGTCGACATCAACAAACCACCAGCTCCGGTTGGTCGGCAACAACCACCAACTCTGATTGTTCGGTAACAATAAATTTAACCAATAATGTTGGCATCACGGGTGATCTCAAGGGACACCCCAAACTAGGCAAGAAGATGGGTGACCTCCCGGGGCATCCACTGTCTAGGCAACAAGGTAATCTTGGTAAGATTTCTACAACTTTTTTTTTTTTTTCTTTTTTTTAAATTCGAAACCCCAGAAGAACTACATACTGTTAACAAAAGTATTTGACACCAAAACATGAGTAAATGTAACTGAACTACATACTGTTAACAAAAGTAAGATTTCTACAACTAAGCAGGAACATGGGATAAAAATCATTCCATTGCTTAGGCGCAAAGAGTGACAAGTCACTATAATTAAATAGCAGGTGGAGCAAGTTTCATTATCTATGCAAAATAGGACAATTTGTCCTTCTACATATATATATATATATATATATATTCATCAGAAAACAACAAGGAAAGCATCTTACAAAGTATTTCCAAGAAAATGAAAATGCAAACATGCAAAGATCTCAGGGAGTCATTTCAGGGAACATTTCCTCGGCCTTATTTTTCTAGCAAGACCAATATACTTCAAGGCTAAGAAAGCATTCAAAGTTTATATTCCACACTTGGGGGCTTCTATTACAGATTTAGTTATTCATTCGGTGGCACATTCTCATAACATCATGTAGTCGAGCATCAAATTCAACTCCACAAACTTACACGGTCGGGGCCCCGACCAATCATCATTCAAGAGTTGTTTTTCTTGCTCAGGAATTAGTTTTGATATTGAAGTTCAGGAGGCATATTTAAGTTCAGGAGGCGTATTCAGACGTTCAGGAGGCATATTCAAGAGTTAGTTGTATTGTTGAAGTTCAGGAGGCATATTCAGGAGTTATTTTGAACATGCTATTGAAGTTCAGGAGTCAAATTCAGCATCTACATCACTGAGATCTTTACTACTACTGTCCCGACCAATATTAAAGAAGAAGTTGTATGAAAATGTTTCAAAGTCCACCACTAGCTTGGTACTAATTAGATTGAATAGTTGGGTTCAAAAGTTAGTATGTTACTCGACAAAGTATTCAGAGGAGCATAAATCAGAAAAATCAAGCACGTGAAGTTAGCACTCACTTACTCGACACAGAAGGAAGTTGGTCGGCTAGCAAACCAATCAATATACTTGAAGATTATGACAAGCTACAAGCTGAATACTATAGCATAGAAGCATCCAAATTCCCAGGGGTGATACATAGCACACGTTCGCTTGACGAACAGAGTTCCTAGAAGAGATATTAGCAACCATCGATCAACCTGCATCATATGTCGTCCAGGAGTTAGTGCACTTTATGTTGAACAAATCAAGAAGGCAGATTAAGAATTTCATGAGCACCGAGCAACACTGCAGAATAAATACTCCATCCTTTCAGTGAACCATCAATCATAAAGCATTGGGGGCTTCTGTTGATGCAAAAATTCTCCATCTATGAGGACCAGCCAGAAAAGGACACCTGTCATCCTACATGGCAATATTTATACTTATTCGGCACCCGAGGAGAGTTAGTCGGCACCCGAGGAGGGTTAGTCGGTACTCGAGGAGAGTTGGTCGGCATACCAACCAACACATGTCATACCAAGCAACTCAAGGAAGATCAACCATCCTAGAAGACCAACAGTTAGATTCATTGTATATAGATATAAATGTCTGAATGTATAAAGACATTGTATCTCTTTAACTCCCATCACAATAAATACATGTATTCCCTTAACAAGGATAACTAAGAGACACCATACACAAAATACACATCTCTCTCTCTCTCTCTACAACATATTGTGCTATTGTACACCCCTGAAAATAAAATAACAGTGGACATAGGCTTTATTCATAGCCGAACCACTCTAAAAATCCTTGTCTCTTATGTATTTGATGTGATCACCATTTCATCTTCAATCATTATCTTCATACCTTCATTTTTATCTGTGCGCACCTACCATACTTGCTATCGTGGGAGGTTGTGAAAGGGGACAGTCCTGTCTTGAGGAGCCTTCGGGGGGATATTTGACTGGTACCTCAAGAGCATGGAACCTAGGTACAGGTTAGCTGAGAATGATTGTGATGGCGGTCATATGGGTGAGTAGGTTTGTGCGTAACCCATAGGTTTGGAACCATATTCGCCTCCAATATATGTGATTTGTACTTTATGGTTCGTGGGAGATTCTTATGCAGTGCGAGATGTACCGACACTTGATAGCAGAGTTTGAGGGCACAATATTTGAGTCTAGATGTGCCTTTTAGTATATAGTGTGTGTAGTGTAATACCCCGTATTTTTATTATGTTAAATAATTATAGGATTAATTATTATTGTTGGATTAATTAAATTTAAAATGTGAGAAAATTGATTATTAGTTAATCCGGATTAAAAATAAATATTAACTAGCATGCCAAGGGTTAATACTTATTGTTGAGAAATATGGAATATTACTATGTGAATACGTAATACGAAATTATGAAATTTGATAAATTATCAAGAGTGAGAAATACGACACTTGGCACTTAAGTCAGGATGCGCGTGTGAGTCGTGTCGGAACTAATGTAATGGATTAAATATGTAAATTATTTTTAAGTAACTCGTATGGTAATTTCGAGCGCACCATTGACTCCGGAAGAGTCGAGATAGTCAGAAAATTTTGGTATTTTATTTGGACTCCGAGATATTTTTAGGCCTAACAGGCACCCCGGATGGGTATTTTTGTCCTTTGAATTTTTGGGGAAATATTATGGACGAAAATTAGGAAATTAAATATGGATGTACGTGGGTTAAAGGGGATTTATTAGTTCTAAACCTATGAGAGAGATAAGAAAGGCACAGAGGAAGGAAGAAGAAGCCATAGGAGTTCTTGGTGCATAACTCAAGAACACACACCAAAAATCTCACCAAAGCATAGATCGAAAGACGAGGAACACACCTATACCAACATCACCAGGAGATCAAACCTTGAAAAATTGAGGCAAGTGTTTAATCCTTGCAAAATTGTAGCAACAATCATGTTCATGTTAGTATAGATATACAATACCCATTTGTGATTCATAAATTTTGATGAAATTGGAGAATTAAAGACATTAATTAAAATCTGGTATCTAATTAGGATGAATCCCTCATGTAGATTGGTTATAGATCACGAATTGATGATTAGTTATGATGGACGAATCCAATTTTGAGTTCTTGAATAGAAATTTGAAGAACTAGCATTTGTTTGATTAATTTTGGGGATTCTCAGAATTTATTAAGGTTTATGCATGATTAAATGATTCTAGGTTATCAGATATCATCCCAACATGTTTAATTATTGGATGGAAGTGATTGCTAGGAGTTTGGAACAAATAAGTAGAGGTTTTAGCTTAGAAAAAAGGTTGGAAAATGCACCAGTTAGCAGAGTGGAGACGACTACGTCTCGTCCGAACGAGACGCAGGGTCGTTCAAACGACCTGCTGATTCGTTCGAACGAAACCGGCTCTGGTTCGAACGACAGGTCCCAGAAAACCCAGAAATTCCTATTTTTCCCAAATCGTGTTACACAGTTAGTTGAGTGAGGAAAACTGCAATTTACTGATAGTAGCAGAGTGCATAATTATTTGGAAAGCATTCCTAGGATAATACCTTAAGGATTAGATAGGTGAATTAATCTTGAAAATTTCGAAAAAGTGAATAATTGAGTTAATTGCATAATAAGTAGTAATGAGAAGTATACTACGTGTAAAAATATAAGTATAGGCTGGGTGAATACCTGAATTTTAATAGGGCTTAGGGAATGCCTATTATTATTATATGATTATTTTTATTGTGTGTATAACATACCTACGCTGCTTACTATCGGGAGGAGGTTATCGCGCAGTGGACAGTCTTATCCTGGGTGACCCAATAGGGGAATATTTTACTTGTACCCAGAGCATATGAACTTGGATACGTGCTATCTGAGACGTAGGATAGTTTCGACGGCTGAATGGGAGCGTAGGTATGTGCGTGACCCATTTGACTGGTGAGTATGCTCGCCTCCAATGTTTGTGTTATGAGATTTATAGTTTGTGAGAGACGCCGGACCAATTGTCCTTTATGAAGTGACCGATGCATCGAGACACGTTAGTAGAGTATGCGTTGCGCCAAGTGGACCCTACCAAGGGGAGCAGGATTTATATATATATATATATATATATATATATATATATATATATATACTTGTGAATGATTCTAATGTATGAAATTAGCAAACTTATAAATGTTGGTAATCAAAGTATTTTTAGTGTTTAAAATAATTACTATCAGAACAGTGAATGTAATATACGGTTAATTGGAATAAATGACCTAAATAGCGTATTGTATGGGCAATACGGGTTACTCATTTGAGAAATATTTAGAAGTATATGTCTATGATCTAGTTGGGAACATTATGGATACCTAGGTTAGAATATACGTACGTTAGGCGTGCACAACAGTGGAGAGGTGAGAATCTCATGTAAGAGTTCGAAACTAACATGCACATAATAATTTCATTAATGGAGTTTTAAATACTTGCTAAAACAAATATTTTTGCAAATCGGGCTCTGACCCGTTTCTTGCTATTCTTTTCTCTTTTGCGCTATATATATATATATATATATATTATTTATTAGGTGCCCAGCCACAGGGTTACCAGACTTTGATGCGTGGATCATTTAGCGAGCTGTAGCGGTTGTGGGAGTTGTAGGCCTTTGCACTTAGACACTCTTTTCTCTTTTGCGCTATATATATATATATATATATATATATATATATATATATATATATATATATATATATTATTTATTAGTTGCCCAGCCACAGGGTTACCAGACTTTGATGCGTGGATCATTTAGCGAGCTGTAGCGGTTGTGGGAGTTGTAGGCCTTTGCACTTAGACACTTCTATTATTTCTTTTCACTCTATTCATATATTCCATTTAGGGCATGTTTCGCCCCTTTCTCAGTCATTTATTAGAGATTGTACCCAGTTCATTTTAGTATTTTATTTCTATTACACTTAAAAAGATATTATGGTTTGTTGGTTTAAGACTTTGAACTAGAATGTTTTATCCAGTTCGATTTATTTCTGTATTTGATTCGAGTCCAGTATTTATTTTATTCTTGTGGAATGTGAGTAGCTTATATCTTAAAATATGAAAATTTATTAACGGGATTAATTGGGTATAATTAAATTGGAAAATGTTTTGACACTTAGCTTAATTATTTATTAGGTGATTAATAATATCAAATGTTTTCGATAGTGATGCTCAGAATGAAACCACCGAACATTCTATTTTAATTTTAATAAAGGATTGATCACCCAGTATTTAATTAGGCGGGGTGTCACAGGTGGTATCAGAGCTTCAGGTTCTAGAGTCCTTTAGGATCTGTACAGCTTATTATGCTTTTTGCATAGCGTTCTTTGATATAAAGCCCTATCTTTAGGACTGTTGTACTCATATTTATGTGTTCACGTCTTCAGCGATTTGAGATTTAATAATAATTATGGACTAATAAATCCCTTCTCGTTTCAGATGCTTCCTAGACGAGCCCTGAGCAATAGAAATGCCTAGCGAGAGCAGCCAGCAGCTCAGGCTCAGGGAATGATGAACGTAACTGAAGTTGCCGCCATAGTTGCTCAGGCGATAAATACAGCTTTAACGGTGGCGCAGTAGGCTTCACCCCAGGTCCAGGCTGTGGTGCTGGTTCCAGATTAGTTTCCTACTGCGTGGGAGAGGGTCAGGGATGCTTTTAAGAGGGAACATCCCCCAGAGTTCTCGGGCGGTTCTGACATCATCATAGCGAGCCAATGGAAGAAAGACATCCAGAGGCATCTTCGTATGTACGAGTGTAACAACATTCAGATACAGTTACTGGCTTCCTACAAGCTAGTAGGGACCACTTTACAGTGGTGGGAGTCCACTACCACCTTGGAGGAGAAGGATAATATGACGATTCAGAGCTTTTAGGTGCAGTTTGACCGCAAATACTTTCCGTCCACCGTGCAGACTGAGATGAGGCAGAAACTATTGAATCTCAAGCAGGAGAGTATAACTGTCACTGCGTATGAGGAGGAGTTCACGAGACTGATTACTATCGTGCTAGATGAGGTACCTATCGAAGAGAAGAAGATTCTGATGTCTATGGATGGATTGACTTGGAGGATTTTTCAGCACCTCATAGGTAATCTGTCATTGGGTACTTACACTGATGTACTCAACAATGCCCTGTTACATTGCTAGGACCACCGCTTCCATCAATAGAGGAACAAACGAGGAGGGGAGCCCATCTAGCAGGGCCGTACTGGAGGTAGTAGTGCCAATGGAGCACCAGCAGCTCAGGGGCAGGTCTGTCAGGGTGAGAAGAGTTCCCAACAGGGGGGCCCTACTAAGCGATTTCGATCTGGTGATTCTAGGCAAGGATATGGGGGTTATAGGCAGGGTCAGTCTAGTCAGCATAGCCAGCAGAGCCAACCTAATTACCAGCAGGAACAATAGAGGCATCAGTAGGGCCAGTGGAGGGCCGAAAATGGCCAACAGGGCTAAGGCCAACAGGGGCAGAGGGGAGGTAACTTTAGTGGCAGGTGTTTTTCTTGTGGTAGGACTGGCCATAGGAAATAGGATTGCCCTGACAAGGGCAGGTTCCCCCAACAACAGGGAGCCCAACAGGATCCCCAGAGACCCATCTTTCCCACCGCCCTACCAGCCATGGCACTAGTCCCAGCTTTGCCCGCACCCTCGATTCAGTAAGGCCAGTTACAGTATGGACGTGTTTATAACGTCCACCAGGAAGCAGCACCACAGGTACCACCCGCTATTGAGGGTACGTTTTCTATTCATGGTACTATATGTCGCGTTTTATTTAACACTGGGCATCACACTGCTTCATAGCCACTAGTTTTGCACGGGCCACGGGGTTGTTAGATACGACAGAGAGTACAGTGACATGTGTAGACTCACCGCTGGGCAATGGGTTGTTGATTGTTTTTATATACTGGGGAATAGATATAGAGATTGGGAGTTTGATTTTTCCTGCAGACATGCTAGTCTTAGATATGCACGAGCATGACGCCATTATTGGCATGGATTGGCTTGTTTCTTATAAAGCCATAATAGACTGTTTCAGTAGGACCATTATTTTTGCTATTCCGGGCCAGGAGCTATTTTTGGTGGAGATGCCTCATCCTAAGGGAGGATCATCCACCTATTTATATTATATAGAGGAGTAGACCTCTAAGGAGATAGTGATTCCTATAGTTCGTGAGTTTTTTGACGTGTTATGGGATATATCAGGACTACTGCCTAGCCGAGAGATAGATTTTGTTATAGATTTGATGTCGGGCACTCGATCGATAGCCTGTGCACCGTATCGTATAACTCCAGATGAGATGAGGGAGTTATGGGATCAAATTGAGCAGCTGTTAGGACAGGGCTTCATTCGTAGGAGTACCTCGCCTTGGGGTGCTCTCGTGATGTTTGTAAAGAAGAGAGATGGTTCGTTGAGGTTGTGTGTGGACTACCGTGAGTTAAACAAAGTCACGATACGGAACCTGAATCGATGACTTGTTCGACCAGTTGAGAGGAGCTTCCTTTTTCTCAAAGATAGATTTAAGATCGAGATATCATCAGCTACGAATTAGGGAGCAGGATGTGTCAAAGACTGCTTTGTTGATGAGGTATAGGTCCTACGAGTTCCGAGTCATGCCATTTGGGATGATAAATTCTCCAATCGTATTAATGGGCTTAATGAACTAGGTGTTCAGAGAGTTCATAGATTAGTTTGTCATTGTCTTCATAGATGACATCCTGATTTATTTCCAGACGGAGGAGGAGCATGCCGAGCATTTGAGATGAGTTCTTCAGACTCTGCGAGAGCATCAACTGTATGCGAAGTATGAAAAGTGAGGATTGTGGTTACGCGAGGTGCAGTTTCTGGGGCACATTGTGTTAGAATTGGGGATATCAGTGGACCCGGGCAAGGTGTCGGCGGTGAGGGAGTGGGGACATCCCACGACACCGACGGAGGTGCGTAGCTTCTCGGGGTTAGCCATATATTATAGGCGGTTCATTCGAGGGTTCTCGAAGATTGCGGGCCCATTGACAAATTTGACTCGCAAAGAGGTGAAGTTCATTTGGGATGATGCTTGTCAGTTAGCTTTCGATGAGGTAAAGGATAAGTTGACTTTGGCGCCAGTTCTTGCTTTACCCAGTCCAGGGGTAGAGTACCTGGTATATACTAACGCTTCTCTATAGGGACTTGGTGGAGTACTTTAGCAGGAGGAGCAGGCTATAGCTTATGCCTCCCGTAAGATTAAGCCTCACGAGAGGAATTACCCCACCCCCGACTTGGAGCTAGCAGCAGTCGTGTTTTCCCTACGAATTTGGAGACACTACTTATTAGGGGAGAAATTTTGCCTGTTCACAGACCACAAGTCACTGCAATACTTATTCACTCAGCGGGAGTTGGACATGCATCATCGCAGGTGACTGGAGTTTGTGAAAAATTACCAGTTCGTGATACAGTACCACCCGGGAAAGGCTAACGTAGTTGCTGATGCATTGAGACGTCGACCAGTAGGTGAGGTGGCAGAAGCGTGAAAGGCGAAGTGGAAAGAGTTGGGACATCATGATGCAGTGGCTCGATCCTTTATATCCGTCATGACAGTCACGCCAGAGATTGTTATGAGGGTGATCCAGGCCCAAGCAGATGATTCATTTTTCCAGGACTAGATTGTACAGCTTCTAATCGAAGGTGCAAATTCCTACTCAGTGAGTTCAGATGGAGGATTACGATTTAATGGGAGGTTAGTGGTCCCGGAGGGTGAAGACTTATGTCATGCAATAACGACAGAGTCACATGGATATCGATTTGCGGTACATCCCGGAGGGGATAAGATATACCAGTATATGAGGCAATAGTACTAGTGGAGTGGGATAAAAAAGGACATTGCGGAGTTTGTGTCCAAGTGTGCCACCTATCACCTAGTAAAGGTGGACCATCAGAGGCCGTCAGGGTTACTTCAGCCGCTAGAGATCCTTACATGGAAATAGGAGAGAATTTCTATGGATTTTATCACTGGGTTTCCTACATCGTAGTGGGATCACGATTCCATATGGGTAGTGGTGGATCGTTTGACCAAGGTATCGTATTTTCTGCCAGTGCAAACATACTACACTACGGGACAGTATGCCAAGTTATTTATTGCTGAGATAGTAAGGTTGCATGGGGTGACCGTGGATATCGTGTCTGACAGAGATAAGATTTTTGTGTCGCGCTTCTGGGAGAGATTTCAGGAGGCTATGGGTACCTAGCTGCGGTTGAGTACGACGTATTACCCATAGATAGATGGATAGAGTGAGCGTACGAATCAGATGCTGGAGGATATGCTACGCATGCGTGTCCTTAATTTTGGAGGGGGTTGGGAGCAGTACTTTTCACTGGTGGAGTTCGCTTATAATAACTCCTATCAGTTTACGATCGACATGGCCCCATTTGAGGCGTTGTACGACAGACCTTTTCGTTCTCCCACTTGTTGGCTAGAGACGGGGGACAACAAGCTACTTGGGTCAGAGGTAATTCAGGAGATGTCAGCTAGGATTGAGTTAATCAGGATTCGCATACGGGTAGCCCAGGACAGGCAGAAAAGCTACGCCGATGCGAAATGGTCCTTCAGGTAGTTTAACGTTGGGGACTAGGTTTTACTGCGAGTATCTCCTATGAAAGGAGTAAGGAGGTTCGGGAAGAAAGGGAAATTGGCTCCGAGGAACGTAGGACAATTTCCCATTGTCGAGACGATCGGACCGGTGGCATACAGACTTGGGTTGCTGGAGCACTTGCACCGTTTCATGATGTGTTCCACATTTCGTCGTTGAGACGATATTCTCGAGATGAGCTGGCCCACACTCACATTGCGATTGAGGAGATTGACTTGCAGCTCGACATTTCTTATAAGGAGAGACCTGTGGCTATCCAAGACTGTAGCGAGAGAAATTTGAGGTCAAAGGTAGTTTCACTTGTACGGGTTCAGTGGGAGCATCATAATATAGAGGAGTCTACTTAGGAGCGAGATGAGGATATGCGCGAGAAATAAACAGACTTATTTTTACGAGGTATGCTTTACTTTTCGAATTTCGGGGCGAAATTTCGTTATTAGGGATGAAGTATGTAATACCCCATATTTTATTGTGTTAAATAATTATGGGATTAATTATTAATATTGGATTAATTAAATTAAAAATGTGAGAAAATTGATTATTAATTAATCCGGATTAAAAATAAATATTAACTAGCGTGCCAAGGGTTAATACTTATTGTTGAGAATTATGGAATATTATTATGTGAAAACGTAATACGGAATTATGAAATTTTATAAATTGTCGAGAGTGAGAAATACGACAGTTGGTACATTAAGTCAGGACGCGCGTGTGAGTCGTGTCAGGACTAATGTAATGGATTAAAAAAATAAATTATTTTTAAATGACTCATACGGTAATTTTGAGCATGCCATTGAGTCCGGAAGAGCCGAGATAGTCAGAAAACTCTACCCGGGTATTTTATTTGGACTCTGGGATGTTTTTAGGCCTAACAGGCACCCCATAGGGATATTTTTGTCCTTTAAATTTTTGAGGAAATATTATGGACGAAAATTAGGAAATTAAATATGGATGTACGTGGGTTAGAGGGGAGTTATCAGTTTTAAACCTACGAGAGGGAGAAGATAAAGGCATAGAGGAAGGAAGAAGAAGCCATAAAGTTCTTGGTGCATAACTCAAGAACACACACCAAAAATCTCACCAAAGCATAAATCGAAAGACGAGGAACACACCTATACCAACATCATCAGGAGATCAGACCTTCGAAATTGAGGCAAGTGTTTAATCCTTACAAAATTGTAGCAACTATCATATTCATGTTAGTATAGATATACAATACCCATTTGTGATTCATAAATTTTGATGAAATTAGAGAACTAAGGACATTAATTAAAATCTGGGATCTAATTAGGATGAATCCCTCATGTAGATAGTATAGAGATCACGAATTGATGATTAATTATAATGGACGAATTTCATTTCGAGTTCTTGTATAGAAATTTGAAGAACTAGGGGTTGTTTGATTAATTTTGGGGATTCTAAGAATTAATTAAGGTCTATGCATGATTAAATGATTATAGGTTATTAGATATCATCCCAACATGTTTAATTATTAGTTGGAAGTGATTGTTGGGAGTTTGGAACAAATATGTAGAGGTTTTAGGTTAGAAAAATGTTGGGAAATGTAGCAGTTAGCAGAGTGGAGATGACGACGTCTCGTTCGAACGAGATACAGGGTCGTTCAAATGACCTGCTAAGTGGTTCGAACGAAACCAGCTCTGGTTCGAACGACAGGTCCCAGAAAACCCAGAAATTCCTATTTTTCCCAAATCGTGTTACACAGTTAGTTGAGTGATGAAAACTGCCATTTACTGATATTAGTATAGTGCATAATTATTTGGGAAGCATTCCTAGGATAATACCATAAGGGTTGGATGGGTGAATTAACCTTGGAAATTTTGAAAGAATGAATAATCGAGTTAATTGCATAATAAGTAGTAATGAGAAGTATACCACGTGTAAAAATATAAGTATGGGTTGGGTGAATACGTGAATTTTAATAGGTCTTAGGGAATGCCAATTATATTATTATTATTATTATTATTATTATTATTATTATTATTATTATTATTATTATTATTATTATTATTATTATTATTATTATTATTATCGTGTGTATAGCATACCTACGCTGCTTGCTATCAGGAGGAGGCTATCGCGCAGTGGACAGTCTTATCCTGGGTGACCTAATTGAGGGATATTTGACTTGTACCCAGAGCGTATGAACTTGGATATATGCTATCTGAGACGTAGGATAGTTTCGACGGCTGAATAAGAGCGTAGGTATGTGGGTGACCCATTTGGGTGGTGAGTATGCTCGCCTCCAATGTTTGTGTTATGAGATTTATGGTTCATGAGAGACGCCGAGCCAATTGTCCTTTACGCAGTGAGCGAAGCATCAGGACACGATAGTAGAGTATGCATTGCGCCAAGTGGTCCCTACCAAGGGGTATATATATATATATATATATATATATATATATATATATACGTGTGAATGTCTAATGTGTGAAATTAGCAAACTTATAAATATTGGTAAGCAAAGTATTTTTAGTGGGTAAATAATTATTATCAGAACAGTGAATGTAATATACGCTTAATTGGAATAAATGACCTAAATAGCGTATTGTATGGGCGATACGGGTTAGTCCTTTGAGACATATTTAAAAGTATATGTCTATGATCTAGTTTGGAACATTATGGATAACTAGGTTAGAATATACGTACGTTAGGCGTGCACAATAGTGGAGAGGTGAGAATCTCACGTGAGAGTTCGAAACTAACATGCACATAATAATTGTTTTAATGCAGTTTTAAATACTTGCTAAAACAAATATTTTTACAAATCGGGCTCTGACCCGTTTCTTGCTATTCTTTTCTCTTTTGCTATGTGTGTGTGTGTGTATATATATATATATATATATATATATATATATTATTTATTTGGTGCCCAACCACAGGGTTACCAGACTTTGACGCGTGGATCATTTAGCGAGCTGTAGCGGTTGTGGGAGTTGTAGACCTTTGCACTTAGACGCTTCTATTATATCTTTCCACTCTATTCATATATTCCATTTAGGGCATGTTTCACCCATTTCTCAGTCATTTATTAGAGATTGTACCCAGTTCATTTTAGTATTTTATTTCTATTACACTTGAGGATATTATGGTTTATTGGTTTGAGACTTTGAACTAGAATGTTTTATCCAGCCCGATTTATTTCAGTATTTGATTCATGTCCAGTATTTATTTTATTCTTGTGGAATGTGAGTAGCGTATATCTTAAAATATGAAAGTTTATTAACGGATTAATTGGGTATAATTAAATGGGAAAATATTTTGGCACTTAACTTAATTATTTATTAGGTGATTAATAATATCAAATGTTTTCGACAGTGATGCTAAGAATGAAATCACTGAACATTATGTTTTAATTTTAATAAAGGACTGATCACCGGGTATTTAATTAGACGGGGTGTCACATGTATATATATACATGTGGTGGTACTTGCTGTGTGAAAGTATGTGGAAAATAAATATAGTTAAAATTTCTGAATAACTGAAGTAAGCAAACGCTTAATGGGATTTTCAAATACTTCCCGGATCGAGATAATATTCGTGAAAATATTTAACATGGTATTGCGTGGAAAATACGGGTGGCTTTACGGGTAGTGATTTGAAGGATTATGTCTACAGTCTAGTTAGATGATAAAATAATTAGCTTGGGTTTAGAGCTACGTTAGGCGTGCACATAAGTTGAGAGGTGAGAATCTCAAGTGAGCGCCCGAAAAACTAACATGCACATACTATTTTCTTTCCTGCCAGTTTTAAATACTTGCTAAACTTTTTAAAATATTTTACACTAGGGCTCTGACCCATCTCTTGCAAATCCATTTTTCTTGCCAAATTATTTTAGGTGCCCAGCCACAGGGACACCAAGCATAGGAGTTCCATTCATATGACGTGTTGTAGCTACTGCGGAAGTTACAGGACCTCGGTAGTAGACGCCTCCATATTTACCATTTCTTCATTTCGAGCTATTTCCTTCTGTTAGGGCATGTTGCCCCTTTCTATTAGACAGTCAGAGATTTATGTATTTATTTATTTACTCATTTAAGTTGTTGGATTATTTATGTTGAATTATTGTATTTGGTACTTAGGCTGGAAGTGTTTACTCCACTCGCATTATTATTTTAGATATTTCCTTTCATATGAGATTAGTGTGGATGGTGAATGTTCAATTACTCGTCAGTTTAGTTTTTATTAATCAAAAGATAAAATTTTGACAGCAGCCCTTTTTAAATATTAGGTGGTTATTATTTAATATGGTTTTCGACAGTGATGCATAATCTGGACCAACTGGATGTTCTGATTTAATTTAATAAATGACTGCTCATCCAGTATTTAATTCGGCGGGGTGTCACAGTTAGGCAGTTCCCCGCCAAAATATAACATCCCTTGCATTTGATGCATAATCTTTGACATTAATGTTTTGGCACTTTAGCATTTAATGCCAGTCAATCGCATTTAATGCTTGAAAGGTTATTCGAATAACCTTGTCTCCATATAAATAGACCAACTAAATAATTTACAGACAACGAGCTGTATCCCGAATTGCTTTTGGATTTTCCTCATACACGAGAGATTCAGCGAGAACATTGATTACTCAAACATTCTCCCCACATCCATTAAACCCACATTATTGAGCATTAACTGAGCTTGGAGTTCTTGACTTGCCTTTATTGGGCTGAGAGTGCTTGCTCTTTCTCCCTCTGACCAAGTTACATGAGGGTCCCATCCTCCATTAATTGTAGTTGCAGTGTATTTATGTTGTAAAGATCTCATTTAATACTAGCTTGGGTGTTGAATGCTATTGTTTCTCTGTCCCTCATTTATCGTCATTATTAAATATTGTCCTGTACATTAATCCCGATCTTGATAAGGGGTTACGCCTCGCTTGATACTAACTGTATTCCAAGAACCCACATCTTACACATACCAAAAAGAAACTTCGTTAGAAGTCGTTCGAACGTCCTGAAAAAGTTGTTCTAACGACTGTAAGAAAATTAGAATATATTTCTTCACAAAATATAAAGTGATTTTAAAAATAGTTTAACAAGATTCTAACACAATAATACATTTTCAAGGCTTAACAAAAATGTATGCATTCATACCTGAGAAATCCTTGGAACATTGATGACGAAATGAGGCACAAAACACGACATATGATGTGATCTTTTCGACTTGTCCGCTACATCTTCAACAAAAATGTCATAGGCGTGAAAGGTCACAAACACAACTTCTATCCTATGACTCAAAAATTTTTGTCCGGCATGAAACCAATGCATACAAATTGACTCAATTGAAAATTTGTCCTTACACACTTTTTTCAGTGCAAAATTAAATTTGTAGTGCTAATAAAACAAACTTATTTCAAAGTGTAATATTAAAAAATTGAGTATGCAACGTAGTTATATTATTTAATGAAAAGGAAAAATGAATGATACAAAACATTAAAAACAACTAACTCCCCCCCCCCCCCCCCCCCCCCCAAAAAAAAATGACAATGCAAATTTAATATTGCACTTTGATGAAGGAGCATCGGTGGTTAGACTCTAATGATCAAAAGTCCGACGACATTTATATTCTAATGTTTGAAAAGACTGTAATATTAATATTGTATTTTTTTTAATAAACACCTCATTTTAAGTTAAAAAAAAAATAGAAACTAGATTTGTATATAAAAAACGACTTATAAAAATGGTATATTTTAAAAAGAATAACTTTTTTTTATTAAGGACAAAAAAAAATTACTATTTTTATAAAAGAAAAGTTAACATAATAAAAGTTTAAACTCAGATAAAATTTGGTATTAAGAACAAAAGAAATACGAGCCATTTTTATAAATGAAATGGTGACTCTCAAAACTATTATAGGAGTTTAAACTTAGATAACATTTTATATTAAGTAAAGAATAAATAAGAACCATTTTTATAAAAAAGAAAAGTTGACTGTCATAAAAACATAATGGATACTATTTTTACTTAAGGGTAAAATTAGTATTTAAAAAAATAAAATCAACTGAAAAAAATAAAAATTATATCTACAAAAATAAAATTGAGTGCCCTCTATCCATAACCAATATTATTCTAATTAGTAAAAGTGTTAATTAAATTGACCCATAAAATATATTTTGACTCACTTCAAATAGGCCCACATAAATTACATTAATTAGGCCTATTTTAGTTCATTTATCCTCCACTGTCGCACAACTAAGGCATACAGCCATAATACTAACTTAAGATGGGCAAAAATAAGGATAAGATTGCAAAAAAGATGAACGATTGATAAAAGTGTTCAAAAGAAAATTACTAAGGCTAGAAACATCCGAGACAGGTACTAATAAGAACAGTTGCGTTGTGAAAACTCTTAGTTTGGTATTGAATGAAGACAATGAAAAAGTTTATGAAGAAAATAACGGATTTTATGAAGACAATGAAGAAAATGACCCTATGATGGAAAAACACACTTGACAAAATTTTAGCTATAAAAATGATTATTGCTATCTATAAAAAAAATCCAAAATAAATTAATACCTTTTTTAGAGGGCGAAATAAAATTTAATCTTCAATCTACAACGCCACTAGAAAGATGGGATGAATTAAATAATTTATCTATTGAAAAAGATATGGTAAAAAAAAACTTATTTATAATGGTTTAATCAATAAATTTACATTTTAAAACGCGAGACGAATGTATTTAATTCTTTTCTTTGTAATTTAAATTGCGAATGGATATTTTTCATATTATTTTGGAACATTAATGTTTAGTCCCTAAGAGTGAAGTATATTTTTTATTTAATCCACTTTACTTTTTTATTTTTTTAAAAAATTCCTTGTCTAATTTTTTGATAATTTTTTTTAAAGTTTAGGGTAAGAGGAAAAAAAGTATTTGCGAGTGTTTTATATGGTGATGGACTTTTTTGAACAAAATAAAAAAATTTGGATTAAATATTAATTAAAAAGTTATCGAGGGACTTTTTGTCTAACAATTCTATTATTTTTACAATTGTCAATTGAATTGTGCTATTTTATGCGAGTGTTTTAGATTTTCTTGAAAATTTTGTGTATTCTCTTTGTTCTTAAAAATATGTAAAAGTATCATCTTTTAAGAGTTCATTTAAAGTCAGGAAAACTCAGAGCTAACCTTTTACGTTCAGAAGACAATTTAAGTACCGAATTTTAATTATTTTTTAGCATTAAAAGTTAAAAATAAATACATTCAATTTAGTTTTAAGAGGCTAAAATTAATATATATATATATCTTTTGATAAAATGTGAGAAAAATAAGAAAAACTTTATTGTAATCGAAGTTTAGACTGAATTTCAGTCGACAAACTCATATATTCATTTTTTATTGATTAATTTTTAGGATCCATACCAATAAAATTCAAAAATCAATCAATAAAAAATGAACACATAACTTTATTGACTGAGATTCACTCAAAACTTCAGTCAGTGTATAAATGCTCGAAAAATAAACGTAGCTGAACTCTAGAAACTAAATCACTTATCACTTTACTGTTTATCGAAAGATGAAATGATTAACGACCAACGCATACCAAGATTACTTTTCTATTCATTCTGAAAGTTCCAAATTGTCCACCTACGTCGGCTTGGCTACAAGAGATGCACACCACGCAGATGGCAGGGTTTTGGCCGGCTCTCCACAATTTCCAACGTGTTGATAGAAGTGTAGAAAGATGGTTCCAGATTGTTCGTTACTTTTGGTTCAACACTTCATTTGTTACTTACCACTCATTAATTAATTAAATAAAGAGCCAAAAACTTTGCTACTCTGTGTAGATTTAGTCATCTGAAATGTTTACAGGGTGTCAAACACACCATATAGTGGGCATTATTGTCATTTCTATTTACTAGTGGCATTACTTGCGATTGAACTCTTTTCATGTATATTGGTAATCTTGTGATTTCGGATGAAATTTACATCACATAAAACGTATGAAAATATGGTATTGAATAGAAAATTTATCCCGTTGATGATGCACTAACTACATGTTTGTGTTTTTTAATTTAAAATTGTAATAACTAAGGCCAAGTTTGATTGTGCAAATTGTTTGATTATGTAAATTGATTCATTGTGAATTTGTGAATTGTAAATGAGTGAATTTAAAATGAGTTAAATTCAATTTTACACGATGTTTGATAATTTAAAATTGATGTTAAGATTTTATGAAAAAAAGATAAAAATAAATCAAGAGAGAGGGGGAGGGAAAGAGAGAGGGAGATGGGACATGCAGTTTATGTGACTCCTATTTCAAATGGATTCATTTCACGTTTTTTGTGAAATGATCCAATTTCAGATTTTGCACATGAGCAAAAATGGAGCAACTAATGAATCATTTTATTAATGAAACCAAACACAATTAATGGATCAATTTGTAAATGAATCAATTTATTAATGCTCCAATTTACAATTTTGGGACAACCAAACGGCGCCTAAGGCTCTGTTTGATTGCGTAAATTGTTTGATTATATAAGTTGACTCATTGTGAATTAGTCAATTGTAAATAAGTGAATTTTAAATAAGTTTAAATCAAATTTTACGCAATGTTTGGTAATTTGAAATTGATGTTAAAGTTGTATGAAAAAATATATAAAAACAAATTAAAAGAGAAAGAGGGGGAGGGAAGGAGGGAAAGAAAGAGAGCAACATGTACTTTATGCGACTCATATTTTAAATGGATACATTTCACGTTTTTTTATGAAATGATCCAATTTCAGATTTTACACATGAGCTAAAATAGGACAATTAATGAATCATTTCATTAATGAAACCAAACACAATTAATAAATTGATTTGTAATGAACCAATTTATAGATGGACCAATTTACAATTTTGGGACAACCAAACGGAGTCTAAAACAATATAGCAATATAGGTATTTTTTTTTCTCTTTACCCTTAAATGTGTATATGATGTCATTATGCTAAAGATGTCAAAAAACTAACTGTTGATGTAAAAAATTAGATTGCTTCTAATTATTTAATCACTGATAAATATAAATGAGACAAAGAATTTTAAAGTGGTTCAGCCTTATAATAATGGCCTACGTCCACTGTTTTCTGTTATTGCCAAGTGTTTTGGAGTTCTCGATATGTAATTCTATCAAGAAAATCCTCTCCCCTTTTGAATGAGGGTGATACAATGTATTTATAGCCCTTAGGCTGTACATGTGAAAGGGTAAACAATTAATGCCCTTTAAGAGTATACGTCTGTATGATAAGCATTCAATGAATAGTTGAACAGTTAATTATCTGGCAATCAATGCTGTGGCCGAGATGCAGCTCGGACCGTCTTATTTGCTCGTCGTTCAGGAGTTCCTCGGAGTGTTGGAGTTCCTCGGAGTACACTTGCTGCTCAGAGTGAGTATGGCTTGGTCGGGGAAATAAACTTCCTTGTTGCTATTGTGCCACGTAGATCGACATGTGTCTTCTTCTTATTCGTCTATATCAGCATACTAATTTTGGTATCAACAGAACCCCCCAATGTTTCATATTTCGAACTTTGAGGAATATGGGACATTCTTTCTCGGTATATGGCAATATTAAATGACCTTCCTGGTTTTTAGGAGCATTTAAATTCGTAGAATCCGCTTTTTTGAATTTTTATAAGCGCTTCGATCTTCGCGCATTTTTTGTCCTTTTAGCCGCCGGTAGCGTAATAGTTTCTTTTTTGTAATCATTTCTTTCGCCGTTTCCCAAGGCAAAATATTTAAGCTTCATAGGCAATCCCATCGTCTTCTACCTTTTCCAATTTCTGCTTTCGAGTTTTTCATAGTTTTTCTCTCTCTTGTGCGTTCATCCTTTTCTTCGTTCGTTGTCAACAGATTTCCTTTTTTCCTGTAAGATCTTCTTCCTTCTTCTTCATTTCTTTTATTCGCCATGGTTTATGTTATTGAATCTCTTGAGAAATTCCGTTCTGATTTTTCTATTCCATTTTGGGTAACTTTGGAGGATCTTTCTGAGCCTTCAAATTATTTTCGTTTGGCTGAGGGACATTGGTTCCCCAGCCTCTTTATTGCTGAATGTGGATTTTCTTTTCCACCAAACCCTTTGTGCTTAGAGTTCTGTCATTATTTTGATGTTGTTCCTGCAAAAATAGCCCCCAACACATGGAGAATAGTTAATAGGGTGTATAGGTTAAATCAAACTCACGGAACCCGTATAGGAATTCCTGAGATTATGTATTGTTATAGATGGGCTGTTCTAGATAATATTTTTTATTTAAAAACTAGATTTTTGAATAGGGCTTTAGTAGTCAACCTCCCTGATGCTAATAGGGATTATTTTGAACATGGGGTAGTTATAAAAAACTGGCAACATGCCCCTTTGATTGGAGATGAAGTATATCAAGGTCCCAGATGCCCTCCATATGGCAATGGGATAGGTTATTTTCATTTTATTTTATTTCTGAAATTATGATTTCATTATGTTTGATAAAATGTGTGACTGATATTTCACTATTTATTTGTTTGTAGTTGACAACAAAAGAAAAACTCCAAAAGAAGCTGACGTTAATATCAAGCATTTGAAACTTATCTGGAGTTTGCATCAGAAAGTTGCAGACGAGCACTTCAGGTCTGTTTCATATTTGTTGCAGTATAGGAGTTATACAACCTCTTTCACTGCTCGCCTTGTAATCAGCACTGGTGAACCAGCGCCAGCTCCTGAGGATTCTTCACCAGACTCTCATATTCCTTTGAGTCAGAAATGGGCAAAAGAAGAGTTCCTTCTATCTTTGAAGAGACTACCTCTGCTGGAGATGGAAAAAGAAACAAAACTGATGTCCAAAAGGGGACAAAGAAGACAAATGTTGCACCCCAAAAAGCTGTCGAGAAGCCCCCAGTGGCTCCTATCAAGAAGGATGCACCTGTGGAAGTGGTCACCATCTCCCCAACCAAAAGCTCTTCTTTGGTTGAAACTATTGAAATACCACCGAGGAGACTGAAGAAATCCTCCTCGGTCAATTTGGCTGAAACCATTCCCCAACTCCAAGTTAGTGGAGCTGGTGTTCCAACTATTATTCCCCCGAGCTTTGCAATGAGCTCGGTAAAGACTTGGACCATTCCTGAAGTTCAAGGAATTGAGGAGAATATGTCTAGGGATGTGCTTACATCCCTGGCTACTCGTCACATTGCTTCAGTAAGTTTCTCATTTTCTGAATTTTCTTTCTTTCCTTCAATACATGTATCTCTGTGCTGACTTAGTATTATCTCGTTGTTGATGTAAATAATTAGATCACTCTAATAATTTAATCACAGATAAATAAATGAGACATAATATTTTAAAGTGGTTCAGCCTTGTATGAATGGCCTACGTCCACTGTTATGTTATTACTGATTATTTGGGAATTCTCGATTACAAGTTCTATCAAGAAATTCCGGTCCCCTTGAATGAGGGTGATACAAGGTATTTATAACCCTTAGGTTGTACATGAAAGGATGTTACATTAAATGATACACATATGAAAGGGTAATTCATTTAATGCTCTTCAAACGTGTGTGTCAAGATGATAAGCATTCAATGAATAGTTAAACTGTTGATTATCTGGCAATTAATACTGCGGTCGAGATGCAGCTCGAACCGCCTTAGTTGCTCGTCGTCCAAGAGTTCCTCGGAGCATTGGAGTTCCTCGGAGGACAAGAGTTCCTCGGAGGGTTGGTGTTCCTCGGAAGATTGGTGTTCCTCGGAGTACACCTGTTGCTCAGAGTGAGTATGTTGGTCGGGGGAATGATCTTCCTCGTTGCTACTGTGCCACGTAGATTGACACGTGTCTTCTTATTATTTGTCCACATCAGCATACTAATTTTGGTATCAACAGAAGCCCCCAATGTTTCATATTTCGAACTTTGAGGAGTATGGAACATTCTTTCTCGGTATATGGCAATATTAAATGACCTTCCTGGGTTTTAGGAGCCTTTTCTTCGTATTTGAATTTCCTTCCAAATTCGCAGAATCCGCCTTTTTGCATTTTTATAAGTGCTTCGATCTTCATGCCCTTTTTGTCCTTTTAGCCGCCGGTAGCGTAATAGTTTCTTTTTTGTAATCATTTATTTTGCCGTTCCCAAGGCAAAGTATTTAAGCTTCAGAGGCAATCCCATCGTCTTCTACCTTTTCAATTTCTGCTTTCGAGTTTTCTATAGCTTTTCTCTCTCCTGTGCGTTCATCCCTTTCTTCGTTTGTTTATCAACAGATCTCCTTTTTCCTGTAAGATTTTCTTCCTTCTCCTTCATTTCTTTTTATTCACCATGGTTTATATTATCGAATCTCTTGAGAAATTCCGTTCTGACTTTTCTATTCCTTCTTGGGTAACTTTGGAAAGTCTTTCTGAGCCTTCAAGTTATTTTGATTTGGCTGAGGGATATTGGTTCCCTAGCCTCTTTATTGCTGAATGTGGATTTTCTTTTCCACCAAACCCTTTGTGTTTAGAGTTCTGTCAGTATTTCGATGTTGTCCCTGTAAAAATAGCCCCCAACACATGGAGAATAGTTAATGGGGTGTATAAGTTAAATCAAACTCATGGAACTCGTATAGGAATTCCTGAGATTATGTACTGTTATAGATGGGCTGTTTTAGACAATGTTTATTATTTAAAAACTAGATTTTTGAATAGGGCTCTAGTAGTCAACCTCCCTGATGCTAACAGGGATTATTTTGAACATGGAGTAGTTATAAAAAATTGGCAACATGTCCCTTTGGTTGGAGACGAAGTATATGAGGGTCCCAAATGCCCTCCATATGGCAATGGGATAGGTTATTTTCATTTTATTTTATTTCTGAATTTATGATTTCATTGTGCTTGACAAAATGTATGACTGATATTTCAATATGTATTAGTTTACAGTTGACAGTAAGAGAAAAACTCCCAAAGAATCAGAAGTTAATATAAAGCATTTGAAACATATCTGGAATTTGCATCGAAGAGTTGCAGACGAGCACATCAGGTCTGCTTCCTATTTGCTGCAGTACAGGAGATACACATCATCCTTTACTGCTCGTCCTGTGGTCAGCATTAGTGATCCTTTGCCAGCTTCTGAGGAATCTTCACCAGAATCTCACATTCCTTTGAGTCAGAAGATGGGTAAGAGAAGAGTTCCTTCTATCTTCGAGGAGACCTCCTCTGCTGGTGATGGAAAGAGAAACAAGGTTGATGTCCCAAAGGGGACAAAGAAAGTGGATGTTGTTCCTTCTGTTGCTGCTCAGAAGGCTGCCGAGAAGCCTCCAATGGCTCCGAGCAAAAGAAGTACTTCTGTGGAAGTGGTCACCATTTCCCCCACCAAAGGTTCTTTGGCTGAAACTGCTGAAGTACCACTGAGGAGATTGAAGAAATCCTCCTCGGTCAGTTTTTCTGAAACCATTCCTCACCTCCAAGCTAGTGGAGCTGGTGTTCCAACCATTATTCCCCCGAGTTCTGCAATGATCTCGGTAAAGACTTGGACTATTCCTGAAGTCCAAGGAATTGAAGAAAACATGTCTAGGGATATGCTAACATCCCTAGCTACTCATCACATTGCTTCAGTAAGTTTCTCTTATCCTGAATTTTTTTTTTCTTTCAGTCAATATATGTATCTCGGCACTGACTTTTCATTACCTTCTTTTTCAGCTGGTGAGTTGCTTTAACACCATAGTGAAGAAAGATGAAGCGCTCAAGGCTTCAAGCTCCTCATCCGGAGTAGAGGATTCTTTCCAAGTTTTAGCCCAATCTCTGAAGGAATCCCGTCAAAAATACGACGAGGATAGTGGTGAATGGGAAAAGAAGTTGACTGCGTCTGAGGCAGAGAAGGTACAGTTGGGCAATAAAGTGAAGGATTTGGAGAGAGAGAATAAAAAATATGCCGAGAAGCTCACAAGCTTTGGGGAGCTTGAGAATAAGTTAAAATCGGCCGAGGAAGAGCTGACCCTTCTGCGAGAAGTAAATCGCCAGAAGGAGGAGGTGGAGGCCATATTGAAAACCACCAAGGATCTTCTATCCGAGAAGCTCTCCTCGGAGAAAATGAAGAGAAAAGCGGCTGTGAAGAAATCCTTTAGAACTGGTTGGGACAAAGGATGGGATAGGGGGTAGCGGCAATGATGACCCAGGTCAAGTATGGAAGTTTGAAATACTTCCGAGATGGTTGGGTTGCTGCCCTGCAGGAACTGAAGGTGAGCGAGGACTCTGAACTATTTCAACAACATCTCCCTGGTCCTCCTCCAGCTATTAAAGATGAAGAAGAGGATGAAGCTGCATCCGAGGAGTCTTCAGTGATAGTGGGTGATCAAGTCCTTGCTCCACAACCTAATCAGACAGCCACCGAGGAGATTTCTTCCTTGCCTGCTCCTCCTGAACAAGTCCCAACTTCTGCCAACCAAATCGTTGTTCCCACCGAGCAACCAAGCTCCTCGTCCCAGCCTCCCGAGAAAGTCTTGGGAGACAAGGAAAAGGTGTGAAGTTGTTCGGTATTCTCTTTTATTTTCCTTTTACTTGTACTTTGTATTCTGAACGATGTACTCTTTTTGATGATGTAATAAAATCACATCTTTTTGTTCTTCTACATTGTTGATGCTCTGTCTTCTTCTTTTATTAACTCTTGCCTTCTCTTCTTTATTAGTTTATGACTAGAATGAAATTGCTGTCTGCCAATGATACAAAATTGATGCAGCAATGCCATGAACATTTTAAAGCTGGCCATACTGACCCGAGTGCATCAGAAATTGTTGATATCCTTGGTCATGATGCTTCAGATCAAGCAGTAGAGGCATATCAATACTTGAAATGTCTTCTTGATCGTGTTGTAGCCAATAACGTGGCTTATTATGACATGATCGAGGAGCTTCAATATACTTTAGAAGATCTTCAGGCTCAGTACAAGGAATCAAATGCCTTGTTACATGAGGGGTATGAAAAGAAGTATCAACAGTTTTCTGTCGAGAAGGGCTACGACAAACTCCTTACTGGGTATGATGTCAGGGAGAGGACCCTAAAGGGAGAAGTTGAAGCTTGTAGACAAATTGCTGAACTGCTGGAGCAAGAGAATAATAATTTGCTGAAAGAGCTAGCACAATATAAATCTGCAGCCTCTTCTTCAACAGCGGTAATCCCAGTGACTGATGAGGGATTTTCCTTCTTAGATGTGGAGAATGCCAAATTAAGGCAAGAGTTGGATATCCTAAGAAGGTCTGGTACTTCTACTTCTACTCGGGGACGAGGAAGAGGTTCTCGTGGGCAAGGAAAAGTTGCCCAGGATGTTGTCGAGGAACGAAGTACTCCATCTGCTCGGGGGCGATCAAGAACTCCTCGTAGTATTGAAGAAGCTCGTACTCCTTCAATATTGGAAACTCAAGCGTACCAATTGAATGCAAAAGATCGGGCTTTGTCTGAAATGTCCAAAAAAATCCAAACTCTGGAGGATCAACTTGCATCGACAAAATCTTCTCTGGATAATAAGGATGCTCTTGCCAGAAACTTTCATAAGAAGCTTGAAAAGTTGACATTTCAATTTAATAAACAGCCCAGGGAGTTCTGGATGGCTGGATACAATGAAGCGTTATTTCACTTAGATGATCGTATCCAGAATGCCAATAACGAGGGTTACAATCAAGGTTGGCTGAATGCCTTGGGCGTGCTGAAGCTCGAACAGGGGCACTACCTGTGGGATTATTATGATCCCGGGGTTCTTGACTTTCCAGTGCCACCGTATAACTTGGACATGGAATGGATCCCAACTCGGGACATTCCTCGGAGCTTAATTGCAAAATACCTTGGCGACTATAATCTTCACTCTCAGATCGAAGTATCTCGTCCTGAGCATCTATTGGATACTCCTTCAGTAATGAATGTCAGAATGCTCCGAGATATTAACTTCATTAATTCTCCTCTTTGCCTGGAAGATCCTCCTGCTGGCGAGGAGCCTGTTTCAAAAGCTAAGGGAAAGAAACCAATTGAGTAGGGATCTCAATTTAATAGTTAGTACACATGTAATTTGTAATTCATTTTGAATTTTAATGATAGACTTTCATTTTCTGTTTGCAAATCTGTATTGCTATTGTCTTATGCTTGTTAAACATTATTGTATGATTCATCGACCAATTTAGTAATAAAAATTACAAGTATTCGTAATGTTGCTCGATCACATAATAATAAAGTAATGAGTATATAAAAAAATGTTTAAAATTTCTCCAACCAACCAAGGTTGTCAAATTGTGAGGTTGCCAAATTGTGCTCGTCGACCAATTATAGTTAGTGAGAGTTTTTATCCCCGACCAGCTATACTTGGTAAATTTTTGTCTTTTTCATAAAATGTGTCCGACCAACCAAGGTCAAAGATTTTTCCTCGTCGACCAACTACAGTTAGTGGATTTTTATCCCCGACCAACAATACTTGGTTCAGTTTGGAATATTTGTTCTTCGAGGAACTTTTATGTAACAAACTTACTTCCCGACCAACATAAGTTGGCATTTGAGATAATATCTTACTTCCTAACCAACCGAGATTGGTCTTTCGTCGATCATCTTTTGTTCTCGCCCTTTTACCAACCGGAGTTGGTTGTAGGTCTGAACTATAATGTCCACTAGCTCTTTTACCAACCTGAATTGGTCACGTTAGTGTACGCCTCCTAACCAAAGGAGTATAGTTTGTTCTCGCCCTTTTACTAACCGGAGTTGATCGTGGGTCTGAACTATCATGCCCACTAGATCTTTTACCAGCCTTAGTTGGTCACACTAGTGTACGCCTCCTAACCAAAGGAGTATAGTTTGTTCTCGCCCTTTTACCAACCGGAGTTGGTCATGGGTCTGAACTATCATGTCCACTAGATCTTTTACCAACTCAACCTTAGTTGGTCACACTAGTGTACGCCTCCTAACCAAAGGAGTATAGTTTATTCTCGCCCTTTCACCAATCGGAGTTGGTCGTGGGTCTGAACTATCATGTCCACTAGATCTTTTACCAACCTTAGTTGGTCACACTAGTGTATGCCTCCTAACCAAAGGAATATAGTTTGTTCTCGCCCTTTTACCAACCGGAGTTGGTCGTGGGTCTGAACTATCATCTTCTTTTTACTGTCGAGCAGCGTTGTTTTACTGCGAGCAGCGTAGTGTTGAACACACTAGTATTCCCAGAAAAACTTTTAATAAAAGGAGAGAAGATTGTGAAATATCATCGTTTTATTCATATTGATGGGACTGCTTTACATTTTACATCACTGATAATATTTGCGTAGGTGTTTAGCATTCCATGCATTCTTAAATTCCTCTTCTTCTAGAGTTGCTATTCGGTAAGTTCCTGGTCGGACAACTGCAGTAACTCGGTAAGGTCCATACCAGTTTGCTTCCAACTTATTGTACTTATGAATGACTTTCTTTAGCACGTAATCTCCTTCTTTTAAGTCGTATTTTTTCACTCTCTTGTTGTAGAACAGGGCTGTTCGCTGTTGATAAGCAGTATTCCTAATGGCTGCCTCTTCTCTAACTTCCTCGAGCATGTCCAAATCTAATCTCCTCATCAAGTCGCTGACTGGGGAATTGAAATTCAGCACTCTGTGTGTTGGAAGACCCAACTCGGCAGGTATTACAGCCTCACTTCCAAATGCCAACATATATGGTGATTCTCCAGTTGCTGCTCAGGGAGTTGTTCGGTAATACCACAACACTGACTGTAGCTCATTAATCCAATTAGCTTTATCCTCACTTAGCCTCTTCTTCAAACCATTTAGTATTGTTCTGTTCGTCACTTCAGTTTGCCCATTGCTTTGAGGATGGCCTGGTGCTGAATGAACCTTCAAAATGTTTGACTGATGACAATAGGCGACAAAGTCCTCGTTATCAAATTGTGTTCCATGGTCTGTGATGAAGGCATGAGGGAGACCATATCGGCAGATTATATTCTTCCAAACGAACTGGTATACCTTCTCATACGTCATATCAATAAGTGGCTCAGCTTCTACCCACTTAGTAAAATAATCCACTGCCACGACGAGGTACTTGAATCTTCCTCGAGTCATTGGTAGTGGTCCAACCAGATCAATTCCCCACATGGAAAATGGCCAAGGGGAAGTTATGGGTGTCAACAATGCTTGTGGAGTACGTCGGATGGAAGAAAAACGTTGGCATTTATCACATTTCTTAGCATAGGCTATACAATTAACCCTCATCGTTGGCCAGTAGTATCCGTGCGTCATTACCCTTTGCAAAAGTGTTCGACCTGCTACATGGGCTCCACAGGACCCTTCATGGATTTCTTCAATCAATTCCTTCACCTCGGAGGGATGTACACATCTCTGCAAACCCACCATAATTCCTCGTCTATACAAAACACCATTAGTTAGTACATACCGAGCAGCTTTAAACTTTAATTTCTTTGCAGCGAGCTTATCCTCTGGCAATTCTCCTTCCTCGACATATGCCCTGATGGGATCCATCCAAGATGGTCCTAAATCAAGGGAAATAACATTCATCGTCAGGCCTTCATCTATGCTTCGACTTTCTAACACCTCAATTGGTATCGTTCTTCGTAACTCGGTACGAGTAGCTGATGCTAGTTGGGCCAGTGCGTCTGCTCGTGCATTCTCCATTCTTGGTATTCTGATCAATTGAATGGCATCAAATTCTGCCAATAACTCCATCACCTTTGCATGATACTTGACCATTAATTCTCCTTTAACTGCATGTTCCCATCATCTGATTCACAATTAATTGAGAATCACTGAATACCATCACTTGTTGTGCTTCCATAATCTTTGCTAAATTAAGACCTGCTATCATGGCCTCATACTCAGCCTCATTATTGGAAGCTTTGAATTGGAATCGCAGGGCGTATTCCATGTCAAACTCGTCTGGGGTATTTAAAACAATCCCTGCTCCACAACCTGTTGTGCAAGATGACCCATCTACATATAATCTCCATGTAGGTAACTCATCTTCAAATTTCTTATCTGACAGAGTTCCTCGGTGAAGTATTTGTTGTTTCCCTTTATCCTCCCCTGGTATTTCTCGCTCCTCGTCGACCATCTCTTCTCGCCCTTTTACCAACCGGAGTTGGTCTGAGCTCAAATTTAATGATCCTTCAATATCCACAAGCCCTTTTACCAACCGGATTTGGTCTGAGCTTGTGCTTGTTGATCCTGTAACATCCACAGGTTGATCAACAAGAAACTTTTGTTCCTCGGGGGTATCAGGATAAGTAAACTCTGCTATAAAATCTGCTACAGCTTGCCCTTTTAATGAAGATCTGGGTTCATACACTATATCATATTCACCGAGCTCTATTGCCCAGTACATCCGTCTTCCTAATTTTTCTAGCTTATGAAGGTCTTGTCTTAATGGCATGTCGGTATACACGACGATGGTATGGGCCTGGAAATATGGCCTCATTCTTCTACTTGCCTCAATTAATGCCAATGCTAGTTTTTCCAGCTTTGGGTACCTGATCTCTGCACCTCGGATAGCCTTACTTGTGTAATAAATTGGCTTCTGGACTCTATTCTCCATTATGATCAATGCCGAGCTGACTGCATTCTCTGATACTTCCAGGTACAAGTACAACTTTTCTCCCATTACTGGCCTGGACAACAGTGGAGGTGCTCCCAAATATTTTTTCAAGTCTTGAAAGGCTTTTTCACATTCATCATTCCACTCGAAAGTTTTTCGAAGTGTTTTGAAGAATGGGAGGCATCTATCAGTTTCTCGGGATACAAATCTGTTGAGCGCTGCAACTCGTCCTGTAAGACTCTGCACCTCTTTCTTCGTCGTTGGAGATCGCAACCCTAAAAGAGCTTTGATCTTTTCTGGATTCGCCTCAATGCCTCGCTGGTTGACGATGTACCCGAGGAACATTCCTTCTCGTACTTCAAATGTGCACTTCGTCGGATTGAGCTTCATTTGGTATTTATCCAGTTGATCAAAGGTCTGTCCTAAGTCAACTAGATGATCAGCAGCTTTCTTGCTCTTTGTTATCATATCATCGACATAGACTTCCATATTGCAACTGATTTGTTCGGAAAAAACCTTGTTCATCAGCCACTGGTATTTCGCTCCTGCATTTTTCAAACCAAAAGGCATAACATTATAACAATAAGTTCCACTAGGGGTAATAAAAGAAGTATTTTCCCTGTCTTCAGGTTTCATTTTGATCTAGTTGTATCTAGAGTAAGCATCCATGAAGCTGAGCAGCTCGTGTCCCGAGGTAGCATCCACTAGTTGATCAATTCTGGGCAATGGAAAGTGATCCTTTGGGCATGCCTTGTTGAGATCGGTGAAGTCAACACACATTCTCCATTTATTGTTTTTCTTCTTTACCATCACCACATTTGCTAACCAGTCTGGATATTTCACATCTTCAATGAATTGGGCTTTCTGGAGCTTCTCTACCTCCTCTTGTATAGCTTGATTCTTCTCGGGACTAAGTACTCTTCTTCTCTTCTTTACAGGCTTAATCTCCTTATTCACATTGAGCTCATGACATAAGAAGTTTGGATCTATTCCTGGCATGTCTTCATGACTCCATGCAAAAGTTTTCTTTCTGTTTCTCAAGAAAGTTATCAACTCCTGTTTTATTGAAGCATCCAACGACGAACTTATCTGAGTTGTTCGTTCGGGATGTGAATCGTTCAGAATAACATTTTCTGTAGATTCCACCACCTGTCCTTTTACAAGTTTGGATTCATCTCTGGGATCCAGTGTTTCAATTTCTGTACCTTCATCCACCTGGTAGGTAGTAGTCTTTTCCTTGAATCTTCAAACTCCTCTTGCTCGGTAGATGAATAATAGCATTCCCGAGCTACTTTTTGATCACCTTTCACAACTCCTACTCCTAAATTTGTTGGGAATTTTAAGCACTGATGTACTGTAGATGGAACTGCTTCGAACTTCTTCAAACCAACTCTTCCCATGATGATATTGTAAGCTGATTGCACATTCTTATCCATCACAAAGAAGCGTATCCTTTATGTTCGACAAGCAGGCCAAGTTCCAATGAATATATCTAACTTGATCATCCCAAGTGGAAAAACCTTCTCGCCAGCAAAACCCAGGAGAGGTCTGTGATAAGGCTCCAATTGAGATAATTTTAAATTTAAACTGTCAAAGCATGAGTAGAACATGATGTCTGCCGAACTACCATTATCTACCAAAACCCTTGAAATCACTACTTCTTTCATCCTCATTTTGATCACCAAAGGGTTGTCGTGAGGGTAAAGAGCACCTGCAAGGTCATTTTTTGAAAAACCAATGACTAGCTTCTCTTTGTTTATCTTCCTCGGGCGATCCTCCTCAGCCAAATTTATCCGTTGAATGTATGAGCAAGCCTAAGCCTCACCGAGGTAAGCTTTTCTTTATGCAGTAAGATCTCCTCCTGCTGCATCTCCACCTGTAATAACATTACAATCAAATGTTCCAAAACATATTGAAAATACCTCGCGTTCTGGTTGCCTTGGTCTTTTGGGAAGATCGGGGTCATCCTCTGTATCATCTTCATGATTTCTTTTCCTGTTTTCTTCTGCCCGATGAGGAGATCTGGATATCTCTTTTGCTCGCTCTTCATTTCCTCTTTCATTTCTACGATCAACATACTTTGACAACTTTCCTCGTCTAATGAGCGTTTCAATCTCGTTCTGGAGGGCTATGCAATTTTTAGTCATATGACCATGATCCTTATGAAACTCGCAATATTTATCTCTATTTCTTTTGTTAGGGTCCGACCTCAGTTTCTTTGGCCACCTTACTTCTTCGTTATTCTTGATTTCTTCCAAGACATGATTAATACCCATTTTCAAAGGAGTATAATTATCGAATTTCTTCAGGACTTCCCATGACGACTTATTATTCTTGGAATGCTTGTTACCGCCATTACCCTTATGCTCTTTCTTCTTAGATTTGTCGACTTCCACCTTGGTTTCTTTATCCATATTCTTCTTCGCAGCCATAGCCTCCTTGGCATTCATGATTTTGGCCGCTTTTGCCATCAACTCTGACATAGTTGTAGGTGGATCTTTGGCCAAAGTATAATACAATTTGTTAGGCAACAACCCACTCATCAAGGCGGTGATTGCTGTCTTTTCTTCATAATATATGACTTCCAGCTTCTCGTTATTGAAACGAGTTATGTAATCTCTAGTACTCTCACCAGATTTTTGTCTAACACTTAACAAGTGTGCTACCCGTTTTACTGGCTTTGCTCCAAAACAGAAATTGCCGATGAACAACTCGGCCAATTGAAAGAAAGTTGAAATCTTACCCCGAGGAAGATTATTGTACCATATCTGGGAAGATCCAGTAAGAGTTCCTCAGAATGCTCTGCATCTCATCTCGTCGGGGACAGCATAGATGTCGGCAACAGCTTGATATTGCTCTATGTGAAGAACAGGATCTGTTTTTCCATCATATTTGGGGGTCACCACAGGTGCTTTAAATTTCGACGGTGTAGGAAAATCCACAATGGCCTGTACCAAAGTGTCCCTTGAACAAAAGTTCGTTGTAGGGGATTCTTCGCCTTAGCCATTTCTCCCAATCTATCCTCCAACCGCTGAACGGAACCTTTCCACGCATCATTTCCTTCCTCGAGATTATTAGTTCGAGCAATTTATTTTTCTGACGTGGCCTCCTGAGATCTATCTTGACGAGCAACCGGTCGTGATTGTGCTGATCCCTCTCTTAGATGTGATGGTTGTCGAAAACTCCTCGACATGGTCTTAGGTGGACTCCTATTCCTCCTAGGGCCTAATCGACAGAAATGAGATACCCTGCTCAATCTTTCCAAGGCACTGGGTCTCTCTGGAGAGAGAGTGATACGTTGCTCAGTATCTATAGCCCGTATTGACGAAGTTCGCCCAGGTTGATAAGAGAAATCATCAGATTCCTCATTACGATATGACTCAGTACGCCTGGATCGTGAAGAAAGTAAATTAGTTTGTCTCTGACCACTTCTCTATCCTGAATGTGCAGGTACTCAGCCATGAAGGGTTTATATGAGTTGCCGCATTGTTTCTTGCATGGCGATTTATCCTTGAGCCAGATTCGTCATAATTCCAGCCAGATCTGGAGCAGTTGATGGTGCAGAGGGATTTGGAGGATTCCCAACGTTCCCAACGTTTCGATTGCTGGATTCCGGATTATCTGCCATTAATGATGAATGATTTTTGGTGAAAAACGATAACAACAGTCGTTTCCCACAGACGGCGCCAATCTGTTGATGTAAAAAATTAGATAGCTTTTAATTATTTAATCACAGATAAATATAAATGAGACAAAGAATTTTAAAGTGGTTCAGCCTTATAAGAATGGCCTACGTCCACTGTTTTCTGTTATTGCCAAGTGTTTTGGAGTTCTCGATATGTAATTCTATCAAGAAAATCCTCTCCCCTTTTGAATGAGGGTGATACAATGTATTTATAGTCCTTAGGCTGTACATGTGAAAGGGTAAACAATTAATGCCCTTTAAGAGTATACGTCTGTATGATAAGCATTCAATGAATAGTTGAACAGTTGATTATCTGGCAATCAATGCTGTGGCCGAGATGCAGCTCGGACCGCCTTATTTGCTCGTCGTTCAGGAGTTCCTCGGAGTACACTTGCTGCTCGGAGTGAGTATGACTTGGTCGGGGAAATAAACTTCCTCGTTGCTATTGTGCCACGTAGATCGACACGTGTCTTCTTCTTATTCGTCTATATCAACATACTAATTTTGGTATCAACACTAACCATAATTTAAAGTGAAGTATTTATGGCCCTTTTAATTATATATTCAAAAAAATCAATCTAAAACTATTTTTAAATTCGGTTTTATGTGATTAGATATGTTTAATGAAGTATGTTGTAGAGTTTTACTATACCCCCCCCCCCCCCCCCCATATATATATATATATAATAAAATTATGTACAATCATGAATTGCTAATATTATTTTATACATATGTACTAATGTATATTTCATGTTATTGCATATATGTATAAAACTATATATAAGTATCATGTATGTATTGATAATATAATTTGATTTATAAATCTTAATATATTATATAATTTCATTTATAGATATTAATATATTATATAATTTAATAATATATACATATATATATAATTATGTGTACATGTACATATATAATTTTTATTTAATATAATTATACACATATTAATGTAATATATATATATATATATATATATCTATGCAGGTATAAATGTATAAAATTATAGAGAACGAACCATATTGACTTTAAAAATAGAAAACAACCTTTTGTTGTTGTCTGAAAATAGGATTATAACACAGCTATTATAATTCAGTATTGAAAAACAAGAGTGTCAAATTCAAATTCTTGACATAATTGTATTAAACACAGAAAAGACTATTATAATTTATAACCAAGCATACCCTTAATTATTATATTTTTGTATTTTAAGTTTAGTTTGAAATAAGAATTATATGAAGTTTTAAATATGTTCGGATATTTTAGTTACGTACTATTTGTGAGGGTATATTAATAGTCATCCTTAATATATATATTATTTATCTATTAGTTTCATATTTATCTTTAGGGTTTTTAGTCTTTAAATATGGATGCAACTTTCTTTATATTCAGAGTAGAATAATGATTTATTTAAAGCACTTGTGAAGTGTTGATCAATAAGTCTAAATCATGTGCTTAGACGGGTTATTGTGTAATGATACTAATTAACCTACTAAAGACACACAATTCCAAAAAAAAAATGTTACCAATTTAAAAAAAAATCATATACCAATTAAAAAAATAGTATTAACGAAATAAAATCCATTATTGCCTTACTTTGTGGCTCTACTACATGATTGCACATATTAATAACAATTACCTTTTGTAAGAAACCAAAATTTAGAATTCTATTATTATTGCTAACATCAAGAGGCATGTAATGTAATATCCTCAATTTATTCAACTCATCATTTTTTGGAATATTATTTACAACCCACCATAAAGGAAAATTGGATCGAACTATAAGACAACAACCAAAAAATAATTGATTTTCTACAAATATTTATTTTATTTTCGAGGGAAGAGACCTAACCAATTAGGAAAAAGCGTATATTCATAGAATGTGCTTCTATAATAAGGGTTGAGATTTTTCTAGAACACTAAAATTGAAGGGCTGAGATTGAATTAGAAAATATGGGTTTGGATGAAATAGATTGAAACGAAAAGGCTAAAATTTGGGAATTCTCCAACACTCCATCACCCATGCGTTTCTCAATTAAATCCACTTCCAACTGTAATACCCCGTATTTTTATGACTTTTAAATTTAGGGATTTATTAAATTTAATTGAGATAAATTAATTTAATTTTAATCCTAAAAGTTATTTTAAATATTTACTAGCGTGACGAGAGTTAGAAATTATTGAAAGTTTGTTGATTCGTTAGATATTACTTATTGAGTAAAGTAATATCTAGAATTGATTTTTGTTAAAAATTGTCACAAGTGAATAAAATGGCAATTATGGAAATTTAAGTCGGGACGCGCCTGTGTCGTGTCAGGACTAAATTATTATTATATAAAATGAATAAATTATAAATTTCCCGTATGATCATTTTGAGCACGCCAATGTGTTCGAAAGGGTCGAGATAGTTAGAAAAGTGTACCCGGGGGTTTAGTTTGGGTCTCGGGATGTTTTTAGGCCTATTTGACATCCCGGGAGGGTATTATAGACATTTTATGTTTTTGGGCATGGAAACCCACGATTTTTCTAAGGTTATATCAGATGGTAGGAGTCATATTCTAGGGTTAGAATAACGATAAACCAAAGACGGCCATTGGAGAGGAAGAGGAGAAGCTTTCCAAGGGGTTCTAGGCCAAGAACTCCACCGTTTGCACCGTCGTCGCCGCCAAACTTTGGATCGCGCAACGAGGATCACAACCACACCAATCTTTCCACAAATTTGAGTCAAATAATTCCAGGCAAGTATCTATCTTGCTTTATTTCAGTTAATGCTTCAATGATATTAGTCTAGGGTTGATTAGGATTAATTTTTTGTGAAAGAAAAACCTATTTTGGAGACTCGAATTTGCATGGTGTATGGGTAAAAGATGTATTCTGGAAATAAAATTCACATGTAGAGGTTGAACCAAGAATTTGCATTAAGTTAGGACTATAAAATCTGGGAAAGGAATGGGAAGAAACTAAACAAAGAAAATATTAGGGTTTTTGATATTTTTATGGATTGTAGCCTTTTAATTCGTTATACTTGATGAAAATTCGCATGTCTTACGTAGAATATCAATTATTTGGGGATATAACACTTGTAGTATAAATTGTTGGGAGTTTGGAAGTCAAATATGTTGGTTTGGATGATTTTGGAAGAAGATTCCCGTAACTGGTATTTCTGCAGTTTCGCTATAACTGCTTGATCGATCAATCGACCTAAGAGCATCGATAGATCGATGGATCGATTGATCGCCCCCCTGCCATAGATCGATCGACCCCTCCTGGAAGACTCATACTCCCTTCTTTTAAATGGTTAATTTCAATTTAAATGAGTAGTAATCTTTGGACATTCTTATTAAAATATTTTGGGAGATCAAGAGGACCAGTAGGACTTGATAAAAATGGAGCATCTCATGTAAGACTAAATTAGGGTTAACAGGGAGTGAATTACACTTAAGAAATAGTGGGAATATGTGTTTAAAGAGTGAGACTCGTAAGAAAGTTACGTCGTAAAATAAAAGAGAACCTACTGAAATTACACTTGGGGAGATAGGATTTCACGAGTGTTACGTAGCAAGTTGGAATAATCCCATAAATAAGAATAAAAGAGACGAACCATTATACGGATACTCTAGTAATGTGCAATAAAAATAAATATCATAAATATGGGTCGTGGGAGTACCTAAATTTGAAATGGGAATGGTAGTATACATATACGACTGTGTTTATGCATATACTATATACGTGTAAAAATCATGCCCGCGTTACTTGCTATCACTGAGGTTACCGCGCTGGGACAGTCTTATCTCGATGGGACCTTTATGGGGGATATTGACTTGTACCCTAGAACATAGGAATCCTTGGTACAGGCTATCGGATCGCTAGTCAGACGGTCCTAAGAGACGTGAGGGTATGTGCTGACCTCTTAGTGACTTGGAACTATGCTTCGCCTCAATTTGTATGTGTTTTGTGTTAATACAGTTTGAGAGTGATTCCGAACTAGTATTTCCCTTAGTACGAGTGATACGGAGACTTGATAGCAGAGTATGCCCGCACCATAAATTTTATGTGGGGTGCCGATAGTATATATATATTATATGAGTGATTAATATATATATATATATAAACTTGAAATTTGGGAACTATCTACTGTGACTAAAGGTAGTTAAGTAATGAATAATTATTTCAACTTGGATATAAGTGTTTGAAATGTTTGAGACCATACTGAGAAACTTTATAATCAAATGAGGTTTATGTGAGAACTTTGCTTTTAAAATTAATTTTCTTAACAATTAGAAATTGTCGGCATGAAACCTTGGGAGTAACTTAAGATAAGCTAAACTGTTGGGATAAATAGTGCGGTAGGTGTACACATTAGAAGAGAGGTGAGAATTATTCAAGAGAGTACCGCATACTAATATGATTGTTGCATTAGCAGGTAAGCATTTTAAATACTTGCTAACTAAATTTTAAACTGTTTTTACAATCGGGCTCTGACCCGTTTTCTATTTTCTCTTCTCTCTTGTATATATATATATATATATATATATATATATATATATATTACAGGTGCCCAGCCACAAGGGCGTCTTGGATAGGATCCTTTGGAAGGAACGTGCTGCAGCCTAGGTGGGAGTTGCAGGCCTCTTGATTAGACGACCTCATTATTGATTCCATTTCTAGTTTTATTTTATCTAGTTGGGCATGTGTCTCCCTTTTTCCATTATTCAGTTGGTTTTATCAGAGATTGTGATTCGTGTATTTTCAGTATTTATACTTTGGGATTTTTACTGTCAGGATGTTTTCCTTTGAAGTTTTAAAGTTAGAATTAATTAGTTGGATGCATAAATTGCTTGGATTATATGTTCCAGTATAGTTGTTGTGTGATTCTTAAACTATGGATTACGAAAGGTTTTAAATGTTGGTTTTAAATTAAAATTTGGAATTTATGTCTTAAAAATGGTTTTTGCACTTAGCTTAATTATTTAGGGTGTTTAAATTGTAAAGTTATTTTTACGATAGTGATGCTAAGAATGAACCAGCCGTTCACCTTGGTTATAATTTAATAAAGGACTGATCATCCGGAATTTAATTAGGCGGGGTTCATTAGGATCACCATACGTCATGTCAGTCTCTCAGCAAACTCAACAACCCAACTCTCGCGTAATCAAAATTGGTGCTTATCCATCACACAAAAACAACACCCTCAAACACCTTCCCCCGAAAATGTGGCAGTGAGGCTATGCGATCTGGTATGATATTTTTTCTACTATGACGGAGCTCAAATGGGTTGGAAAATTTTTCACCCGAGATTTATGGAATCTTGAATTTACCTCACCCCAAGTTTAACTTAAACACTATGAGTACATCGCCTCAACCCACAGGGAACTCCAATGTCCAACCTCACAAATAACAAAAAAAAAATGTTCCTTGCAGTCCCTGGTGCATTCACCCCAACGTTTACCAACAAATACCTCTCTTTATCTCCCCCTCTCTAATTGTATCGCAATGGCCGACACACCCCAACCATATATTTTTCCCAACTCGATCAACACAACACTATAATAGCTCATTTAATTAAATATTGAATCGACAAAGAACCAACCATCTTGAAGCCATTGTCATCGCTAACAAATGACCGAAAAATAATCATGTAAAGAAGAATGAAAATATGCAGGGTTATGTTTTTAGTGCTAACAAATATTGTGATTTTTAAAAGATGTGGGTTTTGAAACAATTGAATAATAACAGTAACAAAGTATACATTTAAGGTTATTATTCAATCATCAACGAGGAAAGATGAAATTTGATTCAACGTACACAGACATGCCCCAACATTTATAAGATGATTAGAGAGAGGTGTAGTTAAGATCTAAGTTGAGCGTCCCTTTTATATATGGGTAAGGAGGGCAAGAGAAGGATTCAATTCAATAAAAACATTAAATCCAACATTGATTGTTAGAGGAAATGAAGAGAGATGGATGAAGGTAAGGGAAGGGGCGAAAATGGCTATTCTTCTGTTTCGTGTAGAGATTCAAAAAAAGGTATTTAAATATTTGTTATTAAGAAAGAGGAGGTAGGGGTGGAGTGGGGTGGTGATTCTTTTATCAAGTGGGGATATAACCCTCCATTGAGGTAACTTATATTTAAGCCTCTTTTTAAATGAATATATGATATGGTGGATCTACGTGTGAATATTTTTTTATTTTTGTTTGGAAAATGTAAACCTATGAACTTGACAATGCATGAATATCTAAGCTACAATTTACGTATAGTGTCTCTGCCATTTTAATTTAACAACCTTTTATTTTCTAATCCAATTGAGAGTAGCTCTTATACTCTTACAATTAAACATTTAGTCCTTAACATCACTTTGGGAAAATTCATAAATTTTTTATTCCTGAACTTTTAAGGGGTAATATTAGTGGTGTAGTAAAAAAAAAATGAAAGGTTTGACTTCAAACATCATGTAGGCAGCATTATATGATTTCAGTCACATATTTGTTTTTCTTAAAACTCTAGTCACCATTTAGAATTTTAACGATGTAAAAAGGATGAAAAAAAATGTCCTTAAATATTAAAATGGTGGCTAAAGTTTAAACCAAAATAATACGATTGACAAAATCAAATAATAATAACTAAATGGTGGTTAAAGTTAAAAGACCAAAAAGTGGGCCATGGTTTATTTATGATTGTCATCTTTAAGGTAGGCGTGCATTGCATATAGTATACATTAATTTCACCTTTTTAATAGCATCAAACCTCCAATAATAAATAGATGCGGAAATATTAGATAATAACAATCTCTTGAATTTCATTCAAATAAACCATTAGGATTATCCTAGTGGCCAGAGCTCTCATACTTATGTAGGAGATTGATGGTTCGATTCCTCCTCCTCTTCCCACTCCCCCCCCCCCCCCCAACAAAAATAAACTATTTAGCAAAAGAAAATAATTTAATTACAATAATATTGTAGCCTAAAATAAGTAGACCATGTGGACCAATAAAGGAATGACACCTGTTATCATAATTAGTTGACACTCAAACAACGCATGAATATGTTCGGCTCAGTTATCTATGTAATACCCCGTATTTTTGTGATATTTATTTATGGGATTAATTGAATTAAATGCGTATTAATTGGAAATTAATCCGGATTAAAATACTAGCAAGATGCGAGTTGGCATTTGATTATAATGTGCATATATGATTATATATGAATACTGAATTATGAAATTTGTCGTGAGATTGAAATACGGCAATTTAGAAATTTTGTTGAGACGCGTGTGACAGTCGCGTCCGGAATATATTTATTTTAATTAAAAAGTGTATTTTATTTCTATTAACCGTATGGTCGTTTTGAGTGCGCCAACGCGTCCGGAAGGGTCGAAATAGTCAGAAAACACTAGCCGGGGGTTTGGTTTGGGTCCCGGGGCATTTTTAGGCCACACCGGCAACGTATAAGGGTAGTTTGGTAATTTTGGATTTTTGGGAATTAAAACCCACGAAAATTGGGAATTAATATCTGATTTGGACTTTACCCACTAAACCCACTAATAACCAAATAGGCTACGGGGGTTATTAGAAATTGTTCCAAAAGAATTCCTAAGGCAAACCCTAGCCACCATTGTCACTTTGGAGAAGAAAGCTTGTAGAGAAAGAAGAGAGGAGAATTCTGCAGAGAGAGAGAACCATTCATCAAATCGACATCAAAATCAGAGATTTACATAAGGCAAGTGGTTTAATTTCGTTTATTACAAAGAATGTTTCTTCCATGCGTAGGAAATTGACAGAATTTCATTATTCTTGGAGAATGATAAAAACCCATTGAATTGGATGTAGAGATTTATAATTTTATGAGGAGATTGCATGTAGAACAATGTTAGGATGGTTAGCCAGTGAAAAAAATACATCTTTTATACCATAAAAATGGATTTATTTATGCCTATGGATGAATTAAATTTCTAGGGTTCATGTTCTTGTGATTGGGGAAGAAGATGTGGAGATTTAATATTTGGATGAGATTTAGGATGAATTAATCCCACAAAAATCCGTTAATATATTACCTAAGTATATTTAGGATTGATTAGAACCCGTGTACAATTTTTGGTTTGATGTTTAGAGGAGATTAGAGGTGTAGAAAAGTTGGAAAAACGAGTTAAGGAAAATCTGGGCTCGAATCTGGCCACTCGTTAGAAGACCTGCCCAGGTCGTTCGAACGACCTTCTAACGAGTTGAAAGTTTGAATTCTAATGAGAGGGATGTTCATTCGATGACTTTCATTCGAACGAGATCTCGTTAGAAGGCCCACTTCATTCGAACGAACTCTCGTTCGAACGAGACTTCTAACGAGTTGACAGTTTAGGCTTTTTAGCCTGTTTTGATTTCGCGTGTCCCGTAACCTTATTTAATGGTAGAGGTAACCTTCCCTTGATGATAAATTGATATAGTAGGGACATTTGAGATATATAGAGAAGTAAAACCTAGAAGTGTGATCCGAACCAAATGGAAATTATGGATTAGGACGTGAGTATCTATTACAACGTGAGAACAATTAATGGCTTGTATAATTGTATCAATCGGGAATATGTAAATTGTGTAACATTATTCGTAGGTACGATAATGAGAAGTGTACTACAAATAAATTATGGTGATTACTAAGATGTGTGCATACTTAGTATATGTATTGAATTTATGTGTATGACATACCTACCATACTTGCTATCACGGGAGGTTTACGTTCGCTCAGGGCCCTCTAATCCTTGTGTTGCCCGGATTTAGACTGGTACCTCGATGAACATAGGTCAGAGAAGGACTTATTGGGATGTTAATAAGTCTGCTGATCGTGGGAGCGCAGGTATGTGCGTGACCTATGTGATGTGACTGTGTTCGCCTCCATTGTTTGTGATTGTTGTTATCTGAGAACGATTCCTGAGAGATTCGGAATGCGTGATCCTTATGTACGTGATGTACCGGGATGGATAGCAGAGTATGTGTGCACCGTATCTTGGTCTCGGGGTGCTTGTATTGTATATTTATGACGCGAATAATATACACTTAATTAATGGGAACTTCCATGTTGATATTGTGAATATTATTATGGTAATGTTTTGAGAAAATATAACGGGTTAACCGATAGTGAATTGTATTACTAATTGAGAATCTGAGTTTAAGTAGAGCCCTCTATTTAATTGATAACGTTAGAATGTAATATGGGAATCGAGTAGTAAGGGGTAGAACTTATTACGGTTTGGTTAGATATGTATGTTATTTAGATGGGTACGGTACGTTAGGAGTGCACATGTAGTCGAGAGGTGAGAATTTCATGTGAGTGTACATCCTAACATGTATTTTGCATTTAATGTTTTAATGTTATTAAAACACTTGCTGTTTTTAAAATGATTTCCACTTTCGGGCTCTGACCCATTTGCTTTCAAATCTATTTTTTTTAAAAACCATTTTAGGTGCCCAGCCACAAGGACACCATGCTTAGGATCCTCATTCAGGGACGAGCTGTAGTTGTTTGTGGAAGTTACAGGACTTTGCTTGTAGACGCTTCATCTATCTTGCCTCTATATTCAGCATTTATCAGTTGTAGGGCATGTCGCCCATTTCTTTTAGAGACATTTCATTTATTTCAGTTACTCAGACTTCTGGCATGTAATTAATTCAGGATTCAGACTTGTCTTATTATTTTCAGTTGTGGGATTGATGTGAGGAGTTTTCCTCCGGACTTATTACTATTGGTTGGTTATTTCATTACTTCGTTATGGTGAATGGATTATGTTGTTCTTCCATTATTCTTTTATTGCATGTTAATCAGACTTAATTAAAATTTGGCAACTTACTTTTTAAATACTAGGTGGTTAGTAATCATTTAAATGTTTTCGATAGTGATGCTGTTAACTGAAACAACTTGTTTTGTATTGATTTAATAAAGGAGTAGCTACCCGGTATTTAATTAGTCGGGGTGTCACAGGTGGTATTAGAGCATCAGGTTCTAGTGTCCTTTAGGATCTGTACAGCTTATTATGTTTTCCGCTGAGCTTTCTTTGATGTAGAGCCCTATATTTTAGGACTGTTGTAATCTTTTGTATATGCTACATTCTTCAGCTATTTTGAGTTTATTACTGCGAACTTATAGACTTTATTCTTGTTTCAGAATGCCTCCACGACGTGCACAACGGGTTCCCAGGGATGCTACGCCAGAACCACAGCCCGCACCAGTTCAGGGCACGATGAATGCCGCCGAGGTTGCAGCCATTGTGGCCCAGGCGGTAAATGCCGCACTAGCCGTAGTTCAGCAGGCACCACCTCAGGCGCCGATAGCCGCGCTAGTTCAGGCACATGCATTCCCGTCTGCTTGGGAACGTTTTCGAGATGCTTTCCAGAAAGCACACCCTCCGGAGTTCGCAGGTAGCTCCGATGTTGTGGTTTTTAGTCAGTGGAGGAAAGACATTCAGCGGCACTTGAGGATGTATGAGTGCACCGATGTCCAGAAGTAGATACTAGCTACCTTTAAGCTAGTGGGGTCTGCACTGCAGTGGTGGGAGTCTATTACCACCGTGGAGGAGAGAGATACTCTCACTATCCAGGAGTTTTGGGTGCGGTTCGACCGCAAGTACTTTCCGTCAACTGTTCACACGAAAATGAGGCGGAGGTTGATGAGCCTTCGACAGGAGGGTAAGACTGTGGCCGAATATGAGGTCAAATTCACTGATCTTCTGAACATTGTTCCGGATGAGATACCGACAGAGGAGAAGAAGATACAAAAATTTACAGACGGGTTGACTTGGAGGATCCGTCAGCATTTGTTGGGGAACCTATCGTTGGCCACTTACTCTGATGTGGTTAACGCTGCATTGTTACACTGTCAGGATCATCGCTTTCACATGGCTGGGGGCAAGCGATCGGGAGAGTCTAGCCATCAGGGCAGGACTGGAGGGAATGGTCCCAGTGGGGCACAATCTGTTCAGGGACAGAGACAGGGCGACCAGGGTTCCCAGCAGGAGGATCACAAGAGGTTCAGGTAGGGAAATTTTAGGCACGGATAGGGAGGTTTCCGGCAGGGCCATCAGGGTCCGAACGGCCATCAGAACCAGCAGGGTCAGAATGGTCAACAACAGTTTCAGCAGGGCCAGTGGAGGAACGGTAACGGCCACCAGGGCCGGGGGCAGCAGGGACAGAGAAGGGGGAACTTCCCGGGGAAGTGTTTCGTTTGTGGCAAGACTGGCCATAAACGCCAGGACTGTCCTGATAGGGGTAGGGCCCCGCAGCAGCAGCAGGGTGCTCGACATGAGCCACATAGGCCACTTTTTCCACCTGCCCTCCCAGCTCCAGCCCAGGTGCCAGCACTACCGGCCATTCCAGCAGTTCCTGTGCAGCAGGGACAGTTACAGTATGAACGTGTCTATAACGTCCACCAGGCAGCAGCTCCACAGACACCACCCGCGATTGAGGGTATGTTTCCTATCCATGGTACTATGGGTCGGGTTTTGTTTGATACGGGGGCAATGCATTGCTTTATAGCTACACATTTTGCGAAAGCCTTAGGGTTGTTAGCCACAGCAGAGAGCACAGACTCACCATTGGGGAGTGGGTCACTTATTTTCTTTATATGCCGGGGAGTGGGGGTAGAAATTGGTAGTTTGGTATTACCTGCAGACATGTTGGTATTAGATATGCATGTGCACAATGTGATTATCGGTATGGATTGGCTCGCAGATTATAGAGCCATGATTGATTGCTTCGGTGGGAGCATTGTTTTTGCCATTCCGGGGCAAGAGATGTTTGTGGTGGCGATGCCTCGCCCAGAGGGAGGCTCGACCGCTCATTTGTATTACATAGAGGAGGATACCTCTAAGGAGGTTGTGATTCCTTTAGATTCGATCCCAGTTGTCAGGGAGTATTCCGATGTGTTTCAGGAGATACCAGGCCTACCCCCAAGTCGTGAGATAGACTTTGTCATAGACCTATTTCCAGATACGAGACCTATGGCACGCGCACCGTACCATATGGCTCCAGCTGAGATGAGGGAGTTACGGGATCAGATTGAGCAGTTGTTGGGTCAGGGGTTTATACGGAGGAGTACTTCGCTGTGGGGTGCCCCTGTGTTGTTCGTGAAGAAGAGAGATGGTTCACTGAGATTGTGTGTGGACTACCGAGAGTTGATCAAGGTCTCGATACAGAATAAGTATCCGTTGCCTCGAATCGACGACCTATTCGACTAGCTGAGAGGAGCTTCTTTCTTCTCAAAGATTGATTTGCGATCGGGATACCATCAGTTGCGTATCAGGGAAGAGGATGTCTCGAAGACTGCGTTCTTATCGAGATATGGATCTTACGAGTTTCGGGTTATGCCTTTTGGTTTGACCAATGCTCCATCCGTGTTTCTGGACTTGATGAATAGGGTGTTCAGAGATTTCCTAGATCAGTTTGTCATTGTCTTCATTGATGATATTATGGTTTACTCCCAGACAGAGGAGGAGCACGCCGAGCATTTGAGGCAAGTTTTACAGACGCTATGTCAGAACGAGCTGTATGCAAAATACGAGAAGTGCGGGTTTTGGCTGAAGGAGGTCCAGTTTTTGGGACACATTATTTCCGACCGGGGGATATCTGTTGATCCGGGGAAGGTATCCGCAGTGGGGGAGTGGGGACAACCCACGACACCGACATAGATCCGTAGTTTCTTGGGCCTAGCAGGATACTACAGGAGGTTCATTCGGGGATTTTCGAAGATAGCAGGTCCTTTGACACATCTGACTCGTAAAGGTGTGTCGTTCATCTGGAGTGATGCCTGCCAGTTGGCATTTGATGAGTTGAAGGATAAGTTGACCTCAGCACCTGTGTTAGCATTGCCGGGACTGGGAGTTGAGTATCTAGTCTACACCGATGCATCCTTGCAAGGACTTGGAGGTGTATTACAGCAGGAGAGTCAGGCCATTTCTTATGCATCCCATAAGCTAAAGCCTCACGAGAAGAATTACCCCAATCATGACTTGAAGTTGGCGGCAGTTGTATTTGCCCTTCGTATTTGGAGACATTACCTTTTGGGGGAGAAGTTTCGATTATTCACGGACCATAATTACCTACAGTACCTATTCACGCAGAAGGAGTTGAATATGCGACAGCGTAGGTGGCTCGAGTTTGTAAAGGACTATCAGTTTGATATCCAGTATCACCCGGGGAAGGCTAACGTGGTAGCAGACGCGTTGAGCCGTAGGCCAGTAGATGAGGTGGAAGGGGTGTGGAAGGCCAAATGGAAGGAGTTGGGACACCAGGATGCAGTGGCCCGATCATTCATGTCTGTGATGACTGTTACACCGCAGATTGTCATGACGGTAGTAAGGGCACATGCAAATGACTCGTTCTGTCAGGAGTAGATAGTTCGATTATTAGCAGAGGGAGCCGAGTCCTATACCATTAGCTCAGATGGGGGATTACGCTTCAATGGGAGATTGGTAGTTCCGATAGGGGAGGAATTGCGACACGAGGTGATGGCAGAGTCGCACGGCTCACGGTTCGCGGTACATCCCGGTGGGAACAAAATGTACCAAGACATGAGACGACAGTATTGGTGGAGCGGGATGAAGAAAGATATTGCCGTGTTTGTTTCAAAATGCGCCACTTGTCAGCTAGTAAAAGTGGATCATCAGAGACCGGCAGGACTTCTACAGCCATTGCAGGTCCCGTTGTGGATGTGGGAGAGCATCTCCATGGATTTTATCACGGGGTTGCCTACGTCAAAGAGAGGTCACGAATCCATTTGGGTAATTGTGGACAGGTTGACCAAAGTCGCTCATTTTCTACCCGTAAGGACAGACTACACTACGGGACAGTATGCCCAGCTCTTTATTGCAGAGATAGTGAGACTTCACGGTGTGCCCCTAAATATCATGTCTGACCGAGATAAGATATTTGTTTCACGGTTTTGGGAAAGTTTTCAGGAGGCCATGGGAACGGAATTGCGGTTGAGTACGGCATATCACCCGCAGACTGATGGGCAAACCGAGCGTACAAACCAGATGTTGGAGGATATGTTGCGTATGTGTATCATTGATTTCGAAGGTGGATGGGAGCAGTATCTTCCACTGGTGGAGTTTGCTTACAACAACTCCTACCAGTTCACTATTGGCATGGCTCCATTTGAGGCGTTGTACGGTAGACCTTGTCGTTCCCCAGCATGTTGGTTGGAGGTGGGGGACAACAAACTACTTGGGCCGGAAGTGATTCAAGATACTTCGGTAATGATAGAATTGATTCGGAGTCGCATTCGGGTAGCTCAGGATCGGCAGAAGAGCTATGCTGATGCGAAGAGGTTCTTAAGGGAGTTCCAATTGGGGGACCAGGTTTTGCTCAGAGTATCTCCTATGAAGGGGATTATGCGTTTCGAGAAGAAAGGGAAGTTGGCACCGAGATATGTGGGACCATTTCCTATTATTAAGCGAATTGGACCGGTTGCGTATAGGCTTGGATTACCGGAGCATTTACATCGGATTCACGATGTGTTTCATATTTCCTCGCTAAGGAAATATCTAAGAGACGATTTGGCTCATTCTCACATTGCTTTGGAGGACATAGATCTCCAGCCTGATAGCTCCTACGAGGAGGGGCCGATTGCTATTTTGGACTGAAGTGATCGAAAACTGCGGTCAAATAGTTCCGTTAGTGCGTGTTCAGTGGCGGCATCATAATGTCGAGGAGTCCACATGGGAGCGCAAGGATGAGATACGCGAACGTTATCCAGAGTTGTTCTTACCAGGTACTTTCTAGTTCCGAATTTCGGGACGAAATTCAGTTATTAGGGGGGAAGTATGTAATACCCCGTATTTTTGTGATATTTATTTATGGGATTAATTGAATTAAATGCGTATTAATTGGAAATTAATCCGGATTAAAATACTAGCAAGATGCGAGTTGGCATTTGATTATAATGTGCATATATGATTATATATGAATACTGAATTATGAAATTTGTCGTGAGATTGAAATACGGCAATTTGGAAATTTTGTTGAGACGCGTGTGACAGTCGCGTCCGGAATATATTTATTTTAATTAAAAAGTGAATTTTATTTCTATTAACCGTATGGTCGTTTTGAGTGCGCCAACGCGTCCGGAAGGGTCGAAATAGTCAGAAAACACTAGCCGGGGGTTTGGTTTGGGTCGCGGGGCATTTTTAGGCCACACCGGCAACGTATAAGGGTAGTTTGGTAATTTTGGATTTTTGGGAATTAAAACCCACGAAAATTGGGAATTAATATCTGATTTGGACTTTACCCACTAAACCCACTAATAACCAAATAGGCTTGGGGGGTTATTAGAAATTGTTCCAAAAGAATTCCTAAGGCAAACCCTAGCCACCATTGTCACTTTGGAGAAGAAAGCTTGTAGAGAAAGAAGAGAGGAGAATTCTGCAGAGAGAGAGAGAACCATTCATCAAATCGACATCAAAATCAGAGATTTACATAAGGCAAGTGGTTTAATTTCGTTTATTACAAAGAATGTTTCTTCCATGCGTAGGAAATTGACAGAATTTCATTGTTCTTGGAGAATGATAAAAACCCATTGAATTGGATGTAGAGATTTATAATTTTATGAGGAGATTGCATGTAGAACAATGTTAGGATGGTTAGCCAGTGAAAAAAATACATCTTTTATACCATAAAAATGGATTTATTTATGCCTATGGATGAATTAAATTTCTAGGGTTCATGTTCTTGTGATTGGGGAAGAAGATGTGGAGATTTAATATTTGGATGAGATTTAGGATGAATTAATCCCACAAAAATACGTTAATATATTACCTAAGTATATTTAGGATTGATTAGAACCCGTGTACAATTTTTGGTTTGATGTTTAGAGGAGATTAGAGGTGTAGAAAAGTTGGAAAAACGAGTTAAGGAAAATCTGGGCTCGAATCTGGCCACTCGTTAGAAGACCTGCCCAGGTCGTTCGAACGAGTTGACAGTTTGAATTCTAACGAGAGGGATGTTCGTTCGATGACTTTCGTTCGAACGAGATCTCGTTAGAAGGCCCACTTCATTCGAACGAACTCTCGTTCGAACAGCCTCGTTCGAACGAGACTTCTAACGAGTTGACAGTTTAGGCTTTTTAGCCTGTTTTGATTTCGCGTGTCCCGTAACCTTATTTAATGGTAGAGGTAACCTTCCCTTGATGATAAATTGATATAGTAGGGACATTTGAGATATATAGAGAAGTAAAACCTAGAAGTGTGATCCGAACCAAATGGAAATTATGGATTAGGACGTGAGTATCTATTACAACGTGAGAACAATTAATGGCTTGTATAATTGTATCAACCGGGAATATGTAAATTGTGTAACATTTTCGTAGGTACGATAATGAGAAGTGTACTACAAATAAATTATGGTGATTACTAAGATGTGTGCATACTTAGTATATGTATTGAATTTATGTGTATGACATACCTACCATACTTACTATCACGGGAGGTTTACGTTCGCTCAGGGCCCTCTAATCCTTGTGTTGCCCGGATTTAGACTGGTACCTCGATGAACATAGGTCAGAGAAGGACTTATTGGGATGTTAATAAGTCTGCTGATCGTGGGAGCGCAGGTATGTGCGTGACCTATGTGATGTGACTGTGTTCGCCTCCATTGTTTGTGATTGTTGTTATCTGAGAACGATTGCTGAGAGATTCGGAATGCGTGATACTTATGTACGTGATGTACCAGGATGAATAGCAGAGTATGTGTGCACCGCAGCTTAGTCTCGGGGTGCTTGTATTGTATATTTATGTCGCGAATAATATACACTTAATTAATGGGAACTTCCATGTTGATATTATGAATATTATTATGGTAATATTTTGAGAAAATATAACGGGTTAACCGATAGTGAATTGTATTACTAATTGAGAATATGAGTTTAAGTATAGCCCTCTATTTAATTGATAACGTTAGAATGTAATATGGGAATCGAGTAGTAAGGGGTAGAACTTATTACGATTTGGTTAGATATGTATGTTATTTAGATGGGTACGGTACGTTAGGAGTGCACATGTAGTCGAGAGGTGAGAATTTCATGTGAGTGTACGTCCTAACATGTATTTTGCATTTAATGTTTTAATGTTATTAAAACACTTGCTGTTTTTAAAATGATTTCCACTTTCGGGCTCTGACCCATTTGCTTTCAAATCTATTTTTTTAAAAAACCATTTTAGGTGCCCAGCCACAAGGACACCATGCTTAGGATCCTCATTCAGGGACGAACTGTAGCTGTTTGTGGAAGTTACAGGACTTTGCTTGTAGACGCTTCATCTATCTTGCCTCTATATTCAGCATTTATCAGTTGTAGGGCATGTCGCCCATTTCTTTTAGAGACATTTCATTTATTTCAGTTACTCAGACTTCTGGCATGTAATTAATTCAGGATTCAGACTTGTCTTATTATTTTCAGTTGTGGGATTGATGTGAGGAGTTTTCCTCCGGACTTATTACTATTGGTTGGTTATTTCATTACTTCGTTATGGTGAATGGATTATGTTGTTCTTCCATTATTCTTTTATTGCATGTTAATCAGACTTAATTAAAATTTGTCAACTTACTTTTTAAATACTAGGTGGTTAGTAATCATTTAAATGTTTTCGATAGTGATGCTATTAACTGAAACAACTTGGCATTTTGTATTGATTTAATAAAGGAGTAGATACCCGGTATTTAATTAGTCGGGGTGTCACATCTTGCTAGTCGGCAACCTAGCTGACCAGTCCCATGAAAATGAACAGTCAGTCAAGTGAAAAGACACACATGGGGAATCTCAACAGACACCATGCCCATGCATGTAAATAGTATCCAACTGCTTATTATCGTGTAAAGATGTAAATACCTAATATATAAAGGTATTCCATCTATTTTACTTCCAAATTCTATAAATAAATCGTGGCTTATCTCAGATAAGGACAATTGAAAACACTTCTCTAAACCCCAGAGAGCTCTTGAGAGGATTGTAAAAAATCTAAGAATACTACTAGCAATTGCACCCGTGAATGTAGATACCATATTGGGCTGAACCACGTAAAAACCTTTGTCTATCTTTATAATTCTCATCCATCTCTAGCTTATTATTTTATCAATGGTTATATTTGTTGGTTTGATTGAGCTAAGAGTATTCCAAATCATTAAACCAATTTTAGACACCAACAGATTGACACCGTCTGTGGGAACGATAAGTCGCTGTTGTTTCTTACTTATTCCTTTCGATAATCCTTTTTCAATCACATCACCAAAACATGTTAAACATCTCAGAGAGTATCCATGCCACCGGAAACAATTTTAGTCCCTCCGCTCCTCCTGGCATATGAGACCTTTAAGGAATCTTGTTGAACATCGCCATAGGCCAAGAAGTAATGAATGAAATAGTGCGACAACTTACTCAGACTCTTCAAACCAGGCCATTTGTTTCCCCGATCATTGGGGGATATATGTTGCCCCCGACACCTAGGCAAGAAATAAGTAAATCTAAATACTCTTAATCCTCCAATGACATTTCTTATCACCCTAGTGCGACCTTTTACCTCAGATGAACTAATTATTACGATGGTCTTTCCCTCTCTCAAGAATGACTAAGCACCCTAAACTAACTAAGTAGGGGCTCAACCTTTGATCATTTAGATACCCGAGTAACTAGAGGTCACAATCATAAGGATCCATCCAGATCATGAGATCGCTGAGAAGGCTCTTTTAGATCGAGAATCACCGTACGCGTATGTGCGTGCGGAGCAGACTTTCCAGGAAGAGTGTTCAACACAAACGCATGAGCAAGACGTTAAGAGTATTTTAATCAAAAATAATCCGGATGATCATCCTTGGAAAGGTTCAATCCAATGGCTGGAAGATTTTTTGGAAGAAATGGAAAAATCAAAGAATCCCTTGCACAAAAGTTTTGTGAAGGGATCACCCTCTCTCTTAGTAATTGTGAACTTTCTAACACCTGCTAAATTCAAATCCCTCAGGGTTATTACCAAATACGACGAGAAAACTAATCTTATCCTCCATTTAGAGCAACAACTGGCTACCGCCGACATCTACTCAGTTCCAGATGAGATCCGTTGCCGAGATTCTCAAGCACTCTTACTGGATCAACGTAAATTTGGTACAATAATTTTCCTCGTGGGCAAATCTTTAGTTTTCAAAAACTTTCAGAACTATTCATCACTAATCTCTGCTTTGGAGCCAAACCAATTAAGATAGTATACCACTTACTATTTGTTCTCTAACAACTAGGGATAAGTACTCGCAAATATATCACTCGCTTTAACAAGCGAAAACTGGAGGTGGTAGACTATGAAGAAAAGAAAACGATCAGTGCCTTGATGAGTAGTTTACTCCCTATAAAGTTGTATAATGCTATGGCCAAGGATTCCTCCAAGACCATTATTGAGCTGATGGCTAAAGCTACAAAAATTATGAATACTGAGGAGGCTATGGATGCTAAGAAATCCCCTAGATCCAAGGTCGATAACCATAAGATCTCCGAGAAGAAAGATCAGAAAGACAAAAAGGTCGAAAAATTTAAGAAGTATCATGAATATACCCCCCTCAATATTGGTGTACATCACATCTTAGAGGAGATTTAAGGAAACAGGGATTTAAAATATCCTGAAAAATTGACGGCTCCTCTTAACAGGAGAGACAAATCCAAATATTATGAGTTTTATAAATATCGTGGGTGTACTACCAAAAATTGCATAGCTCTAAAGAAAGAAATAAAAAGTCTGATCCGATGGGGTAAGCTTTCCCAGTTCATTGTTAGGATGAAGGAAAGAGAGACCAGAAGGCAATTATAATCCACATACAAGGGAAGAGATGACAAGAAAAGAGGCGGAGATGACGACTCCGAGGAAGACCTGCCAAAGAAACCCAGAGAGCCCAAGCTGGAGGTAAAAATAATTTCTTTTTATTGTCATTTTGTTATAAGCGGTGACGCTAGTGGAGGAGATGAAATAGATGAAAGAAAGGAATATCTAAATGAAGCCAAGGAATGTTTATACATTTGAAAAATTAATTTGTTTGACGACATTGATGGTCACCCAATAAAGGTAAATAAAGACAAAATGGTGATAGAATTTTCTAAGAACGGCCTATAAGAGCTACTCTATCCCCTTGATGACTCTCTAGTCATAACAATAAGGGTGTATGAAGCGAAAGCGGCCAAACGTTTAGTAGACAATAGTAGCTCAGTTGACGTTATGTTTAACGACTGCTTAAAAGGATTGGGACTGCGTGATAGCAAACTGAAGCCCTATTATCGGCACCTCATAGGATTCTCATGAGAAAAGGTGTATCCTTTGAGGACTGTCAATTTAGAAGTATTGATAGGTGCTTGGCTAGTCAACCTAACTGAGAGGATTCGCTTATTCATTTTAGACAAGAACGTTTAATCAGCCTATAACATGATCTTCAACAGAGTCGAATTGAAATAGTTTGAAGTAGTATTGTCTATTGTCCACTAGTGCCTAAAGTTTCCCACACAATATGGGGTCGACATTTTTACTGAAAATCAAATTGAAGCCAGAGAATGATATTACACCTCAACTGACCAAGAGTAAGTAAACAAACTCACCACAATTTACCAGATTGAGATCCTAGGCCCTCGTAAAGAAGATAATTCAGTTAAAAGGCAAGTTGTAGAAGCAACGGAGACCATTATCCTTGATGATGATCGCCCAGAAAGAACTACACAGATCGTCTCATCCCTGGATCCAGTACTCAAACATGAATTAATAAAATTCCTTAAATAACGAAAGAGTTTGTTCACTTGGAGCCATGAAGGTATGCCCGGGATTGGACCAGGATTCATATATCATGAACTGATCATTGTAAAGGATGCAAAGCCAATCAAATAGAAACTTCATGTATTTAGCCTCGAGAAGAACGTGGATATCTAGGAAAAGGTGGGTAAATTACAGAAAGAAAGGTTTATTGAAGCTTTCAAGTACCCTGATTGGTTGCTTAAGTTGGTAATGGTAAGGAAGAAGAACAACAAGTGGCGTATGTGCGTTGACTTCACAAATCTCAATAATGCATGTCCAAAAGACCATTTTCCCTTGCCTAGAATTGATCAACTGGTCGATGCTATAGCTCGACACAAATTACTCAGTTTTATGGATGCATACTTAGGGTATAACCAGATTAAAATGAAACCAAAAGACAAGGAGGAAACCTCATTTATCACCAATCGAGGTGCTTAATACTACAATATTATGCCCTTTGGGCTAAAAAATGCTTGAGCAACGTACCAAAGGCTGGTGAATAAGATTTTGGAGGAGCAAATTGGTAAAAACATGGAATTGTATATAGATGACATGCTTACTAAGAGCAAGAAAGTAGTCGACCACATCAAGGACCTGGGACAGACGTTTGGTCAGTTGGAGATGCATCAGATGAAGCTCAACCAAACCAAATGTGTGTTTGATGTGCAAGAAGGAATGTTCCTAGGATCCATAGTAAATTAAAGATGCATTGAAGTCAATACAGATAAGATTAGAGCACTAACATATATGCAGTCACTCAGTAACAAGAAGGATGTGCAAAGTTAACTAGAAGAGCATATGCACTTAACATATTTATCTCCTGAGCTACTGATCGGTGCTTACCCTTCTTTAAAGTATTGAGAAAGACATTTGAGTGGAATGACGAGTGGGATAATGCCCTTTTAGAGCTAAAGAAGTATTTAAGATCTTCACCATTACTATCCCGACCACTCATTGAGAGAAACCTTATATTTATATATGGCAGTATAGGAGTCAGCAGTTAGTTCAACTCTTATCCAACTGGAGAAGGAGGTACATAAACTAGTCTATTATATCAACAAGACCTTATGAGGAGCATAAATTAGGTACCCACGCCTAGAAAAGCTTTAGCCCTTATTGAAGATTCACGATGGACGAAACCATATTTTAAGGCCCACGCTATTGTTGTTTATACAGACTTGCCATTACGCTAAGCTATTCACAAACTAAAAAAATTAGGTAAATAATGGCGTGGGCTGCCTATCGAGTAGACTTCGATAGGAGAGAGCTCAGTTATAAAGCCAGTCGAGCAGACTTCTTCGAAAGATATCTCAATCATTGACAAGATAGGGACATCCACTGCGCAAGAAACCTTCGTGCGATACTTAGAGCAAAGCCAAAAAAATATTCCAGTATGGGTCCCTGGATGAAGGATACTTCAATGAAGAATTACATGTGTGAAAAATGTATGTGGATGGATCCTCATGTGCTACACGAAGCAATGTTGGATTGATAATAAACACTCTAGATGATATAAATGTGGACTACGAATTCAAGTTTCAATTCGAGACTTCTAATAATGAAGCAGAATATGAAGCACTAATCACAGGAATTGAATTAGCTCTATCATTGGGTGTTGAGCGGCCCACGGTGATTCCTAGTTGACCATCAATCAAATATTGGGGATATACGGGATTATAGGAGAATTGGTGACAAGGTATTTAATCAAAGCTCAATACATAATATCCAAGTTTCTAGCAATCATAATGGTTAAAATACCTAGGATTGAAAATGCCCAAACTGATGCACTTTCTCGGCTCCGTTATGCGATCAGGACGGAGTTAAAGGGGGACCATTCCTGTAGAAATCCTAGTAAATAGGATCATTTATGAAGAAAATGTCCATCTGACCACGTTAGATTTGGACCCCTCATGGATGGATCCCATCAAGGGATATATTAAAAAAGGCACCCTACCAGACGATCCAAAAGAGGCGAGATAATTGAGGTACAAAGTAGTTGTATTATAGAGGGAGGAATCCTATACAAGAGAGGATTTATTGTTTCATTGTTGAGGTGTGTTCAACCCTCAGAGGTGCAAGGTCTGATTAAAAAGGTACACAAAGGGGCTTGCAGAGCTCATTTAGAAGGAAGATTATTTTTTCGACGAGTGGCATATCTAGGGATATTATTGGCCAACTATGAGGAAAAAATATTCTATATATGCAAGGCGATTTGACAAAATTCAGAAGTTTGTAATAATCCACAAGTCCCCTAAAGCTGTACTTACACCGATCACATCCCCATAGCCTTTTACCATACGGGGAATTTATTTGGTCGGCCCACTACCGAAGATAAGGAGGAGGTTCAAATACTTAGTCGTCGACATAGATTATTTCATTAGGTGGGTGGAAGCTGAGCCCTTTGTTGAAATGCCTATGAGAGAGTGTTCCAATTCATATGGAATTATATCACATGCCGCTATGATATGCCATATGCTTTTTATCACAGACCATGGAATTCAGTTTGACAACTAGGAGTTTGAAGATTACTGTATCTAGTCCAAAATCCAAAAGTTAGGCTCTGCTCCAGGATACCATAAGTGCAATGACCAAATAGAGATAACAAATAAAAATTTGCTCAATGGCCTAAAGGTAAGACTAGATGATGCTAAAGACAACTGGATCAACGAGTTACAAAGTGTACCCTGGGCTTATAAAACCACGCTGAGGACAGCTACCAACGAAACCCCCTACAAGTTGGAATTTGGGAGGAAAGCTGTTGTCCCCACAAAAATTGGTCTGCCTAGTCATAAAGTGAGAATGGAGATTTCCTTTAAATTATAAGATATGCTCTGATACCACTTGTAAGGGGAAAATATCCTTATCTTATATGCCAAATTTTTATATTAAAAAAGGGATGGTTTTAAATTTTTATTTCTTCAAAATGAAAATTAAATTAAACAAAATATTTAATTTTTTCTTTCAAATAAAATCAATTCAATTTGAGTTCATAACCAAAAGTTCTAACCACATGGAAGCGGGGGAATGATATAGGATTCAAACACTAGTATATGCCACATATTATGTGTAACACTAAACTACACAAAAAAGATATTTTTGAGTTTTTCAATTTTTTTAAACAAACACCAAAAACAAAAAATTAACTCAAAAGACAAATAAAATATTTTTATATATTTTTTAAATAAGACCAAATAAATAAAAATAAAATATAAAAGATAAACATATCATAATCCTAGAAAAATTCATATAATGAAGCATAGACTAAAATATGATAAACACACATACAACTAGCAAAAATATATCATGAAGCACAAAAGCTAGTGTATATAAACAAAACTAAAACAATCAACATTTGGATTTAGCAATGGAGGAATTATGTACAAGTAAATGAGAATCATAAACTCTATCAAGTAAAGCCTCCAAATTGGATCTCCTAACCCACCGAGTGAAACACGAAGCTCTCAGGATTTTATGACCTTAACGACTCTACCCTTTGACTTTCTAGGACCATTTCTAAGATCAAAACAAAACTTTCCAAGGTTCCCCATCCGACCATTATGTGTACAAGTGGAAACACGGGATGAAGTATTACCTAAGGATTGATCTTTTTTAGTGTTCTTAGACGATTCTCTCAAAAATATTTTAGCTTTAATAGCGGAAGTATTTTGGGTATCGAAGCCAATACCACACATGTAGTCTTTGATTTGGACGGTGCCTAAGATTTTATCTTATTTATCAGACCTACACTCTAAATCAAATTTGACCGACTTGAGTCTTTCAATTTCTCTTTAAGCTCCACTATTCGAGACTCAAGTAAACTCCTACTCTCTTCAAACTCAAGAATCTCTTTCTTTATAGCCTCCATTAAACCTCTAAGGCTATCTCTTTCACCTTCAACATACTCTAGCTTCTCACGAAGAGTTCTCTCACGTGCATTAAGATCATCAATTAAAACACTATCATCATTAGCAATGACACGTTCTTTCATTTTTGCTTCTAACTTAAACTTTGTCCTTTTTAATTTCAACGACTCCGCATACAACTCACGAAAGGCTACTTGAAGTTCACTCTCCTCCACCTCTTCTTCATTCTCACTTTCTCTTCCACTCTATTTACTATCAAACTCAAGGGATTCACAAAAAATGGCCTTGGAAGTGTAATATATTAAGTTATCCTCAACGAAAGATTTTTCACTATCGCTCACATGACTAGCCATGAACGGGGTAAAATTACGCTCAATGGAAGAATCGGGTCCCTCTTCTGGTTGACTATCACCAAGGGTGGAATTATATGAAACAGGTCTCTTGCCTTCCTTCCTTAGCTTAGTGGTACACTCGAATGCCCTATGGCCATACCCTTCACATTCGATTCTACAATAAGAGGGTTAATCCGAGTAATCTGAAAGAGGAAGACTGTATTTTAAAGAAAGTACTTCAGAAGGGAAATAAGTTGGATACAAATTGGTACAATCCCTATCTCATTTCTACAGTTGTCCGACCAAGTACTTATCACCTAAAAATCTTAGAAGGAAAACAATTCAAGAACCTATGAAATGCCGAGCAAGTGAGGAAGTACTACCAGTAACTGTTAGGAATGTAAACTTTTAATATATAAGCAATGCTTCTTTTTCAGCTTCAATGAGAATCATCCAGTACATAATAGATTGATTTCCTATTCCATTTTTATTTTCATTTTTTGAGAGTGAGATATGTATAAATCTTAATAAGAAACAACAATAAAAATCAGGATGAATTTGGAAATTTTGTAACCACAAAATCAATCCTAACACTTCATGTATGACTTTATATTTGATAAGTCACGAATAAGAAGTTCCTAATCCTAAAACTTCCTGTATGAATTCTTAACGTAAAAAATAAGAAGGTTTACCAAACTAAATTAAGGGACAATCCTATACACAATTGGTAACTAAAAACTGACAAGATTCGTTTAAATGACCATAAGTAGGTTAGTAGTACCTATGACTGGACAACATATATTCGTCAAAATTGGTATCCAGTCAAGCAGATTAGTCAGCCAACGGTTGACCACATAATCATAATTCTAAGTAACTGGTAGGCCACAACCATACAGAGGAACATAATGAAATAATACAAATTTTATTCAGAAAAGATATATTTATTTCTCTTACCTTTTATCACATCCTTGCATTACAAAGAAAACATAAAAACTTCTCATTTTACTGGACACTTCCCAAGGGATTTCTCTATTCCTTCAGGAGGAACATCCAGAGCTGAAGAGAGAATGGTAATCCTCAACTCTCTAAGCTATACTTGTCTTTTAGAATTAAGCCTATCCACCAGATGCAGAGGTCAGTTTAATGTATCATCCCTATGAATGCCATAATCCCCTCGATATTTCCTGATCAAACTGATGGGGATGGCATCAGGAGAAATCCACTTAATATTAACCTTAAAGGGAGGAGTAGGATGATCAAAACACCCAGGGTCGTACCAGTACCATAAAGAATCTTTTACGGGTACCTTCAATACTATCAGGATATTGAGCCAACCCCATTTATAACCCTCTATCCTCATTTACTCCAACTATTCACCCATGTGTGCTTAGTCTTCATTGTAGTCATTCATCCAGAGAGTACATAACTGTTTGTGGAAATGGTAAGTCAGACGGTTAACCTTCTCATTCAACTCGTTGATGTTTACAGATTGATTTTTTTTATCAAATCATCCTAGTTGGCCAAAGTCTTTTTCGTCCTTTCTTCTTTAATGGTGGGGTGAGAAACTATAGACTACATGGATGACTGTTCACCCTTGTATTTTTTCAATCTTTTAATTTGCTACATTAACCTGGCATTCTTCCAATCTAAAAATGAGACTCCCTCACTCTGATCAATACTTGCAAACTTCTTCTATCCCTCAACTCGTTCCGTAACATATTATTCTCCCGCTTCAATAGATCGACCACTTCCTGAGCACTATTCACCTTGGATTTTAGCACAAGTTCCTTCTTAAAAAAGGCCAAGGAGATATCCTCCATTTCTTGTCAAACCCACTATTTCTACTATGCCAAGAAAATTTCTTCTCATAATCAGTTGATAGACTGTCGAGAGTTTCCTTTAATCTTTCTACATTTAGAGTATCATTCCATTAATGGAGGGATTGGTTGCCACTGCTTGGCTAAACATCCAGTGTGATTGAAGATGTGGTTCTCTAACCTAGTCATAAATGCCTAAGCCGAGTAGTTCTTCCAGCTCGTTCTCGTCAGGATAACCTACCACAAATATCTGAACACTCTATTTATATAGATCGCTCTCAATAGATGCTAGAATAACTTTCCTAGAGTTAAACTGAAAGAGGTAAACATGTCATAAGTATGTAAAAGTCAAATAAAATTGACAATGGGCAAAAATGTCATTAGTTAGAGAGAGGCAAATTTATTAGAATTATTGATGAGAAATACAAAAGGAGACCAGATCAGATTACAAGAAAATAAAATTATAAGCCAAAAATCATAAATACAACCCTAAACATATACACATTCTCCTTGCCCTGGGCATCTTCCTCCTCAGGATGAGTAATGACTATAACCATTTCTCGGGGTGATGATAACTTGACCATCCCCTCCTCACCATCAATCTGCTCTTCGATCTCTAGAGGAGTGCTAGGGTTGTGTTAATGGAATAACTCAGAGTATATGGAAGTACCAACCTTTATCAGAGTAGCATCCCATCCTTCTTTGAAGGATAATTTCTTCAGATACTCCACCTGCATGGCGGAAGTAGAGAATGCTTTGTTCCAACTCGTGGTGTAAGCATATTCCTTCTCTTTCTTTGCCTCCACCTTTAAACTCTTGTATTTCTCATCGGCATTCACAATAACTTTCTCGACTTTCTCAACCCTCTTAACAGCATTACCGACAGTCTTCACGACATTATTCTTATCCTTCTCCATCTTCTCCAAAATATCCTTCCATTTCTTCTGATCCTTGTCATGGGCCTTGTTGGCATTATCCTAAGACTCCTTTAGGCCTTGGAAGGCAGCCTTAACATGAACTGATGACTCCCTCAAGAGATTATTCATTCTCAAAAGCTAGTTGTAATCAACTAAAAAATGCAAAGTCACACAAAATCAGGAAAGTTAGTATACATAGGTAAAATGGAACAAATGAAGAGATATTTACTAAGGCCAAATTATGATTATCTCTTTCCCATAATCTAGCCATATAGAGGGCAACAACAACGACTTCATCAACAGGGAGAACCTATAATATTATCAAACCCCAAGTAAGCCCAGAGTTCACTACCACAGAAGAGGCACCACCTAGGCCTTGGTTAGCCTGATCGTTGCTTGGAAGCTCCTAGAGATCAACATGGCCTTTTCCCAGCCTCTTGAATTGAGGCTTCTGGGTTTTCACTTCATCACGAACTACCACTAAAGGGCGTTTGGAGCTGCCCTCCTCAATGTTACTCTTTTCAACTAGAGGAGGGAACTTAGCTCCAACAAGGAGGTTGGGGATCTTTCTTTTCACCATTTCTAGAGTAGGAGTGGTGGTCGGCACTAAGTTGATGTCTAAGGGCCCAAAGGAGGAGGCAGTACCTCCACTAGCAAAATCTCCCTCTAACCGGGGAAAGGTCTCTAAATTAGCGGTCAATGAAGACGAGGGTGGCTCCTCTAAATCAATGGGGGCTAGAAGAATGTCTTCGATTGGCCGAGCAACAAATGAGGTGATAGAACTTTGATACCCCAATAACACTAACGCCGAATGAGGATGATTCTCCCCAATTCTTTATTGGATAGACTAAATGGGTTTTAGATCAATAAAATTCATTTCGAACAAAGGGGGAATCTCCTTATTTCTCCTCTCTACAAGCATAAAAATAGAAACACTAGTCAGTAACCGAGTAAATTGAAAGGAAAATTAAGAAAATGTAAAAAATAAATAAAAGATGTTGACTTATGCCATGCCCTTCTCGAGCAAGGGCAACATAAGCCCAATATATTCTTCGAACTCAGGAAGTGGGGTAAATTGTCAACTCTTAACAACCAATCCATAATCCCAATAATCTTTATTGGAATCGAGAAAATGAAATACCAAATCCCTATTAGAATATCTAGTCTTCAAGTAATAAATATTATCAGAGGTGGTCCCCCATCTATAGCAGTACATTAATTCTATAATTCCTATGTGGGTTCCATATAGTTCATTAATACGGTTAATACGATTTACTAATCTTCAAGTATTTGTTTCCACTTGGGATGGGACCACATCAAAATATTAACAAATTTAAAAAATAATTGTTTTGGCAGGAAATTAACTCCACACTCTACTATAATAATAATGGGAAGCCAGTAATCTTCTTCTAATGAACACAAGTCACAAGGACCTGTCACCAACTAAGTTTTCACCCACTTAGGGATCCTATGCTTTGTTATATAAAATCCTTCAAAGAACCCTCATCAACGATATACACCATTGTAAAAATGCAGAAAGGAAAATACAAGAAGGAAAGGATTCTTACAGTAAAGGCAAGTACTCAGCAGCAGTTCTCTTTCTAATGACGAAGTAAGAGCTCAACAATAAAGAAAGGAGTTTGAAATTCAAGGTGGGGATGAGATTTAAGGGGAATGGGACTTTTATAGGAGTGGTGATGTCTCTTAAGCTCCAAATTTTGAAATGATCAAGTGTACCATCATTTTAAATATCGAAGGCATCTCATTTCCACAGACAACCAAATGATGAGTGTGCCCCTAGACGGTTCGTTATTTTTCCGATTATTTAAAAAATTGCCACCGCCTGAATATGACAAGCTGAAATTTACAAGTCTCAGAGGTCGACAACCGACTAGGATCCTCTAAATAGCCAAGCAGCTCACGATTAATAACACTCCATCCTTTCACTTATTATATAATTCCTATAAGAAAATGAAGTATTGGGGGCCTTTCCTTATATCTAAAATAAGTAGATCATGTGGACTAATAAAGGAGTGACACCTACCATCATGATCAGTGGACCCTCAAACAACGTACGGATATGATCGACTCAATTATCTTGATGGTCAGTTACCTAGTCGACCAGTCCCATGAAATTGAATAGTTAGTCAAGTGAATAGACACACATGAAGAATCTCAATAGACGCCATGCCCATACACATGAATAGTATCCATATGCCTATTATCGTGTAAAGGTATAAATACCTATTACATAAAGGTATTTCACCTTTTAAACTTCCAACTGCTATAAATAGATCGTTGCCTCTCTCAGCTAAAGACAATTAAAAACACTTCTCTAAATCCTAAAGTGCTCTTGAGAGGATTGTATAAACTCTAAAGATACTAGTGGCAATTTCACTCGTGGATGTAAGTACCATATTAGGATGAACGACATAAAAACCTTTGTCTCTCTCTATAATTCTCATCCCTTTCTAGCTTATTATTTTATTTTTGGTTATATTTGTTAGTTTGATCAAGCTAAGAGTATTCCAAATCAGTAAACCAATTTTAGACACCAACAAATAACATCAAGTTGTTTTGAACAAATGTTTCATGAACTTTTTTTAATTTCTCAAGAACATCTTGGTTGTGATCGTCTTATTTATTTAGAGGGGAAAAATGTTGAGGATTTTATTTTTAGTACCTAAGAGTATCTGAACAGCCTAACTAAAATAATTAGGATAAAAAGTAACACAAAAGTATTTAATTAGGTATTTACACAACCAGAATGGTTAAAATTGTCCATAATAAAAACCTGATATTTCCCAATAAAACTACTGCGTTATGGATTTTGTACCCATGTTCTTAAAAAGCAATGTTTCCACTTATTCTAAATTTTGTATTTGGGCTTGTCAAAAATGAATCAAAAGGCTTTGAACTTTATTACCCCTCCCACCCATTGGCTCACAAAATCAAACTCCATTAGCTTTCTATATAATATTGCTTTTTCTCAAGTCTTATAGGAGAATCAATTAATTCTTTACAAATGAATATATATGGCATATGAATCTCATTTGAAAGGTAAAACTAAGACTAAAAATTATGAAATTAAAATGATTACTATAAATTCGTATTAAAGCACCTGAGATTTTTTAAATGGAAGAATGGGGAGGGTAAAACAGAGAGGGAGAGAGATAACTTTGTTTTTGGGGAGGAAGAGGAGAGAGAGACGATTTTGTTCGTGGGAGAGTTTTATGGGAAGCGGGTCTCTAGTTTTGATTATTTTCAAAATATTGTTAAGTTTGATTATTGAAAACTAAAATTTGATTATTAGTTGAGAGGTTCTTATAATTTGATTAGTCCATTGGAGTAGTTTATTTGCACAAATAAGAAAATTTAATTCGGCTTATAAATTTAATTAGGCCATTGGAGATACTCTAGACATAACTAAAAGTAAACTCCCTTATTATTCTCTTCTTTGATTTAACAGAAAAATAAATAACTAATATGTTATATTATTAATTCATTTAAGCTTATTCTTAAGTAAATCAATCCTATGAATTAATCAAACATTCAAACCCCAACAATTCAGAAACTATGTATAAATCAAACATCCAAACATTAAATTCTCACAATCAACAAAAGTCAAATTAGACGGTGAAATTTAAACTCCAATATAATCAAACATTGAAATTTAATTCCTAACATAACTCAAAGTAGACATGTATATTAATTTATTTAAGGAAAATATGGTGACAAGTTCATAAACTCTTTAGAAATTAATGATAATGGTAAACTAAAAATAGTTTCGTCAACTAAGTCGATAATAAATTGTATTGATATTATTTTTTTCTCTCTTAATTTCCTTCGTCTCTGCAATAAAATTGTTTGTATATGTTGTTGCAACATTGTCACTAACTCAAAATCAAGAAAAAAAAATATGATTTTTCAATAACTAAATGTAATCATACTACAATCGATATACTTTTTTTTATAAGTGTATTTATTTCCTCCATCCAAATTTATCTACATAATTTTACGATGCCAACAATTATATTGAAACAGTAAATTTATAATAATATATTTTAGAATAGATTGCACCTAGCTCCCTCCAACTATCTTGGATTTACGAGTTCACCCCTAAAAAACATACTGGACAAACTCACCTCCTCAACTATTAATTCATTGTAATTAAACCCAAAAGTCAAGTTCTCTCCATTTATAGAATAAATTAACTAAAATACCCCTTACCCAATGTAAAATCCTAAAACTTAAAAGGAGGAAAAAAAAAATTTCAACTATCTCTCTCTCTGAGATCAATTTCAAAATTTAAACCCTCCCTCACTCTTTCACCATTACACCCACCCATAGGGATGGCAACAAGTTAAGGTATGGTGTGGGTTTGTCAAAACTCAAATTCGCCCCGCGAAAAAAAAGATTAACCCGCCCCGCCTTGCGACCCGCGACGGGTTAAGATTTTTAACCCCGAACCCGTTGAAGTATAACCTGCTCAAACCAATCCCCGCCCGTCCCGCCCCGCCCCACTGGTTAAAACCCGAAATTTTAAATTTATTTTTTTGAAAAATTGATTTTATTATATAATAAATAAACTGATTTTTTTTTATTTTATAATAAACTGATTTTAAGCAATGTGTTTGCCAATTCTAGATATAGCCTTTTGTTTATCAATTCGAGCTTTTATTGACCTTGACCAATTTTTAACATGCTGTGCAATGATAAGTACAAGAATACATACATTTTACCTAGCTAAAAGGAAAAATGAAATCCGGATTGAAAATTCCCAGTGAAGCATTTACAGTGCATAGAATAATAACAGACTAAAAGAAAATAAGCAGTCAACCTATAACAATATTTTTAACCGTTCCAATGGGGCAACATAAGAACATAAATATTTTAAAGTTTCAACATATCCAAAGCATCCAAAGACAACAGTAGCATAAGATCTGATATAAAGCTTCAACATAGAGTAGCGATTCGCGGAAGGGATAGAAATCTAACCACCCAAGGATGGAGTAAAGCGGAGAAAAAGAGGACAAGTAGGATGGAAAAGGGTGCACAGAGAGGCATCATTTTCTCATAATTTATCATAGCTCCGTGTAATTTCCATGCTCAGCATTCCTTGCTACAAATTCAAACTAGATAAATCCCAAAAAAGAAACTACAACATAATCATGAATTAAGTCATAGCTTCATTGACCAATGAGTACACCATAAGAGATGAAATAAAACTATGAAAAATTTCGCTTATTGTATTTGAGGGGAACTTAGTAAGCAATGAGTATGAAATCAAAACATTGGAAAATTTATGGATCTCATTATTCTAACCAATGGCGAATCAACAATCACAAAATTCCTCTATTTGAACCCAAAAAAGGTTCCAAAAAGAAATATATGTACAAGAAATGACGACACATCCAATCAATCCAAACAATATGAAATTAGATCATAACTGCAATAGAGCAGAACCGACGACAAATAATCTGAGTTTTTGTTCTCAGATTTAGAGAGAGAGAGAGAGAGAGAGAGAGAGAGAGAGTAAATGAAATTAAAATTATATATATATATATATAAGGTGAGGGTGTAAATAGTTTAACATAAAAGGGTATATAAGAAAAATTAACTACTATAGAGGTCGGGTCGAGTTGGGTCGACTATATTTTTATAAAACCCGAACTCGCCCCGATTAATAAATATTTTTTTTAATCCAAACCCACCCCTATTATTTTAATCGGATTTTAACCCGCCCCATTAGGATCGAATCGGGTCGTGAACCCTATGGGTCGAGTTAAATTTTCATCCCTACCCACCCCACCTCCATCACTATCCAAATCCACCTTCTCACTAACACACCCACCCACCTCGACATTCTCACCAACACACACCTCCACCTTCTCACTAACACACCCACTTTCCAGCCACCACCACCCAATACGCCAAAGCAACCCAACATATCCGAAAACCACTTGTCAAAAACTTCTACTACCAGAACAAACGAAAAAACCTTCACCACCGAAAAAAACCAACCATTAAAAAAAAATTAGAATCAACAAAATAACCCACCAAATCAAACACAAACCCACCACAAAAAACCCCACCAAATCAAACAAAAACCCACCACAAAAAACATGGTGATGGTTTATTTGTTGGTTTTCTATTTTTTTTGTGTGTGAGTGTATGTGTGGTTGGGGATTGAAATTATCGCACCGAGAAAAGGGGCGGGTGGGAACAGGTTTTGGGGGTGGTTGGTGTTTGAAATGGTGGGGGTTTGTGTAGTGGTTGGGGTTTGAAATGGTGGCTATGAGAAGAGCGGCAGTGGGATGATGGTGGGATTGTGATGGAAAATAGACAGAGAGAGAGAGAGAGAATAGAGAAATGGGGTTAGGGTTTGGTTTGAATAAATGGGTTTAGTGTGCGATGTTGACGAAAGAGATAGAGAAGAGATAAATAGTTTTTTATTTTTTTAAGTTTTGGGTTTTTAAATTGGGTGAGATGTATTATACTTAATTTGTTCTAAAAATGGAGGGAACTTTATTTTTGGGTTTAATTGCAACGAATTTATAGTTGTGGAGGTGATTTTGTCGGGTATTTTTTTGAGTGTGTAAACCCGTATACCCGAGAGCAATTTTTCCTATAATATAATGTCTTAGAATAACTATATACTTGTTGTTTATATTTTGATGCTATATATTGACCTTAGATGTGCTTGTATAAAAGTATAACTACAAAATAAATGGACTTGTAGTTAATTTATTGAAAATATAATGTCCTTAAGATACTAAGAAGATTTCTGCATATTTTTAGTATAGATAAATAAAGAGTCGATGGGCCTTTTTACAATTAACCGACAAATATTTTACCTTTATAATCTCCCCCCCCCCCCCCCCCTCCCCCCCCCAAAAAAAAATAAAAAAAAATAATGGTTGGCAACTATCCTACGTATGCCGCAAGTGGATCAATCCGGACGACTTATAATGATGATTGGCAAGAGTAAACATATGTATACTATATGAAATATCAAAAATACCCCTATAAGTGGTGGAGATAGGTTATTATTTTGGGGGAGGATATACAATTTACTTTTAATCATGAAAGATGATAAAAATGAAAGGAAAAAAACAGTAATGAAAAATTTGTACAAAAAATAATGCATTCTTTAGTAGTAAATTGTATGAAGTCAGTGCTGATGTACATGAAGTTGTATTATGTGTGTCAAAATTTTGCGACATGTTAGTCAATTTATGTTTGCGGTCTTTTATCTGTGTGCAATTATGTTTAATCGACTTTGATAAGTGTGAATTTATTAATCGTATTATGTTGTGACACCCCGTAAAATTCATAAATAGATTCATCAGTTCTAAACATAGATAATAAGAGAATAAAAACAATTAGTAATATTCTATGTATGGCTGAATAAAACGATATAGATGCTTAGAGTGCTAAAAAAATAATGAATGAATATATGACACATCTATGATACCATTAAAGCCATAATAAAACATAAACTCCAACACTAATATATAAATAACTCATATGAACCAATATCTAATCGCTCAAAAAATAAATCCGACATAATATAAATAATCCTCACTACAAGAATCTGACTCATAAATGAATACATAAACTGACTAAATAACTAAAGGGAAATATATAGTTAAAGGAAATATGAGCTACATACTTGACACCCACATATTATGAATTAAAAATGGAACTGAAAGCTAGAATTGTGTCAAATGAAAATGCCCAGGTCTAAGGCAGCGACTGTGGCCTAGGACCTGTAAAAACAGTTCCATAGAAATGATTCAACCTAGAAAATCTACAGCTCATAAGAATAAAACTACATTTGGGCCTCAATAATAAAGATGATGCTGATGATGATGATGATGATGATAATAATAATAATAATAATAATAATAATAATAATAATAATAATAATAGTAGTAATAATAATAAATACATCTTCCTCCAATATTTAAGTTGATTTTAAGTTATCCATACGAAATGACCTAAATAGGCATTAAGTTCTAATCCCAATCCCGATTGAGCCCCATATTACATAATTACATCTTTCACTAAAGTATTCACTACTTTAACGGTTTCCAATGTAATATTCATAGTTATGCATCTCTAGTATAATCACAATGTATAATAAAGGGAATCACACAATTCGATATCCAAGTGAATATGTCCCATTCACATATAAATCATGTGGGCTATGCTCAACCCGAAATTAAAAGTACGAAGGCCTATCCATAGTGCCTTTGGTGATCACTTGTGACACTACTATATATAGTTATAGGATGTCCCAACCTTATAACCTCAAAAAAAAAATAAGAGGGAAATTGCTACACCATCACATCAAATACACGATCCCATACCTAGTGCTACACGAGAGGATTTGGCCTCGTTGTCCCATCTCAGGAGATAAGTGCCTCAGCATGTAAGATTATGGTAATAAGACCTAGGTAAAACCCGTGTGCATACTGGGATACCCACACGGCCATATCGTATGGGCCCTATCAAATCCCTACGAGTAGATTACTTTTGAGAACACTCACAACCCTAATAAGATTCACATAAATCAAATAATTTAACAATCAACTCTATGCTAAGGACATCAAAGAAGTCTCTTTCATTCCCGATCACTAAACACATTCAATGTTAATCAATTATATGAGTTTCAACCCGAACACCTAGGGCTCCTAAATATAGACAAATAAATTTCTAAACCCACTGTTATTAAGTTTTTTAATTTATCTGAATCTCGAACTTAAACTAATTTAAAATTCCCACTTAAATCCCCTAAAACAACACTCTAGGCCAAACTGTCGAACCGAATAGGCCGAATCGATTCGCCCTTTGTAACTTTTAAGTTTGTTCCGGCTCATTAATGGAGGACTTAACCCATCCAAACCAACCTAAAAAACTCTACACAACAATACTAGCTCATCCCCTCAATAGATAAATATCATAAAATATCTGAAAACATGTTTCTATAAGTTTTAGGTGATTACTAACACATTTAAGGGTCTAATTACAAAATTTATATAAGTAACCCTAAGTTCATGTTTTACACAAGATTTAATCAATTAACTAACAAATTTTAATCAATTAACTAACAAATTTTAATCAATTATCAAAATAAATTGAGGGTTTTCAAATTTCAATTAATAAGATTCACATCTAATGACTTTAAGATAAAATTACATGGATTTGTGTGTTAATTAGTTTATTCATTAACAAAGCTTCATTAGTTCTTCAATACATAAATTAGGGTTTATAATATGATTAATCTTAATCACAAAATTAGAATAATTATTAATACAAATCAGATTATATGAATTCATTAGCAGATTCTTATATATTAGTATTACTATAACACAAACCTAATTACATGCTTATACAAAATAGACTTGCCTTGGGATGATTGTATAATCGATCCCCAATATCCTCCAATTCTTCAAGATTAGGTTCTTCCTCTAACACCTTAGCAAATGGGGTCCTCTCTAATTGTATTACGTGAAATATGTTTAGATATTTAGCTAATTATAATAATAAAATCCAAAATTTGGCTTAGGCCCCCAAATAACTTCAACCCAATAGGCCCAAAATAAGCTCCAAATAGACTAAAACTTGACCGAACCCACACTAACCCAGTGGAACAATGTTCCACTATTTTAAACCTAAACATGACTTTCTAAACGTCCCGAGAATCAATCCTAAAAGAAAACACATTCTACGAGTCAATTATCTCATTAAATCAATTAATTAGCCGAGACACGTAGCTTAAGTTTAAATCTTAATTATTAATTAATAAAACGTGACTCAATATTATAAGAACATGCTCACGATCAGCGGGATCCAATACTGAGAGAATAATTCATACAAGAAAACCACCTGCCCCTAGCTCCTGACCATTCTATGCCGCCCATAATACGAAGTCAGTTAAATATTTAATATAGTGAAATAATGTGCTCGTATATTTATAAAGGATGTGTATTCACCCAACACATAAAAGAATTGTGTAACATTACTACACATGCAATATTTATAACTCCAAAATGCAATATCGCATGATATAGAATATAACAATAATAGGAAAATAATAATTAATTAACTACAAGAAACTATGGGGTATTACATATGTCATGTTATAAATTATTGGTGGTTGTGTTAATTAAAATAAATACATTTTATGTCATAGGTAATAACTAAATTTTCTAATTTTTAATTAGTGGCTCAAAGATCGTTATTAGTTAGTAATTTAAAACGGTAATTGGAGATAAGTCCCATTCACTTGGTCAATGATGAAAGAGAACCTTTGACTTGGTCAATGGTGTCAAAAGTCATATTTTGCTAACTTAGTGGTTTAAAATTACCAAGATACTGTCAAAATATCTCAATCGAAAAGTAGCTTATTTTTTGCCAAAGAAACTCTTCAAATCTTTAAAATTCATAACTTCAAATCTTCAACCAAAAAGAGTGGTATATATATTTTTATGTTTTAGAAAGAGAGAGTAAGCGGGTTATAATGAGTATGGGTGATGCGTTCAATTGTTTAAGTATGTGTGCTCTATAATGAAAATAGATGATGTACTTTTAGGATATGTAACAATGTTAATTATGGAGAAAGGACATATAACTTATTTTTTAATAAAAATAGTCCTTATTTTTTGGTTGATTCTATATTTAAAAAAATACCAATTCTACCCTTCTATTAAAAATTCATAAAACATTATTGGATCTCTAGAGTCATCGGATTTTCAAGCTTCGACGATCAGAGAGTTTTCAGCCATCGATGCTCCAATCAATGGACAACAAATATAATTTTGTAACACAAAAATTAAGTGATTTTTTAATTTATCAACACCACTACTTTTGTTTCACGATATGATATCATACCCATTTCCTTTAATCGACGAATATTTTAACTACAAAATCAAATTTGCTATTTGTCACAGCAAAATGAATTATGCAAAGTTAAATTTGCGCCGTAAAATTATTCACATTGTACTAATAAAAAGTCATTCCAATAGCACTGACTTATCACAAAGTTATTAGTTGAACTAATATCAAGAAGAAGAGGTCCATAGAAATTCATGAGATCATAAATCCATAACATCGAAAAAAATAACCGTGAGCTAACATATGAGTCCCCAACAAACTCACTTGTTAAAATCATAACTCCAGAAGTGTGAATTAACCAATACTCTCTCATTTTCATATCCTCATTGTACACAAATCTCTAATCTTTTCTCTCTACATTTCACTCTAACTTCACTTCTTGCTCTTGTTGCACAATTGCACCATTCCCTCCATATGTGTCTTTTCTTCCAATTAATAAAAAAAAAAACAAATAAAAATTAAGTTTTTGAATTGGTTAGAGATCTCAGATCTGAAATATTTCACTTTTTAACCATTTAAACAATCGATGAGAGGCAGAGATATAAAGGGATGGTGTAGCGAGAGCCGGAAATGTAGAGGAATGTCGTCTCTCGAGAGAAGCGATTAAATGCGTTAAACTAGAAATGAGTGTTTTTTTTACTATATATATATTGTAAAAAAGACACCTATTTCTAGTTTAACCCATTTAGTCGCTCAAACACTCATTTATCTAATATTCTCTTATTTTTGAAGGTCCGCGCAAGCGACACCCCATGCATCCCCTACTCACCCCAAACAGGAGCTCCTGGATCCAAACCACATTTTTTCGATATTTTATTATTTTTAAATGTCCGCGCTAGCGGCACCCAATCCCCACCACCACCCACCTCCATTGTCGGAGCTCCAACGACCTTAATCAGAGTTCAAGTTTGGAGTGGGTAAGGGTGGCATGGGTACCGCTGGCGTGAAGATTTAAAAATAAGAGAATATTAGATAAATGGGGTTTGGATCTACCGGAGCTCTGGTTTGGGGTGAGTAGGGGTGGCATGGGGTGCCACTAGCGCGAACCTTAAAAAATAAGAGAATACTGGATAAATTAGTGTTTGAGTAACTAAATGGGTTAAACTAAAAATAAGTATCTTTTTTACAATATATATATAGATATATACACACACATTAATTAAGTAGGACATTAAATTTTATTGTCTGTGTAATATCAACACAATAAATGTTACTATTTATGAAAATGGCATAAATATAAAACTATTTCAACACAGTAAATGTTACTGTTTGTGAAAATGTCACAGATATAAAACTATTTCATTTTCTGGTGCATACAGTAAAATTTACCGTGTTCACAAGAAAATATGACATTTTCACAAGAATTTGTGAAAATGTGACATTTTCACAAGAATTTGTGAAAATGTCACAGATATAAAACTATTTTATTTTTCAATTTGTGGTGAGTAGTGCTGACATGGGTTGCTGCTGTTGTGTACCTTTAAAAATAAGAGAATATTGGATAAAATGCTGTTTGGATCCACCGAAGCTCCGGTTTGGGGGTAAGTAGGGGTGGCATGGGTTGTCGCTAGCGCGAACCTTAAAAAATAAGAGAACATTGGATTAATTAGTGTTTGAGCAATAAAATGAGTTAAATTAAAAATAGGTGTCTTATACACACACACACACACATTAATTGACCGGCACAGTAAATTTTATTGTCTGTGTAATATCAACACAATAAATGTTTCTGTTTGTGAAAATGACACAGATATAAAACTATTTCAACATAGTCAATGTTACTGTTTGTGACAATGTCACAAATATAAAATTATTTCATTTTCTGCTGCATACAATAAAGTTTACAGTGTTCACAAGAAAATGTGACACATATATAAAACTATTTTATTTTTCGGTTTGTGGTGGGTAGACTTGGCATGGGTTGCCGCTGACGCGAACCTTCAAAAATAAGGGAATATTGGATAAATGGAGTTTGGATTTACCAGATCTCCGGTTTGGGGTGAGTAGGGTTGACATTAGGTGCCGTTGGCGCGGAGCTTTAAAAATAAGAGAATATTGAATAAATTGGTGTTTGAGCGACTAAATGGGTTAAACTAAAAATATGTATCTTTTTTCAATATATATATATATATAAGATTTTATAGATTATTTGACCCATTTATTTAACCAGTAAATTTTACTGTCTGTGTAATATTAACACAAAAAATATCACTGTTTGTGAAAATGTCATAAATATAAAATTATTTTATTTTCTGATACATACAGTAAAGTTTACTGTCTATGTAATTTTTTTTTGAAATTTTATGCGCTTCACGGATCTTGTTTGATAGATCTCGGCGAAGAGATTTCAAAAATAGTAATTTTGCGAAAAATAGATTTGTCAATAAAAAGTTATGATTATTTGAAAATTAAAAATAAAATGAAAATAGCTTTAAACTTAATTACGGATGATTGGTTTTAAAATAGTATAATTGTGAAAAAAGTTCCCAAAAGTTAAGAATATGACCCATTTAATGATTAAAAAGTCAATAAAATTTAATTAGAAAAATTTTGTTTGTATAGAATCTATATATAATAAATTCATACTTTTAACATAAAACTGTTCATTAAAAATGATTTGATGCATTAAAAAGAAGTAAATAGGATTGTGTGTATCTTTGGCCTAGTAAACTACACTAAAATATAATTATGACACTATATAAGGGAAATACTGTCTCCCAGATGATTGAGGATATATTAGGGGATCTTTCCTAATTATCTTTATATTATTTATGATTTACACTAGAACAAAATTACGATCCAATACTCTTATTTTTACTCACCGGACAACTGATTTTTTTTTGGGTTGCATATTATGAATTGTTCGAACCAGTTTATGCACACTTCGATTAATTTTCATTTGCGATTCGCCAATCATTATTTTAATAGTACTAACCAAATTCAATTCAACTCTAAAACTGTTCAAGAATATTAAGACTGTTATCTAGGGTTGCCAACTAACCAAAGTTGGAGGCTCACCCTCGGGTTCTACAATTAAGGCGTTCAAAATAAATGTTAGTGATGATGGGTTATTGATTCAAGGCAGTAACAACTTGCACATGTTTTTACTTCTTCAGCCTCTTGATCTTGGTCCACCAGCGCATCTTTGGGAACTCTGCGTCCAAATCACAACATGTTCTTTTAGGAGAGACAGATATTAATAATTTTATACAGAAGTTACGGTTCAAAGTAAGTTTGGTATAAATTATCATTTTTTGGAGCATATATTAGATTGTTCTTTAGTTTTTTTTTAATACATGTTTAGTTTAAACGTTTTTATTTTACATCAAAAAGTTTTTTACTATATCAAAAAGGTTTTACCATGCCACTGGTTAAGGGTGACAGTTCGGATTACTCGTGTCATTTCGGGCGCATTGATTTTGATTTGAGTATAAATTTTGGGTACTCTTAAATCTATATAAGTTAATCGTGTCATGTTCGGATCATTTCGAGTTATGACCGTAAATGGGTTATCATGTAAAAAATTATCAGCCCTACCGCTGGCGCAGACCTTTAAAGATAAGAGAATAAGAGACTTTTTGATACAAAGTAAAAGGGTTGGACTAAATGTGTATTAAAAAATATTTGAGAGAGTTTTTGGTATTTGATCCTTATTTTTATTCTTTTTTTACAATTATCAAAAAATGAAGAGAGGTGGAAGGATGTGTGTGTTCTTTTTTTTCCTAGTTTATTTAATTTTATTACTTTAATTTTCAAATTTATTAACTTTTCTTAAGGTGAACGAAGTATCTAATAAGGAACATGATGTGGTTGTTATTCTCACCGTGGTCAACAACTCAAGTAAGTTTCTTGATTACGAGTCATTAGTTTCATTAAAGCACAAAACAGAAAAACCTTATATTGCACAAGAAATTGAGTATGGCCACCGGGAGTCATATTAGGCCGAAAAAAGAGAATGTTGATACATTTTATGAGCACATTGACGTATGATATTTGTAATAATTGTTCTTCGAAGTTCAACAATTATAATCGAAGACAACAGTTAAGACAGACATAACACAAATAAATCACACAAAATATGACAGAATTTTGAGTCGAACTAAAATTAGTCTAACTAATAAAGCAGATCAGTGAATTCATATCAAGCTCCCCCTTTTACTGTTTAAACGATGATATATTAAAGTGTCCACCGAACATTTTTTTAATATGTACGTATAGTCTAATTTTTTTTTTTTGTTCAGAAAGTCTCTTACCACATAAAAACATTAAAAAAACGAGCTCCTGTGAAGGGCATCGGAGCTCCGACAGTGGGGAGGTGTCGGGGGTGCCGCTAGCGCGAATTTTTAAAAACAAGAGAATATTGGTTAAATAAGTGATTGAGTGATTTTTTGGAAGAAAATAAAAAAGGTTTGAACCAAATGTATATTAAAAATGTTTGAGGATCTTTTTGATAATTGATAATTGATCCTTATTTAATTGTGCAAGCTCTTTGTTCGCATTTTGTTATTCAGAGGAAAAAAAGCAAAATGAGTCTCTCTCTCTCTCTCTCTCTCTCTCTCTCTCTCTCTCTATATATATATATATATATATATATATATATATATATATAGGAAGACTCACTTATATCATGCACTATATATCACACCTTACATCACACGTAATTCTAAGTCTTAGAAAACTTTTTTCAAATTATATATTTTTTCCTTGAAATTAACCTTCCAATCAACCCATATGCAAAAAATTAGGTCAAAATACATTTTATAGCTATTTTTAAAAAATTCACAAAAACTACTGGCGTAGAGCCTTATAAATAAGGTATTTTTAGCATATTTTTGTGAATTTTTGAAAAATAGCTACAAAATATATTTTGACCTAATTTTTTGCATATGGGTTGATTGGAAGGTTAATTTAAAAAAATATATAAAATTTTAAAAAAAAGTTTTTCAGCCCTAGAATTAGGTGTGATGCATGGGTGATGTACTATAGCGTGACTCTCTCTCTCTCTCTCTCTCTCTCTCTCTCTCTATATATATATATATATATATATATATATATATATATATATATATATCCAGGCGCATGTGCACATTAAGTTTGCACATCATTTTTTTAAAATAATAAAAAAAATATTTTTGAGTTTATTTTTTTTGTATGATATTTAAACATTTCAACGGACCCGTGTAAAAAAAATCAGCTAAAAAAACTTTTTTTCCTATTTTTAAAAAATAGGTTAAACTTTCGCTACTTTTAAGCACTTTAAAAGCTGCGAAAGTTTGATCGATTTTTTAAAAATAGCAATTTTTTTTGAGCGGATGTTTTTTACACGGGTCCGTTGAAATGTTTAAATATCACATAAAAAAATCAACTCAAAAATATTTTTTTCAATGCTTTAAAAAAATTAGTGTGCGCTAGTACTATGCTAACTTAGTGTGCATAGGACCCTGCCTCTCTCTCTCTCTCTCTCTCTTAGAGAGAGAGAGAGAGAGAGAAAGGATCACAAGTGGATCAAAAGAATGGACTTTTTAATGAACTTAACAAAAAACACTAATAACTCATTAATTTTAATTCCTATAATTTAATTGGTCCGCGCCAGCGGTAACCGAGAACCCACCTTCACCCCTACCCCCTGCCCCCACTCACCCAGACCCCCGACCTTCACCCCCCAGCAGCCCTGCCCCCGACCCACCCACCCACCCCAACAAACCCATTACAGCCACACCAAGAACCCGCGCTGATGCCAACCTCCAAGGCAGCCGCCTAGACTCGAATCCAAAACCCAAATCGCTGTTATGCCAAGTCGGGTAATGGGCAGGTCGACGGGGGTCTCGGGTTGCCGATTGGTTCGAATTGGGCTGTTGTTGGGGTTAGATCGGGTTGGAGGGAGTGTAAGGGAGCTTAGGTCCCCGGATTTGGAGCCGGAGGTTATTGCTCCGGGAATGGTAAGGGTCTTGGCCGGAGTCTTCGGGTTTTGTTGGAGTTAGAGCAGGTTAGGGATGAATTGGGTTGATGTTGGTGAGGTCGACTCCAATAGCAAAATGTACGTGTTGTTTACTGTTGTTGTTAAGTTGACAGATGGGGTGGGCGGTGGAGGTTAGGAGTGGGTGGGTAGGGGTTAGGGGGTGAAGGTGGGGTCTCGGTTCTCAAGTGCCGCTGGCGCGGACCAATTAAAATATAAGAATTAAAATTAATGGGTTATTAGTGTTTTTTGTTAAGTTCATTAAAAAGTTCATTCTTTTGGTCCACTTGTGATCCTCTCTCTCTCTCTATATATATATCTATATAATAAAGTAGGAAGCTTATATATGTCATAAGCTTCCACTATGATGTCATCTATTTGATTTTTTTTACACTTCCTATTTTACCCCTTACAAATTTAGATTCCCCCTCTTTTAACACACACTAATTCATTTCCCCCTTCTCTTCAAAATTCAAAAAATAAGGGTAGAATAGTCTTCTACCCTCTTCTGCCTCACGGGCTGTGATTTAGCACTAGATCACGAAATGGATGGCTCTAATGAGTTTAGAAAGAAATGAGGATGATTTCTTCTCTAACAGCTTCCAATACAAACATGATTTATTATTACCTCTTTCCAACAAATATATTATCACTCTCTCTCTCTCTCTCTTCAAAACCCAAATAAACCAAACCTCTCATCAAATCCAAAGACTCTCTCTCTCTCTCTCTCTCTCTCTCTCGGGTTTGAAAAGATCCGTTGTCCTCACTCTGTGGCTTCTTTACCCTTCCAGTGGCCGGAGTTGACTTCCCGCAGCCTAGGTAGGTAGCTTCTTCACCCTTCCGGTGGCCGGAGTTGATTTAGCGATAGCCTAGGTAGGCTGTTAATTTCTCCAGGCCTTGCTGGGTACGCAGCTACCAAACAATATCTCGAATATCTGGTAGGCCTTGCTTGGTAGGCAGCTAATATCTGTTCTTTTATTAAACTGTGTCTTTTATTTCAAATTGAGGATTCATCTATTTACTTCATACATATGATCTCGAATATCTGTTCTTTTAGTTTTGGCTGTTTTATGTCAACTTATTTCTAATCAGTTGAGTTATTGATCATCTGCGCCTCAGGTGGAGGAAGATGAATTTGGTCGCATGTTGGCAAATATTCTGAAAGGACCGTATTGGCAAATATTCTGAAAGGACCGCAAATATCTTTTCTTTTACTTTATTGTTGGCAAATATTCTTTGTTTTGATCCTAATGCAAGGACCACATTGCCATTTTTTTATTGTTGTACACGTGAAGAAGATAAGTTTCGATCTGAAGTGTATTTTACCAGCTCAAAGACTTCATTTGGGATCTGAATACACTCAGATCTGATCTCAGTTCTCAGTGCATTTTACGAGTTGCGATCTCAGTGTATTTTACGAGATCTGAGTTTTTTCTAATTCGTACGGTGGAACGGCGCAGAACACACGAATTTTCTCTCTTTATGTTTATGTTTATCCTTTTTTATGTTCGTTGTTTGTAAGAGGTTTCAAACATATCTGATTTTAAAGTTTATTGTTATTATTATTTTTCTATTTTTTGTTATTAGTTATGGGTCGATTTTAAGGCTTTTCATGTTTTAAGGATATAAGTATTTGGGCTTAGGGTTAAACACCTATTATTTGAAATACTTTTTTTTCTTTTTCTTTTTGACATCAGTCTCTTTAACCAGGTAATTTATAGTTTAGATCAGGTGGGTTAAACACATAATCATGTTCTTTTTAATATCAGTGTTTTTCAAACAAATTTATTTGAAAAACAACTAAAAATTAGTATTTTCAATAAAAAAATATTTTTTTCAATAAAAAATTGTTTTTTTCAATACAAATATTTTTTAATAAAAAAAAGATAACAATTTTTTCAAACAATTAAAATATAAAATAGGTTTTTATTAAAAATATTTTTTTATAATTTTTTTTTGTTGAAAATATAAAATTTTAAATGTTTTTCAAATACATTTGTTTCAGTTGGAGTAAAAAAAATGAAATTTAGATTATATAAGTTTTAAGGGTATAATTATAATTTTCACACTAAAATGGAGTGGGGAAGACTTCATGGTCCCCTACAATATTATGTAGATGCAAATTTATTTGAACTAGGCATTAATGTGTGTTAAACTAGGCAGAAATGCAGTGGGGAAGACTTCAAAAGGGATCCATGCACGGGGTCCAAGGACACTCTTAAGGCATTAATGTGTGGCTTGGACTAAGGAGATAATTGTATTGAAAAAGCCAACCCTAGAGGTAATAGGTATTAAGGCTTTTTTTTGTAAGAAATGTCACTTACATCTTAAAATTGTTTTAAACCATGTAATTGTGTACAGAAAATATCAACAGATTATTTTGAGTATAAATGTTGAATTTCATTCTTCCTCATTCAAATGTAGCTTTGGTTAGTCATCATTATTTATTTGAATAATGTTTCTATTTAGTTTGAGTGGTATTTAAATAATATTTGAATAATTACTAATGTAGAAAATGTAACTTTATTAGAAACAAACCATTTTATTTACTTGGTATAATTTTTTTTCTACCATTTGATTTGTTTTAAGTAATGAAAAGTTGCATGTATGCCGGGTTATTCTTGCAACATTTGGTAATTTCTATATAATGGAGAAAATTTGAATACAATGGAGTTGGTACTATAGGTGAAACTTATTAAAGTGGTGGCATGCCACCATTTTGACAAAATTATTATTACTTTCACGATACCAAAAATAGTTTTATTGTCATAGTTACAACATTGCACTAGGTTTGGTTGCCGGCTATGTAGTGATTACACCAGTTTAAATTACATGCGTGCTATCGGAACAAGCATTTATTAAATGAAGGAAAATTTGTTCCAATTATCTAATTTGTGTTCTTAGTTTTTTTTCAACTTAATTTATACACAGTTGAATACTTTGGAAATTTTTTGTTCAAGTATTTGTTTGATGAATTTGGACATTTTGAATACTGTACGATTGGTTGTTACCCTTTAACTAGGGGTGGCAATTCGGGTCAACGGGTCATGTTTTGAGCTGATACAACACGACAAGATTTTTTCAGTCAAGAACACGATACGAATTCGTGTTTTTTTAATAGACACGAACACGACCAGAATAAAAAACAACATGGCACAACACGGCACGAATATCAAAATTTCTTAAATTTCACGCCTAAAAAACAAGATAATACGACACGACACGACTAATAATTCAGACACGTATACGACACGACATGTACACGACACGAGCCCAACACATCGTGTAAATTTCGAGTCAATTTCGTGTCGTTTCTAAAATTGTCGCCCCTACCACCTTTAACCAGGGTGAATAGTCCAATATACAAAGGTGATTATGTCAACTTTTTTTCAAATTATCACTTTGTTAATTTAAGGCACATGTGAATTCAATTGATGAATTTAGACTATTTGAACGTTGTTCGACTATTTGTTATTTGTTAAGCACGGTGGTTAGTCATATAAACAAAGAATACTATAACCAATTTTGTTTAAATTACATTTTGTTTTCTTGGCAAATGAATTTTTTTGCTTTCTTACAATTACGTACTTCGAAAATTTTCATCATTTTACGATTATCAGCGTGCCTTCAGGCACGGGCATACCCTAGTATATATATATATATATAAAAGTTCAAAAGCGAACATAAAAGATAAACATTTTAATGAACCTCAATAAAAAACACCTAACACTCAATCAATTTTTATTTCTATGTTGTAATTGGTCCGCGCCAGCGACAACGGACACGCGTGTGATACACGTATTTTTTAATACACCCCTGTGACACGCGTGTCCGTTGCCGCTGACGCGTGTCACACGCGTATCCATTGCTGTTTGGGCGAACCAATTACCTCATAGGAATTATAATTAATTGAGTGTTAGTTTTTTTTGTTAAGGTTCATTAAAATGTTCATCTTTTATGATCACTTCTGATCCTCTTCCTATATATATATATACATACGAAATATTCACTGAAATATTTTTTAGTACACGTTTATTCCAAGTTTAATTTTATTTTGTTCTAAAAAGTTCATCACCAGATAAAAACACTAAAAAAAGAGCTCCGGTGAAGATCACTGCAGCTCCGGCAAGAGGGGTGGTGGTGGTGGTAGGGCAGGAATGCCGCTAGCGCGGACCTTTGAGATAAGATAATATTAATTAAATGAGTGTTTGAAGGATTTTTGTGGAACAAAATAAAAAGATTTGACGTGTACTACAAAATATTTAAGATACTTTTTGATAAGAGTGTTTCTAAGGGCACCTCAAAGATAACTCCCCAATAGCACAAGCTTACTTTTACTATAAAATACCACCTTAATATAATTTTTACTTCAAAATAACACATTGAGGGCTACCACATATTTAGAGTGTAAAAAATCATTTTATCCACTTTCCATTCTTCTCTCTACACATTTAAACCTCTCAACTTCTCAACCTTTCAACTTCAAAACCTCTAAACTTCAAAACCTCCATAGCTTCACAGATCATCGTCAAATTATCATTCAACACCATACAAGCAAGATTATAGTCATCAGAACATATATAATAGACACTGTTTGATATATTATTCATTATGAAAAATATGTCAAATCCTTGAAAAACATGTTAAATATATTAAAAACATGTTGAACATCATTAATGTGTTAATTTTTGGTGCAAAAAACGTTTAATACCCCACATATGTTGAGAAAACACCACATAAATAATGAATCTTAGCGTATAAAACCCAAGCCGATAGTCCAGTGGTTCGGTATTCCGATCCCGAATAAAGACCCAACATTCGTCATGTTTGCCTCGAACCAAATATGATATGAAAAATCGGATTCAAACATCATTCGGTATAATTATCTCAAGTATATGTGTTTAATTCGACATAATTAACCCGAGTATATGTGTATTTCGGTATAATTACTCCAAATGAGACTTTTCAATAAAAAAAATATACATGCATTCCATTTGGCATAATCACCCAAATTATATGCATTTAATTCGGTATAATCACCCCGAACATATGCATTCCATTCGGCGTATTCATCTCGAATATATGCGTTCCATTTGGGATAATCATCCGAATGAAAATTTTTCTTCAAAACAAAAAATTTAACTTTAATTCGGGATAATCACCCCCAAAATCATTCGTAAAGTTCCATTTTCGGGTTTAATTTTTTCTGGGGTTAAAAAAAACGTATTCGTGCAGCAAAAATTACCTCAATCATAATATTTTGGCAATTTTAATTAGTTTTCAACACCTTAATTAGTTGTTGTAACTTCAATATGGTAATTTCAATGACGGAAAATCCTAGTTATTATGTTGTTTCAATAATTCATATGGTAATTTGTTGGTGAAGTTTGTATAGTGTTTGAATGAGAAATTTATGTAGGGTTTTGAGTGAGAATGATTGAGAGAAGGTTGTTTTAAGAGAGAAAATATTTTGAAAGAATAATTGAGAGAAAGTAAAAAAAAATATACATATATATTATATAATGGCCCTTAACAAAAAATATAAAAATCCCTTATAATATTTTAAAACATTTTTTTGTGCTGCCTTTAAAAACGAAACACCCAGGATAATGGATCCTATATATATTCCACCAAACTCCATTTCGTAATTATTGTTCTCCATCAATATTAAGGTCCCCAGCAGCCCACCTTAGGCTACCCAGAGTCAATTTTAAGAAAAAGTGCAACACTAATATCTCTCCCCCTCCCCCTCCGCCCCCCCCCCCCACCCACCCACCCCCCCCCCCCCCCCCAAAAAAAAAAAAAAAAAAAACACCCACTCTTCGCTTTACTTCTTTCAACCAAATGGAGCATAAGATGTTTACCCTTAAAATTCTTGTACTGATAGTTGAAGTCCTTTTTAGAAAAATTAGTTTTTATTATATAAGAAGTAAAAGTTATACCCCTAAAGATAACTCTTTCCTTCATACATTGCTTTTAAAGGATTTAATTTCTAACATACTGTATGTTGATGTAAAAAATTAGATTACTCTAATAATTCAATCACAGATAAATAAAATGAGACAAAGATTTTTAAAGTGGTTCAGCCTTATATGAATGGCCTACGTCCACTGTTATGTTATTATTGAGTGTTTGGGAATTCTCGATTACAAGTACTATCAAGAAATTACGATCCCCTTGAATGAGGGTGATACGAGGTATTTATAGCCCTTAGGCTGTACATGAAAGGGTAATTCATTTAATGCTATTCAAGCGTGTGCGTCAAGATGATAAGCATTCAATGAATAGTTGAACTGTTGATTATCTGGCAATAAATGATGTGGCCGAGGTGTAGCTGCTGTGGTCGAGATGCAGCTCGGACCGCCTTAGTTGCTCGTCGTTCAAGAGTTCCTCGGCGTGTTGGAGTTCCTCGGAGAATACATGACTTGGTCAGGGAAATGGACTTCCTCGTCTCTATTGTGCCACGTAGACTGATATGTGTCTTCTTATTATTCGTCCATATCAGCATACTAATTTTGGTATCAACAGAAGCCCCCAATATTTTATATTTTGAACTTTGAGGAGTATGGAACATTCTTTCTCGGTATATGGGAATATTAAATGACCTTCCTGGGTTTTAGGAGCATTTTCTTCATATTTGAATTTCTTTCCAAATTCGCAGAATCTGCCTTTTTGAATTTTCATAAGCGCTTCGATCTTTGTGCACTTTTTGTTCTTTTAGCCGCCGGTGGCGTAATAGTTTCTTTTTTGTAATCATTTATTTCGCCGTTTCCCAAGGCAAAGTATTTAAGCTTCTTAGGCAATCATACCGTCTTCTACCTTTTCCAATTTTCTGCTTTCGAGTTTTCCATAGCCTTTCTTTCTCTTGTGCGTTCATCCTTGTTTTCGTTCGTTGTCAACAGATCTCCCTTTATTCCTGTAAGATCTTCTTCCTTATTCTTCATTTCTTTTATTCACCATGGTTTATATTATTGAATCTCTTGAAAAATTCCGTTCGGATTATTCCATTCCATCTTGGGTAACTTTGGAGGATCTTTCTGAGCCTTCAAATTACTTTCGTTTGGCTGAGGGACATTGGTTCCCCAGCCTCTTTATTGCTGAATGTGGATTTTCTTTTCCACCAAACCCTTTGTGTTTAGAGTTCTGTCAACATTTCGATGTTGTCCCTTTTTTGTTCCTATGCGTTGTTGATGTTCTGTCTTCTTCTTTTATTAACTCTTGCATTCTCTTATTTACTAGTTTATGCAGCAATGCCATGAATATTATAAGGCTGGTCACACAGACCTAAGTGCATCTGAAGTTGCTGATATCCTTGGTCATGATGCTTCTGAGCAGGCAGTTGAGGCTTATCGATACCTGAAGAGTTTACTTGACCGGGCTATGGCCAATAATGTGGCCTATTATGAAATGATCGAGGATCTTCAATGTACCTTAGAAGACCTTCAAAATCAGTATAAGGAATCAACTGCCCTGTTGCATGAGGGGTATGAGAAGAGGTATCAGCAGCTTTCTGTCGAGAAGGGCTACGACAAACTCCTGGCTGGGTACGATGTCAGAGAGAGAACCCTAAAGGGTAAAGTTAAATCCTGTAGACAGATTGCCGAGCTGCTAGAGCAAGAAAATAACAATTTGCAGAAAGAGCTAGCACAGTATAAGTCTGCAGCATCTTCTTCAACAGCTGTAATCCCAGTGACTGACGAGGGATTTTCCTTTCTAGAGGTTGAGAATGCCAAATTGAGGCAAGAGTTGGATACCTTGAGAAGGTCGGGTACTTCTACTGCTACTCGGGGACGAGGAAGAAGTTCTCGTGGTCGAGGAAGAGTTGCTCAGGATATTGTCGAGGAACAGAGTACTCCACCTACTTGGGGTCGATCAAGAGGTCTTCCTCGTTCTGTTGAAGAAGCTCGTACTCAATCAACATCGAAAACCCAAGCATTCCAATTGAATGCAAAAGATCGGGCTTTGTCTGAAATGTCCAAGAAAATCCAAACTCTGGAGGATCAACTTGCTTCGACAAAGTCTGCTCTGGATAATAAGGATGTTCTTGCTAGAAACCTTCATGAAAAGCTTGAAAAGTTGACATTTCAATTTAATAAACAGCCCAGGGATTTCTGGATGGCTGGATACAACGAAGCGTTATTCCATTTAGATGATCGTATCCAGAATTCCAATAACGAGGGCTACAAGCAAGGTTGGCTGAATGCCTTGGGCGTGCTGAAGCTCGAACAGGGGCATTACGTGTGGGACTATTATGATCCTGGGGTATTAGACTTGCCTGTGCCACCTTATAAATTGGACATGGAATGGATCCCAGCTCGTGCCATTCCTCGGAACTTAATTGTAAAATACCTCGGTGGCTACAATCTTCATTCTCAGATCGAGGTATCTCGTCCCGAGTATCTACTGGACACTCCTTCAATAATGAACGTCCGAATGCTCCGAGATATTAACTTCATTAATTCTCCCCTTTGCTTGGAAGATCCTCCTGCTGGCGAGGAGCCTATATCGAAAGCTGAAGGAAAAAAGCCAATAGAATAGGAAATTCTGATGTAATAATTAGTACACAATTTGATATCAATGTAATAAACTTGTGTAACTCATTTTGACTTTAATGAAAGAATTTCATTTTTTGTTTGCAAATTTGTATTGCTCTTGTATTTGTCAAACACTTTCTATTTGTGCTTGCATAACAATATTGTGTGATTCATCGACCAACTTAGTAATAAAAAGTTACAAGTATCAGAAATGTTGCTCGATCGCTTAATAAAGTAATGAGTATAAAAATGTTGAAAATTATTCCAACTAACCAAGGTTGTTAAATTGTGCTTGTCGACCAATTATAGTTAATGGGTTTTTATCCCCGACCAGCTATACTTGGTACTGTTTAAAATATTTTCTCCTCATCGACCAACTACAGTTAGTGGATTTTTATCTCCGACCAACCATACTTGATTCAGTTTGGAATATTTTGTTCTTCGAGGAACTTTTATGTAATAAACTTACCTCCCGACCAACATAAGTTGGCATTTGAGAGCATATCTTGTTTCCTAACCAAACACGTTGGCATTCTTAGGAGTCTCGTGTTCTCGCTCTTTTACCAACCGGAGTTGGTCTGAGTTCGAACTATCATGTCCACTTGCTCTTTTACCAACCTGAGTTGGTCACGCTAGTGTACGCCTCCTAACCAAAGGAGTATAGTTTGTTCTCGCCCTTTTGCCAACCGGAGTTGGTCGTGGGTTTGAACTATCATGTCCACTAGCTCTTTTACCAACCTGAGTTGGTCACGCTAGTGTACGCCTACTAACCAAAGGAGTATAGTTTGTTCTCGCCCTTTTACCAACCGGAGTTGGTCGTGGGTTTGAACTATCATGTCCACTAGCTCTTTTACCAACCTGAGTTGGTCACGCTAGTGTACGCCTCCTAACCAAAGGAGTATAGTTTGTTCTCGCCCTTTTACCAACCGGAGTTGGTCGTGGGTTTGAACTATCAGTGTTGCTTTTATTGCTGAACAGCGTAGTGTTGTAAACTAGTATTCCCCGAAAAACTTTCGATAAAAAGAAAGAAGATGGAGAAACATCATCGTTTTATTCATATTGATGAAATTGCTTTACATTTTACATCACTGATAATATTTGCGTACGTGTTCAGCATTCCATGCATTCTTAAATTCCTCTCCTTCTAGAGTCGCTATTCGGTAAGTTCCTGGTCAAACAACTTCTGTAACTCGGTAAGGTCCGTGCCAGTTTGCTTCCAATTTATTGTGCTTCTGAATGACCTTATTTAGCACGTAATATCCTTCTTTTAATTCGCATTTCTTCACCCTCTTGTTGTAGAACAGAGTTGTTCGTTGTTGGTAAGCAGCATTCCTAATGGCTGCCTCTTCTCTAACCTCCTCGAGCATATCCAAATCCAATCTTCTCATTAAGTTGCTGACTGGGGAATTGAAATTCAGCACTTTATGTGTTGGAAGACCCAACTCGGTAGGTATTACAGCTTCACTTCCAAATGCCAGCATATATGGTGATTCTCCAGTTGCTGCTCGGGGAGTTATTCGGTAAGCCCACAATACTGACTGTAGCTCATTAATCCAATTATCTTTAGCTTCACTTAGCCTCTTCTTCAAACCATTGAGTAATGTTATGTTCGTCACTTCAATCTTTCCATTGCTTTGAGGATGGCCTGGTGCTGAATGAGTCTTCAAAATGTTTGATTGTCGACAATAGGCAGCAAACTCCTCGTTATCGAATTGTGTTCCATGGTCTGTGATGAAGGCATGAGGTAGACCATATCGGCAGATAATGTTCTTCCAAACGAACTAGTACACCTTTTCGTATGTCATATCAATAAGTGGCTCAGCTTCTACCCACTTAGTAAAATAATCCACTGCGACGACGAGGTACTTGAATCTTCCTCCGGTCGTTGGTAGTGGTCCAACTAAATCAATTCCCCACATGGAAAATGGCCAAGGGGAAGTTATTGGTGTCAACAATGCTTGTGGAGTTCGTCTGATGGAGGAAAAACGTTGGCAGTTATCACATCTCTTAGCATAGGCTATACAATCAACCCTCATCATCGACCAGTAGTATCCTTGCGTCATCACCCTTTGCAAAAGTGTCCGACCTGCCACATGTGCTCCACAGGATCCTTCATGGATTTCTTCAATCAATTCTTTCACCTCGAAGGGATGTACACATCTTTACAAACCAGCCATAATTCCTCGTCTATACAAAACACCATTAGTTAGTACATACCGAGCAGCTTTATACTTCAATTTCTTGGGAGCGAACTTATCCTCCGGTAATTCTCCCTCCTCAATATATGTCCTGATGGGATCCATACAAGATGGTCCTAAATCAAGGGTAATAATATTCATCGTCAGGTCTTCATCTATGCTCCGACTTTCTAATACTTCAATTGGTATCGTTCTTCGCAGCTCGGTACGAGTAGCTGATGCTAGTGGGGCCAGCGCGTCTGCTCGTGCATTCTCCATTCTTGGTATTCTGATCAATTGAATGGCATCAAATTCTGCCAATAACTCCATCACCTTTGCATGATACTTGACCATTAATTCTCCTTTAACTGCATGTTCCCATCATCTGATTCACAATTAATTGAGAATCACTGAATACAATCACTTGTTGTGCTTCCATAATCTTTGCTAAATTAAGACCTGCTATCATGGCCTCATACTCAGCCTCATTATTGGAAGCTTTGAATTGGAATCGCAGGGCGTATTCCATGTCAAACTCGTCTGGGGTATTCAAAACAATCCCTGCTCCACAACCTATTGTACAAGATGACCCATCTACATACAATCTCCATGTAGGTAACTCGTCTTCAAATTTCTTATCTGACAGAATTCCTCGGTGAAATATTTGCTGTTTTCTTTCATCCTCCCCTAGTAATTTTCGCTCCTCGTCGACCATCTCTTCTCGCCCTTTTACCAACCGGAGTTGGTTCGGGTTTGAATTTGATGATCTTTCTTCATCCATAAGCCCTTTTACCAACCGGAGTTGGTCTGGACTTATGTCTGATGATCCTGTAACATCCACAGGTTGGTCAGCGAGCAATTTTTGTTCCTCGGGGGTATTAGGATATGTAAACTCTGCTATGAAATCGGCTACAGCTTTCCCTTTTAATGATGATCTGGGTTCATACACAATATCATATTCACCGAACTCTATTGCCCAGTACATGAGTCTCCCTGATTTTTCTGGCTTATGAAGGGCTTGTCTTAGTGGCATGTCGGTATACACGACGATGGTATGGTCCTGGAAATATGGCCTCATTCTTCTACTTGCTTCAATTAATGCCAATGCCAATTTTTCCAGCTTTGGGTATCTGATCTCTGCACCTCGAAAAGCCTTACTTGTGTAATAAATTGGTTTTTAGACTCCATTCTCCAATCTGATCAATGCCGAGATGACTGCATTCTCCGATACTGCCAGGTACACGTACAACTTTTCTCCCATTACTGGCCTGGACAACAGTGGAGGTGCTCCCAAATATTTTTTCAAGTCTTGAAAGGCTTTTTCACATTCGTCATTCCACTCGAAAGTTTTTCGAAGTGTTTTGAAGAATGGGAGACATCTATCAGTTGCTCGGGATACAAATCTGTTGAGCGCTGCAACTCGTCCTGTAAGACTCTGCACCTCTTTCTTCGTCGTTGGAGATCGCAACCCTAAAAGAGCTTTGATCTTTTCTGGATTCACCTCAATGCCTCGCTGGTTGACAATGTACCCGAGGAACATTCCTTCTCGTACTCCAAATGTGCACTTCGTCGGGTTGAGCTTCATTTGGTATTTATCCAGTTGATCAAAGGTCTGACCTAAGTCAACTAGATGATCAACAACTTTCTTGCTCTTTGTCAGCATATCATCGACATAGACTTCCATATTGCAACTGATTTGTTCGACAAAAACCTTATTCATCAGCCGCTGGTATGTCGCTCCTGTATTTTTCAAACCAAAAGGCATAACATTGTAACAATAAGTTGTAATACCCCGTACTTTTGGCCATATTTATTTTTAGGATTAATTAATTAAATGTGTATTAATTGGAAATTAATCCGGGTTAAAAATACTAACGAGATGCGAGTTGGTATTTGATTATGTGCATACATGTTTTTATATGAATATTGAATTATGAAAAATTTGTCGTAAGATTGATATACGGCATTTTGGGAATTTTGTTGAGACGCGGGTGACCGCCGCGTCATGGTGTATTATTTTGATTATAAAAGTGAATTTAAATGCTTTAAACCTTATGGTCGTTTTGAGTGCGCCAACGCGTTCGGAAGGGTCGAGATAGTCAGAAAACACTAGCCGAGGGTGTAGTTTGGGTCCCGGGGTATTTTTAGGCCATACCGGCAATATAAAGGGTATTTTGGTAATTTCGTATTTTTAGGAATTAAAAATGACGAAAATTAGAGGAGTAAATCTGATTGGGAATAGACCCACTAAACCCACTAACCAACCCTTAATGACCCAATAAGCTACGGAGGTTATCATTTAGGTTTCCAACTTTCCCAAAGAAAACCCTAGCCACCATAGCCACCTTTGGAGAAGATAGCTTGGAGAGGGAGAGAAAGAGAAGGAATTCTGCAGAAATCTTTACAGAAATCAACACCAAATTCAGAGACAATAGAGGCAAGTGATTTAATTACATTTAAATTCAGAGAATGTTCTTTCCATGTTAGAAAATTGAAGAATTCCAATTGTTCTTGAAAGATGAATGAAAACCCATGTTAATTGGATTTAGAACTTGAATATTGAGGACAAATTGCATGTAGAACCATATAGAGATGATTGTTCTGGTGTTAGTATTACATAGGATGTAACAAAAACGGATCTAGAATGGACTAATTGATGATTACAAATTCTAGGGTTTATGTTCTTGAATAATTGGGGAAAAAATGTAGAGATTTGTATACTGATTGATGTTAGGGTGATTTAATCCTTTAAAATGTGTTAGGAGGTGACTATAATATGTTTAAGATTGATTAGAGACCTTAAAACAATGGTTGGGACTAAGTTTGGAGGAGATTTGAGGAGTAAAAATGATGAAAAACGAGATTAAGACAAATCTGGGACGAAACTGGTAGGTCGTTAGAAGCCCCTCCCCAGGTCGTTCGAACGAACTCATTCGAACGAGCTTCTAACGAATTGACCAGTCGCTTCCAACGAAAGGGAACTTCGTTCGATAACTTCGTTCGAACGAGATCTCGTTAGAAGGCACAGTTCGTTCGAACGAACTGGATCTCGTTCGAACAGTCTCGTTCGAACGAGACTTCTAACGAGCTGACAGTTTGATCTCGTTCGAACAGCCTCGTTCGAACGAGACTTCTAACGAGCTGGCAGTTTGGGCCTTTTTGGCCTGTTTTGATTTTTGGAGTCCCGTAAACTTGTTCGAGGGTAGAGTTAACATTCCTTTGATGATGTATTGATAGATTTGGGACTTTTGGGTTATTATGAGGAGTAAATTATATACGAGTGATTTAAATCAATGATTAGTTGGGTTGAGACGTGAGTGTCTACTACGACGTGAGAATAAATTATGGCGTGTATGATTATAAACCGGAATCGTATAAAGTGTGTAAATTATATATTGGTACGAGAATGAGAATAGCACTACAATTAAACTACGGGATTACTAAGACGTATGTTTACTTAGTATTGGTATATGAATTGTGTGTATGACATACCTACCATACTTGCTATCACGGGAGGTTTGCATTCGCTTAGGGCCCTCTAATCCTTGTGTTGCCTGGATTTAGACTGGTTACCTTGATGAACATAGGTCATAGAAAGACTTATTGGGATATTAATAAGTCCGCTGATCGTGGGAGCGTAGGTATGTGCGTGACCCATGTGATGTGACTGTGTTCGCCTCCATTATTTGTGATGTTGTTATTTGTGAACTATTCCTGAGAGATTCGGAATATGTAATCCTTATGTACGTGATGTACCGGGATGGATAGCAGAGTATGTGTGCACCACAGCTTAGTTATCGGGGTGCTTGTATTGTATATTTATGATGTGAATAATATACACTTAATTAATGGGAACCTACATGTTAATGTTGTGAAAATAATTACGGTATTGTTTCAAGAAACATAACGAGTTAGCTGATAGTGAAATATATTGCATATTGAGTATCTAAGTTTACGTTAAACCCCTATTTAATTACGAGCGTTATAATGTTAATAGAACCGAGTAATAAGGGTAGGACCTATGACAGTCTAGCTAGATATGATGTCACTTAGCTAGTGGTTTGTGACGTTGTAGATGGGTACTTACGTTAGGAGTGCACAGTTAGACGAGAGGTGAGAATATCATGTGAGTGCACGTCCTAACATGTACTTTGCATTTAATGTTTTAAATGTTTTTAAAGCACTTGCAGGTTTTTAAAATATCTCCACATTCGGGCTCTGACCCGTTTGCTTTCAAATCTATTTTTCTTGTAAAACCATTTTTAGGTGCCTAGCCACAAGGACACCATGCATAGGATACTCATTCCGGTGACGAGCTGTAGCTGTTTGTGGAAGCTACAGGGAATTGCTTTTAGACATTTCTATCATTTGGATTCCGTATTCAGTATTCTATCAGTTGTAGGGCATGTTGCCCATTTCTATTAGAGACATCTTTTCATTTCAGTTTTCAGACTTTGGTTTGTATTGATTCAGTATTCCTTTATTTATTTCAGTTGTGGAATTGTAGTGAGGAGTTTTCCTCCAGACTTTATTTACATTATGTGATGGTTATTCTATTTACTTCGTTATGGTGAATGGTGTTATTTATTCTTTACGCTTGTTGCATGTTAATCAGACTTAAATTAAAATTTGGCAACTTACTTTTTAAATATTAGGTGGTTAGTAATCATTAAAATGTTTTCGACAGTGATGCTATTAACTGGACCAACTTGACATTTTGAATTAATTTAATAAAGGAGTAGCTACCCGGTATTTAATTAGTCGGGGTGTCACAGGTGGTATCAGAGCATCAGGTTCTAGTGTCCTTTAGCATCTGAACGGCTTATTATGTTTTCCGCTGAGCTTTCTTTGATATAGAGCCCTAAATATTAGGAATGTTGTATTCATCTCTGTACTTTGGGAATTCGTACTTCCGCGGTTTGTTTATTTGAATGATGAACTCATCCAAATTTACTTAAATTTTCAGATGGACCGTCAAGAAGAACTAGATCGAACGGGTAAGGGAATAAACGGGCAAGATCGACTCACACCTTGGGTATCCCCGGTTAGAATATCAACCGCCGAGTTAGCGGGTATCGTGGCACAAGCAGTTACCACTGCCGTTTTACAATACCAAGAACGCAGCATACAACTTAAAGGAGGCAAAAGACCTAGAGAGGTTAGCCAAGTGCATGTGAATAAGGCTGACAAATGTACGAGGACCCGAAAATTTGACAACAGACTGCCCAAGATGAGTCGGTTCTAATCAACAACGTGGTACAACGAAGCATTTTCGAAAGAGGAATAAAGTTCCAAGTCTGCAAGGACGACATCGTCAGCAGCAGAGTCAGAGGGGGAGTAAGTTTAGAGGCCAATGTTTTGTGTGTGGAACGCACGGCCATAAACGCCAGGATTTCCCAGAGGGTGTTAGAGCTCCCCAGAAGCAGGGTGCCCGTGATGATCCACAGGGGCCACTTTTTACAATCGCTCTCACAGCACCAGCTCAGGTGCTAGCCCTACCAACCTTTCTAGTAGCTCCAGTGCAGCAGGGACAAAATGGTCATCAACAGTTTCAACAGGGCCAGCAGGGCCAAGGGAGGAACGGTAACGGCTACCAGGGCCGGGGACCGCAGGGGCAGAGAGGAGGGAACTTCCCAGGGAAGTGTTTTGTTTGTGGCAAGACTGGCCATAAGCGACAGGATTGTCCTGATAGGGGCAGGGCCCCACAGCAGCAGCAGCAGGGTGCTCGCCAGGAGCCACAGAGGCCTATGTTTCCCGCCGCTCTCCCCGCACCGCCACAGATGGCAGCATTGCCACCCATTCCAGTAGTCCCAGCTCAGCAGGGACAGCTACAGTATGGACGTGTCTATAACGTCCACCAGGCTGCAGTTCCACAGGCACCGCCCGCGATTGAGGGTACGTTTCCTATCCATGGCACTATGGGTCGGGTATTGTTTGATACGGGGGCTACACATTGTTTTATAGCTACACACTTCGCGAAAGCTTTAGGATTGTTAGCTATGGCAGAGAGCACAGTGACGTGTGTCGACTCACCATTGGGGAGTGGGTCACTTTTTTTTCTTTATATGCCGGGGAGTGGGGGTAGAGATTGGTGGTTTGGTATTACCTGCAGACATGTTGGTATTAGATATGCATATTCACGATGTGATTATCGGTATGGATTGGCTCGTAGCTTATAGGGCCATGATTGATTGCTTCAGCGGGAGCATTGTTTTTGCCATTCCGGGGCAAGAGATGTTTGTAGTGGCGATGCCTCGCCCAGATGGAGGATCGACCGCTCATCTGTATTACATTGAGGAGGATACCTCTAAGGAGGTAGTGATTCCTTAGATTCTATCCCAGTAGTCAGGGAGTATTCGGATGTGTTTAAGGAGATACCAGGCTTACCCCCAGTCGAGAGATAGACTTTGTTATAGATTTTCTACCGGGTACGAGACCTATAGCACGCGCACCGTACCGTATGGCTCCAGCTGAGATGAGGGAGTTACGGGATCAGATAGAGCAGCTGTTAGGTCAGGGCTTTATTCGCAGGAGTACCTCACCTTGGGGCGCTCCAGTTTTGTTTGTGACGAAGAGGGACGGTTCACTGAGATTGTGTGTGGACTACCGAGAGTTGAATAAGGTCACGATACGGAATAAGTATCCGTTACCTCGAATCGATGACTTATTCGACCAGTTGAGAGGAGCTTCTTTCTTCTCGAAGATTGATTTGAGATCGGGATACCATCAGTTACGTATCCGGGAGGAGGATGTCTCGAAGACTGTGTTCTTGTCGAGATATGGTTCTTACGAGTTTCGGGTTATGCCTTTCGGTTTGACCAATGCTCCAGCAGTGTTTATGGACTTGATGAACAGAATATTCAGGGATTTCCTAGACCAGTTTGTCATTGTCTTCATTGATGATATTCTGGTTTACTCCCAGACAGAGGAGGAGCACGCCGAGCATTTGAGGCAAGATTTGCAGACACTCCGTCAAAACGAGCTGTATGTGAAATATGAGAAATGCGGGTTTTGGCTGAAGGAGGTCCAGTTTTTGGGACACACTATTTCCGACCGGGGAATATCTGTTGATCCGGGGAAAGTATCGGCGGTGAGGGAGTGGGGACAGCCCACGACACCGACGGAGATTCGTAGTTTCTTGGGTCTAGCAGGATACTACAGGAGGTTTATTCGGGGTTTCTCCAAGATAGCGGGTCCTTTGACACATCTGACTCGTAAGGGTGTGCCATTGAAGGATAAATTGACCTCAGCACCTGTGTTAGCATTGCCGAGACCGGGAGTTGAGTATTTGGTTTACACCGATGCGTCTTTGCAAGGACTTGGAGGTGTATTGCAGCAGGAGAGACAGGCCATAGCTTATGCTTCCCGTAAGCTTAAGACTCATGAGAAGAATTACCCCACGCATGATTTGGAGTTGGCGGCAGTGGTATTTGCCCTACGGATTTGGAGGCACTATCTTTTGGGGGAGAAGTTCCAACTGTTCACGGACCACAAGTCCCTACAGTACCTGTTCACGCAGAAGGAGTTGAATATGCGGCAGCGTAGGTGGCTTGAGTTTGTGAAAGACTACCAGTTCGATATCCAATATCACCCAGGTAAGGCTAACGTGGTAGCAGACGCGTTGAGCCGTAGACATGCAGATGAGGTGGCAGAGGCGTGGAAGGCAAAGTGGAAGGAGTTGGGACACCAGGATGCAGTGGTCCGATCTTTCATGTCTGTTATGACCGTTACACCGCAGATTGTCATGAAGGTAGTACGGGCACAGGCTAATGACTCGTTCTGTCAGGAGCAGATAGTTCGATTACTAGCAGAGGGAGCCGAGTCCTATACCGTTAGCTCAGACGGGGGATTACGCTTCAATGGGAGATTGGTAGTTCCGGAAGGGGAAATGTTGCGACACGATGTGATGGCAGAGTCGCACGGCTCACGGTTCGTGGTACATCCCGGAGGGGACAAAATGTACCAAGACATGAGACGCCAGTATTAGTGGAGCGGTATGAAAAGAGATATCGCTGAGTTCGTTTCGAAATGCGCCACTTGTCAGCTTGTAAAAGTGGATCATCAGAGACCGGCAGGATTGCTACAGCCATTGGAGGTCCCGGTGTGGATGTGTGAGAGCATATCCATGGACTTTATCACGGGGTTGCCTACGTCGCAGAGGGGTCACGACTCCGTTTGGGTAATTGTGGACAGGTTGTCCAAGGTCGCTCACTTTTTACCCGTAAGGACTGACTACACTACGGGACAGTATGCCCAGCTCTTCATTTCAGAGGTTGTGAGACTTCACGGTGTGCCCCTAAATATCGTGTCTGACAGAGACAAGATATTTGTTTCGAGGTTTTGGGAGAGTTTCCAGGAGGCCATGGGCACGGAACTGCGGTTGATGCCGGTTTATCATCCGCAGACTGATGGGCAGACCGATCGCACAAATCAGATGTTGGAGGACATGCTGCGCATGTGCATCATTGACTTTGGGGGTGGATGGGAGCAGTACCTTCCACTGGTGGAGTTTGCTTACAACAACTCCTATCAGTTCACTATTGGCATGGCTCCGTTTGAAGCATTGTACGGTAGGCCTTGTCGTTCCCCAGCATGTTGGTTAGAGGTGGGGGGACAACAAACTACTTGGGCCGGAAGTGATTCAGGATACTTCGGCAAGGATTGAGTTGATCGGAGTTGCATTCGGGTAGCTCAAGACAGGCAGAAGAGTTATGCTGATGCGAAGAGATTTTTCAGGGAATTCCAAGTGGGAGACCAGGTTTTGCTCCGAGTATCTCCTATGAAGGGGATTATGCGTTTCGGGAAGAAGGGGAAGTTGGCACCAAGGTATGTGGGGCCGTTTCCTATTATTGAGAGGATCGGACCGGTTGCGTATAGACTTGGGTTACCGAAGCATTTGCATCGGATTCACGATGTGTTCCATATTTCCTCGATGAGGAAATATCTTAGAGATAATTTGGCTCATTCTCACATTGCTGTGGAGGACATCGATCTCCAGCCGGATAGCTCCTACGAGGAGGGGCCGATTGCTATTTTGGACCGAAGCGAGAGGAAACTGCGGTCAAAGATAGTTTCGTTAGTGCGTGTTCAGTGGCGACATCACAATGTTGAGGAGTCCACATGGGAGCGCGAGGATGAGATGCGGGAACGTTATCCAGAGTTGTTTTTAGTAGGTACTTTCTAGTTTCGAATTTCGGAACGAAATTCAGTTATTAGGGGGGAAGTATGTAATACCCCGTACTTTTGGCCATATTTATTTTTAGGATTAATTAATTAAATGCGTATTAATTGGAAATTAATCCGGGTTAAAAATACTAACGAGATGCGAGTTGGTATTTGATTATGTGCATACATGTTTTTATATGAATATTGAATTATGAAAAATTTGTCGTAAGATTGATATACAACATTTTGGGAATTTTGTTGAGACGCGGGTGACCGCCGCGTCATGGTGTATTATTTTGATTATAAAAGTGAATTTAAATGATTTAAACCGTATGGTCGTTTTGAGTGCGCCAACGCGTCCGGAAGGGTCGAGATAGTCAGAAAACACCAGCCGAGGGTGTAGTTTGGGTCCCGGGGTATTTTTAGGCCATACCGGCAATATAAAGGGTATTTTGGTAATTTCGTATTTTTAGGAATTAAAAATGACGAAAATTAGAGGAGTAAATCTGATTTGGAATAGACCCACTAAACCCACTAACCAACCCTTAATGACCCAATAAGCTACGGAGGTTATCATTTAGGTTTCCAACTTTCCCAAAGAAAACCCTAGCCACCGTAGCCACCTTTGGAGAAGATAACTTGGAGAGGGAGAGAAAGAGAAGGAATTCTGCAGAAATCTTTACAGAAATCAACACCAAATTCAGAGACAATAGAGGCAAGTGATTTAATTACATTTAAATTCAGAGAATGTTCTTTCCATGTTAGAAAATTGAAGAATTCCAATTGTTCTTGAAAGATGAATGAAAACCCATGTTAATTGGATTTAGAACTTGAATATTGAGGACAAATTGCATGTAGAACCATATAGAGATGATTGTTCTGGTGTTAGTATTACGTAGGATGTAACAAAAACGGATCTAGAATGGACTAATTGATGATGACAAATTCTAGGGTTTATGTTCTTGAATAATTGGGGAAAAAATGTAGAGATTTGTATATTGATTGATGTTAGGGTGATTTAATCCTTTAAAATGTGTTAGGAGGTGACTATAATATGTTTAAGATTGATTAGAGACCTTAAAACAATGGTTGGGACTAAGTTTGGAGGAGATTTGAGGAGTAAAAATGGTGAAAAACGAGATTAAGACAAATCTGGGACGAAACTGGTAGGTCGTTAGAAGCCCCTCCCCAGGTCGTTCGAACGAGCTTCTAACGAATTGACCAGTCGCTTCTAACGAAAGGGAACTTCGTTCGATAACTTCGTTCGAACGAGATCTCGTTAGAAGGCACAGTTCGTTCGAACGAACTGGATCTCGTTCGAACAGTCTCGTTCGAATGAGACTTCTAACGAGCTGACAGTTTGATCTCGTTCGAACAGCCTCGTTCAAACGAGACTTCTAACGAGCTGACAGTTTGGGCCTTTTTGGCCTGTTTTGATTTTTGGAGTCCCGTAAACTTGTTCGAGGGTAGAGTTAACATTCCTTTGATGATGTATTGATAGATTTGGGACTTTTGGGTTATTATGAGGAGTAAATTATATACGAGTGATTTAAATCAATGATTAGTTGGGTTGAGACGTGAGTGTCTACTACGACGTGAGAATAAATTATGGCGTGTATGATTATAAACCAGAATCGTATAAAGTGTGTAAATTATATATTGGTACGAGAATGAGAATAGCACTACAATTAAACTACGGGATTACTAGGACGTATGTTTACTTAGTATTGGTATATGAATTGTGTGTATGACATACCTACCATACTTGCTATCACGGGAGGTTTGCGTTCGCTTAGGGCCCTCTAATCCTTGTGTTGCCTGGATTTAGACTGGTTACCTTGATGAACATAGGTCATAGAAAGACTTATTGGGATATTAATAAGTCCGCTGATCGTGGGAGCGTAGGTATGTGCGTGACCCATGTGATGTGACTGTGTTCGCCTCCATTATTTGTGATGTTGTTATTTGTGAACTATTCCTGAGAGATTCGGAATATGTAATCCTTATGTACGTGATGTACCGGGATGGATAGCAGAGTATGTGTGCACCACAGCTTAGTTCTCGGGGTGCTTGTATTGTATATTTATGATGTGAATAATATACACTTAATTAATGGGAACCTTCATGTTAATGTTGTGAAAATAATTACGGTATTGTTTCAAGAAACATAACGAGTTAGCTGATAGTGAAATATATTGCATATTGAGTATCTAAGTTTACGTTAAACCCCTATTTAATTACAAGCGTTATAATGTTAATAGAACCGAGTAATAAGGGTAGGACCTATGACAGTCTAGCTAGATATGATGTCACTTAGCTAGTGGTTTGTGACGTTGTAGATGGGTACTTACGTTAGGAGTGCACAGTTAGACGAGAGGTGAGAATATCATGTGAGTGCACGTCCTAACATGTACTTTGCATTTAATGTTTTAAATGTTTTTAAAGCACTTGCAGGTTTTTAAAATATCTCCACATTCGGGCTCTGACCCTTTTGCTTTCAAATCTATTTTTCTTGTAAAACCATTTTTAGGTGCCTAGCCACAAGGACACCATGCATAGGATACTCATTCCGGTGACGAGCTGTAGCTGTTTGTGGAAGCTACAGGGAATTGCTTTTAGACATTTCTATCATTTGGATTCCGTATTCAGTATTCTATCAGTTGTAGGGCATGTTGCCCATTTCTATTAGAGACATCTTTTCATTTCTGTTTTCAGACTTTGGTTTGTATTGATTCAGTATTCCTTTATTTATTTCAGTTGTGGAATTGTAGTGAGGAGTTTTCCTCCAGACTTTATTTACATTATGTGATGGTTATTCTATTTACTTAGTTATGGTGAATGGTGTTATTTATTCTTTACGCTTATTGCATGTTAATCAGACTTAAATTAAAATTTGGCAACTTACTTTTTAAATACTAGGTGGTTAGTAATCATTAAAATGTTTTCGACAGTGATGCTATTAACAGGACCAACTTGGCATTTTGAATTAATTTAATAAAGGAGTAGCTACCCGATATTTAATTAGTCGGGGTGTCACATAAGTTTCCCTAGGGGTAATAAAAGAAGTACTTTGCCTGTCTTCAGGTTTCATTTTGATCTGGTTGTAACCAGAGTAAGCATCCATGAAGCTGAGCAACTCGTGTCCCGAGGTGGCGCCACTAGTTGATCAATTCTGGGCAGTGGAAAGTGATCTTTTGGGCATGCCTTGTTGAGATCGGTGAAATCAACAGACATTCTCCATTTATTGTTCTTCTTCTTTACCATCACCACGTTGGCTAACCAGTCTGGATATTTCACATCTTCAATGAATTGAGCTTTCTGGAGCTTTCCGACCTCCTCTTGTATAGCTTGATTCTTCTCGGGACTAAACACTCTTCTTCTCTGCTTTACATGTTTGATCTCCTTATTCACATTGAGCTCATGACATAAGAAGTTTGGATCTATTCCTGGCATGTCTTCATGACTCCATGCAAAAGTTTTCTTCCTGTTTCGCAAGAAAGTTATCAATTCCTGTTTTACCGAGGCATCCAACGACGAACCTATCTGGGTTACCTGTTCAGGGTGCTCGTCGTCCAGAATAACATTTTCTGTAGATTCCACCACCTGTCCTTTTACAAGTTGGGATTCATCTCTGGGATCCAATGTTTCAATTTCTGTACCTTCATCCACCTGGTAGGTAGTAGTCTTTTTCCTTGACTCTTCAAGATCCTCTTGCTCGGCAGATGAATAATAGCATTCCCGAGCTACTTTTTGATCACCTTTCACAACTCCTACTCCAAAATTTGTTGGGAATTTTAAGCACTGATGTACTGTAGATGGGACTGCTTCGAACTTCTTCAAACCAACTCTTTCCATGATGATGTTGTAAGCTGACTGCACATTCTTATCCATCACAAAGAAGCGTATTCTCTCTGTTCGACAAGCAGGCCAAGTTCCAATGAATATATCCAACTAGATCGTCCCAAGTGAAAAAACTTTCTCGCCAGCAAAACCCAGAAGAGGTCTGTGATAAGGTTTCAATTGAGATAATTTCAAATTTAAACTGTCAAAGCATGAATAGTACATGATGTCTGCCGAACTACCATTATCTACCAGCACCCTTGAAATCACTACTTCTTTCATCCTCATTTTGATTACCAAAGGGTCGTCATGAGGGTAAAAAACACCTGCCAGGTCATTTTTTGAAAAGCCAATGACCAGCTTCTCTTTGTTTACCTTCCTCGGACGATCCTCCTCGGCCAAATTTATTCGCTGAATGTACAAGCAAGCTTGGACCTCTCCGAGGTAAGCCTTTCTTTCTACAGTAAGGTCTCCTCCTCCTGCATCTCCTCCTGTAATAACATTACAATCAAATGAACCAAAACGTATGGAAAATACCTCTCGTTCTGGCTGCCTTGGTTTCTTGGGAAGATCGGGGTCATCATCTGGATCATCTTCATGATTTCTCTTCTTTTTCTCCTCTGCTCGACGAGGAGATCTAGACTTCTCTCTAGTTCGGTCATTATTTCTTCTTTCGCTTCCCCGATCAACATACTTTGCTAGCTTCCCTCTTCGGATGAGTGTTTCAATCTCGTTCTGAAGAGCTATGCAATTTTTGGTCATATGACCATAATCCTTATGAAACTCGCAATATTTATCCCTGTTCCTCGTATCAGGGGCTGACCTCAGTTTCTTCGGCCACTTTACCTCCTCGCTATTCTTGATTTCTTCCAAGACATGATTAATACCCATTTTCAAAGGAGTATAATTATCGAATTTCTTCAGGACTTCCCATGATGTTTTATTATTCTTGGAATGCCTGTCACCGCCATTGCCCTTATGCTCTTTTTTTTAGATTTGTCGACTTCCACCTTGGTTTCTTTATCCATATTCTTCTTCGCAGTCATAGCCTCCTCGGCATTCATGATTTTGGCCGCTTTTGTCATCAACTCTGATATAGTTGTAGGTGGATCTTTGGCCAAAGTGTAGTACAACTTGTTAGGTAACAACCCACTCATCAAGGCGGTGATTGCTGTCTTTTCTTCATAATCTATGACTTCTAGCTTCTCGTTATTGAAACGAGTTATGTAATCTCTAGTACTCTCACCAGATTTTTGTCTAACACTTAACAAGTGTGCTACTCTTTTTACTGGCTTTGCTCCAAAACAGAAATTACCAATGAACAACTCGGCCAACTGAAAGAAAGTTGAAATCTTTCCCCGAGGAAGATTGTTGTACCATATTTGGGCAGATCCAGTAAGAGTTCCAGAGAATGCTCTACATCTCATCTCGTCGGGGACAACATAGATGTCGGCAGCAGCCTGATATTGCTCTATGTGAAGAACAGGATCTGTCTTTCCATCATACTTGCGGGTCACCACGGGCGCTTTAAATTTCGACGGTGTAGGAAAATCCACAATGGCCTGTACAAAAGGTGTCCCTCGAATAAAAGTTCGTTGTAGGGGGTTCTTTGCCTTAGCCATTTCTCCCAATCTATCTTCCAACCGCTGAATGTAACCTTTCCACGCATCATTTCCTTCCTCGGGCCTATTAGTTCGAGCAATTGATTGTTCTGAAGTAGCCTCCTGAGATTTATCTTGACGAGCAACTGGTCGTGATTGTGCTGATCCTTCTCTTAGATCTGATGGTTGTCGAAAACTCCTCGACATGGTCTTAGGTGGACTCCTATTCCTTCTAGGGCCTAATCGGCTGAAAGGAGACACTCTGCTCAGTCTTTCCAAGGCGCTGGGTCTTTCTGGAGAGAGAGTGATACGTTGATCAGTATCTGTAGCCCGTATTTACGAAGTTCGCCCAGGTTGATAAGAGAAATCATTATATTCCTCATTACGATATGACTCAGTATGCCTGGATCGTGAAGAAAGTAAATAGGTTTGCCTCTGACCACTTCGCTGTCCTGAATGCGCAGGTGCACCGCCATGAAGGGTTTGTATGAGTTGACGCATTGTTTCTTGCATGGCGGTTTGTCCTTGAGCCAGATTCGTCATAATTCCAGCCAGATCTGGAGGTGCAGAGGGATTTGGAGGATTTCCAGCATTTCCAGCGTTTCGATTGTTGGATTCTGGATTGTCTGCCATTGAGGATGAATAATTCTTGGTGAAAAACGATAACAACAGTCGTTTCTCACAGACGGCGCCAATCTGTTGATGTAAAAAATTAGATTACTCTAATAATTCAATCACAGATAAATAAAATGAGACAAAGATTTTTAAAGTGGTTCAGCCTTATATGAATGGCCTACGTCCACTGTTATGTTATTGCTGAGTGTTTGGGAATTCTCGATTACAAGTACTATCAAGAAATTCCGATCCCCTTGAATGAGGGTGATACAAGGTATTTATAGCCCTTAGGCTGTACATGAAAGGGTAATTCATTTAATGCTATTCAAGCGTGTGCGTCAAGATGATAAGCATTCAATGAATAGTTGAACTGTTGATTATCTGGCAATAAATGCTGTGGCCGAGGTGTAGCTGCTGTGGTCGAGATGCAGCTCGAACCGCCTTAGTTGCTCGTCGTTCAAGAGTTCCTCGGAGTGTTGGAGTTCCTCGGAGAATACATGACTTGGTCAGGGAAATGGACTTCCTCGTCACTATTGTGCCACGTAGACTGACACGTGTCTTCTTATTATTCGTCCATATCAGCATACTAATTTTGGTATCAACACTGTACTAAACATTTTCATTGTTTTAACTGTTCTCGATACTTAGATGTCCTTTTAAGAGCATACACTAAGAACCTCTAATATTTCGCCATTCACTTAATAAGTCATACTTATACACATTCATTACATTTAATGTTTTGAGGCATATAGTAAAGATGCCTGTTATCATGTTCTCTAATATATTATATATCCTTATATATCCATGTACACTGAAAATTATTTGATCACTGAATACTCTATTTTATTAAATTGTGATTTAAATATAATGATGCTTTGATTCTAATTAATTAAGAATAAAGCACATCACATAACACGACGAGCTAGTTTTTCTTCTTCTTCTTCTTCTTCATCTTCTTCTTCTTCTTCTTCTTCTTCTTTTTATGTTTGAATCTAAATTAAATTTAAAATTTGAATATGAAAATATGTTTAGTCAAATTTAGATCGAGCGAATGTGTTTAGATTAATAATTACATTTACCTATTAATCATTCAAAATTAAATATTACGACTATCTCTTAATTTCTTGAAACAACAATGATGATTTTGTAAATTTTTAAGTCCTCTAAGGAAAAGAAAGAGGAAAGGATAGTACATATTCATATTTAAGAGGTAAAACAAAACCCCTAAAATAGCTAATTAATCCATATTTGAAAAAAAAAATGCATGTCCATGATATTCTCTCCAATTCACATGATGGCACTTGTCCCCGAGTATACTATACCAGTCAAACCATAGCCAAGCCAACCTGAAGACTTTCGAAAAACCAAGTCTAACTCCACTACTATAAGAATGTGTGCCAAAGTAACTTGGCCAGCTTTGAATCTCTTCTGTATCTTCTCCCTTTTACTTTTCATAACTGATGGTAATATTGGTAATTTGGTATTCATACAAATTACTAATCAATTGTCACATGACAATGCCCTCGATAGAGGGACTAGAGTCCTTTAAATTAAATTTTTTAATTTCGGGCTAGAGCGAACCTGGGCCACCAAAAAAAACTCTCCTCGTTGCATGCATGGCGGCAGACAGACGCAAAAGCCGTATCTTTCATTCCACGCCTTTTCCCAACATTGTGATTCAACCCATAAAATCAATTTCAACTTTTTTAACTCCTCAAAATTCTGAACACCTATTGTTTACCATATTTTAGATTCCCAACTTCTTCTTGTAGTAAATTAATGATCATATTTTATCAAAGAGATGAAGAAAACAGTAGTGGTTGAAACCTAGATTTGACTTGGGTTTGGACTTTGGACTCTCTCTATAAAGTTCCCCATCTGCAGTATGTTTTGTTCTCTCTTTTGTTGTTGAACAACAAACATACCAGAAGTAAAAGTGGAAAGACAAACATGAGTTCTATAAGGTTTACGAGCTTTGTGTTTGGACTTGTGTTCATTATACTAGCCAGGGACTCTGTTGCATATACCCAGCAAGGTACTTACCTTTTATCTTTATATGTTTTTCTTTTTCTTATACACACCAAGCTACGTACGAATTCCTAAGAAAGTTGTATGTGTGAGTCTGATATTTTGTTTCCTACATTGTAGCTTTTGAGAAAACTATGGTTGAAGCGGGAAATGGGCTTGCAGAGGCCGGAGGGAGACTTAAGACAATTGAAAATGTGAGTTATAATCAATTATCCTTTAGTAGTTGTTTTCTAATCGTGCATGCTTTACATTTCTTCATATAGAATATTGTTTGCTAAATGAAATTAACATGCATGTTACAGGAATTCGATGCTGTTCCAGCAGCAGCAGAATCTAGAAATGGCAAAATTGGAGGAAGAAAAATGATGAAGAGAAGGGTGTTGAAGAAAGAAATGGTTAAAGGGGATGGAAAGAATGGAGAAGCTTTGAATATTGCAGGTGGAACCAAGTCTGTTGAAAATTGTAACAGTAAAGGGAAGACAAAGCTGAACATAGAATGTAAATTTAGTCATAGAAGAACTCACCATCATGTGGAAATGAAAATGGGAAGTTTTGCGGCTCTCAATGCTGATTATCATGTGCCAAGATCCCACCCACCTAAAAACAACTAAGGGAAGTGCAGTGAGGTCTTGTAAGAGAGAGCAATTTTGTTTCTTTTCTCTTTCATCTTCTTCTTTTTTTCTTTTTTTTTTAAATGTTAGTTGTTTTCTCTTTGTTCTGATAGATGAGTTCTTGTTAAAACAAGGGCTGGTTATCATACGTGTATGTAGTCAATAGAGGTTCAATTAAAGTTCGATACAATTTTCCACTCTTGCTTGCAAGAGTGTTCCTTCTGTTCTTTATCGCTCTCTCCAAATACATGCATGAAGTTTTTGGTTTGACTTTTTATTTTGTATCAAAAGTTCCTTATTCTCTTATCTTTAAAGGTCCGTGTCAGTGGCATGATAAAACTTTTTTGACATGGTGAATGACTTTTTGGTATAAAATAAAAAGGCTTGGACTAAACATGTATTAAAAAAAGTTTGACAGACTATTTGGTATATGCCCCCTTCATCAATCTAATATTTGATCAAAATAGAAAAATATGTGGCTATTGGCTCCAAAAATGTACCACAAAAATTAGAAAAAGAAACATATTTAAACACTAACAGTACAATTAAAACTAGCAAGATACAAGTCTGATTTGATACCTTTTTAATCCGGAATTGGTAATTACATTGCATTTTTAATATTAAAATTAGTATCACATTCATTCACAAAGTATTAAAGACAACCGAGTTAGAAAATTAGGGTAAATAACAGATTGTATAAATATAAAGGTAAAAATGTCTTATAATATCTAAAATTATAATAACCACGAAAGAGATTCGAAAAATAAGAAGAAAAAATGAGAATCTACTGATATTTACCTTAACGAGGAAAACTTCAAAGTTGATTAAAAGTCACTATAAATCTAACAGCTTGTTTTGGAGTTTTTTAGATGAAGGAAAAGAAAGGAAAGTTTTATTAGGGGAGAAAAGAAAAAAAAGAAAAATTTATAAGAGAGAAAAGAAAGAAAGAGAAGAGAAAGGATTTAGGAAGGAAAATAAAATAATTTTCTTTTCTAGTGTTTGGGAGTGGAAGGAAAATAATTTTTTTAAGGGAAATAAGGTATATTCTTTAGAAAACTTTCCTTTCTCTCCATTTTTTTCTGATTTGGAAGGAAAGTTTTGGAAAGAAAGGAAGGGATTTTTTTTAAAAAAATTACCTTTCTTTGCTCTCCTCTTAAACTCTCAAACGACGAAAAATGATGAAACATCACTTACTCTCCTATGTAAACTCACAAACGAAGGAAAGAAAGCATAATTTTCCTCCCCTCCCTTTCTTTTCTCTCCAAAATAAAACACCAAAACAAGCTGTAAATCTTCAAATTGACCAATCAAGAAGATAAAAGAATTAAGAGTCGAAAATGAGAAGGTTGAGGAGGTTTGGGATGTAGCTACTGCTCCCCAAAAGAAAATGAGAGATAAACGGACTTTTTACTCAGGTCAACAACTCATTTGTTTGATGGGTTTTAGACTTAAAGTGTAGTGGGTTGTAAACTTTGGCTAAGGCAATATGTTTCTTTTTTACCTAGGCTTGAGACAACAATAATAATTTTTTCTTCCCTTTTGACCTAGGTTACAACCGAGGTGCCCCATTGCCTCCGCCATTGACGATAGAAAGTTTGTTCCACATAGAAAAATTATGTGGAATGAGTAGAGTATGTATAATTGTTATTTGGCTTAAGGGCTTGGATAATATTGGGGTATTCCAATTTTTAGAAGGGGAGACGACATACTCTATGCATATTTTGGGCTATATGCCACTAGTCCACACATGCACCGCCGCTCGAGGTCCGATATAATATTATCTTTTTAGTCATATTTCATTTGGGGTTTCAACTTAGATTTGTGATGAAATTGTTTTCCCAAATGTCCCAATTTTAACTGTTTGATAAATCATCGTTATAAAAACGTCGTGGTTTTAAAAAAAAGTAAGACGTCAGTGTATCTGAAGCGTCGATTATCATAAAAAAATATGGATTGTTTCTTGTATTTGTTCATAACCAGACATGTTCTTTTACAAGAAGCCAAGTGTTATTTTGAAAGACACTTTTATGCCTATAAATAACAACCTTTCCTTACTTTTTGTACATTTCGAAAATCACTTCCATATGCACTTCTTCTTCTATAGAGTAAAATAGAATGCCACCATTATTGGTTCATGGGACAAGCACATTGCAGTGTTTCTTGAGCTTGTCATAGATCATTTCATCCTGGGAGGCAAACGCCTAGTCTATTATCATAAGAACCATAACGGGAGAAAATTATGTCTTAAGGAGAGAGTGTTTAACGTTCAACTCAGTCTTCTTCTTTAAACATCAGTGATTGTATTATTTACAAATTGTAAGTCTCTTCATCTTTTGTATGTTCCTGCCATTTTGAATTATCTAATTAAATTAAACCGCTATAATGCAAAAAGCATGTGGAAAACTAACTCATTTAACTCTGCAAGTGTAAAAAATCCTCCAAAATACTAAACAACTCTGCTCATAATATTCGAGGGCAAATTCAAATAGGAGTAGATGAATAAAACGTTAATCAAATAGCCGACGGTGACCTAATTTAAAACCTTGTTGAATCTTAATTGTTTTCTACTATAAATAAATAAATTTTCTTTAAGGAAGTGGTGAGAATCGACCCCTGGACAATTTGAATATGAATCTGGATATTAATCTTAGGTGATCCTAATATCTAGTCCACCATAGGTATCACCATATTCTTTAAGGTGTCTAGTTTAATTTAGTAGTTAGAAAGTCATATTGTTAACTAAGCGAATGTTTATTAATATTATAGGAGGGTAGTTAGTTAGTGGGTCTTCGAGAAAAGTGCTCCTCAAGAGTCTAAATATTTCTCGTCCACGCCTAGTATTTTATTTGACTTTAGGAACAAAATTATCAACAACCACCCATTAAGTCTACCCGACTATCATACTAAGTGTTGAGACGGCCTGGTTGATTTAATTCTCTATTGAGGTGCTTATTCTCTCACCCTCCATTGCATATCTCTAAAGTGGTTCTATTTGTTCTTGTCTTAGTACACATATTATCGTTATAAAAATGTGAATAATGGCTTACAACTTAAAGGAACCTTTGTTGATCAACATTAAAGTGACCGTGCTCATATGTGTGAGAAGATTAAGCTATTGAAGAAACAGTTTTAAAAAGTGGATTTGGATTGAAATAAAAATTTGAAATAAGTGAATGAAACTCTTTTGAAAAATGTCATAACTCTTGGAAAAAACGTGAGTTTTCAAATGGGCTAGCACTTGTAAAAGATGAAAATGAATTTTTATGTATTTTGAAAGCTCAATGGCCTCTCCTATTTGAAAGGATGAAATTTGTTAATGTCTATTTTTCAAATCTTTTAGACTTTATTGATGAATTAAAAGATAATAGCATTGTTTCAAAAGAAGAGGGTGAAAGTTTTGTCGATTCTCAAGAGGAAATAAAATGTTTTATTTTATCTCTTAAAAAGGTTAAAAGTTATCTTCATCTGTGTGAAGTGTCCAAAATCATTTTTGAAAATAAATTTGAAATTCTTCAAAATGATATGATCTCGACAAAAAATGTGAAAGTGGATTTGAGAGGCAAGATCGCAAAAATTAAAACATATGTTTTCAATACCAACTGGAAAAGGAAATGATAAAACAGGGTTGAATTTTAACAAATATGATTTTTCGATTTTCATAAAGAAATTTCATTTTTGTGAAAGTTTCTTCTCAAAATAAGACATCAAAAATTGAAAAAGAACCATTAACATTTCAAGGTAAAGGAAAAAATAATTATTTTAAAAAGACAAAAGAATTTTTATACTCCATATTTGATATAAAAAATCATGTGCTTAATCACAAGAGACTTAAAAAGGACATTGTTTATTATTATTGTCACATAAAAGGCCACTTTTGATATTGTTTTTACAATTTGAATAAAGTTGAACATTTTGAGATTTTTATTCCTAGACCCAAATGACCAGACTTAAAATCTTTAAATGTGATCACTGTCACAAATTTAGTCAAATGAGGGAATTTTTCTTTTTACTAAAACCAACCTTACCTTTGAGTTATGGTAAGAATGGTAAGAATTTTGTGAGGCAAAAAAACATTAAAAAAGCTTTTGATTCAAGGAAATTTGCACCTAAACTCGTTTGAAAGAAAAAAATGGTTTAACAAGAATCAAGGATTTAAAAAAAAATAGGACCATGGAAAGAAAGGCAAAGTGAACAAAAATGTGCCTCATGTCCCATTTAATCCCCAACATCATCGTGTGAGTCATGTATGAGTAAGGAAGGACACTTCAGGTCGAATCAAAATTGAGACTAAAAAGATTTTTAAATTGGTCCCCTCCACCTCTAAATACTCAAGTTGGCTCATTTTAGGAATAGCCCATGTTAGCACTTCCTTTCATATATTATATGACATGTTATGTGATTTTTATTCTTATATGAGTCTGTATATCATACGTATCATATTTTATATCTCATATGAGAATTTTTTATATTCTTGATTTGCTCTTGTTTCATATCCTCAATAATTCAATTTTTTTTGTTTGTTTTTAAGAATGCTTTTTAATTTTAGGATTGTTAAAACTAATTATTTTTTTATTGATCCGTATGTGTTATATTCCTTTGCATACTAAAGTTTTTTCATGTATTCTTTGGATAACATTCGGCGTATATGATTAATATCCTTGATTTTCCTATTTTATATTTAGGCATTTCATGATCTTTTGGTCTTAACCTTCGTAATTTCGCTAGATTGTTTACCTTGAGACTTCATTGGTAATTTTCATGATTGATTGAGCTTATAGAAATATGTTTAGGATTGTGTTCTATATATATATATATATCTCTTAATCATATCACATACTATTTTTGTGGTTGTACTTATCTTAATAATGCGCATATTCTAATATCAAGGTTGATTAAGTCCAAATGTTAGAATATACAAATTGCTATAATTTAAAATATCATTCTTAGCATGTGAAAGAAATATGAGAATTTTTAAAACTTTGCCAATAATATAAGATGTGATAGATATCAATATGAATAATCACCAATAATAAATTCCACCAATATCAACCTCAAATATAATTCAGTAATAACAAAATGTAATCTCTAATAATGTTCAAGTATAACCCTGAGTCACAATCAAACCATCAATAAAAAATTTATCTCATATGAAATAAATTGTTAGGGATTGGTATTGAGTTTAAACACGAAAAAATTCATCCCAAAGAACTTTGATCAATCATGCATTGTAAATTAAAAATAAAACTAGGTTTAAAGCATAAACCTAAGGGTTCAAATACAATATCTTAGAGATACTGTTATGATCCGTATAAGGATAAATATATTTAAATAGGTGATGATATTTATTCCCTCTCAAGTTCTCAAAAACCCATTTTATAATCCTCTAAACGTCTCAAATATTCTAGTATATGATTCACCAAAGTAAGCCTTGTGCGTGGACACTTTTAGAGGTGAAACAATGGTGAAATATGAAAGAAATCACTTTAATTCTACCCACCCCTTCATAAAAACATGAATAGTATTGTTCATATCCATCTCTAACCCTCCATAATGAATCATTAGCCCAAAACCATAGATTACACCCATATATAAGTCATGGAATTTAGCTAACTTGAGCTTTCAGAGTTTCGCGCCTACTACTTAGGCAATTGACTATACCAAGGATCCAAGATAAATGATTAAACTGGCTTCCAAATAAATATTCAAAATTCCAAATTACAAGCACATAATTTGTTTCCTTTATGTATTAAATATGATTAATTCCATTAAATTATCGCGACTGCACTCCAATTTAATTATATGTAAATCACTCAAAATAAATATGTCTTATTTACAAAGTTGATTATGATAAATAATATGATTTACCATGTTAAGTGTTCAATACCCGTTTGGTCAAATCAATTTACCGCTAATCAATTTTAACCAACATCTAATCAATTCATTAATTCTCAGATTTAACTTATTTTCTACTCCAGCAGAGGCCATGTTCAACTAGTAAAAGCAAAACATACAAGTCTACTAAGGGGGTATCATAATCCAAGATATCTCTTGGATGCGGATTCCTTCGAATTATGATCTCAGACCTACTCACACTACAATTTCCCAACTTGCAGGGATCTATTAATCAAAGATATAATTGAATCGCACCAATAGAAATCAAAACAATAATTATGTAAGCATTCCAATACTAATAACCCTCGGGATTAGGAATCGATGCCTCCTTTACAAGTTGTATGAGATTTTTTAAGTCTAATAAAGATAACTCGTAGACTTGAATCTCACAGGTGATCCTATTCAATACATTCATGAATGTACTAGACATAATCATCTTTTGGACTATTAAACAAGTTTTCTAACCATCAGACAAGTTCCCATAGTTTTATACATATTACTAGGATTGCTCACATAACTATACTGATAGGATGTCAATCCCTATCTAAGCTCTGAACTATTCAATTGCACTAGAAGCAAAATGTTAATCTCTTGTGATCAAGTCAAACCATCTCATCGGAATTCCTTTTTTTTGGAAGAGGATAAAACCCCAAATAGCATAAAATAGAGAAAAATAAGCTTTCTCCAGGGGCTTACACCAAGTACAAGAAATAGAAAAATCTGAAATAAAAGATTTTAAAAATCTAGGCAAGGGACCTTTATCAAGACTATCTTTGAAAGAAAGACAAACCTCCTCATGGATTGCAACAACAACTGAGCTAGAAGTCATTTCAATTCCTTCAAAAGTAGTTTTGTTCCTCGCACACCAAATTTTCTAGCAAATGATATTAGGAAGAAATTGGCACAAAATAGCCCGAATATTCTTCCCATTAGAGTTCAACCACCACGACATAAGTCGGGATCTAAATCTTGAAGTATGAAGATTAAGACCCATAAGATTTTCAAAATGAACCCAAACAATATTAACCAAATAAATGCTGGGAATTCTCCATACATGCAAAAAATAACACCAACATCTCGAAAGAAAAGGAATATTAATCCGTTGTAAATTCTCATCAAGCGGAATAGCATCATGAAAAACACGCCACATAAATGTAGAAACTTTTGGAGGAAGTCTAGGATCCCAAATCATAGTAAAGGAAAATTGAACACCATGTTTAGGTCGCACCAACTCCCAAGTGTGTTTAAAAGAAAAGTTATCCAAATGCCAACCTTGGATGAAATCTTCCCAGAAATTATCTTCAACAATCTCACAAACCGCTTGCATTCTTTTTCAAGGGAAACTCGAGAAAGAAGGAATACCTGTAAAATTCAAATGGGCTAATTTTTTATACTTTGAGTACATGAATATAGCGCATAAAGAATTATTTTTAAAAAATTGAAACCAAAGATTACAAGAGGAAGTTAAACTCACATAAAAAAATCTACGAATACCCAAACCACCCTCATTTTTTGATCTTCAAATAATATCCCAAGAAACCCAATGGTGTTTAAATATATCCTCCGAACTCCTCCCCAAAAAAATTGCACAAATACGATAAAAAGCTTGAATAAACCCCTTTGTTGGAGAAATGACAGAGTACACATGAGAACCCAACATCATGAGAACATATTGAATAAGGATAAATCTACCTGCCATTGATAAGAAGCCAGACTTCCATTGATTTGTATGGCCTACTGCTTTGTCTATGATTGGAACAAACACTATATTTTTCTTCCGACCTTGGTATAGAGGAACACCCAGATACTGAATCGCTAAAGACTTACAAGCAAAACCCGTCATCGACCGTAACCTGCTGCGCTGAGAGAGCGAACAAGTCTGACCTGTGATAACGCAACTCTTGTCTACGTTGCAAAGATGTCCCTAATGCAGCTGGTATTCTGAGAAGAAATGCAGGAAGTTTTCAATAGATCGGACATTACCATTTTGGAAAAAAATTATGTCATTAGCAAATGAAAGTGATGATACTAACAGATAACCTGAAGGGGTGGAAAAATTTCTAATGGAACCCGATAACATCAAATTATGAACACCTCTACTCAACGTCTATGCTACGATCGCAAATAAAGCTGGAGAAAGAGGATCACCTTGATGAACTCCCCGTTCAGATTTAAAAAATCCGCAGGATTTACCATTAATAAGAATAGAATACCAATAATTAGAAATCATCTTCCAAACAAAAGCAATGAAAGTTTTTGAACACCTGAAAGCACGAAGCACTTTAATGATAAAAAACCAAGAGATCTTGTCATAAGCCTTAGCCATATCAACCTTGAAGACAACATTGGATCCATGCATCTTTTTGTTAAGGTTACCAATTAACTCCTGAGCAAGAAGAATATTATCGGTAATGAGACGCCCTTGAATGAAACCAGATTGCGGAGAATATATAATCTTGGGAAGAATAAGACCAAAACGGTTGGATAAAATTTTAGAGATGATTTTGTTAGTAAAATTACAAAGGCTAATAGGTCTAAATCCTGAATAATTAGAAGGATTATCCACCTTTGGAATAAGAATAATATTAGTAGAAGACTAACTTTTAGGACTATCATGCCCACGAAAGAAGGATTGAATAGCAAGAACTAAATCATCTTTGATAATCCCAACAGGTTTGGAAGAAAAAACCATTAAAACCATCCGGGCCCGCCACACTATCCTTGTCAGAGAGAAAACAACCTTATGAAGTTTAACTAGGAATGGAACATTAGAGAGTAATTGATTGTCACTTGAATCAACTAATTTTGGAATATGTTGAAAAAGACTAGAATCATACACACAATTCATTTTTTCCACAAGAATATTTTGAAAATGAGAAAAAACACAATCCTGAATACCCTTCGGATCCAACACCACTTGATCATCCTCATGCTTAAGTTTTCGAATGTAGAGTTTATGGTTCTTTTTTTAACCATAGAATGAAAAAATTTAGAGTTGAAATCTCCAAACTTAGCCCCTTTAACTCTAGCTTTTCGTCTCCAAAAACTTTCCTCAAGTTGGAATTCCTTGTTAAAAATTGCCCTAGCACGGTGTAAAGCTTCTATATTCTCAAGGGTTGCATCAATATCAAAAGAGAATTCCTTTAACAGTAAATCATTCTCAGCTTTTTGAACCCGAGAAAATATATTACTAAAAACATCTATATTCCATGCTTTAAGAGCCAATTTAACATTTTTAAGTTTGTAAGGACACAAGTCTCCGATTGAGTCTTAATGTAGTGTTGGCTCAATTCCGGACAAAAACATTTGAGTTATAGGATAATATTCTTGTGTATCCTTCAAGCTTATGACATGTTGAAGTTGAAGACGTTGCGACCTACTTATCAAGAGAACATCATTGCCAGTTTACTTGTGCCTCGTTTCATGTCATCAACTTAATTCCAATCTCTCCTAAGTTATGAATGCATTACATATATATATAGGAGCTTGGAACATTTTTTTATGGGTGTAATTTTATTTTAAAATGAAGTTTATTTTCAGAAGGATAATTTTAGAACTTTTAATAAAGTTTTGGGCTTATAATTTGAAAGCGTCGAGAAATTTTCTTTTTTATATATAACTCAATGGAGGATGCGGAAGCGTTGAAAGATGATGGTTCAACAACAATTAAACAAAACAAATTTTAATTTAGTCTCAATAAATTAAAATAAGTTAATCCAATCAAATCAATTCATTAATCCAAGTCCTAGAATTTGCCTAACTCATAATTTACAATTATCCAAAGTTAGGCGAAACCAATTTTAGCAAATGACTTGAATAAACCAAATTTACCCAAAAATTAATTAAGTCCCAAATTAAATGAGTGTGATAATTAAACCAAATTTTATCTTGAATTAAACTTAAAGCATGGATTCTAAATTATTGTGCAAGATAAAATAAACACTATCACACTACGCCGCGATGTACGAGGAAAACCCAAGACGGGAAAAAACCTCGGACGACCCTAGTCACAAGTCCACTAGATATGGAATTACAATTACAAGACAAAATACTTACATCCTCGACTCGAACCCTCTCAAACCTTGTTGCTCCTTCTTGTAGAAACCTCTTCTTAGCGGACAACCACGGAGCTCCACCGCGATCTCAAAATCCACCGATAGGACTTTGTATGGTCACCGTCACCCAAGCTTGGAGCCTTTCTCCAAGTGAGTAATACCGCAACAAACTTCTTCTTCTTTGTGATGGGAACCCGAAACGTCTCTTTTTCAATTCGGTAGAGAAAACCGGTGCCAAAAACTCCAAGTAAAGATATGTATATAGAACTTGAATAAACAACTATTGGGTGTAAACACTAGAGTGTGTAGGATTTTTCATTAAAGAATAACACTCAAAACTTGATCTTTTTCCTTAAACAAATTTTCTATCAAAACACTCTCTAGGAGTTTGTATGGTATGAAAAAGATGCCCCTTCAAAAATGATTCCCGTCCTTAATAAAGCCTTAAAAAATCAGTTAAGAAATAAGTGGGGAAATGGGGTGAAAACTGCCAAAAACTGCTCAAAACTGTTCCCGCCTGGCATCTCGTTCGAACGAACTTGACTCTCGTTCGAACGAGTGACCAGACTGGGCTCGTTAGAAACTCGTTAGATATTTCGTTAGAACGACCAAACTCATTCGAACGACATATCGAACGACTGACCAGTTTAGGTTCGTTGGCAAACTCGTTCGAACGAAACCTCGTTAGAACGAAAAACTCGTTCGAACGACATATCGAACGACTGACCAGTTTAGGTTCGTTGGCAAACTCGTTCGAACGAAACCTGGTTCGAACGAAAAACTCGTTCGAACGAGACTTCGAACGACTTCCAGAAATTTTTGATAAATTCAATTTTTGGCCCAGAAACTTTATGTACTTTATTTTAAAGTTTCAATTAAATTATTCTGAAAGTAAAACATGGTTTTTTTATTAAACCTAACACCCAAATAAAATTTTGTTCCAAGCTCCTATATAAATATAATTACATTCATACCTTGGGAGCATGGAACCTTAGTTGATGACGTAGAAACGAGGCACGCAAACCGACATTTTGATGAAGCTTTATATTCTTTGCCGCTACGTCTTCAATACATACTTCATAGGCTTGAGAATATTACAATTAAATACTATTATATGAATAAATGTTTTTGTCTGGAATTGAGACAAAACTACATATGGACTCAGTTGGAAATTCGTGTCCTTACAAATCTCCCCCTTTGGCTATTCCGGGACAAAAACCAAACAAAAATCCTAAAGGGCCGTTAAGCTCACTAGACTCAAAACATAACCCGCCCAATCTTGACTCAACCCAAGGATTAAACACTTTGCCTTTTAAAGTTGCCGCTTTAGTAGAATACCTGCACACTTAAGCAAACTCATCAAATGCATAGGGAATATCAAAATATATTAATCGGAATTAATTAATTACTTTAATTAATTACTCCCCCTAAAATAATTCTCCCCTTTATCAAACAATGACATTTACTTAGAAAGACGTCTCCCCCTAAGATAAATCTCCCCCAAACGAAGATACGATAATAATAGGATTAGATACCATTTCTCCCCCTATCATCATTCTCCCCCTTTTTGTTCAGGAATAGGCAAAGGATGAAGAACTAATAAACAACAAGTGGAAGCTTAAAGTGAAAGGACATGAAAGCATATGGGCAATAAAAGCAAGGCAAAGACAAATAAATATCATATATATAGATATAAACACACACATGACACAAAATACAATAAGTTTGCACACTCGTATGGCAAAAAATGTGTCATATGGAAACGGAAGTGTAGGGGTGTGAACTAGCAACAATTTAAATTTAGACCCAAACACTTAATAAACGTTCGCGGAGTTCTCATTTGATTGTAAACTTCATCACATTGAAATATAACCTCATGTGACAATATAGATTGAACTCAATGAACAAACATACACAATGCATACAAGCCTAGCATGATGATGATTCTACAAACCAAATAGAGTCATGACATTAAAGACAACTAGGATAAACGGACATTGTGCAAACCGTTGATATACCATCCAAATCTCCCTCAATTAACATATATATTCTTTTATTTTTGAATGAATATATCAAACAAACATAGGCCTTGGCAATTGCTTTCTGTTTATGCCAAATATTCTGTTTTTAGGCCTTTGGATCACGTATTTCTTTTAGATCCAATCAACGGTGGCTTACTATCGCAAAGGATTTAATTCATCCTTTCGGAGCCCTTCCCCGTGCATATATTAATTTATCATGTTTTCATTTTCACACAAATCTCACATGCAACGGATTTTGACATGCACTTGTCCTCCTAGATCATAGATATGTAGATGACTAGATTGATAGGAGAACACCTCAAAAAGCTCAAATATAACATATGACATTAAGATTTCAAAAGAGCTCGTGCATGTGTGAAAAGAGGCGTATGAAAATAGAATCCATTTAATTAATACAAAATCCAACTACTCCATATAAAACATGGTAAAGAACATTTTAAGGATTGAAAATCTAAACCAAAAGTTCTAGCCACGTGGGAGCGTAAATGATGGGATTCAAACACAAATATATGCCACATAAAGTGTGTCAAACAAAAATACACACAAAACAAAATCTTTTTGAGTTTTTAACATTTTTAATCAAAAATAAAGATATATGCTCAAACGACTAAACACAAATCATTTGTATTTTTCATTAAGCTTAAATGAAATAATAAAACACAAATGATAAACAAAAATCTTTTTATATTTTTAATTAATTCAAACACAAAATACAATACAAAAAGATAAACAAGTCATGATTTCTAGCATGTGATATGAAATAGGGCAATGACTAGAAAATGACTAAACAAGCATACATTTAGAATATGAATATAACATGAAGTACAAATGCTAAAGTATGCAAACCCTAACACATTCATCCATTAGATTTAGCAAGGAAGGAAGCATGTGAAAGTAAATGAGAATCAAAATCCCTATTTTGTAAGGCAACCAAGTCGGATTTCCTAACCCAAATTAATGAAGAATGACTATCTTGGGGTGTAGGAGCTTTAACTACCGTGGTTACTTTACTATGGGATTTTCTAGGAATTCGTTTAAGATCAAAACAATATCTCCTAAGATGACCTTTTCGACCACAAAGTGTACAAGTAAGAACATGTCGAAAAGATTTGCCTAAGGAGTGATCATTAAATGCATTTTTAGTAGATTCTCCTAAAATATTGGTTTTGGCATTATGAGTAAATTCATTACAAGTATTGAAGCCTAAACCACAAGTGTCATTTTTAATTTGGATCATTCCTAACATTTTATCAAGTTTTTCAGAACGACATTCCAAATCAAATTTGACATTACTAGAATCTTTTAATTTATTTTCCAATTCTAAAATGTTAGATTCTAGTAAAAAATTACGCTCTTCAAAAGCAAGAAGCTCCTTTTTCAAGGATTCCATTAAACTCCTAAGGCTATTTCTCTCGCCTTCTACATAATCAAGCTTCTCTTGAAGAGTCCTCACACGTGTCCTAAGGTCTTCTATTAAGGCACTATCATCAACGACCTTGACACTTTTTCTTAAACAAGCTTCTAACTTCAAATTAGTTCTTTTCAAATTAATAGATTCTTTATATAATTCATGAAAAGCATTTTGAAGTTCACTCATATCAACCTCTTCTTCATTTTCACTATCTCTTTCTTCTCCACTCTCACTATCATTAAAAACAAGGGAATGATGAACAATGACCTTGGAAGTGGCATGTGCTATCGTGTCATCAATCGATGAGTTCTCATTATGACTCACATGACTATCCATAAAAGCCACAAATTTTTTCTTAGTGGGGGAATCGGGCTTTTCTTCCTTATCACTATCACTAAGGGTTGCATTATATGCAGTGGGTCGTTTACCCTCTTTCCTTAGTTTAGTGGGGCACTCATAAGCTCGATGGCCATAACCTTCACAACCAAAACACTTGTTAGACTCGTCCCTATCTAAATTGTCATTACTAGGTTTAGGGATCCTCTCGGCTTTAGAAATCTTCTCGCTTTTATCATGTTTAGAAGAATCAAATTTCTTAAAATCATTTTTAAATTTATCTTTGTTAAATTTAAGAAATTTTCTAAATTTGCGAGCAAACAAAGCCATATCTTTCGAGTCACTATCACTATCGCTCTCTACTACTTGTTTGACCTCTTTTCGGGCTTTTAAAGCAACGCCCTTTTCGATTTTCTTTTCAGTTTTAGAGGGAAACATATCTAGTTCATAGGTTTGTAAATCACCTACAAGCTCTTCTAATTTCGTAGATGCTAAAGTGGGTAAAGAATTTAAAACGGTCACCTTTGGAATAAATCTATCGGGTAGGGACCTTAAAATTTTCTTTACAACACGGTCGTCAGTTATTTTCTCTCCCAAGTTAAAAGATGAATTAACAATATCAGAAAGTCTAGCATAAAATTTATCAAAAGTTTATAATTTATCCATTTTGATAGTTTCAAATTGAGTGGTGAGGTTTTGGAGTTTTGAAGCTTTAACGACACTAGTTCCTTCATGAGTTAATTGTAAAATATCCCAAGCTTCTTTAGCAGTTTCACACGTCATAATACGTCGGAATTCATCCGGTGCGACAACGCTAAATAAGGCATTTAAACCTCGGGAATTAAAGTTAGCAAGTTTAAACTCATTTTCAGTCCATCTATCGGCGGGTTTGATAACACGTTCATTTTTAACTAAATAGGTTGGTGGGGAGTACCCGTTAACAACAGACATCCAAACTCTCTCGTCGATAAATTTTAGTGCCGATTTCATTCGTGCTTTCCAATACGCGTAGTTTGAACCATCGAAAATAGGAAATTTTGAAAATGGGGAAAAATCCATTTTAGCCAAAAAATTAAAAGATCTTAACGAAATAATTTATCGTTTTTGGCTCTGATACCAATTTGAAAGCGTGGAGAAATTTCCTTTTTTTATATATAACTCAATGGAGGATGCGGAAGCGTTGAAAGATGATGGTTCAACAACAATTAAACAAAACAAATTTTAATTTAGTTTCAATAAATTAAAATAAGTTAATCCAATCAAATCAATTCATTAATCCAAGTCATAGAATTTGCCTAAGTCATAATTTACAATTATCCAAAGTTAGGCGAAACCAATTTTAGCAAATGACTTGAATAAACCAAATTTACCCAAAAATTAATTAAGTCCCAAATTAAATGAGTGTGATAATTAAACCAAATTTTATCTTGAATTAAACTTAAAGCATGGATTCTAAATTATTGCGCAAGATAAAATAAACACTATCACACTACGTCGCGATGTACGAGGAAAAACCCAAGACGGGAAAAAACCCCGGACGGCCCTAGCCACAAGTCCACTAGATATGGAATTACAATTACAAGACAAAAGACTTACATCCTCGACTCGAACCCTCTCAAGCCTTGTTGCTCCTTCTTGTAGAAACCTCTTCCTAGCGGACAACCACGGAGCTCCACCGCGATCTCGAAATCCACCGATAGGACTTTGTATGGTCACCGTCACCCAAGCTTGGAGCCTTTCTCCAAGTGAGTAATACCACAATAAACTTCTTCTTCTTTGTGATGGGATGTAGAAGGAAACCCGAAACGTCTCTTTTTCAATTCGATAGAGAAAACCGGTGCCAAAAACTCCAAGTAAAGATATGTATATAGAACTTGAATAAACAACTATTGGGTGTTAACACTAGAGTGTGTAGGATTTTTCATTAAAGAATAACACTCAAAACTTGATCTTTTTCCTTAAATAAATTTTCTATCAAAACACTCTCTATGGAGTTTGTATGGTATGAAAAAGATGCCCCTTCAAAAATGATTCCCGTCCTTAATAAAGCCTTAAAAAATCAGTTAAGAAATAAGTGGGGAAATGGGGTGAAAACTGCCAAAAACTGCTCAAAACTGTTCCCGCCTGGCATCTCGTTCGAACGAACTTGACTCTCGTTCGAACGAGACTTCTAACGAGTGACCAGACTGGGCTCATTAGAAACTTGTTAGATATTTCGTTAGAACGACCAAACTCGTTCGAACGACATATCGAACGACTGACCAGTTTAGGTTCGTTGGCAAACTCGTTCGAACGAAACCTCGTTAGAACGAAAAACTCGTTCGAATGACATATCGAACGACTGACCAGTTTAGGTTCGTTGGCAAACTCGTTCGAACGAAACCTGGTTCGAACGAAAAACTCGTTCGAACGAGACTTCAAACGACTTCCAGAATTTTTTGATAAATTCAATTTTTGGCCCAGAAACTTTATGTACTTTATTTTAAAGTTTCAATTAAATTATTCTGAAAGTAAAACATGGTTTTTTATTAAACCTAACACCCAAATAAAATTTTGTTCCAAGCTCCTATATAAATATAATTACATTCATACCTTGGGAGCATGGAACCTTAGTTGATGACGTAGAAACGAGGCACGCAAATCGACATTTTGATGAAGCTTTATATTCTTTGCCGCTACGTCTTCAATACATACTTCATAGGCTTGAGAATATTACAATTAAATACTATTCTATGAATAAATGTTTTTGTCCGGAATTGAGCCAAAACTACGTATGGATTCAATTGGAAATTCGTGTCCTTACATAATTGAATTATGAACTTTCTGGGATTTCGTTCGATATTGTCGTTCGAACGAGTTTTTTGTTCGAATGAGAATGTAGTTCGAAAGAGTTTGCCAACGACTTTTTCCAATTGGCCTCTGGAACTTCGTCAGAAGGGTCATTCGAATGAGACTTTGTTCGAACGCAAGTCTCGTTCGAACGAGATTTTCGGCGGGAAAATATTTTGACAGTCTTTGACAATTTTCTCCACGTTCCCACTTATTTTATCCCAATAACTTTTGCCAGAATTAAAAAGGTGCGGGAACCAAATTTGAAAAAGTAACTTTTTCATGTTCTACAATTTCTAGAGAGAGTTTTTGAGAGCCTAATCCCTCTATGAAAAAGTTCATGTTTTGAGTGTTTGTCTTTCAAGAAAATTATTCTTAAACACTTTTGTTTACACCCATATTAGTTTATTCCAAGTACCACATATATATATGTCTGCTTGGAGTTTGTTTGGCACCGGGTTCAATTTTCTACCTAAGAAGAAAAGAGTTTAGGTTTACTTCTATATCTCATAAAGAAGAAGTTCATATTTTTGCTGCGGCATACTCACACGGTGAAAGGCATTATGCGAGGGTTGACGATTGTCCAAAAGCTTCATTGGTGGATTCCATGATTCCGGTGGATTCCAGGATTATCGACTAAGCGGAGGTTGGTACAAGAAGACGGGTTAGGGGCTTGAAGGGAGTCAAATCGAGTTGAGGAAGTCATTTGTCTTGTACTTGTAAAAATACCATACTTAGTGGACTTAAGGTTAGGGCCGTCCGAGGTTTTTTCCCGTTGTGAATTTTTTCTCGTACATCGCGGCGTATTGTGATATTGTTTATTATCTTGATTAAATCACTTAGAATGCATGCTTAGGTTAACAAGATAAAATTGGGTTGTTTATTAGACGTATTTAATTTGGTCAAAATTCAAGTTAATTTAATTCAAGTCGGTAATTTAATTTGTTAAATTTATTTTTGCCTAATTTTGTAATATTGAAAATATGGTGTAGGCAAATTTTAGGATTTCTGTTAAATTAATTTTGGGCTAAAAGTAAATTTCTCATAGTTAATTTCATGTGTTAGTTTTGTTTGTGGGATTGCTTATAGAAATTAAAATATATGTTTAATTTACTTTTTCATCTTTTTAAGAAAAGAAAATCAAATATGGTTTGGAAAATTAAATTGTTCTGTTGAACCATCCTTATTCCGCATTTAAAGGAAATTGATTTTTAAAGTGAAAGATTTTAAAATTGGGGGTCATCGTCTCCAACAAGTGGTATCAGAGCCGAAGCGCTAATTTATTGCGTTAAGGTCCTTTCAATTGTTTTGATTAAACATGAAATCTTTTCCATTTTCAAAATTTCCTATTTTCGATGGTTCCAACAACGCATATTGGAAAGCGCGTATGAAATCAGCACTTAGGTCTCTAGATTAGAGAGCTTGGTTGTCAGTCGTTAACGGGTGGTCGCCACCTACATATTTAGTTGAAAATGAACGTGTTCCCAAACCCATAGATAGATGGAGTGAGAATGAATTTAAACTTGCAAATTTTAATTTCCGAGGTTTAAATGCTTTGTTTAACGCGATCACATCGGATGAATTTCGACGCATTATAACGTGTGAAACGCTAAAGAAGCTTGAGATATTTTACACCTGACTCATGAAGGAACTAGTGTTATAAAAGCCTCTAAACTCCAAAACCTCACAGCTCAATTTGAAATCATCAAGATTAATGAAAAAGAAACATTTGATGAATTTTATGCTAGAATTTTCGATATAGTTAATTCATCTTTTAATTTGGGAGAAGAAATACCCGACAACCGAGTAATAAAGAAAATTTTAAGGTCCCTACCTGATAGATTTATTCCTAAGGTGATCGTGTTAAATTCTTTACCCACTTTAGCCTCTACGAAATTAGAAGAGCTCGTAGGTGATTTATAAACCTATGAACTAGACATGTTTCCCTCTAAAAATGAAAAGAAAATAGATAAGGGCGTTGCTTTTAAAGATCGAAAGGAGGGAAAACAAGTAGTAGAGAGAGAAAGTGATAGTGACTCGGAGGATATGTCTATGTTTGCTAAGAAATTTTGAAAATTTCTCAAGTTTAACTAATATAAAAATGATTTTAAGAAATTCGAAAACTCTAAGCATGACGAAACCGATAAGATCCCTAAAGTTCAAAAAGATGATCTTAATAGGGACGAGTCTAATAGGTGTTACAGTTGTGAGGGTTATGGCCATAGGGTGAGAGGGTGACCCACTAAAATAAGGAGAGAAGGTAAGCAACCAATTTCCTACAATGAAAGCCTTAGTGATAGTGATAAGGAAGAGGGACCCGATTCCCCCACTAAGGCCAACTCTGTGGCTTTTATGGCAAGTCATGTGAGTGAAATTGAGCACTCCTTTATTGATGAAATTTTAACACATGACACTTCCAAGGTCATAATTTGTGAATCCCAAAGAAATGATGGCAGTGAGAGTGGAGAAGAGAGAGAGTGAAAATGAAGAAGAGATTAATATGAGTGAACTTCAATTTGCATTTCAAGAACTATATGAAGAATCTATTAAATTAAAAAGAGCAAATTTGAACTTAGAAGCTAGTTTGAAAGAGCGTGTTGAGGTCATTAATGAGAGTGCTTTAGTGAAAGACCTTAGGACACGTGAGAGAGCTCTTCGTGAGAAGCTTGAATATGTTTAAGGCGAGAGAGATAGCCTCAAAGGTTTAATGGAATCCTTGAAAAAGGTGCTTCTCACATTTGAAGAGCGCAATGTTTTATTAGAGTCTCACATTGTAGATTTAGAAAATAGACTAAAAGACTCTAGTAAAGTCAAATTTGATTTGGAGTGTCATTCGGAGAAATTAGATAAAATATTAGGAATGGTCCAAATTAAAAATGACACGTGTGGTTTAGACTTCGATACTTGTAATGAGTCAACTCATAAAGCCAAAACTAATGTTTTTGGAGAATCCTCTAGGATCAATGTTATAGATCATTCCTTAGGTAGGTATTTTCAACAAGTCTTTAGGTGCTCACATTGTGGTCAAAAAGGTCATCTTAAAAAATTTTGTTTTGATATTAAATGAGGTCCTAGAAAATACCAACGTAAGGCAACCGAGGTAGCCAAGATTCCTATATCTCGAGATCGTCAATCATCATTAGTTTGGGTTAGGATATCCAACTTGGTAGCTTTACAAGATAGGATTTTTTATTCTCATTTACTTTCACACGATACCTCCTTTGCTAAATCTAAAGGCTGAATGTGTTAGTTGTTTACATACTTTAGCTTTTATGCTTCATGCTATATTATCATGCTAAGTTTATGTTTGTTTATCATTTTCTAGACATTGCTTTATCATGTATCTCATGCTATAATTATGATGTTTGTTTGTCTTTTGTATTATATTTATTTTGTTTACATTAAATGAAAAATACAAAAAGATTTTTGTTTATCATTTGTGTTTTACCGTTTTAGTAATTTAGGCTTAGTGAAAAATACAAATGATTTTTGTTTGTCTTTTGAGTAAATATTTTTGTTTGTTTGATTAAAAATTTCAAAAACTCAAAAAGATTTTTATTGTGTGTATTTTGATTTTACACCTCTTTTGTGGCATATTCTTATGTTTGAATCCCTTCTTTTTCGCTTCCACGTGGCTAGAACTTTTGGTTAAGATTGTCAATCCTTAAAATGTTCTTTACCATGCTTACATGGAGTAGTTGGATTTTGTGTTGCTATAATGGATTCTATTTTTATATGCCTTAATTCACACATGCTCGAGCTCACTTAAAATTTTAACTTAACATGTATATTTGAGCTTTGTGAGGTGTTCTCCTACAAATCTAGTCATCGACGATTTATGTGACCTAGGAGGACTAGCGCATGTTAAAATCCGTTGCTCGTAAGATTTGTGTGAGATATAAAAATGATATATATAAATGTGCACGGGGAAGGGCTCCGAAAGAAAATATCATCCTTTGCGAGTAAGCCACCGTTTGCTTGGGCCTAAAACAAATACGTGGTCCAAAGGACTAAAAGAATAATGACATTAAAAGAAAATATTTTCCAAGGCCTATTTGTTTAGTTTGATACAGTCATTCAAAAATTAATATGCTTATTTTGAGGGAGTTTGGATGGTATATCAATTGTTTGCACAATGTCCGTTTATCCTAGTTGCGCCTTCAGTGTCATGACTCTATTGGTTTGTAGAATCATCAACATGCTAGGCTTGTATGCATTGTGTTCATTTGTTCAACGAGTTCAATTTATATTGTCACATGAGGCGATATCTAAATGTGATAAATTTTGCAATCAAATGGGAACTCCGTGAACATATTTTAAGTGATTGGGTTTTAATTCATTGGTATCTTGTTCACACCTCTTCACTTCCGTTTCCATATGACACATTTATGCTATAAGGGTGTGAAAAACTCATGTTAATTTATTTTGTGTCATTTGTGGGTTTATATCTATATATGTGTGCTTGTATATATTTTATATCTATTGTGTATACATATATATGATATTATGTTTTATTTTGAGTCTTTGCCATTTTAACTAGTCCACCTATGCATTAATGCATAATTGGTACCTAACTTGTTGTAAAATTTTGTTTGATATCACATGCTTAGTTTCTTATGTTTCAATTCATATCATTTTTGTTCGCTTCATAGTTAACATCCATTATTCCTACTTGGATTAGTTATTGTCTATTTGTTGCCTATATGCTTTCATGTCTTTAACACTTTATGCATTTTCTCTCTACTTGTTTTCCCGTATATATATATATATATATATATATATATATATATATATATATATATATCTCTTGTGTAGTTTTTAGGGAGATTCATGTACTTAATTATCTTGGGGGATAAATGAGTACTTTATTAATTCTATCACATTTGTCTATTCCTGAATAAAACGGGGGAGCATGATAGGGGGAGAAATGATATCTAATCTTATTATAATCGTATCTTAGTTTAGGAGATTTATCTTAGGGGGAGTCGCGACACCTTCTTAGGTTGATCATAGTTGATTGATAAAGGACGAATTAATTTAGGGGGAGTATTTATTTTACATGCATTTAATATTCTTGATGTTCTCTATGCGTTTGATAGTTTGTTTAAGTGTGCAGGAATATTTCTAAGTGGCAACTTTCATCGGCAAAGCTATTGATCCTTGGGTCTTGAGTCAAGTTTCTTATTTTTGGGTGGGATGTTTTTTTTTGATGTTTTTGAGTCTAGTAGAGCTTGACGGCCCTTTAGGATTTTGTTTTGGTTTTTGTCCCGAAATAGCCAAATGGGGAGATTTGTAAGGACACAAGTCTACGATTGAGTCTTAATGTAGTGTTGGCTCAATTCCGAAAAAAAAACGTTTGAGTCATAAGATAGTGTTCTCGTGTATCCTTCAAGCCTATGACATGTTGAAGTTGAAGACATTGCGGCCTACTTATCAAGAGAACATCATTGCCGATTTACTTGTGCCTCATTTCACGTCATCAACTTAGTTCCAATCTCTCCTAAGGTATGAATGCATTACATATATATATATATATATATAGGAGCTTGGAACATTTTTTTATGGGTGTAATTTTATTTTAAAATGAAATTTATTTTCAGAAGGTTAATTTTAGAACTTTTAATAAAGTTTTTGGCTTAAAATTGAATGATGAACTTTCAAGGATTTCGTTCAATATTGTCGTTCGAACGAGAATGTCATTCGAACGAGAATGTCGTTCGAACGAGTTTGCCGACGACTTTTCCCAATTGGCCTCTGGAACTTCGTTAGAAGGGTCGTTCGAACGAAAATCTCGTTCTAACGACATTTCTGACGGGAAAATATTTAGGTAGTTTTTGGCAATTTTCTCCATGTTCCAACTTCTTTTGTCCCACTAACTTTTGCCAGAATTAAAAAGGTGCGGGAACCAAATTTGAAAAACTAACTTTTTTATCTTTTATAATTTCTAGAGAGAGTTTTTGAGAGCCTAATCCCTCAATGAAAAAGTTCATGTTTTGAGTGTTTGTCTTTCAAGAAAATTATTCTTAAACACTTTTGTTTACACCCATATTAGTTTATTCCAAGTACCACATATATATATGTCTGCTTGGAGTTTGTTTGGCACCGGGTTCACTTTTCTACCTAAGAAGAAAAGAGTTTAGGTTTACTTCTACATCCCATAAAGAAGAAGTTCATATTTTTGCTGCGGCATACTCACGCTGTGAAAGGCATTATGCGAGGGTTGACGGTTGTCCAAAAGCTTCATTGGTGGATTTCGGGATTATCAACTAAGCGGAGGTTGGTACAAGAAGATGCGTCAGTGGATTGAAGGGATTCGAGTCGAGTTGAGTGAGTCATTTGTCTTGTACTTGTAAAAATACCATACTTAGTGGACTTAAGGCTAGGGCCGTCCGAGATTTTTTCCCGTTGTGGGTTTTTCCTCGTACATTGCGGCGTTGTGTGATATTGTTTATTATCTTGATTAAATCACTTAGAATTCATGCTTAGGTTAACAAGATAAAATTGATTTATTTATCACACATATTTAATTTGGTGTTATAATTTGATTTGGTCAAAATTCAAGTTAATTTAATTCAAGTCGATAATTTAATTTTCTAAATTTGTTTTAGCCTAATTTGGTAATATTGAAAATATTGTGTAGGCAAATTTTAGGACTTGTGTTAAATTAATTTTGGGCTAAAATTAAATTTCTCATAATTGATATCATGTGTTAGTTTTGTTTGTGAGATTTCTTATAGAAATTAAAATTTATGTTTAATTTAATTTTTCATCTTTTTAAGAAAATAAAATCAAATATGGTTTGAAAAATTAAATTGTTGTGTTGAACCATCCTTATTCCACATTAAAGGAAATTGATTTTTAAAGTGAAAGATTTGAAAATTGGGGGTCATCGTCTCTAATAAAGTTTGGAAGCAAAGAGTTCCATAGGTCTCCCTCCCACATCAATATCCCATGATTTTCTAACAACCTTAAAAAAGGAACTATGAGAAACCCACATATTTTGAAAACGAAAAAGCTTAGGGAAAGAATCTTGAGGGAATTTCAACGAAAGAACAAGGGGAGCACCGTTCGAATTAGTACAATGAAGATGTTCAACAGAAGATGAAAAAGAATTATTAAACCACCTATCATTACCAAAAACCCTATCAATCCTCTCCAAAATACTATCAAAACCACCTCTATTATTACACCAATATATAATTCAAGCCCGAAAAAGGAATTTTACTTAAGCTAACTTGAATCATGGTAGAATTGAAATCTAGGATAGCTTAACTATCAACTAAATTTCCCCCTAATTTCTCCTCTTGTTTGGAGACAATATTGAAATCACCCCCTAAAACCCAAGATTCAAAACCAAGAGAAGCAATGGTTAAGATTTCATCCCCAAGAGGTTTTGAATCTTCTCTATTGCATTTAGCATAAACACAAGAAAAAAGATAAGGTTTAGGGAAATTCAGAAAATGAACAGAAGTAGAAAGAATTTGATCCATGTCCCAAACAAGATTAATCTCACAAGAATATCTCCAAAGAATCAAAATCTTCCCGCAAGAATTAAAAATACCCCCCATAAAACCAAGCTTCCGAACAAGAGAATTAATATTGATAGAATTGATTTTCGGTTCTTGAATAGCAACAACACTAATATGAAATTTGTTAATGATTCTTTTAAGATGACGAAAAGAAGGATTATTACTAACCTCCTAATATTCTAGAATAAAAGATTCAGCATGAAGATTTGATTGGGGCAGAAGTTTTAAAAAAGTGAGCAGACCTTGTCTTGATGGATGAGGAATATATCTGACTTTATTCTTCTTTCTTTTAGTAGTTGAATGTGAAGTAACAGAGAGAAATTTATTGGGATGAAAAATATCAGAAGAAGAATGATGATCTTCTTGAATAGGACGAACCATCTTCATTTTTTTGTCAATAGAGGACGAAAATTCCTTTAAACCATCTAAAGACACCTGACTAGCCTGCACCAAATCCACATCTTCAAAAGTATTCCACAAAGGTTTAAGAATATTTTGGATAGTAGAATTTTTCTCCTGATGAGATAAAGAGTTCGAGCGCGAAACAAATTTTTTATTGGGGAACAAAACATTAGGAACCACATCTGTTTCATAATTCCATTCATCTGAATCGGAATCAGATTGTAATACAAAAAACTCATTTTGCAGATTAGGACCATCTTCATCACCAAAATCTGAAGAATTCTTGGGATAATGGTTGACTGATAGAAGACTATCAACTGAATTTTTAGAACCATATATAGCAGTAGCGGTCTTAAATGTAGATGTCAGCCCTTGATCAGTGATTTTTTGAACACCATTCAGTTCATGATTGATCTTAGGAACTAGATAAATTAGGGGATACCTGATTAACCGAATCTTGAATATGAATACCAACAACATATGTTTTTTTTTACCAAAGTTTATTCAAAGGTTTGGTATTACCCATACCTATACCATTTATAGAATCATGAGAAGTAAGTATTCTTTGAGAAGCGGTTTTAGGGTTGGTAGAAGGCGGTTTAAATATAACTGATGGCGGTTTTAGAATAAAAGAAGATGGTTTGATATTTTCAGTAGGCGATTTAGATAATGGTTTAGGCAGCGTTCGAGATTTTGGATCAACAGAATTACCTAGATCAGCATGAGAGTTACAATCACTATCAGAATGTCCTGCTGTGAGACATCTGCTACAAAAATAGGCAATGTTTTCATTGAAAACTTTTTGCCAGAACCCCTTAGAACCACAAGCAATCCACATTCTATCCGGTAATGGCTTGAGAACATCAATCTCCATACAAACATGGGCCATACTGGGTCTAGTCATCAAAGAAGTGGCTTTATCCATAATTAAGGGATTACTAAATCCTTGACAAATGGAAAACAACGCAGGTATAGCATAAATATGAACATGAAGATGGGGTAAAGAAACCCAAATAGGAAAAATGGAGCAGTCTATATTAGGGAAGAAGTCTGTGGTCCATTTAAACACCTTCATAGTAGCCTTGAAGATATGCCATTGTTCACGGGTTCATAAGCGCAAAAAATCTTTCTCACAACTCAACTTAATAAGTATATGCTGATCATCAAGGAGACCCAAAGAAAATGAACATTTGAGTGACAAATAATGAAAGGCCTTTCGAATGGCTTCCGTGGAAGGATGACCAAAAGAGAATCTCACAATAGGAGTAAATTTGAATGGTTGAGCAAGGTTAGAAGTTTCTTCAGCTAAAAAGATCACCGTTGGTTCAACTTTAAATAAGGTATTAGATTTGGAAGAGATGATAACCGAATTTGATGGAGACGAAACTGTAATGGAAAAACTTTTAGATGTAAAACGATCGGAGTTAGGAGGTTTAGGAGGCAACACATGTGGTGATTCGGCCATGAGGGAAGTTACCATCAGAATTCCTACAAAGTCTAATTGATCGACATATATAAAATATATATAATCATAAATATATGCCAATCTCACAAATATGATTCTCATTTCAAAATGAAACGAAACACCTTTACCAAAAGGTAAACATTATACATGGTTTTAAGAATAAAACCCGAACAATATCCCATTTACTCTTAAATCCATGTTCCTATGCATCTGAATCCCAACACATCTAGTTGATAGTCTGTAGCCGTAACTATAAAAGGATTAATAGGCTGTTATTCGATGCAAAATTTGTCAAAACATATCATGTACCTTGTTCAATTTCTCAAACTATGTGAAACTTGCAATCAATGTGCTTAACCCTTTTATAGTTTAAGGGTTATCTCAAACTTGTAATCATATAACTATGTTTGCTAAAAAGTATAATAGCTAATTACATTTGAGGGAAGTTCACCCAAGTTACTTAGGAAGTACTCGAGCCATATAAACTCTTTAGTTGCCTTTGAAGTGGAAATAACTTTGACCTCCTTGATGGATTTAACAATGAAAGATTTCTTCATACTCCTCTAACTTACAGGTCAACTTGCTTAGGTAAACACATCTTCCGAGGTAGAAAACTTGGAATCCTAATCTGACTGAAAAACTAATCTTCGCACTAAAAAGGTATAAGACTATTAGACTAAAATTTTCTAACCATGCTAATGGAGAAACATATATTTGATTTAGCACACAATATGGTATACATAAGGCTACCCATTACTGAAGCATAAGTTATATTACTCATTCTTTCCATTTGATTAAGTGTTTTCATTGAGTCATAGACAGTGTGATTCCATACTTAAAAATGAGAACCTTTCTTGGAATCCCGATGCTAATCTTGTGAATACAACTTTGATATAAGAAAATTTGGATAAGCCCAATATCCTTTTTATATGATCTAGCAAAAGCTTGAACATAAGGATTCGCTCAAATAGTCCTTAGTGTTTTATGTATAATTATCCATACAGCCACACTCTTATGTAAGATTATACACCTACCTCGTTCCCGATTAGGATAATATCATCCACATATTTCATTGGAAATACCAAAACATTCGATCATACTTCTTATACAAATAATTATCATTAGAACTTAAATTAAAATTAAAATATTTATTGCCTGATCAAATCGAATGATCCAAAACCTTGATTTTATCTTAAGTCCATAAATGGATTCTACAAGTTTATATCACATCGCTTTTCAGACTTCTTACTATTTATATATCGAGACGATAGTTTAAGAACACGGTCTTGACGCTAAAAAATCCTGCTAAACTTTAAAGTGGGTATCGACGAGAAGGTTTATTCATAGTCAATTCCATTATTTCTAAGAAAACCCTTTCACAAGCCTTGCGTTGAAGGTTTGAACGTTTCCATCCATCTATTTTTTAAATTATTATAGACCCACTTACACCCAATGGGTTTCATCCCATCAACAAGTCTATAAGTTTCAAAACTTGATTTTAATACATTGAATCTCCATTTGGTATCCATATAAATAATTCAAAGCTAAAGTCGCTGTCATGGAATGCATCATTGTATTTTTTAGGACTTGATTTGTGTTTGTCTCGGATCATATCGATATGATCAACTAAAACACTAACCTTTTGTTACACCCTCCCTATTTTCCACGTAACAGTTATCCAGGCTAATATGCAAAATATAGGGTTTATCAAAAAATGTATATCATTCTCAACATCAAAACACTAAATAAATAATATGAGTGAATTTAGAACCATCCACAACATGCGATAATTAGAGCGATAAATAATCCATGGATAAATAAAGTCTCAACCAACAATAATTAGTTTGAACAACTTAAATCTCAAACTTCTAACAAAAGAACTGGGATTAAAGGTATATACAATCTCTGAAATAAAACTAGACTGAAAGGAAATAAAATAGAAACCTATGTTAGAATCAAATAACGGAACGCTATAAACTAGTGGATCCACAAGTTTGAATCTCCTCAACCCTGCTGATCCTGTCTAAGAATGCTTGGAAAATAGTTTTATATAATTTGGGTCAGTGACCAAAAGTTGCAAGAAATATATCCAATATCAACTGTAAATAATCATTTAAATAATTTACAATAAGCATGCCGACTCACCAACACTTACATGCAATAACTACCTCATCTCTCACCTAAGTGAAATACTATGAGCATATCATAACCCACGACTTAAGTTATACTCAATGTCTCTATCTCTAGACTAATGCGCAAGCAAATACTAATAAAATGCAACCGGGATGTAACCAACTACACATGTGAGAATATAACCCAAATACCAACCCCAGCAATGTCACCCATGAAAGACCATGGACAACTCATAATCAATAAATTTATCATGACATAGGATTCTTTAATAAGTTAATAATCCATCACTAGACTAAATTATTTCTTTTATATGCTCACAATATAATCACACAAAGGTAACCACCTTCGGGGGTACTATCGTGCCTCTAGCGGTAAATCCGTAGGGGTTCCTCACCTAGCGTACCTAAAACATCAATACACACATATGATAATAGGGGATCAATATGCAATCACACCGTTGAGTAGTACCATGCCAAAAATCAACTGATGGATCATATCATCAGCCTATTTCATCACAAAGTCTAGATCGATTGAATGCATGATCAAAATATATAACCTCCACGACGTCCTGCATCAACAACCAGGTGTGCGGTACATGATCACAATCTCCAAAGAAACCCTGACCATTAAATTTATCACGGATAATGGTATGTTCACACAAATCAAGTACATATGCATATCTCACACACACACACACACACACACACACACTATATATATATATATATATATATATATATATATATATATATATATATATATATATATATATATATATATATATTTCTCTCTCATGCACCTACCTAAATTAACCCAATTCCTAATGTCGAATTGTACTTAATGAATAGGGTTAATTCTACTAAAAACCTATTTAAATCTATCCTTATTATTCTTTACTTTAATTATCATATTTGTAAGAGAGTATTTATATTTGGATAGTAAGAAGAAATAATAATTTCTCTTGTCACCTGGGTGCTTTAAGTGAAAACTGAGGCGTAACCTTTATTGACGGTGTTGATAAATATAACTCTCACAAATGATAATAATTAAGCTCAATAGTGAAGGAAGTAGACTCAAAATGGGGAAAGTAAGCTGTAAGAACATAATAATTAATGTGGTTATCCCAACTTGGGTTATGTCCATAAGAGGTCAAGTTTTATTTCACTTTGAGAATGGAAATCAATGTTTACAAACACTCAATATCAACAATAAAACCTCTTCTTTTCAGTATATAATTTTTTTTAACTTTGTCAAGAGGATCATAATCTATTATCTATGTCTTTTATGTGTGTTGTTGTCTTGATGTGTTGGTCCCGTCTTCAATGGATTGATGTAGCATATATAATTTCAGTCTTAATCGTGGATTTGTGAGTGTCTCATTCCCATTGGAATCTTTTGTTAGCAAACCACTATTAGCATATTAATGGGGAAAGACTCATTAGGCATGGGTTAAAGTATACCCTAAAACATGGAGAAAATATTACATTAACTAAAAGTGTTCCAACTATGGCATGTTGTTTAAGCATACTATACAATATATAATAAGAAGTCTGCACGCCTGGGATCATATGAAACGTAATATTACTTTGTGTCAGATAGTGCTCTTAATGTTAACACCTTTTACTGCTCATTATTAATTTAATCGATCATGTTGATGGTTACTCACAACATGCTCAATTAGGAAAGTTGTCTCATTACGTGATCAATTATGCAAAGATGTTTCACTCTCTGTATTCTTAAAAGTAGTTTACTTGGGGACTTTCCTAGTTAGATTGCTCTATGGAGCGTAGGAGCCTCCTCTATTCTGCTAGACATGGTTTTCATGTGTTTCGAGTAACCTTCTTTATAGAACATAACTCATATTTTCATAAGTTGTAGATATGACTGGATTTAACTTGGTTTATTTGGAAAGTTTCTTAATCTTTGAATGAACTCCGGTTTGCCTTAGTTTTTTTATTACTCTCTTGGTGAGGTAATTTATCTCTGAGTAAGGAGTTTTACAAATAGTCCCCGCCTATATTTTCCTCTTCGTAAAGAAAGTTGTTGTGTTAATAATAAGTTTTCATACAAAACACCCTGTTTAGATGAACAACAAATAACCTTGAACGAATAAATCTTCAAGTCGAAGTACCTCAAATTGAAGCAACTGATGTATACGTGTGTCATCTTTGCTCTATTTATACAAATAAAAAGTCTTGATTTAAAACACCTCACATAGATGAACCATAGTTCGAGGCACCTAGAGCTGACCATGTGATTTTTTGAAAGAGCTTTTATCCCACAAACCTCAATTTGATACTACCTCATACACCTTACAAGCATGATTCTCAATTTTAATATACCTCAGCCCAATTCATGTATAAAGTACCTTTTTCAAGTGAACTTTATTTGGGAAATCTTATTACTGGAATTGATGAATCATAAACCAAGACCTTTTAACTGAAGAATGTTGGGTTAAAGAACCATTTTTATCATGGAGCCTCACATCGAAGAACCTTATCTGTACATGTGTATGTTTATATCCAATTGTCTTTAACTGATCATTTGTGTATCATTGGCATTAAATTCTAATATTATTCCTTTCGATATTTCCATCACCTTTTGTCATGTGGAACCCCGAGATGATTTGTGAGATATTAGCTTATACAACCATCAACTTTCCCCCAATTTCAAACGTTCACGTAGTTAAGTGATTTGTGAAAAGCATTTTAAAAGGCTACTTTTACCCAAACCCTTGATAACTTGTCTCTTTCATGTAATACCCTGTATTTTTACGTATTTAGAATTTAACTAATGGATTAATTAAATAGAAAATACGTTCCAGTTTAAATTAGGTGAGTGGAATAATTTAAAGTGATTTTATATTTAAATTATGTGAGTGAAGTAATTTAATGCGATTTAATAATAATTATGATTATTAGGGTATTAAATAATAATTGTGATTATTAAATATTAATCGAGAGATATACACTGATTAATATTATGATTCAAATTTACTAAGTGTGAATAGTAAATGTTGATAGTTAATTTGTACGACATAGCGAGTGATATGGACGTACTTTATTATATCTCAACTGAGTGTCACGTGTAGACTAAATTGAGGATGAGATAGGAAATTATTTTTAAGTGACTCAAATGATAATTTAGAGGTCACAGATAATTCCGAAAGGGTCGAAGTAGTCAAAATAGTATACCCGGGGTACTAGTCGGGTACCGACGCGTTTTTGGCCTAAATCGGAACCGTACAGGGGCGTTTATTTTTTTGACATATGGGGTTGAGGAGACCTACGAATTTACAAACTCTAAATCAGATTATAAGAGTTGGACTCTAGGTCTAGAGGAAAGAAAAACACACAAAAGCCATTAGAGAGAGAAAATATATTATTTTCAAAGTCTAAGGAAGTATTGGTGAAGGATTCAAAGGGTTCTTGCACCACAAACTAGTGGGAAGGAAGATTGGAGGGGAAAGACAATCAATCACTAACCACAATCACGAAATCAGATCATATCTGAATAAGGCAAGTGGTTATTTGCAAATTATTTTGAGTTATAATATCCTTGCATAGGATTTATGAATAATTGATTTTGATGAATACTCTTGATGAAAAAGAATTGATTTATGTTTGGGTAGAAATCACATGTAGTTAGATTTATAGCTGTAAAGGATTGAAAATAAGAGGAATTATGATTGTTAACACGAATTAAAATTTGGGTTGATAATTGAAAACATGGGAAGAACATGTCATACTAGGGTTCTTGAATAATTAGAAGATTTGAATTATTCTCGGCTAAATTAGAAGGATTTATAATGTTTAATTCGTTGGAAATCATCCTAGGACATGTAGGAATGGCTAGGTATCATTAGTTACATGTTTAGTGGATTATCATGGGAGTTATATAATTGAATATGGTGGAAAATGCATGAAGAAGAAGAAGAAGAACTGCGTCTGTCACTACTGGATCGATCGATCGACCCTGGCTAATTTTGGGTTCTTTTGTTGGTTAAGTTATATTCGATTGTCGACGCTTGAAGGGAACCTTAGTGATGATATTTTGCCTATGTAGGGACTTAGAGAGTACCAGTAGGTGTATACTGGGGTTCGTTATAATCATTGGGTGCAAGATTTGAAGTGATGAACCGACGAGGGTAAACCAATCGAGTAGTGCATCGGTAATTTGGGATTTGAGTTACGGGGAGAGTAAGGTTCATTCCAAGGAGTATATCAGTAGGTTAGAGATAGCTTAACTACTGAAATTAATAGAGGGGTAACAAGGCCCTTAGAGTTGTGTGAATACTCAATTAAAGTACGATAGTGAGATAAATCGTAAATTAATAAGTGCGGTGAATATTAAAGCAAAAATATTACGCAGGAGCACTATTCTTAGGTTGTGTGTATACATACTGAAATATATAGATACTTAGGTGGAGGTAATAACTAAAGTATAATTGCTTTTATTAGGGTCGAGGTAGGATTCCGAACTAATACATGAAAATTGTAAGATGGGATCGTGACGAAAGAGACCCGAACCAATCTATGTACAAAATTTCATTAGTGGGGTCGAGGTGATTTTTCAAACAACTACCTGAAATGAACTTGGGGTCTAGGTGACATTCTGAACCAAACTCTTACTTGGTGTCGATGGACCATTCCGAAGCAAGAGCCCTTGATGTGTGATAAGAGGACACATTAGTAATGAATAAATATATAAGTGTATTTAGTGTGTGTGAAATGTATACTGTATTAATGATCTACTTATGCGAGTTAGTAGATAATGAGATGTCGTGAATACATCTAAAAGAAAATTAAGTAGGGAAACTTAATTATGAATTGGCTAAAGATAAAAAAGCGTGAACAGTTATCTAAGTATATAAATCATGAGATATGGTTATTATTACATACTATATGAGCGGTGTGGGGACTTAGATGCGTAGATAAGTTCAGTTTATTACTAGAGTTCCAATTAGCTTGAGTAGTACAGCTAGGTGGGCTAGGTACGGGACGTTAGGCGTGCACTATAGATGAGGGGTGCGGTAACTCAAGAGAGTCTATGCAAATCTTAACATGTGTAATCAATAACTCATTTTACTGTGATAATCCACTATTGTCACTATTTCGAATATTCCATTCTTAATTATGTTGATTTTATTTAGTAGTTTTGGATTTTAGCCGCATGTTGACTCGGCAAGACTTTATTCTTTATATATTGTGTAGTGGTTTGATTTATAGCATATTGTGAATGTTTAATCATTATTTCTGCATGAGAAATTATTTGGGTTAATGAAAGATAAAATTTGGCACTAGTCTAATTTCACTAAGGTGATTAGTAATTAAAAAGTTTTCGACAGGGATGCTAAGAATGAACCAATTGATAAACCTATTTTAATTTAATTTAGGACTGATCACCCGAGATTTAATTAGGCTCTCGTGGCTATTATGGCTCATAGCGAGCATAATCTTCGATCCAAGGTGGTGCCATTAGTGCGAGTGCAGTGGGTACACCACAATGTTGACGAGTCGACATGGGAGCGAGAGGAGGATATGTGAGAGTGGTAGCCAGATTTATTCAAGGCAGGTATATCCTAATTTTGAGGGCAAAATTCCTTTGTAAGGGCAAAAGTATGTAATACCCTGTATTTCTACATATTTAGAATTTAACTGATGGTGTAATTAAATAGAAAATACGTTCCAATTTAAATTACGTGAGTGGAATAATTTAAAGTGATTTTGTATTTAAATTACGAGAGTGAAGTAATTTAATGCGATTTAATAATAATTATGATTACTAAGGGATTAAATAATAATTTTTATTATTAAATATTAATCGAGAGATGGACACTGATTAATATTATGATTCAAATTTACTAAGTGTGAATAGTAAATTTTGATAGTTAATTTGTACGACATAGCGAGTGATATTGACGTACTTGATTATATCTCAATCGAGTGTCGTGTGTAGACTAAATTGAGGATGAGATAGGAAATTATTTTTAAGTGACTCAAATGATAATTTAGAGGTCACGGATGATTCCCAAAGGGTCGAATTAGTCAAAATAGTATACCCGAGGGTACTAGTCAAGTACTGGGGCATTTTTTGGGCTAAATCGGGACCGTTCGGGGGAGTTTTAATTTTTTGGCATTAGGGTTGAGGAGACCTACGAATTTATAAACTCTAAATCAGATTATACGAGTTGGAGGCTAGGTTTAGAGGAGAGAAAAACACACAAAAGCCATTAGACAGAGAAAATAGATTATTCTCAAAGTCTAAGGAAGTATTGGTGAAGGATTCAAAGGGTTATTGCACCATAAACTAGTGGGAAGGAAGATTGGAGGGGAAAGACAATCAATCACTAACAACAATCATGAAATAAGATTATCTCTGAATAAGGCAAGTGGTTATTTACAAATTATTTTGAGTTATAATATCCACGCGTTGGATTTATGAATAATTGATTTTGATGAATATTCTTGGAGAAAAATAATTGATTTAATTACATGTTTGGGTAGAAAACACATGTAGTTAGATTTATACCTGTAGAGGATTGAAAATGAGAGGAATTGTGATTGTTAACACGAATTAAAATTTAGGTTGATGATTGAAAATGTGGGAAGAACATATAATACTAGGGGTTCTTGAATAATTAGAAGATTTGAATTATTCTGGGATAAATTAGAAGGATTTATAATGTTTAATTCATTGGAAATCATCCTAGCACATGTAGGAATGGTTAGTTATCATTAATTACAAGTTTGGTGGATTATCATGGGAGTTAGATAATTGAATATGGTGGACAATGCATGAAGAAGAAGAAGAATTGCGTCTGTCACTGCTCGATCGGTCGATGGAGTCGATCGATCGATGCTCAAGGTCGATTGATCGACCTTGGAAGATTTTGGGTTCTTTTGTTGGTTGAGTTCTATTCGATTGCCGATGCTCGAAGGGAACCTTAGTGATGATATTTTACCTATGTAAGGACTTAGAGAGTACCAGTAGGTTTATAGTGGGGGTCTGTTATAATCATCGGGTGCAAGATTTGAAGTGATCGAGGGTAAACCGATCGAGTAGTGCATAGAGAATTTGGGATTTGAGTTACAAAGAGAGTAAGCTTCATTCCAAGGAGTATATCAGTAGGTTAGAGATAGGTTAACTACTGAGATTAGTAGATGGCTAACTAGGGACCTTAGAGTTGTGTGAATACTCAATTAATATACGATAGTGATAGAAATCGTAAATTAATAAGTACGATGAGTATTAAAGAGGAAATATTACGTACGAGCACTATTCTTAGGTTGTGTGTATACCTACTGAAATATATAGATACTTTAGTGGAGAGAATACCTAAAGTGTAATTTCCTATATTAAGGTCGAGGTAGGATTCCGAACTAATATATGAAAATAGTAAGATGGGGTCGTGACAAAAGAGACCCGAACCAATCTATGTACAAAATTTCATTAGTGGGGTCGAGGTGATTTTTTGAACCACTACCTGAAATGAACTTGGGGTTGAGGTGACATTTCGAACCAAACTCTTACTTGGTGTCAATGGACCATTCCGAACCAAGAGTCCTTGATGTGTGATAAGAGGACATATTTGTAATTAATGAATTTATAGGTATATATATTGTGTGTGAAATGTATACTGTATTAATGATCTACTTATGCGAGTTAGTAGATAATGAGATGCCGTGAATAAATCTAAAAGCAAATTAAGTAGGGATACTTAATTAAGAATTGGTTAAAGATAACAAAGAGTGAACAATTATCTAAGTATATAAATCATGAGACATGGTTATTATTACGTACTATATGAGCGGTATGAGAACTTAGACGCGTAGATAAGTTCAGTTTATGACTAGAGTTCCAATTAGCCTAAGTAGTACAGTGGTGAGGTAACTCAAGAGAGTGTACGCAAATCTTAACATGTGTAATCAATAACCCATTTTACTGTGATAATCACTTGCTAAATATTTTCAAAATGTTTTGAGTACTGACTCTTGCTATCAAATTATTTTTAAAACCCTTTTCGGTGTCCAACTACAGGGATGCCAGACTTGAGGATTCAGCCCAAGGACTCGTAGTTGCAGCATTGTGGAGGCTGGTAGGACTTTGCATAGGCGATTCACTTATTCATATCTAGTGTAGGATCTTATTTTAGTATTATCTATTGGGACATGTTGTCCAATGTCACTATTTCAGATATTCAGTTTTTAATTATACTGGTTTTATTTAGCAATTTTTTATTTTAGCCGAATGTTGACTCGGCAAGACTTTATTCTTTATATATCGTGTGGTGGTTTTATTTATAGCATATTGTGAATGTTTAATCATTATTTCCGCATGAGAAATTATTTGGGTTAATGAAAGATAAAATTTGGAACCGGTCTAATTTCACTTAGGTGATTAGTAATTAAAAAGTTTCCGACGGTGATGCTAAGAATGAACTAACTGAGAAATCTATTTTAATTTAATTTAGGACTGGTCACTCGGGATTTAATTAGGCAGGGTGTCACATTTTATTTCCCCAAAAAACGTTCTTTACCGCCTCTTAAAGCCTGCCGATTTTATTTTTAGAAAGTGTAAAAACAAATTTCCAATTGAGTCAATTTGCAATGTTGGCTTAATTCCAGACAAAACAATTTGAGTAATTGGATAGACCTTTTTTGTGTATATTTCAAGCCTATGACGTTTGTGTTGAAGACGTAGCGGCCAAGAAATTGAAGAGTACATCCTTACCAATTTTTGTGCCAAGTTTATACGTCACCAACATTTGAATTCCAAAGTCTCTAAAGGTATGAATGAATCTAATATATATATATATATATATATACTTGGTTATTTTTTATGGGTGTCTTTTTATAGATGTTTTGTCATAACGACTTATTATTTTTCCTAGAAAATCATTTTAAAACTTTACATAAAAGTTTTGTGATTAAAAAGCAATTTTTGGATTTTCTGAAAAGTCGTTCGAACGAAATTGGGATCTCGTTTGAACGAGTTGCTTAGGTCGTTTGAACGAACATCAAATGACGTTCCAACAATTTTTCGAAATATTTATCTATTTTCTCGTTCGAAGATCGTTCGAACGATTTTGTTCGAACGAGGCTATCTAACGATATTTATGCCTATTTATTTTCTGCAATCTCGTTCAAACGACATTTAAAATTCGTTCGAAGACCTGGGTATTTATTGTGCAGTTTCATCAATTTTTTATTTGCAACTGCACACTTCCCCACTAACTTTTCAACAACTCTTATAGTGTGGGAATAACATTTTTCAATTGCCTTTTTCATACTTCTAAGAACTCTTGGGAGCATTTTCCTTAACCAAAAAGTCCCCTTTTGTTTTTATGATTTAAAAGCTCAAATTTTATCACAAAAACTTGTTTACACCCATATTTTGTTTTATCCAAGTTTCTATATAGTTATATTTTCTATGAGATTATTTTAGCACCGGGATCCTTCTCTACCCCCCAAAGGATAAAGTTTCATGCGGTGGAATCCGTTCGTTTGAATTGCTATGCGCATACGGAGAAAGGCTTCATGTGTGATTGATGGTAGCCAGGCCCCATCGGTGGATTTCGAGACATTAGTGGACTCCAACGTTATCTACTAGGCGTAGGTTGAAGAGCGAAGGAGCATCGAGGCTTGAAGCGAGTTGAGTCTTTGTTGTAAGTCTTTCTGTCGTGGTCTTTGTAAAAATACCGTACTTAGTGGATTTATAGGCTGGGTCGTCTGAGGTTTTTCCTGTTGTGGATTTTCCTCGTACATCTCCGCGTAGTGTGATTGTGATTTATTTTTATTTTGAAAAAATTCACTTAAATGCATGTGTTGGTTTAAAAAGATAAAAAATGGTTTAATCACAACTTTAGTTCTATTTATTGCTAATTAAGTTTTAGGTAAGTTTAATTTAATTCAAGTCGAGAAATTTAATTTGGGAAAATTTATGGCTTGTTTGGCCTATATTAAAACTTTAATTAATTTTTTTTGGGATATTTGAGGACTTGAGTTGAATCAACTTTGTCTAAATAATTTTAATTTTGAAGAAATTAAAATTTGAGTAATTTTTAACATAATTTTTTTAAAAAGTTGGTGTATCTTTAAAGCATCCCCTTTTCAAATTGGTATCAGAGAAGGAATGATAATTTATTGCGTTATGATCTTGTGCTTTTAGTTTTATTATGGAAAATATGCCTTATACAAAATTTCTTATTTTTGATGGTCCAAATTTCACGTATTGGAAAGCGTGAATGAGGTTGGCACTTAAGTCTTTAGATGAGCAGGTTTTGCAATCGGTAGTTAAAGGGTGGTCTCCACCATTGTCTTTAGAAGGAGGTGTTAGTCTTCCTAAACCCGTAGAATCATGGTGTGAGGATGAACTTAAACTTGAAAATTTTAATTCCCGTGGTTTAAATGCCCATTTTAGTGTGATCACACCAAATGAGTTCCATCGCATTATGACGTGTGAAACATCTAAGGAGGCATGGGATATTCTTCAAATCATCCATGAAGGTACTAGTGTTGTCAAATCTTTTAAACTCCAAAACCTCAGCACTCAATTTGAAACTATTAAAATGTTTGAAAGTGATACTTTTGATGAATTCTATGCTAGACATTTTGACATTGTTAATTCATCTTTCAATTTGGGAGAAAAGATACCCAACAACCGTGTAGTAAAGAAAATTTTGAGGTCATTACCATATATATTTATTCCCAAACTAACCGTCTTAAATTCTTTACCCACTTTAGCATCTATGAACTTGAAGAGCTTGTAGGCGACTTACAAACTTATGAACTTGACATGTTTACCTCTAAGGATGAGAAGAAGAAAAATAAGGACATTTCTTTGAAAGCCCGAAATGAGGACGAACAAGTTTAAGATGATGAGAGTGACATCGACTCCAAGTATATGGCTATATTTGCTAGGAAGGTTAGAAAATTTCTTAAGTTTAATAAAGACAATCTTAAAAATGATTTTAAGAGATTTGACAAGTCTAAGCATAAAAAGGACGAGAGAATCTCTAAAAATCGTAAGAAGACCTTAATAGGGATGAGTCGAATAAGTGTTTTGGTTGTGAGGGCTATGGTCATAGGGCATTCAAATGTCCCACTAAACTAAGGATGGAGGGCAAGAGACTAATTTTAGTGATAGTGAACTGGAAGAAGGACCTGATTCCCCCATTGAGTGACACTTCACCGCATTCATGGCAAGTCATGTGAGCACTGATAAAGAATCTTCTTATAAAGATATTCCTTTACATGACACTTATGAGGCTATTCTTTATGAATCCTATGAGTTTAATAATATAGAGTGGAGTAGAAAGTGAGAGTGAGAATGAAGAAGAGGACGAGGTGAGTGAACTTCAAGTAGACTTTCAAGAGTTGTATGCCGAATCAATAAACTAAAAAGGGCAAACTTGAAATTAGAAGCTAGTTTGAGAGATCGTGCCAAAAAGAACAATGAGAGTGTTTTAGTAGAAGAACCTAGGGAATGTGAGAAATCTCTTCATGAGAAGATTGAGTATGTTGAAGGTGAGAGAGATAACCTTAGAGGTTTAATGGAGGCTATGAACAAAGGGCTTCTTGAGTTTGAAGAGAGTAGATGTTTACTTGAGTCGAGAATTTTAGAGCTAGAAGAGAAAGTCAGAGACTCAAGTATGGTCAAATTAGATTTAGAGTGTAGGTCGGAGAAATTATATAAAATCTTAGGAACCGTCCAAAACAAAGACGAAAAGTGTGGTATTGGCTTCGATACTCAAGATACTTTCGCTAATAAAGCCAAAACCACAATTTTGAGATAATATTCTAGGAACACTTTGAAAGGTCAATCCTTAGGTACTACTTTTCGCCGGGTCTTTACGTGCACACATTGTGGTCGAAAGGGTCACCTTAGGAATTTTTGTTTTGGTCTTAGAAATGGTCCTAGAAAGTCAAAGGTTAGAGCCCCCAAGGTCACCAAATCTCGAGAGCGTCTTGTTTCACTTATGTGGGTTAGGAGATCCTATTTGGAAACTTTACGTGATATACTTTATGATTCTCATTTACTTGCACATGATTCCTCACTTGTAAAATCTAAAGGTTGATTGTGTTAGTTTAGTTTGCATACACTAGCTTTTATGCTACATGATATATTCTTGCTAATTGTATGTTTGTTTGTCATTTTCTAGTCATTGCTTCATCATATATGTGTTGCTAGAAATATGACTTGTGTATCTTTTGCATTAACATTATTTATTGTTGTTAGTTGAAAAATACAAAAAGATTTTTTTTTTTGGGTTATCTTTATGTTTGGTTAAATTTTTTGAAAAACTCAAAAAAGATTTTTTATTTTTGTGTATTTTAGTTTTACACATTTTATGTGGCATATACTTGTGTTTGAATCCAATATCATTCCCACTTCCATATGTCTAGAACCCGTGGTTAAGATTTTCAATCCTTAAAATGTTCTTTGTCATGCTTGCATGGAGTAGTTTGTCTTTGACTTGATTAATGGATTATCGTTTTATATGCATTGATTCACTCATACATGAGATCATTTGATCTTTAACTTTACATGTATATTTGAGCCAAGTGAGATGTTCTCTTATCAATTTAGTCATCTACATGTTGCTATTACTATGGGGGATTTGTGCATATAAGAACCGTTGCCCGAATTTAAAAAAATAGAAATATGTTTATCCGGTGTATTTGTTTATCAATGGAATCGGTCTGCGAAAGACAAAATTACTTTGCATGAAAAGCCACCATTGAAATATGGTAAAAAATCTGGCATTGTTAAAATTAGCAAACGCCAAAGTAGTTAAGTTTGATATGAACATTCAAAAGTAAAGTAAAGAAAAAGAACATTATGTATGAGGAAGTTTGGATGGATATATCAACGAGTTTGCACTATGACAATATATCCTAGTTACGTTATTTTTATCATGACTCTATTGGTTTGTAGAATCATCAAAATTCTAGGTTTGAGTGCATTGTGTATGTTTGTTCATTGCGTTCACTTTATTTTGTCACATGAGGCTATATTTAAGTTTGAAAACATTTTGTAATTAAATAAGAGGTCCGGGAACATGTTTAAGTGATTTGGTCTTAATTTTTTTATTGCTAGTTCAAGCCCCTTCACTTCCGTTTACGACATATTATTTAAACACATTTTTTCCATATGAGTGTGGAAAGCTTAATGTATTTTGTGTAGTGTGTGTTTTTTATACCTATCTATATGTGTGTGTGCATTATTGGTATCTTTTGTGTATATATATATATGGTATTTCATTTGCTTTTGAGTCTTTACCTTATTATCTAGTCAATATATGCTTCTTGTTGTTATAGGTTTCCATCTTGTTACGACGTTTGTTTGATATCACGTGCTTATTTTTAGTAAATTTTAGTTGGTATCTTTTTTATTGTCTATCCCATCTTACTTGGTATCTTTAACTATTTTTGTGGATTAGTTGATTTCTTGTTGTCATATTGCTTCATTGTTCTCATAACTTTATTCACCATTACATTTTATACTTATTCTTACATTACTTATAACCCTTGTTTCATTTAGGGGGAATACTTGATTTAATTGAGAGAAATAGGTGTTTTTGCGCATTTTTCAATCTTTGTCTTTTCCTGAACAAAAAGGGGGAGAAAATGTTATCTAGACCTTTTAGTTTGGGAGATTTAACTTAGGGGGTGACTCGGCCTTCTTAGGTAGATCATGTTAGATAAAGGGGGAGAATGTATTAAGGGGGAGAATTTATTTTGCATTTAATCTTTTGATGTTCCCCATGGGTTTAATGGTGTGTTTAAGTGTGCAAGTTATCATGTTAAGTGGCAGTATTTAAAAAGACAAAGCTTCTCAACTATGAGTCGTGTCAAGCGTTGTGTTTTTTATTTTGGTGGGATTGAGTCAGTTTAAAAGAGCTTGACGACCCATAAGATTTTTAATGTTTGGTTATATCCTGGAATAGACAAAGGGGGGGATTTGTAAGGACAAATTTACAATTGAGTCAATTTGTAGTGCTGGCTTAATTTTGGACAAAACAACTTGAGTCATAGGATAAGCCTTTGTTGTGTATCTTTCAAGCTTATGACATTCGTGTTGAAGACGTAGCAACAAAGAAATTGAAGATTACATCCTTGTCGATTTTCATGCCAAGTTTATACGTCACCAACATTTGAATTCCAAAGTCTCTAAAGGTATGAATGCATTTAATATATATAAAGACTTGGTTATTTTTTATGGGTAACTTTTTATAAAAGTTTTGTCATAACGAATTTTTATTTTTCTCAAAAAATAATTTTAGAACTTTACATAAAAGTTTTTGGTCTTAAAAAGAAATATTTGGATTTTTCTGAAAAGTCATTCGAACGAAACTGGGATCTCGTTCAAATGAGATGACCAGGTGATTGGAACGAACATCAAACGAAGTTCCAACGATTTTTTGCAATATTTATCTGTTATCTAGTTCGAAGTTTGTTCAAATGACTTCGTTTGAATGAGGCTATCTAACGAGATTTATGCTATTTCTCTTTTCCAATCTCGTTCGAACAGTGTCATTCGAATGACATTTAAAAGTCGTTCGAACAACCTGACAGTTTTTTGTGCAGTTTCGTCAGTTTTTATTTTTAACTGCACACTTCCCCACTAACTTTTTAACAGCTCTTATAGTGTGGGAATAACATTTTTCAAGTGACTTTTTCATACTTCTAATAACTCTTGAGAGCATTTTCCTTAACCAAAAGGTCCCCTTTTGTTTTTGTGATTGAAAATCTCAAATCTTAACACAAAAACTTGTTTACACCCATTTTTAGTTTGATCCAAGTTTCTATATAGTTATATATGCCGTGAGATCATTTTGGCTCTGGGTTCCATCTCTACCCAAAAAAGGATAAAGTTTCATGCGGTGAATTTCGTTCTTTTGAATTGCGGTGTGCATACGGAGAAAGGCTCCGTGTGTGATTGATGGTAACCAGGCCCCATTGGTGGATTTCGAGACCTTGTTGGACTCCAACGTTATCAACTAGGAGGAGGTTGAAAAGAGAAGTAGCATCAAGGCTTGAAGGGAGTCAAGTTTGTGTTGTAAGTATTTTTGTCGTGGTCTTTGTAAAAATACCGTACATAATGGATTTATAGGTTGAGCCGTTCGAGGTTTTTTCCATTTTGGGTTTTTCCTCGTACATATATAGTGTGATTATGATTTATTTTTTTCTTGCAAAAATTCACTTAGATGCATGTGTAGGTTTAAAAAAATAAACACTGGTTTAATCACAACTTTAGTTTTATTTGGTGCTAATTAAGTTTAAGGTAAGTTTAATTTAATTCAAGTTGAGAAATTTAATTTGGGAAATCTTATGCAAAGCTTGTTTGGCCTATATTAAAACTTGAATTAATTTTTGTTGGGATATTTTAGGACCTGAGTTGAATCAACTTTGTTTAAATAATTTTAATTTTGAAGACATTAAAATTTGAGTAATTTTTAAAAGAAATTTTAAAAATAAGTTGGTGTATCTTTGAACCATCCCCTTTTAAGAGAGATATAGCATTCTTTATTTTTTTTCAAAACTTAATTTGTTTCTCATTCTTTAGCAACTGTCTTCCTTTCTAATCATCTTCATAACGTCTCTTCTAGTAATACTCTTTGATGTGTATTAATGGCACCGTGAAGAAAAGCTATGGAGGTTTCTGATAAAAACATAGGGAGATCTTTAACGTCAAAAATGGAAAAACGAGAAGCGTTTTTTAGTCGTTACCGTCATGCTCCATTCTTTGGAGATCAGGAAGAGTTTTGGGAAGATTGAAAAGATTTCTCAATGAATTAAAAAGGGTTAGATGATCCTTTATTAATGGCTGATCAACTTGAAAACCAAGTCGAGGGAGGTTTTATTCCTCCTTATGCTATTTTTGAGATTTTGATTGGATCGTGGAGAGTTCCCCTATTCCAATATTAATTTCAAGGCATCTGGTGGTTCGTCTGAGGGTTTTCTACTTAGACATGATATATTTATAAGAAGTATGATGATACTCTTATCGAAGTTGGCCTTTCAAAATATGCCTATTGGTTTGGAGACTTCACCCTCTCGAAGAATAACTCGGCGCTCCACCTGCTAATCTCCAGGTGGAATTTTATGTCTCATACCTTCTTTACATCTTGGGGTGAGTTCATAATCACCTTGAAAGATGTGTGTGAATTTATGATAATAGAGCCTTCTCGTGCCGTTTTATATGAAGATGAACCACTAGATAATTAGGAAGCTAAAGCTCAAATGGAGCTTGACAAACTTTGTCGTGCAATCATTCGAGATTCATCTAATGCCACTTTTGGTCAATTAATCAAGTATTTTTTTTATAAATCTCCTATGAAGATTTCGATGGAGCATAATGAAAAAAAGGTTATTGTACACGATATTTATTTTGTTACTAGTAAAGGTCAACCTTTAGAACTAGCTGCCTACATTTTATGCCTGTTTTCTTGCCTGGCAAACCCAATGAACATCCACGTAGAGACTTAAGAAATTTTGAAATTAGATTGGATCGAGGTGTCAACATTTCTTTGGCTACTATAATATTGGTGTCTTTATACACTTAGTTAGATAGAGCTTATTTCGACATGGATTGTTCTGTTGGTCGATATGATGTTTCTAATTTTGTTACCATAACTCTATTGATGGGGTTTCTTTATACTAGATTCCCAAATTTGCTCCAATAGAACTCCCCATTGATAAATTTCTAACCAGATGCCCAAGGTTATTGGGTTGGAATAAAAAGCAAAGTAAGATAGACTTTATGCCTTTAATTGATGAACACAAAGGTTTCATTGATAGGCCTTATGCTGAAGAAACTCATGCCAAAATGTGGAGGATGTTCCCACGCACGATTATCTGTATGATTAAACCTAACAAACTCTACCAATAATTATTTTCTCCAAGTATGAAATTATTTCTTAGTAAAAGAAATGTTCCTTATATCTTTATTTTATTTTCAATCTACAAGATATCCACGTGTATGCAATCGATGTTGTAAACATTGATGACATTCCTCCTCTGAGGGAATAACTAAGTCCAATTATTGAATAAGCTATAGTTTCCCCTTCCTTATTTTCCCATTCTTCAATGATTGGGCTTATTCGTTCTTCAAGGACTCCCTTCCAGATGTTCTACTGAGGTGTTTCACTAACTGCCAATGAAAGAGGAAGTAGTAAGAGTCTCTAGTGTTTTTTCTGAATCATCAATTCCTTCATCTTCAATAAAGTTACCACTTACCGTGGTTCCTCCCCTTATCACTTTTGAGGTATATTATCTTTTCCTTGATTACTTTTACGTTACCTCAGTAAGTATACATTAGCAAGTATTTATTGAGTTTTGTAATTCTAGGTGAATGTTCCATCACCGTTTGTGCTTCCTCTGGATGAGGTTGCTTTTGTTCATGAAACCATCACTGAGGTAATTACCTTTAGAAGAAAAAATAACACCCTCTGTATTTTTCTATGGTTGAGACTTAATTTGTGAGATTTTTAGGTATTATGGTATTCTAACTTCCTATGGGTGAAGAAAGAGAGCTGTCAATGCCCTCTAATGAGGTTGATCTTGATTTAGTTCTAATCATTGCATCAGTGGAACCTTAACCTTATTTTGGTGATATACTAGTTCAAGATTCAGATAAAGTGGTTCTTCCTCATTGATCTTCTTTCGATTCATCTACCAATGAGGTAGTTTTCACAACTCTATATAATTTTCTTTATGACTTAACTCAAATATATCTAAGGTTTTAGAACAAATTTACTCTGTATAAGTCAACTCAACAGTTGATTGCTAAGGTTTGTTTACAGTTTCTAATGAAACGTAGCATCTAACTTCTAGGGTTTGTTCAAATATACACTTTGTAATTCAACTTAGCAACTAACTTCTAAGGTTTGTCTCAAATTTACATTTTATAAGTCAACTAAGAAGCTGACTATTAAGGTTTGTCTCAAATTTATACTATGTAAATCAATTTAGCAGCTAATTGCTAAGGGTTTTCTCAAATTTACACTTTATAATTCAACTTAGCGGATGAATTCTATGGTTTTCTTAATAGATACACCTGCTTAGCGACTTAACATAAATCTTTCTATGGTGTTAGCTAATTCATATGTTTCATCTGTCTTTGCAGCTTGTGATAGAAACTAGTCCTCTCAAAGCACCTCAACTGGTCGTGCCTACTGTTGAGGTTGATCTAGCTTCTTTAGCTCATTTTCACTTATCCTCTTATAATGATCAAAGTTCCACAATTAACATCCAAATAGAGGAGAATGAGTCTGGTTTTAAGTCCCTTTTGCCAAACTTAGCACCAACTCAGTTTTATCGCCAGGTTCTTTAGATACCACTATCCTTCAAAGTTCACTTTACTTTGTACTGAATCGGGTTCTGATTTGTCACCCTGATACATTTACTATTGAATGTGTGAGACCACACAACTTGATAATGACCTATCTTTCACAAGGGGCAACTGTCGTTGTAGCTAAAATTGAGCATATTTCACCATCTTCCCTAGAGAGATCTGTGCTGAATCGTTATACGGGCAATCTCAAAGCTTTGAGAAATGATGGTTTTGATTTTACTTGGCTAATCAACAAGATGAGAAATCTGAAGGGACCTTAGTTAGCAGCCTGCCATTCTAGCTATCTCAAGCTTTTGTAGGATTTTAATATCGAACAAGGCAAACTAATAGAGCTCATTCCTCTGTTTGAGAAATATGATCAAGAGGTGGCTGACGCTGAGGAAGATTTGGGTGCTTCCAAAAGAGAGCATGAAACTGTGCTTAAAGCATCAATGAAAGGTTGGTTAAGATATAGCTTCCTTAGTTAGAAATGATTTCTTCATTGATTTCAGATTAGGATTTTTGTTAGAATAAATTGATCACTTTTTATCTCTGGAAAATAATTCTATTTTGAATTATATTTATGCTCAAAGTGAAATACAGTGGAAGCATTTGTTCTTGAATCTCACGTTTACACTTCATTCTTTGCTTTAATGGTTAGTTTACATATATTAAAAACTGACATTCTTCTTTGCATTTGTTCAAGTACTAGATTACAACAAGTGTCTTCCTTAAACTTAATAAATTTCCAACCACTTGTTGTTAACTTTGAAAGGCCTATCATCTTCAATAACTGAAATTAAACGATAACTTGAATCATGTGCCTTTGGTCCTTCCCAATATGCTAAATTTTTTAGCAAAGGGAGTCCTCTAATGTTATTGACATTAGCCTTTAAGACTAAATTGCCCTTTATAAATTTCCTTGGTCTTTCCAAGTTCTCATAAGATTTGGAGAGTTTCTTCATATATATTTGAAAGTGCTTCATCGTGTTAATTAGGTATTAATGTAGGGCTTCTAATTGAACATGACTACTCTGAGAAATCATGTTTCTTTGCAAGGCATATGTGGTAGAAGGTACTTCTAACACAACTTGAAGGATTACTTCAGCTCCACAAACTAAGAAAAGGTGTATAGCATATTGGCTTCTCTTGGTTATTTAATTGGTCCAAAGCGCCATAGGCTGCTTGTCATCCCATTGTACTAAGAAAGTCTTCTATTATTTTTACTAAAATATTCACCAACGTTTTTCTTATGGCCTCTGCTTTACTATTACCTTCAGGAAAAGCCATTGTTGAAGTGTGGTGAATAATTGAGTATTTGCAATTAACATTGTCACCTCTTTGTTAATAAACGTGATTCCATTATATGATAGAATAACCCTGGGGATTCCAAATCAATAAATAATATATTCTCGAATGAACTGTACCACCACTATGGATGTTGCCCTTTTCAAAGTTACTAGTTCTTCCTATTTTTTAAAACATTCAGTTGACATGGGAATCTGTATCCTTACCCTAGATGGGGGTTTGATTGTACTCATAAGGATAAGTCCCCAAGTGTGGAAAGGATATGGTGTTACCAATGAGTGTAGATCAATCGATGGAGCATGAATGGGATTATCATGAAGTTGGAAAGATTTGAATTTTTGAATAGACTCAGTTGAATATTTATCCATTATTGGCTAATAATAGACAAGTTTAATAAGTTAATCATATAATTTTTCTCCACCAATGTGAGTTGGATTGTAACCATTCTTGAGAGCCTCCTCTGCTTCATCAGTGGAGATGCATCGTAAAGGCATGTTAAAATATCCTCACCGATAAAGCCTCTCTTCCAGTAAGTAAAATCTCGGGGCTATTCTTTTAAGTTCTATGGCATCTGCTTTCTCTATAGGAAAACTCCATCCTTGATGAAATCAATGTAAGACTGCCTCCAGTCCGTTTGAGTTTCCAAAAAGTTTCACTCAACTAGTTGGATGAAAGATTAACACTTAGAAGATTTTCTATGTATTGCTACTATGTTTTGCTTCATTAAAGCTAAACAAAATACCATTCTCTTTGAATTCTTCAATATAGAAGAATCTCAGTGGTCTCATAATCATTGTCATGAGTTTACTTTAATCGTCTTTAAGTTTATTTTTGGCCAATGCATTTGGCCAACCCTCCCCCATGATCCTTATAGTACAAACTTTCTTAAAGAAAAAAGGATTTTACTAACTTAGTTGCTTCATTGAACCATCTCTTGTCTCTAAATGCTTTGTTATCCTTCCTCTCCAATATGAGGCATCATCGGTATGAAAGAGTTGGAGCATATATGATGGAGCTATCCTGTGATGGATCACAACAGTTGTAGACTCACCTTGTATAGACATCTTTTGTGCAATTATGGCGTAGGCATAAACATGTCGGCTCATTGTTCTTGGATGCTTCTCTACACTGACCTCATAAAATTGGTCGATCAACCTTTGTATTATTGTTCGATAAGGGTCCAAACTGAGGTGGTTTAATGCGTATTCTCCATTCACTTGTTTGACCACCAAGTCAAAATCTCCTTTGATGCAGATTGAACAAATGTCTCTTCAAAGAGCCTCGAGTAACCCTAAAATCAAAGCTTCACAAACTGCTTAATTATTTGAACAAAAAAAGTTTAATTGTAAAGACAAAAATCTCCTCCTTTCCTCTAGACAAAATCACACTAGCTCCTCCTTTTCCTTGAGCCGATGAACCATCAAATTATATGGACCATTCCTCTAAGTCTACCTCATAAGGGTTGGCTTGCAAATCATCACTGGGTATATCTTCGTGAGGTGGTTCGAGCCAATAAATATGCATAGGCTTGACTTTTAATTTCTCAAGGAACCACACACTTTAAATCATACTCATAGAATATGAGGAAACATCTTGATGCGCTAATAATTAGAATTGTTCGTGCTAATATAAACTTGATTGGATCACATCTTGCCACTATGTGAATAATGAAAGATAATATATAATGTCTACATTTTTGAGCCACAAAGACTAAGGAAAAATAATGCATCGTAATGCTGGTATACCTTACCTCATGACCATGAATACTTTTACTCAAATAGTAAACAAGTCTCTCATGTTCCTTAACCTCTTGCATCAGCAGTGCACCGATGGATCTGGTAGTAGAGGTTAGATAAAGTTGCAAATATAAGTGAGAAATCTCTTAAGATTGTCAAAAGATTCCTTGTGTAATTCCTCCCGTTTGAACTTCATGGTCTTTCGAAGGAGCACCATCAATGGGTGAGCAATCGTAGATAAACCTAAAATAAATTTTCTTAAGTAAGAAATATATTCGGGGAAGTTCTTAATATGTTTCTGGGTCTTTGTACAAGGAAAATCAAGAATTCATTTTTATGTTCATTGATCCATATGCACTTCATATTGATCAATAAAAAGCCCAAGAATTTCTTATTCGTTTCACCAAAGGCAAACTTAAGTGGGTTCATCTTCAACTTGTAATTCCTATATTTTATGTCAGTTAAGTTCGATTTACTAAATAGATTATCCACATATAATTTCATAAAGTTATGGAAAAGGTCATGAAAAATAGCTATTAGTGTCCTTTGGTAAGTTGCTCCTGTATTTTTCAAACCAAAATGCATTATATTTTGCATGAAATTTCCCAAAGGAGTTTTGAAAGCGATCTTCGGTGCATTAATTGGATCCATTTTGATCTGGATGTAACCAACATAACCATAAATGAAGTTGTACATCTCATGACCATCAGTTAAATTAATTAAGCTATCGATTGTAGGTAAAAGGAACTCACTTTCAGGGCATGCTCTATTAAGACCTCTAAACTCAACACAAATGCAAATTTTTGTTTTATCTTTCTTCCCCACTAGCATAATTATGGAAAGCAAATTGAATGTTAAATTGTCTTGATAAATCCAACTGCCAATAATCGTTTGACCTTAGCTTTGATTTTGAGATCCAATTATGGCTTGTACATTTTGGTTTGACTACTTGATCAGTAGTACTGAAGGCAAAACATTTAACGTACAACAATTCACTTCTTTATATATACCCAACATCTCAATTTACTTCTATGCGAAAACATCTTTGAAGTCTCGAATAAGCTTGATCAGTTCTAGCGTCTTTTCATTCTTCAGGTCTTTTAAAATGAAGATTAACCTTGGTTCATCATCATCCTATGCTAAATCAGTCTGCACAAGCTCTTAAACTTGAGGTTTTGGATGATCTTTCATACACTCAGGTTCATCTTCAATCTATTCCACAAAATCTTGGATATTTGAATTATCAACAATAAGACAATGTCTCTCGTTGACACCTTCAAAGGCGATATATCACCCTTCAATTATTAAGCGCCACTTTCTTTACATTGTCATGCATTGGTTTATAGTGCCTTCTTTTTATTGAAACTTCTCGAATGATCCCTCACCGGTCTACTTTATACACTCTATTTTTTTTACCACTTGCTCCATCGAGTCTATTATTTATTTAATTATATCTCGAGTTGTTGAGAGATAAGATGAGCTTTAGTAATGACCTGCCTTTCTTGCTCCACTAGAAAAGCTTCCTCGAAATCTTCTTAATCTCTTATAGGTCTTAATGTATGCTTCCTCGTTCAACTCTGTATAAAAAGTGTTATCTACCAAGTGTGATTCCTCTTTAGCAATAGGATTTTTTATTGCTCGAATCACGTTGGCCTTTGCACACTGGTGGTATATCGATGTAACTAAACCATGGTTGTGTATCCAAACTCTTCCTATTAATGAATAATAGGATGTTCTTGAGTTAAGCACATATAATTTAATGTGTGATGTGATGTTGCCAATTAATATTATTCCAACGTTCACATAATCAATGAACTTGGAAGTTTAGTTATCGTAACCTGATATTGAGAGAGTTATTGCAACCAGCTTTGTCTATGAGATATTAGCTGCATAAAATGAGATAATAGGCATGATGTTTACAGAAGCACCTCCATCTAATAAATCTATTGACAAAATTGTTCCATTGATACTTATTATTACATACAAAGTTCAATTATGAGAAAGCCTGATTGATCTATCTGTGCCGGAGAAAGTTATCTTGGGCATAAAATTTCGTGTTAATCTTACCATTATCCCTCTCCATCTCAGCGAAGGAACAAAATTTTTCCTTGATATTTCTAAGATTTCCTGAGTGATCTCCAACCTACTTTTTCGCAACATTCCATCCTAATCGAAGAACGCTGAAAATTTTGGTGACTTCGAGATAGCTTGGTACTCCAAGATTGGATCCCCTTCAGATTATTCTATCTAATAAGTTGTTCGTTGTCTCCATCGCTTGGTAAATCATAGGCAACAACCACATTGTTCATTCCTTGTAAACAACTATCATGTATGTGCTCGAACTACTCTTCCTCTCTCGTTTGACCTTGTTCTTTATCATCAAAGGAGAAAAACACGTGTGCCTCATGGGATGAAAATGGAATTTTATTAACATTGCATTGAGGGATCTGCAAAGTCCCCTCTTATATATGCTCGTTAATGGTCTTCCTCAAGGTAAATCATTAAATTGTGGGATGATTGATATGCTAATGGATGGTCAACTTGAATGTCTGGCCCCGGAGCATAAGGTGGAGAGTTTCTCAAATAAAAAACTAATCCATCGCCTAACATGTTGTTGTAACAATTCATTTCCTCTTCACCACTGCAAGCCAATGGAGGTGGATACTCGCGATCAAATTTTCTCTTGATATTCTCCCTCTTTTTATTTTTACCCGGTTCTTCACTTCCCTCGGTATAATTTACTCGTAGGAACTGAGATCCTTGACTTTCTTGGCCAGATGGTTGTTTCTACGCGACATTGGTCATGATAAGGAGGGGTCGAAGGACCATCATAGTATTTGAGAACACACTATATAATTGACTTACTTGAGTCTATATTATGTAGGAGTTCCAACTAGTTTGGATATCGAGACAAAGTAGGTTAGTTTTTATAAGTTGATCTATCTTTCAAAGGTTCAAAGAAAGAATGAAGAAATCCAGTCCAAGAAATCCTCAAGATTAACCTAAAGGGAAGTTAATTCTACTTTATAACTACTATAGGACACCTACACTGCATATTATTGAGTTCCTATGTGCATATGTTGATTTAAAAACTTCAAATATATTTTCAAATCAAGTTAATTCCTTTATAACATTTTTAAAAGATTTAAATGATTTTTGGAATTATTAAAATTTGGTTTTAAAAAGTGTTGGGGTTAAAAGTTAGAATTTGAAAAATGTTTTTATTCCTTAAAAGTTGTTTTGGGTAGGATTCAAAGCTCTAGATAATTCAGGGGCGAAATTTAGAATATGTTTAACATGCATTTTTCATCTTGTAACAATCGAACACGTGTTGGCACCTAAACGGATGATTTTGTATTTTCTCTAAGACACACACTTTATATGCAATCTCAGCCCTTGGATAAACCTTATCGTCGATATGCATATTATTAGAATCAATCCATGTGCAACCAGTTTTAACCAATTAGCATTAGTTATTCCCACCGCTTATATTGAACCGTTAGATTGACAGTCAACTAGTCAAGATTGTTCCCAGCCATTGGATTGCCTCTAAGGTTCGAGATCCTTCCTCAGCAACTATATAAATCCATTAAGTCTCAGCCATTTAATACTTTTAGCCTTCGTCGGAATAGAGAGAAATAAAGAGAGTAGAGAGAAGAGGGAGAAGGGAGAAGAGAGAGGAAAATAAAAGAGAGAAGAACCCCAATCTTTGACGCTCAACCTCTGAGTGTTTTCCCTTGATCCAAACACTAAAACCTCCATAGGTTCATACACCAGAAAACTTATACCTTGAGAGTTAGATCCATTTAGGGTTTCTGTGAGTTTGGTGTTGGATTGTTCGACGATTGAAGACCTCTTCAAGTCTTAGTTTCTCTCAGAACTCATCTCTAAGAGAATCTTGAGTTTCACTATTGAAACTTGTGTTTTTCTAAAAGAGAAAATCACACGTTTATATTTTTTTTCTTTTCTGGATCATTTGTTTTAGATCCTTTATGTTTTAACAGATTTTGAAAAAGAAACTTCTGTTTTTCAAGGTTATAGTAGACCTCTATAACGTTTATGTTTCTTGATTTATATTTCACGACTTGTGAAACAGATGTGTACAAAAATAATAGAAACACATAGGACCTTCGCTAGTTTTAAAAGAAAGATTGTTTTTCAAATCCGATCTTGAGAAGAAGTAATTTTTCAAAATAATTTGATCAGTATCTGCATATCATATATAACCTCTTGATTTATAAGAATTTTTCTGTATAAATAATTCGAGAGGGTGAGTTGCATAAATGTGCATTTAGTGCACATCACAAACACATTCTCACACATGAACACTTAGTCACAGTGGTTCTATTTGAAAAACTTGGAAATTGAAAGAGTTACTGGAATCAGAAATCAAGGAAAAGGAGATCAAGGAAAAGGCAAAGAAGCAGCAAGAGAAGATCAGTTCTAGTAAAAAAACCTTTGGAGTGCAGTAACTCACGTAGGTATATGTCTGAACGTAGATTTAGGATCTTTGTGTGCTTGCTTAAGTGTTGTAACTTGAATCTTTGTTTGAGTGGATTTTGGTTTTGTGCCGTAGAGGGCACCATGGATGTTTCCCTTGATTAAGGGTTTTCCCACATTAAATACCTGTGTTCATTACTTTGAATTTTCTTAATTTCTATTGTGACATGTTCTACATGTTAGAATTAGTAAATGGTTTTTAATTTCTAAAACCTTAGGTAATCAACTACCAAATCTAGACTACATATTCAGAAAATAATTTTAAACACATCTTATGTTATAAATCTAATAGAGTTTTGTCCAAAAAGTTTATTCGGAGTTTACTCAACTTAAAACATTTTATTATTAATCTAGTAAAAAGTTTTCTTCAAGTGGTATTAGATCAGGACCATCTTTTGTGATCTTGAAACTTTAGAAATTATTTTCGAAATTTCTTTCAAAGTTCTGAATATGGAAGAAAGATTTGAGAGGTTAGGTAACCTTTCCATACCACCACTCTTTGATGGAAACATCTTTTCATATTGGAAAGTAATAATGGTTGCTTTCATTCAAGGAACCCATGGTGATGATGTCTAGGATATGATTGAAAATGGTTATGAACATCCTACAAAGGCAACATCTGACACTGATCCAACAAGCATTAAGAAACTTCTTAGTGATTTTACTACGATAGAGAAAAGAAGTCCCTAGATAATAACAAAGGCAAGAATGCCATATTTATGTCCATTAATGAACAGGAATTTAAAAGGATATCCATATGTTCTACTTCTAAAGAGGCATGGGACACTCTTGTCATTGCTCACGAAGGTGATGAAAGAGTTAAGGCAGGAAAAACTCAAATGCTTGTCTAACAATACAACAACCTGATAATGGATGACAATGAATCCTTTAACAACTTATACTTTAGGGTAACTGATATTTTCACTAAACTTAATGCAAATCTTATAACCTATAGTAGAAAGGAAATTGTTCAAAAGATTCTTAGGTCATTGCCTTCTAAATTTGACAATAAGAGATATACCGTTGAAAACATTGACGACCCTAATATGACTCCTTAATTGCTTAGTAGTTAACTGAGAACTGTAGAATTGGAGTTAGATTTTAAGAACCAACTGACCAGACAGAATAATAAACCCTATAGTTCGAATGTTTTGTTTTCTTCTAAAATGCAAGTCCTTAAAATAAGTTCTTTGTACTGTGACACTGACTGTATTGATGACTGTGGCTTAGATGACCTTGATAATCAATTAGGTCTTATGAGCAAGAATTTCAAAATGATTCTCAAATTCAGAAATCATGTTGCCTCTAAACAAGGAAAGTCAAATTATCAAGGTAATCAAGCTCACAGACCTCATGACAAAGATAATGCCAAACGCTCACATGACAATAAAAGGACCTATGACAAAAACCGACCTAAGACAGACTTGAAAGATATGAAATGTCATAGATGTGGTAAAATGGGACATTATGCTAGCAAATGCCCAACTAATTTTATCAACAATAACAAGGCTAATGTGTGCAAAACGTGGGACGACTCTAGCGATTCTAATGAAGATGAAACAGAGTCAACCCATAATGATGAGTATTGCATGTCTTTCTTTGCCAAGATTATATATAATGATGATGATGCATGTTTACCAACTCATGAATATGTGATGCCTGTTGATGTTAATACTGCTCCTATTACTGTTGGAAGTAATCTAAGCGTGAGTCAAATCTTTAATATTGTCGATAAACTAAACTTGTGCGTGAGTCCAAAAGAACCAAATAATGCTTTAGAGGACACTTCACACGACACACTTAGCGAGTCTGATGATGATTTGCCTGATTTGCATGAGTTATACACGAAAATGGTTAAGAATAGTGCTCACATTGAAAAAATGATCAAATCATTAACTGAACGTATCGACCTTCTTAACCTAACCATTAGAAAGAATGCTAAAGACGATACTGCCCAGTGTGTTGCACATGCGACTGAGATTGAGGAATTTGTCTTAAAAATAAACGATTTATCTAAGAAAAATCATGAGTTTGAACAAAAGTATAAGGCGACCCTTATTAAACTGGAAGAGTCTAAGCAAAAGGTCTCAAATGTGTTTAAAAAATGTCAACACTTTAAAACTCAAGCTAAATCTTATGAGGAAATTATTATTGGAAGCAAATTTGACTCTGAAGATAATTCTGACCAAGGGTTTGGAGATATAGTGCACACCAGTAAGACCGAAGTTTCTCTTGAAAATATTACGTTTGTCAAACAAGGCAAAACTTATCCCACTGTTAAAAAAGGGGAATCCATTTCTAAAGTCTCTCAAGAAACACATAATCAGTATAATCAACAACCTAACTCAAATGGTAAAGCAAAGTACGTTTGTCCACCCATTAGAGACCAAAGACGGAAACTTAAGATCGATGACAATTGGACAACTATACCCAATAGAGCCAAGCCAATCTTCAAATACTTTAGTAATAAAGTCAAGTCCTACACCCATCAGTATTGTTCTTATTGCGATGTTTTTGGCCACTATCTTGAATAATGTTTTCAGAAAAGGATATATACACCAACCTACCTTAACTTTAACTATTCTAGAAAAGGAAGAAATACTTATGTTCTTCCAAGACAGGCCACAAACAACTTTAGCTATAAAAAGAAAAAGGGAGGGTCCAAAACTAAGAAAAAAACATTTAGAAAGAACCAACAAACCTTTTCTAATTCAAAAGGCCACAAAACGATCATAATTTGGCCTATTTGGATTAGAAAAGATGATCTATTACCCCAGATCAAGTGCAATACTGTCATTTCTGCTTTAAAGGCACAACACACTTCAACTAAATGGTACTTAGACTCCGAATGTTCTAAACATATGACCGGAGATGAAACCAAATTGAAAAATAAGACAGACTTCCTCGGAGGCAATGTCATGTTTGGAGATGGTGTTTCATCTCAGATCATAGGTAAAGGAACATTATGTGAGAATGGGTTTCCTAATCTAAATAATGTTATTTTAGTTAAATGCCTCAAAGCTAATCTCTTAAGTATATCATAATTTTGTGATTCCAATAATACTGTTATTTTTCTAAAACTGATTGCAAAATTATTGATGAAAAAGGAAACTGTATACTAATAGGAAACAGAGCTCAGGAAAACTGTTACATAGTAATTCCTAAGTCTGAATCTTTCCATGTTGCCAGATTAGAAGATTTCGACCTTTGGCATAATAGATTAGGACATATGAATTTTGATAATCTTAGAAGATTAATCTCCCAAGAAATAGTTAGAGGTTGACCCAAAATAAAAAATTCTTTCGATCCGGTATGTGGACCATGTCAGGAAGGGAAAATAAGTAAATCCCCTCATAAGAAAGTTAAGGACATCTTGACTACACAATTGTTAGAACTTATCCATATGGACCTCATGGGTTCCTCAAGGATTGATAGTTTCTGTGGAAATAGTTATATACTAGTTATGGTAGACGACTATACACGATATAATTGGGTTGCATTTATGAAACAAAAATCAGATACCTTCGGTGAATTCTTAATAATTCTTTTAAAAATAGAGAACGAGAAGGATGCCCAAGTATGTCGTATTAGGAGTGATAGAGCTAGAGAGTTAAAAGACTCTGGTGTTACTGAATATTGCATAGCTAATGGTTATAAGCACGAGTTTAGTGCTCCCAAAACACCCAAGTAAAATGGCATGGATGAATGTAAGAATAGAACTTTACAAGAGATGGATAGGGTTATGCTATACGCTAATAGTCTTCCTAGATATTTTTGGGTAGAATCCCTTTAAACCGCGTGTCATATAATTAATCGTGTATACCTTAGAAAAAATTCTAAACAAACCCCTTATGAACTTTAGTTCCATAAAAACCCAAGCTTAAAGCATTTTAAAATCTTTGGGAGTGTTTATTATGTTTGTAAAGATAGAGAACAACTTTCAAAATTTGATACCCGAGGAGAGAACGAAATATTTCTTAGTTATTCCCCAAACAGTAGGGATTTTAGTGTTTTCAACTATCGAACCAAAACCATTATGGAATCATTTAATGTAATTGTAGATGATACTAGTGTAGGGAGTAGTGTCTGTCAATCAGTGCCACCTGTTGAGGCTGAACCAAATTTCACAATTGAACCCTTAAAAAATACTGATTTACTGCCACTCGAGAATCCTTCTGTACCACTTGGGTTTTTAAAGACCAACCAATTGAAACTGTAGTTAGTAATCCTTTTGATCCTATTAGAACAAGATCCCAACTCCGCAATGTGGCACAATTTGCATGTTTTATTTCCCTAGAGAGACCAAAAATGTAAATGATGCTCTGTCTGACTTATTCTGGATTAATACTATGCAAGAAGATCTTATCCAGTTTTAGAGTCACGATGTGTTGTATCTTGTTCCCAGGTCAAAAGACTCGAAAGTTCTCAGCACTCGATGGATTTTCAAAATCAAAACAGATGAAAATGGGGAGGTCATTAGAAATAAAGATAGGTTGGTACCACAAGGTTACTCGCGGATAAAGGGAATTGACTTCGACGAAACTTTTGAACCCATTACTCATCTTGAGTCAGTTCGTCTCCTCCTTGCCATATCATGTCATCTACAATTCAAATTATTCCAAATGGATGTTAAGTTCGCATTTTTAAATGGAATTTTGATTGAGGAGCTATACGTAGAACAACACAAAGGATTTGTAGATCCGTCACACCCAAACTACGTTTTTAGGCTTAAGAAAGCCTTATATGGATTGAAATGAGATCCTAAAGCTTGGTACGAATGATTGTTTACGTTTCTGGTTTCAAAAGGATTGGTCTGTGGAGGAAATGATCAAACCTTACTCATTAGGAAAGAGGACAAACATAGTTTGAAAGAAAAAGTTACGTTGGCGATATAATATTTGGATCCACTTGTTCTAAACAAGTTAAATTTTTTTCCGATATCATGCATGTTGAATTTTAGATGTCTCTTATGGGTGAACTTCAATATTTTTTAGGCCTACAAGTAAAACAATGTAATGATGATCTATTTATCACTCAGTCCAAATATGCTGCAGAACTTGTTAAAAAATTCAGATTAGAAAATGCTAAATCTTCTAAAACCCCCATGAGTACTTCAACAAAACTATCTAAGGTTAATAATGGAAAAAATATTGATCCTACTCTATATCGAAGTATGATAGGGAGTCTCTTATATCTTAATGCTTCTAGACCCGCCATTTCCTTCGCAGTCTGTGTCTGTGCTCGATATTAAAGTAGCCCTAAGGAAACCCACTTATTGAGTGTGAAGAGAATCATTAAATATGTGGAGGATACTTTAAAATTTGGTATTTGGTACACAAAGGACACGATTAGTTCTATTGTAGGGTACACTGATGCCGATTGGTCAGGGTGTTCTGATGATAGCAAAAGCACGTCTGGTGCTTGTTAACACATAGGACATAACCTAATAGGTTGGTCATGTAAGAAACAAAATTGTGTTTCCTTATCTAGCGCAAAATCAGAATATATAGTAGCAGGTAGTTATTGTTCACAACTATGTAACACCCCAACTAATTAAATACCGGGTAGCTACTCCTTTATTAAATTAATACAAAATGCCACGTTGGTTCAGTTCATAGCATCACTGTCGAAAACATTTTAATATTTACTAACCACCTAGTATTTAAAAAGTGAGTTGTCCATTTTAATTAAATTCTATTAACATGCAATAAATAAATTATGAAAAGTTAACATATCCAACACAATATAGTCACAATAGAATAACTATCCAATAATAATGAGTCTGGAGGAAAACTCCTCACAACAAACCGAATCCCGAAATAAATAAATACAAAGTCAGCATCACTAAAATTAATTACAACCCAAAGTCTGAAATAACTGAATAAGTAAGATGTCTCTAAAAGGAATGGGCGATATGCCTAACAAATGATAAAAACTGATAATGGAGTCAAGATCAGAAATGGAGGCGTCTACTGTCAAGGTCCTGTAACTTCCACAGCACCTACAGCACGTCACCTGAATAGAACTCCTATGCATGGTGTCCTTGTGGATGGGCACCTAAAAAGGTTTTTACAAAAAATAGATTTGAAAGCAAACGGGTCAGAGCCCGATTGTGAAAATAATTTAAAAATATGCAAGTGTTTAATATCATTAAACAGTGAATATAAAGTACATGATAATGTGTGCACTCACATGAGTTCCTCACCTCTCAACTAATTGTGCACTCCTATCGTACCCGTACCCATTCTAGTTGCTCCCATATCTATCTAGTCCAATGCTAAATCTAACATTTCTATATGATATCCAATTCAAATCCCAACATCTTCTATTTAATAGAGTATTGTACCTTATTACACAGTCTCCCCACTTTAGCACTACAATTTATTAGAAATCTTACATTTTCACTTTACAAACCGTTGCTATTATTTATACTCACAATTATTTACGACAATTCATTTCAATCAACAGTATATTATTCTCACCATGAATATACAATACTAGCACCCCGAGACTAAGCTGCGATGCACACATACTCTGCTATCAAATCCCGGTACATTACGTACATGAGGACCACGTATTCCGAATCTCTCAGGAAACGTTTTATTATCAACAATCACAAACAATGGAGGCGAACATAGTTCACATCACATGGGTCACGCATATACCTATGCTCCCATGATCAGCAGACTTATTAACTTCTCAATAAGCCCTTCTCTGACCTATGCCCTCGAGGTACCAATCCAAATCCCCCCCGTAGGTACACAAAGATTAGATGGCCCTAAACGAACGCCAACCTCCCATGATAGCAAGTACGGTAGGTATGTTATACAAAAATAATTACATATACTAAGCTTTCACACATCTTAGATATCACAATATTTTATTAGTGGTATACTTCTTGTTCTTACACCAACACTTAGTGTTATTCAAATCACAAGTCCCCGGTTTATATATACTTAATTTATTAATTATTCTCGCTTCGTGATTAGTTACTCGCTTCCCAATCCACAATGACATCCGGTTTAAGACACTATTCTAAGTTTCACTCCTCAATGCACCCCAATCTCCCAACTATACCCACTAGTTAATAAGGGAAGGTTATCTCACCAATTAGATAAGTCTACGGGATACTAGAAGTCAATTCAGGCTAAAAAGGCCATTCTGTCAACTCGTTAGAAGTCTCGTTCGAACGAGGTCGTTCGAACGAGTTCGTTCGAACGAAGGGATTCGAACGAAATACCAACTCGTTATAAGTCATACTGTCATCTCGTTAGAAGTTCGTTCGAACGACCTAAGCAGGTCTTCTAACGAGATGGCAGTTTCAACCCAGAAATCCCGAAGTTCATTTTTCTCAATTCTACTCTTCTCTAAATCCACCCTAAGACCATCCAAATCATGTTTTAACGTATATAAACCATTTCTAATCACCCTAGATCACTCCTTAACATATTTAAGGGGTCAAATCTTACAAATCATCAAGAAAATTTATATAAATCTCCATATATTTCCCCAACCCCATGAACATGAACTCATAAATTTTCTTTGCCCAATTATTCGTCATAAATCAGTTTTTAAAGCATCATATATAACTCTTCAAGTATTAAATCAGTCCATTATCATACTACATGCAAATCCTAACCCAAATTCAAAGTTTCTCCAACAAATTTCATGGGTTTTCTTCAAAAAGTTCAATATAAGATAATTCCTACACTAAGCATGGAAGACATATTCAATGCACTAAAAATATTAACCACTTGCCTTAGATTGTTCTTTAGAATTTGATGTTGAAGGTTGATCTCTCCCCTTTCTCTATAGATTTTCTCCCAAGGTTGAAGGTGGTGGTTATGGGTTTTCTTTTGGGAACCTCTTCCAACTCTTCCTATAACTCCCGTAGCCCTCTAACTTTCCAAATGCTGATAATGGTCTTAGTGGGTTCCTAAATAATGTATAATTAACTCCTAAAATTCGTAGGCTTTAATCCCCAAAATTTCAAAATCACCAAAATACCCTTTTAAGTTGCCGGTATGGCCCAAAAATGTCCGGGACCCAAACTAAACCCCCAGCTAGTGTTTTCTGACTATTTCGACCCTTTCGGACACGTTGGCACACTCAAAATGACCATTCGGTTGATAAAAATAAAATTCATTTTTTTAATTCCATTAATTACATTCCTGACGCGATTGATACGCGCGTCCCAATTAAATTTCCCAAATTATCGTATTTCAGTCTCGCGACAATTTTAATATTTTCAATATTCATATATTTCCATATATACACATCATAATCAAATACCAACTCACATCTCGTTAGTTTTTATATCCGGATTAATTCTCAATTAATTCACATTTAATTTAATTACTCCCTTAAATAAATATCAATAAAATTACGGGGTATTACAAACTATTATGGATTAGACATATGCTTAGAGATTATGGTATCATGAAAAATCAATTAACTACGTATTGTGATAACCGAAGTGTCATAAATATTTCAAAAAATCTGGTACAGCACTCCCGAACTAACCACTTTAAGATTAGACATCACTTCATTTGTGATCTTGTAGAATCTAAAGAACTCATATTGAATATCTCAACACTCAGAAACAACTCGTAGATCTCTTTACCAAACCATTGGATAACATACGGTTTGGGTATCTGCGAACAACTATAGGTATGATAGTTATTACATAATTTCTGTCACATTTATCATAACCTTGGTAGTTTCATGCAAATAATTGGTTTATGAGGTTTTAGGGCATGGACGTCTCTCAAATGACAAAAGGCGCCTCCTAACACTTGTTTATATAGAAGACCCTTGATTCTGCCCTTGCTTATGATATACTTTGTGATTGAAACCTTTTTACATATTCCTGTTTTTCTCTATTACTTTTATCCCATTGTATATTTGAGAAAAATTAGGGTAGATGAACTTCAGTATGTTTGTTCCGGTTTATATCTATTCCTATTCTAACTTAACTAATATACAATTAAGTGTTTTATCTTTTAAAGGCATTTCTTCATACCCGTTGTATAGCTTGTTCTATTTATTAGGGTATTGGTCTGTATTATAGTTGAGCGATGTATTTTTTTATCTTATTTTTCAAGGATGGGAATGGGTTGTTAGATCTTTTTACATAAGACAATTAGGATTTTTCATTTTTCACCCACGAGTTCAGAATACTAAAGGGAATTTTGTCTTTAATATCCAAATGGGGAGATTGAGAACACATTATATAATTGACTTACTTGAGTCTATATTATATAGGAGTTCCAACTAGTTTGGATATCGAGACAAAGTAGGTTAGTTTTTATGACTTGCTCTATCTCTCAAAGGTTCAAAGCAAGAATGAAGAAATCCAATCCAAGAAATCCTCAAGATCAACCTAAAGGGAAGTTAATTCTACCTTATTACCACTATAGGACACCTATACTGCATATTATTGAGTTGCTACTTGCATATGTTGATTCAAACACTTTAAATATATTTTTAAATCAAGTTAATTCCTTTATAACATTTTTAAAAGATTTTAAATAATTTTTGGAATTAATAAAATTTGGTTTTAAAAAGTGTTAGGGTTAAAAGTTGGAATTTGAAAAATGTTTTTATTCCTTAAAAGTTGTGTTGGGTAGGATCTCAAAGTGCTAGAGAATTCAGGGAATTTTGAATATGTTTAACACGCATTTTTTAGCTTGTAACAATCAAACACGTGTTGGAACCTAAACGGACGATTTTGTGTTTTCTCTAAGACACATACTTTATATGCAATCTCAGCCCTATGATAAACCTTATCGACGATCTGCATGTTATTAGAATCAATCCATGTACAACCAGTTTTAACCAATCATCATTAGTTATTACCACTTCTTATATTGAACCGTTAGATTGACACTCAACTGGTCAAGATTTATCCCAGTTGTAGGATTGCCTCTAAGGTTCGAGATCCTTCCTCAGCAACTATATAAACCCATCAAGTCTCAGCCATTTGAGACTTTTGGCCTTCGTCCAAATAGAGAGAGTAGAGAGAAGAGAGAGAAGGGAGAAGAGATAGGAAAAGAAAAGAGAGAAGAGAGAGAGAAGAAACCATAATCCTCGAAGCTCAACCTCTGAGTGTTTTCCCTTAATCCAAACACTAAAAAATTCATAGGTTCATACACAAGAAAACCTATACCTTGAAAGTTAGATCCATTTAGGGTTTCTGTGAGTTTGGTGTTGGATTTGTTCAACGATTGAAGACCTCTTCAAGTATTTGTCTCTCTCAGAACTCATCTCTAAGAGAATCTGGAGTTTTACTGTTGAAACTTAAGTTTTTCTAAAAGAGAAAATCACAAGTTTATATTTTTTTTTCTCTTTTTTCTCTTTTGTTTTAGATCCTTTCCGTTTCAAGAGATTTTGAAAAAGAAACTTCTATTTTTCAAGGTTATATCAGATCTCAAGAATGTTTGTGTTTCTTGCTTTATATTTCACGATTTGTGAAATAAATATGTACAAAAATAAATAGAAACACATAGGACCTTGGATAGTTTTAAAAGCAAGGTTGTTTTTCATATCTGATCTTGAGAAGAAGTTAGTTGTCAAAATAATTTGAATCAGTATCTGAATGTCATATAGAACCTCTTGATTTATAGGAATTTATCCGTATAAATACTTTGAGAGGGTGAGTTGCATAAATATGCATTTAGTGCACATCACAAACACATTCTCACACACGAACACTTAGTCACAATGGTTCTGTTTGAGAAACTTGGAAATTCAAAGAGTTACTGGAATCAAAAATCAAGGAGAAGGAGATCAAGGAAAAGGAAAAGAAGTAACAAGAGAAGATCAGTTCTAGTCAGAAAACCTTTGGAGTGGAGTAGCTCATGTAGGTATATCTCTGAACTTAGATTTAGGATCTTTGTGTGCTTGCTTAAGTGTTGTAACTTGAATCTTTATTTTAGTGAGATTGGGGTCTATGAATAACTGGAAAGGGTGAGGCGTGACCAACTCCAATGGACGCTGTCTGTAAGGTTCTCAAGAACTTCTGGAGTAGCTTTTGATGAAGCCTTGTCCTTTTGGTAAAAATGTAACTCAAGCTGGAACTCCCTCCCTGCAAGAACATAAACTTCACAGAAATAATAGTAACTTTTCTTAAGAGGAACTCCTGAGAGTGATGGCTGTTAGTGGGGAGTGAAAGAACAAGTCACTCAGCACTTAAAGAGAGAGCAGGGAGAGAATACTAGAGAGGTTCTGGTGTGATTTTGACAGAGTAATATTGCTATTGAGTTTTTCTATATTTCTTTACCTTGCCCGGGGTCTTATTTATACTTGGGCACTAGGGCTGCGTTGGCACCTTTGGTCGCTCAAATTGAGAGGGTAGATGAGGGAGAAGGTCTGAAGTGTACCATTTGTCCCTAACTGTGTGTAGCAGTCTGTCCCCTCAGACAGGTGCCACCTAATGCCAAGAAAATTCAAAAGAAAATATGTCTCCTAATAGAGACAAAATATTTGATTTGATAAATATCTTTTGAAACGGTAACTTGTGGTACAAACTTTGTAAACTTGAGAAAGGAGGCCTTAAAAACCTCCTTCTCTAAAACTATCAATCTTGAGGGGGAGGGTCTTGAGGACCCCTCTCCTCCAAAATCATTTTTACTTGAGAGGGGCCTCGGGGGCCTCTCTTCTAAAAAAAATCATTCTGTAAAGGCTTATTTCTTATGGGCAACCCTTTGGCTTCTCACTTCACTTGTGACTAAGTGTGAGATGTGTGTGGTCTTGAGTGACTCATGGGGTCTTTCTACTAGTATTCTCTTAATACTAAAGTGCTAAGTGGTTGGGCTTTCCCAAAAAACCTTATTCCTCAGCCTCCAAGCCAAAACTCCCAAGAGATCCCAACTGGCCTATTTGAGCCTTGCCTGCTCAACTAGGCTACCTGTACAAGAAAGAAAAGTGTTAATAATGTTGTTCTTTAAAAAAATGAGTTTTCATGATGAGGGTTGCTCACGGTAGCCACTCCCTCATCCTGGGGTCTCTGCCTTGAATTTTGGTTGAGGAACCCTGGAGGTTCCTTCACCAATATAAATTTTTTGTATTTAAGGGACATGAGTGCTCTTTCACTGATTATGCATTTTCTACGATCAAGGGGCCTAGGTTCCCGCACCAATATGAATTATCTGCGGTAAGGGACATTGGATGCTCTTTCACCAGTTATGCTTTTTCTGCGGTCAGGGGACCTAGGTTCCCGCACCAATATGGATTCTCTGTGGTCGAGGGACCTTGGGTGCACTTTCATCAAAAGTCATTTTCTGCGGCCAGGGGGACTAGGTTCCTGCACCAATATGAATTCTCTACGGTCGGGGTCCGTTGGGTGCACTTTCACCAACTATGCATTTTTCTGCGCCCAGGGGCCTAGGTTCCCGCACCAATATGAATTCTCTACGATCGAGGGACCTTGGGTGCACTTTCATCAAAAGTCGTTTTCTACGGACAGGGTGCCTACCCGCACCAATATGGATTCTCTGTGGTCGAGGGACCTTGGGTGCACTTTCATCAAAAGTCATTTTCAGCGGTCTGGGGGCCTAGGTTCCCGCACCAATATGAATTCTCTACGGTCGAGGGATCTTGGGTGCACTTTCACAAAAATGTATTTTTTACCGCCAGGGGGCCTAGGTTCCCACACCAATATGGATTCTCTGCGGTCGAGGGACCTTAGGAGGGTTCCTTCTCAGTATGAGTTTTTGTCTGGACCCTGGGTGGGGTTCCTTATCATTATGAGTTTTTATCGGGATCCTGGGGGTTTCTCAACCTCATCTTTGCTGTAGGTTAAAAAGGGGGGTGTATTTCAGGAAACTCTTCCTAAAACATAATAGCCAAACTTGAGGCACCCTTCTACAGCCGTAGAGGTCACCATGGATGTTTTCCTTGATTAAGGGATTTACCACGTTAAATACTTGTGTTCATTACTTTGAATGTTCTTAATTTCTATTGTGATTGGTACTGAACGTTAGAATTAGTAGATGGTTTTTAATTTCTAAAACCTAAGGTAATCAACTACCAAATCTAGACTACATATTTAGAAAACAATTTTAAATACATCTTGTGTTATAAATCGAAAAGAGTTTTGTCCAAAAAGTTTAATCGGAGTTTACTCAACTTATAACATTTTGTTATTAATCTAGTACATAGTTTTCTTTAATATTTTGGACTTCTCTTGTGAAGCCTTTGAATGATCCTTCTATAGTCTCATTTATCAATTGATAAATGTACTTTGGTAGCAATCCTTATGTAAAATTTAAAGGAGCTTGCTTTACATTGCAACTTTCCATACATCTAGAGAACTTTCTTTAAACCTCTTGATGTAAGTCATCAACTCTTCAGCCAACCTTTACTTCTCTCGGGCAAGTTGAGACAGAGTAAACCCATTGTCTACTAGAAATAATTTTTAGAGAAACAAGACATCCATATCCTCCTAGGTTGGGGCCACGTGAGAGTATCACGTGTAAACTTTATCGGTAAGGGATTTCGAAAACTCCCTTGAATATAAATTTTTGCTGTTTCAATTAGCACTTAAGTTCTCAACAAATCTCTTCAAATTTCCCCCTTTTCCATTAAACTTATCCAATATGGGATGAATGCATCCTTTAAGATAAGGCTCATCATTATAATCCTATGGGAGGGGAGTACAAAAATCATCGTAAATGGATGCTGCCTCACTAATTATTTGTGAGGATAATGCCAATATTTTCATCATTTTCGTCTTGACCTTCTCAATGGAAATGAAGGCAAAAACGTTGCTTAAACTGCCTTGGATGATGGAAAATTAACCACATGCAGGGGAGTGATAACAACTGGAGCTTCAATGGTTGGCATTACAATAGGGGTAAGATTAATCAGAACACGAACAACATAAATTACAGGTGTAACGAGCGTTCCCATTAAGGGAACGATAGGTTATGCGACTGGGGTAACGAAGGAACTTGGATACGTTGTGGAACTAAGCATCTCTATTCCTTGTTTACTCTAAAGGAACACCATGAACTTGACCATGAGGTTGGTCATTTGTTTTGGCCCCATAATTGAGCTAGTGGAAGCTTGTCCCATATAATCATTCCCCGTCACAACAATGGCTGAGGGAACCTCAGTAGCAAGTGTAGTAACAACATGTTGTTCTTCAAGATGAGCATCATTGAATTTAAGGGTACAATTTATATTTTCATTCACCATTTTTAAAGAATACCTCCTCACTATAGTCTCCAAATGTAAGAGAGTACTTATATTTGGATGATAAGAAGAAATTGTAATTTCTCTTATCACATCGGTGCTTGTAGTGAAAACTGAGGCGTATCTTTTATTGATAGTGTTGATAAATATATCTCTCACAAATGATAATAAGAAAACTCAATAGTGAAGGAAATACACTCAAGAGAAAGAAAGTAAGTTGTAAGAACACAACAATTAATGTGGTTCAACCAACTTGGGCAACATCCACAAAATCTCGAGTTTTATTTTACTTTGAGAATGGAAATCATTGTTTACAAACATTTAATCTCAACAATAAGACTTGTCCTCTTAAGTATATAAGGTGTTTTAAACCTCTCAAAAAGCTCATAATTTATTGTCTCTTTCTATTCTGTGTGTTGTTGTCTCGATGTCTTGATCACGTGTTCAATAGATTAATGTAGCATATATAATTTCAACCTTGAATGTCTCTTTTACCCTTAAAATCTTATGCTAACAAACCATTATTAACAGATTGACGGGGAACATACTCATTAGGCATGGTTTAAGTCTACCTTAACACATGGAGAAAATATTTCTTTAATTAAAAGTGTTATAGCTTTAGCACGTGGTTCTGGCGTACTTCCCAATACAATGAGAAGTGTTCATGCATGTGATCATGTGTAAAAAGAGTATTTATTTGTGTCAGATAGTGCTTTTAATGTCATCACCTTTTACATCTTATTAATACTTTAATCGATAAAGTTTATGGTTGCTTGCAACATGCTCAATCAAGTAAGCTATTTTACTAAATGATCAATAGTGCAGAGCTATTTCGCATCCTGTATTCTTGAAATTAGTTTCCAAAGGGACCTTCCCATCTAGGTTTCTCGATGGAGCATAGGAGTTTCCTCAATTCTTATGGACTTGGTTTCTCATGCATTCCGAGGAACCTTCTTTATATAACTTAATTCATATTTTAATAAGTTGTAGAAATGACTGAATTCATCTTGTTTTGTGTGGAAAGTTTCTCAATCTTCAAATTGACTCCCATTTAGACCCGAAAGATCACACTGAACATGTCTAAAAAATGACAACGGTGTGTGATACCGGTTTAAATAAATTTGCAAGTTTCCAATTAAACCTTATTTAATTAGAGTCTATTTTTAAACAAAATTAAATCAGACCCAAACCATGCAACTATGTGTGTGCGTGTGTCAAACCATAAATAAATAAAGCATGCGACACAAGTTTAAGGAAAAATCCCCGAAGGGAAAAATCTTTTATTTCTAGAACTTTGACAAGTTTACAAGACCATTGACTTACATACAATCTTGATAAAGCACGGTGTCTTTGTCAAACCTCTAAAGCAATGGCTAAAAACAAAACAACAATGGTTCACACGCATCTATACCGTAAGGACCGTAATTCTAGACACACAGTCTTCTCAGTGTGGGTTATCCTCCCCACAAGAGTAAACAACAGCAAAGTGTGTTCTTCAAACACCAAAACAATTCACTAAAGCATATTGGAATTTTTGTGAATTGTAAACAAAGAGGGATTAAACCCTAAAAGAAGAAGTAAAAAAGGATTATGATTTCACAGTTTTTTTGTTCTGTAAAACCCTGGGACTTCTAAAGAAAACGAAACCATTTAATGAGTATTTATACAAAATCACACAGCCTCGAAAATCGTGCTTGTTCAAACGAGATGAGGATCTCGTGCGAACGATGTACAGATGTCGTACGAACGAAATCTCACGACATCCATATGTCGCTCGAACGAGATAGCTATCTCGCTTGAACGACCTGGGCGTCAAAATCGAGGTATGCTCCAACACTTAGAAAAAATTACTCATTCTTAAATTTGACGAAAAGGTCCGCTCCAACACTTAGAAAATATTTTGTAAAAATATTCCAAAAGCTCTAAGTGGAATGTTAAGGTATTTAAAACAACCTTACCAAAGTAAACTTCGCAGAGTCCTTTTGATGAAGAACTCGATATTCAGATCCGTCTTTGATGCTTGAATGTTCTTGAAAGCTCTTCGATGATGTAGAAGTATTTGATATACTAAATTGATAGCAGACTTATAAAAATATGTCCTTACAAATCTACCCATATGTCCATGCCGGTGCATACATAAAAACATCCGAATCATCAAATACAAACACGCCTATACAAATCTACCCTCCCATGAATAAATTTGAAAGATATCAAACCGTTCTTCAAAAATCTTCATCAAATTTCAAAGCTTTTCTCATTAGGGTGTGCAACATCATGATCTTCAATCTTTGTACCTACACACATGAGATAAATTAAAAACCTTCGTGACGCATCGAGTTTGAAATGATAAATGATATAAGAGTAAATCAATCAATATAATCAAATCTCCCCCATAAAGCAAAAACTCTCCCATAACAAGGTAATTCTTTCTCTCCCTTTTTATGATGTCCCCAAATAGACAGATAAGAAGAAACAATCAAAAAATGGAGTGTCACGATAAAATGCATAGCAAACAAGTATCAAAATACGCACATGCAAAGGTTTATCTCAAAAACTTTCACAAACTATTTTTGATTTTTCAATTTTTCGTACAAAATAAGATGCAAACAAAATCACACCATGGATTTAAACTAAAACAACCAAGTCATGGTAATGGAGTGAATGGGTGTGAACACATTCGATAGGTAAATCAATTCAATAAATCATATGTACCCCTAACGAATGAACATCAAAAACATCATTTGGTGTAAAAATTGTTGAACACCAATAACGTCCAAAACTATTTAATGTTTTTCAAGACTTTTAAGGACGTGAAAATCCGTTTTAAATTCCATCCAAACTCCCTCATGCATATTTTCTTTTTGAGGTTATCTAAATTTTCAAACTTTGGAGAATTGGTGCAAAAACCTAAATGGCCCATAATTGGCATAAGTTTCTTTTTATGGCCTTTAAATTTTTTAGGGATCTTTTATACCTCTTTGGACCTCGAATAATAAAATTCCTCAATTTGTCGGTCCAATTAAATAGCGGATTAATCGCAAAGGATAAATGATAACCTTTCGTAGCCCTTCACCGTTTTCAAATAAAACACACAAATCTCACCAAACGGTTCAAAGGTGCACACTTTTTATCGTCTTGTTTTATCGCATTTGGTTCGTTGTATATATATAATTGAGATGGAAACACTCAACCAACATGTGATAGATAAGCGCAATAATCAAATAAGTCCGTGCATATGTGAAACAAAGGAAATCATGAGTCAAACATGTAGAAAGTAACACTTAATTACATCTTAATGACTCCAAACATTATAAAGCACATGGATGAATTGACCTATTGTCTCAAAACACTATCAAATAGTCACATGAAAAAATGGAATGATGTTGTGACTCGGTCATCCTAAGTGTTCATCCATAAACGGTGAAAACCAAATACAAAAATCTTTTTGGTTTTTTCAAAAATTTTATCAAAATAAAATGTTTTGTATTTTACAAAATTTTCAAAAAAATGGAAAATATACAGAAATGATACATACTAGAAATAGGCAAAATAATGTCATCATGCAAAACAACCTATGCTAGTAAACAAGTCAAACCTCAATCGTTAGGTATGGAGGGGTTTTCCAAAGGTGGTGTCAACTTATGAAAAACCTCTATTAAATTTTGTGAAGTTTTGACCAAAAACTTAACTTGCTCACCTAAATGTGCAAACTCTCTCATGTAATCTCCATGAGCATGTCAAGTATCATGTGTGGGTGCATGTGTGTCAGAAACACGTGTAGAAGCAAAACGTGACACATAACCCAACTTAAAACAAAATTCCTTAAGGTGACCTCTCGTCTTGCAATGTGAACAAACATAAATAGGCCTAGGAACACCTCTCTCAAAAACTCTAGGACACACTCTCCTAATAGGAATGGGACTCCTAGGTGGGTTAGGGTGAGACTCACGTGAATCTAACACTAAAGTGGGAACCAGCTCGGGTACTACTTGGGAAGTAGAAGCACCGTCATGACTTATTCCTAACTTCTCACCTTTACCCAAAATGGGATTGAGAGCCATCTTTCCAACCTTCTTAGATGCGTTCTATAAAGGGACTTTGACCTCCCGAGCACGTTCGAGATAACTCTCGAGTTGGGATACATGTGTCGTCAGACTAGACACCATGTTGGTCAAATCACACTTTTCGCTTTTTAAAACTTCATTCTCTCTCTCCAAATCTAAAACCCGACGACCTAAATCTCTATTATACATCTTTGTTTTCAAGGTCTCGATGTACAAATCTCTAAAGGATTTTTGGAGCTCACTTTCATCTCCACTCTAAGAATCACTCTCATCCCCACTTGAAACACTCAAATTCTCCTCCTCGAGGGTCTCACTAGAACTAGTCCCCTCATCTCCATCCAAACTAGATGTGCTAACCCGACTAGCTAAAAACCCGACACACATACCGTGCTCTTGTTCATCACCTTAATCAAAAACCTCTATGTCGCTATCACTAAGTGTGGCAGGCATAGCCACTTTCTTTCCCTCTCTCCTAAGTCTAGTGGCACACTCATACACCTTATGCCCTTTAGCCCCACACTCAAAACACGTCAAATTTTCTAAATTTTCTTCACTCTCCTTTTCTTTTTCTCTCTCCTTCTCTTCCTCACCGCTTTCTTTAGCCTTTTTATTTTTCCCAAAAAATCTCTTATTATTATTTTTGTTCATATTGAGAATTTTTAAATTTTTTTTTGCAAATAAGGCCATATCTTAAAAATCAAAATCTTCCTTAGAATCGGACTCACAAACTTTTTCTTTCTTTTTCTTAAAATGAGTCTTTAAAGCAACGCCATTTATCCTTAGTCTTAATGGTTTTGGGAAACATGTCAATCTCATAGGTTTGAAGATCTCTTACAAGTTCTTCCAACTTAAGTGATTTCAAATTTCCCAAAGCGTTCAAACTAGTGACTTTAGGAATAAAGCGTTTTGAAAGAGATCTCAATATCTTTTAAACGACACGCGTGTTATCAATCACCTCACCCAAATTAAAACTGGTGTTTATAATGTTCGACAAACGTGCATAAAAATCATCAAAGCATTCAGACTCAGACATAGTGATGGTCTAAAATTGGGTGGCCAATTTTGGTAATTTTGATTCTTTAACCGCGCTCGTACCCTCATGTGTCAATTTCAAAACATCCCAAGCCTCTTTAGACGTGGTACACGTCGTAATTCGACAAAACTCATCAGGAGTGACAGCTCTAGAAATAGCACTCAGTACATGGGAATTAAAATTTGATATTTTAAAATCGTTCTCCGTCCAATCTGACAGAGGTTTTAAAGATGTGATATTTTCAACGGTGACAGTGGGAGGATTCCATCCATTTTCGTAAAGCAACCAAACATGCTCGTTAATGGATTTTAAACTAGATTTCATGCAAGCTTTCCAATAGGCAAAATTATTCCCATAAAAAATAGGCACCTTATTAAATGAACGTTCCATTGGAAAAATTATGATTTTTCACAAAATTGATTTAAAAAAAATCAATATCACACAAATTTTGCGGAAAATAGGAACACGCGATAAATTAGCGTAACCCGCTCTGATACCAATTTGTAAAATATGACAACGGTGTGTGATACCAATTTAAATAAATTTGCAAGTTTCCAATTAAACCTTATTTAATTAGAGTTTATTTTTAAACAAAATTAAATTAGCCCCAAACCATGCAACTACGTGTGTGCGTGTGTCAAACCATAAATAAATAAAGCATGCGACACAAGTTTAAGGAAAAATCCTCGAAGAGCAAAAACCTTATATTTCTAAAACTTTGACAAGTTTACAAGACCATTGACTTACATAAAATCTTGCTTTCGCCCACAAGAGTAACGCACGGTGTCTTCGTCAAACCTCCAAAGAAATGGCTAGAAACAAAACAACAATGGTTCAGACGCAACTATACCACAAGGACCGCAATCCTAGACACGCAGTCTTCTTGGTGTGGGTTATCCTCCCCACAAGAGTAAACAACAGCAAAGAGTGTTCTTCAAACACCAAAACAATTCACTAAAGCATATTGGGATTTTTGTGAATTGTAAACAAAGAGGGATTAAACCCTAAAAGAATAAGTAAAAAAGGATTATGCTTTCGCAGTTTTTCTGTTATGTAAAACTTTGGGACTTCTTAAAGAAAACGAAACCATTTAATGAGTATTTATACAAAATCACACCGCCTCGAAAAATGTGCTCGTTCGAACGAGATAAGGCTCGCGCGAACGACGTACATATGTCATTCAAACGACATCTCGCGACATCCATATGTGGCTCGAACGAGATAGCTATCTCGCTTGAACGACCTGGGCATCAAAATCGAGGTACGCTCCAACACTTAGAAAAAAATACTCATTCTTAAATTTGACAAAAAAGTTCGCTCCAACACTTAGAAAATATTTTGTAAAAATATCCCAAAAGCTCTAATTGGAAAGTTAGGGTATTTAAAACAAAACCTTACCAAAGTAAACTTCACGGAGTCCTTTTGATGAAGAACTTGATATTCGAATCCGTCTTTGATGCTTTAATGTTCTTGAAAGATCTTCGACGGTGTAGCGATATATGACATAATAAATTGATAGTGGACTTATAAAAATATGTCCTTACAACATGATAACACGACTCGAATCGAATCGACACTTAGTTATAATTTAATGAGTGAACCCTTAATGGTTTCGAATTTTATCACTGCCAACCATATAAGACATGATAGTTAACGGATCGAGTTAGTGTCGACCACCTTCACACGTTCGCAACCGTTAAGTCCCGTTAACACTCATTAATTTAAGCCAATAAGATATGTTATTGGGACTTTTATGGAGTTTATGTTTCTTAATGTTAATTTGATCATAGAGAATTTTACTAAATGAAAGATTTAGTGATGTCAATGAATTAATAGGTCTAATTATGGTTAATAATGGGTTAAAATGTCAACCTATATACGATTCAAAATGTGTCATTATCTTAATGGGTAATAACGGGTGACCACGACACGAAAAATTAAGGTAACAAGTTGAATTTGAATAGGAGTTTTTCACACGATAAAAAAGCCACCCGTTTAGACACGAGCCCGATATGACCCAAACACAATAATAATCGACACGAACACAACTCGACACGACCCATTGACAAGTCTACTTCTGTTTGTCTTGCTGTTATTACTCTCTTAGTGAGGTAATTTATCTCTGAGTAAGGAGTTTTATAAATACGACCTTACTACAATCTTAAACTGCAAATTGAGTGTATAAAATTTCCCTTGAGTAAATTATACCAAGAAAACTCAAAAAATATAACTTAAGCAAAACTATTTATCGATCTTGTTTGAATGACCTCTAACCTCATTCAAATGGAACCTTTGATCTCGATCTAACGGGACAATAATTTCGTTCAAACGAAAGCACTCATCTTGTTCGATTGAGACAACAATCTCGTTGGAATGAGAAATATGTAATTCATCTCCTTCCTCCCTAAAACGTGATTTTGACCTAAAACATCCATTAATGAGTTTTAAACTTCAAACCAGTGACCCAAACATCATCAAAATCAAAACTAAGTACCGGTTTATAATCCTTAACAATTATCAATGATGATTTAAGACTTAAAACATAAATTAAGGTTTAAATTCATCAAAGTTCACAAATTTAAACCTAATTCATCTTTAACAACCTTGGAGTCTAATTACTCTATAATTTCAGGTCCAAACATCGAATTAACGTGCGAATTCAACTTATAAACGGAATTAAATCCTAACACATGAGTTCTAATAACATATTCATATATAAAAATCATTTAATTCAGATTTCACCTCAAAAGTACAAATCTTCAATGCATAGTTAATTAATACTACTACTAATTAACCCATAACACACCATGATAATTCAGATCCTACCCATGTGTTCTAAATTTGAGAATTAAATGTAAAACATGAATTATAAATAAGTTACATATTATAGTTGTGATATAATAAGAAATTTTTTGCCTGAAACGATGAATGATGAATCTCTACGCTTTGATTCCTTATTCCTCTTCTCCCAATATCTCCTTAAGCTCTCCCAAAAGTCAAAGGATTATAGGGTTTGTTGATTATATGTAAAGTAATTAATAAATGAGGTTAATCTCCTTTAAATACTTCTTAATATCTCAGGTCTTTAATAGGCATAATTCTGGATCCCTAAATGAGACCAAAATACTATCCAAAATAGCTCAAAACTTAGCCTAAGGATATACCTACCCCGAGCCTAACTTAAGAAGATTAAAACCCGTACTCGAGCCTCCGTATCACTCTAGAGTCCTCTCCGAATGGCAATACTTTATAACTCACGATAATGCATCCCAACGTAAAATAAAACTCATCCATAGTATTTTACGCGTAACTTCATATAGTCCAAGTTAATTAATTACACCGATTAATTAAACATAACTGCATCCCAATTTTTTCTAGTAATAATTAGTTACAGATTATTAACTTATTCTCACAATAAACAATCATTTAAATAATACAAAAAATGTGGGGTATTACAGTTTTTTTCCTAATAAAGGAATTTCATCCTCAGAATTCGATACGTACTTAAGTAGAAAGGTTTCTGATACCTCTATCGCATGTCATCCTCACTATACCATGTTGACTAATCCTCGTTGTGATGCCCTTACTGGACATGCACTAAAGGAATTATCTTGGAGCTAAGTTTCTGCTCATTTTGTTCAAAAATGGCAACCGTATTCTCTTTATAACTCACCTCGAGTTGATGCTCTATCCCACCAAGATCAACGAGTTGATATGATAACGCATTTCTAAGGATTCTCCGTAACATAGAGACATAAAATACATTATGCAACCTCTACAAGTGATCCGACATGGCTAAACGGTATGCAACTGGTCCTAACCGATCAGTGATGGGGAATGGCCTCACATACTAGGGAGCCGACTTCCCATTCTTTTCGTATCACATAACTCCCTTAATCGGAGACACCCTAAGTAACACCTGATCTTGTACACTAAACTCTAGGTGCCTCCTATCTACATGTACATAACTCTTCTATCGACTCTGGTGGTCTGAATTCTATCTCTGATCATCTTCACCTTCTCTGATGTGTCATGAACAAACTCGAGTTCGAGAATATAGTTCTCCCCTACTTCTAACCAACATATAGGAGAACAATAAGGACTCTCAAACAAATTCTCAAATAGCCCCATGATAATTGTGAACTAGTAAAAGTTCTTATAAGGAAACTCTATCAATGGAAAGTATTTCTCCCAACTACCTTTGAAGTCTAAAATGCACATCCACAACATGTCCTCCAATATCTGATTCACCCACTATGTTTGTCCATCTATTTGTGGGTGATATAGTACAACCGCAATTTATCCCTAACTCCTCCTAGAAACACATCTAAAACTAGGACTCAAACGTCTTGTCCCTATTTGATATAATGTTTAGCAGTACACCGTGTAACTTCACAATCTTAGCAATGAAAAACCTAGAGTACTGCTCCAAAGTGAAATTCGTTCAAACCAGTAAAAAGTGAGGCATCTTAGTCAAACAATCCACAATCACCCATATGGCATTATGTCCCCGCAGTGACGTAGGCAACCCTATAATGAAGTCCATGGAAATGCTCTCCCATTTACACAATGGAATCTCAAGAGGTTGTAGAACAACCTGTGATATCTGGTGGTCTACCTTAACTATGTGGCAAGTGGAGCAATTGGACATAAACACTGTAACGTCCTTCTTCATGCTCGGTTATCAATATTATTACCTCATGCTATATTACAAATTATCCTCATCAGGATGTACGGTAAAATACGACCCATGCTCATCAATAATAATTGCATGTCATAATTCTTCATACTAGGGAACCATAAGTCTATCATGGAACTAAAACCCCCATTAGATCCAATTAAGTACGACTCTTCTCCCTCTGCTAATAACTATCAGACCTTTTTCTGACATGAAAGATCCCTTATTCGTGTCTTTATAACCCGAATAATGATCTCGATTCTGAGGGTCGTAATTTCCATGAATGCATGAGATAACTCATCCTAAGTACTGAGTGAACACCACTTCTCCTCTATAATCGCAGCAAGTACCACTATCGACCTGCGACTCAAGGCATCTGTAACTACATTTGCCTTTCTCGGGTGATACTGAATATCAAACTGGTAGTCTTTGACGAACTCAATCCACCTATGCTACCTCATGTTGAACTCCCTCTATGTGAATAAGTACTACAAATATTATGATCGTATAAATATGAAATCTCTCCCCTAAAAGATAATGTCTCTAATTTCGAAGAGCAAGGAATATTATTGCCAACTCCATATCATGGGTGGGATAATTCCCCTTATGAGGCTTAAGCTTACGAGATGCATAAGATATCATCTTGTCCTCCTACATCAACACACCCCAAGTACCTATAAGGATGCATTGGTATACTCCATGTACTCTACCCCACAACGAGGTAAAGCGAGCACCAGAGCTAAAGTCAAATTGACCTTCAACTCATCAAAAGCCTGCTGGAAAAACTCATCCCAAATTAGTAGTACACCTTTCTTCGTCGAGTTCATCAAAGACCCATCTATCTTCGATAACCCTTAAATGAACCGATGATAGTAGCCTGCTAATACCAGAAGATTTTGAACCTCTGCAGGTGTTGTGGGATGTCCCCACTCCATCACTATCAAAACCTTACCTGAGTCCATTAATAACACTACCTCAGATATGACGTGACCCAAGAACTATACCCCCATCAACTAAAATCCATATTTCTCAAACTTCTTATAAAGATGATGTTCTCACAACATTTTTAAGACTATTCCTATGTCCTGAGCATGCTCTTCTGCAGTCCGAGAATAAATCAAGATGTCATAAAAAACTGATCCAAGAACTCCATGAACACGTTGTTGATCAAGTGCACAAACATTTTCGGTGCACTGGTTAGTCCAAACCACATAACCACAAACTCATATGACCTATATCTCATCAAAAATTACATTTTCAAAACATATTACTCTCGAATCCTCAGTTAATGGTACTCTGATCTCAAATCAATCTTTAAGAAGTATGAACTATCCCTCAAGTGGACTAACAAGTCACTAATACGGGGTAATGGATACTTATTTTATATGGTGACTTTATTTAACTCCTAGTAATCAATACACAAACTGAATAATCCATCATTCTTAATGAATAGGACCGGATATCCCCAAGGAAAAGTGCTCCTCTGAATAAAACCTTATCCTAAAAATTTGATCTGGACCCTAAGCTCTCTCATCTCGAAAGAAGCCATAGGATAAGGTTCTCGGGCAATAGGTCTCGTGCTCGGATCCAAGTCAATCACAAACCCAATCTCTGTACTCGACAATAATCCTAGAATCTCCTGGAACACATTCGAAAACTCCCTTGCAACTGGAATAAAGTCCTAAGACATTATGACTCCCTATTTAATGTAATAAAAATCCGTGATCGACCCTCCCTCCGAGTGCACCATCATAACCAAGTACATATCTTGCCCTGAAATGGAAAAGACGATGGACCTCCCAAAATAATTTACTCAATAATGATACGTAGCTAACCAATCCATCCTCAGGATGACATCGTACTCAAACATATCTAACACTAAAAGGTCGTGTGCAAAATGAAGTCTACCAATGTCCATTCCTATCCCTCTACAAACAGAATGATTAGGTTCCCCTATACCCGTGGGTGAATCAACATATAATTCTATATCGGATTCTAAGTATACTATCCCCATTGGTTGAGCAAAACTACTACTAACAAAGGAATGCGATGCAACAATATAAAAAAATGTGTCTTACATTCCTAAATATAGGAAAAATACACTCAACCTCCTGGGATGGTACCTATCCATCCCTAGGTGTGACTACGAAAACATGCTCATATTGAAGTGGATGTTTCCCATGAAGTTGAGATGGTGGTGCTGTCACTACAACAATAGGTGGGGCTGGTAAGTGCTGATCCTGCCCCTAAGGTGCTTGGTACTAATGCTGACCTCCTAGCTCTTGTGACAACTAATTGCCCTTAGGGAACCGCCTGTATATATTTACACCCTCATTATAAGAAAAACATGTGCCATTAAAACAGTGCCACTCATAATATTGTCCATGCTGGCCCTACTAGCCTCGATGCTATTGGCCCCTAGTCTACTGTTCTTGACCTTGATGGACTTATTGAGACTGCTCCTCCTGGCCCTAGTGACCCTTAAGGTCATTAAACCCTTTCTGTTTTTTATGGTGCCTCTCTCCTACCTGAGGCCCCTTAAACTATTAAGCCTCCTGAATACCACCTCCATTTGTCTTGCCATGATGGCTAGAAGATTCCTTATTATGCCTCTTCTCTCCTTTGCTATATGAAACTCCCCGTGGTCCTGACAATGTAGTAAAATGACATTCATCACCTGTGTGTAAGTGGAAAAATGTGGGTTCCCAAAAATGAATTGCCAGATGCACCAAGTCAACTTGGAGATGAACTTCTCAATATTCTTCTCCTATATGTTTACCTCCTCTAGCGCAAATAAAGATATGGTGGTAAACTCTTGCTCATGTTCTGCGACCCTCCTGCTTAAGTCTCAAAAACTTCATCTTCCTCTTATTGGGCAAAAACCTTGGGATTGACATTTAAAATGTTAAAATTTTTTAGCCCTCAAGAGTAAACCTAGGGTTCAAGAATAAAATACCATAGCGAATTGTGTTGTGATTCACATGAGAAGACTAAAGTTGAAGATTATGAAATCCTTTCTTCTCTCCACGGTCTTCGAAAACCTTGCTAAAACTTCTATAAAGCTCGAATCTTCTAGTGTACGATCCTCTCCAAATCTAGGTAGGTGTATGGGAACCTTTTGAGGTGAAAACCTTTCCTTAGGAGTGAGATATAGTGGTCTTTATTTAGGCCTTTTCACAAAAATATGAATAGTATTTTCTCTCACCCCTCTCAAACCTTATGATGAATCATTACCAATAAAATCCCATCCCACACCTTTATATGCAAGTATAAAAGGTGGGCTAGGGACAAACTGAGTTTCTTGAGATTCTAGGCCTACCTATTTGGGTATGTGGGCTACATTAGGGATCCAAGACAAATAATTAAACTATCTCAAAATAAATACTCAAAAATCCTAATTATAATTACCGTAATCTATTTACTTTTTTTATTTAATCATAATTAATTCCACTAAATAATTATGATTGCACTCGAATTTAATTATCTCAGAAATCACTCGGATATAATGAGGTCTTACTTGCAGAGTTGATTATGGTACATAATATAATTCCCCACATTAAATTTTTGATACCCGTTTGGTCAAATCAATTTACTATTAATCAATTTTAACTAACATCTAATCAATTTCTTGATTCTTAGACTCAATTATTTGCTACTCCTCCAGTATTATAAAATAATCCACCGGTCGAGTTTTACTTGGTGGACACAAACCATATAAGTCTATTAAGAGGTATCATAATTCATGTTATCCCCTAGATGTGAATTCCTACGAATTATGATCTCAGACCTACTCACACAACTATCACCCAATATGAGGGGATCATTTGACCCGATAAAATCATATCACACCCATAGGAATAGTAACATTGACGCAAGCCTTTTAATCCTTACAATTCTCATGATTAAGAATCTATGCACCCTTTTTAAAGGGTATGATATTGCTTGAGTCTGATCAAGAAAATCCTTAGGCTCAAATCTCACATGTGGCCCTGTTCAATACAGTCCTAGGATGTACTGATCATAATCTTTTGTCGAACTATTGATTATGTTTGTGAACCATCAAAGAAGTTCCAGTAGTTTGATATAAACTACTAGGATTACATTGCAACCATTCTGATAGGATGCCAACTCCCTATCTAGGTTATGAACGTTTCAATAGTTTTAGAACCAAAATCCCAATCTCCCACTGATCACCCTAAAGCTAACTCACCAAAATTTATAATAATCTTTAAATCTCGACATATCTATAATATATTTAAATCAAATATAAGGGAATTCTAGTAATAGTAATTCTTATTTCAAAATGGAATAACACACATTTACTCAAAATTAATTATCATACATGGTTTTAAGAATAAAACCCAACAATCTCCCATCTAGTATTAAAGCCATGTATCCGACTCCCAACCCATCTACGTGACAGTTTGCTGCCTATTGGTACAGGATTAATCTTGTGTTATTAAATAAACTACTTATTTGATTTCTAAAAATAAGTGAAAGCTACACTCAATGTGCTTAGCCCTTTTATAAGTTACGGATTATCTCGAACTTATAATCGTACCGCTATGAATACCAAAAGTATAATAGCTAATTGCACTTGAAGGAACCTCACTCAAGTTACTTAGGAAGTGACCGAGTCATATAACCTCTTTGGATCCGTTCTAAATGGCAATAACTTGGGCCTCCTTAGTGGAGTCAACAATCTAAGATTGGATATCACTCATCTATCATATAGATGAACCTCCTTGGGTAAACACATATTCCAAGGTATAAAACTTCGAATCTTTATCCGACTGAAAGCATAAGCTTTATAACTAAAGGATAAAAAATTACTAGACTAAACTTTGTTGGACATATCGAAGGCATCATTTATTTTAGTCTTTACACACAATATATAACATTCATGAAGATTACCCCCACTGAAGCATTAGGTATATTCATCATTCCTTTAATATAAGTGTCCAAAGACATTGATTTCTAGACAAAATGATTCCATACTTGAAAAGAACTCTTTTCACGAAATCCCAATGTTAAACTTGTGAATAAGACATCAATATAATTGACTCGGGATAAGCCCAACATCCTTTATTTGTGATCTAGTGGAAGATCGATCATAAGGATATCTCTGGCTTTTCCTAAGTTTTAAATATCAAAATACCCAAATAAACACACTCTTATGTAAGCCGATACTCCCACCTCCTTCCCAATGAGGCACGTATTACCAAAAAATTATACTAGAAATACCACCAAGTTCCATTATTCTTCTTATACAAATAAATTCTTTTTTAGATTTGACTAAAATCAAGACTTGATTACATGATTAAATTGAACGACCCAAGACCTTAATGTTAGCTTAAATCCATAAATGGATGTCACAAGCTTACATCACTTTGATTTTCCCGACTTCTTATTATGTACGTATCAAGACGATCGTTCAAGAATGTAATCTTGACGTCAAAACAGTCTCAAAAGACTTTAGCACGACTATTGCGGGATGGTTTAGTCATATTCAATCCCTTTTTTTCTGAGCAAACCTTTTGCAAGCCTTTCCTTAAAGGTTTTCACCTTCCCATGCATCTATCCTGTAACTTATTATATGTTTATTTATTGTCGATGTGTTTTACCCCATTAACAAGTCTAAAAGTCCCAAAACTTAATTTGAATAGATCGAATACTTTTTTGATATTTATAGTCGAAAGTTAAAGCAAAAGTCCTAGTCTTGTAATGCCTCATTGTTGTTCTCGGGACCCAATTTGTGTTTACTTAGGATCTCATATAAATCATCACCCAAAACACTAACCATTTATGATGACTCCTAATCATCCCACTATGACGTGACACCACTTGCTATAAGTGACACGTGTACTCTTATCATCGATAATGCTCTAACTAGGATAAGGTAGTGTGTTTTCGATATCAGGTTATATTTTATCCTGTCGATTGGTCTAATAACATTGTTAATATTATGTTCCTTTTATGTTGTAAGTCTAACATGCATTTGGGCTCATGGTTTATTACATAATCCAACTACAAGAACCAATCATTTATGTAATTAACTTCCTTTTTGTACTTAGGAGTATGATTAAAATACCTATGTTGTCCCTGGGATAACTAACAAAAAGACATACCTCTATCTTAATTTTAACTTCCTTGTCTCATTCCATAGCATGAGTGTTGGGAAACCATAAATCCGAACATGTACTAGAATAAGCTTAAGACTATTCTAATGTACAATGGGAGTTGAAGAGATCGATTAAGAAGAAATTAAATTCAGAATGTATATACCCATCCCTTACATAAAATCCTAAAAATAATGTTAATGTCTTGAGTAACTAACAATGGATCTTATCATATCCAAAAGAACCTTATTCCTTTATTTTCCTCTGCACTATTCCAAAGAGGGATGGTCGATGTTAAAAATTGGGATGAAATCCCAACCTCTGATAAATCATTCCTCAACTCTCCTAAGACATATATACTCCCTAGGATTAAATCATAGAGTTCGAATTGGTTTACCTCACACATGATCCACCTTAGGCTTTCACACTTCCAACTAAAAAAAGGCTTTAAACATGTGATGCATAAGGTAAACATATCCATACCTTTAGGTGATCATCAACGAAATTGATTAAGCACAAACCACCTGTTTATCGAATAGTCACCGAATCACACTAATCGAAGCGAACCATTCCCAACCCATCTTTCTCTCTTTATCTTTGGGCTGTGAAGGTCCTTTTGTTATTTCACCAATTAAATGGAATTCAAGAGTCGAAGTTCCTTCACTTCCAATAAAATCTATTTCCATTTTAAACTAGTCTTCAGATTCCATTCATAATAAAATAATTTCAGCATAAGCACCAACATAGTGTTTGGTTCTATAAGGAAACATTATCTTTAATGAATGTCCATTAAATTATATAATTCAGTATTTAGCAGTATTGGTGAGACATTCCTTATAATGTATATATTATTTTCCCAATGTACCAGAAGAGATAAAATATATCTAGTTTTGATATTTTTTTATAAAATCAATCGAATATCTGTTCAAAACCAATTTAGAAAACTAAAACCAACTTTTCCAAAACTAGGTAAATTAATCATTTATCCACATTAACTTTATGTCTTCACCATTATACAAAAGGGTATCCTACCGTAAATACCACTACCTTATTTTAATTGCCCAGAACTAGGAACATCTCTCTTTTAAGTAATCTCTCGATTACCTAGAACTTATGTAACATGTTGCAGTCCTTATTTCTGGTTCTCAAGTATACATACCGAGATACCATATATCAAACCATAAATCATACATTTACTTTTATGATATAAACCATTACCATATACCTTTCCTTACATATCAAGGAAATACTGAGCACTATTGCTATAAAAGTTCTAACTACTATAACATCTTATATTTTTATAGTATTTTAAATTACATGTGTGCACGTAATTTTAAAATAACCAAAAAGTAAATTGTCTTAGATAAATATTAAATACAAAATAGAAAGGATTAATATTTATGTGTATTTATATTTACTCGTGTGTTAAGTAAAAATTACGTATTAAATTACATTACATCGTAAGGGAGTTAAAGTGACGGGTTTATCAATATTTCATAAGGGACATGCGAGTAGAGTCGTGTCAAGCGTGAAGTGAAATTTTACGTTAGGTGACTCGGATGGTATTTATGAGTGCACCGATCATCCGAAATGGGCTAAAATAGTCCAGAATAGGTACCCGAGGGTAACAATTGGGTATCAGGGCCTTTTTAGACTAAGTGGGAGTTATAGGAGTGCATAGGTTCATTTTACCTGAGGGGGCTGACCCTAATTCGAGATTTGAGAGTTTAAGGTTAATATTTAATCAAGGTGGATAAAGGAGGGATACTATCTATCCACCCAAAAACAGCTAGGGGTTGTGAGAAAGTGAGAAAAGAGAAGAGAAAGTTAGAAAATAGGAGGAAGAAAGGATCCGGGGAAGAAAGCTATCGTATTCGGGTTTAAGATTGTCACTAAAAGAGGAATTTCAGAAATTCAAAACTTAGAATGCATCATATATAAGGAAAGTATTTACTTGCTTTGATAATCTTGTGTAGTTTAATTTATTCATGCAATTTTGGTAGGATAACATGATTTTTAGGTTAGGAATAAGGAATTTCGAGTTTAAATTATGTAAATGACGAGGGATGAATCTAATGATGTTTCTATGATGAGTCTGATACAAATCTTTGATAGAAGATAAGTTCTTGGATGAATTAAGAAGAAGAGATCAAATTTTAAAACTAGTGTTTACTATGGCATGAATTCTTGACTTAATTCGTTATTCAGTGAATTAGGTGTTATTTTAGGATAATTTATATGTAGAAACTTGTTGAATTAAGTTTGGGGATGAATTAGGGTTCATGTATGGTGGTTTGGTGAAGGTTAGGACCACAATCGATGAAGGTTAGAGGTGAAATCTCGTCAAAAGTTCGTTCTGGGAACCTAACAAACATAGTCGATTTGCTGGGGGAGCAAATCGGTTTGCTAACTGAACTAGTTCGGTTCAGCCGTCAAATTGATTCGATTCTAATGGCATGCTACCTTTGCACGGTGTTTGTTTTTTGGGCGATTTGAGGATTAGACATGGAATCGTGGGTCCGGGAATGAGTTCAGGTTTTTAAGAATTAAGTGTGAGGGTTGGGAGGCTAACCAGGGATGGATTCCATATAAGAAAAGTATGTGAATAATTGAGTGAAGGTTCACGAGTGCGAATCGAGAAATCAAGTTAGAATTTCGAGATGGTTAGACCATTGCTTAATTAGAGTAGCATGTTGGCCAGAAGTATATAATCATAGAGTTAAAGCATAAATAATTGGATACTTAGATAAAATTAGGAAGTCGGGTTAAACTTTGAGATATGGTATGCTAATATGACGAGAGATATAACGCAGGTTAGGCGACTTTATGTATCTATACGTATCGAGTGTGATCAATATATATATATATATATATATATATATATATATATATGTGTGTGTGTGTGTGTGTGTGTGTGTGTGTGTGTGTGAATATGTGATTGAATTTATGTGAACATACATGTTCTTTTATATTATTGTTGGAGGTTGCGTGTAGTAGGCGGTCCACCCTGGAGTTGACCCGCAGATGTCGAATTAATTCCTCGTTGAATAGTATTGTTGCATGGCCACTATCTGTATGTGAGGATATGTATCGGTTTTGAGCCCATTTGGGCGTGATGTGGTATGGTTACTGATAAGCACCCAAAAATATTTAAATAAAACCCCCAATAAACAGTTTTTAATTGTTAATTCTTGGTAAAATCGAACTTATGTTGGTATTTGTTTGTTTTGTAGGTCAATAAGAATTTACGGTGTCAAACAAGATTAATTCGAGGCAATTTCTATAAATAAGTGGTCAAATAAATCAAGTGTGGGAGTGATGCGGTTAACTAAGCCTAAACCCAGTCCCGTAGCCTAAACCCGTCCGAACCGATCCCAAACCATCCCTATTCCGTCTTAAAATTACCTTGTGTGTGTATGTGTGGTGTTATTTTATATTTTTGAGTCATTTTTACTATTTTATTATTTTTAGTGTTTTACCATTTTATGTAAATATAATAGTGCGTGTGAGTATGTGTGCCATTTTATATAGTGCTAAGTCCGTGTTTATAAATAATATAGGTGTACGTTTTACTTGATTTTTATTTTTAATCTTTAGTTGTTATTATTAGTTATTATTTTATTTTTTTTATTAGGTTAGTTTTATTTTTTTAATTTTGAGTGTTGTATTAGTTTACAGGTTAGAAAATTAATTATTTGTTTTAATAGATTTTATTATTTTTCTTTTCATTTTCTTTTAGTTTAGTTTATTTTTAGTTTTTCTCTTTTATTAGTTTTTAATTTTTTAAGTAGTGTTATTTTTATTTTTTTAGTTAGGTGTACAAATCAAACACACACACACACACAAACTACCTAACATATACCTCACCACACCCTAATACCCCTCATCATCTTCAATCTCTCACCACCCACACTCTCTCTCCTAATCCACCATAACCAAAGCTACCCACCTTGCATCTCCCAAGCTGATCGAACCTTGAAACCCACCTGAAATTACCACTAAACTACCCGCCAACACCAAAATTGGACCACCTTCGACCTAGCATCGGCGTCCTCTACTCGTGTTCCTGACCGGCGACCACACAACCTTAAACCCATAACCAAAACCCATAAACCCGGAACCTATACCTCTCCAACCCGATCCCTGCGCCAAATCGAAACCACAACTCAGCAAAACCGCGACCAACCCGAAAACCATCTAGCAACCGCAGCCCAATTTATAACTCTCTACCCGCTGCAGACCCGATTTCAGTCCTGTTGATACCAAAATTAATATGCTGATGTGGGCGAATAATACGAAGACATTTGTCAAATCTACGTGGCATAATAACAACGAGGAAGTTCATTCCCCCGACCAACTCATGTTCTCTCCGAGCAACGAAGATCCACCGAGGAGCTTCAGTACTCCGAGGTACTCTAGCACTCCGACGTACTCTAGCGCTCCGAGGAACTAAGGCGGTCCGAGCTGCATCTCGGCCGTAGCATAAACTGCCAGATAATCAACAGTTCAATTATTCATTGAATGTTTATCATCTTGACGCACACGCTGCATTAAATGTATTATCATTTCATATGTATATCATTTAATGTATCAATCTTTTCATATACAGCCTAAGGGCTATAAATACCTTGTATCACCCTCATTCAAGGGGACCGGAATTTCTTGAGAGAACTTGTAATCAAGAATTCCACAACACTCAGCAATAACATAACAGTGGACGTAGGCCATTCTTATAAGGCTGAACCACTTTAAAAATCTTAGTCTCATTTTATTTATCTGTGATTGAATAATTAGAGCGATCTAGTTTTTTTACATCAACAAATTGGCGCCGTCTGTGGGAAATGACTGTTGCTATCGTTTTTCACCAAAAATCATTTATCATCAATGGCAGATAATCCAGAATCCAGTAATCGAAATGCTGGAAATGCTGGAAATCCTCCAAATCCATCTGCACCTCCAGATCTGGCTGGAATTATGACGAATCTGGCTGAAGGACAAACCGCCATGCAAGAAACAATGAGGCAACTCATTCAAACTCTTCACGGCGGTGCACCTACCCATTCAAGGCAAAGGAGTGATCGTGGGCAATCGCGATCCAGGTGTACTGGGTCATATTGTAATGAAGAATCTAATGATTTTTCTTATCAACCTGGGCGAACTTCATCGATACGGGCTACGGATACAGATCAACATATCACCCTCTCTCCGGAGAGAACTAGCGCCCTGGAAAGATTAAGCAGGGTATCTCCTTTCAGTCGGTTAGGACCAAGGAGAAATATGAGTCCACCTAGAGCCCCATCAAGAAGCTTTCGACCACCATCAGGTTTGAGAGAAGGATCAGCGCAATCACGACCAGCTACTCGTCGAGATAGATCTCAGGAAGCTACGTCAGAACAATCAATTGCTCGGACTAAGCGGCCCGAGGAAGGAAATGAAGCATGGAAAGGTTCCATTCAGCGATTGGAGGATAGACTTGGAGAAATGGTTAAAGAAAGGAATCCCTTGCAAAGAACTTTTGTTCAAGGGACACCTTTTGTGCAGGCCATTGTGAATTTTCCTACACCATCGAAATTCAAAGCACCTGTAGTGACCCCTAAATATGATGGAAAGACAGATCCTATTCTTCATATAGAACAATACCAATCTGCTGCCGACATATATGCTGTCCCTGACGAGATGAGGTGTAGAGCATTCTCGGGAACTCTTACCGGATCTGCACAGATATGGTACAACAATCTTCCTCGGGGTAAGATTTCGACTTTTATTCAGTTAGCCGAGTTGTTCATTGGAAATTCCTATTTTGGAACAAAGCCGGTAAAGCGTGTAGCGCACTTGTTAAGTGTTAGACAAAAATCAGGTGAGAGTACTAGAGATTACATAACTCGTTTCAATAACGAGAAGTTGGAAGTCATAGATTACGAAGAAAAGACACCTATCACTTCTTTGATGAGTGGATTGCTGCCTAACAAGTTATACTATACTTTGGCCAAAGATCCACCTAAAACTATGTCGGAGTTGATGGCAAAAGCGGCCAAAATCATGAATGCCGAGGAGGCTATGGCTGCGAAGAAGAATATGGATAAAGAAACCAAGGTGGAGGTTAACAAATCTAAGAAGAAAGAGCAAAAAGGTAATGGTGGTGACAAGCACTCCAAGAATAATAGGACGTCATGGGAAGTCCTGAAGAAATATGATAATTATACTCCATTGAAGATGGGTATTAATCATGTTTTGGAAGAAATCAAGAATAACGAAGAAATCAAGTGGCCAGATAAACTGAGGACCAATCCTGACATGAGGAATAGGGCCAAATATTGCGAGTTCCATAAAGATCATGGCCATACGACCAAAAATTTCATAGCCCTTCAGAACGAGATTGAAACGCTCATCCGAAGAGGAAAGTTGTCAAAGTATGTAGATCGTAGAGGTGAAAGGAAGAATGATGATAGAACTAGAGATCGTTCCAGATCTCCTCATCGGACGGAGGAGAAAAAGAAAAGAGATCATGAAGATGATCCAGATGAAGACCCCGATCTTCCAAAGAAGCCAAGACAGCCTGAACGAGAGGTATTTTCCATTCGTTTTGGGTCATTTGATTGTAATGTTATTACAGGAGGAGATGCTGGAGGGGGAGACCTTACTGCAGAAAGAAAGGCCTATCTCGGAGAGGCTCAAGCCTGCTCATATATTCAACGAATAAATCTTGCCGAGGATGATCGTCCGAGGAAGGTAAATTAAGAGAAGCTAGTTATTGGTTTTTCAAAAAATGATTTGGTAGGTGTTCTTTACCCTCACGACGATATCTTGGTGATTAAAATGAGGATGAAAGATGTGGTGATTTCAAGGGTGTTGGTGGACAATGGTAGTTCGGCAGACATCATGTACTATTCATGTTTTGATAGCTTGAATTTGAAATTATCTCAATTGGAACCTTATCATAGACCCCTTCTGGGTTTTGCTGGCGAGAAAGTTTTTCCACTTGGGACGATCAAGTTGGACATATTCATTGGAACTTGGCCTGCTTGTCGAACAGAAAGAATACGCTTCTTTGTGATGGATAAGAATGTGTAGTCAGCCTACAACATCATCATGGGAAGAGTTGGTTTGAAGAAGTTCGAAGTAGTTCCATCTACAGTGCATCAATGCTTAAAATTTCCAACAAACTTCGGAGTAGGAGTTGTGAATGGTGATCAAAAAATAGCTCGGGAATGCTATTATTCATCTGCCGAGCAAGAGGAGCTTGAGGAATCAAGGAAAAAGACTATTACCTACCAGGTGGAGGAAGGTACAGAAATTGAAACTCTTGATCCCAGGGATGAATCCCAACTTGTAAAAGGACAGGTGGTAGAATCTACAGAAAATGTTATTCTGGACGAGGAGCACCCTGAACGAGTAACCCAGATAGGTTCGTCGTTGGATGCTTCAATAAAACAAGAGTTGATAATGTTCTTGAGAAACAGGAAGAAAACTTTCGCATGGAGTCATGAGGACATGCCAGGAATAGATCCAAACTTCTTATGTCACGAACTTAATGTGAATAAGGAGATCAAGCCTGTAAAGCAGAGAAGAAGGGTATTTAGCCCCGAGAAGAATCAATCCATACAAGAGGAGGTCGAGAAGCTCCAGAAAGCCCAATTCATTAAAGATGTGAAATATCCAGACTGTCTCGCAAATGTGGTGATGGTAAAGAAGAAGAACAATAAATGGAGAATGTATGTTGATTTCACTGATCTCAACAAGGCATGCCCAAAAGATCATTTTCCATTGCCCAGAATTGACCAACTAGTGGATGCTACCTCGGGACATGAGCTGCTCAGCTTCATGGATGCGTATTCTGGCTACAACCAGATCAAAATGAAACCTGAAGACAGGGAAAGTACTTCTTTTATTACCCCTAGGGGAACTTATTGCTATAATGTTATTCCTTTTGGTTTGAAAAATGCAGGAGCGACATACCAGCGGCTGATGAACAAGGTTTTCACCGAACAAATCAGTTGCAACATGGAAGTCTATATCGATGATATGCTGACAAAAAGAAAGAAAGCTGCAAATCATTTAGTTGACTTAGCTAAGACATTTGATCAACTGGATAAATACCAGATGAATCTCAACCCGACGAAGTGCACATTTGGAGTACGAGAAGGAATGTTTCTCGGATACATTGTCAACCAGCGAGGCATTGAAGCAAATCCAGATAAGATCAAAGCTCTTTTAGGGTTACGATCTCCAACAACAAAGAAAGAAGTGCAGAGTCTTACAGGACGAGTTGCAGCGCTCAACAGATTTGTGTCCCGAGCAACTGACAAATGCCTCCCATTCTTCAAAACACTTCGAAAAACTTTTGAGTGGACTGATGAATGTGATAAGGCCTTTCAAGACTTGAAAAAGTATTTGGGAGCACCTCCATTGTTATCCAGGCCAATAACAGGAGAGAAGTTGTACTTGTATCTGGCTGTATCAGAGAATGCAGTTAGCTCAGCATTGATTAGATTGGAGAATGGAGTTCAGAAACCCATCTATTACACAAGTAAGGCTTTTCGAGGTGCAGAAATCAGATATCCAAAGCTAGAAAAATTGGCATTGGCATTAATTGAAGCAAGTAGAAGAATGAGGCCATATTTCCAGGCCCATACAATCGTCGTATATACCGACATGCCATTGAGACAAGCCCTTCACAAGCCAGAAAAATCAGGAAGACTGATGTACTGGGCAATAGAACTCGGTGAATATGATATTGTGTATGAACCCCGATCATCATTAAAAGGGCAAGCTGTAGCAGATTTTATAGCAGAGTTTACATACCCTGATACCCCCGAGGAGCAAAAGGTGCTCGCTGACCAACCTGTGGATGTTACAGAATCAACAGACATAAGCCCAGACCAACTCCGGTTGGTAACCAGCTCCGGTTGGTAAAAAAGTGAGAAGAGATGATCGACGAGGAGCGAAAAGTGTCAAGGGAGGATGAAAAGAAGCAACAAATATTTCACCGAGGAACCCTGTCAGATAAGGAATTTGAAGACGGGTTGCCCATATGGAGATTATATGTAGATGGCTCATCTTGCACAGCAGGTTGCGGGGCAGGAATTGTTTTGAACACCCCAGACGAGATTGACATGGAATATGCTTTATGATTCCAATTCAAAGCCTCTAATAATGAAGCTGAGTATGAGGCCATGATAGCAGGTTTAAACTTAGCAAAAGTTATGGAAGCACGGCAACTAATTGTATTCAGAGATTCTCAATTAATTGTAAATCAGATGACAGGAACATATGCAGTTAAAGGAGATTTAATGGCAAAGTATCATGCAAAGGTGATGGAGTTACTGACAGAATTTGATGCCATTCAATTGGTGAGAATACCGAGGATGGAGAATGAACAAGCAGACGCACAGGCCCGACTAGCATCAGCTACTCGTACCGAGCTGCGAAGAACGATACCAATTGAAGTATTGGAAAGTCGGAGCATAGATGAAAACTTGATGATGAATGTTATTACCCTTGATTTAGGACCATCTTGGATGGATCCCATCAGGGTATATATTGAAGAGGGAGGATTGCCAGAAGATAAGCTCGCTGCCAAAAAATTGAAGTATAAAGCTGCTCGTTATGTATTAACTAATGGTATTTTATATAGACGAGGAATTATGGCAGGTTTGCAGAGATGTGTACATCCCTCCGAGGTGAAAGAATTGATTGAAGAATTCCATGAAGGGTCTTGTGGAGCTCATGTAGCAGGTTGAACACTTTTACAAAGGGTAATGACTCAAGGATACTATTGGCCGACGATAAGGGATGATTGTATAGCCTATGCTAAGAAATGTGACAAGTGCCAACGTTTTTCCTCTATCCGACGAACTCCACAAGCATTGTTGACACCCATAACTTCCCCTTGGCCATTCGCCATGTGGGGAATTGATTTGGTGGGACCATTGCCGACCACCCGAGGAAGATTCAAGTACCTCGTCGTCGCAGTAGACTATTTTACTAAGTGGGTAGAAGCTGAACCCCTTATCGACATGACGTACGAGAAGGTATACCAGTTCGTTTGGAAGAATATCATCTGTCGATATGGTCACCCTCATGCCTTCATCACAGACCATGGAACCCAATTTGATAACGAGGAATTTGCTGCCTATTGTCATCAGTCGAACATTTTGAAGGTTCATTCAGCACCAGGCCATCCTCAAAGCAATGGACAGACTGAAGTGACGAATAGAACACTGCTAAATGGTTTGAAGAAAAGGCTAAGTGAAGCTAAAGCTAACTGGATTAACGAGCTACAATCAGTATTGTGGGCTTACCGAGCAACTCCCCGAACAGTGACTGGAGAATCACCATATATGCTGGCATTTGGAAGTGAGGCTGTAATACCTGCCGAGTTGGGTCTTCCAACGCATAGAGTACTGAATTTAAATTCTCCTGTCAGTGACTTGATGAGAAGACTGGATTTGGATATGCTCGAGGAGGTCAGAGAAGAGGCATCCATTAGGAATGCTGCCTACCAACAACGAACAGCTCTTTTCTACAACAAAAGGGTGAGGAAATGCGATTTAAAGGAAGGAGATTATGTGCTAAAGAAAGTAATTCAGAAACACAATAAATTGGAGGCAAACTGGCATGGGCCTTACCGAGTTACAGAAGTTGTTCGACCAGGAACCTACTGAATAGCAACTCTAGAAGGAGAAGAATTCAAGAATGCTTGGAATGCTGAACACCTTCGCAAGTATTATCAATGATGTAAAAAGAAGATGATAGTTCAAACCCACGACCAACTCCGGTTGGTAAAAGGGCAAGACCAAAAAATATACTCCTTTGGTTAGGAGGTGTACACTAGCGTGACCAACTAAGGTTGGTAAGATAACTAGTGGACAGATAGTTCGAAAGAACCAAAAAATATACTCCTTTGGTTAGGAGGTGTACACTAGCGTGACCAACTAAGGTTGGTAAGATAACTAGTGGACAGATAGTTGGAAAGAACCAAAAAATATACTCCTTTGGTTAGGAGGCGTACACTAGCGTGACCAACTAAGGTTGGTAAGATAACTAGTGGACAAGATAGTTCGAAAGAACCTGATAGTTCAATAATCAACTACGGTTGAGGGAAGAACAATATCATTTGATTTGAAAATAGTCCAACAAGTTGGTCGGAAGGTAAAATCATTCCAGAAAATACAAAGAATTCCAAACTGAACCAAGTATAGTTGGTCGGTGGTCAACCATACTTGGTCGACGAGGATAAATTATCGACCATGGTTGGTCGGACACATTTTATGAAAAAATTTACCAAGTATGGTTGGTCGGGGATAAAAACCCATCAACTGTAGTTGGTCGACAAACACAATATAACAACCTTGGTTGGTTGGAAACATTTTAAACATTTTATACTCATTACTTCATTATTAAGTGATTGAGCAACATTGATACTTGTAATTTTGATTACTAAGTTGGTTGATGAACAGCACCATATTGTTATCTTTTTAACAAATACATATGCACAAATGTAAAAATGTTTGATAAACACAAGACAATAGCAATACAGATTTGCACACAGAAAATGAAATTCTTTCATTAAGGTCAAAATATATTACAAGCTACACATATGTGCTAATTATTACATTGAAAAACCTATTCTATTGGTTTCTTTCCTTTAGCTTTTGAAACAGGTTCCTCGCCGGTAGGAGGGTCCTCCAGGCAAAGAGGAGAATTGGTGAAATTAATATCTCTGAGCATTCTGACGTTCATCACAGAAGGTGTATCCAAGAGATGCTCGGGATGAGATAATTCAGTCTGAGAATGAAGACTATAGTCGCCAAGGTATTTTGAAATTAAACTCCGAGGAATGGAACGAGCTGGGATCCATTCCATGTCCAATTTGAAAGGTGGCACAGGCAAGTCTAGTAACCCTGGAGCATGATAATCCCATAAAAAATGCCCTTGCTCCAATTTTAGTACACCCAGGGCGTTCAACCACCCCTGCTTATAACCTTCATTATTGGCATGTTCAATACGAGCATCTAAATGAATAAGGGCTTCATTGTATCCTGCCATCCAAAATTCGCTGGGCTGTTTATGGAATTGGAAGGTTAATCTATCCAATTGTTCGTGAAGGCTCCTGACAAAAACATCTTTATCATTCAAAGCAGACTTCGTTGCAGTAAGCTGATCTTCCAAAGATAGATTTTTCTTGGACATTTCAGATAAAGCCCGATCTTTGGCGTTCAATTAGTATGCTTGAGTTTCTAATGTTGACAGAGTACGAGATTCTTCAACATTACGGCTGAAAACTCTTAATCGACTCCGAGCAGGTGGAGAATTTTGCTCCTCGACAACATTTTGAATAGCTCTTCCTCGCCCATGAGACCCTCTTCCTCGTCCCCGAGCAGTAGTGGAAATAACAGATCTTCTTAAGTTATCCAATTCTTGCCTTAATTTGGCATTCTCAACCTCTAAGAACGAGAAACCTTCATCGGTAACTTGTACTAAAGCAGTGGAAGATGACGCTGCAGATTCATACTGTGCCAGCTTTTTTTGCAAATTATTGTTCTCTTGTTCCAGCAACTCAGCAATCTGCCTACAGGCCTCAACTTCACCTTTTAAAGTTCTTTCCCTAACATCGTATCCAGCAAGGATCTTTTTATGGCCTGTTTCAGAAGAAAGCTGTTGATATCTATTTTCATATTCCTTGTGCATCAAAGCAATTGATTCATTGTGCCGACCTTGGAGATCTTCTAAGGAATAATGAAGTTCCTCAATCAAGTCATAGTAGGCCACGTTGTTGGCCACAGCTCGATCAAGTAAATCCTTCAAGTACCGATAAGCCTCAATTGCTTGCTCTGTAGCATCATGACCAAGGATGTCAGCAATTTCTGATGTACTAAGGTCTGTATGACCAGCTTGATAATATTCGTGACATTGCTGCATCAGCTTTGTATCATGTGCAGATATCATTTCCATTCTAGCCACAAACTAAGGATGAGAAGAAGACAACAATCAACAAAAACAAATCATCAACAACAGAGATGAACAAAGATGTATTTTATTAGATCACAAAAGGATTACATTGTTTGATTACAAATAATGAAAGATAGAAATGATACCGAACAACTTCACACCTTTTCCTTGTCTCCCAAGACTTTCTCGGGAGGCTGGGACGAGGAGCTTGGTTGCTCGGTGGTAACAGTAGCCTGATCAGCAGGAGTCAAAATTTTCTCAGGATGAGGAGGCATGGAAGAAATATCCTCGTTGGCAGAAGGAAGAGAGGAAGGGACTTGATCACCTATGGCCATGGAAGATTCATCAGAGATAGGCTCATCTTCTTCTTCTTCCACAATTGGTGGGGGAGGACCAGGGAGGTGTAGCTGGAATAGCCCAGAATCTTCTTTGATCTTCAATTCCTGCAGGGCAGCTACCCAGCCATCTCGGAAGTATTTCAACTTCCCGTATTGAACTTGGGATGTCATCACAGCAATCCCCTTGTCCTATCATTTATCCCAGCCAGCGCTGAAGGATTTTTTAACTGCGAGCTTTCTTTTCAGTTTCTCCGAGGAGAGCTTCACATCCAATTCTTCCTTTTGGCCCTTGATATCTTGCAGGGCGGACAACTCTTCCTCTGCCTTTTCAGCTTATCTTCAAGCTCTCCAAATTTCTTGAGCTTGTCATCATATTTCTGATGCTCGACCTCTAAACTTTTCACCTTATCCTCCAAACTCTTGGAGGTCTCAGCCAACTTCACCTTCTCGGCCTCAACTATAGACAACTTTTTCTCCCATTCAGCTTTGTCCTCGTTATACTGCTGACGAGAATCCTTCAAAGATTGGGTTAAACCCAGCAGAGCATCCTCTACACCTGACGAGGAGCTGGAAGCTTTAATAGCTTCATCTTTCTTCACGATGTTATTAAAACAATTCACCAGCTAAACAAAAGAAAAAGTGACAGGTCAGTGCAAAAATACAAGTATTCAAAGACAGAAAGGAAATTCAGAGTGTGAGAAAATTTACCGAAGCAAGGTGACGAGTAGCTAGGGATGTCAGCATATCCCTAGAAATATTTTCATCAATTCCTTGGACCTCGGGTATGATCCAAGTTTTTACCGAGCTCATTGCAGAGCTTGGAGGAATGATGGTTGGAACACCAACAACACCAGATGGTGGAGAAGAGACAGTTTCAGCCAAATTGACTGAGGATGATTTCCTCAATCTCCTCAAAGGGACTTCGGTAGTTTCAACCAAGGAAGAGCTCTTGGTCAGAGAGATAGCAGTCATCTCGACAGGAGCAACCTTCTTGCTCGGAGCCACTCGGGGCTTCTCGACAGCTTTGGAAGGTGCAACATCCACCTTCTTAGTCCCCTCTGGGACATCAAATTTGCTTTTCTTGGCTTCAGCAGCAGAAGTAGTGTCATCAAATAGAGAAGGGGGAGCTCTTTTCCTGCCCATTTTCTGGCTCAAAGGAATATGAGATTCTGGATCAGAGTCCTCAGGAATTTGCACTGGATCACTGGTGATGACAACAGGACGAGCAGTATAAGAAGTCGTATAGCTCCTATACTGCAGCAAATATGATGCAGACCTGATGTGCTCGTCTGCAACGTTCTTATGCAAACCCCAGATAAGTTTCAGATGCTTAATATTAACCTCTGATTCTTTTGGAGTTTTTCTTTTTCTATCAACTGCAAATAAATACATAATGAGATATCAGTCATACATTTTGTCAAACATGATGAAAGCATAATTTCATAAGTAAAGGAAAATGAGAATAAACCTATCCCATTGCCATATGGGGGGCATTTAGGACCTTCATACACTCTGTCTTCGACTAAAGGAGCATGCTGCCAATTTTTGAAAACTAACCCATGTTCAAAATAATCTCTATTTGCATCAGGGAGGTTAACTACAAGAGCCCTATTTAAAAACCTAGTTTTTAAGTAGTAAACATTATCTAAAATAGCCCATCTATAGCAAAACATAATTTCAGGAATCCCTATACGAGTTCCATGAGTTAGATTTAATTTATACACCCCATTAATTATTCTTCATGAATTGGGGGCTATTTTTGCAGGAACAACGTCAAAGTATTGAAAAAACTCTAAGCATAAGGGATTTGGTGGAAAAGAAAATCCACATTCAGCAATGAATAGACTGGGGAACCAATGTCCCTCAGCCAATCGAAAATAATCTAAAGGCTCAGAAAGAACCTCCAGAGTTACCCAGGAAGGAATGAAAAAATCGGAACGAAATTTCTCAACAGACTCCACAATATAAACCATACTGAATAAAAGAAATACAGAAGAAAGGAAGAAGATCTTACAGGAAGAAAGGAGGTATGTTGACAACGAACGAAAACAAGGATGAACGCACAAGAGAAAGAAAGACTGGAGAATTCGAAAAGCTTGAATGTAGAAAATTGGAAAAGGTAGACGACGGTATGATTACCTAAGAAGTTTAAATACTTTACCTTGGGAAGCTGCGAAGGAAATGATTACAAAAAGAAACTGTCGAACTTTCGGCGGCTAAACGGACAAAAAAGGGCACAAAGATCGAAGCGCTCGTAAAAATTCGAAAAAAGGCGGATTCTGTGAATTTGGAAATAAATTCAAATACGATGCTCCTAAAATCCAGGAAGGTCATTTAATATTGCCATATACCGAGAAAGAATGTTCCATACTCCTCAAAGTTCTAAATATGAAACATTGGGGGCTCCTGTTGATACCAAAATTAATATGCTGATGTGGGCGAATAATACGAAGACATTTGTTAAATCTACGTGGCATAATAACAATGAGGAAGTTCATTCCCCCGACCAACTCATGTTCTCTCCGGGCAACAAAGATACACCGAGGAGCTTCAGCACTCCGAGGTACTCTAGCACTCCGAGGAACTAAGGCGGTCCGAGCTGCATCTCGGTCGTAGCATAAACTGCCAGATAATCAACAGTTTAATTATTCATTGAATGTTTATCATCTTGACGCACACGCTGCATTAAATGTATTATCATTTCATATGTATATCATTTAATGTATCAACCTTTTCATATACATCCTAAGGGCTATAAATACCTTGTATCACCCTCATTCAAGGGGACCGAAATTTCTTGAGAGAACTTGTAATCAAGAATTCCACAACACTCAGCAATAACATAACAGTGGACGTAGGCCATTCTTATAAGGCTGAACCACTTTAAAAATCTTTGTCTCATTTTATTTATCTGTGATTGAATAATTAGAGTGATCTAGTTTTTTACATCAACAAATCCTAAGGCATTTTTACCTATAACCGACGAACCCATTTCATTATCTAAGACCTATTTTGTCTAAAACAAAACCATCTTTTACCCGATTCTTCTCAAGCCACAAAAACAAACCAAAGTTAAAAGACCCATATGTGCTAATGCTTTTACACCATTTTCTATTATACCCTAAAAACTACCCCCGTACTTTCATCATCTCTCCCACATCCACACTAGTGTGCATTACCAAAATTGCCCTCTCACACCTCACACCCCTCATGCATAATTACCATGCCTAATTTTCCCCTTCTCCATGTGCACCCTATAAATTGAAGACTTGGTGTCATTGAAGAAGAATCCTCATTTTAGTTTTTAACATTGTGTGATAACTTATCCTCCACCCCTCTATAGAGAGTATTTGCATTTTTAACAAATATCTCAATATAGAGTGGAGTGCTAGAATTTATCTGTTGGATGAATTCCACTCCACCCATCTACAGTGATTTTTGTATTTTTATCAACTATCACAATGTAGAGTGACGTGGTTGAATTAATCACTTTTGGAAGTAACTTCTTCTCCATCCCTTTATGGTGAGTATTTGCATTTTTAGCAAATATCTCAACATAAATTGATGATGTAGAATTTATTTCCTTGGATGAATTCTAGTGTACATATTTACAATTTTATAATTTCATTTTTAGCAAATCTCTCTCATTATTTAAGAGTCCATTATAAATTCATCCGTTGTATATTGTAATTAGTTTTTTTATTTTATTTTTTATTTTAGTATAAAATATATTAATGAGGGATTGTAATTGAGAGAGTTTTAGTTTGTAATTGAAGAGTTGCTCCAATTCAAGAACAAATGGGTTTGATCTATTCCTCTTTAATTTCTCTTGATTTAATCCTTGCATGTTTTTATTTGTTTATTCCATGTATTGGATGATGATTAATGAGGGTAAATATCCCATTCTAAGAATGAATTTTGAAGCCCTCATGAGTCCAATTTAGTTAGTTTTGCTTTTTAGAACAATTTTGTTTTCTCTTATTAGATATTATATCCTAGTTAGTACTTTAAAAATTAGTATAGTTAGTTAATTAATAACACCTTAAAAAAATCATTAAAAAATAATAATATGAAAATGAATTTTACACTTTTGTCTTCACATATTTGGTTCTTCACTCCTTAGAGTTGGATTGACTCCCTTACTTACCCTATGCATATTTTGAGTTTATTTGTAGGTTCAAGGAAATTTTTATGGAAAAGGACTTGCAACAACGATCATGCACATTAGAACCATTTTCTTTTCTATCAAATAGCGTCGTTGCCAATCTCTGGAGTTTGAAGCACTTGCGGGGATTTTGGAGTGTAGTTCATTTGTCATTTATTTTTCCTATTTTTGTACTATTTTTCATTTTCTTAGAAGGCTTGTATTAGGACTATATTATTTGTCTTGTATTGCGGTGCTTGTAGACACCATTATTTTTTGGTTTAAATTGTAATAATTCAAAAATAGAAGAAAAGCGTGATAGGAAAATCGGATAAGGTAGAGAGATGGCATCCAAAAGCGAGGAAAATAATATTCTCTACTTTAGGTCGTTAGGACTCTTGAGACCAACTGAAGTTAGATGAGCTTTCTCCCGGTCGACTCAACTCGGTCTTCGCCCCACATGTGTTAAAGGTGTGGGAGGTGTATTTCTTTATCACTCGCGAATATCCAACAAACAAGTCCATTCCTTATGTGTTTATTTACTCCTATGTGATTTTTATTATCGCATTGTCTTTATTTTGGATGGTTTGATGAATTAATGAACCTAAGACCTATACCCGGGCATGGAAACGAGAAGGGATTTCATCACCCAACTCACTTGCTTATCCCTTGTGTGCTCCCCTAGCTATCATTATATTTAAAATCAATTAACTAGCTAGCCTAATAGGAGCACATATTTGTAAAAGGCGATCACAAAGATAAATTTCGTGATTATTGTTGCCCGCGAACTTAATTAAAATTTGACTACCCTCTCACTAATTTTGAACATAAAAATTGGATACGTGCTAGTTAGGATTTATCCTTAACTTGTGTATGTCTAATTCAATCTTTTGGTAATCGATTTTAGTGAGTCCGTCCAATTCGAAAGTCCACATAATTTTCTCCCGTCTTTTCTTCCAAAAAATCCAAAAACATTTTCTACCCTCACTTTCAAAAAAATTCAAAAATATTTTTCTTTTTCGAAAAAAAATCACAAAAATATTTTCTTTCCTTTTCAAAATATTCAAAAATCACAAAAAAAATATTTTTTTTTCTCTTGAAAAAAATAAAATAAAATAAGGCCCGCGATCGGTGTTTCTTACCCTCATCCTTGTCAATTTTATCCAATAAGACTGACGGTGCAATATTGTTTGATGTGATTATCATAACCCGAATTTTCTACCGCCCTATACCTTTATAGTTCTTATCCTCAGGGTGAGTCCCCTTCGATCTAGTTGAAGACATTAAACTTAGCGCCACCGGGAGGAAGCCCGCTATTTTTGAGTATGAGTCTCATCTTATTTGGGGGTGGTGTTTCACACCACCCAATTCTTTCCCATGTTTATAAACTTGTACACAATTTTTCTCTTATTAATTATTTAGGTTCATCATGGATACGTATGGTCCACTTCATTAGCGGTTGATTATGGTAATCACTTTTCTACCTTATGCTCTCAATTTTAAAAATAATTTTATTTAGCATTGAGGACGATGTTTCTTTTTGTTTGGGGGTGGAGAATTTTATCAAAATCGTACCTCTTTAAAAAAAATCGAAACCTGATTTTTAAAATTTTCGTACAATTTCTTTCATCTCACTCATTAACATGAATTTTCTATCATCCATCTTTTAAGTATAGAAATCATGCCCGAGGATATTTTTTTCTTAATAGCTTATGTAATACATTTCAAGGCATTTTGCACCATGAATTCCTAGACTCAACAAAATTTGCGCTCTTATCACGTCATTAGGGTTTAGAGTTGAAGAGTATTACAATTCTCAGAAAACCTTAAGGTTCACCAGTGGAGACTTTATCTTGTGAGATTCGTGCCTTTAATCCTTTTAGAGAGTTTTACGCAATCTTTGAGTCACAAGTTGATTCAATTTCCTTTGGGTCCGTACTTAAATAGTTGTATAATCTCATTATTCATCACTAAATTTTTAGCTTGATCACTGAGAACGAAATCACTTTCGAGTTGTAAGAAACATGTGTCTTGAAGTTTGTCCCGATCACCACACTTTCACCCATACACTAACCAAATTATTTTTTATCATACATTTATCCTTATCCATACACCTTCCATTTTGCATATCATCACCATATACCATACCACCTATTTCCATATCAACTCCATTTTCCACCCACTATGTTGCAAAAGAGAAGGGTGTTGAAAGTAAAAGGAGAAAATCTACTTTAGAGAGTGTTTGCATTTCTAGCAAATATCTCTCCCAGAGTTCAATTCATATGGAGAAAAACTTAGATACAAATCTATGTTGGGGTTATTTGTATTTTTAGTAGATTTATCTCAAACATTGATGAGTATTTGGAAATAGAAGGAAAAAAGAAACTAAAAGGAAAAAATCCATCATAGAGAGTGTTTGCATGTTTCACGAATATCTCTCCCGGAGTTCAATTCAGATGGAGAAAAACTTAGATACAAATCTATGATGGGGTTATTTGTATTTTTAGCAGATTTATCTCAAACAGTGATGAGTATTTGGAAAAAGAAAAAAAAAAGAAAGTTGCAGTCGAGTTCTTGTAAAATAAAGACATTTGTTCCTTAAGTGTAGAACACTCTTCTAAAACATCCAGAAAAATATCAAAACATCTAACATCCATTATATCACCATCTTACCTCATCTCATCCCATGCTTATCATTTCATTTCCCCCTCACCCATAAGTATCCATGTTTTTCTGTAGGTGTTCGAACAAATGAAGGTCAACGTGGTGAATATTCATTTCATGAGATCATTTTTGTTTCTAAAATATTCATTCTTTCTTATATGTGTGTCCTTGCTTACATTTGCATATCATCACACACAAGAGCAATACACTTACCCAAATCTCGTGAGTTCGTTTGAGAGATCTATATCCAGTGAGATTTTAAGTTGAAGCATTGATTCCAAAAAGACAATCTAGGAATTACTCTTATGATGCTTGACCTGTTTTGACTGATTCACACCACACACGTTGAGTTCTAAGAAGGATGTGCCTTGTACTTACTTAGCTAAACTTTTTTTTACACTTCCATCTTGTATTCCTCAAATATTTATCTTGTGATGGTTATGTGATTATTCTACGTTTATTAAGAGATTGACTGCCGTTTGCAAATAAAGAATTTTGTGGGTATATTCCCTACAAACCCTCAATAGACAAAACTTGTTCTGTAGGGAAACCTATAGGTTTAATGGCTTGTTGCACATGCTAATTGCAATCGTAAGCGCCCAAGAAAGTGGTACACTTTTGGTTTTTTTTTTATCTTACTTTCTATATATTTTTACTCGAGGACTAGCAATGTTTTGTTTGGGGATGGTGTGATAAGCACCCAAAAGTGTTTAAAATACCAAATAGACAGTTTTTAATTTCTAATTCACGGTAAAATCGAACTTATGTTGGTGTTTATTTATTTGTAGATCAATAACCATTTGCGGAGTCAAACAAGCTTAATTCGAGTCAGTTGCTATAAATAAGTGGTCAAATAAATCAAGCGTGGGAGTGATGCGGTTAACTAAGACTAAACCCAGTCCCGTAGCCTAAACCTGTCCCAAACCGAGCCCAAACCATCCCTATTCCTTCTTAAAATTACCTTATGTGTGTGTGGTGTTATTTTATATTTTTCGAGTCATTTTTACTATTTTATTTTATTTAGTGTTTTACGATTTTATGTAAATATAATAGTGCGTGTGAGTATGTGTGTAATTTTATACCCCTCCAACCTGATCTCTACCCTAAATCAAAACCACAAATCAATAAGCCATGACCAACCCGAAAACCATCTAGCAACCACAACCCGATTTATAACTCTCTACCCGTTGCAGACCCGATTGCAAACCCAAGGCATTTCGACCTATAACCCACGAACCCATTTCATTATCCAAGACCCATTTTGTCTAAAACAAAACCATCTTTTACTCGATTCTTGTCAAGCCACAAAAATAAACCAACGTTAAAAGACCCACATGTGTTAAATATTTTACCCCATTTTCCCTTATACCCTCATCTCTCACACATGCTCACTAGTGTGCATTACCGAAATTATCTCCTCACAACTCGCACCCCTCATGCATAATTACCATGCCCAATTGGCCCCTTCTCCATGTGCACCTTATAAATTTAAGACTTGATGCCATTGAAGAAGAATCCTTAGTTTAGTTTTTAACTTTGCGTGATAAATTCTCCTCCACCCCTCTATAGAGAGTATTTACATTTTTAGCAAATATTTCAATATAAAGTGGTGTGCTAGAATTTATCTCTTGGATGCATTACACTCCACCCCTCTATAGTGAGTTTTTGTATTTTTAGTAACTATCTCAATGTAGAGTGATGCGGTTGAATTCATCCCTTTTGGAAGTAACTTCTTCTCCATCCCTTTATGGTAAGTATTTGCATTTTTAGTAAATATCTCACCATAAAGTGATGATGTAGAATTTATTTCCTTGAATGAATTCTAGTGTACAATTTTGTAATTTGAGGATTTGCATTTTTAGCAAATCTCTCTCATTATTTAAGAGTCCATTATAAATTCATCCATCATATTTTGGAATTAATTTTTATTTTTTTATTTCTAGTTTTTATTTTAGAATAAAATATATTAGTGAGGGATTGTAATTGAGAGAATTTTGGTTTGTAATTGAAGAGTTGCTCCAATTCAAGAACAAATGGGTTTGATCTAATCCTCTTTAATTTCTTTTGATTTAATCCTTGCATGTTTTTATTTGTTTATTCAATGTATTGGATGATGATTAATGAGGGAAAATCTCCAATTCTAGGGATGAATTTTGAAGCCCTCATGAGTCCAATTTAGTTAGTTTTGCCTTTTAGCAAAAAAAAATTTCTCTTATTAGATATTACATCTTAGTTAGTATTTTTGAAAATTAGTATAGTTAGTTAATTAATAATCCCTTGAAAATATCATAAAAAATAATAATATGAAAATGAATTTTACACTTCTGTCTTCACATATTTGGTTCTTCACTCCTTAGAGTTGGATGGACTCCCTTACTTACCCTATGCATATTTTGAGTTTATTTGTAGGATCAAGGAAAGTTTGATGGAAAAGGAGTTGCAACAACGATCATACACATTAGAACCATTTTCTTTTCTATCAGTTACAACCCACGGATATATTTTTATGACCGCCTCCATTATGTGTTTATGATTATGGATCAGTGGTGTGATTTTGACCCGTTGGCCCAGGAGTGGTACGTGATGTACTTGGTTCCTGATATCATTTTAGGGATGCATCCCGGAAGTCCTTCTCAAGAATGCTATGTATATACGTATGAAGAGTGATATATGTACATGTGTTTAAATGTTGGTGTGAATATTAAGTTATAACTAGTGTATGGTTACATTGCCTATATAGTGAGGTAAAGGCATCTGAGAAACCCTAAGTTATAACTTATGTTCTATTTGAATAATATATAACATGAGGTATCATATGTGAGGTATGGATGGGTTTGGTGTTTAGTGGATTATGATATTTTATGGGTGGTTAGACTAGTTAGGTGGGATAGCGTAACTAGGCGGATAAAAGAAATACTTTAGGTGCACACTATAGATGGGGGGTGAGGATAATCTCATGTGACTGCGGAACTAAGTGAACATGGATATTTCTTACTGCTCATTTATTATTGCATTTAAATGCTTGCAACTGTTTTTCAAATATTTTGGGCTCTAACCCATATCAAAAATATTTTCAAACTTCTTAGGTGTTAGGCCACAGGTTCACTAGGAATAGTCATTCCATTACATTCAGATGATACTACAGCAGTTGTGAATGCTTGCAGGACTTGATTAGATGCTTCACTTATTTCTATCTAGCTAGGACTCCAGTTCAGTATTTCTGTTTGGGCATTTTTCCCGCAGTTGGACAGTTTTTTATTAGACATTAATTACATTTCAGTTTAGCATTTGGATGAGTGTATTTCGGATACTGAGTATTTATTCAGTTAATTTATTTATTCCATCAGTGTCCTAACATTTCAGTTACTATGGATGTTTATGTTTATATTATTGAATGGATTCACTTATGCATGTTAACAAGATTTAAAATTGAGACCATGCTTAATTGGTTATTAGTTAATTAAATATTTTTTGTGAGTGATGATATGATCTAAATCAAGTATGATTACCGTTAATTTAATAAAGGATTAATCAATCGTGTTAGACTAGGCAGCATGTCAATACTACTTGGATTGGAAATACCCGCTTTTCGATTGTTTCTCAACTACTGAGGATATGAACCTACATGAACCCAAACCGTTGTACCAAAAACTTAGCCTTATCCACCTACCTCCCATTCGGGAGAGAATTAAATCTCTTCAGAAGCAACTAACACCAACCTTTGACTACTGATGATCCCCACTCCGAGATTATGAAATGGTACCGGATTTCCCCACCATGTTCAATCCACAAAACCCTTTGTTCAATCAATGACAAAATCATCATAAGAACATAATTCTCACTTGACTGGCATCAACCAATCATAGGTGCTTACAAATTCTTATCGGTCAATTATTTAAAATCAAAGATGCACATATAGAATTTCCTCATAAGGGGGGACCGAACATATGTAGCATTTAATATAAAATAATTACCTTGTATTTTAAATTATTGTGATTAAAATAATTCCGGGGGGCAGCCTAACTGACGCGATGAATTAATCAAACCATAATTTTAAAATATTGATGGGATTTTCGGGTTAAATCTATTTATTATCCCTTTTACTTAGAACAATGTCCAATTATATTTTCTATCCTTAACACTTATTCCAGTTAAATCTATAAGACTAATAACCTATGAGAAAAAGTTGAACTCATTTTGAAATTTTATAATCATTAAATTGAAAAAACTAATTTCCAATTAATTACGAGAATTACTGCGATTAAATTTTAAAGTGGCATCCCTTAACCGCCAATTTTAAAAATAATATCGTCAGACGTCCTAGTTTCTTTATGAGGTGAAATTTCTCACGGGTGCTTAAACCACCCCACCTTGAACTAGGTAGATTTTCAACTTTCATTATGCTATCCGGGCAGTTCAGGACCCTCTTGTCCAACATAATGAACATATGGCAAGTTTTGGTCCCACAATTAATGACATTGACTCTGTGGGGAAGATATCATTAATTTTATCTAAGTCTATACCACCGGTTCACTCCTCGAAATAGAATTAACTCGTGATGGACTTCCTCATGGGGGGACAAACTCACTCACTAATTAATTCTCGGCATTATCACTTTAAAGTTTTATTTAATCCCTGATGCTTCGATTAATTCCATTCGTGGGGTGGGGGTGGGGGGGTGGGGTGAATGGGGTGGGGGTGGTGTGAGCAACCTAACTAACGCAAGAAATTAATCACATCTGATTCAAAAAATATAGATGGACACCGTGTGTTTATGTTGAAACCTCTCTCCCATTTAGTATTTTAAAAACTTGAGGGTTTTGAAAAAAAAATCATTAAATTTTAAAGGCCGAAATAAAATCCTTGGTAATTTTCCAATTTACTTCTACAAATTAAATCACTCGATCCCACTATTTTAATTTTCTAAGAATAAAACTATTTTAAAATTAAAATAAATTCCGAAGATCAAAATTTAATTTATACCTTAAAATTAAGCACCCAAAATTAATTCAATTCAATAAGAATAATCTAACATAATTTTTTTTAGGAAAAAAACGTGATCTAGGTCGGTCTCAAAATTAAATCCACGTTGTCCATAAAATGGGTGTTCTTAATTAATCCAATTAGCATGACAAATTATGCAAGATAATACAAAAGAGTTAACTTGCAAATAATTAATTAAATACAAATAATATAGAAGTATAAAAATGACCCTACCCATAATGGTTAAGAATCCTTATTGAAGTGGAACTCTTCAAGCCCAAGAGTCCTTGTTATAGAAGACTTCCCTTTGACTTAGATTCCAACTTGAAGTAGACTTCTTCACATAAAAGAATTCTCGAAGATATTTATTTTGAAAACTGATCGAAATTGGTATGGAAGGGAGATGAGGAAGAACCACCACGAGAAGTCACTAGAAAATATCCAAAAAACCTAGCAACAAAATTGCTTGCTCCCAATCAGATCGATCTTCCTTGGAAATCAAATCGGTTAGATTTATGGATCAATTTGGGCAGAATTTTGGATCGGTCTGAATCACATGTGTTGACAACTTCTTCTGCACTTCGCAAATTCATGCAAAAACGGTCATAACTTTTCTAAATCTTCATGAAACTCCATAAAAGTTTGCCCAAGATTCAAACCCACATAACTACATGATTCTAACAGTAAAGAAACATTGAATCCCCTCACAATTACCCAAAAAACATCAATAATGAAGTAAATATAAAAATTTAATTATTACAACCATATCGAATCGAGGATCGAAAAATAACTATGACTAAACCACAATAGGATCGAATCATAAAAAATAAATATATGTCACCCCGATGGAAGGGATATAAATATAGAATATCTAAAAAACCATATTAGTTCGATTCCATACACAAGATTGTACAATCATACGACATGCCAAAACATGGGTTTCTAGGTGGACAACATGGAACTTTTCGATACATTATCGATCTCAACTAAGGATCTGATACCAATGGTCAGGAAAAATTAACTTGGGATTGAAATTTAAAATGCATAATTTTTTTATCCCTTAAGATCTTTGATTATTCATGCATTGAAAAGAAATCAAGAATTAGGTTTAAAGATTAAATCTAGGGTTCAATAATAAAATACCACAATGAATCATGTTCTGATTCGTACGAGTAGATAAAAGTTGAAGATGATGAAATCCTTGATGCCCTACAAGCTCTCCAAAGAACTTGCTAAACATTTTGTAAAGCTAGGATCTTTTAGGGCATGATCCTCTCCAAATCTAGGTAGGTGTGTGCGCACTTTTCCAGATGAAAACCCTTCCTTATGAGTGATATATGGTAGTTAATATCTTGGCCTCTTCACAAAAATGTGAATAGTATTTTCTCTCACCCTTATGAAACCCTTATGATGAATCATTACAAATAAAATCCCTTCCCATACCTGTATATACAAGTATAAAAGGCAGGTTTAGGCCAATTGGGTTTCTTGAGAGTTTAAAAATAATACTTGGGTCTCTGGACTACACTAGGGACTAAAGACAAATAATTAAATTATATCAGAATAAATACTCTGAAATCCTAATTAAAATTATCGTAATATATTTTCTTTTTTTATTTAATCATAATTAATTACACTAAATAATTATGATTGCACTGCAATTTGATTATCTCAGAAATCACTTGGATATAATGAGGTCTTATTTGAAAAGTTGATTATGGTACATAATATGATTCCCTATATTAAATTTTTGATATTCTCTTGGTCAAATAAATTTATTGTTAATCGATTTAAACCAACATCTAATCAATTCCTTGATTCTTAGACTTAACTTATTTTCTACTCCACCAGGATTATAAAATAATCTATCGGTCGGGTTTTACTTGGTGGACACAAAACATATATGTATATCAAGCGGTTATCACAATCCATGATATCCCCTGGATGCGGATTTCTCCAAATTATGATCTGAGATCTACTCACACAACTGTCACCCAATATGAGGGGATCATTTGACCCGATAAAATTAGATCGTGCCTATAGGAATCAAAGTGTCGTTTGTTCAAGCATTCCAATCATCATAATTCTCGAAATTAAGAATCTATGCACCCTTTACGAATGGTGTAATTTTAAGTGAATCTAATTAAGACAATCCTTAGACTCAAATCTCATAGATGGCCCTGTTCAATACATTTCTAGGATGTACCGATCACAATCGTCTGTCGAACTATCGAAAAAGTTTTTGAACCATCAAACAAGTTTCCATAGTTCAAGATTAACTACTAGGATTTCATCGTAGCCATTACGATTGGATGTAAACCCCCTATTTAGGTTGTCAACATTTCATTAGTCGTAGAACCAGAATCCCGATCTCCCAGTGATTAACCTTAATCCGACTCACTGAAATTCCTACTAACCTCTATTGACCAACACATCTACAATATTTTTAAACCAAATATAAAGTATTCTTTTAGCCATGATTATTATTTCAAAATGAAATATTACACATTTACTCAAAAGTAAATGTCATACATGGTTTTAAGAACAAATCCCCGACACTTACTACCCCTAACTACTGGTGGAAAGTACTTTTTTTTATCAAACTTGACTTAAACTGTGTAATGGTCATTCTGTCCCTGTCCTTAAGTGTGGTCACTTAATCCGAACACTAAAAGGCCTCTCAAACTAACCTGAACCTGGTCAACATCTACTTATTAAAATCCAAACAATCCACCATCCTCAAGTGCCTCCGGATGTTTCTGCTCCACTGACATGCGATAATGATATTCATACTCCCAACGAACTCCAATGGGTGTCCCTTTACAAAGGACCCACGAGATCTATCCCACACTGTACTATACTGTTGAATTGGTACCACCACCTACTGTTGTGGATGTGGTCACTGATGGAAGTTCTGTAAGATGGCAAACATTGTTGTGGTGCCTACCTATGTAACAATGGCATTTAGATCTGTTACAGAGGCTACCGATGGTGCCTACTGTGGCACCTCCTCCTCCCGAGCATCCCTCTCAGCAGGATGTCGTGTTCTAGTCATTGGGTGTTTGCCATTTTAAATAAAACAAATTATATATATATAACTAATTCTCAAAAGAATACAATGAATCCTATTCATAGGTCTCTACATATCAAACAACGCAACACATAGCGTAATGAGCATAACACATTTCCCATGGACACTAAAACCTAGATGCTTTGATACTGACTGTAGCAACCCCTATTTTCCATACAACAGTCGTCTAAGCTAATATGTCAAAGATGGGGCTTATGAAGTAATTTACATAATTCTTAGCATAAAAATAGTAAATAAATAATATGAGTAAATTTAAATCCATCCACAACATGCGATAACTAGAACGATAAATAATCACCGGATAAATAAAGTCTCAACTAACAATAAATGGTCTGAATAACTTAACTATCAAATTGCTAACAAAAAAAAAATGGGACTCAAGGTCCATATAATCTCTCAAATAAAACTAGACTGAAAGAAAATTAAGTAGTAGCCTATATTAGAATCAAAGAACTAGAAGTTGTAAACGAGTGGAGCTGTAAGTCTGAATCTCCTCAGCCCTGGTGATCCGTCTAAGTATGATTGGAAAACAGTATTATCTAATTTGGGTCAGATTCTGAAAGTTACAAGAAATATCTCTAATATCACTAGCAAATAATCATGTAATGCATGAATAATAAACATGCCAACCCGTCGACCCTCGCATGAAATAATTACTTCACCACTCACCTAAGTGAAATACTGCGAGCATGTCCCAACCCAAGGCATATAATGTACTCAAAGTCCATATCTCTACACTAATGTATAAAAAACCTACTAATCAAATGAAATATGAATGTAACTAACTACATATGTGAGAATATAACCCAAAAACCAACCCCTGCAATGCCACCCACAAAAGAGTACACACAACTCGTAATCAACACATTTATCGTGACATATGGTTCATTAATAAATTAATAGTCCATAACTAGATTGACATATCTCGTTTATAAGTTCACAGTATAATGAAACTAAGGTAAAAATATTCAGGCGCACTCTTATGCTTCTGTTGGTAAATCTGTAGGGGTCCGTCACCTAACAGACTTAAACACATTAACAAACATATATGAGAATAGGGGATCAATACACAATCGCACCACCAGGTAACCCAATAGAAAAACTCAACCAATGGATCGCAACATCAACATAAAGTCTAAACCGACTGAACGCATGATAAAACTTAAGCTCTACAATGACCAATAACAAGGTGTGCGTTACACGGTCAAAACCACCAAAGCAACCCCGACCGATAGATTCACCAAGAGTAATGTATATCACGCAATATATGTATACAAGTATAGTATATCGCTCTCTCACATGCCTACCCAAACAAACCCAATCCCCAATGTCAGATTGTACTAGCTAAAATAAGGTTCATTCCACTTGAAACATATTTAAATCTCCCCTTATTATTGTCTAGTTCAATTATCCTCTTAAATTACAAATCCAATGTATAAAGTTTACCTCGAGTAAATTATACCAAGAAAACTCAAATAATAGACCTTCAATCGAACTGTCCGTCGATCTGGTTTGAACGACCTCCAACCTTGTTCAAATGAAACCACTGATCTCGAAAGAAAAAGGCAATAATTTGTTCCATCGAAACCACCCATCTCATTCAAATAAGAAAATAATGTCATTCGAATGGGAAAGACGTAATTCATCTCCTTCATCCCCAAAACGTGTTTTTGACTCAAAACCTCCATTAATGAGTTTTAAGCTTCAAACTAACAACCCAAATAGCACCAAAATCAAATCTAAGTGCATGTTTATGATATTAAATGATTCCCAAGAAATATTTAAGACCTAAAACATCAATTACTACATAAATTCATTGAAGTTCATAGATTTTAACATAGTTTATCCTCAACATGCATGTAATCTAGTTATTCTATAATTTCAGATCCAAACATCAAATTAACATGGGGATACAACTTATAAAAGAAATTAAATCCTAAAACATGAGTTTTACTCACATATTCACATATCAAAACCATTTAATTCAAATTTCTCCTCAAAAGTACAAATCTCTAATGCGAAGTTACTTAATAATAATCCTAATTAACCTAGAACACAACATGATTAAGATAAGCAGATTTGGATACTAAATATGCATTCTAAATCGTTGAATTAAATTTTAAAAATGAATTATAATCAAGTTACAGATTAAATTTGTGATATAGTAAGAAATTTTTTGCCTAAAAGATGAACGACAAATCTCTATGCTTTGATTCCTTCTTCCTCTTCTCCCAATGTCTCTTTAATCTTTCTCAAAGTCTAAGGCAACTAGGGTTTGGTTCTTTTGTGTAAAGTAATTAATAAATGAGGTTAATCTCCTTAAATATTCCTTAACCCGTAGGTCTATAATAGGTATATTTTCTCCTCCTAAATGAGTCCAAAATAGTAGTCAGAATAGCATAAAACTTAGCTTAAGGTTACACCTACCCCCAACCCAATTTAAGCAGATTAAAACACATAACCAAACTTCTGTTTGACTGTAGAGATCGCTCAAAATGGTAATACCTAATAATTCACAATAATACCTCCCAATATAAAATAAAACACATCCATATTATTTTACGTGTAACTACATATAGTCCAAGTTAATTAATTACACCCATTAATTAAACACGACATACGACACAAATAATCACATACATGCAAATTTAATCATCATCTAAATATGCATTAACTTATTACCAATTTCTCCAATAATGATTGGTTCCATATTATTAATTTATCCTCACAATTAACAATCATTTAAATAATACTAAAAATACGGGATATTACACCTTTCAAAATTTCTCCTGCCAACTAAATTGAACATCACACACACACACACCCCACCCCACCCCACCCCCTGCCCCCCTCCACCACCCCCTCCCCACTATGATGTGGTACCACTTGCTATCCAGTATAAGTTTCACATGTATCCTGATCATCGGTAATAATCCCACTATCGTTAGGTACTTTACTATCGATATCATGTTGTATATCGTCCTGTACGGGTGCTTTATCAACATTGGTAATGAGATGTTCCATTTCATCTTGTAATACTAGCTTACCATTGGGCCCGTAGTTTATTACATAATCCTCTTTCAAGAATCGGGAATTGATGCAACCAACGAACTTCTTATGCTTAGGAATATGATATCAACTACCTTTGTTACCTTTGGGATAACCAAGAAAGAGACATACCTAGATCCTTGCACAGTATGAGTGTCGTGTACCCCCAGATCCAAATATGCCCTAGAATGAGATTATGCCCACTCCAACATGGTAGTCGAAAAGACCATGTACACGCAGATCCGAATATGATCTAGAATGAGATTACAAACACTCAAATGTTTAATGGTAGTTGAAGAGACCGATTAAGAAGAAATTAAATTTAGAATATATATCTCCATTTCTTATGTAAAATCCCAATATGAATATTACAATCTTGAATAACTAACCATGGACCTTATCATATCCAAAAGAGCATAATACCTTTCCTTCCCTTTACACCATTCCGAAGTGAAATGCCCGATGCTAAAAATTGGGATAAAATCCTTATGACACCCCGCCTAATAAAATACCGGATGGTCAACCTGTGATCAAAATAAAACGTTGGTCTTATATGGCTCATTCTTAACATCACTGGCAAAAACTTTTAAATTTACTAACCACCTAGTAATTTAATTTGACTGTTGTCAAATTTTATTTTACGTTAATCAACAACATGTAGAAAAAAATAATAATAGAACCATCCACAAAACCTGGTAACTGAACACAACACATATGAATAGTATTAATAAAGATGACCTAATCAACTATCGATTTAATAATAAAATACAATAGTGCCTGAAATAATAACCTGGATACACAAGGTCAAATAAATTAATGAATACTAAATCTGAGGGCAACATACCCAAATGGGTACTAAGGTAAAGATCATACACTGGGAATAAATGAACGAAGCGTCTATAGCAAAGTCCTGTAACTTCCACACGAGCTGCAACCGCAAATCCCTGGATAGAATCCTCAAGACGGGAGTTCCTATGGCTGGACTCCTAAAAGGTTTTGGAAAAGATTTTGGCACGAGTTGGAGCCCAAGTAAAACATTTTGAAAATATTTAGCGAGCAGTTAAATTAAAATAATTAAATATGCACGCACACTCTTCATATTTAAGCTAGTGTCGCACTCTCTTAAGGCATAACTCACCCCTTATCTAATGTGCACACCTAACGCTAGCCTTCTAACCTTCCTAGTTAAGCTACCCCACCTAACTATCCATATCACACCTCTTTTCACCACACTACCCTAACCCAAGTACTCTTAATTTGATTATAATGTAATCTACTAATTAACTTATTAATTGGTTCAACTATATTAAATCATATAACGTTCACACTAGTTATGTAAGAAATCCCCTTTTTAAGTCATATAATTTTCACACTAGTTATATAAGAAACCACTTTTTAAATCATATAACTTTCATACTAGTTGTATAAGAAATACATTCACACTTATGTATTAATCCCGTATAGAATTATCTACTCATATTATATACGTACTAGTATACTACAACATTCACAGACATGTCGCGTAATATAACCATCCATTCCTGAGTAATAACTCACCGGATGCTTTCTTTAAAATGCTATCATGTCCCAGGCATGCTCACTCTAACCCGATCACCTCAAGTCGGACAAGATCACAAAAGACTTGGCAAAAATATCGCAAACATAGTGGAGGCGTTTATATTCCCCTCAAAGGTAAACCGAATCATATACAAAGCGTTTCACCTCAGAAAATTAATCACGCAGTAAAAATGGGCGATATGGCCTAGGGACTATGCTCTCCCTATTCCTTAGCCAGGGTATTCACCCACATCGCGCAACCTCCTATGATAGCACTAGAGGGTTATGTATTCCTATAAATATTCTTCACATCGATATCTATAAAGCACACAAAATATATATACTATTACACTACCGTATACATATATTCAATAAAAGTCTGACTAACCCGTGCCTAACACCCGTAGCACTAGCCGAAAAATACCCAAGTCTATATCTCGAATTATAATTGAATTAATCACACATTAATTATTTTGTTATTTAGGTAGTGTCACCCAACTACAATACCCAGACTCACTCATTTGGCCCGTATCTTCACCCTTTAGAATTTGTTACATAAAATCCCACTATTAAGGTTAACAACTCTCGCTAAATATAATATTCGATAATCTATTATATATATCTATGATAAATTAAATCGTATTTTAATCTTTTAGGATTTATCATACGAAGTCCCGTTAATAAGTTTAACACCCTTATTATTGTTAACATTCCTTAATACCCATATCCCAATATCCTAGGTATTAACCTCCATTTAATAATTCTCTAATTAAATCCTTAATAGAAAAATCCCAAAAGAAAACAAGAAAAAAGGACGGAGCTGCCCAAAATTTCCCCTTATCGTTCGAACGGCTCTCACTATCGTTTGAACGACTTGCAAGGTCGTTCGAACGACTTGCAATGTCATTTGACGCAACGCTCAACCACTTCTTTTCCTCCAGGCATTAATGTTTTCATCCAAACTCATACTTCAACCCAGAAGATATTCTCATAAAACCCGCTGATTTATACGTTTTCTCAACAATTTTAAATTGCCAAATACCTTACTAATCATCGTCGATTTACAATACTCACAGTAAAATGCAATACCTCGTATGATTCTCCTACACTCTTTTTCCTCAAAATTTTATTTGGAACTCCATATTACACGACATAGATTATGAGTCTACGAATAAAAATCTGATACAAACTCTTTTGATTTGTTACACCATATAAATTTCACCTTTAATCTATGTAAACTAACCAATTCATATACACCCATTTTCTATGCGATAGCCCACCCAAAAATGAATACGATTTACACCCACCGTGATATGAATTGAAATACTGCAAATTAAATGAAAGCAAGTTTAACTACTTGCTTGAATAAATTCATAGGGTCTGATCTTCTTTGATGTAGATGAAGATTGGACGAAGAACACACCCCTACTCTTGATTTGGCTCCCAAAAGCTTCCCCAAATTTCTCCCTCTTTTCTCCTCTGCAAAACTAGGGTTTTCTTTTTGAGTTGTGTCTCCCACAAACTCCCTAATGTAGGTTTTATATTAATAATCCCGAAATTAAGCCTATGGACCAAGCACAAATGACCCGAATACCCCTGTGAGACCCCGATTATGCCAAAAAATTCCCCGAGACCCAATTACTACCCCGGGTACTCTTTTCTGACTATCTCGACCTATTCAGAATCAACCGTGCACTCATAATTGTCATTTAAGTTATTTCACTAAAATCTCCAACCTCGACCTCATATTACGACACATGTGAATTAAAAAAAAACCCGAATTAATCAATTTCAATTCACTAAATTAATTAAATCCTCCAGATTAATTAAATCCTATATCACCAAATTAATTAAATTCTATATCCTCAGAAATATGAGTGTTACGTACTTCCCCCTCTTACAAAGGAATTTCGTCCTCGAATTTAAGATGAGTATAGTACTCCAAGCCTCGAATACTTCCTTACTCACATGCCCTTAAGGTCGCTACACATATCTCTATCCCTTCTAATCGATAATTATATTAAAATTAAATTAATTACCCAGGGCGCCCATACACCCTCTACCCATGCTTAACTGCACAAATGTTACTCGGCTTTGCTAGCCTTAAATTGTAATATAACTTTCAACTCACAGTTATAACTACATACTTGTTGTAAACTCGCGTGATGCGTGAGCGATACAATTACTGAAAATCTGGAAAATACATAAAAAAACAGAAAACATTAATAAAAATACGGAAAATATATTAAAAATAGAAAAAAATACTCAATAAATGGAAAAATCATTTTTTAAAAAAATCTGCAAATTGAATAAATATTCTAAAAAGTTTGAAAAAATACTACAAAAAATGAATTTTCAATAACAAAATAGATTTCCAATAAAAAAAACAAATGTCTAATAAAACAAGAAAAATATTCAATAATTACAGAAAATTTGGAACAGACACAAAAAACAGAAAAAATATTTTAAAAAAATAATAAAGAAGAAAAATAATTTCCAAAACTAAAAATTATAACCTTAATTAAAAATATAATATTGATAAAAGATTTTTAGCAAAAACATGTTTTCATAAAAAAAAAATTCCCTAGCAAAATAAAAATGATTTATAGAAAAAATTATTTTTATCCCAAAAAATTGTTTTCTAATAGATAAAAAACTATCATCATATCTCAGGAAAAAAAATAAAAAAACTTCTTCCAAAAATGTAAAAAAAATCAGTTATAAATCTGAAATATCACAATCAAAAGGGATTATGATTATAAGAGTAGTTCATTCAAATACCCGCCTTGGATGGTTTTAAAAGTTGAGAATGTATAAGCATATTTCTTTGTTCAAGAAATTTCCGTAGCAGCATCAGCTGCATCTTAAATTGTTGTTATCAAAGTTGTATAATCAATGGGCTCAAATAAGGTTAAAAGGCATATATACTAACAAATTTGTGTAATTGTAAAACATATAAGTTTCTTTCATCCAAATATAATTGTGAATATTTTTATACCTTCATATTAAAAGCTAACTCTTCTGATTGGGTTGTGAATAAATAATGTTAATCCATAAAATGATACCTTTATATAAAATTACATGATATACTATTTTTTTCAAAAAAATACAAAATCCATGTTAGATTTGGTAAATAAAAAAGCCACACTTCCTACTGAACATATTAGTTAACATCTTCTATACAATAAAGGAAAGAAAGAGAGTCTGTATAAAACCCATCATACAACATAATTTCATCCCTTAGAAAAAATAATAGGAAAAGCAAAACAAAACCTTAAAATCACCCCAAAAGAGAACCTCCTCTCTCCTCCCTACCAAACCTATGTTCACATTGAAACAATTGCAGCAAATCGCGGCCTCCTTCCATCGATAAATCTGATTTTGTAATTTATGTCTAAATAAAAATAAATCCATTTATCCGCTGACCTTATTTGTTAATGACGGACATGAACCGGAACAAATTATGTTTGGGATATTTATGGTGTCGGTTAGGAACCACATCATTGATTCTTAATTTGTTACGACACAATCAAGAGATATATTGTAATTGTAAACAAAAAAATCATTAAATTTGAAACTCGTATGTTTAGAACAAATAGATAGGCATAGATATGTTTAGAAAAAAAAAATCACTAATTCTTGATTCTTGTGCTTTATTCGACAGATGGATTCATTGGAATGACTGAAATATGTTATTACTTTCTATCAACTCCTCTGATACAAAAGATGTCTATGGAGATCCAAAAGTGCTTCCTCGTGTTGGAGATCAGTACCATGTTGAAACTCCACAATTTATGAACAAATTAGACTATCTTTTGTATACAAAAAACCCAATTGATGCAGAAAAAGTGAGGATGAAATGATGATAAGGTGGAAAACCTATTTATAGAGGTGGAGAGACATGGGGAGTGAAAGGGATGGGAAAGGTTAAACATAAAAATGTGAGAAGATAGAGAGGCGAAGTGAGAGAAAAGAGTCGAAAGAGAAGAAGATGAAATGATGCAAGAGAAAATGTGGAGAAGGGGATATGTTTGCGGGAGAGAGAAGATGAAAGAAAATAAAAATAAAAGAGGAGTGTCATTCGTATTTATGCCACTTGCTTACGTGGATAGCCCAGTTGATTAGAGATTCTAAATGCTTGTAAAGAGTTTTATAGTATTATAGAGATATGTATAATGTCCATGGTACCAAACCCATGTCCTAATGCCCAATCATCTCTCCACTTCCAACGTTGCACTAAGTTTCATACGTGGGATATCATGTAAGGAGAAATCCCCCCAAAAAAATTCGATAAATACTACCTAACATCGCCGATTGTTGAGACCCAATTGGCCCTCAGTCCATAACACGTACCCCCAAATTCCCGTCTCCTGACATAAAAGTATACTCGTCCACTCTCATGTAACAAAAGACATCATACATTACGGCGTCCAACCTATCACTAGTTTCTTAATGCGAATCAATCACGAGCTATATCTCTCCACTCAATAATAAGCCGTATCCACCCTGAATCCCATCAGTATACGTCCCCACTCATCGGGATAAATTAAAACAATACAAACACCTTCTTATAAGTCCATTATGAAACACAGTATAACATATATACACGTATATATAGGCTAGACCCTCTTTCAGGTGATAACTAGCACATGTAAATCATACCTTTGGAATAGCGAACACAAAGTTTTACCATACTATATACTATACCCCAAACTTCCCAGAATAAATATCACTAACGGCTCGTACGTAATATATTTATCTCAATCTTAGCTCCACATTCTCGGTGTGGCTATATCATATAGGTATTCTCGATTACCCCAAAATTTGCAATTTAATTCTTCTCAATGCTTCCCCTTGTGGTACATAAGTTTTCTTGGTGCTTCCTTTACAGCACTCCTCGGCTCCCCTGGCCATATATCATAATAGCTCTCAGCTTAGAGTGTTTCCTTTACACGTTCAATAATTTAACATTTAAAACCGATGTGCTAGCATCCAACAACATCTCACCACTCCCAATATTTATTAAGGTCTATGTGTATAACATCCCGCAATGAAGCTCAAAAGAACTTTCCCCAATGCACTATCCCCTAACATTGGCGATTATCAAAATCCGTGGGTTCAAAGCACATAAATAAGATATCATAAATTCTATTTTCCTACACATAAATCAAATCGTCTATGCCCATGTCTCTCAAGGCGTCACACGATATGATGATCCCACTTATCACTAAGTTCTTAACACATAAACAACAATGAGCTAAAACTCTCAGCTCAACGGTGAACCCGATATACCCTGAATCACATCAGTAAAATTCCCCACGCACTGGGATCCAATGTAACAGACAACCATACACTCTGAAGTCTACTTCATAAAAATATCATCGTGAGCTCGACCCTCTTTCAAGTGAGACATCGCAAAAATATACATCCTGCCCTAGAACAGCGAACACGATAGTCTTGTTGTAACCACCCACTATCACTCAATAGTACGTACCCAGGATAAAATCATATCTTGGATATCACCTCTCAAAATGAGCTAACCTCATAAAATATATATCCTCTCAGTGTCCACACCTTCTCCCCTACGGATGGAACTAAAGAGAGCCCCGCTAACTCAACGGTGAATATATACAACTATAGTTTTAGTAATGATACCTCTACTAAACCCGTTTCACATGCAGATATAGTACTACAAAACTACTGTGACTTTCTCGTGTCACACAAAACATACCCTAATAACCTCGGTATAAAACTCCTACTTTCAATTGCTAATAACACTGGCAGTTTAGATGGTTCATGGTCATACCACTCTCGTCCCAACCAAACCAAAACTTCTTATAACTGTTCCCTCTACTGGGCATCTCGTTCTTGTCCCCCAATTTTCCCTAGACAAGATTCACACATGTGTCCATACATTTTACACATAAGACACCTATCTGTGTTATTTCCCTTTCCCTGGCCCCACTGGCCATGTTGGAGTTTTCCTTCTCGTGGTCCTAGTAGACTTGACCCTGTTACCACCTACGTTGTCCCTTTGGCTCCGCTGGCCTCGTTGCTGGCCTTGATGGACCTGACTGAATCCACCATCACCTGGTAGAAATTCTATTGATCTCAATAATTAATATGGGCTCTCTACTGGGTATCCCCTCTATGGTGCCTCACTAGCACTGTTAAATCCAGTCTTGCCCTTCGGTTAGAATCTCTAGCTCTGTTGGCTCCCTTTTCACGATAATGACAACATTGGTACCAGTCATTCTATACAAACTTTCCCATCCATGCTTATATATTCTACCCATGAGTCCATTATTAAGTTATGAATTTTTTTTAATTCTCCGTATCCACCTCGTTGGGTACGAAGTTTGCTAAACAGGACAACTTTACTTCATGACCTACCACTGTACGCTCCTTCTTGAACAAATGTTGACATATCTTTTGCCTTTCTATTTAAATAGATAATGAGAGGATTTACGATCAAACCACACCTCAAATTCCTCGCTGTTCATGGCATCTCTCCATGATTGTGGTGACTAACTCCTATCACTACAACATCGCTCCTATGAGCAAACATTTCGCTCAAAATTTAGTCCTAGTTGACACTTCACTCCACCCTACATAATTGCCTTTGGGTTATCACCTTCCATTGACCCATCACACTCCCTCTGTTGGAGTTACTCCGACTCCCACCTTTTTATCGACTACCCTGGGTGAGTCTAAATTTTCACCACCATTTTTTACGACAGTCCTTAAGGAAACTACAATGCCTTAGTGATTATCCCAATTCCATTTGCCTGAACAATAACCATGGTGACTTCTATCAAAATTTTCATTCCTAGACTATTCCATGGCTTCTGCTGAGCTTCTCCCCGTATAGTCCTTCTAACCGCCCTCGCTGGTCATCCAAAATTATTCGGTGTATGAAGCCTAATCAAACTCGTATCTGAATTGCATCAACTATACTTAATAGAAGGAGAATGTAAGTCGCACACGTAAAGGAATACAACACTCCTATAATAAGTCTCTATATCAAATAACACTATGATGAAACGTAATAAGCTGCACAGATCTTAAGGACTCTAGAACCTGATGCTCTCTGATACTATTTGTTACACCCTACCTACTAAAATACTGGGTGGCCATCTCGTGATCAAGAAAAAATGATGGTCTCATATGGATCATTCTTAGCATCACTGTCAAAAATATTTTAAAGTTACTAACCACCTAGTAATTTAAATAAATCGGTGCCAAATTTTATCTTACTTTAATCAATAACATGCAAAAATAAATAATAATAGAACCATCCACACAACCTGGTCACTGAACACAACACATATGAATAATATCAGTAAAGATGATCGAATCAACTATCGGTTCAATAATAAAATACAACAGTAAACTGAAACAATAACCTATATACACAAGTTCAAATCAATACTGAATACTAAATCTGCGGGCAACATACCCAAATGAGTATTGAAGTAAAGATGATACACTAGGAATAAATGAACGAAGCATCTATAGCAAAGTCCTGCAACTTCCACACGAGCTGTAGTTATGCATCCCTGGATAGAATCCTCAAGCTGGGTGTCCCTGTGGATGGGAACCTAAAAGGTTTTGGAAAACATTTTTTGGCAGGGGTCACAACCTAAGTAAAACATTATGAAAATATTTAGCAAGTATTAAAATTGCAACAATTAAATATGCATGAACACTCTTCATATTTAAGCTACTGCCGCACCTTCTTGAGGTATAACTCACCCTTCATATAATGTGAATACCTAACGCTAGCCTGCTAACCTTCCTAGTTAAGTTACCCCACCTAACTAGCGATATCACACCTACTTATACCAGGCTACTCTAACTCGAGTACTCTTACTTTGGTTATTAAGTTATCTACTCATTAACTTATTAATTGGTTCAACTATATTAAATCATTTAATGTTCACACTAGTTATGTAAGAAATCCCCTATTTAAGTCATATAACTGTCACACAAGTTATATAAGAAACCACTTTTTAAATCATATAACTTTCACACTAGTTATATAAGAAATACGTTCACACTTATGTATTAATCCCGTATATAATTATCTACTCATATTATACACATACTAGTATACTACAACATTTACACCCATGTCGCGTAATATAACCATCAATTCCTGAATAATAACTCGTCATATGCTTTCTATAAAATGCTATCATGTCCTAGGCATGCTTACTCTAACCCAACCACCTCAAGTCAGACTAGTTCACACCGAACTTGAGCAAAAATATCGTAAATATAGTGAAGGCGGTCATATTTCCCCCAAAAGTGAAACCGAATCATACCCAAAGTGTTTCACCTCAGAAAATAAATCACGCAGTAAAAATAGGCGATACGACCCGGGGACTATACTCTCCCTGCTCCTCAAGCCAGGGGATTCACCCATATCACGTAACCTCCTATGATAGCACTAGAGGGGTATGTATTCCTATAAATATCATTCACACTGATATCTACAAAGCACACAAATATATATATATATATATATATATATATATATATATATATATATATATATATATATATATATATATATATATATATATATATATATATATATATATATTCTTGTAAGGACACAATTCTCCAATTGAGTCTTAATGTAGTTTTGGCGCAATTCCGGACAAAAACATTTATGTCATAGGATAGTGTTCAAGTGTACCTTTTCAAGCCTATGATGTGTTTAGTTGAAGACGTAGCGACAAAGACTATAAAGCTTCATCAAATGCTGAGTTTATGTGCCTCGTTTCTACGTCATCACAGTGGTTCCATTCTCCGAAGGTATGAATGCATTTTATATATATATATATATATATATATATGAGCTTGGAACAAGTTTATTGGGTGTTAGTTTTTAAAACTGTGTTTTGTTTTCAGAAAGATTTCAATTAAAAACTTTAAAATAAAGTATATAAAGTTTCTGGTCAAAAATATAATTTTACAAACTTTCTGGAAGTTCATTCGATATGTCGTTCGAGGCGAGTTTTTCGTTCGAACCAGATGTCGTTCGAACGAGTTTGCCAACGAGCTTCCCCATTCGACACTGGAACTTCGTTCGAAATGTTGTTCGAATGATATTTCCAACGAGTTCACACTGGAACTTCGTTAGAAGCCTCACTCGAATGAGACTTCGTTCGAATGAAAATGTCGTTCGAATGAAATATCATAAAAAATGGATTGATATTCGGTAGGAGAAGCCAAGTCATCCACACTACTATTTAGACGCTTTGGCGCATGTAGGACAATTGACCATGGCTCATTGTTGATATACTCCGAGTAAAACACATGGTTAACCTTTTGAAATGCACAAACAAATGGCTCATCACTCACGTGGTTCTTGCTCTTTAACTTGGACAAGTCAACCATGATCAAATTGGTGACATGATCAACTTTACAAGCATCTTTATCCTCAACTCTTACCCAGTCACAGTAAAATACAACCTCTTTGAAGCTTATATAATCCAATTTAAATATATTTCGAATTACACCATAGTAAGTCATTTCAGCTTCAACGAGGTTTTTATCCTTTACGCTCGCTCGAAAGAAAGTAAGAAGCTTGTATGAAATGCCCATGTTCTTTACATTTTTACTTTCCTCGTACACTTTTGCACTGAATATGTAACCGTTCAATAGATACTTTTTGTACTCTTGTGCCACGAACAAGGGTCCAATGGCTAGACGAGCAAGCCTTGATGTCGCATCACCCGTCTTTAAGAGCTGAGAATATAGACAAATTAATTAGATTAGTTGTAAAGTTTGAGTGTAATGTAACGTTATATAACATCCATTTTCATTATAATTACCTCTTGTGACAACCACAACCTAAATTCGTTGTTTGATTGTACCATTATTTTTCGTCTTTTATTGTTCTCACATGCTTCATAGTTTCTGCATATTACAAAATTAATCATGTATAAAATAATCTAAATTATTCAAAAATAATATTAAATATTAAAATAATTTAAATTTACCTTTTCCATTCTTCGACATCTTCATGTGTGTCAAATAGATAACGAGTTACTTGTTCATGTTGCAAACTCGTTAATTTCACTCGTTTTCCCATCACATGACCACCATCATCGATGAACTCCTCAGTGTCATCAACGCTGGTCGAGTCAGGCATATATTCCCGAGTATATATTGATGACTCCACGGTGATGTATTCCTCTTGAATTGATCCTGCAATGTATTGCATATTCTTGACGTAATCTTTAAAAACTTTCATCAATCTTTCAAATGGATACATCCACCGATATCTAACTAGACCACAAAGAAGTGCTTCGTCACATAGGTGTACCAACAAGTGAACACTTATGTCAAAGAATGTTGGGGGAAAGTACTTCTACAACACACAAATCGCTTCGGTCACCGCCAATTTTGCAACCATTATGTGTTCTCGATTGACTACCTTCTCACACAAGAGTGAGAAGGTAATACTAATTTTCATAATAGCCCTCTGTAAATACTTGTGCTTGGAGAAACAATGCTTAAACAATAGAGGAACCAAGTGCATGATCACATGCCAATCGTGGGACTTACACTTATGTAAATCATGAGGAGCATAATTCATAATCCTTTGCAAGTTGGACAAAAAATTAGATGGTCCCTTCAAATTATTTATTGTGTCTAAAAGCACCTTCCTTTCCCCACTCGCCAAAGTAAACGCACTAGGGGGAATTATTGTCATTCCCCTACTATCTTCTTTCAACCATAGTTGTGGCTTAAGTTTCAACGATTTAAGGTCTTTTCGTGCATTTTCTCCATCCTTCGAATGACTCCCCCAAGGCAAGTTCCCACAATATATTCAGTGAAGTTCTTCTCTGCATGCATCACATCTAATACATGGTGCAGCGGGTTATTCTTCCAATAAGGCAAGTCAAATAAAATTGACCTCCTTGACCATGCCCTTCTTGTCTCGGTTTCATTACTAGTGGGGGTCTTCTTATGATTGACATTCTTAAATTTGGCATTATTACCTAGCATATTAGGGCCACATTCAGAAGATTTACTTTCAATTTCTGAACCTGAAAGTTGTCTCGGCGGGAACCTAGGTTCAACCCTGCCCAATAAAAAATTAGAACCTTTCTCAAATCTAAAACTATGAGCCGAGGGTAAAAACCTCCTATGGAAATGGTATACATTTTTTGAGCTAATGTATAAGCGAAGAGATTCAGTCTCCCCTCCATAAATAGGACACCCCAAATAACCATGTACTACACAACCGGATAATTTCCCATAAGCAGGAAAATCATGAATTGCCCACATCAACATAGCTTTCAGCGTAAACTCTTCTTTTCTAGAAGAGTCAAATGATTGCACACCCTCTTCCCATAACTCATTTAACTCTTCTACCAAAGGAGCCAGGTAGACATCGATGTCATCACTTGGTTCCTTTGGCCCAGGTATCAACAAAGACATCATCGAAAATTTAGGTCTCTTACACTTTGAAGGAGGGAGGATGAGTGGGGCTAGGATCACTGGACATAAACACTGATTGGTGCTTAGATTTCCAAATGGATTGAAACCATCTGTTCATATAGTCAAATGAATGTTGCGCTGTTCTCGAGCAAAATCGGGATACTCATAATTCATCCTCCTCCAAGCTGTAGAATCAACAATATGACGCATGAGATTACCCCCTACTTCTGCCTTAGCATGCCAAGTCATTGCCTTTGATATCCATGGTACTGTGAAAAATCTCTTTAATCTAGGCCCAACAGGAAAATATTTCAACACTTTTTGAGGCACTTTTGAGCTTGTGCCTTCCTTACCAGTAGATTGGACATATCTAGGTTCATCGCATACCGGACAACGATCGAGATTTTCATACTCCTTTCGGTATAGTGTGCAGTCATACACACAATCATGAATCGATTGATACTTCATTCCCAAACCTTTCAAATTGTTCTTCATAACATGATAACTATTTGGAAGCGTATTCTCCTTGGGTAGTAAGCCCTTCACCCATTTCAGAATTCCTGTCACGCTATTGCCAGACAAACCGTATTGCATCTTCAAAATGTGCAAACCAACCATGGCATGTAAAGTTGTTTGATCTTTCTCATAGCCAGAGTATAACGGTTGGGTCACCTTAAATTTTAAACTTTGGTACACTACACCAAATCCGCACTATTGTCACGGTCATTGACCTTGACAAATTGGACTTGTCAAGGTCAATGACAGTGACAATTCGGGGCGAGACAAATTTTTTTTGTCACGGATGTGTCACGGTCATTGACCTTGACAACTCCGTTAGAATTGTCACGGTCGTATCAAGGTCAATGACCGTCACGGTCAACGACCGTGATAATTCTGGGCAGAATTGAAATAAATTTTGCTAGGCAGTATGGCCATTGCCACTGCCCAGTAGTATATTTGTACCTGTTATAACAACGTTGGTTGTACCTATTGAAACATCATATATCCAAATATACCCAAGATAGTTCAAATATATATTCATGACGATATAATCCAAATATTCAAAATAGAAACAATATACATGACAATATAATCCAAATATAATTAAAATGTACAAACTTAAAAATAATGTTACTACATGTATTGGGTAAATGAAAGGAGGTGAGTTGGCCACACGATATACGAATTGACACACCCACTAATATACATCGTGTCGCATTGTTCGCGCAACCACAATAGGGAGTTCTCCTTCCCGGGTATCACATGCATGTCGAGCACTTTGGACTCGATCCCTTGAAGCGCACGTCCATGAACTATTCCACCCTCGACGATATTTGGGTCCCTCAACCCCCGCCCTATCCGTTGGCCATCAAATACATCCAATATGAACACGCTCGGCCAAACAAGTGTTGACAATGGTCTAGGGAAGGGAGCCAAATAAGGAAGTTGATCATCGAAATACGCACGTGACGGTGAAGAAGCAGCGAGGTCCACATCATCGTCCTCCTGCGCCTCGTTCTCCCTCACCTCCTCCTCCTCCTCCTCCTCCTCCACTGCCTTCTCATTCCCTTTCCCTTTCCCCTTCCCCTTTCGGTCTCCACCCAACGTACGCTTTATGAATGCGTACATATCTTCGACCGTCACCTCCAAACGGGACAGCTTCGCGTCGTGTGAATCCACCGTTCGAGCCAACTCGGTGTCGCTCGTCTCCAATCCGATGATCCTAGATTTGGACATCCGCGAGCTCACACCCCTTGTCCTCCCCTTGCGATCAGAGCCAAGCACTTGGCTGAGTGCGTCTGTGAACAAAGACGCCTTGTCGGCATCAGACTGCGACTCATGCACTTCCTTAAGCTTTGCCTGAAACGACAAAAAGCACATGATTAGTAAAATAAGTAAACTAAAAAATTATAACGTAATTAACAAAAATTAAACTGTCGGATTACTTAAAATCGTCACCGCGACACTCGGGGACACCTCCTTATCCTTCCCCTTCTTCGTCCGAAGAGCCACATAAGTATCGAGCCTATGTGGCTTATCCCCTGGCCCACTCCCTACCCCCTAAAATAAAATAAAGTAAAATTAGTATCGGTCCCGCAAAGTAAAATAATGAAGAATAATATATTTCTGTAGTTATAGAAAAATTAAATCTTACCTTCATCCTATGCTCCACCTCGGCGTAAGAGGTCTATCCGGAGTAGTGCACGTCCGTCTTTTTTTGCCCGGTTTTCCCTCCCCGATTGGCGAGATGCCAATTGTCGATCCTCGATCTCATTGTCAATGAACTTTTGCCATTGTGCCAATGAGATCATCTCCTTGGGTCGGACGGATCCACGCCATTGTATAATGGACTCTCGTGTTTTTCCAAAGTACCGTGTCCGCATATTTTTCTTCCACGTCTTGTGTTGCTCCCTCAACTGCTCCAAGACGGAATCGCATAGCTTTGGATCCAAGTTGAATTGTTCCGGTCCAACAAATTCAATGTTAGTTGCGAATAAATATAAATATAAAATGAAAATGAAACTGAAACTGAAATTGAAATTGAAATTGAAATTGAAATTGAAATTGAAATATAAATATATTACCTGTAATGCAGCCCAAACACCTAACTTGAGATCATATGGAACCTCCTTCCAACTCATAAACCCCGAGCCGATGACCCTCTTTAGCAGCTCGAGGGATCTCGCTAATAGCTCCGATTTGTTCTCGACGGTAATCCCAAATTTTCCATATTTGGGGAGCCTAGGGGCGGAGGAGCCCTCGTCGCCTCCGCTGCCACCGAGCCCAGACGACATCATCATAAACAGCATCATCATCTTCGCCTTAATATCTGAAGGAGACATTTGCTGTAAAAAAATGTTATTAGTACAGAAAAAAAATGTTAATAGTACACATACACACACCCCTACCCCTACCCCACCCCCAACACACACGCACACGTCATGCCACTTTTAAAACTAACCAACCCAACATTTCATCAATTAAACTAACAATTAAAGTATACAATTATTAATTTACTAATTTACAACGAGGGACAATCCAACTTCCATATGAAATTGGCACTAATTATTAATTTACTTTCATCTAAAACTATACAATTAAAATTACAATTAAAGTTATACAATTTCTTAATTAAAGCTATACAATTGTTAAAATTGCCCCACCACACCCCCACCCCACCCCCACACCCCTTGCCCCCCTCCACGTACACACTTACGCACACACACATACCCCACCCACCCCACGCCCACCCCCTCCCCCCACCACGACCGTGACAACTACATTTGTCATGGCCTTGTCTTTAATCCTTTATCTTTATATTTATTCTTTGAGATTCTTTTATATTTCAAAAGTCTCTTATCCTCATTATATTTTATCACAATATGCATATCTTATAAGAGAGTCGGGTTTGGCATGAATAATTCGTAATGAAGTCTAGAACGAATCTTACTAAATCAATTGGGGTATTTTCATATTTTTATTACTTTATTAATTTATTGTTTATCAATAAAATTATAACATGAGATAATTATAATTGGAGCATAAATTTCATTATCATAAAGGGAGAATTAAATTTAAGACTTTCTAACAACATGCATGTGTATGGATTCTACATAGTTGGGCAAGAAAGTAACTAATGATATTCCTAAAAACATACAATTGGCAACATTTTGTGAATTTACTAAACTTTATATAATATTATCAAATTCTATTAAAAAAAATTATCTAAGGTTTTAACTAATTGAATTATCATATTTTTAGTTAGAAAATTCCCCCCCCCCCTCCCCCCATCACACCCCACCCCCACTACCCCCTTCCCCCCTCCCCCACCACACACCACCACACACATATATACACACACATATACACATACCCCCCTCCCCCCCACCACACCCCACCCCCACTACCCCCTTCCCCCCTCCCCCACCACACACATATACACATACCCCACCCCCACCCCACCTGCACCACCCCACCCCCATTACCCCCCTCCCCCACCACACACCAACACACACATATATACACACACATACACACATAGATATACACACATATATATACACACATACACATACACATACATATAGAATTGAAAGAGAAAGAGAGGAAAAAAATATACCTTAGAGAGAGAGAGAGAAGAAATCGCCTAGAGAGAGAGGGGGAAAAAAAAGAAGCCTAGGGCTTTTTTTTACTGCGAAAGTTGTCACGGTCGTGTCAAGGTCATTGACCGTGACACAAATCTCGCGTTTTGTGTCACGGTCATTGACCTTGACACGACCGTGATAAAGAATTGTCACGGTCAATGACCGTGACAAGGCCGTGACAAATTTACTTGTCACTGTCTTGTCACGGTCGTGTCAAGGTCAATGACCGTGACACAAAATGCGAGATTTGTGTCACAGTCAATGACCTTGACAAGGGTGGCCGGCTAAAAGGTGACAATTTTATCATTTTGGTGTAGTAGTAGTCATCGTCAAGGTTTATCGTGATATCTTCACGAGCACTTGAACATTGTACATCATCAGTAACCTAATTCTCCTCTGCTTCATAAACTCCATACGCATCATCAACTAAATCCTCTAACATATTATGATCTACGTCGTCCCCTTCTACATCTATCCTACTTGTTGAAGGTTGTTGTGAAGGTTGTTCGGGGACAAAAGGAACTTTCAATTCACCGTGAAAACTCCAAAATCAATAAATATCTTGCATACCCGATCTTACCAAATGTAGTTCAACTGTTTTCTACTCAAACACCTTACCATTATTACACCTAGCACACGGACACAGAAACTCTTCATCATTATGACATTTCTTTGCGTATTTCACAAATTCATTAGCACCTTTGCATAACACATTCCCCAATATATTTGTCTCACCCATCCACTCTTTGTATTTCGGATATCCCATCACAGCTACCACAATTAATCACATATTAAAGGTAAGAAGCGTATATTCATGGATTAGTATAAACAAAGCTTAGATTCATAGTATGTTTCATTTAATTATGTATTATTTATATTCTATTTTTAAATTTCAAATTCAAATTCAATTTATAATAGAAATTCCTATTTCCACCATCTCCTCTAAAGGGTGAGTGGTCATATACCATTCAAGACCGCATACATCTCATGCACATTGTTAGGATTTGAGAAAAATTCGGCAGTATATCCCCGTAGTTCTCCAAGTACACGACGTAGATTGACAAGTGTGAGTGTTATTTCAATTGATCAATTGAAATAATATTCACACTTGTCAATCTAGTATGTACCCAAAGAACATTAGGATACGACTGCAGAACTTCCTCCAAAAGTAACAACTTTAAGCCACTAAGAATATCATTATACAAAAATTATACAGTCCCAAACTGTCCAAAGGGGACAATTCGAGAGATCTCATTACAGGGGTAATGACTCTCGAACGGGTCCAAGGGCTATTGAATGCATACGCATAAGAACTAGAAGGTTAGTATCTATGAGCACTATATGTAATTTCAAGTATGTTTCATTTAATTATCATACTATATATATATATATATATATATATATATATATATATATATATTGTTCGTTATACAAAGTAATTTTCAAAAAAAGTTGAAAAATTCCGCCCCCATATGGACAATAATCTAGTGGTCATGCCACTTTTAAAATTAACCAACCCAACATCGATCCACTATAATCAAACCGCAATGTCAACAACAAATGTGTATCCCGTACTCCTTCTAATTCATCTACTCAATTAATTCTTTTCATCAATTAAACTAACAATTAAAGTATAAAATTATTAATTTACTAATTTACAATTAGGGGCAATCCTACTTGCATATGAAAGGGGCACTAATTATTAATTTAAAAAAAAATTAACAACCAATCAATATTAAATCAATCAATTCCTTTACAAGGGGAACTACAATATGAGGGGCAATATCTAATAAACCAATAAAAATTTAATTAAAAAAAATACACACACGCACATATACACACACAGCCCCACACCCCTGTGCCCCCCTCCCCAGCCGCTGCCCACCACACGCAGACACACACATATAAACATGCACATACACACACACACACACACATATACACACACGCATATATACACACACAAACACAAACACACACACATACACCCCTCCCCTCCCCCCCCACATATATATACCACACACACACACACACACATTTACACACACATATATATACAGACACACACATATACATACACATATACATAAATGGAGGAGAAATAGAGAGAAAACGTACCAAAGTTGTAGAGAGAGAGTGTGTACGGTCGCTAGAGAGAGAGAGAGAGAGATAAATTGAGAGAATGAGAATCGGTGGGAAAAAAGAAGAGGGGGGATTTTTTTACTGACATAATTGTCATGGACATGTCACGGTCATCGACCGTGATAACTTTATATGATTGTCACGGTCAATGACCGTGACAAAAACACGTGTTTTTTTGTCGCGATCATTGACCGTGACAAGGTTGGCCGGTTGAAGGGTGCCAATTTGACCATTTTGGTGTAGTGTAGGATTTTTTTCTCGGTTATATCATTCATGGTGTCATTAGATAACAAGTCGATACAGAGTTTAGGAAACCTATAATATTTCGGACTGGGTTGAAATTGACTGTGCCCCTCTCCCTAAATATGTTCATGACATTGAAGTGGGCACTGGATTCACACCCTATTGATCAACCACGGCGGTTTGAGATTTCCTCCAAATCCTCTTTTCCTTAGATTTTTCAAATACTTTGACATTGCCCCTGGTCAGTGTGCCCCCAATGTTTGGAAGATTGTGAAGGGGGTATAGAGAATAAACACACTATATGGGACCAACATGGGTCTTGCTAAAATCTACTACTGCTATTCTTGGTCACGCACTAATGATGGTATTTTGTATTTAAAGACTAGGAATGATTATAGGGTCCTGGTGGTAAACTTACCAAATTATCACAAGGATTACTAGGGTCATGGGTTTATTGCCAGAATTTGGCAATATCCTCCTCTAATTGAGGGTAAGAGGCACAGAGGCCCTTAGGTCCCTGACTGGGGGGGGGGGATAAGATAGGTCGCTTCCCTTTCTTTTTATGTTTTCTTGTTGTTTCTTATTCTTTTGTTCATTTGTTTAATTCTTATTTTTTACCTATCTTCTGACTGATGTTTTTCTCATTCTATTTTGCAGCTCACACTAAAAATCAGAAGCTTGATCTGAGTGAGGTGAGTGTGCTTGATATCTTGAAGGCCTGGGGAATTAAGCAGAGAAATCTAGATGGGCAACATCCATATTTTGCAGCTTATTTTCTCGAGTATAAAAATAATACAAGTAGCTTCATTTCTTGATCTATCGACAAAGTCCGTGACTTGGAGATTCCTGAGTTTAGGCCCTCAAAAATAATCATTTTAGAGCACAGGGAAGAGGAGGAATAGGAAGAAGATGAGGAAGAAGATGACAAAGAAGAAGAAGAAGAAGAAGAAGAAGAAGAAGAAGAAGAAGAAGAAGAAGAAGAAGAAGAAGAAGAAGAAGAAGAAGAAGAAGAAGAAGAAGAAGAAGAAGAAGAAGAAGAAGAAGAAGAAGATATGGCTCCCGTGTCAAGAGGAGAATGATGAGGATTAATGATGAGGAAGATCAAGAAGTTTTGTCCAATTGGCTCAAATCTCTAAAGAGGTCGGAGGTTGATTCCCCTAGGTTTAGTAGTTCTATCCCAGGAGCTGAGGGGAAAAAGGGAGAAGAAGAAGAGATAGAGAGGAATAGAAGAAGAGGTAATAAGAGAGAGGAGACCAAAAGAAAATTGGTATTAAAGGCCCTTGCAGTCCCTTTCGTCACTGTTGATGTTGAGGGGGCTAGTGTTGATAAAACTATTGCCCTTGCCCCTGATCTGCTGAAGGGGGTTGTGCTCGCTGTCGATCGGGAGCATCCTTCATGATTATGGGTGTCCCATTTTTCTCTTAAGTCTTCTCAAGGACTTTTTTTGGTAATTCGCTTTCATGTATCCCTTTATAATTTTTTTCCTGTATTTTTCTTGATTTTGTACTAACTTGTCTTTCCTTTATCTCTGCAGTTCTTACTTGATTAAACAACTATTTTCGATGGTCATGCCGACCAGACCAAAAGTAATTAGGAGATAAAAGATGCTTTGAAAAAGTCTAAAAAATATTTTGCTAATGCTCACAGTGTTGGAGCAGGAGAAGTAGAAATCGACGAAGGCTTACGTCGATCTTCAAGCGTCCAAGAACGTAGTGGTCGTAGAAAAGGAAGATATGACCAAGGAAAACCAGAGTCTATCTGGTAAGGTTTAGAAGTTAGAGCAAAGGATCCATAGAGAGAAGGATGGCAGCTACACTGAAGGTTGGAACGCAGCTAATGATATTGTCGAGCTCTATATTGATTATATGAACAAGGTGGCCTTTAAAAAAGGCTGGGACCAAGCGTTGGGAGCTGCCGGGGCTCCTTCTAATTCTGAGCTTTTTGGCCTTTATTTTCCTGGGCTGAACCTTTTACAAAGGAAGATCAAAATGACATTCAGCCTACCGATCATATTGAGATCATGTCTGCTACGATCAGAGAGGCTACTTACCAAGAAAAGAGGGTTGTCAAGAAGGGAAAGGCATTGGTTGAATCCTAGTAGGTGACGGAGTAGGGATTTTATATTAGGATTTTTTCCTTTTTCTTTACAACTTTTTGATGCCCTATAATCTCTTTCTTTGCTCTGACTATACTGGCCTCTTTCCCTATCTTACTAACGAATGAAAGAGATCCTTTTTGCTTATATTGACTCGTTATTTCCATGTATACTAATATTTATCTGTAACTTTACATGTCGTGTTACTTGTAGCCTCACGAGGATTATATCACCCCAGCTTCAAGGTTGGGAATGATCCTAGGACCCAACATTAGTCACTAAAAAATTTATAAGTCTTTAAGGATAAGGACTAAGTAATACAAAAATAAGTACAAGCTGGTAGCTAAGTTGAAGGATGATCTTCAAGTTATGGAGGAGATCGATTCTTCAGTTCAAGATGAGGTGAATGGTCTGAGAGCCAAACTGATGGAGACCAACTATGTAGGCCAAGTGGGTGACGTGATCCACGTCGAGAATGATGACTTGAGGAAGGAGGTCGATGAGCTCAAAAGAGATGTTAGAAGGGAATATGTGGTTATAGTTGAACTCCAAAGAGATGTCATTGATGCCCCAGTAAGGGTGAAGGAGGCAGAGGATCTCACATTCGCTCATGGGTGGCTGAGTACCCTTAGGGAGGTTAAGACACCTAAGGAATTTGGTTTGTGATACAAATACCAAATTGAGTGTGCAGCCTACTGTCATAAACCTTTCTTAAAGGATGATAAGTGGATCCTAATTAATGCTATCCCTGTCCAATTCCTGGATGATTACCTTAAAGATGATGTGGAGGTGTTTTCTTATAACCCAAACGATGGAGGAAGAGAACGTATTATGGATTATCTTGCTCTCCATCTTGATCCATATTAGGTTTTTGTTAATTCTTTGTATATTTTATCTTGATGTAATTGTACTTCCCAATTTTTGTCGATATAAAGCTTAATTTATCAACTTGTTCCATATGTGCTGACTAAACATGAGCTAATAACTGCCTTTATTTTTGAACTAGAAAGAGTTATTTCATATTGACTACTTAAGGTCCGTGTCGACCAAGCAATGGTTGTTTGACCATCTTAGGCCTTTTGCCATTTAAATGGGCTAGTACTTTGGTTCGATCATTTTGGTCTTTTCAGCTGACTAAATGATTTTAAGATCAAGTGCTATCTATTTTCGTTAACATGTGTTTGAGCATTCTCCCAGTCCAATTTGCCTTAGCAGTATCATTCCATTTACCTACCTTTTAGGTTGTGTCCTCACATTCCCTTAGGCCTAAGTTATATGATGGAGATATTGTACTTAGTCGATGGGCCATCTTCCCGAGTAGGCTTTTTGCAACCAACGCATTTGACGACCAACCTAAGTTGGCTTTGTTGCCTAAGGATCCCCTATAGGGATTTTGTTAGTACTGGGGCTACTCATGAGGTCTATTGTGTTCATGACAAAGACCTAAGTGTTGTAATAATTGGAATATTCTATTAACTTGCTATAATTATTGTAAACCCTACTCGACACATAAGATTCATTGATTAAAACAAGTTGAACAAATTATTGTAATCCCCAGTACTGTACCTATGCATGATGGAATTCTTCAGCTAAGACAAGGTAAGCTGCCTTTTGTCAACCAAAGATAATTTCTTCTGATGGTAGGGTGAGTTATAATTTGGAAAGGGTTCATAATACTGAGATGCAATCAAGAAATTCAAAGCAGCCATTATATGAGATCAAAGTGCAAGAGCCAACTGGACTTTATTCATTGAATAATAACTTGCAAGCAATATAAGTTTGAAATAAAAATTTGCATAAACTAAATCTGCTAATAGAAGATAAGGAAGACTAAAAGTAGAAATTCTTGAGCTTGGATGCGTTCCATGCTCTTGGTATCTCCCTGCCCTCCAATATTTCCAACTGATATGCTCCTTGATGGTCATCCCTTATCACCTTAAAAGATCCTTTCCAGCTTGGTCCCATCTTGCCATATGATGGTTTTACCGCACTGCCGAAGACTTTCCTTAGGACATAGTCTCCTACTAGAAACTTCCTCGATTTGATTTTCTTATTGTACTACTTGTCCAGCTACTATTGATAGGAAGACAACTTGATCATGGCCAGTTCTCTTCGGTCATCTACTAAGTCAAGTTTAGTGCATAGTGCATCATCATTAAGGCCTTAGCCGAACAAGGTGGTTCTCATAGTAAGGAGACATTGTTCCAACGAAATAATAACTTCCATTCCATAAGAAAGTGAAAAGGTTTTTTCTCTAATCGATTTCCTAGGAGTAGTGTGGTAATCCCATAGAACATGGGGGAGTTCGCCCACCCAGGAACCCTTTTCTCTTTCCAGTCTCTTTTTTAGACCATCAAGCATGGTCTTATTGGAAGCTTCTGCCTATACGTTTCCTTGGGGATATGCCACATTACTGAAGTGGTGCTTGATGTCATGTTCATCGTAGAAACCTTAAAAGAAGATACTCTTAAATTGTGTGTCATTATCAATGATGATGGTCCTCGTTATCCCAAAGCGTGTTATGATGCTTTTTCAAATGAACCTGGTCATACCAGCATCACGAATGTTCGCTAATGGTTCTGACTCTACCCACTTGGTGAAGTAATCTGTGCCGATCAGAAGATACTTGCAATTTCTAGGTGTGATAGGTAGCGATCCCACGATATCTAGTCCCCTTTGCTCAAATAGCCCAGGACTTATCAGAGATTTTAAGTCGTTAACTGGCTAGTGGACCATAGGAGAGAATTTATGGACCTTTTCACATCAATAAACATAGGTGCTTGCATCCTTTTGCATGTAAGGCCATCGGTAACCTTCATTAATTACTCTAAAGGACAAAGACCTCCATCTTGTATAATTCCCATCATAAAGTTCACTAACAGCTTGCTCGGTGTTGTGTGGGTGGACGCATTAGAGGTAAAGGCCTATGAATGATCTTTATAGAGATCTACTCCTGGGGTGAGGTATAAACGAGAAGCTTTCACACTTACTTGATGATCCAATCTCTTGTCATCAGGCAGTATGTCACTCTGTAGATAAGCGATGATGGGATCCATTCAACTAGGCGATTTCTCTGCGAGGAGGACTTACTCGCCGACCACTATCTGATCGAAGCTTCGATGGGTAAGGAACTCTATCGGGATAGTTTTTCTAAGATCTAAGCCCACCACTCAGCTTAGGGATGCTAAGGCATCAGTGTGACTGTTCTGTTGCCAGGGGAACTATTGAATGCCAACCTTCTCGAATTCTTCCATAAGTTTTGTTACTACGATGAGGTAGTTTTCCATTATATCATCCTTTTTCATTTAAATATCCACTCACTTGCTTGGATACCAATTTGGAATTGTCGAATATGTTGAGGCACCTTGCCCCCAGCATTTGGGCCTTGCACAAGCCAGCGATCAGTGCTTAATATTCAACATAGTTGTTGGAGGCTTCAAATCCCAACCTAATTCCTTATTCGATGACAGCGCCTTCTGGTGTGACAAAGAAAATTCCTACTCTTGCTCCCTTGGAATTGGAGGCTCCATAAACGTATAGGGTCCAGTCCTTAGACTGTGCTTCTTCATCTTTTGATTACTGCATTTCCTGTTGGTCGATAGGCTGGTCCCCGTAAATTAGGCAATAAAACTAGCGAGGACTTGTCTCTTAATTAATGTTCTTAGTTGAAAGTGGATATTGAACCTCTCGATATCAACCAACCACTTTGAGAGTCATCCATAGCGGTCATCTTTTCAAAGAACGACTTTGAGGGGGTAGGAAGTGATCAACATTATTAAGTGAGCTTCAAAGTGGTGTTTCAGCTTTCTTGAGGCGACCACCAATGCATAGGCAAGCTTTTTTTAGGGGTAAGTAACATTGTTTAGCATCCAAAAGTGTTTTTCTAACATAATAAACAAGGTACTATCGTTTTTCTTTCTCGCATACCAGAGCTGAGCTCGCATTGTGGTTTTATACTACGAGATAGAGATATAATGGGTTTAAGGTAGGATTTGTCCTCCTCGTCATAATTACCAATAGAGGTTGTTTTCTAAGGTAGGATTTGATATCCCCCAAAGATTTTGAACAATCATCATTCTAAATGTGGCCTTAGTCCTTCTTTGAAAGCTTAAAGAATGGTTGACAGCGCTCCGAAGACTTGAAGATAAAGCGGTTGAGTGCTGGGAGCATACCGGTGAGATTTTGAACATCCCGCAACGTATATTGAGGCTATGTCTCCGTGATTGCATCAATCTGGTCAGGATTGGCCTCAATTCCTCTTTTACTGACCAAATAGCCTAAAACGTTCCCGACTAAACACCAATTGAGCACTTACTTGCGTTAAGTTACGTTCGGTATTTCCTGAGAATTTTGAAAGTTCAAGCTAAGTCCGTGAGGTGGTCATCTCTATTTTTTCTCTTGACTAACATGTCACCGATGTATACCTCCATCGTGTTTCCAATCTATCGCTTGAACATTTTTGTGAACAGACTATGATATGTTGCCCTTGCATTCTTCAAGCCAAATGCCATGACCTTCTAGTAGTAAAACCCAATAGGGGTTATGAAGGATGTTTTGTCTTGGTCGGGGCCGAACAATGGAATTTGATGGTACCTAGAGTAGGCATCTAGGAAACTCATGCTTTCATGTGCTACCATAGCATCGACCAGCTGATCAATTTTAGGAAGTGGGAAGCTGTCTTTGGGACATGCCCTATTGACATCTAGGAAGTCGATACAGACCCTTCAATTATCGTTGCTCTTCTATACCACCACTGGGTTGGATAACTATTTAGAGAACTGAACTTCCCTAATGGATCCTGTATCCAGAAGCTTCATTACTTCGTTCTCCACCACTTTAGCCTACTCGAGGGACGTCTGGCGAGCCTTCTGAGTAAGGTTCTCAAAAATGCGGGACGTGATCGAGGCATAGAGGCCAAGCCTTAAGCCTTAGAAGCCTAGGCGGGCCTTAGGTGTGAAAAGGCATATAGGCATTTTTTAATATATTTTAACATTTTTAACTATAACAAGGCTATTAAAAATACTAAAATGGTAATTACCTTAAAATATGTCAGAATATAAGCAAACTAAAGTACCATTTTTTTAAATACTAAAAGAAAAGAAAAAAGGAGTTTTTTTTAGATGAGTGGCAGAGAGGCTTGGGATACCATTTGTATTTTGATGTTTTAAATTAGATATTGGTCTGATTTAAAAAAAAAAAGTCTTTAAAAGGCGATATCGTTTCACTAAAGCGTTTTTATTTAAAAAAAAGTGCGTCTTAAGCCTTTTACTAAGAATAAGGCGAGGATTTTATCCCAAGCCTCAAGCCTAGGCAGAGCCTAGGCGCTCCTTTTAGAACACTACTTCTAAGTGATCGTTTTAAAGGTCAGGTCAACGTGCAGGCGATGGAAGGCTACACTAGGATCAATCTTAGGCATATCATATGGCTTCTAAGTAAAAATATCCAAATTGCTTCTCAGGAGAAATTTATCTCTCGCAAGTTATCATCAGCTCCAACTTCCTCTAGGCTTTCAATGATCCTGTCAGCCGGGTGTACCTTAGTCGCCTCCGCCCCTAGTCGTTTGTACCGTAATTGCTATTTAGAGGGTGAAACCCCATACTGGGCTTCGTCTAAAGCGTCTTTTGATTCCTTCTTCTTTTCCTTCTTAGGGCGGATGGCCAGGATGAAGCAGTTCCTTGCAATGGCTTGGTCACCACAAATCTAGACCATACCTCAGTTAGTGATACACTACAACTTCTAATAATAGGTGGATGGTACGGCTCTCATGGCGTGTAGCCATCCTCTGACAAAAATGTCATGATATTAGGACTCTATGTCCACCACCAAAAATTCAATCAACTTTGAGATATTGCATGTCCTAACTGGAAGGATTATCTTTCTGAGTGGCATTGCGATTCTCCCTGCGAAGTCGACCAACGAAACCGGGGCCTCCTTGAGGTCGGGGTGGTTAAGCTTTATCTTGTGGAAAAAATCTTGGTATGATAAGCTTCACCGATCCACTAACATCCTGTCAACGTCCCAATTGGAAATTATTAGAGTTATCACAAGTGCACCATGATGTGGATCCTCACTCTAACCAGGTCTTCCTCAATGAAGATGATATACTTGGTGTAGTCGATGTCCTCTGGTCATCGGCCCTTGCTCGGTTGGCATTTTTCAGGGTTAATTTGGAATGCCTCCATGATAGCAGTGACCTTCTTTATCCCCATCCGAACAACGTTCCCTTGGATCTTCCTCAAATCAGATGCTATATGGATCACCACCAACTCCTGTCCCATGTCATCATCAAGGAAATTATCTAGTTTCTAGTTGCCATTACCTGAAACCTTATCGGCTTTCCTTTCAATGTGCTCATTAAGATGCCCAGATTGGGCTAATTTCTCTAATTATGACTTCAGAGCCTTATAATTCTCGATTTCGTGACCACCCTCCTTGTGGAATGCACATCTCAGTGCATCATTCCTTTTCATTATGTCACTACCCATATTCTTGGGCCAGTTGATGAACGGTTGATCTTTGATCTTGCTCAAGATCTTTTAAATAAGTTCCTTAAAGACTGTTTTAATAGGTTTAATGTTTTTTTGGGATCAGTCTCACTCCCATTCTTAAATCCGTTCTTGCCCCTGTTATTTTTCCCTTTCTTTGGAATGTCACTCTTATCTCCTCCTTTGGTTGCCTTTGCCTGACCATTGTCCCCTGCATTAGGGTGAACCATTTCTTCATCCTTGGCATCTTTCTCAATAAGAGCCATGAGATCGTCGATGGTGTTGGCTTCTTTCTTTATTAGGGACTAGTGAAATAAAGATGCGGTCGACAGACCAATTTTAAAGGATGCAATGGAAACCTTCTTCGATCAGTCCTCCCCTTTATTAAAAACTTCCCAATATTTCTTGGTATAATCACAAAGTTTCTCTTGAATCTTTTTCTTTGTTGTGAGCAGTGCATCCATTCACTTGGGGTGGGAGCTACTGGTTATTAAGCGAATAGTAAAATCCTCAGTTGGGGCTTTGAATCTCTTGATCGACCTATGAGGAAGCTTCTTGAAACACTTATGTGCTACGTCATGTAGGCTAGAAGGGAAAATTTGACACATCAATGTGTCGTTGTGGCTCTATTGGGGTATCGTCTGCCTATATTGCCAAACATGGTCTATGGGATCCATCTTCCCATTATAGATCTTGAACCTGAAGACATCAAACTTCTTTGGGCATTCTTCCTCTTCAATTTCCCTTGAAAAATATGATTTCATCTGGGTGTTGAGAGCTCTCCTAGATAGATCCCTGGTAGACTTGGATCTTCGATGGGCTGGGTGTTGGTCCATCTCTCTATGAACTAAAATTTTGATGTCCTCATTTTGATGATCATTGCACATATGGAGCCTTTCTAATCATCCATGTTCATATCCCTCATGCTCTGACTTATCACATTAGGATCTGTCTGGATCATGCCTAGATCTCCTCCCTCAAGTGTGAGTATTTCTCACCTGAGGACTAGGAGTCATATCTTGACACGCCTTTGTAGTCAAGCATTTTATTCCACTTAGAGGCGTGTGGCCTCCTCTTATTCTCAAATCTTGGATTTATAAGTATCGACTAACCTGGAGAAATGGGTAGACCTAGGTGTCCTTTGGATTTATTTCGAAGGCTTCCTTTCTTGATGAAACCTGGGATTTGGTTGTTGGAAAAATCTCTAACCTGACCCTAGGTAGGATTGGGTCTTCTTGTACATCGCCAACCTGCAGAATGTTACATCTGTGGTGAGACATTATAGTCTTTCTCTTGACGAATGTTTTTGCGGGAATAAAAATCACTTCCCAAAAATGGCATCAATTGTGAGTGCAAGAAATATCACAATAAAGATCCATGAGAACTATATTGAATGCAGAAAGTAAGGATCGCAAACACAACAACGATATACATGGTTTACCAACTTGCCTACATCCACGGAGAGGTTACTATGTTATTATTAGTGTCTCTCGCAATGATTGATTTTTTATCCCTTTGCCCCGGGTCAGGGTTTATTATTTATAGATGTATACAATTAGAGTTTGAGTTGTTCAAGCAACTTGATAATCACGTGGATAACCCGTGGTATCCCTGAATATCTCCTCTGATATTGTTGGTAACCAATTTTAGTATATCCACAAGTATTTGAGTGTATATGACATACACGAGTCTTTAGTGGATAATGGATTCGGGTCGGGTAGTCCCTCTCGTAGGAAGCATTGGTCGACTAGTCTTTTGGGCCAAGATAAATGGGTATATATATATATATATATATATATATATATATATATATATATATATATGTGTGTGTGTGTGTGTGTGTGTGTGTGTGTGTGTGTGTGTGTGTGTGTGTGTGGTGCGATTTTTACCTCCACTTCTAAAGGGTTGTAGTGGATATCTGTTCAGTTGGAGGCACACGCACTTATTGGTCATGTGGCCAATGTCTTTGTGGAAGTCACACCACATCCTTTCATTTCTCTTACTAGCTGAAGATTTTAATTTCCCTGGCCATTTGAGGAGGTTTTCTCCTTTGATGCTGGTTAAAATATCCTCCAGATTACAATTTAGAGTGGTGAACTCTACGTATAGTTTCTCTAGACGGTTTTCATGCTTCGTTTTCTTCATTCCCACCGATTTGACCAAATTCATCTTACCACAGGCTACAGACCTTATTTTTTCCTTGTGGGCTTCATCTTTCAGCATGTTAGTGAAGGTTGTGGACTCAAGGGTCATAATTATCTGTACGAGGAGGTTAATCTGTCCCTGGAGAGAGGCCTAACCCTCATACAGATGGTTGATGCATCTAATCAAGTGGACAACATCTGAAGCTTAAGAGGGACCTGGTCCTGAGCTATTTTCCATGATTCCTCTCATTAGATTGTTAGTTCATTTAGATAATACTTTCTCTGAGATGAATTGAATAGAGTGAGAAATCCAAGTGATAGAGTAAGAATAATCAAACATTGATGAGATATGAATAAAGAGATGTAGTCGTTGCATTGAGGCCACGACCAATTAGGTTAATAGGGGATGAAGTTGCGGCCTTTGTCCTTTACAAAGAGTTTTACATCGCAATTGATATGATCGAACATGATTTTCTTCAGGGAAGGTTTTATCTGGAGGATAATTTTTTGGGTACATTCCCTTGGACATAACAACAACGAAATAGTTAGTGAAATCATCATAACCTATCATGAGCAGCTTATCAATCATTAAAGTTATAGCCTCCTCGGATTTCGCTTGTGGAATCAGCGATTTTCAATATAAAGACCTCGCTTTATGCGATGTAACTCGACCCGTAAGTCAATAAAAAGGTTACGAGGGTCTTTAAGCATTTTGTGGTATCTTTATTCTAAAATAAAATTATTCTTTATTCAGAAATGCTAAATATTCCAAAAATAAAATAATTATCCTAAGTTGTGAACTGGAGGTCGTGGCTTTAGCATGACAACATGGATAGACCGTGATAGTAAGGGACATCATGTAGGTTCTAACCTAAATTTGACCAAATTTGATTTTACACCCCGAGAGTTGGACTAAAAAGTCTTTGGAATGTTGATCCAAGGCTTAAAAAGTCCATACATGAAAACTATAATAAGTTTAGCGGCAAATTTGTAATATATGGATCATAACATGGTAAAAAATGCCTAAAAGTGTATAAATTTGAATATATTTTCATACCTAGTTACCAGTACTTATGAGGTCATGGATTATCAAGCTTCTTATAAAGATCTGAATGTGGAGACATCATTAGGAGAAGTGGATGTGCAAAAAATAATGAGATTGTCTTGGGGAAACAAATCTGAAAAGATGAAGATACCCTTAATGGATTTATATGAAAATATGATCATGATTTAGGAGACACTCAGTAGAACATCTCTTCCCTGCAAATGGTGCCAAATTATTGTTGTCTAAAAATAATTTACCAAGGTAAATCATATTGTCAAAGTTATACACGACAGTCAAAGTATATAAATAGAGTAAATGACAGATAACACGATATTTAGAGTGGTTAGGCCATGGAAATGAGACTACATCCATTGTGGAACCTGATTCTCATTATATTCATGTATTAGTACAAGTTTGGAAGTCTCTAAAGGCTTATAATAGGAGAAAGATAGGATAGCACATACAAGTTCTGTGTTGTAGAGGCTAGGGCCTGGTGGTGTAAGCTTAAGAGGGACCGTAGTTAGGTATGGCTCTGATGACTAGAGTGAATGATAAAAGTGTGCTCTCAAGTGTAGAGACATATAGGAGAGAATTTGTCAAGGCTTCCCAACCTTAAAAAATATCACCCTAGATGAAGAGGTGTGGACCTCTATTTATAAGGGTTAGTGTGTGTATCACGTACATGGTTCACGTAGCTTATAGATAAGTGTGGATAAAATGGAATCTTTCTAAATAGTAGATAATCGGTAGGTTATCAATGATGTGTCAGGGTCCACGGCCTGGACATCTGGGCATGGGGAAGCTGAGGGGTCATGGCCTATTACGTGTAAGGTTAGTCCAGTGATTTAGGCATGTTAAGGTGTTTGCAACCTATTTATGCATCAAGTCGTGGCCTTAAGTGATTAAAGGGTTAAGGGAGTGCATTCCGCTGCCTGGTTAGATGCAGGCCGTGGCCTTTTCTTCATGTTATGGGCCTTGATTAGTTTTGGGCATATCTTCATTATGCTTATGTGGTCTTTCATGCCACGCATCATATGTTAATTGGTGGACATATTTTGGGTATAAATAATATCTTGTACCTTTTTACTTGATGAATACATCATTCTATTTTAAAAACACACTAAAAATCAGTCAAATACTCTCTAGTGAGAGAAAATAGAAGTGTAAGTTGTAAAACACTATTCAACAAGTTAAGAATGAGTTACACCACAGTGGGTGTAGGACAACTGGTCGAACAACGCTAAATTTTGTGTGTTGATCACTTACTTTCCTTTATTTACTGTATATTTAATGTTCATCATCATTCCCATATCATGTTTACCTTCATCACTCACTGAGTTCCTCTTATTATCTGGATTGTTGCAATTTATATGTAACATCAAAGTCTATCGCCCAAGTAGTGGACCAAATCTCTCTGGAAGCTCAGTTTACCGAAGTCCGTGACTTATACTTATATATATTGGCACAAGCTATGGTTTTAGGGTAATAATAAATAATGGAGGGTTAAAGATGGAGAAGAAAAACACTATTAATATTTTTTGGAAGGGGTGAGGAGAGAGAAAGTGATTTCTATCATATTTTACCAAATTTTCATCTCCAATAGTGCCCACACATAAGAATCATTTACTAAAAGATTAAAGACATTTGGAGGATTCTATGCAGGTTTTTTTTATCTCTCTAGAGGGAAGAAAGATAGTCAAATTCACCATTATATTTCTCCTCATATGGATTACAACATGATCAGTAAGGTATTGTATTCAAAACCCTAGGTTTATGCTTTAAACCTATTTTTTGTTTTTACTTTCTCAAGAAAGATCGATCTAAGTTCTTTTGGGAGAATATTTCCACGTTTAAATTCAATTCGAATCCCCAATAAGCCTCTGCTTATAGAATGATCATGTTTGGGAAAGGTCCATGTTGTCTAATGATCAAAACCCTAGATTGCATTTTCAAAATATGTTCACGGATATGTATATTTTTGTACTAACATGGTTCTGTAGGATGTGAATATTTTTATCCCTTCCATCATGGTCACACGAATGTTTGTTATATGAATGAATCCTATGATTTTTTAACCGTCGTTAATTTTTTGCCCCTAAATTTGATTTGGTTGTAATAATTAGGGTTTATTTTTACATTTAATTTTTTACTCGGATGAGAATGATGTATTTTTATTTCTTCTTTTGTATTGGGTTTGATCTTGGAGGACTTTAATGGGTTATGCATAAGTTTGGATGTCTTCAGTGGAGTTTTTAATGAGTTGCAGAAGTTACAGATGATATAGAAAATAGAAAGACAACCACTGTAGCAGCTCTGCTAGGGAGCTGTAGTGTCCCTAACATATGCTATACCACCCCTTCCATTATGTGCACGAATTGTTTTTGGGTTTTATATGGTGTGGAACTCATTTTCTTCAAGATTTCTACTTCAATAAGTTTTCTTCTGCCAACAAGTTTATATCCTCAAGGAATCCACTCAAGGAGGATGTCTCGACCGTGATGAATTGGCATTTTAATCTCGCATTTAATTTATCATTGATAATATGTGTGTTTGATTATATTTATGCTTTATATTAATTATTTTCATGAATAATATTATGTGATAACTAATTGATTAATTAGGGAGCCACAGTTTATGGACAACGAGGATTTAATTTTAGGACCTACCTAGATCACGATTTTTGTAGAAAATCCATTTTTATTTATTCTTTTCTAAAATGAATTCAATCGGTTAATTAATTTACAGGTATAAATTATATTTTGATCTTTGATTTTATTTTTATTTAAAATGGTTAGTAAGATAGGGTGATTTAATTTTTACAAATAACTTGGGAAATTACCAAGGATTCAATTTGGGGATTTAGAATTGAATGAATTATTTTTCAAAATACCCTCAATTTTAAAATATGAAGTAGGAGAGGGGTTTCTGGATAAAACCTGTTGTCTCCATTGGTGTTTTAAGAATGTGATGCTGTTACTTCCTCGTGTCAGCTTGATCTAGCCCCCATTCAAATGGATTTTAATTGTGGCATCTAGTATTCTCGAGATTCTTAAGTGATAGGACTCTGGAATTAAATGTGAATGAGTTTGGTCCTCCCATCGAGGAAGTTAAATATGAGAGGGCTTATTTCAATGAATATACTGATGGTATACATTTAAACACAACTAATGATATCCTCCCTATTAGAGTCACTGTCATTAGATGTGGGACCAAAAGATACTCATTATTCATTATGTTGGATAGAAGTTTTCTAGATTTTTCAGATATCATAAAGAAAGATGAAAATTTATCTAGTTTAACGTGTTCTGATTTAAGCTCCAATTAAAAAACCACACTTCATAAGGGAACGAGGATGTCCGGCAGGATTTGTATTTAATTAGAGATAAATATATGCCACTTTAAAATTTAATCGAATTAATTATCACATATAAATTTGAAATTAATTTTTTCGATGAAGATTCTAAGATTTTAAAAATGAATTCAACTTTCACTCGCCAGTTTCAATATTGAATTTTAATTGGAATAAAGTACATGGGCTGAAAATATAATTGGATAATGTTCTAACTTAAGGGGGTAGTAAAATCGTTTAACCCACAATTCCCATATACATTTGAAAATTGTGATGCGATTGATTTCTTGGTTAGTATTTGGATTTCCTCCCCATCGGAGGGAATTGATCACGGTATCATGGTAATTTTAAAATTTATGGTAATTATATTAAATTAAGTGTTACATATGTTCAGTCCCCCCATCGAGAAAGTTCTATATGAATATTTTAGTTTTAAAGAATTGACCGATGCAAATTTTTAAACGCCAATGTTAGTTGATGACGCTCAAGTAAGAATCATGTTCTTAAAATGATCATCATCATTGATTAAACAATGGGTCATCTAGATTAGAAATGGTGGGGAAACCCGGCTCCATTTCATAATCTTGGAGTGAGCTCATTGGTAACTAAAAGATGGTGTTAGCTATTGAGAATATCTTCACTTCTTTCTCAAAAGGGAGGTGGAATATTTAGATTAAGTCTTAGGTGCAACGATTTGGGTTTAAGAATCTTCATATTCCTCAGTAGTAGTCAAAAAGATAAAAGGCATGTGTTTTCACTACAAGTAGTTAGAACTTTTATAGCAACATGTACATTTTCCTAGCTCTATAAGGATAAAGACATGGATATGTTATTCCTCTTAAAAGTAAATGCATTATTTATGGTTCAGTCTACAGGAATCTAGTGTGTAGACTTGGGAACCATAAATCAGGACCGCAACTCTTCAAAAAAGTTCCATATAACTAGGCAATTACATCAAAAAGAGATATTCCTAGTTATGGACAATAAGAATAAGGCAGCAATATTAGTATTAGCATTTTTTTTAAGATTATGTTAAGACATAAACATAATGTTTGTAAATTATTTAATGTACCTAGTTTTAAAAAAATTGTTTTCGGTTTTTAAATTGGTTTTGAACATATATTTGATTATTTTAATAAAATTATTTTTATCAAAATTGGGATATCTTTTATCTATTCTAGTACATTGGTAAATAATTAATACATTATAAGGTTTGTCTCACAATAACTACTAAATAATTATATAAATAATGCCAGCGGACAAATCATTAAAGAGAAAGGTTCCTTACTAGTAAGAACCAAACACAATTCTGGCACCTATGCTTAGCTTGTTTTATTCTAAAAGGAATTCAATGACTGGTTTAAAATGGACAATTAGGTTCACAGTAAGTGGAGGTACTTTTAGTCTGTAAACCCCGTTTAGAAGGTAAAATTACCATGGGCCCTCATGACCCAAAACTAAAGAGCCAAAGATGTGTTGGGAATGGGTCACTTCGATTAGTGTGATTCGTTGACTGTCCGATAAAGATGAGGTCTTGATTGTGTCATCAATTTCATTGATGATCACTCAAAGGTATGGATATGTTTACCTTATCCACCATATATTTGAATCATTTGATTAGTTAAAAGTGTGAAAGTCTAAGGTGGAGCATGGGTGAGGTAAACTAATTCAAACTATACGATTTAATCATATAGACCGTACGTCTCGGGAGAGTTGAGGAATCATTTATCGAAGGTTGGGATTGTAACACCCTATATTTTTTAGGATATCAAATTTAATTAATTTGGTGATATATGATTTAATAAATCTCGAGGATTTAATTAATTTAGTGAATTAAAATTTGATTAATTCGGGTTATTTTTTTAATTCACATGTGTTATAATTTGAGGTCGAGGTTGGAGATTCTAGTAAAGTGACTCGGATGACAATTCTGAGTTCACAGTTGATTATTAATAGGTCAGATAGTCGGAAAAGAGTACCCGGGATAGTAAATGGGTCTCGGGACATTTTTAGGCATAACCGGGCTCACACAAGGGGTGTTCAGGTCATTTGGGCTTGGCCCATAGGCTTAATTTTGGCATTAGTAATATAGGAGTTTGTGGCAGACACAACTCAAAAAGAAAACCCTAGTTTTGCAGAGGAGAAATAAGGGAGAAATTTGGGAAAGCTTTTGGGAGCCAAATCAAGAAGCGGGGTGTGTTCTTCGTCAAATCTTCATCTACATCAAAGGAAATCAGACCCTACGAATTTATCCAGGCAAGTAGTTAAAATTGCTTTCATTTAATTTGCCGTATTTCGATTCATATCATGGTGGGTGCAAATCATATTCGTTTTTGGGTGGGCTAGCGCATAGAAAACGGGTGTATATGAATTGGTTAGTTTACATAAATTAAAGGCAAAATTTATTTGGTGATACGAATCAAAAGAGTTTGAATCTGATTTCTATTCGTAGACTCATGTAATTTGGAGTTCAAAATCAAATTTTGAGAAAAATGGGTGTAGGAGAAATCATACGAGGTATCGCGTTTTACCGTGAGTGTTGTAAATCGACGATGATTAATTAGGTATTTAGGAATTTAAAACTGTTGAGGAAATGTATAAATCAGTGGCGAGTTATGAGAATAACTTCTGGGTTGAAGTATGAGTTTGGATGAAAACGTTAATGGCTCAAACACTGGTTGTTGAGGAAAATAAGTGATTGAACGTTGCGTCAAACGACATTAAAATTCGTTCGAACAACCTTGCAAGTCGTTTAAACGATCCGTTCGAACGACAAGGGAAAATTCTAGGCAGCTCCGTCCTTTTTCCTTGTTTTCTTTTGGGATTTTTCTATTAAGGATTTAATTAGAGAATGATTAAATGGTGGTTAATACCTAGGATATTGGGAGATGGGTATTGAGGAATGTTAACATTAATAAGGGTGTTAAACGTATTGAAGGGACTTCATGCGATGAATCCTAAAAGGTTAAAATACGCAACAATTTAAGGAGTCCGAGCATTTTTGTTGAGTAACATTGCGTTGATGAAATTAATGAAGGTGGAATTAATTTAATTAAGGATCGGAGGTTTAACTCAGATATTTTTCAAGGCAGTGCGATGGGAGTTAGGCATGGGGTAGCCAGTTTAATTTATTATAGATATATATAATAAATTATCGAATATTAAATTTAACTAGAGGTGTTAACAATAGTAGTAGGATTTTGTGTGAGAAATTTTAAAGGGTGAAGATACGGACCAAATGAGTGAGTCTGGATATTGTAGTTGGGTGACACTACTTAAATAACAAAATAATTAATGTGTGATTAATTAAATTACAAGTCGGGATATAGACTTGGGTATTATTGGGCTAGTGCTACGGGTGTTAGGGACAGGTTAGCTAGACTTTTATTATATTTATGTATACGGTAGTGTGATAGAATTGAAAGTGCGAAAGCCCCCAATTTTAATATTCTTAACAAATTATATTTCCTTTTTATGAAATGGATATGCGAAAGCTTTAGGTGACGGTTCAATAAAACAAATTACAAATTTTAATTTACTTTTTCAAATTAAAATAAAACCAAGTGAAATTAGATTAATCCATTAAAACATTTTCACTTAAAAATAATTAATTAATCCAAGTCCTAGAATTTGCCTAAGTCATATTTATCAATATTTTCAAATTAGGTCAAACTAGTTTTAATGATAGACTTGAATTAAATAAACATTGCCCAAATTTAATTAGCACCAAATTAAATTATGTGTGACAATTAAAACCAACTTTATCTTGAATTATCCTAAGCATGTGTTCTAAGTTATTATGCAAGATAAAAGTAAATCAATCACACTACACCGTGATGTACGAGGAAAAACCCACAACGGGAAAAAACCTCGGACGGCCCTATCCTCAAATCCACTAAGTACGGAATTTACATTTACTAGACAAATGACTTACTTCCTCAACTCGAACCCTCTCAAGTCTTGATGCGTCTTCTTGTAACCACCTCTTCCTAGTGGATAACCACGGAGCTCCACCGCGATCTCGAAACCACCGATCGAACTATAGGTACACCGTCAACCACACATAGTGCCTTTCACCATGTGAGAAAGCCGCATCTAAACACTTCTTCTTCTTTGAGGGATTTAGAAGAAAACCCAAACTTCTCTTCAAACAAATGTAGAGATAAGCAGGTGCCAAAATGCTCCAAGCAAAGTATATGTATATATGAACTTGGAAGAAACAAATATGGGTGAAAAACTAGAGTGGTAGATGAATTTGTCTTTGAAAAATATCACTCAAAACTTGATCTTTTTCTCTTTATGATTTTTCTCTCAAAACACTCTCTAGGAGTTAGAAGGATATGAAAAAGATATCATGGAAAACGTTGTTCCCACACATTAATATTCAGCAAAAAATTAGTGGGGTGAAAATTGCTAAAAACTGCCAAAAAGTTTTCCCGACTCACAACCCGAATTTGAAACAATTTTTCAATTTGTAATAAATATTCCAATTTTTACTTTATCAATCCATTTTTAATGCTTTTAATTGATTTGCACTTTATCATTTTCACTCTTGTGTAGTGTGCGTGTATGTGGGCAGTAGGGGTGGGGGTGGGGATGTTTCGGATTTTTAGTACTTGTACATATTATGAGCTAGATGTTGTTTTGGAATTCATAATTGAGGTGTTAAACAGTAACAATTCATTTGGATTTGTAGTAATTGTACATATTTGCATGTCTTATTCTAATTCATTTTGATTTGTACTAATAACAACATTTTTTTACAGAAAATGTCTCCTTCAGGTATTAAGGCGAGGATGATGATGCTGATTATGATGATGTCGATTTGTACTAATAACAACATTTTTTACAGAAAATGTCTCCTCGACACTTGGTTGGCCGAGCGTGTTTTTACTGGACATATTTGATGGCCAACGAATAGGTCCGGGGTTGAGAGACCCGAATACCATCCAGTGTATGCCAGTTCATGGACGTTCGCTTCAAGACATCGAGTCCAAGGTGCTCGTCACGCGTGTGATACCCTGGAAGGAGAACTCCCCATTGTGGTTGTGCGAACAATGTGGCATGATGTATATTGTTGGGTGTATCAATTCATATATCGTGTGGCCTACTCACCTTCTCAAAGCTAACCTTACCCCAGACATGTAATGACATTATTTGAATTGAATTGTTTTAAGTTGTTACATTTGAATTATATTTGGATTATATCGTGATGCATATTATTTTGAATGTATATTTGCATTATCCCTATTTTATTTGAATATATGATGTTTAAACAAGTAAAACGTTGCTATAATAGGTACAAATATAATCCTGGGTAGTGGCAGTGGTCATACTACCCAAATGATTTTTTTCCACTTCTGCCCAGAATTGTCACGGTCATTGACCGTGACAATTTTTTAAACATTGCCAGGGTTTGTCACAGTTTATGACCGTGACAAAACTTGTCAAGGTCATAGACCGTGACAAGTCTAACGAACTTATCACGGTCAATGACCGTAACACGTCCATGACAACAAAAGTTGTCACCCCCATAATTATCACGGTCATTAACCTTGACAAGTCCAACTTTTCAAGGTCAATGACCGTGACGATTCGACAAATTTGATGTAGTGCTAACTATTATCGAAACATAGTTGCAGAAGCAGAAAACTAAGAGAAGGTGAATAGAACTTATAAGAATTGATGAGATCTTTGAAGAAAACAAAGCACTGAAGAAGAAAGCACTGGAAGCCCAGTAGACGAAGGAATCCTTGAAAGACATCTAGAGAAGGAGATTTATCTTCCATTTGAAGTTCGATCTAATTATGGACATGACATCCAAGATGGATTTTGGATCTTCATTTAACTGCTCGGACCAAAGTACCCACACTTTTTCAACGACATTACAAGTTTGCTATTGTATTTGGATCAGGGTGAGAGTACCCTTGTGACTTATCCAGAATTACAAAAATGATACTTCGATCTTAAAAATAAAGTTTCAAGTCATGGTCCTTCAATTCAGTTAATATTTATTGACCCAAATATTCAGCCTAAAGTATTTTAGGGGCAATTATTGGGACCAATTTATCTTAGCCTAGGAGAGTAGCCGACTAACCCTGCCTGCGAGAGGAACTGCTTGGCCCAAATCCACTATCCACTAAGACTCTTGAATTTCACATACACTCAAATACTTGAGGATATACTTAAATTGGTTACCAACAATTTTGGAGGAGATATTCAGGGACATTACGGGTTATCCACGTGATTATCGAGTTACTTGAACAACTCAAACTCTAATTGTATACATCTATAAATTGTAATCCCTGAACCGGGGTAAAAGGATGAAAAACTCGAGCATTGAGGGACACTAATAAGAATATAGTAACCTATCCGTGGACGTAGGCAAGTTATCGAACCACGTATATCGTTGTTGTATGTGATATTTACTTTTTGCATTCGTTATTATTTTTGTGGATATATATATATATATATATATATATATAATCGTACCTTAAGACTGCGGATAGGGAGGTAAAAATGCCCAAAAACCCTATCAATAAACGCGAAGGTTGAGGTGCCCATAAACTTAGGAGCTAAAAGACGAAGTCAGATTCAACTCCAATGACAAAACCTAAGTCAAGAATTCATACTTAGTCCGCACTGAGATCTCAACAGGAATAATCTCGTGCTAATGATTCTGGTCGGATCCTCTACGATGGTGGTGACCCGATTGGAATGAGTATTTTATCAAAGACTAGGGGTTGGATCCGAAAATATCACATTAGCCTTGGATGGCTCCTAATATCCCAAAAACCTTAGGTGAATCCTAATAGCCCAACAACCTTAGGTGTCTCCTAATAAAACAACAGCCTTGGGTGGATCCTAATAACCCAACAACATTTAGTGGCTTTTAATACACCGAAAGACCAGAATATTTGAAAATCTTGAAGATCTTGTAGAACGGGAATACGAAAGAAGTTAGAAGACATCATCCTAACGGTTGCAACTATGAAAATACATCATATCCAAAGCTTTGAGGGGCCACTATACCCCTCCGATCTACAGAGTGTTATATGGAGTCTTTAAAGAAGATGGCCTTACTAAGGTTGTAACCATAATAGACATTGAGCACTTGTAAAAGACCAATCAAGTCCATAGAGTATATTTTAAAGCCTCAAGAGAATAAGACCGCAATGGTAATATAATGCCGTAAAAATGAAGATAATAATCATGCTTGGCCATTATTCCTCTTTAGTCCATGGAAGTACTGTCTACATGCATTTTATTTTTCAGACTGCGGTCATAATCAAGCCAAGTAGATGTAATCAAATCCTTTTCAAAATGTAAGATTAAATATACAAGCAAGCAAGTCTAGTATAACTAAATAAGATCGCAGAGGCTTAAAGATGAAATATGCAAAGAAATAAAGCATAGAAGATTGCAGAATAAAATATTAATTACAATAAGAGAGTGATACAAGCATTGTTCAATAAATATGATTAGAAAATCAAAGAAAGATAAAAAGTAAGGCTTAGGACTTCACGTCCTCATACTCGTTATCATCATCATCATCATCATCATCATCATCATCATCATTATCATCCTTCAGGTCTCTCTCAGTCTCCTCAGCCTCAAGAGCTATGGTCGCAGCCTCCTCCTTCTACTTTAGGGCTAACTCATCCTTAACCTTCAACTCCTCAACCCACTGGGTGTGCTCGACAACAGTGAGCTTTTAGGAATAGATGTTCTCCTTAGCCTATGGATATTTCTTGGCAACCATATACCTCATTTCTTCATAGCCATGGATATATGCCTTGTTATGGCTAAATATGTAGTCCGTAGAGGTCTTGAAACCGACCACGACGTCCTTAGTAGCCTTTTTCATGGCCACAACATGATCTTCAACCATATTATTAACATTCGCGAGATGGATTTGGATTAATTCATTCATCTCAATATCAAGTTGGTCAGCTCTCTATTCACTGGTTCTGACTTGCCTTGTAGCCTCCAAGCACTTAGCTTCAGAAACTTTAAGCGCTTTAGCATCTTGCTTGAAATTCTCTTTGGCTTTATTTCTTGCCTTCCCAACACCCTCTCTAGCCTCGTCTGCAACCTCCATTTGGAGTTTGACAGCTTTAATAAAGGCCTCCGTGAATGCCTTCCTAGCTTTAAAAGAAGAGGCTTTAATACTTTCCACCATAACATGGTGGGACCCCTCCGTGACCTTATACAAGTTAAAGAGATTTTCATACTTTGCTCTTTGGCTTATGGTTCCTTCAATGGCCTGGAAAAAAAAAAAAGAAGTTAATCAAGTTAACATAAAACAAGGATTCGTAAGTAGGCAGTGAATGGTGAATTCCTCTAAATCCTCAGCATCTTCCTCAACGAGACGTATGAGGTCTTTAGAGTTTATAACCCCACATTAAGGGCACTGTGATAGAAGTAATGTCCAATGGAAATTTGGGGTTGTATTGCCTTATGCGAGGTCATGAATGATAAGGCATGACCCGACTTTGAGGAGTTGGCAAATTTGGATTCACGGGGATAGTAGTCTATGAAGGGGATTCTGTAATAAAGATACGGTAAGAGTTTACTAGCCTTGTATTGTTCTCCTTAGCATCAAGGGAAACCAACCCAGTATTAGCAATGTTGGCCACTGATATTTTTTTTTACTTCAAAACTGATATTTTTTTACCGATTTTTTTTAAATAGTAAACAAAATCATTTTGAGCGAAATTATTTTTGAGAGGTACCCTGAATTGTTTACAACCCATAAAGAAATATTCAACTAAAAATATTATATATATATATATATATATATATATATATATATATATATATGTGTGTGTGTGTGTGTGTGTGTGTGTGTGTGTGTGTGGATCTTATTTGACTATGGAATTAGTCACGATTATACAATATTAGTATGTATACATGTGAATATTTAGTTCAGTTGTGAGGAGAAAAAGGATTATGATGATGTTAAATACTACATATTGAGTTCAAGGGTATTTCAACATTTGGATGTGTGTACTTTGGTGGTTTTGGATGTGTTGGTATATACATATAATTATACACGAATCTCAGTTATAGCTCTGAGGCTAATTTGAAAAACACATTAGTATATGTAAAACATAATTAATGGTGGTGTCAATAACTAGAGAATATATTAAAATACACCGGCGATGAGTTGGTTAATCATAATGGGTAAAAATGGTTAACAATATGTTATTATCGTACATCCTTAATGATGGATTTATTAGAGTAATGACACTCTTTGTATGGATTAAATACGGGGCCTGAGTTGGGTTATCGCTCGACCATTAGACGATTGTATTTTGGATCTATTTGTATGATGATAAACGATATTAGTTGGGTTAATACTCTTTGTTTGGGGTCTATCTTATGATGATAGCTGGTATGATTTGGGTTCATACTCATTGTGTTTGTCTATCTGTTTGATGATAGACGTAATGATTTTGGTAAAAACTCTTTCTTGGGTTGGTTTAGGATGGTTGATTTCTCTGGGCTAGCGTAATATATGCATATTGAATGAGGTATACATATATTTTATTTGGGTATTTTCTGAGGGAGTCTCTTACCAATTTTTTGGACGAATGATATGGCTAGACAAAAGTGTAATAATGTGGATCTTCATTTGTATTTTGTTCGTGAAATGTCCCACGCGTGTAGTCTAGTTCTATTGGGAGTTAGGAGTATGAGATCCATAGGACTTACCAATTATAGATATTTGATTTATGTGTATATTATAGTTATATATGTTCAACCTTGGGTTAACGATTCTTAATCACCATCAAAGTTAAGAAAAAGTGTATAGGGGTGGGGGTGGGTTTCCTTGTTTGAATTTTGCTTGCAAGACGTCCTGCACATAGATCTTAGTAAGGTTGGGAGTTGAGAGACGGAGGGGCACTAGACTATTAGCTTACTTCTTGTTTTATTTATGTGGAAAGATAACCTTAGTATGATAAGGTATGGATTGGGTACGGTTGGTTAGAATTGTATCACGATAAAGGAGAAGTGAGGTATATACAACATGAGTGTCGGAGGGTGACAACATGTGGCATAAATGGGTTGCATTTAATACTGTTAAGTAATATAGATATTTCTTCCTACTTTTGGGTCCTGAACCAAATCTAGAAAACTTTTTCCCCCAGGTATTATTATTATTATTATTATTATTATTATTATTATTATTATTATTATTATTATTATTATTATTATTATTATTATTATTATTATTATTTTATTATTATTATTATTATTATTATTATTATTATTATTATACAAGAGCAGCAAGACTGAACGGTCAGAGTTACAGTGCTTCGAGATCCACTTCGTCATCCTTAGTGTACGAGTTTCTTTTCATTTCAGTTGGCATTCCGTTAGTTATTTGTATTTATGAGCTTATTTTGAAGCGAGTTGGTTCAAGTTCATTTACATGTAGTTAAGACTATTGTATAAAAGAGACTTATTATAGTGGATTCAATTTTATTGAAGAGTTTTATTTTATCTTAGTTCAATTATTTATTTATTAGTTTACATCATCATCATCATCATCATCATCACCACCACCACCACCACCACCACCACCACCACCACCACCACCACCACTACTACTACTACTACTACTACTACTACTACTACTACTACTACTACTACTATTATTATTATTACTATTATTATTATGTCGTGGATAGTTTTTATTTAATATAATTTTTATTTATCATTGATACTAAGAATGATATAAAGTAATTAGCACACCCTATCTTCGGCATGTCAGTGTGATCAACTACACATGGAAAAATATGGGGTGTTACAATTACCCTTATTGAAATTCATAGCACCTTGTCCTAAGGTTATGTTGTCACTCCTTGACGCTGAACCAGTTGATACTAACCATCTAAATCCTTATCTCAACACACACCGTTGTGGCCTCTCGAATTATCGCGGCCAACTCCTCCGCTCCTATAAACATTTAACCCTATCCTACCTAACCTAAGGGACCCATCGTTACATTAACCCTCAAGGATCTCCTAGATCCTCTAATCCTAGTGTTCTCCATATGAAAATACAGTAACAAAACATACACCAAACCCAAAGTCTAAAGAGAGTAAAAATCACCAAGACGTATAAGAAAATGGAACGCAAAAAATTAGCATATACCTATAACCCTCGAGACCCAGGACCATGCTCCAAATATTAAAATATACAATTTTCTGTAATTTAAAATATCATGCATAGAATGTGGCATAAATATGATACAATTTAAAACTTTTCCATCAATATAAGGTGCGAGAGGTATCAATATGAATAATCACTAATAATAAATTCCAACAATATCAACCTCCAATATAATATAATACTAACAAAATGTAATCTCTAATAATGTTCAAGTACAACTGTGGAGTCACAAGCTACCCATCAATCCAAAAGATTTATTATATAAAATAAATGACGAAAACAAAACTACTCTGTACATGATATAAATCTCTAAAGTCCAATCCGCACTCTAAGATCCAACAGCTCCTAGAAGCTCAATCCTAACATAAGATGCTAGTCAACAACAATGGGTCAGATCCCACTATAAGAATACTAGTCACATGGTCCCAAATAGGGTAACATAACCCAATTACAAGTACCAAATGAAATAAATACCACAGTAGAGTCTTTTATTTAACAATAACATTTAAACATAGAATCTTTACCAATGCTCATGAGATAATATAACCTAATCAACTATTTAAATAAAAACATGACACATCAATGTTTTATAATATCAAGATTATAAAGAACTATCCATTTAATGACATCGTTTAACAATTAACGATATAATATCAAATTATCAACAATTATTTACTCATTAACAAATATTAATAACATCCATTTATAATGATGGATTTCAACAACTATTGGTTTATCAATCGATACCAACAATCACATCATCTTGAAATCAAAATATAATTAAAAGCCTTTTATCCACTTTCTCCTTTGGGATACATTTAATTACATTATTTCATATTCCATTTATATTCTACCCAATTAACCTTTCGCATTTAACACATTTCATTACACAAAATCCAATTTTGCACTTTCCAATACCATTTAACTTAACTTTATCTTGATAATTTTATTATAATTAATCAACCTCTATCTCATGGACCCGAACATATCATAGTATACCCCACATAATGTATATTATCATTACAATTATAATCTATCTGCTTCCCTCACAACCTTACATATCACATAGTGCACCACAATAGAACGCCCATGCCTAATGTAAATAATTTTATCAACCTCAAAACATATCGAGTTGATCTCACTCATAACCCCATTGATATTCGTAACATAGTCCAAGTCCATTTATACTGTTACGATTGCCTAACAATTAAGGTTCTACAAATATGATAACTCTCTATCCAGACAATACAAAACTCGCACCAATAGCAACGCGCAACCATGGAATTCTATAAAATGGCCAGCCAGTGTAGGTCCTGCAGATACGATGTTCAATAGCCAATTGAAAATATACCTGCTACATACAGAGAAACCAAACATAACTTTCTACAGAAATTTAGACATCTTAAACTCCAAGTTTAACCTTCTTTAGACTCCATGCATGGGATGTATCGTAATGGAAATCCAAAAAAGGACCCCCCGATATACCTCTGTTTATGCCATGTGGTCATCGAGACTTTATAATAACCATATATCTACTAGGAGACTACTTAAGAACAAATACACAAATTATGCTTCCATTACAACATTTGAGCCTTTTTTTTATGATCAAGGACCTTCACAAAAATGAGTTGTCACGATCAAGGCTCATGATAATTGTGGGGTTAATAAAGCCCCATGTCACGTTCTTCGACTGTGACAACTACCCTTTGTCACAATCCTTTTTACATTGAGAAAATCTTTAAAAATGGGGGTGACCAAGACTTGCCACGGTCAAGGACTGTAATAGAATAATAATTGCCACGATTATGTTACGATCCTTAATTATGAAAAGTATTAGTATTGCCACAGTCTTATCACGGTCTTTGACCCTGATAAGTCCAAACTTACCCATGTGCACGACTGACTATTTCCCGTGAGCACGATTGCCATACAATGAAAAATGTATGCTAAGCCATGCGCATAGGTACAAATTAAGTCCATGCGCAAGACCCATATTTTTTCCATAGTTTTGTCATGGTACTTGATCGTGACAAAATTGTAGAACATGAATTTTTCTTCTCAGAAGTAAATCTGTTTCAAACAAGTCCTATTTTTACTATAACCAACATCAACGCAATCAATAATATAATACGACATAGTAATAAAATCAAAACCACAATACAAAAATTCCATATATCAAACCAAATTAATATTTTAAGTTAATTACTATAAATTTCAAAATATACCAATTTCAAATACACTATTTTCTATACAGATTTAATAAGGCTTATGGAGAAAAGTCGGGCACCCAACATGTCGTAAATATGTCGGACACCCAACACGTTGCACTTCACTGGCTCTATCTAAGTTGTATTTCAAACTCATGATTGCCCAGTATGCTTTATGCTCAATCTTAACGGGGAGATGGAAAGGCTTGCCATAGATGAAGTGGAATGGAGACATCCCAAGGGGGTTCTTGTAGGCAGTTTGGTAAGATTATAGCGCATCCGTCAATCGTGTAGACCAATCCTTTCGGTTAGGATCAACGATCTTAATTTTGTTTTGCTTTATCTCATGATTAGCTAGCTCGGCTTTCCCGTTTGTTTGCAGGTGATAAGTCGTCCCAACCTTGTGGATGACGCCATACTTTATCATTAATTTGTCAAACAACCAATTGCGAAAGTGCTTGCCATTATCACTAATGATCACCTTTGGAGCACCGGAGTGATAAAGTATGTGTTCTTGGATGAACTATATCACCACCTTATTGTGATTAATCCTAGTATATATGTCCTCAACCCATTTCAACACATAATCTATCGCGATGAGGATGTATAACAAACTTAAGGAGGGAGGGAAGGGTCCCATGAAGTCGATGCCCCAACAGTCATATATCTCGATCACAAGAATAGGGGTCCACAACATCATGTCTCATCGAGTGATGTCTCCCACCCTTTGGCATCTATCAGATGATTTGCAATGAGCATTTACATCTCGAAAAATTATGGGCCAATAGAGGCCGCTTTGAAGGATCTTAGCGGACGTCTTATTCATGAAAAAATAGGCTCCACATGATTCCGCATAACAAAAGCGGATGAGACTAGGAATCTCGGCATTCATCACACATCTTCGAATGATTTGGTTCGCGCAATATTTTAACAAATAGGGATCATTATAGAAGAACATGCTTGACTAAGTACGGAACTTCCTCTTCTCTTGTAGTGTCCAATCGTGGGAACGGAGCCTGTAATAAGATAGTTCCCTATATTCGCAAACAAGGGGATGGAGTAAGTGGAAAATAATTTATCATCCAGAAAATATTCGTCTATGGGTATAGGAACGCTAGGTATGTCAGACGAAAGCCTCGATAAATGATCGACGATGAAGTTTTATACTCCTTTTTTATCTTTAATGGAAAGATCAAACTCTTAGAGGAGTAGGATCCACTTAATGAGGTGCAGATTTGCATCCTTTTTGGAATGGAGATATTTGAGAGTCTTATGGTTGGTGAAGAAAGTAATGGTTGAAATGATCACGTAGGTGCATAATTTATCTAGGGCGAAGACTACTGCTAGCAACTCTTTCTCCATGGTGGAGTAGTTAATTTGGGGCCTGGTTAAAGTCCGTCTAGCGTAGTAGATGATGTGGGCCTTATTATCCTTTATTTTCCCCAAAATAGCCCAAATCGCATAATAACACGCATTATAAATAATCTCGAATGGAAGGGACCAATTCGGAGCTTGCGTGATGGGGGCGGAGACTTGCATGGCATGCTTCGTTCCACTCAAAGGGGGAATCCTTTACTAGTAGGTTAATTAATGAACTAGCAATGACACTAAAATACTTAATAAACCTACGATAGAAACTCCTATGACCCAAGAAAGAGCACATATCCTTTAGTGACTTAGGTGGGGGAAGATTGGCAATTACGTCAATTTTTGCCCTATCTACCTCAATACCTTTGGACGAAATGATGTGGGAAAGAACTACGCCTTCGGTAACCATGAAATGAAACTTCTCGTAGTTCATTAACAAGTTCTTTTCCTCACACCGGGCTAACACCTTATCAATATTAGTGAGGCAATGGTTATAAGTGGGGATGAAAATGCTGAAATCGCCCATTAGATACTCTTGTCTTCTCTTGGCCATAGCACTAAAAAGTCTAAGCATGTACTTTTGAAAGGTTACGGGTGCATTACAAAATCCAAATGGCATACTTATGTAGGAAAATATGCCAAAAGGATATGTTAACGTCGTCTTTTCTTGATCCACTACGTCCATCTCGATTTGGTTAAATTTGGCATAACCATCTAAAAAGCAATAAAACGGGTGGCCTGTTACTCTCTCTATCATTTAATCAATAAATGATAATGGGAAATGATCTTTTCTAGTGCCAATATTGAGCTTCATATAGTCAATGCAAATGCGCTAACCGGAGGTGGTACATTTTGGGATAAGTTCGCCCTTAACATTCTCGACCACAGTCACTCCTAACTTCTTCGGGACTACTTGAATAGGAATTACCCATTTTCTATTCGAGATGAGATATATGATACCCGCATCCAATAATTTTATAATTTTCGCTCTCATAACATCTTTCATCGTAGGGTTCAAATGCCTCTGCATCTCCCTCGAAGGCCTCATGCCCATGGGTACGAGTTCGTCGACTTATACCCTTTAAATCTGAGATGCTTCAACCAAAAGAACTTCGGTGCTTTCTCAAAATGGACATAAGGTTTCCCTCTTGCTCTTTACTTAGGCTCAAGGAGACGATAACAGAAAATATCTCATCCTCTACCATGTAAGCATATTTTATGTTCGAAGGATGCCTTTTCAATTCGAGGCTAATAATTTTCTCATCGGAGGGAACTGTGCGCGACTCCCTGGTGGTAGTTCCTCGAACCAAGAAACCCAACTAACGTCTCTCACATCCTTATCTCTCTCACTCCCGTCTAATAACTCTCCTATCTTTATCACCTCTCTCGAACTCGGTGTATGCACTATCGCCCTCACTCACCATAACAAGACACGCCTCTAACAGATCCCTCGCAAAATGTTCTTATACTATCTCCTCAATAAGATTTATCTCGCACATCTCGTACTCATCACCCATTTTCTTGGTGATGTTGAAGATATTAGTCTCGAGCGTAATGTGAGTTGCATTTGCCCATTTCAATTGTTAATAAAAGCATTAGCCAGTGCTAAGAATGGGTGACTATGGATCACAAGAACATGATGGCTCATGGGAGAGGGGGGGTTTCGTGTCCTAAATAACAAAATCTATTGAGAAGTAGAATGTGTAGACTTGGATGGTCACATCCTCAATAATCCCCCAAGGTATCTTCATGGAACGAGTCGTGAGTTGGAGAGTAATTTTCTTGGGCTTAAGGTCCCTTAAATTGAGTTGTCTATAGATGGAGTAAGGGAGAATATTAACACTCGCGCCTAAATGTAATAGTGCTCTCTCAATTTTGCTCTCTTCAATGTTGCATGAAATGGTGGGTGCACCGGAATCTTTATACTTTGGCAGGAGGTCGCTCAAAAGTATCGAACTTACATTTTGCACTATAAATACTTTCTTCTCTACCTTTAGTCTACGTTTCACCATTAGCAAGTTCTTGAGTAACTTTGCATAAGAGGGAATTTTCTTTACTGCCTTCAGAAAAGGTAAGTTAAGCTTTACTTGCTTGAGTACTTTTAAAATATCATCACGGGTGGCCCCTTTAGGGGGAGGAACCAACTTTTAAGGGTAAGTCTTAGCATTAAGGGGTTTCACTACCACCTCGGGCCTACATCTATCCTCTTTATCACTTTCCTCCAAGGGGGAATCTTCAGCCTCTTTCGTGCTGGACGAAACCTCCTTATCGTTATGCTCGTCGTGTGGGGTAGGTTACAAGTCAACAACTCTCCCACTATGTAGAGTGGTAATCTCTTGACCTTAATTTTTTTTCTCTTAGGTATTAGAGCTAATTCAATTTTGATCTTGGGTAGAAAACTTGCCCTTCATTTTGACAATAAGGGAGGATTGCAACTTAGATAACGATGCCTTTAAGTCTACATAATTTTAAGCATTTTGAGCTTTTATCGTTGACTATATTTGAATGAAATGATTTAAAGTGTCCTTGAAACTTCTTCATTATGGGGTGATATAAGGCGCGGGAGGTCGTGGTTATATGGGTGGAGCTTGTTGGAAAGGTGGGAGTGTTTGCGAGGGTTGGGAAATAATTGAATTTGGATTCAATGCAGCGTTTGGTTTGCCGTAAATAAAACCTTGATGGTTCCACCACGAAGGGTTATAAGAATTCCCGTATGGGACATTAAACTTACCCTTATCGTCGAGCATTCCTTCGTTGAATATCCCGCCCCATAAATAGCACACACCTTCTCTCTCAATGCTTGATTGGAGCTAGATATGTCTCTTCCCCAAACCTCGACTACGTCCTCTAGCCTCTTTGTTATTTAATTAATTTGGATTTTTAATTCGGTTTCCTTATCCAATTGATATAGTCTGGATATGGAGGGAGCCATGGACATTTATCTAGGTTTGATTTGGGTACTTAGGTCCAATGTGTCCAACACTTGAGTACTCTTGGCGACGTACTTAAAGTGGTCCTCCACATCATCCGTATCTAACCCCAAGAACTCTCCCTCGCACATGGTCTCAACAAGTTGTTTGGAAATTAAGCTTAGCCCATGATGGAAGTAGGAGACGAGTATCCACTTCTCAAAATCGTGGTGTGAGCACATGCTGACTAACTTATTGAAACGTTCCCAACATCAACTAAAGGGGTCACTCTCGTTTTGTCTAAATGTTTGAATTTGAGCCCTAATCGGATTAATCCTATGCAAGGGAAAGAACTTTTGGAGGAACTTGGCCTACATATCCCTCCAAATGGCTATCCAGTTCGGTGTTAGTGACCAAATCCATGTCTTTTCCTTATCCTTCAGGGAGAAGGGGAAAATCTTGATACGCACTACATCTTGAGTGCATGTTTGGTATGTGAAAGTCTCTTACGCCTCCTCGAACTCTCGAATATAGGGGTAGGGATATTTCTACTCCATACTATGAAATCTTGGGAGAATCTAGATCAACCCATTTTTAAAATGAAATTGCCTTTCATTATATAGGAGTATAATGCATACCGGAGTGACGGTTCGTTCAGGATATAAACGGTCTCTTATGGGCGATACGTAGCTCACCCTCACCCGTACCATAACTAGCATTTGACATCGTGTTCTCTCTTAATTACTAAATATCCTCACAAGATGCAGTAGATGTGTGACTCATAGTGTGATTTGTGATGGAGTTGGGTGGTGTAGGAGGTGGAACCCAGAAATTTGGAGCATTTGGGGTACATGGGCTATCAGAGTTAAGCTATATCGTAGGATTCTCGGGTACTCTAGGAATGATGGGATTAGGAAAAGTGTTTTACATTTAAGGATGGAGAGAATATTTTGGGGATTTTTCTGATTTTTTAGATTTTTTTTATTTTATAAATGTTTTGGGTTTTCTGATTTTTGTTATTTTTTTAAAGAATTATAGTCAAATTATAGGATTAATTCGACCTAACCTAGTATATCTACCTAGTCCCCAAAAATGGTGCTAAAAACTTAACATGACTCTAAAAGTGTCTCTAACACGTGAAACTATGGTTCAAGTGTAAGCCGATCGCTCAAGTAATAATTCGATAAACCGGGTGTCGAACTCAGGTACTAAGATGATTGATCGTGATGATTATTAAATAAGAAAACTAACCCTAGCGAGTGACTCACGAAAAAGAAAAGATAATTATGATGAGAACCTGTATCCTATTTCTAACGATAGCAATGAAATCCTATCTAAATTAACTACGCATGCAAGATTAAAGATTGACTGATTAATTAATATCAAAGAAAGATAAGGTCGGAATATAATACCCCAGCCGCCCCTAGTAATTTCACTAGATATAAAACTAGCCGAGAATTAAACACTTAATTGAAATGAAGATTTTATTTATTTCAAACATTACCTATATTAAGATATTAACCCGCACAATACATAAATAAGAATAAAAATAAAGTGTGTGACATGATTGTTAACACATGCATCGAATTCTTAAGCACTCCAGTTTTATAGGGCAAATGGAGTTAAAAGTCTTACGACAATTGTATTAACAAAATACCACATTTTCAATTGATTATTTAACTCAAGAACATATTTTATATCCATGCGTAACAAATAGGGTTGGGTTCATGCATCTCAACCCTTGGAGACCTAGCCATTCATGATTTTCCTAATTATAGACATGATTTTTACGTTGCTTGTGAATTTAGTCATCATTAACATGTATCTAAACATGCAAGAATGAATTCCTTAATAAAACGATGCAAGAAAACCGAAGAAATAACTAAAAGTAAAGATCGAAGGAGAAGAGGACAGACTAGCTTTATTATTGCATGAAAAGGATCCTCCAAGCATAAACTTGGTGCACAAATAATCTCTTATGTTATTGCCTATCTTTCTCCTCCCAAAACTAGGTTAAAACCATGTTAGATATATCTAATATTAGTTTTCAACTTAATGAAGTCATTTTTACAATAGTCTTAAACCCATACAACTCTAGGGGAAAAATCAGAAGAATTGAAATTTGCTCTCAGGTGGATCGAACCGGTTCGCTTGCACCTCTGAACCGGTTCGCAGGTACATAATTATGAAATTCCTCTTTTGTCCCTAGATTTTCTTCTCAACTATGAATTCAAGTAACTTCTTTACCGTAGCTCGGATTGAGGCTCTTTTTCTTTCAGTGTTCTTGTGACTTCATATTTTTCAACTTTCCAGTTGGCTCTACCTCCGGACTATGGCTAAAAAATTATGAAAATGTCCTTTAACTTCCTTTCCTTGGTTTCTTTCACTATTTTAGTTTCTCTCCCGCATTTACTTGCCTGAAATACTCGTAAAACACTGGAGAAATACACAAAAAAAGAAATACTTTCCAAAAAAAGTTAGTAGCATAAATATGTGATAATTTTGGGTCAATTATAATGGGCAGGATCATAAAGGAACCGAAATTTAAGGGATAAATATGAAATTTATACTACGAATCACTCCACATTTGGAAGAAGTCCTTTCAATTTCTAAACCTGAAAGCTTTCTTGGAGGTAGCGTATGTTCGAATCCACCTAAAAAAAAATTTGAGCCTTTATTAAATTTAAACCCATGATCGATGGGTATGAATATCTTATGGAATGATTGATAATTTTTATACTATACTTGAGATGTTGAGATCCAATTTCTAGTCCACAAACGGGACATCCAAACTAACCGTGAATGTTACATCCCGAAAAAGTTCCATAAGATGGGAAATCATGAATTGCCTAGATCAACATATCTTTTAATGTGAACTCTTCTTGTTTGCGAGAATCAAATGATTTCACACCTGCAACCCATAACTCATTAAATTCTTCTGCCAACGTGTAATGTAAACGCCAATGTCTTCACTTGGTTCCTTTGGACAAGGTATCAATAAAGACAACATCAAAAACTATGGTCTCACACACAACTAAGGAGGGGGATTTAAGGGTACTAAGATCACCGACCATACACTTTGACTGGCACTTAGTGCCGAATGGATTGAAACCATTTGTTGATATTTCCAGATGAATGTTACACTCTTCATCGATAGAATCTGCGTAATTAAAATTTTTATTTTTTCGAATGGTTGAGTCTAGAGGATGATGCATAAGATTATCCTTTACTTCTGCCCTAACGTGCTAAGTCATTTCCTTCACTATCCACGATATTGTGAAAACTATCTTCAACCAGGAACCAACTAGGAAATATTTTGATACTTTTTGAGGCACTTTTAAAAGTGCACCTCTCCTATCATTAGAACCGTGCTCTGAAACATATCCAGGTTCCCCATATACAAGACAATGATCGAGACCTTTTATTCCTTCTGATATATTATGCAATCATACTTGTAAGAATGAATTGATTTATACTTCATTACCAAACCTTTCAAATTGTTGTTCATACTCGAATAGTTATTTGGAAGAGTATTTTCTTTGGGGAGAAAATCCTTCACCCAATTACGAATTTCAATCACGCTATCTCCAGACAGACCAAAATGACTCTTCAAACTATGAAAACCAACATTGGCATGCAAAGTTTTTTTTTATATTTGCCTTAGGCAAGGTGTAATGGTTGGATCGATTTGAATTTCTAACACCGGTAGTCATTGTCAAGGTTTATCCCAACACTGTCATGAGCACCAAAACCTCTACCACAAGATTCATCGTCTTCCTTACTAAGATTATCATTGTCTTCCACCACATGAACTCCGTAAGCATCATCTATTAGATCATCAAACATATTATGCTCATTGGGGGGGATCTTAATGTCCTTTCATCGATGTCCTATTTGACAATTGTATTGGAGGTTATTCGTAATGGCATAATGTATTTATTCGTGAAAAATCCACACCTGATAATATTATTTCATACCCCATCTAAGCAAATGTAATTCATTTGTCTTCCACTCAAACATTTTCCCATTTCTACAATGTACGCAAGGATAAGATAAATATTCATCATTGAGACACCTCTTTGTGAATTTTACAAACTTGTTATAACCTCTACGATACACATCCCGGAGTCTATTTGTCTCATCAATCCATATTTTTTTATAGAGGATATCCCATAATAGATTGTAGAAATTGTTATCTGCCATGTGTGAACAAGACGGGTGTTTCTACAAGTAAATTTATCCCATATAGGTAGTTGAATCATTAGTTAACTCAAACACAAGCGTAATCTAATTAAAAGCATATCATGTTTAAATAACAATGTTGAAACATTATCATGTTTAAACCCTAAGTCGCGTATATATACCAAACTGGTTTATTTATACTTTATGACCTAATCGAATCCAATTTTCAAAACCTAGGTTGAAACCCTAAATCACGTATACATGCCAAATTGGTTTTAATTATACTTTATAATCTAATTGAATCCAATTTTAAAAACCTAGGTTGAAGCCCTAAGCCACGTATACATACCAAACTGGTTTTAATGATACTTTATAAATTAATCGAATCCAATTTTTAAAACCCAGGTTCAAACCCTAAGCTGCTTCAACATACTAGATTGGTTTCAATCGTGTGAACTACTCCTCATATTCCGCAACTTTCACCCCTTCCTGGGTGAGGTATAAAATTTTCTTCCTCATCTCAGTCTTGACGGTAGAAGGAAAATACTTGCGGTCGAACCACACTCAGAAATTGGCAATCAACATCACATCCCGCTCCTCTGAAGTAGTAGTGGACTCCCACCACTGTACGACTTCCCCTGTCAGCTTAAAGGTAGCCAAAACTTGCCTCTGAACCTCAGGGAACTCATACATACGAAGGTGTCTCTGTATATCCTTTTTCCACTAACTCTCCATCACTATATCAGAACTGCATGAGAACTCTGGAGGATATGCCTTTTGAAAGGCATCCCTGAGTCTCTCCCATGCAGTAGGGAAAATGGGAACAGGTGTTGGTGCCACTACAGGTGCTTGTGGTGGTGCCTGCTGTACCACTGCTAGTGATGCATTTACTTCCTGTGCAATGATGGCAGCAACCTCTGTAGCATTCATCATGTGCTGAGCTGGAGATAGTTGTGGCTCTAGATGAGCATTCATGTCCCTTGGTGCATGTCGAGGAGGCATCTGAGATGATAAAGAAGTTTATTAGTCCACAATTATCGTTAAATCTCAAATAGCTGAAGACATGATCGCATAAACAAGAATACAACAGCCCAAAAGATAAGGCTATATATCAAAGGACGCTAAGCTGAAAGCACAATAAGCCGCACAGATCCTAAAGGACTCTAGAAGCTGATGCTCTAATACCACATGTGACACCTCGCCCAATTTAATATTGGGTGATCAGTCCTTTATAAATTTTAAAACAGAATGTTCAGTTGGTTTATTCTTAGCATCACCGTCGAAAGTATTAGCTTTATTAATCACTTAATATAAAATAAGCTAGTGCTAAAATACCTTCCTTTTTAAATTGTAACCAAAATTGTATTTACAATGTCTAAGAATTTAAATATAATCCATTCACCATTCAACCGAATAGAATAAATAATAAATCTGAATCACGTACTGAAATAAATATGATCGGATAAAACATTCCAGTTCAAAACTCTAAACCACAGATCCATAGTAAAAATAAATCCAACTAAAATGAATAGAAAGTAAATTAAATACAATCTCTGATAAAATGTCTAAGGAATGGGCGACACATGCCCTAAATTAATAGTCTCGATGAGCTGAGAGAAATGATAGGAGCGTCTAATGCAAGGACCTACAGCTTCCACATCAGCCGTAGCACGCCAAGCAATCCAAGTCTCTAAATCTAATGTCCCTGTGGCTGAGCACCTGTTTTAATACATATGTATATAGCAAGAGAGAAAATTGATACAAGAGACGGGTCAGAGCCCGATGTGTAAAAATATGTTTTAGCAAGTATTTAAAACTGTCTTAAAGCAAGTATTATGTGCATGTTAGATTCGTGCTCTCACATGAAGTTCTCAGATCTCTTCTATTGTGCACTCCTATCGCATCTTCTATTTAGTACTAGTAATTATACCCAAGTTAACTAATTCAAAGTAACATAACACTATCTACCTTCAATAGTAGTATTTCTGTATCGCCCATACAATACCCCATAAGTAGTCTATAATATTTTACTACCTTTCATATTCACTCTTAGAGTATTTAAATCTTTATCTCATTAAGATTGTTTCATATGCCATTATTGCCATAACTACTAGTTTCTCTTAGTAGAATTTCTCATAAACACACACACACACATACACACACATATATATATACATAGTCACAACATCCCTATACAAATATATTCCAGTCTGGCACCCCCGGTTTGAATCCCCATTAGTGCTATAAATAAAATAATCCTGCACCCCCAAGTTATCACCCATTAGTGCACTTAATACAATATCCTTGCACCCCCGGGTTATCACCCATTAGTGCACTAAATAAAAACCTTACACCCCCGGGTTATCACCCTTTAGTGTATTAAACAACATAACCTTGCACCTAATAAACTAAAAATTCCAAAAATTGACCCTAAGAAAATTCCTAGAATTTGCCTCGTCTCTCGAACCAGATGGCAATGTCGTTTGAACGACTACCACGTGCTGTTCAAGCAACTTCGCGCGACATCTCTATCTCGCTCGAACGACTACGCGCGACATCGCGCGAGATGCACTGTTTCGCTTTCTTGCCCAGATTTTTGAATTTTTCCACCATTAACACATCTAAAACCTCTACTGTTCATTCCCAAACACCCAAACAACAAACCCAATTGATGCTCTAACATCTTTAGATGATTTCTTACAACCTAGAATCACTAATTCTTCACAATACATCAATTAAATACTAAATCCCCAAATTAAACCATTAAAACCCTAGTTCTTCCAATTTTAATTCAAGAACTACTATAACCCAGATTTGTTCATGGAAATTATTATAAATTCATGAAGGAATTTAATCTCTTATAATCTCAGACCCAATAATATGCAAGAAACCCCTCTATTTTTCATTATAATTATCATCAAATTCATGGGGAAATTTATCTACTCTAACATAAACACATTTTTTCTAAAAAGGATCAAGTAAGAAACACTTGCCTCGAATCAACCGTCTGATCTCTTGGTGTTGTTGGTATGGGTGTGTTCCTCTTGTTCCGATCTACACGATAGTGGTGGTGGTTGTGCAAGGTGGTACTAATTGAGCCTTCCTTTTTGAAATTTGTTCTCCCTCACACACTCTGTGGCCATTCCTTAATTTTGTATATCTTAACCTTAATGAACCTATCTTGACCAATATAATAAACTCCCAATTTTCGTCCATTTAATTTATCCAAAAATTAAAAAAACAAAATTACCCCTACAGGGTGCCGGTTTAGCCTAAAATCTCCCGGAGTCTAGATAAAATACTCGGGTAGTGTTTTGTGACTATCTCGACCCTCCCGAACTCAAAGGCGCACTCGAAATTACCATACGAGTTACTTAAAAATAATTTGCCTTTATATTCCATTCAATTAGTCCCGACACGACTCACACGCGTGTCCCGACTTAATATACCAAACTGTCGTATATTTCACTCTCGATAATTTATCAGATTCAAGAATTCCATATTACTTATTCACTCGGTAATATTCAATAATTCTCATTAAAAGTATTAACCCTTGTCACGCTAGTTAATATTTATTTTTAAATTTGGATTAATCACCAACTAATTCTTGCATATTAATTTAATTAATACCATAATAATAATTAATCACAATTATTTAATTTCTCAAAAATTCGGGGTGTTACATACTTCCCCCCTAATAATGGAATTTCATCCCAAAATTCAGAAAGTAAGGCATACCTGGTACAAATAAATCTGGATACTTCTCCTGCATATCCGCCTCTCGCTCCCAAGTGGACTCTCCACGTTGTGATGTTGCCACTGAACCCGCACAAGTGGAACTACCTTTGACCTCAGTTTCCTCTCACTGTGATCTAGGATAGCCACTGGACTTTCCTCATAATAACTGTCGGGCTGCAAATCGATCTCCTCTATCGCGATGTGAGTGTGGGCCAACTCATCCTGAAGATATCGCCTTAGTGACGATATGTGAAACACATCATGAATACAGTGTAAGTGCTCCGGCAACCAGAGTCTGTAAGCCACTGGTCCGATCCTCTCGACAATAGGAAATGGTCATATGTATCTCAGAGCCAATTTCCCCTTTTTCTCGAACCTCATCACCCCCTTAATAGGATATACTTTCAAAAAAACTTGGTCCCCCATTGTGAACTCTCTAAAGGACCTCTTAGCATCGACATAGCTTTTCTGCCTGTCCTGAGCAACCCGTATGCGACTTCGAATCATCTCGATCCTGCTCGATGTATCCTGAATTACCTCAGGCCCAAGTAACTTGTTGTCTCCCACCTCTAGCCAACATGCTGGAGAATGACAAGGTCTCCCATATAATGCCTCGAATGGGGCCATGCCAATCATGAACTGATAGGAGTTGTTGTAAGCAAACTCCATCAGTGGAAGGTACCGCTCCCAACTTCTCCCAAAGTCAAGGATACACATGCGCAACATGTCCTCAAGCATCTGATTAGTACGTTTAGTCTTCCCATCGGTCTGCGGATGATACGCCGTACTCAACCGCAACTCGGTACCTATAGCCTCCTGGAAACTCGCCTAAAAATGAGACACAAATGTCTTATCTCTATCTGACACGATATCAAGAGGCACACCGTGCATTCTTACTATGTAAAACGTATGATGCGGTGTGTGATATCGATTTCAAATAAATTCGTAAGTTTCTAATTTGGCACAATTATATAAATGGAGTCAATATAAACCAAATTAAATCAGCCCGTAAACATGCATTTATGTGTGTGCGCGTGTCAAACCATAAATAGATAAAGCATGTGACATAGAGTTAAGGAAAAACTACCCGAAGGGAAAACCATTTTATTTCTAGAACTTTGAATAATTTACAAGACCATTGACTTACATACAATCTTGCTTTTGCCCACAAGTTTAACGCACGGTGTTTTCGTCATACCTCCGAAGCAACGGCTAGAAATAACGTCGACTGGAATCTCCCGCAAGAACTCCAGGTGGTCAGCAATGGAGAAAAAAATGGCTTCTCCACAAGTTGTGAACTTTATAAGGACTCCCTCCACAAAAGCACGCAGTTGTCGGTTGTAGAGTTTTCCCCACAAAGAATGAACCACAGCAAAATATGTTCTTGGGTTCCACAAAATAACTCACACAAAAGTAATTAGGATTTTTATGAATTGTAAACAAAACAAATATTTGAACCCTTAAATTGTTGGAGAAAAACTTTCTACCAAAAGATATTTTTCTAATTGATTTTGGGCAAATAAACAAAACAAAATTTTTCAAAGGATAAAACTCTTTAAGGTTGAAAACTGTTCTCCACATTTTCCAAGGCTTGCAGAACCCCTTTTTATACAAATTATGAGTCGGTCAAAGGATAAGCATGAGGTCAGCGTATCAGCCGAAAAGTAACCCCACTCGAACGAGAAGCCCATCTCGCTCGAACGAGATCCACGTGTCGTTCAAAAGAAATCGCGCGACATCCCTTGTCGCTCGAACGAGATGATGATCTCGTTTGAACGATCTTGGCGTCGAAATCCAGATACGCTTACTGCCTTACTGCCTTAGAAAATTTTCCAAAACTTTTTCAAAAATCAATGTTTTCTAAAACAGTAATAAAACCTTTTTATAAAAAAACATTTTTATATAATCCCTTTTTAAAACTCCTTTTAAAAATATCCCAACACTCGTAATATGAAACGTATATGAAACTTTAAAACATTATCTTTCCAAAGTTCATATTATTGGGCTTGAATGTTGAAGACAACTTGTAATTCAGATCTGTCTTTTGTAGATACAGTCTTCCCAATTCTTCGACGACTTATAGCGATATATGACATAATTAATTGTGACGGACATTTATAAAAAATATGTCCTTAGAAATTTGTAAAACGTATGATGCGGTGTGTGATATCGATTTCAAATAAATTCGCAAGTTTCTAATTTGGCACACTTATATAAATGGAGTCAATATAAACCACATTAACTCATCCCCTAAACATGCATCTATGTGTGTGCGCATGTAGAACCATAAATAGATAAAGCATGTGACACAAAGTTAAGGAAAAAATCCACGAAGGGCAAAACTTTTTTATTTCTAGAACTTTGAAAAATTTACAAGACTATTGACTTACATACAATCTTGCTTTCGCCCACAAGTGTAACGCATGGTGTCTTCGTCATACCTCCAATGCAAAGACTAGAAATAATGTCTGCTAGAATCTCCCGGAAGAACTCCAGGTGGTCAATAATGAAGAAGAAAACGGCTTCTCCAGAAGTTATGAACTTTATAAGGACTCCCTCCGCAAAAGCACGCAGCTGTCGGTTATAGAGTTTTCCCCACAAAGAATGAACCACAACAAAATATGTTATTGGGTTCCACAAAACAACTCACAGAAAAGTAATTGGGATTTTTTTGAATTGTAAACAAAACAAGTATTTGAACCATTAAATTGTTGGAGAAAAATTTCTGCCAAACGATATTTTTCTAATTGATTTTGGGTAGATAAACAAAACAAAAGTTTTCAAAGGATAAAACTCTTTAAGTTTGAAAACTATTCTCCACATTTTCCAAGGCTGGCAGAACCCCTTTTTATATAAATTTTGAGTCGATCAAAGGATAAGCATGAGGTCAGCGTTTCAGCCGAAAAGTAACCTCGCTCGAACGAGAAGTCCGTCTCGATTGAATGAGATCCACGTGTCGTTCAAACGAGATCGCGCGACATCACTTGTCGTTCGAACGAGATGATGATCTTGTTTGAATGATCTTGGCGTCGAAACCCAGATACGCTTACTTCCTTACCGCCTTAGAAAATTTTCCAAAACTTTTTCAAAAATCAATGTTTTTTTAAACAGTAATAAAACCTTTTTATAAAAAACATTTATAAAAATATTTTTATATAAACGCTTTTTAAAACTCCATTTAAAAATATCCCAACACTCTTAATATGAAATGTATATGAAACTTTAAAGCATTATCTTACCAAAGTTCATATTGTTGGGCTTGAATGCTGAAGACAACTTGTAATTCGAATCCTTTTTTGTAGATACAATCTTCTCAATTCTTCAACGACTTGTAGCGGTATATGACATAATTAATTGTGACGAACATTTATAAAAAATATGTCCTTACAAACCTCCCCGTATGTCTATATAGGTACATACATAAAAACATCTGAATGATCAAATACAAAAATACCTATACAAATCTACCCTCCCATGAATCCCAAAACTGAAAAGGTAAAATTTGCAAGTTCCCAAATTTTTCTTCAACATCAAAACTCTCAAAGCTTTTATCATCAGGGTGTGCAACATAATGATCTTCAATCTTTGTACCAACACACATGAGATAAAGAAATAACCTTCGTGACGCATCGAGTTTGAAATGATATAAGAATAAAGCATTAATAAATCAAATCTCCCCCATAATACAAAAACTCCCCCATAACATGATAATTCTTTCTCCTCCTTTTTATCATGTCCCCAAATAGACAGATAAGAACAAACAATCAAAACATGGAGTGCAATGGTAAAATGCATAGAAAACATAGATCAAGTTGTGCACATGCAAAGGTATGTCCCAAAAACATCCACAAACTATTTTTGAATTTTTGAATTTTTTTTATACAAAAATAGGATACAAAAAAAACCACACCATGGATTTAAACTCAAATAACCAAGTCATGGAAACGTAATGAATGGGTGTGAACACATTCGATAGGTAAATAAACTCAATCAATCATATATACACGATGCATATGTGTACTTCTAACGAATGAGCATCAAAAGCATCCTTAGGCGTAAATGTTTTTTGAATTTAAATGACATCGTCTTATGCAAATCAACAAATCAAAGTCAAAGTGATTTCCACACCAATAACGTCCAAAACTATTTAGCGCTTTTTCAAGATTTTCAAGGACGTGCAAACCCATTATAAAATATCAAACCATACTCCCTCATATATATTTTCTTTTAGAGGTGTTAAACTAAATTCTCAAACTTTGGAGAATTGGTGCAAAAACCTAATTGGGCCATAATTGGCATGGATTTCTTTTTATTGCCTTTAAATTTTTTCGGGCTCTTTTAAACCTCTTTGGACCCCGGATAATAAAATTCCTCAATTTTTTAGGTCCAATTTAAATGGCGGCTTAATAGTAAAGGATAAAAAATAATCTTTCGTAGCCCTTCACCATTTTCAAACAAGGCACACAAACTCACAAACGGCTCTTACATGCACAACTTTCTTATCAAGTTTTATCGCGCTTGGTTCGTGTTAAGGACATGATTGAAATGAAAAAGCCCAATCAACATGTGATAAGACAAGCACAATAATTAAACAAATCCGTGCATGTGTGCAATAAAGAAAATCATGAGTCAATCATGTAGGAAGTAACACTTAAATACATCTTAATGACTCCAAATATTATAAAGCACATGGATGTATTGACCTATTGTCTCAAAACACTATCAAATAGTCACATGAAAAAAATAGAATGATGTTGTGACTCGATCATCATTAGTGTCCATCCATAAACGGTGCAAACAAAATACAAAAATCTTTTTGGATTTTTCAAAAAAATTTATCAAAATAAAATCTTTTTGTATTTTCAAAATTTTTCTAAAGAAAAAATTTATACAAAAAGTACATCTCACAACGCTAGAAAAAATATATCAAAAAGCATAACTAGCATATGACAAACATGCAAACACAGTCATCTATAAGATATGGCAAGAGAAGAATCATGTGCAAGCAAACGGGAATCAACTTGTCTAAAATATAGTGCCTCTAAAAGTGATTTACTAACCCAAATAGATGTGAAACGTCATGTGGGAGATTTAGGAACCAAGGGAGCACTAGACATAGACTTCCTAGGACATTTTTCAAGATCAAAACAAAAATGCCTAAGGTGACCTTTCCTACCACAATATGAACATGTGTAAACGGGTGGAACGACACCTATGGGTTGACCTTGTCTAACATCCTTGAAATTGGTTGACCCTCTAAAACAAATAATGGTTTTGGCTTTAGAATTAGAAGCATGAGAACACGAAGAACCATTACCATCACTATCAAACATACTCGAGTCTGTCAAATTATTTTTTAACTTCAAATTTTTTTACTCAAGCAAAGAATTAGACCCTTCCAATTTAAGGGACGCCTTTTTAAAATTTTCAATAATTCCTAAAAGGTTATGTCGCTCCCCCTCAATTAATGCAAACTTATACCTAAGAGTCTCTTCACGTGCCACAAACTCATTGATTAAAATATTTTTGTCATCTTTGCCACAAACACAAACCATCGAATTTTTAAGGTCCTCCAATTCCTTTTCTAAAAATAGGACACTATCATCACATTTCTTATTGGACAATTTTAAAGAAACAAAGTCATGGTCCAAAGAAGTAAAATTTTCACGATAAAAATCTCTTTGATTTTGAACCGTTTGCAAAAGATCCATCGCGGATTTAAAATGGGAATTTTCTTTTTCTAAAACTTCAATTATTTTTGCAAACGTCAAATTCAAACGATTTATATCATCAAAACTCTGACTCGTTTCATCAAAGGGGGGCATCCGATTGGATAAGTGCTCCATCAAAAAAAATATGATTTTTCACAAAACTGATTTTTCAAAAATCAATATCACACAAATGTTGCGAAAAAATGAATACGCGATAAATTAGTGCAACCTTCTCTGATACCAATTTCACGACGTGAGAAGTCAAATTGTATAAAAAAATCCTTAAAAAATCAGGATCACGCGATAAATTAGCACAACCGACTTTGATATCAATTTGTAAAGTGCACTTGCGTTCAAATAAGGAAATTATTTAATTAAATCTCAATTTTCAATTAAATCCTAAAACATGTATCTGGGTGTGATTGAAATCAATATGATCATGCAAGAATAATTAATCATACACAAAACACACAAATGAGGAAAAATCCCCTAAAGGGGCAAAACCTTTTTATTTTCACTATAATTTTGTAAGATACGGTTACACGGATTACAATGAAAATAAGTGTGATAAAGAAATACTTTGGGGTGTCGGTTTCTATGTCGTTGGTTGAAGTCTCCCGCAGGAACTCCAGGTGGGCAACAATGAAGAAGAGAGCAACTTCTTCACAAATTACTCCAAGTGAGTGAGAATGATGCTCATGAAGGTTTAACAATTCACATATATAGATGGGAATGTTTATGTGAATAAAGAAGGTTTAAAAACCTTAAAAGGTGAAGTATGATTCTGGGAGATTTTCGTAGAATTCGTGATAGCAAAAAGACTTGGGAAGACGTGTAGAAGATACACTGGTATTTATACAAAAATTGAGGCGACGATGTCACTCGAACGAGATAGGCATATCGCTCGAACGAAGGACACGTGTCGTTCGAATGACTTCGCGCGAGATGCTGATCTCGCTAAAATGATAGTGCTGACTCGTTTGAATGAGCACGTCAACCAAGGCACTCCACTTCTATACTTAGAAAAAAATTTGCTTTTTATAAAAATTAATCAGACTTCGAAAAAATATTTTCTAAAAAATTTCCCATATATTTATGCCAATATAAACAACTCCAATAAATCATTTTACCAATAATGCGTAGTGGAGTAGTGGAAAACAGCTGAGCAGCATGTCTCATGTAGCATGATGCACGTGTGAAGATGATGGATGCATGGATTCGGATAAAGTCCGTCGTGGATGATCGTGTTGACGACCCAAATGTAGCGGTATCAGACATACAAACTATGATCTAGGGAAAATAGAAAATTCCTAGATTCTACACCGGACATTTATAAAATTAGGTCCTTACAAATCTCCCCCTATGTCTATGCGGGTACATACATAAGAAATCCCAATTATGCAATCTCCCTAAAACAAATGACATACAATATAATATCCCCATTAAACCCTCAAACTGAGAATACTACATGACATGTCTTTAATCAAACTTCAACATCTTCAAATCTTCAGCTCTTTAAAAACTCCCAAAGCTTTTCTCATCAGGGTGTGCAATCCAATAAATCAAATAGATTTTTATCGTGAAAAATTTGTTTCCTTGGACCATGACTTTGTTGCTTTAAAATTGTCCAAGAAGGAATGTGATGATAGGGTCCTATTTTTAAAAAAGGAATTGAAGGACCTTAAAAATTCGATGGTTTTTGTTTGTGCCAAAGATGACAAAAATATTTTAATCAATGAGTTTGTAGCACGTGAAGAGACTCTTAGGGATAAGTTTTCTTGAATTGATGGGGAGCGAGATAACCTTTTAGGAAATTTTGAAAATTTGAAAAAGGCTTCCCTTAAATAGGAAGAGTCTAATTCTTTGCTTGAGTAAAAAATTTTGAAGTTAAAAAATGATTTGAAAGACTCGAGAAGGTTTGATAGTGATGGTAATGGCCCATCGTGTTCTCATGCTTCTAATGCTAAAGCCAAAACCATTATTTGTTTTAGAGGGTCAACCAATTTCAAGGATGTTAGACAAGGTCAACCCATAGGTGTCGTTCCACCCGTTTACACATGTTCATATTCTGGTAGGAAAGGTCACCTTAGGTGTTTTTGTCTTGATCTCGAAAAATGTCCTAGGAAGTCTATGTCTAGTGCTCCCTTGGTTCCTAAATCCCCCACACGACGTTTCACATCTATTTGGTTTAGGAAATCACTTTTAGAGGCACTATATTTTAGACAAGTTGATTCCCGTTTGCTTGCACATGATTCTTCTCTTGCCATATCTTATAGATGATTGTGTTTGCATGTTTGTCATACGCTAGTTATGCTTTTTGATATATTTTTGCTAGCGTTGTGACATGTACTTTCTGTATAAATTTTTGCTTTTGAAAAATTTTGAAAATACAAAAAGATTTTATTTTGATAAAATTTTTTGAAAAATCCAAAAAGATTTTTGTATTTTGTTTGCACCGTTTATGGATGGACACTAATGACGATCGAGCCACAACATCATTCCATTTTTTTATGTGACTATTTGATAGTGTTTTGAGACAATAGGTCAATTCATCCATGTGCTTTATAATGTTTGGAGTCATTAAGATGTATTTAAGTGTTACTTCCTACATGATTGACTCATGATTTCCTTTATTGTACACATGCAGAGATTTGTTTGATTATTGTGCTTATCTTATCATATGTTGGTTGGGCTTTTTCACTTCAATCATGTCCTTAAAATGAACCAAGCGCAATAAAACTTGATAACAAAGTTGTGCATGTAAGAGCCGTTTGTGAGTTTGGGTTCTTTGTTTGAAAATGGTGAAGGGCTACGAAAGATTATTTTTTATCCTTTGCGATTAAGCCGCCGTTTAAATTGGACCTAAAAAATTTAAAGGCAATAAAAAGAAGTTCATGCCAATTATGGGCCAATTAGGTTTTTGAAACAATTCTCCAAAGTTTGAGAATTTAGTTTAACAACTCTAAAAGAAAAAATATATGAGGGAGTTTGGTTGGAGATTTTATAACGGATTTGCACGTCCTTGAAAATCTTGAAAAAGCACTAAATAGTTTTGGACGTTATTGGTGTGGAAATCACTTTGACTTTGATTTGTTGATTTGCATAAGACAGTGTCATTTAAATTCAACAATTTTTTACACCTAAGGATACTTTTGATGCTCATTCGTTAGGAGTACACATATGCATTGTGCACATATGGTTGATTGAGTTTATTTACCTATCGAATGTGTTGACACCCATTCATTACGTTTCCATGACTTGGTTGTTTGAGTTTAAATCCATGGTGTGGTTTTTTTTGTATCCTATTTTTGTATAAAAAAATTCAAAAATTTAAAAATAGTTTGTGGAATTTTTTGGGACACACCTTTGCATGCGCGTGCTTGATCTTTGTTTGCTATGCATTTTATCGAGACACTCCATGTTTTGATTGTTTCTTCTTATCTGTCTATTTGGGGACATTAGAAAAAGGGGGAGAGAGAATTATCATGTAATGGGGGAGTTTTTACATTATGGGGGAGATTTGATTTATTAATGCTTTATTCTTATATCATTTCAAACTCGATACGTCACGAAGGTTTTTGCTTTATCTCATGTGTGTAGGTACAAAGATTGAAGATCATTACGTTGCACACCCTGATAAGAAAAGCTTTGAGAGTCTTGATGTTGAAGAAAAATTTGAGAACTTGCAAATTTTACCTTTTCAGTTTTGGGATTCATGGGAGGGTAGATATGTATAGGTATTTTCGTATTTCATAATTCAGAGGTTTTTATGTATGTACCGGCATAGACATAGGGGAAGATTTGTAATGACATATTTTTTATAAATATCCATCACAATTAATTATGTTGTATACCGCTACAAGTCGTCGAAGAATTGGGAAGATTGTATCTACAAAATACGGATTCAAATTACAAGTTGTCTTCAACATTCAAGCCCAATAATATGAACTTTGGTAAGATAATGTTTTAAAGTTTCATATTAAGAGTGTTGGGAAATTTTTAAAAGTAATTTTAAAAAGCATATATATGAAAATGTTTTTATAAATGTTAGTTATAAAAAGGTTTTATTATAGTTTTAGAAAAGATTGATTTTTGAAAAAGTTTTGGAAAATTTTCTAAGGCAGTAAGCGTATCTGGGTTTCGACGCCAAGATCGTTCAAATGAGATCATCATCTCGTTCGAGTGACGAGAAATGTCGCGCGATGTCGTTTGAATGCCACGTGGATCTTGTTCGAGCGAGATGGGCTTCTCATTCCAGCAAGGTTACTTTTCAGCTGACACGCTGACCTCATGCTTATCCTTTGACCGACTCAAAATTTGTTTAAAAAGAGGTTCTGCCAGTCTTGGAAAACATGGAGAACAGTTTTCAACCTTAAATAGTTTTATCCTTTGAAAACTTTTGTTTTGTTTATCTGCCCAAAATCAATTAGAAAAATATCTTTTGGCAGAAAGTTTTTCTCCATCAATTTAAGGGTTCAAATATTTGTTTTGTTTACAATTTACAAAAATCCCAATTACTTTTGTGTGAGTTGTTTTGTGGAACCTAAGAACATATTTTTCTGTGGTTCATTCTTTGGGGGGAAACTCTAAAACCGACAGTTGCGTGCTTTTGTGGAGGGAGTCCTTATAAAGTTCACAACTTGTGGAGAAGCCGTTTTCTTCTTCATTGTTGACCACCTGGAGTTCTTGCGGGAGATTCCAGCCGACGTTATTTCTAGCCGTTGCTTTGGAGGTTTGATGAAGAGACCGTTAATTACACTTGTGGGCGAAAGATAGATTGTATGTAAGTCAATGGTCTTGTAAATTCTTCAAAGTTCTAGAAATAAAAAGGTTTTGCCCTTCGGGGATTTTTTCCTTAACTTTGTGTCACATGCTTTATCTATTTATGGTTTGAGATGCGCACACACATAGATGCATGTTTAGGGGCTGATTTCATTTGGTTTATATTAACTGCATTTATATAAGTGTACCAAATTAGAAACTTGCGAATTTATTTGAAATCAATATCACACACCGCATCATACGTTTTACAAATTTGTAAGGTCATATTTTTTTATAAAAATCCATCCCATTTAATTATCTCCTATACCGCTACAAGTCGTCGAAGAATTGAGAAGATTGTATCTGCAAAAGGCGGATCTGAATTACAATTTGTCTTAAACATTCAAGCCCAACAATATGAACTTTGAAAAGATAATGTTTTAAAGTATCATATACATTTCATAATAAGAGTGTTGGGATATTTTTAAAAGGAGTTTTAAAAAGAGTTTATATAAAAATGTTTTTATAAATATTTTTTATAAAAAGGTTTTATTACTGTTTTAGAAAACATTGATTTTTGAAAAAGTTTTGGAAATTTTTCTAAGGCAGTAAGTGTATCTGGGTTTCGACGCTAAGATCGTTCAAATGAGATCATCATCTCGTTCGAGCGACAAGGGATGTCGTGCGATGTCGTTTGAATGACACATGGATCTCGTTCGAGTGAGATGGGCTTCTCGTTCGAGTGAGGTTACTTTTCGACTGACACTCTAACCTCATGCTTATCCTTTGACCGACTCAAAATTTGTATAAAAAGGGGTTCTGCTAGCCATGGAAAACGTGGATAATAGTTTTCAACCTTAAAGAGTTTTATCCTTTGAAAATTTTGTTTTGTTTATATGCCCAAAATCAATTAGAAAAATATCTTTTGGCAGAAAGTTTTTCTCCAACAGTTTAAGGGTTCAAATATTTGTTTGTTTACAGTTCACAAAAATCCAATTACTTTTGTGTGAGTTGTTTTCTGGAACCCAAGAACATATTTTGCTGTGGTTCATTCTTTGTGGGGAAAACTCTACAACCGACAACTATGTGCTTTTGTGGAGGGAGTCCTTTTAAAGTTCACAACTTGTAGAGAAGTTGTTTTCTTCTTCATTGCTGACCATCTGGAGTTCTTGCGGGAGATTCCAGCTGAAGTTACTTCTAGCCGTTGCTTTGGTGGTTTAATGAAGACACCGTGAGTTACACTTGTGGTTGAAAGAAAGATTGTATATAAGTCAATGGTCTTGTAAATTCTTCAAAGTTCTAGAAATAAAAAGGTTTTGCCCTTCGGGGATTTTTTCCTTAACTTTGTGTCACATGCTTTATCTATTTATGATTTGACACGCGCACACATAGATGCATGTTTAGGGGATGATTTAATTTGGTTTATATTGAATCCATTTATATAAGTGTGCCAAATTAGAAACTTGCGAATTTATTTGAAATCGATATCACACACCGCATCATACGTTTTATAAATTGGTATCAGAGCGGGTTGCGAAAACTTATCGCGTGATCCTGATTTTTCAAGAATTTATGTTTTTTATATCATTTGACTTCTCACGTCGTCAAATTGGTATCAAAGAAGGTTGCGCTAATTTATCGTGTATTCCTATTTACCACAAAATTTGTGCGATGTTGATTTTTTTAAAAATGAGTTTTGTTAAAAATTGCAATTTTTTCGATGGAGCACTTATCTAATCGATGCCCCCCTTTGATGACACGAGTCAGAGTTTAGATGATATAAATCGTTTGAATTTGACGTTTGCAAAAAGAATTGAAGTTTTGGAAAAAGAAAATGCTCGTTTTAAATCCGCGATGGATCTTTTGCAAACGGTTCAAAATCAAAGGGATTTTTATCGTGAAAATTTTGTTTCTTTGGACCATGACTTTGTTGCTTTAAAATTGTCCAAGAAGGAATGCGATGATAGGGTCCTATTTTTAGAAAAGGAATTGGAGGACCTTAAAAATTCGATGGTTTGTGTTTGTGCCAAAGATGACAAAAATATTTTAATCAATGACTTTGTGGTACGTGAAGAAACTCTTAGGGATAAGTTTTCTTTAATTGAGGGGGAGCGAGATAACCTTTTAGGAATTGTTGAAAATTTGAAAAAGGCGTCCCTTAAATTGGAAGAGTCTAACTTTTTGCTAGAGTAAAAAAATTTGAAGTTAAAAAATGATTTGACAGAATCGAGTAGGTTTGATAGTGATGATAATGGCTCATCGTGTTCTCATGCTTCTAATGCTAAAGCCAAAACCGTTATTTGTTTTAGAGGGTCAACAAACTTCAAGGATGCTAGACAAGGTCAACCCATAGATGTCGTTCCACCCATTTACACATGTTCATATTGTGGTAGGAAAGGTCTCCTTATGCGTTTTTGTTTTGATCTTGAAAAATGTCCTAGGAAGTCCATGTCTAATGCTCCCTTGGTTCCTAAATTCCACACACGACGTGTCACATTTATTTGGGTTAGGAAATCACTTTTAGAGGCACTAGATTTTAGACAAGTTGATTCCCGTTTGCTTGCACTTTATTCTTCTCTTGTCATATCTTATAGATGATTGTGTTTGCATGTTTGTCATACGCTAGTTATGCTTTTTCATATATTTTTTCTAGCGTTATGACATGTATTTTTTGTATAAATTTTTTCTCTTGAAAAATTTTGAAAATACAAAAAGATTTTATTTTGATAAAAAATTTTGAAAAATCCAAAACGATTTTTGTATTTTTGAAAAATCCCATTTGTACTACATATGATGTGGTGTGTGATATCGATTTCAAATAAATTCTCATATTTGTAATTTGGCACACTTATATAAACGGAGTCAATATAAACCAAACTAAATCAACCCCTAAACATGCATCTATGTGTGTGTGCGTGTCAAACCATAAATAGATAAAGCATGTGACAAAGGAAAAAATCTCCGAAGGACAAAACCTTTTTATTTCTCGAACTTTGAAGAATTTACAAGACCATTGACTTACATACAATCTTTCTTTTTCCCACAAGTGTAACGCACAGCGTCTTCGTCAAACCTCCAAAGCAACGGTTAGAAATAACGTCGGCTGAAATCTACCGCAAGAACTCCAGGTGGTTAGCAATGAAGAAGAAAAAGGCTTCTCCACAAGTTGTGAACTTTATAAGGACTCCCTCTACAAAAGCACGTAGCTGTCGGTTGTAGAGTTTTCCCCACAATGAATGAACCAAAGCAAAATATATTCTTGGGTTCCACAAAACAACTCACACAAAAGTAATTGGGATTTTTGTGAATTATAAAAAAAACAAATATTTGAACCCTTAAATTGTTAGAGAAAAACTTTATGCCAAAAGATATTTTTCTAATTGCTTTTGGGCAGATAAACAAAACAAAAGTTTTCAAAGGATAAAACTCTATAAGGTTGAAAACTGTTCTCCACGTTTTCCAAGGCTAGTAGAAACCTTTTTATACAAATTTTGAGTCAGTCAAAGGATAAGCATGACGTCAGCGTGTCAGCCAAAAAGTAACCTCGCTCGAACGAGAATCCCATCTTGCTCGAATGAGATCCATGTGTCGTTCAAACGACATCGCACGACATTCCTTGTCGCTCGAACGAGATGATGATCTCGTTTGAACGATCTTGGCGTCAAAACCCAGATACGCTTACTGCCTTAGAAAATTTTCCAAAACTTTTTCAAAAATCAATGTTTTTTAAAACAGTAATAAAACATATTTATAAAAAACATTTATAAAAACATTTTATATAAACGCTTTTTAAAACTCCTTTTAAAAATATCCCAACACGCTTAATATGAAATGTATATGAAACTTTAAAACATTATCTTACCAAAGTTCATATTGTTGGGCTTGAATGTTGAAGACAACTTGTAATTCGGATATGTCTTTTGTCGATACAATCTTCTCAATTCTTCAACGACTTGTAGCGGTATACGACATAATTCATTATGATGGACATTTATAAAAAATATGTCCTTACATATTATCTTGGCAATAAATATCTGAGCATACTGTCCCACTGTAAAGTCTATCCTTATTGGCAAAAAATGGCCTACTTTTGTCAACCGGTCCACAAAAACCCATATAGTATTGTGCCCCCTCTGCAAAGTAGGCAACCCAGTAATAAAGTCTGTGGAAATGCCCTCCCATTTCCACATAGGGGTCTTTAACGGCTGAAGTAAACCTGGTGGTCTCTGATGGTCCACTTTTACTAGCTGGCAAGTGGTACACTTGGATACGAACTATGCGATATCCCTCTTCATTCCACTCCACTAGTACTGCCGCCTCATATCCTGGTGCATCTTATCCCCGTCGGGATGTACCGTAAATCTAGACCCATGCAACTCCGTCATCACTGCATGTCGAAGGTCCTCCCCCTATGGAACTGAAAAGTCCTGAAGGCCCCCAGTTTTAAAATCAAAATTCTTTTTAGATAGATATGCGGAAGCGTTAGATGATAGTTCAATTAAACAAATTACAAATTTTAATTTCTTTTTGAAATTAAAATTAAACCAAGTGAAATATGATTAATACACACACACTATTTGATTTCACTTAAACACAATTAATTAACCCAAGTCCTAGAAATTTGCCTAAGTCATATTTTCAATTTAATCATAGTAGACCAAACCAAATTAAATTAAATGACTTGAATTAATTACACATTACCCAATATTTAAGTTATCACCAAATTAAACATGTAGTGATTAAAATCAAATTTTATCTTGAATTACCTAAGCATGCATTCTAGGTGATATAGCAAGATAAAATAAAGAATGAAACCACTACACCACGATGTACGAGGAAAAACCCACAACTGGAAAAAACCTCGGACGGCCCTAGCCTCAATTCCACTAAGTACCGAATTTTACAAATACAAGCAAGATGACTTACAACACTCGACTCGATCCCTCTCAAGACCCGATGCGTCTTCTTGTATCAACCTCTGCCTAGCAAATAACCACGGAGCTCCACCGAGGTCTCGGAATCCACCGATCGGACTTCATATGGTCACCGTCACCCGAACAAGGAGCCTTTCTCCAAGTGGGTAAATCAACGCAAACCTCTTCTTCTTTGTGGGATTTAGAAGTAAACCCAAACGTCTCTTCAAACGGTAGAAATGAAAAACCGGTGCCAAACACTCCAAGCAATGTATATATATATATATATATATGGAAGCTTGGATTAAACAATATGGGTGAAAACTAAAGTGTAAATGAATTTTTCTATGAAAAATAGACACTTTAAAACATGAACTTTTTCTTTTTCTCTTTTTCTCTCAAACTCTCACTTGGAGATAGATGTGTATGAAAAAGTTAACTTTCCAAAGGTGATTCCCGCACTTAGATATTAAGTCAAAAGTTGGTGGGGAAAGATAATGGGAAAGTGGGTGAAAATTGTCAAAAACTGCCATTTAACTGTTCCCGCCAAATCTAGTTCGAATGAGATTTGTCATTCGAACGAAGTCTCGTTCGAACGGCCTTCTAACGACATTCTAACGAAGTTCCAGTGTCTTTATAAAATGAACTCATTATAAATCTTATTGGAAATCTCGTTCGAACGAAGTTACAGAGGCCAAAATGGGATTTCTTTGGCAAACTCGTTCAAATATTTGGTTCGAACGAAAAACTCGTTCGAACGACATATCGAACGAACTTCCAGAAAGTTGAAAATTTTCACTTTTAGCCCAGAAACTTTATAAACTTTATGTAAAGTTTTAATTAAATTTTTCTGAAAATAAACAAGAGTTTTAATTAAACCTACACCCATTATAATGTTCCAAGCTCCTATATATATATGTAATGCATTCATAACTTGGGAGCATGGAACCACTGTTGATGACGTAGAAACAAGGCACTTAAACATGGCATTTTGATGAAGCTTTATACACTTGGCCGCTACGTCTTCAACAAACTTGTTATAGGATTGAAATAGGTACATTGAACACTATCCTATGACACAAACAGTTTTGTCCGGAATTGAGCCAAAACTAGAAGGGACTCAATTGGAAATTTTTGTCCTTACAAATCTCCCCCTTTGGCTATTCCGGGACAAAAATTAAACAAAAATCCTAAAGGGTCATCAAGCTCTGCTAGACTGACACAAAATGTCCCACCCAAATAAAAATACATGCTTAACTCAAATAACCCAAAGGATCACAATCTTTGCCGGTGAAAGTTGCCACTTATAATATAATTCCTGCACACTTAAGCAAACACATTACACGCATATGGAATATCAAAATATTTAAAGCAAGTAAAGTAAGTACTCCCCCTAAATTAATTCCCTCACTTTATCAACTATGATCAACATAGAAAGACGTCTCCCCCTTAGATAAATATCCCCCAAACTAAGATACGATTACAATAGGATTAGATACCATTTCTCCCCCTATCATTCTCCCCCTTTTTGTTCAGGAATAGACAAGGGCTAAGAATTCAAACATTAACTTATCTACCCAGTTAAAGCATAGACACCCTCTAAACTAAGCAAGGGATAAATAAAATGAGATAACAAGCTAAAACATGCAATTGTGCATAAAGTGATGAGAACATTAAAGCATATGGTCAACAAAATCACCACTAATACAAAAAATAATAACGGATACCAACTAGGATGCAAGAAAATGATACCAATAAGATACATAAAGTATTAAGCATGTGATATCAACAAAGAATGCAACAAGATAGATACCAATTATGAATTAAAGCATATATGGACTAGAAAGCAAGGCAAAGACTAAACAAACATATCATATATATATATACATACTCTAGATATACCAAAGATGCACACGCACATATATTTATAGATATAAACACAGACATGACACAAAATAAGATAAGATTTTCACTCTCGTATGGAAAAAATGTGTCATATGAAAACGGAAGTGTTGGGGTGTGAACTAGTAACGATTAAATTTAGGCCCAATCACTTAAAACATGTTCACGGAGTTCTCAATTGATTGCAAACTGCATCACATTTGAATATAACCTCATGTGACAATATAGATTGAACTCAATGAACAAACTTACACAATGCATACAAGCCTAGCATGTTGATGATTCTACACACCAATAGAGTCATGCCATTAAAAACGCAACTAAGAGAAACGGACATTGTGAAAACCGTTGATATATCATCCAATCTCCATCAATAAGCATTTATATTAATTTTGAATGAATATATCAATCAAACAAATTAGGCCTTGGCAATTATGTTTCTTTTTATGCCATATTTTCTTTTAGGCCTTGGACCACGTATTTCTTTTAGGTCCAAACAAACAGTGGCTTACTATTCACAAAGAATAATAAATCCTTTCGGAGCCCTTCCCCGTGCACATTTATATAAAATATTTTATATCTCACACAAATCTCACGTGCAATGAATTTTGACATGCACTAGTCCTCCTAGGTCACAAATATGGAGATGACAAAATTGGTAGGAGAACACCTAACAAATCTCAAATATACATATATAGTTAAGTTTCAAAAGAGCTCGTGCATGTGTGAATAGAGGCATATAAAAATAGAATCCGTTAAATCAACACAAAATCCAACTACTCCATGTAAGCATGGTAAAGAACATTATAAGGATTGACAATTTAAACCAAAAGTTCTAGCCACATGGGAGCATAAAAGATGGGATTCTAACACAAGTATATGCCACATAAAGTGTGCCAAACTAAAATACGCACAGAAAAAAATCTTTTTGAGTTTTTGACATTTTTAACCAAAAATAAAAGTATATACTCAAAAGACAAACAAAAATCATTTGTATTTTTCATTAAGTTCAAATTACTAACAAGGTAAAAAAAGCACAAATGATAAACAAAAATCTGTTTGTATTTTTCATTTAAAGAAAATTAAAATGAAAGAATAAAATACAAAAGACAAACAAGTCATGATTTCTAGCATAAGATATAAAATAGAGCAATGGCTGAAAATGACTAAACAAGCATACAATTAGCATGGGAGATATATCATGATGCACAAAAGCTAAAGTATGAAGACAAAACTAACACATTCAACCTTTGAATTTAGCAAGGGAGGTTTCATGTGAAAGAAAATGAGGATCAACAAATCTAATATCTAGCGCGTCTAAGAATGATTTTCGAACCCATATAGATGTATATTTAAAATGATGGGATTTGGAAACAAATGAATTGCTAGACATAGACTTCCTAGGACTTGTTTTAAGATCAAAACAAAATGACCTAAGGTGACCTTTCCTACCACAATGTAAGCATGTGAAAACACGAGAAATGTTACCTAAGGTGTGACCTTTTCTAAAGTCTTTGGATAAAGTAGACCCTCTAAAACAAACAATGGTTTTAGCTTTAGCAACGGAAGCATTTGAACAAGATGTGCTAGAACCATTATCACAACTACTCGAGTCTTGTAAGCCATTTTTCATATTTAAAATTTTGGACTCAAGTAATAAATTAGACTCCTCAAATTTACAGGACTCCTTCTTTAAATTTTCAATTACACTTAGAAGGTTATCACGCTCCCCCTCAATGTGAGCAAACATGTCCCTAAGAGTCTTTTCACGGCTATCACTCTCTTTCTTGGAGATTTTTAAAATATTATAATTGTGATTTATGTCCATGAGATTTTCATAAAAAATATCTTTTTGAGATAGGGAGGTTTGCAAAAATTCAATTTTAGCTTTAAAACAAGAATTTTCATCTTCAAGAAATTTAATTCTTTTTGCAAATCTCAAATTTAATTCTCTTGGTTTTTCATTACACTTATTAATCCCATTAAATTCCTCTTGAATAGAAAAAACTTCATTATCATTAGAAATGGACAAATTATCATTAAGGCGTCCTATCGAGAGATATAAAAAATGAGAGTGAGTAAAACTCGAACCACCTAAAAATACAAGGAGCACAAAAATTATAAAAGCCAAAAAACGGATATTTGACGTGATAAATTAGAGGTCCGGCTCTGATACCAATTTGAAAAGTCCCGAAGGCCCCCATTTTAAAAATCAAAATTCCTTTTCGATAGATATGCAGAAGTGTTAAATGGTGGTTCAATTAAACAAATTACAAATTTTAATTTCTTTTTCAAATTAAAATTAAACCAAGTGAAATATGATTAATACACACACACTATTTGATTTCACTCAAACACAATTAATTAACCCAAGTCCTAGAAATTTGCCTAAGTCATATTTTCAATTTAATCAAATTAAGCCAAACCAAATTAAATTAAATGACTTGAATTAATTACACATTACCCAATATTTAAGTTAGCACCAAATTAAACATGTAGTGATTAAAATTAAATTTTATCTTGAATTACCTAAGCATGAATTCTAGGTGATATAGCAAAATAAAATAAACAATGAAACCACTACGCCGCGTTGTACGAGGAAAAACTCACAACGGAAAAAACTCTCGGACGACCCTAGCCTCAAATCCATTAAGTACAAATTTTACAAATACAAGCAAGATGACTTACAACGCTCGACTCGATCCCTCTCAAGCCCCGATGCGTCTTCTTGTATCAACCTCTGCCTAGCGAATAACCACGGAGCTCCACCGTTGTCTCGAAATCCACCGATCGGACTTTATATGGTCACCGTCACCCGAACAAGGAGCCTTTCTCCAAGTGGGTAAATCAACTCAAACATCTTCTTCTTTGTGGGATTTAAAAGCAAACCCAAACGTCTCTTCAAACGGTAGAGATGAAAAACCGGTGCTAAACACTCCAAGCAATGTATATATATATATATATATATATATATATATATATATATATATATATATGGAAGCTTGGATTAAACAATATGGGTGAAAACTAAAGTGTAAATGAATTTTTCTATGAAAAATAGACACTTTAAAACATGAACTTTTTCTTTTTCTCTTTTTCTCTCAAACTCTCTCTTGGAGATAGATGTGTATGAAAAAGTTAACTTTCCAAAGTTGATTCCCGCACTTAGATATTCAGTCAAAAGTAAGTGGGGAAAGATAATGGGAAAGTTGGTGAAAACTGTCAAAAGCTGCCATTTAACTGTTCCCGCCAAATCTCGTTCGAACGATATTTGTCGTTCGAACAAAGTCTCGTTCGAACGGCCTTCTAACGACATTCTAATGAAGTTTCAGTGTCTTTAAAAAATGAACTCGTTAGAAATCTTGTTGGAAATCTCGTTCGAACATCCATCTCATTCGAACAACATTTCGAACGAAGTTACAGAGGCCAAACTGGGAACTCGTTGGAAAACTCGTTCGAACGACATTTGGTTCGAACGAAAAACTCATTCGAATGACATCGAACGAACTTCCAGAAAGTTGGAAATTTTCATTTTTAGCCTAGAAACTTTATAAACTTTATTTAAAGTTTTAATTAAATCTTTCTGAAAATAAACAACAGTTTTAATTAAATCTACACCCATCATAATGTTCCAAGATCCTATATATATATGTAATGCATTCATACCTTGGGATCATGGAACCACTGTTGATGACGTAGAAACGAGGCACTTAAACATGACATTTTGACGAACCTTTATACATTTGGCCGCTACGTCTTCAACAAACTCGTCATAGGCTTGAAATAGGTGCATTGAACACTATCCTATGACACAAACATTTTTGTCCGGAATTGCGACAAAAATACAAGGGACTAAATTGGAAATTTGTGTCCTTGCAGGAACCATGAGTCTCCCGTTAAAATGTAAGCCTCCCTCAGAACTTATTGAATTAGACTCGGCTCTACCGGCTAAAAGCTATCTAATCCTCTCCTGGAAAGGGCCTGTCGCCTGTGCCTAGACCACCCTTGTCACTATCTGCTGTGTGATGATCATAAGTGACATGAATGATCTTGCCATAGCATCCTGGTGCCCTAGCTCTTTCCATTTCGCCTTCCACACCTCGGCCGTCTCATCTATTGGCCTATGGCTCAACGTATCTGTAACTACGTTAGCCTTTCTCGGGTGATAGTGTATCTCAAATTGATAATCTTTTACAAACTCTAGCCACCTGCATTGATGCATATTCAACTCCTTCTACATGAACAAGTATTATAGTGACTTGTGGTCTGTAAATAGGCAAAAATGTTTACCCAACATGTAATGTCTCTAAATCCTGAGTGCGAACACGACTCCCTCCAACTCTAAGTCGTGTGAGGGGTAGTTCTTCTCATGAGGCTTAAGATTTCAGGAAACATAAACTATAGACAGATCCTCCTATTGAAGCACACCGCCAAGTCCTAGTAAGGACGCATCAGTGTAGACTAGATACTCCACTCCTAACCTGGGCAGTGCTAACACTGGTGCTAAAGTCCGCTTCTCCTTCAGCTCATCAAAAGCCAACTGACAGGCATTATTCGAGATAAATGGGACTCCTTTGCGAGTTAAATGAGTCAATGGACCCGCTATCTTTGAGAATCCACAAATAAACCACATGTAGTATCCTTCTAAGCCCAAGAAACTACGTATCTCCATCAACGTCGTGGGTTGTCCCCACTCCCTCATCGCTGACACTTTCCCTGAATCTATGGATATCCCTCTATTCGAAATAATGTGCCCCAAAAACTTAAATTCCTTCAGCCAAAATCCACATTTCTCATATTTTGCATAAAACTCGTGCTATCGCAGTGTCTGCAAAACCTGCCTCAAATGTTCGGCATGATCCTCTTCCGTCTGAGAGTAAATCAGGATGTCATCTATGAAGACAATGACAAACTGATCCAAGAACTCTCTGAACCCCCTGTTCATCAAGTCCATAAACATGGCTGGGGCGTTGGTTAGCCCAAAAGGCATAACCCTAAACTCGTAGGAACCATATCTAGTCAAGAAGGCAATCTTCGACACATCCTGCTTCCCGATCCGTAACTGATGGTATCCCGACCTCAAGTCAATCTTCATGAAGAAGTCAACTCCTCTCAACTGGTCGAATAAGTCATCGATTCGAGGCAACGGATATTTATTCCGTATCGTGACCTTATTCAACTCATGGGAATCGACACACAAACGTAACGATCCATCTCTCTTTTTAACGAATAACACTAGGGCACCCCAAGGTGAAGTACTTGAATAAACCCCTGACCCAACAGTTGTTTTATATGATCCCGTAACTCCCTCATCTCCGCTGGATCCATACGGTAAGGTGTGAAGGTTATCGACCGAGTGCTCGACATCAATCTATAACAAAGTCTATCTCTCTGCTAGGTGGTAATCTCGGAATATCCTGGAACACATTAGGGAACTCTCGAACCACCGGTATCGAATCAAGAGGTATCACCACCTCCTTAGATGTCTCCTCCTCTATATAATACAAATGCGTGGAAGATCCCCCCTCAGAACGAGGCATCGCCACCAGGAACATCTCCTGACCAGGCATAGCAAAAATAATACTCCTACTAATACAATCGAGCATGGCCCTATATGCAACAAGCCAATCCATATTGATAATCGCATTATACTCGGACATATCTAATACAAGCATGTCGGCAGGTAAAGTAAGTCTCCCAATCTTTATACCCACCCCTCGACATTTAAAGAAAATCAGTGAGCCACTACACAAAGGCAATCTACACATGTAAAAGTACTCTCTGTTGTATCTAATAATCCCAAAGAACGTGCAAACCTCTTGGCAATAAAACAATGTGTAGCCCCCGTATAAAATAAAGTATGCCCCATAGCCCCCTGAATAGAAAACATACTCTCAATCACGGGTGGAGCCTGTGGGACCGCAGCCTGTTGGAGGTTATAGACCCGTCCATCATGAAGTTGCCCCTGCTGCACCGGAGCTGCGGGCAAGGCTGGCATTGGAGCTGGTAGGGCGACGGGAAAGATAGGTCTTTGGGGCTCCTAGTGAGCACCCTGCTGCCGAGGGACCCTGTCCCTGTCAGGGAAATCCTGCTTCTTATGGCCAGTCTTACCACAACTATAACATTTTCTAGTGAAATTTCCTCGCCTCTATCCCAGGTAACCTCGGCCCTGTTGGCCGTTACCACCCCTACCTTCGCCCTGATGGCCCTTATGTCCTCCTTTCTGCTGACCCTGCTGCTGGCCCTGTTGAACGAAACCTCTTAGTAGAATCCCCCTATTGGGAACTCTATCTCTAACTCTGATCAGTTGGTTCCCCACTAGCACTACCTCCCCCTGTCTTGCCAAATTGGCTGGGCTCTCCTCCCCACTTCCTTCCCTTATCATGGAAGTGGTTGTCCTAACAATGCAATAACGCTACATTTAGGACATCTGTGTAGGAGTGTATGGAAAGGTTACCCAAAAGGTACTGTCATATCCTCCAAGTCAAACCATCCATGAACATTTGGATTCGTTTCTCCTCAGTAGGAACTTGGTCCGGTACTATATTAGCCAATCGCGTGAACTCCTCCTCATATTCCGCTACTGTCTTCCCTTCCTGGATGAGGTCTAAAGGTTTTCGATCATCTCAGTCTTAACGGCAGAAGGAAAATACTTGTGGTCAAGCCGCACCCAGAAATGAGCAATCGGCATCACAACCCGCTCCTCTGAAGTAGTAGTGGACTCCCACCACTGTAAGGCTACCCCTATCAGCTTAAAGGTAGCCAAAACTTGCCTCTGAACCTCACTGCACTCGTACATACGAATGTGTCTCTGTATATCCTTTTTCCACTGACTTGCCATTACTACATCAGAACTTCCTGAGAACTCTGGAGGATGCGCCTTTTGAAAGGCATCCCTGAGACTCTCCCATGCAGTAGGGAAAATGGGAACAGGTGCTGGTGCCACTACTGTTGCCTATGGTGGTGCCTACTATACCACTGCCAGTGCTGCATTTACTGCCTGAGCAACGATGGCAGCAACCTCTGTAGCATTCATCATGCCCTGAGCCAGAGTTGGTTGTGGCTCTGGATTAGCATTCCTGTCCATTGGTGCGCGTCGAGAAGGCATCTGAGATGAGAAAGAAGTGTATTAGTCCACAGTTATCGTTAGATCTCAAATAGCTGAAGACATGATCGCATAAACAAGAATACAACAGTCCTAAAAATAAGGCTCTATATCAAAGGATGCTAAGCTGAAAGCACAATAAGCCGTATAGATCCTAAAGGACTCTAGAACCTAATGCTCTGATACCACCAGTGACACCCCGCCCAATTTAATATCGGGTGATAAGTCCTTTATAAAATTTTAAAATAGAATGTTTGGTTGGTTCATTCTTAGCATCACTTTCGAAAGTATTAACTTTATTAATCACAAAAATATAAAATATGCTAGTGTTAAAATACCTTCCTTTTTAAATTGTAACCAACATTGTATTTATAAAGTTCGGGAATTTAAATATAATCCATTCACCATTCAACCGAATAGAATAAATAATAAATCTGAATCATGTACTGAAATAAATACGAACGGGTTAAACATTCCAGTTCAAAACTCTAAACCACAGATCCATAGTAAAAATAAATCCAACTAAAATGAATAGAAAGTAAATTAAATACAATCTTTGATAAAATGTCTAAGGAATGGGTGACACATGCCCTAAATGAAAAGTCTAGATGAACTGAGAGAAATGATAGGAGCATCTAATGCAAGAACCTACAGCTTCCACATCAGCCATAGCATGCCAAGAAATCGAAGTCTCTAAATCTAGTGTCCCTATGGCTGAGTACCTATTATAATACATATGTATATAGCAAGAGAGAAAAGAGATGCAAGAGACGGGTTAGAGCCCGATGTGTAAAAAATATGTTTTCACAAGTATTTAAAACTACCTTAAAGCAAGTATTATGTGCATGTTAGATTCGTGCTCTCACATGAAGATCTCACCTCTCTTATACTGTGCACTCCTATCGCATCTTCTATTTAGTACTAGTAATTCTACCCAAGTTAACTAATTCAAAGTCACGTAACACTATCTACATTCAACAGTAGTATTTCCGTATCTCCCATTCAATACCCCATAAGTAGTCTATCACATTTTACTACCTTTCATGTTCACTCTTAGAGTATTTAAATCTTTATCTCGTTAAGATTGTTTCATATGTCATTGTTGCCATAACTACTAGTTTCTCTTAGTAGAACTTCTCATAAATACACACACACACACACACACACACACAAATATATATATATATATATATATATATATATATATATATATAGTCGCAACATCCCTAAACATATATATTCCATTCCGGCACCCCCGGTTTGAATCCCCATTAGTTCTATAAATAAAATGATCCTGCACCCCCCGAGTCATCACCCATTAGTGCACTTAATACAATATCCTTGCACCCCCGGGTTATCACCCATTAGTGCACTAAATAAAAACCTTACACCCCCGGGCTATCACCCTTTAGTGTATTAAACAACATAACCTTGCACCCCCGGGTTATCACCCATTAGTGGACTTAAGAAAAAATATCAACTGATAGGCATATACACATCCTATTAAAATTTATAGGTATTCTCCTAACCTAATTGCATACTTACCATACATATTTTATTCTCATTGTGTATTGTATAATAATATTAGATTACCATAACTCTCTTGTAATCTTCAAGGTAAGTCTTCTTCCCGAAATATTTAAAATATAAATCTCACACACTTTGTCATAAACTTGTCTTATTTTAAATTTATTAACTAGTAGTTCCTCTCACTCCAATAAACTAAAACTTCCAAAACTGGACCCTAAGAAAATTCCCAGAATTTACCTCGTCGCTCGAACCAGAATACAACGTCGTTTGAATGACTTCCACGTGTCACTCGAGCTACTTCGCGCGACATCCCTATCTCGCTCGAATGACTATGCGCAACATCGCGTGAGATGCACTGTTTCGTCTTCTTGCCCTGATTTCAGCGTTTCTCCACCATTAACACCTCTAAAACCTCTATTGTTCATTCCCAATCTAACATATTTAGATGATTTCTAACATCTTAGAATCACTAATTCTTCACAATACATCAATTAAATATTAAATCCCCAAATTAAACCATTAAAACCCTAGTTCTTCCAGTTTCAATTCAAGAACTACTATATCCTATCTACATGAAGGAATTTAATCTCTTATAATCTCATACCCAATAATAAGCAAGAAACCCCTCTATTTCTCATCATAATTATCATCAAATACATGGGAAAATTTATCTACTCTAACATAAACACAATTATTGCTAAATAGGATAAAGTAATAAACACTTGCCTCGAATCAACCGTCTGATATCTTGATGTTGTTGGTAAGGGTGTGTTCCTCTTGTTCCGATCTACACGATGGTGGTGGTGGTTGTGCAATATGGTGATAATTGGGCCTTCCTTCTTGGAATTTGTTCTCCCTCACACACTCTGTGGCCGTTCCTTACTTTTGTATATCTCAACCCTAATGAACCTCTCATGACTGATATAATAAACTCCCAATTTTTGTCCATTTAATTTCTCTAGAAATTAAAATTACAAAATTACCCCTACGGGATGCTGATTTGGCCTAAAATCTCCCGGAGTCTATATAAAATACCCGAGTACTATTTTCTGACTATCTCAACCCTTCCAAACTCAACGGCGCACTCAAAATTATCATATGAGTTACTTAAAAATAATTTACCTTTATATTCCATTCAATTCGTTCCAACATGACTCACACGCATGTCCCAACTTAATATACCAAACTGTCGTATATTTCACTCTCAACAATTTATCAGATTCAAGAATTCCATATTACTTATTCACTCGGTAATATTCAATAATTCTCATTAATAAGTATTAACCCCTATCACGTTAGTTAATATTTATTTTTAAATTTGGATTAATCACCAATTAATTCTCGCATATTAATTTAATTAATCCCATAATAATAATTAATCACATAATTATTTAAGTTCTAAAAAATACGGGGTGTTACACTATTTTGATGATGAGCATATAAACAAGTCTCTATCTCTAACCTAGCCTATCTGCCATAACCCTTCCTAGGGTTGCATGGAAACCTCTCATCCTCCTTAATCCATTACCCTAAACCCTAAGCCTCATGATCCTCCTAATCCTTAGAAAAAGTCATTTGCCATCTTATTTAATTAAACTTCTCCGTCTCATGCAATAAATGCCAAGACTTTATCGAAATACAAACTAGCCATCAAGGGAAAGTTTTCACATGGTAAGCCTTTTATGGAATTAATTAGGAAAAAATTAGAATTTTTTGTTTAAAATTTTCATACCATATCGAATTGTTGGACATCGTCATTAGATTCAATTGTCAATAAGACTTCATGATACTCTGGATGAAAGAGTAATGGTTTGTAGGTAAAAGTCTTATGAGGACCTTCAAATGGATCCCATAATTCAGAACTATTCAAGAAAGTCCTCTAGTTCTATCCTGGATAAATTTTCCAAGTTCGCCTGTTCATTTATTTGCTGAAGAGGCCTTATTCTCTATTGCGTAGTCAGTGGGTTCCCCTCTAAAAATTGATAACTCATACATCAAACATTAATAGGCCAAGTGTAGCAAGGTTTTGTCTTGAGATTAATTTCCTTAAGCCTAGACCTCATCACATTTGGATAAGTTGTGGAGATTATGGTTTTTGGCAGTCAATAGAATATGAAGATTTTCCCCCATTATTCTACTAAATGTTCTAAATTTGGTCATCGTGAAGACACGTTCCTTATCAACCATGAAGTCCCTTCTAAGAAAGATAATAAAAAATGCAAAGAAATTGTTACTTCAGAAACAGCTCCAATCAAGAAAACTAATGTAATTAAAGAATACAGGAAAAAGGAAAAACCAAAGGAATAACAAGAAAATAAAAAGACTAACAATAATCAGGGAGAAGTATCTATCAGTTCAATAGTGGCCAAAAGTCAGAATAATAAAGAAACAACAATAGGAATGGATAAAGGGAAGAAAATTTTTCAAGAAGCAGTAGTTAAGTGGTGCCAAGAAGATCATTTGTTAATGGAGACAAGTGAATCAGAAGAAGGAGAGTAGATAGAAGAATCTGATGAAGATTTTAACATTGAAGAAATTTGTAAATTAACGAAAAGAAGTACTAAAGAAGTTGACTATATTTCAGATTCTAAAGTGGAAACTTCTGTAATTAAGATCAGGCCAAATAGAAGGGGGCATTATTCAAACTGAGAAAAAAGGGGTTATTCAAAATGATCCAGTTTGGGAAGACCTAATCCAGTTCTCAGCGTTTCTATCAAAAAAAATTCTAGCTTACCAAGAATACAAATATAAATAGTTGAAGCAGAATACTAATAATAAGGGGAGTCCTTCGATACAGCAGTTCAAGCCTCATAAAAAATTAAAGAGAAATCTTAAAAGAAATTCATTGACTAAAGGGAGAATCACCAGATTAAGCAGTAAAGGAATCAAGAAAGTGTGATTTTTCCAAATCCAAGTGATTAAAGGTCTTATACGTAATGCTAGGGGTGTGGGGAATAAAGAAACAAAGAGAAGGATACAAAAACTTTGTAAGTCCCACAATTTATCTTTCTTATATATTCTTGAACCAATGATAGATAGTTAAAAGATTGATAATCTAAGAAGAATCATAAATTTTTATGGATGTTATTTCAGTTATGCTAATAAAATTATGTGTTTCTAGAGGCATGGGGTTTCAAGTGAAGTTTTAGTTAAGGAAGAACAAAATTTGATAAATGAAAATGGATCTTCCTCTTCTTAAATCACATATAGGATTCAATGTAGTGTATGCCAAGTGTACTAGGCAAGATAGAAGATATCTTTGGGATGAAATAGAAAACAACTCAGTCTTGTGTCATCAATTCCCTTTTATCGTGATTGGTGAATTCAACATTGTTTCAAATGCTGATGAAAGTGCTGGTGGTTTGCCTATAGACATGGGAACTTCTTCAGACTTTAATTGTTATATTGTTAGTTGTTCTCTCCAAGATATGGGTTATTTAGGATTAAGGTTTACATGGACTAAAGAGTCAAATGGTTCAACAATATTTGAAAGTCTTGATAGGGGTTTAATTAATCCTCTTTGAATTGATTATTTTCCAAACTCTACCTTAAATTATTTAAACAAAAACTGTTATGAACGTTGCCCTCTTATTATTTCCATACATTATCCTCTAGATAAAGTTACAATGTAATTTAAATTCCTTAATGTTTGGGGAGATCATGAAAGCTTAATTTTGAATGTTAAACTGTCTTGGGAAGAACCTGCTACAGGTAGGCATATGGATGTTTTTGCATTTAAACTAAAGAGGTTAAATTATAGATTAAAAGAATGGAGCAAGACTAATTTCAAAGATATCTTTGAGGAAATAATTCAGTTAGAAGACAACTTGTTACAAGAAGAGTTGAGATTGGAGCAAGACCCTAGCCTTGACCAGAGATATAAATTGTCCAAAGAAAAAGAAAATCATAATGTGGCTCTTGCCAAAGAGGAGCAGTACTGGTTTCAAAAATCAAGGAAGGTTTGGATTGATAATGGGGATAGAAACATCAAGTTTTACCATGATCAAGTTAAATAATTAGGAAGGAGACTTTGGATTCATTCTACAAAAGATGAGAAAGGCAACAATCATGGGAACCAAGAAGATATTTCTAGCATTTTCACTTTTATTTTTCAAATTTATTTACCACAGGTCCTTTAGAAGACAAAGTCATTCTAAGGCACATTCCAAAGGTAATCTCATATGTCAATAATAGTATGTTAGCTTCTATTCTAGAAGAATAAGAAATAATAAAGGCAATAAAAGAAATGAATCAAAATAGTGTTGTTGGAGATGATGGATACAATGGGTTCTTCAATATAAAGTGCTGGGAGATCATCAAAGTGGACTTCATTAATTCTATTTAAGCTTTCTTTTGGGGAGCTAACATTCCTAAATCATGGAGTTCCACTCAAATAGTGAGCAGACTAACTCATTGTGATTTTAGGCATGTAAGCCTATGCAACTTCAGTTACAAGGTGATTTCAAAGATTGTTAATTTAACATTTAGTCCTCTTCTTCTAAGTTTGATTTCTCCTAATCAGTCTGGTTTTGTAAAGGGAAGATGCATTCAAGATAATATTTTACTAGCCCAAGAAATGATGTCTCTTATTGATAGAAAGGTGGATGGTGGGAATGTGATAATTAAATTTTATTTTACTAAAGCCTATGACAGGTCTTCATGGATTTTCATCATCAAATATTAAGAGCTTTTGGTTTGTCAGAGGCTTTATAGACTTAATATGTAGATGCATGTCTTATACTTGGTTCTCAATTTTGATTAATGGTGAATCCATGGGATTCTTTCATCCTTCAAGAGGTTTAAAGCAAGGGGATCCAATATCTTTAAGTCTCTTTATAATTATGGTAGAAACATTTAGAAAAGGTTTAGATGCTAATATATCCAATGGCTCTATCATTCCTTTCTCTTATCCTAGAAGGTGTCCTATGATTATACACTTATGCTATGCAAATGATATCATCATTTTCACCAGGGGTTTAACCAGAAGTCTTAATAATCTTATGTCTTTCTTAGAGAGATATGAAGAAGAGTTGGTTCATCTCATAGGTAAGTAGAAATGCTGCTTTAAGCTCACTTATAAAGATTCTAATGGTTTTGGGCTTAGAATTGCAAAAATCACTGGGTACAAATGTGAATTGTGGCCTTTAAAATATTTAGGTATCTTGTTATTCAAAGGAATGACTAAAGAAATTTATTTTGATCCTCTTGTTCAAGCTATTTCTTGTAAAATTCACAGTTCGAAAGCTAAGTTTTTGTCAATGGGAGGAAGGGTAGCTTTTATCCAATTTGTTCTCATTTCTATGCCCATGTATTCTTGAATAACCTTAAGCCCTCCAAAACTTATCCTTAAATCCATTAATTAGTTAATTAGGTCTTTCTTTTGGGGCGTTAACAAGGATTTTGGCAAGAAGTTTCATTGGATTAGATGGGATTCTCTATGTTGTCCAAAATAAGAAGGAGGTTTAGGTATAAAAAATGTGTCTGTTATTTTGATGGCTTTTACTATCAAACTTGTTTGGAATTTTAAACGAGGTTTTAGTTTATGGGCCAAAGTCATGAATGCTAAGTATTTTAATATGAATATTGTTGTATATTTTGTAAAATGCTAGCTTATTTGGTCAAACTTTAGAGTCAATTTTAATTAAGACACATATGTTAAAGGTGACGTGTCTTAATACCAATGTGTTCCTTGTAGCAAGGAGATTAATTTGGTATACTCACTTGTTCAAAATAGTGAAGTAATGAATGAAAAATTTGGACTTAAAGTGACCCATTTGAGTTTAAGCTAGATGGTGTAAAATAGCTAGTGGGTTTGTCCCACATTGGAAAAGTGGTAGAAAAGCTTGGAGTTAATATACACAAGTTATGGGACTAAGGCTTGGATGCCTTGGGCTATCCCAACTCTTTGAAGGGAAGATGGCCTACACTATGCATGTGTTGGGCTTGGGCCAAAAGACCACACGCGCGCGGTCTTGGGTCTTTCTTGAGCAACTATTAAATTTTTTGGACAAATTTTAATTGACCTTTGGGCTTTAAAATTTATTTTCTGATCCAAAAAATCTGAATTAATTATTTTTCGCATTAATTAATTATTTAAAAAACATTGTCGTTTTTAATTATTTAAAAACGCTGTCGTTTTTAATTAATTAATTAAAACGTTAAGTTGAGAGATGCAACTGTTCAAACAGTCGCATCTGTTCTGGGAAAAGCCATGAGTTGCAGCCCTTCACCACTTATAAAAAGGACCATATGCAGTCCATTTAAGGCATTAAAAATCTACCCGAATTCCCTACTACTGTCCTTGTTCCCTTCTTACTGCTTGAGAGTAATTCGCCATTGTTGGTTCGTGGGACTGTTGCACTGAAGTGCTTCTTGCGACAGTCGTTGACCGTTTCATCCTGGGAGGCAGACGCCCGTTGTATTTTCCGTCAGCACCGTAGCGGGGGCTTATTCTGTCTTAAGGAGAGATAGTTTAACTTTCGACTCGGTCAAAAATCTGCAAGTGATTGTGTCAATCACAAACTGTATGTTCTTCTTTTCTCTCTTTACTGTTGCCGTTTATATGTAATTTCTGTTTATTTATTTAGTGAAATATTACTTTTTGTAATCCGGGAAACAACAAAATATTACTAGAGGTTCAAAAAGTTTCAAGAGGATTAAATAAGTTGGGGACATTATTAATTATAATTCATCTTGGGTTAATAATGAATTGATATGACATCCTAATCATATTGGGAAGTTCTGCTTTAAATCAGCTTCTTGGCCTATAAAACTATCATCTATGGCCTTTAATTTCGTTTGGCATTCTAAAATTCCCCCCAAAATTTATGTGTTTATATGGAAATTCTTATCTTCATGTGTTCCTATAGAAGATAAGGTCCAAAAAGTAGGAGTAAGACTAGCCTCTATATGTGATTGCTGCTTCAAATCAACATAATCCCTAAATCACCTGTTCAAAATAGGTCCTGTGGCTGCCAAAGTTTGGTATGCTTTTAATAATTTAATGGTGATTTATCATCTGCCTAATTCAGTTAATGGATTAGTGATACATTGGTGCATGTAAGCTGAAAATTCAGACTCTTCAAAATTGTTGTTCAAGATCTTTCCTCTATGTATTCTTTGGGAGATTTGGCTAAGTAGTAATAAATCAATTTTTGAATAAAAAACTATGAAACAGTTCATCATTATTAACAAGGTGATTTCTTCTATTGCTGAGCTATCCACTTCTATAACTTTTAAAGGAGGATACAAAGAATTAAGACCTGATGTTTTGAAATTATTCAAAATCAATATCCATAAGCATAGACCTCAATTCTTTTCCTCTAATCTTTGGGTGAAACCAAAAGTGGGTAGAGTTAAGATCAACTATTCAGGTGTAGGAGATCAATATTATAATACTGGAGCAAGTGGGATTATTAAAAATAACATGGGAGGATTTGTTTGTGAAGCTGCTCATGGTATGTAAAGAAGTTTATCTATGAAGGCTCAAGACATGGCTCTAAAGGAAGGCATTTCTTAATGTTCGTAGAATAAAAATAGTAAATTATATATTAAGGTAGAATCAAAATTCATCTTCAATATCTTTTCATCCAGTTCCAATTTGATCCCATGTAGAATTGAAGATACTATAGAGGATATTGAATATCTTTTGAAGAATACTCATTTTTCCATTATTCATTATCCAAGAGAAGTGAACAAGTTGGATTTCATGTTAGTTAATATGGTGTTGATCTTGGGGTTTATTCCAAATTTTCTAATTTTGTATATGTTCCTAGTGAAATTCAGAAAGCTATTTGATTAGAATATTATGTTGGCCCTCCTCATAGAAGTTTGTACTATAGCTTGATATAACTCCTTTTTGTTAGCCACCTAGAGAGGGCTATTATCTCTAATCTCAATAAATTCTATTTTTCTTAAAATAAATTATAGTAATGGATCAGTGTAAGGGAACATTTTCTATCACTGCCCCTCGTATCTAGGACTTGTTCATAGAGTTAAGTTTACATCGAGTATGGTGTGTCATGTTACTTCCATTGTGGCACTTCAAGCTCACACGTTCAAAAAGACGGATCCGAATTTTAAGCAAATTTAACATGATCTACGACTTGACGTATATTTGGTATGGATTTTGTTTTGTGTTTCGTAGATTTTTTACTAAGTATTGGGAAATTTTTATAAACTTTTTTTTTTTACAAAATGAGGCATTTTCAAACAGTTTCTCGGAGAGTTTTTAAACTTAATTTTTTTTTTTTTTTGACAATCTCATTTAAACGAGATTGACATCTCGTTAGAACGACCTGCCCATGTCATTAGAAGGTCATTGGATCGCCTAAATCAAACATGCTTCGAAAGAAATCTTACTGTCTCGCCTTTCATCATCTCGTTGGAAGTGACTCACATGTCGTTCGAATGGCATCTCTATATCGTTAGAAATAATGTTGCTTCTCGTTCGAAAGAGATTGCACCAACTCAATTTTTGTATCTGCCTATAAATACCTATTTCATGAAGAGTTTCCTTTAAGACTTTTGATTTACAAAAACTACAAACTTGTTGCATTAAGTCTTCACTTTTTATAGGGCAAAAATACTTTTTGACTCACACATATCTTTACTAAATACTTTTGTGAAACATCTTTGACACCCAAAGAACTTCTATACTAAAGTTACTCTTGTAGAGAAGGAGTCTCTATTGCTGCTCTTGTGATTCTTGCGGGAATCTTTACTGACGACTGCGATCATTGTGGGTTCTCGAGGGAATTTATTACTGAAGGAAGATTGCAATCTTTGTAGTTCTCGTGGTAACTATTGCTGAAGATGAACAGAGTCACCTGAGGAAGATTCGTCGGGCTATATTTCTCTATTCTATTTATAAGTTGTGATTTGCAAAACTTTAGTGAAATTAAAGGTTTTTTGCTTTGGTGTTTTTCCCTAAAATTGTGATTTCTTTACATGCTTGATTTGAATCATATAGTAGCATGTTCTAGGGTTTAACAAAAATTAAAATATGGGTTAAGCTGACATTTAATTAAATAAGTTTGGACCATTGAACCATAGCGCACTCTTAAATTGGCATCAGAGCTAGCAGCACAAATTTATTGTGTGATCCTTTTTCTGCAAAATATTTCTCTGCGATATCAATTGTTTGGAAAAACTGATTTTGAAAAATAGCATAGTTTCTGATGGAGATCTTATATAATCGGATGCCTATCTTTGATGACACCAATTATACATATTAGAAGGCCCGTATGAGATCTTGTTTAAAAGCGATCGATGAAAGAATGGTTAGTATGTGAAAGAGGGTGGACTCCTCCCACTATCACGGTTGGGAATGGAATTAATCCAAAATTTGTTTCTGATTGGACTGATGACGAGTTTAAGTGGAGTACCTACAACTTCTGCGAACTTAGTACTATTTCTGGGGCCATTACACCTAACGAGTTTTGCCGCATCATGACGTTCACTACGTCTAAAGAGGCATGGGATACCCTCTAGCTCAATAACGAGGGAACCAACGTTGTTAAGGCGTCTAAGCTTCAAAATTTGACAACCTAGTTTGAGATTATCATTATGTTAGAGTCCGAGAGTTTTTTCGACGAGTTTTATGTTAGATTGTCGGAGATTATTAAGACTAGTTTTAATTTGGGTGAGAGAATTAAGGAGTTGAGAGTCGTGAAAAAGATTTTGAGGTCACTTCCTTCCTGATGTATTCCTAAGGTCATTGTGCTTCACTCTTTAGGGGGTCTTAGACACTCTTTGGTTAAAAGAACTCGTAGGAGCCCTTCAAACTTATGAGATCGACATGTTTTCCAAAACCATTAAGCCTAAGGATAGAGGCATAACTTTGAAAGACTCAAATTAAGAAAAAGAAAAAAGAGAGAGTTTGTGAGTCTGATTCTGAGGGTGAGGTTAATTTCAATGACTTGGCCTTGTTTACGAATTTTTTTAAAGAGTTTCTCAAAATTTCCAAATACAATTCTTCCAATAAAAAGATTTTTGAGAAAAATAAAAAAAATGTGGTCAAGGATAGCGGTGAGAAAGAGGAAGATATAAGGTGCTTTGAGTGATAGGGCAAAGGGCACAATGATTTTGAGTGTCCCACTATTCTAAAGAGAAAGGGAAAAGATATTGCTAACAAAGCCACTTTAGCGATATTGACATCGATTTGGATGACTCAAGGGGAGAATCACCACATGAAAAGTGCGTTGATTTCATGGCTATTCATGTGAGTACATCTAGTTTGTCCCACGCCGAAGAGGACACGTGTAAACATGAGAGCCTCGATGATGTTTTGAGTCATTTGAGTAAATATGAGGATGAATTTGAAAGTGAGGGAGAATGGGATCTCCAAAAAGCATTTAGATATTTATACACCGATACTTTGGAGATGAAAATGATGAATAATGAGTTGTCTATTTAGGTGATAGATATAGAGGGAGAGGTAGAAGTTTTGAGGGTGTGTGAGGCATCGGCGCGTCAACTTGAGAAGGTGAAGGTTTCTTTATGTGAGCAGTTAATCATATTAGGCCAGGAAGAGAGTGATTTGACCAACACTGTGGCTAGTCGACGGGAGATCTTCAATCTTGTTGGAGACTTGTTAGAAACTTGAAGCCCGTGTATTTCAATCCGAGAGAGATCTTGAACATTCTAGGGAGGTCAAAGTTTCTTTAGAGGATACATCTAAGATGGTCGAAACGATGTTCATCTATCCCACTTTGGGTAATGTTGAGAGACTAGGAATATGTTATGATGGTGTGTCCACTTCCCATGTTACACCGGAGCCAGTTCTCGAGTTTGTGATAGATTCATATGTTTGTCAACCTAACCCATCTAGGCGTCCGTTTTCCCATAGGCGAGTGCATCCTAGACATTTTAAGAGAGGTGTTCCTAAGCCCATGTAAGTTTGTTCCCATTGTAAGCAAAGAGGATACCTTAGGGAATTTTGTTTTAAGTTGGGTAGTGTGTCTCATAGATATCTTCCACAATATGTTACTACATGTGTTCACACGTGCATTCCCACACATGTTACTCCACATGCTCCCACACATCACATGAGAGATTTTGAGCATTTTCGAGAGCAAGTTAAGTATTTGGTCAAAACTGCACATGATTTGATGGATGTTTTTCATAGGAGAACACCTCTGAACCTAATGATTAAGGTTTATACTTGTTTGCTAGGATAGGATATTTTTCATGTTTATATCATTCATGCCTATTGCTCGTGTGTACTACCATTGTATTTCACTTTTTTCATTTTGATATATGTTTTGAAAAATCCAAAAAGTTTTTTTTCTTGGAAATTTTTGGGAAAATATAAAAAGATTTTTGGTTTCTTGTAAGAAAAAGTGAAAAGGGAAAAAAAATTATTTTTGATAAATTTTTAAAAAAATTCAAAAAGAGTTTTGTATTTTGTTTACACCGTATATGGATAGACATTTAAGATTGCCAAGTCACAATATCATTCCATTATCCATGTGTCTTTTTTATAGTGTTTTGAGACACATCATTTCATTTTTGTGATTTATAATGTATTAGAGTCATTGAGATGTGATTAGTGATTGGTTTTTACATATTTGACTCATTGCCCCCTTAATGCACATAGGCACAGATATATTTGAGCATTTTACTTATATGTCACATGTTTTTCTAGGTATTTTCATCTTAATCTTTCCTTTAAAACAAACCAAATGCGATAAAATGAGATAATAAAAGTAGTGCTTGTAAGAACCATTTCCCGAATTGGAAAAATTGCAATTATTTATCTGGTAAATGTGTTAATTTAAAAGAAATGGCTCTGGCTATGAAAGTACAAAAGATCTTTGCATGAATAGCCACTATTTTCAAAAGAAAATAGCCTAAAAGATTAAAAGTAATCAAAAGAAAAAATATAAAGTGCTAGGACAAATTCAAAGAACATTGATGCTTCATTACATATGAGCATTAATTTCTTCAGATGAAAGAGTTGAGAGAAATATTATATATTTGAGTTTTGAGGAAGTTTAGTCGAAGATCAATGGGTTTGCACGTCGTAAAAAAGTCTCGTAAAAGCATTACATAGTTTTGGGCGTTATTGGTGTGAAAATCATTTTAGACATTGATTTGTTTATTAGATTGAGTCTTTATCAAATGAATTCAACATTTTTTACACCTAAGGATGATTTTGAGTTCATTCGTTAGGAGTACCCTAAATTCATTGTGCACATATGTTATGATTATTTGAATTGATTTCCATATTGAATTTGTTCACACCCATCCATTCCATTTCCATGATTTGGTTACCTTTGTGTTAGGGTGATATATGTTTGTAATGATTTACTATACTTGTTGTGACACTCCAGTTTATTATTATTTTTTGTTTTTTTTTCTTGTCTATTTCTGACAAATAAAAAGGGGAGAACGAATTATGAACTATGGGGGGGACGGGGGACACTTTGAATTATGGAGGAGAAGTGAATTGATTTGATTTATGAGTTTTTTAGTTTATTTCAAACTCGATACCTCATGAAGGTATATTCTTTGTCTATTATGTGCAGTTACACTTTGATGAACATATACAAAGAACACCCAAGACAAAGCTCCCAAGAGGAAGATCAAGAGAAAACAAGAGATTTGAAAATTGAAAAAATTTGAAGATTTTGGAAGATTTGTACATGATTGGTATCTTTCCATTAATGGGTTTCTGGGACGGTATTATATTTTTGTAGGATTTGTTGGATAATTTAGAATTTTTATTTTGTACCGGAATAGCCATAGGGGGAGATTTGTAAGGGAAAATTTTCTGACATTGCTCCTAGCATCTAAGACTTGTCCATATAGTCTAATTTACATCGAGTATAGCATATCCAGTTACTTCCGTCATGGAACTTCAAGTTCACACATTTAAGAAAACGGATTCGAATTTCATGAAACTTCAACATGATCTACGACTTGACATATATTTTGTATGGATTTTGTTTTGTGTTTCATAGATTTTTTTACTAAGTATTGGGAAATTATTATCAACTATTTTTTTACAAAATGAGGCATTTTCAAACAATTTTTTGGAGAGTTTTTAAACTTAAACATATTTTTTATTTTTGACAGTCTCATTCAAACGAGATCAACATCCCCTTAGAACGACTTGCTCATGTCGTTAGAAGGTTGTTTGATAGCATGCATCAAACGTGCTTTGGATGAAGGCTTATTGTCTCGCCTTTCATCATCTCGTTAGAAGTGACTTACGTGTCGTTCGAGTGATGTCTCTATGTCATTATAACGACAGTTGCTTCTCGTTCGAACGAGATTGCACTACCTCGATTTTTGTGTTCGCTTATAAATACCTATTTCGTGAAGATTTTTCTTTACGACTTTTGATTTATGAAAACTGCAGACCTGCTGGATTAAGTCTTCACTTTTTTATGGCAAAAATACTTTTTGATTCACACATATCTTTCCTAAATACTTATGCAAATCATCTTTGAAACTCAAAGCACTTTTATATTGAAGTTACTCTTGTAGAGAAGGAGTCTATACTGCTGCTCTTGTGATTCTTGCGGTAATCATTGTTGACAACTGCGGTCATTACGGGTTCTCAAGGGAATTCATTGTTGAAGAAAGATTATGACCTTTATAGTTCTTGTGGGAACTATTACTGAAGAAGACGAGAGTCAACTGGGGAGTTGGGCTGTATTTATCTATTGTAATTGTAAGTCACGATTTGCAAAACTTTAGTAAAATAAAGGGTTTTTGCCTTTGAATTTTTTCCTGAAATTGTGATTTCTTTACATGCTTGATTCGAATCACATAGTTGCATGTTCTAGGGTTTAATAAGAATTAAAATTTGGGTTAAGTTGACATTTAATTAAATAAGTTTGGACCATTGAACCATAGTGCACTCTTAATTCCCATACTCAATATAACATTTTAAACATTCTTGTATCAATTTCATATGCTAGAGTTGCAAATTTCAGAGCTATCTCATATTCTCATTCATAGAGTCCAATTCTAGGAATTTACTTTATAAGAATAAGAGTTGCATAAATTTCAAATCATATTAAAAAATCTAAGCATAATTAGGTTTGTATTTTCCTAATTAAACTTCTATTCAGTTTGAATTAACCATTAAGCATGGTTTAAGCAATACTTAAATCATAAAGTACTAAATGAAAAAAATCGATAATTTTTATTGTAATACCCCGTGTTTTTAGACAACCAAATTTAATTAATTTCTTTGGATTAATTAATTAAAAAGAGTATTTTAGCTGAAATTTGAATTAGACGTGAAGATATTTATATTAATTGATTTCGTAATTTTTGGTTAATTAAATGATTTTTTTGGCGCATTTATTAATAACTTGATAATTTTGTATCTTAGGGTAAACCTAAAGGTCAATTTAGTCTTTTTAAGATTTCTTAAACTCTAAGTTTCTGCTCTGCTAAATTGAATGACGAGTAGAAATTAAATTATTTTAGAGTTGTATTTGAGTTGGTATTTCAATTAAAATCCTAAAATAAATAGAAGAAAGCACCAGTAGAGAGAGGGAGGACTTGGGGATCCGTGATCGCGGGGTTCCTATCTGTGACTATGGGTAGATTAGGCGATCCTATGGCCTTCGCGTGCATGGGCTAGGGCTAGGGCTAGGACCTAAGCGATGGATTGGTTTATTTTTTTTAAAAGGATTCTTGGGATCTTGTTTTGTTTTTTTCAAAAGCGTACAACTCCTTTTCTCAAACACCAAACAGAAAGATACATATTTATTCTTCCTCCTATATTCAACCCCAAATCCCCATTAAAACAAACTTCCACTCTATTTTTTGGGGGGCTTTACGCTCATATATTGAAAAAGGCCACTAAAGAAAAGTTGCATATTTTTGCAAGACGAATGTTGTGGCGCCATCATATTCTCAAAATACTTATTTATCAGGAAAGAATAACTCTATTTTTAACCTTAAGTACCATTTTATTTTAAATGTTGCCTAAATATTAAATACACATGCTCTCTTATTACAAACCTAATTAGAAAAAGTAATAACCTAATTATAAATCTATTTTTATAAACTTCTGAAATGGGTTTTAATACTTGAAATGCTGCACGCTTAAAATATTAGAGTTTGTTATTATTGGGTGTTGGGACGAATCACATGTTAAATCAAATATGTAATTTGATAATGTGTTTTGATTTATGAAATCACGTAAATGATTATTACCATTTAGAATATAATAATGTGTTACAGAAATTTGTGTATACACATGTTTGAACCGATATATGACTTAATTCAATTAATTATCACATGTATTGAAATATTATATTTGGACAATTTGTTAGGATATTTGTATAACTGATTTATCACATGATATAATAGGTTTATTACACATGAAATCGAACTTGTATAATTGTGAAATAATATAATTTCGGGTTAGACTAAAGAATGTAATTTATTGTACATGTTAATAAAATGACACCATTTAGGACGTTAAGATTTACGTAAGTAGTTGTACTTTCACCCTTGTTATATGATATTTTATATATATGAGACTAGAAAGTGGGAATATTAATTATTATTGATGCTTTATAGGTATGGGACTATGGAGTGTTCACTTGTACTTTTTGTATTTCCTAGGTATGGGACAAGGTAGTACGCCATTACATTGTTTTATTCTAGTTGCGAAACTAGGGAACAATTATAGTTTTGGGTATTTTTATTGGTGATGAACTACGTAATGCTTATGGATTAGTGATCTCTAGGTATCGGACTAGAGAAGGATTTTAATGGTGATGCCCAGATAATTCTTAGGGATAGTTGTAATTATTAAAAATACGATAATGAAAAGATAAGTAACACCTAAGATAATAAATGAGAATTAGAGATAGATTGATGGGGCGTCATTGTATATCAGGGTATGGGTTGACTGGATACATTGTATGTGCTGGACTTACACTGTTTTAGCTACTTTGATGGATTTATGTTGGCATCACAAGTATGTGCAATGTTTTGTGTTGATTGGCTATTACAATATGTGTGGGATCTAGTCTAATTGGCCACCGTGACTTTTCTTGTGTGAGGAACATCACAGTATGTACATCCTAACAATTTAGGCCGATGGGCTATAGTGATGTATGTGCTTTTGATATGATGAAACGTTAGGCGCACCATGAGTATGTGCAGGGCCAATATAATGGGAAACTAGCTATAATGGTGTTGCTTCGATAATATAACAATATTGAGAATAACAGAAAAAAGATTTAATTAATGTTGAAATAAACATAATTGGACTTGACGAGTTGAGTTCGTTTACTTTACGTGGGTAGTTGTTATAGTTTTACACTACTCGCATCGTTATTATATTGTTTCATTAATTAAAATATTTTATTGTGATATTTATCTCTTATAAGCTTATGACTCGAGAGTAGCTAGTATTCTTGCGGTGAACTCTGACCCATTGTTGTTGACTATCCTTTCAGGATAAGTTATTAGGTAGCTGGATAGTTTTGGAGATTAACAAACTTGCAACTAGAGTTTATTTTACTGCATAGTTGAGTTTTCCTTTCCTGTCATTTTTTACGATAAGGTTCTATTAAAGTTAGTGGTTCATTCGACACTATAATTGATTTATGCTTTTTAGTTGGAGATATTTTATGTAGTGGACTTTATTTCATTCGAGTTTTATGTTATTGGAGTTTTAGCATGGTGATGGATCTTTTTGTGGTGAATGGATTTTATTGTTAGACCATCTTAATTTATATCTTGTGGAAAAAAGTTTTAAATGTCTCATATTTTTGTCACTGCTAAGAATGGTATTTTAATTTTAATTTTTGACATAATTAGGCATCGGGGCCTGATCACCCTCAATGGAAAAATATATGGGGTGTTACACTTCCCTTTATTCTATTTATGAAATCTGATTTGAGTTCCTTATTTTGTTGTAAATTCTGATTAACTTTACCTCTTGATGCACTCCCAAATTCTAAATGCAAGTTCCTCTAATGGAGGTTTGAAGGTGGGTGATAATAGAGGTTTAAGGTTTGGTTTTGACTATTGTCGATGTGATATAAAAAGAGATCCATTTGATTAATTTCAAAAACCAAGATCCACATTAATAAAAATCCCCAATAAAAGGCCTTTTTAGCACATTGTCTCTATATTGGCTTGGGGTACTCTTTACCACAGCTATTAAGGTCCGCTTTAATGGTTCCTCTTATTGTCGCTCCTTTTATCTCTTATTGCTTTCTATTTTCTCTTTTCTTGTATTTCTTCTTCTCGACTTAAACACATACAACATTATACACTACGTCACTACCCTTTTAAATCTTTATTGGCCATCAAGACAGACTAAAAGACCCTTTTGCTCATAGGATCCTAATCAAATTCCCACAATGTACCCAATCCAAATAAAAGTTCATTTTATTCATAAAATTAGCACAAAATTACCAAATATTCTTTAAGTTTAAATTCACTTATTCTGTTAAATATCTTATATCAAAATTAACTCGATTTAAATATTCTCTTGCAATATTAATCATTATTAAATCATTTAATTATTCAATGAAAATTACTAGGTGTTACAGTATCTTTCATTATAATATTCTGAAAGAATTTTGATACAATAATGTTCATGCCTTTTTAGATGATATAATCCACGAAATGATTTCTGGTATCAAAATGGCTCATGTGATTATTTTTCTTTATTCTATAAAATGTGTTTCATGAGCTGGGGTATATTTTCTTTTGAGTATTATTAACTTTGATAATGTTTTTTCTTTATATGATCATATATTATTGCACGTTACACCGCAATACACATTATTTAGATGACATTTTATAACGAATGAAAAATATGTATGGTCTTCACTAAAGCGTTCAAAGCTTCATTAGGATCGTGAAAGAGTGTATAAACTCCTAAAATGTGTATATGAAGCATATCATTTCATGATTTTGAGAAATCTTATGCTATATTAAAAGTCATAAGAGAAGAAGTGGTTAGGCTACAACTCTTATTGGTAATTTTACCATTGAAAATTGGAAATATTATCCCAACTTTGTGCTTGCGTGAAACCACCACTTGCAAAAGAAATTTGAACATGGAAATGTCTCAAAGATGTCAATCTATCCAAAAAGGGGTTACACCAAGGATATGAAACCAAATGTTTAAACTGTAAAATTGCTTATTTTAAGTGTGTGTGTGTGTGTGGTGGGGGGGGGGGGGGGGGGGAGAAAGTAGTAGTTTAAATTGATCCTAAAAGGGGTGTTGTATATTTCACTAGATTCACAACTTTGCGTTCTTTGTTTTATGCTTCGTTATCTCAAATGAACTTAAGGTTGGATCTTTTTCTCAATGGTGTTCATTTTTTACTTTTTTTTCCACAGTGGAGATATGATCTTATGTTCTTGGTTAATTATATGATCATATTATTCGCCTTTTATAGATAATCTTTTTTTAGTTATGAACATTAGACATAAACTTAAATTCAGTAAGCGTGATAATATTACATATATTATTACTTATCAAAATGGGTCTTCGAGTTTTCTTTTATTGCATAAATGTTATTGTGCCATGTAAAATCCTTTATTGAGATAAGTCTAGAGAAGATTCAATCGATATCATTAACTTTGCATATTAGATTATCCATGTAGAATATCTTACACATTTCATTAATAACTTCATTTATCATATTTACTTCTCTCAACTTATTCAAATATCAACTATTATCATATATATATAAATCCATATGTTGTAAGAAATGTTTTGTTTTATTGGGATATCACTTATTTTTGAGTGATAATTTTGTTTTGTATAACATTGCAAAATTCTTATCTTAATTGCCTTAGCTTTGATGGCGTTTACTCGTGTCTTTAGAGTACATTGTATTACCTATGACTTTGACATTTATAATAAATTCCCATATATCTTTAAATCATAGTTTCTACATTTGCTATAATATTTTAATAATCTTTATTACTTGTAAGTTTTTGGCATTGCAATTTTGCTACATTCTATCTCGATGTTGTTCTAATTATCTTTGTCTTCATGATTTCATTCTTACGATGATAAGATAAATTGTATTATATCTTATTTTGATGCATCATATATCCTAGGTGAATGATACTTATTATAGTATCCATATTTCAACGAAACAAATGCTTCGTTACAGCGAATACAGTTGGAGAGCAAAAAAATTTGAAAGATCTTTTACTCTCCTCTTAGGGATTCTTGTAAGACTTTGTATTTAGCCATATATTCTCTTCTTTATCACTCATTTCTCTAGTTTTTGGCGATGAGGTCACTACCCACTTATGTTGTGTGTTTCTTCATACATAAGGTTAAAAATGCATTACAAAGATGAGAGTTAGTTCATTACAAAATATCCTTGTCTAAAAACATGAAAAATAAACATGGAGAGATTTTCAGAAGAGTTTTTCTTTATGTTTCTTTGAGTGTTGTTGAGATATCCTTATTGTTATTTCTATTTGAACAAATTTGAAGTTTCACGATTCTTCTTGATAATTGAAAAAACATTTTAAAAACTTGTTCTTGAGTATCAAAGTTTGGGTTTGCTGAGTACTTTTGTGTTTCTTACTTTGTATCTTGATTGTTCTTTCTCTTGGTGTCTTATTCCATATGAACTTTGCAGAGTAATGATGTGGAAGGATTATATATTAAATTACGAATTGTGTGTTATGAATTAAGTACAATAATGCTTCTTTAATTGAGAGTTGATACGGAGTAGATACTCATGATTATATAAAACGGTCGATACCATTATGTGACCCCAATTCTTAACAATTTTCATTTCTTCCCAAATTCATTAGGTATTATTTATTCGGTTCATCAACAAATAAAGGTGTGACAATTGTCTGATTTGATCTTAAATTTTATTTTTTGATGATTTGAAAAAAGGCACAACAGGTATTCATCAAAGGCATAAACTAAATTAACATAAAAATAAAAATATGAAGTGATGGATCGATTGAATATTTTGTGTAGATGACAATTTAAAGATATAACAAGATTCATCTAGAAGGTGGATAGTTATCTCTTCTTCTTCTTCTTTCTTTTTTTTTAGGGGGGGGGGGGGGGGAATTTTTTTTGCAATGTTACACGTATTTCCTGTTGTAAGTAACTGATTGTTGTGATTATGAATAATCATCAGTGTTAATATTTATTATCTATGATAGATGTGATTTCATTGTACTTCTATTTTGTTAACTTTGGATTTAATAAGCCACGTTTCCTTTTAATAAGCCATGTTTCCTATTATTTGGATTTGTCTCCCTTTGCAGTGTAAACGTACAAAGCACGGATGCACCAACTAATTAATCCAAATTTGGGTAACATTAAGGATATGAGACCAAAAGGCTTTAATCATAAAATATATTATTGAGGTTGAAAAAAATGTTAGTCGAAATTTTATATTTTCAACAAAAGTAAGAGTTTTTCATGATAAACATTTAAGGGTTGTTTTGATAATAAAGCATGGAAAAAATTTCCTCACCCACCCCATAGAAAATTATTACATGGAAAATCATTAAAATATGAATTAGTGTGTGGTACCTTACTGTTAGATGAAAATTTTTTCCATGGCAAATGAATCCTATTAAACATTAAGTATATTTTTCAAAATAGTGTTTTGATTGAACTTTGATTTTGATTTTATTATTCAAGGATCAAACACGTTCACTTTTATTCTATTACACGAGTTATATCATGTTTACTCTAGATTATTAGTCTTAAAAATGTTTTCATACTTTGAAAGCTAATTCGTTCGTTATTTAAAGTATTTAGTATAGCCATAAATAACGATTAAGATGTATAAATGTGTATCTTCTAAACATTAATCAAAGTATTTTGAAACTTGTACATTATTGCATATAAAGGCATAATGTACACCCTGGTTTGCCTTTGTTTGGAAAAATAGGATATTCTACCTGTGCTTGTCCACTAAAAGGTTTGTGGATATTAAATTACTTCTCTTTATCGAAGTCCAACGTATTTAATATGTTGGGTTCATCTTATCTCTTCTCTCTAAGGTGTGATGTATTTAATTGGCCATTGGAGACCTTTTTCGGGCTTTCTCTTCTTGAATTCTTGAATCCTCTTCATTTTAAACCTTTAGATTATAATCTATAAGATCTTATTTACTAGGTTTTATTAGAATGATAGAAATTTGTTGAATTTAATAGATGTTGGGGTTGATATAAATGTAATCAATGAAGTATTAGTTTATTCATTTCTCTTGAGATTAAATTTCATGTTTAGGATAGTCTCCATGATTTCGGTATTTTTTAGTTGATATAACAACTTGAACATAAGTAATTATTTTTTAGACTGGGTTTGATGATTCAATAATGAAATTGGTGTGTTGTACCTTTCTTTGGTACTTTATACTCATGCTTTGGGTTAGATTATTTCTATAGTGGGTTTATTTTGGAGTATATCTAACTAGAACTTCCATGTGAATTTTTTATGACTTTTTTCAATTATAAATTGGTGTTCCAACTCCCCAAAGACATCGGACAAGTTTAGAACCACCGCTAAAATGTTTTTTCTTTGACGCAGTTGGATTTTTCTTTAACAAGTTTAAGAATCGAAATGTACATTAGGAACGATCTGTTGACTAAGATTCTCTTATACGATATGAATCACCCATTCACAAGATTTTAAATGATTATGGTTAGTTAAGGACTAGATGATAATGATGCGGGAGAAATATATAATTTTACTAAAAGTCCCTAAAAGCTTAATGGTTCACTATTTGGGTTTAAAAGAACTAAAGAATCTATTTCGAATTTCTAGTCAGTAGAAAAACTCTGGCAAAACAGTCGTAAATCAATTCTCCAAAGTTCAAATGACGTTATTCAAAGCTCATTGGAAACAAGACTTACATACGTTTAATTTGATATGTGGATAAACGTCTAATTCAATGTACATAGAGAATGTTGTGCATTTTAAGTGACATCAAATTTCAAGGAATATTAGTTTTGAGTCACAATGGTCTAGTCTTTTAGTTTTCAAACTTCTAGTTAGTCATTGTTCTCTTTGAACATTAACGGGTTATACGGTTTCACTTCTATATTAGGTCACACACACATAAAATATTCACTTTTTAGCCAAATTTTATCTTGATTAGATTTAGATGAACAAGCAAGATAATTTCCAAAGTGAAAATGACAATACAAACAATTAAACCAAACAAGAATAAGATTTAAGAAAAAATCCCTTTCAGGCAAATTTATTTCAGCATTGTTTAAGATTGGACAGACACTAAGAGCTCCACTAAGTTTAATGTGGTAATTTATTCGAATCTTCAACAGAGTACAACACAATCTAGCAGCGTCCAAAGCAAGCAACTTTTGCCTCGATATCTATCGATCAACCTCAGGAAATAAATTTCCTTTCTTCTTCATCAGTAGAGATCAAATGTCCATAAGATCAGTAGTAGAGCAGTACTCTACAGGGGTTTGAATGTGTATGTGTATCTCAGGTTTGACTAAACTCTATAAATCATTCTTGGTAATATGATTTGGAAAGCAAAAAGAGTTTTTCTTAAACAAAACTTGTGAGACTTTACGGATAGGTATGTAAAATCATTTTTTACCAAAAATTCTTACAAAATCAATCCATGAGAGTCTCTTTTATAGAAAACACAAAATTTGAGGCAACGAACTTTATTGGAAAGAAAATATGGTTTCGTTCGAATGATATCAAGGCTTAATTCAAACGAGCTAAAGAATCGTTCAAATGAACTGACCTTTGTTGTTCAAATGGCCTTCGAATGACATTCTAATGGATGATCCTCTTCTAGGTAGAGAAGCCTCGTTTGAAGCTCATTAGATGTTCATTCCAACAAACTGTAAAATTCGTTTTGACCAAAAGAGAACCTCATTCCAACGAGATACAAAACTCATTCCAATGAAAGTCCAATTTCGTTCGAACGACCAAAATAAAAAAAATATATTTTGAAAAATCTTTTTATAAAAATGCCTCGAATAAAATTTAAATACATCCCAAAATAACATGTATAAGTCTGAATCAAAAACCTTATACCATATACCTCCTTGAAAGTGTCATGATGATTCAATGCGTTCGATCTTCAAAATGTTGCTCGGTGACTAACTTGTCATCAAAGAACTTAGGAAATATATAAGGATGCGGTTTGTATGGTTTGTAACAAGATATGCCAAAATAACTAGAAGATGAGCAATCATAAAATCTTGATCTTAAAAATCTCCCTCTTTGACTATTTCGGTACATAACATAAATCGAAAATAAACTCCTATGATAATGTACTACTAATTCCCTCCCAAAACCAAAAAGGAAAGACACTTAAGACTTTGTCTTGAAATGGAAGTCTTCATCTTATGTAATCCATGAGATCATCATTAAGGCGGAGCGACCTAAACACATGAAGCAAAAGAAATACCGTGACGTATACGAGAATTTAAAGAAAAATAAAAGCTCTCCCTCAATTTGTTCTCCCCCTTTTTGTCCGTAATAGGCAAAGGGTTAGAAACTAATCTTGAACTTTTAGCATCACCCAAATACTAAAGATATTTCATCACAAAGATAAACAATTCTACGTAACGAAGTTGACCTAAGTCAGTGAGATACATCTAAATAAAGAACTCATATCAACCTTTGGTGTAAAAATGTTGAACAAAATAAAATTGACTCCACTTATGCAAAATGTCGTGAATTTAAATGCTTCTCAAATCAATAATGCCAAACTATTTAATATTTTTCAAGAAAGTCCATTGTGCAAACCGATTGATCTTTTACTTTATAACACCCTTAAAATTTCACATTTTTAAGTATACACTCTCAAAATGTTGAAGATATCATAATGCTCACGAAAGCAAAGCATCAACAAAATTAAAAAAAAAATCCCTTGGCACTTCTGTTTTTGTGCGTCGTTAATCTTTTTGGCTCTTGCCACTGGTGGCTTTTAATGCAAAGAGAATTATTTTTTGTAGCCCCTTTCCATTGCTTAAAACAAAAACTAATTTTCCAGGAAACGAAATCCGGACAATGGTTCTTACAAGCACAATTTTTTTCTAGTACATTAGTTCGTTATTAAACACTATTGAGATGAGAACACCGCATTAGACATATGAAAAGTAAGTATAATGTTAAAAAATTCCATGCATATGTGGAATAAAGGTGAGAAAAAGTCTAGCGTGAAGAAAGTGATCATTAATTAATAAGGAAACGCTAGTTATGCATCATTAAGCACATTAAAGAAACGAAGCCATGTATCAAAATACCACAAAAAAATCACATAAATGGATGGATTGTAGTTGTCATTCGTATATTTTAAATGCACATCCATAAATGGTGAAAAACAAAATGCAAAAATCATTTTGTATTTTTCAAAAAAATTTATCAAAAAAAAAATCTTTTTGAAAATTTTTGAACTTTTTCTCTAAGGAACTAAAATATTTTTGTATTTTCAAAGACTATAAACACATATAAATGTAGAAATGTCATCTAGTAATATGGACAAAAGATAGCAACATGATAAACACGCTATACGTAAAACAAGTTTTGACCTCAATCACTAGGCCGAGATGTGTTCTCAAAAGGAGTAGACATCCTTTGAAGTTCCTCCATCAAATATTGAGAAGCCTTGACAAAAATTTCACTTTCTCTCTAAAACAATCAAAATCTCTATGACTATGTGTGGGAGCATGTGTGGAAACATGTGTGTGAGAATCAGCAAGTCTAACATTTAATGCCTCTAAAATTAATTTCCTAACCCAAATATATGAATACTTAAAATGACTGTTTTCAGAACCAAGGGGACACTTGACATTAACTTCCCAGGGTATCTTCTAAGATTATAGAAAAAATACCTAAGGTGACCTTTCTTGTTGCAGTTTGTGCATGTCTAAAAGCGACGACGAATGGGACCATTAGGTTTACCTTTTGTAACACCTTAGGATGTGATTAACCCTCTAAAATAAAAAATGGTCTTGGCTTTAGAAACAGAAGAATTAAAATCATGGAAACCAGTCCCATCACTACCAACACTACTTGAATCTCTCAAATCATCTTTTAACCTCAAAATCCTAGACTCGGACAAGGAGTTATACTCTTCAAGTGTTATGGAATCGTTCTTTAAATTTTTAATCATTCCTAGAAGGTTATCTCGCTCCCCTTCAATGCAAACAAACTTATCTATAAGATTCTTCTCATGTGACCTCAAATCATTATTCAATTTATTATTATCCTCAATGGCACATGCACTAACCCTAGAAATTTCCTCTAATTATTTCTCCAAAAACCAGACTCTATCCTCACTCTCTTTCTTGGACACTTCTGAAGATTTAAAACCGCGGTTCATGTCCACAAGCTTCTTAGATATATCTTTGATTTTGAATATTTTTCCAAAATTCAGTTTCAGCCTTAAAACAAGAATTTTCTTTTTCAAAACTTTTAATTCTTCTTGCAAACTTCAAATTTAGAAGACCCAATCTTTCAGCACGGTTATGAAGCTTATTATACTCATCTCGAATATCAATGTCATCATCATCGCTAAATACATAGGACAACTAATAACAATTGGGATCCATCGAGAGAAAAATAAACAAGCAAACACAAGAGAGAGAGAGAGAGAGAGAGAGAAATAAACCAGCCTAAATAGCACGAAACAAGAATCTACACGATAACTTAGTGTGATCCGCTCTATTACAAATTTAAAAATGCATGGGTTATATGGATTAACTTGTATATTAGTTTATACACATAAAAGATTCACTTTTTATCCAAATTTTATCTTGATTATATTTAGAAGAACATGCAAGAAAAATTCTAAAGATAAAATGACTAACCAAATAATCAAACCAAACAAGAAGAAGATTTGGGAGAAAATCCCTTTCAAGGAAAATATTTTTTGTCATCATTTTTTAAGATTGGACAAATGCGTAACGACTTAGAGACCACTTAGAGATCCACTACATTTAATATGGTAATGTCTACAACTCTTCAAAAATATACGATGAAGTCTATCACCATCCACATCAAGCAGCTCCAGCCTCAATATCCACCAATCAGCCTCAAGAAATGGAGTCCTTTCTTTTTTAGCAGTAGATATTAAATCTCCACAAGATCAGCAGCATATCAGCGATCTATAAGGGCATGAATGTTTATGTGTATCTAGGGTTTGATTAAACTCAACCATAATTCTTGGGAATATGAGTTTAGGAAACAGAAAGTGTTTTTCTTAAACAAAATTTGTGAGACTTTTGGGATATGTACGCAAAATTACTCTCCACCAAAAGTTATTAGAAAATCATTCCACAAAACTTCTTTTTATAGAAAACACAAAATTTGAGGCAAAAAACTTCGTTCAAATGAAAATAAGGTTTCATTCGAATGAAATCAAGGCTTTGTTCAAATAATCTTAAGACTCGTTCGAACGAACTGGCCTTTTCGTTCAAACGGCCTTCCAACGGGTGACCCGTTGGAAAGCAGAGAAACCCCATTTGAAGCTCATTAGATGTTTGTTCCAATGAATTCACATGTTATTTCTAACCAAAAAAGAACCTCGTTCAAACGAGATGCATATATCATTATAAAAAAGTCCAATTTCGTTCGAACGACCAAAATAAAAATATTATTCGAATAAAATTTAAACACATCCTATATAATATGTACGAGTCTAAATCAAAAACCTTATACCATATACCTCCTTGAAAGTGTCATGACGATTCAACGCGTTCAATCTTCAAAATGTTTCTCGGTCACTAACTTGTCTTCAAAGAACTTAGGAACTATATGAGGATGCAATTTCCACAGTTTGTAATGGGATACACTAAAAGAAATAAAAGATCAACAATCATAAAGATTTATTGTTACAATCTTTAATATATATTAATTACCCATTGCTGGAGGGTTGTTCTAAGAACTTATATAAGGTTTGTGGATGTATAAAGAAAAAGCACATTGATTTGAGATTATAAACGGATTTTTGTCTAAGAAATGGATTTTTCTTATTTTTTCTTTTAACCTTTTGGTGGATTCTAATTGGGGACGAGTGTTTCTCCCTATATTTGGTGGATTCCATAAAGTTTGATTGTGTTACTTGAGTTTAAACTTTTGTTATCTCCTTCTCTTTCATTTTCTAGTGTTATTTTAGTATCAGAGCCTAGGTTACGATGGCCAACCATCATCTTTGTGACTCGAATGTTGATGCACTAGTACGCGAATGAGACTTGCATGACATTTAAAGGTATGATTTTAGGAGATAAGTGCACTAACTATAGGAACATTTATTACACTTCTAAGCTCAGGATCATGATGGTTTGCATCATGGTTCAGAGAATGAATTACCACTAGATAAAGAGGAGATTAACCACTTTTACAATGCTCACGTTCAAGCATCGGAAGAAGATGCCTATTTGAATCGTAGATGTGGAAGGAACTATCACCATCACCATAATTATATCAAAGTCAAAATTCTTAAATTTGAAGGTAAAATCCATGGCGATGAATTCATTGATTTTCTAAACATCGTGGAGAGAGTCTTTGACTACCATGAAATTCCAAAAATTACTAAACTAAAGTTAGTTTCCATTAAGTTGAATAAGCATGTCTCAATTTGGTGGGAATGTTTAAATAAGAAACGTGAAGGTAAAAGAATAATTATAACTTGGGAGAAGATGACAAAGTATTTAAAGAAGAAATTATTACCTAGTCATTACTTACAAGATGCTTTTCTTAAGTTTCATAATTTTAAGCAAAATTAGTTATCCATGGAGGAGTAATCAAAAGAGTTTAATCATCTCATGATGCGATATGATTTATCCGAGTAGGTGTAATAAATGATTGCTCATTATCTTGGTGGTTTAAGGACTGCAATTCCAAATGTTATCCAATTATAACCTTTTTAGACCTATAATGATGTGTTTTGCACTTAAAAGTAAATTGATAACTCGAGGAGAAAAGTAGTGTTCAAACTTGGAGTCGTGAATGAGGTTCTCACCGGGGGAGTAATTATACTTACAATACTTTGAAGTCATTTTCTTTTAATCCATTTTCGAAGCAAGATGTAAAGGCCAAATCAATTCAGCCCAGTTCTTTGAAATCAAATTCTCGCCAATGTTTCAATTGCCATGGATTTTGACATATTTTATCTGAATGTCCAAATCCAAAAATTGTTTCATTAGTTAAGTAGGACATCAATAAAGATGCTGAACAAATTGATAGTGATGAAGATGAAAGTGAGGGTGAAATTATATATGGTGATCAAGGTGAATCCCATGTGAAGGACGATCAATGGATTTGAACTAATAATTTTCACACCCATTGCACTTCTCATGGAAAGGTGTGTAATGTTAATATTGATGGTGGTAGTTGTGAGATGTTATGGCTACTAAAATGGTGGAGAAATTAAAGATCAAGATGGAGGATCACCCATAAAATTATAAGCTATCATGGCTTGAGAAGGGAAATAAGTTAAAAGTTAATAAAAGATGTTTGGTTCAGTTTTCATTTGGTAAAATTTATCAAGATAAAATTTGGTGTGATGTTGTGCCAATGAATGCTTGTCGTTTACTTCTTAGGAGACCTTGGGAGTTTGATATATTAAAAGGGATGGGTTAACAATACTTAATACTTTTCATAAGGATGGACAAAGTTACTCTATACCTTTCGAAACCCAAGAACTCTCTAGCATATTCAAAGGGTAATGTAAATCATTTGCTCTCAAATGAAGACTTTGAAAAGGTAATGGAAAGGGTTGAAAATGATTTTTTTAATGTGGTAATGGAGGACAATGATAGATATTCATCATTATACTAACCTCGTTCCATGTTCTATGCTTCCAAACAAAGTTTCATACTAAATGAATCCTAAAGAATATGTATAGCTTCAAAATCAAGTTAATGGTTTGTTGGATAAAGGGTTGATTAGAGAGAGCATGAGTCCATGTGTTGTCCTGATGTTACTTGTTCCTAAGAAAGATAGATCTTAGAGGATGTGTGATGATAGTAGGGTGGTGAGTAAAATAATCGTCAAGTATTTTTTTTCCTATTCCTCGATTTGATCATCTACTTGACCAAATTTGTGGGGATGTAATATTTTTAAAAATAGATCTTCAAAGTGGTTATCATCAAATTCACATAAGATCGAGGGATAAATGAAAAATTGGTTTCAAGACACGAGATGGATTATTTTAATGGAAGGTGATTCCACTTGGTCATTATAATGCTCCTAGCACATTTATGCCTATGCTTAATTATATATTCAAGCCTTATCTTGGTAAGTTTGTTGTGGTTTATTAGATATTAATCTTGTGTTTAGCAAAGACCAAAATCAACATTTTGAGCATGTTCTAATGGTTATTGATGTGTGGAGAGCAGAAGTTATATGTTATTATGAAAAAGTGTGAATTCTTAACAAATATTATAGTATTCTTAGGCTATTTTGTCTCAAGTGATGGTGTGAAGGTGGCTCCAAACAAAGTGGAGGCAATAACTAGTTAGCTAATTCTTAGTTCGATTCATAATGGTTTGAAGTTTTCATAACCTTGCTTATTTTTATAGAAGATTTGTGAAGAAATTTATCACTATTATTGCTCCAGTTAAAAAATGCTTAAAGGAGCGTACCTTTAAATGAAGAAATAATGCACATAAGATTTTTAAGCTTATAAAAGAGGAAATGTTGGAAGCGTATGTAATTATTCAGACTTTGGATCGGTGGAGACATTACCTTATGCCTAAAGTATTCAATCTCTTTTTGAATTATGAGGTGCTGGAATATATTGATGGTAAAAAAACTTAATTCGAGACCTGCCATATGGGTTGAATTTTTTCTAGCCATTATATTTCATATCAAACATAGATCCGAGGGACAAACGAGAAATATTTTTGTTCTATAACAGCTTTGCAACGTTGATGACATCCCTAGCATTACTCTTCAATTTGGTGGACAAATGGGATTCTTCATTGAAATATCTTGTCATTTTTTAAAGATCTTGCATAATAGAGAGAAAGGTGCCACAAGCCTAGCTACTAGCTTCTCGACCATGTACAAGATCTAGATCATCTGTCTCCAAAGAAGGGTTGACCCCTATAGTCATATTTTCAAGGTACAAGAATCAAAATAAAACCATTCAGTCCTAAATGAAATGATTTCAAACATTGAAGGATTTTCATTAGATCAAAGAAGTGGGGAAATCCCTTATAAATGCCCCAAAACATAATAATTCAAAGATATAAGGGAGCTAAGATAATTATAAGTGGATTTAACCCCCTTTTTCCTTCACCTGCTCTTGAGGGTCGGGGGCTTTGCCTTGAGGCCTTGTCTCCTTCTTCCTCCCATGGTGGAGAACCTAAATCGTCCTCCTCAAATAGCCCAGATTTTTAAAGGACATTAGTTTGACCAAGTCCTCATCCCAAGCTTTCTTAAAATTTGACTTTTGAATGAAAGCCAACTGTTTTTTGGCCTTGGCAAAGACCTCCACGTACCCATGATCAAAGGCCTCATCTTTGAACATTACCAAGATACGAGGATGTGACACCTTGCCTATTAAAATAACGGGTGGTCGGACCTTTACTCACATAAAACAGGAATCTAAACTGGCTCATTCTTAGCATCACTGTCGAAAGTCCAATTAACTACTAATAAACTATTAAGACCGGTGTGAAATTTTCAAACATATTAAATTGCCATAGTAAAAATCCATTCACCATAACAATTCCAAATAAATAAGTACGCATTCACTACGAATAAGAACTAAATGCTGAAATAAACATAATAATCCAAATGACCGAATAAACACTCGGTATAAATTTAATACAATAATCCATCTAAACTGAATAAATTAAGACTGAATAAGTAATTGTTTGATAATGAGTGACATGACCGAATAACAACTGACTGAAATCCTATCTAGAACTCAAAGATAGATGCGACTAAAAAATCCTTGCAAGCATCCATAGCCACTGCATCATTGTCTGACTGGATGGAATAGTTATGTCTGGCATCCCTATGGCTGGGCACCTGAAAGTTTTTAAATGTTTTTATAGGGAAAATTTCTAATTGAGTCAATTTGTATATGTTGGCATAATTACGGAAAAATCTCTTTGAGTCATAGGACATAAGTTATTTGTGAACTTTCAAGACTATGACATTAATGTTGAAGACGTATCAGCTAAATCAAAGAAGATCACATCATATGCCGTGTTTCATGCCTTGTGTTTGTCATGAACAGTCTAAGGATCTCTCAGGTATGAATGCTTATATTATGTTGAGATTTATTATTGGATGTGAGAATTTTTGTCATTTTTTTTAATTCATACTATCTAAAGATTTTATTCTCGGACACATTTTCATAAAAAATCATAACTAATTAAAAAAATACGAAACTGTCGGCCACGCGTTTGTATCAAAATTATCTAGATCCATGGCCTGAAATCGTGTTCGAATAATCTCATTCAGAAGATGTCATTCGAACGACTGCTTTTGCCACCCATTTATGTAGTGCGGGAGTTAAATTTTTCCACAGAATTTTTCTAAACTTCAGAGAGAATGCACTCTTCCAAAAAAAACTTGTGTTTTTGTTAATCTTTAATGCTTATACTTTCAAACAAAATACAAGTTTGAACCCAAATTGTTTTCACGATCCAAGCTTCTACATAATATACGTTTTGAGATCATAGTTTTGACATCGTGTTTGTTTTGTACATTCCTACGAAATTTTTCTTGTGGTGGATACCATGTTAGTGGTGTACATATAGTGGACTCTGTGTGTTTGATGATAGAAGTTCCCCATCGGTGGAATCGGAGATGTGGGTGGAATCCTACGTTGTCACTACGCATAGGTTGAAGGAACGAAGAGCGTTAAGGGTTGCGAGGGCATCCATTCGTTGTGTAAGTATTCTGTCTTGTCCTTTTGTAATTCCGTACTTAGTGGACTTGTGGTTGGGTCGTCGGAGGTTTTTCCCGTTATGGGTTTTTATCGTAATTTTTTTTAATCCGAGATGTTGGTGGACTCCTACATTGTCACTAGGCATAGGTTTAACGAACGAAAAGTGTTAAGGCTTGCGAGGGTGTCTAGTCATTATGTAAGCATTATGTCGTGTCCTTTTGCAATTCCGTACTTAGTAGATTTGTGGTTGAGCCGTCCGAGCTTTTTATTGTTGTGTGTTTTACTCGTACATCATGGCATTGTGGTTGTGTTTATTTTATCTTGCAAATTCATATAGATGCATACTAGGGTTTAACAAGATAAAATTTGGTTTAACCACAAAGTTTTGTGATCTTGATTTTTAAGAATTTTTGTAAGGATTTATCATGCTAGATCCTTTTAGGCTTGAATGTGAAAATTTATCATTTCGAAGTTTACTATATTTTATGGTTCTCACTACGTGTCCCGAAAAGTGTATATGAATGTTAGAATGGTTTATTTCTGCATGATTGCACGCGACTCTTCACTTGCTATATCTTATGGTGATTCCTTTCATGTTTTACGTACATTAGTTTTTGTACTTCATGATATATGTGTTTGCTAGTTGTATGTGTTTTGAGTCTTTTGTATTTTGATTTTTTATTTATTGAGTCCTATTGAAAAACACAAAAAGATTTTGGTTGTCCTTTGAATTATCTTTGTTTTAAAATTTGATTAAAAATTTGAAAACTAAAAAAAAAAATTGTGTGTATTTAAATTTTACACATTTTATGTGGCATATCCTTGTTTTTTAATCCTATATCTCTACATATCCATGTGGCTAGAACTTTTGGTTATGAATTTCAATTCTTAAATTGATCTTTATCATGCTTGCATGGAGAAGTTTGAGTTTGATTTACTTAATGGATTCTCTTTTTATATGCCTCTTTACACACACGCACGAGCTCTTTTGAGCGTTAACTTCACATGTTATATTAAGCTAAGTGAGATGTTTTCCAATCAATTTTATCATCTATATATTTTATGACTACGGGGAATTTGTGCATGTAATAACCGTTGTCCAGATTGAGAAAAATATATAAACATTTATTCGATAAACCTTCATTTAGTAATGGAATCAGGTTGTGCGTGAAAATCCACCATTGAAAAAAGAGCCTAAAAAGTGTGGCATTGAAAAAAATAACCAAGGCTGACATAGTTTAGTTTGTTTGATCTTTCAAAAGAAATAACTTCAAAAGAATTGAAAATATGAAATATGTTTATGTTTTGAGGGTGTTTAGTTGAAGATCAACGACTTTTCACAATGAATTCTAGTTATGCGTATTTTCTCGTGACGCTATTGATTTGTAGAATCATCAAAAGTCTAGGCTTGTGTGCATTATGCTTGTTTTTTCTTTGAGTTCTCTTTATCTTGTCACATGAGGCTAAAACTAAGTTTGATAAAGTTTTCCAATCAAATAGAACTCCTTGAACCTGTTTAAGTGATTGGATTATAATTATTTTGTCTCTAGTTCACACACATTCATTTCGTTTACCACATGTTTATTCAGACATATTTATGCCATATGAGTGTGGAAAGCTTATTCTATTTAGTGTCTTGCATGGTCTTTATACATATATATATATATATATATATATCTGCATGTGTGTGTGTGTCCACTTGTGCTTAATTGATATATTTCTCATATTCATATATGGTATCATTTATTTTTGAGTCTTTGCTTTCACATATAGTACAGGTATGTTTTTTGTTAGGTATCTATCTTGTTGCTTATATTCATTGATATCCCATGCTTATATTAGTACATTATAGTTGGTATCATTTTGCTATCGCATCTTAGTTGGTCTCTGTTGTTTCTTGTATCGATTAGTTGTTCTTGTGTTTCCATGATTTTTTTGGTACCTCTTGTATCACTATACATCATTGCATGATATACTTATTTTTCCATTATGCTTATCCTTTGTTTTATTTAGGGGGGGAATTGAATTAATTGTGGAGAAATGGGTTATGCACCTTAATCTTTGTCTATTCCTGAATAAAAAGAGGGAGAAATGGTATTTAAATCTTTTAATTTGGGGAGATCTATCTTTGGGGGAGACATCTTTCTTAGTTTGATATTGTTAGACAAATGGGTAGAATTTAATTATGTAATTTATATTGTTATATTCCCTATGTGTTTGATGGTGTGTTTAAGTGTGCAGATTTTCTTCCATGCGACAAAGTTATTAATGCAAAGCTTTTAAATATATGTCTCGGTCAAGCGTCTGTATTTTTTATTTTTGGGTGGGATTATGTCTTTTAAATGAGCTTTATAGCCCATAGGTTTTTAATTTTTGTTTTGTCCCAGAATATCCAAGGGGGGAGATTTGAGAGGATAAATTTCCAATTGAGTCAATTTGTATGTGTTGTCTTAATTCCGGACAAAACTCTTTGAGTCATAGAATAGAAGTAATTTTTGACCTTTCAAGCCTTTGATATGAATGTTGAAGAAGTAGTAGCCTAGTTAAAGAAGATCGCATCCTATGTCATGTTTCGTGCCTTGTGTTTGTCATCAACAGTCCAAGGATCTCTTATATATGAATGCTTATATTATGTTGAGACTTGAAAATTTCTTATTGGGTGTTAGAAATTTTGTAATTTTGTTTTTGAATTCATGCTATCTAAAGATTTTATTCTCGGACACCTTTCTGTAAAAAAATCATAACCAATTCAAAAAAATTAGAAAAATATGAAATTGGTGGCCACACGTTCGTATCGAAATTATCTAGATTCATGGCCTGAAATCTCATTCGAACAGCCTCGTTCAGACGACCACGTTCGAGTGACTTTGAATAAGATTTTTTTTCCATGCACTGATATCTCGTTCGAATGTCATTCGAATGATATTGAGACTCGATCGAACGACCAAGCATTTTTTTTAAATGTCAGGTTTTGAGCAGTTTTTTCCGTAACCTCCCACTAATTTTGTCGCCCATTTATGTAGTGCGGGAGTTAATTTTTTCCAGAGACTTTTTTTAAACTTTAGAGAGAATACACTCTTCCAAAAAGTCCCTTGTGTTTTGTTAATCTTTAATGCTTTAACTTTCAAAAAAAATAAAAGTTTGCACCCAAATTATTTTCATGATCTAAGCTTCTACATAATATATGTATTAAGATCATAGTTTTTGCACTATGTTTGTTTCGTACATTCCTAAGGATTATTTCTTGCGGAGGATTTCGTGTTCGTGGTGTACATATAGTGGACTCTGTGTGTTTGATGGTAGAAGTTCCCCATCGGTGGAATCCGAGACGTAGGTGGACTCCTATATTGTCACTAGGCAGAGGTTAAAGGAACGAAGAGCGTCAAGGCTTGTGAGGACGTCGAGTCATTGTGTAAATATTCTATTGTGTCCTTTTGTAATTCCGTACTTAGTAGACTTTGTAATACCCCGTAATTTTGTTGATTTTATTTAATGGATTAATTAAATTAAATGAGAATTAATTTGAAATTAATCCGAATTTAAATACTAGCGAGACGTGAGTGGTATTTAATTATGATGATAATGCTAAATATTACTGAGTATATATGGTAATATATGAGTAGTGAAAGTATTAAAATTGTTAAGAGATATAAATACGACAATTTGGGAAATTAAGTTGGGACGCGCGTGTCAGTCGCGTCAGAGATTAATTTAATTTGGTTTAAAAAGTAAATTATATTTTTACCAACCGTATGGTCATTTTAAGTGTGCCAACGTGTCCGGAAGGGTCGAGATAGTCAGAAAACACTAGCGAGGGGTTTAGTTTGGGTCCCGGGACATTTTTAGGCCAAACCGGCATCCCGTAAGGGTATTTTGGTAATTTTAAAAATATGGGAATTAAAACCCACGAATTTTAGAGGTTAATTATATATTATTAAAGAGTCCACTGAGGCCATAATCATCCAAAGATAATAGAAATGGGCTACGGGAGTTAGAGAGAGGTTTCAAGGAGTTCCAAAAACAAACCACAACCCACCACCACCAATTAAGAAGGATTTGTGACCAGAAAGAGAAGAGATTCAGCCTTTAATTACCAGCAGCAAAATCAGAAGAACAAATCTAAGTCAAGTGATTTGGTTACATTAGTTATATGAATATTTCCTCCATGCTTAGTGTAGCAATTAAAAATTGTCTTGAAGGATTTGATGAAAAACCTAAAGAAATTGATGTATAACTCTAAATCTTGATTAGGAATTATGTGTAGATCTGTTCTGGACGAATTCAGTACCCCAAATATAACTTTTGATGATTTAAAAACGAATTAAAGTGGCGATTTATCAATGTTCTTGAAGAAAATAGAAAACTAGGGTTTTTATTGAAGTTTTGATCCATATAATGCCAAAGATTGATGATTAAAAGGTTTTGGAACGTTAACAATGATGTATTTTGGTTGTATGATGAACCTATAACGTTAGATTAGATTTTCATACCCTGTAATGAAGATTTGGGACAAGTTTTGGATTGAAAAACGAAGCAGGCCGTAACCTATCTGGTGCGTTCGATCGATCGACACTCCTTGTTCGATCGATCGACACTCCCAGGTCGATCGATCGACCATCCCAGAATCGGTTATATTTTTTCTTTGTTCGATTTTAATAATTTCGACCTTAGAGAATTATTGGTTGGGATTTGGTTAATACTATTAGATTAAAGGAAGACCAGTAGGCATAATGGTGAGACTCAATTCATAATTTAAAAGTCAAATTGGAAATCATATTAAACCGTATAAGGATCGACGGGTGTGATACTCTTTGAGACTAAAAGTTGAGGAATAAGTTTTAGATAGTTGGATAATATAAGGGTAGTGGAAGAAATGAGGACCTTAATAATAGTGGATTTAAATGTGGGAATAATAGGAGACTCGGTAACCTTTGTGGGCTAGAATTTAAGTACATGAAACTACGACGTGAGATGTGTCGGCGAACTATATTATATATTAATCGAAGACTTAAAGTAGTACTAATCGGGATAACAGTACAAGAATGTAGAATATACCTTATTTAACATTTTAAGATGTCTAAGTGTGTGATTGCTTAGTATATGGACTTATGTGTATAGCATACCTACCATACTTGCTATCACGGAGGTCGGCTTTCGAATCGGGCCATCTAATCTTTGTGTGCCTACGGGGGGATTTATATTGGTACCATATGGACATAGGGTTGTGAATGACTTATTTGTGAGTTAATAACTCAGGTGACCATGGGAGCGTAGGTATGTGCGTAACTCATGGGTATGTGAACTATGTTCGCCTCCATTATGTGTGATTATTGCTTATTGAGACGGTTCCGGAGAGATTTGGAATACCTGTACTTATGTACGTGATGTACTGGGACTCGATAGCAGAGTATGTGTGCACCGCAGCTTAGCCTAGGGGTGCCCTAATTGTATATTTATGATGAGATTAATATACTTGTTATTTAAACGGACTTTTTATTTAAGTGTCGGTGTAAATACTTGTGACATTTTCAGTGGAATTAAAAATGGTAATTTAATAATAATTATTGTCAGTGAATCTGAGAAATAAAAAGGATGACATGCAGAGGTTATATTAGAATGTCTTATTTTGACCCTCATATTATAGCGTAAAGACAGGTAGGGAGTTAAACCAGTTAGTTATCGACATAACTAGGATGGAATATGGATACGTTAGATGTGCACAATTAGTTGAGGGGTGAGAAACTTATGTGAGGGCATGCAACTAACATGTATTTTATATTCACTGTTTAATGTTATTAAACACTTGCTATATTTTAAACTGTTTTCACATCGGGCTCTGACCCGTTTGCTTCCAAATCTATTTTTTTTGTAAAAACCTTTATGTGACCAGCCACGGGGATGCCAAGCTTAGGAGTTACATTCCAGTGACGTGTTGTAGCTGTTGTGGAAGTTACAGGACCTTGATAGTAGATGCCTCCACTTTCTACGTTGACTCCATTTCAGATTTCTTCAGTTATTAGGGCATGTCGCCCCACTTCTTTTAGAGACAGTTTTATCATACTCAGTTTATTTCACTGTTGGAGTTATTTATTTAATCATTCAGACTTTGTATTTAGATTTATTCAGTATTCGAATTGTTCAGGGGAGTGTTACTCCAGACTCTTTTTATTCCATTATTTTTCTATTGAGACTGTGATGGGATTGTGTTACTTTAGCTCATAATTTAATTGGTTGTATGTTTATCTAAGTAAATTAAAAATTGGCATCTCACTTTTTAAAAATATTAGGTGGCTAGTAATTTTTAAATAAACGTCTTCGATAGTGATGCTATGAACTGAACCAACTTGACATTTTGTATTAATTTGAATAAAGGAGTAGCTACCCGGTATTTAATTATTCGGGGTGTCACAGACTTATGGTTGGGCCATCCGAGATCTTTTTCATTGTGTATTTTCCTCGTACATCATGGCGTTGTGGTTGTATTTATTTTATCTTGCAAATTCATCTAAATGCATGCTTAAGTTTAACAAGATAAAATTTGATTTAACCACAAAAGTTATTTAGCTGGTGCTTAATTAAATTGGAAAATTTTAGTGCTTTAGTTCAAGTCAGAATCATTAATTTGGCTAAATTCATTTTTGGTTTTATTTGCATAATTTAGAACTTGGATTGAAGTCTTGTTCAAGAAGTGAACATTAATTTTTTAAGAAAAATAAAAAATTGGAATTTTTCGGGAACATGCATTCTAATAGTTTTGATATGGTTCAGAGCCCAAAATCCTTTTGAAAATATTTTGCAAGTGTTTAAAATGCAATAATAAATATGTAATGCAATCCTCCATATTTAAACTGGTGTCGAACTCTGAGAATGCGATGTAGTTCAATGGACCAAACTTATTAGATTAAATGTCAACCCACACCACTTTTAATTCCATTAAACCCTAGTTCATGAAACTATGTGATTGAGATCAGTAAATCATGTAAGCATATAACCAAACAAACTAGAAAGACAAATTTCAGGAAAAATCCCCTTCGAGACCAAACCTTTTTTTATTTCATTATTATATACAAATCATGTACATAGAGAAATATAGATATGTTTAGACGAATATCCCCCAGACGACCCTTCGTCCTTCTTTAGCAATGGTTTTCATGAGAACCACAAGATCAATAGTGGATACACCTTCTCCATAAGAGAAACTCCATTATGGAATTGTGAGGGTTTCAAAGTTATTCACAAAATATAAATGGGAGGTTTGAATCAAAAGGTGTTTTGCCTTTATAAAGGTGAGACTTTTGTGCAGCAGCTCTACAGAATTCGATGTTTTAAAAGTCTTAAAAAATACCTACAGTAAGTAGGTTTTTATAAATGAACATGAAAATAGAGGCATCATCATTATCGTTCAAACGAAAATAGAGCGTTGTTCGAACGAGATTTGCATCTCGTTAGAAGCAATCTTCGAACAACCATCTAACGACCTGAATAAAACTAAAATAGAAAGCCTTCATTTGAAGTACGATAGAAAATAAACTACGACGTTGGAGGCGGTCATAAGTTCCACGATTAGTGAACAATAACCAAACCCATAATTACCTCACATCGGACCCAACCTTAATAGTAACGTGCGTGGCGATTATGACTAGTGAATAATACTATACCAGCATTCGCTAGCCAGGGAAGATCACTTACTTGCGCAACCTCTGATGATAGCCTTTAGAGGGGTATGTCATAATATTCATATAATTACATCTTAAACACCTATACACACACACACACACACACACACACACACACACACAATCTCCACACATGTATATATATATATATATATATATTCAATAATTTAATTAATCGTGCCTTTCACTGATGGCACAATCACATTATTTCCCAAAGGTCCATTATATACTCAATTTGTTATATATTCTCTCAATTAATTAATTGACATTCAAACTACAATTATGTACACGTATCTATCAATCCCTGTAACTATTTTCTCGAATTTTCTTTTACAAATTCATTAATATATTCCCGAGTACAATTCACCTAAAATACTCTAAATTTCACTCCGAATAAAATTCCAATTTTAGGCCTATTTTAAAAATGCAGAAAATCAATTCTAAACATTATTCGAATCACCAATTATACTCTATATTTGAACTCTACACGAAAAATTGAGTCGGGTATTTATTGAGTTTTTCTCAAATATCTTTCGAAGCACTCAAAAAGAAGATCTAAACTCTCCAAAACCTAATTTTCTCCATTTAATTTCAACCACCTCAATCCCAATTCATATCACAACCAATATATCAAATACATATATCCCAAGTATAAAATTTCTAATTTTATCTAGAATTCAATCACACGAGATGATTACATGAAATTTATGCTTAATCTCCGATTAACATAAAATTCTCACAATATAACACAAAATCATTTTTGTTAATTCTTCTTATCAACATCAACTCTTGGAAATTCATAATTCTCAATCAATGTTAGGTTTTCAAAAATCAATAATTTATAACATTTTCTAATTTGTTAACGAAAATGTATTTTATCCCTAATTAATTAAATTAGTTTAATTAATGTACATTTTAGTTTAACTTAATATATTGATTTTGATGATTCCAAACATATTTTTATTCGGTTATTCTATAGATATTTATTATTGTATAATCTTGTTTATATACCATGATATACATATATTTATTACAATCTATTCTGAGTGAGTTATATCTGTTTATGATCGAGTTTTATTTTCATGACTCAGTACGCCTCGACTCTACTCAATGATATATCTGAGAAAAGGTATTCACGTATGTTGCACATTTGTACTTGACACATTAGGCACACATGCATATTTCTTGATCTATGTTTTTTTTGTGACTAATTAATGTATTTTCGAAATAAATTTTTTAACTGAAATATTTTCATATATATATATATATATATATATATATATATATATATATATATATATATGTATTTTTTATTTTTTATAGGTGCCTTAACTATTTTGGTTATAACTTTTGCCTTGTCCTATTCTTCTAGCTATATATTAGTTGTACCATTTTTTTACCTGCTAGTATGCCTTTGAAGCCTTTTTGGTCCATAGCTCTTGTACAATAGGCATAAGTCCTTTAGTTTTCTTTTGGCCGATTGGACTTGCTAAGTCATTAAATGCCAATACACCTTTGTACCTATTTCGTCCTTAGCTAGTGACTAGGTTGCACTAGATTTTTTCTGGAGCCTTAGGCGATGATGTGTGTCGCTAGTGTCTTCTCCATTTATTGAAAGACTTCTCCACATTGAAGAACTCAATCCGTGTATGTCTATCATCATTATTCTATATAAATATATTATGTATATTTGTGTGGAGATATTCTCATGTGTAGTCTTAAGAACCCCATGCGCCTATCTTTAAGGCTTGTCAGCCTCCTTCTTTTATTGCTTTCGGCTTGTACCTGATTTCGACCACAGAGATTTTTATATGGGTCTTTAAAGCCTCTATTGGATTTAACGTTTTTTTCGAGCTGTCAGATCTTTTTTACCCCTTGTACTTATCTTGACCATATGACATTGGGCCATGCCCTGTCAAAATCCTCATTATAAATATTTGTCCGAAATCCTATATATATGTATCTGTTCAGAAATATTTTATTCAATATTTTTTATCTGTTCGGCATCAGTTCAAAATGTATAATCAGTCAAAAATTATATATATATATATATATATATATATATATATATATATATATATCTGTTTGCAAATATTTCTTTATATGTCAGTCAGAAATTTTTTATGAGCTCGGACATTAAATATTTTTATATATGTTCTATATTAGTTCAAAAGATTGTCCATCAGTACAGTATTGGTATGATATGGTACGGCTGGTATTATAACCACTGCAACACGCCAGTTTGTTTCTTGTCCGTATGTCCATCATCTCTGCCGAGATAAATTAGTTGGATTTCTTGTCTATATGTGTACGAACTGCAGTTATATATCTTTTATATGTATATTATCCCTCTCACTTATATTATCCATGACATGTGCGTTGAATAGGTCTTTGACATCCACTCACTCAGACTAGCCTCAAGGCTACGACATCATTGGATGAATAAATTAATGAGATTCATTTATATACTCCTAAATCATATTTCAGCCCGAACTGCTCTTAAAATTTATTTTCATATCTGTCCTGAAACTTTTTATATCAGTGTGGGAAATATTTTTTTTGTACATGTACTTACTTTTACCCATTTATTTCCTTGACAGAAAAATACTCTTAACACACCAGTTATATTCTCTACACAATGGTTCCACATAAATACTTCAACGTTGTATTTTATCTCTTGGACTAACCATCTTTTTGCAGAATATTTTATCTTAGTAAATTCAGTGCATTTAATGCTACACTCAGACCATTCCAAATCTTCTACAACGGCCATATTTTTATTGAGAATCAAAATGGAGATGTGTATATCAGATTGGAAGATCATTTTGAAGCTACACCATCTCAGAAAATCAGGAGCATTAAATGCTCAAATTGCATGTGCCTAACAGCTAGTTTTTGAAAGACACATTTAAAGTTGTATAGAGCTGCATTGAAGAGCAACAGACTTGAATGAGAACATGAGCAAGACTTGAAATATTATTGAGAGCATTTATTTTACTACTCAGCTACACATTCAAGAGAGCAATTAATTTTATCATCTGCTCAATCATTGAAGAAGAAGACTTGTGCCTACTTCAACATCATTTATTGAAGTCTCAGAAACTCAGATTACTAAATGTATTTTAAGGAGTTTCAGTATTTTACCTTGTACTACAAAAATTCAGATTTGTTGTGAAGCTTTGTTGAAGCTTCGGTTTGTACCGGTGATTGGTTCCTACCCGCAAGTAGGCCACGGGGTTTGAAGCTCGGAGTTAGCTTGCAAACAGTTGTACGTGGTGATTTGATCCTACCCGCAAGTGGATCAGGTTTAGTGAAGCGCAAAGGAGACGGGGGCTCTAGGCGCGTGGACGTACGCCGGGATTTGGCCGAACCACGTTAAATTTCGGTGTCATTTATTTTCCGCACTTTTATTTATTTATTTGCACATGCTTGCTTGAGTTAATATTTTCAGCACACTATCTTGCAAATAAATTAATTCCTAAATTTGACTAAATTAATTTTGAGATTAAAATAATTATTTTTGAGTTAAATAATTAATTTCAGAATATCACTTAATATTAAATACAAAAATTAATTTAATATTTCTAGAGTGTTAAAATCTGCATCTCTAGTTGTTTAAATTAGTTAGTTGCATTTATTTGATATTGTTGGATTTATTCTTTATAGTTTTATTAATCTGAAATTTGTTAAAGTGATTTAAATTTAATATTTTTCTAAAATCTTAATTTGACTTAAAGTTTGTAAAAACTCAATTCACCCCCCCTCTCGAGTATAATCTGTGCAACATAATTATAATATTTCCAAATTATAAATCATTTTTAAAAATCCCATCATTTTTATGCGAAAATATTTCAAAATATCATTTCCTAAGTATGATGTGACTAAAGATGAATTTACAAATTAAATAGAAAATTAATTACTTTCCTTGATGTTCGTAGGGTCTGAATCTGGTGAAGATATTGATACTCCTATAAAAATTTCCTTCCCAAATCTTCACTCCTAGAAAGTTCTTGCAAAAATTCTTCAATTCTTTCTTTAGACTCTTGAAATTTCTTCTAAATTCTCTTCACTTTATTTCTAACTCTTTGTATAACTCTCCTAACCTTTGGATTTTTGAAACCTTTCATTTTATAATTTCATTTTTTTTACTGTAGTAAACTAGTAAATAAATAATCACATAAACATTAATTCATTTTACTCCGATTAATATTTATTTAATTTTTCATTATTGCGTAAATTAAATTATGTGTCACACGCATAATTTAAATATCCAATAAAATATATATATATATATATATATATATATATATATATATATATATATATAAAACTACGGGGTATTACATACTTCCCCTCTTGAAAAATAATTTCGTCCCCAAAATTCGAGCAAGTCTGGTATGAAGAACTTTGGATCCTTACCCACAAGGCATCTGAACGGACTCATAATCTACTCGTGATAACATTTTAGAGCCTCCACTATTTACTCACTGGTGGTATTATCTTGTCTAAAGGCTTAATCACTACTGCTCAAGATTAGCGACAAGTCTCTATATAAACTTATGTCAGTTTCCCATTAATGGTATTTTAAAAATACTTTATGTATTTTGATTAAGTATATATACCTTGAAGTCAATGGAAGTAATTTTATAGTAATGAATGATAGATAAGAGAAATAAAATAGTTTAAGAGTATGAAGTAATAATATGCTTAAAATATTATATGCTCACACTTATGATAATTGTTCTCTCTTGAGTAAATAGGTTTGTTATGGCCTAGTGGGCAATATTATGAAAAAGTGAGAAATAATTAAATATTGTATGTAGCGTGCTTTGGGGCTGCAATTTATGGATTATGGTTGTGGAAAACTTATTTTGTGACTTGGAGTTCTTGACACTATTACCCAGTCATCGAAATACTATGATAATGCCGCTGCAATCTTCGTTATGAATAATCGATAGGTATTTTAAAGAACCTAGGCACATTAGGATATAATACCGATATGTGAACGAAGAAGTCCAAAAACAACAAGTGTCAGTTGAATACATTAATATGTGTTAACATAGAATATCCACTAATAAATGGGCTATTACTAAAGAACATTCATGAAACATGCTTATAATATGAGTCTTGCGTGTAGCCAATTAAGTAGAAGTGTTAGTGGATTGTTTGGTGCTTATATTTTGGCACTATACTTGATCTTGATTAAAATGTATCCTTAACATTTCAATTTATGTCTTGCAATATAAGTTTATATACATGTGAATTGATGAATGTGACAGAAATAGTCTTTTATATAATACATTATTATTGAATAACCCAATTTATAGACCTTGTTGGATGAATTGTTAATGTGGTACATGGAAGTGATCATGCTCTTGAATTAGTATGTAAGAGGCATGACTCACATTAATGGTTTGTTTGATTAATGTGTTTATGAAAAAATATTATTTAAGGATGACTAAAAGATTATCGCGTGCCTTATGATAATTATGGACCAAGTGCGAGAATGTTAGAATTATTTAAAAAACAATTCTACATAATGTGCTCTATAATTATATTAATACAAAGAGTCTACTCCAAATACCACGAGTTAAAATGACTCCAAATACAAAGAGTCACATTATTAGTCCCGACAGATGCAAGGAGCTCACTCGTAAGACTATCCACTTGTTTGGTCAAGTCCCCCTCTCTCTCTATGACTAGCCATATATGCATTGAAGTTACATTCATACGGTGATTCTTCTCTTGAATCCACCGACTCAACCTCTCTATCATCACTCAGGGTGGCATTTAAGGTAGCTTTGCCCTTGCCTTGATTCTTTAACCTAGTGGGATACTCATATGTTTTGTGGCCTCTCCCATCACACTCATAACACCTCTCTTCCTCCCTCTTTGGGGCGTCTTTTTTATCTTTTTCAAATTTCTTCCCAACTTTATTTTTCTCAAAACTCTTTTTATCTTTAGAGCCGTTATTTTTAATTTTGAGAAATTTCTTAAAATTCTTAGCAAAGAGGGCTAAATCATCTAAGTCAAAGTCGTACTCAGAATAGAAAGACACCTTCTCTCTCTTTCTATACACCTCCTTTATCTTTCTAAACTAGGCCTTAATTGCAATCCCCTTCTCTTTTGGTTTTACCGTTTTAGGGAACATGTCGATTTCATAAGTTTGAAAGTATCCTATAAGTTCTTCTAACCTAAGGGAATCTAACATACCTAAATAATTAAGCACAGTGACTTTCGGGATAAAACAGGCAGCGAGTGATCTTAAAATCTTTTTAACTACCCTAGTTTCAGGAATTTTTCACCAAGATTAAAGCTAGAATTAACAATATACAACAGGCGAGCATAAAATTCATCGAAGCTCTTGGACTCAGTTATTGTTATGGTCTCAAACTAGGTAGTTAAGTTTTGCAATTTAGACGCCTTAATAGCATTTGTACCCTCATGTGTAAGTTGCAGGATATCCCATGCCTCATTTGATGTGGTGCACTTTATAATAAGTCGGAACTCGTCAGGTGTGATGGCTCTAGAAATAGAACTTAACCCTTATGAAGTAAAGTTATTCCATTTAAATTCTTCTTCAGTCCATAAAGATAGAGGTTTAGGGTTAATTTCATTACCCTCTACCATTATGGGTGGTGTCCACCCTCTTTCACGTGTAATCCAGACTTTTATCGATTTCTTTTAATATGGATCTCATTCTCACTTTCTAATAGGAATAATTAGATCCATCAAAAGTTAACATTCTATTATATAAGTTATCCATTTTGAGCTCAGCCTTTTTAAAAATCATTTTTTTGAAAGATTGATATCAAGAAAATTTTTGCGAAAAATAAATTACACGGTAAAGTTGTGTAAATGGCTCTGATACCAATTTGAGAGTGTGCTTTAGTTCAACGACCCAAACTTATTTAATTAAATGTCAACTCACACCAGTTTTAATTCCTTTAAACCCTATTTTATGCAACTATGTGATTGAAAGCAGTAAATCATGTAAGCGTGTAATCAAACAAATAAGAAAGACGGATTTGAGGAAAAATCCCCTTCGGGACAAAACCTTTTTCGATCTCATTATTATATGAAAATCTCAACTTACATGTACATAGAGAAATGCAAACACATTTAGACTAATCTCCTGCAAGTGACCCTTCGTCCTTCTTCAGTAATGGTTCCCACGAGAACCATAAGATCAGTAATGGAGACACCTTCTCCACAAGAGAAACTCCAATATGGAATTGTGTGTGAGGGTTTCAAAGTGATTCACAAAATATAAATTAGAGGTGTGAATAAAAAGGTGTTTTGCCTTTATAAAAGTGAGACTTTTGTGCAGCAGCTCTATAGAAATCGAGGTTTTAAAATTCTTGCAAAATACCTAGGGGAAGCAGATTTTTATGGGCGAAAACAAAAATTGAGGCGGCGTCAAAGTCGTTCGAACGAGATATGCATCTCGTTAGAAGCGAGCTTCGAACGACAATCTAAACCTAACTAAAACTAAAACAGTAAGCCTCTATTTGAAGTGCATTTGATGTAGGCCACCAAAAGACCCTTCGAACGACAATGCCGCTTCGTTCGAATGAAATGTGCATCTCATTTGAACGACAAATGGCAAAAAAAAAAATTTAAATAAATTTCCAGCCTCGTTTTGAAAAGTAAAATTCTCCCCAATAAATTTATGAAAAAAAAACTCCAAACATAAAATATACCATAAATAAGTGGAGTTGTGGAGAACGGTTGAAGATGTACATGGAGCACATTGAAGACGAGTGGTGCACGTTGATGATGTACAGTGCCAAATATTCAGATTGTTTACATCGTGGATGATCGTGAATCGGTAACCAATACGTAACGGGATACGCCATATCATATGAAATCTAGAATGATATGGAAAAAACCTAGATTCTAGGGGCACTGACAGAAAAATTCCCTTACACACTCCCATGAGATAATCCTATCCGCACCTCTATTGTATTTTAAACATCCTAGTTATGCTACCCTGCCTAACTAGTACCAATGTTTACCTTAGCCCCATACTCTAACCATCTAGCCAAACTGTGTCACAAGTATCTATTCTGCTTTAATTCTCATTTAGCTACATATACACCAAATCATTTTAGTTCTCATTATTATCCGATATAAATAACTTCACACCAGTTATTAATTTAATATTCACACATTATTTTAGGCACCTGTATATATTTATCCCACTTATATACGCTATTCATATCACATCTCATATATATCACTCGCCATATACATATAACCATAATCCCCAAAGCATTTCTTTGCGGAGGTATTCTCTAGCATGCTACCAGGCTCCATGGACATCATGTACAACCCCTCGGCCACCGGGTCGGAATCTTGCCACCAAACCCAAATCATAAAAATATAACTAGAGGAGGTCATAGTCATGCATCCGTGGGTCATGACCATACCACATTACCCCATGAGACTTTAAATTCACATACAGTGATCGTGCGATAGACCTATGACTTGGAGAATTGATCCAACACATGTTGGTCAACGCCAGGGTGGACCGCCCACTACATGCAACCTCCCCCAATCATATTCCCAAAGTAGCTATCTTTCACATATCACACACACACACACACACACACACACACACACACACATATATATATATATATATATATATATATATATATATATATATATATATACTGCCTCTACACCCGTATATATACACAATAAAAATAGGTTAACCGTGCTATATCACTCGTATCACTAGCCCATAATGACCGAGTCTAATCCCGACTCCTGAATCCATAAGTAGTCACTTACTTATTTTTTTCATTCACAAATATGTTTATTATTCTGGACAGTATGACATCTCAATCTAGCTCTTATCCCAATTTCAACCGAATTTCCCAATCGAATCCATTAATACATTCTTGCGTGTCATTAATCCTAAACACTCCTACTTCTATGCCCCGATTTTATTCCGACAATCCCCGAGGCAATATTATATCCCATAAAACCTCAGAAGTCCTAAACATCACCTACAGACTTTCCAAAATAACATGGATACTAACCAGTTAACGGAACCATTAAAATAACAAGCCTAGGACAAACAGGTGGCCCAAACCAGTTCTCCCCTAGTCGAACTGGTTCACCCCTAAGCTCTGCCCAAGGCGGACCTGCTATGTTCTAGACGAGGTTTCATCATCTTTCTCACCCCATATGAGTTCCATTCGTCATCCAAACCCAGGATATTATCCCCCTAACACTTCTAATCATCAATATACATATTTTCACATATCAATTAATCCAATAACCATCTAAAACATGGGATCCAACATCAATTTTTTCAGAATTAATTTACATCTTAATTCTAATCAAATCTCCAATTTTATCATTCAACACCTCTTTATAACATAATTCAATCTCACATTTCTATCAAAATTTCACCTTTTATATATGAATCAAACTTATATTTCATAGGAGATAATAATCAATTTAAGTTCTATGGATTCATACCCAAAAATCCAATTTTGTCATGTGAGTACCACCCAAAAATCATATTTGTTTCCCTAATTATGATATGAACTAAAACATGCATAAAATATGAAAGAAAGTTTAAACACTTGCCTTATATTATTGTAGAGTTTGAATCCTTTCTTTATGTATCTTCTTGCACAATAATTCTAGCCCGAAATTGTCCCAATTCCTTCTCGGATTACCTTTATTGAATCCTTCTTGGGTTCTCCTTTCTCTTCTCTCTCAAGCCTAGGTATTATAGAATGATGGAATGGTTGTCCCCATCACCCAACATCCCTAAATATACTCTTAATCCCGAAATTAGGTTTGATGAAAACTTTAAAATGACCTGAATACCCCCATACGAGCCTCGTTTAGCCTAAAAAGTCCTCAAAACACAATTACAACCCACGGGTACCTAATTATGACTATCCTAACCCATTTCAGATCATCGATTGACTCCAAATCACCATCCGAGTAACCTATGACGTAATATAAAATAACACATTTTCATTTACTTACTTATGATGTCACGTTGAGTCACATCTCATTCCCAACACCCCTATATGCACGTCCTGAATGAGATACCAACAACCCTTCGATTTTACTCACTTTTGACGTAATATAAAATAAGAGGTTTTCATTTACTTTTCACACAAGTAAATATAACAACACATAAATATTAATCCAATATTCGCTAATTAACAATTATTCAATTCATTATATTTTTCAAATTAATTAAATTACGAGCACACGTGTAATTCAAAATATTCCCCAAAATATGGGGTGTTACATATTCCACCCTTACAAGGGAATTTCATCCCGAAATTCGGATATACCTGGTACCAAAAACTTCAATTACTTACCCGTATGGCATCCGTACGTACTCATAATAAAAATGATGGCAACATTATGGTGCCTCCACTACACACGCACTAACGGTACCATCTTGATGATGACCAATATACTACATCATTATTAAAGGTTCACCTTGATGACGACACACAAAACTCATCCTGAATTCGCATAAAATTCCCTAATAATATGAGCCTATAAACCATTGGTCTTAATACTGAGGAATGGACCCACTTCCCTAGGTGCCAACTTCCCTACTGTCCAAACTATATATCTTTCCTTCTATGGGAGACACCTACAATAACACCTGACCACTCACATTAGCCTTCAAAATCTTTAATTCTTGACGACATAACTCCTACGACATCCCTAAACTACATTAAAATAACTCCAGATTAACTCAATCCTTACCGACGAAGCCTGAATCATGCCCGACCCAAGAAAATGTTATCCCCTACCTCTAACTAACTAGAGGGTGGACGATAATATCGGCCATACAAAACTGATATACCCATATATACCCTCGGCTAGGCCGAGGGTGTCCTCCACCCAGACAAGGGATCAGGTCCAGAACGAGTCCAATTACCAAAATTCCGTTACACGAACGGTCAGCCAAGATGATCCCTTAGCCAGGAACGGACAACCCTTAAAGGGGTCGACCTCTCAACCAAGATCAGACAACCCTTCAAGGGGAAAACCCCTCAACTAAGAGCAGACGACCCTACAAGGGGACGACCCCTCAACCAAGAGCAGACGACCCTATAAGGGTCGACCCTTCATCATGGTCTGGATGACCCTATGAGGGGATGACAGTACGAGGCCCACATCCAGCTGGACCCAATGACATCATCCACTTTAGCCTCGGCCTGGCATCCTAGGTTGAGGGTGACATCATCACAACGCATGATTTGGGAGACGCATAGAACAATGCGCGTGGGACTTATATCGCACGTGGACTAGACCGTAATAACAATATCATCCCCTCACGTGAGGGAACATTATGTCAACATCACTTGCAAGTGGCACATCCAAATGTCAGCAGGGGATTGGCTAGATCATCATTCACATGCACCATGCATGCTTGGGGGGTACACTACTCCCCCTAAGCCCTATATATACTTTTCATCTTCAACCTTGTAAGGGGATCGATAATTATAACCCTACCTAAAACTTTGCTTGTTCACACAGTAGAGAGAGAGAGAGAGAGAGAGAGAGAGAGAGAGAGCTTATGAGCATTGTATCCAAGGCCATTAGTGCCCATATTTAGTGGATCACACACTCACAGTGGATGCAGGCCTGATTGGCTGAACCACTATACATTATTGTCTTCATTCCTCTTATACTCATCCCCTTCTACACATACACATATATAACTCTATAGTTGCCATTGTTATTACTGTTTGAGCTCCTCCACCTCTTATCTGGTGCTGCTAAATCTTAGCATCATCATTTTGGCGTCGTTTGTGGGAACGAGAAGATATCTCTTCCTTTATACAGCTTGACCTCACTGGAAACTCTGGTGGTGAACCAGTTCTCCCCCTTAGTGTGCAGATGTTTCACCATTGAAAGAGGTTCATTAAGGTTCTCAAGCTCATCAGTCTTTTGATCATTCAGATCTTCATAACTCAAACACATGGAACCAGAGATGCCACCACCACCTCCTCCAACAAATAGTGGAGTAGGACCTAGTTCTAGTCATGCACCACCTCAGTCTGAGATGGCTGATGCCGCGGTCTCCCTGAAGTCTTTAGCAGCAAGCCAGTGGATTATGCAGGAGCAATTTACAGCTCTTAACCAAAACATACTAAGACCACCATGAGTCTCACCGGAGATGATTACTCTGGCATCAGCTCCGGGGTAGCATCTTCGGGGCAGCATGAGGCCAGGGGACCACCCCAGGCACCACGTAAAGACTTGCCACCTCCACAATGGCGGAGGGATATTGCTGACCCCAGGCGTTTACTCCTGGGGAGGTAAGGAAACCCTTGCCCTGAGGACAGATATGATGATGTGGAGGTAGAGGAGGCTCCGATAGAATGCTGGGAGCAGTATGAGGTCTCCAACAATATTGTGCGACCTATCGAGGAAAGCAGAGGGAAGTTTGGAAGGCAAAATCCCGACGATCGCCCGAGGGGATCTGTTTTTGATCGTTTGAGTAGGGGGTCGGCCTTTGAGAGGTTGTGCCCAGTAAATGACCTGCGAGAAAAATTATTCAGGTCGAGAAGTATTGAGAGGTCTAGAAGGGAGGCAGTAGATAGCCAACCCCACGAGGTCCGACCCCACGGACGGGACGATGGTCAGGGAGAAGTGAACAGCCGACACAGACCTGCCGCAGCAGAACCCTCCGTTCACCTCAAAGAGGCGACAGGGGATAACATCGGCCAAGCCAACCCTACGAGGCCCTAGAACGACTCGATCCAAAGGTTGGAGGATAAAATTGGTGATATCCTGAGAAGCAGGGATCCCCTTCAAAGAGGATACTCCACAGGCTCACCGTTTTTGGTGAAGATAGTTAACTTCCCATCGCCATCCAAGTTTAAGCCACCTGTGGTCACCCCAAGGTATGACGGGAGTACCAACCCTGTCCGTCATATTGAGATATACCGATTAACGACAGATATATACTCCATCTCAAATGAGATGAGGTGTCGTGCCTTTTCCGGCGCTCTGACTGGGGCCGTACATGTCTGGTATATTTCTCTTCTAAAGAACTCCATTGAAAGCTTTAAGCAATTAGCAGACCGATTTATCCATAACTTTTTCTTTGGAGTGAGGCCACAGAATAAGACCACACACCTGCTCTATGTTAAGCAGGGAAAGAACAAGAGCCTAAGAGACTACATAGCCAGATTTAACAAAGAAAAGTTAGAGGTCAAAGACTATGAGGAAAGCATAGCCATGACAACCCTCATTGGAGGACTCTAAAAGGGAAAGTTATTATGGAAGCTTGCTGAAGACCCCCCGAAGACGATGGCAGAGTTACTGGCCACAGCAGGGAAGGTGATGAACGTCGAAGAGGCGATGGCCGCAAAATACGAAGATGAAAAAGGAGGTTCTAGTGGGGGTAAGTACCAGAAAAAGAACAAAGAGGGGAAGAAAAGGTTAGCAGATGACAAATTCACTGATTACACCCCTGAATGAGATAACATTCTGAATGAGATAAAGAGCGATCGGTCCTTGAAGTGGCCTGATAAGTTGAGGGCAACCCCGCATAAGAGGAATAAAAACTTGTGGTGTGAATTTCACCAAGACCCTAGCCATGTGACTGACAAGTGTTTTTCTCTGAAAGATGAAATTGAAAAATGTTAAAAGAAGGGAAATTAAGGAAATACGTTGAAAAGAGTGCCTTCAAGATAGGTCGAGGGGACGACCCAAGGAAGAAGAGGGGTGATACGTGCAGAGAAGATCCTCCAAACAGAAGGGACGACCCGTCGAATGATGAGGACGACCCTGACCTCCCACCGAGAGACGACCACGGCCCTGTAAAAAGACTTAATATGATCTCGTTCGCTGTTAGGATGATCTCCGAGGGACTAGAAGGAGGAGGATCAGAGGTTGTCGACAGGAAGGCCCATGTGGCTGAAGCCAAGGCAGTGACAAAAATTGTGCATTCAACCTCTATGTAAGCAAAGCCAGAAAAGAGAAAGAAAGTTGATATGGATACTCTGATAGTGAGATTCTCAAGAATGGACTTCAAAGGCCTCTTAGACCCACATGATGACCCTCTTGTCATCACTACTAGGGTACACGGATGTGAGGTGCCGAGGATCCTGGTAGATGGGGGTGGTTCTGCATGTGTGATGTTATGGTCGTGCTTTAAAGCCTTAGGTCTCATCCATGCCAGGCTCATCGCATACCATCACCCCTTAATTGGTTTCAGTGGAGAAAAAGTTCATTCTCTAGGAGTGTATGAGGCCGATGTTAGGATGGGGGACGAGTGGTCGAGATGGATTACCAAGAAGGTCAACTTTTTCGTGATGGATGAACACGTCTTCTTAAGCTACAACATTATACTGGGGTGAGTGGCCCTCAAGGAATTTGAGGCCGTGCCATCCATGGTTCATCAAATGATAAAATTCTCGACCCTTTACGGGGTAGAGGAAGTTCAGGGAGACCAGACGACGACACGGGAATGTTACTTCAACTCCGCCAAAGAAAGAGAGGCGCTCAAGAAAGCAACAACTACTTATAATATTGATACCCTCGACCCCAGGGATGAGACAAAACTGAAGAAAGGAGAGGTCGCGAAAGAGGTAGAATCCATCATCCTCAATGAGGATGAGCCAAAAAAACCATCCAAGTAGGCAAAGCTCTAAAGACAGACATAAAAGAAGACCTCATCAAGATGCTAAGGAGAAAACATAACGTCTTTGCATGGAGTTATGCAGATATACCGAGGATCAACCCCGAAATCATATGCCACAAGCTCAATGTGGTAGAAGGTGAAAAGCTGGTAAAGCAGAAGAGGAGGATTTATTCTCGAGAAAGGTATGAGGTCATTAGGGATGAGGTCAAGAAGCTGGAAGATGCCGAGTTCATCAGGGAGGTCATTTATCCCGAATGGCTATCTAACATGGTCATAGTCCCCAAGGCCAATGAGAAATGGAGAATGTGTGTGGACTTCACCGACCACAACAAACATTGTCCCAAAGATAACTTCCCTCTCCCCCGCATTGATCAGATGGTAGACGCTACCGCAAGCCATGAGCTAATGAGCTTCATGGATGCCTATTCAGGTTACAACCAGATCTTCATGAGCCTTAAGGACTAAAAAAAATAGCTTTCATTACCGACAAGGGGACATACTATTATAGGGTCATGCCCTTTGGCCTAAAGAATGCGGGGGCAATGTATTAGCGCCTTGTGAATAAAATGTTCAAAGACCAAATCGAGAAGTCTATAGAGGTTTATGTAGATGACATATTGACCACGAGTTTAAAGGCTAAGGATCATGTGGCCGACCTCAAAAGGACCTTTAACACGATGGACAAGTACCGGATGGAGCTCAACCCGGCCAAATGTGTCTTCGGGGTCAGAGCAGGGAAGTTCTTGGGGTTCATCGTTAATCAAAGAGGCATTGAGGCCAATACTGAGAAGATAAAGGCCCTCTTAGAAATGAAGACCCCTAGGACCATTAAAGATGTTCAGAGGCTCACAGGGCGAGTGGCTGCTTTGAATAGGTTCGTTTCCAGAGCCACAAACAAGTGTTTACCGTTCTTCAAAATTCTCAGAAAGGCCTTTGAATGGAACGAAAAGTGTGATCAGACTTTCAAATAACTAAAGTCGTACTTAGGGTCTCCCTTGCTGTTTTCACGACCAGTACAGGGTGAACGACTACATGTGTACCTAGCCGTATCAGAATCATCCATCAGCGCAGCCATTGTGCGAGAAGAGGATGGGGTACAGAAGCCTGGGTATTTCAACAGCAAGGCACTCCAAGGGGCAGAGCAAAGATACCCAAGGATGGAGAAGTTAGCCTATGCCTCGATCCATGATTCAAGAAAGATGAAGCCGTACTTCTAGTCCCATACAATGGTCATCCTCACTGACTCTCCTCTCAGGCAGGTCTTACACAAGCCAGAAAAATCAGGGAGGCTAATGGCCTGGGCTATAGAGCTGGGAGAGTTTGACATTGTATATCAACTTAGGGTGGCCATTAAGGGGCAAGCATTAGCAGATTTCGTAGCTGAATTTACCTGGGAAGATGATGAGGCTAAAGATGAGAGCCTCGAGAAGACAGATACCCGGCATGGCAGAATTGTTGACCCATCCACAGATAAGGCTGAGATAAGCATCGCTAGAGAAAAAGTTCCCAAAAATAGAGAGGGAATATATATCTTTAGACAGGGGTCTCTCACCAAGGGAAATTTCTCAGAGGAACAGACTGTGTGTAACCTCTTCATTGACGGGTCCTCTTGCGAGAGCGGGAGTGGGGCTGGATTAATAGTATCAGCACCGGACGGCACAGACATTGAGTACACCCTGAGGTTCAACTTCAAAGCCTTCAACAACGAGTCTACATATGAAGCCCTGATAGCAGGCCTATCCTTAGCTAAGTCTCTTAGTGTTGGCCAGATATTGGTCCATAGTGATTCAAGACTTGTGGTGAATCAAATACTAGGAGCATACGTAACTAAAGATAAGAGAATGGCCAAATATCTTGAAAGAGTGAAGTCACTATTGAAGAGCTTCAGAGAAGTGAAGTTGAAGAGGATACCTAAGCTTGATAATGACCGAGTCGATGCGCTTGCTAGGCTAGCCTCAGCGACTAGGACAGATGTCAGGAGGACAGTCCCAATGGAAATCTTACTCCGACCAACGATTGAAGATGCAGACGGAACACTTATCACTTTCTTAAATATTAACAGGGAAGCTTCGTGGACTAACCCCCTAGTCAGATACATTAGAGAGGGGGAGATGCCAAAAGCAAAACAAGAAAGGAAGAAGCTGAGATATAGAGCCGCGAAACTCACTGTCATCGGAGATACCTTATACAAAAAGGGGTTCTTGCTCCCCTTGCTCAGATGTGTGCACCCATCTGAAGTCCCACACATCTTGCAAGATGTGCACGAGGGGTCATGTTCAAGCCATATTGGGGGAAGGTCATTAGCAAAGAGGATAGTAACCCAGGGATACTGAAGGCCGACCTTGGGGAAAGATGCCACAGCATACGTAAAAAAGTGTGATAAATGTCAAAGGTTCACCACCATCCCTCACCATCCCCATTAGCCTCTTACCTCCATCACATCCCCATGTCCATTCGCAGTATGAGGAATCGATCTAGTAGGACCCTTGCCTAGGGCTATCAATAACTATCGATATTTGATCATAGCAATTGACTATTTCTCAAAATGGGTGGAGGCAGAGTCGATGGTAACGATCATCGAGCAGAAGACCTTCCAGTTTATCTGGAAAAACATTATATGCAGATATGGTCTCCCCAACACCCTCATCTCAGATAATGGGACTCAATTCAAGAATGCATCTCTAGAGAAATACTGCGAAAGGGTGGGTGTCAAACAATTCTTCTCAACCCTAGGCCGACCTCAGGCTAATGGGCAAACAGAAATTACAAATAGAACATTCCTAGACGGTGTCAAGAAAAAACTCGAGGAGGCAAAAAGGAAGATGGTTGAGGAATTATACACTGTATTGTGGGCCTACAGGATGATGGTCAAGACTCCTATCAGGGAAACCCCGTTCATGCTGGCGTATGGCTCAGAAGCCGTCATCCCCACCAAGATTGGGTTTCCCACTCACAGAATCCAAATGTATGAACCCCAGAGAAATATGAAAGAAAGGAGACTTGACCTAGACTTGATCTAGGAGAGAAGGGAAGACGCTGAGATAAGGCAAGCAGCCTATCAGCAGAGGACTGCCAGGTTTTACAACCAGAGGGTGAAGCGAAGGCCAATCTCCATGGGGGACTTAGTCCTCAAGAAGACATGGTAGAAACCTAACAAGCTCCATCCAAATTGGCATGGCCCATATAAGGTTATTGATGAAGTTGTTCCTGTACAGGCTAGAGAACCTTGAAGGGGAACCCTTTTCCAACCCCTGGAATGCAGATCATTTGAAGAAATACTATCAATAATGTAATGTCCTATCGGATCACACTTGTAATGAATGTGTTGCTCCAACAGAACACTTGGAATGTTAATGAGAATATTGTATTGGCTCTTCATCTTGTGTTTGTCAAATTAGATACGTTGGGGTAATTCTTACCAAACCACCCTCGACTATAATGAGGATGAATGGTAGGGACGGCCCTCCATTCATTCTCAAGAAAGACGAGGGAGGACTTGAAATTTAAAACATCATTAATTTGGTGGAAACCACCCTCAGCTATGATGAGGGTGAACGGTTGGGACGACCCTCCATTCACTCTCAAGAAAGACGAGGGGGGACATATATTTTAAAAAAATCATTAATTTGGTGGAAACCACCCTTTTTATTGATGAGGGTGAATGGTAGGGACGACCTTCCATTCATTCTCAAGAAAGATGAGGGGGGACTTGAAATTTAAAACATCATTAATTGGGTGGAAACCACCCTCGTCTATGATGAGGGTGAATGGTTGGGACGACCCTCCATTCACTCTCAAGAAAGACGAGGGGGACTTATATTTTAAAACATCATTAATTAGGTGGAAACCACCCTCGGCTATAATGAGGGTGAATGGTAGGGACGACCTTCCATTCATTATCAAGAAAGACGAGGGGGGACTTGAAATTTAAAACATCATTAATTTGGTGTAAACCATCCTTGGCTATGATGAGGGTGAATGGTTTGGACGACCCACCATTCACTCTCAAGAAAGACGAGGGGGACTTATATTTTAAAACATCATTAATTTGGTGGAAATATGATGAGGGTGAATGGTAGAGACGATCCTCCATTCACTCTCAAGAAAGACGAGGGGGGACTTGAAATTGAAAACATCAGCAATTTGGTGGAAACCACCATCGGCTAGGATGAGGGTGAATGGTAGGGACGACCCTCCATTCACTCTCAAGAAAGACGAGGGGGGGACTTGAAATTTAAAACATCATTAATTTGGTGGATAACCACCATCGGCTAGGATGCGGGTGAATGGTAGGGACGACCCTCCAATCACTCTCAAGAAAGATGAAGGGGGACTTGGATTTTAAAACATCATTAATTTGGTGGAAACCACCCTCGACTATGATGAGGGTGAATGGTTGGGACGACCCTCCATTCACTCTCAAGAAAAATGAGGGTGACTTGAAATTTAAAACATCATTAATTTGGCGGAAACCACCCTCGGCTATGATGAGGGTGAATGGTTGGGACGACCCTCCATTCACTCTCAAGAAAGATGAGTGGGGACTTATATTTTAAAACATCATTAATTTTGTGGAAATCACCCTCGGCTATGATGAGGGTGAATGATAGGGACGACCCTCCATTCACTCTCAAGAAAGACGAGGAGGGACTTGAAACTGAAAAACATCATTAATTTGGTGGATAACCACCCTCGGCTAGGATGAGGGTGAATGGTAGGGACGACCCTCGATTCACTCTCAAGAAATATGAGGGGGGGACTTGGATTTTAAAACATCGTTAATTTGGTGAAAACCATCCTCGGCTATGATGAGGGTGAATGGTAAGTACAACCCTCCATTCACTCTCAAGAAAGATGAGGGGGGACTTGAAATTGAAAACATCGTTAATTTGGTGGATAACCACCCTCGGCTAAGATGAGGGTGAATGGTAGGGACAACCCTCCATTCACTCTCAAGCAAGCGGACTTATAAGATGGACAACACAAATATAACACCCAAGAAAAATCATACAAGAGGCAAGCATAGAAGACAGGAAGAGAGATTCTATTATAAATTGTCACAAATGTTTATCCAAAGGAAGTAAAGTACAAAAATGTTCTTTACAAACAGAGAGTATGGGCTACAGACAGCCACCCTATTGAGCAACATCGGAGGGCGGGGCTTCAACATCAATAGGAGTCTCTTCGATGACCAAAACAGGTCGATCCTCAGATGTGTCGGTACCTTCGACGTGCACTTGCGACTCTACATGGGCTAAGGCCTTAGCAATAAGGGGGTCATCCAACCCAACTACCTTAAGAGAGGGCGAACAGAAGACAAGACGTCAACAAATTTTAAGACAACCCACCGACAGGCCGTCTTGATCCCCCTCTCCAAGGACTCAAGACCGAAGCCCTGGAACTCATCGGAGATTTTATAAGCTTCCACATCATCCACCTAGGCCCTCTTCACTGCCTCGACGAGGTCATTTTTGAACTGGTCAGCCAAGGGCCTCGTGCTGCTTCACGAGCTCGTCCAGGACCCTTGCATGCTCTGCCCTTTCACTCTCCAGCTCAGCCCGAGCAGTCTCCAGTTCATTCTTTAAATCGGCCTCATAAAACTTTTGTTGATTCTCAGCCATCCACTAGGTGGCTGAGGTGAAGTCACAAACAGTCTGTATAAGATAGGAGAAATATCATTAGAAAGCCGAGGATCCACTTCGTAAAATATATGCGAATCAAAGGTGATGAGACAGATAAAATACCTGAGCCAGCGTGTGAAGACCGTAGTCATAGACCTTGGTCGGGGGCATCTTTGATAAGAATTCATGATCTATGGCCGAGGGTGTAGAAAACATTGAGGTTTTGGTCGCCCTCAAGTTGGTTATGAGGGAGGAGGGTTCAGCTTTGAGGAAAGTGAGATTCTGAGACCAATAGGCACCCATGCTGGAATTGGAGCTGGCCCCTCAGTGTGTTCCTAAGACACCTTGCCCTCGTCCGTGAGTCAGGCCGAGAGCCCCCAGGAACTTCAAGCTCCTTCCTTTTGCAACTCTCGGTGGTCAGCTCCACTTTTGTCGGCCCCACAGCCCTTGTTTTTCTTGGAGGTTGTTGAGGATCTTTGCATTTCTTCTTTCCCGGGCTAGACATCAAGTTGGGGGCAATCATCTCCCAAAGTTGATCAGAGACGTTCGCAGGCCGACCTGAGAAAGAGTTGATACATCAGATATAAGCACCAATAATAAGGAAACAATTGGAAAGATGAAACAAAAAACAACTCACATAATTATGTCAGGGTGCCGACCCTTAGACCAGCTTATTTGAGGAAACGAGGGGTCATCAAGTCTTCAAATTTGGTAAGTCTACCCTCTTTCCCTTGTTCCCTTAGATAGTCGGCAATATCCCTCTCATCCAAACTAAGTCCGGGGTCTAACCGTGCTTTCATTGAGGGGTTGGACCATGCCCTTGGGACCCTCGAACTATCTTCTACGGGCTCATCCCCAGCAGGGAATTCCCAATCCCCAGAGATAAAGAAAAACCTTTTCTTCCAATCATGGTTGGAAGTTTGTGCCACATGAAGGAGTCTTTTGTCAGACTTCCTTGCCTCTAGATGAAAGTACCCAGGTTTCTTGAACGAGGAAGTGATATTGTAGTAGGCTATAAAAAGATGAGCCGAGGGCTCATTAATGAAAGTATTCTTCCAGTGGGAGATATAGCCGAGGATGATTCTCCAAGAGTTGGGAGGAAGTTGAGAAGGAGCAACCCCAAGGGTAGACAATATGTTGACTATAGTAGGGTGCAGAGGGAACCTAACACCTACCCTTAGCATTTGCTCGTAAATAGAAATCTCTCCTTCGTCCCCCTGGAAGACCCTCTCATCTTAAGTTGGGACCCTCATACTTATATTGGACTATATACCAAAGAGATGCCTCCATAATAAGAGGTCACGATCCTTAACTGATGATACGTAAGCCGAGGCACTAGAAGTATCAACTCGACCATCATCATCAGAACTCTTGTTGTCGTCCTCAACCCTCTCGTCCCCAGATCCCTCAGCCTCATCGCCCATCGGAGGTCCATCTGGAAAGGTTACTTGAAAAGCAAGAGGGGACAGCCTCTGCATGATCTGTCCCCTCGACCTGTCGGCTTGGGATAAGAGTTGATGTCCCTCTCCTCCCAGAAGGACCAGCACCTGTTGATGACGATGCTCTCACATTCATCTCTCCCTCATGAGTCTGACTCTCGGCTGGACGATAGGAAGACCCAAAGGGCTCAGATGGTAAAATTATGGCTAAAGGAATAGGGAAGATGGGTCGTACCCAGTTAGGGTCGGCCCCTCCTCTTCGCTCGTCCTCCTCCTCCTCTATTCGTCTAATCTCAGCAAAGAATTTCTCCCTCAAGGTTGGGAACTCCTCGACTAAACCATAAAGTCTCTTGAGCATTAAGGGGAAGACCCTACACTTAAGGAATTTTCTCAAACTAAATACAAATAGGTTTACAGTTTGACCATGTTAACTCTTGGATCAAACCCCAGGGGTTTTTGTTGATGAACATTCAAGAACGAAAGGAAAATAGTTCACCAGAGAAGAACGTCGGAGGATACAAGAAAATCCTAGAAGTGCCACAAAGAGGCACTAAACGACCACTGAATGGTGGGGGAAGAACCCTAAGGAACCTAAAATCTAATGTATAGCCTTATAACCACCATAGCAAGGCGGGTCAACACGCCGAAAAAGTAAAGAAACAAAGGAAAAACGGAAAGAAACCCAATTGCAAGAAACAAACAGAAATTGGAGGCTAATGGAGGAGTCTACGGCAGAGGAATTACCTGAGGATGAAGACGAAGAGTGAGCAAAGCTTGAGACACAAAAGATGTAGCAGAAATGGCAGTTTGAACTGGTAGGGAGCTAGAGAGAGAAAGCTTGCACGCGCAGAAGAAGGAGAAGAAGAAACAATTGTTTGAAAAATCATTTAATTATCTTTCTTATAGGTGGTCCCATTAACCAAGGCTACACACAGCCCACGAGTAGAGGAATCATTAGGGCACAAAGTCCCAAGCTGAGTGTGCAACCGCCACATCTGGGAAATAGAAATGATGATGGACACCTGACAATATGCAACTTGATAGATGTCACTTATCCACCTGACCACTCAGTTGGCATTCAAAGGCAACATTATCCCTCAGCCATCTCAACAACATCGATGGCTAAGGGCTAGAGTGTAATACCCCGTATTATTATGCTATATTAATTTGGAGATTTAATAAATTTAATGTCAATTATTATTTAATAAAATCCGGAAATTAATTATGTTATAATTATTAACGTGACGAGAGTTAGTAATTATGGGAAATTTGTCGAATATTACTAATGAGCAAAGTAATATATAATATTGGTTATATTGAATGTCACGAGTGAATAAAATGACAATTTTAGAAATTTGAGTCGGGACGCGCCCGTGTCGCGTCGAGACTAAATATTGATAAATAAAAATGAATATTTTATAAGTTGTTCGTATGATCGTTTTGAGTGCGCCAACGCGTCCGGAAGGGTCGAGATAGTCAGAAAAGTGTGCCCGGGGGTTTAGTTTGGATCTCGGGGCATTTTTAGGCCTAATTAGTACCCCGGGAGGGCATTTTGGACATTTCACATTTTTGGGTAATTAAACCCACGAAAATTAAAGGGGTTATATCAGATGTCTAGGTTATCATTTAGGGTTAGAAAACTCAAAACTCTAGAACGGCCATTGGAGAAGAGAGGAGAGAGCTCTCAAGGCAATCCAAGGCTCAAAACTCAACCGTTTGCACCGCCACCACCGCCAACGCGTAGATCGCGAGACGGGGAACGCAACCGCACCAATTTCGGCACCAAACCAGACTTCTGAAAATCCCAAGCAAGTGTTTATCTTGCTTATTTCGTTGATGCATCTTTCATATTAGTTTAGGAATGATTAAGAATGAATTATAGGGAAGAAAAACCCAACTTGAGATAGGAAATTTCATGTAGTTATGGTTTAAATGAAAATTCTGGAAACCCTTTGTCATGTAGAGGAGCAAACCACGAAATTATGATGTTTACAAGAAAGAAATTCTGGAAAATTCTTGTTAGAACCATGTTTAAGAGATTTCTAGGGTTCTTGATAATTATATAAATTTTTGGGCTGTTAATCCATGTTTAGTGATAGAAATCTACATGCTTTACGTTGGAAATATTTGGTATGATGATATAATGTTAGTAGTATAAATTTTGGGACGATTGGGATTGAAAAGTATGGATTTGGTGAAGGTTAGAAGATGAAACCCGTAACTGCAAATCTGCAGATTTCGCAGACCTGCTTGATCGATCGATCGAGCCCAGAGCTTCGATCGATCGAAGGTTCGATCGATCGAGCCCAGACCTCGATCGATCGACCCCTCCTGGCAGACTCATGTTTTCCCTTCTTAATTAGTTGAAATTCACTTTAATGAGGAATAATTCATGGACACCCTTATAAATATGTTTTGTGAGATAAAGAGGACCAGTAGGGTATATGAATAAGTTTTGGGACCTTTAAGGTTAGACGAGAGTTGTATCCTTGGGAGATTTCATATTTAAGAAACGATAAAACTACGTATTTAAAGTGAGAAGATTACGTAAAATAGTTACGAAAGAGAATAGATGAATAACTACTGAATTTTTATAGGTGGGAGGATAAAACCATGAGAGTTATGTGGTAAGTTGGAATAATACCGAATCAAGGTTAGAAACGAATTGTTACATGTGATAACAAATAATGAGATATGAGAAAAAATGTCGTAATTATGGGATTTGAGAATATTCCCAATATTGATATGGTAATATTAGTATAGTTATATGATTGTGTATGCATATGCTATCTATGTGTGAAAAACATGCCCACGTTACTTGCTATCCCTGAGGTTACCGCGCTGGGACGAATCTTATCCTATGTGCCTTATGGGGAATATTGACTCGTACCCTAGGAGATAAATATCCTTGGTACAGGCTATCGATTTGATAGTTCAGACGGTCCTAAGAGACGCGGGTATGTGTCATCCTCTTAGAGACTTGGAATATATGCCTCGCCTCAATATTGTTGTGTATGTGTCAATACAATTCGAGAGTGATTCCGAAGTTGTATTCCCCTTAATACGAGTGATACGGGGATTGGATAGTAGAGTATGCCCGCACCATAGTTTTATGTGGGGTGCTGTTATGATATATATATTATACGAGTAGTTAATATATATATGAAATTCTGAAATCTGGAACTGCCTACTGTGATTTGATATGTAGGACATGGTTGATGACTCAAATTATAAATACTTGTTTTGAGAAAGTATAATATGACACTGGAAAACTTTATTGATTAATAAAGTTAAAATGAGAACTTTGGTTACAAATTGAAATCTTACGTTTTAAATACTTGTGTTGTTCAGTTGTAAATCCTGCGAATAACCTAAGGTAAGTTAAATCATTGGGGAAAGATAGTGTGGTATATGACGAGATAGACCATTGGGAAGGTTAGTGTGATAGTTGTGCACATTAGAAGAGAGGTGAGAATTTCTCAAGAGAGTGTCGCACTAATATGTTGTTGCATTAGCCTGTAATCAATTTAAATACTCGCTAAACAAATTTTTAAATCATATACACTATCGGGCTCTGACCCGTTTTCATTTCTCTTTCTCTCTTGTATATATATATATATATATATATATATATTACAGGGGCCCAGCCACAGGGGCGTCTTGCATAGGATCGTTTGACAGGAACGAGCTGCAGCTTAGGTGGGAGTTGCAGGCCTGTTGTTTATACGACTTCATCCATTTGATTCTACTCATAGTTCAGTTTTATCCAGCAGGGGCATGTGTCACCCTCTTTCTATTATTTAGTTGGTATTATCAGAGATTGTAATCTTTACTTTCAGTACCTTTATTTCGGGATTTATTACTGTCAGGATGTTTTCCTTTAGTGTTGTAAATGTTGGGATTTATTATTGATGATTAAATTCGTGTATGTTCAATTCTATTTTTATTATTAATATGTGACTCTTAAAAATGTAAATGGTTAAAGGTTTTATAATTGGATTTAATAGAATGGAAATAATGTTTAAAATTGGTTTTGACACTTAGCTTAATTATTTAGGGTGTTTAATTGGAAAGATTTTTATTAACGACAGTGATGCTGAGAATGAACCAAATGTTCACCTTGATTTTAATTTAATAAAGGAGTGATCGCCCGGTATTTAATTAGGCGGGGTGTCACATAGAGGTGATTGATATACCCATATATACCCTCGGCCAAGCCGAGGGTATCCTCCACCCAGACGAGGGCTCAGGTCCAGAACGAGTCTAATTACCACAGTTTCATTACAGGAAGGGTTGCCCAAGACGATCCCTCATCCAGGAATGGACGACCCTTAAAGGGGTCGACCCCTCAACCAAGATAAGACGACCCTTCAAGGGGACGACCCCTCAACCAAGAGTAGACGAACCTACAAGGGGCTGACCCCTCAACCAAGATCAGACGACCCCTCAACCAAGAGCAGACGACCCTATAAGAGTCGGCCCTTCATCATGGGCCGGATGACCCTATAAGGGGACGACAGTACGAGGCCCACATCCAGCTGGACCCAATGCCAGCATCCACTTTAGCTTTGGCTTGGCATCTTAGGCTGAGGGTGACATCATCACAGCACGTGATTAGGGAGACCCGTGGAACAGTGCGCGTGGAACTCATATAGCACGTGGACTAGACCGTTATAATAATATCACCCCCTCATGTGAGGGAATATTATGTAATCATTACTTGCAAGTGGCACATCCAGGTGTCAGCAGGGGATTGGTTAAATCATCATTCACATGCACCATGCATGCTTGGGGGGTACACTACCCCCCCCAAGCCCTATATATACTTGTCATCTTCAACCTTGTAAGGGGATCGATAATTGTAACCCTAGCTAAAAACTCTGCTTGTTCACGGAGTAGAGAGAGAAATAGAGCTTATGAGCATTGTATCCAAGGCCATTAGTGCCCATATTTAGTGGATCACACACTCACAGTGGATGTAGGCCTGATTGGCTGAACCACTATACATCATTGTCTTCATTCCTCTTATACTCATCCCCTTCTACACATACACATATATAACTCTATGGCTGCTATTTTTATTACTGTTTGAGCTCCTTTACCTCCCTGTGTAATTCCCCTATCCCTAGCCATGCTGGCCATGTTGGGGTTGCCCTAATCTCTAGCCCTAATGGCCACTCCCGTTGTTCCCTTGGCCTTCCTAGACTTGAGGAACATGGTATTAGCCCTAATGGCCCTGTCTAAATCCAACGTCACCCGATCGGAATCCCTCTGATCTTAATCTCTTAGACAAGTCCCCCTGTGGTGACCCACTAGAACCGTTACCTCCAGTATTTCCCTACTGGCTAGACTCTCCAAATCTCTTGGCTCCCTTTACATGGAAGCGATGATCTTGATAGTGTAAAAGTGTGGTTTGACAACATCAGCATAATTTGTTAAAGCCGAATTTTCCAAAAGTACTGGAGAATTCTCCACGTGAGTCCATCAACAAACTTAAGGATATTTTTCTCCTCTGTATCTACCTCGTTGGGCACGAATTTCACTAAACGAGTAAATTCTTACTCATAATCGGCCACAATTTGGCCCTCCTTTGATAAGTCTAAAAATTGCCTTTGAATAGCTGATGGTAAGAACTTACGGTCGAACCGCTCCTAAAATTCCTAGATAGTCAAAGTTTCTCTCTCCTCAAACGTAGTGACTGACTACCACCACCGTAATGCTGCTCCTACGAGCTGAAAAGTTATCAAAATTTATTTTTAAGTATCACTGCACTTGACCATACATAAATGCCTTTGTATGCCCTTCTTCTATTGGCTAGCTAATACAACATTCATATTTCCCTGAAACTCCGGGGGATGGACCTTTTCAAAGTCCCCTCTAAACATTCATATCCTATTTGAAAAGTTGTTTTTTTCCCATTAAAAAAAACTGTTTTTTTATCCTATTTAAGAAACAGTTTTTTATTCCATTGTAAAACAGTTTTTTAACTTTGAAAAGAAATAATCAATTTTAAGGACTAAATTGGCTAAATTATTAGTTAATGGACTAAATTATTAGTTTATAGGATAAATTGGCTATTTTAAGCTATTTTAAAAAAACAGATTTTTTTAACCAGTCATTTTTTATAGATAAACTTTAAAAACCATTTTTTAAAAAAACAGATAAATTATTAGTTTTGGGAAAACAGTTTTTTTTAACTAGTCATTTTTTATAGATAAACTTTAAAAATCATTTTTTAAAAAAACAGATAAATTATTAGTTTTGGGATAAAAAAAAAAAACTGTTTTTAAAGTTTATGTTTAAAAAATGACTATTTTTAGAAAAAAAATTAAATAGCCTGAAATAATTTAGCCAATTTAACCCATAAATTAATAATTTAGTCTATAAACTAATAATTTAGTCAATTTAGTCCTTAAACTTACTTATTTCTTTTCAAGGTTAAAAAAAATGTTTTTAAAATGGAATAAAAAACTGTTTTTAAATAGGATAAAAAAAAGTTTTTACTTTTTAAATAGAAAAAAAAATTATATAGGATAAAAACAGTTTCTGAAATAGGATAAAAAGATTTTTTTAAGATAAAACCTGTTTTTTATATAGGATAAAACAGTTTTTTCATATTAAAAAATAGTTTTTAAATAAAGAAAAACAGTTTTTAAATTTAAAAAAACAAACAGTTTTTTATCCTATTTAAAAACTGTTTTTAAATTTAATAAAACAGTTTTTTATCTTATTTAAAAGAAACGTTTTTTTAATTAAAATAGTTTTTTTAATTGCTGTTTTTTTTAATTAAAACTGATTTTATTAAAACTGTATTTTATTAAAACTGTTTTTATATTTATTAAAAAACAGATTTGAGGAATTAAATCGGCCAAAATTAATAATTTAGGGATTAAATTAACTAAATTAATAGTTTATAGACTAAATTGACCAAAGACCAATAATTTAGAAGCTATAGGATACTTTACTAAAAAAAATATATATGAAAAAGACACGGCAATTACATAGGAGACGTCAGGTGTAGGGGACCGGTCTATGTTAAGTTGATATTGACAGATGCGACACGAGTCCATCCAAATGAGTGAAAGAGGTTCCTCCGTTTTTGACTGCTTTCAAAGCAGCGTTACGCAACTCCATCGCACGTTCTCTCTTCTTAACTCGCGTCTCACTTCCCATCGCTTCAGCAACCAACCGACCCAACTCGTCCGAGTCGGGAACCGTGCCCTCACCTTCGCAAACCTTCACAGCCACCTTAAGCTCATCCACCAACAAAGTGGCATTCGCAAACTGGTCAGCCCCCATGGGCCACGCTAACATCGGCACCCCAGCCACAAGCGATTCCACCACCGAGTTCCACCCGCAGTGAGTCAAAAAAAGTCCCACCGCTGGGTGACTCAGTATCTCCACTTGCGGAGCCCATCCTCTTATTACAATACCCCGATCGCCCACACGATCCTCAAACCCACTAGGAACCACACCGTACTCTCCTGCCTCCCCGTGTCCCTTTGTTGGCCCCTTTGCTGACCAAACAAATCTCACTCCACTCTTCTCCAACCCTAGCGCTACCTCTTCCATTTGTTTATTTCTCAACACTGCTTGACTGCCAAAACACACGTACAATACCGTCTCATCTTCACACTTGTCCAACCATGATAAAATCTCATTGGGCAAAACCGAGCTGGATCCTCCTCTATCTCTCTCCGTTTGCTTAGGAGGGAGTAAAGGTCCGACCGCCCAAATCCGGCCACCACCCGTTACCTCTCTTAGATGATCTAAATAAACCCGCTCCAACTCAGTAAACGAGTTAATGATGAGTCCCCAACTGGCTATATTCGCAAGAAACCCATCTTTGATGAATTCAGAAATGGGGTCCCCTTGTACGAAGGAGCGGTAAACGGGGGAAAGCTGCCACCAGGGGAAAACAGGGGAATTGGGGATTTTAGGGAATGGAATGAGAGAATTCTGATCATTTGGGTTGTTTAATTTAGGTAGGTGTTGCCACAAGGAGTAAATGACGGATAAGGCCATAGCACCAGATGGAGAAAACACGAATCGGGGAATGCTAAGGCGGCAGGCGAGAGGGTGGGTCCATCCGAGAAACATGTCGGAGATTATGGCCTTTGGAGGGGAAGGGTGATTTTGGAACCATCGGAGAATGGGATCGTGGAGTTGCGAAAGGGCGTGCATCATAGCACGGAAGCCGCCGGCGGGGAGGTCTTTGACGTTTTCTACGTCGGGGGGGATAAGAGGGTGGGTAGGGAAAGGGAGAATGAGGGTTTGGATGGATGGGTGTTTGGAGAGAAGAGAATGGAGGAGAGGGAGATTTTTGGGAGTAAGGAGTAGGGTGATAGTGAGGCCTCGGGTGGCGAGTTCATGGGTTAGGTCCAAGAGGGGTATCATGTGACCCTGAGCCGGGTAAGGGAACACCAGGATGTGCGTTCCGCCTTCCTTCGTCGTCATCCTTCCTCGGAATTTACTAACAAAACAAGACAGACAGAGGCTTGAAGGTGGGTGGGAATTCGGAGAAAATGATGCTGCAATAGGTTGAAGAAAGTTAAAGTTGCGGAGAAACTCATGGTTTTATACGGAGTAAATGACACGGATGGCCTGAACGTTGGCCCGTTGAATTTTTTTCTACTCTTATTGTCCACACAAAAAATTTAAGATAAATTCTCAAAAGTTTAAAAATTCGGATCTTTTTTAGCTTTTAGATTATTTGATAATTTTAATTTGTCTTTAAATTTATTTTCAATGTACAACACTCTTTAAATACAATTTATCATCCTATGATAAAATTCAATTTTTTTGGAGGATAGATTTTTATTTGCCACCTTTGAGTGACAAATCACTTCAAACCAATCTTTCTTTATAACTCTATATATTTCATAAATATATAAATATATATTATTAATAAATATATAAATATATATTTTGAATATATATTTATATATTTCGTACATTTATATAATTCATATATTTTAATATATATTTATATTTCATAAATTTTTTATATATGTAAATATATATTATATTATATATTATATTTACATATATGGAATATATATATTCCATATATGTAAATATAATATATAATATAATATATATTTTTCAGTATAAAAATTATATGGAATATATATGTAAATATATATATGGAATATATATATATATGGAATTCAGTATAAAAATTATATGGAAAATTATATGGAATATATATGTAAATATATTCCATATATGGAATATATATGTAAATTTATATATGGAATATATACATGGAATATATATGTAAATATATATTCCATATATATGCATATTATATGTAAATATATTCCACATATTATATGTAAATCTATGGAATATATATGTAAATCTATGGAATATATTCCACATATTATATGTAAATCTATGGAATATATATGTAAATATATATATGGAATATATATATGGAATATATATGTAAATATATATTCCATATATATGCATATTATATGTATATATTCTATAAATAATATATATTATATTCAATATATAATATAATATATATTCATATATTTCGTAAATAATATATTATATTTTCATAGATTTTGTACATTTAATAGATTTTGTACATTTAATAATATAAAAATTATATTTTCATATATTTTGTACATTTAGTAGATTTTGTCCATTTAATAGATTTTATACATTTAATAATATAAAAATTATTATTATTATACATACTAAATATATATTATTATATATTATATATTATATTTTCATAGATTTTGTACATTTAATAGATTTTGTACATTTAATAATATAAAAATTATTATTATTATACATACTAAATATATATTATTATATATTATATACATTTAATAATATAAAAATTATTATGAATATATATACAAAAATATATGAATATATATTATATTATTTTCAAAATATATATATTCCGCAAATAATATAATATATATTCATATATTAAATATACAAAATATATGAATATATATTATATTATTTGCATATATATATCGTAAACAAATTTTTCACATTTATATCTATTTTTCAGCTTTTGCGTTTGATAGAAAATGTGAAAAATTGATGATTTTTCAACTTGTATCAAACAGACACAAGTTGGGAAATATTCATTTGCCTTGGAATTGTTTGTCCTGGAATCATTTGCATTTTCCCAATTTTTTATCAAACGGACCCTTAAATTTGTTATGTTTTCTACCTGATTAAAGAAATTATATTTAACATTAAATCAAAACTAATATAATAATATAAGTCTATATATTGACAGAAAAAATAAAGAAAAAAAGAATTTACAAAACACATAAAGTATACTCGATATAAGTAGTGGTTGGTAGTATTACAGGATGAGAAAATGATAAACAAATTTGAAATACAAAACACAATTTTCTCGTAGAGAAAGAAGTCGAAAGAAGTCTTGTTAACGCCAACTTATTAAAAAAAGATCAATTTTTTTAGAATAAAATATGTACAACTCACGTTTACGTGCACAAACAGTTCATCTAAATGTGTCACACAGTATGTGTTCATGTTTCGCTCTAGATTTACTAGGCATAAATAACAATAAACTAGGTTGTTTTTACATAGACCCGTGATAGACATTAACCACCCCCAACAATCCGTTTGCATTTGTTAACCACAAAATTGATAAAAATACATAGAAGCCCCATTTAAAAGCTCCTGGCCACAAAATTTATTAGCAGTGTGGACTCTGTAATCAATATCTGGAGAAAAAAAATCCACTTTTAACAAAAAAAAATATGCATAATCGGTTTCCCAAAATACATAAACACCACGTATTCAATGGAACTCAAATGAAAAAAATTTCAATCACAAACAGAACATTCAATTAAACAACCTTTTTCTCATCGTACGAAACTATTACCAAAAACAATAATGGGACCATATCATTAAGAGGATGCAAATAAAACAATCTTGTGTAAACAAAAATGCCAATAAATTACTTGTAGGAACTAACCCAAAAATGAAATGGACTGATCTATCGCAAAGACACGGATATAGCCACCTTGGTAACGGAGCTTGTAGTCGGGATAACGGGGGATGATTTTACTGCTATAGCTCCAGAGGAATTTGATGGAACTGTGAGTGTTAAAAAGAAGGGTTGACCATATTGTTTGTATGTATTTGCGATGTATATAATATAACTGATTAGGTTATGGATATATATGAAATATTAAATGTGAATACCTCATAAGTCTATCTAATTCATCTCCCATAAATTCTATTTCGAGAAGCCACAAGGCTATGATTTTAGTTTAGAGTAGTCTCTTAACGATTACTTACGTCTATTATGTATTTCACAATACTATCGTAACATTCCTCAACACTTACTATAATTATGGAGCATTTACACAATGTTTATCTACTTATACGCACAGTAGAAGAATTCTATATGTACGTGTATGTATATATATATATGTGTGTGACACCCCGCCTAATTAAATACCGGGCGATCACTCCTTTATTAAATTAAATCAAGGTGAATAGTTGGTCCATTCTTAGCATTACTGTCGAAAAATAAATTTTTCCAATTTAACACCCTAATTAATTAAGCTAAGTGTCAAAACCATATTCATACATACTTTCCAAATTTTATTTAGAGAAAAATCATTTATTTTATTAACAACATTCAATAAGTAAGAATCACACCACATTAAATTCTGCAACATAATCCAATTAATTTAATACATTCGTCAATCGAATGTCAACATACGAAATCTAAAGTCACACATCCAAACTGAATAAATCCCATAGTAACAATACTGGAAATAACTGAAATACAAATGTCCAATATCAACGGAATAATGGAAAGAGCTACACATGCCCAACTAGATGAAAGTACTAAGAGTGGATCCGAATGAACGAAGTCGTCTAATCAAGAGTCCTGCAACTTCCACCTAAGCTGCAGCGCGTTCCTTCCAAGAGATCCTAAGCAAGACGCCCCTGTGGCTGGGCACCTGTAATACATACATATATATATACAAGAGAGAGAGAGAGAGAGAGAGAGAAATGGGTCAGAGCCCGATAGTGTATATGATTTAAAATTTGTTTAGCAAGTATTTAAATTGATACAGGCCAATGCAACAACATATTAGTGCGTCACTCTCTTGAGGAATTCTCACCTCTCTTCTAATGTGCACACCTATCGCACTAACCTTCCCAACAGTTTGTCTTATCATTTATTGCACTAATCTTCCCAATGATTTAACTTATCTTAGCTTGCTCGTAAGATTCAAAATTTAACGATTCAATTGTTCGAAAAGGATATTTCAATTAGCAACCAAAGTTCTCATTTTTAACTTTATAAATCAATAAAGTTTTCCAGTGTCATATTATACTTTCTCAAAATAAGTATTTACAATTTGAGTCATCAACCATGTCCTACATGTCTCATCACAGTAGGCAGTTCCAGATTTCAGAATTTCATATATATATATTAACTACTCATAAAATATATATATATATATATATATCACAACAGCACCCCAAATAACAACTATGGTGCGGGCATACTCTACTATCCAATCCCCGTATCACTCGTACTAAGGGAATACAGATTCGGAATCACTCTTGAACTGTATCAACACATGCTCAAACAATATTGAGACAAAGTATAGATTCCAAGTCTCTCAGGACCGTCTGAACTATCACTGCGATAGCCTGTACCAAGGATACCTATACACAAACAAAATGAGGCGAAGCATAGATTCCAAGTCTCTAAGAGGAAAGCACATACCCGCATCTCTTAGGACCGTCTGAACTATCATTCCGATAGCCTGTACCAAGGATATCTATCTTCTAGGATACAAGTCAATATCCCCCATAAAGGTCCCATCGAGATAAGACTGTCCCAGCGCGGAAACCTCAGGGATAGCAAGTAGCGTGGGCATGATTTTCACACATAGATAGTATATGAATACACAATCATATAACTATACTAACATTACCATTTCAATAATGGGTAAATTCTCAATTCCCATAATTACGACATTTGTATTTATTTCTCATTATTTAGTTATCACGTATAACCATTCACATCTTATTTTAATTTGAGGAACTTTTCCACTTACTACATCACGCTCACGGATTCTATCCTCCCAAGTATAAAATTCAGTAGGTATACACATTTGTCCCAAGGTAACTCTCTTACATGTCTCTCTCTCTTTAACATATACTTACATTGTCCCTCATGTAAGATATCCCAAAAATATAGATTTCGCCTTACATTAAAGGATTTTGAATTTTATTTTCAAAGATGAGAATTTCAAATGGTTTGGAAATCGAAATTAAAATGAAGTTTTAATTGATTTTTTTTTTTATTATTTAGAAGAGTCCTCAAAATGTAAAACTCTCTAAGAGTCCTCAAAATATAAAACTCTCTAGTAAAAATAATATTTTTAGAAATTCGACCATTCGATCAAGCTGAATTTTTGTCAGCAGTCTTGTCTCGCCGTTCGCTACAACATATTAAAATTTCAAGCGATTCCAATGGTCCGATCATCCGGAATAAAAATTTTAGTGTTTGTATCTAATTAGAACTCTTTTCTTAATCAAACTCTTAATCCTTTACATGACAAAGGGTTTCCAAAATATCATTTAAGTCATCACTACATGCAATTTCCTATCTCAAATTGGGTTTTTCTTCCATACAATTCATCCTAATCATTCCTAAACCAATATGAAAGATGCATCAACGAAATAAGCAAGATAAACACTTGCCTGAAATTTTTAGAAATCTGGTTTGGTGCCGAAATTGGTGTGGTTTCGTTCCCCGTCTCGCGATCTACGCGTTGGTGGTGACGGCGGTGCAATCGGAGGTGTTCTTGGCCTAGAACTCATTGGAGAGCTTCTCCTCTTCCTCTCCAATGGCCGTCATTTGTCTTTGGTTGTTCTAACCCTAGAAGACAACCTAGATATCTTATATAACCCTTTTAATTTTCGTAGGTTTAATTACCCATAATTGCGAAATGTCCAAAACTCCCTCCCGGGGTACTAATTGGGCCTAAAAACGCCCCGAGACCCAAACTAAACCCCCGGGTACACTTTTCTGACTATCTCGACCCTTCCGGACACGTTGGCGCACTCAAAACGATCATACGAACAACTTATAAAATATTCACTTATTAATCAACATTTAGTCCCGACACGACACAGGCGCGTCCCGACTTAAATTTCCATAATTGTCATTTTATTCATACGTGACAATATTATAACAATAAATCTCATATATTACTATACTCATCCAGTAATATTCAACAGATAACAAATTTCCAATAATTACTAACTCTCGTCACGCTAGTAAATATTTAAAGCAACATTCCGGATTAAAATTAAATTAATTTATCTCAATTAAATTTAATAAATCCCATAATTTAAAAGCTATAAAAATATGGGGTATTACATACTTCCCCCCTAATAACTGAATTTCGTCCCGAAATTCGGAAAATAAGGCCTATCAGGTAGCACAATTCTGGATATCCTTTTCCGTACACAAACTAACTACACATTACGGCGCTCAATCACTATAGCCCTTTCTTCACAGTAACATTGTTTTGCATTCTCTTTGGAGACACTTCACATTGTGCTCCCAACCGACAACATTCGCATAGGTCACGCCTGTACGTTATACGTTTCATTATCTCACTATCATTAGGAGGCCGCACCTCACTACATGACAAATACTCGGATTTATTCATATACAAAACTCCCATTCTGAGAAAATATTATGAACATTTGATCACTCTTGCTCGTCTAAAACAGTCGGGGAATTCTACCATATTTATCGGATATTTTCTCGACCGATCCAAAAATTCTGATTATCTACTCTCCTCTAAACATACGGAAGGAGAATAGTCGAGGTTCTTCCATAACAAAACCTTAATAAGTACCTCATACGCGATAAACAGGTACGAGTGCTTCTACAGAGCATTCTTGAAATCATCGTACCAAGATTCCAAAATCTCCTTCACGTAGCTCCACTAATCTTTAATCACCATGCGCTTATTCCCTGGCTAAGGGTGATACATCCTACTTGAAAAGAAATCCTATCTCCGCTGGTTCCTGAAATCCCATATCAAAGGTGGGATTCACCAATCTCATCCTGATTCAGAAATTTATACTGCGCCGGACCATGCACTGGCGCGATCCTTCCTTTCAAAGGAAGTCTGGGGCATACTAGTTAATATTGTAAGCCAGCCCAAAGGAATATCAATCACTTCCTTCTCGGCGACTTAATTCACATGTTCGGGATAAACCCTTGATCTTGTTTTGAGGATGACAACCCATCCAAGAACTTTACCGACTTTACCAACCTCTTCCAATTTTAGGAATTTTCGATAAACACAAAATTATTTGGTTGATTCTCCTCTTTCAACCAAACCTTACCTATGGGCAGTGCATGTAGAGACTACTCACTACGTCTCGCTAAACATCGATTCTTCCCTTGAAATGTCTCACATTAAGTGACACGTAATACTCTCCTTCCTTCCTTGTAGTATGCCGAAAGTTCCACCCGTGCTCTTCTCTCCACGAAGCGCACTTCTGGATCTCTTATACTATACTAACATCATTACTCTTTATATGTGTGAGTCGCTCTCACACTTGACTAATAACAACTCCGCTCCGGGTGTGCTTCATAACAATTAAATTCTACTATATTCAAGGAATACCAATTCTTAAATGGCTTCCCACAGCCTTCCAATCAAGTTAGGGCGTGCTATTCTAATTGCACACTTATGTATGGATTATCGCCTCTCATGTGACGTTTAATCCACTCTATCACTTCCACTTCGTTATACTAGTCCCACAAACATATATTTCACACGTCTATTACCACGTCCCTTCGACTCGGACTATTTTAACTGTAGTTAACCAAGATGCCCACATTTTTGCAACACTCCGACCGCCCTGGGAGAGCGAACGGCGTGCTACTCATCTGTAGGACTAACTAAATTCAACATGATAGAAGGGATAGGGCATTCAAATTCCATGACAATAAAAGAGGAATAATAATTCTCAACCTTCCTCAGATAAGTACAACAATTTTCCCAAATAGGTACAACAACCAAAATAAATCACTAACGCTTTATTCATCAAAATAATTACAGGTCATCTCTTTTGTATAATATAAAGTTCTTTCCAGATAATCCATGCTAAAAATCATTCCAACTCTTTATTCACCTTGTGTTCTGTACGCGGTTATGACATTTGGGTACTCTCAATCACCCTAGAAATCAAAATTCTTAAATTCTCCTTATCATCGTTCCACCCCTCAACTCGTGGGGATAACTTTTAATGCTTTCCTACCACAAAAATCCGGCTCCAATGACCTTAAAACAAAATTCAACTTCCAACTTACATACATAATTACTTGATCCCATTTCGACCAGGGTACCGAACTCATGGAATAGTGACCAAATGTCTCCCTATTTCCAACCTTACGCTAAGTTTCATGCGTGGGATGTCTCGCAAAGCGAAATCCAAACAAGGAACCCCCCCGATACACTATTACCTAGCATTGTCGGTTATCGAAATTCGTTAGGTCCTCCGTCCATAGTATATACCCCTTTATTCCGTCCCTTGACAGAAAAGTTACAATTTTTCCCGTAATTATGCTTAACGAAGAACGTTTCACCAAATTTCACTATCTTCAGCATAGGTTGGTGGTAATAGCATTCCATAAACCTCGAATACATACAATCGGAATTCTCGAAATTCTCTTTTCTAACATTAGGGGTATAACTCTTAACTCCCACGTCTCTTAAGGATAAATATAACACTGCACTCTTCCTATCACTAAGTCCGGAGTGCCAAACATAATACTGCGTCAAATCTTTTCGCTCAACGGTAAATCCCGATACATACGGAATCATATTGGCAAAGTTTATACATACTTTGGCATCGAATATCTCGAGCCCACTATCTCCCCCGAAGTCTCTAGGATAGATAATATAAGTGCGAGTCCAACCTTCTCACAGGTAAAGCCTCGCCAAAACAAACATAAAACATATTGCACTAATGCAATCACTCCGATAGCCTTGCAATAAATGCCCACTATCGTACTAACCATTTTTGTAATGTTTTAAACAAGATAATATCATACTCGTGTATCGCATCACTACAACGAGTAACCTCAATAAAGTATAAAACACTGTTGATATACTCATTCATCCTCCGCGGATAGCACTAAAGAAAAATCCCGCTACACTAGGGAAAAATATTCACATAATGTTAACATTTATAATTATATGCATTAAGCTCGTCTCACATGCTAATCTAGCAATGAACAAAATATAGTGACTCTCTCGTGTCACATAAACACGCCTCATCCTCTGAGGATACAACTTACACTTCTACCTTGTCAATCGTCTTGACTGCGCAAATGGTTTTCGGACGTAACACGTCTGCCCAAACCATAACAAAATTATTTTAATCGTTGCCTTTTACTAGGCACCGTATTCTTGTCCTTATACTCACTTTGGAACATATTATCGTAAGCGATCTCACTCCGCACAAAATACCTCAGTACATAATCCACTTACCACCTGTCCTACTAACCAGGTTAGGATTTGTCCTCCTGATGTACGCTTAACGGTCCTCTTCTGACATCCGTCATCGCTCGGCACACGCACACATCCGAACGAAATTAGAATTCACTAGTGTATACACATTATAGCAGGAGAACGAAATCTCGTCAAGAGAATCAACAATCCTAAACATAGGGCTCTATAACAAACAAAGCAACGCAGAAAGCATAATAAGCCGTACAGATCCTAAGGACACTAGAACCTGATGCTCTGATACCACCTGTGACACCCCGCCTAATTAAATACCGGGCGATCACTCCTTTATTAAATTAAATCAAGGTGAATAGTTGGTCCATTCTTAGCATCACTGTCGAAAAATAAATTTTTCCAATTTAACACCCTAATTAATTAAGCTAAGTGTCAAAACCATGTTCATACATACTTTCCAAATTTTATTTAGAGAAAAATCATTTATTTTATTAACAACATTCAATAAGTAAGAATCACACCACATTAAATTCTGCAACATAATCCAATTAATTTAATACATTCGTCAATCGAATGTCAACATACGAAATCTAAAGTCACACATCCAAACTGAATAAATCCCATAGTAACAATACTGGAAATAACTGAAATACAAATGTCCAATAACAACGGAATAATGGAAAGAGCTACACATGCCCAACTAGATGAAAGTACTAAGAGTGGATCCGAATGAACGAAGTCGTCTAATCAAGAGTCCTGCAACTTCCACCTAAGCTGCAGCGCGTTCCTTCCAAGAGATCCTAAGAAAGACGCCCCTGTGGCTGGGCACCTGTAATGCATACATATATATACAAGAGAGAGAGAGAGAGAGAAAAACGGGTCACAGCCCGATAGTGTATATGATTTAAAATTTGTTTAGCAAATATTTAAATTGATACAGGCCAATGCAACAACATATTAGTGCGTCACTCTCTTGAGGAATTCTCACCTCTCTTCTAATGTGCACACCTATCGCACTAACCTTCCCAACGGTTTGTCTTATCATTTATCGCACTAATCTTCCCAATGATTTAACTTATCTTAGCTTACTCGTAAGATTCAAAATTTAACGATTCAATTGTTCGAAAAGGATATTTCAATTAGCAACCAAAGTTCTCATTTTTAACTTTATAAATCAATAAAGTTTTTCAGTGTCATATTATACTTTCTCAAAATAAGTATTTACAATTTGAGTCATCAACCATGTCCTACATGTCTCATCACAGTAGGCAGTTCCAGATTTCAGAATTTCATATATATATTAACTACTCATAAAATATATATATATATATCACAACAGCACCCCAAATAACAACTATGGTGCGGGCATACTCTACTATCCAATCCCCGTATTACTCGTACTAAGGGAATACAGATTCGGAATCACTCTCGAACTGTATCAACACATGCTCAAACAATATTGAGACAAAGTATAGATTCCAAGTCTCTCAGGACCGTCTGAACTATCACTGCGATAGCCTGTACCAAGGATACCTATACACAAACAAAATGAGGCGAAGCATAGATTCCAAGTCTCTAAGAGGAAAGCACATACCCGCATCTCTTAGGACCGTCTGAACTATCATTCCGATAGCCTGTACCAAGGATATCTATCTTCTAGGATACAAGTCAATATCCCCCATAAAGGTCCCATCGAGATAAGACTGTCCCAGCGTGGAAACCTCAGGGATAGCAAGTAGCGTGGGCATGATTTTCACACATAGATAGTATATGAATACACAATCATATAACTATACTAACATTACCATTTCAATAATGGGTAAATTCTCAATTCCCATAATTATGACATTTGTATTTATTTCTCATTATTTAGTTATCACGTATAACCATTCACATCTTATTTTAATTTGAGGAACTTTTCCACTTACTACATCACGCTCACGGATTCTATCCTCCCAAGTATAAAATTCAGTAGGTATACACATTTGTCCCAAGGTAACTCTCTTACATGTCTCTCTCTCTTTAACATATACTTACATTGTCCCTCATGTAAGATATCCCAAAAATATAGATTTCGCCTTACATTAAAGGATTTTGAATTTTATTTTCAAAGATGAGAATTTCAAATGGTTTCGAAATCGGAATTAAAATGGAGTTTTAATTGAATTTTTTTTTATTATTTAGAAGAGTCCTCAAAATATAAAACTCTCTAAGAGTCCTCAAAATATAAAACTCTCTAAGAGTCCTCAAAACATAAAACTCTCTAGTAAAAATAATATTTTTAGAAATCCGACCATTCGATCAAGCTGAATTTTTGTCAGCAGTCCTGTCTCGCCGTTCGCTACAACATACTAAAATTTCAAGCGATTCCAATGGTCCGATCATCCGGAATAAAATTTTTAGTGTTTGTATCTAATTAGAACTCTTTTCTTAATCAAACTCTTAATCCTTTACATGACAAAGGGTTTCCAAAATATCATTTAAGTCATCACTACATGCAATTTCCTATCTCAAATTGGGTTTTTCTTCCATACAATTCATCCTAATCATTCCTAAACCAATATGAAAGATGCATCAACGAAATAAGCAAGATAAACACTTGCCTGGAATTTTTAGAAATCTGGTTTGGTGCCGAAATTGGTGTGGTTTCGTTCCCCGTCTCGCGATCTACGTGTTGGTGGTGACGGCGGTGCAATCGGAGGTGTTCTTAGCCTAGAACTCCTTGGAGAGCTTCTCCTCTTCCTCTCCAATGGCCGTCATTTTTCTTTGGTTGTTCTAACCCTAGAAGACAACCTAGATATCTTATATAACCCTTTTAATTTTCGTAGGTTTAATTACCCATAATTGCGAAATGTCCAAAACGCCCTCCCGGGGTACTAATTGGGCCTAAAAACGCCCCGAGGCCCAAACTAAACCCTCGGGTACACTTTTCTGACTATCTCGACCCTTCCGAACACGTTGGCGCACTCAAAATGACCATACGAACAACTTATAAAATATTCACTTATTAATCAACATTTAGTCCCGACACGACACAGGCGCGTCCTGACTTAAATTTCCATAATTGTCATTTTATTCACACGTGACAATATTATAACAATAAATCTCATATATTACTATACTCATCCAGTAATATTCAACAGATAACAAATTTCCAATAATTACTAACTCTCGTCACGCTAGTAAATATTTAAAGCAACATTCCGGATTAAAATTAAATTAATTTATCTCAATTAAATTTAATAAATCCCATAATTTAAAAGCTATAAAAATACGGGGTATTACAATATATATATATTAATCACTCATATAATATATATAATATCGGCACCCCACATAAAATCTATGGTGCTGGCATACTCTGTTATCAAGTCCCCGTATCTCTCGTACTAAGGAAAATACTAGTTCGAAATCACTCTCGAACTGTATTAACACAATACACACAAAATGGAGGCAAAATATAGTTCCAAGTCACTAAGAGTTCAGTACATACCCCTCACATCTCTTAGGATCGTCTGACTATCATTCTCAGATACCCTGTACCAAGGAATCCTGTGTTAAAGGGTACAAGTCAATATCTCCCATAAAGGTCCCATCGAGATAAGACTGTCCCGGCGCGGTAACCTCCGTGATAGCAAGTAGCGCAGGTATGATTGTACACAAATATAATATAGATATATACACATGCACTCGGTCATATATATAAATATTCTCATTTTTTAATTGGGTTCGCCCACGACCCATAATAATATTTTAACCGTGCGTAATACAATTTTACCCAATCTTCACTCATAAAGAACTCATCTCATTTTATTCTCAATTAATAATCATTTCGTAATTACTCATCCTCCCTCGAAGTATATTCTCTTCCTAAAGGTTAATTCAGTAGGTACACCCTCTCTAACATACTGGTCTAAGTCATTCATTAATATCTCAATTCCTTAGTTAACGTACGCACGATTTTCAATATGTGTCAAACCCCCGTTAACCCACGGTTACATCCCATATAAAACTTCATTCAACGGAATCTACTTAGACCAAACTGGTCCTCTTCATGACCCATTATACTCTTTAAATGATTGTTGATGTAAAAAATTAGATTATCTCTAATTATTCAATCACAGATAAAAATAAATAAGACAAAGAATTTTAAATTGGTTCAGCCTTGAAAGAATGTCCTACGTCCGCTATTTTTGTTATTGTTGACTGTTTGGAATTCTCGATAACAGGTTTTACCAAGAAATTTCGAGTCCCCTGCTAATGAGGAGGTTACAATGTATTTATAGCCTTGAAGCTGTACAAATAAAAGGACAACGCGTTGTTACCCAGTAGGCATGTAAGTCTGTACTATGCTAATGAGCATTTAATGTGCAATTATATCTTGGATTCTCTTGATTTGGATACGCTGTACACTTATGTAGCTCGGACCGCTTAAGCTGCTCGACACGCTTGAGTTGCTCGGAGAGCTTGAGTTGCTTGTCACACTTGAGTAACTCGGAACTCATTAATTACTCGGTGGTCTTGATTTGCTCGTCTGGAGTATTCGTATTTATCATGTAAATTAACACGTGTCTTTATGTGATTGGTCCATGTCAGCAGACTAAATTTGGTATCAACAGAAGCCCCCAATGTTTCGTAGTTTGATGTTGAAGAAAAGTATGGAACATTCTGCTGCTTAGATTTTCGGTTTGTATGGTTTTTAGGAAAGCATTCGTTGTATGTAGCTTCTTTTTAAATGCTCAGTATCAGACCTCCTAAATATTTTGAATTTCCATAACCGCTTCGTTTTTTGTGCTCCTTTTCTTCTTTTTAGCTGCTGAATACGCAAACGCCCATCTTAGTAATCATTGCTTTTTTTATTTTCGAGTTAAAGTATTTAAACGCGGCAGAAATCATATCATCTTTCACTTTTCAAATCTGCATCTCTAAACTTTTCATTTTCTCTCTTTCTTGTGCGTTCGTTTCTTTCCTTGTTCGTTGTCAACTGGTTCACTCTTCCCCTATAAGATCTTCTTCCCACTCTTTTATTTTGCTTTGATCATCATAGTTTATGTTGTTGAATCGCTTGACAAATTTCGTTCTGAATTTTCAATTCCTTTATGGGTCATTTTGGAGGAACTTTCTAAACCTTCTGATTATTTCTCTTTGGCTGAGGGACATTGGTTCCCCAATCTCTTTGTGGCCGAGTGTGGCTTTTCTTTTTCTCCAAATCCCCTGTGTTTGGAATTCTGTCAATATTTTGACGTTGTACCTGCAAAAATAGCTCCCAATACCTGGAGAATAGTTAATGGAGTCCATAGGTTAAACCAAATTCATGGTACCCATTTAGGAATTCCAGAAATTATGTTTTGCTATAGATGGGTTGTCAGCGATAATACTTTTTATTTAAAAACTAGGTTTTTAAATAGGGCTTTAGTTGTCAATCTCCCAGATGCCAACAGGGATTACTTCGAGCATGGGGTTGTTATGAAAAATTGGCAACATGCTCTATTAAATGGATATGATGTATATCAGGGTCCTAGGTGTCCCCCTTATAGCAATGGAATAGGTTGTTTTTATTTTTTAAAATATTATTTTCTTGGTGTTTGACAAAAATGTATCACTGACATTTAACTTTTTATGATTTGCAGTTGATAACAAAAGAAAATCTCCAAAGGAGACAGAGGTTAATTTAAAGCATTTGAAACTTATCTGGAGCTTGCACCAATCTGTTGTCGAGGAACATATTAGATCGGCCTCTTATTTGTTGTAGTATAAGAGCTACACTTCATCTTTTACTGCTCGTCCAGTGGTGGTTAGTCTTGATCAAGTACTAGCTGCTGATACTAGTGTAGAAGGTTCTTCTTCAGAGTCAAACATTCCTATCAGTGACATAATGAAGAAAAGAAAAGTTCCTGCTTTCTTTGATAAGTCTGCCTCTACTGCTGGAGAGGCAAAGAAAAATAAGCCAAATATCCCAGAAGAAGGGACGGGAAATATTGATGCATCCCCTCCTACTGCTGCTAAGAAGATTGTTGAGAAGACCCCAATGGCCCCGAGCAAGGTTGTTATTATTTCTCCTCCAAGCGAGGTTATCGTTATATCACCAACCAAGACAATATCCTTGGTTGAGAATGTTCATGGTCCTACGAGGAGGTTAAAGAAAAGTTCTCTTGAGAGACCAGTAGAAGCTGTCTCTCAGTTTTTAAATGTTGAAGGTGGTATTCCCACCTTTGTTCCTCCGAGCTCTGCTATGAGCTCGGTGAAGTCTTGGATTATTCCAGAGGTCCAAGGTATTGAAGACAATCTTTCTCGTGACAGGGTCACTACCTTGGCTGCTCAACATATTACCTCAGTAAGTATTACTAATCTAAACTTTCATTTTTCAATGTTATGTCCCTGTACTGACTTACAGTTATTTTCTTTTTCTAGATGGTAATATGTTTCAATACTATTCTGAAGAAGGATGAGGCTATCAATGCTTCAATCCCCTCGGGAGGTGTAGAAGAAGCTTTTACTGGATTGACCCAGTCTTTGAAGGAATCTCATTAGAAGTATGAGGAGAATAAAATTGCTTGGGAGAAGCAGGTTAAGTTTATCGAGCAAGAGAGAGATCGAGCTGTGGAGGCCTCCAAGGATTTGGAGAAGAAATTGAGGGAGTTTGAGAAGAATAATAAAGAGCTTGAGGATAAACTCAAGAATGTTGCAGAACTTGAGAATAAACTCAAAGCTGCTAAAGAGGAGGTTGGTAGACTCCGTAATGTTGATCACCAGAAGCAGGAGATGGAGGAGAAGCTGAAAACTGTCGAGAAACTTTTTACCGAGAGGACTTCCTCGGAGAAGGTTAAAAGGAAGAAAGCTGTCAAAAAATCCTTCAGCGTTGGTTGGGACAAGGGCTGGAATAAGTGTTTGGTTGCCATGTCCTCACAAATGGAATATGCCGTCCTTAAATACTTTAGGGATGGATGGGTGGCTGCCCTACAAGAGCTGAAAGTCGCTGAAGATTCTGACATATTTCAGTAACATACTCATGGCCCTCCTCCCTCTTCTGGAGAAGAAGAAGAGGATGAAGCTGCCTCAGAAGAATACTCCATGGTAATTGGAGATCAGGCCCTTACTGTTCCAGCTGTTCAATCGTGCTCCGAGCAACCCCAACCAACTATTACACCTACCGAGCAGCTACTCGTGTCCACCGAGCAACCAGCCTCTTCCTCGAAACCTCTTGAGGAAGTTATAGGAAATAAAGAAAAGGTGTAGAGTAGTTTGGGTGTTTATTTTGTCACTTTATTGGATGTAGCCTCAACTTTTGTATTTTCTTTTATGATGAAATGAAAATTCAAGCTTTTGGTTGTTTATCTTAACTTCTTCCTCTTTTTGTTCTCTCTGCATTCTTATTAATTCTTTCTATCTCTTTTCTTTACTAGTTTATAGCTATAATGGAGCTCTTGTCAGCTCACGATACTGAACTGATGAAAAAATGCAATGACTACTTCAAGGCTGGCCATGCTGAGCTGAATGAAGCTCAAATCATTGACATCCTTGGTCCGAATACTTCTGAACGAGCAGTTGAAGCTTACCCAATATTTGAAGTGCTTGCTCGATCGTGCAGTTGCCAATAATGTAGTATATTACGAGATGATTGAAGATCTCCAAGGTACCATCGAGGAACTCTAACAATAATATAAGGAATCTTCTGCCCTTTTGCATTAGGGGTATGAGAAAAAATATCAGCAACTAAATGCTGACAAAGGATATGATAAGTTCATCGCTGCTTACGAGAAGAAAGAGAAAATTCTAAGGGTTGAGGCCAAGGAGCATAGGCAAATCGCGAAACTGCTGGAGCAAGAAAATAATGTTTTGCGAGGAGAGATATCCCAACTGAAATCTGCAGCATCTACCTCGGGAGCCTTGGTCCCTGTCAATGACGAAGGTTTCTCTTTCTTGGAGGTCAAAAATGCCAATTTGAGAGATGAATTGGAAACCTTAAAGAGGACTGGACCCTCTACTTTTGCTCGTGGACTAGCAAGAGCTTCTCGGGGATGAGTAAGGGCTGCTCGGGTTACTGTTAAAGAAGCTACAATGCAGGAAGCCTTGGAGAATTAAGCATTCCAGTTGGTGGCGAAGAATCAGGCTTTGTCAGAGATGTTAAAGTTGGAGCAGGGCCGTTATCTGTGGGATTACTATAACCCTGGATTGCTCGAGTTACCCGTGCCACCTTTTAAACTTGATATGAGCTAGATTCCTGCTCAGTCAATTCCTCGGTGCTTAATCTCCAAGTATCTCGGCGACTACAGTCTTTATTCTAATTTTGAGATATCTCGCCCGGAGCATTTGCTTGACCGGCCATCTGTGATGAATGTCAAGATGCTTCGAGATCTGAACTTCATAAATTCTCCTTACGCTTTAGATAATCCTCCTGCTGGAGTAGAACCTGTTTGAAAGGCAGAGGGAAAGAAACCAATGAATAGGATTTTTATGGTTTTTTCTTTTTTCAGCATATGTAGTCCTTCTCGATTTGAATGAAAAGTTTTGGTCCATTGTCATTTCATTTTCTTCTAAGTAATTTGTAGAATGTCTTTTCTTGTTGGTTGGTAAGTATATATATGTTTATGAAATACTTACCTTATTGTAGTGATTTTTTAATACTAAGCAATAGAATAACTTACATTCCATGGTATTGCTTAATTTAAACAATTGTTCCCGACCAATCGGAGTTGGTGGATTTTTATTCCCGACCAACCGGAGTTGGTGGATTTTATTCCCGACCAAACGGAGTTGGTGGATTTTTATTCTGGACTTGATGCGTAGTGTGTAGCACTAGTATTCTGAAAAATTTCAATAAAATGAGAGAATTGGGTAAAACATCCAAAACTTTATTCATATTGAAGAAAACTGCATTACATAGGGATTTTAACTACTGATAATATTTGCGCAGATGCTCTGCGTTCCATGCATTCTTAAACTCTTCTCCTTCTAAGGTTTCAATCCTATATGTCCCTGGTCGAACAACTTCTGTTACTCTGTAGGGTCCATGCCAGTTAGCTTCCAGTTTGTTGTATTTTTGAATTACTTTCTTTAGCACATAGTCCCCTTTTTTCAAATCACATTTCTTTACTCTCTTGTTGTAGAACGGAGCTGTTCGTTGTTGGTATGCAGCACTCCTGATTGCTGCTTCTTCTCTAACTTCCTCGAGCATATCCAAGTCTAATCTTCTCAATAAGTCACTGATAGGAGAATTGAAATTTAGTATTCTGTGTGTGGGCAAACCCAATTCAGCTGGTATGACGACTTCACTTCCAAATGCTAGCATGTATGGAGATTCTCCTGTTACTGCTCGTGGTGTTGTACGATAAGCCCACATCACATAATGTAGCTCGTTAATCCAATTTGCCTTTGCATCATCCAGTCATTTTTTTAAACCATTCAGCAGCGTTCTGTTTGTCACCTCAGTTTGTCCATTGCTCTGTGGATGGCCTGGTGCAGAGTGGGTTTTCAATATATTCGACTGATGACAATACGCAGTAAACTCCTCATTGTCAAATTGGGTTCCATGATCAGTAATGAATGCATGGGGAAGACCATATCTACAAATGATATTCTTCCAAATAAATTGATACACCTTGTTATATGTCATATCAATAAGAGGCTCAGCTTCCACCAACTTAGTAAAGTAATCCACCGTGACCACGAGATATTTAAATCTTCCCCTGGTCATTGGAAGTGGCCCGACCAAGTCTATTCCACACATGGCAAGTGGGCAAGGGGAAGTAATGGGTGTTAACAATTCTTGGGGAGTTCTTCGGATAGAAGAGAAGCGTTGACATTTGTCACATTTTTTGGCATAGGCTATACAATCAACCCTCATCATTGGCCAATAGTATCCTTGCGTCATTATACTTTGCAAACGCGTCCGACCTGCTACATGGGCTCTACAGGACCCTTCATGGACCTCTTTAATCAAGTCTTTCACCTCGGAGGGATGCACACATCTTTACAAACCTGCTATAATTCCTCGTCTATATAGAATACCATTAATCAATACATAACGAGAAGCTTTAAACTTCAGTTTCTTGGCTGTGAGTTTATCAGTTGGCAAAGGCCCTTTTTCAATATATGCCTTGATGGTATCCATCCAAGATGGTCCTAAATCAAGGGTAATAAAGTTCATCATCAGATCTTCGTCTATGCTCCGACTAGCCAAGACTTCTATTGGGATTGTTCTTCTTAGATCAGTGCGTGTTGCTGAGGCTAATCGAGCTAAGGCATCTGCTCTTGCATTCTCCAATCTCGGTATTCTAATTATCTGTACGACAATTAGGCTTGATAAAATCTCCATTGCTTTTTCATGATACTTGATCATTAATTCTCCTTTGGCTGCATATACCCCTAGCATTTGATTTACGATCAATTATGAGTCACTGAATACGATAACCTGCTCAGCCTTCATGGTTTTTGCCAAAATAAGACCAATAATTATTGCTTCATATTTAACTTCATTGTTAGAAGCTTTAAAATGAAAATGTAGAGCATATTCCACATCGATCTCATCTGGGATGTTTAAAATAATCCCTGCTCCACTGCCTGTAGTGCACGAAGAACCATCTACATACAAATTCCACACAGGTATCTCATTATCAAACTCTGGGTCGGACAGAATTCCTCGGTGGAATATTTGATGCTTCTTTATATCCTCCTCCAGCACTTCTTGCTGCTCGTCAACCATGTTCTCTTGCTCGTCTATCGACTGAGGTTGGTCAGATTTTAAGTTTGATGATCCCATAACATCCACATGATGGTCGGTATTCAACTTCTGCTCTTCGGAGGTATCTGGATAGGTGAACTCTACGATAAAATCTGCCACTGCTTGCCCTTTAAGTGACGACCTAGGCTCATAAATTATATCGTATTCACCCAATTCTATAGCCCAATACATCAATCTTCCTGATTTCTCTGGTTTGTTCAAAGCTTGCCTTAACGACATGTCTGTATACACTACTATAGTATGAGCTTGGAAGTATGGCCTCATTCTTCTACTTGCTTCTATCAATGCCAGTGCTAACTTTTCCAACCTTGGATATCTGATCTCTGCTCCTCGGAAGGCCTTGTTAGTGTAATAGATTGGTTTTTGCACTCCATCCTCCACTCTTATCAGTGCCGAGCTTACTGCATTTTCTGAGACTGCTAGATACAAATATAGTCTTTCTCCCATCACTGGCCTGGATAATAATGGAGGTGCTCCCAAGTATTTCTTCAATTCTTGAAAGGCCTTCTCACATTTGTCGTTCCATTCAAAAGTCTTTCGGAGTGTTTTGAAGAATGGAAGGCATCTATTAGTTGCTCGTGACACAAATTTGTTAAGTGTTGTAACTCGCCCTGTGAGACTTTGTACTTCCTTCTTCTTCGTTAGGGATCGTAGCTCCAATAGAGCTTTGATCTTTTCAGGGTTCACCTCAATTCCTCATTTATTTACGATATATCCGAGAAACATGCCTTCTCGTACTCCGAATAAGCATTTGGTAGGGTTCAACTTCATTTGATATTTATCTAATTGATTAAAGGTCTGGCCTGAGTTAATTAGATGACTAGCAGCTTTCTTGCTCTTTGTCAGCATATCATCAACATAAACCTCGATGTTGTGATTGATTTTCTCTGCAAACACCTTGTTCATCAGCCGCTGATATGTTGCACCTGCATTTTTCAAACCAAAAGGCATAACATTATAATAATAAGTTCCCCTCGGGGTAATAAAATAGGTACTCTCCCTATCTTCAGGCTTCATTTTAATCTGGTTATAACCAGAATAAGCATCCATGAAACTTAATAGTTCGTGCCCCAAGGTAGAATCCACCAGTTGATTAATTTGGGGCAAAGGAAAATGATCATTTGGGCATGCCTTGTTGAGGTCGGTGAAATCTACACACATCCTCCATTTGTTATTCTTCTTCTTCGCCATCACCACATTAGCTAGCCAATCAGGATATTTGACATCTTCAATAAAGCAGGCTTTCTGAAGCTTCTCAACCTCTTCTTGTATAGCTTGGTTTTTTTAGGGCTGAATACTCTTCGTTATTATTTCACTGGCTTGATTTTCTTGTTCACATTGAGCTTGTGACACAGGAAATTTGGGTCTATCCTTGGCATATCTTCGTGACTCCATGCAAAAGTCAATTTCCTGCTTCTTAGAAATGCTATTAGCTCTTGCTTTATTGACCCATCTAGTGATGCACCGATTTGAGTTATTCTTTCCGGGTGTTCGTCGTCCAGAATGACATTTTCAGTAGCTTCCACCACCTGGCCTTTTACGAGATGCGACTCGTCTCTAGGATTTAATGTTTCAATTTCTGCACCTTCATCCACTTGATAGGTAGTAGTCTTTTTCCTAGATTCTTCTAGTTCTTCCTGCTCGGCAGATGAATAGTAGCATTCCCGAGCTACTTTTTGGTCACTCTTCACTATTCCTACTCCAAATTTGGTTGGAAATTTTAGGCATTGATGTACCGTAGATGGTACTGCTTCGAACTTCTTTAAACCTACTCTTCCCATGATGATATTGTAAGTTGATTGGATATTCTTATCCATCACGAAGAAGTGAACTCTTTCTGTTCGACAAGCAGGCCATGTACCGATGAACATATCCAATTTGATCATCCCAAGTGGAAAAACTTTCTCGCCAGTAAAACCGAGGAGGGGCCTGTGATAAGGCTCCAACTGAGACAACTTTAGATTTAAGCTATCAAAGTATTAGTAGAACATGATATCTGCTGAGCTACCATTATCCACCAGTAATCTTAAGATCATTACTTCCTTCATCCTCATTTTAATCACCAATGGATCATCATGAGGATATAGCACACATGTGAGGTCATTCTTAGAGAAACCGATGACTAGTTTTTATTTGTTTGCCTTCCTTGGGCGATCATCCTCAGCTAGATTTATTCGTTGAATGTATGAACAAGCTTGAGCCTCATTGAGGTAAGCTTTCCTTTTTGCAGTAAGGTCTCCACCTCCTTCATCTCCACCTGTAATAACATTACAGTCAAATGATCCAAAACGAATTAAAAATACCTCACGTTCTGGCTATCTTGGTCTTTTGGGGAGATCGGGGTCGTCTTCTGGATCATCTTCATGATCTATTTTCTTGTCTTCTTTTTCTCGACGAGGAGATCTTGACCTCTGTCTTGCTCGTTCGTTGCTCTTTCCGTCATTTCTACGATCAACATACTTGGCCAGCTTACCTCGTCTGATGAGTGCTTCAATTTCATTCTGAAGAGCTATGCAATTTTTGGTCGTGTGACCATGGTCTTTATGGAACTCGCAATATTTGGTCTTATTCCTCTTGTCAGGATCTGTCTTCATTTTCTCTGGCCAGTTTAGCTCCTCGTTGTTCTTGATTTCTTCCAGAACGTGGTTTATGTCTACTTTCAAAGGAGTATAATTTCCAAATTTCTGCAACAGTTCCCATGATGGCTTTGCTTTTGACTTCTTGTTACCACCATTGTTCTTATGCTCTTTCTTTTCAGCCTTATCAACCTCCACCTTGGTCTCTTTGGTATCCATATTCTTCTTCGTAGCCATAGCCTCCTCGGCGTTCATAATCTTTGCTGCTTTTTTCATTAGTTCTGTCATGGTTCTAGGCGGATCTTTGGCTAGAGTGTAGTATAATTTATCTGGCAACAGTTCGCTCATCAGAGCAGTAATTGCTGTCTTTTCCTCGTAATCAATAACTTCGAGCTTCTCGTTATTAAAACGAGTTATATAATCCCTGGTGCTCTCACCTGCTTTTTGTCTAACACTTAACAAGTGTGCTACTCGTTTAACTGGTTTTGCTCCAAAATAGAAATTTCCAATAAAGAGCTCGGCCAGTTGAAAGAAAGTTGAAATCTTCCCCTGAGGAAGATTATTGTACCATATTTGAGCAGATTCGGTAAGAGTTCCTGAAAATGCCCTACATCTCATCTCATCTCATCTCATCTGGCACGGCATAGATATCGACAGCAGCTTGGTATTGTTCTATATGAAGGACAAGGTCAGTTTTTCCATCATATTTAGGAGTCACAACAGGTGCTTTGAACTTTGATGGTGTGGGAAAATCCATAATTGCCTGAATAAAAGGTATCCCTTGGACAAAAGTTCTTTATAGAGGATTCTTGGCCTTAGCCATTTCCCCTAGTCTATCCTCCAACCTTTGAATAGAGCCTTTCCATGCATCATTTCCCTCCCCGGCTCTGTTGGTTCGAGCAACTGATCATGTTGAATTTGCTTCCTGGGATCTTTCATTACGAGCAGTTGGTCATGATTTGGCAGAACCCTCCCTTAGATCGGATGGTCGTTGAAAGTTCCTCGACATAATCTTAGGAGGACTTTTATTCCTCCTAGGGCCCAAATGATCAAAAGGAGAGACCATACTTAATCTCTCCAATGCACTAGTCCTTTCTGGAGAGAGAGTGATGTTTTGTTCAGTATCTGTAGCTCGTACTGATGAAGTTCGACCAGGTTGATAAGAAAAATCATTAGATCTCTCAGTGCGATATGAATTGGTACGTCTAGATCGAGATTCCTCTGGGAATAACGTTCGCCTAGTACGTGAAGAAGGTAACCGGGTGTTTCTTTGACCTCTTCGTTGTCCTGAATGGGTAGATACTCCACCCTGGACAATTTGTATGAGTTGTCGCATAGTTTCTTGCATGGTTGTTTGGCCTTGGTCTAGATTAGCCATTATACCAGCCAGATCTTGAACATTTGGGGGAACAGATGGATTTGGAGGGTTTCCAGTGTTTTGATTACTGGATTCAGGATTATCAGCCATTAGTCATGAATTATTTTGGTGAAAAACGATAACCACAGTCATTTCCCACAGACGGGGCCAATCTGTTGATGTAAAAAATTAGATTATCTCTAATTATTCAATCACAGATAAAAATGAATAAGACAAAGAATTTTAAAGTGGTTCAGCCTTGAAAGAATGTCCTACGTCCGCTATTTTTGTTATTGCTGACTGTTTGGAATTCTCGATAACAGGTTTTACTAAGAAATTCTGAGTCCCCTGCTAATGAGGAGGTTACAATGTATTTATAGCCTTGAAGCTGTAGAAAGGACAACGCGCTGTTACCCAGTAGGCATGTACGTCTGTACTATGTTAATGAGCATTTAACGCGCAATTATATCTTAGATTCTCTTGATTTGGATATGATGTACACTTATGTAGCTCGGACCGCTTAAGCTGCTCTATACGCTTGAGTTGCTTGTCACACTTGAGTAACTCGGAACTCATTAATTGCTCGGTGGTCTTGATTTGCTCGTCTGGAGTATTCGTATTTACCATGTTAATTGACACGTGTCTTCATGTGATTGGTCCATGTTAGCAGACTAAATTTGGTATCAACGATGATATTCAAGGGTTCCTACGTATTTTATTTGAATTAAATAGAAAGAGAAAAACATTCAGTTTCCAAAAGGGGTCGATCGATCGATGAAAATGGTCGATCGATCGACATTCTTGGGTTAATCGATCGATCGATCAGGTATGGCCCAGATTCTACCATTGTTAACTGCGGGTTTCCTTATTAAAACTCAACCAAAACTCCATAAATGAGTCCCAAACTCCCAACCAATTAAACCAATGATTATATATACCTATTTACATGATTTTCTACGTAAAGCATGTACGAATTTTATCAAAGACATAGGATTAAAGGGCCAATTCACCATATTTGTCAAGAACCCTAGTTTCATCATAATTTCTAACATTCTAACTCTTTTTCCAGATTTCTTTCTTCTAAACCATTATAATTTCATGGGTAATCCTCTACATATGATGAGATTTCCAGAATATACTTATTTCTTCTAAAGCATGTGATTTAAATCTCCTAATTCATGAAATTCTTCAATAAAACATATATTTATCAATTATATTCTAACATGGGTGAAATATCAACTAGAAAAATAACAAGATAGATACTTGCCTTAAGATAGTAGGTTTGATTCGACGAGTTTGACAGGTATAGGCTTCATCCTCTCGCTCCGATCTACGTTTTAGTGGTGACGGTGGTGCAATTGGGTTGGTTCTAGGCCTTAGATTCTTGAAAGACTTTTCTCCTTTCTTCCTCTCACCGCCGTTCTAGACTTTTGAGAATGTTAACCATAGAGGAATCTTTTAATATCTGATATTAATTCCCAATTTTCGTCATTTAACTAAGGCCTAATTTGAAAATGACTAAATCGCCCTCTCGAGGTGCCGGTTAGGTCTAAAAATACCCCGAGAGCCAAATTAAACCCCTGAGTACATTTTCTGACTATCTCGACCCGTCCAGACACGTTGGCGCACTCGAAATGATCATACCGACGACTTATAAGTTATTCACTTTCTATAGTAATAATATAGTTCGACACGACACAGGCGCGTCCTGACTTAATTTTCATAATTATCCTATTATTCACTCGTGACAATTTTAATAAATTTAATTCTACATATCACTTTACTCATTAAGTAATATTCAACAAATTTTCAATAATTACTAACTCTAGTCACACTAGTAAATATTTAAATATATATTCGAATTAATATTAAATTAGTTTATCTCAATTAAATTTAATCCCCAATTTAAAAGTCATAAAAATATGGGGTATTACGCTTTTTCTTTCGAATGTGTTTTAACGATGTCAAAACCAACTTTTTGAAAAACCTTTTTTCAAATTTCAATCCACACCAAGAGTGTGAACCAATTTTACTTAAGCCCAATTTTATTTTGTTTAATCCTAAACACGTATCTAGGTGATTAAAGCAAGCAAAATAAATAAGTTCACAAAAGCAACGCCAGATGTAGGAAGAAATCGCTAAGGGAAAAAATATCGGACGATCCAAGCCAGACAATCACTATGATGTGGTATTACAAAGTACAAACGATAGAATTACTCAACGACTCGATCCTCCACAAGTCTAAGTTTTGACGCTCCTCTGATCCTTCAACCACTACTCCACAGTGCCCATGCATAAGTCTTTCTACGATGCTCGTCCACAACACACACGTCTATATATGTCTCGGTGTCCACCGATACAGCTTGGCAACGTCTATGATGCTGAACACGAACTCCTTCGCTTCTTCATCGCAAAACCCAACGTTCAAAGTGATGAATAAACTCTAATTGTGCAAACTAAGATCTCAATAGCATAAGAGTATGAAAGCTCGGATCTTGAAACTCTAAGGATATTTTTATACTTTGAAAACCTTAGAAAACTTGTGCAGAAAACGTACTGTATGGAAATCGGTTTTTTGGTTCTGCAACTTATGAAATTCTGAGATAAACACTCCTTAAATAATAAACTTGAGTCGGTGCATCGTTCGAACGAGATAAGCATGTCGCTCGAACGAAATGGCTAAGTCGCTCGAACGACATGTTCATCTCGCTTAAATGACCTGTAATGTCATTTGAACCACTAAACACAAGAGTTTGTTATATACACAACTCTAAATGATCATTATCTCTGAATAAACAAAGTTTAACATTTAAAAAATATTTTTTTAATAAAAATAACATCCTAAAAATATTTTTCGAGTCCCATAAACATTACACATTCATACCTGAGCGATCTCGGAATGCAATGAAGAGGTGAAACGTTCACCAAATTAATCTCGACATGATAAATCTTTGAACCTCGGCCACAACGTCTTCAATAAACTTTATGTCATAGACTGTGTGGGATCGTGACAATAAAAATCTATCTATGACTAAAAAACATGTTTTGTTCCGGGAGTATGTTAAATACTTACAATGGACTCAATTAAAATTTTGTCCTTACAAATCTCCCCCTTTAACTATTCTGGGATAAAACCCAAACACTGAAAGTCCTAAGCCAGTTGGTCAAGATGTATGACACCTAAATCCCATCTCATAAAACCCCAATTAAAAAATTACACGACAAGACTAGTAAATGATGGTTCGGCAAGCATGAGTTGTCTGAATGTGAGGTAGACTTGAAATCTCGAAGGTCTTAAGCATACCTACACATATGAAATAGAAAAATACCCAGTGAAGTATGGAAGAACACATGATATAACCATTATGACTCCAATATTAAATATCAATACCAATTTGTAAAATTAAAATCACATTATTTGTTAAATATGTGAGAAAAATATTTTGATACGAGTTGTGAAAATAATCATCGAAAAATCAGGTTATCAATTTATTTTATGCAACAAAACTATGTTCTCATCAAACAAACTCTTCTCCTACATCACATACATCCCTCCCCCTTTTGTCTCGGATAGACAATAAGTGAAAAAAGATAAACAAATCATCATATCTAGACAGTGATAATCAATTAAGCATAACTAGATAAACATGAACCGCCAACTAAAGTTAATCACCATATACCAACTCATAGCTAGTAAACAGTAGTCACTTGAAAAGAAATCATCAAAATCTGTAATGATGTGACTAAATAAATAATGTAGTAAGAGAATCAACATGCATAATCAACAAATACTGCATATAAACTGCCCAGAAGTACCCAAACTGTATGATATCAGTAGTAAATCTAATCAAGTACGCAATCATAAGAATCCAAAAGAAATCCTCCAAGTGTCGCTCAAATGACAATGCACTGTCATTCAAACGACAATGCATGTCACTCAAATCATGCATCAAGCGACATCAATAATCACAAATGTGACAACCCGCCTAATTAAATACCGGACGATCACTCCTTTATTAAATTAAAACCAAGGTGAGCAGTTGGATCATTCTTAGCATCACTGTCGTGAAAATAGATTTCCAATTTAAACACCCTAATTAATTAAGCTAAGTGTCAAAACTATTTTTAACATACCTTTCAAATTTTATTTTGAAAAATAAAGATTTAATTATCTACAACAATTAAATATTTAAAGAATCACACCACAATAATCCTGGAACATATAATCCAATTAATTTAAACATTCAACAACTAAATCCCAGCATTTAAAACTTAAAGTAAATCATACATGCTGAATAAATCCCAAAGTAACAGTATTAGAATAACTGAATCACAATGTCCCAATAAAACAGCTAAATAGTGGAAAGAGCAACACATGCCCCAATAACTGAGAATGATAGAAGTGGAATCAAGTAAATGAAATCGTCTAAGCAAGTGGCCTGCAACTCCCACCTAAGCTGCAGCACGTTCCTTCCAAGGGATCCTAAGCAAGACGCCCATGTGGCTGGGCACCTGTAATATATACATATATATATACAAGAAAGAAAGAGAAATAGAAACGGGTCAGAGCCCGATAGTGTATGATTTAAAAATTCGTTTAGCAAGTAATTAAATTGATTACAGGCTAATGCAACAACATATTAGTGCAACACTCTCTTGAGAAATTCTCACCTCTCTTCTAATGTGCACACCTATCGCACTAACCTTCCCAATGGTCTATCTCGTCATATACCACACTATCTTTTCCCAATGATTTAACTTACCTTAGGTTATTCGCAGGATTTACAACTGAACAACACAAGTATTTAAAACGTAAGATTTCAATTTGTAACCAAAGTTCTCCTTTTAACTTTATTAATCAATAAAGTTTTCCAGTGTCATATTATACTTTTCTCAAAACAAGTATTTATAATTTGAGTCATCGACCATGTCCTACATATCAAATCACAGTAGGCAGTTCCAGATTTCAGAATTTCATATATATATTAACTACTCGTATAATATATATATCATAACAGCACCCCACATAAAAACTATGGTGCGGGCATACTCTACTATCCAATCCCCGTATCACTCGTATTAAGGGAAATACAAATTCGGAATCACTCTCGAATTGTATTAACACATTCACAAACAATATTGAGGCGAAGCATAGATTCCAAGTCTCTAAGAGGTCAGTACATACCCTCACGCCTCTTAGGACCGTCTGAACTATCGATTCGATAGCCTGTACCAAGGATATCTATCTTATAGGGTACAAGTCAATATCCCCCATAAAGGTCCCATCGATATAAGACTATCCCAGCACGGTAACCTCAGGGATAGCAAGTAGCGTGGGCATGATTTTCACAAGTATATAATATATGCATACACAATCATATAAATATACCACTTTATTATATCAATTTAGGTTTATCCCATAACCTACATTCACAACATTTATCCTTATTTTTCCCATTATTATATATTAAGTATAATGGTTCGTTTCTAACTTTGACTCGAAGGGTTTTTCCAACTTACTACGTGATTGGACATAAATATTGTATATTTATTTCCCTTAATTTCAGTACATTTGTGAACCCGAGTGATGCAATGTGACACCCCGACTAATTAAATACCGGGTAGCTACTCCTTTATTAAATTAAATCAAAACGCCAAGTTGGCTCAGTTAATAGCATCACTGTCGAAAACATTTTATAATTACTAACCACCTAGTATTTAAAAAGTAAGTTGCCAAATTTTAATTAAAGTCTGATTAACATGCAACAAGTGTAATGAAGAATAATAACACCATTCACCATAATGAAGTAAATAGAATAACCGTCACATGATATAAGTAAATCTGGAGGAAAACTCCTCACAACATAATCCCACAATTGAAGTAAATAACGAAATACTGAATACTGAATGAATACATGCCAAAGTCTGAAAAACTGAAATGGAAATGTATCTAATAGAATTTGGGCAACATGCCCTACAACTGAGGAATACTGAGTAAGGAATCCAAATGATATAAGCGTCTAAAAGCAAATCCCTGTAGCTCCCACAAACAGCTACAGCTCGTCATCTGAGTAAGAATCCTATGCATGGTGTCCTTGTGGCTGGGCACCTTAAATGGTTTTACAAAAAGATAGATTTGAAAGCAAACGGGTCAGAGCCCGAATGTGGAGATATTTTAAAAACCTGCAAGTGCTTTAAAAACATTTAAAACAGTATATGCAAAGTACATGTTAGGACGTGCTCTCACATGATATTCTCACCTCTCGTCTAGCTGTGCACTCCTAACGTTCCTGTACCCAATCATGTGTTATCTCGTAACTAACCAAAGAGTTTCTAACACTACTACTCGGTTCACGTTTAATTTCCAACCTTAATAATTAAATAGAGATTTCTACTTTAATTCCCGGATTCCCAATTACTAACAAAACCATTTATTGATAAAAGTTACTCTTTTTATCTTTTCAAAACATTACCATAACTATACTCACAATTTAACATAGTAAATTCCTTCTCATTTAATCGTATATTTTCACAACATAAATATACAATATAAGCACCCAAAGGCTACTGCGGTGCACACATACTCTGCTATCCATCCCGGTACATCACGTACATAAGGATCACACATTCCGAATCTCTCAGGAATTGTTCAGATAACAACATCACAAATAGTGGAGGCGAACACAGTCACCATCACATGGGTCACGCACATACCTACGCTCCCACGATCAGCAGACTTATTAATATCACAATAAGTCCTTCTATGACCTATGTTCATCGAGGTAACCAATCTAAATCCGGGCAACACAAGGATAAGAAGGCTCTAAGCGAACGTAAACCTCCCGTGATAGCAAGTATGGTAGGTATGTCATACACATAAAGTTATATACTAAGCATTCACACATCTTAGATATCTCGATATTAATAAAGGTATTCTCTACATCTTTATACCATTATTCCAAATTCAAATATTTCAAGTATCCCGATAATATATAAATTAAATAGTCGACACGTCTCACGTCGTAATTTCTTACACTTAAAACCTATCTCAAATGGACTATTAAGTTCCCATTATTCACACATATAACATCTTTATACCTAAGGTCTTTACTTCTGCCCCAAACCTTATTCCATCAAATTATTCAAATTTGCACTATTAACCCAAATATTATCTCACATAATGAATTTCATCAATTTAGAATAATTCCTCAAATTAAATTCCAATTAAAGTCCAATCTCATAATCATGTCTACTGGTCTTCCTTAAGGTTAAGGGTATTCACAATGTCTTCAATAATATTATTCAAGGGTTAACACCATTAAAATTAAATTAAGGAAAAACTTTACTCATTCTGGGAAGGTCGATCGATCGATGGTGGTCGATCGATCGACTGAAGAACATCGATCGATCGAACGCACCAGGTCTGTTACGGACTGCTTCGTTTTGCAGTTAAAATTTCGTCCCAAAACTCCATTTTTAAACATGAAACTCCAAGACAAGGTTACTATAACATTATACTATCATCCTACAACAGTATTAACATTCTAAGTCCCATAATTCATCCTTTAAAGGCTTAGTTTAGATCAAAACTACATCAAAATAATTTCCAGAATTCTTCCATTTAAGAACATCATTAAACTTCTTCTAACTCCATTTTTAAATCATCAAAGGTTCTGTTTAGAACATATAATTCGTCCAGAATATCACTACATGCAATTCCTACATAAATCATGGCTTTTAACTTCCAATTAATGGGTCTAAATTATCTTCAAAAATCAATTTCGAAAATTCCTAAACATGGAAAACATAGCTTGAATCAAATGAGTTTAAACCACTTGCCTTAATCTATCTCTGAATTTGGTGTTGAATCTTGAAGTTAAGTCCGTCCTCTCTCTTTCTTTCTGCAGAATTCTTTCCTTCTCTCTCTCTCTCAAGCTCTTCCCAAGGTTGAAGACAATGGAGTTGTAGAGGTGTGTTTGGTTTTTTTGGTAAGTTGGGATTGTATATCAACTTCTCCCGTAGCCCATATTGTCTCTTAGTGTAGTTAGTGGGTTAAGTGGGTTAAAGAAATAGTCAGATTGTAATTACAATTTTCGTCACTTTTTAATTCCCAAAAATACAAATTACCAAAATACCCTTTATGATGCCGGTATGGCCTAAAAATACCCCGGGACCCAAACTAAACTTCCGGCTAGTGTTTTCTGACTATCTCGACCCTTCTGGACGTGTTGGCGCACTCAAAACGACCATACGGTTAATGAAACTAAAATTCACTTTTTAATTTAAAATAAAATACCATAACGTGGCGGTCACACGCGTCAAACAAAATTCCCAAATTGCCGTATTTAAATCTCACGACAATTTCAATATTACCAATATTCATATAATGCCAAGTATGCACATTATAATAAAATACTAACTCACATCTCGTTAATATTTTAATCCGAATTAATTTCCAATTAATAAACATTTAATTCAATTAATCTCCAAAAATAAATATCACAGAAAATACGGGGTATTACATACTTCCCCCCTAATAACTGAATTTCGTCCCGAAATTCGGAACTAGAAAGTACCTGGTAAGAATAACTCTGGATAACGTTCGCGCATCTCATCCTCGCGCTCCCATGTGGACTCCTCGACATTATGATGTCACCACTAAACACTCACTAACGGAACTATCTTTGACCTCAGTTTCCGCTCACTTCGGTCCAGAATAGCAATCGGTCCCTCCTCGTAGGAGCTATCTGGCTGGAGATCAATGTCCTCCACAGCAATGAGAGAATGAGCCAAATTATCTCTAAGGTATTTCCTAAGCGAGGAAATATGAAACACATCGTGAATCCGATGCAAATGCTCCGGTAACCCAAGTCTATACGCAACCGGTCCGATCCGCTCAATAATAGGAAATGGTCCCACATATCTCGGTGCCAACTTCCCTTTCTTCCCGAAACGCATAATCCCCTTCATAGGAGATACTCTGAGCAAAACCTGGTCCCCCACTTGGAACTCTCTGAAGAATCTCTTCACATCAGCATAGCTCTTCTGCCTGTCCTGAGCTACCCGAATGCGACTCCGAATCAATTCTATCCTTGCCGAAGTATCCTGAATCACTTCCGGCCCAAGTAGTTTGTTGTCCCCCACCTCCAACCAACATGCTGGGGAACGACAAGGTCTACCGTACAATGCCTCAAATGGAGCCATGCCAATGGTGAACTGGTAGGAGTTGTTGTAAGCAAACTCCACCAGTGGAAGATACTGTTCCCATCCACCCTCAAAGTCAATAGTGCACATACGTAGCATGTCCTCCAACATCTGATTTGTGCGCTCGGTCTGCCTATCGGTCTGCGGGTGGTACGTCGTACTCAATCGCAACTCCGTGCCCATGGCCTGCTGAAAACTCTCCCAAAACCGTGAAACAAATATCTTGTCTCGGTCAGACATGATATTTAAGGGCACCCCGTGAAGTCTCACTATCTTTGCAATAAAGAGCTGGGCATACTGCCCCGTAGTGTAGTCTGTCCTTACGGGTAGAAAATGAGCGACTTTTGTCAATCTGTCCACAATTACCCAAATGGAGTTGTGACCCCTCTGCGACGTAGGCAACCCCGTGATAAAGTCCATAGAGATGCTCTCCCACATCCACATCGGGACCTCTAACGGCTGTAGTAGTCCTGCCGGTCTCTGATGATCCACTTTTACGAGCTGACAAGTGGCGCATTTTGAAACAAACTCGGCAATATCTCTCTTCATCCCGCTCCACCAATACTGACGTCTCATGTCTTGGTACATTTTGTCCCCTCCGGGATGTACCGCAAACCGTGAGCCATGCGACTCTGCCATCACCTCATGCCACAATTCCTCCCCTTTCGGAACCACCAATCTCCCATTGAAGCGTAATCCCCCGTCTGAGCTAATGGTATAGGATTCGTCTCCCTCTGCCAATAATCGAACTATCTGCTCCTGACAGAACGAGTCGTTTGCCTGTGCCCTCACTACTTTCGTGACAATCTGCGGTGTAACAGTCATCACAGACATGAATGATCGGGCCACTGCATCCTGGTGTCCCAATTCTTTCCACTTTGCCTTCCACACATCTGCCACCTCATCTACCGGTCTACGGCTCAACGCGTCTGCCACCACGTTAGCCTTCCCCGGGTGATACTGGATATCGAACTGATAATCTTTCACGAATTCAAGCCACCTCCGTTGCCGCATATTCAACTCCTTCTGCGTGAATAGGTACTGTAGGGACTTGTGATCCGTGAACAATCGAAACTTCTCCCCCAAAAGGTAATGTCTCCAAATACGAAGGGCAAATACCACTGCCGCTAACTCCAAGTCATGGGTAGGGTAATTCTTCTCGTGAGGCTTAAGCTTACGGGAAGCATAAGCTATGGCCTGACTCTCCTGCTGCAGTACACCTCCAAGTCCTTGTAAGGTCGCGTCGGTGTAAACAAGGTACTCAACTCCCGGTCTCGGCAATGCTAACACAGGTGCTGAGGTTAACTTGTCCTTCAACTCATCAAATGCCAACTGACAGGCATCACTCCAAATGAACGGCACACCTTTACGGGTTAGGTGTGTCATGGGACCCGCTATCGTGGAGAAACCCCGAATAAACCTCCTGTAGTATCCTGCTAGGCCCAAGAAACTACGGATCTTCGTCGGTGTCATGGGCTGTCCCCACTCCCTCACCGCGGATACCTTCCCCGGATCAACCGATATTCCCCGGTTGGAAATAATATACCCCAAAAACCGAACCTCCTTCAGCCAAAACCCGCACTTCTCATATTTTGCATACAACTCATTCTGGCGCAGTGTCTGCAAAACTAGCCTCAAGTGCTCGGCGTGCTCCTCCTCAGTCTGGGAGTAAACCAAAATATCATCGATGAAGACAATGACAAACTGGTCTAGGAAATCCCTGAACACCCTATTCATCAAGTCCATAAATGCTGCTGGAGCGTTGGTCAACCCAAATGGCATAACCCGAAACTCGTAAGAACCATATCTCGATAAGAACGCAGTCTTCGAGACGTCCTCCTCCCTGATACGCAACTGATGGTAACCAGATCGTAAATCAATCTTTGAGAAGCAAGAAGCTCCTCTCAACTGGTCGAATAGGTCATCGATTCGAGGCAACGGATACTTGTTCCGTATCGTGACCTTGTTTAACTCCCGGTAGTCCACACACAATCTCAGTGAACCATCTCTCTTCTTCACGAACAACACAGGGGCACCCCATGGTGAAGTACTCCTTCGAATAAACCCCTGACCCAACAACTGTTCAATCTGATCCCGTAACTCCCTCATCTCAGCTGGAGCCATACGGTACGGTGCTCGTGCTATAGGTCTCGTATCTGGTAACAAGTCTATAACGAAGTCTATCTCTCGACTGGGGGGTAGGCCTGGTATCTCCTGAAACACATCAGAATACTCCCTGACGACTGGGATCGAATCTAAAGGAATCACAACCTCCTTAGAGGTATCCTCCTCAATGTAATATAAATGAGCGGTCGAGCCTCCCTCTGGGTGAGGCATCGCCACTACAAACATCTCTTGCCCCGGAATGGCAAAAACAATGCTCCCACCGAAGCAATCAATCATGGATCTATAATCAGCGAGCCAATCCATACCGATAATAACATCGTGAACATGCATATCTAATACCAACATGTCCGCAGGTAATACCAAACCACCAATCTCTACCCCCACTCCCCGACATATAAAGAATATAAGTGACCCACTTCCCAATGGTGAGTCGACACACGTCACTGTGCTCTCCGCGGTGGCTAACAACCCTAAAGCCTTCGCGAAATGTGTAGCTATAAAACAATGTGTAGCCCCCGTATCAAACAGTATCCGACCCATAGTGCCATGGATAGAAAACGTACCCTCAATCGCGGGCGGAGCCTGTGGGACTGCTGCCTGGTGGACGTTGTAGACACGTCCATACTGTAGCTGCCCCTGCTGAGCCGGAACTGCTGGAATGGGTGGCAATGCTTCCATCTGTGGCGGTGCGGGGAGAGCGGCGGGAAACATAGGCCTCTGTGGCTCCTGGCGAGCTCCCTGCTGCTGCTGTTGTGGGGCCCTGCCCTTATCAGGACAGTCCTGGCGTTTATGGCCAGTCCTGCCACAAACGAAACACTTCCCTGGGAAGTTCCCTCCTCTCTGCCCCTGCTGTCCCCGGCCCTGGTGGCCGTTACCGTTCCTCCCTTGGCCCTACTGGCCCTGGTGAAACTGCTGTTGATGACCATTTTGACCCTGCTGGCCGTTATGACCCTACTGGCCATTCCGGGATCCTCCCTGACCGTTCCTGAAACCTCCTGAACGGAACCTCTTATGATCCCCCTGCTGGAAACCCTGATCAATCTGCCTCTGCCCCTGAACAGATTGTGCCCCACCGGCACCATGTCCTCCAGTCCTTCCCTGATGGCTAGACTCTCCCGATCTCTTACCCTCAGCCATATGAAAGAGGTGATCCTGGCAGTGTAATAAAGCAGCGTTAACCACATCAGAATAAGTGGCCAACGAAAGGTTCCCTAACAGATGCTCACGGATCCTCCATGTCAACCCGTCGGTGAATTTCTCAATCTTCTTCTTTTCTGTCGGTATCTCATCAGGAACGATATTCAACAGATTAGTGAACTCGGCCTCATACTCGGCCACGGTCTTGCCCTCCTGCCTCAGACTCATCAATCTCCTCCTCATTTGCGTATGAACAGCTGACGAAAAGTACTTGCGGTCGAACCGCACCCAGAACTCCTGAATCGTGAGAGTATCCCTCTCCTCTACAGTGGTAATAGACTCCCACCACTGCAATGCAGATCCAACTAGCTTGAAAGTAGCTAGCACCTGCTTCTGAACATCCGTGCACTCATACATCCTCAAGTGCCGCTGTATATCCTTCCTCCACTGGCTCGAGACTACCACGTCTGAGCTACCTGCAAACTCTGGCGGATGCGCTTTCTGAAAAGCGTCACGTACACGTTCCCAAGCAGACGGGAATGCATTTGTCTGTACTGGAGCGGTAATCGGCGCCTGAGGCGGTGCCTGCTGAACTACGGCAATGGCGGCATTTACCGCTTGGGCTACAATAGCTGCAACCTCAGCGGCGTTCATCATGCCCTGAACCGGTGTGGGCTGTGGTTCTGGCGTCGCATTCCTGGGAACTCGTCGTGCACGTCGTGGAGGCATTCTGAAATAAGAATAAAGTCTATAAGTTCGCAGTTATAAACTTAAAATAGCTGAAGAACGTAGCATAAACAAAAGAATACAACAGTCCTAAAAATATAGGGCTCTATATCAAAGAAAGCTCAGCGGAAACATAATAAGCCGTTCAGATCCTAAAGGACACTAGAACCGGATGCTCTGATACCACCTGTGACACCTCGACTAATTAAATACCGGGTAGCTACTCCTTTATTAAATTAAATCAAAACGCCAAGTTGACACGGTCAAAAACATTTTATAATTACTAACCACCTAGTATTTAAAAGTAAGTTGCCAAATTTTAATTAAAGTCTGATTAACATGCAACAAGTGTAATGAAGAATAATAACACCATTCACCATAATGAAGTAAATAGAAGAACCGTCACATGATATAAGTAAATCTGGAGGAAAACTCCTCACAACATAATCCCACAACTGAAGTAAATAACGAAATACTGAATACTGAATGAATACATGCCAAAGTCTGAAAAACTGAAATGGAAATGTATCTAATAGAATTTGGGCAACATGCCCTACAACTGAGGAATACTGAGTAAGGAATCCAAATGATATAAGCGTCTAAAAGCAAATCCCTGTAGCTCCCACAAACAGCTACAGCTCGTCATCTGAGTAAGAATCCTATGCATGGTGTCCTTGTGGCTGGGCACCTAAAATGGTTTTATAAAAAGATAGATTTGAAAGCAAACGGGTCAGAGCCCGAATGTGGAGATATTTTAAAAACCTGCAAGTGCTTTAAAAATATTTAAAACAGTATATGCAAAGTTCATGTTAGGACGTGCTCTCACATGATATACTCACCTCTCGTCTAGCTGTGCACTCCTAACATTCCTGTACCCAATCATGTGTTATCTCGTAACTAACCAAAGAGTTTCTAACACTACTACTCGGTTCACGTTTAATTTCCAACCTTAATAATTAAATAGAGATTTCTACTTTAATTCCCGGATTCCCAATTACTAACAAAACCATTTATTGATAAAAGTTCTCTCTTTTTATCTTTTCAAAACATTACCATAACTATACTCACAATTTAACATAGTAAATTCCTTCTCATTTAACCGTATATTTTCACAACATAAATATACAATATAAGCACCCAAAGGCTACTGCGGTGCACACATACTCTGCTATCCATCCCGGTACATCACGTACATAAGGATCACACATTCCGAATCTCTCAGGAATTGTTCAGATAACAACATCACAAATAGTGGAGGCGAACACAGTCACCATCACATGGGTCACGCACATACCTACGCTCCCACGATCAGCAGACTTATTAATATCACAATAAGTCCTTCTATGACCTATGTTCATCGAGGTAACCAATCTAAATCCGGGCAACACGAGGATAAGAAGGCCCTAAGAGAACGTAAACCTCCCGTGATAGCAAGTATGGTAGGTATGTCATACACATAAAGTTATATACTAAGCATTCACACATCTTAGATATCTCGATATTAATAAAGGTATTCTCTACATCTTTATACCATTATTCCAAATTCAAATATTTCAAGTATCCCGATAATATATAAATTAAATAGTCGACACGTCTCACGTCGTAATTTCTTAAACTTAAAACCTATCTCAAATGGACTATTAAGTTCCCATTATTCACACATATAACATCTTTATACCTAAGGTCTTTACTTCTGCCCCAAACCTTATTCAATCAAATTATTCAAATTTGCACTATTAACCCAAATATTATCTCACATAACGAATTTCATCAATTTAGAATAATTCCTCAAATTAAATTCCAATTAAAGTCCAATCTCATAATCATGTCTATTGGTCTTCCTTAAGGTTAAGGGTATTCACAATGTCTCCAATAATATTATTCAAGGGTTAACACCATTAAAATTAAATTAAGGAAAAACTTTACTCATTCTGGGAAGGTCGATCGATCGACCTTTACCTTCGATCGATCGATGGTGGTCGATCGATCGACTGAAGAACATCGATCGATCGAACGCACCAGGTCTGTTACGGACTGCTTCGTTTTGCAGTTAAAATTTCGTCCCAAAACTCCATTTTTAAGCATGAAACTCCAAGACAAGGTTACTATAACATTATACTATCATCCTACAACAGTATTAACATTCTAAGTCCCATAATTCATCCTTTAAAGGCTTAGTTTAGATCAAAACTACATCAAAATAATTTCCAGAATTCTTCCATTCAAGAACATCATTAAACTTCTTCTAACTCCATTTTTAAATCATCAAAGGTTCTGTTTAGAACATATAATTCGTCCAGAATATCACTACATGCAATTCCTACATAAATCATGGCTTTTAACTTCCAATTAATGGGTCTAAATTATCTTCAAAAATCAATTTCGAAAATTCCTAAACATGGAAAACATAGCTTGAATCAAATGAGTTTAAACCACTTGCCTTAATCTATCTCTGAATTTGGTGTTGAATCTTGAAGTTAAGTCCATCCTCTCTCTTTCTTTCTGTAGAATTCTTTCCTTCTCTCTCTCTCTCAAGCTCTTCCCAAGGTTGAAGACAATGGAGTTGTAGAGGTGTGTTTGGTTTTTTTGGTATGTTGGGATTGTATATCAACTTCTCCCGTAGCCCATATTGTCTCTTAGTGTAGTTAGTAGGTTAAGTGGGTTAAAGAAATAGTCAGATTGTAATTACAATTTTCGTCACTTTTTAATTCCCAAAAATACAAATTACCAAAATACCCTTTATGATGCCGGTATGGCCTAAAAATACCCCGGGACCCAAACTAAACTTCCGGCTAGTGTTTTCTGACTATCTCGACCCTTCTGGACGCGTTGGCGCACTCAAAACGACCATATGGTTAATGGAACTAAAATTCACTTTTTAATTTAAAATAAAATACCATAACGTGGCGGTCACACGCGTCAAACAAAATTCCCAAATTGCCGTATTTAAATCTCACGACAATTTCAATATTACCAATATTCATATAATGCCAAGTATGCACATTATAATAAAATACTAACTCACATCTCGTTAATATTTTAATCCGGATTAATTTCCAATTAATAAACATTTAATTCAATTAATCTCCAAAAATAAATATCACAGAAAATACGGGGTATTACATGTAACCCATATGGATTTAATGCACATTTATGCTACTAATATTCGTTGGCAAGTATTTCGTGTTTCGGGCTTCTCTTATTGGTTTTACAGGTTAATTATGCAAGCGGCGCAAAAGAGAAAGCGAGACAATGAAAGAAAAACTAAGAAGGAAAGTTCAACTGAACTTTGGTAATTCTGCAACCAGATCCCAAAGGAGGAGTCAACTGGAAAGTTGAAGAGCTCGGGACAACGAGAACACTGGAAGAAACGGCACCCAAATCCGAGCTACGGTTGATGAGTTATGACCCGTTAAAGTTGAAGAAAAAATCCAAGGAAGAAAGGAAAGAGAACAAGAAAAATTCTAAGTGTTGAATGGAGCCCAAACCAGCAACCATTCGCGAACCCAGGGGCGAACCGGTTTGGGGGGCGAACCGGTTCGGGGTACATGTGAACCGGTTCGGGGGTCCTGATAAGCGAATTTCCTCCTTTATTCAGATTGGCTCTAAGGTTTCCTTCTTATACAACATCAAAATTTCGTGGTTCCTTCTTATACAACATCAAAATTTCATGGTTTAATCCTCTACATCACAAAAGGTTTCCAGAATATCATTTAAGTCATCACTACATGCGATTTCCTATCACAAATTGGGTTTTTCTTCCATACAATTCATCCTAATCATTCCTAAACTAATATGAAAGATGCATCAACGAAATAAGCAAGATAAATACTTGCCTGGGATTTTCAGAAGTCTGGTTTGGTGCCGAAATTGGTGTGGTTACGTTCACCGTCTCGCGATCTACGCGTTGGCGGTGCAAACGGTTGAGTTTTGAGCCTTGGATTGCCTTGAGAGCTCTCTCCTCTCTTCTCCAATGGACTTTCTAGAGTTTTGAGTTTTCTAACCCTAGATGACTAACCTAAATGGCTGATATAGATCACTAATTTTCGTGGGTTTAATTACCCCAAAATACAAAATGACTAAAATGCCCTCCCGGGGTACTAATTAAGTCTAAAAACGCCCCGAGGCCCAAATCAAACCCCCGGGTATACTTTTCTGACTATCTCGACCCTTCCGGACGCGTTGGCGCACTCAAAATGACTATACGAACAACTTATAAAATATTCACTTTTATTTATCAATATTTAGTCCCGACGCGACACGGGCACGTCCCGACTCAAATTTCCAAAATTGTCATTTCATTCACTCGTGACATTCAATATAACCACTATTATATATTACTTTGCTCATTAGTAATATTCAACAAATTTTCCCATAATTACTAACTCTCATCACGTTAATAATTATAACATAATTAATTTCTGGATTTTTATTAAATAATTAATTCACATTAAATTTAATAAATCCTCAAATTAATATAGCATAAAAATACGGGGTATTACATACTTCCCCCTAATAACGGAATTTCGTCCCGAAATTCGGAAAATAAGGCATACCTGGTAAGAACAAATCTGGATATCTCTCGCGCATATCGGCCTCGCGCTCCCAAGTGGACTCCTCCACATTATGATGCTCCCACTGGACCCGTACAAGTGGAACTATCTTCGACCTCAATCTCCTCTCACTATAGTCTAGGATAGTCACCGGTCTCTCCTCGTAAGAGCTATCAGGCTGTAAGTCTATGTCATCTATTGCGATGTGAGTATGGGCCATATCATCCCGAAGATATCGTCTCATCGACGAGATGTGGAATACATCATGAATGCGATGTAATTGCTCTGGCAATCCCAACCTGTATGCAACTGGCCCAATCCTCTCGATGATGGGAAATGGTCCTACGTACCTCAGAGCCAATTTCCCCTTCTTCCCGAACCTCATCACTCCCTTCATAGGAGATACACGCAGTAACACTTGGTCCCCCACATTAAACTCCCGGAAGAACCGTTTCGCATCGGCGTAGCTCTTCTGCCTGTCCTTGGCTACTCGAATGCGACTCCTGATCATCTCAATCCTCGCGGAGGTTTCCTGAATTACCTCTGGTCCTAGCAACTTGTTATCCCCCACCTCGAGCCAATTAGCTGGGGAACGACAAGGCCTGCCGTACAAGGATTCAAATGGAGCCATACCAATCGTGAACTGATAAGAGTTATTATAAGTAAACTCTACCAGTGGAAGATGTGGCTCCCAACCTCCTCCAAAATCAAGAACACACATGCGTAGCGTATCCTCTAACATCTGATTAGTATGCTCTGTCTGTCCATCTGTCTGTGGGTGATAGGCTGAACTCAACCTCAACTCAGTACCATAGCCTCCTGAAAGCTTTCCCAAAAATGCGACACAAAAATCTTGTCTCTATCTGACACAATATTCAGGGGCACCCCATGTAATCTGACAATCTCAGCAATGAACAACTGAGCATACTGACATGTGGTATAATCTATCTGCACCAACAGAAAATAAGCCACCTTGGTCAAACGGTCTACAATCACCCATATAGAGTCGTGGCCCCGCTGTGATGTAGGCAACCCTGTAATAAAATCCATGGAAATACTCTCCCACTTCCACGCGGATACTTCCAATGGATGAAGCAATCCTGACGGTTTCTGATGGTCCACCTTCACCAGCTGGCAGGTAGAACACTTGGACACGAACTCAGCAATGTCCTTCTTCATCCCACTCCACCATTATTGCCTCCTCATATCCTGGTACATCTTATCTCCTCCAGGATGTACCGCAAATCGGGACCCGTGAGATTGGGTCATCACTGCATGACACAATTCTTCCCCTTCTGTAACCACTAACCTCCCATTAAACCTCAAACCCCCATCAGAACTAACAGAATAGGACTCAGCACCCTCGGTTAAAAGTCGTACAATCTGCTCATGGAAAAACGGGTCTGTGGTTTGGGCCTGTATTACCCTCGTAACAATCTCGGGTGTGACTGTCATAACAGATATGAAGGAACGGGCTACTGCGTCCTAGTGACCCAACTCCTTCCACTTTGCTTTCCAGACATCCGCTACCTCATTTATCGGTCTTCGGCTCAACGCATCAGCAACTACGTTGGCTTTCCCCGGATGATACTGTATGTCGAACTGATAGTCCTTCACAAACTCTAACCATCTGCGCTGACGCATATTCAGCTCTCGCTGTGTGAATAGGTACTGCAGTGATTTATGATCTGTGAACAAACGGAACTTCTTCCCCAATAAATAGTGTCTCCATATCCTCAATGCAAAGACGACCGCTGCTAACTCCAGGTCGTGGGTGGGGTAATTCTTCTCATGCGACTTAAGCTTGCGGGAGGCAAAAGCTATAGCCTTTTCTTCCTGCTGAAGTACTCCCCCAAGTCCCCGTAAAGAGGCATCGGTGTAAACCAGGTACTCCACACCCGGCTTTGGTAGAGCAAGGATTGGTGCTGAAGTAAGCTTGTCTTTCAACTCGTCGAAAGCCAATTGACAAGCATCATCCCAAACATATGGTACCCCTTTGCGAGTCAGGTTTGTCAATGGACCCGCTATTTTGTAGAATCCCCGAATGAATCTCCTGTAGTATCCGGCTAACCCCAAGAAACTACGCACTTTCGTCGGTGTCGTGGGCTGTCCCCACTCCCTCACTTCTGACACTTTACTCGGGTCAACTGCTATCCCCCGTTCAGAAACAACATGCCCCAAGAACTGTACCTCTCACAACCAGAATCCACACTTCTCGTACTTAGCATACAACTGCTGCTCTCGTAAAGTTTGAATAACCTGCCTCAAGTGCTCGGCATGATCCTCCTCAGAGTGTGAATATATCAAAATGTCATCTATGAAGACGATGACAAACTGATCCAAGAACTCTCTAAATACTCGGTTCATTAAGTCCATGAATACGGCTGGAGCATTTGTGAGACCAAATGGCATCACTCTGAACTCGTAAGACCCATATCTCGTCAAGAAGGCAGTCTTTGAAACATCCTGCTCTCTAATACGTAGCTGATGGTACCCCGACCTCAGATCTATCTTCGAAAAGAAAGTTGTTCCCCTCAGCTGGTCGAACAGATCATCGATTCGACGCAACGGATACTTATTCCATATCGTGACCTTGTTCAACTCCTGGTAGTCCACACGTAACCTCAGTGAACCATCTCTCTTCTTCACAAATAATATTGGAGCGCCCCAAGGTGAGGTACTCCTGTGAATGAAGCCCTGACCTAACAGCTGCTCTATCTGATCTCGTAACTCTCGCATCTCCGCCGGAGCCATACGGTATGGAGCGCGTGCTATAGGTCTCGTATCTGGCAATAAATCTATGACAAAGTCTATCTCTCGACTGGGGGGTAGGCCTGGTATCTCCTGGAATACATCGGAATACTCACGAACGACTGGGATCGAGTCTAAAGGAATCACAACCTCCTTAGAGGCATCCTCCTCTATATAATACAAATAAGCGGTCGAACCTCCCTCTGGGCGAGGCATCGCCACTACAAACATCTCTTACCCTGGAATGGCAAAAACAATGCTCCCACCAAAGCAATCAATCATGGCTCTATAAGCTGCGAGCCAATCCATACCGATAATAACATCATGCTCATGTATATCTAAGACTAACATGTCTGCAGGTAATACCAAACTACCAATCTCTACTCCCACTCCCCGGCATATAAAGAAGATAAGCGACCCACTCCCTAGTGGTGAGTCTACACACATCACTGTGCTCTCTGCTATGGCTAACAACCCTAAGGCCTTCGTAAAATGGGTAGCTATAAAACAATGCGTCACCCCAGTATCAAACAAAACCCGACCCATAGTACCATGGATAGGAAACATACCGTCAATCGCGGGTGGTGCCTGTGGAGCTGCTGCCTGGTAGGCGTTATAGACACGTCCGTACTGTAGCTTCCCCTGCTGCACTGGAGCTGCTGGAATGGCTGGTAGGGCTGGCGCCTGGGCTGGAGCTGGGAGGGCAGGTGGAAAAAGTGGTCTCTGCGCCTCATTATGGGCACCTTGCTGTTGTGGGCCCCTATCTCCCTCCGGACAATCATGGCGCCTATGGCCGTGCTTACCACACCCAAAACATCGACCTTTGAAGTTGCCTCCCCTCTGACCCTGCTGGCCATTACCATTACGCCACATGCCTTGTTGGCCCTGCTGCTGACCCTGCTGTCGGTGTTGGCCTTGCTGGCCCTGCTGATTAGGCTGACCCTGCCTATAACCCCCAAATCCCTGCCTGGAATCACCTAAACGGAATCTCTTAGCAGGGTCCCCCTGATGGGGACTCTGCTCATGCTGACGAGTCTATCCATGAGATGGTGCCCCACTAGCACTATTACCCCCGGTCCTGCCCTGCTGGATGGACTCTCCTGCTCTCTTGCTTCCCTACAGATGGAAGCGGTGATCCTGGCAATGTAGTAATGCAGTATTTAGTACATCAGTGAATATACTCAGAGATAAATTCCCTATAAGGTGCTGGCGGATCCTCCAAGCTAACCCGTCCACAAACAACATTATCTTCTTACCCTCAGTAGGTGCCTCATCTGGCACGATGGTGAGAAGTCTCGTGAACTCCTCCTCATACTCAGCTACGGTAGAGTTCTCCTGTTTCAAATTCAGTAATTTCTGCCTCATCTCAGTCTGCACGGCTGGTGGAAAGTACTTGCGGTCAAACCGCTCCCAGAACGACTGAATAGGGATTGTGCCCCTCTCCTCCAAGGTGGTAGTGGACTCCCACCACTGCAAAGCGGCCCCCACCAGCTTAAAGGAAGCCAATAACTGCATTTTCACGTCGGTGCACTCATACATACGAAGATGCCACTGGATGTCTTTCTTCCATTAGCTGACTGTGACGATATCTGAGCTACCAGAGAACTCAGGGGGATACGCCTTCTGAAAGGCATCCCTAACCCTCTCCCATGCAGATGGAAGCTGTCCTGGTACTGACGCCACTGCCTGAATCTGGGGTGGAGCCTGCTGAACCACCGCTAGCGCGGCATTCACCGCCTGAGCAATAATGGTGGCTACTTCATTAGCATTCATAGTACCTTGTGCCGGAGCTGCTGGCTACTCGGCCTGGGCACGCCCATCCTTCGGTGCATGTCTCGGAGGCATCTGAAATGTGAAGAAGTTTATTAGTCTACAGTCATTATCAAATCCCAAATGGCTGAAGACGTAAACATAAAAGCAGGAATACAACAATCCTAAAAATAGGGCTCTATAGCAAAAACGTTAAGCTGAAAGCGAAAATAAGCCGTACAGATCCTATGGACACTAGAACCTGATGCTCTGATATCACCCGTGACACCCCGCCTAATTAAATACTGGGCGATCACTCCTTTATTAAATTAAAACCAAGGTGAGCAGTTGGATCATTCTTAGCATCACTGTCGTGAAAATAGATTTCCAATTTAAACACCCTAATTAATTAAGCTAAGTGTCAAAACTATTTTTAACATACCTTTCAAATTTTATTTTGAAAAATAAAGATTTAATTATCTACAACAATTCAATATTTAAAGAATCACACCACAATAATCCTGGAACATATAATCCAATTAATTTAAACATTCAATAACTAAATCCCAGCATTTAAAACTTAAAGTAAATCATACATGCTGAATAAATTCCAAAGTAACAGTACTAGAATAACTGAATCACAATGTCCCAATAAAACAACTAAATAGTGGAAAGGGCGACACATGCCCCAATAACTGAGAATGATAGAAGTGGAATCAAGTAAATGAAATCGTCTAAGCAAGTGGCCTGCAACTCCCACCTAAGCTGCATCACGTTCCTTCCAAGGGATCCTAAGCAAGACGCCTCTGTGGCTGGGCACCTGTTATATATACATATATATATACAAGAAAGAAAGAGAAATAGAAACTGGTCAGAGCCCGATAGTGTATGATTTAAAAAATCGTTTAGCAAGTATTTAAATTGATTACAGGCTAATGCAACAACATATTAGTGAGACACTCTCTTGAGAAATTCTCACCTCTCTTCTAATGTGCACACCTATCGCACTAACCTTCCCAATGGTCTATCTCGTCATATACCACACTATCTTTCCCCAATGATTTAACTTACCTTAGGTTATTCGCAGGATTTACAACTGAACAACACAAGTATTTAAAACGTAAGATTTCAATTTGTAACCAAAGTTCTCCTTTTAACTTTATTAATCAATAAAGTTTTCCAGTGTCATATTATACTTTTCTCAAAACAAGTATTTATAATTTGAGTCATCGACCATGTCCTACATATCAAATCACAGTAGGCAGTTCCAGATTTCAGAATTTCATATATATATTAACTACTCGTATAATATATATATCATAACAGCACCCCACATAAAAACTATGGTGCGGGCATACTCTACTATCCAATCCCCGTATCACTCGTATTAAGGGGAATACAAATTCGGAATCACTCTCGAATTGTATTAACATATACACAAACAATATTGAGGCGAAGCATAGATTTTGAGTCTCTAAGAGGTTAGTACATACCCTCACGCCTCTTAGGACCGTCTGAACTATCGATTCGATAGCCTGTACCAAGGATATCTATCTTCTAGGGTATAAGTTAATATCCCCCATAAAGGTCCCATCGAGATAAGACTGTCCCAGCGCGGTAACCTCAGGGATAGCAAGTAGCGTGGGCATGATTTTTACAAGTATATAATATATGCATACACAATCATATAAATATACCACTTTATTATATCAATTTAGGTTTATCCCATAACCTACATTCACAACATTTATCCTTATTTTTTCCATTATTATATATTAAGTATAATGGTTCGTTTCTAACTTTGACTCGAAGGGTTTTTCCAACTTACTACGTGATTGGACATAAATATTGTATCTTTATTTCCCTTAATTTCAGTACATTTGTGAACCCGAGTGATGTAACCCATATGGATTTAACGCACATTTATGCTACTAATCTTCGTTCGCAAGTATTTCGTGTTTCGGGCTTCTCTTATTGGTTTTACAGGTTAATTATGCAAGCAGCGCAAAAGAGAAAGAGAGACAATGAAAGAAAAACTAAGAAGGCAAGTTCAAGGGCACTTTGGTAATTCTGCAGCCAGATCCCGAAGGAGGAGTCAACTGGAAAGTTGAAGAGCTCGGGACAACGAGAACACTGGAAGAAACGGCACCCAAATCCGACTATAGTTGATGAGTTATGACCCGTTAAAGTTGAAGAAAAAATCCAAGGAAGAAAGGAAAGAGAACAAGAAAAATTCTAAGTGTTGAATGGAGCCCAGACCAGCAACCATTCGCGAACCCAGGGGTTAATCGGTTTGGGGGGCGAACCGGTTCGGGGTACATGCGAACCGGTTCGGGGGTCCTGATACGCGAATTTCCTCATTTATTCAGATTGGATCTAAGGTTTCCTTCTTATACAACATCAAAATTTCGTGGTTCCTTCTTATACAACATCAAAATTTCGTGGTTTAATCCTCTACATCACAAAAGGTTTCCAGAATATCATTTAAGTCATCACTACATGCAATTTCGTATCTCAAATTGGGTTTTTCTTCCATACAATTCATCCTAATCATTCCTAAACTAATATGAAAGATGCATCAACGAAATAAGCAAGATAAACACTTGCCTGGGATTTTCAGAAGTCTGGTTTGATGCCGAAATTGGTGTGGTTGCGTTCCCCATCTCGCGATCTACGCGTTGGCGGTGCAAACGGTTGAGTTTTGAGCCTTGGATTGCCTTGAGAGCTCTATCCTCTCTTCTCCAATGGCCGTTCTAGAGTTTTGAGTTTTCTAACCCTAGATGACTAACCTAAATGGCTGATATAGATCACTAATTTTTGTGAAATCAATTACCCCAAAATACAAAATGACTAAAATGCTCTCCCGGGGTACTAATTAAGTCTAAAAACGCCCCGAGGCCCAAATCAAACCCCTGGGTATACTTTTCTGACTATCTCGACCCTTCCGGACGCGTTGGCGCATTCAAAACGACCATACGAACAACTTATAAAATATTCACTTTTATTTATCAATATTTAGTCCCGACGCGACACAGGCGCGTCCCGACTCAAATTTCCAAAATTGTCATTTCATTCACTCGTGACATTCAATATAACCACTATTATATATTACTTTGCTCATTAGTAATATTCAACAAATTTTCCCATAATTACTAACTCTCATCACGTTAATAATTATAACATAATTAATTTCTGGATTTTTATTAAATAATTAATTCACATTAAATTTAATAAATCCTCAAATTAATATAGCATAAAAATATGGGGTATTACATACTTCCCCCTAATAACGGAATTTCGTCCCGAAATTCGGAAAATAAGGCATACCTGGTAAGAACAAATCTGGATATCTCTCGCGCATATCGGCCTCGCGCTCCCAAGTGGACTCCTCCACATTATGATGCTCCCACTGGACCCGTACAAGTGGAACTATCTTAGACCTCAATCTCCTCTCACTATAGTCTAGGATAGTCACCGGTCTCTCCTCGTAAGAGCAAAACAGACTTAAAACTGGAAAAAAAACTAGTAAAATAATATGAGTTTCATACCAACATAGAATCAATGTGCTCAAACATGGATATGGAGTGAATGGGCGTGAACTACAACAAATGAATCACAACTCCAACACATTGAAACGACCAATAAGCTCTAATTGATATCTAAATGTCATAAAACTTAGTTTTAGCCATATGTGATAATTAATATATTAAGCTAAATGAACAATCAACATACAAACCAATCCAAAATTTTGACGATTCTACAAATAATAGCGTCATGATACGATTTTTCAACATAAGGATTCATGGTGCAAACCTGTTTTTATTTTTTCATCCAAACTCCCTCATATATTCATATTTTTCTTTTCTAGCTCTTTTGAGGTTATTATTTTTCACAACTTAAAGAAATCCTATTGGCCCTATCTTGGCATATGATTCTTTTTATTGCCTTAATTTTTTCTTAGGCTCATTTAAATGGTGGCTTTCACAATATGATTATTATTCACTCGCAACCCTTTCCCGTGAACACTCATCATTTTTTTAAATTTATGCAATATCAATCCTCACGGTAAACAGTTCTTACATGCACACCTCCTCCTAAGTCTACTTACGCATAAATGACAAAATTGAGATAAGAACGTCTCACCAAACTCAAATATGCATGAGATTTCAAACATTCATATAAACTTATTCACGTGTGCATATATGGCATATATACAAAGTCTAATTCAAATGCATATCAACTTCGAAACAACCCCATTAAGACAATGGTTAAGATCATTCAATGCATCAATTATGACCAAATGTCCTTACCACATGTATAATAAAATGATGGGGGTCTAAGCACACCAATATTCCACATCAAACATGAAAAACTCATGACACAAAAATAAACCAAAAATCTTTTTGTATTTTTCTCAAAAATATTTAAAACCAAAAATATTTTTGTATTTTTCAAATAAGACTCAATAAAGAAAAAAAATATAATTCAAAAGATACACATGTCATAACACTAGCAAGATATAAACCACGATGCAAAGACTAGCATATGACAAACGTGGCAACACAATCATCCTTTAGATTTAGCATGGGAAGAATCAAGTGCAACCAAACAAGAACCATTAAGTTTAATTCCTAAAGCCTCTAAGTTCGATTTCTTAACCCAAGTAGGGGTGAAATTATGCAGGGGGTTTGGGGAACTGAAATGACTTTATTCATTAATTTCCTAGGAGCATTCCTAAGGACATAGAAAAAATGTCTAAGGTGACCTTTCCTGCCGCAATGAGTACAAGTATAAACATGGCTGGAATCATTACCCAAATATCGACCTCTCCTCAAGTTCCTAATGGGTTTTCTCACACGATTGGTATTGGCTCTGGGAATGGGAACAATGTGATCATCGTAGCCTATACAAAACCTATATCCCTTTATTTGGACGGTGCCTAACATCCTATCCAGCTTCTCTGATCTAGCCTCCAAATCAAACTTTAATTTATTCAAGTCTTTAAATCTCTCCTCTAACTTGCAAATCATAGACTCAAGCAAATGTCTATCCTCAAACTATAGAATCTCCTCAAATCCTCCATCAAACCACGAAGACTATCTCTTTCTTTCTCCACATATTTTAATTTCTCCCTAAGAGTCTTCTCTCGTGCCCTAAGATTCTCAATCAAAGCATCATTATTCTCTACGACAAGTTCATTCAACTTAGCTTTCAATTTCAAGTTTTTCCTTTTCACCTTTACCTCTTTGGCATATAATTCACTAAAGGAAACTTGAAACTCTCCTACATAAATTTCCTCATCCTCACTACCTTCACCATCACTCACTTGGGATTCTCACTCAATGGCCTCGAAAGTGTCATGCACATGAGAATATTTATGGGAATATTTCGTCGCTCACATGACATGACATGAATGCTACAGAGTTACGCTCAATGGGGGAACTCTCTCCCTATTCCGATTCACTATCACTTAAGGTGGCATTGTATGCTATCGATTTTTTCCCTCCTTCTTAAGTCTAGTGAGACACTCGACAACCTTGTGACCATAACCTTCACACCCAAGACACCTATCCGACTCAACCCTCTTGACATTATCACTCTTGTCCTTAGGGGCGAGATCTACCTTGTTGTTCTTGAAAGTCTCAAGTATTTTGGCATCTTTTGATTGATTTTGGAACTTAAGAAATTAATTTAACTTCTTTACTAATAAGGTTACATCCTCAAACTCGGAATCGAAATCATCATCCCAAACTTTAGTCTCCTCCTTTCGGGCTTTCAAAGCAATGTCGTTTTCTTTATTTGTCACTTGCTTAGAGGTAAACATATTGAGTTCATATGTTTGTAAGTCACCTACAATCTTTTCAAGTTTTGTCGATTCAAGCATACCCAAGGAGTTCAAAACGATCACTTTTGCATCAAATCTACTCGAAAACGGCCTTAAGATTTTTTTTGTGACTCGGTTTTAGGTCATTCTCTCTCCTAAGTTAAACGACGAGTTGACAATATTTGATAATCTAGCGTAAAACTCATCAAATGACTCACTCTCTAGCATCTTAATCGTCTCAAACTGTGTAGTGAGATTTTGAAGTTTAGATGCCATAACAGCCTTAGTGCCCTTGTGAGCGAGTGCAAGTAAATCCCAAGCTTCTTTTGAAGTTTCACACGTCATGATTCTATTATAATCTTTCGGTGTGACATGTGAGGAAATAACATGAAGACCTTTAGAGTTGTAAAGTGCAAGTCTATGTTCGGCTTTGGTCCATAACTCAATTTTTTTTAAAGTAGTAGCCTCACCCTTTTGTGTAACCGGTGGAGTCCAAAGCTGTGGGTCGCGGACTTGGGTCGTGACCATTTCGGGCGTGACCATTTTCGTGGGTCGCGGCCCAAGTCCGTGACCAAAAAAAAGTCACGGCCGATAGGGGTCATGGCAGATGGTCGCGGACTTAGGATGTGACCCATGTCGTGACGGGTCGCGACCCTTATCCATGACCCATAACCGTGACAAATTGGTCGCGGCCAAAGTCTGCAATCCACGACCGTGACAAAAAAATTAAAAAAAAATTGGTCGTGGCCCTGATCCGTGACCCACAACCGTGACAAATTGGTCGTGGCCAAAGTCCGCGACTCATTACCGTGACAAAAAAATATAAAAATTGGTCGCGGCCAAAGTCCGCGACCCACAACAGTGACAAAAAAAATAAAAAAAATGGTCGCGGCCTAAGTCCGTGACCCACAACCGTGACGAAAAAATAAAAATGGTCATGGACAAAGTCCATGACCATATTTAACTATAATTTAAAAAAAATGTATTTTTTTGGTCAAATCCTAAAACTGGGGGTCCTGCGAGTGCACCATCAGTTGCTACGTGTAACGTTTGACGCGTACGAGGTGTTACAAATATTTATTATGAGAAAAATAATAAAAAAAATCACAAATTGCGAATCGAGAACGTTGTTAATAAACAAATATATATACAAACTTATAAATATTACACGTCTTAATAATTCACAGACCAAAAAAAAAATTGGGCAGAGTTTCCTCTATTTTCTTGACATTCCAAAACCTGTAAATGTAAAACCTACTTATTATAAAGCCTGCACGACCATAAAATTCAACAATCAAATTATAAAAGCCTGCACGGCCATAAAACTAAACAATAAAAGTCCGCATGGCTGACAAAATCCTGATTGTCCACAACATATAAACAATCTTCATGCTGTAGACCATTGCCTCCTTCGTTTGATCCGCGTGCAAAAATCCTACAAATGATACGATACATAAAAAAAATATCAGTAACCAAGTAGTTTTACAAAAAATTTAATCAAGCTGAAAAATTGCATATATGAGTTAAAATTATCAGTAACCAAGTACAAATATACAAATTATCGTCGTATTCTCAAACCGAGAGTCCTGTGGCTATGGGGTCAGTTCCTATGAGTTATATTGGTCCCGTGGGAGGTGTCGACACCACCCACGGCGCCGTTCGGGGGCTGTTTTGGATTTTCACCCTCTAACGCCATGTTTTTAAGCCTAAGCCTAGAAATATGCAAATTACCGTCGTATTCTCAATCCGAGAGTCCCGTGACTGCGTGGTCAGTTCCTACGAGTTACACTGGCCTCGTGGGAGGTGATGGTGCCACCCACGGGGCCGTTCGGGAGTTGTTTCGAGTTTTCACCCTCTAACGCCATATTTTTAAGCGTAAGTTTAGAAATATGCAAATTATCGTCGTATTCTCAAACCGGGAGACCCGCGGCTGCGGGGTCAGTTCTTACGAATTACATTGGTCCCATGGGAGGTGTTGGTGCCACCCACGGGGACGTTCGGGGGCTGTTTCGAGTTCTCACCCTCTAACGCCATGTTTTTAAGCCTAAGTCTAGAAATATGCAAATTATCGTCGTATTCTCAAATCGGGAGTCTCGCGGCTGCGGGGTCAATCCTACGAGTTACATTGGTCCTGTGGGAGGTGTTGGTGCCACCCACGGGGCCGTTAGAGGGTTGTTTCGAGTTTCACCCTCTAACGCCATGTTTTTAAGCCTAAGTCTAGAAATATGCAAATTATCGTCGAATTCTCAAATCGGGAGTCCCACGGCTCTGGGGCCAGTTCCTACGAGTTACATTAGTCCCGTGGGAGGTGTTGGTGCCACCCACGGGGCCGTTCGGGGACTGTTTCGGGTTTTCACCCTCTAACGCCATATTTTGCTTAAGTCTATAAATATGCAAATTACCGTCGTATTCTCAAACCAGAACTCCCGCGGCTACGGGGTCAGTTCCTACGAGTTACATTGGTCCCGTGGGAGGTGATGGTGTCACCCACGGGGCCGTTCGGGGGTTGTTTTCAGTTTTCACCCTTTAACGCCATGTTTTTAAGCCTAAGTGTAGAAATATGCAAATTACCATCGTACTCTCAAACCGGGAGTCCCGCGGCTGCGGGGTCAATTCCTACGAGTTACATTGGCCCCGTGGGAGGTGTTGGTGCCACCCACGGGGCCGTTCAGGGGCTGTTTCGAGTTTTCACCCTCTAACGTCATGTTTTTAAGCCTAAGTCTAGAAATATATAAATTACCATCGTACTCTCATACCGGGAGACCCGCGGCTGCGTGGTCAGTTCCTACGAGTTACATTGGTCCCGTGGGAGGTGTTGGTGCCACCCACGGGGCCGTTCGGGGGTTGTTTCGAGTTTTCACCCTCTAACGCCATGTTTTTAAGCCTAAGTCTAGAAATATACAAATTACCATCGTATTATCAAACCGGGAGACCCGCGGCTGCAAGGTTAGTTCCTACGAGTTACATTGGTCCTGTGGGAGGTGTTGGTGCCACCCACAGGGCCGTTTGGGGGCTGTTTGGAGTTTTCACCCTCTAACGTCCGGTTGTTAAGCCTAAGTCTAAAAATATGCAAATTACCATTGTATCCTCAAATCGGGAGACCCGCGGCTGTGGGGTCAGTTCCTACGAGTTACATTGGTCCTGTGGGAGGTGTTGGTGCCACCCATGGGGCCGTTCGGGGGTTGTTTCGAGTTTTCACCCTCTAACAACATGTTTTTAAGCCTAAGTCTAGAAATATGCAAATTATCGTCATATTCTCAAACTGGGAGACCCGCGGCTGCGGGGTTAGTTCCTACGAGTTACATTAGTCCCATGGGAGGTGTTGGTGCCACCCACGGTTCCGTTAGAGGGTTGTTTCGAGTTCTCAACCTCTAACGCCATGTTTTTAAGCCTAAGTCTAGAAATATACAAATTACCGTCGTACTCTCATACCGGGAGACCTGCGGCTGCGTGGTCAATTCCTACGAGTTACATTGGCCCCGTGGGAGGTGTTGGTGCCACCCACAGGGCCGTTCGGGGGTTGTTTCGAGTTTTCACCCTCTAACGCCATGTTTTTAAGCCTAAGTCTATAAATATACAAATTACCGTCATATTTTCAAACCGGGAGACCCGCGGCTACAGGGTCAGTTCCTACGAGTTACAATTGTCCCGTGGGAGGTGTTGGTGCCACCCACGGGGAGGGTCGGAAGTTGTTTCGGATTTTCTCCCATTAACGCCCTCTTTTTATGCCCAATTCTAGAAATATGCAAATTATCATTGTATTCTCAAACCGGGACTCCCGCGGCTGCGCGGTCAGTTCCTACGAGTTACATTGGTCCAGTGGGAGGTGTTGGTGCCACCCACGGGACCGTTCGGGGGCTGTTTCGGGTTTTTACCCTCTAACGCCATGTTTTGCCTAAGTCTAGAAATAGGCAAATTACCGTTTTATTCTCAAATCGGAACTCCCGGGGCTCCGGGGTCAGTTCCTACGAGTTATATTAGCCCCGTGGGAGGTGTTGGTGCCACCCACGTGGCTGTTCGGGGGCTGTTTCGAGTTCTCACCCTCTAACGCCATGTTTTTAAGCCTAAGTCTAGAAATATGCAAATTACCGTCGTATTCTCAAATCGGGAGTTCTGCGGCTGTGGGATCAGTTCCTACGAGTTACATTGGTCCCGTGGGAGGTGTTGGTGCCATCCACGGGGCCGTTAGAGGGTTGTTTCGAGTTTTCACCCTCTAACGCCATATTTTTAAGCCTAAGTCTAGAAATATGAAAATTATCATCGAATTCTCAAACCGGGAGTCCCGCGGCTCTGGGGTCAGTTCCTACGAGTTACATTGGTCCCGTGGGAGGTGTTGGTGCCACCCACGGGGCCGTTCGGGGACTGTTTCGAATTTTCACCCTCTAACGCCATGTTTTGCTTAAGTCTAAAAATATGCAAATTACCGTTGTATTCTCAAATCGGAACTCCCGCGGCTGCGGGGTCAGTTCCTATGAGTTACATTGGTCCCGTGGGAGGTGTTGGTGCCACCCACGGGGCCGTTCGGGAGTTGTTTTCAGTTTTCACCCTTAAACGCCATATTTTTAAGCCCAAGTGTAGAAATATGCAAATTACCATCGTACTGTCAAATCGGGAGTCCCGCGGCTGCGGGGTCAGTTCCTACGAGTTACATTGGCCCCGTGGGAGGTGTTGGTGCCACCCACGGGACCGTTCGGGGGTTGTTTCTAGTTTTCACCCTCTAACGTCGTGTTTTTAAGCCTAAGTCTAGAAATATGCAAATTCCCGTCGTACTCTCATACCGGGATACCCGCGGCTGCGTGGTCAGTTCCTACGAGTTACATTGGCCCCGTGGGAGGTGTTGGTGCCACCCACGGGGATGTTCGGGGGCTGTTTTGAGTTTTCACCCTCTAACGTCATGTTTTTAAGCCTAAGTCTAGAAATATGCAAATTACTATCGTATTCTCAAACCGGGAGTCCCGCGGCTGCGGGGTCAGTTCCTACGAGTTACATTGGTCCCGTGGGAGGTGTTGGTGCCACCCACGGTTTGTTAGAGGGCTGTTTCGAGTTCTCACCCTCTAACGCCATGCTTTTAAGCCTCAGTCTAGAAATATGCAAATTACCGTCGTATTCTCAAACCGGGAGTCCTGCAGTTGCGGGGTCAGTTCCTATGAGTTACATTGGCCCCGTGGGAGCCTCGTGCACTGGGTTTGCCCTTTAACCTCTAACGCCGTGCTTTTAAGCCTAAGTCTAACTGGGGGTTATAAATTTCCATAATTGGGGGTTGTGGCAAAGTAATTACACGAATAGAGCTAGTGAGAGTCATATCAATAAGATTTCTTTATTCTCCAACAGACAAGATTGGAGGATAGAACTGGGACTGGTGGGAAGAGCCTTATCAGGTTGTAAAGTCGATTTCTCAATATGAGGAGCTTTGGGGCCTTTTTGATTCGCTTGAGTCCATTCTTCTTCTCCAGTTACATTAGTGGTGGTAGCTTTAGCGTCAGGATTTATCATCCACACTCTTTTAATTTTGGGGCATTTGGATATATTATGGCCAAAGGCAACATAGTGGGGACATGAGCTGGTCATAGCTTGCTATTTAACCTTAACACAAGTGGAAGAACCATCCTCCAAAATGAGGTTAATGGAGTTTGGGTAGCTAACTTTTGGCACCATTTCAATGCAAATCCTAGTAAAGCCAATTCAATTCATATTTCTAGTGACTGAATCAGCATAGATGGGGATTCCTATGGCACTAGCAATGTGATTGAGGCCTTTAACAGTCCAATATTTCATAGGGATGTTGGGGAAGAGCACCCAAACTGGAACTCTAATAGTATCCTCTTTAAAGAACATAAAGCCATGTTTCCATTTATTCAAAATGTTGGGGTTCCCCACGAAGTTCCAAGGGCCATTTTCCACCACCTCATCTCTATAAGTGGGGCTGTGACATTTGAAGAAAAAGTATCCATCATCATGAGCAAACATTTTTCTCTTCATTCAACTCTTCTAGTCTTATCACATTGGTTACCAAGAAAAAGTATTCAATTCTGCTTTGTGTTGGGGATGTGAACTAAAGTTTGGTTACCAAGGAAGCTTTGGATATATTTAGTAGTTTATCAGGGCTTAGGCCTAATCGTTCTAAAAGTAATATGTTCATTACTAGCTTAGATGAAGAGGAGACTCTTAGTGTGGTTAGCAATCTCAACATTAAAAGCTAGACTAATATGCATGTATATATATGTATATATATAACTGTATATGCATGTTTATAACTGTATATATATGCATATATATATATATATATATATATATATATATATATATATATATATATATATATATATATACCAGTATATATACTGTATATATATACTGCTCTGCATATATATGCAGTATATATACTGCATATATATGCAGAGCAGTATATATACTAGTATATATATGCAGTATATATACTTTAAATATATGCATATATATACCATTATATATAGTGTATATATATATATATATATATATATACATTAATATATACTGCAGAGACTGCATATATATACACTGCAGTATATATATATATATATATATATATATATATATATATATATATATATATATGTACTGCAGTGTATATATATGCAGTATATATATACTCTGCAGTATATATTATATAGTATATATAGTATGTATATATATACATATATGCAGATTATATACTGCAGTGTATATATATGCAGTATATATATATACTATGCAGTACACTGCATATGTATATATATAATGCATATATATAGGCAACTGGTTCCTACGACTCACATTGGTCCCGTGCGAGATGTTCGTGACTCTTACGGGACCGTTTTGTGTTCATTTTGCGTTTTCACCCTTCGATGGCATGTTTTTATGCTTCAGTCATACTTTTTGCAAATTTACGTTATACACTCAAATCGGGAGCCCCGTGACTACGCGGTCGGTTCCTACGAGTCGCATTGGTCCCGTGCGAGGTGTTTGTGACTCTTACGAGACCATTTTGTGGTTGTTTTACGTTTTCACCCTTCGATGGCATGTTTTTATGCTTAAGTCTATTTTTTTGAAAATTTACGTCGTACACTCAAATCGCGAGTCCCGTGACTACGCGATCTGTTCCTATGAGTCGCATTGGTCCTGAGCGAGGTGTTCGTGATTCTTACGGGACCGTTCGGTGTTTGTTCTAGGTTTTCATCCTTTGATGGCATGTTTTTATGCTTAAGTCTAACTTTTTGCAAATTTACGTCGTACACTCAAATCGGGAGCACCGTGACTACACGGTATGTTCCTACGATTTACATTGATCCCGTGCGAGGTGTTCGTGACTCTTACGGGACCGTTTTGTGGCTGTTTTACATTTTCACCATTCGATGGCATGTTTTTATGCTTAAGTTTAATTTTTTTACAAATTTACGTTGCACACTCAAACCGGGAGCGCCGTGACTACACGGTCAGTTCCTACGATTCACATTGGTCCCGTGCGAGGTGTTCGTGACTCTTACGGGACTGTTTTGTGGCTGTTTTATGTTTTCACCCTTCGATGGCATGTTTTTATGCTTAAGTCTAATTTTTTACAAATTTACGTCTTACACTCCAATCGGGAGCGCCGTAACTACGCGGTCGGTTCCTACGAGTTACATTGGTCCCGTGCGAGGTATTCGTGACTCTTACGGGACCGTTTTAAGGTTGTTTTACATTTTAACCCTTCGATGGCATGCAAGTCTAACTTTTTATAAATTTACATCGTACACTCAAACCGGGAGCCCCGTGACTACGTCGTCGATTCCTACAAGTCACATTGGTCCGATACGAGGTGTTCGTGACTCTTACCGGACCATTTAGTGTCTATTTTAGATTTTCACCCTTCGATGGCATGTTTTTATGCTCTAGTCTAATTTTTTGCAAATGTGCATCGTACACTCAACTCGGAAGCCCCGTTACTATGCGGTCGGTTCCTACGAGTCACACTGGTCCCGTGCGAGGTGTTCGGGACTCTTACGAGACCGTTTTGTGCTCGTTGTATGTTTTCACCCTTCGACGGCATGTTTCTATGCTCAAGTTTAATTTTTTTGCAAATTTATGCTGTACACTCTAACCGGGAGCCCCGTGACTATGCGGTCGGTTCCTATGAGTTACATTAGTCCGGTGCGAGGTGCTCGTGACTCTTATCTGACCGTTTTATGGCTGTTTTATATTTTCACCCTTCGATGGCATGTTTTTATGCTTAAGTCTAACTTTTTGCAAATTTACGTCGTACACTCCTACGGGAGCCCCGCGACTACGCGGTCGGTCCTACGAGTTACATTGGTCCCGTGCGAGGTGTTCGTGACTCTAACGGGACCGTTTTAAGGTTGTTTTACGTTTTCACCCTTCGATGGCATGCAAGTCTAACTTTTTGTAAATTTACGTCGTACCCTCAAACCGGGATCCCCGTGACTACGTCGTCGATTCCTACAAGTCACATTGGTCCGGTACGAGGTGTTCGTGACTCTTATCGGATCGTTTAGTGTCTATTTTAGATTTTCACCCTTCGATGGCATTTTTTTATGTTCTAGTCTAATTTTTTGCAAATTTGCATCGTACACTCAACTCGGAAGCCCCGTTACTATGCGGTCGGTTCCTACGAGTCACATTGGTCCCGTGCGAGGTGTTCGTGACTCTTACGGGACCGTTTTGTGTGCTTGTTTTACGTTTTCACGCTTTGATGGAATGTTTTTATACTCAAGTTTAATTTTTTTGCAAATTTATGATGTACACTCTAACCGGGAGCCCCGTGACTACGCGGTCGGTTCCTATGAGTTACATTAGTCCCGTGCGAGGTGTTCGTGACTCTTATCGGACCGTTATATGGCTGTTTTACATTTTCACCCTTCGATGGCATGTTTTTATGCTTAAGTCTAACTTTTTGCAAATTTACGTCGTACACTCCAACGGGGAGCCCCGCGACTACGCGGTCGGTCCTACGAGTTACATTGATCCCGTGCGAGGTGTTCGTGACTCTTACGGGACCGTTTTAAGGTTGTTTTACGTTTTCACCCTTCGATGGCATGCAAGTCTAACTTTTTGTAAATTTACGTCGTACACTCTAATCGGGAGCCCCGTGACTACGTCGTCGATTCCTACAAGTCACATCGGTCCGGTACGAGGTGTTTGTGACTCTTACCGGACCGTTTAGTGTCTATTTTAGATTTTCACCCTTCGATGGCATGTTTTTATGCTCTAGTCTAATTTTTTGTAAATTTGCATCGTACACTCAACTCGGATGCCCCGTTACTATGCGGTCGGTTCCTACGAGTCACATTGGTCTCGTGCGAGGTGTTATCGACTCTTACGGGACCGTTTTGTGCTTGTTGTACGTTTTCACCCTTCGATGGCATATTTTTATGCTCAAGTTTAATTTTTTTGCAAATTTATGCTGTACACTCTAACCGGGAGCCCCGTGACTACGCGGTCGGTTCCTATGAGTTACATTAGTCCCGTACGAGGTGTTCGTGACTCTTATCGGACTATTTTATGGCTGTTTTACGTTTTCACCCTTCGATGGCGTGTTTTTATGCTTAAGTCTAACTTTTTGCAAATTTACGTCGTACACTCCAGCGGGGAGCCCCGCGACTACGCGGTCGGTCCTACGAGTTACATTGGTCCCGTGCGAGGTGTTCGTGACTCTTACGGGACCGTTTTAAGGTTGTTTTACATTTTCACCCTTCGATGGCATGTTTTTTATGCTTAAGTCTAATTTTTTACAAATTTACGTCGTACACTCAAACCGGGAGCCCCGTGACTACGCGGTCGGTTCCTACGAGTCACATTGGTCCCGTACGAGGGGTTCGTGACTCTTACGGTACCGTTTAAAGGCGGTTTTACATTTTCACCCTTTGATGGCATATTTTTATGCTCAAGTCTATTTTTTTATCAAATTTCCGTCATACACTCAAACCGGGAGCCCCGTGACTACGCGGTTGATTCCTACGAGTCACATTGGTCCCGTGCGAGGTGTTCGTGACTCTTACGGGACCGTTTTGTGTTTGTTTTACGTTTTCACCCTTTGATGGCGTGTTTTTATGCTTTAAGTCTAATTTTTTTTCAAATTTACGTCGTACACTCCAACCGGGAGCCTCGTGACTATGCGGTCGGTTCCTACGAGTTACATTGGTCCTGTGCGAGGTGTTTGTGACTCTTACGGGACCGTTTTGTTGCTGTTTTACATTTTCACCCTTCGGTGGCATGTTTTTATGCTTAAGTTTATTTTTTGCAAATTTACGCCGTACACTCACCCGGGAGCCCCGTGACTACGCGGTCGGTTCCTACCAGTCGTATTGGTCCCGTGCGAGGTGTTCGTGACTCTTACGAGACCATTTTGTGGTTGTTTAACGTTTTCACCCTTCGATGGCATGTTTTTATGCTTAAGTCTAATTTTTTGTAAATTTACGTCGTACAATCAAATCGCGAGTCCCGTGACTACGCGGTCTGTTCCTATGAGTCGCATTGGTCCCGTGCGAGGTGTTCGTGACTCTTACAGGACCGTTCGGTGTTTGTTTTAGGTTTTCATCCTTCGATGGCATATTTTTATGTTTAAGTCTAACTTTTTGCGAATTTACGTCGTACACTCAAACCGGGAGCCCCGTGACTACACGGTATGTTCCTACAATTTACATTGATCCCGTGTGAGGTGTTCGTGACTCTTACGGGACCGTTTTGTTGGCGGTTTTACGTTTTCACCATTCGATGGAATGTTTTTATGCTTAAGTCTAACTTTTTGCAAATTTACGTCGTACACTCCAGCCGGGAGTCCCGCGAGTACGCGGTCGGTCCTACGAGTTACATTGGTCCCGTGCGAAGTGTTCGTGACTCTTACGGGACCGTTTTAAGGTTGTTTTATGTTTTCACCCTTCGATGGCATGCAAGTCTAACTTTTTATAAATTTACATCGTACACTCAAACCGGGAGCCCCGTGACTACGTCGTCGATTCCTACAAGTCACATTGGTCCGATACGAGGTGTTCGTGACTCTTACCGGACCATTTAGTGTCTATTTTAGATTTTCACCCTTCGATGGCATGTTTTTATGCTCTAGTCTAATTTTTTGCAAATGTGCATCGTACACTCAACTCGGAAGCCCCGTTACTATGCGGTCGGTTCCTACGAGTCACACTGGTCCCGTGCGAGGTGTTCGGGACTCTTACGAGACCGTTTTGTGCTCGTTGTACGTTTTCACCCTTCGACGGCATGTTTCTATGCTCAAGTTTAATTTTTTTGCAAATTTATGCTGTACACTCTAACCGGGAGCCCCGTGACTATGCGGTCGGTTCCTATGAGTTACATTAGTCCGGTGCGAGGTGCTCGTGACTCTTATCTGACCGTTTTATGGCTGTTTTATATTTTCACCCTTCGATGGCATGTTTTTATGCTTAAGTCTAACTTTTTGCAAATTTACGTCGTACACTCCTACGGGAGCCCCGCGACTACGCGGTCGGTCCTACGAGTTACATTGGTCCCGTGCGAGGTGTTCGTGACTCTAACGGGACCGTTTTAAGGTTGTTTTACGTTTTCACCCTTCGATGGCATGCAAGTCTAACTTTTTGTAAATTTACGTCGTACCCTCAAACCGGGATCCCCGTGACTACGTCGTCGATTCCTACAAGTCACATTGGTCCGGTACGAGGTGTTCGTGACTCTTATCGGATCGTTTAGTGTCTATTTTTGATTTTCACCCTTCGATGGCATTTTTTTATGTTCTAGTCTAATTTTTTGCAAATTTGCATCGTACACTCAACTCGGAAGCCCCGTTACTATGCGGTCGGTTCCTACGAGTCACATTGGTCCCGTGCGAGGTGTTCGTGACTCTTACGGGACCGTTTTGTGTGCTTGTTTTACGTTTTCACGCTTTGATGGAATGTTTTTATACTCAAGTTTAATTTTTTTGCAAATTTATGCTGTACACTCTAACCGGGAGCCCCGTGACTACGCGGTCGGTTCCTATGAGTTACATTAGTCCCGTACGAGGTGTACGTGACTCTTATCGGACTGTTTTATGGCTATTTTACGTTTTCACCCTTCTATGGCATGTTTTTATGCTTAAGTCTAACTTTTTGCAAATTTACCTCGTACACTCCGGCGGGGAGCCCCGCGACTACGTGGTCGGTCCTACGAGTTACATTGGTCCCGTGCGAGGTGTTCGTGACTCTTACGGGACCGTTTTAAGGCTGTTTTACGTTTTCACCCTTCGATGGCATGTTTTTTATGCTTAAGTCTAATTTTTTACAAATTTACGTCGTTCACTCAAACCGGGAGCCCCGTGACTAGGCAGTCGGTTCCTACGAGTCACATTGGTCCCGTGCGAGGGGTTCGTGACTCTTACGGGACCGTTTAATGGCTGTTTTAAATTTTCACCCTTTGATGGCATGTTTTTATGCTCAACTCTATTTTTTATTTAATTTTCGTCATACACTCAAACCGGGAGCCCCGTGACTACGCGGTTGATTCCTACGGGTCACATTGGTCCCGTGCGAGGTGTTCGTGACTCTTACGGGACCATTTTGTGTTTGTTCTATGTTTTCATCCTTTGATGGCATGTTTTTATGCTTTAAGTCTAATTTTTTTTCAAATTTACGTCGTACACTCCAAACGGGAACCTCGTGACTATGCGGTCGGTTCCTACGAGTTACATTGGTCCCGTGCGAGGTGTTTGTGACTCTTACGGGACCGTTTTGTGGCTGTTTTACATTTTCACCCTTCGATGGCATGTTTTTACGCTTAAGTTTATTTTTTTGCAAATTTACGCCGTACACTCACCCGGTAGCCCCGTGACTACGCGGTCGGTTCCTACGAGTCGAATTGGTCCCGTGCGAGGTGTTCGTGACTCTTACGAGACCATTTTGTGGTTATTTTACATTTTCACCCTTCGATGGCATGTTTTTATGCTTAAGTCTAATTTTTTACAAATTTACGTCGTACACTCAAATCGCGAGTCCCGTGACTACGCGGTCTGTTCCTATGAGTCGCATTGGTCCCGTGCGAGGTGTTCGTGACTATTACGGGACCGTTCGGTGTTTGTTTTAGGTTTTCATCCTTCGATGGCATAATTTTATGCTTAAGTCTAACTTTTTGTAAATTTACGTCGTACACTCAAACCGGGAGCCCCGTGACTACATGGTATGTTCCTACGATTTACATTGATCCCATGTGAGGTGTTCGTTACTCTTACGGGATCGTTTTGTGCCTGTTTTACATTTTCACCATTCGATGGCATGTTTTTATGCTTAAGTTTAATTTTTTACAAATTTACGTCACACACTCAAACTGGGTGCGCCGTGACTACACGGTCAGTTCCTACGATTCACATTGGTCCCGTTCGAGGTGTTCGTGACTCTTACGGGACCGTTTGTGGCTATTTTACGTTTTCACCCTTCGATGGCATGTTTTTATGCTTAAGTCTAATTTTTTACAAATTTACGTCTTACACTCCAACCGGGAGCGCCGTAACTACGCGGTCGGTTCCTACGAGTTACATTGGCCCCGTGCGAGGTGTTCGTGACTCTTACGGGACCGTTTTAAGGTTGTTTTATGTTTTCACCCTTCGATGGCATGCAAGTCTAACTTTTTGTAAATTTACGTCGTACACTCAAACCGGGAGCCCCGTGACTACGTCGTCGGTTCCTACAAGTCACATTGGCCCGGTACAAGGTGTTCGTGACTCTTATCGGAACGTTTAGTGTCTATTTTAGATTTTCACCCTTCGATGGCATGTTTTTATGCTCTAGTCTAATTTTTTGCAAATTTGTATCGTACACTCAACTCGGAAGCCCGTTACTATGCGGTCGGTTCCTACGAGTCACATTGGTCCCGTGCGAGGTGTTCGTGACTCTTATGGGACCATTTTGTGCTTGTTGTACGTTTTCACCATTCGATGGCATGTTTCTATGCCCAAGTTTAATTTTTTTGCAAATTTATGTTGTACACTCTAACCGGGAGCCCCGTGACTACGCTTTCGGTTCCTATGAGTTACATTAGTCCCGTGCGAGGTGTTCGTGACTCTTATCAGACCGTTTTATGGTTGTTTTATGTTTTCACCCTTCGATGGCATGTTTTTAGGCTTAAGTCTAACTTTTTGGAAATTTACGTCGCACACTCCATCCGGGAGCCCCGCGACTACTCGGTCCGTCGTACGAGTTACATTGGTCCCGTGCGAGGTGTTCGTGACTCTTACGGGACTGTTTTGTGGCTGTTTTATGTTTTCACCCTTCGATGGCATGTTTTTATGCTTAAGTCTAATTTTTTACAAATTTACATCTTACACTCCAATCGGGAGCGCCGTAACTACGCGGTCGGTTCCTACGAGTTACATTGGTCCCGTGCGAGGTATTCGTGACTCTTACGGGACCGTTTTAAGGTTGTTTTACATTTTAACCCTTCGATGGCATGCAAGTCTAACTTTTTATAAATTTACATCGTACACTCAAACCGGGAGCCCCGTGACTACGTCGTCGATTCCTACAAGTCACATTGGTCCGATAAGAGGTGTTCGTGACTCTTACCGGACCATTTAGTGTCTATTTTAGATTTTCACCCTTCGATGGCATGTTTTTATGCTCTAGTCTAATTTTTTGCAAATGTGCATCGTACACTCAACTCGGAAGCCCCGTTACTATGCGGTCGGTTCCTATGAGTCACACTGGTCCCGTGCGAGGTGTTCGGGACTCTTACGAGACTGTTTTGTGCTTGTTGTATGTTTTCACCCTTCGACGACAAGTTTCTATCCTCAAGTTTAATTTTTTTACAAATTTATGATGTACACTCTAACCGGGAGCCCCGTGACTACGCGGTCGGTTCCTATGAGTGACATTAGTCCCGTGAGAGGTGTTCGTGACTCTTATCGGACCGTTATATGGCTGTTTTATGTTTTCACCCTTCGATGGCATGTTTTTATGCTTAAGTCTAACTTTTTACAAATTTACGTCGTACACTCCAACGGGGAGCCCCGCGACTACGCGGTCGGTCCTACGAGTTACATTGGTCTCGTGCGAGGTGTTCGTGACTCTTACGGGACCGTTTTAAGGTTGTTTTACGTTTTCACCCTTCGATGGCATGCAAGTCTAACTTTTTGTAAATTTACGTCGTACACTCAAACCGGGAGCCCCGTGACTACGTCGTCGATTCCTACAAGTCACATCGGTCCGGTACGAGCTGTTTGTGACTCTTACCGGACCGTTTAGTGTCTATTTTAGATTTTCACCCTTCGATGGCATGTTTTTATGCTCTAGTCTAATTTTTTATAAATTTGCATCGTACACTCAACTCGGATGCCCCGTTACTATGCGGTCGGTTCCTACGAGTCACATTGGTCCCGTGCGAGGTGTTCGTGACTCTTACGGGACCGTTTTGTGCTTGTTGTACGTTTTCACCCTTCGATGGCATGTTTTTACGCTCAAGTTTAATTTTTTGCAAATTTAAGCTGTACACTCTAACCGGGAGCCCCGTGACTACGCGGTCGGTTCCTATGAGTTATATTAGTCCCGTACGAGGTGTTCGTGACTCTTATCGGACTATTTTATGGCTGTTTTATGTTTTCACCATTCGATGGAATGTTTTTATGCTTAAGTCTAACTTTTTGCAAATTTACGTCGTACACTCCAGCCGGGAGTCCCGCGACTACGCGGTCGGTCCTACGAGTTACATTGGTCCCGTGCGAGGTGTTCGTGACTCTTACGGGACCGTTTTCTGGCTGTTTTACGTTTTCACCCTTCGATGGCTTATTTTTATGCTTAAGTCTATTTTTTTTACAAATTTACGTCTTACACTCCAACTGGGAGCGTCGTAACTACGCGGTCGGTTCCTACGAGTTACATTGGTCCCGTGCGAAGTGTTCGTGACTCTTATGGGACCGTTTTAAGGTTGTTTTATGTTTTCACCCTTCGATGGCATGCAAGTCTAACTTTTTGTAAATTTATGTCGTACACTCAAATCGGAAGCACCGTGACTACGTCAGAAACTCAGGATCTTTTTTAAATAAGTTCACCAATAGCTCTGATACCAATTGAAATAGCGTTGCCAAAGCCGTTTATTGAAAATAAACTATTTAAGCAACTCCGAAAAGTTTGTTGAAGAAACTCTTTACTTAAATCAAACTGATTTTGAACACAAGATGTGTTAACAAAATTATGTACGAGATATGGACAAGATTTGATAACAAGTTTTAGTAAACAGTTTAAAATATTTTAAACTCAACACACATCAGAATGGGATGAGAAGATGTAGGAATATTAATACTCAGGATTTTTAACGTGGTAAAACCTCACCAATTGAGGAAACATCCACGACTCCCTCTAGGGAGTAAAACAAGAAAATATCACTAAAACAAATATGTGAGTTACAATCTATTTAACTAACATGCACACAATAACAAGTCTATACAAGTTCAGGATTATACCCTCTGGCGTCCTTAAACTTTTCTGCAGATCTTGATTGTTGATGTAGTCTTCTCAGTTTGTCAACTCTTCCTTTGTTTCAGCAGTATACGTCGACTTATGTTCACCAAATCTTATAGCCAACACTTTCAGTGTATGTAGTGTGAAGATGTTTGTGAAAAGTGTTCTATAACACATGCATGCACACACGCACTCTTATTAGTTACAAACAATCCTAACAAATTACATATAAAGTCTATATGCAGTGAGTTTGTTATTTTTCTTTCTTACAAAACCAAAAACCTTTTGACCTTTCAATATAACCCAGATTCCACGGAGATCTTGCTTAAGAAATCGGTCAAGACCTTTCTCAATCTCTTTTGAAAATATTTAGGAGATTGAAAACCCTCCAAGTGCGAATCCAACTAGGTCAGGTTAAGTTTTGTAAAAACAGAAATAGAAAAACATCTATTGTTGATTCTGAAGTAAGAAAATGTTTTAACATAAAACAATCAACAATGTACTTCTCAAGATGAGAAATAAAATGCAACTAAGTGTGTTGTGACATGAAAAACTTCAGATCTATGAGTTCTATTGAATCAGAAACAAGATCTGAGTAAGTGTCTAAGTTGGAAATAAGATTTTATGAACACAAGGTTACAACAACCCAAAAATCACTCAACTCGAACTCTCATAAACTCAAGAAACACTAAGGATGGTGTTTATTTGGTTATGGTGTTTTTGGAGAGGTAAGTGGTTTAGGTTGGAGAAGATTTTAGACGAAGTTAGGGTTTCTAACTTGGCTCTCTGGTTTCTCTCTCTCTCTTCTCTCTCTTCTCTCTCTCTCTCTCTATTCATTCTTTGAGAAATTTCAAAGTGGCAAAAGCTTTCGAAGGCTGAGATGAGAGTCCTTTAAATAGCAAGAGGAGAAGGTTCCAGACTATCGTTCAAAAACAACGTCTGAGATTGAGTCAAGCTTCTTTGACTTCAATCCAAGGGCTCACAACAGGCGGTGGATTAAACAGGCTGTGATTGTCTTAGGGGATTACACGGGGATTCACTCAGGCGACATGCAGGCCATTGATAAGGGTTGATCCAAGGGCTGTAAACATGCGAAGTTTTGTCTCTGTAAAGAAACACAACTCTGGCCAATCAGAGAGCAACAAGTGTTGGCCATAGAACGAATACAAACGCGCGTACCAAACTAATTACAAAGCCAACCTTGGAGTCTCTGGCGCTTTCTGTTTCTACCCAGAGTAACTTTAGACCAAAAAACACAACAATACATATTTAGATATTAACCCCAAAACTTTATAAATCAAGTTTTAGTTTAATAAAACCTTAATTAAAATATGTTTAAAATTCCCAAAAATTAATAAAAATCAAATTGAGGGATTTAAACACACTCACCACATGAATAAACATAAAGGTGCAATATGATATGCAAAGATTAAGTTCTAAGTGTGTGAGTGATGTCTATAGTCTCAGGATCATTACAAGATGAATAGGAGAAGAAGCAAAACAATCTCTGAGGCTCTTTGGTTTCTAGGATGGACACAATTTTGTCACAATTTCCAAACTAGATGAGCTCTTATACAGTCTAGACTCAAATGAGTCAAAAGTATAAGGGCTTCAATCTCCCCCTTTGGAAATATGAGACAAAATCTCCTTTGAGTCATCTAGAACTCGTAGGGCGACAACAAATAAGAAAAACCTATTCCTATAAAAGTTCTATCTACCCAAATCCTAGAAAGCAAAAATTACATAACTCAACTATATACAGTTTAACATCCTATTATTACAATAGAGAATGACTGTACAAGAAGAATACCTGCAAAGAATTACTAAGATCAAGCTGTTTAGTATATGCATAGATAGACTCAAATTTCTCCCCCATTTTGTCTCAAATGGACAAAGGGAAGGAACTTGGAAAATATAACAGGTATTTACTCGACACAAATCATACCAATAGATTTACGTAAAAAAATGAATCTATTATAATCAAGAGGTTTGGTAAACAAATCTGCAAGTTGTAGACCAGTAGGAAGATAATTGATTTCTAATTCCTTGGTTTCAACTAATTCACGAATAAAGTGATGTCTTATTTTAATGTGCTTAGTTCGCGAGTGTTGAACCGGGTTCTTAGAAATATTAATCGCGCTTTGATTATCACAATAGAGATGAATTGTGGGTTCTAGAATACCATAATCACTTAGCATTTGTTTAAGCCACAATAATTGGTCACAACAGCTACCAGCAGCTATGTATTCAGATTCAGCAGTCGAGAGAGATGTGCAGTTCTGTTTTTTACTACACTATCCTACCAAGTTATTACCAATATAACAACATGCGCCTGAAGTGCTTTTACTATCATCAGTACAACCATCCCAATCAGCATCAGTGTACCCAATAATAGTGCTCGGTGTGTCATTCGAGTACCAAATTCCTAAATTTAGAGTGCCTTTAACATATTTAATTATCCGTTTAACAGAGTTTAAATGGCTCTCTTTGGGGTTGTTTTGATAACGCGCACAAACACACACATCATACATGATATCAGGATGCGAGGCAGTCAGATAGAGTAATGTGCCAATCATACTATGATATAAAGTAGGATCTACAGATTTTCCATTTTCATCTTTTGACAATTTTTCTGTAGTACTCATAGGCGTTTTAGCACTTTTAGCACTCTCGAGGCCAAATTTCTTAACTATCTCTAATGCGTACTTAGTCTGCGAAAGAAACAATCCATCTGGTTGTTGTTTGACTTGGAGACCTAGGAAGAACTGTAACTCCCCCATAAGGGACATCTAAAATTCCTTACTCATAATTTCAGCAAAAGATTTTACTTCTGAGGTAGAAGTGGATCCAAATATGATATCGTCTACATAGACTTGAGCGATAGTAATGTGTTTGCCAAAATGTTTGACAAATAAGGTTTGGTCATTTCCACCTCTTTTGAAACCTTTATCCAGCAGAAAACTAGACAGACGCTCATACCAAGCTCTAGGAGCTTGCTTAAGACCATATAAAGCCTTTTTCAACCGAAATACATGATTAGGATAATTAGGGTCAATGAACCCTTTAGGTTGTTCTACATAGGTTTCCTCGGCAAGAATTCCATTAAGGAACGCAGATTTAACATCCATTTGATATAATGTAAAATGCATGTGACAAGCTATAGCAAGAAGCAGACGAACTGATTCTAAACGAGTAACAGGAGCAAACGTCTCGTTAAAATCAATTCCTTTGATTTGGGAATAACCTTGAGCAACTAGTCTAGCTTTATTTCTAATTATCATCCCATTTTCATCAGTTTTATTTTTGAAAATCCAACGAGTACCAATAACCTTTTTGTGATCAGGACGTGGAACAAGATACCATACATCATGAATGACAAATTGTAAAAGTTCATCCTGCATAGCAGAAATCCAGTGAGAGTCATTCAATGCCTCATTTACATTCTTTGGTTCCACAAGAGAAACAAAGCATGCATAAAGTGCATAATTTCTAAGTTGGGATCTTGTACGTACTGGCTCACTAGGGTTACCAACTATGTTGTTTATGGGATGATCTTTAGAAACCCAGTTAGGTACTTCAGGTGACTCAATAGGTAATGAATTATCTATTTCAGAAGAGTCATTTTCTAAAATATTTGACGATTCTTCTTCTATAGTTAATTCACTAGTCTTGCTTTCTATAGTAGTGTCACTAACAATTACATTTATGGATTCCATTAAGGTTTTAGTGCGAAGATTATACACCCGATAAGCTCTACTGTTAGGTGAATATCCTAAGAATATGGCTTTATCTCCCCTACTCTCAAATTTAGATAAGTGTTCCCTATCTTTGCACACATAGCAGGTACTACCAAAGGTTCTAAGGTACTTAAGATTAGGCTTTTTATTGTACCAAAGTTCATAAGGAGTTTGTTTGGAATTCTTTCTAAGATAGACCCGATTAATAAGATGGCATGCTGTACGAATAGATTCTACCCAAAAATACTTAGGTAAGTTCTTGGCATGGAGCATGACACGTGCCATCTCTTGAAGAGTTCGATTCTTTCTCTCAGCTATACCATTTTGTTGAGGCGTCTTAGGAGCACTGAACTCATGTTTGTAACCATTATAGTCACAGTATTCTATAATACCAGTGTCTTTGAATTCACCACCTCTATCACTTCGGATTTTATTTACTTGAGTGTCTTTCTCATTTTCAATCCATAAAAGAATCTTTAAAAAAGTTTGAAAAGTATCGGATTTCTGTTTTAAGAAAGCTACCCAAGTGAGTCTGGTGACGTCATCAACCATAACTAGAATATAACTGTGTCCGCAGAGACTAACAGTTTGAGAAGGACCCATTAGGTCCATATGGATGAGTTCTAAGGGATTAGAGGTAAGGATATCTTTGACCCTTTTATGAGGTGCTTTAACAATTTTTCCTTCTTGACAGGGACCACAGACAATGTTATGAATAGGTTTAATTTTTGGTATTCCTCTAACTATTTGTTGAGAGGACAATTTACTCAAATTTTCGTAATTAATGTGACCCATTCTGTTATGCCATATCTCATTGTCATCCATTTTGGCAACATTACAGATTTCAGAACTAGTCATGACAGTATAACAATTGTCAGGAGTCCTTAATCCTGTAATTACGCATTCTCCCTTTTCATTTAAAATCTTGCAATTGTTCTTTGAAAAGGTAACAGTATGGTTTAAGTCACAAAATTGCGAAATGCTGAGTAAATTAGCCTTAAGACCTTTAACTAAGAGAACATTTTCAAGAACAGGAAGTCCTTTTTCTTTAAGAGTTCCTTTGCCTATGATCTGGGATGATACTCCATCACCAAAAATAACTTTTCCACCATCAAAGTGGGTTTTATTTAAAAGTTTTGTATCATCACCTGTCATATGCATGGAACATCCAGAATCCAAATACCAACCAGAAGATGTAAGTTCAGCTTTTAAGGCAGAAATAACAATATTACACTTCATCTAGGGTACTAGATCATCTTTTCTAACCCAAATTGCTCTGGTTTTCTGTTTGCGCTTGTTTGCTCTCATTTGATAAAATTTGCAAGCATTAGATTTTTGTTGAAAAACATTTTGCGCATGCTTTTGAGTAAATTTAAACACCTGAGCATTTGATTTAGAAAAGTTTCTGGGATTCCTTCTAGTAAATGACCTTTTAGGTTTAGTCTTTCTATTCCTATAGTTGGAGTTTTTGTCTGGTGGCCTGGGAAGGACATAATTGTAACGACTCCTCCTAGAATAGTTAAAGTTTTTATACATGGAAGTATTGTAGATAGGCTTAATCAGTCTCCTAGCATAGCAATCATCGAAAGAATGTCTGTATATATCACAATAGGAGCAATAAAGATTGCTCAGAATGGGGTTTACCTTAGGAAAGTCTCTAAACAAAGGTTTTGAGAAATTTTGAGGCTGAATTTTATTCCTAGGTAGCACAGGTTTGAAAGCAGGTTCACTTTTCCTAATTGGGGGGCAGACATATTTTCCCTTTGGTAAACTTTCATGCTTAGAGCAACTTGCATCTCCAGTGTTAGTGTTTTGATGATCAAACTCAGTTTTTAGTGAATGAAAGTCTGGACATGTTTCAATAGGTCTTTTGCCTCCTGACACAAATTTGATAGGTTCAACATGTTTTGTTTGTGTCTTCAAATTGGGGCAAAACCCTATACCAGTTCGATCATCAGAATTGGTTTTAGATTCAGCAACGAATTCCTCAAAACATTTAGAATTGTTTTCAAATTTTGTAAATTTTTTGAACACAGTTGTTGTCTTTTCTTTGGTTTGTTCCAATTCTAATAATGTCCCTTTGTATTTTTTCTCCAGAATTTCATTAGCTTCAGTCAAAGTTTTCAGTTTTTCATCAAACACTTTGATATCACTTTCATGAGACATGCATTGAGTAGTATACTCTTCAGCATTCAGTTTTACCATCAGGCTTAGATCCTCTAGCTTTTTGGTAAGATCTTTCACAATCTTTTCTAGTCTAGTTCTTTTCTTTAGAGTTTTAGAATATAGAGTGTGTATATCTGGGAGATCTTCATTGTCTGAGTCACTAAGTGAGGTGTGTGAAGTGACCCCTAAGGTTTCATTTCTTAAACTCACGCACCCATTGACATCAGTAGTATCGATTCCCCTTTGACTCACACACCCCGAGGAAGAAGTATTAATGTTCTCAGTAAGTAAAGCATCTAAACCAGTTAAAGTATGATTCAAAGCAACAGAGCTAGAATTACTAGACTCATCCTCACTATCAAGCACAGGCATATCATCATTATATATGATTTTGGCAAAGAAGGATAAACAAGGATCCAAACCATCAGATGTCTCAGGTTCCTCATTTTCAGAATCACTTGAGTCATCCCATGTTTTGCAGATGTTGGCTCTAGAGTGTTTGTTTTGGGTATTTAAATTAACTCTACAGTCTTGAGCAATGTGTCCTAGTTTACCACATCTATAGCATTCAGTCTTCTTGAGGTCTCTGTGAGGTCTAGTGTTGTCCTTGTTCTGTTTGTCATGAGGTTTCTCATGGGACTTGTGATTTGAAGGAGTTGAATAATTAGACTTGCCCTGTCTATTAGCAATACTGTTTCTAAATTTAACAATTTTCTTAAATTGTTTTGTCATTAGGGCAATCTGATTATCTAGACTTTCTAAGTCACAGTCCTCATCAGGATCATTACTAGGAGTGTTTAACTCAGGCTTAATCATCTTAGAAGTAAAGAGAAGATTGGAATTGGTCTATTTCCTATGAGTGTGGGTCAATTGTTTCTTAAACTCTAATTCCATTTCCACAGTTCTTAATTTACTACTGAGTAATTCAGGAGTGAGATTTATATCACACATTTCCTCAATAGCATATCTTTTATTGTCAAATTTCTGTGGTAATGATCTCAGAATTTTAGACACAATTTCTTGTCTATCATAAGTTATACCATTAGCATGCAGTTTAGTGACAATATCAGTCAGGTTCATATAGAAGTCATCAAAAGACTCAGATTCAAACATTATTAAAGAATTATACTGTTGAATTAACATCTGAGTTTTAGCAGCCTTAACCCTAGAGTCTCCTTCATGGGCAGTAATCAAGGTATCCCATGCTTCCTTAGAAGTGGTACAAGATGAGATTCTCTTGAACTCATGTTCATTTATAGACATAAATATAGCATTCTCTCCTTTATTATTATTGCGAGAAACTTGTTTCTCTTCTTGAGTAAACTCACTTAATATTTTCTTAACCCTCTCATTACTTCCTTCAGTGGCTGGTTTAGTAGGATAAAAGTATCCATTTTCAATAATGTCCCAGACATCATCTCCCAAAGTTACTTGAATGAAAGCAATCATCCTTACTTTCCAGTAAGAAAAATTGGTTCCATCAAAGACTGGAGGTCTGGTCAAGTTACCATATCTTTCATTTTTCTCGTCCATGATTGATTTTGAGAAAACAGTTTCAGAAACTCATGATCTTTTTTAAATAAGTTCACCAATAGCTCTGATAACAATTGAAATAGCGTTGCCAAAGCCGTTTATTGAAAATAAACTATTTAAGAAACTCCGAAAAGTTTGTTGAAGAAACTCTTTACTTAAATCAAACTGATTTTGAACACAAGATGTGTTAACAAAATTATGTACGAGATATGGACAAGATTTGATAACAAGTTTTAGTAAACAGTTTAAAATATTTTAAACTCAGCACACGTCAGAATGGGATGAGAAGATGTAGGAATATTAATACTCAGGATTTTTAACGTGGTAAAACCTCACCAATTGAGGAAACATCCACGACTCCCTCTAGGGAGTAAAACAAGAAAATATCACTAAAACAAATATGTGAGTTACAATCTATTTAACTAACATGCACACAATAACAAGTCTATACAAGTTCAGGATTATACCCTCTGGCGTCCTTAAACTTTTCTGCAGATCTTGATTGTTGATGTAGTCTTCTCAGTTTTTCAACTCTTCCTTTGTTTCAGCAGTATACGTCGACTTATGTTCACCAAATCTTATAGCCAACACTTTCAGTGTATGTAGTGTGAAGATGTTTGTGAAAAGTGTTCTATAACACATGCATGCACACACGCACTCTTATTAGTTACAAACAATCCTAACAAATTACATATAAAGTCTATATGCAGTGAGTTTGTTATTTTTCTTTCTTACAAAACCAAAAACCTTTTGACCTTTCAATATAACCCAGATTCCACGGAGATCTTGCTTAAGAAATCGGTCAAGACCTTTCTCAATCTCTTTTGAAAATATTTAGGAGATTGAAAACCCTCCAAGTGCGAATCCAACTAGGTCAGGTTAAGTTTGGTAAAAACAGAAACAGAAAAACATCTATTGTTGATTCTGAAGTAAGAAAATGTTTTAACAGAAAACAATCAACAACGTACTTCTCAAGATGAGAAATAAAATGCAACTAAGTGTGTTGTGACATGAAAAACTTCAGATCTATGAGTTCTATTGAATCAGAAACAAGATCTGAGTAAGTGTCTAAGTTGGAAATAAGATTTCATGAACACAAGGTTACAGCAACCCAAAAATCACTCAACTCGAACTCTCATAAACTCAAGAAACACTAAGGATGGTGTTTATTTGGTTATGGTATTTTTGGAGAGGTAAGTGGTTTAGGTTGGAGAAGATTTTAGACGAAGTTAGGGTTTATAACTTGGCTCTCTGGTTTCTCTCTCTCTCTTCTCTCTCTCTCTCTATTCTTTCTCTGAGAAATTTCAAAGTGGCAAAAGCTTTCGAAGGCTGAGATGAGAGTCCTTTAAATAGCAAGAGGAGAAGGTTCCAGACTATCGTTCAAAAACAACGTCTGAGATTGAGTCAAGCTTCTTTGATTCAATCCAAGGGCTCACAACAGGCGGTGGATTAAACAGGCTGTGATTGGCTTAGGGGATTACACGGGGATTCACTCAGGCGACATGCAGGCCATTGATAAGGGTTGATCCAAGGGCTGTAAACATGCGAAGTTTTGTCTCTGTAAAGAAACACAACTCTGGCCAATCAGAGAGCAACAAGTGTTGGCCATAGAACGAATACAAACGCGCGTCCCAAACTAATTACAAAGCCAACCCTGGAGTCTCTGGCGCTTTCGGTTTCTACCCAGAGTAACTTTAGACCAAAAAACACAACAATACATATTTAGATATTAACCCCAAAACTTTATAAATCAAGTTTTAGTTTAATAAAACCTTAATTAAAAGATGTTTAAAATTCCCAAAAAATTAATAAAAATCAAATTGAGGGATTTAAACACACTCACCACATGAATAAACATAAAGGTGCAATATGATATGCAAAGATTAAGTTCTAAGTGTGTGAGTGATGGCTATAGTCTCAGGATCATTACAAGATGAATAGGAGAAGAAGCAAAACAATCTCTGAGGCTCTTTGGTTTCTAGGATGGACACAATTTTGTCACAATTTAAAAACTAGATGAGCTCTTATACAGTCTAGACTCAAATGAGTCAAAAGTATAAGTTCTTCACACTCAACTCGGAAGCCCCGTTACTATGCGGTCGGTTCCTACGAGTCACATTGGTCCCGTGCGAGGTGTTCGTGACTCTTATGGGACCATTTTGTGCTTGTTGTACATTTTCACACTTCGATGGCATGTTTCTATGCCCAAGTTTAATTTTTTTGCAAATTTATGTTGTACACTCTAACCGGGAGCACCGTGACTACGCGGTCAGTTCCTATGAGGTACATTAGTCCCGTGCGAGGTGTTCGTGACTCTTATCGGACCGTTTTATGGTTGTTTTATGTTTTCACCCTTCGATGGCATGTTTTTAGGCTTAAGTCTAACTTTTTGGAAATTTACGTCGCACACTCCATCCGGGAGCCCCGCGACTACTCGGTCGGTCGTACGAGTTACATTGGTCCCGTGCGAGGTGTTTGTGACTCTTACGGGACCGTTTTAAGGTTATTTTACGTTTTCACCCTTCGATGGCATGCAAGTCTAACTTTATCTAAATTTACGTCGTACACTCAAACCGGGAGCCCCGTGACTACATCGTCGGTTCCTACAAGTCACATTGGTCCAGTACGAGGTGTTCGTGACTCTTACCGTACCGTTTAGTGTCTATTTTAGATTTTCACCCTTCGATGGCATGTTTTTATGCTCTAGTCTAATTTTTTGCAAATTTGCATCGTACACTCAACTCGGGAGCCCCCTTACTATGCGGTCGGTTCCTACGAGTCACATTGGTCCCGTGCGAGGTGTTCGTGACTCTTACGGGATCGTTTTGTGCTTGTTGTACATTTTCACCCTTCGATGGCATGTTTTTATGCTCAAGTTCAATTTTTTTGCAAATTTATGCCGTACACTCTAACCGGGAGCCCCGTGACTACGCGGTCGGTTTCTATGAGTTACATTAGTCCCGTACGAGGTGTTCGTGACTCTTATCGGACAGTTTTATGGCTGTTTTACGTTTTCACCCTTCGATGGAATGTTTTTATGCTTAAGTCTAACTTTTTGCAAATTTACGTTGTACACTCCAGCGGGGAGCCCCGCGACTACGCGGTCGGTCCTACGAGTTACATTGGTCCCGTGCGAGGTGTTCGTGATTCTTACGGGACTGTTTTAAGGATGTTTTACATTTTCACCCTTCGATGGCATGTTTTTTATGCTTAAGTCTATTTTTTTACAAATTTACATCGTACACTCAAACCGGGAGCCCCGTGACTACGCGGTCGGTTCCTATGAGTCACATTGGTCCCGTGCGAGGGGTTCGTAAATCTTACGGGACCGTTTAAAGGCTGTTTTATATTTTCACCCTTTGATGGCATGTTTTTATGCTCAAGTCTTTTTTTTATCAAATTTTCGTCATACACTCAAATCGGGAGCCCCGTGACTACGCGGTTGATTCCTACGAGTCACATTGGTCCCGTGCAAGGTGTTTGTGACCCTTACGGGACCGTTTTGTGTTTGTTTTACATTTTCACCCTTTGATGGCATGTTTTTAAGCTTTAAGTCTAATTTTTTTTCAAATTTACGTCGTACACTCCAACCGGGAGCCTCGTGACTATGCGGTCGGTTCCGACGAGTTACATTGTCCCCGTGCGAGGTGTTTGTGACTCTTACGGGACCATTTTGTGGCTATTTTACATTTTCACCCTTCGATGGCATGTTTTTATGCTTAACTTTATTTTTTTGCAATTTTACGCCGTACACTCACCGGGGAGCCCCGTGACTACGCGGTCGGTTCCTACGAGTCGCATTAGTCCCGTGCGAGGTGTTCGTGACTCTTACGAGACCATTTTGTGGTTGTTTTACGTTTTCACCCTTCGATGGCATGTTTTTATGCTTAAGTCTAATTTTTTGCAAATTTACATCGTACACTCAAATCGCGAGTCCCGTGACTACGCGGTCTGTTCCTATGAGTCGCATTGGTCCCGTACGAGGTGTTCGTGACTCTTACGGGACCGTTCGGTGTTTGTTTTAGGTTTTCATCATTCGATGGCATATTTTTATACTTAAGTCTAACTTTTTGCAAATTTACGTCGTACACTCAAACCGGGAGCCCCGTGACTACAAGGTATGTTTCTACGATTTACATTGATCCCGTGCGAGGTGTTCGTGAGTCTTACGGGACCTTTTTTTGGCTGTTTTACGTTTTCACCATTCGATGGCATGTTTTTATGCTTAAGTTTAATTTTTTACAAATTTACGTCACACACTCAAACCGGGAGCGCCGTGACCACACGGTCAGTTCCTACGATTCACATTGGTCCCGTGCGAGGTGTTCGTGACTCTTACGGGACCGTTTTGTGGCTGTTTTATGTATTCACCATTCGATGGCTTATTTTTATGCTTAAGTCTAATTTTTTACAAATTTACGTCATACAATCCAACCGGGAGCGCCGTAACGATGCGGTCGGTTCCTACGAGTTACATTGGTCCCGTGCGAGGTGTTCAGGACTCTTACGGGACCGTTTTAAGGTTGTTTCACGTTTTCACCCTTCGATGGCATGCAAGTCTAACTTTTTTTTATAAATTTACGTCGTACACTCAAACCGGGAGCCCTGTGACTACGTCGTTGGTTCCTACAAGTCACATTGGTCCGGTACGAGGTGTTCATGACTCTTACCGGACCGTTTACTGTCTATTTTAGATTTTCACCCTTCGATGAAAATTTTTTATGCTCTAGTCTAATTTTTTGCAGATTTGCATCGTACACTCAACTCGGAAGCCCCGTTACTATGCGGTCGGTTCCTACGAGTCACATTGGTCCCGTGCGAGGTGTTCGTGACTCTTACGGGACCATTTTGTGCTTGTTTTACGTTTTCACCCTTCGACGACATGTTTCTATGCTCAAGTTTAATTTTTTTGTAAATTTATGTTGTATACTCTAACCGGGAGCCCCGTGACTACCCGGTCGGTTCCTATGAGTTACATTAGTCCCGTGCGAGGTGTTCGTGACTCTTATCGGACTGTTTTATGGCTGGTTTATGTTTTCACCCTTCGATGGCATGTTTTTATGCTTAAGTCTAACTTTTTACAAATTTACGTCGTACACTCCAGCCGGGAGCCGAGCGACTACGCGATCGGTCCTACGAGTTACATTGGTCCCGTGCGAGGTGTTCGTGACTCTTACGGGGCCGTTTTAAGGTTGTTTTACGTTTTCACCCTTCGATGGTATGCAAGTCTAACTTTTTGTAAATTTACGTCGTACACTCAAACCGAGAGCCCCGTGACTACGTCGTCGGTTCCTACAAGTCACATTGGTCCGGTACGAGGTGTTCGTGACTCTTACCGAACCGTTTAGTGTCTATTTTAGATTTTCACCGTTCGATGGCATGTTTTTATGCTCTAGTCAAATTTTTTGCAAATTTGCATCGTACACTCAACTCGGAATCCCTGTTACTATGTGGTTGGTTCCTACGAGTCACATTGGTCCCGTGCGAGTTGTTCGTGACTCTTACGGGACCGTTTTGTGCTTGTTGTACGTTTTCACCCTTCGATGGCATGTTTTTATGCTCAAGTTTAATTTTTTTGCAAATTTATGCTGTACACTCTAACCGGGAGCCCCGTGACTACGCGGTCGGTTCCTATAAGTTACATTAGTCCCGTACGAGGTGTTCGTGACTCTTATCGGACTATTTTATGGCTGTTTTATGTTTTCACCCTTCGATGGCATGTTTTTATGTTTAAGTCTAACTTTTTTCAAATTTACGTCGTACACTCCAACAGGGAGCCCCGCGACTACGCGGTAGGTCCTACGAGTTACATTGGTCCCGTGCGAGGTGTTCATGATTCTTACGGGACCGTTTTAAGCCTGTTTTACATTTTCACCCTTCGATGGCATGTTTTTTATGCTTAACTCTAATTTTTTACAAATTTACGTCGTACACTCAAACCGGGAGCCCCGTGACTACGCGATCGGTTCCTACGAGTCACATTGGTCCCTTGCGAGGGGTTCGTGACTCTTTCGGGACCGTTTAAATGCTGTTTTACATTTTCACCCTTTGATGGCATGTTTTTATGCTCAAGTCTATTTTTTATTAAATTTCCGTCATACACTCAAATCGGGAGCCCCGTGACTGCGCGGTTGATTCCTACGAGTCACATTGGTCCAGTGCGAGGTGTTCGTGACTCTTACGGGACTGTTTTGTGTTTGTTTTACATTTTCACCCTTTGATGGCATGTTTTTATGCTTTAAGTCTAATTTTTTTTCAAATTTACGTCGTACACTCCAACCGAGAGCCTCGTGACTATGCGTTCGGTTCCTACGAGTTACATTGGTCCTGTTCGAGGTGTTTGTGACTCTTACCGGACCGTTTTAAGGCTGTTTTACATTTTCACCCTTCAATGGCATGTTTTTATGCCTAATTTTATTTTTTTGCAAATTTACGCCGTACACTCACCCGGGAGCCCCGTGACTACGTGGTCGGTTCCTACGAGTCGCATTGGTCCCCTGCGAGGTGTGCGTGACTCTTACGAGACCATTTTGTGATTGTTTTACATTTTCACCCTTCGATGGCATGTTTTTGTGCTTAAGTCTAATTTTTTGCAAATTTACGTCGTACACTCAAATCGCGAGTCCCGTGACTACGCGGTCTGTTCCTATGAGTCGCATTGGTCCCGTGCGAGGTGTTCGTGACTCTTACGGGACCGTTCGGTGTTTTTTTAGGTTTTCATCCTTCGATGGCATATTTTTATGCTTAAGTCTAACTTTTTGAAAATTTACGTCCTACACTCAAACCGGGAGCCCCGTGACAACACGGTATGTTCTTACGATTTACATTGATCCCCTGCGAGGTGTTCGTTACTCTTACGGGATCGTTTTGTGGCTGTTTTACGTTTTCACCATTCGATGGCATGTTTTTATGCTTAAGTTTAATTTTTTATAAATTTACGTCGCACACTGAAACTGGGAGCGCCGTGACAACACGGTCAGTTCCTACGATTCACATTGGTCCCGTGCGAGGTGTTCGTGACTCTTACGGGACCGTTTTGGGGCTGTTTTATATTTTCACCCTTCGATGGCATGTTTTTATGCTTAAGTCTAATTTTTTACAAATTTACGTCTTACACTCCAACCGGGAGCGCCGTAACTACGCTGTCTGTTCCTACGAGTTACATTGGTCCCGTGTGAGGTGTTCGTGACTCTTACGGGTCCGTTTTAAGGTTGTTTTACGTTTTCACCCTTCGATGGCATGCAAGTCTAACTTTTTGTAAATTTATGTCGTACACTCAAACCGGGAGCCCCGTGACTACGTCGTCCGTTCCTACAAGTCACATTGGTCTGGCACGAGGTGTTCGTGACTCTTACCGGAACGTTTAGCGCTATTTTAGATTTTCACCCTTCGATGGCATGTTTTTATGCTCTAGTCTAATTTTTTGCAAATTTGCATCGTACACTCAACTTGGAAGCCCCGTTACTATGCGGTCAGTTCCTACGAGTCACATTGGTCCCGTTCGAGGTGTTCGTGACTCTTACGGGACCATTTTGTGCTTGTTGTACGTTTTCACCCTTCGACGGCATGTTTCTATGCTCAAGTTTAATTTTTTTTGCAAATTTATGCTGTACACTCTAACCGGGAGCCCCGTGACTACGCGGTCGGTTCCTATGAGTTACATTAGTCCCGTACGAGGTGTTCGTGACTCTTATCGGACCGTTTTATGGCTGTTTTAAGTATTTCACCCTTCAATGGCATGCTTTTATGCTTAAGTCTAACTTTTTGCAAATTTACGTCGTACACTCCAGCCGGGAGCCCCGCGACTACGCGGTCGGTCCTACGAGTTACATTGGTCCCGTGCGAGGTGTTCGTGACTCTTACGGGACCGTTTTAAGGTTGTTTTACGTTTTCACCCTTCGATGGCATACAAGTCTAACTTTTTGTAAATTTACGTCGTACACTCAAACCGGGTGCGTCGTGACTACGTCGTCGGTTCCTACAAGTCACATTGGTCCGGTACGAGGTGTTCATGACTCTTACCGGATCATGTAGTGTCTATTTTAGATTTTCACCCTTCGATGACATGTTTTTATGCTCTAGTCTAATTTTTTGCAAATTTGCATCGTACACTCAACTCGGAAGCCCCGTTACTATGCGATCGATTCCTACGAGTCACATTGGTCCCGTGCGAGGTGTTCGTGACTCTTACGGGACCGTTTTGTGCTTGTTGTACGTTTTCACCCTTCGATGGCATGTTTTTACGCTCAAGTTTAATTTTTTTGCAAATTTATGCTGTACACTCTAACCGGGAGCCCCGTGACTACGCGGTCGGTTCCTATGAGTTATATTAGTCCCGTACGAGGTGTTCGTGACTCTTATCGGACTATTTTATGGCTGTTTTACGTTTTCACCCTTCGATGGCATGTTTTTATGCTTAAGTCTAACTTTTTACAAATTTACGTCGTACACTCCAGCGGGGAGCCCCGCGACTACGCGGTCGGTCCTACGAGTTACATTGGTCCCGTGCGAGGTGTTCGTGACTCTTACGGGACCGTTTTAAGGTTGTTTTACATTTTCACCCTTCGATGGCATGTTTTTTACGCTTAAGTCTAATTTTTTACAGATTTACGTCGTACACTCAAACCGGGAGCCCCGTGACTACGCGATCGGTTCCTACGAGTCACATTGGTCCCGTGCGAGGGGTTCGTGACTCTTACGGTACCGTTTAAAGGCTGTTTTACATTTTCACCCTTTGATGGCATGTTTTTATGCTCAAGTCTATTTTTTATCAAATTTCCGTCATACACTCAAACCGGGAGCCCCGTGACTACGCGGTTGATTACTACGAGTCACATTGGTCCCGTGCGAGGTGTTCGTGACTCTTACGGGACCGTTTTGTGTTTGTTTTACGTTTTAACCCTTTGATGTCATGTTTTTATGCTTTAAGTCTAATTTTTTTTCAAATTTACGTCGTACGCTCCAACTGGGAGCCGCGTGACTATGCGGTCGGTTCCTACGAGTTACATTGGTCCCGTGCAAGGTGTTTGTGACTCTTACCGGACCGTTTTAAAGCTGTTTTACATTTTCACCCTTCGATGGCATGTTTTTATGCTTAAGTTTATTTTTTTGCAAATTTACGCCGTACACTCACCAGGGAGCCCCGTGACTACGCGGTCGGTTCCTACGAGTCGTATTGGTCCCGTGCGAGGTGTTCGTGACTCTTATGAGACTATTTTGTGGTTGTTTTACGTTTTCACCCTTCGATGGCATGTTTTTATGCTTAAGTCTAATTTTTTGCAAATTTACGTCGTACACTCAAGTCGCGAGTCCCGTGACTCCGCGGTCTGTTCCTATGAGTCGCATTGGTCCCGTGCTACGTGTTCGTGACTCTTACGGGACCGTACGGTGTTTGTTTTAGGTTTTCATCCTTCGATGACATGTTTTTATGCTTAAGTCTAACTTTTTGCAAATTTACGTCGTACACTCAAACCGAGAGCCCCGTGACTACACGGTATGTTCCTACGATTTACATTGATCCCGTGCGAGGTGTTTGTGACTCTTACGGGACCGTTTTGTGGCTGTTTTACGTTTTCACCATTCGATGGCATGTTTTATGCTTAAGTTTAATTTTTTACACATTTACGTCGCACACTCAAACTGGGTGCACCGTGACTACACGGTAAGTTCCTACTATTCACATTGATCCCGTGCGAGGTGTTCGTGACTCTTACGGGACCGTTTTGTGGCTGTTTTACGTTTTCACCCTTCGATGGCATGTTTTTATGCTTAAGTCTAATTTTTTATAAATTTACGTCATACACTCTAACCGGGAGCGCCGTAACTACGCGGTCGGTCCTACGAGTTACATCGGTCCCGTGCGAGGTGCTCGTGACTCTTACGGGACCGTTTTAAGGTTGTTTTTATTTTCACCCTTCGATGGCATGCAAGTCTAACTCTTTGTAAATTTACGTCGTGCACTCAAACCGGGAGCCCCGTGACTAGGTCGTGGGTTCCTACTAGTCACATTGGTCCTCTACGAGGTGTTCGTGACTCTTACCGGACCGTTTAGTGTCTATTTTAGATTTTCATCCTCCGATGGCATGTTTTTATGTTGTAGTCTAATTTTTGCAAATTTGCATCGTACATTCAACTCGAAAGCCCCGTTACTATGCGGTCGGTTCCTACGAGTCACATTGGTCCCGTGCAAGGTGTTCGTGAGTCTTATGGGACCGTTTTGTGCTTATTGTACGTTTTCACCCTTCGACGGCATGTTTCTATGCTTAAGTTTAATTTTTTTTCAAATTTATGCTGTGCACTCTAACCGGGAGCCCCGTGACTACACGGTCGGTTCCTATGAGTTACATTAGTCCCGTGCATGGTGTTCGTGACTCTTATCGGACCGTTTTATGGTTGTTTTATGTTTTCACCCTTCGATGGCATGTTTTTATGCTTAAGTCTAACGTTTTGCAAATTTACGTCGTACACTCCAGTCGGGAGTCCCGCGACTACGCGGTCGGTCCTACGAGTTACATTGGTCCCGTGCGAGGTGTTCGTGATTCTTACGGGACCGTTTTAAGGTTGTTTTACGTTTTCACCCTTCGATGGCATGCGAGTCTAACTTTTTGTAAATTTATGTCGTACACTCAAACCGGGAGCCCCGTGACTACGTCGTCGGTTCCTACAGGTCACATTGGTCCGGTACGAGGTGTTCGTGACTCTTACCGGACCGTTTAGTGTCTATTTTATATTTTCACCCTTCGATGGCATGTTTTTATGCTCTAGTCTAATTTTTTGCAAATTTGCATCGTACACTCAACTCGGAAGTCCCGTTACTATGCGGTCGGTTCCTACGAGTCACATTGGTCCCGTGCGAGTTGTTCGTGACTCTTACGGGACCGTTTTGTGCTTGTTGTACGTTTTCACCCTTCGATGGCATGTTTTTATGCTCAAGTTTAATTTTTTTTGCAAATTTATGCTGTACACTCTAACCGGGAGCCTCATGACTACGTGGTCGGTTCCTATGAGTTACATTAGTCCCGTGCGAGGTGTTCGTGACTCTTATCGGACTGTTTTATGGCTGTTTGACATTTTCACCCTTCGATGGCATGTTTTTATGCTTAAGTCTAACTTTTTGCAAATTTACGTCGTACACTCCAGCCGGGAGCCCCGCGACTACGCGATTGGTCCTACGAGTTACATTGGTCCCGTGCGAGGTGTTCGTGACTCTAACGGGACCGTTTTAAGGTTGTTTTACATTTTCACCCTTCAATGGCATGTTTTTTATGCTTAAGTCTAATTTTTTACAAATTTACGTCGTACACTCAAACCGGGAGCCCCGTGACTACGCGATCGGTTCCTACGAGTCACATTGGTCCCGTGCGAGGTGTTCGTGACTCATACGGGACCGTTTAAAGGTTGTTTTACGTTTTCACCCTTTAATGGCATGTTTTCATGCTCAAGTCTATTTTTTATCAAATTTCTGTCATACACTCAAATCGGGAGCCCCGTGACTATGCGATTGATTCCTATGAGTCACATTGGTCCCGTGCGAGGTGTTCGTGACTCTTACGGGACCGTTTTGTGTTTGTTTTACATTATCACCCTTTGATGGCATGTTTTTATGCTTTAAGTCAATTTTTTTTTCAAATTTACGTCGTACACTCCAACCGGGAGCCTCGTGACTATGCGGTCGGTCCTACGAGTTACATTGGTCCCGTGCGAGGTGTTCGTGACTCTAACGGGACCGTTTTAAGGTTGTTTTACATTTTCACCCTTCGATGGCATGTTTTTTATGCTTAAGTCTAATTTTTTACACATTTACGTCGTACACTCAAACTGGGAGCCCTGTGATTATGCGGTCGGTTCCTACGAGTCACATTGGTCCCGTGCTAGGGGTTCGTGACTCTTACGGGACCGTTTAAAGGCTGTTTTATGTTTTCACCCTTTGATGGCATGTTTTTATGCTCAAGTGTATTTTTTATCAAATTTCCGTCATACACTCAAACCGGGAGCCCCGTGACTACGCGGTTGATTACTACGAGTCACATTGGTCCCGTACGAGGTGTTCGTGACTCTTACGGGACCGTTTTGTGTTTGTTTTATGATTTCACCCTTTGATGGCATGTTTTTATGCTTTAAGTCTAATTTTTTTTCAAATTTACGTCGTACACTGCAACCGGGAGCCTCGTGACTATGCGGTCGATTCCTACGAGGTACATTGGTCCCGTGCGAGGTGTTTGTGACTCTTACCGGACCGTTTTAAAGCTGTTTTACATTTTCACCCTTCCATGGCATGTTTTTATGCTTAAGTTTATTTTTTACAAATTTACGCCGTACACTCACCCGGGAGCCACGTGACTACGCGATCGGTTCCTACGAGTCGCATTGGTCCCGTGCGAGGTGTTCGTGACTCTTACAAGACCATTTTGTGGTTGTTTTACATTTTCACCCTTCGATGGCATGTTTTTATGCTTAAGTCTAATTTTTTGCAAATTTACGTCGTACACTCAAATCGCGAGTCCCGTGACTACGCGGTCTGTTCCTATGAGTCGCATTGGTCCCGTGCGAGGTGTTCGTGACTCTTAAGGGACCGTACGGTGTTTGTTTTAGGTTTTCATCCTTCGATGGCATATTTTTATGCTTAAGTCTAACTTTTTGCAAATTTACGTCATACACTCAAACCGAGAGCCCCGTGACTACACGGTATGTTCCAACGATTTACATTGATCCCGTGCGAGGTGTTCGTGACTCTTACGGGACCGTTTTGTGGCTGTTTTACGTTTTCACCATTCGATGGAATGTTTTTATGCTTAAGTTTAATTTTTTACAAATTTACGTCGCACACTCAAACCGGGAGCGCCGTGACTACACGGTCAGTTCCTACGATTCACATTGGTCCTGTGCGAGGTGTTCGTGACTCTTACGGGACCGTTTTGTGGCTGTTTTACGTTTTCACCCTTCGATGGCATGTTTTTATGCTTAAGTCTAATTTTTTACAAATTTACGTCATACACTCTAACCGGGAGCGTCGTAACTACGCGATCGGTCCTACGAGTTACATTGGTCCCGTGCGAGGTGTTCGTGACTCTTACGGGACCGTTTTAAGGTCGTTTTACATTTTCACCCTTCGATGGCATGCAAGTCTAACTTTTTGTAAATTTACGTCGTACACTCAAATCGGGAGCCCCGTGACTACGTCGTTGGTTCCTACAAGTCACATTGGTCCGCTACGAGGTGTTCGTGACTCTTACCGGACCGTTTAGTGTCTATTTTAGATTTTCACCCTCCGATGGCATGTTTTTATGCTCTAGTATAATTTTTTGCAAATTTGCATCGTACACTCAAATCGGAAGCCCCGTTACTATGCGATCGGTTCCTACGAGTCACATTGGTCCCGTACGAGGTGTTCGTGACTCTTACGGGACCGTTTTGTGCTTGTTATACGTTTTCACCCTTCGACGGCATGTTTCTATGCTCAAGTTTAATTTTTTTTCAAATTTATGCTGTACACTCTAACCGGGAGCCCCGTGACTACGCGGTCGGTTCCTATGAGTTACATTAGTCCCGTGCGAGGTGTTCGTGACTCTTATCGGACCGTTTTATGGCTGTTTTATGTTTTCACCCTTCGATGGCATGGTTTTATGCTTAAGTCTAACTTTTTGCAAATTTACGTCGTACACTCCAGCTGGGAGCCCCGTGACTACGCGGTCGGTCCTACGAGTTACATTGGTCCCGTGCGAGGTGTTCGTGACTCTTACGGGACCGTTTTAAGGTTGTTTTATGTTTTCCCCCTTCGATGGCATGCAAGTCTAACTTTTTGTAAATTTATGTCGTACACTCAAACCGGGAGCCCCGTGACTATGTCGTCGGTTCCTACAAGTCACATTGGTCCGGTACGAGGTGTTCGTGACTCTTACCGGACCGTTTAGTGTCTATTTTAGATTCGCACCCTTCGATGGCATGTTTTTATGCTCTAGTCTAATTTTTTGCAAATTTGCTTCGTACACTCAACTCGAAAGCCCCGTTATTATGCGGTCGGTTCCTACGAGTCACATTGGTCCCGTGCGAGGTGTTCGTGACTCTTACGGGACCATTTTGTGCTTTTTGTACGTTTTCACCCTTCGATGGCATGTTTTTATGCTAAAGTTTAATTTTTTTGCAAATTTATGCTGTACACTCTAACTGGGAGCCTCGTGACTACGCGATCGGTTCCTATGAGTTACATTAGTCCCGTGCGAGGTGTTCGTGACTCTTATCGGACTGTTTTATGGCTGTTTTACGTTTTCACCCTTCGATGGCATGTTTTTATGCTTAAGTCTAACTTTTTGCAAATTTACGTCGTACACTCCAGTCGGGAGCCCCGCGACTACGCGGTCGGTCCTACGAGTTATATTGGTCCCGTGCGAGGTGTTCGTGACTCTTACGGGACCGTTTTAAAGTTGTTTTACATTTTCACCCTTCGATGGCATGTTTTTATGCTTAAGTCTAATTTTTTACAAATTTACGTCGTACACTCAAACCGGGAGTCCCATAACTACGCGATCGGTTCCTACGAGTCACATTGGTCCCGTGCGAGGGATTCGTGACTCTTACGGGACCGTTTAAAGGTTGTTTTACGTTTTCACCCTTTTATGACATGTTTTTATGCTCAAGTCTATTTTTTATCTAATTTCCGTCATACACTCAAATCGGGAGCCCCGTGACTACGCGGTTGATTCCTATGAGTCACATTGGTCCCGTGCGAGGTGTTCGTGACTCTTACGGGACCGTTTTGTGTTTGTTTTACATTTTCACCCTTTGATGGCATGTTTTTTTGCTTTAAGTCTATTTTTTTTTCAAATTTACGTCGTACACTCCAATCGATAGCCTCGTGACTATGCGGTCGATTCCTACGAGTTACATTGGTCCCGTGCGAGGTGTTTATGACTCTTACCGAACCATTTTATGGCTGTTTTATATTTTCACTCTTCGATGGCATGTTTTTATGCTTAAGTTTATTTTTTTGCAAATTTACGCCGTACACTCACCCGGGAGCCCCGTGACTACGCGGTCGGTTCCTACGAGTCACATTGGTCCCGTGCGAGGTGTTCGTGACTCTTACGAGACCATTTTGTGGTTGTTTTACGTTTTCAACCTTCGATGGCATGTTTTTATGCTTAAGTCTAATTTTTTGCAAATTTACGTCGTACACTCAAATCACGAGTCCCGTGACGACGCGGTCTGTTCCTATGAGTCACATTGATCCCGTGCGAGGTGTTCGTGACTCTTATGGGACCATTTGGTGTTTGTTTTAGGTTTTCATCCTTCGATGGCATATTTTTATGCTTAAGTCTAACTTTATGCAAATTTACGTCTTACACTCAAACCGGGAGCCCCGTGACTACACGGTCTGTTCCTACGATTTACATTGATCCCTGCGATGTGTTCGTGACTCTTGCGGGACCGTTTTGTGGATGTTTTACATTTTCATCATTCGAGGGCATGTTTTTATGCTTATCGTCGTATTCTGAAATCGGGATTCTAAAATATTTTCAACATATTATCCAACAATCAAACCAATAATTATCCCGTACTCCTTATAATTATCACATATTCCTTCAAACATACTATCCAAAAACAATCCAACATCCAATAATTATCCCGTACTCCTTCTATCATCTAAAAGATTTAATAAATAATGCATATCAATTATATAAATACTTTAGTTAAAGTAAAGAGTACCTGGTGTGTAATGAAGAACTGGTATGTAATGAAGAAATGGTATCTAATTGGTATGTAATAATGTATGTGAGCATTCAATTTCTATAAAATTGGATGAACAAATAAAAAATATCATAAAGTTTACCATGATATGTGTAGGTAGTTGCGTTGCAACTCTATCCGGATGCTCACTCACTGTGAAATACCAAATCTGAAAAAATATTTACACTCCGTTAAAATAATTGGTTAATTTAAACACTCCGTTAATTTCAGGGACAATATGCCGTTAAAATATGAGGGTCACTATGACGACATATTCCCCTTGAACCGTTAATTCTAGGGGCACTATGAGGGTCTGGTTAATCCAGTAGAGAAAGGACTCAAGTCAAGAGCATGAAACAAAGAAAATGACTGTAAAGTTAGTATAGTAGATCATAATATTCAAGAAACAAATGTAAATATAATTTACTTACGAACCTGCATAGTTTCAATCTGCCTCAAAAGAGACCTAGTAGATTCAGGAACTTGAGTAATCAACTCTGCAACCATTTCCTATAATGTACTTTCTACGAGGTTTTCCATTAACCATATAATACAAAAAGGAAAAAAAAAAACGATAAAAATTAAAATTAGGACTAAAATACCAAATATACTAAAATCGATTAATATGAATGTTAACATCCTAAAATCTAAATATGTGATATAAATTGGCTTACCCAAAGTTTTTTTTACTAATATTAAAAACCTAGTAGGTTGTAAGACTAAAGTTTCAAAAACATTATCTCACACTATTTTTACTTTTACATTAAATTATCTATATATACTATATATATAGATAAAAAATATTATCCCAAATTCAAATCATATAAATTATCTATATATACTATATATACTGTGTATAAATTGTAAAGACATGTAAACTATATATACATATATTAATGGAATCTACATAAATTAATGGAGAAAAAGAATAAAATTTACCTGGGAGAGAGCTGGGCTGGGGCGGAGCTGGGGCTGGGGCTGGAGCTAGGGCGGAGCTGGGGCGGCTGCTGCTAGTAGGTTGAAGCTGAGGAATACGTGTTTGACTAACCTCCTTAGAACTCCAACTGATTGACGAGAGAGAATCGCCATGTTTTAGCGCTAGGTCATCAACATCTGACGAGAGAGATAGAGAAGTGGGAAAATGAAAAAAGAAATTAGCGCGCCTCTTTATTTTTTAGGAATGACCTGGTCACGGCCTAAAGCCGTGACCCACCATCGCAACCCACCACACCCTTGGAGCTCTGCCTGCGACCTGATTGACGAAGAATGGTCACGACCTACAGTCGTGACCCCCTTGCGCGACCTACAGCAACTATCAAATGAGGTATGGTCACGGCCTGTAGCCGTGACCCATACCAAGACATGGTCATGTCCCAAAGCCGTGACCCTCTATCTGTGATGCGCGACCCTTCTCATCCAACCTATAGTGATTGAATGAGGTATGGTCACGGCCCATAGCCGTGACCCACGCCCAGAAATGGTCAAGGCCCTAAGCCGTGACCCTCAATGTGTGTACTCACTTCTTCCTCATGCCATGGGTCACGGACTTGGGCCGTGATCCATCCGCGACCAAGCTTGGAGGGAATTTTGGCGCAAGTTTGGCGCCAAGATGGTCATGACCTGGTCACGGCCCAAGTCCGCGACCACTGTAGTCACGGCCCAAGTCCGTGACCACTTCCAGAGCATCGATAATTTAGTGTGGTAATAAATATGGTCACGCCAAATATGGAGTGGGTCACGGCCCAAGTCTGCGACGAGATGGTCGCGGACTTGGGCCGTGACCCACTGGGCGTGACCATTCGCAGGATTTGGTGTAGTGTTCTCATTCCATTTTCCAATAACCAAAGTTAGTGCCATAAAAAATAGGATCTCTAAAGCTTTCATAGTTTTCGAAATTCATCCTTAAAAAACACAAGGGATCAACACAATAAAAAATATGTTTCTAGATATGATACCAATTTTTAGTCCACTTTTTCTTTAGAATGTGTTTTAAGAATGTCAAAACAAACATTCTTTTTTAAAACCCTTTTTTCAAATTTTAAACCACACCAAGAGTGTGAACCAATTTTAGTTAAGCCCAATTTTATCTTATTTAATCCTAAACATGTATTTAGGTGATTAAAGCAAGTAAAATAAATAAGTTCACAAAAGCGACGCCGAATGTACGAGGAAACCACTAAGGGAAAAAACCTCGGACGACCCAATCCAGACAATCACTATGATGTGGTCTTACAAAGTATAGATGATAAACTTACTGAACGACTCGATCCCCCATAAGTATAAATCTTGACGCTCATTTGATCCTCCAACCACTCCTCCACAGTGCCCATACAAAAGTCCTGATATTATGCTTGTCCAAAACACAGACATCTTCTCGGTGTCCATCGATACAGCTTGTCAACGTCTACGATGTTGAACACGAACTCCTTCACTTCTTCACCACAAAGCCCAACATTCAAAGTGATGAACAAATTCCAATGGTACAAACCAAGATCTCTATAGCATAAGGGTATGAAAGATCTGATCTTAAAACTCTAAGGATGTTTTTAGACTTTGATAACCTTAGAAAACTTATGCAGAAAACGTACTGTATGGAAACTGATTTTCTGCTTCTGCAACTGTCAAAATTCTGAGAGAAACACGCCTTAAATAATAAACTTGAGTCATCGCATCATTCGAACGAGATAAGCATGTCGCTCGAATGAAATGGCCATGTCACTTGAACGACATGTTCATCTCGCTTGAACGACTTGCAATGCCGTTTGAATCACTAAACATAAGAGTTTGTTATATACACAACTCTAAATGATACTTATTTAAGAATAACGAAGTTTAACATTTTAAAAACATTTTCTAATAAAAAATAATATCCTAAAAATATTTTTTGAGTCCCATAAACATTACTCATTTATACCCGAGTGATCTCATAATGCAATGAAGACGTGAAACGTGCACTAAATTAATCCTGACATGATAAATCTTTAAAGCTCGGTTGCAACGTCTTCAATAAACTTTATTTCATGGACTGTATGGGATCATGATAATAAAAATATACCTATGATTCAAAAACATGTTTTGTTCCAGGAATAAGTGAAATACTTACAATAGACTCAATTGGAAATTTTGTCCTTACAGTTTTAATTGTTTTTGGCTACTTAAAAGGTTTAACCATCTTGGAATTGAAAGTATATAATTAAGGCAGTCCCACATGTAACTTTCAAAACGGTTCTAAGCTTCAATTTTATATATATACATAGATGTTTTTTAAATCCAATTAAATAAGTTAACGTAATTAATGTATAAATACATAAATATAGTATCATTTATCACTCCATACTTAAATCGTATGCTCAAAATAATTCAAAAATCATAATCAAAAGAATATAAATATATGGATAAAACATGTTATCACTTTGAAAATAACGGATTTGAGTATGGTTTGAAGTTATTTTGGGCATAGTGGTCATAAAAGATATTTTTGACAATGATTTACATTAGATTTAACAAGAATGTTGATATAAGGGCCCCTGGCCAAAAAATAACATAGTTTTATTACAAAAAAGTTTGAGGGTTAAAACTTCATACTACCCAAAGTGCGGGGTTGACTAGTATAATTTGCTACTTTATATAAATGAAGGATTATTTTTGGAAAATTAGTGAGGGGGCATCAACCTCATTTTCTGACATCATCAAATATAATTTTTAATTTATGCACCTCCCTAAAAACCAATTGAACTTCTCAAACCGATTCATACCCTTCCCCTGATTAAATTTGCTATATTCTTTATACCCTTCGTGTTAAGTTGCATAATAAATTTAATTTGGCAAGAAAATAGAGAGAGACCACTTGGTTCACCTTCAACTTTGAAACTCACACTCAAACTTTGTATGTTTTTCTTGTGGTTTTTCTCATCTTCTTTCATGAATTCTACAAAACATCAAATAAGTGATTAGTAATTATAGGTCAATGTATTTTTTGCGATTCATTGATGTGTTGTATCTGCATTAGTTGATGTTTTAAGTAAATCGATTATCATTTGAGACATCAATCAATGCAAACATGTTAGCGAGACGCACGATATAAGTCGTAATCAAGTGTCGACCCATAATTACTCGTAAATAAATGAATAAATTTAAACCCTAAGTGTAATACCATAATTAGTCACTCATCATTTAGTCACCAAATGTGAGATTTCATTCAAATGCAATGATGAAGAACTCGGTACTTGGTCAATAAGTGTCAGTTATTGCTCTTAGTAATGTTGAAATATCAACACTCGGTAACATGTCGCTAAGTATGAGTATAATGTTCAAATCTAACCCTCGACATTAAGCCACTTAGTGTGAGTGTTTTTATATAGTAATGTTTGAAAAGCTCACACTCGGTTTGTGACTACTAAGTTTGCATTTCTTTGTACCATGAGAACAAAATTTCATACTCAATGACAACATATTGAATGAGTTGTTAAACATTACTAAGAGTAATTACTCATACTTGATGGCTATATACTAAACGAGTTTATAAACATTATTTGAGAACAATTACTCACACCTGATTATTGGTTATTAAAGGGAATTTTGTTAACCTTTATTGGGCCAAAATACTCATTCTTTATGACATCATACCGAGTGTGAATTCTATTTTTTTAAATCGTGGTTATATTTGATGTTTGTTTTGAAATTTAGTTGACCGATGACTTAACAAATGACAACTCTAATAGCCTCAACACATGGGCACCTTAAAGAAGAATTAGGCTTGATTGTTTACGATCCATCTTCATCAAAAGTTGATGCATCCGATCCTCGTCGATCTTATAGATACATGAATGACAACTCCGTTATTAAAAGTTTTATTAATTCAAGCGGAACACGTTATATGGAATACATGAGTACGATCTCATTTTATTTTACATTGTAAAATTTATTTTATTAAAAATACCTTAAAACTTTGAAACTTGTTAGAGTAACGGCACATCTAATGGATATATCACTAGTGGAACAAGTTGAATGATTAGTACTTTGAAGAGGATCGAAGTGGAGTTCGTAATGGAGTTGAAAGATTATGTTTTATCAACATCATGAAGTACACACACTAATACATCAATAAAGTGTTGGTGTTCGCCTTCATTGACTAATGTAATTGTGAAACAAATTCATTTCACCTCATGTTTGGTAAAATGACCTTTACTATAGATGATGTTTATTAAATTCACTAGATCCTAATCGAAGGGACCCTATATATGGTGAATGGGATGTGAGAGTTATTCATCGAGACAATGTGAATAAAGTAATTGATTGTCTTGGTGTGAGTTTAAAGGATGTTGAATAAGATGAGGGATATGCTTTCATTAAGGTGGGATAGATTATATGCAAGTACAAGGGGAAAGAAAACAAGTAGAATGCCATATAAAAGGATTTTAACCAGTGCACTAGAGGAAACCTCGTATATTTATTGGGTTAAACAGTCTTCTTGGATAAAGCATGCCATAAGATATGGATGTAGTACCCATAAATTTTAAAGGATTTAGACGGAATTGGTAAGATTTCATGGGGCTTGATAATCCTATTGCATATCTATCGACAATTGAGATTGGTGTCCAAAGTTATGGGGTGTAGGAGATATTCCTCGGGCCAATACAAACAAAGTAGTTAATTGTCTTGGTATTAGTTTAAAGGATGTCAAATTGAAAATGGGGGGTGCGCTTTCATCTAGGTTGGGATGGATTCTATGCAAGTGCGAAGGGAAAGAAAACAATGAGAGTGCCACAAAAACAAATATATTAACCAGTGCGCTAAAGGATACCTATTATATTTATTGGGCTGCACCGTCTTCCAAAATAAGATATTCCACAAGATATTTGTCTATTATTTACAAAGTTCGAGGACTTCGATAGGGTGAGTAAGATTTTATAGGGCATTAGAATCCTAGACTATATTTATTGATAATTGAGATTGGCGCCTAGAGTCAAGGTCAACAATGATCGTATCTTACTATACAGTGGTATATCTTTTCACTCAAATTTATAGAATGATGTTTCCATATATCTAAAAATATTCATGATAGTTTTATGTATGCAAGCAGTATTAGATATATGAGAATTTCAACATGGAACGTTTAGTTACAAACCTCGAGTACGATAGCTATGTCCATCCGGGTTGAATTCCTCAGGTGCAGTGAAATCGGAATAGGAAGGAGGACATCGGAGAAGTCCCCCTATTTTCCCCTATATGCACATGTGGGTGATTTGAGGATATGGGGGTCCTCTTTCTGCCACTCGCACTGGTATCTTCGTGGGCTACTTTGGATATAAAATCGATCGTCATCAAAAGGGGATAACAGGAAAGAATGGAGCCTTCAGCCTATTTTTCTCAAAATAGGCAAAAGAAAATGTAGTTGCCTTGAGAGAACGGCATCAAGTTCATATTGATGCATACAAAACCAAAGGAATCGAGGGTCTGAGGACTAAGTTATAGAATGGGAAGGTGTTAGCCACCCATTCTGCCCTTTCATTCTTTTATGGGCTATGTTAATATTCTCATTTTATATGAAGCATGATTTGTATATACATGTGTGTAATGTAAATAATGTGAGAATGGAATCATCTGACTCAGTCATGGGAATGACAGAGCGGAATGATTCAGAGGAGTGTACCCAAAAATAGCATAGACATATGATATGAATGTTCACTGAATCATGAATCTCTATATGAAAGAAAATGTGTATATCGAATGAGACACAAATATATAGGATTTCATGACTCACAAAATATATATAGTATAGTATACATGCATAAAATGGAAAAAGAGGACTCGAATCTCAGGATTGGCCCGAGATGCCTCCCTAGCCCAAAGGGCATTAAAGTCCACGTTGTTCGACATATCATAGGGGTGGGGTTTAACTCATAAAATCAAATTTAGGACTCTTCTTTGAGTATTTTTGAAGAAAGTGTAACCAAGTGTGAAAGTGTGAGAAAATGAGGAAGTCTTACTTTTAGAGTTTACAAGTAAACCCTCTTTTTTTGTCCATTGGATTTTATGAAAATATGTTATATGAATCCTAATAATAAATATGGATATTAGTTGCTGTGAGATAATAAAGTGATACTAAAAGATATCAACAAATGGGAATAAAGTGAGCAAATAATGCTAAATGAATAAACTAGAAAAGAACAGGAATAGACCTCCTAGAAGACTTTGCTACTAAATTTGGAAGGTATATAGGATGATTTTGTGGTGTTATAAGGGTGGTAAAGTAGAGTGAGGTATGTGACTAAAAGTTTTAGGAAAGTGAGGTAAGAGAAATGGTGAGAATGTTGAAAAACAGAGTTTTTTTGGGAATAACAACACTCTAATTTTGAGAGAATGTTTTTAAATTGGTGAAAGGGACTTCCTAGGAGTGAGGTTATGGGATCCTTAAATAGTTCAATTTTAGGGTTAGAGGGGGTGCCAATTAGCATGGCCCCTGACCTTCCTGTCGGCACATTTCCTGCCTTGCTAGCCAAGGAAAGTACACCCTGTCGATAAGCTGGGGGTTTGGGGTGCCTATAAGCAGTCTAAAATGGACTTTTCAAAAAATGGTCATAAAATGCAAATCATAAGTTCAAATCGTGCATGGCCAGGACCATTGGAAAGTGGATTTTGATCCATTCAAGAATCCATTGAGCCACTATTGGGTTTGGGAGTTAACAAAGGTTAAACGGGACTCGAAAACACTTGATGGTCTCTAAACGGGGGTTTTTCAGAGTAAAATGGTTTGTTCGTGCGAACTGTGAGGCTGATTCATGCATGGTGCGAATCATTGGAAAGGGACCTTAGAGATTTCATTGAGTTTTGTTAATATTGGAGAGTTGACCAAGGTTAAATGGGGCTCGAAAGCGTCCGGTGACCTTTTGGAGTAAAAAGGGTCATTCATGCGAACCATGAGGATGATTTTCCCACGGTATGGATAGTTGGAAAGGAAATTTAGAGAAATTAGAAATTTCATTGAGCTTCGCTAAGGTTGGAGAGTTGACCGTAGTCAGACGGGGCTCAAGAGCGCCCAATGGCCTTCAGATTATTACTAAGAGTAGAAAGGATCGCTCGTGCTAACCTTGAGGCCGATTTGTGCACGGTATGGATTGTTAGAAAGGGGATTCCGATCCTTTTAATGTTGAGATTATCTTAGGTTGGAGAGTTGACTGGAGTCAAACGAGGCTAAAAAATTCCCAATGGCCTTGGAGTATGACCTAGGGTTTACGGCGGGAGGAGGAGTGTTAGGGACCTAAGAATGTACTTAGGGGGTACTAGGATGGGGTGTCTATATAGCCCTTCGACGAATGTAAATCAAATAAGCGGAGGTCATCGAAAGATAGACACCTTATCGATGTTGGAGAAGAGGATTGAGGTCAATTTTGTGAACCTAGGGGATAGAGGTGACCAATTCATAGGGTCGAGGTCGATTATGTGGACCTGAAGATTGAAATGACCAATTCATAGGGTCGAGGTCGATTCTGTGGACCTTAAGATTGAAGTGATCAATTTAGAGTGTTGAGGTCAATTCTATGGACCTAAGGATTGAGATGGCCAATTCAACTGGTTGAATTAAAGTGAACGATTCAGAGGGTCGAGGTCGATTCTGTCACCTAAAGAGTTGGATGACTAATTCGACAGGTCGAGGTCGATTTTACAGACCTAAGGAGTGAGATGATTAATTCAATGGGTCGAATTGAAGTGATCGATTCAGCGAGTCGAGGTCGATTCCCCAGACCTAAAGATTGAGATTGTCGATTTAGAGGGTCGAGGTTGATGTTATGGACCTAAAGATTGAAGTGTTAGATTATGAGGGTCGAGGTCAATTTTGCGGACCTAAAGATTGAAATGACCAATTCAGCAGGTCGAGGTCGATTCTGAGGACCTAAAGAGTGGGACGACCGATTCAGCGGGTCAAGGTTTATTCTAAGGATCTAAAGAGTTAAGATGACCAGTTATGAGGGTTGAGGAGTTTTTTGAATTGTGGCTCCATTGGGAAAAGGATAGAGTATTTAGGTGTAGGCACACCTTAGATTATTGGTTTCGCTGGGGGGCATGTTGATAATAAAACTGAGTTTTGATGATCCTACTGGGGATTTATGAGGGCCTATAATTGATTTACTGCTCCACAAGGGGTGTTTCTTAGAGTAATGATGTTTTTTACTTTGCGCGAATTTTTTGGGAATTTTCGAATATTTTTTTATATTTTCCTAACATTTCAGCAACAAAATTTTGAGGGGACTACCGATAGGCAGGTCTGGAGAGGTGACTATCGGCATAGGTCATGGACTCCTGGGCTTATCGAGGAAGGGGAATGTTCACTGCCGATAGGCATGACCAGGAGACTGTCGATCGGCATACCCCTTAGCCTTCTCTAAAAAGGGGGGGACCCCTTCATTATTCCACACCTTCAAGTGATTGAATCTATTACTTTATCTCTCTAAAAGTTTTTTTGAGTTCATTTCCTTTACAATATCTCAATAACATAGACTTCTATTAATAACAATAATGACTGGGTGATTATTGATGATTGGGAGGGCTTAGAATGGCGGGTTGTGGTGCTAGTGGCATTATTCAATGAAAATGCATATGATAGCTTTGAGCCAGTGGCTGATTAGAGGGTGATGATATGGGAGCCTGCACATCACCATTCTACTAGGGTGAAGAACCCTAATGGCTATGTAAGTATTTGTCCCTTGATTTTCCACCTTTTATCCTTCTTTTTATTTTTGGTATAATGAAGGGTTTTCTTGATTTTTGCACAGGTTGACATAACCTCTTCGAGCATTTGGTCCTGGGGGATGACAGGGATGAAAGAGGCTTGGGATAGCCTTCCTGGATTAATACAATGGATGGTAAGGTCTAACGAGTTTGACACATTGGTGGGGGAATTAGATGAGACATTGTGCTCTACGACGGTGTTATGTGCACTAGGCAAGAGGTGGTGGGACCCGACCCACACATTTCACCTGGGAGTTAGGGAGATGATGGTTAGTCCCTTGAATGTCTAGTAGCTGACAGGGTTGGAGTGTGCTGGTCAGTAGATCATGGTGGACCGGGCATTGCGGGTTATGGAGGCGGTAGTGCGAGCTGCTTTGGGGGATATAAGAAGAATCGTATAGGGAGATTCAATCCAGATACCTGTGTTGAAGAAGACTATGTTATCAGGAAGATTAACGAGAGTTACAGTAAGAAGGTGAGATAGGTATCTTGTTTATTCATTTAGCTTTTGTTAGGGGGATTCATGGTGGTGATAAGTGACGACGTTGTCCATTTGTAGTTTTTGCCATTGTAGTTTTCCAAAGGCGGTGACATCCTATGAATAACCTCCATCAAATCATGTGAAGTCTTGACCAAAAACTTTACCTCCTCCCTAATATGTGCAAACGCTCTCGTGTAATCATCCGGAGCATCATGGGTGGGTGCGTATGTGTGAACACGTGCAGTAGAAAAACGTGACACATGACCCAACTTAAAATAAAACTCCCTAAGGTGTCCTTTCTTTTTGCAATGTGTGCAAACATAAAAATGCCTAGGTATACCTCTCTCAAAACTTCTCCTACGCACTGTCCTATCAGGTATATGACGCCTAGGTGGGTTGGGTTGAGAGCCATATGGATCAATCACAAACTCAGGAATCGGCTCGGGTGCAACATGTGAAGTGGATGCACCGTCATGACCAATTTCTCAACTCTCAACATCACCCAAAACGAATTGAGAACCATTTTTCAACCTTCTTAGATGCGTTATCTAAAGGAACTTTGACCTCCCAGGCACGTTCGAGATCACTCTAGAGTTGGGATACACGTGTCGTCAGACTAGACACCGTGTTGGTCAAATCACTCTTTTTCCGATCTAAAGCAATCAACTGTTCACTCAAAGAAAACTTCACCTTCTCGAGTTGACTTGATTTTGCCTCAAACACCCTCAAAACCTCTAACTCTCTCTCCAAATATCTCACCCTAGGACCTAACTCCTTATTCAATTTCTTAGTCTTTAAGGACTCAACGTACAAATCTCTAAAAGAAATCTGGAGGTCTGTATCACCCTCACTAGTGCACTCACTCTCAGACTCGCTTGTAACACTCGAATCATCCTTGGGGGTCTTACATGCACAAGCATCCTCATCACCGTGGGAAAAACTAGGTGTGCTCACGTGACTAGCTAAAAAGGCGATAAATTTTCCATGTGAAGAATCATTCCCGAAATCTTTCACCTCTTCCTCACTATCGCTAAAGGTGGTTGGCATGGAAATTTTCTTGCCCTTTCTCCTTAGCCTAGTGGGACACTCAAAATCTCTATGTCCTCTCCCCTCACACTCAAAACACTTCTCTTTTTCCTCTTTCTCACCTTATTTCTCATTGCTATCTTTGGCCTCATTTTTATTTTTCTCAAAAAATCTTTTATTGAAAGAATTTTGTTTTGAAAATTTGAGAAAATTTTTAAAAACTTTCGCAAGCATGGACATATCAAAATCAACCTCATCCTCAGAATCAGACTCACAAACTTTCACTTTCTTTTTCTTCTCTCTCGTGGACACTTCCTCTCCCTTCCTAGACTGGGCTCTAAGGGCTATTCGGATCCTTAGGCTTGACAGTGTCAGGAAACATGCCAATTTCATATATCTGGACGTCTCTTACCAGCTCTTCTAATTTTATATTGCCCAAACCACTTAAAGTAGTCAAAAATAATCACTTTTGGGATAAAACATTTAGGCAACGATCTTAAAATCTTTTTAACCACTCGTGCATCAGGTATGGGTTCACCAAGATTGAAACTAGTGTTGATATTGTCAGATAAATGCTCGTAAAACTCATCAAAATACTCAGTCTCAAGCATGGTAATCGTTTCAAATTTAGTAGTTAATTTTTTAATTTTAGACTCTTTGATCGCATTAGTGCCTTCGTGGGTAAGTTGTAAAATGTACCACGCTTATTTCGACATGGTGCACGTCATAATACGTCGAAACTCCTCAGGAGTGAAGACACCAGAAATTTCACTCAACCCACATGAATTAAAAGTTCTCCATTTAAATTCATCCTCAGTCCAGGTAGTCACATGTTTTAAAGATGTTACGTTATCTATAGTGACTCTTTCATACACAACCCAAACATTTTCATCAATGGAATTTAAGTGAGATTTCATATTGGCTTTCCAATATGCGTAATTTGACCCGTAAAACATTGACAACCGATTATATAAGTTTTCATTCAGAAACATTGCGACAATTTTAAAAAATCAATATCGCACAAGTTTTGCGAAAATAGGAATTCACAATATATTAGTGAAACCTGCTCTGATACCAATTTGTAAGTGCCGTGTGATATCAATTTAAATAAATTCGCAAGTTTCCAATTTAGACTTATTTAATTGGAGTCTATTTTCAAACCAAATTAATTCAGCCCTAAAATATGCAACTATGTGTGGATAAATCAAACCAACATAAATGATTGCTGACACATAGATTTCAGGAAATAAAAACTTTCGGGTAAAACCTTTATTTCACTATAAAGACGTAAATCGCAACTTACAATAATTATAATGAAATCTGCAATGATCACTCCTCGGAACAATCACATAGACACGGAATCTAGAGTCAGCAAGAACTGCCCGGAATACCCACAAGTACTCCCTATGATATGCAGTCGACGTTAGCCCAGTACACTCCTCAAGAGCACCTAAATCAGCAGTAGAGATCTTATCTACAAGAGAAACTTCAACAAAGACGTGTTCTTGGGTTCCAAAATAATTCACATAAACTATTGGGATCTTGTGAATTGAAAACAAAAGGGATTAAAGCCCTAAAAGTGAGAAGACAAAGTATTCTGCCAAAGCAGTTTCGTCTAGTGAAAATTCGCAGGTCTTCTCATCGAAAACAAAGTTGGACAAATCAATTTATAAAAAATCTAAGGTGGCAGCTCGCTCGAACGGAATGGAGCGTCGCTCGAACGAGATTAAGTCGTCGCTTGAACGAGATCTCATGACAGCACATTGTCGCTTGAATGACTCTGTTGGTCGCTCGAACGACCTGATAAAAAATAAATCTTTTCTTTTTTATTTCAAAAATCCGTCTCAACACTTAGAAAAATATTTTTGACAAAAAACTTAAAACGTCCACTCCAACACGTAGAAAATATTTGATAAAAGTTATCCCAATATTCTAAGTGAACCATTAAGGACTTAAAACACGACCTTACCAAAGTTAAACTTGCGGAGGCTTGAATGTTGAAGAAAACTTGATATTAAGATTCGTATTGACGCTCGAATGATCTTGAATAATTCTTCGACGGTTGTAATGGTATACGACATAATCAACAAAGTACGGGGTATATAAAATATGTCCTTATCATTTCTTTCTTTTTTATTTTTTATTCTATTTTCTCTTTACTGACTTGCTTGATTTTAGTAGTTTTGTTCCTTTTTCTTGCAGATTGTCCGTGTGCCGACCACCTGGCTGAGGGATATTAATGATTAGATGGAGTTGATGTTGGCCTATGGGAAGAATTTGGTCATTTCCTGTTTGGTGCCACCATCCACGTCTGATGAGAGCTCCATTTCTAAAAGTGAGGGGTCCACCACTCATCGTCGAGGAAAGCGCATCCGCTGAGGTGGTTAAAGGTAGGGTTTTTGAGAGATGTTTGAGGGATTTAAGCACTGTTCCTAAGTATCTTTTTTTCTTGTCTTTTAATAGTTGTACCTATAAGAATGTAACAATTATGAACAAGATATATATAAGAAATAAATTTTCTTTTTTGCATTATCTTGCTTTAATGACTTACTCTATATGCACTTTAATATGTTGTTATGGTTTTTCATTATTTGCAAAGATAGAGATAAAATGAAAAAAGGACTCTAAGTAAAAGTGTATTTAAGAAATTATGTACAAAGAAGAAAATAAGGATTTTTTAAAAATGAACAACTCGAAGATTATTTTTTTAAAGAAAATATTTATTTATATATAAAAGAAGAAATAAGGATTTTTCCAAAATAGGGGGGTTGTCGATCGACATACCTCTTAGTCTGTCTATTGGTATATAGGTCAAGTCAAAATCACTCCCTTAACTTTATTTTTACTTTCAACGTACTCTGGGTACTTTTGGAGCAGGGAAACTGCTAGCATTTTGAATGATTTATTTTTTGTGGAAATTTTTAGAATAAAAGGGGGATTTGTAAGTATTTTCATCACCACAATCCACTTTCTCTGCTTTGTGATTTTTTTCTTCTCTTTTGCAAATGGCTCTTTCAGTGTTCGAAGCCTTTTCTTCTTATCTTGAAGGTTTAAAGGCCATGTGCCTATATAACATCAACTATGAAGCTTTTGGTCTACACCAGGTCTCTTTGTGGCATAATCATCCCATACAATGGAATCTGTTGGAAGCAGTGGTACTGTTTTCATACCTTGAAGACCATGTTTTTAAGTTTATCTTAGACGAGGTGTGCTTCACCTACGAGGAGTTCTCTGCGATGTTAGGCGTCAGCCTTAGTGTAGCGGTAACTACGCTGAATTTATCTCGTTCTCCCCGGGTGTCTTTGGTAGGGTTGCTTCATATCTTCCCTTCAACTACTGGGTCACTGGTTCATTGAGGAAACATCGTCCTCCTGACAGTCATGAATTTTATGTCCCCGAGGGATTTTACTGACAATGGCTTTATTGGCACTGTGGCTTTTGGTTTGACAGTCAAACTGTTATTGGTGATGGTTGATCTGATAACTAAACCTCAGGTGGCTATAATAACGTTGTGGTTTCCCTACCACTATACTCATGCTTCCGTGTTATTAACGGAGACTCTGAGTGAACTAGATGCTTGGAAGTAGCATTGGGATGGCTTTCTACGGGGGAGTCCTGTCATGTTGTTCATGTGGCTTTCTAAGGGACTGCATATGGAGGCCCCTCCTGAGTATTCCCTATCGGTTGTTCTCAACTTCTTTTCTAGGCCCATCTTCAACTTAGGACCATCGATGCAAACTAGGTTAACTGACTTATAGAGCATAGGGCCCGATGCCTTCGCTAGTTTGTACCGGGGGGGGGGGGGGGGGGTTGCAGCCCGTTTTGTAGTTGGGGGAATAACAGTATGTGCGATTGGTTAGTCTTCACCAGAATTCCTTCTATTTTCCCTCGCGGATTTTGCGCCAAGTAAAATGGGAGCAAAATGTGCCTCCCCGCATAACTAATTTTTTTCCAATGGAGGACTTGACTGAGTCCTTGAGGATTATACTGGGGCCTCTATGGTAGTGTCACCAACCGTCTACCCATCCATCAAAATCTATTGTAGAGTCTGAGTTTATATCTGTGGATTATTTGAAGTGGTTATGAAAATGGGTGGTTGGGAATATTTTGGTGGAGAAGACTGGGAAAAGATGGCTTGTCATGTTCGATACCTTGGAAGAAGGTGTCATGGTTTCATGAAAGATCATTAAGGCTAAATGTCAAATGGAGCGCATCCAGAGAAATTATCAGGACTGGGATACCTGGGGGTCTCCAGGGGAAGGTAATGGTGATGAGGCAGGACCGTATGGTAGGACAAGGTTTTGAGGAATGGGTATAGATTTGGGTTTATGGAAATTTGTGTTTTATTATGGGTAGGTTTTTAGTTTTAGGTAGGGCTGTAAATGAATCGAGTTGTTCATGAACAGCTTGAGCTCGGCTCAATTAAATCTCGAGCTAGGATCATTTATTAAGAAAACGAACCGAGATTGAACACGAGATCTTGTTTAAAAAATGCGATCATTGAGATCAACTCGTGTTCGAGTTTTAAGGCATAACCGAGCTCGATTAGGCCTCTTAAACCCGAGTTACTCGAGCTCAGCTCATTTAAAGATGTTATTTGGCTCGTTCATTTAGTAAATGAACTAAGCTCGAACACAATTTCAAGCTCGTTTAATAAACGAGCTTACGTAAGTTGGGATCGAACTCATCTCGGCTCGGTTTGTTTACAAACCTAGTTTTAGGTAGGTGGTTGGTAATGTTTTGGATCTTTTGTGAAAATGGTTTGATGGTAAGGATTTGTATATTATACTAGGGCTAGTAAGGGAGTGTTTTGTTTGACTCCCGTTGCTGATACTTCATGCAATAACCATATTCCTGATTAATAAAAGAGAAGTGATTTTGACATATTCTGTTGCGCCTTTTGATGAATTTTGTATTTGAACTATCTATACCAATCAATAAGGCATACATAATACTTATGTCCATTTAAATGATGGTAGAGACCATCATTCTCAGGGGAAGAAAAGAATAGCATTTTGTGAGAAAGAAAGGACCATGACAATCATTTAAATGATGGTATATATACATTTTTAACAATATTATATATATATATATATATATATATATATATATATATATATATATATATATATATATATAAAATACTGCACCCTTAGGCAGAGTCTTTCTGGTGCATGCATACTCTGCTATCAAGTCCAAGTACCTCTCGTACTAAATAAAGGACCAATGGTTCAGTATCTCTCTCGAACCATAAATACAAATCACATATATTGGAGGCGAACATAGTCCCCAGCCAAATGGGTCACGCACATACCTACACTCCCATTCTACAGTCGAAACTATCATACTCTCACGTAGCACGTATCCAAGGTTCTATATTCTGGGTACAAGTATAAAATCTCCCAAATGATCTCATCAGGATAAGACTGTCCACGACGCGAAACCTCCCCCGATAGCAAGCAACGTAGGTATGTCATACAAATAACAAATCACACAATAGGTTTTCACACAATTTAACTATTTATATCATTAGTATATGTATACACGTAACCTATCATACATGTACCATACGTAGTATATCTATATCCCCCGAATATTCTATGTATTAATCCCTTTCAATTATACTTCTCACCATACATCCCGAGTATCCCTCACTATTCAAAATATTCTAACTAATCATCAAACTATTTCAGTAGGTAAATTGTTCCTCTACCACTTGTCCGGTTCACTCATAAAACTAGGTTCACTCGTAACCTCTGTGTTCATTTAAATATCCATAATTCTATTTAACATTAAATAATTTTCATGGTTAGCTCACATTCTATGTAACCCAATTAAATTCTCGTGAGGTGAAATTACATCCAAATCTACCCCAAAGTTCAAAACTCAATTCTCTTTAATTGGGAAAAAATTATCAACTCAGATCCCTATGAAAATGTAAGCAAAAAGACGAGACATAAAGTGACAGACATTCCGAACCGGTCCGGGGGTACAGCGAACCGGTCGGTCGTACCTGAGATCATTTCCTTCCCTTATGTGACTATGAATTTCAACCATTTTCTTAACCAATTTCTCATGGATCTTTACCAAATTAAAAACCAAGGTTTCCAAACATAATGTATACATATATGGGTGATTTCCAACGTAAAAATATTATCAAAACATCAAGAATTCTACCCAAGAACCAATTAATTCACAATTATCACCAAGAACCCTAGTTTTATGTTCTTCCATGATCATACACCTACAAGTCCAAATTTTTCCCATCCATTAAGGTCTGATTTTGTCCTCTAATTATTTCAGAATTCCATCTACATGCAATTCCTAACCAATGACTTAATTTAATTATCCAATTTTAACATCAAATTCATAGGTACATGGTTATTTCTTCAAATATACTCTATCATGGATAGCATATGCACATAATTTAGCAAGATAAACACTTGCCTTTTTTGATAGGTTTGATCCATTGAAGAAAAAGGGTATGGTCGCGATCCTCTCTCCCCGATCTACGCGACTACGGTGATTTTGAAGAACTTGTGAATTAGCCTTGGAATTCTACTCTCCTCTTCCTCATATGGTTTCCCTTTGGTTGTGCAAGTTCTAACACTAACTTCCCCAATACATAATCTGATTTTCACTATAAAATTCATAGGTCTTTATTCCTCCAAATTTCGAAAGACGGAAATACCCCTCTGGAGTGCCGGTTTGGACTAAAAGTACCCCTGGGACCCAAACTAAACTTCCGAGTAGACTTTTCTGACTATTTCTACCCTTACGGACACACTGACTCACTTGAAATGATCATATGAAATACCAAAAGTGAAATTATATTTTATTTTTGAAATTAAGACCCAACACAACTGACATGCGTGTCCCGACTTCATTTATCGTAACTGCCGTATTTCTTATCCACGACAATCATACTATTTTCTTGTCATTATTATTACTCATTCGCTAAGTAATATTCAATATAAATAAATATTAACCCATATATCGCTAATTAATATTTATTTTAACCCGGATCAATCTCTAATTAATTTTCCCATTTTAATTAAATTAATCCCATATTTAAGATTATTAAAATTATGGGGTATTACATACTTTCCCCCTAATAATAGAATTTCTCCCCAAAATTCAGAAAAGAAAAGTGTACCCGGTAAGAATAACTCTGGATATCTATCGCGCATCTCCTCCGCGCGCTCCCAGTCAGACTCCTCGACATTATGATGCCCCCACTGGACACGCATGAGTGGAACTACCTTCGACCTCAATCTCCTATCGCTATAGTCTAAGATAGCCACTGGTCTCTCCTCATATGAACTTCTAGGATGTAAATCAATCTGCTCCAACGCAATGTGAGTGTGAGACAACTCGTCCCAAAGATTCCGCCTCAGTGAAGAAATATGGAACACATCATGAATACGGTGCAAGTGCTCCGATAACCCAAGTCTATATGCCATTGGTCTAATCCTCTCGATGATAGGAAATGGCCCCACATACCTCGGCACAAACTTCCCCTTCTTCCCAAATCTCATCATCCCCTTTATAGGAGATACTCGCAGCAACACCTGGTCCCCCACATTAAAATCTATAAAGAATCGCTTAGCATCAACGTAGCTTTTATATCTGTCTTGGGATACCCGTATACGACTCCAAATCATCTCAATCCTAGTCGAAGTGTCTTGAATTAACTCTGGCCCAAGTAGCTTATTTTTCCCCACCTCTAGCCAACAAGCAGGAGAACAACAAGGCCTACTATACAATGACTCAAATGGGGCCATGCTAATAGCAAACTGATAGGAGTTATTGCACGCAAACTCCATCAGTGGAAGGTACTGCTCTCAACCTCCCCTAAAATCAAGGACACGCATACGTAACATATCCTCCAGCATCTGATTCGTTCTCTCCGTCTGCCCATCCGTCTGTGAGTGATAGGTTGTACTCAATCTCTACTCCATACCCATGGCCTTCTGAAACCTCTCCCAAAACTGAGACACAAAAATCTTGTCCCTGTCGGACATATTATCGAGGGGCACCCCATGTAATCTCACTATCTCAGTAGTGAATATATGGGTGTACTATGTCATGGTGTAGTCCATCCGAACTGGCAGAAAGTGGTATACCTTGGTCAATCAATCCACTATCACCCATATAGAATCGTGACCCCTCTGAAAAGTAGGCAACCGGGTAATAAAATCCATGAAAATGTTCTCTTATTTCCATATAGGAATCTCTAACGACTGTAGAAACCTCGCTGGCTTCTGGTGGTCCACCTTTACTAGATGACAGGTGGCACACTTCGAGATAAACTCAGCAATGCCTCTTTTCATCCCACTCCACTAATACTGTCGCCTCATATTTTGGTACATCTTATCCCTGCTGGGATGTATCACAAATCGAGATCCATGCGACTCTGTCATCACCGCGTGTCACAAATCCTCCCCCTCACAAACAATAAGTCTCCCATTGAAGTGCAAGCCTCCCTCGAAACTCACTGAGCAAGACTCTGCTCCCCCAGTTAAAAGCTATCGAATGCTCTCCTGACAAAACGGATCCGCTGCCTGGGCCTGTACCACCCTCATTACAGTCTAGGGTGTAATGATCATAACTAACATGAACGATCTGGCAATCGCATCCTCATGTCCCAGGTCCTTCTATTTTTCCTTCCACACCCCGACCACCTCACCTACTAATTTATGACTCAACGCATCTGCCACTATGTTAGTCTTCCCTGCGTGATACTGGATCTCAAAATTATAATCTTTTAAAAATTATATCCACCTACGATGGCGCATATTCAAATCTCTCCGAGTGAACATGCACTGTAGTGACTTACGATCTATGAACAGGAAAAACTTCTTCCCCAATAGATAATGTCTTCAAATCCGAAGCGTAAACACGACTACTGCCAACTCCAATTCGTGGGTGGGGTAATTCCTCTCGTGAGGTTTAATCTTGCGAGAAGCATAAGCTATATCATGATCCTCCTGCTAAAGTACACCCCCGAGTCCTTGTAGGGATGCATCAGTAAAGACTAGATACTCCACCCTCGGCTTGGGCAGTGCGAGCACAGGTGCTGAAGTCAACTGGTCCTTCAGATCATCAAAGACCAACTGACAAGCGTCATCCCATACGAATGGTACCCCTTTGCAAGTCAATCAGTCAACGGACCCGCAATCTTCGATAAACCATAAAAAACTGCCTATAGTAACCGGCTAATCCCAAGAAACTATGCACCTCGGTCGGTGTCGTGGGCTATCCCCACTCCCTTACCGCTGACACCTTACTTGGGTCCACGGATATCCCCCTGTCGGATACAATGTGCCCCAAATATTGCACTTATTTTAGCCAGAATCATCATTTCTCATATTTAGCATACAATTGATGCTCACGTCGTGTCTGCAAAACCCGTCTCAGATGCTTGGCATGTTCCTACTCAGTCTGGGAATAAATCATGATGTCATCTATGAATATAATGACAAATCGATCTAAGAACTCTCTGAATACCCTATTCATCATTTCCATGAACATAGCTGGAGAGTTGGTCATCCCAAATGGCATAACCTAAAACTCGTAGGACCCATATCTTGTCAGTAAGGCAGTCTTAGACACACCCTTCTCCCTGATACGCAACTGATGGTACCCCAACCTTAAGTTTATCTTAGAGAAGTAGGCAGCTCCTCTTACCTGATCAAATAAGTCATCGATTCGAGGCAAAGGATACTTATTCCGTATCATGACTTTATTTAGTTCTCAATAATCAGCACATAATCGTAATGACACATCTCTCTTCTTCACAAACATCATTGGGGCACCCCAAGGAGAGGTACTCCTATGGATGAAACCCTATCCCAAAATATGCTCGATTCGATCCCGTAGCTCCCTCACTTCCATAAGATCCATATGGTAAGGTGCACGTTCTATTGGTTGAGTTCCTGGCGCTAAGTCTATCACAAACTTAATCTCCCTACTAGGTGGTAATCCTGGTATCTCTTGAAACACATCAATGAACTTGCAAATGACCGGAATCGAATCTAGGGAAATCACCACCCCCTTAGAGGTATCCTCCTCTATATAATATAAATGGGTAGATGACCCTCCTTCAGGACGAGGCATCCCCACCAAAAATATCTCCTGTCCTGGTATAATAAACACAATACTCCTGCTATAGCAGTCAATCATGGCCCTATAAGTAGCTAGCTAATCCATGCGTATAACAGCATCATACTCCACCATGTCTATAGGAAAAATTAGCTTCCTAATCTCTACACTCACTCACTGACAGATAAAGAATATCAACGTCCCATTACCGAATGATGAGTCTACACATGTAACAGTACTATCTACTGTATCTAGTAACCTTGTAGTCCGTGAAAACTTAGTGGCTACGAATGAGTGTGAAGCCCCAGTATTACATAAAATTCACCCCAAGGTACCGTGGATATAGATCATACCCTCAACTGTAGGTGGGGCCTGAGGAACTGCTTCTTGGTGGACTTTATACACACGCCAATAGTGTAACTGTCCCTGCTGGGGTCGAGTTGCTGAAACAACTAGAATAGCTGGCATCGATGCTGGTGATGGAAGGGTAGCTGGAAAGATAGGCCTATGTGGCTCCTGACGAGCACCCTGCTGCTATTGCGGGATCCTGCTCCTCTCAGGGAAATCCCATATCCTATGGCCTATCTTGCCACATGTAAAACACCTCCCGATAAATTTTCCTCCCCATTGACCCTATTGGTCGTTACCACCCCTCCATCGGCCGTGATGTACATGCTACTAGCCCTGATGACACTATCGAAAACCTACTTGTCCCCTGTCTGGATTCTCCAGATCTGAATCTCTTAGCAGGGTTCCCCTAGAGGGAACTCTGCTCGCCCTTCCTAGGATGACACTGAGCTGATGGTGCCCCTCTGGGCACTACCACTCCCGGTCTTGCCCTAGTGGTCGGACTCTCATCCTCGCTTTCTCCCTATAAGATGGAAGTTATGGTCTTGGAAATGTAACAGGGCAATATTTAACACCTCTGTGTACATTCGCAAAGAAAGGTTACCCAATAGGTGCTGCCAGATCCTCCAAGTCAGGCCATCCATAAACATCTGGATCCTCTTTTCCTCAGTAGGCACTTCCCTTGACATGATATTTATCAATCTCGTAAATTCCTCCTCGTAATCGGTAACTTTCCTACTCTCTTGAGTTAGATCCAGTAATTTCCACCTCATTTCAATCTAAACAGTGGACGGTAAGTACTTACGGTCAAACCGCTCCCAAAACACCTATATCGGCATAGTGTCCCTCTCCTCAGCGGTGGTAATAGACTCCCACCATTGAAGTACCGCCCCAACTAGCTTGAACATAGCTATAATCTTCTTTTGAACATCGGTGCACTCATACATCCTCAGGTGCCATTGGATATATTTCTTACATTGGTTGGCTGCAACAACATCAGAACTCCCTGAGAACTCTGGTGGATGTGCCTTCTGAAAGGCATCCCTAACTCTCTCCCACGCAGAAGGGAAAGCATGTGCTTGCACTGATGCTACAACCTGTGCCTGGGGTGGGGCCTGCTGCATAACTATAGCCAATGCTGCATTTACTACCTGAGCAACTATAGCCGCAACCTCTGTGGCATTCATGGTACCCCAGGCTTAGGCCGACTGAGGATACGGCTGTACCTACGGGGTGGCTCATGTGGCACGTCGAGGAGGCATCTAAAAGGAGAAAGAATTTTCCATCAGTCCACAATTCTATATATCTTAAATCGCTGAAGTCGTAAATGCATGAATAAGAATCAACAGTCCTAAAAATAGGGCTCTACATCAAAGAATGCTGTGCTGGAAACATAATAAGCTGTAAAGATCCTAAAGACTCTAGAACCTGATGCTCTAATACTATCTGTGACACCCCATTTAATTAAATACGGGGTGATCATGCTTTTATTAAATTAAAACAGAATATCCATTTGGTCCATTCTTAGCATCATTGTTGAAAACTTTTTAATATTTACTAACTACCCAGTATTTGAAAAGTTGGTGTCAAATTTTATCTTTTTAGTTAACATGAAACCAATTTACAATAATAATAATAATAATAATAATCCATTTACCATACAATTATCAACTATAAAATAGACAAGACAATAGAATAAGTAAGTGTGTCTGGAATACATCATCCAGTCTGAAATAAAAATACACTTATCCATAATAAAACTAGTCTATGATCTGCCAAATAAAATAAAATCCAAATTTCTAAAAATGTCTAAATGGAAATGGACAACATATTCGACTGAAATGAAATAACTGCTCAAAATGAAGAAATGAGGAATACTGAGGCATCTAATATCAAGGACCTACAACTTCCACAGTAGCTGCAGCACGCCAAAAGATAGAACCTGCTAAGCTTAGTGTCCCTGTGGCTGGGCACCTAAAATATTTATAAAAAAGTAGAGAATGGTAGGAAAAGGGTCAGAGCCCGAGTAAATTAGTTTAAAATTTTAGCAATTTTTTAAATGAAAAATTAACAAATATTATATACATGTTAGGCTTACGTGATCTCACTTGAGATGCTCACCTCTCATTTAATGTGCACACTTAACGTGTAGATTTAACCCGTCCTAGTCATGCTACCCCGCCTAACTAGTCCAAACCAAATCTACTACTACACAACTGACTCACAATATTCGCCCATGTCGCCCATACAATACGTTATTTCATTCTTCCTATCTCTGCGACTATTATAAATTTCCCATTTTATAGTTAATTACTCACACCCCAGAGTTATCTTAAATATCATTATCTTTCTCTTCTACTAGGCACACATAATAGGATAAATCATCAATATATATATATATATATACACACACACACTAGGGTATGCCCGTGCCTTCAGGCACACTGAAAATTTTCAAAGTACATAATCGTGAAGCGACGAAAATTTTGAAAGTACGTATCGCGAAGCAACAAAATTTTCCAAAGTACATAATAAATAGTCCAACATCATTTAAATAATCTAAATTCATCAAAAAAATTTACATATAACATGAAATATACAATATTCATTAACCGAATTCACATTGTGCCACAAATAAATGAAGTGTCAATTTTTAAAAAAATGGACATTATTTCCTTCGTTTATTGAACTATCCACCCTTCGTGAGGGATAAAAACCAATCCAATAATATTTAAATAGTCAAAATTCATCAAACAAAACTAAAATAACAACATGTGATATACAAAAACCAACTTAAAATTGTATATCCCCCTTGAATATGTATAAACTCATTACATGCAAAGCTGACATGAACGGAGACTCCTCTTAGTAAGCATTTTGTTCCCACCCTTATAACTTCCACCTCTTACTTATATCTGAAAAATAATGTGTAGAAAGATCCCAAATTTTGGTAGACATATAGTCCTAAAATTTGCAAAAAAATTATCTCAGTGACTGTACCGTTAGAGTATATATTATATATAGTTCAATAACAGCGACAAAAACATCAATAAATGAATATCATTAAACTTGGAGATTGACGAAATTGCTATTTTCATATTAACTAATTAGTCATAGAAGAAGGTCCATGTCTTCTCTGGATTTGTATATTGTCAGAAGTAAGAGAAATTGATTTTTTTTCTTCTTTTAACTCATCACACGTCAAACTTCAATATTTTCCCAATTTCCTGAAAAAATGCAAGTGAAATTCATTAAAATAATGAAAAAAGAAGTGTAGGCTACATATTAATATAATTTTAGTAGTACGTACCTGAATACACAATAACCCAAGCAGCGAAGAAAATTCTTTTCTTCAGTTTATCGTGGATCATCCCATAAATATTTTCCACATATGCTATTAGTTGGTGTTTAAACAATAAATATGGGTATTTGGCTTCAACTTGGCATAAGGTATCCACTCCACCAGTCAACTCACAATTGGAAAAAGAAAGATTAATTGGTCTCATTAGGCAGATCTTCCATATTGTTAGAATTGTCAGCCTTAATGCCAAATACGTAAGAAATGGTCTCATTGGGCTGCTAATGATGATGATGATGATGATGATGATGATGATGATGATGATATGGTGTCTCCACCGTATCGTACCACTCTACACTTGATTCATGCCGCAGATCTCGATCCACTGTTGGGACCTTCATCATTTACAACATACTTTTATCTTCTAATTTATTTAAAATTCCACTCAATGCTACTAAAAATATTTTTCATCATACAAAAGTAGCACACACTTTTGCTAAACTTTGTTCCAAATATCATCATTATTTTGGAGAAAAAATAACTCAAAAGGTTTCTAGTCCAAAATGTATACTGGGAACTCTAAATTTTTTATGGCGATCTCCTTACACTAATATAAATCTCTTAATTATACATATGTATGGTTTTATGGATTTTGCAACATGAGAGAAAATTTTGGAAAATTAACATAATTTAGAGATTTTTCTACACTTTAATGAAAATACGCATACTTTTAATAGTTTATTTGATATTAATTTGTGTATTACAACAAATATATATAATGGTTCAGCACAAATTTATATTTATACTTGGATAAGTGGAATAAATCTAAATTAGAGGGACATAAATAGATACCAGGTAGAGGAGGTGACTGTGATCTGGTACGATGCGCAATGAGTGAGGCCAAGTTACAATTTGCTCGACGACTGTTGACCATCGACGTGGGATCCTCTCACACATTTTTAGCAGCCTCGGGTACCATAAACGTCACATGTAATCACCCCCTGTGCACGTTAGAAAAAGAAAAAAAATAAAGATCCAGTATGCATGGGTTAAGATGTGTAGAGAATAGAAGAAACATAAAACTAACTTTTAGTCGCTAAATTAGATAAATCCCACCAAATTTAGGGAAAAAAATTAAGTCTACTCTTAAATGAACGAACATATAGAACACTAAAAGAAGTTATTTTAATCACAAAAGTGTATGTTACCTAAACCCCCAAATGTTGAACTCATTTTCAGATTCAAGATTTTGGGTCTTAGATATGCTGCTGCTAGAACACAGATGTGTATGTTACCTAAACCCCCAAATGTTGAACTCATTTTCAGATTCCAGGCAATGGACTTAACCAATCACCTAAGAAATGGTGTTTTATTAAGGTTTTATAGAATAATTGGTTAACATTTATTGATAATCTATTTGTCACAAAGAAAAAAACAAGTTAAACTTTTATGTGGTAAAAATACCTACAAAAAAGACACTTAAATTCCACATTTTCTTTTATTTACCATTAAGCATGTAATAATATAAAACGACAATGAAATTGTCAATATATCAGAAATATCTTAAATATCAGAATTCGTAAATGAATATAATAGTTCAAGGAGATAGTTGCAACTACTGTGATAGTTAAAAGAGTTTCAAGTAGTTTACAGTAGCTTCTTTACTAATTAGCATCAATATACACCTTATAAATAATATTTACAATTGATCCACCATATAAAATAACCAAGAAAAAAAAGTATGTGATACTTTGTTAGGACACCAAGCATTACATTGTCCAGTAACAACAAAAATATATCTTATGAGAATCCAATTACCACACAATCTATATACCTCACCACTATTAGTTATTAAACATGTTTCTTTTCATTGTGGTGTCATTATAGCTACTTATGGAGGTGGAGGATACATATAAAGAAAGAAATTTGAATTTGAATTAAAAACAATCCAGAAACCTTGGTACATTCCAAAATGAAAAAGTCCAGAACTTAAAATCCTCAAAGTCAATTGAAAACTGGGAAGAACATGCCATAAATTACTAAAGCAAGAATCAATGTATTATTAACAATTAGACATAAAACTTTAACCACGATGCTTGCCTCTATTACCGATGTTTTACGGATCAGCATAAGAAATGAGGCGGATTAGCGTAAAGTACCATACAAATGCTACCTTGATTACCGATGTTTTACGGATCAGTGTAAGAAAAACCATTAAAACGTAAGAAAAAACATTAAACTCTATGGCATGAAGATCTAAAACTCGATGGAATGTAGATCAGTTCATGTGTAGACAGGGCCATAAACCCATGCTAAAACCACTAAAGTGTATTCTGCAATTACGAAAAAATAATACTTGAACTGCTGTAATTTTTATTTTGACTCGCAGACTCAAGAAAGTCGTTACCACCCCTGCCTTCCCAGAACGCCCTATTTGTCCAATCTGATGCGTGTACAATTTAATAGCAGCAGCTTGTGGACAGAGACTACATTATTTGGTTGTGTAGCAGCAGCAACAGCTTGTTGACAACAAACTACGTAGATCTGTAAAAAAACATTAGATCTGCAAAAAGAAAATAATATAAGGTGTGATTCTATCCTTGGTTGTATGCGTGCCTCAAGTCACACATAGAAATTGAAACCAAATATAAACTATTCCTAGTATTAACATGAAGAACGATGAGCATAGATTCATGTGATTGAAGCAACAAAAAATTGAAATTATTTATCACTTCTCTTTAACTTCTATTGCTCTTGCTCTTGAGTATCAATCAATGCTAAATGAAACTAAAATCCCAATCATAACACAGCCAGCCATCAAATATCAAACTTGAAAATAACCAATTATGTGTAAAACTTTGAAATGTAAACTAACAATTAAATACTTTAGAAAAACATGATGATGATTAAATACTTTAAGAAGCTAACTTTCAAATCTTGAATTAATATTAATGTGTAAAACTTTGGAAAGTAACTGAAAACACAATGCATTTAAGTAAGCTTTAATGAAGTTACTGCACAGTTATAAGTATCCTGGGCCAATATAGTTTATGCACATCGTTAAAGTGACAGTTATTGCACACCTGGGCCAATATAGTTTCTTAAAAATAGGAATCAATTATAACATACTAACAATGACTTATAACACCATAACTTGGTAATGACATGATGTCAAAGACAATCCAGCATAGATCTAAAATCTATGAGGAATATCATTGCAAGTAAAAAGAGATAAAATGCTTAGTAGACTTAGATTAATGTAGATAAACCTCCATTGGTAAGCCAAAATCATAGAAAAATACTTCATAAACTATAGATAACCCATCAATTAGTAACCCTGATCAGTTTACCATAGGAATAACAAAAGGAACTAAGTGTCTCCCTGAATTAAACTCCTGATAACATGAAAAAAAATAATGTAACATGTAAGTGAGTAAAGTTGGAGTTGTCCAAATATAGTATGATGTTGTTTGTCAACAATTTTATTCGCATAAGAAACCTTGTAATAATTTGTACCTAAAAAAGGAATCCCTAAGTCAATGATGCATTTAATATTAGAAGAGAGAGTGGTCATTGGACTATTAATAAGATAATTTAAAGCCATCAATAATAGGACTATTAAATTATTCCCTTGAATCCCATTAAGTTAAAACCAATCAATCCATAAGACCAATGATTTAGATCCTATAAACCAAATCATCAAATACATCATATCAATACCTTCTTATAAAGCATTTTCCCAGAAGATGAACTATATTATACTTTTTTATCAGTTTGGTTAACTGTGTGGAAAAATGCATTTAGAACTTTTTAAAAGAAAATTCAAGCTTGTATGCAACCTGAAATAGGGGCACCACCAAAAGGGATGAATTTAATTAAATATAAAACTTTTATTTAGAATATCATACGTCCTTGAACTTTAACTGTACTCCCCACCATGAACTCATAAACTCGCCACTAACATTTTACGAGAAGGACCATGAGCGAAATGGTACCCAAAGTAACAACTGCAAAATAATCAAACAAAAACCTAAACATGAAATTAAATCTACATAAGAATCATACCAATGGTCAATAAACAAAGAAATTCACATCTACGTATTTAAACAAAGGGTCAATAAACTAAGAATCCCTAAGAATCATAACATATTTTCAGATCTCTATATCAAATCCCATCTAAATGTGATTCGTATTGCCCATCTAAATGGTTAGTGAAAAAATCATAGCATATATTTATATTTATAGTACCCATCTAGATGTGATTTGTAGTAACTGCAAAAACTTACCCAAAATCAATCCATATATTTATCATTCTTGTATTTGCCTAGCAAACCTAACACCAAAACGATAAAACAAATTAGATCAAGAAATTATTAAAAAACTTTAGATCTGCTAACCAAAAACATTAGATCTACAAAAAAAACATAATAAATGTGAAAAAAGTAAACAATATAAATGAATAAAATTGAAAAATTGTAAAAAGAGTATACCTGTTGCATTTATGTGTGTGTGCGGCGGTGGAGTGGAAATGAACAAAATTGAAAAATTGTAAAAAGAGTATACTTGTTGCATTTGTGCGTGTGTGCGGCGGTGGAGGGGAAATGAACAAAAATGAAAAATTGTAAAAAGAGTATGCCTGTTGCATTTGTGCGTGTGTGCAGTGGTGGAGGGGTAGAGAAGTGATGGAGGAGTAGGTCAATGGTGGAGGGTAGAGAAGCGATGGAGGAGTAGGTCAATGGTGGAGGGAGGAGGTGGTGAGTGTTACGGTTGAGAGGTTTTGTGTTGAAAGGGGGAGAGTTCGTGAGCGTGGGGGGTGGGGGGAAGAGAGGGGGAGATACAGATGAATGAGAATAGGGAGGCGAATGGGTTAGGGTTTGGGGGGTCGGATGAGGTAAGGTGCGGTATGTGTTAGGTGCAAATTAATCTCAGCCCTTCATTTCGTGTCTAGGTGGCTTTAATCCTCACGACAAAGTGTCCTCCAAACTTATGAATAGTGAAAACACCATGCTACTTTATTTATATATATATAAAATAATACTGCACCCTTAGGCTGAGTCCTCCTGGTGCTTGCATACTCTGCTATCATGTCCCAGTACCTCTCGTACTAAATAAAGGACCACTGGTTCAGTATCTCTCTAGAACCATAAATACAAATCACATAAATTGGAGGCGAACATAGTCCCCAGCCAAATGGGTCACGCATATACCTATGCTCCATTCAACCGTCGAAATTATCATACTCTCAAATATCATGTATCCAAGGTTCTGTATTCTCGGTGCAATTCTAATATCCCCCCAATGGGCTCATCTGTATAAGACCATCCACGACGCGAAACCTCCCCCGATAGCAAGCAACGTAGGTATATCATATAAATAATAAATAATACAATAGGTTTTCCCCAATCTACCTATTTATATCAATAGTATAGGTATCACGCAACCTATCATACATGTCCCATACGTAGTGTGTGTATATATATATATATATATATATATATATATATATATATATATATATCCCCGAATATTCTACGTATTAACCAATTTCAATTATACTTCTCACTGTACACCCCGAGTAACCCTCGCTACTCGAAATATTCTAACTAATAATCAAACTATTTCAATAGGTAAATTGTCCCTCTACCACTGGTTCGGGCTTAGGTTCACTCATAACCTCCATGTTCATTTAAATATCCGTAATATTATTTAACATTAAATAATTCCTGTGGTTAGTTCTGATTCTACGTAACCCATTTAAATTCTCCTGAGGTCAAACTACATCCAAATCTACTCCAAAGTTAAAAACTTAATTCTCTCTAATTCAGAACAAATTGTCAACTCAAATCCCTAAGAAAGTTCAAGAAAAAATACGAGACAGAAAGTGATAGATATTTCGAACCGGTCTGGGGGTAGAGCGAACTAGTCCGTTGTACCTGAGATCGTCTCCTTCCCTTATGCCGCTACAAATTTCAACCGTTTTCTTAACCAATTTCTCATGGATATTTACCAAATTAAATACCAAGGTTTCCAAACATCATGTAGACATATAGGGGTGATTTCCACCATAAAAATATTATCAAAACATTAAGAATTCTACCCAAGAACCGATTAATTCACATTTATCATCAAAAACCCTAGTTTTATGTTCTTCCATGTTCATACACCTACAAGTCCAGATTTTTCCCATCCATTAAGGTATGATTTTGTTCTCTAATTATTTTAGAATTCCATCTACATGCAATTCCTTAATTTAATTATCCAATTTTAACATCAAATTCATAGGTACATGGTTATTTCTTTAAATCTGCTCTAACGTGGATAACATATGCAAATAATTTAGCAAGATAAACCCTTGCCCCTTTTGGTATGTCTAATCTGTTGAAGAATAGGGGTATGGTCGTGATCCTCTCTCCCCGATCTACACGACTACGGTGATTTTGGTGCAAGAACTTGTGAATTGGCCTTGGAATTCTACTCTCCTCTTCCTCCTGTGGTCTCCCTTTGGTTGTGAAGCTTTTAACCCTAACTTCCCTAACAAATAATATTATTTTCACTAATAAAATTCGTAGGTCTTTATTCCCTCAAATTTCAAAAGATCGAAATACCCCTTTAGAGTGCCGATTTGGCCTAAAAGTACTCTGAGACCCAAACTAAACCCCGAGTAGACTTTTCTAACTATTTCGACTCTTCCGGACACACTAGAACACTCGAAATGACCATATGAAACGCCAAAAGTGAAGTTAAATTTGATTTATCAATATAAGTTCCAACACGACTGACACGTGCGTTCCGACTACATTTATCATAATTGTCGTATTTCTCACCCACGACAATATTAATATTTTCTCGTCATTATTATTACTTATTAACTAAGTAATATTCAATATAAATAAATATTAACCCTTATCTCACTAATTAATATTTATTTTAACCCGGATCAATCTCTAATTAATTTTCCCATTTTAATTAAATTAATCCCACATTTAATATTATTAAAATTATGGGGTATTACAATAATGTACTAGGCAGCCAATTTGCGAAGGGTCGCACGATCTTTTTTGTCTGCATATTGGGGATATATACCATGTTTATGAAGGCGCCAAATGTCATAGTACCATAACCCCGCCATGTCCGTGTCTTCTTCAATGACGAGCTCGATGTCGTAGCAATAAGTGGGTACAGCTTGCTTCTGAACCAGAAAGGGGGCCATTGTTATTCCCTTAGGCATGTCGACCATGGAGGCCAATGTTTCTAGTGCATTAACTAGGCTATTCTTTGAGCGAGGGAGTTAATGGAAGGTGATATCTTTAAATTGGGAGCCAAGCTCTTCTAGATGGGCATGGAAGTGTCAAAGCTTCTCGTCCTTAATTTTTGTTTAATGAGAATTTGTTCGATAATGAAGGCTGAGTCTCCATAGATGTCCACGTGATTGATTCTTTTTACGAGGATAATCTTGAGCCATACGATGCATGTATCGTATTCTATCATATTATTGGTGTAAGGGAAGTCCAATTTAATGACAATTGGGGTGTGAGAGTCATTGGGAGCGATTATGAGTATCCCAATACCATATCCATTCATGTTGCCAGCTCCATCAAATAACATTTACCACCTGAGGTCCTCCCAAGAGGTGCAGAGGATGTCTTCATCTGGAAATTTGGAGACCTAAATTTTGATTCCTTCAAAGGGATGGTCGACAAGATAATCGAAGATGTCCCTCCCTTTCATAGTTTTATCTGTGATATACACATTATTGAACTTGGCTAGTAACATTAACTAGCGGTCCATTTGGATTGATAGAATGGGTTTCTTCAGTAGGTATATAATACGATCCATTTGAGATACTAGTCTGATAAGGAATGCAAGCATGTAGTATCTTAATTTCTACGTGACCCAGAATAGGGTGACACATGCCTTCTCTAAGGAAGTGCAGTTGACTTCGTACCCATCTAGATTTTTACTGGAATACTATATTACTCTCTCCTTACGAGATTCATCTATGTATTAGGCTAATAAAGCCCCTATTGTAGTATTAGTGATAGTCAAGTCTAAGAGTACGGGGGACCTAGCTACGGAGGCATGAGAACCAAAAGTAGGGTGAGGTATCGTTTGAACTAATAAAAGGATTCTTGACATGCCTTATTCCAAACTTTAGTTGTGTCCTTCTAGAGAAGTCGCAGATAGAGGTCAGCAGACTGATGCATTGTAGCTTACCCAGAAATCCACTCATTTCCTTCTCCATTCAGGGTGTTGGCATTTTGATTATGGCTTTTAGTTTGGTAGGGTCTTCTCCAATAACTTTCTTACTGACCATGAACATGAGGATCTTCCCTTTAGTGATGCTGAAGACACATTTTTATGGGTTGAGCCACATCTGGTATTGTCCTAGTCGCTCAAATAATTTTCTCAATGCAGGAATGTGATCTTCTCGAGTCTTGGAATTGATGATCATATAGTCAACATAGACCTAGACTTCTTCATGGATAAGGTCATGCATGATGGTTTTGGTGGCCTTTTGGTAAGTAGCCTCGACATTCTTGAGCCCAAATGGCATGACTGTGTAGCAGAAAATTTCCCATGGGGTGATGAGAGCATTTTTTTCTTGATGGTTAGGGTTCATTTTAATCCTGTTATAATCGACAAAACCATCGACAAATAACTTAAAAGCGTGGTTGGATGTGTTGTTTATGATCATATCAATATTGGACAGAGGGTAATCATTTTCGAGGATGTTTTGTTCAGATCTAGATAGTCGACTCACATGCGGACGTTCCATCCCGATTTTAGCACTAGGACGATGTTTGAAAAACATGTAGGGTGTTTAACTATGCGAATAAAGACTATGTTCAATTGTTATACCACTTCTACTTTGACCTTGATGGACTATTATGTTCGGAGCTTCCTTGATTTTTGCTTGACAGGTTTGCTTTTTAAAAATGTGAGGATCTCATTCTGAGCTATCTTTAGATTAATATCGAAAATATTTTCGTAAGACCATGCGAAGACATTCATGAAATCTTTCAAAAGATCTTTGAATTGAGCCCCCTCAAGATTAATGAGGGTAGACCCTATCGTAATCTAGCACAGATGGCTACTCGAATGTTCATCATCATTAGTTTGAACACGGTTATGTTATTCATTATTTTCCTTATTCAATCAGTTAAGAATCATTCATTACTAAATCATCATTATCAAAAGTTTGATTAGAATGAAGACAATTAATGTAAGGCCCAGCAAGATACGCAAAATCCTCGTTTATTTTATTTTCAGAAAATAAAACATTGACGACCTCCTCAAAGAAGGCCTCGTTTACAATTATATCATAAACAAGAGAACTAGTAATAGGTTTAGGAATCTCTTAAAGAAGGTGGATAGCATAATCAGGTTGGATTGAGTAGGTTGGACTGGAAAGGCACGCTAATTAAAAAGGTCTATTTTAGCAGTGGGGATCTTTGCGGATGGTTCAGACATCACTATCTCTTGGTGGATCATGCAGAGACTTGGCCCTAGTGTGTGCAGGTTGAATAACTTCTCGGTGTCATTGTCTTTAGGGTTTTCAGTGTATTTTTTTACTTTCAGTCATAAGTTCCACCTCACGCTTATGTTCCTCATCCTAGGTGTTATCATCTTTATATTAGATCTCCTTTTTTGACTTTTTCTTGTCAGTGGGTTTATACCATGGTTTAGGAACTCGTAGAAGGGGAAATCCTCTCCTTTTGATTCATTGTTTGAGCTCTCAAAATCATTACCCCAGCCCATGACGACGATATCATCCTGCCAAGAGTAGTCAATGCATTCAACCATCTTCGTAAATTCATCATACAAATCTTCCCACTCAGTGGGGAAGTGAAGAAATAAAGGGACCAAGTGCCCCTGAACCTTCGGGACTATAAGCAACTCAGGGATGCTTCATATATCCTCTTTCTAGCAGAACAAATCTCATATGGTATGTACGATATTTTGCGGGCATAACCCCTTCATCTGATTCCTGAGCCCACTTTCGAGCTTCCATAAACAAACCCTTGAACATTTTGTAGTTGATAGTCATCTCTGCGGGAAATTTCAGCCCAAAGCTCCTGAGTTGGTCCCGAATAACGAGTAATTCCATACCTCCCCCTAATCGGGTGTGGAGGACAATATAGGTTTGAATGAGGAGAAAGGATGTGCAAACCTTGAGGGGTTTGGGTGATATTGTAGATATACTAGGTGTTTTGACAACCAAAATTTGGGTAGAAGGGTTAAAATCTAGGTCTCCTCCTGGGAAGACGACGCTCACCCAGGTTCTATGTTCTGGGAGAGGGTTATAAATGGTACCGAGTTTAGGATTAGCTAGTAGAGTGATGATGTTATTAATTATTGATACTGAGGTACTGGCCTATTTGTCATACTTCTTTGGCCCAAATTGTTTGGTCAGCCTTTTTGGTTCAGATTCTTCTTTATGACTAGCAACCGCTTCTTCAATCTCCACACCAGCCTTTTAGAGGGCTCTAAAGTGTGGGTAGTATTATCCTCCCATCGATGCTCGAATATGGGTAGGAAGTTCTTCTTCACTATACTCACTTTCTCTTCTTCTGATTGCGTATTAGTCATGGTAGCACCTTTTTCTCTCCATCTCCTGATGAAACTAGTGGCTGATTCCCTAGGATTCTTCTTGAGCAACTATAGGTCTTTGCGTTTTACTTTTAATTTTTAAATTTATTTGTATTATGAAATGAATTATATAACCACATTCTCCCAACTGTAGATTCTAAATTCCTCGAGAGATAGGAACCACCTCAAGGCACTTTCTTTAAAAGTTTGCTAAACAATTTGGGCCAATATCTCTTCTGAAGCCCCAAGGAGGGTTATGGCTTAGTGGTAGCTGCATAAATGCACAATCAGGGGCATGTTACCTATGAATTTCTTGATATTTAGCATCTTGAACTTCTCGGTTAGTCTAGCTTTAGGATAGGGAGACATGTGGGTGTAGTCCATGTAATTCCTTGAGATCTTCACCTGGTCGAATTTATTTGATAACATATTGAGGTCTTTCTTAAACTTGTTTAGTTCTTCTTCCTTAGGATCCACAAGCACTAGTGGATTATCCCCTAGATAGTTAAGTTTTGTAATCGATAGCTGAGGAGGTGGTGGCTCATTTGTAGGCGGGGCGCACGGGATATGTTGATACTCTTTTGGGACCCAAACTGGTTTATGGACAGGTGGACCCATGGCACGAGGAAAGAGGATTTTAATTTCATGAGCCTTAAGATTTTGGACCCGATGTTGTTGCATTTGTTATACATCATCCTGAAGTCGTTAATCTTATCACTCAGTTGGGTTAGGTTGGTCATCAAATCTGGTTGGACATTCGGAGCCTAGTCTACGTTTTACATGAATAACTTGCGGAGGGAGGTCTCAAACTTAGTGGAAACATTAGAGGAAGAAGTAGAGCTTCGAGATAGTTTGATGAAAGACCGAAACCAATAGGGAGTCAAGCCAAAACTTGGGTATGCGATCAACCTGAGAGAGAAAATGATTTTGGTTTATTTTTGAAAAAAATGGAGTATTTTTAGTATTTTCTTTTTAAAAAGGGGAAGATATGTTTTTGGTATTTTTTAAAGAGAGGGAAAAAGAGAAATCCTCAGCATTGTTATTATTGTTAGGTTCCACTTCTATTATGTTTGCCTAAATGCAAAACAATTGTCGGACTAGACCCGATCCTGGGGAAAAGATAGGGTATAAGATGCAAGACACTATTTGACTTGTTTTCAGGATCATGGATAAGGTCTTGTTTTAAAAATGGGCGAAATGGCATGAAAACTCGGGTGGTATAGCGACCCAAAATTTTGGTAGAGTTTTGCATTGTAACTGGCAAACTAGACATGAGTGTCCTAAGACAGACACCTACACGAGGTTGGTGCTTTTGGTGGGTTAATGGAAGGGTTCCCCCCCTTTTGCATGACTTCCATGATATACTTTTTTACTATAAGGGCAATCATTCATAGGTACGTGTGGAAATGTCATTTGATATACCTTAGTGTAAGTGAATTGCCTCACGATAATCCCCGTTGGGATGGTATGTGTGGGAGCAAATTTGATGTACTCGATGTAGTAAACAAGTTCCTACTATATACCTTCCGTCACGAGTTTGGTCAAGAGGTATAATGCGGTGGGATCCTTTCGATATATGTTGAAGGTACAAGGCCAATGGAAGGTGAGAATCATATATCTTAGGTTAATAGTTCCCCGTAGTACCGGAACCCATTATAAGTGACCCCCTAGTACGGGACAAAATTTTAATCAATATTTCCATGCTTAGGTGATGTAGTGTGCAAAAATGCACGAGTCTTGATCAGTATCTTATGGAGATTTTTTGTATGTTAAGTAAAAAGAGTACTATCGCTATGAGGGGGATATACAAATGGCATGAGATGAGAGCGATAATCATGGAAAGTAAAGTAAGCAAGTATAAACATGGAGCACGGAAGCTATACAAAGCATGGTGATAGAGTGTGAACATGTGAATATACAAATGAGGAATATGTGAAGGTGAGAGAGTGACATGGGAATAGTATGAGTGAAATGATATGTGAATATATACAAGTGAAAGTGTGTGCTAGTGATACTAAGAATGGATCATCAACAACTGATATGTGAAACATGTGTAAATGAGCATGGAGATATATATAAGTGAAAAAAATGAGGGTGTGTGATAGTGAAACTAAGCATGGATAATCTACAAGTGGTGTGGGAAGAATGTAAGTAAGGGTGAGACTACATACGAGTGTGAGTGTGTGAAGTGAACATGGTGAATATATACAAGTGAGCATAGGGTGAAATATGGTGAATATATACAAGTGAGTAAAAAGTGAAGCATGTGATAAGAAAGTGATATATACATGTGGTAAAAGAAGATCATAGTAGAGATAAACATTATGATAGGAATGAGATATATACACAAGATGTAAGCATAGGAGTAAGGAGAACAAATAAGTGAAGTCGTATGTACACATATAGAAAAGTAGGAGACCAAAGAAGTAATGCCCATGTGAAAATGGAGCCTAGTCCTTTAAAACTTTCCCCAGCGAAGTCGCCACTGTAGCCATCGGGGTCAAAATTCTCCGGCATGAACCGGACCTAAAATTGGGACCGGAGGGAGGACCTCGAAGAAGTCTCCCTTTTTTACCCGCCATACGCGTGTGGGTGATTTGAGGATATTGAGGTCCTTTTTCCACCACTCGCGATGGAATCTTTATAGGCTACCTCAGATATAAAACTGGTCGTCGTCAAAGGGAATAACATGAAGGAATGGAGTTTCTAACCTATCTTGTTCAAAGCAGGGAAAAAAATGTAGCCGCCTCGAGAGAACGACATCAAGGTCATACTAATGCATACGCAACCAAGTGAATCGAGGGTCTGTGGACTAAGTTATAGAATGAGAAGGTATGAGGAACCCATTCCTCCCTTTTGATGTCTCATGGGCTATGTTAATATTCTCCTTTTCTATGAAGCGTGATGTGTGTACATGTGTGTAATGTAAATAACGAGAGAAGGTAATCATCCAACTCACGTTATGGGAAAGACGGAGCGGAATCATTCGGAGGAGTGTATCCAAAAATAACATAAACATATGATATGAGTGTTTGTTGAAACACGAATCGCTATAGGAAAGTGAATGTGCATATTGAATGAGACATAACTATATAGGAGTTTATGACTCACAAAATAGTTATAATACAGTATAAATGCGTAAAATAGAAAGAGAGGACTTGAATCCCAGGATTGGCCATAGACGCCAATGTTGCCTAAAGAAAATTAAAGTCCAGACAATTCGACATATCATAGGGGTGGGGTTTAACTCATAAACCCAAATTTAAGACTCTTCTTTGATTATTTTTAAAGAAAGTATACCCAAGTGTAAAAGTGTGAGAAAATGAGGAAGTCTTACTTTTGGAGTTTACAAGTAAACTCTCTTTTTTGGTCTTTTGAATTTTATGAAAATAGTTTATGTGAATACTAATAACAAAAATGGATATTAGTTGATGTGAAATAATAAAGTGAGACTAAAAGATATAAAAAAATGGGAATAAAGTGAGTAAATAATACTAAATGAATAAACTAGAAAATAATAGGAATAGAACTCCTAGAATACTTTTGCTACTGAATTTGGAAGGTATACACGTTGATTTTGTGGTGGTACGAGAGTAGTAATGTAGGGTGAGGTATGTGACTAAAGGTGGTGGAAAGTGATGTAAGAGAAATGGTTAGAATGTTGAAAAATAGAGTTTTTTAGGAATGATGGCGCTCTCATTTCGAGAGAGTATTTTCTGATTGCTGAAAAGGAGCTCCTAGGAGTGAGGTCATGGGCTCCTTAAATAGTGCCATTTAAGGTTAGAGGAGGTACTGATCAGCATGTCCCCTGGCCTTCCTATCGGCATAGTGCCTACCTTGCTAGGAAAGGAAAGCACACCCTACCGATAGGCAGGGGGTCTAGGGTGCCTATAAGCAGTTTGGAACGAAATTTTTCAGAAAAAATGGACATAAATGAAAATCATAAGTTCGAATTATGCAAGGCTGGGATCATTGGAAAGGGGATTCAGATCCTTTCAAGAATCCATTGAAACACTCTCGGGTTTGGGAGTTGACCAAAGTCAAACGAGGATCGAAAGCGCCCGATGATCTCTGGACGGGAGTTTTTAGAGTAAAATGGGTCGTCCATGCGAACCGTGAGGCCGATTCGTGCGCGGTACGGACCGTTGGAGAGGTAATTCAGAGCTCTTTAAGATTTCATTGAGCTTCGCTCATGTTAGAGATTTTATTGGAGTCAAATGAGTTCGAGAGCACCTGGTGGCTTTCAGATTAGTACTCGGAGTAGAAAGTATCGTTCATGCAAACTGTGGGGCCGATTTGCGCAATGTATGGACTGTTGGAAGGGGGATTCAAAGTACTTCAAGGTTTCGTTAAGATTTTCTCAGGTTAGAGAGTTTACCAAAGTCAAATGGAGCCCAAAAGCACCAAGTCGCCTTAGGGTATTACCTAGGGATTATGGTGGGAGGAGGAGTTTTACTGACCTGGGAATGTACTTAGGGTGTACTAGGATGGGATTTCTACAATAAAAAATGATGATGATGTGTGAATGGATATCTCAAGTGAATCCTCGGAAATTAAAACACAAAAATGATTATTTTACGGGAGAAGTTAGATGATGTTAGGGAAGATTTAGTTTTATGTCATTGTATATTTTTTACTTTTAATTATTTGAAATGTTTCTAACAATTGGACAATGGTTATATGTTATTATGGACCCATACATGGATGAAATGAACACATATACATTCCATGACGTGTCATGGTAAGTGGGTCCTTCTTTGCTATGATATGATAGAGTCATATTATTTTGATCACGTCTTAAGGAAATTTAGAGACATCCAAGGTATCATAAGAAATCAATCCATAATTATCACAAGAAGGGGGAAAATCATGCATGGTAAAAAATAAAGTTCAAAGTTGAGAAATGGTACTATGAGAACTAGAGTGATCATATCCTTGGGTAGAAATTCCTATCCTAGTTATTTATTGATCCATGGGATCGTATGCCTGACTATATGCCAGGATCTTTTCATATTTCTCATCGAAAAGTGTAGTTATTGGCATACAGGTTGGGGGTGGTAACGAAAATGGGATAAAATAATTCTAAAGTTGAGAAAATAATATCTTTGAAACATAATCTCTATACTACTATAAAACTCTATACAAGCGTTAAAGATGCTAAAAACTAGCCTATCCACATCAGCATCCAACATCAATCATATACGCATCATCAGCCATCTTAAATAAACGGACTTGCTGTACTGGAACCGGATTGGATTTAAATGGGTCCTTACAACTTCTAGTAATCCTTCAGCTCCCGGTTAGAAAGATAACCCAACACTTTAAAAAAAACCTAACTATATATAACTGTAGGTACCCTCACATTTCTTCTTTAATTTGGCCATTAGGGTTGACGGTAGATGTCACAGCCCCCTTTTTCTGCAACTGTAAGGATACACAGTGCACATGCTCATGGTTTTGGTCAATCCAATTAAATGATTTACTGCTTTTATGTTCGTTGTCAAACAATTTATTATTACTAATTGATTGATTACCCTATTACTCTACAGATGTACCCTTCAATCGATTTCCTCATTAGTTTTTTTAACGAAATCGAGAATCGACGGAGTGGGCAATAGTCTGATTAAATTGACAAAAATGATGTATTATATTCTCAGAATGCAACATATATATTAAAGGAGATCTAACACAAACCACTTTTGAGTTGGTTTCATTCGTTTGTATGTTGATCTGATTACTATCGATCAGATATTTTGCTTTCATTTCTCCACTTGTGGATTAGGTAGGTGAGTCTCAATCGTGCCCAAATAGATCAGGTTCATATTATTGTCTCGCTTTTACATCGCATCCAATGGTTTATATTGGATTTCCAGTTTAAGATATTTTATCCGGGTCATTATGGGCCAGTGGCTGAGTTCTATTTTTTATAGCACAATCGTTGATTAGTTGTTGAGATCAATGGCGTAGTCAGGATTTTGAGTCAATGGATGCGAAATGGGTTGACGAAGGGCAGGGGTTCGGGGGCGGGAGCCCCCGTGGCGATTTTTTTGGGGATTTTTTACTTTTTTTTAGCAATTTTTTACCCTAAAAATGTTGAGGTATTAATTAATTAAATTTGGACATTCAAAAATTTAGGGGCTGAAAAATCAAACTAATTTAAACCTACATATATTTGAGCAATTTGAGTATAAATCTAACACGAATCAATAATTTGGGCATAAATCTAAGTTTTAACATATATTAATTAAGCTCTAACATATATTATTTTAAACCTATATATATATTCGAAATTTGGGCAAAGATCTAACATATGTTAAATTAAAAAAGTTTAATAAATTAATTAACCTAACAAATCTAGCATATGTTAAAGAAACAGTTGTTGAATGAAAGTTGTTAAAGAAGTGTTAAAGTCTAGAGGGTATATTATATATACATAATACATTTATGGTTAAACAAATAATTAGGGTCGTTTGCTTGAATAAGTGTTAAATCTTAACAAATAACAAGGTTGAACAAGTGATGAATCTTAGCAAATAACATTTACCTTTTATATCGATGTTTTGTTCTTCTTGAATGGAGAAAAGAGAAGAGCTTGGTTGGGACAAAAACAAGGTTGGTTGCTTGGAAAGGAAAGAAGAGGAGTTTGGTTTTGACTCATATATATATACATCCAAGTTTGGAAAATCACCATTTTTCACCTCAATATTAAGGTTATTACATATAGGTAAAAAATTATTAAAAAAAATCCAGAAATCCAGCTACGCCCCTGGTTGAGATAGTTGCTGGTTGTATAAATCAATGGAAGATCTATATGTCATGGTAATCTAACGGTTGATGAGGAGTTAGCGTGCTTCATCATCATAATGATTATTTCATCTTTACATCAATAAAATAAGACTTTTGGTAATTTTCGACTTTATTGTTGGATTCATCAAACTGTTTAAAGAGTTTTTCATGATTTTAATTACTGGTGGAATATGTTTTATCATGTGGAATTTGGCGGTACTAGTGATTAGATTTGGGTTTTTACACATGTAGGTAAATGAAGGTTAAAAAATTATGTTTAGTAACTCAAAACAGGAGAGGTTTTGATTCAAGTTGAAATAAGCATAATATTTTGATACTGATAAAACTTATAGAGAAACATGTTAAAGATTTATTAGAACTCCGGTGGATTAAATCGCTTTTAGCAACGTGTTAGGTTAGGATAAGCATTATAGGAAAATTATTTTTGTGTTCTACTTTCACTTAATGATTAATCTGCATTTGAAGACTAATTTTATTTTCTAGTCATTGTGAAAATTGTGACACCCCACCTAATTAATTACCGGGTGATCATTCCTTAATTAATTAATTTCAAAATATCAAGTTGATTCAGATAATGCATCACTCTCGAAAACTCAAATTTTAATTTAATAAAAAATAACCACCTGATATTTAAAAAGGTTAGTGCCAAAATTTTATCTTGTTATTAACCACCATCATTAAAGGGAAATATTTAATTAGCACCATACATCATAATAGCAATAAGAAAAGCACTAACTGGATTTAAATAAGGATCTGGAATAATCACGTCCTGTTAAAAATCCCATACAATAATCCAATAACATGAAATCAAAGTCTAATGATAGAATAAAACAACTCTAAATCTCTGAAGGTAAAATAGGAGGGACGACATGCCCAACTGAAATAAATGACTAAGAATAAGGAGAAATAGACTCAGAAGCGTCTCCAAGCAATATCCTGTAGCTTCCACAGCAGCTAAAGCTCGAAAAATGAATGAAATCTCTTAAGCCTGGTGTCCCTGTGGCTGAGCACCTAAAATAATAGAACAAGAAAAGAGATTTGCAGAAAAATGGGTCAGAGCCCGAGTAGAAAACAGTTTAAATATAGCAAGTGCTTAAATTGGTTAATTAGCACATATATTATTCAAGTTAACTTAGCGTACTCACTTGAGATGCTCACCTCTTATCTAATGTGCACACCTAGCGAGCCTAACTACCCATACTAATCACGATATTCTACCTGACTATACGTAGTATAACAACTATGCCGGATAAAATATCTAAATAACCCGAGGTCAATAGATCTTTATTATTCAGGAGTAGGTTTGAAGATGATTTAACTCATTCTCATAGCATTCTTAATTCTCAACTGGTGACCCAATAAGTATATACTATAATAAAGTAGTCAATATGAAACATAGAATAGGAACTCAGTATACATACAAAAGTCTCATTATGTATACATACTAATACATATATCAATACTGCACCCATGGTTGAGAAACCCCCGATGCTAGGCATAGTCGGCTATCTAGTCCTATTGCAACGCTCACGAATAAAGGACAAAATGTTCAATTTCTCAAGAACCAATAAAACATAAACACATATCGAAGGCGAACATAGTTCCAAGCCGATGGGCTACGCACATACCTACGCATCTATACGACCATCATCACTATAGTTCTCACAGATAGCCCGTACTTAGGTTTCATGCTCTAGTGGTACGACTCAAAATCCCTCGAAGGCACACAAGATATGGTCGTTCACAACACGCTAACCACCGTTTGATAGCTAGTAGATAGGTATGTCATACACGTAATATTCCAATACATAAGCATACACACAACTTATATAATTTAATAAGCGTTCACGCAAACCAATTCCCATAGTACGTAGGTAATATTAACATCACTACTCTCCACGATGTCCATTTGTATATAACTTCTCTAGGAATAACATTCTCTCTTAGGTTTCCCTAAAAGTACAATACCTCGAGGATCATTACACCCTTAATTCCCTAAAACTTTGGAATTTAAGTCACTCGTTACTCGCGTACGTTAATACACTCACTTGGATAAACCTAGGATGGGTTTTAACTAAATCAGACCCAAAAATCAAGTTCTAGAATCTCGTTCGAATTTTCAGGATTCTCATTTCTCGTTCGAATGAGGTCGTTCGAACGACCTGGATAGACTTCGAATGAGAAATCAGGACAGACCCCTGTTCTTCTCCAAATTTGATTTTTCCAACTTTACATCTTCAATATCAATCCAAAACTCAACCCCACTCAAATTACATATTTCAAAACTATTTCTAATCACCATGGGATCTTATTAATGCAAATTAGAGTACAAATCCTTATATGTATTCAAAGGGAATTCATCAATATCTTAAATCTCTAAAATTCTCATAAAAGAACCCAACAGATTTTTATTATTCTAAACCCTTAATTTAACTCGTTTTTGAACATTAAACCTTCAGATTTATCCAAATACAAAAGGGCAATTCCTCTACATGCATACCCATCTCCAATTTCTAAGATTCTCCACAAATTAGTCTAATTAAGCCTAGTTTTCTTTGCAATAAGTTTTTATCATCTAATCTAAATTAATAAGACCAATATAATGCTAAAAGAGGAGCAAGATAAACACTTGCCTTGGGATGGATTTCTAATTCTTGGGTTGAAATTGATATGTGGTTGATCCTCTCATCATGATCTACACTTTCGCGCAACTTTTGTGTGAAATCTCTTGAGTTTGCCCCTTCCTCTCCTATGGTCCTCCTTCCTTTTTGGTTATCCTTCTCTTTCTCTCTCTTTCTCACGTAAGTTGAAACTAACAGACCTCTAACCCACGTAGCTTTTTAATTAAACCTAATTTTCGTCCATTTAATTACTCAAAAATCCCAAAAGACTAAAATACCCCTTCGGGGTGTCGTTTTGGGCTGAAATGCCCCGGACTCCAAATAAAACCCCCAAGTAATGTTTTCTGACTATTTTGACCCTTCCAAACACGCTGGCGCACTCAAAATATTCATTTGAGTTGTATAAAAATAATTTACCTCTTTAAACCCCAAATGCATAATAGTGACGTGACTCATACGCGCGTTCCAAATAATTATATCTTAACTGTCGTATATCTCATCCCCATCCATATTCTTATTTCTAAAACCATCTATTACGCTACTTACTACCTAATGCTCAACATAGCTATTACTTAACTTGATTTCAACATAATTATTTTTTATAACTACTAACTCTCATCACGCTAGTAATCATTACCATTAAGTCGGATTAATTATAAATTAAATTTTCTCTCTTAAATTAATTAATCCCAATTTTTATAATTTCATAATAAAATAAATATGCGTAAAAATACGGAGTATTAAATACTCCCCCCCCTAATAATAGAATTTCATCCCGAAATTCGAAAATGAAAATATATCTGGCAAGAATAACTCTGGATAACGTTCACGCATATCATCCTCGTGCTCCCAGGTGGATTCTTCAACATTATGGTGCCACCACGAAATGCGGACTAATGGTACTATCTTCGACCTCAACTTCCTCTCGCTACGATCTATGATAGCAACCGACCCCTCCTCCTAGGATCTATCAGGTTATAAGTCGATCTCCTCCAATGCAATGTGAGTGTGGGTCAAATCACATCGAAGATATCTCCTCAGTGTAGAGATATGGAACACGTCAGGACCCTATGCAAGTGCTCCGGTAACCCAAGTCTATAAGCAACTGGCCCAATCCTCTCGATAATGGGGAATGGCCCTACATACCTAGGCTCCAACTTCCCCTTCTTCTCACAACGCATAACTCCCTTCATAAGAGTTACTCGAAGTAACACCTGGTCCTCAATATTAAATTCTCAAAAATACCGCTTTGCATCAGTGTAGCTCTTCTACCGATCTTGAGCAACCCAAATACGGCCAAGTATCAACTCTATCATTGCCGAAGTATCCTGAATCACCTCCGGGCCAAGCAATTTGTTGTCCCCTACCTCTAACCAATATGCTGGGGAACGACAAGGTCTGCCGTATAATGACTCGAATGGAGCCATACCGATAGTAATGGTTATAGGCAAACTCCACCAGCGGAAGATACTACTCCCAACCTCTGCCATATGTCCTCTAACATTTGATTTGTCAGCTCGATCTGTCCATCCATCTGCGGGTGATAGGCTGTACTTTGTCGTAACTCCGCAGCCATCGCCTCTTGAAAACTCTCCCAAAACTGAGACACAAACACCTTATCTCTGTTAGACACGATATTGAGAGTCACCCCGTGAAGTCTCACTATCTCTGCTATGAATATCTGGGCGTACTGTCCCGTGGTGTAATCCATTCGGGCTGGCAGGAAATGGGCTACCTTGCTCAATCGATCCATAATCACCCATATAGAATCGTGACCCCTCTGCGATGTAGGTAATCCCATGATGAAGTCCATGGAAATGCTCTCCCATTTCTAGATAGGAACCTTTAATGGCTATAAAAGTCCCGCCTATCTCTGATGGTCCACCTTTACTAGATGATAAGTGGCATATTTCGAGATGAACTCGACAATATCCTTCTTCATCGCAATCCATCAGTACTATCTCCGCATATCCTGGTACACCTTATCCCCACCGAGTTGTATTGCAAATTATGAACCGTGTGACTTTGTCATCACCTCGTGTCACAAATCTTCTCCTTTAGGAACAACTAAACTTCCATTGAAACGTAAACCCCCATATGAACCCACGGTATACGACTCGGGCCCCTCAGCTAGAAGCTGCACTATCTGACCCTGGCAAAAAGGATCAGTTGCCTGAGCCTATACTACTCTCGCAATAATATGGGGTGTAATTTTGCTTTCCACACCTCGACCACCTCACATACTGGCCTACGGCTCAATGCGTCTGCTACCACATTAGCCTTCCCTGGGTAGTATTGGATATTAAATTGATAATCCTTCACAAACTCAAGCCACCGACACTGATGCATATTTAACTCCTTCTGTGTGAAGAGGTACTGTAGTGACTTGTGATCTGTGAACAGGTGAAATTTCTCCCGCAAGAGGTAATGTCTCTAAATCCAAAGTACAAACAAGACCGCCGCCAACTCTAAGTCATGGGTGGGGTAATTCCTCTCGTGAGGTTTTAGCTTATGGGAGGCATAAGCTATAGCCTGATTCTCCTACTAAAGTACACCCCCAAGTCCTAATAAGTACGCATCAGTGTAGACTAGATACTCCATTCTCGGCCTAGGCAATGCTAGCACTGGTGCTGAGCTTAACTTATCTTTAAACTCATCAAAGGCCAACTAACAGGCGTCACTCCAGATAAATGACACCCCTTTGCGAGTTAAATTGTCAAGGACTCGCTATCTTCGAAAATGCTCATGTAGTATCCGGTTAGGCCTAAGAAACTGTGTATTTTAGTCGATGTCGTGGCCTTTCCCCACTCCCTCACCGCTGACACCTTCCCCGGGTCCACGGATATCCATCTGTCAGAGATGATATGCCCCAAAAATTGGACCTCCTTCATCCAAAACCCACATTTCTCATATTTTGCATACAACTCATGCTGACGTAGTGTCTGCAAAACCTACCTCAAGTGCTCGGCATGCTCCTCCTCGATCTGCGAGTGAACCAGAATGCCATCTATTAAGACGATGATGAACTAATCTAGGAAATCTCTAAACACCCTGTTCATTAAGTCTATTAACAAGACTAGGGCATTGGTTAGCCCGAAAGGCATAATACTGAACTTATAGGAACCATATCTTCTCAAGAAGGCAGTCTTCGACACATCCTGCTCCCTGATACGCAACTGATGGTATCCTGATCTCAAGTCAATCTTTGAGAGGAAGGCAACTCCTCTTAACTGGTCAAATAAGTCATCGATTCGAGGCAACAGATATTTATTCCATATCGTGACTTTATTCAACTCTCGATAATTGACACATAACCTCAACGATCCATCCCTCTTCTTAACGAACAATACGAGAGCACCCCATGGTGAAGTACTCCTACGGATAAACCCCTACCCCAATAACTGTTCAATTTGGTCACGTAACTCCCTCATCTCTGTTGGAACCATACGGTAAGGTGCACGGGCTATCGGCCGAGTGCCCGACACTAAAGCAATGATGAAGTCTATCTCTCTACTCAGTGGTAATCCTGAAATCTCCTGAAATACATCAGCGAACTCTCGAACAACAGGAATCGAGTTAAGTGGTACCACCACCTCCCTAGAGGTCTCCTCCTCTATATAGTATAAATGTATGGACGATCCTCCCTCAGAGTGAGACATCACCACCAGGAACATCTCCGACCGGGTATAGTAAAAACTATACTCCTACTAAAATAATAAATCATGGACCTATACCTCACAAGCCAATCCATACTTACAATCGCGTCATACTCGAACATATCCAATATGAGCACGTCAGCAGGTAAGATAAACCTCCCAATCTCTATACCCACTCCCCAATAAATAAAAGAAATCACAGACCCTCTACTCAACGACGAATCCACACAAGTAATCGTACTCTCTGCTGTATCAAACAGTATCGTAGTACGTGCAAACCCTGTGGTAATAAACTAGTGTGTGGCCCTGTATCAAATAAAATGCGCCCCAAAGTCCCCTAGATAGAAAACATACCCTCAATAGCGGGTGGGTCCTGCGGGACTGCGGCCTGGTGAAGATTATAGATTCGTCCTTACTGAAGTTTCCCCTACTGAACTGGAACGGATAGAATGGGTGGTAGTGCTGGTATCTCTGGGGGTGTTGGGAGATCTATGGGGAATAACGGTCTTTAGGGCTCTCGACGAGCACCCTGCTGCTGCTGGCTTCTACCCTTCTAAGGGAAGTCTTGACATTTATGGCCAGTGTTGCCACAAGTGAAACATCTCCCTGGGAAGCGTCCTCCCCTCTGTACCTACTGTCCCCGGTCCTGATGTCCGTTTCCACCCCTCCCTTGGCCCTACTGACCCTGTTGTTGGCCCTGATAGCCGTGCTGACCCTACTGGGCATGTCTAAGGCCTCCCTGCCCATGTCTAAAACCTCTTGACCTGAACCTCTTAGGATCCCCTTGCTGGGAACCCTGATCACCATGTTTGTACTGACCCTGAACTGCCTGTGCCCCACTGGCACCATGTCCTCCTATCCTGCCCTACTGACTCTCCTACTCGCTTAACCTCTATCAGATGAAAATGGTGGTCCTGGAAGTGGAACAGTACTGCATTAACCACGTCCGAATAGGTGGCCAAAGAAAGATTACCTATCAAATGCTGGCGGATCCTCCATGTCAACCCATCCATAAAATGTTGAATCGTCTTCTCCTCAGTCGGGATTCCATTCGGTACAAATTTTAGAAGGTTGATAAACTGTGGCTCATATTCTGCCATGGTCTTTCCTTCCTGCTTCAAGTTCACCAACTTTCATCTCATCTCTGCCTGGACGACCGAGGGGAAATATTTGTGATCGAACCGCACCCAAAAGTCTCAAATCGTGAGTGTGTCTCTCTCGTCAATAGTGGTAATAGACTCCCACCACTGCAGTGCTTATCCTATTAACTTGAACGTGGCCAGTATCTGACTCTGCACCTCTGTGCACTCATGCATCCTCTAATGCCTCTGGATATCCTTCTTCCATTGGCTTGTTACCACCACATCGGAGCTCCATGTAAACTACGAAGGATGCGCCTTCTGGAAGGTGTCCCTAACACGTTCCCAAGCAGACGGGAAGGACTGGGCCTGAACTGGATCCACCACTGGTGCCTAAAGTGATGCCTACTGCACCACTACCAATGCCGCATTTACTGTCTGAGCTATAATGGCGACAACTTCAGTGGCATTAATCACACCCTGAGATGGTGCGGGCTGAGGCTCGGGATGGGCATCCCTAGGAACTCTTTGTGCACGTCGAGGAGGCATCTGAAATGGGAGAAAATTTTCATAAGTCTACAGTTATTATCTCAAAGTAGCAGAAGAACGTCAAATGCATAAAGAGTACAATAATCCTAAAATACAGGGCTCTATATCAAAGGATGCTACGCAAAAATATAATAAGCCGTACAGATCCTAAGGACACTAGAACCTGATGCTCTGATACCACCTATGAAACCCCGCCTGCTTAATTACTGGGTGATCAATCCTTCATTAATTAATTTCAGAATATCAAGTTGGTTCAGATAATGCATCACTGTCGAAAACTCAAATTTTAATTTAATGAAACTAACCACCTAATATTTAAAAAGGACGGTGTCAAAATTTTATCTTGTTATTAACCACCATCATTAAAGGGAAATATTTAATCATCACCATACATCACAATAGCAATAAGAAAAGAGCTAACTTAATTTAAATAAGGAGCTAGAAATAACACATCTAGTTAAAAATCCCATACAATAATCCAATAACATGAAATCAGAGTCTAATGATAGAATAAAACAACTCTAAATCTCTAAATGTAAAATAGGAGGGAAGACATGTCCAACTGAAATAAATGACTGATAAATAAAGAGAAATGGACTCAGAAGCGTCTACAAGTAATATCATGTAGCTTCCACAGCAGCTAAAGCTCGACAAATGAATGAAATCTCCTAAGCCTGGTGTCCTTGTGGCTGAGCACCTAAAATAATAAAACAAGAAAAGAGATTTGCAGAAAAACGGGTCAGAGCCCGAGTAGAAAACAATTTAAATATAGCAAGTTCTTAAATTGGTTAATTAGCACATATATTATTCAAGTTAACTTAGCGTACTCACTTAAGATGCTCACCTCTCATCTAATGTGAACACCTAGCGAGCCTAACTACCCATACTAATCACAATATTCTACCTAACTATGCGTAGTATAACAACTATACCGGTTAAAATATCTAAATAACCCGAAGACAAGAGATCTTTATTATTCAGGAGTAGTTTTGAAGATGCTTTAACTCATTCTCATAGCATTCTTAATTCTCAACCGGTGACCCAATAAGTATATACTTTAATAAAGTAGTTAATATGAAACACAGAATAGGAACTCAGTATATATATAAAAATCTCACTATCACTACACCAAATATGCCGTATTGTCACGGTCATTAACCGTGACAAGTATAACTTGTCAAGGTCAATGACCGTGATAATGCTTGGGGTGACAACTTTTGTTGTCACGGACTTATCACGGTCATGCCACGGTCTTTGATCTTGACAAGCTTTGTCACGGTCTTAGACCATGACAACCCCATGACAATCTTTAAAAAAAATTCACGATCATTGACCGTGACAAGTTTCCTTTGTCGCTGACTTGTCAAGGTCAATGACCGTGATAATTTTGGGCAGAATTGAAAAAAAATCTGTTGGGCAGTATGGCCATTGCCACTGCCCAGCAGTATATTTATACCTGTTATAGCAACGTTGTACCTGTTCAAACATCATATATCCAAATAAAATAGAGATAATACAAATATACATTCAAAATAATATGCATCACGATATAATCCAAATATAATTCAAATGTAACAACTTAAAATAATTCAATTCAAATAATGTCACTACATGTCTTGGGTAGGTCTGAGGAGGTGAATAGGCCACACGATATACGAATTAATACACCCAATAATGTGCATCGTGCCGCATCGTCCGCGCAACCACAATGGGGAGTTCTCCTTCCTGGGTATCACATGCGTGATGAGCACCTTGGCCTCGATGTCTTAAAGCAAACGTCCATGAATTAGCATACCCTGGACGGTATTTGGGTCCCTCAACCCCCGCCCTATTCGCTGGCCATCAAATATGTCCTGTATAAACATGCTCGGCCAACCAAGTGTCGATATCGGTCGGTCGAAGGGAGCCAAATTGGGGATTGGAGCATCAGAGTCACACGTGTCGGCGATAAAGCAGCGAGGTCCACATCCTCGTCATACTGTACCTCATCCTCCACCACCACCTTCTCCTTCCCTTTCCCCTTACCGTTTCCACCCAATGAACACTTCATAAATGAGAACATATCTTGGACCGTCGCCTCCAAACAGGATAGCTTCATGTCATGCGAGTCCACCGTTCGATTCAACCCGGTGTCGCTCATCTCCAATCCGATGATCCTAGATTTGGACACCCGCGAGCTCACCCCCTTCTCCTCCCCTTGAGATCAGAGCCAAGCACTTGGCTGAGTGCATCTTTGGACAAAGATGCCTTATCGGCATTAGACTGCGACTCATGCACTTCCTTAAGCTTTGCCTGAAATGACAAAAGGCACATGATTAGTTAAATAAGTAAATAAAAAAATTATAACATAATTAACAAAAAGTAAACTGTCGGATTACTTACAATCGTGGCCGTGAAGCTCGAGGACACCTCCTTATCCTTCCCCTTCTTCGTCCGAATAGCCACATAAGTATCAAGCCTTTGTGGCCTACCCCCAGGGCCACTCCCCGTCCCCTGAAATAAAATAATGCAAAATTAGTATCGGCCCCGCAAAGTAAAATAATGCAGAATAATATATTTATGTAATTATAGAAATAAAATCTTACCATTATCCTATGCTCCACCTCGGCGTAAGACGTCCAGTCGGAGTAGTGTATGTCCATTTTTTTCGCTCGATTTTCCCTCCCCGATTGGCGAGATGCCAATTGTTTCTCGTCGATCTCATTGTCAATGAAGTTTTGCCATTGTGCCAATGAGATCGACTCCTTCAGCGGGACGGAGTCACACATTCGGATAACGGACTCTGGGGTCTTACCAAAGTACCGGGTTTGCATTTTTTTCTTCCACGTCTTGTGTTGCTCCCTCAATTTCTTCAAGACAGAATCGCGTAATTTTGGATCCAGGCTGAATTGTTCTTGTCAACAAATACAATGTTAGTTGCGAATAAATATAAATATAAATATAAATATAAATATAAATATAAATATAAATATAAATATAAATATAAATATAAATATAAATATAAATATAAATATAAATATAAATATAAATATAAATATAAATATAAAATGAAATTGAAATTGAAATCAAAATCGAAATTGAAATTGAAATTGAAATATACATAGAAATAGAAATACATTACCTGTAGTGCCACCCAAATAGCTAACTTGATCTCATTTGGCACCTCCCTCCAACTAGTGTACCCCGGGCCGATGATCGTCTTTACCAGCTCGAGGGATCTCGCTAATAGCCCCGTCTTGTTCTCGATGGCCATCCCCAATTTGTCATATTTGGGGAGCCTAAGGGTCGAGGAGCCCTTGTTGCCTCCGCTACCACCGAGCCTAGACGACATCATCATAATCATAATCATCGTCCTCGCCTTATTACCTGAAGGAGACATTTTCTATAAAAAAAATGTTGTTATTAGTACCAATCAAAATGAATTAGAAGAAGACATGCAAATATGTACAATTACTACAAATCCAAATGAATTATTCCTGTTTAACACCTTAATTCTGAATTCCAAAACAACAGCATCTAACTCATAATATGTACAATTACTAAAAATTCGAAACATCCCCACTCCCACCCCTACTACCATCACACACGTACACTACACAAGAGTGAAAATGATAAAGTACAAATTAGAATATTTATTACAAATTGAAAAATTGTTTCAAATTCGGGTTATCATAAAAAATGGATTGATATTCGGTAGGAGCATCCAAGTCATCCACACTACTATTTAGATGCTTTGGCTCATGTAGGAAAGTTGACCACGGATCGTTGTTGATATACTCCGAGTAAAACACTGGGTTGACCTTTTGAAATGCATAAACAAATGGCTCATCGATCACGTGGTCGTTACTCTTCAACTTGGACAAGTAAACCATGATCAAATTGGTGTTAGAATCAACTTTACAAGCATTTTTATCCTCAACTCTTACCCAATCACAGTAAAATACAACCTCTTTTAAGCTTATATAATCCAATTCAAATATATTTCGAATTACACCATAGTATGTCATTTCAGCTTCAACGAGATTTTTATCTTGTGTGCTCGCTCGAAAGAAAGTAAGAGCCTTGTATGAAATGCCCTAGTTCTGTACATTTGTACTTTCCTCGTACACTTTTACGCCAAATACATAACCGTTCAATCGATACTTTTTGTACTCTTATGCCATGAACAAGGGTCTAATGGCTAGACGAGCAAGCCTTGATGTCGCATCACTCGTCTTTAAGAGATGAGAATATATATAGATAAATTAATTAGATTAGTTGTAAAGTTTGAGTGTAATGTAACGTTATATAACGACCATTTTCATTGTAATTACCTCTTGTGACAACCACAGCCTAAATTCATTGTCTGATTGTACTATTATTTTTGTCTTTTATTGTTCTCACAGGCTTCATATTTTTTGCATATTACAAAATTAATCATGTATAAAATAATCTAAAATATTCTAAAATAATGTAAAACTTAAAATAGCTTACTTTTTGCATTCTTTGACATCTTCATGTGTGTCAAATAGATAACGAGCTAATTGTTCATGTTGCAAACTCATTAATTTCACTCGTTTTCCCATCACATGACCACCATTATCGACGAACTCATCAGTTTCATCAACGCTGATCGAGTTAGGCATATATTCTCGAGTATAAATTAATGACTCCACGGTGATGTATTCCTCTTCGATTTATCCTACAATGTATCGCGTCTTCTTGACGTAATCTTTAAAAACTTTCATTAATCTTTCAAACGGATATATCCCCCGATATCTAACTGGACCACAAAGAAGTGTCTCGTCGCATAGGTGTACCAAGAAGTGAGCACTTATGTCAAAGAATGTTGGGGGAAAGTACTTCTCCAACACATAAATCGCTTCGGTCACCGCCAATTTTGCATCCACTATGTGTTCTCGATTGACTACCTTCTCACACAAAAGTGAGAAGCTAATAATAATTTGCATAATATCCCTTCACAAATCCTTGTGCTTGGAGAAACAATGCTTAAACAATAAAAGAACCAATTGCATGATCACATGCCAATCATGGGACTTACACTTATGTAAATCATGAGTTTCATAATTCATAATCCTTTGCAAGTTGGATGAAAAATTAGATGTGACCTTTAAATTATATATTTTTTCTAAAGCACTTTCCTTTCCCCACTCGTCAAAGTAAATGCACTAGGGGAAATTATTGTCCTTCCCCTACTATCTTCTTTCAACCATAGTTGTGGCTTAAGTTTCAACGATTTAAGGTCTTTTCGTGCATTTTCTCCATCCTTCGAATGAATCCCCCTAAGGTAAGTGCCCACATTATGTTCAGCGAGGTTCTTCTCTGCATTCATCACATCTAATACATGGCGCACCGAGTTATTCTTCAAATAAGGCAAGTCAAATAAAATTGACCTCCTAGACCATGCCTTTCTTATTTCAGTTTCATTCCCAGTTGGGGTCTTCTTATGCTTGATATTCTTAAATTTAGGATTCTTACCTAGAATATTAGGGCCACATTCAGAAGATTTACTTTCAATTTCTGAACCTGAAAGTTGTCTCGGCGGTAGCCTATGTTCAACCCCGCCCGATAAAAAATTGAAACCTTTCTCAAATTTGAAACTATGAGCCGGGGGTAAAAACCTCCTATAGTAATGGTATACATTTTTTGAGATAAAGGATAGATGAAGATATTCAGTCTCCTCTCCACAAATAGGACACCCCAAATAACCATGTACTACACCACCGGATAATGTCCATAAGCTGGAAAATCATGAATTGCCCACATCAACATAGCTTTTAACATAAACTCTTCTTTTCTAAAAGAGTCAAATGATTGCACACCCTCTTCCCATAACTGATTTAATTCTTCTACCAAAGGAGACAGGTAGACGTCGATGTCATCACTTAGTGACTTTGGCCCAGGTATCAACAAAGACAACATCGAAAATTCAGGTCTCATACACTGTGAAGGAGGGAGGTTGAGTGGGGCTAGGATCACTGGCCATACACTCTGATTGGTTCTTAGATTTCCAAATGGATTGAAACCATATGTTGATATAGCCAAACGAATGTTGCACTGTTCTCGAGAAAAATCGGGATACTCATAATTCATCCTCCTCCAAGCTGTAGAATCAATAGGATGACGCATGATATTACCCCTACTTTTGCCCTAGTATGCCAAGTCATTGCCTCCGCTATCCATGGTACTGTGAAAAATCGCTTTAATTAAGGCTCAACAGGAAAATATTCAACACTTTTTGAGGTACTTTTAAGCTTGTGCCTTCCTTACCAGTAGATTGGACATATCTAGGTTCATCACATACCGAAAAAAAATTGAGATTTTCATACTCCTTTCAGTATAGTATGCAGTCATACACACAAGAATGAATCGATTTATACTTCATTCCCAAACCTTTCAAGTTGTTCTTCATAACATGATAGCTATTTGGAAGCGTATTCTCCTTGGGTAGTAAGCCCTTCACCCAATTCAGAATTATCGTCACGCTATTGCCAGACAAACTGTACTGTGTCTTCAAACTGTGCAAACCAACCATGGCATGTCTAGTTATTTTATATTTCTCACATCCAGAGTATAACGGTTGGGTCGCCTTAAATTTTAAACTTTGATAGTCATCGTCAAGGTTTATCGCGATATCTTTATGATCACTTGAACCTTGTTCTTCATCAGTAACCTCATTCTCCTTTGTTTCATAAACTTTGTACGCATCATCAACTAAATCCTCTAACATATTATGATCTACATCGTCCCCTTCTAAATCTATCCTACTTGTTGAAGGTTGTTCGATGACAAAAGGAACTTTCAATTCACCGTGAAAACTAAAAAATTGATAAATATCTTGCTTACCACATGCTAACAAATGTATTTCAACTGTTTTTCACTCAAACAGCTTACCATTATTACACCTAGCACACGGACACGGAAACTCTTCATCATTATGACATCTCTTTGCGTATTTGACAAATTCATTAGCACCTCTACGAAACACATCCCCGATTTTATTTGTCTTACCCATCCACTCTTTGTATTTCGGATATCCCATCACATAAACCATAACTAATCACCTATCAAAAGGTAAGAAGCGTATATTCATGGATTAGTATAAACAAAACTTAGATTTATAGTATGTTTCATTTAGTTATGTCTTATTTATATTCTATTTTTGAATTTCAAGTTCAAATTCAATTTATAATAGAAATTCTTATTTCCTACATCTCCTCTATAGGTTGAGTGGTCCTATCCCATTCAAGACCGCATATTTCTGTAATATACTTAACAACTCATGCACATTGTTACGATTTGATAAAAATTCGGCAGCATAACCCCGTAGTTCTCCAAGTACACGACGTAGATTGGCAAGTGTGAGTATTATTTCAATTGATCAATTGAAATAACAGTCACACTTGTCAATCTAGTATGTACCTAGAGAACATTAGGATACGACTGCACAACTTCCTCCAAAAGTAACAACTTTAAGCCACTAAGAATATTATTATATAGCAATTATGTAGTCCCAAACTGTCCAAATGGGACAATTCGAGAGATCTCATTACAGGGGTAATGACTCTCGAACGGGTCTAAGGGCTATTGAATGCGTACGCTTAAGAAATAGAAGGCTAGTATCTATGCACACTATAAGTAATTTCAAGTATGCTTCATTTAATTATCATACTATATATATATTGTTCGTGATACAAAGTAATTTTTAAAAAAAGTTAAAAAATCCCCCCCCCCCCATATGGACAATAATCCAGTGGTCATGCCAATTTAAAAATTAACCAATCGAACATCGATCCACTACAATCCAACCGCAATGGCAACAACAAATGTGTATCCCGTACTCCTTCTAATTCATCTACTCAATTAATTCTTTTCATCAATTAAACTAACAATTAAATTATACAATTATTAATTTACTAATTTACAATGAGGGGCAATCCTACTTGCATATGAAAGGGGCACTAATTATTAATTTACTAAAAAAATTAACAACCAATCAACATTTAATCAATCAATTCTTTTACAAGTGGCACTACAATATGATGGGTAATATCTAATAAACCAATAAAAATTTAATAAAAAAACACGCACACACATGCACATATACACACACACAGCCCCCCACCCCTACCCCCCGCCCTACCCCCTCCCCCCACTGCCACTGCCCACAACACATGCACACACACACACACACACACATATACATACACATGCACATATACACACACGCATACACACACATATACACACACACACAGTGCCCCCCTCCCCTCACCCTAGCCCTGACCCCTCCCCCCCAACATACACACACGCATATATACACCACACACACACACACACGCACATTTACACGCGCACATATACACACACATATACATAAATGGAAGAGAAATAGAAAGAGAAAACATACCAAAATCGTAGAGAGAGAGAGAGAGAGTGCAGTCTCTTAGAGGGAGAGAGAAATGGAGGGAATAGAAATCGGTGGGAAAAAAGAAGAGGGAAGGTTTTTTTACTGACAGAATTAATGACGGACATGTCACAATCATTGACCATGACAACATTATAGGATTATCATGGTCAATGACCGTGACAAGCCTTTATTGTGATCTTGTCACGGTCATTGATCGTGACAAAAATGTGTGTTTCTTTTGTCACGGTCAATGATCGTGACAATGATGGCCGGTTGAAGGGTGTCAATTTAACCATTTTGGTGTAGTGTATGTATACATACTAATACATATATCAATACTGCACCCATGGTTAAGAAACCCCGGATGCTAGGCATACTCGACTATCTAGTCCCATTGCAACGCTCACGCATAAAGGACAACAGGTTCAATCTCTCAAGAATAAATAAAATATATACACATATCGGAGGTGAACATAGTTCCAAGCCGATGAGCTACGCACATGCCTACGCACCCATATGACCGTCATCACTATCGTTCTCACAGATAGCCCATACCTAGGTTCCATGCTCTAGTGGTACGACTCAAAATACCCCGAAGGCACACAAGATGTGGTCGTACATAACTCCCTAACCACTTTTTGATAGCCAGTAGATAGGTATGTCATACACCTAATATTCCAATACATAAGCATACACACAACTTATATAATTTAATAGGCGTTCACACAACCCAATTCCCATAGTACGTAGGTAATATTAACATCACTACTCTCCATAATATCCATTTGTATATAACCTCTCTAAGACTCACATTCTCTCATAGGTTGCCCTACAAGTTCAATACCTCGAGGATAATTACACCATTAATTCCCTAAAACTTTGGAATTTAAATCACCCGTTACTCACGTAGGTTAATACACTCGCTTCGATAAACCTAGGATGGGTTTTAACTAAATCGGACCCAAAAATCAAGTTCTAGAATCTCGTTCGAAGTTCCAGAATTCTCCTTCGACCGAAGTTCTCACTTTGAACGAACTTCATAATCTCGTTAGAAGGGTCGTTCGAATTCTCATTCGAACGAGGTCGTTCGAACGACCTGGCAAACTTCGAACGAGAAATCAGGACAAACCCCTGTTCTTCTCCAAATTTGATTTTCCAACTTTAGATCTTCAACATCAATCCAAAACTCAATCCCACTCAAATTACATGTTTCCAAACTATTTCTAATCACCATAGGACCTTGTTAACGCGAATTAGAGTACAAATCCTTATATGTATTCAAAGGGAATTCATCAATTTCTGAAATCTCCAAAATTCTCATAAAAGAACCCAACAGATTTTTATTATTATAAACATTTAATTTAACTCATTTTTGAACATAAAACCTTCAAATTTATCCAAATACAAAAGGGCAATTCCTCTACATGCATACCCATCTCCAATTTCTAAGATTCTCCACAAATTAGTCTAATTAAACCTAGTTTTCTTTGCAACAAGTTTATATCATTGAATCTAAATTAACGGGAACAATATAATGCTAAAAGAGGAGCAAGATAAAAACTTGCCTTGGGATGGATTTCTGATTCTCAGGTTGAAATTGATATGTGATTGATCATCTTGTCACAATCTAAAATTTGGCGCAACTTTTGTGTGAAATCTCTTGAGTTTGCCCCTTCCTCTCCTATGGTTCTCCTTGCTCTTTGGTTCTCCCTCTCTTTCTCTCTCTTTCTCATGTAAGTTGAAACTAACAGACCTCTAACCCACGTAGATTTTAATTAAACCTAATTTTTGTCCATTTAATTACTCAAAACTCCCAAAAGACCAAAAAAAAACCTCCGGGGTGTCCTTTTTTGGGCTAAAATGCCCGGACCCCAAATAAAACCCCCGAGTAGTGTTTTCTTACTATTTTGATCCTTCCGGGAACACTGGCGCACTCAAAATAGTCATTCGAGTCATATAAAAATAATTTACCTCTTTAACCCCCAAATGCATAATAGTGACGCGACTCATACGTGCGTCCCAAATAATTTTATCTTAACCGTTGTGTATCTCGTCCCCGACCATATTCTTATTTCTGAAACCATCTATTACGTTAATCACTACGTAATGCTCAACGTAGTTATGACTCAACATGATTTTAACGTAATTATTTTCGATAACTACCAACTCTCGTCGCGCAAGTAATTATTACCATTAAGTCGGATTAATTATAAATTAAATTTTCTCTCTTAAATTAATTAATCCCAATTTCCATAATTTCATAATAAAATAAATATTCATGAAAATACGGGGTATTACACAAATGAATTAAGTTGACTTTGCTACCTAAGCAGTAATATTCTGCAAGAAAAGTTATGTGCTTTTGTAATGCTTTCTTGAAGCATATTTCCTTTTTCTTCTAAAAAAATAGTTATGGTCATTTTTACAGCTCTAATCATTAGAGTCTAATGTATTCAATTGTATGTTGCGATTGCAGACTTCTCTCTCTCTCTCTCTTAACTACAAACTCTTTTTGTCTCTCTTAACAGGCAACACCACTGCAAGCCCCCAAACCAACATTCCTCTTTACCATCTGCAAGAACAATCCTTTGTCTCTTTTAACACTATTTTCCCATCCATCTCCGGCATTCCTCCATTTCTGGTGTGTTTGAAGTTTCTGAAATTAGTTTTAATTTCCACAAATTTTTAGTTTCAATTTTTATATTTGGTTCCTGAAAAATTAGTTTATAAATGAAATTGCGTTGCTATTGCTTTGTTATATTAGTTTATGGGTTCCACTTTTTTTCTTTTTTTTCCTTTCTACATTTAGACATTTATTATTTTTTAAAACTATTTGTAGTTGTTAATTATTTTCTAAGAAAATTTTATTTTTTTGGAAGCATGTTAAATTATTATTCGTAATTTTGTAGGGATATTTGTTATTCATAATTTTCAAGTGATAATTACCAATAAGCATGTTTAATTTTTTACTATTTTTTTTATATTTTGATGATATATGGGTTGAATTTACGGTGTGTGAAACACGGGGTTATGTAAATGAGGTGTCAAAGTTGAGAGTATTAAAAAATCTTTAAAATGTCGTGCATTGCGCTTCGCCCGCACATCGCTCGGGTTTACACCTAGTTGTAATTATATTACTATAGTCATACTAACAAATGTCATTTTCTGGCAATGTTAAGACACTGATAAGGCAATGCAATTATTGGAGATTCGTTTTAGTAAAGGCAGTGAACAAGATACTGAGGTTTTAGTAAAATGATATGCATAGATATGTGAATTCATTGATGGTGTAGTGGGGAAGAAAGAGAGGACAGCAAATAGGAAAGGCAGGGAAAGGGCAAAAGGATTTTTTCTAAGTCGTAGAAAGTGATGATGTGATATTGAAGAGGCTAAAGAGTGTAACAAAGAAATTGAAGAAATAATCAAAAGTATTTTCCCTTGTCTGTAAATAAAAAAATAGGAGTAATTATTTTTAAGTGCCATTCACTTAATGAATGAGGCAAGAGATTCTTTGACTGAATTAATGGTGTCAAATGTCCTATTTTACTCAGCACATTAAAATCACAAATACACTCTTAAAATACACCCTCACAACTATTTACAACTGTCACGTCCTTTTTAAAAAAAAATCACCAAATCTTTAAAAGTCCATAACTTCAACTTTAGAAATCCAAAATTCAAAAAATTTATATATTTGTAATCTACTCATCAAGATCTATTAAACAACACCCATATTATATATTTTTGACAAAAAAATCGAAACAGATAAATTTACTGTTTCTGTGAAACCTCTATTTTTTCCGGTGAAAACTCCATTTTTAAGTGGAAAACTCTTTTTCTCCATCTCGGGTAATTGTGCCGCTCGCGCGGACCAGAAAAAATGAAGAAACAAACTAAGAGAGATAGAGAGAGAGAAATGAGGAGAGAGAAACACTCCGGTGAAAATTCCGGTGAGTCTCCGGTGGGGTGGGGTGGGGGTGGGGGGTAGAGGTGGGCTATTAGAGAGAGAGCGTGAGATTATGTATTTATTTTTAGAGAGAAAGAGTAAGGGGGTTTAAAATTGGTATGTGTGAGTGTATATTTGTCTATAATAAAAAAGAACTTGGTGAATTAAAAAAAAAATTAATAAAATTTGATACATCCTTGATCCAATAACGCTAGTCTTGAATTATTCTAAAAAATATTAAAATCGGTCGGACCCACAAGGTGAGACACATATTCCTGATCGGCCACCGATTTAGACCATCAACATAATACGATTGACCACACAACGTGGCTAACCCAAAGTATATAAACAAAAATCCCTCAAATTTAGGAAGATTATCGAGGATAAAAATTGCAGCAACTAAAGTCCTACTATAACTCAATCGAGGAAGTCAAGGTGGACACCAACGGAAGCATTCCATTGAAAGGATTATAATCCACTGAAAATGTCGATTGTTATGACTCCTTTGTAATACAAATAATACCCCCATTAAGAAGAGGGTAATGGGTTAACATTTAGGGGTCGTTTGTTTTTACCTCTTAAGTCTGAATCTGAACCATTCAGACTTAAGAGGTATCAAAAAGTGTTTGTTTTTTTAAATGATTAAGAGGTTAACGGTCATATTTGCCTCTTAATGATTAAGAGGTAGAGTTAGGTCTGAAGTCTGAATCTGAAGTCTGAATCAGTCTAAATACATTCATTCAGAAGTATATTCAGACGTAAAAACAAACACATTTTTCAGATTCAGATTTCAGACTTCAGATTCAGTCTTCAGATTTCAGATTCAGACTTCAGATTCAGATAAAAAAACAAACGCAACCTTAGTCTTATACAAAATACTGGTATCAAGTAGTCTGGAGTCTGAGCTAGCACTCCATCTTGTTCAATTCAATAATATACCGTTCGCCCTTTTTACCCCATTGTCTTAGCAAGGAATACTTGTTGAACTATGTTAAATCACTGTGTCGATTTATATTTTACATAGTATTCTTGGGAATTGGGTAAATCACTTGACTGTAGAATTAATCACCCTACGCACTTGTTTTGGAAAGTTCTTAGAAGTTGTATTTATATGAAATTGCGTTTTACTATTGTAATGTTGGACTTTTACTTTGGCATTAATAAATGTTTATTGTAATGGTTAAACTTCCATGTTTACTAAGATGTATGTGGCTTAATATTTAGGTGTTGTGGTTGTTGGTAGGCTATTTATTACATTAAAAAATATTCTTATTATATACTCAAGTAGTCACTAAATATTTCAAAAATGCTATTAGAATTCTATAAATGGTCACACCTAGTAATTTACTTCAAAATGTGTGGATTTTAATATATATAATTTTGTTGAGGTTAGGCTAGATACTAATTTGCCGAATATTTATGAACTGTACCAATTGGTGATTCATCGTAGACTACTAGACTATGTGGATTTTGACTCTCCATATGTTATTTGGCTATGATTAGATTCAGTAAATAGTATTCGAATGTTCAAAGAATGTTACTCAAATTCTATAAATTCACACACTCGGTAATATATTGCCGAATGCGTGGACTTCAACTTATTTTATTGATTAGATACCAATATTGCACATATATAGTCATATATATGGACAATATACCTCCCCGGAGCCTAACTCCTACCATTTATTCTATATTATGTGCATGCCTTGTATTTAAATATTACATAATATTTTACTTTAAATGTTTGCTCTTGTGGGGTCATAGAATCATTTTGGTAACTCAGTGATTTATTGTTGAATGTGTGGATGTAACTTATTTTATTGATTAGATACCAATATTGCACATATATAGTCATAAACATGAACAATATACCTCCCCGGGGCCTTAATACAACCAATTATTCTATGTTATGTTCATGCATTATATTTAAATGTTATATATTATCTGACTTTAAATGTTTTCTTTTGTAGGGCATGGAATCATTTCGAAATGAAGGGCATTAATGATTTTGGAACATTTTCCATATGTGTAAAAGGAGTCTCGAACCTTTGGTAGATCCCTATAAAGAGTCCCAATGAGGTTAAACGTACATGGTTCTTTGGCATATGGAAAATAAACATGGAACATACCAAAATACTTTATATGTTTGTTGACCACAACAAAACACATTTTTCACTAATCCACCCTGGTTGGTCCGGCGGTAAGGGGTGGACTCGTTAGGCCAAAGTTCTAGAGTTTGAAACCTTAAACAGATACCAACTATTAAATGGTGTGTATTTTAGGGTGGCTCCGACACAACATCCAACATGTTTAGCTCGCATAGAGTAGTCCAAAAGGATTGTTCATGTGGAGGTTCAGGGTTATAAAGAAATATTTTCACTAGCAAAATGTATTTTGACCTAGAAAAATGTATTTTCTTTTAACAAAATGATTACAATAGTGTCGCTACTGAATATGGGTCTCAAATAGAAAATTTTCAGATTTGTTATCATTTTTACATTATTCTTAGCTTAGGGAGATATCATACCATGTAATTTGAGATATCTATAATAAGGGAGGTTGGGAAGAATAAAAGATCATAGAAAATTTGAAGATGGAGTCCCTAATTTCATCCAAGATATATGGCTTGCTTTCTTTCCTTATTTTTATTTATATGTATTTTGATTCTTCGATTATGAAATGTTAGATCTATGTAGTTAGGGTAGTCAGCTTAATATCAATAATGTTTAATTAGTCGTGGATTGATTGTAAGATGTATTGATTGGTGAAGTTAAATTCAGATTATAGTGATTTATCTTCATCCATATTGTCAAACAACATGGATAGTTGATGGTCTCTCAACAATTCCAACTCATTTGGTTTAATTATTCATCTTAGATCTTAATTTAGTGTTGTTAATTAAAACGTTCATATTTAATCTTTGATTTTACACAAAGATTCACCAATTAAATACATCTTTATAGTCGATCAATCATTTCTGTTAAGATTCATATTAGTTTATGATCCCTAACTTTATCTCTCTCAATTTAATTAAAAAGGCATTAGTTTCTCCACATGTGAATTTAGACACCAAGGATCACTAACATTTTTCCTTTTCTCCACATGTGATCATTGGTGTCTACTTTGATTGAAAAAGGCATTTGCTTCTCCATATTTGATTTGTATTCTAGTCTTTGTGGTGGTGTACAAATCTCAAACAATTTAATATACATAATAGTAATTCACTTCATTTTAACGCCCACCACATTATGTCTTTAGGTACTTACTCATATTCATTTTCTAAATCTATAAAGACCGTGTAATTTTTTTATTTTTCTTCAATATTTCTCGATATATTGTCTTAGTTAATAATTCTTTTGTAGTGGATCTCCGACATAAATCTAAATTGATTATCCAATATTGTTGAATTTTTCATAATATAATAACGTGGCTCATCAATTTACTTCCTAAAAACCTCCATAATTTTTTATTTTTCAGTTATTTTTATATAATGGTTGTATGGCATTTTTCCTCCACTCATTTAGGAGTCCCTTCTCGTTAAATTTGTTAACCACCACACTTTTACATTTCCCAGAGTTCTCTATGCCGCTATAGGTATTATATCTAGTCCAATTTATTTTTCATTCCATTTTTTATAAGTAACTCCTCAACCTCCTTATTAATCATATTTAACCATATCCATAGGCTCAGAGGTTTCATTTAATATTGTGTAAAAGATATTCTTACAATATACCTCTGAATGTCTTTATTTATAAACAATATATTTTGAGTAACGTCTTTAACACGTTTAACTAGATCATATATCTTGTTAGTTTGTCTATATAGTTTTCTAATTCGTAAATTTATTTTTCTCACCATATTTTGTAGCAAACTTATTATATAGTGTCTAGCACATTTTGTTGTGTCTTACCAATAATTTTCTTAGTTTCACTTTTTTTTTATTTAATCTTTCTATATCTTCTTAATATTATTACCCATATGTCATTCTTTAAAGTTGTTTTGTTTATGCTATTTTGCCTAATGTAATTCCTCATTCCATCATTATCTTTTTTTCTTAATAAATATCTTCCAATTGATCTCCCCTCAAATTTGCTAACTACTAAAGATTTATTATATTGTCTTCCCCTAGTAAGTAGTTTGGAATAATTTTGGTCTAAACTTAATTGCATTGTTACGTTTTAGTTCCTTACATCCTATATTTTGTGTCATATCTTCATTTTTCCCACTACGCCAAAAATCGAAAATGGTCACGACAAGCATAGTGCAAACTATTCACCTTGTGAGATTTTGAGACTTCTTCCCTTTGAGTGTGCATAAACAACTCGTATCTAATTATAAACTTATTCATGTCAATGGTAATCGCATTATTCTTGTTTTGATCGTTCATTTTAGGATATCATTGTGAAATATAAACTTTAGGGTGTTTTTTGATATTGTAGCGATCGGAGAATTATATGAACCTTTGGAACTGATCATAAGCCATATTTGTTATTAAACCCATATCGATCTTGATCCCACCTACTTTACTTTCCTTAATCAACCTCTTTGAGCCTAAATATAGCCTTTTACTTCATCACCCAAACCCCATAATCAACTCCACCTTGGAGTTTAAACCATATATAAAGCGTTCTTACCTTTGTTTGGAATCATACTTGGAAAACAAATGATGTTTTGTAGTGTAGTGGAATTTGAGCATGTGAGTTGGGATTGTTTTTGTTTTGTAAGAAAAAGAGAAAATAGAAAAAAAATTAAAAAAAAATCGAAAAAAGTTAGAATCCCAAGATTTTGAAAGAAATAAAAAGTCCTAATCCATTATGTGTTTGTTGTTGCTTAAGCTTTAATTGATGAAATTGCTTCCAATTTTATCCTCTCCTACACTTTTCCATAATCCCCATTATTATACCTAAATACTTGAATCCCAAATTCCCTTCACTTTATACACTTCACCTAGCCTATGTTACAACCCTAAAAATTACTATATGATCGTTGGGTAAAAGATTCAAAAGTCAATGTGATTGAATGAGCTGCTAGGGTTTATTTCACCTCCTATAATGAACAATATATGTGGTCATCCCGTCCCGATCATCCTGTCCCGTGCCCCTCCTCGAGGCACTACGGTCGTCATCAACTGGGGGTGATTTATAGAAATAGAGTTGCCAACCTATTTTGCACAAAACAGGCAAAATAAATGTTGATTCCTCGAGAGAACGGCATCAAAGACATATTAGTGCTTACTAAACCAATTAGTTTAACGATTCGAGGGATAAGTTACAGAATGGGAAGGTGTTAAGCACCCATCCCACCCTTTCGGTCTCTTATGGTCATGTGTTATTCTTCTACTTAATAACTACGTGAAGTGTGTGCGTGTATATATAAAAGGAGAGTGGAATTACTCGACTCGTGTCATGGATAAAGGCAGAGTGAGGTCATCCTTTGGAGTGTTCTCAAAATAATAATTAAAAAATAATGTGTGCGTTTGCCGGGTCACCTCGTATATGAAAGAATGATGGTATAGATTGGATAAAACGCAAGCATGAATCACAAATATAATATATGGAAATAATATATGAACAAAAATAGGAAAAGAGGACTCAAATCTTGAATTTTACCTGAGACACCTACGTAGCCCAAAAAAGGCCTCAGAGTCCATGTAGTTCGCATGCAACACAAGGGTGGAGTTTATCCCATAAATCCAATCGGGGACTTTATTATATGTGTGTGTTGAAAATGAATGTTTTAGTGTGAGAAAGTATAGTGAGAAATTCCCATTTGGAATTTACAAGCAAACCATATTTTTCTTATTTTTAGGTTTTTTTTATAGAAAATATAGTATATGCAGTACTGCTAATAAAAAATTTGAATATTAATATACGTCATCTAATAAAGATGAAATGCTAAAGTAAGAGAATAAAGAGAGAGTGAAAGATTTGGACCTTCTTTGGAAGCTTTAAGGTTGATGTTGATTGTTAAAGGGTTGTTATTGCAAGTGGATGAAGATGGTACAGGGAGAGGGAAGTGAATTTGCCAAATTGAGTAAGAAAAAGATGAAAATGGAATGTGGGGGAGAGGTTTAAATATGGAAACCATGCTGACTTCGAGAGAATGTTGTTGAGATCACTGAGAGGAATGTTTCTGAGGTGCCTTTCGAAGTGAGGTCATACTCCCTTTATATAGGGTTAAGGGGGTGTCGATTGGCATTGATCTTGACATTCCTATTAGCAGGCAACCCCAGACACACTGCCGATAGGCAGGGAAATGGGTATGCCATTCGGCAGTCTCATGCAAATTTTCTAAAAAAATGGTCGTAAAACGTAATTCGTAAGTCAAAATCATGCACGAGATGAACCGTTAGAGAGGGTATTCAGATACCTTCGAATATTCATTCAATATCGTTCAATCTGAAGAGTTAGCGAGATTCAAATGGATCCCATGAGTGCCCGGTGGCCTCTAAATCTATTTTCGAGGGAAAATGGTATGTTCGTTCGAATCGTAAGGCTAATTCATGTATAGGACATATCGTTGGAAAGGGGATTCAGAACCCTTAGAATATCTATTGAGCTTTTATTCATATGACAAAGTCAATAGGAGTCAAATGGGTCTTGGGGGCACCCGGTGGCCTCTAGATTGGTACTCGAAGTATGGCCTAAGGTTTTATGGTAAAGGATGAAGTTCTAGGGATCTAAGGAGATGCTTAGGGGGTCCTAGAATGTGGTGCCTATAGATCCCATCAACGGGTGAGCTTGGAACAAGTGAAGGCTATCGAATAAATACCACATGGATGTTTGGGAAAGAAATCAATTCTGCGAACCAAAAGGACGAGGATGATCTGTTCAGAGAATCAAGGTCGATTTTGAGGACCTAAGGTTATGTTGGGGATGGACGATTATACGGGTCAAGGTCGATACTAAGGACCTAAAGTTAAGTGTATCGATTCTACGAGTCGAGGCCAATTCTGACAACCTAAAGTTATAAGGTCCGATTCTATTGGTCGAGGTCAATTCTGAGGACCTAAAATTGTAGAGATCGATTTTGCAGGCCAAGGTAAATTTTGAGGACCTAAAGTTAAAGAGACCGATTCTGCGGGTCGAGGTCAATTTTAAAAACCTTAAGTTGTAGAGACCGATCTTGCGGGCCAAGGTCAATTGTGAGGACCTAATGTTGTAGAGACCGATTCTGCGGGTCGAAGTCAATTCTGAGGACCTTAAGTTATAAAGACCGACTCTGTAGGTCGAGATTAATTCTAAGGACCTAAAGTTATAAGGACCAATTTTGCGGGTTGAGGTCGATTTTGAGGACCTAAAGTTATAGGGACATAATTCTGCCTATCGAGGTCAATTCTGAGGACCTAAATTATAGAAATCAATTATGAGGGTCGATGTTAATTCTAAGGACCCAAAGTTGTGATGACCAATTCTGAAGGTCGATGTCAATTTTGAGGATCTAAAATCATAACGTGGGGAGTTGCTCTCCTGGGGAATTTTTACCTTATCTTGGGGATGCATATGCACTTGTTGTTTCGCTGAGGATTGTATTATTTTGAAACTCTATTGGGGAAGGTTTTACCCTTGAGACATTCGATTGGGGATAGCTTTATTAGGTAAGCTGTGAAGGATTTTGATTGCGGGCGTATCGTGAAATTCCGGTGGTGGATGGATTAGGAGAAAGTTTAGCCTGGAAATTCTGCAAAAAAATTAGGAAGGTATTATTTTGCAATCCTACTGGGGAAGCATTTGATTTAAGGTTTGGATTCCACTGAGTAAGACTTGAGATTTGGGATTCTGCTGGGGAATTGTAATAGACTTACGGATGCGGGTGAAAAATATGTTGAGGGTAAGTTAGGGGTTATGCTGGGGATAAGAGTGTAATATTAATCCTGCTAGGGATTTTGAGAGTTTGTAAGGGATTTAGTGTTCCAAAAAATACTTTTCTTGATGAAGAAATGTTCCAATGTTTTTTTAGGAATATTTTTGGATTTTTCTGGCATTTTTTGTCTCTTGAGTAGATGTTGATTCTCTGTTGGAGATTACAGGTGACCTTATATCCCTGGGGGATGACTCCACAGAGGTTACGGGCATACAAGTATAGATGAGGAGGTTGCAGTCATATGAGTTTGGGTACTTCTAGTACCTAGGAGAGAGGGTTGTGGGGAAGATGAGGTAACATATAATTCTAGTTCCTTCCCTTCAGGATTTTCTTACAGATTCATCGTTAACTATGGCATCTTAGCGTTGACCATATTTCATGCTTGACGTAGCGGCATTGCACCTGAAAAGAGACTCCAATAAGGCAAAACGAAATGCATATTTTGTTTTATTATCTTGATTTAATGTCTTATTCTACATGTATTTTAATTTGATGTTGAGTTTTTTCTTTGAGAAAGAGTAGGAGAAGTGTGTTTTTTGGAAAGTTTTGAATATGTTTTTGGCATGTTTGAGTTAAAGATGGCCTCGGAGGCTTGGTTGAAAAAGATCTTCCCTTTTTAAGGGATTTATTTTGAGAAAAGTAGGAAAAATGAGCTTTTTTGGAATTTTTTGAATAGAGGAATGCCTTGGCTTGGCTGGTATATGGATGAGGGGATAGAAATCTTGGTTATAAAGTGGGGCTTGTAATCTTCATTGGATTGTGTTGAATAGACTGTAATGAGGTTAATTTTCCTGGAGTTGTTGCTTTGTATGAGACGTCGCGTTTTACTGCGGTGTTGTGTGCTTTAGGAGATAGGTGCTTTAGGAGATACTATTACTCCCATTAATGTTCAGAAGCTTATAGGGATTGATTGTGAAGGGTTTTAGTGATGTTGGCTTTGTCGGAGCTATTGCCTTGGGCCTAACTTCGAGGCAGAACTTAATGGTAGATCCTAAGTTGGCTGCAATAATAGAGTGGATGTCTTACCGTCATAGTCCTACGACGATGATATTGGCGGAGGCTCTTAATGGTCTTGATGCTTGGAGGGAAGGCCACTCTGATATTTTAAGAGGGAGCCTGATGATGTTGTTCATGTGGCTGTCACAGGCGTGCTAAATTTTTTTGCTCGGTACTTTATCAGTTTTAGTCCATTTGTAGAGAACTGGGTCAATTGGTTTGTGGAGCATGGAGCCTGGTCTCTTTGTTTGTTGGTGCCATGGGGGGAGAACTACAGCCTATTCTAGAACTAAGAGAGTATCACAATGCACGATTAGTTGGCATGTGACAAAACTCATTATATTTTCCTTGATGGCTTTTGCGACAAGTTGGATGGGAGCAAATAGTGCCTCCTTGCATATTAGACTTTTTTCTTATGGAGGACCTAACTGAATCCCGACGCATGATGTTGGGTTCTTTATAGGAGAGTCGATGGTTGTCTACCTGCTCATCTCAATCTATAGGAAGGGTATGGCATGTATTCAGGGACTATTTGAAATGGTTATGGAAGTAAGTAGTGGGGAAGATCCTAGAAGAAGAGACCGTCCATAGATGGTTTGTTCTTTTTAACACCATGGAAAGAGGGTTTGTGCTTTTTTTAGGTTGGTCAGGGCATACCGCTCCATGAAGCGTACTAGTAATATCAATGAGGCATGGCAAGTTTGGGGACCTCCGAGGCTGATGATGAAGAGGCTGGGTCTTTTGGCAGCTAGGAATAGGATTTTGTGAAGCTGGGATTATTTTGTGCGAAGCTCATGTTTGTTTCCATTTTTTAAAAATAATTTTAGTGTAGGTTGATAGTTTTAGTGAAAGGGGTGATTTTTTTTTAACTCCCTTCGCTGAGACTTCATGTAATGGTACCGAACTTCCTTATTTGAAGTAAAAAATATTTTGATCATATTGGTATGCCTCTTGATGAGTTTTGCATTTGAGTTATCTAAACCAATAGCTAAGGCATACATAATCCTCTTGTTCATGTAAATGATAAAATAAACTGTCGTTCTCGGAGGTTAGAAAAGAATAATATTTTATGAAAAAGAAAGGGACCATGTCCATGTAAGGTGTATGAGCTGTGTATGTACCTTTGGGGGTTTTGAAAATTTTATGAGTTCCATTTTAAAAGAAAAAGGTTTTGTAGAGGATCAAGTCCCATGTAGTTCTGGGTAGAGAGAAATAAAGAGTTTTTCAGAATAGAAGGGTGATGAGAAGGGTCAAAGTGCACCAAGATATCAGACTAATAATATAATTTCTTGAGATGGTTCGAGTCAATTGGGCATGCCATATCTTCTCCATCGAGGTTTGTGAGCATACCAGTGACTCCTGAGAGAATCTTCTTTACGATGTAGGGGTCGCTCCAGTTTAGCTTGAATTTCCCTCTGGGGTCCCAGATCGGTTTTATGATCTTTTTGAGGGACAAGTCTCCTTCTTGGACACCAAGGTCCTTGACTCTTTGATTGAATGATCGTGCTATCCGGTGATGGAACCCTTGTATGTGGTAAAGAGCCTTCAACCTCTTTTCATCCAAGAGTGATAATTAGTTAAAGCGGCTATGATATTAGTCTTCCTCGTTGACTCTGCTCTCGAGCATAATACATAAGGAAGGTATTTTTATCTCAATGGGTAGGACTTCTTCCATGTTGTATATAGAGAGTAAGGGGTAGCCCCACTAGATGTCCTAACGAAAGTGCGGTAGCCCTAGATGGCTTAAGGGATCCGATTGTCCCAATCTCCATAACTCTATGTCAGTTTGCTAATGATGTCTTTGAGATTATTGTTTGTAGCTTCGACTACACCATTGGTTTGGCATCGGTAGGGAGAAGATTTATGTCTCTAAATCCTCTATTCGTCGGCCAAATCTGTGACCTCGGCTTTAAAATATAACCCATAATCTGATACTAGCTCACGGGGAACCCCGTATCGGCAGATTATATTCTTTCGAATAAACTTTGCCACATTCTTAGCATTCAGTACTGCGTATGAATTATCTTTGACCCATTTGGTGATGTAATCAATAGAGACTAGGATAAACTCGTGCCCACTTTAGGTGTGAATTTCCAGATGATGTCAATGCCCCTGGTTGAGAATGGCCAGGGAGAAGTCATGTTGTACAATTACTGAGGAGGTAAGTATGGGAAATTGAAAAATTATTGGCATTTGAGGCATCTTCAAACATAGGCGGTGCAATCCTAAACCATGGTGGTCTAATAGTAACCTTAATATATAATCTTCTTACCAAGCATATAACCGTTCATGGAGGGTTTTCATTCTCCGTTGTTGATCTTCTGCATCATTTCTTCAATGTCAGCCCCTGCAATGCAATGTAAATAGGCTCCACCAAAGTTTTTCATGAACTATGCTTTTTTACAAATGATGTATTGGGCAGCTAATTTGTCTCACGGTCTTTCTTGTTGGTGTCTTGGGGATACCTACCATACTTTAGGAGGTGCCAAATGTTGTAGTACCAAAACTTGGCCATATCATAATCTTCCTCTATGACGAGCTCAATGTGGTAGTAGTGGGTTTGTATAGCTTGTTTTTAAACTAGTAGAGGGGCCATCATTATTCCCTCGGGCATGTCCACTATAGAGGCTAGAGTAGCAAGGGCATCGGCTAAGATGTTCTTTGTGCAGGGCAAATAGTGGAGTTGATATCTCAGAACTGGGAGGCCAGATCTTCTAGGTGTGCGTGGAAGGGTAAGAGATTTTTGTCTTTAACTTTCCATCTTCTAAGGACTTAGTCAATGATGAGGGCAGAGTCCCCATAGACATCTAGTTTTTGATACCTTTCTTGAGGGTGACTTTGGGGCCTACAATGCATGCCTCGTATTCGGTCATATCGTTGGTGAAGGAAAAAATCTAGCCTGGTGGAAATAGGAATGTTAGATTCATCAGGGGAGATTAGGAGTATCCCAATGTCATATCCCTTCTTGTTGCAGTACCGTCAAAGAACATTTTCCATCGGAGGTCCTCCTGAGAGGTGCAGACGATATCCTCATTCGAGAATTCAAAGATCCAAACGTCAATCTATTCTATGGGTTAGTTAGTAAGGTAGTCAGAGATGGGTCTCCCTTTCATGACTTTCTATATGACATACATAATATCAAACTTGGCTAGTAGCATCAGCCACCAGACCATTCGGCTAAATAGGGCGGGTTTCTCAAGTAGGTACTTGATAGGATCCATTCGAGACACAAGTCTGATGGGGAAAATGAGCATGTAGTGCCGTAACGTTTGAGTGACCTTGACTAGGGCGATGCATGTTTTATCCAAGGCAGTTTAGTTGACATTGTACCCGCCTAATTTTTGAGTGGTATAGGAGATAGACCTCTCTTTGCAGGATTCCTCAATGCATTGGACTAGCAAAGTCCCTACTACAATATTTTTTATGGTCAAGTATAAGATTAGAGCGAGACTAGGTTGTGAAGGCATAAGTACCAGAGGTCGGGTAAGGTATTGCTTAATTTTATTGAAGGCTTACTGATAGGCCTTATTTAAGACTTTAGTAGAATCCTTTCAGAGGATTTTGAAAATGGGTTCACAAATAGAAGTCAACTGGCTAATGAACCGGTTGATGTACTGTAATTTTCCCAAGAATACCCAGACTTCCTTCTTCATTCGGCATGGTGGAATTTCGAGCATGGCTTTCATCTTGGCAGCATATACTTTGATTCTCTTCTCACTGACCATGAATCCTAAAATCTTTCATTTTGTGATAACAAAAATGCAATTATATGGGTTTGGTTGCATTTGGTATTGTCGTAGTCACTCGAAGAACTTTTGGAGGGCGGGAGTGTGGCCTTTTCGAGTCTTAGACGTAATAATAATGTTTTCTATGTAGACTTTGACCTCCTTATGTATTAAATCTTACAAGATGGTTATGGAAGCCATTTGGTAGGTAGCACAAGCATTTTTTAGCCCGAATGGCATAATCGTGTAATAAAAGGTTCCCTAGGGAGTGATGAATGTGATTTTTGTCGTGATGGTCAGGGTGCATCTTGATCTGATTGTATCCATGGAATCCATTAATGAATTACTTGAGGGCATGGCTGATGATGTTATCCATAATCATATCGATGTTGGGCAATAGGTAATCATCCTTTAAAGATTCTTTATTCAAATCTCGATAGTCGACGCACATATGGACTTTTCCTCCTCTTTTAAGTATGGGTACAATATTAGTGAGCCATGTGGGATATTCTATCACACGAATGAAGTCTACATTCAATTTCTTGACTATCTCTTCTTTAACTTTGAGCGACCATTCGGTACAAAGTTTCCTTAGCTTTTGTTTAATCGGTTTGCATTCTGGGAATGTTGGTATCATATGTTGGGTTATTTCGGGGTCGATGTCAGGCATGTCATCGCAGGACCATAAGAACGCATCCACAAATTCTTTCAACATATATTCAAATTGTACGTGCTCATGCTCGTTTAGGGCGGACCCTATTTTAATCTCTCGTTGCTGGATACTAGAATCGAGATTAATAATAACAGTTTCATACTCATTAATTTGAACATTTTTATGTTGTTGTTATTAACATTATTAAGACGAGGTAAGAATTTTTCATTTGTAAAATCATCATCATCAAGAGTTTGATTAGAATTAAGATAATTAATATAAGGTACAAAAAGATACTCAAAATCCTCATTTATTTCACTTTCGGTAAAAACAACGTTGAGAACCTCATCAAAAGAGGTGTCGACTACATTGTTATCTAAAAAAGGAGGAACAAAAATAGATGAAGAGATAGGGTAAACAACAAGGTTGGGTTGCATCTCAGTAGGTGGGACTGGTATAGCATTCCAGTTGAGAAAAGGATCATCAACAACCCTGATTAGAGCGGACGGGTCTGACAGTGTAGCATCTGAATGGATCATACATAGATTCAACCCCAATGTTTGGAGGTTGATTGAGCCCTCATAATCACTTTCCTCAGAGACTTCGACAACGACTATGGCTTTCTCGATGGGAAGTTGCAAGTTATGTTGGCAGTCTTTGACCTAGGAGTAGTTGTCTTAGAAGAATATTTAATCCCCGACTTCATCTTCTTATCGACGTGGTTATACCACAGTTCAAGAAATCCACGAAAGCGAAAATCTTCACCCTCCTTAACGAATCTCCCATTTAGAAAATCCCTCAAAATAGTCTTTGCATCTTCTGAACTCCTTTTAAGTTGTGGTTGGCGGAGCGTTCTGAGTTCTTATGGTGAAGGTCAATAAGCCAGACACCATGGGGGAAAGGCCTATTTCAGCACTATGGGATCCATTATCCCTTATTTATATCGCCCCAGTCTCCCTTAGAGAGCATAAAATGCATGTTCTTGAACATTTGTATCACATTGACATTGTTGTGAGGGTTGTGCTATGGACAAACTCGGTCTTTAAAACTATCCCCTGGTGGAAGGGGAAGTGGATCAACCCTGAAGTCCGAGACACGCATTCATCCTATGTTGTATTTCTAGTATCGAATTGTTGGTGCTAGCATTTTTAGTACCATCATCATCCCTCAAATAGTGAGGACTTGCCCTTTGGTGAAGAATTTCAACTTCTAATAAAGGGAGGAGGATACCCTTAGATGCTATGCAGCCACGGTCAACCAAGCAACAGGTTGAAGCATGTGGATATGTCAATAACTTGAAACTCAGTGATGGGATTGATAGGTCTAACCCCTATTTTAAGTTTTATAGATACCATCACTCTCGGTGAGTGTTATTATAAGCAAACACTGCGGTGGAAATAGGCGTAAGGTCCCTTACTGTCAACCCCAAGCAATTGAAGTCTCTTAGTGGGCAAACATTAAGGGTGGATGCTTTGTCGATGAGTGAGAGAGGGACTATCTTTCCCATTACTTCAATGGAGATGTTGAGGGTATAATTAGAGTCAGGACCGACCTTTGAAATTTCCTTTTCAAAGAAGGAAAGGAGTATGGTGGAGGTCAAGGATCCAACCAGGTTTACAACTTCTTCTGGAGTGAGAAGCCTTTAAGAGTCCCCATAAGGTGATGTTACCTTAAGTCTTCTTAAGTTGGTCTAGGATTTTCTCCTCAATGATCATTTATGGCACGGGATTATCTTCAATGACTTCCTTTTCCTTATATGTTCTAGAGGACCGAGGATTCAGATCCTTGTAGTGTCTCTCTGATATGGTCATGTGGTTTACGAAGGTGAGGAAGAACAAGAACCCCATGTCTTCATTTATTTCTGGTTGAATGGATACTTTGATGATTCCGCTCAATAGGTCTTCAAAAGATATCATTCCGCACATGGTAATTAATGGAGTGATTTTTTCCTAACTCGGTTCATCATCGAAGCTGTCAAATTCGTCCCCCCATATGGTGGAAAAGATGTCTTCTTTATAAGAGAAATAAATTCATTCCACGACCTCAATGGCTTCATCTTATAAATCTTCCCACTCAAAGGGAGGTGCAGGAGTGACCAATCTCCCTTGCAGCTTTAAAGCACTGAGTAGTTCAAAAATTCTACAGATCTCGCTATTTTGTCAAAATATGTATGTTGTAATATGTGCCATGTCATCTAAACTGATTTATTCAATTGGTATAACCCATTCGTCTGATTCCTAATCCCATTTTCGGGCTTCCATGAATAAGCCACTCAATTTCTGACATTCGATGGTAATCTCGGTCGATAATTTCAGCCGAACTCCAAGAGTTGGTTCAAAATAGCTCATATCTCCATATCCCTCCCTTCAGATCGAGTGCGAACGATAATACAAGCCCTTGTGAGGAGTAATAGATCTTGGTCGATGAAGCAGGTAGGGTGTAAGAGAAAATATGGGCAAACTTTGTGTGGTTTAAGTGAGATTACGAGTATGATGGGTACTTTACTGGGCACAATTTGGGTGGATGGATCGAGTTTTGGGTCATTCTCTAGAAAGATGGCATTTATGTGGATTATGAGTGGTGTCGGTCTTAGGATCTTTTAGTGGGGAGATGACACCTCGATTAGTCAAGACTTGAATCACGTTTCTGAGATGGAAGCATTAGTCGATAGTGTGGCCCGTGAATTGATGAAAGTCATAGTGGGCATCGATTTTAAAATTCTTAGGAAGTGGTTTTGGTAATAGATGGGGGTCTAAGGGTTTGATGAGGTTTTGGCTTAACCAGGCTTAGTAGACTTTGGATAACGGAGCATGGAGCTTGGTGTATTCCTTTCTAATGGGATTAGGGCGTATTTTTGGCCCCCAAAGCGTAGGAGGCTGGGAGATATTATTGATGGTTGAGACTGTGGAACTAACAGGCTTCTCATACTTTTGGGGAATGACCTGTTCGATTACCTTCTTTGGCTCGACTTCTACCTTCATAACATTCTCTTTAATTTTTACACCCGCTTCATAAAGAGCTCGAATATGTAGATAATACTGAACTACAATAGTCGCTCGAATATGGGGTAGGAAATTCTTCTTCATGATGCTAATTTGTTCTTCTTCAGAGGGTCAGTTGGTTATGGTGGAAGATTTTTCTCTCCATCTTGCTATAAATTAATTGACGGTTTCCTCAGGGATCTTCTTGAGAAGATCTAGATTCCGGTGTGTAACCTCTATTTCTTCATTGTACTTGTACTATGACATGAATTCCTGGGCGACATTTTCCCAACTAAGAATTTTGGGTTCTTCGAGGGGTAGGAACCATCGAAGAGCACAATCTGGGACATTATCTCCTCATTGGCGCCAAGAATGGTCATGGCTCAGTGATAATTACGAAGGTAAACAATTAGGGGCTCGTTGTCCCTAAATTTCTCGATGGATGTCATTTTGAACTTCTCCGAAAATCTTGCTTTGGGGTAGGGAGACATGTGGGTGTAGTCCATGTAGTTCCCGAATATCCTAACTTGGTCAAATTTCTATGACAGTAGTTCAAGGTCTTACTTGACCTTGTTCAGTTCTTCCTCCTTGGGATCAATAATTATTGGCAAGTTAGCCCCTGGCTGGACAAGATTTGGCATAAGGAGCTAAGCTGGTGGCGACCCAATGGTAGGCGAAGCATGCTGATATTCTTCTGGGATCCAAACAGGCTCAGGAGCGGGTGGAGCCATTGAATGAAAAAAAGGACCTCAAGTTCTTTGGGAATCTGGATTCGGTTTTGTTACACCTTTTAGAGCTCGATTTACGGGTTGTCAATCTTGACACTGAGTTAGACTAGGATTGCCATCAGATGAAGCTGCACGTTTAGTGCTTGGTCGGTGTTTTCCATGAAAAATGAGTTAGACTAGGACTCGAATGAAGTAACAAAGGAACTGGCGAAGCTTCGGGGCAGTATGATGGAAGATCGAAGATAATAGGGATCCAGGCTAGGAATCTGGTATGCGGTCGACCTGAGAAGGAGAATGGTTCAAGTTCTTTTTTTGAAAGAGTGAAGACATAATTGTTTTTTGATATTTTGGATAAAAGGAGGAAAAATGCTTTTGGTATTTTTTATATAAGGAGGAAAATGTTTTTGGCATTTTTGATAAAAGGAGAGAAAATGTATTTTGGTATTTTGTTTTTTGAGAAAAAGGAGTAAAAACAAGAGAAGAGTCTCAACATGATTACTATTATTATTATTATTATTATTATTATTATTATTATTATTATTATTATTATTATTATTATTATTATTATTATTATTATTATTATTATTATTATTATTATTATTATTATTATTATTATTATTATTATTACTATTACTATTACTATTACTATTATTATTATTATTATTATTATTATTATTATTATTATTATTATTATTATTATTATTATTATTATTATTATTACTACTATTACTATTACTATTATTATTATTATTATTATTATTATTATTATTATTATTATTATGTTTTCACTTATATTAGGTTTGCCTAAATGCAAGAAATATCGGATAGGGCCCGAGCCCACTTCGAAAAATATTTAAGACATAGTTTGACTTGTTTCCCGGCTCATGGACAGGGTCCTGTTTTAAAAGATGACGAAATAGCACAAAACATTTGGGCAGCATGCCGACCCAGTAATTCTACAAAGTTTCGTGCTGCAACCGACAAATTAAATATGAGTGCCCTAGGTTTGACGCCTATATGAGGTTTATGCAGTTGTTGGGTTAGTGGAAGCCCCCCCTGGCATGACTTCCATGATATACTTTTTGCTTTTGAGGGAAATTAGTATGTATGAACAAGCCATTTGATATACCTAAGTGTACGTGAATTGCCTCACTATATACCTCGTTGAGACAGTACGTGTGAGAGAGAATTTGATACACTCAACGTACATGAATGAGTTCCCTGCTATATACCTCTCGTCGTGAGTTTGGTCAAGTGGTATGATACGAGGGGAACCGTTCAATATATTTCAAAGGTAGTAGGCCAATGGAAGGTGAGAGTCATGTTGCTTAGGCTAACTGTGACCTGCCGGACCAGTGCCCATTATGAAGTGACCACCTAGTACGGGACAAAATTGTATTTAATGGCCATGCTATTGGTGATGTAGTGTGCAAAATTCATGATTCTTTAATTAGTATATTATGGAGAGAGTTATATGTGAATATCTATAAGTGAGAAGTAAATCTACCATGGAGTGTGAAGACTACACTAAGCATGGATACATGCGAGTTATATGTGAATATCTATAAGTGAGTGTGTGGTAGTGAGACTAAGCATGAATCAACTACATGTGGTGTGTGATATGTGCAAGTGAGCATGGATATGTATAAGTGTGATAAGTGGAGGTGTGTGATAGTGAAGCCTAAGCATGGAAATTCTAAGTGGTATGTGAAGCATGTGGGTATAAATGATCCTATATACAAGTGTAAGTAGTGTGAGTGTATATGGTGGGTATTTACAAGTGTGTGAAGTGAAAAGTGAGTGAGAGGTGATATAAACATGAGGTAGATATATAAAAAAAGTAATAGAGGAAAAAGGGAATAGTCAGGTAGGTGAATATGCACACATGCATAAAATGATAACACCCATGTAAGAATAGATTCTAGCCCTCTTATCACAAATAAAATCCCCTGCAGTGTTTGAAAATTCTCCATCTATATTGGCTCAATTTTAAGACAAATATTTTTTATGTATCCCTTTGTCACATCCCCCTAAATTCTAGTGTCGGCTGCCACCCAAACTAAGTCGGTCGTGAGTAAATAAAATACCATTCTTAGCATGAGACAGATATGAGACATATAAAATTAATCCACAAGATAAATGATAATCAATCCCAAAAGATAAACCATCCAACTAAGAGATAAAAGATCTCTCTCTAAGCTAAACTCAAAGTAAATCCAATCTCTAATAATATGAAACTAAATAATCTCCAACTGAATCCAGTGAAATAACTGAATAAAACCCATAACAACTTTGGAACCGAATGACCCAATCAAAATCATAAACTGCGTCTCAAAGTAAATACGAAGGAATGAAAAACTAAACTAAATCAGTACGCATAAAGTAAAGCAACTCCAACAGCACCTCCAAGCAAATCTTCAAATATTTCTATGCAGCTTCTCCAAATACTATTTCCTGAAAAGTTAGTCAACGCACGAGGTCAAAGACCCGAGCATGAATATATACTACTCCCCTTAAATAGGGTCCGTAAACCCATACAATAGCATTATACGCAAAATATATCACAATAGAGTAGTTTAGTTAGATGAGTAATTTAAAAGCTGGAAATATAAATTACTAACTACCCCCAGAGATTCTTATAAAAAAATCACACCAATATATTTTAATTATCCCACTGCCCCAAAGTATTAATTGAATTCAATTAACCGAAAGTTATCATTTATCTCAATTTTGTTATCCATTACGATAATTCCGTAATAAATTCTACACCACCCGCAATTCCCCTCACCATAGCCAACCTGTTTAAACTGTCAGCCCTGCACGTTATTCAGACGTCACACACCCACACGTCGCAATAGCCAGCCAACCCATTTAAACTGTCGGTCCTGCACGTTATTAATGAAGCCAATATATTTTAATACCCGTTTTATTATCTTAGGTATTAAATTCTCAATTTTCTCAATTTCACAATTTACAAATTTCCCCCACCCTTATTATCGATGTGAGATCCTCAAAATACCCCTTAGTCCCATACATAAGGGTCCCCAAGTTATCAATACGTCCTACCCTATGTATAGGATGATTATCTAACATAAATCTTGACCTAGTCACGTACCTAAACTAGTGTAATGATGATAAAATACCGAAAATCAGCCCACCCTCGATATGAACTTGAAAATGATGTTTCTTTTTTAGAGAAAAGAATTATTATGTTAACGGAGCTTAATCATTCTCTTAAAACTAAAAATAAGGATTTTTTGTTTAAATTTGATGAATCTCAAGTTGAACTTAAGGCTGTGTTAAATAAGTATGATGAATGACAAAGAGAACTTAAGATTGCATCTAAAAAGGTTGATGGTTTTTTTAATTCTTGTTTCATTGTCGAATCTCAGAATAAGTATGTTGAAGAATTTGTTCCTTTAAGAGCAATTGGGTTTAAAGGTGAAACATTTGATGAAATAAATTTTGTTAGTTGTAGCGAACAATGTCCTGATTTGACTGAAATTAAACTAAGCTATAAACATGCTGAATTTGAGGATTGTGATACCTCATTTGTTAAGTCGGTATTTGTATGCAGTTTTTGCCTTAAATCTGGGCATCTTGAAAAATTTTGTTTTAAGAAGTTAGGACAAAATAAATCTGATTTAGGCAAATTTAGGTAAACTCAAATTGGTAGGAATGTTCAAAATGTTAAAACTTCTTTTCGGTGTACCTTTTGATCTAAGAAAGGCCATATAGAAAAATTATTTTAAGAAATTAGGGCTCATTAAACCAGATATAGGCAAATTTAGGAAAATTCAAAATGTTAAAAATTTTAAAACTGCCAAACCTGTTCATAAATGTGATTTTTGTTCTGAAATTGGTCATTTAGAAAAATTATGCAATAAGGGAATAGGACATAATAAGGAAAATGTAGGCAATTTTAGGAAAACTGAAAATGGTAGGAATAATGTAGCTGCTAAACATGTTTTTCAGCGTGGGTTTTGTTCTAAAAAGGGCCATTTAGAGCCGTTTTTTCATGAAAGAATAAATTTAAATTTAAGTAGAAATTTTGATAATAGAAAACTACCCACCAAGTCTTGTAATAATGTTAAATTTGGTGTTAACAAGACTTTTAGGTGCAACTTTTGTTCAAAATATGGCCATTTAGAACATTTTTGTTTTAAGCGTTTGAATTTGATTAACAAAACGGAAAATTCGGAACTACACAAGATTTCTTTTAATGCTAAATCCTATGATAGGCATGTGTATAAATGTAACTTTTGTCTTAAAATGGGTCATTTAGGACGATTTTGTCGGATGCGTTTAAATAGACAACCAAGTGGTGTTAAGAATATGCCCAGGATCCATTTAAAGTCCGAATTTGTTGAGAATTTTTCCCAATTTAAATTTAATTTTGCCCATTTTAAGACTTCTCTTCCTAATGTTAAATCTAAGTGGATTAGACTTAAGTTGTCAAATGAGGAGTACCAAAATTTCAAACTAGTTTACCTTAGTTTGTTTTAGTTGGTTTGTTAGTACATTTTATTTGCATATTATGTTATACTAACTTTATTTAGTAGGATTATTCCCTACCCTTTGTCCCTTTGAGACAAACAGGGGGAGAATTTGAAACTCTTTTATTGTTGTAATTTACAATTTTTTGAGTCTTTTAGGATTTCTTGTTGTTAGTTGAGTTATGTACTCTTCTATTTTTTAGGAGTCATTGTGGTTAGTTGAGTTATGTACTCTTCTATTTTCTTTAGGATTGCATGTTGTTAATCGAGTTATGTACTCTTTTATTGTTAGGATTCGTGTTGTTAGTTGAGTCCTGTAATCTTATTTTGATAGGACTCATACGTATAGTTGAGTTATGTAATTTGTGTCGTGTCTTATTTTTTGAGTCTCTGCATAGTTTGTCTCAAAATTGTCCAAAGGGGGAGATTGAAATTTCATTCTTCTAGTGTTGGCTCAATTTTGAGACAAACAATTTTTTACATATGCTCCTACATTTTTTATTTATTAAAATCTATTTTCTATATACCTAAAATCATATTTTCCTATATTGATTTAATATATAAATTATTTTTGATCAAAATATTGTTTATATAAACTAAAAGTCATTTTGAGTTAAATAAATTTTGTAGTGTCAATTACTTCTTCTATTGTATTTCTAAAATTTATATATTTTTTATATTCTGAAATATTGTTATAAGTTATGCATTTTAAATTTTATATTTCATTTTTTTTGGCTACTCCTTTTTTAGTGTTTAAATATTTTGTCTTTTGAACAAAAACTAATTTTGTTGAAATATAACGTTTAAACAAACATTAAAATGGCTGAGTTGGTTTTAGGTCCGTTTGGTCTTGCTGAAATTTGTGCGCTCGAGGTTAGGCTCGGCTGGTCTTAGGGGTGCAACCGGTATGGGTTTTTACCATACCATACCATTTTGGTCCGGAAAAAATGGTTTTGGTTTCATATTATGAAATACTGAAAACCGATTTTATCGAAACCGAAAATACCGTAAAAAATTTGGTTGGTTTTGTTTTTTAGATACAAAAAACGATTTATCGAATTTACCGTACCGATATCGTACAAAAATTACCGTACCGAAATACCGTACCAAACTTTTTGTGCAGTGTCAAATTATTTTGGGTATCATACTGCTTCTATTTATTTTATTTCTCATGAGTGAGTTTTTATATTCTCTTTGAATTTAAATCTATTTATTTGAGTATTTGGTTTAAATGTAAAATAATCATGTTAATTAAACATATATTTTTTTAATTAATCAAACATTTAACACAAAATGAATTAAGCAGCATTTTGTTAAAATAAAAAGAGTCGTTTGTTTTGTTGGCTATATTTCCGTTTTGCCCTTATTTCATTTGGGCTTTATATTTTGGTTTGTGTAGAGATCGTTTTTTAGGGTTTCCATTTCATTTTTTTTACCTCTCTCTCTCCCAAAAAGTGTGGCCGTCATTTTTGTTTGAGCTCTCTCTCTCTCATTTTTTTTTTCTTCTTCAACCTTGGGTTGATTTTGAGAAATAATTTTTTGGGGACTTTTATTTGAGAACAACATTTTTTTTTAGATTTGGCTTTCGATTTGGTGTGGTTATTTCGTTTTGAGATCGGGTTTCGGTGACAATTTTTTCGGTGCCAGCTTTATTCAAATATGAGTTCCCTCTATGTTTTTCGGTGATTTTTTTCCCGACGAGTTGGGTGAGTTGGATTTTTCGGCGAAGGTTTATTTTTTCGGTGTTGGAGGTGTGGATGATTTTGACTTTCCGGCGAACATTTTTTGAGGTAACAGCTCCCTCATTTTTTGAGGCTCATCATCTTGGCTCACTCTCCTCAGGCACCAGCTCCCTCATCTCGTCTCACTCTCCTCCGGCTCCGACAAAAGCAAACTGATTAGTTTGGTCTCGTATCTGTTTAAATCTATTGTTCCAAATTCTACAAATGCTAGAAATTGTACTTGTTTGTGTATGTTTTTAATTGTTCCAAACAACTAGAAATGCTAGAAATTGTAATAGCTAGAAATGCTAGAAATTGTAACAACTAGAAATGGGTATATCAAAATATATACCAGATTTACCGAATGCATAAACCGATTTGAAATTCAGGTATTTACCGAGAAAAAAACGAATTGAAACCGAAATTACCGAAACCAAAAAAACCCAAAAATACCGAAAAAACCGAAAAAATGATCGGTTTGGTTTTGGTTTTTGTTTTGATGTACCGGTCGGTAAATTGGTACGGTACGGTTTTACCATATAGAATGTGGTTTTGGTATTGGTAAGGGGTCGTTACCGACCATACCGTACCGGTTGCACCCCTAGTTGGTCTTCTCAAGACCTGTTTGCCGTGTAAGGGACGCTTGTTTGTCTCCTTTTTAAACCCTTTTTGCCCCTTATCTTCGATGGCGTCTGACGCTTGTGCCCCTGGTATTTTCATTTCCTTGAGTATCCTCAGCTGCCTATGGCAATGGTCGTGTTTAGACCTTGTGATTTTTCTTATTAATTACGAATCGGTGCATTTTGGCTTTGGTATTTATTGCTATGGTTTCTCATTTTTTTCTCTCAGCTGATATTTCTTTCTCTCAGCCAATACATACAAATTTGTTGAAAGTTTCCCCTTAATTATTTTACCAACACATAGACACATCTGATTGTGGCGTTTCGGTGTTTGGAGATTTATGATTTTTGAGGGGTTTTATATTTTGAGCTCCGGTTTGGTTCGCTGCTGAGATGACTTCAAATATAGCTTTCTACTTCTTTTTAGCACTAGTTTAAGTTCGGCTTCATTTTTTTCGATGGTTTTGCTCATAATTAGCTTTTTACGTGTGGTCGTTGTCTTCAAAAGCCAATCTCAAAATTCCCTTAAGTACCTACAAAGCTTGTCTAAAACAACTTGTATTGCGGTAACTACGGGTATCAATCCAACTTCCAAGGTGAAACAATTGATGTGAAAAATTGCAATGTAATTTTTTTATCAAAATATCTTTTTAATTTTTATATTATATTTATTTTTGAAATAATTTCAAGGGAAAAATTAACTAATGCTAAAATTACAAATTGACTAAATATGGAAAAATAATATGCAACCGAGTGTGAAATAATGTGAGAGGGTCAAGAGATAGGATTACACTGCATAATCAATTATTTTAATTTCTCAATTTATTAATGTGAAATATTTCGTGAAAATATTATATCTATAATCTAAGTCTCGTTAAAATTATAACTTTAATAAAATCTTTTTCAGAAAATTAATTTAAAAGTACTCGCTAGGATCAATTTAACGAAAACAATATCAATCCTTAAACTTCAATACCGAATTAATATTCAAATATCGATAAAATATATCTCTAGTTCGATTCCTAAATTTGAACATTAATTTGTTCAATTAATTTTCTAACTCTCGTTACATAAATTAATTAGTGACAGTTAAAAATAATTTTCCTAGAATTATAGCATTGATGAAATTGATTAATTAAACTAACATCATTCGCAGTGCATCCCACCCCTTGAACGGGGTGTTTTGCCAAACATTCTCATGTGTGCATAAATAATAATAAATAATATGTCACGAAGGAAATAAATTGAAAAGAGAATGTAGAAATACAATACGCAATTTTTTCCACAAATTTATCTTGAAATGCACCTTGACATGCGTCCAACTTCTTCACAATTTTCAGCACTTGATTACAAAAAGAAGACTAAAAACTAAACCTAAAAATTATTCTAAAGCTAAACTAATTTTTTTTTTATCTTTCTGAATTTTTTTTACGCTAAACTTTACATAATATACACACTTGCTCTCTCTCTCTCTCTCTCTATGTGTCTCCCTCGTCTGTGTATCTGAGAGTCCCTTCTGAGATGCCTTCTCTTTAAATAACCACGATTCATGTTTTTTTTTGTTATGAAGATTTTGTGGGATTTGGAGATTTCATCTTGGCCATGTCAAAGATATTATTTGGAGGTATTTTCATTTTAACTCACGTTTTTTTTTTTTGGAATTGGGGTGTGATTCCGATTTTAAAGGGATAAGGGTAGTCTGTTATAGCTCGGGTCGAATGATGGCAGGTGGTCTCGATTTCGGGTCAAGAGGGTTGACGTAGATGGATGGAGTTACAGTTCGTTCGAAATGGGGGAGATGGGTTCCGGGCATCCGGATTTGTGGTAAGGGGTTATTATCTTCGACGAAAATGGGGTCAGGAGATGTGGAGGTCGAGGGTGGCAGGTGGTTTGGGTCGTCGAAAAAAGAGTAAGGCAAACTCGGGTCTGGTCGAGTTCACAGGTGGTGGGTTGCTTGATTTCGGATTGGGCAGGTAGGGTAAGGGATCCGTTCTGGGCATCGCGGGTTTCGGTTTGTGAACCCGAGATGGGTTCAGGCGCGGGTATGGTCGCCGAAGGTGGGTTAGGATGGGAAATAGGTATATGGGTAGAGGTTGAGAGAGAGAGATGGAGTTTTGGTTGAGTTTGTGTTTTAATGGAGGTTGATGGGTTTAGAGGAGAGAGAGTGCAGATGAGAGGAAGAAAATGATGGGTGAGGTTTATTTAGGTGTGGTGAGGGTGTAGGGTAAGGGTGGTGTGAGTGAGAGATAGTTAGGGGTGTGCTAGTGTATGTGTTTATGGTGTTTGGGTGTGTATGTGTTAGTATCCTAAAAAAAATATTATCTAACTAAAAAAATAAAACTAATAAACTAAAAATTAAAGTATAAAAAAAATACAAAATCCTAACCTACAAAATAAAAGACACAAATTAAAAATAAAAATTAAAAGAAATAAAAATAAAAATATATTAAAACTAAAATTAAAATCCTAAAAAAAATTTAAAATCTGATAAAACTAAAAGAATAAATGAATTCCTAAAAAAAACTAATCCTAAAAAAATAAAATAAAGATAAAGATAAAAAACTAAAAACTAATAAAAATTAAAATCAAAATAAAACACACTAATCAAAAAGAAAATTAATAAAAAAATAGAAAATAAACTTAGAAAACTCTAAAATAAGTCCTAAAAATAAAGACGGCACAAAATGAAAATATAAAAATTGTAAAAATTAAAAATGACTCAAATAAAAAATCTGAAAAACAGTATAAATACAAACTAAACACACACAGGGCTCGGGGAATGGTTTGGGTTAGGTTTAGGATTAGGTTAGGTTTCAGGACTGGGTTAGAGACATCAGAACTCAATAGGGCATGCTCAAATAAGACTTCAGTCTTCACGATCTCTTTGATTTCTTTGTTGACTGCTTTTAACCGCTACTTTACCGCAATTGACAGGATTTAGCATCAATTAACACTGCAAGTGCGTATTGACCTGCAAATTGATAAAATACGAACATAAAGCCATTTTTATTCAAAATGAGTGATTAAAATGCTTCTATTTAGGGTATAAAATAGACACTTTTGGGTGCTTATCACACCACCCCCAAATAGGACATTGCTAGTCCTCGAGCAAAAATTAAAGAGAAAACAAAGATAAGTAACCAAAAGTGTGTCACTTTCACAGGCACTGTCGATTGCACTTAGCATGTGCAACAAGCCGTTAAACCTATAGGTTGCCCTTACAGAAGAGTGGTGTCTCGTGAGAGTTTACAGTGAATATACCCACAAAATTCGAAAACTTATTTAAATACTGTTTCTTATTTTGACAATGAAGTGCTATACAACCTGACTAAAAATGACGTCAAAGAACACCGTATTCAACTATCCAAATAAGATACGAAATTACTTAATACCAAAAAGCGTAATCCTGCCTAAAACTCAGCATGTGTTAATGTGAAACAATATTAAGTGTCATTAGAGTAATTCCTAGATTGCCTTTATACAATCAAAGCTTTGACTTCAATTCTCACTGGATATATCTCACTGAATCGAACTCTCTGAGAATTGGGTAAGTGTATCTCTCTAGTGTGCAATGAGGTGAGTAAATGTAAACGAGTTCAAAAGTCTCACACACTTTATTGAAAAGGACGGATACATGAAAAAAAATTTGATCTCATGAAGGATTGCTAACCACTATGTTGAGAATATCGAGTTATTCACCATATAATCTTCTCGTTTGACCAAACACTTTACCAAGGGTGAAAAATGTGATGTATGAAAGGTATGAGGGGATAATGAAATGAAAAAGATGAATGATAGGGTTTTTGAGAAGAGTGTGACACACTTTGAATAACTAATGTCTTCATTTTTTAAATCTATGATCGCAAGCTTTCTTTTTCTTCTTTTCTTTTTTTTTTCAACTCATTTTTCTATTTTTTTTTCTGCATCTTTTTCTACTTCTTTTTTATTGCGATGCAGTTTTTCTTTTCATAACGAGAATGAAGACAATTTACATTTGTGTAAGGACATGAATTTTCAATTGAGTCCCAATATTATTTTGACTTAATTCCGTGAACAAAACTGTGTTTGTAATATGTCATAGGGAGATTTTATTTTGTCATGATCCCACTTGGTCTATGACGTATTGAATAAATTGAAGACGTTGCGACAAAGATTCAACGAATTAATCATGCCGAAGTTTAATTGGTGCAAGTTTATTCGTCTTCAAATTAATTTCATTCCGAGATCACACAGGTATGAATGCATATTATTAATGGTGATCGGAATTGTTTTTATAAAATATAAGGATGTAATTTTATAAGGAAAAATGTTTTAAAATGTTTTAAAAGTGTTTTAAATGTTTTAAACTACGTTTTATTCTAATAAACTAGAAAAAGAGTTTGACTTATTTGGATCTCTTTGGGAAGAGACGTTTTAAAGAAAAAGTCAAACTGACACGCGCGTCGTTCAAATGACAAATTGGCTCGTTCAAACAAGATGGCCATGTCGCACGAATGACAGGACGATCTCATTCAAGCGACACTATTTTCGAGGTGATCAAGTTTTTGTATTTAAAGCATGGTTTTGTCATAATTAATAAGTGTGCATTCTGGAAAAACAGTTTACGATCCAGAAATGTGTTTGCACATATTTTTCTAAGGTTTCAAAGCTTAAACTCATCCTTAGAGTTTGCAAAGATCCGAGTTATCATTATTATATGTTTAAGTGATCTTGCTGCACCAAGAAGGTTTGTTCTACAATTGAACATCGGGGTTTTGCGATCACTACACCAAAAACAACAATTTGGCACACCTTGATATTAAAAATCTGGCACAGCTTAAAACCGTGCCAAATTCTGGCACGATTTAATGACAATCTGGCACACTTTAAAGCCGTGCCAAAATTTGGCACTGTTTAAAAGTGTGCCAAAATTAAGCACACCTAATTAAAATATAAATATCCAAAAAAAATAATACTTTCTCCCAAAATTTTCTCTCTCCCGATCACTCTCATCTCTCGCTCAGGTATCTCGTTTTCCCCTCTCTCTCCCACGCGCTCTGTACAACCCAAGATCATCCATGGGTTTGGTCCTTGATACCCTAGATCGGAAGCTGCTACTCCTCTTTCCTCAATTTGAACCCTAGATCGGAAGCCGCTACTCCTCTTCCTCAATTCGGACCCTAGATCCGAAGCCGCTACTCCTCTTTTCTCAATTCACTGCTTCGCTTTCCTCAATTCGGACCCTAATCCTTCACCGATTCATGTTGGCTTGCTGTCTGAAAAGAAATGGGAGATCGAGAGAATTATGAAGACGGGAGATTCTACCATAGCAAAAGACAAAGCAATCCATGGTTATCTATATCATAAAGAAGGGCAAAGTACCGGCAAGGTTAACAAAAATACTGATTGATAGTTTTATATTTTCCTTTTATTGATTTTGGATTCGTGTGAAATCCCGACACAGTCACTTGATATTAAAGGTGCGTTATTTTGTCTCAAAAAAAATTATTTTATTTATGAACACAAACCCAAAATGTGATGAATGATTGTGCCGAGTCTGATGATCCAACAATTTCTTATTATTGACTTTTGCTTAGAATTGCTTCAGTTAAACTATTATTTTGTATTACATTCAGATCCATACTTGAATATAGATGCAGGAACCATATCCCCTTTTGAGCATGGAGAAGTGTTTGTCTTGGACGATGGTGGAGAGGTAGAAGAACCATCTTGTGTATTATTAACTATGAAGACTATTTTTGGTGATTTTTATTATATTTATTTTTTCGTGAACATTTCTTTTTAGTCACTCAAAATTTAATGGATCAGTTAAGTCATATTTAATTCTAGTATTAAGAAAATATTTTAGTATGTTTATACAGGAATTAAATCAAAAATGAAAAATGATACCAAGAATTTTCAAGAGTCATAGTCCTAAGAGATGGAAATTTTGGTTAAAGAGGAGGGAAGGAGTCAAATATCAAATTAAATAGTGCATTTCCATTTCATGCTTTCTATCTACTTTGACTTACATTTGTTAGTAGGCTCATAATTGTAAATTTGCTGGTATTACAATGACTTGATTTTGTGTCTGAAGGTAGACTTGGACCTTGGGAACTATGAGCGGTTCCTAGATATCAAGTTGACACGTGATAATAATATCACAACCGGAAAGATTTACCAGGCAAGCGAGTTAAATCTTTTTTTCCTAATAATAAAGCAAGTGGGTTAAGTTGAAAGTCTTCTTACTCTTACCCTATAATCTATAATCTATGCTGATAGAAATTCTTAAGATTAATAGGCTTGATGTTTTTTGACTTATTGTATTGACTACTTTTCTTCTCTGTTAGTCTGTCATTGATAAAGAGAGAAAGGGGGATTATCTTGAAAAAATTGTTCCGATTCTTTCACTGTTGCTGAAATGTATCTATTATATTGTTCAATCAGTTATATTCATGTCCTCACATGTTACTTCCCTTGTTCAGGTTGCACCTCATATCACGGATGCCATTCAAGATTGGATTGAATGCGTAACAGCTATACTGGTGGACTGGGAAGAACGTCCACCTGATGTTTGTGTCATAGAATTGGTACTATAGGTAAATTAATAACTATATGCAACCTGTGGCACAATGAGGTACTTTGGTTGGGTTAAAATGGACTTTTGCTTGAAACATGAGACATTGAGTCAATGCCATTTATTGATTCTCTTGTACAATTCTTGTATTACGTTGGTAAGTTATATACACGTGTAATAATGCGTACATAAATAAACATAGAGCGTGATTCTTCTAATTAAAATGAGAATTACAATGTCAGTTAAATAATTCAGTTTTCTTTGTTCAGAAAATAAAGCCGACACAGCACACTGTGAGGGGACTAAGAAGCTTGGGATTGACACCAAATATTTTATCTTGCCGAAGCACAAATTGTTATATAGTTATCAAATTGATTTTACCCTTGCTAAATTTGATTTCAATTTATATGTCACTATAATATTCTTGACATTGTGCATATTAGACATGTTTTACCCGCATCATCAACTAGTATGATTATATTCTTTCATTCATTAATTTTGATTCAGGAGCATGAAACTGATGTGAAACCTAGCATCGTGGAATTCGTTAAGACATCTCATTGGAGTAAGAGAAAGGGTGATTTGATGACTGATAAGTGCAAGGATACACATGTATGTTTCAGTTCTTTCCCCCTTTTATCCTTTTTGTATTTTATAAGACAAATCGTCTAATATAAGTCTTCTGACACTTCAACAGTCATAGCACAGTCTCGGTCTCATAATGAAGAGCTGAGAAACTTGAAAGATAAGATATCATCTCATGAAACACTAAATGCCGCTCAGAATAGAAGATTTGAGAATTTGCAGACATTGTTGGACCAAAATGGGATACGTTCAAGAAGGCATGGCACGAAGAGTTCATCGGGTGGTTATCAAAAAGCCAATGAAATCTGGTTAGTCTCAAAGTCTCAAATTCTCATATAAGTTGTAGTAGCATTAAATAGAAAAATGGTCTGAAATAGTGAAAAGTAGCCAAACGTAAAATGGCTTACTTTATGAGCTCATTTAGTTAAATTGGTGGAAGGGATTTGCTGGTGGTTTGGTTTTGAAATTTGTTGCAGCTACTGAGTTTATTCCATATGTTAACAAGTTCGATTTAATGAATAAACAAACGAAACTATGTTAAAATTTTCTAAAATCAATAAACGTAGTCCCGGGTAAGATGCACGAAGATCTCGCACGGGACCAATGTAACTTGTAGGAACTGACCGCGAAGTCCCGGGTCTCCCGGTCTGAGAATATGACGATAATTTGTAAAAATCAACACTTAAAGTTAAAAATAAGCCGTGAAAGGGTGAAAACCCAAACCAACCCCCAAACGACCCCGTAGGAGGCACGAACACCTCGCACAGGACCAATGTAACTTGTTGGAACTCAGCGCATAGTCCCAGGTCTCCCAGTTTGGGAATATGATGATAATTTGCAAAAATCAACACTTTGACTTAAAAACAAGCCGTTAAAGGGTGAAAACCCAACCCCACATCAAACAATCCCGTAGGAGGCATGAACACCTCGCACGGGACCAATGTAACTTGTTGGAACTGACCACATAATCCCGGATCTCTCTATTTGAGAATATAATGATAATTTGCAAAAATCAACACTTAAACTTAAAAACAAAAAGTTAAAGGGTGAAAATCCAAACCAGCCCCCAAACGACTCCATAGGAGGCACGAACACCTCGTACAGGACCAATGTAACTTGTTGGAACTGACCGCGTAGTCCCGGGTCTCCCGATTTGAGAATATGACAAAAATTTGTAAAAATAAACACTTAAACTTAAAAATAAGCCGTTAAAGGGTGAAAATCCAAACCAACCCCCAAACGACCCCGTAGGAGGCACGAACACCTCGCACGGGACCAATTTAACTTGTTGGAACTGACCGCATAGTCTCAGGTCTCCGGGTTTGTGAATATGACGATAATTTGCAAAAATCACACTTAGACTTAAAAATAAGCCGTTAAAGGGTGAAAACCCAAACCAACCCCCAAATGACCCCGTAAGAGGCATGAACACCTCGCACGGGACCAACGTAACTTGTAGGAACTGAACGCGTAGTCCCGAGTCTCCCGATTTGAGAATATGACCATAATTTGCAAACATCAACACTTAGACTTAAAAACAAGCCGTTAAAGGGTGAAAACCCAAACCAGCCCTCAAACGACCCCGTAGGAGGCACGAACACCTCGCACGGGACCAATGTAACTTATTGGAACTGACCGCATAGTTCCGGGTCTCCCAATTTGAGAATATGATGATAATTTGCAAAAATAAACACTTAAACTTAAAAACAAGCCGTTAAAGGGTGAAAACCCAAACCAACCCCCAAACGACTCCGTAGGAGGCACGAACACCTCACACGGGACCAATTTAACTTGTTCGAACTCACCGTGTAGTCCCAGGTCTCCGGGTTTGTGAATATGATGATAATTTGCAAAAAATCACAGTTAGACTTAAAAATAAGCCGTTAAAGGGTGAAAACCCAAACCAGTCCCCAAACGACCCCGTAAGAGGCACGAACACCTCGTACGGGACCAATGTAACAAGTAGCAACTGATCGCGTAGTCCCGGCCGGGTCTCCCGATTTGAGAATATGATGATCATTTGTAAAAATCAACCCTTAAACTTAAAAACAAGCCGTTAAAGGGTGAAAACCCAAACCAACCCCCAAACGACCCCGTAGATGGCAAGAACACCTCGCACGGGACCAATGTAACTTATTGGAACTGACCACATAGTCCCACGTCTCCCAATTTGAGAATATGACGATAATTTGCAAAAATAAACACTTAAACTTAAAAACAAGCCGTTAAAGGGTGAAAACCCAAACCAACCCCAAAACGACTCCGTAGGAGGCACGAACACCTCGTACGGGACCAATTTTACTTCTTGGAACTGACCGCGTAGTCCCAGGTCTCCGGATTTCTGAATAGGACTATAATTTGCAAAAATCACAGTTAGACTTAAAAATAAGCCATTAAAGGGTGAAAAACCAAACCAGTCCCCAAACGACCACGTAAGAGGCACGAACACCTCGCACGGGACCAATGTAACCAGTAGGAACTGGCCGCATAGTCGCGGTCGGGTCTCCCGATTTGAGAATATGATGATAATTTGAAAAAATCAACCCTTAAACTTAAAAACAAGCCGTTAAAGGGTGAAAACCCAAACCATCTCCCGAACGACCCCGTAGGAGGCAAGAACACCTCGCACGGGACCAATGTAACTTGTTGGAACTGACCGCATAGTCCCGGGTCTCTCGGTTTAAGAATATGATGATAATTTGTAAAAATGAACATTTAAACTTAAAAACAAGCCGTTAAAGAGTGACCTCCCCCCAAACGACCCCGTAGGAGGAGCGAACACCTCGCACGGGACCAATGTAACTTATTGGAACTGACCGCGTAGTCCCGGGTCTCTTGATTTGAGAATATGATGATAATTTGCAAAAATCACACTTAGACTTAAAAACAAGCCGAAAAAGTGTGAAAACCCAAACCAGCCCCCAAACGACCCCGTAAGAGGGGCGAACACCTCGCACGGGACCGATGTAACTAAGTAGGAACAGACCGCGTAGTCCCGGGTCTCCCGGTTTGAGAATATGATGATAAATTACAAAAATCAACACTTAAATGTAAAAACAAGTTGTCAAAGGGTGAAAACCCAAACCATCCCCCAAACGACCCCGTACGAGGCACGAACACCTCGTACGGGACTAATGTAACTTGTTGAAACTGGCCGCATAGTCTCGGGTCTCCCGGATTGAGAATATGACGATAATTTGCAAAAGTCAACACTTAGACTTAAAACCAAGCCGTTAAAGAGTGACCCCCCACCCAAACGGCCCCGTAAGAGGCACGAACACCTCGTACGGGACCAATGTAACTTGTTAGAACTGACCGCGTAGTCCCGGGTCTCTCGGTTTGAGAATATGACGATAATTTGCAGAAATGACACTTAGACTTAAAAACAAGCCGTTAAAGGGTGAAAACCCAAACCAGCTCCCAAACGACCCCATAGGAGGCACGAACACCTCGCACGGGACCAATGTAACTTGTTGGAACTGACCAGTAGTCCCGGGTCTCCCGGTTTGAGAATATGATGAAAATTTACAAAAATCACACTTAGACTAAAAAATAAACCGTTAAAGGGTGAAAACCCAAATAATCTCCCAAACGACCTCGTAAGAGGCACAACACCTCGCACGGGACCAATGTAACTTATAGGAACTGATCGCGTTGTCCCGGGTCTCCCGATTTGAGAATATGACGATAATTTACAAAAATCAACACTTAGACTTAAAAACAAGCCGCTGAAAGGTGAAAACCTATACCAGCTCCCAAACGACCCCATAGGAGGTACTAACACCTCGCACGGGACCAATGTAACTTGTTGGAACAGGCCGCATAGTCCCGGGTCTCCCGATTTGAGAATATGACTATAATTTGCAAAAATAAACAATTAAACTTAAAAATAAGTCGTTAAAGTGTGAAATCCCAACCGCCCCCCAAACGACCCCGTAGGAGGCATGAACACCTCGCACGGGACCAATATAATTTGTTGGAAATGACCGCATAGTCCCCGGTCTCCCGGTTTGAGAATATGACGATAATTTACAAAAATCATAGTTACACTTAAAAACAAGCCGTTAAATGGTGAAAACCCAAACCATTCACCAAACGACCCCGTAAGAGGCACGAACACCTCGTACGGGACCAACGTAACTAGTAGGAACTAACCGTGTAGTCCTGGGTCTCCCGATTTGAGAATATGATGATAATTTACCAAAATCAACACTTAAACTTAAAAACAGGCCGTTAAAGGGTGAAAATCCAAACCATCCCCCAAACGACCCCGTAGGAGGCACGAAGACCTCGCACGGGACCAATGTAACTTGTTGGAACTGACCGCATAGTCCCGGGTCTCCCGGTTTGAGAATATGAAGATAATTTGCATAAATGAACACTTAAACTTAAAAACAAGCCGTTAAAGAGTGAAAACCCAACCCCCCCCCAAACGACCCCGTAGGAGGCACGAACACCTCGCATGGGAACAATGTAACTTGTTGGAGCTGACCGCGTAGTCCCGGGTCTCCCGATTTGAGAATATGACGATAATTTGCAGAAATCACACTTAGACTTAAAAACAAGCCGTTAAAGGGTGAAAACCCAAACCAGCCCCCAAACGACCCCGTAAGAGGCACGAACACCTTGCACGGGACCGATGTAACTAGTAGGAACTGACCGCGTAGTCCCGGGTCTCCCGGTTTGAGAATATGATGATAATTTACAAAAATCAACACTTAAACTTAAAAACAGGCCGTTAAAAGGTGAAAACCAAAACCATCCCACAAACGACCCCGTTGGAGGCACGAACACCTCATACGGTACTAATGTAACTTATTGGAACTGACCGCATAGTCCCGGGTTTCCTGGATTGAGAATATGATGATAATTTGCAAAAATCAACACTTAAACTTACAAACAAGCCGTTGTAGAGTGAAAGCCCACCCCCCCCCCCCAAACGGCCCCGTAAGAGTCACGAACACCTCGCACGGGACCATTGTAACTTGTTAGAATCGACGGTGTAGTCCCGGGTCTCTCAGTTTGAGAATATGACGATAATTTAGAGAAATCACACTTAGACTTAAAAACAAGTCATTAAAGGATGAAAATCCGAACCAGCCCCCAAACGACCCCGTAAGAGGCACGAACACCTCGCACAGGACCAATGTAACTAGTAGGAACTGTCCGCGTAGTTGTGGGTCACCCGGTGTGAGAATAAGACGATAGTTTGTAAAAATAAACACTTAAAATTAAAAATAAGTCATTAAAGGGTGAAAACCCAAACCAGTCCCCAAACGACCCCGTAGGAGGCATGAACACCTCGAACGGGATCAATGTAACTTGTTGGAACTGACAGCGTAGTTCCGGGTCTCCCAATTTGAGAATATGATGATAATTTGCAAAAATCACACTTAGACTAAAAAATAAGTCATTAAAGGGTGAAAACCCAAACCATCTCCCAAACGACCTCGTAAGAGGCACGACACCTTGCACGGGACCAATGTAACTCCTAGGAACTGATCGCGAAGTCCCGGGTCTCCCGATTTTAGAATATGATGATAATTTACAAAAATGAACACTTAGACTTAAAAACAATCCGTTGAAAGGTGAAAACTCAAACCAGCTCCCAAACGACCCCATAGGAGGCACTAACACCTCGCACGGGACCAATGTAACTTGTAGGAACTGACCGCGTAGTCCCACGTCTCCCGGTTTGTGAATATGACAGTAATTTGCAAAAATCACACTTAGACTTAAAAACATGCCGTTAAAGGGTGAAAACCCACCCCCACCCGCAAACGACCCCGTAGGAGGCACGAACACCTCGTACGGGACCAATGGAACTTGTTGGAACTGATCGCGTAGTCCAGGGTCTCCCGGTTTGAGAATATGACGATAATTTGAGGAAATCACACTTAGACTTAAAAACAACCCGTTAAAGGGTGAAAACCCAAACCAGCTCCCAAACGACCCCGTAAGAGGCACGAACACCTCGCACGGGACCAATGTAACTTGTAGGAATTGAACGCGTAGTCCCGGGTCTCCCGGTTTTGACAATATGACCATAATTTGCAAAAATTGACTCTTAAACTTAAAAACAAGTCGTTAAAGGGTGAAACCCAAACCAGCCCCCAAACGACCTCGTAGGAGGCACGAACACCTCGCACGGGACCAATGTAACTTGTTGGAACTGACCGCATAGTCCCGGGTCTCCCGGTTTGAGAATATGACGATAATTTCCAAAAATCAACACTTAAACTTAAAAGCAAGCCGTTAAAGAGTGAAAACCCAACCGCCCCCCAAACGACCCAGTAGGTGGCACGAACACCTCGCACGGGACCAATGTAACTTGTTGGAACTGACCGCATAGTCCCGGGTCTTTCGGTTTGAGAATATGACGATAGTTTGCAAAAATCAACAATTAAACTTAAAAACAAGCCGTTAAAGGGTGAAAACTCAAACCAACTCCCAAACGACCCCATAGGAGGCACAAACACCTCGTACGGGACCAATGTAACTTGTTGGAACTGGCCGCATAGTCCCGGATCTCCCGATTTGAGAATATGACGATAATTTGCAAAAATCAACATTTAAACTAAAAACAAGCCGTTAAAGAGTGAAAACCCAACCGCCCCCCAAACGATCCCGTAGGAGGCACGAACACCTCGCACGGGACCAATGTAACTTGTTGGAACTGACCGCATAGTCTCGGGTCTCTCGGTTTGAGAATATGATGATAATTACCAAAAATCAACACTTAGACTTAAAAACAAGCCGTTGAAAGGTGAAAACCCAAACCAGCCCTCAAATGACCCCGTAGGAGGCACGAACACCTTGTACGGGACCAATGTAACTAGTAGGAACTGATCGCGTAGTACCGGGTCTCCCGATTTGAGAATATGACAATAATTTGCAAAAATCACACTTAGACTTAAAAACAAGCCGTTAAAGGGTGAAAACCCAAACCAACCCACAAACGACCCCGTAGGAGGCACTCACACCTCGTACGGGACCAATTTAACTTGTTGGAACTGATCGCGTAGTCCCAGGTCTCCGAGTTTTTGAATATGATGATAATTTGCAAAAATCACACTTAAACTAAAAAACAAGCTGTTAAAGGGTGAAAACCCAAACCAGCCCCCAAACGATCTCGTAAGAGGCACGAGCACCTCGCACGGGCCCAATGTAACTTGTTGGAACTGACCGCGTAGTCTCGGGTCTCCCGGTTTGAGAATATGACGATAATTTGCAGAAATCACACTTAGACTTAAAATCAAGCCGTTAAAGAGTTAAAACACAAACCATCCCCCAAACGACCCCGTAAGAGGCACGAGCACCTCACACGGGACCAATGTAACTAGTAGGAACTGACCGCGTAGTCCCGGGTCTCCCGATTTGAGAATATGATGAAACTTTGCAAAAATCACACTTATACTTAAAAATAAGCCATTAAAGGGTGAAAACCCAAACCAGCTCCCAAACTACCTCGTAAAAGGCTCGAGACCTCGTACGGGACCAATGTAACTAACAGGAACTGACTACGTAGACCTGGGTCTCCCGATTAGAGAATATGATGACAATTAGCAAAAATCAACACTTAGACTTAAAAACAAGCCGCTGAAAGATGAAAACCCAAACCAGCCCCCAAACGACCCCGTAGGAGGTACGAACACCTCGCACGGGACCAATGTAACTTGTTGGAACTGACCGCGTAGTCCCGGGTCTCCCGGTTTGAGAATATGACAAAATTTGCAAAAATCGCACTTAGACTTAAAAACAAGCCGTTAAAGGGTAAAAACCCAAACCAGCTACCAAACAACCCCGTAAGAGGCATGAACACCTCGCATGGGACCAATGTAACTTGTAGGAACTGACCGTGTAGTCCCGGATCTCCCAGTTTGTGAATATGACGGTAATTTATAAAAATCACACTTAGGTTTAAAAATAATCAGTTAAAGGGGGAACACCCCCCAAATGACCCCATAGGATGAACGAACATGTCGCACGGGACCAATGTAACTTGTTGGAACTGACCGCGTAGTCCCGGGTCTCCCGATTTGAGAATATGACGCTAATTTTCAGAAACTACACTTAGACTTAAAAACAAGCCGTTAAAGGGTGAAAACTCGAACCAGATCCCAAACGACCCCGTAAGTGGCACGAACACCTCGCAAAGGACCAATGTAACTTGTAGGAACTGAACGCGTAGCCTCGGGTCTCCCGGTTAGATAATATTACCATAATTTGCAAAAATCGACACTTAGACTTAAAAACAGGCCATTGAAGGGTGAAAATCTAAACCAGCCCCCATATGACCCCGTAGGATGCACGAACACCTCGCACGGGACCAATGTAACATTTTGGAACTGACCGCATAGTCCCGGGTCTCCCATCTTGAGAATATGATGATAATTTGCAAAAATCACACTTTGACTTAAAATCAAGCCGTTAAAGAGTGAAAACACAAACCATCCCCCAAACGACCTCGTAAGAGGCACGAGCACCTCACACGGGACCAATGTAACTAGTAGGAACTGACCGCGTAGTCCCGGGTCTCCCGATTTGAGAATATGATGAAACTTTGCAAAAATCACACTTATACTTAAAAATAAGCCATTAAAGGGTGAAAACCCAAACCAGCTCCCAAACTACCTCGTAAAAGGCACGAGACCTCGCACGGGACCAATGTAACTAACAGGAACTGACTGCTTAGACCTGGGTCTCCCGATTAGAGAATATGATGACAATTAGCAAAAATCAACACTTAGACTTAAAAACAAGCCGCTGAAAGATGAAAACCCAAACCAGCCCCCAAACGTCCCCGTAGGAGGTACGAACACCTCGCACGGGACCAATGTAACTTGTTGGAACTGACCGCGTAGTCCCGGGTCTCCCGGTTTGAGAATATGACAAAATTTGCAAAAATCACACTTAGACTTAAAAACAAGCCGTTAAAGGGTAAAAACCCAAACCAGCTCCCAAACGACCCCGTAAGAGGCATGAACACCTCGCACGGGACCAATGTAACTTGTAGGAACTGACCGTGTAGTCCCGGTTCTCCCAGTTTGTGAATATCACGGTAATTTACAAAAATCACACTTAGGTTTAAAAATAATCAGTTAAAGGGGGAACACCCCCCAAATGACCCCGTAGGATGAACGACGAACACCTCGCACGGGACCAATGTAACTTGTTGGAACTGACCGCGTAGTCCCGGGTCTCCCGATTTGAGAATATGACGCTAATTTTCAGAAATTACACTTAGACTTAAAAACAAGTCGTTAAAGGCTGAAAACTCGAACCAGGTCCCAAACGACACCGTAAGTGGCACGAACACCTCGCAAAGGACTAATGTAACTTGTAGGAACTGAACGCGTAGCCTCAGGTCTCCCGGTTTGATAATATTACCATAATTTGCAAAAATCGACACTTAGACTTAAAAACAGGCCATTGAAGGGTGAAAATCCAAACCAGCCCCCATACGACCCCGTAGGATGCACGAACACCTCGCACGGGACCAATGTAACATTTTGGAACTGACCGCATAGTCCCGGGTCTCCCGTCTTGAGAATATGATGATAATTTGCAAAAATCAAAACTTAAACTTAAAAACAAACTGTTAAAGAGTGAAACCCCCCCACCCCAGACGACCCCGTAGGAGGCACGAACACCTCACATGCGACCAATGTAACTTGTTGGAACTAACCGCATAGTCCCGGGTCTCCCGATTTGAGAATATGACGATAATTTACAGAAATCACACTTAGACTTAAAAACAAGCCGTTAAAGGGTGAAAACCATCCCCCAACGACCCCGTAAGAGGCACGAACACCGCGCACGGGACCAATGTAACTAGTAGGAACTGACCGCGCAGTCCCGGGTCTCCCGGTTTGAGAACATGATGATAATTTGAAAAAATCAACACTTAAACTTAAAAACAAGTCGTTAAAGAGTGAACCCCCCCCCCCCCCCCAAATGACCCTGTAGGAGGCACGAACACTTCGCACGGGACCAATGTAACTTGTTGAAACTAACCGCATAGTCCCGGGGCTCCTGATTTGAGAATATGACGATAATTTGCAGAAATCACACTTAGACTTAAAAACAAGCCGTTAAAGGGTGAAAACCCAAACCAGCCACCAAACGACCCCGTAAGAGGCACGAACACCTCACACGGGACCAATGTAACTAGTAGGAACTGACCGCGTAGTCTCGAGTCTCCCGATTTGAGAACACGACGAAAATTTGCAAAAATCAACACTTAAACTAAAAAAATAAGCCGTTAAAGGGTGAAAACCCAACCCCCCTACAAACGACCCCGTAGGAGGCACGAACACATCGCACGGGACCAATGTAACTTGTTGGAACTGACCGCGTAGTCCTGGGTCTCCCGGTTTGAGAATATGACGATAAATTATAGAAATCACACTTAGACTTAAAAACAAGCCGTTAAGGGGTGAAAACTCATACCAGCCCCCAAACGACCCCGTAAGAGACATGAACACCTCGCACGGGACCAATGTAACTTGTAGGAACTGAACGCATAGTCCCGGGTCTCCCGATTTGAGAATATGACCATAATTTGCAAAAATCGACACTTAAACTTAAAAACAAGCCGTTAAAGGGTGAAAACCCAAACCAACCGCCAAACGGCCCCGTAGGAGGCATTAACACCTCGCTCGGGATCAATGTAACTTGTTGGAACTGACCGCATAGTCCCGGGTCTCCCGGTTTGAGAATATGACGATAATTTGCAAAAATCAACACTTAAACTTAAAAACAAGCCGTTAAAGAGTTAAAACCCAACCGCCCCCCAAACGACCCCGTAGGAGGCACAGAAACCTCGCACGAGACAAATGTCACTTGTAGGAACTGGCCGCGTAGTCCCGGGTCTCCCGGTTTGAGAATATGACGATAATTTCTAAAAATCAACACTTAGACTTAAAAACAATCCGTTGAAAGGTGAAAACCCAAACCAGCTCCCAAACGACCCCATAGGAGGGACTAGCACCTCGCACGGGACCAATGTAAATTTTTAGAACTCGTCGCATAGTCTCGGGTCTCCCGATTTGAGAGTATCACGATAATTTGCAAATATTAACAATTAAACTTAAAAACAAGCCGTTAAAGAGTGAAAACCCAACCGCCCCCAAACGACCACGCAGGAGGCACGAACACCTCACACGGGACCAATTTAATTTGTTGGAACTGACCGCATAGTCCCCAGTCTCCCGATTTGAGAATATGACGATAATTTGCAAAAATCACAGTTACACTTAAAAACAAGCCGTTAAAGGGTGAAAACCCAAACCATTCCCCAAACGACCCCGTAAGAGGTACGAACACCTCGCACGGGACCAATGTAACTAGTAGGAACTGACCGCGTAGTCCAAGGTATCCCGATTTGAGAATATGACGATACTTTGCCAAAATCAACACTTAAACTTAAAAACAAGTCGTTAAAAGGTGAAAACCCAAACCATCCCCCAAACGACCCCGTAGGGGCACGAACATCTCGCACCGGACCAATGTAACTTGTTGGAACTGACCGCATAGTCCCGAGTCTCTCGGTTTGAGAATATGACGATAATTTGAAAAGATGAACACCTAAACTTAAAAACAAGCCGTTAAAGAGTGACCCCCCCAAACGACCCTGTAGGAGGCACGAACACCACGCACGGCAGCAATGTAACTTGTTGGAACTGACCGCGTAGTCCCGGGTCTCCCGATTTGAGAATATGACGATAATTTGCAGAAATCACACGTAGACTTAAAAACAAGCCGTTAAAGGGTGAAAACCCAAACCAGACCCCAAACGACCCCGTAAGAGGCACGAACACCTCGCACGGGACCGATGTAACTAGTAGGAACTGACCGCGTAGTCCCGGGTCTCCCGGTTTGAGAATATAATGACAATTTACAAAAATCAACACTTAAACTTAAAAATAATCCGTTAAAGGGTGAAAACCAAAACAATCCCACCAACGACCCCGTAGGAGGCACGAACGCCTCGTACGGGACTAATGTAACTTGTTGGAACTGACCGCATAGTCCTGGGTTTCTCGGATTGAGAATATGATGATAATTTACAAAAAATCAACACTTAAACTTAAAAACAAGCCGTTGAAGAGTGAAAACCCAACCCCCCCTGCCCCCAAACGGCCCCGTAAGAGGCACGAACACCTCGCACGGGACCATTGTAACTTGTTAGAACTGACGGCGTACTCCCGGGTCTCCTGATTTGAGAATATGACGATAATTCTACGAAATCACACTTAGACTTAAAAACAAGTCGTTAAAGGGTGAAAATTCGAACCACCCCCAAACAACCCCGTAAGAGGCACAAACACCTCGCAGGGGACCAATGTGACTAGTAGGAACTGTCTGCGTAGTCATGGGTCTCCCGGTTGGAGAATATGACTATAATTTGCAAAAATCAACAATTAAACTTAAAAACAAGCCGTTAAAGGGTGAAAACCCAAACCAGCCCTAAACGACCCCGTAGGAGGCACGAACACCTCGCACGGGACCAATGTAACTTGTTGGAACTAACCGCGTAGTCTCGGGTCTCCCGGTTTGGGAATATGATGATAATTTGCAAAAATCACACTTAGACTAAAAAATAAGTCGTTAAAGGGTGAAAACCCAAACCATCTCCCAAACGGCCCCGTAAGAGGCACGACACCACGCACGGGACCAATGTAACTCGTAGGAACTGACAGCGTAGTCCCGGGTCTCCCGATTTGAGAATATGATGATAATTAGCAAAAATAAACACTTAGACTTAAAAACAAGCCATTGAAAGGTGAAAACTCAAACCAGCTCCCAAACGACCCCATAGGAGGAACTAACACCTCGCACGGGACCAATGTAACTTGTAGGAACTGACCGCGTAGTCCCGCATCTCCCGATTTGTGAATATGACAGCAATTTGCAAAAATCACACTTAGACTTAAAAACAAGCCGTTAAAGGATGAAACCTCAACCCCCGTCCCAAACGACGCCGTAGGAGGCACGAACACCTCGCACAGGACCAATGTAACTTGTTGAAACTGATCGCGTAGTCCCGAGTCTCCCGGTTTGAGAATATGATGATAATTTGCATAAATCACACATAAACTTAAAAACAAGCCGTTAAAGGGTAAAAACCCAAACCAACTCCCAAACGACCCCGTAAGATACATGAACACCTCGCACGGGACCAATGTAACTTGTAGGAACTGAACGCGTAGTCCCGGGTCTCCCAGTTTGTGAATATGATGATAATTAGCAAAAATCAACACTTAGACTTAAAAACAAGCCGTTGAAAGGTGAAAACCCAAACCAACTCCCAAACGACGCCATAGGAGGAACTAACACCTCGCACGGGACCAATGTAACTTGTTGGAACTGGACGCATAGTCCCGGGTCTCCCGATTTGAGAATATGACGATAATTTGCAAAAATCAACAGTTAAACTTAAAAACAAGCCGTTAGAGAGTGAAAATCCAACCGCCCCCCAAACGACCCTGTAGGAGGCACGGACATCTTGCACGGGACCAATATAATTTGTTCGAACTGACCGCATAGTCCCCGGTCTCCCGGTTTGAGAATATGACGATAATTTGCAAAAATCACTTTTAGACTTAAAAACAAGCCGTTAAAGGGTGAAAACCCAAACCAACCCCCAAACGACCCCGTAAGAGGTACGAACACCTCGCACGGGACCAACGTAACTTGTAGGAACTGAACGCGTAGTCCCAGTTCTCCCGGCTTGAGAATATGACCATAATTTGCAAAAATCAACACTTAGACTTAAAAACAAGCCGTTGAAGAGTGAAAACCCAACCCCCCTCCCCCCAAACGGACCCGTAAGAGGAACGAACACCTCGCACGAGACCATTGTAACTTGTTAGAACTGACGGCGTACTCCCGGGTCTCCCGATTTGAGAGTATGACGATAATTCTGCGAAATCACACTTAGATATAAAAAACAAGTCGTTAAAGGGTGAAAATCCGAACCACCCCCAAACGACCCCGTAAGAGGCACGAACACCTTGCAGGGGACCAATGTGACTAGTAGGAACTTTTCGCGTAGTCATGGGTCTCCCAGTTGGAGAATATGATGATAATTTGCAAAAATCAACAATTAAACTTAAAAACAAGCCGTTAAAAGGTGAAAACCCAAACCAACCCCCAAACGACCCCGTAGGAGGCACGAACAGCTCGTACGGGACCAATGTAACTTGTTGGAACTGACCGCGTAGTCCCGGGTCTCCCGATTTGAGAATATGATGACAATTTGCAAAAATCACAATCAGACTAAAAAATAAGTCGTTAAAGGGTGAAAACCCAAACCATCTCCCAAACGACCACGTAAGAGGCACGACACCACGTACGAGACCAATGTAACTCGTAGCAACTGACAGCGTAGTCCCGAGTCTCCCGATTTGATAATATGACGCTAATTAGCAAAAATAAACACTTAGAATTAAAAATAAGCCGTTGAAAGGTGAAAACTCAAACCAGCTCCCAAACGATCCCATAGGAGGCACTAACACCTCGTACGGGACCAATGTAACTTGTAGGAACTGACTGCGTAGTCCCGCATCTCCCGGTTTGTGAATATGACAGTAATTTGAAAAAATCACACTTAGACTCAAAAACAAGCCGTTAAAGGGTGAAAACCCAACCCCCGCCCCAAACGACGCCGTAGGAGGCACGAACACCTCGCACAGGACCAATGTAACTTGTTGAAACTGATCGCGTAGTCCCGAGTCTCCCGGTTTGAGAATATGACGACAATTTGCATAAATCACACTTAAACATAAAAACAAGTCGTTAAAGGGTGAAAACCCAAACCAACTCCCAAACGACCCCGTAAGAGACATGAAAACCTCGAACGGGACCAATGTAACTTGTAGGAACTGAACGCGTAGTCCCGGGTCTCCCGATTTGAGAATATGACCATAACTTGCCAAAATCGACCCCTAAACTTAAACATAAGCCGTTAAAGGGTGAAAACGCAAACCAACCGCCAAACGACCCCGTAGGAGGCCTGAACACCTCGCTCATGACCAATGTAACTTGTTGGAACTAACCGCATAGTCCCGGGTCTCCCGGTTTGAGAATATGACGATAATTTGCAAAAATCTACACTTAAACTTAAAAAACAAGTCGTTAAAGAGTGAAAACTCAATCGCCTCCCAAATGACCCCGTAGGAGGCACGAAACCTCGCACGGGACAAATGTAACTTGTAGGAACTGACCGCGTAGTCCCGGGTCTCCCGGTTTGTGAATATGATGATAATTAGCAAAAATCAACTCTAAGACTTAAAAACAAGCCGTTGAAAGGTGAAAACCCAAACCAACTCCGAAACGACGCCACAGGAGGCACTAACACCTCGCACGGGACCAATGTAACTTGTTGGAACTGGACGCATAGTCCCGGGTCTCCCGATTTGAGAATATGATGATAATTTGCAAAAATCAACAATTAAACTTAAAAAAAAGCCGTTAGAGAGTTAAAACCCAACCGCCCCCCAAACGTCCCTATAGGAGGCACGAACACCTCGCACGGGACCAATATAATTTGTTGGAACTGACCGCATAATCCCCGATCTCCCGATTTGAGAATATGACGATGATTTCCAAAAATCACATTTAGACTTAAAAACAAGCCGTTAAAGGGTGAAAACCTAAACCAGCCCCCAAACGACCCCGTAAGAGGCACGAACACGTCGCACGGGACCAACGTAACTTATAGGAACTGAACGCATAGTCCCGGGTCTCCCGTCTTGAGAATATGACCATAATTTGCAAAAATCAACACTTTGACTTAAAAACAAGTCATTAAAGGGTAGAAACCCAAACCAGCCCCCAAACGACCCCGTAGGAGGCACGAACACCTCGCACGGGACCAATGTAACTTATTTGAACTTACCGCATAGTTCTGGGTCTCCCAATTTGAGAATATGACGATAATTTGCAAAAATAAACACTTAAACTTAAAAATAAGTCGTTAAAGGGTGAAAACCCCAACCAACCCCCAAACGACTCCGTAGGAGGCACGAACACCTCACACGGGACCAATTTTACTTCTTGGAACTGACCGCGTAGTCCCAGGTCTCCGGGTTTGTGAATATGATGATAATTTGCAAAAATCACTTTTAGACTTAAAAATAAGCCATTAAAGGGTGAAAACCCAAACCAGCCCCCAAACGACCCCATAAGAGGCACGAAAACCTCGCACGGGATCAATGTAACAAGTAGGAACTGACCGCGTAGTCCCGGTCGGGTCTCCTGATTTGAAAATATGATGATAAATTGCAAAAATCAACCCTTAAACTTAAAAACAAGCCGTTAAAGGTTGAAAATCCAAACCAGCCCCCAAACGACCCCGTATGAGGCACGAACACCTCGCACGGGACCAATGTAACTTATTGGAACTGATCGCATAGTGCTGGGTCTCCCAATTTGAGAATATGACGATAATTTGCAAAAATAAAAACTTAAACTTAAAAACAAGCGGTTAAAGGGTGAAAACCCAAACCAATCCCCAAACGACTCCGTAAGAGACACGAACACCTCGTACGGGACCAATTTTACTTCTTGGAACTGAACGCGTAGTCCCAGGTCTCCGGATTTGTGAATATGATGATAATTTGCAAAAATCACCGTTAGACTTAAAAACAAGCCATTAAAGGGTGAAAACCCAAACCAGTCCCCAAACGACCCCGTAAGAGGCACGAACACCTCGCACGGTACTAATGTAACCAGTAGGAACTGACCGCATAATCACGGCCGGGAATCCCGATTTGAGAATATGACGATAATTTGCAAAAATCAACCCTTAAACTTCAAAACAAGCCGTTAAAGGGTGAAAACCCAAACCATCCCCCAAACGACCTCGTAGGAGGCACGAACACCTCGCACGGGACCAATGTAACTTGTTTGAACTGACCGCATAGTCCCGGGTCTCTCGGTTTGAGAATAAGACGATAATTTGTAAAAATGAACACTTAAACTTAAAAACAAGCCGTTAAAGAGTGACCCCCCCCCAAACGACCCCGTAGGAGGAGCGAACACCTCGCACGGGACCAATGTAACTTATTGGAACTGACCACGTAGTCCCGGGTCTCTTGATTTGAGAATATGATGATAATTTGCAAAAATCACACTTAGACTTAAAAACAAGCCGAAAAAGTGTGAAAACCCAAACCAGCCCCCAAACGACCCCGTAAGAGGGGCGAACACCTCGCACGGGACCGATGTAACTAAGTAGGAACAGACCGCGTAGTCCCAGGTCTCCCGATTTGAGAATGTGATGATAATTTAAAAAAATCAGCACTTAAAGTTAAAAACAAGTCATTAAAGGATGAAAACCCAAACCATCCCCCAAACGACCCCGTAGGAGGCACGAACACCTCGTACGTGACTAATGTAACTTGTTGAAACTGACCGCATAGTCCCGGGTCTCCCGGATTGAGAATATGACGATAATTTGCAAAAATCAACACTTAAACTTAAAAACAAGCCGTTGAAGAGTGAAAACCCAACCCCCCCCCCCCCCAAACGGCCCCGTAAGAGGCACGAACACTTCGCACAGGACCATTGTAACTTGTTAGAACTGACGGCGTACTCCCGGGTCTCCCGATTTGAGAATATGATGATAATTCTGCGAAATCACACTTAGACTTAAAAATAAGTCGTTAAAGGGTGAAAATCCGAACCACCCCCAAACGACCCCGTAAGAGGTACAAACACCTCGCAGGAGACCAACGTGACTAGTAGGAACTGTCCGCGTAGTCATGGGTCTCCCGGTTGGAGAATATGACGATAATTTGCAAAAATCAACAATTAAACTTAAAAACAAGCCGTTAAAGGGTGAAAACCCAAACCAGTCCCCAAATGACCCCGTAGGAGGCACGAACACCTCGCACGGGACCAATGTAACTTGTTGGAACTGACCGCGTAGTCCCAGGTCTCCCGGTTTGAGAATATGATAATAATTTGCAAAAATCACACTTAGACTAAAAAATAAGTCGTTAAAGGGTGAAAACCCAAACCATCTCTCAAACGACCCCGTAAGAGGCACGACACCACGCACGGGACCAATGTAACTCGTAGGAACTGACAGCGTAGTCCCGGGTCTCCCGATTCGAGAATATGACGATAATTAGCAAAAATAAACACTTAGACTTAAAAACAAGCCGTTGAAAGGTGAAAACTCAAACCATCTCCCAAACGACCCCATAGGAGGCACTAACACCTCGTAGGGACCAATGTAACTTGTAGGAATTGACCGCGTAGCCCCGCATCTCCCGGTTTGTGAATATGACAGTAATTTACAAAAATCACACTTAGACTTAAAAACAAGCCGTTAAAGGGTGAAAACCCAACCCCCGCCTCAAACGACGACGTAGGAGGCACGAACACCTCACACAGGACCAATGTAACTTGTTGAAACTGATCGCGTAGTCCCGAGTCTCTCGTTTTGAGAATATGACAATAATTTGCATAAATCACACTTAAACTTAAAAACAAGCCTTTAAAGGGTGAAAACCCAAACCAACTCCCAAACAACCCCGTAAGAGACATGAACACCTCGCATGGGACCAATGTAACTTGTAGGAACTGAACGCGTAGTCCCGGGTCTCCCAATTTGAGAATATGACCATAACTTGCCAAAATCGACACCTAAACTTAAAAACAAGCCGTTAAAGGGTGAAAACCCAAACCAACCGCCAAACGACCCCGTAGGAGGCATGAACACCTCGCTCATGACCAATGTAACTTGTTGGATCTAACCGCATAGTCCCGGGTCTCCCGGTTTGAGAATATGACGATAATTTGCAAAAATCTACACTTAAACTTAAAAACAAGCCGTTAAAGAGTAAAAACCCAACCGCCCCCCCAAACGACCCCGTAGGAGGCACGAAAACCTCACATGGGACAAATGTAACTTGTAGGAACTGACCGCGTAGTCCCGGGTCTCCCGGTTTGTGAATATAATGATAATTAGCAAAAATCAACACTTAGACTTAAAAACAAGCCGTTGAAAGGTGAAAACCCAAACCAACTCCCAAATGACCCCACAGGAGGCACTAACACCTCGCACGGGACCAATGTAACTTGTTGGAACTGGACGCATAGTCCCGGGTCTCCCGATTTGAGAATATGACGATAATTTGAAAAAATCAACAATTAAACTTAAAAACAAGCCGTTAGAGAATGAAAACCCAACCGCCCCCCAAACGACCCTGTAGGAGGCACGAACACCTAGCACGGGACCAATATAATTTGTTGGAACTGACCGCATAGTCCCCGGTCTCCCGGTTAGAGAATATGATGATAATTTGCAAAAATCACATTTAGACTTAAAAACAAGTCGTTAAAGGGTGAAAACCCATTCCAGCCCCCAAACGACCCCGTAAGAGGCACGAACACCTCGCACGGGACCAAAGTAACTTGTAGGAACTGAACGCCTAGGCCCGGGTCTCCCGGCTTGAGAATATGACCATAATTTGCAAAAATCAACACTTAGACTTAAAAACAAGCCGTTAAAGGGTGAAAACCCAAACCAGCCCTCAAATGACCCCGTAGGAGGCACGAACACCTCGCACGGGACCAATGTAACTTATTTGAACTTACCGCATAGTTCTGGGTCTCCCAATTTGAGAATATGACGATAATTTGCAAAAATAAACACTTAAACTTAAAAATAAGCCGTTAAAGGATGAAAACCCAAACCAACCCCCAAACGACTCCATAGGAGGCACGAACACCTCACACGGGACCAATTTTACTTGTTGGAACTGATCGCGTAGTCCCAGGTCTCCGGGTTTGTGAATATGACGATAATTTGAAAAAGTCAACAATTAGACTTAAAAACAAGCCGTTAAAGAGTGAAAATCCAACCCCCCACCAAACGGCGCCGTAAGAGGCACGAACACCTTGCATGGGACCAATGTAACTTGTTAGAACTGACCGCATAGTCTCGGGTCTCTCGATTTGAGAATATGACAATAATTTGCAGAAATCACACTTAGACTTAAAAACAAGCCGTTAAAGGGTGAAAAATGCAAACCAGCCCCCAAACGACCCCGTAAGAGGCACGAACAACTCGTGCGGGACCAATGTAACTAGTAAGAACTGTTCACGCAGTCCCGTGTCTCCCGGTCGGAGAATATGACGATAATTTGCAAAAATCAACAATTAAACTTAAAAACAAGCCGTTAAAGGGTGAAAACCCAAACCAGCTCCCAAACAACCCCATAGGAGGCACGAACACCTCGCACGGGACCAATTTAACTTGTTGGAACTGATCGCGTAGTCCTGCATCTCTCGGTTTGTGAATATGACAGTAATTTGAAAAAATCACACTTAGACTTAAAAACAAGCCGTTTAAGGGTGAAAACCGACCACCCCCCCCCCCCCCAAACGACCCCGTAGGAGGCACTTCACACGGGACCAATGTAACTTGTTGGAACTGATCGCATAGTCTCGGGTCTCCCGGTTTGAGAATATGATGATAATTTGCAAAAATTAACACTTAAACTTAAAAACAAGTCGTTAAAGAGTGAAAACCCAAACCAGCTCCCAAACGACCCCGTAGGAGACATGAACACCTCGCATGGGACAAATGTAACTTGTAGGAACTGAACGCGTAGTGCCGGGTCTCCCGGTTTGAGAATTTGACAATAATTTGCAAAAATTGACACCTAAACTTAAAAACAAGCCGTTAAAGGGTGAAAACCTAAACCAACCATGAACACCCTGCTCGGGACCAATGTAACTTGTTGGAACTGACCGCATAGTCCTGGGTCTCCCGGTTTGAGAATATGACGATAATTTGCAAAAATCAACACTTAAACTTAAAAACAAGCCGTTAAAGAGTGAAAACCCAACCGCCTCCCAAACGACCCCGTAGGAGGCACGAAAACCTCGCATGGGACAAATGTAACTTGTAGGAACAGACCGCGTAGTCTCGGGTCTCCCGGTTTGAGAATATGACGATAATTAGCAAAAATTAACACTTAGACTTAATAACAAGTCGTTGAAACGTGAAAACCCAAACCAACTCCCAAACGACCCCATAGAAGGCACTAACACCTCGCACGGGACCAATGTAACTTGTAGGAACTGACTACGTAGTGTCGGGTCTCCCGGTTTGTGAATATGAATGTAATTTGCAAAAATCACACTTAGACTTAAAAATAAGTCGTTAAAGGGTGAAAACCCAACCCCCGGCTAATGACCCCGTAGGAGGAACAAACACCTCGCACGGGACCAATGTAACTTATTTGAACCTACCGCATAGTTCCGGGTCTCCCAATTTGAGAATATGACGATAATTTGCTAAAATAAACACTTAAACTTAAAAACAAGCCGTTAAAGGGTGAAATCCCAAACCAACCCCCAAACGACTCCGTAGGAGGCACGAACACCTCACACGGGACCAATTTTACTTGTTGGAACTGACCGCGTAGTCCCAGGTTTCCGGGTTTGTGAATATGATGATAATTTGCAAAAATCACAATTAGACTTAAAAATAAGCCGTTAAAGGGTGAATACCCAAACTATCTCCCAAACGACCCCGTAGGAGGCACGAACACCTCGCACGGGACCAATGTAACTTGTTGGAACTGACCGCATAGTCCCGGGTCTCCCGGTTTGAGAATATGATGATAATTTCAAAAAATCAACACTTAAACTTAAAACCAAGCCGTTAAAGAGTGAAAACCCAACCACCCCCCAAACGACCCCGTAGGAGGCACGAACACCTCGCACAAGACCAATGTAACTTGTTGAAACTGTCCGCATAGTCTCGGGTCTGCCAGTTTGAGAATAGGACGATAATTTGCAAAAATCAACACATAAACTTAAAAACAATCCGTTAAAGGATGAAAACCCAAACCAGCCCCCAAACGACCCCATAGGAGGCACGGACACCTCGCACGGGACCAATGTAACTGGTTGGAACTGGCTGCATAGTCCCGGGTCTCCCGATTTGAGAATATGACGATAATTTGCAAAAATAAACACTTAAACTAAAAACAAGTCGTTAAAGAGTGAAAACCCAACCGCCCCCCAAACAACCCCGTAGGAGGCACGAACACCTCGCACGGGACCAATGTAACATGTTGGAACTGACCGCATAGTCTCGGGTCTCTCGGTTTGAGAATATGACGATAATTAGCAAAAATCAACACTTAGACTTAAAAATAAGCCGTTGAAAGGTGAAAACCCAAACCAGCCCTCAAACGACCCCGTAGGAGGCACGAACACCTTGCACGTGATCAATGTAACTAGTAGGAACTGACCGCATTGTCCCGAGTCTCCCGGTTTGAGAATATGACAATAATTTGCAAAAATCACACTTAGACTTAAAAACAAGCCGTTAAAGTGTGAAAACCCAAACCAACTCCCAAACGACCCTGTAAGAGGTACGAACACTTCGCACGGGACCAATGTGACTTGTAGGAACTGACCGTGTAGTCCCGGGTCTCTCGGTTTGAGAATATGATGATAATTTGCAAAAAGAAACACTTAGACTTAAAAACAAGCAATTAATGGGTGAAAACTCAAACCAGCCCCCAAACGACCCCATAAAAAGCACAAACACCTTGCACGGGACCAATGTAACTTGTAGCAACTGATCGTGTAGTCCCGGGTCTCCCGGTTTTGGAATTTGACAATAATTTCCAAAAATCAACACTTAAACTTAAAAACAAAAGGTTAAAGTGTGAAAACCCAAACCATCCCCCAAACGACTCCGTAGGAGGCACGAACTCCTCGCACGGGACCAATGTAAGTTGTTGGAACTGACCGCGTAGTCCCGGGTCTCCCGGGTTGAGAATATGACGATAATTTGCAAAAATCAACACTTGAACTTAAAAACAAGCCGTTAAAGGGTGAAAACCCAAACCAACCCCCAAACGACCCCGTAGGAGGCGCGAACACCTCGCACGGGACCAATTTAACTTGTTGGAACTGACCCCGTAGTCCCAGGTCTCCGAGTTTCTGAATATGACGATAATTTGCAAAAATCACACTTAGACTTGAAAACAAGCTGTTAAAGGGTGGAAACTCAAACCAGCTCCCAAACGACCCCGTAAGAGGCAGGAACACCTCGCACGGCACCAATGTAACTTGTAGGAACTAAACGCGTAGTCCCGGGTCTCCCGGTTTGAGAATATGACCATAATTTGCAAAAATCGATACCTAAACTTAAAAACAAGCCGTTAAAGGGTGAAAACCCAAACCAACCATGAACACCTCGCACGGGACCAATGTAACTTGTTGGAACTGACCGCATAGTCCCGAGTCTCTCGGTTTGAGAATATGACGATAATTTGAAAAGATGAACACCTAAACTTAAAAACAAGCCGTTAAAGAGTGACCCCCCCCCCCCAAACGACCCCGTAGGAGGCACGAACACCACGCACGGCAGCAATGCAACTTGTTGGAACTGACCGCGTAGTCTCGGGTCTCCCGGTTTGAGAATATGACGATAATTTGCAGAAATCACACTTAGACTTAAAAACAAGCCGTTAAAGAGTGAAAACCCAAACCCTCTTCCAAAACGACCCCGTAAGAGGCACGAGCACCTCGCACGGGACCAGTGTAAATAGTAGGAATTGACCGCGTAGTCCCGGGTCTCCCGGTTTGAGAATATGATGAAACTTTGCAAAAATCACACTTAGACTTAAAAATAAGCCATTAAAGGGTGAAAACCCAAACCAGCTCCCAAATGACCCCGTAAGAGGCACGAGACCTCGCACGGGACCAATGTAACTAGCACGAACTGGCCGCGTAGTCCCGGGTCTTCTGGTTTGAGAATATGATGACAATTAGCAAAAAACAACACTTAGACTTAAAAACAAGCCGTTGAAAGATGAAAGCCCAAACCAGCCCCCAAACGACCCCGTAGGAGGCACGAACACCTCGCACGGGACCAATGTAACTTGTTGGAACTGACTGCATAGTTCCGGGTCTCCCGGTTTGAGAATATGACAGTAATTTGCAAAAGTCACACTTAGACTTAAAAACAAGCCGTTAAAGGGTAAAAACCCAAACCAAACGACCCCGTAAGAGGCACGAACACCTCGCACGGGACCAATGTAACTTGTAGGAACTGACCGTGTAGTCTCGGATCTCCCAGTTTGTGAATATGACGGTAATTTACAAAAATCACACTTAGACTTAAAAACAAGCCGTTAAAGGGTGAAAACCTAACCCCCACCCCAATGACCCCGTAGGAGGCACGAACACCTCGCACGGGACCAATGTAACTTTTTGGAACTGTCCGCTTAGACTCGGGTCTCCCTATTTGAGAATATGATGCTAATTTGTAGAAATTACACTTAGACTTAAAAACAAGCCGTTAAAGGGTGAAAACCCAAACCAGATCCCAAACGACTCCGTAAGAGGCACGAACACCTCGCAAAGGACCAATGTAACTTGTAGGAACTGAACGCGTAGTCTCGGGTCTCCTGGTCAGAGAATATGACCATAATTTGCAAAAATCGACACTTAGACTTAAAAAGAAGCCGTAGAAGGGTGAAAAACTAAACCAGCCCCCAAACGACCCTATAGGATGCACGAACACCTCGCACGGGACCAATGTAACTTGTTGGAACTGACCGCAGAGTCCCGGGTCTCCCGTTTTGAGAATATGATGATAATTTAAAAAAATCAAAACTTAAACTTAAAAACAAGCCGTTAAAGAGTGAACCCCCCCCCCCCCAAACGACCCCGTAGGAGGCACGAACACCTCGCATGGGACAAATGTAACTTGTTGGAACTGACCGCATAGTCCCGGGTCTCCCGGTTTGAGAATATGATGATAATTTGCAGAAATCGCACTTAGACTTAAAAATAAGCCGTTAAAGGGGAAAACCCAAACCATCCCCCAAAGGACCCCGTAAGAGGCATGAACACCTCGCACGGGACCAATTTAACAAGTAGGAACTGACCGCGTAGTCCCGGGTCTCCCGGTTTGAGAACATGATGATAATTTGCAAAAATCAACACTTGAACTTAAAAACAAGTCGTTAAAGAGTGACCCCCCCCCCCCCCAACGACCCCGTAGGAGGCACAAACACTTCGCACAGGACCAATGTAACTTGTTGGAACTAACCGCATAGTCCCGTGTCTCCTGATTTGAGAATATGACGATAATTTGAAGAAATCACACTTAGACTTAAAAACAAGTCGTTAAAGTGTGAAAACCCAAACCAGCCACCAAACGACCCCGAAAGAGGCACGAACACCTCGCACGGGACCAATGTAACTAGTAGGAACTGACCGCGTAGTCTCGGGTCTCCCGGTTTGAGAACATGATGAAAAGTTTCAAAAATCAACACCTAAACTAAAAAACAAGCCGTTAAAGGGTGAAAATCCACCCTCCCCCCCAAAACGACCCCGTAGAAGGCACGAACACCTCGCACGGGACCAATGTAACTTGTTGGAACTGACCGCGTAGTCCTGGGTCTCCCGATTTGAGAATATGACGATAAATTGTAGAAATCACCCTTAGACTTAAAAACAAGCCGTTAAGGGGTGAAAACTCATACCAGCCCCCAAACGACCCCGTAAGAGACTTGAACACCTCGCACGGGACAAATGTAACATGTAGGAACTGAACGCGTAGTCTCGGGTCTCCCAGTTTGAGAATATGACCATAATTTGCAAAAATCGACACTTAAAATTAAAAACAAGCCGTTAAGGGTGAAAACCCAAACCAGCCCCCAAACGACCCCGTAGGAGGCATGAACACCTTGATCAGGATCAATGTAACTTGTTAGAACTGACCGCATAGTCCCGGGTCTCCCGATTTGAGAATATGACGATAATTTGAAAAAACCACCACTTAAACTTAAAAACAAGCCGTTAAAGAGTGAAAACCCAACCGACCCCCAAACGACCCCGTAGGAGGCACGAAAACCTCGCACGGGACAAATGTAACTTGTAGGAACTGACGTGTAGTCCCGGGTCTCCCGGTTTGAGAATATGACGATAATTAGCAAAAATCAACACTTAGACTTAAAAACAAGCCGTTGAAAGGTGAAAACCCCAACCAGCTGCCAAACAACCCCATAGGAGGCACTAACACCTCGTACGGGACCAATGTAACTTGTTGGAACTGGCCGCATAGTCCCGGGTCTCCCGATTTGATAATATGACGATAATTTGCAAAAATCAACAATTAAATGTGAAATTAAGCCATTAAAGAGTGAAAACTCAACCGCCCCCCAAACGACCTCGTAGGAGGCACGAACACCTCGCAGGGGACCAATATAATTTGTTGGAACTGACCGCATAGTCCCCGGTCTCCCGGTTTGAGAATATGACGATAATTTGCAAAAATCACAGTTACACTTAAAAACAAGCCGTTAAAGCTTGAAAACCCAAACCATTCCCCAAACGACCCCGTAAGAGGCACGAACACCTCACACGGGACCAATGTAACTAGTAGGAACTGATCGCGTAGTCTCGGGCCTCCCGATTTGAGAATATGACAATAATTTGTCAAAATCAACTCTTAAACTTAAAAACAAGTCGTTAAAGGGTGAAAACCGAAACCATCCCCCAAGCGACCCCGTAGGGGCATGAACACCTCGCACAGGACCAATGTAACTTGTTGGAACTGACTGCATAGTCCCGGGTCTCTCGGTTTTAGAATATGACGATAGTTTGCAAAAATGAACACTTAAACTTAAAAACAAGTCGTTAAAGAGTGAAAACCCAACCCCCCCCCCCCCAACGACCCCGTAGGGGGCACGAACACCACGCACGGCACCAATGTAACTTGTTGGAACTGACCGCGTAGTCCCAGGTCTCCCGGTTTGAGAATATGACCATAATTTGCTGAAATCACACTTAGACTTAAAAACAAGTCGTTAAAGGATGAAAACCCAAACCAGCCCCCAAACGACCCCGTAAGAGGCACGAACACCTCACACGGGACCGATGTAACTAGTTGGAACTGATCGGGTAGTCCCGAGTCTCCCGGTTTGAGAATATGATGGTAATTTACAAAAATCAACACTTAAACTTAAAAACAAGCCGTTAAAGAGTGAAAACCAAAACCATCCCACAAATGACCCCGTAGGAGGCACAAACACCTCGTACGGGACTAATGTAACTTGTTGGAACTGACCGCATAGTCCCAGGTTTCCCGAATTGAGAATATGACGATAATTTGATAAAATCAACACTTAAACATAAAAACAAGTCGTTGAAGAGTGACCCCCCCCCCCCAAACGGCCCCGCAAGAGCCACGAACACCTCCAACGGGACCATTGTAACTTGTTAGAACTGACGGCGTAGTCCCGGGTCTCCCGATTTGAGAATATGACGATAATTTGCAGAAATCACACTTAGACTTAAAAATAAGTTTTTAAAGGGTGAAAATCCAAACCAGCTCCCAAACGACACCGTAAGAGGCACGAACACCTCGCAGGGGACCAATGTAACTAGTAGGAACTGTCCGCGTAGTCGTGGGTGTCCCTATTGGAGAATATGACGATAATTTGCAAAAATCAATACTTAAACTTAAAAACAAGCCGTTAAAGGATGAAAACCCAAACCAGCCCCCAAACGACCCCGTAGGTGGCACGAACACATCGCACGGGACCAATGTAACTTGTTGGAACTGGTCGCATAGTCCCGGGAATCCCGATTTGAGAATATGACGATAATTTGCAAAAATCAACAATTAAACTTAAAATTAAGCCGTTAAAGAGTGAAAATCCAACCGCCCCCCAAACGACCCCGTAGGAGGCACGAACACCTCGCACGGGACCAATATAATTTGTTGGAACTGACGGCATAGTCTTCGGTCTCCCGGTTTGAGAATATGACGATAATTTGCAAAAATCACAGTTACACTTAAAAATAAGCCGTTAAAGGGTGAAAACCCAAACCATTCCCCAAACGACCCCGTAAGAGGCACGAACACCTCGCACGGGACCAATGTAACTAGTAGGAACTGACCGCATAGTCTCGGGTCTCCCGATTTGAGAATATGACGATAATTTGTCGAAATCAACACTTAAACTTAAAAACAAGTCATTAAAGGGTGAAAACTGAAACCATCCCCCAAACGACCCCGTAGGGGCATGACCACCTCGCACGGGACCAATGTAACTTGTTGGACATGACCGCATAGTCCCGGGTCTCTTGGTTTGAAAAAATGACCATTATTTTCGAAAATGAACACTTAAACTTAAAAACAAGCCGTTAAAGAGTGAAAACCCAACCCCCCCCCCCCCCAACGACCCTGTAGGAGGCACGAACACCACGCACGGCACCAATGTAACTTGTTGGAACTGACCGCGTAGTCCCGGGTCTCCCAGTTTGAGAATATGATCATAATTTGCTGAAATCACACTTAGACTTAAAAACAAGCCGTTAAAGGATGAAAACCCAAACCAGCCCCCAAACGACCCCGTAAGAGTCACGAACACCTCGCACGGGACCGATGTAACTAGTAGGAACTGATCGGGTAGTCCCGAGTCTCCCGGTTTGAGAATATGATGATAATTTACAAAAATCAACACTTAAACTTAAAAACAAGCCGTTAAAGAGTGAAAACCAAAACCATCCCACAAATGACCCCGTAGGAGGCACAAACACCTCGTACGGGACTAATGTAACTTGTTGGAACTGGCCGCATAGTCCCAGGTTTCCCGAATTTAGAATATGACGATAATTTGCTAAAATCAACACTTAAACATAAAAACAAGTCGTTGAAGAGTGACCCCCCCCCCCAAACGGCCCCGCAAGAGCCACGAACACCTCCCACGGGACCATTGTAACTTGTTAGAACTGACGGCGTAGTCCCGGGTCTCCCGATTTGAGAATATGACGATAATTTGCAAAAATCACACTTAGACTTAAAAATAAGTTTTTAAAGGGTGAAAATCCAAACCAGCTCCCAAACGACACCGTAAGAGGCACGAACACCTCGCAGGGGACCAATGTAACTAGTAGGAACTGTCCGCGTAGTCGTGGGTGTCCCTATTGGAGAATATGACGATAATTTGCAAAAATCAATACTTAAACTTAAAAACAAGCCGTTAAAGGGTGAAAACCCAAACCAGCCCCCAAACGACCCCGTAGGAGGCACGAACACATCGCACGGGACCAATGTAACTTGTTGGAACTGATCGCGTAGTCTCGGGTCTCCTGGTTTGAGAATATGAGGATAATTTGCAAAAATCACACTTAGACTAAAAAATAAGTCGTTAAAGGGTGAAAACCCAAACCATCTCCCAAACGATCCCGTAAGAGGCACGACACCACGCACGAGACCAATGTAACTCTTAGGAACTGATCGCGTAGTCCCGGTTCTCCCGATTCGAGAATATGACGATAATTAGCAAAAATAAACACTTAGACTTAAAAACAAGCTGTTAAAGGGTGAAAACCCAAACCAGCCCCGAAACGACCCCGTAGGAGGCACGAACACCTCGCACGGGACCAATGTAACTTGTTGGAACTGACCGCGTAGTCCCGGGTCTCCCGGTTTGGGAATATGATGATAATTTGCAAAAATCACACTTAGACTAAAAAATAAGTCGTTAAAGGGTGAAAACCCAAACCATCTCCCAAACGATCCCGTAAGAGGCACGACACCACGCACGAGACCAATGTAACTCTTAGGAACTGATCGCGTAGTCCCGTTTCTCCCGATTCGAGAATATGATGATAATTAGCAAAAATAAACACTTAGACTTAAAAACAAGCTGTTAAAAGGTGAAAACCCAAACCAACCCCGAAACGACCCCGTAGGAGGCATGAACACCTCGCACGGGACCAATGTAACTTGTTGGAACTGACCGTGTAGTCCCGGGTCTCCCGGTTTGAGAATATGATGATAATTTGCAAAAATCAACACTTAGTCTTAAAAACAAGCAATTAATGGGTGAAAACTCAAACCAGCCCCCAAACGACCCCATAAAAAGCACAAACACCTCGCACGGGACCAATGTAACTTGTAGCAACCGATCGTGTAGTCCCGGGTCCCTCGGTTTGAGAATTTGACGATAATTTCAAAAAATCAAAACTTAAACTTAAAAACAAAAAGTTAAAGTGTGAAAACCCAAACCAGCCCCCAAACGACTCCGTAGGAGGCACGAACTCCTCGCACGGGACCAATGTAAGTTGTTGGATCTGACCGCGAAGTCCCGGGTCTCCCGGTTTGAGAATATGACGATAATTTGAAAAAATCAACACTTAAACTTTAAAACAAGCCGTTAAAGGGTGAAAACCCAAACCAACCCCCAAACGACCCCGTAGGAGGCGCGAACACCTCGCACGGGACCAATTTAACTTATGGGAACTGCCCGCATAGTCCCAGGTCTCCGAGTTTGTGAATATGACGATAATTTGCAATAATCACACTTAGACTTGAAAACAAGTTGTTAAAGGGTGAAAACCCAAACCAGCCCCCAAACGACCCCGTAAGAAGCACGAACACCTCGCACGGGACCAATGTAACTTGTTGGAACTGACCGCGTAGTCCCGGATCTCCCGGTTTGAGAATATGATGATAATTTGCATAAATCACACTTAGACTTAAAACTAAGCCGTTAAAGAGTGAAAACCCAAACCATCTCCCAAAATGACCCCGTAAGAGGCACGAGCACCTCGCACGGGACCAGTGTAACTAGTAGGAACTGACCGCATATTCCCGGGTCTCCTGGTTTGAGAATATGATGAAACTTTGCAAAAATCACACTTAGACTTAAAAATAAGTCATTACAGGGTGAAAACCCAAACGACCCCGTAAGAGGCACGACACCTCACACGGGACCAATGTAACTTGCAGGAACTGACCGCGTAGTCCCGGGTCTCCTGGTTTGAGAATATGATGACAATTAGAAAAAATCAACACTTAGACTTAAAAACAAGCCGTTGAAAGATGAAAACCCAAACTAGTCCCCAAACGACCCCGTAGGAGGCACGAACACCTCGCACGGGACCAATGTAACTTATTGGAACTGATCGCGTAGTTCTGGGTCTCCCGGTTTGAGAATATGACAGTAATTTGCAAAAGTCACACTTAGACTTAAAAACAAGCCGTTAAAGAGTGAAAACCCAACCGCCCCCCAAACGACCCCGTAGGAGGCACGAAAACCTCGCACGGGACCAATGTAACTTGGAGGAACTGAGTCCCGGATCTCCCAGTTTGTAAATATGACGGTAATTTACAAAAATCACACTTAGACTTAAAAATAAGCCGTTAGAGGGTGAAAACCGAACCCCCACCCCAATGACCCCGTAGGAGGCACGAACACGTCGCACGGGACCAATGTAACTTGTTGGAACTGACCGCGTAGTCCCGGGTCTCCCGATTTGAGAATATGACGCTAATTTGCAAAAATTACACTTAGACTTAAAAATAAGCCGTTAAAGGGTGAAAACTCAAACCAGATCCCAAACGACCCCGTAAGAGGCACGAACACCTCGCAAAGGACCAATGTAACTTGTAGGAACTGAACGCGTAGTCTCGGGTCTCCCGGTTAGAGAATATGACCATAATTTGCAAAAATCGACACTTAGACTTAAAAACAGGCCATTAAAGGGTGAAAATCCAAACCAGCCCCCAAACGACCCCGTTTGATGTACGAACACCTCGCACGGGACCAATGTAACTTGTTGGAACTGACCGCATAGTCCCGGGTCTCCCGTTTTGAGAATATGATGATAATTTAAAAAAATCAAAACTTAAACTTAAAAATAAGCCGTTAAAGAGTGACCCTCCCCCCCCCCAAACGACCCCGTGGGAGGCACGAACACCTCTCATGGGACCAATGTAACTTGTTGGAACTGACCGCGTAGTCCCGGGTCTCCCGGTTTGAGAATATGACGATAATTTGCAGAAATCACACTTAGACTTAAAAACAAGCCGTTAAAGGGTGAAATCCCGATCCAGCCACCAAACGACCCCGTAAGAGGCACGAACAGCTCGCACGGGACCAATGTAACTAGTAGGAACTGACCGCGTAGTCTCGGGTCTCCTGGTTTGAGAACATGACGAAAATTTGCAAAAATCAAGACTTAAACTAAAAAACAAGTCTTTGAAGGGTGAAAAACCACCACCCCCCCCCCCCCAACGACCCCGTAGGAGGCACGAACACCTCGCACGGGACCAATGTAACTTGTTGGAACTGACCGCGTTGTCCTGGGTCTCCAGATTTGAGAATATGATGATAAATTGTAGAAATCACACTTAGACTTAAAAACAAGCCATTAAGGAGTGAAAACTCATACCAGCCCCCAAACGACCCCGTAAGAGACTTGAACACCTCGCACGGGACCAATGTTACTTGTAGGAACTGAACGCGTAGTCCCGGGTCTCCCGGTTTGAGAATATGACCATAATTAGCAAAAATCAACACTTAAACTTAAAAATAAGCCGTTAAAGGGTGAAAACTCAAACCAACCGCCAAACGGCCCCGTAGGAGGCATGAACACCTCGCTCGGGATCAATGTTACTTGTAGGAACTGACCGCATAGTCCTGGGTCTCCCGATTTGGGGATATGACGATAATTTGCAAAAATCACCACTTAAACTTAAAAACAAGCCGTTAAAGAGTGAAAACCCAATCGCCCCCGAAACGACCCCGTAGGAGGCACAAAAACCTCGTACGGGACAAATGTAAATTGTAGGAACTAACCGCGTAGTCCCGGGTCTCTCGGTTTGAGAATATGACGATAATTAGCAAAAATCAACACTTAGACTTAAAAATAAGCCGTTGAAAGGTGAAAACCCAAACCAGCTCCCAAACGACCCCATAGGAGGCACTAACACCTCGTACGTGACCAATGTAACTTGTTGGAACTGGTCGCATAGTCCCGAGAATCCCGATTTGAGAATATGACGATAATTTGCAAAAATCAACAATTAAACTTAAAATTAAGTTGTTAAAGAATGAAAACCCAACCGCCCCCCAAACGACCCCGTAGGAGGCACGAACACCTCGCACGGGACCAATATAATTTGTTGGAACTGACGGCATAGTCTTCGGTCTCCCGGTTTGAGAATATGACGATAATTTGCAAAAATCACAGTTACACTTAAAAACAAGCCGTTAAAGGGTGAAAACCCAAACCATTCCCCAAACGACCCCGTAAGAGGCACGAACACCTCGCACGGGACCAATGTAACTAGTAGGAACTGACCGCGTAGTCTCGGGTCTCCCGATTTGAGAATATGACGATTATTTGTCAAAATCAACACTTAAACTTAAAAACAAGTCATTAAAGGGTGAAAACTGAAACCATCCCCCAAACGACCCCGTAGGGGCATGACCACCTCGCACGGGACCAATGTAACTTGTTGGAACTGACCGCATAGTCCCGGGTCTCTCGGTTTGAAAAAATGACCATTATTTGCGAAAATGAACACTTAAACTTAAAAACAAGCCGTTAAAGAGTGAAAACCCAACCCCTCCCCCCCAAACGACCCTGTAGGAGGCACGAACACCACGCACGGCACCAATGTAACTTGTTGGAACTGACCGCGTAGTCCCGGGTCTCCCGGTTTGAGAATATGACCATAATTTGCTGAAATCACACTTAGACTTAAAAACAAGCCGTTAAAGGATGAAAACCCAAACCAGCCCCCAAACGACCCCGTAAGAGGCACGAACACCTCGCACGGGACCGATGTAACTAGTTGGAACTGATCGGGTAGTCCCGAGTCTCCCGGTTTGAGAATATGATGATAATTTACAAAAATCAACACTTAAACTTAAAAATAAGCCGTTAAAGAGTGAAAAACAAAACCATCCCACAAATGACCCCGTAGGAGGCACAAACACCTCGTACGGGACTAATGTAACTTGTTGGAACTGGCCGCATAGTCCCAGGTTTCCCGAATTGAGAATATGACGATAATTTGCTAAAATCAACACTTAAACATAAAAACAAGTCATTGAAGAGTGAACCCCCCCCCCCCTCCAAACGGCCCTGCAAGAGCCACGAACACCTCACACGGGACCATTGTAACTTGTTAGAACTGACGGCGTAGTCCCGGGTCTCCCGATTTGAGAATATGACGATAATTTGCAGAAATCACACTTAGACTTAAAAATAAGTTTTTAAAGGGTGAAAATCCAAACCAGCTCCCAAACGACACCGTAAGAGGCACGAACACCTCGCAGGGGACCAATGTAACTAGTAGGAACTGTTCGCGTAGTCGTGGATCTCCCGGTTGGAGAATATGACGATAATTTGCAAAAATCAGCACTTAAACTTAAAAACAAGCCGTTAAAGGGTGAAAACCCAAACCAGCCCCCAAACGACGCCATAGGAGGCACGAACACCTCGCACGGGACCAATGTAACTTGTTGGAATTGACCGCGTAGTCCCGAGTCTCCCGGTTGTAGAATATGATGATAATTTTCAAAAATCACACTTAGACTAAAAAATAAGTCGTTAAAGGGTGAAAACCCAAACCATCTCCCAAACGACCCCGTAAGAGGCACGACACCTCGCACGGGACCAATGTAACTCGTAGGAACTGACCGCGTAGTCCAGGGTCTCCCGATTTGGGAATATGACGATAATTAGCAAAAATAAACACTTAGACTTAAAAACAAGCCGTTGAAAGGTGAAAACTCAAACCAGCTCCCAAACGACCCCATAGGAGGCACTAACATCTCGCACGGGACCAATGTTACATGTAGGAGCTGACCGCGTAGTCCCGCATCTCCCAGTTTGTGAATATGACTGTAATTTGCAAAAATCACACTTCGACATAAAAACAAGCCGTTAAAGGGTCAAAACCCAACCCCCGTCCCAAACGACCCCGTAGGAGGCACGAACACCTCACACAGGACCAATGTAACTTGTTGAAACTGATCGCGTAGTCCTGGGTCTCCCGGTTTGAGAATATGACGATAATTAGTAAAAATCAACACTTAGACTTAAAAACAAGTCGTTGAAAGGTGAAAACCCAAACCAACTCCCAAACCACCCCTTAGGAGGCACTAACACCTGGCACGGGACCAATGTAACCTGTTGGAACTGGCCGCATAGTCCCGGGTCACCCGATTTGAGAATATGACGATCATTTGCAAAAATCAACAATTAAACTAAAAAACAAGCCGTTAAAGGGTGAAAACCCAACCACCCTCCAAACGACCTCGTAGGAGGCACGAACACCTCGCACGGGACCAATATAATTTATTGGAACTGACCGCATAGTCCCCGGTCTCCCGGTTTGAGAATATGACGATAATTTTCAAAAATCACAGTTACACTTAAAAATAAGACGTTAAAGGGTGAAAACCAAAACCATTCCCCAAACGACCCCGTAAGAGGCACGGACACCTCGCACGGGACCAATGTAACTAGTAGGAACTGACCGCGTAGTCCGGGGTCTCCCGATTTGATAATATGATGATAATTTGCCAAAATCAACACTTAAACTTAAAACCAACTCGTTAAAGGGTGAAAACCCAAACCATCCCCCAAACGACCCCGTAGGGGCACGAACACCTCGCACGGGACCAATGTAACTTGTTGGACTTGCCGCATAGTTCCGGGTCTCTCAGTTTTAGAATATGACGATAATTTGCAAAAATGAACACTTAAACTTAAAAACAAGCCGTTAAAGAGTGAAAACCCAACCCCCCCCCCCCCAAAAAAACGACCCCGTAGGAGGCACGAACACCACGAACGGCACCAATGTAACTTGTTTGAACTAACCGCATAGTCCCGGGTCTCTCGGTTTGAGAATATGACGATAATTTGTAGAAATGACACTTAGACTTAAAAACAAGCCGTTAAAGGGTGAAAACCCAAACCAGCCCCCAAACGATCCCGTAAGAGGCACGAACACCTCGCACGGGACCGATGTAACTAGTAGGGACTGACCGCATAGTCCTGGGTCTCCCGGTTTGAGAATATGATGATAATTTACAAAAATCAACACTTAAATTTAAAAACAAGTGGTTAAAGGGTGAAAACCAAAACCATCCCACAAACGACCCCGTAGGAGGCACGAACACCTCATACTAGACTAATGTTACTTGTTGGAACTGACCGCATAGTCCCAGGCATCCCGAATTGATAATATGAAGATAATTTGCAAAAATCAACACTTAAACTTAAAAACAAGTCGTTGAAGAGTGAACCCCCCCCCCCCAAACGGCCCCGCAAGAGCCACGAACACTTCCCACGGGACCATTGTAACTTGTTAGAACTGACGGCGTAGTCCCGGGTCCCCCGATTTGAGAATATGACGATAATTTGGAGAAATCACACTTAGACTTAAAAACAAGTTGTTAAAGGGTGAAAATCCGAACCAGCCCCCAAACGACCCTGTAAGAGGCACGAACACCTCGCAGGGAACCAATGTAACTAGTAGGAACTGTCCGCGTAGTTGTGGGTCTCCCGGTTGGAGAATATGATGATAATTTGCAAAAATCAACACTTAAACTTAAAAACAAGTCGTTAAAGGGTGAAAACCCAAACCAGCCCCCAAACGACCCCGTAGGAGGCACGAACACCTCGCGCGGGACCAATGTAACTTGTTGGAACTGACCGCGTAGTCCTGGGTCTCCCGATTTGAGAATATGATGATAATTTTCAAAAATCACACCTAGACTAAAAAATAAGTCGTTAAAGGGTGAAAACCCAAACCATCTCCCAAGCGACCCCGTAAGAGGCACGACACCACGCACGGGACCAATGTAACTCGTAAGAACTGACCGCGTAGTCCCAGGTCTCCTGATTTGAGAATATGATGATAATTAGAAAAAAAAAAAACACTTAGACTAAAAAACAAGCCGTTGAAAGGTGAAAACTCAAACCAGCTCCCAAACGACCCCATAGGAGGCACTAACACCTCGCACAGGACCAATGTAAATTTTCGGAACTGACCGCGTAGTCCCGCATCTCCCGGTTTGTGAATATGACAGTAATTTGTGAAAATCACACTAAGACTTAAAAACAAGCCGTTAAAGGGTGAAAACCCAATGCCCCCAAATGACCTTATAAGAGGCACGAACACCTCGCACGGGATCAATGTAACTTTTGGAACTGATCGTGTAGTCCAGGGCCTCCCGGTTTGAGAATATGACGATAATTTGCAGAAATCACACTTAGACTTAAAAACAAGCCGTTAAAGGGTGAAAATCCAAACCAGCTCCCAAACGACCCCGTAAGAGGCCCGAACACCTCGCACGGGACCAATGTAACTTGTAGGAACTGAACGTGTAGTCCCGGGTCTCCCGGTTTGAGAACATGACCATAATTTGCAAAAATCGACACTTAGACTTAAAAACAAGCCGTTGAAGGGTGAAAATCAAAACCAGCCCCCAAACGACCCCGTAGGATGCACGAACTCCTCGCACGGGACCAATGTAACTTGTTGGAACTGACCGCATAGTCCCGGATCTCCCGGTTTGAGAATATGAGGATAATTTGCAAAAATCAAAACTTAACCTTAAAAACAAGCCGTTAAAGAGTGAAAATCCAACCGCCCCCCAAACGACCCCGTAGGAGGCATGAACACCTCGCACGGGACCAATATAATTTGTTGGAACTGACCGCATAATCCCCGGTCTCCCGGTCTGAGAATATGACGATAATTTGCAAAAACCACAGTTACACTTAAAAACAAGCCGTTAAAGAGTCAAAACCCAACCGCCCCCCAAACGACCCCGTAAGAGGCACGAACACCTCGCACGGGACCAATGTAACTTGTTGGAACTGACCGCATAGTCTCGGGTCTCCTGGTTTGAGAATATGATGATAATTATTAAAAATCAACACTTAGACTTAAAAACAAGCCGTTAAAGGGTGAAAACCCAAACCAACCCCCAAACGACCCCGTAAGAGGCACGAACACCTCGCACAGGACCAACGTAACTTGTAGGAACTGAACGTGTAGTCCCAGGTCTCCCGGCTCGAGAATATGACCATAATTTGCAAAAATCAACACTTAGACTTAAAAACAAGCCGTTAAAGGGTGAAAACGCAAACCATCCCCTAAACGACCCTGTAAAAGGCACAAACACCTCGCTCGGGACCAATGTAACTAGTAGGAACTGACCGCGTAGTCCCGGATCTCTTGGTTTGAGAACATGACGATAATTTGCAAAAACCAACACTTAAATTTAAAAACAAGTCGTTAAAGGCTGAAAACCCAAACCAACCCTCAAACGACCCCGTAAGAGGAACGAACACCTCGAACGGGACCAATGTAACTAGTAGCAACTAACCGCGTAGTTCCGGGTCTCCCGGTTTGAGAATATGACAATAATTTGCAAAAATCACACTTAGACATAAAAACAAGTCATTAAAGGGTGAAAACCCAAACCATCCTCCAAAAGACCCCGTAAGAGGCACGAACACCTCGCACGGGACCAATGTAACTTGTAGCAACTGACCGTGTAGTCCCGGGTCTCCCGGTTTGAGAATTTGACGATAATTTTCAAAAATCAACACTTAAACTTAAAAACAAAAAGTTAAAGTGTGAAAACCCAAACCAGCCCCCAAACGACTCCGTAGGAGGCACGAACTCCTCGCACCGGACCAATGTAAGCTGTTGGAACTGAGCGTGTAGTCCCGGGTCTCTCGGTTTGAGAATATGATGATAATTTGTAAAAATCAACACTTAAACTTAAAAATAAGCCATTAAAGGGTGAAAACCCAAACCAACCCCCAAATGACCCCGTAAGAGGCACGATAACCTCGCAAAGGACCAATGTAACTTGTAGGAACTGAACGTGTAGTCCCGGGTCTCCCGGTTTGAGAACATGACCATAATTTGCAAAAATCGACACTTAGACTTAAAAACAAGCCGTTGAAGGGTGAAAATCAAAACCAGCCCCCAAACGACCCCGTAGGATGCACGAACTCCTCGCACGGGACCAATGTAACTTGTTGGAACTGACCGCATAGTCCCGGATCTCCCGGTTTGAGAATATGAGGATAATTTGCAAAAATCAAAACTTAACCTTAAAAACAAGCCGTTAAAGAGTGAAAATCCAACCGCCCCCCAAACGACCCCGTAGGAGGCATGAACACCTCGCACGGGACCAATATAATTTGTTGGAACTGACCGCATAATCCCCGGTCTCCCGGTCTGAGAATATGACGATAATTTGCAAAAACCACAGTTACACTTAAAAACAAGCCGTTAAAGAGTCAAAACCCAACCGCCCCCCAAACGACCCCGTAAGAGGCACGAACACCTCGCACGGGACCAATGTAACTTGTTGGAACTGACCGCATAGTCTCGGGTCTCCTGGTTTGAGAATATGATGATAATTATTAAAAATCAACACTTAGACTTAAAAACAAGCCGTTAAAGGGTGAAAACCCAAACCAACCCCCAAACGACCCCGTAAGAGGCACGAACACCTCGCACAGGACCAACGTAACTTGTAGGAACTGAACGTGTAGTCCCAGGTCTCCCGGCTCGAGAATATGACCATAATTTGCAAAAATCAACACTTAGACTTAAAAACAAGCCGTTAAAGGGTGAAAACGCAAACCATCCCCTAAACGACCCTGTAAAAGGCACAAACACCTCGCTCGGGACCAATGTAACTAGTAGGAACTGACCGCGTAGTCCCGGATCTCTTGGTTTGAGAACATGACGATAATTTGCAAAAACCAACACTTAAATTTAAAAACAAGTCGTTAAAGGCTGAAAACCCAAACCAACCCTCAAACGACCCCGTAAGAGGAACGAACACCTCGAACGGGACCAATGTAACTAGTAGCAACTAACCGCGTAGTTCCGGGTCTCCCGGTTTGAGAATATGACAATAATTTGCAAAAATCACACTTAGACATAAAAACAAGTCATTAAAGGGTGAAAACCCAAACCATCCTCCAAAAGACCCCGTAAGAGGCACGAACACCTCGCACGGGACCAATGTAACTTGTAGCAACTGACCGTGTAGTCCCGGGTCTCCCGGTTTGAGAATTTGACGATAATTTTCAAAAATCAACACTTAAACTTAAAAACAAAAAGTTAAAGTGTGAAAACCCAAACCAGCCCCCAAACGACTCCGTAGGAGGCACGAACTCCTCGCACCGGACCAATGTAAGCTGTTGGAACTGAGCGTGTAGTCCCGGGTCTCTCGGTTTGAGAATATGATGATAATTTGTAAAAATCAACACTTAAACTTAAAAATAAGCCATTAAAGGGTGAAAACCCAAACCAACCCCCAAATGACCCCGTAAGAGGCACGATAACCTCGCAAAGGACCAATGTAACTTGTAGGAACTGAACGTGTAGTCCCGGGTCTCCCGGTTTGAGAACATGACCATAATTTGCAAAAATCGACACTTAGACTTAAAAACAAGCCGTTGAAGGGTGAAAATCAAAACCAGCCCCCAAACGACCCCGTAGGATGCACGAACTCCTCGCACGGGACCAATGTAACTTGTTGGAACTGACCGCATAGTCCCGGATCTCCCGGTTTGAGAATATGAGGATAATTTGCAAAAATCAAAACTTAACCTTAAAAACAAGCCGTTAAAGAGTGAAAATCCAACCGCCCCCCAAACGACCCCGTAGGAGGCATGAACACCTCGCACGGGACCAATATAATTTGTTGGAACTGACCGCATAATCCCCGGTCTCCCGGTCTGAGAATATGACGATAATTTGCAAAAACCACAGTTACACTTAAAAACAAGCCGTTAAAGGGTGAAAACCCAAACCATTCCCCAAACGACCCCGTAAGAGGCACGAACACCTCGCACGGGACCAATGTAACAAGTAGGAACTGACCGCGTAGTCCTGGGTCTCCCTATTTGAGAATATGACAATAATTTACCAAAATCAACACTTAAACTTAAAAACAAGTCGTTAAAGGGTGAAAACTCAAACCATCCCCCAAACGACCCCGTAGGGGCACGAACACCTCGCATGGGACCAATGTAACTTGTTGGACTTACCGCATAGTTTCGGGTCTCTCGATTTGAGAATATGGTGATAATTTGCAAAAATGAACACTTAAACTTAAAAACAAGCCGTTAAAGAGTGAAAACCCAACCCCCCCAAACAACCCCGTAGGAGGCACGAACACCACGCACGCCACCAATGTAACTTGTTCAAACTGACCGCGTAGTCCCGAGTCTCCCGGTTTGAGAATATGATGATAATTTACAAAAATCAACACTTAAACTTAAAAACAAGCCGTTAAAGGATGAAAACAAAAACCATCCCACAAACGACCACGTAGGAGGCACGAACACGTCATACTGGACTAATGTAACTTGTTGGAACTGACCACATAGTCCCGGGTCTCTCGGTTTGAGAATATGACGATAATTTGCAAAAATGAACACTTAAAATTAAAAACAAGCCGTTGAAGAGTGAAAACCCACCCACCCCACCCCAAACGGCCCCGTAAGAGCCACGAAAACCTCCCACGGGACCATTGTAACTTGTTAGAACTGACGGCGTAGTCTCGGGTCTCCCGATTTGAGAATATGATGATAATTTGCAAAAATCACACTTAGACTTAAAAAAAGTCGTTAAAGGGTGAAAATCCGAACCAGGCCCCAAACGACCCCGTAAGAGGCACGAACACCTCGCAGGGGGACCAATGTAACTAGTAGGAACTGTCCGCGTAGTCGTGGGTCTCCCGGTTGGAGAATATGATGATAATTTGCAAAAATCAACACTTAAACTTAAAAACAAGCCGTTAAAGGGTGAAAACCTAAACCAGCCCCCAAACGACCCCGTAGGAGGCACGAACACCTGGCACGGGACCAATGTAACTTGTTGGAACTGACCGCGTAGTCTCGGGTCTCTCGGTTTGAGAATATGATGATAATTAGCAAAAATCACACTTAGACTAAAAAATAAGTCGTTAAAGGGTAAAAACCCAAACCATCTCCCAAATGGCCCCGTAAGAGGCACGACAACACGTACGGGACCAATGTAACTCGTAGGAACTGACCGCGTAGTCCCGAGTCTCCTGATTTTCAAATATGATGATAATTAGCAAAAATAAACACTTAGACTTAAAAACAAGCCGTTGAAAGGTGAAAACTCAAACCATCTCCCAAACGACCCCATATGAGGCACTAACACCTCGCACGAGACCAATGTAACTTCTAGGAACTGACCGCGTAGTCCCGCATCTCCCGGTTTGTGAATATGACAGTAATTAGCAAAAATCACACTTAGACTTAAAAACAAGCCGTTAAAGGGTGAAAACCCAACCCCCGCCCCAAACGACCCCGTAGCAGGCACGAACACCTCGCACAGGACCAATGTAACTTGTTGAAACTGATCGCGTAGTCCCGGGTCTCCCGATTTGAGAATATGACAATAATTTGCATAAATCAAACTTAAACTTAAAAATAAGCCGTTAAAGGGTGAAAAACCAAACCAGCTTCCAAATGACCCCGTAAGAGACATAAACACCTCGCACGAGACCAATGTAACTTGTAGGAACTGAACGCGTAGTCCCGGGTGTCCCGGTTTGAGAATATGACCATAATTTGAAAAAATCGACACTTAAACTTAAAAACAAGCCGTTAAAGGGTGAAAACCCAAACCAACAGCCAAACGACCACGTAGGAGGCATGAACACCTCGCTCGGCACTAATGTAACTTGTTGGAACTGACCGCATAGTCCCGGGTCTCACGGTTTGAGAATATGACGATAATTTCCAAAAATCAACACTTAAACTTAAAAGCAAGCCGTTAAAGAGTGAAAACCCAACCGTCCCGCAAACGACCTCGTAGGAGGCACGAACACCTCGCAAGGGACCAATGCAACTTGTTGGAACAGACAGCATAGTCCCGGGTCTCCCGATTTGAGAATATGATGATAATTTGCAAAAATCAACACTTAAACTTAAAAACAAGCCGTTAAAGAGTGAAAACCCAACCGTCCCCCAAACGACCCCGTAGGAGGCACGAAAACCTCGCACGGGACAAATACAACTTGTAGGAACTCACCGCGTAGTCCCGGGTCTCTCGGTTTGAGAATATGATGATAATTAGCAAAAATCAACACTTAGACTTAATAACAAGCCGTTGAAAGGGGAAAACCCAAACCAACTCCCAAACGACCCCATAGGAGGCACTAACACCTCGCACGGGACCAATGTAACTTGTAGGAACTGACTGCATAGTCCCGGGTCTCTCTGTTTGTGAATATAACGGTAATTTGCAAAAATCACACTTAGACTTAAAAATAAGTCATTAAAGGGTTAAAACCCAACGCCAATAAATGACCTCGTAGGAGGCAAGAACACCTCGTACGGGACCAATGTAACTTGTTGGAACTGATCGTCTAGTCCAGGGCCTCTCGGTTTGAGAATATGATGATAATTTTCAAAAATCACACTTAGACTTAAGAACAAGCCATTAAAGGGTGAAAACCCAAACCAACTCCCAAACGACCCCGTAAGAGGCTCGAACACCTCGCACTGGACCAATGTAACTTGTAGAAACTAAACGCGTAGTCCAGGGTCTCCCAGTTTGAGAATATGACCATAACTTGCAAAAATGGACACTTAAACTTAAAAACCAGCTGTTAAAGGGTGAAAACCCAAACCAGCCCCCAAACGACCCCGTGGGAGGCATGAACACCTCGCACAGGACCAATCTAACTTGTTGGAACTGACCGCATAGTCCCGGGTCTCCCGGTTTGAGAATATGACAATAATTTCCAAAAATCAATACTTAAACTTAAAAGCAAGCCGTTAAAGAGTGAAAACCCAACCGCCCCCCAAATGACCCCGTAGGAGGCACGAACACCTCGCACGGGATCAATGCAACTTGTTGGAACTGACCGCATAGTCCCGGGTCTCCCGGTTTGAGAATATGACGATAATTTGCAAAAATCAACACTTAAACTTAAAAACAAGCCGTTAAAGGGTGAAACCCCAAACTAACCCCAAATGACCCCGTAGGAGGCACGAACACCTCGCACGGGACCAATGTAACTAGTAGGAACTGACCGCGTAATCCCGGGTCTCCCAGTTTGAGAATATGACCATAACTTGCAAAAATCGACACTTAAACTTAAAAACAAGACGTTAAAGGGTGAAAACCCAAACCAGCCCCCAAACGACCCCGTGGGAGGCACGAACACCTCGCACGGGACCGATGTAACTTGTTGGAACTAGCCGCATAGTCCCGGGTCTGCCGATTTGAGAATATAACGATAATTTGCAAAAATTAACACTTAAACTAAAAACAAACCATTAAAGAGTGAAAACCCAACCGCCCCCCAAACGACCCCGTAGGAGGCACGGACACCTCGCACGGGACCAATGTAACTTTTTGGAACTGATCGCATAGACTCGGGTCTCCCGGTTTGAGAATATGATGATAATTAGAAAAAATCAACACTTAGACCTAAAAACAAGCCGTTGAAAGGTGAAAACCTAAACCAGCTCCCAAACGACCCCATAGGAGGCAGTAACACCTCGCACGGGATAAATGTAACTTTTAGGAACTGACCGCGTAGTCCCTGGTCTCCCGATTTGAGAATATGACGATAATTTGTAGAAATCACACTTAGACTTAAAAACAAGCCGTTAAAGGGTGAAAATGCAAACCATCCCCTAAACGACCCTGTAAAAGGCACAAACGCCTCGCTCAGTACCAATATAACTAGTAGGAACTGACCGCGTAGTCCCGGATCTCCCGGTTTGAGAACATGATGATAATTTGCAAAAATCAACACTTAAACTTAAAAACAAGTTGTTAAAGAGTGAAAACCCCGTAGGAGGCACGAGCACCTCGGACGAGACCATTGTAACTTGTTGAAACTAACCGTATAGTCCCGGGTCTCCCGATTTGCGAATATGACGATAATTTGTAGAAATCACACAAATACTTAAAAACAATTCGTTAAAGGGTGAAAACCCAACCCCCCCAAACGATCCCGTAGGAGGCACGAGCACCTCACACGGGACCAATGTAACTTGTTGGAACTGTCCGCGTCGTCCCGAGTCGCCGGGTTTGAGAATATGACGATAATTTGCAAAAATCAACACTTAAATTTAAAAATAAGCCGTTAAAGGCTGAAAACCCAAACCAACCCTCAAACGACCCCGTAAGAGGCACGAACACCTCGCACGGGACCAATGTAACTAGTAGGAACTGACCGCGTACCCCGGGGTCTCCCGGTTTGAGAATATGACAATAATTTGCAAAAATCACACTTAGACTTAAAAACAAGTCGTTAAAGGGTGAAAACCCAAACCATCCCCCAAACGACCCCATAAGAGGCACGAACACCTCGCACGGGACCAATGTAACTTGTAGAAACTGACCGTGTAGTCCCGGGTCTCCCGGTTTGATAATTTGACAATAATTTCCAAAAATCAACACTTAAACTTAAAAACAAAAAGTTAAAGTATGAAAACCCAAACGAGCCCCCAAACGACTCCGTAGGAGGCACGAACTCCTCGCATGGGACCAATGTAAGTTGTTAGAACCGAGCGCGTAGTCCCGGGTCTGCCGGTTTGAGAATATGAAGATAATTTACAGAAATCAACACTTAAACTTAAAAATAAGCCGTTAAAGGGTGAAAACCCAAACCAAACCCCAAACGACCCCGTAAGAGGCACGAACACCTCGCAAAGGACCAATGTAACTTGTAGGAACTGAACGTGTAGTCCCAGGTCTCCCGGTTTGAGAATATGACCATAATTTGCAAAAATCGACACTTAGACTTAAAAATAAGCCGTTGAAGGGTGAAAATCAAAATCAGCCCCCAAACGACCCCGTAGGATGCACGAACACCTCGCACGGGACCAATGTAACTTGTTTGAACTGATCGCATAGTCCCGGATCTCCCGGTATGAGAATATGAGGATAATTTGCAAAAATCAAAACTAAAACTTAAAAACAAGCCGTTAAAGAGTGAAAACCCAACCCCCCAACCAAACGACCTCGTAGGAGGCACGAACACCTCGCATGGGACCAATGTAACTTGTTGGAACTGACCGCGTAGTCCCGGTTCTCCTGGTTTGAGAATATGACGATAATTTGCAGAAATCACACTTAGACTTAAAAACAAGCCGTTAAAGGGTGAAAACCCAAACCATCCCCTAAACGACCCCGTAAGAGGCACGAACACCTCGCACGGGACCAAGGTAACTAGTAGGAACTGATCGCGTAGTCCCGGGTCTCCCGGTTTGAGAACATGATGATAATTTGCAAAAATCAACACTTGAACTTAAAAATAAGTCATTAAAGAGTGAAAACCCAATCCCCCCCCCCCCCCAAACGATCCCGTACGAGGCACGAACACCTCGCACGGGACCAATGTAACTTGTTGGATCTAACCGCATAGTCCCGGGTCTCCCGATTTGAGAATATGACGATAATTTGCAGAAATAACACTTAGACTTAAAAACAAGTCGTTAAAGGGTGAAAACCCACCCCCACCCCAAACTACCCCGTAGGAGGCACGAGCACCTCGCACGGGACCAATTTACCTTTTTGGAACTATCCACGGAGTCCCGAGTCTCCCGATTTTAGAATATGACGATAATTTTCAAAAATCAACACTTAAACTTAAAAACAAGCCGTTAAAGGGTGAAAACACAAACAACCCCCGAAATGACCCCGTAGGAGGCATGAACACCTCGTACGGGACCAATGTTTCTAGTAGGAACTGACCGCGTAGTCGCGGGTCTCCCGGTTTGAGAATATGACAATAATTTGCAAAAATCACACTTAGACTTAAAAACATGTCGTTAAAGGGTGAAAACCCAAACCATCCCCCAAACGACCTCGTAGGAGGCACGAACACCTCGCATGGGACTAATGTAACTTGTTGGAACTGACTGCATAGTCACGGGTTTCCCAGTTTGAGAATATGACGATACTTTGCAAAAGTCAACACTTAAACTTATAAACAAGCTGTTAAAGAGTGAAAACCCAACACCCCCCCCCCCCTAAACGACCCCATAATAAGCACAAACACCTCGCACGGGACTAATGTAACTTGTTGGAACTGAGCGCGTAGTCTTGGGTCTCCCAATTTGAGAATATGACGATAATTTGCAGAAATCACACTTAGACTTAAAAACAAGCCGTTAAAGGGTGAAAACCCAAACCATCCCCCAAACGACCCCGTAAGAGGAACGAACACCTCGCACGGGACCAATCTAACTAGTAGGAACTGACCACGTAGTCCCGGGTCTCCCGATTTGATAATATGACAATAATTTGCAAAAATCACACTTAGACTTAAAAACAAGTCGTTAAAGGGTAAAAACCAAAACCAGCTCCCAAACGATCCGGTAAGAGGCACGAACACCTCTTACGGGACCAGTGTAACTTATAGGAACTGACCGCGTAGTCTCGGGTCTCTCGGTTTGAGAATATGACGATAATATGCAAAAAGTAGTACTTAGACTTAAAAATAAGCCATTAATGGGTGAAAACCCAAACCAGCTCCCAAACGACCCCATAGGAGGCATAAACACCACGCACGGGACCAATGTAACTTGTAGGAATTGGCCGCGTAGTCCCGGGTCTCCCAGTTTGAGAATTTGACGATAATTTGCAAAAATCAACACTTAAACTTAAAAACAAAAAGTTCAAGGGTGAAAACCCAAACCAGCCCCCAAACGACTCCGTAGGAGGCACAAACACCTCGCACAGGACCAATGTAACTTGTTGGAACTGACCGCGTAGTCCCGGGTCTCCCGATTTGTGAATATGACAAAAATTTGTAAAAATAAGCACTTAAACTTAAAAAACAAGTCGTTAAAGAGTGAAAACCCAAACCAACCCCAAACGAGCCCGTAGGAGGCACGAACACCTCGCACGGGACCAATTTAACTTGTTGGAACTGACCGCGTAGTCCCAGGTCTACGAGATTGTGAATATGATGATAATTTGCAAATATCACACTTAGACTTAAAAACAAGTCGTTAAAGGATCCCGTAAGAGGCACGAACACCTCCACGGGATCAATGTAACTTGTGGGAACTGAACGCGTAGTCCCGGGTCTCTCGGTTTGAGAATATGACCATTATTTGCAAAAATCAACACTTAGACTTATAAACAAGCCGTTAAAAGGTGAAAACCCAAACCAGCCCCAAAATGACCCCGTAAGAGACCCGAACCCCTCACACGGGACCAATGTAACTAGTAGGAACTGATCGCACAGTCCCGGGTCTCCCGATTTGAGAATATGATGATAATTTGCAGAAATCAACACTTAAACTTAAAAATAAGTCGTTGAAGGGTGAAAATCCAAACCAACCACGAAACGACCCCATAGGTGGCACAAACACCTCGCACGGGACAAATTTAACTTGTTGGAACTAACCGCGTAGTCCCAGGTCTCCGGCTTTGTGAATATGACAATAATTTCTAAAATCACAATTAGACTTGAAAACAACCCGTTAAAGTGTGAAAACCCAAACCAGCCCCCAAACGACCCTGTAAGAGGCCCGAACCCCTCACACGGGACCAATTTAACTAGTAGGAACTGATCGCGTAGTTTCGGGTCTCCCGATTTGAGAATATGACTATAATTTGCAAAAATCAACACTTAAACTTAAAAACAAGCCGTTAAAGGGTGAAAACCCAAACCTTCCCCCAAACGACCCCATAGGAGCCACGAACACCTCGCACGGGACTAATGTAACTTGTTGGAACTGACCGCATAGTCCCGGGTCTCCCGGTTTGAGAATACGACAATAATTTACAAAAATCAACACTTAAACTTATAAACAAACTATTAAAGAGTGAAAACCCAGCACCCCCCCCCCCCCCAACGAGCCCGTAGGAGGCACGAACACCTCTCACGGGACCAATGTAACTTGTTGGAACTGACTGCGTAGTCCCGGGTCTCCAGGTTTGAGAATATGATGATAATTTGTACAAATCATACTTAGACTTAAAAACAAGCCGTTAAAGGGTGAAAATCCAAACCAGCCTCCAAACGCCCCCGTAAGAGGCGCGAACACCTCGGACGGGACCAATGTAACTAGTAGGAATTGACCGCGTAGTCCCGGGTCTCCCGGTTTGAGAATATGACGATAATTAGCAAAAATCAACACTTAGACTGAAAATCAAGCCATAAATAGTGAAAACCCAAACCAGCCCACAAACGACCCCATAGGAGGCACTAACACCTCGCACGGGACCAATGTAACTTGTAGGAACTGACCCCGTAGTCCCGGGTCTCCCGTTTTGTGAATATGATGATAATTTGCAAAAATCACACTTAGACTTAAAAACAAGCCGTTAAAGGGTGAACCCCCCCCCCCCCCGAAATGACCCCGTAAGAGGCACAAACACCTCGCTCGGGACCAATGTAACTAGTAGGACCTGAGCCGGGAAGTCCCGGATCTCCCGATTTGAGAACATGACCATAATTTGTAAAAATCGACACTCAGACTTAAAAACAAGCCGTTGAAGGGTGAATATCAAAACCAGGCCCCAAACGACCCCGTAGGATGCACGAACACCTCGCACAGGACCAATGTAACTTGTTGGAACTGACCGCATAGTCCCGGATCTCCCGGTTTGAGAATATGAGGATAATTTACAAAAATCAAAACTTAAACTTAAAAACAAGCCGTTAAAGAGTGAAAACCCAACCTCCCCCCCCCCCCCCCCCCAAACGACCTCATAGGAGGCACGAACACCTCGCATGGGACCAATGTAAGTTGTTGGAAATGACCGCGTAGTCCCGGGTCTCCCGATTTGAGAATATGACGATAATTTGCAGAAATCACACTTATACTTAAAAACAAGTCGTTAAAGGGTGAAAACCCAAACGACACCGTAAGAGTCACGAACACCTCGCACGGGACCAAGGCAACAAGTAGGAACTGATCGCGTAGTCCCGGGTCTCCCGGTTTGAGAACATGACGATAATTTGCAAAAATCAACACTTGAACTTAAAAACAAGTCGCTAAAGAGTGAAAACCCGACCCGCCCCCCCCCCCCCCACCCCCAAACCACCCCGTAGGAGGCACGAGCACCTCGCACGGAACCATTGTAACTTCTTGAAACTAACCGCATACTCCCGGGACTCCCGATTTGCGAATATGATGATAATTTCCAGAAATCACACTTAAACTTAAAAACAAGTCATTAAAGGGTGAAAATCAAAACCAACTCCCAAACGACCCCGTAGGAGGCACAAACACCTCGCACCGGACCAATTTAACTTGTTGGAACTGACCGTGTAGTCCCAGGTCTCCGGGTTTGTGAATATGACGATAATTTTCAAAAATCACACTTAGACTTGAAAACAAGCCGTTAAAGCGTGAAAACCCAAACCAGCCCTCAAACGACCCCGTAGGAGGCACGAAAACCTCGCACGAGACCAATGTAACTAGTAGGAACTGACCGCGTAGTCCCGGGTCTCCCGGTTTGAAAATATGACAATAATTTGCAAAAATCACAATTAGACTTAAAAACAAGCCATTAAAGGGTGAAAACCCAAACCAGCTCCCAAACGAACCTGTAAGAGGTACGAACACCTCGGACGGGACCAATGTGACTTGTAGGAACCGACCGTGTAGTCCCGGGTCTCTCGGTTTGAGAATATGATGATAATTTGCAAAAATCAACACTTAGACTTAAAAACAAGCAATTAATGAATGAAAACTCAAACCAGTCCGCGAACGACCCCATAGGAAGCACAAACACCTCGCACGGGACCCATGTAACTTGTAGCAACTGACTGTGTAGTCCCGGGTCTCCCGGTTTCCGAATTTGACGATAATTTACAAAAAGCAATACTTAAACTTAAAAAAACAAGTCAAAGTATGAAAACCCAAACTAGCCCCCAAACGACTCCGTTGGAGGCACGAACTCCTCGCACGGGACCAATGTAAGTTGTTGGAACTGACCGCGTAGTCCCGGGTCTCCCGGTTTGAGAATATGACAATAATTTGCAAAAATCAACACTTAAACTTAAAAACAAGCTGTTAACGGGTGAAAACCCAAACCAACCACCAAACGACCCCGTAGGAGGCACGAACACCACGCACGGGACCAATTTAACTTACTGGAACAGACCGCGTAGTCCCAGGTCTCCGAGTTTGTGAATATGACGATAATTTCAAAAAATCACACTTAGACTTAAAAACAAGCGGTTAAAGGGTGAAGACCCAAACCAGCCCCCAAACGACCCCGTAAGAGGCACGAACACCTCGCACGGGACCAATGTAACTTGTTGGAACTGACCGCGTAGTCCCGGCTCTCCCAATTTGAGAATATGAAGATAATTTGCAAAAATCACACTTAGACTTAAAATCAAGCCGTTAAAGAGTGAAAACCCAAGCCATCACCCAAACGACCCCGTAAGAGGCACGAGCACCTCGCACGTTACCAATGTAACTAGTAGGAACTGACCGCGAAGTCCTAGGTCTCCCGGTTTGAGAATATGATGATAATTTGAAAAAATCACACTTAGACTTAAAAATAAGCCATTAAAGGGTGAAAACCCAAACCAGCTCCTAAACGACCCCGTAAGAGGCACGACACCTCGCACGGAACCAATGTAACAAGTAGGAACTGACCGCGTAGTCCCGGGTCTCCCGATTTGAGAATATGATGACAATTACCAAAAATCAACACTTAGACTTAAAAACAAACCGTTCAAAGATGAAAACCCAAACCAGCCCCCAAACGACCCCGTAGGAGGCACGAACACCTTGTACAGGACTAATGTAACTTGTTGGAACGCACCGCGTAGTCCCGGGTCTCCCGATTTGAAAATATGACAATAATTTGCAAAAATCACACTTAGACTTACAAAAAAGCCATTAAAGGGTAAAAACCCAAACCAGCTCCCAAACGACCCCATAAGACGCACGAACACCTCGCACGGGACCAATGTAACTTGTAGGAACTGACCCTGTAGTCTCGGGTCTCCCGGTTTGTGAATACAAAAATCACACTTACACTTAAAAACAAGCCGATAAAGGGTGAAAACCCAACCCCCCCAATGACCCCGTAGGAGGCACGAACACCTCGCACGGGACCAATGTAACTTGTTGGAACTGACCGCGTAGTCCCGGGTCTCCCGGTTTGAGAATATGCTGCTAATTTGAAGAAATCACACTTCGACTTAAAAACAAGCCGTTAAAGGATGAAAACCCAAACCAGCTCCCAAACGACCCCATAAGAGGCACGAACATCTCGCAAAGAACCAATGTAACTTGTAGGAACTGAACGCGTAGTCCCGGGTCTCCCAGTATGAGAGTATGACCATAATTTGCAAAAATTGACATTTAGACTTAAAAACAGGCCGTTGAAGGGTGAAAGTCCAAACCAGACCCAAACGACCCCGTAGGATGCACGAACACCTCGCACGGGACCAATGTAACTTGTTGGAACTGACCGCATAGACCCGGGTCTGCCGATTTGAGAATAGGATGATAATTTGAAAAAATCAAAACTTAAACTTAAAAACAAGCCATTAAAGAGTGAAAACCCAACCCCCCCCCCCCCCCAAACGACACCGTAGGAGGCACGAAGACCTCTCATGGGACCAATGTAACGTGTTGGAATTGACCGCGTTGTCCCGGGTCTCCCGATTTGAGAATATGACTATAATTAGGAAAAATCAGCACTTAGACTTAATAACAAGCCGTTGAAAGTTGAAAACTCGAACTAGATCCCAAACGACCCCGTAAGTGGCACGAACACCTCGCAAAGGACTAATGTAACTTGTAGGAACTGAACGCGTAGCCTCGGGTCTCCCGGTTTGATAATATTACCATAATTTGCAAAAATCGACACTTAGACTTAAAAACAGGCCATTGAAGGGTGAAAATCCAAACCAGCCCCCATACGACCCCGTAGGATGCACGAACACCTCGCACGGGACCAATGTAACATTTTGGAACTGACCGCATAGTCCCGGGTCTCCCGTCTTGAGAATATGATGATAATTTGCAAAAATCAAAACTTAAACTTAAAAACAAACTGTTAAAGAGTGAAACCCCCCCACCCCAGACGACCCCGTAGGAGGCACGAACATCTCACATGCGACCAATGTAACTTGTTGGAACTAACCGCATAGTCCCGGGTCTCCCGATTTGAGAATATGACGATAATTTACAGAAATCACACTTAGACTTAAAAACAAGCCGTTAAAGGGTGAAAACCATCCCCCAACGACCCCGTAAGAGGCACGAACACCTCGCACGGGACCAATGTAACTAGTAGGAACTGACCGCGTAGTCCCGGGTATCCCGGTTTGAGAACATGATGATAATTTGTAAAAATCAACACTCAAACTTAAAAACAAGCTGTTAAAGAGTGAAAACCCAACCCCCCCCCCCCAAAAAAAAAACGACCCCATAGGAGGCACGAACACCTCGCACGGGACAAATGTAACTTTTTGGAACTAGTCGCATAGTCCCGAGTCTCCTGATTTGAGAATATGACGATAATTTGCAGAAATCACACTTAGACTTAAAAACAAGCCGTTAAAGGGTGAAAACTCAAACCATCCCCCAAACGACCCTGTAGGAGGCACGAACACCTCGCACGGGACCAATGTAACTAGTTGGAACTGATCGCGTAGTCCCGGGTCTCCCTGTTTGAGAACATGACGAAAATTTTCCAAAAATCAACACTTAAACTAAAATACAAGCCGTTAAAGGGTGAAAACCCAAACCACCCACCAAACGACCCCGTAAGAGGCACGAACACCTCGCACGGGACCAATGTAACTAGTTGGAACTGTTCGCGTAGTCCCGGGTCTCCCGGTTTGAGAACATGACGAAAATTTGCAAAAATCAACACTTAAACTAAAAAACAAGCCGTTAAAGGGTGAAAACTCAAACCATCCCCCAAACGACCCTGTAGGAGGCACGAACACCTCGCACGGGACCAATGTAACTTGTTGGAACTAACCGCATAGTCCCGGGTCCCCGATTTGAGAATATGATGATAATTTGTAAAAATTAACACTTAAACTTAAAAACAAGTCGTTAAAGAGTGAAAACCCAACCCCCCCCCCCCCCAAAACGACCCCGTTGGAGGCACGAACACCTCACACGGGACCAATGTAATTTGTTGGAACTGACCGCGTAGTCCTGGGTCTCCCGGTTTGAGAATATGACGATAAATCATAGAAATCACACTTAGACTTAAAAACAAGCCGTTAAAGGGCGAAAACTCATACCAGCCCCCAAACAACCCCGTAAGAGGCACGAGCACCTCGCACGGGACCAATGTAACTCATAGGAACTGTCCGCGTAGTCCCGGGTCACCCGGTTTGAGAATATGATGATAATTTGCAAAAACTAACACTTAAACTTAAAAATAAGCCGTTAAAGGTTGAAAACCCAAACCAGCCCCCAAACGACCCCGTAGGAGGCACGAACACCTCGCACGGGACCAATGTAACTTGTTGGACCTGACCGCGTAGTCCCGGGTCTCTCGGTTTGAAAATACGACAATAATTTGCAAAAAATGACACTTAGACTTAAAAACAAGTTGTTAAAGGGTAAAAACTCAAATCTGCTCCCAAACGACCCCGTAAGAGGCACGAACACCTCGCACGGGACCAATATAACTTGTAGGAACTGACCGCGTAGTCCCGGGTCTCCCGATTTGAGAATATGACGATAATTTGGAAAAATAAACACTTAGACTTAAAAACAAGCCATTAATGGGTGAAAACCCAAACCATCTCCCAAACGAATCTATAGGAGGCACGAACACCTCGCATGGGACCAATGTAACTTTTATCAACTGACCGCGTAGTCCCGAGTCTCCTTGTTTGAGAATTTGATGATAATTTCCAAAAATCAACACTTAGACTTAAAAACAAGTAGTTAAAGGGTGAAAACTAAAACTATCCCCCAAACGACCCCGTAGGAGGCATGAACACCTCGCACGGGACCAATGTAACTTGTAGAAACTGACCGCGTAGTCCCGGGTCTCCTGGTTTGTGAATATGACGGTAATTTGCAAAAATCACACTTAGACTTAAAAAAAACCGTTAAAAGGTGAAAATCGAACCCCCACGCCCAAACGACCCCGTAGGAGGTAAGAACTCCTCGCACGGGACCAATGTAACTTGTTGGTACAGACCGCATAGTCCCGGGTCTCCCGATTTGATAATATGATGATAATTTGCAAAAATCACACTTAGACTTAAAAACAAGCCAATAAAGGGTGAAAACCCAAACCATCTCCCAAACGACCCCGTAAGAGGCACGAACACCTCGTACAGGACCAATGTAACTTGTAGGAACTGAACGCGTAGTCCCGGGTCTCCCAATTTGAGAATATGACAATAATTTACAAAAATCAACACTTAAACTTAAAAATAAGTCGTTAAAGGTGAAAACCCAAACCAACCCCCAAACGACCCCGTAGGGGCACGAACACCTCGCACTGGACCAATTTAACTTGTTGGAACTGATCGCGTAGTCCTAGGTCTCCCGATTTGTGAATATGACGATAATTTGTAAAAATCAACACTTAAACTTAAAAACAAGTCGTTGAAGGGTGAAAATCCAAACCAACCCCCAAAAGACCCCGTAGGTGGCACGAACACCTCGCACGGGGCAAATTTAACTTGTTGTAACTGATCGCGTAGTCCCAGGTCTCCGGGTTTGAGAATATGATGATAATTTGCAAAAATCACACTTAGACTTGAAAACAAGCCGTTAAAAGGTGAAAACCCAAACCAGCCACCAAACGACCCCGTAAGAGGCCCGAACCCCTCACACGGGACCAATGTAACTAGTAGGAACTGATCGCGTAGTCCCGGGTCTCCCGATTTGAGAAAATGTTGATAATTTGCAAAAATCAACACTTAAACTAAAAAAATAAGCCGTTAAAGGGTGAAAGCCCAAACCATCCCCCAAACGACCCCGTAGGAGGCACGAACACCTCGCACGGGATTAATGTAACTTGTTGGAACTGACCGCATAGTCCAGGGTCTCCCGGTTTGAGAATGCGACGATAATTTTTAAAAATCAACACTTAAACTTATAAACAAGTTGTTAAAGATTAAAAACCCAACACCCCCACCCCCAAACAACCCCGTAGGAGGCACAAACACCTTGCACGGGACCAATGTAACTTGTTGAAACTGACCGCGTAGTCCCGGGTCTCCCGGTTTGAGAATATGATGATAATTTGTAGAAATCACACTTAGACTTAAAAACAAGCCGTTAAAGGGTGAAAATCCAAACCAGCCTCCAAACGACCCCGTAAGAGGCGCGAACACCTCGTACGGGACCAATGTAACTAGTAGGAAATGTCCACATAGTCCCGGGTCTCTCGGTTTGAGAATATGACGATAATTTGCAAAAATCAACACTTAGACTTGAAATCAAGCCCTTGAATAGTGAAAACCCAAACCAGTCCTCAAACGACCCCATAGGAGGCACTAACACCTCGCACGGGACCAATGTAACTTGTAGGAACTGACCGCGTAGTCCCGGGTCTCCCGTTTTGTGAATATGACGGTAATTTGCAAAAATCACACTTAGACTTAAAAATAAGCCGTTAAAGGGTGAAAACTCAAACCAGCCCTCAAATGACCCCGTAGGAGGCACGAACACCTCGCACGGGACCAATGTAACTAGTAGGAACTGACCGCGTAGTCCCGAGTCTCCCGGTTTGAGACTATGACAATAATTTGCAAAAATCACACTTAGACTAAAAAACAAGTCTTTAAAGGGTGAAAACCCAAACCATCTCCCAAACGACCCTGCAAGTGGTACGAACACCTCGCACGGGACCAATGTGACTTTTAGGAATTGACCGTGTAGTCCCGGGTCTCTCGATTTGAGAATATGATGATAATTTGCAAAAATCAACACTTAGACTTAAAAACAAGCCATTAAAGGGTGAAAACCCAAACCAGCTCCCAAACGACCCCGTAAGAGGCACGAACACCTCGCACGGGACCAATGTAACTTGTAGGAACTGAACGCGTTGTCCCGGGTCTACCGATTTGAGAATATGACGATAATTTACAAAAATCAAGACTTAAACTTAAAAACAAAAAGTTAAAGTGTGAAAACCCAAACCAGCCCCCAAATGACTCCGTAGAAAGCACAAACACCTCGCACGGGACCAATGTAACTTGTTGGAACTGACCGCGTAGTCCCAGGTCTCCGAGTTTTTGAATATGATTATAATTTGCGAAAATCACACTTAGACTTAAAAACAAGCTGTTAAAGGGTGAAAACCCAAACCAGCCCCCCAAACGACCCCGTAAGAGGCACGAACACCTCGCACGGGACCAATGTAACTTGTTGGAACTGATCGCGTAGTCCCGGGTCTCCTGATTTGAGAATATGATGATAATTTGCAGAAATCACACTTAGACTTAAAAACAAGCCGTTAAAGAGAGAAAACCCAAACCATCCCCCAAACGACCCCGTAAGAGGCACGGGACCAATGTAACTAGTAGGAACTGACCGCGAAGTCCCGGGTCTCCCGATTTGAGAATATGATGATAATTTGCAAAAATCACACTTAGACTGAAAATTAAGACATTAAAGGGTGAAAACCCAAACCAGCTCCTAAACGACCCCGTAAGAGGCACGACACCTCGCACGGGACCAGTGTAACAAGCAGGAACTAATCGCGTAGTCCCGGGTCTCCCGGTTTGAGAATATGATGACAATTACCAAAAATCAACACTTAGACTTAAAAACCAACCGTTCAAAGATGAAAACCCAAACCAGCCCCCGAATGACCCCGTAGGAGGCACAAAAACCTCGCACGGGACCAATGTAACTTGTTGGAATGCACCGCATAGTCCCGGGTCTCCCGATTTGAGAATATGACAATAATTTGCAAAAATCACACTTAGACTTAAAAAAACCATTAAAGGGTAAAAACCCAAACCAGCTCCCCAACGACCTTGTAAGAGGCACGAACACCTCGCACGGAACCAATGTAACTTGTAGGAACTGACCGTGTAGTCCCGAGTCTCCCAGTTTGTGAATACAAAAATCACACTTAGACTTAAAAACAAATCCGTTAAAGGGTGAAAACCCAACCCCCCCCCCCCCACCCAATGACCCCGTAGGAGGCACGAACACCTCGCACGGGACCAATGTAACTTGTTGGAACTGACCACGTAGTCTCGGGTCTCCCGATTTGAGAATATGATGATAATTTGTAGAAATCACACTTTGACTTAAAAACAAGCCGTTAAAGGGTGAAAACCCAAACCAGCTCCCAAACGACCCCGTAAGAGGCAGGAACACCTCGCAAAGGACCAATGTAACTTGTAGGAACTGAACGCGTAGTCCCGGGTCTCCCGGTATGAGAATATGACCCTAATTTGCAAAAATCGACACTTAGACTTAAAAATAGGCCGTTGAAGGGTGAAAGTCCAAACCAGCCCCCAAACGACCCCGTAGGATGCACGAACACCTCGCACGGGACCAATGTAACTTGTTGGAACTGACCGCATAGTCCCGGTTCTCCCGATTTGAGAATATGATGATAATTTTGAAAAATCAAAACTTGAACTTAAAAACAAGCCGTTAAAGAGTGAAAACCCAACCTCCCCCCCCCCCCCCCAAACGACCTCATAGGAGGCACGAACACCTCGCATGGAACCAATGTAAGTTGTTGGAAATGACCGCGTAGTCCCGAGTCTCCCGGTTTGAGAATATGATGATAATTTGCAGAAATCACACTTAGACTTAAAAACAAGCCGTTAAAGGGTGAAAACCCAAACCATCCCCCAAACGACCCCGTAAGAGGTACGAACACCTCGCACGGGACCAATGTACCTAGTAGGAACTGACCGCGTAGTCCCGGGTCTCCCGGTTTGAGAAAATGATGATAATTTTTAAAAATCAAAACTTAAACTTAAAAACAAGTCGTTAAAGAGTGAAAACCCACCCCCCCTCCCCCAAACAACCCCATAGGAGGCACGAACACCTCGCACGGGACCAATGTAACTTTTTGGAACTAGTCGCATAGTCCCGAGTCTCCTGATTTGAGAATATGACGATAATTTGCAGAAATCACACTTAGACTTAAAAACAAACCGTTAAAGGGTGAAAACCCAAACCACCCACCAAACGACCCCATAAGAGGCACGAACACCTCGCACAGGACCAATGTAACTAGTACGAACTGACCGCGTAGTCTCGGGTCTCTCGGTTTGAGAACATGACGAAAATTTGCAAAAATCAACACTTAAACTAAAAAACAAGCCGTTAAAGGGTGAAAACCCAAACCATCCCCCAAAACGACCCCGTAGGAGGCACGAACACCTCGTACGGGACCAATGTAACTTGTTGGAACTAACTGCATAGTCCTGGGTCCCCGATTTGAGAATATGACGATAATTTGTAAAAATTAACACTTAAACTTAAAAACAAGTCGTTAAAGAGTGAAAACCCAACCCCCCCCAAACGACCCCGTAGGAGGCACGTACACCTCGCACGGGACCAATGTAACTTGTTGGAACTGACCGCGTAGTCCTGGGTCTCCCTGTTTGAGAATATGACGATAAATCATAGAAATCACACATAGACTTAAAAACAAACCGTTAAAGGGTGAAAACTCATACCCGCCCCCAAACGACCCCGTAAGAGGCACAAGCACCTCGCACGGGACCAATGTAACTCATAGGAACTGTCCGCGTAGTCCCGGGTCACCCGGTTTGAGCATATGATGATAATTTGAAAAAACCAACACTTAAACTTAAAAATAAGCCGTTAAAGGTTGAAAACCCAAACCAGCCCCCAAACGACCCCATAGGAGGCACGAACACCTCGCACGGGACCAATGTAACTTGTTGGACCTGACCGCGTAGAGCCGGGTCTCTCGGTTTGAAAATACGACAATAATTTGCAAAAATCACACTTAGACTTAAAAACAAGCTGTTAAAGGGTAAAAACCCATATCTGCTCCCAAACGACCCCGTAAGAGGCACGAACACCTCGCACGGACCAATATAACTTGTAGGAACTGACCGCGTAGTCCCGGGTCTCCCGGTTTGAGAATATGACGATAATTTGCAAAAATAAACACTTAGACTTAAAAACAAGCCATTAATGGGTGAAACCCCAAACCAGCTCCCAAACGACTCTATAGGAGGCACGAACACCTCGCACGGGACCAATGTAACTTTTAGCAACTGACCGCGTAGTCCCGGGTCTCCTGGTTTGAGAATTTGATGATAATTTGCAAAAACAACACTGAGACTTAAAAACAAGTCGTTAAAGGGTGAAAACTAAAACCAGCCTCCAAACGACCCCGTAGGACTCATGAACACCTCGCACGGGACCAATGTAACTTGTAGGAACTGACCGCGTAGTCCCGAGTCTCCTGGTTTGTGAATATGACGGTAATTTCCAAAAATCACACTTAGACTTAAAAAAAAGCCGTTAAAGAGTGAAAACCGAACCCCCGCCCCCAAACGACCCCGTAGGAGGTACGAACACCTCGTACGGGACCAATGTAACTTGTTGGTACTGACCGCATAGTCCCGGGTCTCCCGGTTTGAGAATATGATGATAATTTGCAAAAATCAACACTTAAACTTAAAAACAAGCCGTTAAAGAGTGAACCCCCCCCCCCCCCCAAAACGACCTCGTAGGAGGCACGAACACCTCACATGGGACCAATGTAACTTGTTGGAACTGACCGCGTAGTCCCGGGTCTCCCGATTTGAGAATATGATGATAACTTGCAAAAATTACACTTGGACTTAAATACAAGCCATTAAAGGGAGAAAACCCAAACCAGCTCCCAAACGACCCCGTAAGAGGCACGAACACCTCGTATGGGACCAATGTAACTTGTAGGAACTGAACGCGTAGTCCCGGGTCTCCCGATTTGAGAATATGACAATAATTTACAAAAATCAACACTTAAACTTAAAAATAAGTCGTTAATGGTGAAAACCCAAACCAACCGCCAAACGACCCCGTAGGAGGCACGAACACCATGCACGAGACCAATTTAACTTATTGGAACTGATCGCGTAGTCCCAGGTCTCCTGGTATGAGAATATGACCATAATGTGCAAAAATCAACACTTAGACTTAAAAATAAGCTGTTAATGGGTGAAAATGCAAACTAGCCCCCAAAAGATCCCGTAGGAGGCATGAACACCTCGCACGGGACCAATGTAACTTATTAAAACTGACCGCATAGTCCCGGGTCTCCCGATTTGAGAATACAACGATAATTTTCAAAAATCAACACTTAAACTTAAAAACAAGTCGTTAAAGGGTGAAAATTCAAACCAACCCCCAAACGACCCCGTAGGAGGCACGAACACCTCGCACGGGACCAATATAACTTGTTGGAACTGACCACGAAGTCCCAGGTCTACGGGTTTGTGAATATAATGATAATTGGAAAAAATCACACTTAGACTTGAAAACAAGCCGTTAAAGGGTAAAAACCCAAACCACCCCCAAACGACCCCGTAAGAGGCCCGAACTCCTCACACGGGACCAATGTAGCTAAAGGAACTGATCACGTAGTCTCGAGTCTCCCGGTTTGAGAATATGATGATAATTTGCAAAAGTCAACACTTACACTTAAAAACAAGACGTTAAAGGGTGAAAACCCAAACCATCCCCCAAATGACCCGGTAGGAGGCACGAACACCTCGCACGGGACCAATGTAACTTGTTGGAACTAACCGCATAGTCCTGGGGCTCCCGATCTGAGAATATGATGATAATTTGAAAAAATCAACACATAAACTTAAAAAGAAGTCGTTAAAGAGTGAAAATCCAACCCCCCACCCCCCCAAACGACCCCTTAGGAGGCACGAACACCTCGCACGGGACCGATGTAACTTGTTGGAACTGACCGCGTAGTCTCGGGTCTCCCGATTTGAGAATATGATGAAAATTTGTAAAACTAAGCACTTAAACTTAAAAACAAGCCGTTAAAGGGTGAAAACCCAAACCAACCCCCAAACGACCCCGTAGGAGGCACGAACACCTCGCACGGGACCAATTTAACTTGTTGGAACTAACCGCCTAGTCCCAGGTCTCCGGGTTTGTGAATATGATGATAATTTACAAATATCACACTTAGACATGAAAATAAGCCGTTAAAAGATCCCGTAAAAGGCACGAACACCTCGCACGGGACCAGTGTAACTTGTTGGAACTGACCACGTAGTCCTGGGTCTCCTGGTTTGAGAATATGATGCAAATTTGTAGAAATCACACTTTGACTTAAAAACAAGTCGTTAAAGGGTGAAAACCCAAACCAGCTCCCAAACGACCCCGTAAGAGGCACGAACACCTCGCAAAGGACCAATGTAACTTGTAGGAACTGAACGCGTAGTCCCGGGTCTCCCGGTATGAGAATATTACCATAATTTGCAACAATCGACACTTAGACTTAAAAACAGGCCGTTGAAGGGTGAAAGTCCAAACCAGCCCCCAAACGACCCCGTAGAATGCACGAACACCTCGCACGGGACCAATGTAACTTGTTGGAACTGACCGCTTAGTCCCGGTTCCTTCGATTTGAGAATATGATGATAATTCGGAAAAATCAAAACTTCAACTTAAAAACAAGTCGTTAAAGAGTGAAAACCCAACCCCCCCCCCCCCCCCAAACGACCCCGTAGGAGGCACAAAGACCTCTCATGGTACCAATGTAACTTGTTGGAACTGACCGCGTAGTCCCGGGTCTCCCGGTTTGAGAATATGACGATAATTTGCAGAAATCACACTTAGACTTAAAAACAAGCCGTTAAAGGGTGAAAACCCAAACCATCCCCCAAACGACCCCGGAAGAGGTACGAACACCTCGCACGGGACCAATGTACCTAGTAGGAACTGGTCGCGTAGTCCCGGGTCTCCCGGTTTGAGAAAATGATGATAATTTTTAAAAATCAACACTTAAACTTAAAAACAAGTCGTTAAAGAGTGAACCCCCCCCCCCAAACGACCCCATTGGAGGCACGAACACCTCGCACGGGACCAATGTAACTTTTTGGAACTAGTCGAATAGTCCCGAGTCTCCTGATTTGAGAATATGATGATAATTTGCAGAAATCACACTTAGACTTAAAAACAAGCCGTTAAAGGGTGAAAACCCAAACCACCCACCAAACGACCTCGTAAGAGGCACGAACACCTCGCACGGGACCAATGTAACTAGTAGGAACTGATTGCGTAGTCCCGAGTCTCCCGATTTGAGAACATGATGAAAATTTGCAAAAATCAACACTTAAACTAAAAAACAAGCCGTTAAAGGGTGAAAACCCAAACCATCCCCCAAACGACCCCGTAGGAGGCACGAACACCTCGTACGGGACCAATGTAACTTGTTGGAACTAACTGCATAGTGCCGGGTCCTCGATTTGAGAATATGACGATAATTTGTAAAAATTAACAATTAAACTTAAAAACAAGTCGTTAAAGAGTGAACCCCCCCCCCCCCAAACGACCCCGTTGGAGGCACGAACCCCTCACACGGGACCAATGTAAAGTGTTGGAACTGACCGCGTAGTCCTGGGTCTCCCGGTTTGAAAATATGAAGATAAATCATAGAAATCATACTTAGACTTAAAAACAAGCCGTTAAAGGGCGAAAACTCATACCAGCCCCCAAACGACCCCGTAAGAGGCACGAGCACCTCGCACGGGACCAATGTAGCTCATAGGAACTGTCCGCGTAGTCCCGGGTCACCCGGTTTGAGAATATGATGATAATTTGCAAAAACCAACACTTAAACTTAAAAATAAGCCGTTAAAGGTTGAAACACCAAACCAGCCCCCAAACGACCCCGTAGGAGGCACGAACACCTCGCACGGGACCAATGTAACTTGTTGGACCTGACCGCGTAGTCCCGGGTCTCTCGGTTTGAAAATATGACAATAATTTGCAAAAACGATACTTAGACTTAAAAACAAGTTGTTAAAGGGTAAAAACCCAAATCTGCTCCCAAACGACCCCGTAAGAGGCACGAACACCTCGCACGGGACCAATATAACTTGTAGGAACTGACCGCGTAGTCTCGGATCTCCCGATTTGAGAATATGATGATAATTTGCAAAAATAAACACTTAGACTTAAAAACAAGCCATTAATGGGTGAAAACCCAAACCAACTCCCAAACGAATCTATAGGAGGCACGAACACCTCGCACGGGACCAATGTAACTTTTATCAACTGACCGCGTAGTCCCGGGTCTCCTGGTTTGAGAATTTGATGATAATTTGGAAAAATCAACACTTAGACTTAAAAAAAAGTAGTTAATGGGTGAAAACTAAAACCAGCCCCCAAACGACCCCGTAGGAGGCATGAACACCTCGCACGGGACCAATGTAACTTGTAGGAACTGGTCGCGTAGTCCCGGGTCTCCTGGTTTGTGAATATGACGGTAATTTGCAAAAATCACACTTAGACTTAAAAAAAGCCGTTAAAGGGTGAAAACCGAACCCCCACCCCCAAACGGACCCGTAGGAGGTAAGAACACCTCGCACGGGACCAATGTAACTTGTTGGTACTGAACGCATAGTCCCGGGTCTCCCTTTTTGATAATATGATGATAATTTGCAAAAATCACACTTAGACTTAAAAACAAGCCATTAAAGGGTGAAAACCAAAACCATCTCCCAAACGACCCCCTAAGAGGCACGAACACCTCGTACGGAACCAATGTAACTTGTAGGAACTGAACGCGTAGTCGCGGGTCTCCCAATTTGAGAATATGACAATAATTTACAAAAATCAACACTTAAACTTAAAAATAAGTCGTTAAAGGTGAAAACCCAAACCAACCCCCAAACGACCCCGTAAGAGGCACGAACGCCTCGCACTGGACCAATTTAACTTGTTGGAACTGATCGCGTAGTCCCAGGTCTTCGGGTTTGTGAATATGATGATAATTTGCAAATATCACACTTAGACCTAAAAACAAGACGTTAAAGGATCCCGTAAGAGGCACGAACACCTCGTACGGGACCAATGTAACTTGTAGGAAATGAACGCGTAGTCCCGAGTCTCCCGGTTTGAGAATATGTCCATAATGTGCAAAAATCAACATTTAGACTTAAAAACATGTCGTTAAAGGGTGAAAACCCAAACTAGCACCCAAAAGATCCCGTAGGAGCCATGAACACCTCGCACGGGACCAATGTAACTTATTAAAACTGACCGCATAGTCCCAGGTCTCCCGATTTGATAATATGACAATAATTCGCAAAAATCAACACTTAAACTTAAAGACAAGTCGTTAAAGGGTGAAAATCCAAACCAACCCCCAAACCACCCCGTAGGAGGCACGAACACCTCGCACGGGACCAATTTAACTTGTTGGAACTGACCGCATAGTCCCAGGTTTTCGGGTTTGTGAATATGATGATAATTGGCAAAAATCACACTTAGACTTGAAAACAAGCCGTTAAAGGGTAAAAACCCAAACGACCCCAAACGACCCCGTAAGAGGCCCGAACTCCTCACACGGGACCAATGTAGCTAGTAGGAACTGATCACGTAGTCTCGACTCTCCCAGTTTGAGAATATGATGATAATTTGCAAAAGTCAACACTTAAACCTAAAAACAAGACGTTAAAGGGTGAAAACCCAAACCATCCCCCAAATGACCCGGTAGGAATCACGAACACCTCGCACGGGACCAATGTAACTTGTTGGAACTCACCGCATAGTCCCGGGTCTCCCGATTTCAGAATAAGACGATAATTTGAAAAAATCAACACATAAACTTAAAAAGAATCCGTTAAAGAGTAAAAATCCAACCCCCCCCCCAAACGACCCCGTAGGAGGCACGAACACCTCGCACGGGACCAATGTAACTTGTTGGAACTGACCGCGTAGTCCCGGGTCTCCCGATTTGAGAATATGACGATAATTTGCAGAAATCACAACTAGACTTAAAAACAAGCCGTTAAAGGGTTAAAACCCAAAAGACCCCGTAAGAGGCACGAACACCTCGCGCGTGACCGATGTTACTAGTAGGTACTGACCGCGTAGTCCCGGGTCTCCCGGTTTGAGAATATGATGATAATTTACAAAAATCAACACTTAAACTTAAAAACAAGCCGTTAAAGGGTGAAAACCCAAACCATCCCCCAAACGATCCCGTAGGAGGCACGAACACCTCGCACGGGACAAATGTAACTTGTTGGAACTGACCACGTAGTCTCGGGTCTCCCAATTTGAGAATATGATGAAAATTTGTAAAAATAAGCACTTAAACTTAAAAACAAGCCGTTAAAGGGTGAAAACCCAAACCAACCCCCAAACGACCCCGTAGGAGGCACGAACACCTCGCACGGGACCAATTTAACTTGTTGGAACTCACCGCCTAGTCCCAGGTCTCCGGGTTTGTGAATATGATGATAATTTGCAAATATCACACTTAGACTTAAAAACAAGTCGTTAAAGGATCCCGTATGAGGCACGAACACCTCGCACGGAACCAATGTAACTTGTGGGAACGGAACGCGTAGTCCCGCGTCTCTCGATTTGAGAATATGATGATAATTTACAAAAATCAACACTTAAACTTAAAAACAAGCAGTTAAAGGGTGAAAACCCAAACCAGCCCCCAAACGATCCCGTAGGAGGCACGAACACCTCGCATGGGACCAATGTAACTTGTTGGAACTGACCGCATAGTCCCGGGTCTCCCGATTTGAGAATATGACGATAATTCGTAAAAATCAACACTTAGACCTAAAAACAAGCCGTTAATGGGTGAAAACCCAAACCAGGACCAAACGATCCCATAGGAGGCACGAACACCTCGCACGGGACCAATGTAACTTGTTGGAACTGACCGCATAGTCCCGGGTCTCCCGATTTGAGAATATGATGATAATTTGTAAAAATCAACACTTAAACTTAAAAACAAGTCGTTGAAGGGTGAAAATCCAAACCAACCCCCAAAAGACCCTGTGGGTGGCACGAACACCTCGCACGGGACCAATTTAACTTGTTGTAACTGATCGCGTAGTCCCAGGTCTCCGGTTTTGTGAATATGATGATAATTTGCAAAAATCACACCTAGACTTGAAAACAAGCCGTAAAAAGGTGAAAACCCAAACCAGCCACCAAACGACCCCGTAAGAGGCACGAACACCTTGCACGGGACCAATGTAACAAGCAGGAACTGACCGCGTAGTCCCGGGTCTCCCGGTTTGAGAATATGATGACAATTACCAAAAATCAACACTTAGACTTAAAAACTAACCGTTCAAAGATGAAAACCCAAACCAGCCCCCAAATGACCCCGTAGGAGGCACGAACACCTCGCACGGGACCAATGTAACTTGTTGGAATGCACCGCGTAGTCCCGGGTCTCCCGATTTGAGAATATGACAATAATTTGCAAAAATCACACTTACACTTTTAAAAAACCCATTAAAGGGTAAAAACCCAAACCAGCTCCCCAACGACCCTGTAAGAGGCACGAACACTTCGCACGGGACCAACGTAACTTGTAGGAACTGACCGTGTAGTCCCGGGTCTCCCGGTTTGTGAATACAAAAATCACACTTAGACTTAAAAACAAACCGTTAAAGGGTAAAAACCCAACCCCCCCCCCCCCAATGACCCCGTAGGAGGCACGAACACCTCGCATGGGACGAGTGTAACTTGTTGGAACTGACCACGTAGTCCCAGGTCTCCCGGTTTGAGAATATGATGCTAATTTGTAGAAATCACACTTTGACTTAAAAACAAGCCGTTAAAGGGTGAAAACTCAAACCAGCTCCCAAACGACCCCGTAAGAGGCACGAACACCTCGCAAAGGACCAATGTAACTTGTTGGAACTGAACGCGTAGTCCCGGGTCTCCCGATATGAGAATATGACCATAATTTGCAAAAATCGACACTTAGACTTAAAAACAGGCCGTTGAAGGGTGAAAGTCCAAACCAGCCCCCAAACGACCCCGTAGGATGCACGAACACCTCGCACGGGACCAATGTAACTTGTTGGAACTGACCGCATAGTCCCGCTTCTCCCGATTTGAGAATATGATGATAATTTGGAAAAATCAAAACTTAAACATAAAAATAAGCCGTTAAACAGTGAAAACCCAACCCCTCCCCCCCCCCCCCCCAAACGACCCCGTAAGAGGCACGAAGACCTCTCATGGGACCAATGTAACTTGTTGGAACTGACCGCGTAGTCTCGGGTCTCCCGGTTTGAGAATATGACGATAATTTGCAGAAATCACACTTAGACTTAAAGACAAGCCGTTAAAGGGTGAAAACCCAAACCATCCCCCAAACGACCCCGTAAGAGGTACGAACACCTCGCACGGGACCAATGTACCTAGTAGGAACTGACCACATAGTCCCGGGTCTCCCGGTTTGAGAAAATGATGATTATTTTTAAAAATCAACACTTAAACTTAAAAACAAGTCGTTAAAGAATGAACCCCCCCCCCCCCCAAACGACCCCATAGGAGGCACGAACACCTCGCACGGGACCAATGTAACTTTTTGGAACTAGTCGCATAGTCCCGAGTCTCCTAATTTGAGAATATGACGATAATTTGTAGAAATCACACTTAGACTTAAAAACAAACCGTTAATGGGTGAAAACCCAAACCACCCACCAAACGACCCCGTAAGAGGCACGAACACCTCGCACGGGACCAATGTAACTAGTACGAACTGACCGCGTAGTCCCGGGTCTCTCGGTTTGAGAACATGACGAAAATTTGTAAAAATCAACACTTAAACTAAAAAACAAGCCGTTAAAGGGTGAAAACCCAAACCATCCCCCAAACGACCCCGTAGGAGGCACGAACACCTCGCACGGGACCAATGTAACTTGTTGGAACTAACTGCATAGTCCCGGGTCCCCGATTTGAGAATATGATGATAATTTGAAAAAATTAACACTTAAACTTAAAAACAAGTCGTTAAAGAGTGAAAACGCAACCCCCCCCCCAAACGACCCCGTAGGAGGCACGTACACCTCGCACGGGACCAATGTAACTTGTTGGAACTGACCGCGTAGTCCTGGGTCTCCCGGTTTGAGAATATGACTATAAATCATAGAAATCACACTTAGACTTAAATAAGCCGTTAAAGGGTGAAAACTCATACCAGCCCCCAAATGACCCCGTAAGAGGCACGAGCACCTCGAACGGGACCAATGTAACTCATAGGAACTGTCCGCGTAGTCCTGGGTCACCCGGTTCGAGCATATGATGATAGTTTGCAAAAACCAACACTTAAACTTAAAAATAAGCCGTTAAAGGTTGAAAACCCAAACCAGCCCCCAAACGACCCCGTAGGAGGCACGAACACCTCGCACGGGACCAATGTAACTTGTTGGACCTGACCGCGTAGACCCGGGTCTCTCGGTTTGAAAATACGACAATAATTTGCAAAAATCACACTTAGACTTAAAAACAAGCTGTTAAAGGGTAAAAACCCAAATCTTCTCCCAAACGACCCCGTAAGAGGCACGAACACCTCGCCCGGACCAATATAAGTTGTAGGAACTGACCGCGTAGTCCCGGGTCTCCCGGTTTGAGAATATGACGATAATTTGCAAAAATAAACACTTAGACTTAAAAACAAGCCATTAATGGGTGAAAACCCAAACCAGCTCCCAAACGACTCTATAGGAGGCACGAACACCTCGCACGGGACCAATGTAACTTTTAGCAACTGACCGCGTAGTCCCGGGTCTCCTGGTTTGAGAATTTGATGATAATTTGCAAAAATAAACACTTAGACTTAAAAACAAGTCGTTAAAGGGTGAAAACAAAAATCAGCCCCCAAACGACCCCGTAGGACGCATGAACACCTCGCACGGGACCAATGTAACTTGTAGGAACTGATCGCGTAGTCCCGGGTCTCCTGGATTGTGAATATGACGGTAATTTCCAAAAATCACACTTAGACTTAAAAAAAGCCGTTAAAGAGTGAAAATCGAACCCCCACCCCCAAACGACCCCGTAGGAGATACGAAAACCTCGCACGGGACCAATGTAACTTGTTCGTACTGATCGCATAGTCCCGGGTCTCCCGGTTTGAGAATATGATGATAATTTGCAAAAATCAACACTTAAACTTAAAAACAAGCCGTTAAAGAGTGAAAACCCAACCCCCCCTCCCCCAAACGACTTCGTAGGAGGCACGAACACCTCACATGGGACCAATGTAACTTGTTGGAACTGACCGCGTAGTCCCGGGTCTCCCGATTTGAGAATATGACGATAATTTGCAAAAATTACACCTAGACTTAAAAACAAGCCATTAAAGGGTGAAAACCCAAACCAGCTCCCAAACGACCCCGTAAGAGGCACGAACACCTCGTACGGGACCAATGTAACTTGTAGGAACTGAACGCGTAGTCCCGGGTCTCCCGATTTGAGAATATGACAATAATTTAAAAAAATCAACACTTAAACTTAAAAATAAGTCGTTAATGGTGAAAACCCAAACCAACCGCCAAACGACCCCGTAGGAGGCACGAACACCTCGCACGGGACCAATTTAACTTGTTGGAACTGATCGCGTAGTCCCAGGTCTCCGGGTTTGAGAATATGACCATAATGTGCAAAAATCAACACTTAGACTTAAAAACAAGCCGTTAAAGGGTGAAAACGCAAACTAGCCCCCAAAAGATCCCGTAGGAGGCATAAACACCTCGTACGGGACCAATGTAACTTATTAAAACTGACCGCATAGTCCCGGGTCTCCCGATTTGAGAATATGACTATAATTTGCAAAAATCAACACTTAAACTTAAAAACAAGTCGTTAAAGGGTGAAAATCCAAACCAACCCCCAAACCACCCCGTAGGAGGCACGAACACCTCGCACGGGACCAATATAACTTGTTGGAACTGACCGCGAAGTCCCAGGTCTCCGGGTTTGTGAATATGATGATAATTGGCAAAAATCACACTTAGACTTGAAAACAAGCCGTTAAAGGGTAAAAACCCAAACCACCCCCAAACAACCCCGTAAGAGGCCCGAACTCCTCACACGGGACCAATGTAGCTAAAGGAACTGATCACGTAGTCTCGAGTCTCCCGAATTGAGAATATGATGATAATTTACAAAAGCCAACACTTAAACTTAAAAACAAGACATTAAAGGGTGAAAACCCAAACCATCCCCGAAATGACCCGGTAGGAGGCACGAACACCTCGCACGGGACCAATGTAACTTGTTGGAACTAACCGCATAGTCCAGGGTCTCCCGATTTGAGAATATGACGATAATTTGAAGAAATCAATACATAAACTTAAAAAGAAGTCGTTAAAGAGTGAAAATCCAACCCCCCCCCCCCCCCCAAACGACCCCGTAGGAGGCACGAACACCTCGCACGGGACCAATGTAACTTGTTGGAACTGACCGCGTAGTCTCGGGTCTCCCGATTTGAGAATATGACGATAATTTGCAGAAATCACAACTAGACTTAAAAACAAGCCGTTAAAGGGTTAAAACCCAAACGAGCCCGTAAGAGGCACGAACACCTCGCACGTGACCGATGTTACTAGTAGGAACTGACCGTGTAGTTCCGGGTCTCTCGGTTTGAGAATATGATGATGATTTACAAAAATCAACACTTAAACTTAAAAATAAGCCGTTAAAGGGTGAAAACCCAAACCATCGCCCAAACGATCCCGTAGGAGGCACGAACACCTCGCACGGGACTAATGTAACTTGTTGGAACTGACCACGTAGTCTCGGGTCTCCCGATTTGAGAATATGATGAAAATTTGTTAAAATAAGCACTTAAAATTAAAAACAAGCCGTTAAAGGGTGAAAACCCAAACCAACCCCCAAACGACCCCGTAGGAGGCACGAACACCTCGCACGGGACCAATTTAACTTGTTGGAACTAACCGCCTAGTCCCAGGTCTCCGGGTTTGTGAATATGATGATAATTTGCAAATATCACACTTAGACATAAAAATAAGTCGTTAAAGGATCCCGTAAGAGGCACGAACACCTCGCACGGAACCAATGTAACTTGTGGGAACTGAACATGTAGTCCCGCATCTCTCGGTTTGAGAATATGATCATAATTTGCAAAAATCAACACTTAGACTTAAAAACAAGCCGTTAAAGGGTGATAGCCCAAACCAGCCCCCAAAAGATCCCGTAGGAGGCACGAACACCTCGCGCGGGACCAATGTAACTTTTTGGAACTGATCGCATAGTCCCGGGTCTCCCGATTTGAGAACATGATAAATTGTAAAAATCAACACTTAAACTTAAAAACAAGTCGTTGAAGGGTGAAAATCCAAACCACCCCCCAAAAGACCCCGTAGGTGGCACGAACACCTCGCACGGGACCAATTTAACTTGTAGTAACTGATCGCGTAGTCCCAGGTCTCTGGGTTTGTGAATATGACGATAATTTGCAAAAATCACACTTAGACTTGAAAACAAGTCGTTAAAAGGTGAAAACCCAAACCAGCCCCCAAACGACCCCGTAAGAGGCCCGAACCCCTCACACGGGACCAATGTAACTAGTAGGAACTGATCGTGTAGTCCCGGGTCTACCGATTTGAGAACATGTTGATAATTTGCAAAAATCAACACTTAAACTAAAAAACAAGCCGTTAAAGGGTGAAATCCCAAACCATTCCCCAAACGACCCCGTAGGACGCACGAACACCTCGCACGGGACTAATGTAACTTGTTGGAACAAACCGCATAGTCCAGGGTCTCCCGGTTTGAGAACGTGACGATAATTTGTAAAAATCAACACTTAAACTTATAAACAAGCTATTAAAGAGTAAAAACCCAACACCCCCTCCCCCCCCAAACGACCCCGTAGGAGGCACGAACACCTCGCACGGGACCAATGTAACTTGTTGGAACTGACCGCGTAGTCCCGGGTCTCCCGATTTGAGAATATGACGATAATTTGAAGAAATCAATACATAAACTTAAAAAGAAGTCGTTAAAGAGTGAAAATCCAACCCCCCCCCCCCCCCCCAAACGACCCCGTAGGAGGCACGAACACCTCGCACGGGACCAATGTAACTTGTTGGAACTGACCGCGTAGTCTCGGGTCTCCCGATTTGAGAATATGACGATAATTTGCAGAAATCACAACTAGACTTAAAAACAAGCCGTTAAAGGGTTAAAACCCAAACGAGCCCGTAAGAGGCACGAACACCTCGCACGTGACCGATGTTACTAGTAGGAACTGACCGTGTAGTTCCGGGTCTCTCGGTTTGAGAATATGATGATGATTTACAAAAATCAACACTTAAACTTAAAAATAAGCCGTTAAAGGGTGAAAACCCAAACCATCGCCCAAACGATCCCGTAGGAGGCACGAACACCTCGCACGGGACTAATGTAACTTGTTGGAACTGACCACGTAGTCTCGGGTCTCCCGATTTGAGAATATGATGAAAATTTGTTAAAATAAGCACTTAAAATTAAAAACAAGCCGTTAAAGGGTGAAAACCCAAACCAACCCCCAAACGACCCCGTAGGAGGCACGAACACCTCGCACGGGACCAATTTAACTTGTTGGAACTAACCGCCTAGTCCCAGGTCTCCGGGTTTGTGAATATGATGATAATTTGCAAATATCACACTTAGACATAAAAATAAGTCGTTAAAGGATCCCGTAAGAGGCACGAACACCTCGCACGGAACCAATGTAACTTGTGGGAACTGAACATGTAGTCCCGCATCTCTCGGTTTGAGAATATGATCATAATTTGCAAAAATCAACACTTAGACTTAAAAACAAGCCGTTAAAGGGTGATAGCCCAAACCAGCCCCCAAAAGATCCCGTAGGAGGCACGAACACCTCGCGCGGGACCAATGTAACTTTTTGGAACTGATCGCATAGTCCCGGGTCTCCCGATTTGAGAACATGATAAATTGTAAAAATCAACACTTAAACTTAAAAACAAGTCGTTGAAGGGTGAAAATCCAAACCACCCCCCAAAAGACCCCGTAGGTGGCACGAACACCTCGCACGGGACCAATTTAACTTGTAGTAACTGATCGCGTAGTCCCAGGTCTCTGGGTTTGTGAATATGACGATAATTTGCAAAAATCACACTTAGACTTGAAAACAAGTCGTTAAAAGGTGAAAACCCAAACCAGCCCCCAAACGACCCCGTAAGAGGCCCGAACCCCTCACACGGGACCAATGTAACTAGTAGGAACTGATCGTGTAGTCCCGGGTCTACCGATTTGAGAACATGTTGATAATTTGCAAAAATCAACACTTAAACTAAAAAACAAGTCGTTAAAGGGTGAAATCCCAAACCATTCCCCAAACGACCCCGTAGGACGCACGAACACCTCGCACGGGACTAATGTAACTTGTTGGAACAAACCGCATAGTCCAGGGTCTCCCGGTTTGAGAACGTGACGATAATTTGTAAAAATCAACACTTAAACTTATAAACAAGCTATTAAAGAGTAAAAACCCAACACCCCCTCCCCCCCCAAACGACCCCGTAGGAGGCACGAACACCTCGCACGGGACCAATGTAACTTGTTGGAACTGACCGCGTAGTCCCGGGTCTCCCGGTTCGAGAATATGATGATAATTTGTAGAAATCACACTTAGACTTAAAAACAAGCCGTTAAAGGGTGAAAATCCAAACCAGCCTCCAAACGACCTCGTAAGATGCGCGAACACCTCGCACGGGACCAATATAACTAGTAGGAACTGTCCGCGTAGTCCCGGGTCTCCCGGTTTGAGAATATGATGATAATTTGCAAAAATCAACACTTAAACTTAAAAATAAGTGGTTAAAGGGTGAAAAACCAAACCAGCCCCCAAACGTCCCCGTAGGAGGCACGGACATCTCGCACGGGACCAATGTAACTTGTTGGAATTGACCGCGTAGTCCCGGGTCTCCCGGTTTGAGAATATGATGATAATTTTCCAAAATCACACTTAGACTAAAAACTAAGCCGTTAAAGGGTGAAAACCCAAATCAACTCCCAAACGACCCCGTAAGAGGCACGACACCTCGCACAAGACCAATGTAACTTGTAGGAACTCACCGCGTAGTCCCGGGTCTCCCGGTTTGAGAATATGACGATAATTATCAAAAATCAACACTTAGACTTAAAAACAAGCCGTTGCAAGGTGAAAACCCAAACCAACCCTCAAACGACTCCATAAGAGGCACTAACACCTCGCACGGGACCAACGTAACTTGTAGGAACTGACCGTGTAGTCTCGGGTCTCCCGGTTTTTGAATATGACAGTAATTTGCAAAAATCTCACTTAGACTTAAAAACAAGCCGCTAAAAGGTGAAAACCCAACCCCCCCCCCCCCCCCAGAAATGACCCCGTAAGAGGCACAAACACCTCGCTCGGGACCAATGTAACTAGTAGGAACTGACCGCGTAGTCGTGGATCTCCCGGTTTGAGAACATGATGATAATTTGAAAAAATCAACACTTAAACTTAAAAACAAGTCGTTAAAGATTGAAAACCTAACCCCTCAACCCCCAAACGACCCCGTAGGAGGCACGAGCTCCTCGCACGGGACCATTGTAACTTGTTGAAACTAACCGCATAGTCCTGGGTCTCCTAATTTACGAATATGATGATAATTTACAGAAATCACACTTAGACTTAAAAACAAGTTGTTAAAGGTTGAAAACCCAAACCAGCCCCCAAACGATCCCGTAAGAGGCACGAACACCTCGCACGGGACCAATGTAACTTGTTGGAACTGTCCGCGTAGTCCCGGGTCTCCCGGTTTGAGTATATGATGATAATTTGCAAAAATTAACATTTAAATTTAGAAACAAGCCGTTAAAGGGTGAAAACCCAAACCAGCCCTCAAACGACCCTGTAGGAGGCACGAACACCTCGCACGGGACCAATGTAACTAGTAGGAACTGACCGCGTAGTCCCGGGTCTCCCGGTTGAGACTATGACAATAATTTGCAAAAATCACACTTAGACTTGAAAACAAGCCGTTAAAGGGTGAAAACCCAAACCAGCTCCCAAACAACCCTGCAAGTGGTACAAACACCTCGCACGGGACCAATGTGACTTGTAGGAACTGACCGTCTAGTCCTGGGTCTCCCGGTTTGGGAATATGGCGATAATTTGCAAAAATCAACACTTAGATTTAAAAACAAGCAATTAATGGGTGAAAACTCAAACCAACCCCGAAACGACCCCATGGGAAGCACACACACCTCGCACGGGACAAATGTAACTTGTAGCAACTGACCGTGTAGTCCCGGGTCTCCCGGTTTGATAATTTGAGGATAATTTCCAAAAATCAACACTTAAACTTAAAAACAAAAAGTTAAAGTGTGAAAACCCAAACCATCCCCCAAACGACTCCGTAGGAAGCACAAACACCTCGCCTGGGACCAATGTAACTTGTTGGAACTGATCGCGTAGTCCCAGGTCTCCGAGTTTGTGAATATGATGATAATTTTTTAAAATCACACTTAGACTTAAAAACAAGCTGTTAAAGGGTGAAAACCCAAACCAGCCCCCAAACGACCCCGTAAGAGGCACGAACACCTCGCACGGGACCAATGTAACTTGTTGGAACTGACCGCGTAGTCCCGGGTCTCCCGGTTTAAGAATATGACGATAATTTGCAGAAATCACACTTAGACTTCCAAACAAGCCGTTAAAGAGTGACAACCCAAACCATCCCCCAAACGACCCCGTAAGAGGCACGAGCACCTCGCACGGGACCAATGTAACTATTAGGAACTGACCGCGTAGTCCCAGGTCTCTCAATTTAAGAATATGATGATAATTTGCAAATATCACACTTAGACTTAAAAATAAGCCATTAAAGGGTGAAAACCCAAACCAGCTCCCAAATGACCCCGTAAGAGACACGACACCTCGCACGGGACAAATGTGACTAGCAGGAACTGACCACGTAGTCCCAGGTCTCCCGGTTTGAGAATATGTTGACAATTAACAAAAATCAACACTTAGACTTAAAAACAAGCCGCTGAAAGATTAAAACCCAAACCAGCCCCAAAACGACCTCGTAGGAGGCACGAACACCTCGCACGGGACCAATGTAACTTGTTGGAACTGACCGCGTAGTCTCGGGTCTCCCGATTTGAGAATATGACATTAATTTGCAAAAATCACACTTTGACTTAAAAACAAGCCGTTAAAGGGTAAAAACTCAAACCAGCTCCCAAACGACCCCGTAAGAGGCACGAACACCTCGCACGGGACAAATGTAACTTGTAGGAACTGACAGTGTAGTCCCGGGTCTCTTAATTTGTGAATATGATGGTAATTTACAAAAATCACACTTAGACTTAAAAATAAGTCGTTAAAGGGTGAAAACCCAAACCAACCCCCAAACGACCCCGTAGGAGGCACGAACACCTCGCACGGGACCAATGTAACTTGTTGGAACTAACCGCGTAGTCCTGGGTCTCCCGGTTTGAGAATATGATGCTAATTTGTAGAAATCACACTTAGACTTAAAAACAAGTCGTTAAAGGGTGAAAACGCAAACCAGGTCCCAAACGACCCCGTAAGAGGTACAAACACCTCGCAAAGGACCAATGTAACTTGTAGGAACTGAACGCGTCGTCCCGGGTCTCCCGGTTTGAGAATATGACCATAATTTGCAAAAATCGACAGTTAGACTTAAAAAGAGGACGTTGGAGTGTGAAAATCCAAACCAGCCCCCAAACGACCCTGTAGGATGCACGAACACCTCGCATGGGACCAATGTACCTTATTGGAACTGACCGTATAGTCCCGTGCGAGGTGTTCGTGCATCCTACGGTACCAATGTAACTTATTAAAATTAAAGGGTTTATTCGCAAAAGGTCACCGTGTATTGGGTATAGTCCTAAAGTGTTTATTATTGGGGTTCCTTCCTCTTTGTTCCCCAAACTTCCTCTTCCCTTCTCTAATCTGATTATATTCTTCACTGTCATTCTCAGCTATCAATGCTCTAGTCACCACGACAGTATATGATGTCAACTTCAGGATGGAAATTCGACTACGAATGTTCAACCTTAACCCACGTTCAAACTTCTTGGCCTTTAAAGTATCGGTTATCACAACATGAGGTGCAAAACGGGATAACTCGGTAAACTTCGCCTCGTATTGACTAACCGTCATATTTCCTTGAACTAAACTCATGAAGTCGGCTGCTTTTTGGTCTTGTACCGTTTCAGGAAAGTATTTATCGTAGAATATCACTAGGAAATCATTCCAACATATGGGATTATTCCTTTCCCCGTATATTCTCTTAGTCATTCTCCACCAATGTTCGGCTTCAACTTCAAACATAAACGTTCCAAATGATACTCTTTGTTCATAAGTACACTTAAGAACATCGAGTATCTTTTCTATTTGAATCACCCAACTTTCTGCTTTAGTGGGGTTAGGAGTACCTTTAAAAGATGGAGGAATCAATTTCTTGAACTGTTCAATAGTACATTTACTTAGTTCAGGATTCCTTGGTACTCCATTATTTACTTGATGCTCCACAATCTTTGCTAGACTTTCGATCGCCTTGTATGCACCTTCCAGTCCTTCAATACTCGAATCACTAGTTCCCATAGATGATCTTCTCTTGGTCATTTTCTACAGTCATGGCAAAACGTAAGATCTACTATACTATATCAAGATTGAAAACTAAAATACTAGTTATAAATAATATAACACATAGGGAAGGTTATCACATAAATTAGATTATTAATACTATCTCCTAAGGATTGAAACACGAAATCTATAACGTTCGAAACCTATGTTCGGTAGTCTACGGGTTCATAACCTATGCTCTGATACCACCTCTGTCACGACCCCAACCCGATAGTAGTAGGGATTGAGTGTCTTGACATGCCACCAAGGCATTCAATGTTATGGACTTAAAATATTTCTTAAAATAAATGCAATGAAAATACATTCACATGGTCATGAATCGTAAACTATTGAAAAAATGGAATTACGTCATCAGAGCTTTCTAAAAGGGAACTTCGTATATATTAAAGTATGAATGGATTAAAACTTATGCCAAAATTAAAAACTTATTACTAAATAGCCAAACATGATCTATCTCCTAAAAATAAACGTTATATTTAAAATTATAACAAAAGAGCTCCTCAAGCTAGATCTTCAACATAGTCCTTCTACACTCCATCCTCCAGTCTAATTATTTCCTGAAAAATCGTTGTTTATACAACGTCAGCTAAAAGCTGAATAAGATTTAATCTCCCGACATTCCAAGGTTTTCAGAAAATAGATACCTATTCAAGTCAAAAGATAAGGCATATACATATATGGATAGGAACTTTCAGTAAATAGATATATATTTTGAAATGATAGTATATATATCACAATTGGATAGCTCAGAATAAGAAGAATGCAACAAATCAAATGTTATATATTTTTCTTTCAATCATATCATTTTAATGGCCAAGTACACTCTACTACCGTATTCTTCTACCGTATTATACCCCGGTAGTTGAGGGTCAATCGAACTAGTTCGTCACAACGCCTTATTTAGGGCACACCAGCGATAACCCAGCTGGGAAGGTCAGTCAGTAAAGAGGTCCCTTAGGCCGAATCTTATTTTCAATATTCAATCTCATTTTCAATACTCATTTCAATCAGTATGTCTATATGGAGAGATATAAACATATCACAAATGAATCTATCATCGGTATCAGATGCATTTTGAGAATAAAAGCATTTCACAAAATACATAGTTTGCATAATATCATATAATTTAAATGTGCAAGAAATGACATAGAGTACTCACCTAAAATAGAGGCTCAAAAATATAGATATTGAGTCTTGGATCACACATTAATCTAACAAATACAATAAAGGTTTAATTATATATTCTAAATAAAGCCCAATTCTAAATATTGTGTTTTAATCCTAAAATATCTTGCTGAAAAAGGTTACTAAAACAATTTTCTCAATTTTTAATATTCATTCATCGCATTTAAAGAATTTCAATTCATAGTTCTTCTTAATCAGTCGGTTCCCAGTAGAGATGGAGGGTCACAGGGGCACCACTTAAATACCATCTCATCTAGACAGAACATTTCCGGATTTATTCCGAGTAGAGATGGAGGGTCACAGGGGCACCACTTAAATACCACCTCAACTAGACAGAATTTCACCGGGACTGACTTTGGAATTACTTAAATGAGATTTCATAATACGAGCAATTGCTTACAAAAATCATTTTAAAAAGCGTATATATATTTTTCAAACAAGTTGACATATTTTGAAAATAAAATCAATTTAGATTGTTTTCAAATTTTAAGTTTTGATTAGTAAAGTCTTTAGTTTATTTTACCAGCATAACTACTAAGTAAAGCTATAAAATACGAAATTAAAACTACAAAAATGAATTATAACATTTAAATAAAATCATACCTACGAAATGAATTTTTTCTTTGAAATTATAGAACTCCTTCTTAAGATATTTCCCAAGCTTTCTATCACTCTTTCTTACTATAATTCTCAAGGAATTGGTGTGAGTTTCAAATGAACCCTAAGTCCCTATTTATAGGTTTCCAAAAGTCTTACGTTGTTGACATGTGTCTAGGTGATCAAGCATTACGGTGGCAAGTCGTCGTTTGGGTGTCGCATTCCGGGGTGGTCTTGCAGTCTAACATCACCAAATGATGATAAGTGTTTTAGCTTTCTCTCTGAAGATGACATGTGTAAGGTGGAGGTGACCAGCACGTGGTGGAAAGGTGATAAGGGTATAAGGGTCATTTCACACATGAAGGGTATTTTGGTAATTTCACACTATATATTTTCAATATTTCTTAGAGGTCCTTGAAAATATTTTATTTACAAAATGGCCCTTTTTATATTTTTATTTTAGTCCCTAAAGTTTCATAATATTATATTTTCTACCCCAAAACTTATTATATACCTTAAGATATGTCATAAGACTTCGATTTCATCCTACTTACGATTGATTCTTCGTATTTAAAAATGGGGTTTGTTATATTGATAGCCAATAACATCACATATCTAATAATACAACATTTATAAAATAGTAAGTAACACATGAGTGCAAAAAAAACTATATACATATGAGCACATAAAAGTGGGGTCATTACATGCATAGTCCCAGGTCTCCCGGTTTGAGAATATGACGATAATTTGTAAAAATCAACACTTAAACTTAAAAACAAGTCGTTAAAGGGTGAAAATCCAAACCAGCCCCCAAACGACCCCGTAGGAGGCACGAATACCTCGCACGGGACCAATGTAACTTGTTGGAACTCACCCGTAGTCCCGGGTCTCCCGGTTTGAGAATATGATTACAATTTGCAAAAATCACACTTAGACTTAAAAATAAGTCGTTAAAGGGTGAAAACCCAAACCAGCTCCCAAACGAACCCGTAAGAGGCACGACACCACGCACGAGACCAATGTAACTTGTAGGAACTGACCACATAGTCCTGGCTCTCCCGGTTTGAGAATATGACAATAATTAGCAAAAATCAACACTCAGACTTAAAAACAAGCCGTGGAAAGGTGAAAACCCGAACTAGCCCTCAAACGACCCCATAGGAGACACTAACACCTCGCATGGGACCAATGTAACTTGTAGGAACTGATCGCGTTGTCTCGGGTCTCTCGGTATGTGAATATGACGGTAATTTGCAAAAATCACACTTAAACTCAAAAATAAGTCGTTAAAGGGTTAAAACCCAACCCCCTCGAAATGACCATGTAGGAGGCACGAACACCTCGTACGGGACCTATGTAACTTGTTGGAACTGACCGCGTAGTCCCGGGTCTTCCGGTTTGAGAATATGACGATAATTTGAAAAAATCACAATTAGACTTAAAAACAAGCCGTTAAAGGGTGATAACCCAAACCTTCCCACCAAACAACCCCGTAAGAGGCACGAACACCTCGCACGGGACCAATGTAACTTTTAGGAACTGAACGCGTAGTCCCGGGTCTCCGGGTTTGAGAATATGACCATAATTTATAAAAATCAACACTTAGATTTAAAAACAAGCCGTTAAAGGATGAAAACCCAAACCAGCCCCCAAAAGACCCGTAGGAGGCACAAACACCTCGCACGGGACCAATGTAACTTGTTGGAACTGATGGCATAGTCCCGGGTCTCTTGATTTGAGAATATGATGATAATTTGTAAAAATCAACACTTAAACTTAAAAACAAGCCGTTAAGGAGTGAAAACCCAACCCCCCCAAACGACCCCGTAGGAGGCACGAACACCTCGCACGGAACAAATCTAACTTGTTGGAACTGACCGCATAGTCCCGGGTCTCCCGATTTGAGAATATGATGATAATTTGCAAAAATCAACACTTAAACTTAAAAACAAGTTGTTAAAGAGAGAACCACCCCCCCCCCCAAACTACCCCGTAGGAGGCACGAACACCTCGCACGGGACCAATGTAACATGTTGGAACTGATCGCATAGTCTCGGGTCTCCAGGTTTGAGAATATGACAATAATTTGTAGAAATCACACTTAGACTTAAAAACAATCCGTTAAAGGGTGAAAACCCAAACCAACCCCCAAACGACCCCGTAAGAGGCACGAAGACCTCGCAAGGGACCAATGTAACTAGTAGGAACTGACCGCGTAGTCCCGGGTCTCTCGATATGAGAACATGATGAAAATTTACAACAATCAGCACTTAAACTAAAAAAACAACCCGTGAAAGGGAGAAAACCCAAACCATCCCACAAACGACCCCGTAAGAGGCACGAACACCTCGCACGGGACCAATGTTACTAGGAGGAACTGACCGCGTAATCCCGGGTCTCCCGATTTGAGAACATGACGAAAATTTGCAAAAATCAACACTTACACTAAAAAACAAGTCGTTAAAGGGTGAAAACCCAAACGACCCCGTAGGAGGCACGAACACCTCGCACGGGACCAATGTAACTTTTTGGAACTAACCACATAGTCCTGGGTCCCCGATTTGAGAATATGACGATAATTTGTAAAAATTAACACTTAAACTTAAAAACAAGTCATTAAAGAGTGAAAACCCACCCCCCAAACGATCCCGTAGGAGGCACGAACAGCTCGCACGGGACCAATGTAACTTGTTGGAACTGATCGCGTCGTCCTGGGTCTCCCGGTTTGAGAATATGACGATAATTTGCAGAAATCACACTTAGACTTAAAAATAAGCGGTTAAAGGGTGAAAACCCATACCAGTCCCCAAACGACCCCGTAAGAGGAACGAGCACCTCGCACGGGACCAATGTAACTAGTAGGAACTGTTCGCGTAGTCCCAGGCCTCCCGGTTTGAGAATACGATGATAATTTGCAAAAATCAACACTTAAACTTAAAAATACGTCGTTAAAGGGTGAAACCCAAACCAACCCCCAAACGACCCCGTAGGAGGCACGAACACCTCGCACGGGACCAATGTAACTTGTTGGAACTGACCGCGTAGTCCCCGGTCTCGCGATTGAGAATATGACCATAATTTCCAAAAATCAAACTTAGACTTAAAAACAAGCTGTTAAAGGGTAAAAACCCAAACCTGCTCCCAAACGACCCCATAAGAGGCACGAATACCACGCACGGGACCAATATAACTTGAAGGAACTGACCCCGTAATCTCGGGTCTCCCAGTTTGAGAATATGACGATAATTTGCAAAAATCAACACTTAGACTTGAAAATAAGCAATTAATGGGTGAAAACCCAAACCAGCCCCCAAACGACCCCATTGGAGGCACGAACACCTCGCACGGGACCAATGTAACTTGTAGGAACTGATCGCGTAGTCAGGGTCTCCTGATTTCAAAATTTGACGATAATTTGCAAAAATTAACACTTGACTTAAAAGCAAGTCGTTAAAGGATGAAAACCAAAACCAGCCCCCAAACGACCCCGTATGAGGCATGAACACCTCGCACGGGACCAATGTAACTTATAAGAACTGATCGCATAGTCCCGGGTCTCCTGGTTTGTGAATATGACGGTAATTTGCAGAAATCACACTTAGACTTAAAAACAAGCCGTTAAAGGGTGAAAATCCAACCTCACCCCCCCCCCCCCGAACGACCCCGTGGGAAGTACGAACACCTCGCACGGGACCAATGTAACTTGTTGGAACTAACCGCATAGTCCCGGGTCTCCCGGTTTGAGAATTTGATGATAATTTGCAAAAATCAACACTTAAACTTAAAAACAATCCGTTAAAGAGTGAAAACCCAACCCCCCCCCCCCCAAACGACCCCGTAGGAGGCACGAACACCTCACATGGGACCAATGTAACTTGTTGGAATTGACCGCGTAGTCCCGGGTCTCCCAGTTTGAGAATATAACGATAATTTGCAAAAATCACACTTAGACTTAAAAACAAGCCATTAAAGGGTGAAAATCCAAACCAGCTCCCAAACGACCCCGTAAGAGGCACAAACACCTCGCACGGGACCAATGTAACTTGCAGGAACTGAATGCGTAGTCCCGGGTCTCCCAGTTTGGGAATATGGCAATAATTTGCAAAAATCAACACTTAGACTTAAAAACAAGCCGTTTTTAATGTGAAAACCCAAACTATCCCCCAAACGACCCCGTAGGAGTCACGAACACCTCACACGGGACCAATGTAACTTGTAGGAACTGACCGCGTAGTCCCGGGTCTCACAGTTTGTGAATATGACGGTAATTTGTAAAAATCACACTTAGACTTAAAAACAAGTCGTTAAAGGATGAAAACCCAACCCCCCCCCCCAAACGACCCCGTAGGAGGCACGAAAACCTCGCACGGGACCAATGTAACTTGTTGGAACTGACCGCGTAGTCTCGGGTCTCCCGGTTTGAGAATATGATGATACTTTGCAAAAATCACACTTAGACTTAAAAGCAAGCCGTTAAAGGGTGAAAACCCAAACCAGCCCCCAAACATCCCCGTAAGAGACACGAACACCTCACACGGGACCAATGTAACTTGTAGGAACTGATCGCGTAGTCCTGAATCTCCTGGTTTGGGAATATGACGGTAATTTACGAAAATCACACTTAGACTTAAAAACAAGCCGTTAAAGGGTGAAAACCCAAACCAGCCCCCAAACGACCCCGTAGGAGGCACGAACACCTCGCACGTGACCATTGTAACTTATTGGAACTGACCACGTAGTTTCAATTTGAGAATATGAAGATAATTTGCAAAAATCACACTTAGACTTACAAATATGTCGTTAAAGGGTGAAAACTCAAACCAACCCCCAAACGACCTCGTAAGAGGCACGAACACCACGCACGAAACCAATGTAACTTGTAGGAACTGACCACGTAGTCCCGGGTCTCCCGGTTTGAGAATATGACAATAATTTGTAAAAATCAGCACTTAAACTTAAAAACAAGCCGTTAAAGGGTGAAAACCCAAACCAACCCCCAAACGACCCCGTAGGAGGCACGAACACCTCGCACGAGACCACTGTAACTTATAGAAACTGACCGCATAGTCTCGGGTCTCCCGATTTGAGAATATGACGATAATTTCCACTCTTATATCTAATTTTTTTGTTTGAGTATTATTTTTTTGTAAATTATTGTGTTACTAATATCGTTTCTTTTTTGTATCCTATTTTTTTTTTGCAGGTTAACAGTTTATCGTTGGCATTTATTCACGTGGAACACACAGAGAACTCAATTGTTTACAACAAGGGGTTTATTCATGATTCCATTTTTTAGTGTTATGGCCGTGCGGGCTTTTGTAGTTTTATTGTTAACTTTTATGGCCGTGTGGGCTTTTGTAAGTTAATTGTTATATTTTGTGGTCGTGCGGGCTTTATGTTAGGTAGGTTTTGTATTAGCAGGTTTTGGAATGTCCAGAAAATAGAGAAAACTCTGTCCAATTTTTTTTTGGATTGGCCTGTGAACTATTAAAGACTTGTGATATTTTGAAGCTTGTATGTACATTAATTTATCAACAACGTGCAATATTTTTAATTTGTGAATTTTTGTGCTTTCAAATAATTAAAAAAATTTCCTTTTTATAAAAAATTTGGCACAGTTCAAAACCGTGGCAAAAGTGTATCATCTTTTGGCACGGTTTTGAACTGTGCCAAATTTTTTTAAACTGTGCTTAATCTGGCACAGTTAAAAATTGTGCCAAAAGTGTGCCAGAAATATCAAATTCTGGCACGATGTAAAAGTGTTCCAGAAGTGTTCCTGTTTGGACAAATCTGGCACACTTTTGAGCCGTGCTAGAAAAAAATGGCCATTTTGCAACACTTGATTTTGGCACAATTCAAAATCGTGCCAGATTTGATCTGACACAGTTTTAAACCGTGCCAGATTCCTATTTTTTGGTGTAGTGGATGAAGAAAAGAGAAGGACTTCTTATTCGACATCGTTGAGGTATCAAAGTCATTCGGTGGACATCGAGACATACGTGGACGTGTTGTTGTGGACAGGTATCGTGGAAGAAGGACTTTCTGTGTTGGCACTATGAGAGGAGTGGTTGAAGATCAGAAGAGCGTTAAGACCCATGGGGATCGAGTCATTGAGTGAGTCTTTTGTCTGTTCATTGAAATTCCACATTCATAGTGATTGTCTGGCTTGGGACGTCCAAGGTTATTTTCCCATCTTGGGTTTTTTCCTCGTACATCCGGCATTGTGAGTATTCTTTACTTTACTTTACTTGATTTAATCACTAGATGCATGTTTAGGATTAATCAAGATAAAATTTGTTTAAAGTAAAAATTGGTTTTTCACAACTTGGTTTAGTGCACATTAAAAGTTGGATAATTTTTGGTGAAAATTGGTTTGATTTGAAGCACATGCTTAAGGACCACCCACTTCTCAAATTGGTATCAGAGCGGGTTACGCTAATTTATCGCATGATCCTAATTTTTTCAAGTATTTTTTTGATACAATTTGACTTCTCACGTCGTCAAATAAGTATCAGAGCTAGAAAACATAATTTATTTGTTTTGTGATCTCGTGTGTTTTCAAAGATGAATTTTGGAAATAATGAACTTTTTCGAACTCCTATTTTTTATGGCACTAATTACACATATTGGAAGATGAGAATGAAAAGTGATTTAAAATATATTGATGAGCGTGTGTGGCTAGAAGTTGATAAAGGTTGGACACCCCCTATCACTATTTTAGGTGAGGTCACTAATTCGAAGCCTGTCGAGTTATGGACCGAAACTGAACATAGACTTTCACAATATAATTCTAAGGGTTTGCAAGCTATTTCTTCACATGTCACACCGGAATAATATAATAGAATTATGACTTGTGAAACATCGAAAGAGGCTTGGGATATTTTGGTACTCACTCACGAGGGAACTAGCACAATTAGGGCGTTGAAACTTCAAAATCTTACTACACAGTTTGAGACCATTAGGATGTTAGAGAGTGATGCTTTTGATGAGTTTTATGATAGTTTGTCCAATATTGTCAACTCGTTGTTTAACCTAGGTGAGAAAATTCGTGACAATTGTGTCATTAAGAAAATCCTTAGGTCATTACCTAATAGGTTTGATGCGAAAGTGACTATTTTAAACTCCTTGGGTAAGTTAAAGTCGATGAAACTAGAAGAGATTGTAGGTGACTTACAAACCTATGAAATCGACATGATTACCTCCAAGCAAGTGCCTAAGTAATAAAAGGGTATTACTTTGAAAACCCGGAAGGAAGAAATTGAAGTTTCGGATTTCGATTCTGATTCCGATTTTGAGGATGTTGTTTTGTAGGCAAAGAAATTCAAAAAAATTATTAAGTTTCAAAAGAAATCGAAAGATGCCAAGAAATTTGAAAATTTCAAAAACAACAAAGTTGATCCCACCTCTAAGGATAAGTTTGAGAAGACTAAGAGAGATGAGTAAGATAAGTGTTTTGGGTGTGAGGCGTACGATCATAAAGTTAAGGAGTGTCCCACTAGACTTAATAAAGAGGGCAAGCAACCCATTGTTCATAGTGCCACCTTAAGTGATAGTGATCCGAAAGAGGGAGAGAGTTCCCCCATTGAGCGTAACTTTATTGCATTTATGGCATCTCATGTGAATGACACATCTGAGGAGGTTTTGAGTGAATCCCATGTTAGTGAGGGAGAAGAGAGTGACGAAGAGGAGGTAGATCTGAAAGAATTGCAAGTTTCATTTAATGGGTTGTATGCCGATACGGTTAAGGTGAAAAAGGCAAATGTAAAATTGCATGCTAAGATGAATGAACGTGCCATAGAAAATAATGATAGTTTGATTGAGGATCTTATAGCACGAGAGAAGAAGTTTAGGGAGAAACTAGAGTTTGTGGAGAAAGAGAGAGATAATCTTCGTGGTTTGATGGAGTCTTTGAAAAAGGAGATTTTAGAGTTTGAGGAGTCTAGGCATTTGTTCGAGTCTAGGATTCATGAGTTGGAGGAGAGATTGAGAGACCCGTCTAGAGTTAAGTTTGATTTGGAGGCTAGGTTGGAGAAGTTAGATAAGATCTTAGGCACCGTCCAAATTAAGGTAGATAGGGGAGGTATAATTTTTTATTAGAGAGTTGTTCCCATTCCCCCCGCACGTGTGAGAAACACTGGGATTGGTTAGAAAAGGTCCACATATAGGTAATCATTCCCACCATCGCTACACTTGCACGTTTTATGGTAGGAAAGGTCACATTAGGCGTTATTGTTACAACCTTAGACAAGCTCCTAGGAAGTTTAGGAATAAAGTTGCCCCGGTTTCCCAAACCCCCATGCGTCATTTTACACCTACTTGGGTTAGAAAATCGAATTTAGTGGCTTTAGTAATAAAAGTTCATGATTCTCGTTTGGGTGCACTTGATTCTTCCCATGCTAAATCTAAAGGATGATAGTGTTGCCTTGTTTTTCATATGCTAATTTGCTTCATGATATACTCATTGCTAGTATAATGACTTGTGTATCATTTTGTATTATAGTCTTCATTTGTTTGAGTCCTATTGAAAAAATACAAAAATATTTGGGTTTTGAGAAAACTTTTGAAAACCCAAAAAGATTTTGCTTTTATTTAAGTCAAAATATGTATGAAAAGCCAAAAAGATTTTTAATTTTTATTTTTGAGTTTACATGTTTGATGTGGCATATTGGTGTGCCTGCCCCCCCCCCCCCCCCATCATTTCATTAACTATATGGCTAAGACATTTGGTCATTATTATCGATGATTAGAATGATCTTAACCAATGTTTATATGGGGTTGTTTCGAAGTTGATATGCATTTTGATTCGACTTTGTATATATGCCAACATTGCACTCATGCACGAGTTTATATGGATGTTTGACTTCTCTTGTATATTTGAATTTGGTGAGGCATTCTTATCTCAATCTTGTCATCTATGCGTAAGTAGACTTAAGGAGAAGTGTGCATGTAAGAATCGTTTACCGTGAGGATTTGAATTGGTACCTAATTTTAAAAAATGATGAGTGATTCATGGGAAAGGGCTGCGAGAGTTCAAAATTAACTCGTCGTGAAAGCCACCATTTAAAAGAGCCCAAAAGAAAAGGCAATATGCTAAGAAAAGGGCCAATAAGATTTTATCTAAGTTAAGAATGCTAGAAACCTCAAAAGAACTTCAAAATGTATGTTTATGAGGGAGTTTGGTAAGAGAAAACTTAACAGGTTTTCACAACTAATCCTAATGTTGAAACATTGCAATTTGACGCTATTGTTTGTAGAATCGTCAAAATTCTGGATTTGTGTGCATGTAGTATGTTTAGTTCATTAATCTCACACTTTAATTGTCATATGGCTATGATAAAGTTTGATGATTTCTCGCTATCAATTAGAGCTTCTTGATCTTTTCGATGTGTTGGAATTGTGACTCATTTGTTGTAGTTTCACCCCCATACATTCCATGTCCATGTTTGAGAACATCGGTACTATGTTTGCATGTAACTCACATTGTTAGTTTTTATGCATTTTTACATTTTGTGTTATTAAGCTTAATGTTTTAGCACTGTTTTGCTGCTGTCAGGCTCTTCCTGGAATTTTTTTATGGAAATTTTTTCACTGGGCAAAAATATATGATATTTCTGGGAATCTGGAAAAATTTGGCCTATCGCGAGAAGTCGTTCTAACGACATCTCTCTGTCGCGAGAAGTCTCGTTCGAGCGACGTCCTCATCTCGTTTGAGCGATGTCCCTGGATCGTTCGAACGATAGTCTAGATTTTTTGCTTCTTTCTCGCTTGTAGTCCACTGGTTTATTTTGGTGATATTTTTGGTACTGCTAGAAGCTTTCTGGACTATTTGGTTTATATGCAAGTTATATTGTTTCATAGTTGATATTTTGTATATGATTTCGTTTATCACACCTGATTAGATTGCTATATTCTTTGTGTGATTCATTGGTTTACTAGCTACAGATTTGTCATCTATTGATCATATTTAGCTGGTTGTTTCATGATTATCTAGCAATTTTTATTTGGTATATCTTCATGCTATATACTCATTGGTTGGTTTATCTTTTCACCGAATTGTCTATTAGAGACAAAAAGGGGGAGAGATGCATGTGATGTAGGGCGAGATTTGAGATTTGAGATTTGCTGAGCATGTTTTTTATTACATATTTTACAAATTGGTATTACAAAGTGGTATTACAAATTGATATCATTCATTTTCTCAATAATTTAAAGATTTTTCAGAGTTTATTCATATTGGTATCTATTATAAAATTAGTATCATTTGGATATATATATATATATATATATATATATATATATATATATATATATATATATATTGGTTTCATTTGTTCCTCCATACTTCACTGGGTATTTATTTGTCTGTTTCATGTGTGTAGGTATGATTCAGCGATTCGAAATTTCAAGTCTACATCACATTCAGACAGTTCATGCTTGTCGGTGCTACATATACTAGTCTCTGTCTTGTATTTTTGATTTTGGGTTTATGGGATGGGATTTAGGTGTCATCCGGCTTGACGGCCCGGCTTAGGCATTTCACTGGTTTAGTTTTGTCCCAGAATAGTCAAATGGGGAGATTTGTAAGGACATAAATTTCCAATTGAGTCCCTGTATTGTATTGACTTAATTCCGTGAACAAAACTGTGTTTGTAATATGTCATAGGGAGATTTTATTTTATCACGATCCCACTTGGTCTATGACGTATTAAAGAAATTGAAAACGTTGCAGCAAAGCTTCAAAGAATTAATCATGCTGAAGTTTAATTGGTGCAAGTTTATTCGTCTTTAAGTTAATTGCATTCCGAGATCACACAGGTATGAATGCATATTATTAATGGTGCTCGGAATTGTTTTTATAAAAGATAAGGATGTAATTTTATAAGGAAAAATGTTTTAAAAGTGTTTTTAATGTTTTAAACTACGTTTTATTCTAATAAGACCGATAAAGAGTTTGACTTATTTGGATCTCTTTTGGAAGAGACGTTTTAAAGAAAAAGTCAAAAAGTAAAACTGACACGCGCGTCGTTCAAACAACAAGCTGTCTCGTTCAAACGAGATGGCCATGTCGCGCGAACAACAGGACGATCTCGTTCGAGCGACACTATTTTCGAGGCGGTCAAGTTTTTGTATTTAAAGCGTGGTTTCATCAGAATTATTAAGTGTGCATTCTGGAAAAACAGTTTACGATCAAGAAATGTGTTTGCACATGGTTTTCTAAGGTTTCAAAGCTTAAACACATCCTTAGAGTTTGTAAAGATCCGAGTTATCATTATTATATGTTTATGTGATGTTGCTGCACCAAGAAGGTTTGTTCTATAATTGAACATCAAGGTTTTACGGTGAAGAAAAGAGAAGGACTTCTTGTTCGACATTGTAGAGGTATAAAAGCTATTCGGTGGACACCGAGATAGACGTGGATGCGTGTGTTGTGAACAGGTATCGTGGAAGAAGGACTTTCTGCGTGGGCACTATGAGAGGAGTGGTTGAAGATCATAAGAGTTTCAAGACCCATGGGGATTGATTCATTGAGTGTGTCTTATGTCTGTTCATATTAATTCCACATTCATAGTGATTGTCTGGCTTGGGCCGTCCGAGGTTGTTTTCCCGTCTTAGGTTTTTTCCTTATGCATCCGGTGTTGTGAGTATTCTTTACTTTACTTTACTTTACTTTCTTTAATCACTAAATGCATGTTTAGGATTAATCAAGATAAAATTGGTTTAAAGTAAAACTAGGTTTTTCACAACTTGGTTTGGTGCACATTAAAAGTTGGATAATTTTTGGTGAAAATTGGTTTGATTTTAAACACACGTATAAGAACCACCCACTTCTCAATTTGAACTTCTAAACACTTTTTCTCTCAAAATCGATGGCAATGATGGATGGTATTTGGGGCATATATGGGTAAGGAAAACATGGGATGATACTAGGTGGACTGAAGGGTAAAAATGGTAAGTGTATGGTAAAATCGGTTTAGTGTTCGGGACAAACTACAAGACATATGTTTCTTACAACTCGAAAGTGATGTCATTCTCAGTGATTATGCCAAAATTGAAAAAATAATGAGACCATGCAACGACTAAGTGAGGTATCCAAAGATAGTTGAGTCAACTTGTGACTTGGAGATACGTAAAAACCCTCAAAAAGGTGAAAAACTCAAATCTCACGATTTTTAAGTCGCCACTAGTGATCTTTCAAGGCTCTCTTGAGAATATAATTACTCTTTAATGTCTGATTATAAACGTGATAGTGCAAATTTTTTCGAGTTTAGGAATTCATAGTGCAAATACGCTTTAAGATGTATTAATTAATTTAAGGTTAAAAATGTAATTTTTGGTTCGAACGTGGGTATTCCAATATTTCTAAAAGAGGGATGATAGACAATTCTTGTCATAAAATTTTTTAAATTTTACTACAAAAAATGTTTAAAATCACTTGTTTCTGATTTTTTTTTTCAAAAGAGGTACGATTTTGATAAACTTTTCACCCCCAAACAAAAGAGAACATCATCCTCGATGTTTAAAACTATATATAACAATAAAAGGCACAAGGTAGGAAAGATATTACCATAATGAACCGCTAATGAAAATGTACCACCTAGTGGAGCAAAGATAAAACCTAAAGAACAAATGCGATACAAAAATATGTACAACTCTATAAAGCATGTGAAAATCATTGGGTGGTGTAAAGAACCACCCCTAAACAGGATAAGACTCATACTCAGAAACAATGAACGACAGGATGCCTCCCGGTAGCGCTAAGTTTAATGTCTTCAGCTAGACGGAACCAATATCACCCTAAAAAAAGATCTATTAAAGTGCAGGGCGAAAAAAAAATGGGGTGATGAGAATCACCCCCAAACAAGACTGAAGTGTTAATCTTGTCGGATAAAGGCTAAAAGAGGTCAATGCACTTGAATAACAAAGTGCATCACTAGATGCAAAGCATCGGTGGACCATAGGTGGGTGGGAAGAAGAGTAAAAGTCAGAACGATTAGCGTGAGGGTGAAAATGCACCGGTCATGGGCTTTATTGAGCCTAAAGGTGAGGGCAACTAGGACCCTGTAAGCATGATGCTCAAATTATATTGGGAGGCAAAATGGTTTTGAAATAGTGATGGTGTGGGCCTCAGAGAAAACGCATGACCGTTCTATAAAGGGACAGTGATAATGGTCACGCCGCGACACGCCAGGGAGCTGTCGATGGGAAAAATCAGCACCATAAGAGAGTGGCGGCCATAGAATAACAATCTCGGTGTCACATATGGGGAGAGGAGCATGCATACTCACATAAATATAGGGGTGGAAGAAAAATGCACACATGGGATCATGGAGCACTAGGGTGGATGGTGGGTGTATGTGAGGAACTAAATGCTTAGATGTGAATAGGGAAGGTAGAATAACAAGGTCCAAATCAAGTGGTGGGGTGCGAAGCACAGTGGGTGGGTCGAGTGGGACAAAAGGTGAGGGAAGATGATCTAACTCACGAGTAGGAGAAACACACTCCTCATAAGGCTCAGAGTGATCCTCAAAGGCATTCGTATGAGGAGGTGTGAAAGTAAACGATGGAGTGATCAACTTAGCCACCCAAAAGTCACCATCCAAAGTGGTGGAAAAATCGAACAAAGCATCCAAATCCGAGATAGATGAATAAACATTAATATCTTACTCAACGGGAGTCAAGCATGGTGGGATAGGATCCGTATCCATAGAGGTGGAAAACATCTCGGATTCAGTCTCAGGGCAGTGGGTAGCACTCGTAGCCAGAGCTAACCGATAAAGAATTGGTTCCTCGGGAACATACATAAAGGGGTCAAAAGGTGTAGACTCGGGCATAATTTTGGATTCGGTGGAAGGGGAAAGATGAACCTCAATGGTGGGTTCGAGAGGGTAGGGCGCAGTGGGATCAGTTGCACAATCAATGGATAGGTCAACACAATTGTCAACTTGGGTATGGACCACGGAGTGGTCTCAACTTCGAGATTCTCAGGATAATATGGTTGGTCACACTCAAAATCACTGGCACAAGACGACACATCATCATCCCAAGCGGGGGCAATAATGGGTTGACTTGGGGTGAAATCCGACTCGTTCGTAAACTCAAAGGCAGTAAACCTGTGTTCAAGCCGTTGAAGGGCTTCATTTTGAGATTGAAGAGAGGGCGCGAACTTTTGCAAGAGGCTCTCGAGAGCGGATGTGCAAGGTGGTGGGAAGATGTCGATGGGTGGAAGTGGTGGGTGAGGTGGACGCAACTCGCTATAGACACTAGGAGGTGGAGAATACTCATATGAAGCATCTCTGTGAGAGACAAAAGGTTAATTAGCACGAGGAGCATAGTAAGTGGACTGATAGTTATGAGGTGCACGAGGTTGCGATGACGACTATTGGAGATCGTAAGGATCCACAACATGGTGTTGGGATTAATATTGCATGGAAGGGTGATCAGGACACCGTGAATAGTTGGGCTACTCATACTCCTCGACATTAGATATGTCGTGAGAATACACCGAGGGTGGTTCCAAAACAGTGTCATATGTAAACACTTAGGCCATGATGGGTTCAGATGGAGAGAAAATATATGGACACTCATGGGACAAGTGATCAACCAGAAAGCAGTGTGTGCATGGTGAAGCATGGGGTGGGTTGGCACTCATCACTGGAGGCAATGGAAGATGAGATGTGTGCGTGGATGACACATGAGTATCAACAGTGGGAGATTGAGAATCAAAGCCACGAAGTAGTGTATGCAGGTTCGATTTGGGCTCAATGTCAAATAAACTTCGAGAGAATGGGAAACTTCAAGATAATGGGACATGGCCAGAGTATTCCTGTAAAGGACGTTCTTCGTCCATGACGAGAGGAATATTTTTGGATTTTTAAATATTTTTCAAAAGAAAAAGAAAATCTTTTTGTGCTTTTTGAAAATAAGACAACGAAAATATTTTTGGCATTTTAAATATGAAAAAAAATGTTTTGGGGATTTTTGGATATATTTATAAAAAAAAAAAAGAAAAATATTTTTGGGATTTTTCGAAAAAGGGGAGAAAATGGACTCGTGATTTGGACGAACTAACTAAAATTGACTACCGAAAGAATTGAATTGGACACATACGAGTGAAGGAAAAATCCTAATGAGTACGTAGCCAATTATTATCTTCAAAATTAGTAAAAGGGGTAGTCAAATTTTAATTAAGTCCGCGAGCGACAAAATTTATGGAATTTATCTTTGTGCTCGCATGTTGCAAAAATGTGTTCCTACGGGGCTAGCTAGTTGATTGATTTTAAATTTAATGATAGCTAGGGTAGCACACAATAGATAAGAGAGTGAGTCGGGTGATGAAATCCCTTCTCGTTGTAAGGACTGAGTCTAGGTCTTAGGTATATTAATTCTTCAAATCATTCAATTTAAGTGCGAAGCAAAAATTAAAAGCACACAGGAGCAAATAAGCACACAAAAATTGAACTCGCTGACAAGAGATTCGCGAGTGATAAAGAAATTACCTCCCACGATTTTTACACACGTGGAGTGAAGACCGAGATGAGTCGACCGGGGGGAGATCTCGCCTATCTCAGCCATCCCCGGGAGTCTTACCGACCCAAAGTAGAGATGCTTCAAAATCCTCACCTTGGACGCCCTCTCTCTACCTTGTCCGATTTCCCTTTTCGCTTTTTTTTATGAAATAATTATTACAAAATAATATGGTGTCAAAATGCACCAAAATAAATACAAAGCTTCGATAATCCTATACAAATAGTCTAAGGACGGAGAAGGAATAAAAAGGACAACTAAAATAAAAATAAAATTACAAGTCTTCAATTTGTCTCCACGTCAAGAAAGCGACAACGACGCCATTTGATAATTAGCTTTTTGCGTGTGGTTGTTGTCTTCAAAAGCCAATCTCAAAATTCCCTTAAGTACCTACAAAACTTGTCTAAAACAACTCCTATTGCGGTAAGTACGGGTATCAATCCAACCAAGGTGAAACAATCGACGTGAAAACTTGCAATCTAATTTTTTTATGAAAATATCTTTTTATTTTTTATTTTTTATTTTTTTTAAAACAATTTCAAGGGAAAAATTAACTAATGCTAAAATTAGGAATTGACTAAATACGGAAAAATAATGTGCAACCGAGTGTGAAATAATGTGTGAGGGTCAAGAGATGGGATTACACTGCATAATCAATTATTTAAATTTCTTAATTTATTAATGTGAACTATTTGAAGAAAATATTAAATCTATAATCTAACTCTCGTTAAAATTATAAATTTAATAAAATCTTTTTCAGAAAATTAATTTAAAAATGTCATACAATGAAAAATTAAGAATCATACTATTTTCAGAAAACTACCCGCTAGGATCAATTTATCGAAAACAATATCAATCCTCAAATTTCAATACCAAATTAATATTCAAATATCGAAAAAACCTATCTCTAGTTCGATTTCTAAATTCAAACATTAATTTGTTCAATTAATTTATTAACTCTCGTTAAATAAATTAAATGGTGACAGTTAAAAATAATTTTCCTAGAATTATAGCATTAATAAAATTGATTAATTAAACTAACATCATTCGCAGTGCATCTCACTCCTTGAACGGGGTATTTAGCCAAACATTCTCATGTGTGCATAAACAATAATAAATAATATGTAAAGAAGGAAATAAATTGAAAAGAGAATGTAGAAATACAATACGCAATCAACAAATTTGTCTTGAAATGCACCTTGACATGCGTCCAACTTCTTCACAATTTTCAACACTTGATTACAAAAAGAAGACTAAAAACTAAACCTAAAAATTATTCTAAAGCTAAACTATTTTTTTTTTATTTTTCTGATTTTGTTTTACTCTAAAATGTACATAATATAGACACTTACTCTCTCTTTATGCGTCTCCCTTGTCTGTGTATCTGAGAGACCCTTCTGAGATGCCTTCTCTTTAAATAACCATGATTCATGATTTTTTTTTTGTTATGAAGATTTTGTGGGATTTGGAGATTTCATCTTAGCCAAGTCAAAAATTTTATTTGGAGGTATTTTCATTTTAACTCATGCGGTTTTTTTTTGTTTGGAATTGGGGTGTGATTCCGATTTTAAAGGGATAAGGGTAGTTTGTTGAAGCTCGGGTCGAATGATGGCAGGTGGTATCGATTTTGGGTCAAGAGGGTTGACGCAACTGGGGCATCCGAGTTATTGGTAAGGGGCTGTTATCTTCGATGGAAATGGGGTCAGGAGATGTGGAGGTCGAAGGTAGCAGGTGGTTTGGGTCGCCGAAAAAGGAGTTGGGCAAATTCGGGTCCGGTCAAGTTCGCAGGTGGTGGGTTGTGCGATTTCGGATCGGGAAGGTAGGGTAAGGGATTCGGGCTGGGGGCTAGGCATCCCGAGTTTTGGGTTGTGAACCCGAGATGGGTTCAGGCGTGGGTACGTCAGAGGTGGGTTAGGATGGGAAATGGGTATATGGGTAGAGGTTAACAAAGAGAGAGATGGAGTTTTGGTTGAGTTCATCTTTTAATGGAGGTTGGTGGGTTTAGAGGAGAGAGAATGTGGATGAGAGGAAGATGATGATGGATGAGGTTTAGTTAGGTGTGGTGAGGGTGTAGGGTAAGGGTGGTGTGAGTGAGAGATCGTTAGGGTGTGTGCTAGTATATGTGTTTATGGTGTTTGGGTGTGTGTGTGTGTTAGTATCCTAAAACAAATACTATCTAACTAAAAATATAAAATCCTAATCTACAAAATAAAAGACACAAGTTAAAAATAAAACTAAAAAGAAATAAAAATAATAATAAAATTTATTAAAACTAAAATTAAAATCCTAAAAAAAAAAAAATCTGATAAAACTAAAAAAATAAATGAATTCCTAAATAAAACTAATCCTAAAAAAATAAAATAAAGATAAAGATAAAAAAACTAAAAACTAATAAAATTAAAATCAAAATAAAACACACTAATCAAAAAGAAAATAAATAAGAAAATAAAAATAAAACTTAGAAAATTCTAAAATAAGTCCTAAAAATAAAGACGACACAAAATAAAAATATAAAAATTCTAAAAATTAAAAATGACTCAAATAAAAAATCTAAAAACAATATAAAATACAAACTAAACACACAGAGGGCTCGGGGAATGGTTTGGGTTCGGTTTAGGATTAGGTTAGATTTCGGGACTGGGATCGGGACATCAGAACTCATCAGGGCATGCTCAAATATGACTTCAGTCTTCACGGTCTCTTTGATTTCTTCATTGACTGCTTTTAACCACTACTTTATCTCAATTGACTAGATTGAGCATCAATTAACACCGCAACTGTGTATTGACATGCAAAATGATAAAATACGAACATAAGGCCATTTTTATTAAAAAACGAGTGACTAAAATGCTTCTATTTAGGGTATAAAGTTTGAGCTTTCTGCTTCTTTTTTGCACTGGTTTAAGTCCGGCTTCATTTTTTCGGTGGTGTTTGCTGTTCCGGTGGGTTCATTTTTTTTGTGGTGTTGGAATCCCACAATTTGGTGATCTTTCAGATCTGCATTTTTCATTTTTTTTTAGGTAACATCCTTTATCCTCTTTATATATATATATATATATATATATATATATATATATATATATGTGGGGGGGGGGTGGGGGGGGGGGTGGGGGGGTACCCAGATTTGGCATTACGGGCCCGGATGAGTAGCCTAATAAAAATGGCCCAAAGCCCAAACCCTTCGAACCTTAACATTAATTCAGTTATGACTTAGTCTTCTCACATGTTCTCGTATAGAGATGTTCCAGGAGAGGATGGTAAACGTGGGGGAGTCCAACACCCCCACTCCCCGAATACAGACATATATATAATAAACCCTAGGTCTGGGGCAAAAGACACGCACCGTTTTCTCTGTAAATGCTCCCCAGAGTACATAGAAATAATACTGACTGCACCCCCATGGACGTAGGCATTCTTACTGAACCACGTACATCTTCTGTTGTGTGATTGGCATTTTATGTTTCTTATTTTACTTGGTGATTGCGCTTTTCTTATCTATTTGAGTTGCAAATAGTTGTCACCACAATATATATATATATATATATATATATATATATATATATATATATATATATATATATATATATATATATATACAATCTCAGATCTGTTATATCTATAGATATATATTCACATATATACTGTTATATATTCATACAACACATAAGACATATTGATATTCTGGTCTAGTGTTTGGTTAGGATAAAATGTTTGTTCATTTTTTTTATCTGTTTTGTTTTGTTGTTGATGAGAACACTTGCTTGTTGTTGTTTCTTTTATCGACTTGTTTAGCCAACACTGTTTTTTTTTTAGTTTAGATCTAATTAAGAATAGGTTTGACGTCTTTTTTTCTTTAATCCTTGCGCGTTTGTCTATTTATTAGTAACTGAGATATAATTTATGTTTACAAAAAATTGAAACCTTTTATATGTGTTGTGTTGCTTCAGGTGTGCAACATAGAATTTTTTTTGTGAAAAACTATAACTTTATTTTTGTGTGTGTACTTTATAAGGGTTAAAAATTTTGTTTGGTATTAACTAGTTAAAGTTTGTGTTGGTGTTTAGATCTATTTAATTTATTTAGTGCCAGTTCTTACTTAGAGTAGTTAACTTTTATGGACTGGCTTTTTTTTTAATTTCGGTGTGGTATTTGTTTAGACCTGTTCAAGTTTATATTTGGACTAAAATTAATTGGACGTTTTTAAATCAATTTGATTTTGGAGTGTTTGGTGTGTTTGGAAGTTTTGATAAACTTGTTTATGTTTAAAACAAATCTTTGTCTTTGATAACGGTTGATTAGACTCATCTAGACCTACTAACATTGTTTTTATCTAGTTGGTTCCGAATTTTTTTTACACTGATTTTGTTGGCACGATCCATTTAGTGGACTGATTTTTATTTGGACCTTTTTGGACTAAGTCTGAATTTTGGGTGTTTATTGTTGGGAGTTTATTTACACCCATTTAAGTGTGTGTGTGTGTGTGTGTACTTGTTATATTGGACTTAACTTTTGAAACTTAAACTCTACACTTAAGCTTCTTCTTGTTTGCCACACACTTTTTATTAAAATAACTTTTATTTTAAATTCGATTTAATTGCATTAATTTGGGATTAAAATTAATTTGATTTTTACCTCTAACTAGTTATATCCTCGAAGTTGAACTTTTGTGTGTTCACTTTATTTAATTGGGTTTAATTAGTGTGTGGACTTTAAATCATAATCTTTATTTATTTAATTTTATTTTAGTTAAACCCGTCCTATTTTATCGAGTCGAGTGCTACACTCTTCATCTCGTACTCATTTAACTTGGATTGAATCAATTGACTCATACATTTTTTTATTGTCTAAGTTGAATATTTTTTGTTGTATTCTTTCATACTTAGGTGGCGTTAGTGTGTGTATGAGTTTTTTATCCAAACCTTGTCATAGTATTGGTTTGAACTAAAATTGGAATTTAATCTTTGTGATTAATTTTTGTGTTACAAAATCTTGCTATTTGAACTTAACTACAATATTTGTAACTTTCTTGTGTTGACTTTAATTAAGTCCTAATTTGTATGAGCCAAGTGCTACACATATTTATCTTTTGCTAATTTTACTTGGACTTAATATTTTAACATAACATCGGTTTAAATTGATTCATATTCTATTTGGTGTTAAGTTAATTTTTATTTTAGTTACGCGACACAATTGTTGGAAGTTTATCTCCTATTTTATTTGTGGTCATTTGAGCCAACTAAATTGTTTTAGAATTAATCTTTACTTGAATATTAATTATTAAGTAAGACCTTGTATGTGTCTTACGACTTAGTATTTAATCATTCTTTTAATATCGATTAATTCAATATTATCTTGTTATTATTGTTTATTTGTGGTGTGTACATCTACATGGATTCTCGGGTGCTGAGTGTGTAGTGTGCATGCGTTGTAGTTACTATTACCTGGGTGTTATTGGGTTGACTGATCGCCAGTCAAGTTGGGTTGTATTTAGACTAGGTTGGGTGTACGGGTTTGTATTTGCTTAGTTTAAATCATTATAAGTTGGTGGACTGTAATCTGTAACTTATAATTGGTAATAGTGGACTTGGGTGTGTGAGTTCTCCTGGGACTAGGGACACGAAATTTTTCACCACGGTGGTTTCCTCAAGAATAAATATTATGTCACATTCCACTTTTTCTCATCTCATTCTTAAAGGGAATTATTTTTATATCTAGTGATTAGGCATAAATTCTTCCCATTTATCCCCTTAATTTAGAGGCTTTTATTGCATCGTGAAGTGTAATTCAAGTGGATTTATATCATATCTTTGATATTGACAAGTTCTAACGAGTACACTGAGTTTTGTGTATGTTCCAACTATTTTGCAGGTGTTTAGTGATTTGATTCGAGTTCCGTACCAAAAGCTCCAAAGAAGAATAAGAAGGAAAGGTTTATTCAAAAGATGGCAAAACAAAACTGAACCCAAGGGAAAGAAAAAGAACCGAATCCATCCTGGGAAAGTGCTCAGTAAAGACTGTCAAAAATAGAATCGAACCGAAGGGAGAGAAAAATGAACTGATCCTACACCTGGAAAAATTCCTGTGAAGATTCAACAAGATGGAACCGAACCGAAGTAGAAAAATAAGGAACTTAACCGAAGTAGAAAAATAAAGAACCTATCCCATGCTCAAAGAATTCTCTGTAAAATCTATCAAAGACAGAACCGAACCGAAGCCCTTAACAGGATTGATTCCGTTCTTGATCCCAAATTATCCACTTGTAAAAATTATAATCCTACTTGGTTCAAACTCTTTTATTTCATAGAAGATAAATTGTAAACTCCTCCCAACATTGAAAGAAGGCTTCTGATTCATTAGGGAAGATATTTAATCACTTTTAGAGAAGAATAACATATAAACCCTAGTTTTGATTCCAGTTGCAATTCAAGTAAATTTCTTCCAATTACTTCTTTTATTATTGCAATAGTTCTTTTGTTAGTAAGTATTGGTTATTCTCCTCATCTTCATTTGGTATTAAAAATGTTTTCTTTCATTACAAACGTGTTGTCTACAAATTTTCATATGCCAATCTAGATTTTTAAGGTTGGGATGAATGAACTCAACCTGATGTGGTAGTTGCATATGTATAAAATTAATCCTCTAAATTTAATGATTTGATTATGATCGTATTGTATGGAAAACGACAATTATATATCTTTGGATCTCGTTTGCTTCAGGGTAATCGGGATGCTTCATAATGCAATTTGAGTGTCACTGTCGCAATACCAATTTACTCGTCCTCTGATTAAGTATGGTGTGGGCTTGAACCTCATATATGTAATGCTTGGGAGTACTAAATTCTGGATCTAATTAACCACTCAAATTTACGATTAGTTTTATACCATCAATACACTAGGGTTGAGGGATTGTATTCCCGTCCTGTTTTCTTCATCATATAGTTCAAGTTTCAGTTCAATCATTATCAGTAATTTAGGTAATTTAGAATAGTTGCATTCCATTCATACTTTGGTGCATTAAATAAATATTTTCAAAATTGCATTTAGTTGTAGTTAATTCCCAAAACAGATCATCTTTTCCTTTTTCTTTAGAGTCAGAGTTAGGATTCCTTCATCTGTCCAACATCGTTACAACTCTGTTGTCCTATTTTCCTGAGGATCAATACCCGACTTATCGAATTATTACTTGAGGAACAGGCTTGCACTTGAGCCTATAGAGTACGCATTTATGAGACACATTCTTAGTCGCATCAATTTTTTGGCGTCGTTGTCAGGGATCTAGGTAGACTTGGGATTAGATCAAGTCCATCTAAAACTTTGACCAAAAATTTCCAAATATCCAAAAACATAAAAAATTGAAAATACACAAAAATATTCCTCATCATCTCTCATAAGCCAGTTAATGAAAAATTCTGAACTCACTCCAACTCCCCATAATACTCCAACCCACATTCAAGAAAATCCAATAGTTGAGTACAATCTTGAAAGCCCTCACACTCCTAACGCTCCACAATTATGGGTTCCACCTCCCACACCATCACACTCAATCGCAAATAACACTTTGTTTTATCTCTTAGGACACACTTCAGAGCGCTCTTCGAGTATACCCAGTGAGGACACAGAGCCATCTAGTGAGAGATCCATGTCACAACACGGTAGTGCAGCCACCGGTGAGGAAGAGGCTCTGTATCACCCTTTGAGAGAAATCTTATATCCCGAGCGCACTATCACTCCAGAATGCATTATACTCCCGTACAATGCAGGGCAATTTTGTTTTAAAAATGGGATGATCCAGATGCTCCCCCACTACCATGGGATGGAATCTAAAAAGCCATATCTCCACATCAGGGAATTTGAGGATGTGTGTGAAACCCTCAATGATCAAACTTGCACACAAGAGGTGATCTGCCTCAAACTCTTCCCATTCTCTATAAAAGATAAGGTTAAGACCTGGCTATGGTCTTTACCTCCAATCTTGATTGCATCCTGGAATGAGTTACAATCTAAATTTCTCAAGAAATTCTTTTCTCCACATCGAACGAACTCCATCAAGGCTCAAATTCAAACTTTCTAACAATTAGAAAATGAGTCGTTCGATAAATGCTATGAACATTTCAATGAGTTAATTATTTCGTGCCCCCATCATGGATTTTATAAACTGCAAATCATTTCCTTCATCCATAATGGGCTAAACATTAATTCCATGTTGAGCTTCACCTGAGGTATGTCGCTGAGACTACCCAATCCTGGGATACATCTAACCATATTGCTCAAAGTCGAACTCGCCAAGTGACCACCAGTCCATCGGCGTCTGGTCTATTTCACGTAGAGAAAAATTATATAATGGAAGGTCGACTCGATGCGCTTGAGAGAGGAATGCGACAATTGTTGGAGAAATGTGCAGAAGGACCACCTAGATCCATCCCCAACCTTGTTGAGAAGGTGTGTGCGATTTGTGAGGCAAGTCATTCAACAGAGGAATGCCCGACAATATCCGCCTACAAAGTGATGCTTCAAGAATAAGTAAGTGGTATAGGAGGATTCAAGGGCAATTTTGGGGCTCCGCTCGGAAATTCTTACAACCCCTCATGGAAAAACCACCCTGGTTTTAGCTATGGGCAATAACATGCTGCGATGAATCCTAATTCACATGTTGCCCCTCCTCCCCCATCGCACTTTCAACAAGCTCCACACATGCAAGGACATGTGCAAGAACCACCACCTCAAGGGGCATATATTACTCCACCATGGAGAAATATCGAGGATACAATGAACTAATTTATCAATACCCAGAATGCATCCAATACTAGATATGATCGCATGATCAGCGATATAAATGCAAATATTTCTAAAATGCAATCATCGTTGGGTATCCAAGAGAAGGGCAAATTTTCTGCCCAGGGCCAACGACCACCCCAAGGTCAAACTAGTGTTAGCTCCACCTCGACAGAACATCAGTAGAAATGTCAAGCTGTGACCACTCTTCGTAGTGGGAGAGTCGTTGATTTATCACCTCCCCCCCCCCCCCCACGACCCAACCAAATACAAGTAGATTTTGCCCAGTACGAAAGATGCTGAATATGTCTCCTTGAAAGAGCGTGATAAATAAGACACTAGTGAGCCCGAGGTAGTAGTGAAACCACCCACCGCGGCACCATTCCATCAAAGGTTGGTTCCTTCCCATAAAGGAAACCTCCGTGATGAAGTGCTAGATGTGCTAAAGCAAGTAAAGCTCAATTTACCTTTCCTCGATGCCATTAAGAAGATTCTAGCTTATGCAAAAGTCATCAAAGACTTGTTAACAGTGAAGAGGAAGATGAAGGTAAAGAAAAATGAATTTCTAGCAAAGAACCTGAGCTCCATTCTACTTAATGATCTCCCACCAAAATTTAAAGATCCCGGTGCACCCACCATTTCCTGCATCATTGGAGAAAATAAAATTGAAAAAGCCTTACTTGACTTGGGAGAAAGTGCCAACATCCTCCCTTACGCCATCTATAGACAACTTGATCTGGGCGACCTTAATCCCACAAAGATCACTCTCCAGTTATCGAATTGAACCATGAAGATCCTTAAAGGTATAGTCGAGGATGTGATCATTCAAGTTAACACTTTCTACATCCCGATAGATTTTGTCATTTGGGACACGGATCCCTAATTCGCCTCGAGAAATCATGTTCCCATCAGTCTTGGCAACCCATTCTTAGTTACGGCTTTGGGAACATGACCTTAGAGACTAACATCTTCCATATGGCCCAACATACGGGGGAAGAAGATGATCTTCACGCGGTGAGCTTAATTGACGAGATCGTAGAGGAGTACTTTGAGGAAAATTATTGTAGAGATGCCCTAGAATCCTGTTTAGTGTTGAGCCACGAGAGTGAGGGAACGTATACTAAATTCGAGAGAGAAGTTGAGGAGTTGAGAGAGTTACTTGATGAGAGAGCGTCGGACGAGGACGCGAGAGATGTAAGTTGGGTCTCTCAATTCGAGGAGTTACCAACAAGGGAGGCATGCATGGTTCCCTCCAGCGATAAATTTCCGACCCTCGAATTGAAGAAACTATCCTCCCATATTAAATATGCTTACCTAGGAGAGGACGATACATTTCCTATTATTGTTTCCTCTAGCCTAGACGAAGAGCAGGAGGGTAAACTGTTACAGATTTTGAGGAAGCACCAAAGTCCTTTCGGTTGGTGTATTGCTGATTTGAAGGGGATAAGTCATTTGATTTTCACCCACAAGATCCATCTCGAAGAGGATGTCAAGCCTTCTAGAGAAATGCAAAAAAGTCTAAACTCCAATATGAAAGAAGTGGTGAGGACCGAAATCGTCAAGTTATTGGATGCCAGGATTATCTACCCAATCTCGGATAGCAAGTGAGTCAGCCCTATTCAAGTTATCCCTAAGAAGTTGAGCATGACAGTTATTGAAAATGCTAAGGGAGAGCTAGTTACCCAACGTGCCACCACCAGGTGGCGCGTTTGCATTGATTATCAGAAACTCGGTGCGAGAACTAGGAAAGACCATTTCCCCTTGCCATTTATTGATCAGATGCTTGAGAGAGTAGCGGGCCACCCTTACTATTGCTTCCTTGATGGTTATTTTGGATATAACCAAATTTAGGTAGATGTACTCGACCAGGAGAAAATGACCTTCACTTGCCCCTTTGGTATGTTTGCCTACAAATGTATGCCATTTGACTTGTGTAATTCACCTGCGACCTTTCAAAGGTGCATGTTGATCCTATTTAGTGACATGGTTGAGAGAGGACTCAAAGTGTTCATGGACAATTTTAGCATTTTTGGCACCTCTTTCGATCTTTGTCTGGAAAAACTGGAAAAAGTACTTGCCCGGTGTGTGGAGAAGAACTTAGTCCTAAATTGGGAGAAATGCCATTTTATGGTCACCGAGGGAATAGTTATTGGCCACATAGTTTCTTCCAAAGGGATTGAAGTTGATAGAGCTAAAATAGAAGTCATAGCTGACCTACTCCCACCTAAATCGCTGAAAGACGCGCGCTCCTTCTTGGGCCACGTGGGATTTTATAGATGATTTATTAAGGACTTTAGTGCCATCGGTAGACCCTTAAGTAATCTCCTCATAAAGGACACCCCATTTGAGTGGAAAGAATCATGCCATATTGCTTTTGAGAAACTGAAAACCATGCTTGTGTCCGCTCGCATCATGCAAGTTTCGAATTGGTCCTTACCATTCGAGCTTATGTGTGATGCTAGCGATTATGTGATAGGGGCTGTTTTGGGCCAAAAAAAAGACAATAAGGCTTATGTCATCTACTACACTAGCCGAACTCTTACCGAATCACAACTAAATTACTCCACCACAAAGAAGGAGTTGCTAGCGGTAGTTTTTGCTCTTGAAAAATTTTGGTCCTACCTTATCGGTTCTCCCATCACTTGCGATGAAAGACGCAAAGTCTTGCCTCATAAGGTGGATCCTACTCCGACAAGAGTTTAGTCTCTCCATTAAAGATAAGAAAGGAGTAGAAAACGTCGTTGCCGATAAGGTGCAAATTCATGGCATTAATCTACGCGGCATTAAAATACCTACTTGCGATGAAAGATGCAAAGTCGTGCCTCATAAGGTGGATCCTACTCCGACAAGAGTTTAGTCTCTCCATTAAAGATAAGAAAGGAGTAGAAAACGTCGTTGCCGACCACTTGTCACGGTTCTCGTTCAATGTACCTAGTTATCCTATACCCATAGACGAATATTTTTTGGATGAGCAACTCTTTGCTACCTCTTCTTTACCCTGGTTTACGGATATAGTGAACTACCTTGTCACGGGAGTCGTCCCTCTCGATTGCACACCGCAAGATAAGAAGAGGTTTATCACTTGGTCGTGCATGTTTTTCTATGACGATCCTTTCCTCTTTAAATATTGTGCTGACCAAATCATTCGACAATGTGTACCAGATGACGAGATCCCGAAGGTCATCCAATTCTATCATTCAGAAGCGCATGGAGGTCACTTTTCGACGAAAAAGACAGCCGCTAAGATTCTTCACTGCGTCCTTCATTGGCCTACACTATTCCGAGATGTGAACAATTATTGCAAATCTGGCGATAGGTGTCAAAGGATGGGAGTGATTACCCGACGATAAATGATGCCATTAACCCCGATACTCATTATTGAGATTTTTGACTGCTGGGGTATTGACTTCATGGACCCTTTTCTCCCATCTTTTGGTTTCCTATGCATCCATATCGCGGTAGATTACATTTCTTAATGGGTGGAAGATGTAGCTACCAAGACAAATGACAGCAAAGTGGTGATTAGGTTCCTACAGGAACACATACTTTCCCGCTTCGGTGCTCCGAAAGAGATAATTAGTAATAATGGCATGCACTTTTGCAACAGTCCATTCGTGAAGTTCATGAGAAAGTATGGCATCGTTCACAAGGTTGGAATGACCTATCACCCACAAACGAATGGGCAGGCTGAATTAGCGAATCGGGAAATCAATAACATTCTCAAGAAGACCGTCAATCCCGATCAAAAAGATTGGTCCTTTAGATTGAACGATTCGCTATGGGCCTATCGTACCGCATACAAAAATCCACTCGGCATGTCCCTATTCCGCTTTGTGTATGGAAAACCTTGCCATATTCCCGTTGAATTAGAGCACAAGGCATATTGGGCAGTTAAGAAGTTAAATTATGACATGGATAAAGCCGGTGAAGCTCTCAAGCTTCAACGAAATGAGTTAGAAGAGATACGCAATGACACGTATGAGAACGAAAAAATTTCTAAAGAAAGGATGAAACTAGCTCACGATAACATTATTCGACGCAAAGAGTTTCTTCCTGGACAAAACATGCTTCTCTATAACTCTCGGCTTCATCTATTTCCGGGTAAATTGCGGTCACGATAGTCTGGCCCATTCATTGTGAAGAATGTATTCCCTCACAGAGCAGTGGAGTTAAATGATTTGAAAGGGGGAAATACATTCAAAGTAAATGGGCAATGCCTAAAGCCATATTTAGAGGCGTGTGTGGAAGAAGTCGACACCGTTTGGTTGTCAGACCCTATTTACGAGGTCGAATGAGCTTGATAGAGAGGTCGTCGCACCCCCGACGCGTATGGGGTGAGTTCCTGTGTATAGTAGTTGTGCTTCGTTAGATTAGATTGAGTTCGTAGATAGGTCACGTGAGGTAGGGTTAAGATCACGGTATCCAACACACACTTTACGAGGACGTTGAGAAATCCAAGTGGGGAAATAAGTGAGAAAGTGTCCAGAAAGTCGAGGGGTTGAAATTATAGTGCAGTAGAGAGAAAAGAGGGTATCTGCTCAAAAGGGAACCGAACCGAATCACCAACCCGGATCAGTTCGGTTTGGAAAAATCATAAAATAAAAAAATCCCAGAACCGAACTGAGTCCCCCTGAACCGGATCGGTTCGATTCCTGCAATTTTGGTTCTTCCCGAGGATCCTATTCCTCCCCCTTATCCTCTCCCTTCCCTCCATTCTTCCCCCATTTTCCCCCCAAAACATTCATCCCCTTTCCCTCCAAAAATCCCTCCACCCAACCCTCCCTTCCACCTATAAAACCCACCTCTATCATACCCTTCCACTCACACCTCCACTATACTCTCCCTCTTTACAACCCTAGTATTTCCTCTCCTAATTCCCAATTTTCCCAAAGGCCAATCCCGCCCTTCTCGTAAAATATATGTCAACCGAGGTTTTGTCCAATGGCAACAGAGAATACCGCTCCCACATGGAGCGCGTATGGTACGAAAAGTATTTTAGTTTCTCCCTCTAATTGCACATTGAGCGAGTTGTAAATTTGGTCGAGCTGCCCCGCCCTGTCACCACCCTTTTCAACCGAAGGGGGTGGACGCAATACCTTCAAGAACCCCACCATGTCGTGTGGGCGGACGAAGTTCGGTCCTTCTATGGCTCTCTCATCCATATGGGCGATTTTGAGTGTCAATCCTTCGTTGACGTCCGCCCCATCCCATTCTCCTTGGCCATCCTCGCCCACAAACTTATTGAAAAGGGTGTCCCCCACCCGAAAGTATATGACTACCCAACCAATGCCCCCACCATTCCCAAACAACAATGCATTAACTGACTCGTGCCCAATGATAATTTGGATCGGGGTACCTTCCCCGTGGGTTGCCTAAATGATAAGGCGCGCATCACTTTCCATATAGTGTGCGCCAACTAGCATCAAACCTCCAACGACTCGGTGATGATCCCTTGCGAAGCCACGCTCGTGTACCACCTTTTCGATACCAATTTCACCCTAAATCTGGCCCGCATGCTTTACGTTGACATCCTTTATGCATCCTGGGAGCAAAAAGGAGCGGTAGCTCTCCCTTATGCCCGCCTTATTACTTCCCTCCTTGCCGACACTGTTATCCAGCTATCTAACGCCATCCCACGCCTCCCGGAGCCCATTGGGAAGGTATCACGCACTCAGAGTGCCCAGCAAAGGGCTACCATTCGAGTATCCCAGGAGGCAATTAATTTAGAGGCCGAGGAGGAAATCCCTATTGAAGAGCCTGTGGATGAGGACGTCGAGATGGGCAGGGCTGAAGAAGAAGAAGAGTACAACAAGGATGATGATTCGGATTTCGAGCCCCCGGGTGCAGATTTTGATAGTCGCCTTGTAGCGTTGGAATCCCATTTTAACGGATTCATCACCCAATACAATCGCGACCAAGTAACCTACCAAAGGGATCAGGACGCCTACCGGAGGGACACGAGCATGATGTACCAACTCCAAGCCCACCTATACGAGCTCAACTTCGGTGGGCCGCCCCCCACTTTTTTCTATGATCCCTACGATCCCAGCGCACCCGAGCCCTCTAATTCGCCGCCCCAATGATTCCCTTATCTATTTTTAGCTGTTTATGTGGTTTGTAGTTGTTGTTTACACAGTGTTGGTTGTGTGTGTTCCTCCTTACCCTTTGTAACTCAGTTTTTATCTATCTATAAAAATGTTGCATTTTTGTTTCATTTGTTTGTTTTATTTTCTCGCACTTTTAATTCGCTTTGAGTTAGATTTTAGTCCTTTTTGCTTGAGGACAATGCAAAAGTCTAAGTTAGGGGGGTCACAAGTGCGTACTTCTAAAACTTCACAAATTTTAAAAAATGCCCAGAAATTTTAAAAAAAAATCATAAAATCTTGAAAAACCTAAAAATATTTTTTCTGTTCAAAATAAATAAAAATTGGAATTCAAATTTTTCGAAAATATCATTAGAAGTCGATTTAAAGTCTCAAGTTGTAAAATTCAAAATGCAGAAAGCCGGAATTGACCAAAGATGTAAATTGAGTGAACATAGGCGACTTAACGAATAAATGTGGAGATTAGCAACCCCAGTGAGATTCGAGCCTTTCATTTTTGTGAAATTTATAAATCAACCCGAGTTAATTGTTAACTCAAAAGTTCTTTTCAGCGTCAAATAAGTCGTCGGGGATCTCAATTCTTTCACTTTGATCGGTTATGGAAAATGTGTGTGATATTGCCTCGAAAAATGTGTCAAATAGATCTCTAAACTTATTTCATCTCGAAACGCATATGATGACACAATTAGTATTTTGGACAATGAAGTGGGCCTTCGTTCGTCGCCCAAAAATATTGGCCAAAAAAAGTAGCAAAAAATTACCCCTTTTGTAACCCAAATTTAGCCTAATAAATTTCGCCCTTTCGTTTGACAACCCGAAAAACCCCAACTGGCCCGAAATTATGAAAAGGGGCCAATCCCAGAAATTAAGTCCGAAAAGTGCAGAAAAAGGGGCAAGAAAAAAATAGCTATGCTCAACAAAAATAGCAAGAAAAGAAAAGCGCGAAAATAGAAAAAACAGAAAAAGAAGTAGAAAATTAGCAAAAGCCCGAAAAAGCACTAAAGAACATCATAAGCAAAATTTTCCAAATTCGAAGTTCTTAACCTTTTCCAATATGACCCAATACACCTTCAACCCGTAAAAGTCCTAACCGAGTCCAAAATGGCAAAATTGGTTACCGCATGGAGAGCTAAAACACCAAAAGATAATAAAAGAGATCAAAAATGTGAGTCAGAGGCAATGGTCCCGTCTTCTTATATCCGTAATCCAATGATGAGATTCGGTTGCTATAAATTTGTATCGCTCTACTTGTATGCGTGAACTTGGTTCCACTGCGTTTACTCTTATAAATCACGCATACTGAGAGAATAGCCACATTCTGAGTGATTCGTTTGTGAGAGCATTCCGTGAGAATATGAAATCAAAACGAATTTTCAGATAAGTAACGCAATGATCAATCGGTGGAAATTCGTGATTAGATTTTTGGTTTCACACACGCGCACTATGATTTGAGACTCTTGAACATGATTTGATGATGACTATTTTCTGGAAAAGTTTGAATTATACAATTTTTCCGTATTTTGAGTTTTCTTTGAGTCGAATTTTGTGGGTATATTCTCTGTAAACCCTCACGAGACACAACTCGTCCTACTAGGGTAACCTAGGGGTTTAAAGGCTTGCTGCATACGCTAAATGCAATCGCTTGCCCACGAAAGAGGTATTCTATCCCATTTTCAAGTTAGACCATGTTTTTATTCTTTTGCATTACTCGGTATGATCAAAGTTCTAAGTTAGGAGGTTTTGATTAGGCATAAATTCTTCCCATTTATCCCCTTAATTTAGAGGCTTTTATCGCGTCGCGAAGTGTAATTCAAGTGGATTTATATCATATCTTTGATATTGACAAGTTCTAACGAGTACGCCGAGTTTCGTGTATGTTATAACTATTTCGCAGGTGTTTAGTGATTTGATTCGAGTTCCGTACCAAAAGCTCCAAAGAAGAATAAGAAGAAAAGGTTTCTGCAAAAGTTGACAAAAGAAAACCGAACCCAAGGGAAAGAAAAAGAACCGAATCCATCCTAGGAAAGTTCTTTGTAAAGACTGTTAAAAATAGAACCGAATTGAAGAGAGAGAAAAATAAACCAATCCTACACCTAGAAAAATTCTTATGAAGAGTTAACAATGGAACCAAACTGAAGAAGAAAAATAAGGAACCGAATCGAAGCATAAAAATAAAGAATCGATCCCATGCTCGAAGAATTCTCTGTAAAAGGTGTCAAAGACAGAACCAAACTGAACCCCTTAAAAGGATTGGTTCCATTCTCAATTTTTTAGAATTATCCACTTGTAAAAATTAGAATCCTACTTGGTTCAAACTCTTTTATTTCGTAGAAGATAAATTGTAAACTCCTCCCAATATTGAAAGAAGGCTTCTGATTCATTAGGGAAGCTCTTTAATCACTTTTGGAGAAGAATAACATATAAACCCTAGTTTTGATTTCAGTTGCAATTCAATTAAATTTCTTCTAATTCCTTCTTTTATTATTGCAGTTCTATTATTAGTAAGTATTAGTTATTCCCCTCATCTTCATTCAATATTTAAAATGTTTTCTTTCATTCCAAACGTGTTGTCTAGAAAGTTTCATATGTCAGGCTAGATTTCTAAGGTCGGGATGCATGAACTCAACCTGATGTGGTAGTTGCATGTGTATAAAATTAATCCTATAAATTTAATGATTTGATTATGACCGATTTGCGTAGAAACATGATAATTATAGATCTTTGGATCTCATTTGCTTCAGGATAACCAGGATGCTTCAGAATGCAATTTGAGTGTCACTATAGCAATACCAATTTACTCATCCTCTGATTAAGTATGGTGAGGGATTGAACCTCATATACGTAATGCTTGGGAGTACTAAATTTGGGGTCTAATTAATCACTCAAATTTACTATTAGTTTTATGCCATCAATACACTAGTGTTGAGGGATTGTATTCCCACCCTGTTTTCTTCATCATATAGTTCAAGTTTCAGTTCAATCATTATCAGTAATTTAGGTAATTTAGAATAGTTGCATTACATTCATACTTTGGTGCATTAAATAAATATTTTCAAAATAGCATTTAGTTGTAGTCAATTACCAAAACAGATCATCTTTTCCTTTTTCTTTAGAGTTAGAGTTAGCATTCCTTCGTCTGTCCAACGTCGTTACAACTCTGTTGTCCTATTTCCCTGAGGATCGATACCCGACTTATCGGATTATTACTTGAGTAATAGGCTTTCACTTGAGCCTAGAGAGTATGCATTTTTGAGACACATTCTTAGTCGCGTCATCTAGCATCACCACTTTTACTTACTAGTGTGTGTGAGTGTATTTTAATGTATAATTTATAATAGATTTTATATCAAAGAGTTAAAAGAATTTTTATATTACCTAATATGCATTAGCAAGTACCCTTTGGTCCTTTCTAGTACCCATTAGGTTGTTTCACTACTTTCATTGTCAAGTTTTATCGTATTTGGTTCGTTTTAAAAACAAGATTGAGATGAAAATACTTCGACCAACATGTGATAAGCAAGCATAATAATTAAATAAATCCATGCACATGTTCATTAAAAGAGACTAAGAGTAAAACATGTAGAAAGTAATCACTAAAATTCTCCCAATGACTCCGAACGTTATAAAGCACATGGATGAGATTATGTATCATCTCAAATCACTATCAAATAGTCACATAGATAATGGAACGATGTTGTGACTTCGTCATCCTAAATATCCATCCATAAATGGTGTAAAAAGAAATACAAAAATCTTTTTGTGTTTTTCAAAAAAACTGTTAAAATAAAATCTTTTTGGTTTTTCATTTTTTTTTAAATAGAAAATCTTTTTGTATTTTTTCAAAAACAAAAATCTTTTTGGGGTTTTCGAAATATATATCAAAATGGAAAAAATAAATAAAAAGGTGGTACACACTAGCAATATGCATAAAATATCATCATGAAAATCATCTTATGCTAGCAAACAATTCTAAACCTCAATCATTAGGCCCGAAGGAGTTTTCCAAAGGTGGTGACATCCTATGAAAAACATCCATCAAATCACTTGATGTCTTGACTAAATACTCAACTTTCTCTCTAAAGTGCTCAAAATCTTTCATGTGATGTGCAGGAGCATGCAAAGTATTATGTGTGGGTGAGCGTGTAGTAGCATAACGAGGTAAAAACCTATGAGAAACACTACCCAACATAAAGAAAAATTCCCAAAGGCGTCCACTTTTCTGACAATGGGAACAAACATAAACGGGTCTAAGAACACCTCTCTCAAAATGTCTAGGACCCGCTCTCCTATGTGGAAACGGACGCGTAGGTGGATAAGGTTGATATCCATATGGATATATCACAAACTCAAGAACCAGCTCAGGTGCAACATGAGAAGTAGACGCACCATCATAACCTATTCCTAGTCTCTCAACATCACCCAAAGCGGGACTGAGGAGAATATTTCCAACCTTCTTATAAGTGTCCTCTATAGTGACCTTGACCTCCCGGGCATGTTCGAAATCTCTCTCGAGCTGGGATACACGGACTTAAAGTTCACTCTTTTCTCGGCCTAAGACGATCAACTGCTCACATAAAAAAACTCTCACCTTCTCGAGTTGACTCTCCGATGCCTCATACTCCCTCAAACTTCTATCTCTCTCCAAATCTAACACCTTAAGACCTAACTCTTCATTCAACTACTTTGTCTTCAAGGTCTCAGCGTATAAATATCTAAATTCATTTTGGAGATCACTTTCACCCTCACTTCCAATTTCACCCTCACTCTCACTTAAAACACAAAAATCATCATTGGGGCTCTCACGTATACAAGTGTCCTCATCGTCGTGGGACAAACTAGGTGTGATCATGTGACTAACCATAAAGGCAACACACATACGATGTGATGATTCATCCCCCGAATCAATCATATCGATGTCACTATCGCTAAGAGTGGTTGTATTAGAAATCTTCTTACCTTTTCTCTTTAGCATAGTGGGACATTCAAACAATTTATGCCCTTTGCCCTCACGCCAAAAACATCTCACCTCTTCCTCTTTATCATCGCTCTCTTTGGACTCCTCTTTCTTTTTGTTTTTCTCCAAAAATATTTTTATTGGAAGTATTTTCCTTGGAAAAATTGAGAAATTTTTAAAAATTCTAGCAAATAATGCCACATCATCAAAATCAAACTCTCCCTCTGACTCGGACTCATAAACTCTCTCTTTATTCTTTTTTCTCTCTTCTTAGACACTTTCTCGCCTTTTCTAGACTGGTCCCTAAGTGCAATCCCTATATCCTTAGGCTAAACAGTGTTAGGAAACATGTCGATCTCATAAGTTTGAAGATCACCTTCGAGTTCTTCTAACCTAAGTGTATCTAATATCCCTAATGAGTTCAAAACACTGACCTTATGAATAAAACATTTTGGGAGTGACCTCAAAATATTTTTAGCAACTCTCGTCTCATCAATTTTCTTACCCAAATTAAAATTTGTGTTAACTATGTCCGACAGCCTAGCATAAAACTCATCAAAACATTCGGACTCTAACATACTAATTGTCTTAAACAGGGTAGTCAAATTTTATAATTTTGACGCCTTAACCGTGTTGGTACTCTCATGTGTCAATTGGAGTATATCCCAAGCCTCTTTAGACGTGGTGCACGTCATAATACCGCAGAACTCGTAAGGGATGACGGCTCCATAAATAACATTAAGGCCACAGGAGTTATAGGTACTCCATTTATAATCATCCTCGGACCAGTCAAACATAGGTTTGGGATTGGTAACATTTTCAACGATGACAATGAGAGGAGTCCACCCTCTCTCACATATTAACCATATATGTTCATCAATAGCCTTTAAACATGATCTCATGCGGGCTTTCCAATAGCCATAATTCGTGCCATCAAAGACAGGCATCCGATTATATAAGTTGCCCATCGAAAAAATTGTGATTTTTCAAAATCAATTTTTTTTAAAATTGATATCACAAAAAAAATTCAAAAAAAAAGATCTCGCGGTAATTTGGTGAAACCTGCTCTGATACCAAATTGAGAATGCTTGATATTAATCATTTATGGGATTCGCAAATTTCCAATTTATTAAAAGTTATTTAATTAGGGTTAAACTTTAATTTAATTTTATTAAACCCTACACATGCATTCATGTGAATAAATCAAACATGTAATCACAAATCAAGGGACAATCAAATTCAGGAAAAATCCCTGAAGGGCAAAACCTTTATTTCACTATTAAATGTAAATTGTAACTTACAATTACATAGAGAAATCTGCAGTGAATTTCCCACCGAAAATCCACATAGACCACAGCCTAGAAATTCCCTCAAGAACCGTAGATCCTCCTTCAGCAATGAACACCCTCGAGTATCCCCAATGACCACATTCATCAGCAGTAGCTCCCACAAGAACTACCAATCCAGCAGCGGATAAATATTCTCTACAAGAGAAACTTCAACAAATAAGTGTTTTGGGTTGCAAAATGATTCACAAAAGTATATGGGATGTTTTGTTTCAATTAAAAACATAAATTTGCCCTAAAAAGTGAAGACTAAAAGTCTGTAGATATTCAGTTTTCGTACAGTAAAAGTCTTAATGAAAAAGTCTCACAAAATAGGTATTTATAGGCAAATAAAATTCTTGAGGCGGCACAGTCATTCGAACGACTCCTTGATGTCATTTGAACGACATTAGATGTCATCTGAATGACTGTAATAATGACTTAATAAAATGAAAAACAGTGTAGGGTCATTTGAAGCAAACAAGGAACGACCTATCTCATGACCTAAAAATTGATAGGCGATGTCGTTAGATGAGGTCAGTTAAACGACATGTTGATGTCATTTGAATGAAATGGCTTTTTCATTTGAACGACAGAGGCAAAAAAAAATTATTTTATAATGCTCGCCTATAGTTCTTCCAAAATTTATTTTGACTTGGAAAATGCCTCATTTTGATATAAAACGATTTAGAAAATTATCCCAATACTATCATAAAACACATTTGAAACTTAAACGCATTCCTTACCAAAATCAATCTCGTAGAGGATCATTGTTGAAGATACTTGGTATTCGGATCCTCCTTCTTGAACGTATGAACATGAACTTCCTTCGACGGTCGTAATAGTATACGACATACACAATGTAAACTATGGACGATAGAAAATTTGTCCTTACACAAGTTCGTAGGATATGCGCAGAGGTTTGCCTCTATTTTTCTTTCGGATGTGACTTTTTAGATGTACAAGCCTCTTTTGGAACCTAAGCGACTTTTCTAAAGTACTAACTTTCTCAGGAAAAGAGACTTATTCAAAGTAAAAACTTCTTTGGTATTTTTCATAAATGAGCTCGAGTATCTCGGACGCTCGAAAGAGAAGAAAGTTAAAAACTTCAATCGAGGTCGAGTTTTGGAGTCCCTTTAAAATTTGGAAAGGACCTCCTTTTACAGGTGTCTAGACCAATCCTTTGATCAAAAAATATAAGGATGAGAGGCTTTGATTTTGAGTAGGGTGATACATAAATGGATGATAGTAGATAGGCTAGATTATGTAATGATTAATGGGGAGGGGGTGACCGATCAGCTTAAGGTCCCTTCAACCTCTCGATTAAAGGACCTTGGGGCCTTTAGTCGAACGTCTAAAGGTCCCAGGGAACTATTTTAGGGATTTTTGTAATTTTTTTTTTTTGGTAATTTATTCCCTGCCAATTTTATTAATGGGTGTTTGGTCCATTTGGTTTCTCTTTAGGTAGTTTTACCTTCGGGGATTTGGAAAGGTCGATTTTAGGGTATTTTATTAGCTGGGATAAAATGAGCCACACCCCAATTTTAAATTATGGTATCCATAGAGAAGATCGACTAAGAGTGTGTATAAAAGAACACACTTCGTATAAATTGAAGGGTCCGAAAATAGGCTCGCCCATTTTTGGGGAGTATAGGGGCTTAAAATGTGATAGGTAAAAAACCCTCGGGTTGAAAGTGGGATTTCTAGGAAAAGGGTAAGGGCTTTGAACAAACAAAAAATGGTGTGATTTATCTATCGCTAAAATGGAATGTTTAATCGAATGGATAAAGGACTCGAACTCTGAAACCTATTAAATTCAAATTTGAGTTTATATTTTTGGAAAGATACTCTTACCACTTTTTGGCGATGCTCGTTCCCGAACAAACACTGCCACTTTCTTTGGATATACATTGCGTACGTCTTTCTCTTAGTCTCATCTTCTTTGTATCCATCATGGAGAGAAGAAGAGATTCAATTTTTGGGATGTCAAATGTCCCATTCTTAATATTATTATTAGGCAGTCTTTCGGTGGGTAAGAGAGAATCTTTTTTGGTGTCGATTATCCCGATAATGACATAGGATGCCACTTTACGCTCTTTGGGTTCCTCTACTCCGTCTTCATTGGTGTCTCGAGCTATTCCTTTCACCCTTCCGGTGTTACCATCCACTTTCACAATGGTCCTTCACGGGGAGAACCAAGTCATACACATTCATCAATGTGACTATTCTTTTGGCATGATGCGGTCATCTTTGGACCCCGCCCTTTTTGAAAATAACGTGAGTTTTAAATTGTTTCATCTTTCACACGCTTTTTTTTCTTTGCTTTTTAAAGTTTGTTGAGTTTATGTCTTTATAAACTTTTAGTATGATATTGTTGACACCTCCCAGCTGCGAGAGATGATAATGCGCTAGTCGTCGGCACATTTGGCTTTACACCAATTGATTGTGAATATTATGAGAAACTTCGATACTGACTATATAAGGTTGTCTATGGGTCTGACCCCAGGTTTGGGTGGTTTGACAAAAATGGATGGAATTTCCACATTGGGTGCAAGGGCTAGGGTGCTGAGTTCAAGGACTGTGAACGAGAGTCGTGTTTGTGGTTGTCTTAGAAAGAGACCTCGTTTATAATAGTATGGTGGGGTAATGTTTTTGGGTGAACTCTTGGGTGGAACTTGATGTAACCTCCCTAAAGGTGTGTTTTTTATGGTTTTTTATTGGGGTAGGGCCCCGTTTGTATTTATGTAGCTTGTTACCTTAGTGGGAACACGAAAAATCCCCAATATATTTTTTTAACATGTATGGGGATTTTCATAAATAATCACACTTTACTTCTTAGTGACAAATGATTTGTACTTTGTGCTTTTTTTAATTCCAGTTTTCCATGCTTTAGAGTAATGAACAGTGTGTGTATGGACCAAATGAGCCTAAGCGCTTTATAAAAGTGGTGAAAATAAACATGTACATAAGAGAGAGATATAATAGACTACAAGGGTTATATATGTCTGGGAACAAAAGTGAGTCAAATTTTTTTAATTAAAATGGGGCTGACACATTTAAAATAAAAAACGTATAGACACGAAAAACATGCCCTGTCTTTTTAAGACTTTTCTTTTGGAGAGAGACGACTTTTATCTGCTTGATTGTGAGTCCTTTGTCTATATTGATGTCGTACTGGTGAGGGAAGGAGTTCCATTTTCTTTGCTTTCAAATGGATGTAGGCCTTTTGACATTTCTTTGGAATCGGAGTATCATCCCTTGTCCCGGATAAGGTGCCATTTTACAGAAGCCCTTAGTGAGACTGTTTATTAATGATTCATTCTGGGATGCGGGATAATTTGAGTGGATGGTGTTTAGTGTTTATTTTTGGGGAGAGAAGTGCATATGGGTAGTGTATTCTCCCTTTTATCTTCTTTCAATTGATACTTTCATGGTATCAACCTTTGTGTGACGTTTTAAATAAGGATGACCCAGTAAAGTCTAAAAATACCTTAGAGAATTGTTTAATTACGTGACATTTAGTTCATTTCGATCGCACCGTCTCTTTTGGAGTGAGGGCATAACGACTGTAATCAGGGTCTTCCTGTAAAATGGGATTTTTTGGTTTTTACCTAGACCGGGACAAAGTGATATTTCGAATTGCCTATGTATCTCCAATTCAAGGAAAATTAAGTGTCTGTATTGAATTTCAAAGATAAAAATATAGCAGAGAATCACGTTTATGTAGTTCTCTCTGGGAATATGGCGGGGGGCTTAAAGTATTTTTAACTGACTTTAAGCGAAAGGATGGTGGCACAAATGGTCTTTTTTATATGGGGCTAGGAATGTGAATGGGCTTGCATAGTCTTCCTTACCTTCTACGATCGATTATTTTTGTTGTTTAAATTGGTCTTTTCCTTTTCACCACTCAAGGTATTAAGGAAATAATATCTTCGATTGGTCAAGATTGAAGGGTTAGGAAAATATAACTCCGTCGAGATCATCCATGGTAGCAGCCCCACTGGAGTTTATTTTGGTGATAAGGTGGGTTCCTCCCCAGTTGGGTGAAAATTTACCTTCAAGAGTTCGAAAAGGTTTGACGTTCTCTTTTAATACTAGATATCCCTCTTGGATGTTTATTCTCTTCAGGTGAAACATTGTTGGTATCCCTGGTTATGATAAGGGACTTTCAGTCTCCTTTCTTCGAGGAGAGATAGTTCATCATAACGGGCTTGGACCCAATCGGTTTTGACCATTTGGCTTTCGAGCATGACCTGTAAGCATGGTATATCAAGTTAAATAGGAAGGAATACCTTCATGCCATAACATAAAGAGTAGGTGGTATCCCCTACTGAGTTTCACTTTGTATCCCCAATGGGCATATGGAAGTTTGTTCGACCAGTTATTATATGTCTCAATCATCTTGATGATGATGTTTTTAACATTCTTGTTAGTGGTTTTGATGGTTCCATTGGTTTGCAATTTGTATGAAGTTACTTATGTAGAGTAATCATGTATTCGTGTAGTAGGTTTTAGACCTCTTCCTCAAAGTGAAACTCGTTGTCTGATACTAGCTTGTCGGGTATATCGAAGTGGCAGATGATGTTTTTATGTATGAATTTTGCCACTTTATTAGTGTTTAGCACCGCATAAGATTCGACTTCAACATATTTTATGAAATACTTTATGGTTACCAGGATAAATTTATGCCCGGTAGAGGCCTTAGGAGTTACCTTCCCTATGACGTATGTCCCCTAGGTGGAGAAAGGCCAGGGTGATGTCATAAAGTAGGGTTCTTGGGGAGGTAGGTGATCTCATAAAGAGTACAGTTGACATTTGATGCAACTATTGACATAATCGATGCAATCCTTTTGTATGGTAGTCCAGTAGTATAACTGTCTGAGTATTTTTCGAGAGAGGGTGTACCCACTCATGTGCAGGACACCTTCGTCACTATGGATTTTATCCATGATCTCAAAGGTATCGTCTTTGGTGATGCACTGTAAGTGTCTCCCATCAAACCCTCTTTTGTAGAGTTGGCCCCCACAAATGATGGATTGGGATACAAATCATGTTACGGTCAGATGGTCATTTAGGGAAGTGTCGAATGGGTAGTGGTTCTTATTGAGCAAGTTCCAGGTATCATAGTACCATATTATGGGTCCTATAGTTATTTTCTTGATGGCATCGACTTCAAAGAAATAGGAAGGGGGGCTCTGGATGGTCTCGATAAATATGATTTTTATAGTTCCTTCTGGCATGTCTATCGGGTAGCAAGTGTATTTGCGAAATTGATTTTAGCCCTTGGAAGAAAGTCAAATTTGAGATGTTTGAATTGCGAGGCTACCTCTCTAATTAGGCATGGTATGGTTGCAATTTTTCATCCCGTATTTTCCATTAACCTAATATTTTGTTGATGACTAAGTTGGAATCCTGATAAGATTTTAGGTTAGTGACCCCCATTTCCATGGCGATCTCAAGACCCATGGTGCAAGCCTTGTACTCGACCATGTTGTTAGTGCATTTGTTAGTGAGTTTAATAGCAGTGGAGAGTCATCATGAGTCGGGAGAGATGAGGAGTATTCTGAATCCCCTTTTGTTAGAGGCCCCATCAAAGGAGAGTTACTAAGTTTCTTTATCATTTAGGGTGAATGGATCCTCGTCGGGTAATTCTGCCTCGTTTTAGTCTTATTCCTCTTCTAGGGGTTGCCCTGCGAGAAGGTCGGAGATGGATCATCCTTTAGTGAATTTATGTGTGATGTATGTAATTTTAAACTCGGATAGCATCAGTAGCCATTGGCCATTCGTCCTCTCAACTAGAGAAAGCGGGTTTCTCAAAGAGGTATTTCAAGGGATCCATCATGGAAATGAGTTATATACTAAAGGACATCATTTAGTGTCATAGTTTGTCGGTGATCCATATGAGGGATACACAAAAAGTCTCTAAGGTGGTTTATTTGAGCTCATTGGAGACTAGCTTTTCGCTAACGTGGTAGTTGTTTTATTCCTTTTGGGAATCTCTACATATTTGACTAACATAGCTCCGGCACCCGCATTGGTTATGTTGATATAGAGTAGGAGAGATTGTCCTTGTCAGGTAGGTACTAGTACTGGTGGATGACTGAGGTACTCTTATATTTTATCGAATATTTCTTGGCATTGAGCATTCCATTCTTTAGGTAAGTCCCTCTTGAGAATTTGGATGATAGGTTCACAAATGGTAGTGAGCTAGTTGATGAACTGACATATGAATTAAATTTAGCCAAGGAACCCTCTGACCTCCTTTTTTTGTTTTGGGTAGTAACATTTCCCATATGTCTTTGATTTTAGAGGGGTCTACCTCAATTCCATCTCTGGTGATAATGAAGCCGAGTAGTTTTCCTTTTCTGACTCCGAAGGCACATTTTTATGCATTTAGACTCATTTTGAAGAGGCGTAACCTTTGGAAGAATTTTTAGATTGCTAAGATATGTACTTCTCGATGTTTCAATTTAACGATCATATCATCTACATAGACTTCTACTTCCTTGTGTATGAGATCATGTAGTATGGTTGTGGCCGCTATTTGGTAAGTTACACTTGCATTTTTTAAACCAAAAGGCATAATTGTATAATAGTACATTCCCAAAGGGGTGATGAACATAACTTTCTCATGGTGGTCAGGGTACATTTTAATCTCATTATAGGTTGCGAACCCATAGATGAAGGAATTGAATGCGTTACTGGTTGTTTTAATCTACCAATAAGTCGATGTGTGGTACAGGAAAATCGTCTTTAGGGTAGGCCCGATTAAAATCCATGTAGTTCATGCACATTTGGACTTTGACACTAGCTTTAAGCACTAGTAAGATGTTGATTAGCCAAGTGGGATATTCGATTACTCGGATGAATCCGACACTGAATTGTTTCTCTATTTCCACTTTTACTTTCAGCGACCATTTGGGTAGCACTTTACGGACCCTTTGATGTATGAGTTTTGCATCAGGGAGACTGGGTATCTCATGCTTGATGATAGTCGAGTTGATGTCGAGCATGTCGATATAATACTAAACAAATACATCTACGAAGCTAGAGAGGAGATCTGTAAGCTCCTTTTGTTCATCCTCCTCTAGAGAGGACCCTATTTGTAATTGTTTAGGGTTTTGGTGAGTGCCCAAGTTTATAGTTATTGTGTCATCCATGTTGGGAGACATACAACTATGTTAACTTTGGTCAAGTTTTTGTAAATGTTTTAAGTATTTTAAGTCCGCAGAGTTATCATTAATAGATGTGAGTTCTAGTCCATTACAGGATTTGTAATCATCACATGCAACACAAGAAGGCAAATATTATAAATCACTATTTTTCATGCCATTAAAGGGAGGAAGGACATCATTAATAGTAGTAGAAAAGTCTGCTTTATAGAGGGAGGTATTAGAAGAGGGTATAAAGAGGATTCTTTTTCTTATAGGACAGACATAAAGGTCCTCCGGATGGCAAGCATCAGGATACATTCGACAAAATTCTAGTTGTTAAGTATTACAGCTCCTGCGATGCTAGTGATAGGTGAGTTGTATTATTTCGAGGGACCTTTGGAGTGGTGTTAGGGGGCTTTGGGGCCCTATCATAGACTACAGGCTGGGCTAGGAGATCTTCCTTTAGTCAAATTATTTCTTCCTACGAGTTTGCAGCGATATCCTTCAAGGGAACGACCATAGGGTTAGTGTAGGGGAGTAATTTAGAGAGGTCTTACAACAAGATTTGGTGGCTTTCCTCGTTTCATTGACAGTCCCAAGAGGGATGGTAGGTCGTATCATGGGGATTAACCGAAGGCAGTGTTTTAGTGGGTGGGTTTATTGAGTCTGGCACTCAGAGGTAGAGAATGAGTTCAGGTATACTAATTAATCATCCTTTTTCAAAGGTATTACTTTGGGGGGACCAGTGGTGTACAAGGCATGGAAGCTTTCTGCGAGAGTTAACTCTGAGGTTCCCAACATGGATATTAGAGCAACTTCATCGAGAAAAAGTATGTGAAGTCCTCGCTCTACTTCAGGATCAGAGTTATTTTTCTCTTCCTTAGTGACCCATGAGACGTTGAGCTTGATTTGGATGACCTTATGGATCTTCCTGTAATCCACGTACATTCCTTCCTCATATAGGATCTCCATACCTAGTTGCAAGGATTTCTCTGTTTCATATTACCATGGTTTGGGGAGTCTGTGGTAGGAAAAAATCCTTTCCTTAGAGATGAAAATGACCATTCCACCCTTGGTGGGGGGTTTTGAGACCGGGGCTTGGAGTTTTTCTTTAGGGATATACCCAAGACTAGAATTTCCCTTATGTTCTGTGGCAATTATGAATTAGAGGGATCCTTATTGGTTTCTTCTAAGCATGAACCCCGACATGTATCCCATTTTATTGATGGTTCGGGTGGATACACTATGAACAGCTGGCTCCTCTTCTATCTTGTGAGCAAGTGGGATGACTCAGAATTAGCTAAGGCAGACGTTGTTACTATTTTGGTGGGTATCCAAGAGGTTAATGGCATTGATCTCACGATTGTGACCCAATCGTTATCACATTGGACTATGATAACATCCATATCGAATGGGAACCTGAATTTTATGTGCAATCATGAGGGTAATGACCCCATGAGGTGTATTTAGGCCCTCCCAAGAAAGAGTTTGAAGTTGGGTGGGAAGTCGAGTACCTTAAACTTAACGTCACACTTGATGGGCCCTATTATGAGAGTGAGGACAATAACCACTAGGACCTCTCGACGAGTGTTGTCATAGTCCACTATGGTCGTAGAGGATGGTGTGAATTTTGAGGTGGTCTTTCCTAGACCAATGGTGGTACGGAGAGGGAATATGTTAATGATGGACCCACTATCGTTTAGTGTGAGGGGCATAATTTTTCTGCGAGTTTCAATTATGATGTGCAGCGTGAATTGGTGATTACGGCCTTGCATGGGAAGGTCTTCATCAGAGAAACTGTTGTGCTGCTCCATGGTGATGGATTTGATGGTAACTGACATCCCAGCTGGAGTTAGGTTCAAAAGAACATAAACTTGGGATAGAAGATAGATGAGGCCAGCTCGGTGTTTTCAGGACACAGCTAATAGTTCTCTGATGTTGATGTTAGTCGATGCTCATCGAATTTTCTCCTGGATATTTTTATTTTCTCGAGGAGGCCATGTGAAAACTCATTCAGGGGGATTTCTCCTTACTATATGGGTTTATAGGAGTGTAGTGTCAACTTAACCTAGAGAGAAAGTCAACCTCTTTGTCTGGAGATAGCATGAGTTCTGCTCAGGCTTCGTGTTCACCTTTTCCTAGACGAAGTAGAATACCAGCCACCAACAGGTGGCATTGACTTTGGGGCTATTACTTAGGTTCAATCTAGGACAGAGGGCTGGTTTTGGGCGCTTAGACGCCCTTTTTTGAGTTTTGGTAGTAGCTCAAGACATGGAGTCATCTATCCACCGTATGGCCACGTTTGAGTCTCGGGTGAAAGTGGATATTGATGGTTCAATAGACATGGATGAAACCAACTAGATGTAATTATCAAAGGTTGTCTCCTGGTTCTCATCCTTATCAGAGGAGGTTGTAAGTTCTTCAGGGTCCATATCTTTCATGATTTTAGAAGCCTCACAGAAGATGCCTCCATAATAGTACCAGTATTCTGCATATTCTGGCCCTTAGACCGAGACTTCTTGGATGAATCTGGCATGGACAAGTGCAGTCACTATGTATTATAGGTAATTGAACTTTTCTTGTGCGTGATCTTGGGGAGCAGGGTTGACTCCTTTCATCTTGATAGATTATGAGTATCTCTAGGAGAGGAGATCTTTTGGTGGAGGACAGCCTCGATGGGTCATCTCATCATAGAGTTCGATTATGCCCAATATGTGGGAGATAACTAGGTAAGTGTTCTCATGGTTTCATCCTACATCGATGTAGCGATAGGTCCAGAGTGATATCCCAAGTATAAAGATGTCGAATGTTAGTTGTAGAAAAAGAAGGTCGAGCTCACTATAGGGATTAATAGGATCTTCCATAGGTGTGTTGAATTCAAAAGGGGTGGAATCGATCTCTATGGCCTTGAAGATGGTGTTTTGTGTTTCCAATGGAAAGTATCCCCATCTAGTGGGTTGGCTGTTCTGACATAAGTTGACGTTGGGTTGTCTAATTTCTCCCTAGATGTTGAAAAACTGGAGGGGTGGCTCTTCATATAAGAGGCTTGATCGTAAATTATTTATATTATAGCCTCGTTTTTTCATACGACTAGTCCAGGGCTCATGCTATTATAGTCAATCAATATCTTCTGTGGTAGCTCTGTACCTGATCCTGAACTTGTAATCTCGGATGCTGGGAGATTCGAAGGACATGGGTCCTTATTCATGGAGTTCGAGTCCTTTTCTCTATGAGTAATTCCATATTGTCATTATCTCCCAAATTTAGGGGTTGAGGACATATTTATCTTTGAAACCCATGGTGGACCCGTTGTTATTTAGTATCAGGGGCATAATTAATCTATAGATTTTAATTATGATGTGTAGCGTGAATCGGTGATAATGGCCTTGCATGGGACGGTCTTCATCAGATAAATTGTTGTGCTGCTCCATGGTGATGGATTTGATGGTAGCTAACATCCCAGTTGGAGTTAGGTTCATAGGCACAGAACATGGGATAGAAGATAGATAAGGGCAGCTCGGTGTTCTCAGGACATAGCTAATACTTCTCAGATGCCGATGTTCGCTAGAGTTGCTCCTGGATCTTGTTGTTTTCTCAAGGAAGCCGTGTGAAAAATCTTTCAAGGGGATTTCTCCTTACTATTTGGATTTAGAGGAGTGGAGTGTCAACCTAACCTGGTGAGGAAGTTGACCTCTTTATCTAGAGAAAGCACGAGTTTTGTTGAGGCTTTATGTTCAGTTTTTCCTGTTCGAAGTAGAATATCAGCCACCGATAGGTGGTGTTGACTTTGAGGGCATTACTTAGTTCCAATCTATGACAGAGGGCTAGTTTTGGGCGCTTAGGTGCCTTTTTTTTAGTTTTGGCAGTAGTTCAATACATGGAGTAATCTATCCATCATATGGCCACGTCTGAGTCCTGGGTGAAAGTGGAGATTTTTGCCACTATTGTTAGGGTTTGGTTGTATGTTAAGTCTGTTATTTCAATTGACAGTTCCATAAACATGGATGACCCCAACCAGATGTAATTATAAAGGTTCGTCTCCAGGTGCTTATCCTTATCGGAGGAGGTTTTAATTTCTTTTGGGTCCATCTCTTTCATAATGTTAGTAGCCTCGCAGAAGATGCCTCCGTACTAGTGTCAGTATTCTGCATATTCTGGCCCCTAGGTCGAGACTTCTCGATTGAATCTGGCATGGACAAGTGCAGTCACTATGTATTATAGGTTGTTGAACTTTCCTTGTGCATGATCTTGAGGAGAAAGGTTGACTCTTTCCATCCCGACAGTATATGAGTATCTCCATGAGGGGATATCTTCTGGTGGAGGACAGACTCGATGGGTCATCTTATTTTAGAGTTCGATTATGCCCAATATGTGGGTGGCAACTAGGTAAGTGTTCCCATGGTTGAATACTACATTGGTGAAGTGGTGGGTATAGTGTGATATACCAAGTATGAAGATGTCAAATGCTAGTTGAAAAACAAGTAGGTCGATCCAACTATTGGGATTAATGGGATCTTCCATAGGTGTGTTGGATTCAAGAGAGATAAAATCGATCTTTATGGCCCTGAAGATGGTGTTTTGTGTTTCCAAGGGCAAGTATCCCCATCCAGTGGGTTGGATGTTCTGACATATGTTGACGTTGGGGTGTCTAATTTCTCCCTAGATGTTGAAGAACTAGAGGGGTTTCTCTTCATATAAGAGGATTGATCGCAAATTGTTTGTAATATAGCCTCTCTTTTCATACGACTAGTATAGTGCTCATGATATTATAGTCAGTCAAGCTCTTATGTGGTAGCTGTATACCTGATCCCAAACTTATAATCTCGGATGCTGAGATATTTGAAGGGCATGGGTCCTTATTCATGGAGTTCGAGTACTTTTCTCGAGGAGTAATTCCATAGTGTCATCACCTCCCACATTTGGGGGTTGAGGTCATATTCATATTCGAAACTCGTGGAGGTCTTACCCTTGATGACTAAGAAGTGGTCAAAGTAATCTGTGATTCCCTACTCTGACAGATGGGTGTAGTATACTGTCTTGGTCCTGGAGATTGTAGGAATTGGAGTGGACTTTGATCTTTCAAAGTCAGTGTTTCTCATAGCAGGGTTTTAGCCTCGAATTTGAACCTATCAGTCAAGAAGGATTTATGTCACCTTTAGTGTTTGTTTTCATCATGTTAATGGTACCTAAGGAGAGAACTCATGATTCTTTTCCCAAAGGATTGGCCCGGGTGGTCTGTAGCACCCTGGACCGGATTTATAGTCAACCCGGTCCGTACCGAGAGTTAGGTGTGAAGTGCATTGAAACAACCTGCATAATATTGCTAGTTCAATTTTATTTTAATTAATATTTTACTTATTTAGCATGTGATTCCAGTTTCAAATTAAGCTACATGAGGGACTAATGGGGAATACCCTGAAGTCCAAGCATACAATGCTACTAAGGTAATAATAAAGAAGTACTTACCTGCATAACACTCTCAAAATATGAAACCGCTCCCAACCAGCCGTAACAAAGTGAGGTTGTGAGCCAAATACCCAGTGAAAAATATAATTAAAGGAGTGCGCTTGCGTTCAAATTAAGAAATTATTTAATTAAACTCAATTTTTCAATTTAAATCCTAAACATGCATCTAGGTGTGATTGGAGAAGATGAAATCATGCAAGAACATTCAAACACGCACGGGTGAGAAAAAATCCCCCAAAGGGGCAAAACCTTTTTATTTTTCACTATAATTTTATAAGATACAGTTACACGAATTACAATGAAAAACAAGTGTGACACAGAAATACCCGCAGGTGTCGGTTCTAATGTCGCCAGTTGGAATCTCCCTCAGGACCTCCAGGTGAGCAGCAATGAAGAATAAAAACGGTTTCTCCACAAGTATGAAAAATATGAGGACTTGAGCTAATAGAACTCTCAAAATCGTCTCTCCAAGTCTTGTAAAATAACTCCCCTGAAGTTGGCTTTATAAGGAAACCAAAAAGAATTTTAAGTCATTGGGACTCTTGCCAGTGTTAGGTACCCCGTACCGGTTCGCATGTACCCCGAACCGGTTCGCCCCCCAAACCGGTTCACAGTGCAGTTCGCGATACTTTGTTGGATTGGGGCTTAAAAACACAGCATTCTCCATAAGGGATTTTCTCAGAATTTTCTTCATTTTTCAAAGGGCCATAACTTCTTCACCGTAGCTCAGATTGAGGTACCATTTCTTCCAGTATCTTCATGGCGTCGAGCTCTTCAACTTTCTAATTGACCGGACCTCCGTAGGGTGGCTGTAAAATTACCAAAATGCCCTTGAATTTTGCTATCTTGCCTTACCGTCATTGCTTTGACTTCTCTTGCGTACCACTAGCATAAACTCCCTAAAACGTGGAACGTGAAGTCGTTGAGGCAGATGTGGGGCACATGATGGAGATGTTGAATTCTCTATTCTTGAAATTCAGATGGAGGTCGTCGTGTGAGATCGGGAAGTGATGTGCCCTTTGTAGCGGCGTACGACATACACAAATGTAAGATATCGGACATGAGAAAAATGTCCTTACAAATCTCCCCCTATGTCTATGCCGGTACAAGATAAAAAATACGAATTATTATCATCCAATTAAACTATACAAATCTACCCTCCCATGAACCCAAAATTGGAAAGATACAAATGAATAAGTCTTCATCGTTTGTTCTTCAAATCTTTTCTCATCAAGGTGTGCAAATCAATGATCATCAATGTAGTACCTACACACATGAGATAAAGCAAATACCAAGTGACGTATCGAGTTTGAAATGAGATAAACATAGATACCAGCATAAAACAAATCTCATAAACTCAAAACTCCCCCATAAAATGATAATTCTTTCTCCCCCCTTTTATTATGTCCCCGAATAGACAGAAATGAGAAGTAGAAATAAATGCAAATGGAGAATGTCACAAGGTAAAAAAAAACTTCTATTTTTTGAAGTTTTCAAAAATTTTCACTCAAAATGTACAAACAAAGAATCACATCATGAAAGAACACAAAATAGCCAAGTCGATGATAGCGTAAATGTAGGGGTGTGATAAAATTCGATAGGAAAATCAATGCATACAAACACGACATATATGCACGATGAATATCGGATACTCCTAACGAATGAACTCAACATCTTCCTTAGGTGTAAAAAAATGGAAATATGAGACATTGACTCAATAAAATCAACAAATCAAAGCTCAAAATGATTTCCACGCCAATAATGTCCAAAATGATTTAATTCTTTTTCAGGACTTTCAAGGAAGTGCAAACCCGTTCAAATTTTCCAACCAAAACTCCCTCAGATAGATATTTTGAATAGAGGTGATCTAAATTCTCAAACTTTGGAGAGTTGATGGTGAAACCTAATGCCATATTTGGCATGAATTTCTTTTTATTGCCTTTAAATTTTTTGGGCTCTTTTAACCTCCTGGACCCCGGATAATAAAATTCCTCAATTTTTTAGGTCCGATTTAACGATGGCTTAATCGCAAAGGATAGATAATTACCTTTCGTATCCCTTCACCATTTTTTAAAAAAAGACACAATCTCACCAAACTATTTTTACATGCATTCCAATCTTGTCAAGTTTTATCGCATATGGTTCGTTGTATAGACAGAATTGAGATGGAAACACCCAACCCAATATGAGATAGACAAGTACAATAATCAAATAAAGTCGTTCATGTGTGCAATAAAGGAGATAGGAGTCAAACATGTAGAAAGAAATCACTAATCACATCTCAAAGACTCCAAACAATGTAAGGCACATGGATGCAATGATGTAGCATCTCAAATCACTATCAAACAGTCACATGGATAAATAGAATGAAATTTGTGACTCGGCTATCTTAAATGCTCATCCATAAAAGGTTCAAATAAAATACAAAAATCTTTTTGAGCTTTTTTAAAAATTTTATAAAAAGAAAATCTTTTTGGATTTTTTAAAAAAAATATAAAAATCAGAAAATAAAAGCAAACTAATGGAACATGCTAGCAATAGGCAAAAGAGACATCATGTAAATCACCTTATGATAGAATACATGTCAAGACCTCAACCGGGAAGAGAGGTGGAGTTTTCCAAAGATGGGGACATCTTTTGGTCCAACTCCACAAGATCATGTGTGGTCTTGATCAAAAACTTCACTTGCTTGTGAATATCTGCAAACTCTCTATCAATATGTGCAAACAAAGTATCATGAATGGGTGCATGTGCGGGGACGTGTGAAGTGGCCTGATATGGCACAAAATCAAACTTTGAACAAAACTTCCTAAGATGTCCTCGTTTCTTGCAGTGGGAGCGAACATAAACCAATCTAGGAATTAATTTATCAAGAATTTTGGGATGAGCTTTCCTAAACGGGCACCCATGAGACACACTCACAAAAGTGGATATAGGCTCGGGGGCACTAAAAGTAGTGAATGCACCGTCATTACCTTTTCCAACCTCATTCAAAATCGGATAGGGAACCATCTTATCAACCTTCTCAGATGCGTTCTCTAACGAGACTTGGACCTCCCGTGCTTATTTGAGATCATCCTCGAGATGGGATACACGTGTCGTCAAACTAGACACCGTGTTGGTCAAGTCACATTTTTCCCTTTTTAGTTCATCATTCTCTTCCTTCAACTCACAAATTCGAAGACCTAGAATCCTACTTGACTTTTTATTTCCATGGTCTCGATAAACAACTTTCTAAAATCTTTTCGGATCACACTTTCATCTCCATCCTCATCCTCACTATTGCTTTGGGTAGTGGTCATGCAACTTTCTTTCCCTCTCTCCTAAGTCTAGTGGGACACTCAAATTTCTTTTTCCCTGTTCCATCGCACTCAAAACATCTTATCTTCTAAAGTTTGTCTTTTCTCTCTTTTTCATTCTCACACCAACTTTCTCTCTCTCCAAATAGTCTTAAATCTTTCTCTAAAGCGGTGATCCTAAGTACTAACGCTTTGTTACGCCCTTTGGTTTTAAATGACTCAGTATATAACTCAGCGTAGGAGCATTGGAGATCACTCTCACTCTCACTTGCATCAACCTCCCCCTCACTCACATCGTTCTCACTGTCGAGGTGTCCCTGTGAAGTAGAATCCTCATCGTCGTGAGGAGTACTAGAAGTGCTCATATGACTAGCAATGAATGCGGTGAAGTTACACTCATGCGATGGATCATCTCCAGAGTCAACCGACTCGACCTCACTGTCGTCACTAAGGGTAGCATTCAGGACAGCTTTACCCTTTTCTCGGTTCAGCCTAGTAGCACACTCCAAAGCTCTATGACCCCTACCGTCACACTCATAGCATCTCTCACTCTCTTTCTTAGGAGGATCTTAAAATCTTTTTCATTTTTCTTTTCAAACTTATTTTTCTCAAACTTCTTTTTATCTTTGAAATTACCAATTTTCTTGAAATTGAGAATTTTCTTAAAATTTTTAGCAAATAAAGCCAAATCATCTAAATCAAGGTCACACTCAGAATCAGACGTTTCTATCTCCCTTTTTCTAGATGACTCAACTCTCTTTCTTGTCGATCCCTCACTCTTTCCCTTCCCTTATCTTTAGGCTTGATAGATTTAGGAAACATATCAATTTCTTACGTTTGTAAGTCTCCTACAAGTTCCTCCAATTTAAGCGTATTTAAATTACCCATAGAATTTAGCATAGTGACTTTAGGGATAAAACGCTTAGGCAGTGATCTAAGAATCTTTTTAACAACTCTAGCATTAAGAATGTGTTCACCAAGATTAAAGCAAGTGTTAAAAATATCAGACAGTGTAGCATAAAATTCATCAAAACATTCAGTCTCAAGCATGGTGATGGTTTCAAATTGAGTTGTCAAATTTTGCAGTTTAGATTCTTTCACGGCATTAGTTCCTTCATGGGTAAGTTGTAAAACATCCCAAGCCTCTTTTGACGTGGTGCACGTCATTATGAGTCGGAACTCGTCAGGTGTGACGGATCCAAAAATAGCACTTAAACCCTTTGAATTAAAAGATGACCATTTAAATTCTTCTTCAGTCCAAGTAGTGATAGATTTTAAATTAGTCATGTTCTCAACAGTGATGGATTGAATTAAAAGATGACCATTTAAATTCTTCTTCAGTCCAAGTAGTGATAGATTTTAAATTAGTCATGTTCTCAACAGTGATGGAGGGAGGTGTCCACCCTCTTTCAACCAAAATCCAGACTCTTTCATCAATGGCCTTTAATGCATATTTCATGTGGGCTTTCCAGTAAGCATAGTTTGTCCCGTCAAAAATTGGAATTTTAGTATATAACTTCTCCATTATGAACACGCTATTTTTCAAAAATCAATTTTTTCAGAAAATTGATATCTTAGAAAAATTTTGCAAAAAATTACACGATATAATTGTGTCATTGGCTCAAATACCAATTTGAAAGGAGTGCGCTTGCATTCAAATTAAGAAATTATTTAATTAAACTCAGTTTTTCAATTTAAATCCTAAACATGCATCTAGGTGTGATTGAAGAAGATGAAATCATGCAAGAACATTCAAACACACACGGGTGAGGAAAAATCCCCCAAAGGGGCAAAACCGTTTTATTTTTCACTATAATTTTGTAAGATACAGTTACACGGATTACAATGAAAAACAAGTGTGACACAAAAATACCCGCAGGTGTCGGTTCTGATGTCGTCGGTTGGAATCTCCCTCAGGAACTCCAGGTGAGCAGCAATGAAGAAGAAAGACGTATTCTCCACAAGTATGAACGAAGGCAAAGCAATGCTCTTGGGTTTCAAAAGGATTCACAAAATTATGGGAATGATGCATGAATCAAAACATGAGTTTTGGTACTAAAAAATATGAAGACTTGAGCTAATAGAACTCTCAAAATCGTCTCTCCAAGTCTTATAAAATAACTACCCCGAATTTGGCTTTTATAAGGAAACCAGAAAGAATTTTAAGTCATTGGGACTCTTACTAGCGTCAGGTACCCCGAACCGGTTCGCATGTACCCCAAATCGGTTCGCCCCCCGAATCGGTTCACAGTACGATTCGCGATACTTTGCTGGATTGGAGCTTAAAAACACAGCATTCTCCATAAGGGATTTTCTTAGAATTTTCTCCATTTTCAAAGGGCCATAACTTCTTCACCGTAGCTCGGAGTGAGGTGTGATTTCTTCCAGTTGATCGGACCTCCGGACGGTGGTTGAAAAATTACCAAAATTCCCTTGAACTTTGTTATCTTGCCTTTCCTTCATTGCTTTGACTTCTCTTGCATACCACTAGCATAAACTCCCTAAAAACGTGGAACGTGAAGTTGTTGAGGCAGATATGGGGCACATGATGGAGATGTTGAATGTTTGATTCCCGAAATTCGGATAGAGGCCGTCATGTGAGATCGGTAAGTGACGTGCCTTTTGTAGCGGCGTACGACATACACAAATGTAAGATATCAAACATGAGAAAAATGTCCTTACATATACAAATGCAGTATAGAATCGAACGGCGAAAAGAAGACTCGAACAAATTATGCCTACGTGCACATACAACTACCTTGTATATATATGAACATACATATACATATACTTAATGCATGAATAGTTTAATTCCAAAAACCTTATTTTTTCAGATTAATTTAGCTTAATCTTATAAAATACTTCCTTTTTCTGCATTTGAGCATTTCTCACTTTATTTAATACACATGGTTCAACGCTTAAAACCACTACACTTGGTTTGATTGAAAACCATTTCTTTATCGAAATTACCCTTTTCATTTTAACCACTACACATTAGTATTTTTGTTGAAAATCACCCTTTCAACACATCTGAACACCGTGTTAGAAAATACTCATTTATCCTTTGAAAACATTTTACAACACATTCTTTTGTTAATTATGGGTTTGACCACTTAGGTTGCTTAACCACACATTTACTTTGCCTTTTCTCTTACCTTATAGACATTAATAGATTTATGCATTTTCTTGTTCATTTCACCTTTATCGAAACATTTATTAATTCATTCAAGTTAGGTTATTTTGATACATTTCACCACACAACCCATTTATTGACATATTTTTTATTCCTTTATCTTTTCTTGTAATCTTTCAATAACCGCATACTTCAACGGGCTCCACACCGCCACCTATGATAACCAAATGCTCTGGCCAGTTATTTTGGGTCTATCACCCCAGGACTCCGGGACCTCCTCAATTATTTAAGTGTCATTCGAGTTCCTTTACATGTATTTAAATATTTTGTAAATGTCCACAATATTCCAACTTTCCTTTTACCCGGTCGAAGCCAAAACTCGGGATTACACCCCAACTTGTGTTACACTAAAAATTATCATTTCATGTCCTTTGTACTTTAACCTTGATTTAATTCCAACAAATCATATTCATTTAGGACCCATTTTTGTAACACCTTTTCCAACATTCTTATTTCATAAAGATGTTCCACATTAAGAAAAATTACCATTTTACCCATTTATTTCCAAACTCATGTTTTACTCCATTTTTGCAAGTGTTAATTTTCCCAAAACACTATTAAATTACCCACACAAATTTCTTAAGTGTTTTAACACCCTAACACCCTTATAACCTTGGAGTAATAGTCTTCTTAATTGGAAACATATTTATCTCATTATTTCCTTTCCAATTTTACAAGTGTTAATTTTTTATAACAGTATTAAGTTATACACACCAACTTTCCAATGTTTAACCGTCAACACTTGTTCAACACCATTAATAACCATTTTTCCAAACTAGACATTTCTTTACTTTCTTTATTCAAGAAATCCATTCACGCTTAAAATATACTTTTATAAGAAAATACCATTTTCGTTTTATCATCATATGTAGTCTTACAATTTTGTACTTATCACACTTTTAAACCCTTTTTCACACGAGAATTTCTATTTCCTTTATTTTATGTTTAATCCCAATAAAATATTCTTTAAACTTGTTTATACATTCATCATCCAAATACTAAACGTGTACATGCATGAGAAGATGGATTTTAAACCATAAAATCCCATCAAATGTGTTAAACACATTTTTCATTCCAAAAATTCATCATACTTGCAAAAATATACTTTCAAGGTATAAAAGACATTTAATTTCTTTAAACTCAACAAATGTCCATTTTTCAAAAAATCTTCATTTTTACAAGAAACTTTAAACATTATTTGACCAATGTTTAACAACATAAATCATTATCTTCAGATATTTTATTTCATAAAATGTTTAACATCAATCTTTCTAGAAAATATACCATTTTCACATAATACCAACTTTTTATATTTCAAGACTTTGAAAATTTTGTTCATTCTTTATTTTCAACAAAGTAATATTTTACCAACAATTTTATTCCATAAAAATGTTTATTATTTACTACACATGTTTTTCATCATATAATCAAATGCACCCTATTCATGTAATCTAACAACAAGACTACAAATAATGCAAATAAAGTCTTAAATACTAAGGATAGATTTTTCCCACCTTTAATAGCTCCAAAAGGTGGTAATAAGGTTGGTGTAGTAGGATCAACCCCCACCTCCAAAGGTGTCATCAAGGGGTTACCAAATACATCCTCCGAAATTCTCCATTCAAGCTTCCAAGCAAAACCCACTTCAAACTCCATGGAAGTTTCATCTTCATCTTCTCCAAAAACTCCCAACAACGCCTTAAAAATTCGTAGCACTCCGTCAATAATGGTGAAAATGGGTGTATATGGTTCAAATATGGTGGAATACATTAAGAAAATGGTGTTTTATGGTGGTAGAATGGTGGAGGAACAGTGGGAAGAAGCCCTCTCATGGTGGAAGGACACTCTCTTCTCTCTCTCTCTCTCTCTCTCTCTCTCTCTCTCTTATTGCATTTTTCTCCCAACAAAATGCCCCAAACAAGCCTTACAAAAAAAACTTAAAGACAAAAATTCCCGTTTTGCCCAATCTGCGCTAATGTGGGCCTGACAGCACACCAAATCAAGGGTCATAAATGTGACAGCGTACAAAGGAAATCTGATTAAAAATTCTCGAGACACGTCATTCGAACGACATGCCTATCATGTTCAAGCGACATCTCAACCTCATTCGAAGTTTAGATTTGTGCGACCTTTGAGCGATATGGGACTGTAATGTAGTGGGATCTCATTTGAAGGTCTTCTTATCGTGACCTTCGCGTGAGATCACCATCTAGGTACTAGCGATAGGCCAATGTTGTTAGAACGATCCTTCTTTACATTCTTTTATTTTCTTCAATTTTTTACCCACAATTCCCAATAAATTCTCATCAGACCTTACTGTATTACAATTATAAAAAATTTAATTAAAATACTGGGACAGGGTATTACATTATCATTCCTTGTTGTCTATCATATCAGGTATGGAACAGTATTTGAGCGTCCATGACCATCTGGTCTTCACGAAAGAGGTTTCATCTCTCCTTCGGAAGGCTCATGTGCTAGGCTTATGCTATTAGGCTAAGGTTGTACCTTAATTTAGCCTTCCAATAGGCATACCTTTAAGCGATATGGGACTTAACTCTTTCTCCCTCTTCATACAATAATTGGTGATGAGTTCAGAATTTCCAAGTGATGTGTCCATCTTCCCTTAGTTGTATATCTTGTTCACTCATCTGTGTCGGAGGGCTAGGATATTAGGCATATGAATTATGGATCCCTCTTCTTGGTGACTATTAGAAGTAGTGCCTCCACTATTTCCTGTAGATTTGATCGAAAGTGTGTTGGATGTAATGGGAGATTGGGTACTATTGTTGGCTCCAAAATCCGTAAGGGTGAACAAGTTTGTCTCAAAGGTGGATCCTTCCCATAATGAGGATTGGATTGTCACTAAAAATAAGATATGCTCAGTGGATTGGAGATCTTTTCATACATCTCTTCCCACTTGGTTGAGTGATCTACTTCTTCTGAAGATAGAGTGAGGATTCTGGACTCTTTTAAGAGCATGAATTCCATGATCAAGAATAAGTCAGGGATGTAGTGTTTACTTCGCAAAAAGTGGATGGCCATGATGAAGAAATTCATATGGTCGATGGTGGGCTTGATCCCCATAATGATTCTTAATAATAGTGATGGTGTAGCCAGAGGGGTCCTATTTCGATTTGGGAGTGCTTCATCATCCTCAGTTTGTGATGAACATGGACTATTAGGGGTGGATGGGTCGGTGTTTGGAATGGGAGTGTCTGATAGGGCGTCGGTGCCGAAATTTGGATGATATGGTAGGGCGTTATTGGTGACACTCAATTTTGGCGAGATGAGGTTCCTGACATCAATGAGGTCTTAGATGGCAAACCTCAGGGATCGACAATTGTAGGTAATGTGGACGGGTCCTTAATGGAACTTGAAATGGGTGTCGTCCCACCAGTTCTATTTGGGAATGTAAGGGTGGTCTAGGGTCGAGAGGTCTTAGGCAACCATCCATTTTTAGGGCGGCATATACACGGCTGAGGGGAGCCTTAAGGCCAGTGAGTTGTCTGGGTTGAGTTTTGAAATCTTTGGGAGGAGGCACAGCTTGGTAATTTTGGTAGAGGGTGTGCTACACCAAATATTTTGACATTGGAGGTGGTCAATCCCTATTTCCAACCTATATGAAGCATTAGAATTAAAATATCATTCTTAGCATGTGACTAAAATATGAGAAATTAAAAAAAATCCACGAAATATGTTTTGAAATAATCCAACGAATATAAACAACCACCATAATAAAAATTCATCACCATGCTAAACTCTAATAAATAATATATCAACTCCAAATGATAATAATACTCAAATGAATAATCCAACTACAAATCTCAAACTGAAACCTGTAAATAACTGTGGAATCGAATGATCCACGAAAAATCAATGAATGATTGTCTCATAATAAGTATGACTGGAAAAGGAAAACTAAACTAAGAAAGTAGTGAAAGGTAACTCCAACTGCAACTCCACGAATTTTTAATAAATCCTATGTAGCTACTCTAGTAACTAAACCTGACATGTTAGTCAACAAAATGGGTCAGATCCTACTGCATGAATACTAGCAACTCCTTCCAAATAGGATTCGTAAATCCAAACATAAACATCATACGAGATAAATATCACAATCACTATTCTAAAAAACCCTAGGCTTGAGGCTTGGGAGAAACGCCTCGCCTTACGCCTTTTACGCCTTATTCTTGGTAAAAACCTTAAGGCACACTTTTTGCTATAAACAACAATGCTTTAGTGAAACGATATCGCCTTTTAAATAATTTTTTTACAACCGGACCATTATCTCATCCAAAATAATCAAATAGTATTATAATTTGCATATATTCAGACATATTTTTATGATGTGTATTACTAATAGCCTTGTTATGGTTAAAAAAATATTAAAATATATTAAGAAGTCCTAAACACCTTTTCACACCTTTTTACGCCTAAGGCTCGCCTAGGCTTCTAAGGCTTGGCCTTCACGCCTCGATCACGCCCCGCATTTTTTAGAACCTTGATCACAATAGAATATTTTATATCAAAGTAAATATAATAAGATGCGAGTAAGGTAAAACGATAATAACTACCCACATAAACTATGTCACCTCACTAACCAAGTCCAAATATGTTTATTTTAACATTTAATTAGATCTAAAACATTTCACTTGAATCCATTAATTAATTATCTTATTAGTGCGATGCCACTATATCCGGTCAACCTTTCTATTGGTCCTGCACATACAGCTGACATGCTTAAAGTCTCAAGACATCACACTCACACCCATTATTATAGCTAGTCAGCCCAATTTGGTTAGCCCTGCACATACTCATGATGTTTCATGAAAAATCACTATAACCGGTTAACTAAATTTTGTTAGCTAGACATATACTCGTAACACCAACATACGCACACGTACTCAATTTCGTTAGTCCTGCACATACTCGTGATGCAAATTTATTTATATACCCATTTAGTATCTTAGGCATTAATTATATTTTCTTAATCAAGTTCACTTCAATTTTAATTAGTCCCACCCATAATTCGGACACCATAACAAAAACGTTCCATATTTTATACCTAGATAACATCAAATGATAAGTATTACCTAGTTCATCACCTAGGAAGAACACCTATTAAAAACATCATCACCTAGTCTAGCACCTTGGCTGGTGTATTACCTAGCCCTACCTAGGAAAATAACCTACCATACAAGCGCACACTCACTAGTACCATACCTAAAAAGTGACAATAATAATAAAGTCTACATACTAGTCACAAACCTAGTAAGCAACCTACTAAACAAGTGTGAAAGTACAACTACTCCCAAAAACCCAACATTTTCTCGGTGTCAAATTATTAACACGAAAAATCTATACAACATCATATTTTTAGTTTATCACTGCAATTCTAATTTCATTCTAATTACATCCATTTAATCATGTAATAATCAAGTTATATGGAATAACTACACAAGTTGACAAATTCCATAAATCCAATACGAGTGATATTTTATCAAGTCAACACACAATCCAAATGAAATGTGCGTATTAACAACATTTTACAAAAATTAATTTCATTTTACAACATAAACATCAATATCATATTTTTATGAGTCAAAACATTATTCGGATTACATATTTCAATTTTCACAATAAAAGGATCCACTAATCTAAGCATGGTATAGTTCTAAGTCTTAAATCATATTTTTAGATTTACTAAAAATAGCTCCAAATTAAATATACCTTTTCCTAATTAATCTTCTAATTATTTTTAAGAAAATATGATTAATCAATGTTTAAGTAGCATTTAAACATATAAAACATAAGGGGAATAATAGAGATATGCGCGCCTGCAAACAAGTCATCTTGAAAAATCTAATTGTACGGTTGTGTTCATCTTGCAAAAATAATAAAATCCCATTCTTTGTGGATTTTGAGAAAACTTGGTCTGAAGCTTCAAAAATTGGGTTGAATCTTTGTTTTAATGGAGGTTTAGGTTTTGTAGAAGAAGGAGAGGAAACTGTGGAAAGCTACTATTTTTAAGATGAGGAAAAAGTGTTGAAAATGTCTAAACCCCGAGCCTTTTAATATGAAAACAATAGAGTTTGAAACAAACACCAACACATCAAAAGAACCCCATATCGTCCAAACTGTCCTATGGAAAATCGATTCAGCACCTAGGAGCATCCTTGCTTCACCAATTTAAAATAAAAGTTAATAAAATCTTTTAAATTTTATTTCAAAACCAAAATTTTGAAATGATAAAAATGATTTTAAAATATTTTTCGATTTTAAAATTTTCTAAATTATTAAACGATCCAAAATCACAGGGTATTACATTCTTCCCCACTAACATAGGAATTTTGTCCTCGAAACTTGGTAAAGCATAAATGTCATATTGTGACCCGCATTAAAAGTAAGGCTCATATATGTCTACCGATAGTATGCTATGACTGGGCACCTATACAACCAATCCTACATGCATCTACCCTTCAAGTATAATAACTATATATATCTCATTATATATGTAAGGCATAACTATAATAATACAATCTACCACACTATCCTACTAGCCATGAATTGGTTCCTATTGAGCATGCCCCGTCTGAGATCCCAAAATAGGAAGTGCATAAACTCTTGGCATAATCGGTCCTAGCGCATCCACCCTTGGTGCTCTTGGTGCTCCATGTGCACCTCGTGCTCCTAGTGTTGGATGTACTTGGACCTGATATTTAGGACACTTAAAATCTTGATGTCCTATCTCCCCACATCAGAAACACGCACCTCTAAAAGGTCCAAGTTGCCTAGCTGACGCTCGCTCACCCTGTAGTCCATATTCTATCCCTCAGGCTCTGTGGGTCAATGCTTCCTTTCTAAAAGGCTTTCTTCTCTTGCCCCGTGTGTTGTTTCTGCCATGATTGGTCATTGTGACCCATGTTCACCCCACTTGCCTTGGTCCCATCTTGACCACTTGGCTCATTCCTCTTACCTAACGTATTTTGGTAATTCATCTTCTCATGCCATAACAACAGTGCGACATCCACCACCTGGGTGTAAGTAGTGTACGCCAAATTTCCTAAAATTATTTTCTTAACCATCCACGTCAGAACCTTAATGAAACATTCCTTATTCTTCTCTTTAGTATTCACCTCCTCAGGTACAAATAATGACAATATTGTTAACTCTTGTTCATACTCAACAACACCTTGATCTAGATCCATAAGCTCCTTCTTCTCCATACTCCTAATCGAATGAGGAAAATACTTGTCATTAAATTTCACCACAAAGTATCCATAGTTCAGACGATCTCTAACATCATATGTGGTGATACTCTCCTACAACTTCAATGCATCCCCAGTCAACTTGAAAGTATCTAACATCTCTTTTGCACATTCGTTCAGTCTACCATCCTCAAATGCCTCTCCATAGGTGAGCAAACATTAGGTCAGATCCCTCAGCAAAAGTGGGAGAATTGCCCTTATTGAAGTTGGCCCTCACCTTATCCCAAACTAAAGTGGGTGCACCCTGTTGTTGTGCCTCTTGTTTTACCCACCTCTATATATCCATGTCAATACCAGACGTTATGGCCTCAACAATGATAAGCGCTAACTCCTCTGCACCTAAAAAAACTAACCCTGCCTCTCCTGAATTGTGGGATCAGAAATCTAACCCTCTCTCTTAACTTCAGATCTCCCAGTGTTCGCCATCTGAAAAGATAGAAAAAAATATTATCAGATTCAAAAAATCTAAATAGTACAAATCATTAAAAGTCATCAAAGATAAGCAACACAGAAGCTATAATGTACTCAAGACCCTCAAGACCTAAGGCCACGCTCTGATGACAAATGTGCATATTTTGGCATTGCAGGTGGTCAATGCCCGCTGCCAACCTACGTTAGGCGCTAGAATTAAAATACCATTCTTATCATGTGACAGAAATATGAGACATTAAAAACTGTTTCCACAAGATATGTTTTGAAATAATCCAACAAATATAAACAACCACCATAATAAAAATCTATCACAATGCTAAAGTCCAATCAATAATATACCAACTCTAAATGATAAAAATATACTTAAATGAATAATCCAATTACAAATCTCCAACTCAAACCTATAAATAAATACGGAATCGAATAACTCATGAAAAATTCAGAAATGATTGTCTCATAATAAGTACCACTAGATGGGAAAACCAAACTAAGAAAGTGGTAAAAGGTAGCTCCAGTTATAACTCCATAAATCTCTAATAAATCATACGCAACTATTCCAGCAAATAAACTTGAAATGTTAGTCAACGCAGTGGGTTGAAGCCCACCATATGAATACTAATAAGTCCTCCCAAATAAGATCCGTAAATCAAGACATAAGCATCATACGAGATAACTCACGATCGAATATTTTAAATCAAAATAAATATAATAAAAAGTGAGTAAAGTAAAACGATATGAACTACCCACATAAACTAAGTCAACACACTATCTAAGCCCAATTATTTTTATTTCAGCATTTAATTAGATATAAAATATTTAACTTAAGTTAAATCCATTAATTAATTGTCTTATTGGTGCGACGCCACTAAATCCAATCAACCTTTCTATTGGTCCTACACATACGCCTAGCACGCTTAAAGTCTCAACACATCACGCTCACATCCATCACTATAGTCAGTCAACCCAATTTTATTATCCCTGCACATACTCGTGATGTTCCACGACACATCACTATATCCAGTTAGTCCAATTTCATTAGCCTTGCACATATGTGTGACGTCAACATACACCCACGTCATTATAGCCAGTCGACCCAATTTCGTTAGTCATGCACATACTCATGATGCAAATCCAATTTATTACTCGTTTATTATCTTAGGCATTAATTATATTTTCTTAATCAAGTTCTCTTCAATTTCAATTAGTCCCACCCATAATTCGGTCACAACAACTAAAACCATCCCTAGTCCCTTACTTAAAGATCACCAAACTATAAGTATCACCAATTCTATCACCTAGGAATAATACCTTCCAAAAAACTATCACCTAGTCTTGCACCTAGTTTAAAGGAATAACGTAACGGCGCACTACCTAGCCCCACCCAGAAAAATACCCACTCGTACAAGTGCACACTCACTAGTCCCATACCTAGAGTGTGACAATAACAATAAAGTCTACCCATTAGTCTCATACCTGGAAAGCAATCTGTTAAACAAGTTTGAAAGGATAACTACTCCCAAAATCCAACATTCTCACGATGTCAAATTATTAACACGAACAATCTATACAAAATTGTATTTATAATTTATCACTACAATCCTCCAATTAATCCTAAAATTCCAATTTCATTCTAATTACATCCATTTATTAATGGAATAATCAAGTTATATAATATCACTACACAAGTTGACAAATTCCATAAATTCAATACGCGTGATATTTTATCAATTTAAAACATAATCCAAATCAAATATGTGTATCAACAACATTTTGCAAAAATAAATTTTGTTTTACAACCTACACATCAATATCATATTTTTACGAGTCAAAACATTATTTGGATGACATATTTCAATTTCCAAACGCGATGCGTCCTAATAAAATGATCCACTAATCTAATCATGTGATAGTTCTAAGTCTTAAATCATATTTTTAGATTTAATAAAAACATACCCAAATTAATTATCACTTAGCTAATTAATTTCCTTAATATTTTTTTAGAAAGCATGATTAATCAAGGTTTAGGCGGCATTTAAAACATACAAAAATTAAGGGGAACAACAAACATATTCATGCTTGCAAACAAGTCGCCTTGAAAATCTGATTATATGGTTACGTTCGTCTTACAAAAATAATGAAATCTTGTTCTTGGTTGATCTTAAGAAAACTTGATTTGAGCCTTCATAAATGGTTTGAAGCTTTGTTTTAATGGAGGTTTAGGTTTTGTATAAAAGAGAGAGGAAAACCTGGGAAGCTATTTCTTTTTAAAATGAGAGAAAACTATTGAAAAGGTATAAACCCCAAACCTTTTAATATGGAAAAAAAATAGAGTTTGAAACCAACACCAACACATCAAAATAACCCCACCTCATCCAAATTGTCCCAGTGCGAATCGATTTGACCATAGGGCCAAATTAATTTGACACCTGGGAGCAGCCTTGCATTGCCAATTTAAAATTAAAGTTAGTAAAATTCAATTTTTTTCCCGATTTCAATCCCAATTAAAACCTTTTAAATTTTATATCAAAACAAAAAATTTAAATGTTAAAAAGAATTAAGTTCAGTAATAATATTTTTTTGGTTTTAAATTTATTAAATTATTCAACGGTCCAAAATCAAGGGGTATTGCGGTGGGTCCTTTTTGGAATGGTGAAGTGGTAACTACCATGGTTTGGGAAGAATTGGCAACTGGGCATGATTTTGGTTCCGGGGTGACCAGGAGGATGGTGATGTGAGATGTAAAAACTCGAGGTGAGTTCTTGCAGGCAAAGAACTAGTTTGCAGCTCGCTAGGTTTCTTAGTAGATTTGATATCCCTAGTATCCAAAGTTTCCTTGATCCTGCACCCAATTTGGTTGAGAAATTTGAAGTTAGGGATCCAGGGGAGACCGATTTCATTATGTGTTTCTTTTTGGAGGTTCCTGATTATGATCTCTATCTGGTCATTTTTAAGGGAGAATTTAATCATATGACCGACTTTCGCTCTCCAACGAGTGATGAAAGTGCCAACTGTCTCTCCATCTTCTTGCTTCAGCATTTCTATATATTCTTATTGCTTTAGGAAAGCACAACATACATCTTCCTAGGTTTTAGCGTTACCCTCACATTTTGGTCCCATATACCAGGTAAGTGCTCCTCCAGAAAAAGTGGAAGATAACAGGTTATCTTGAACCCTTTGGCCTATGTTTTGAACTTGCATCTATAGTTGGTAGTTGAATAAGTGGGCAATTGGGGAGTCTAGTCCTTTGTAGGTTTTGAATACTAGCATTTTGAATTTCTCCGGCAACAGGGATTCAAGATAGAGGGCCATTTTCTTGATGTTTTTAAGATCATCAGTAGTTTGCATCTTGTTGATGGCTTCCTGAAGCAGATGCATGTCAAATTGGACCTGTGTTATCTCCTCATAAGTAGGTGGGGGAATAACCTCGACGGTTGCTGGAGGATCTACAGATTCGGCTCGCGAAGGGCCTTAGAAGGTGGTGTGTGGGTAATTGGGGTACTACTGATAAGTTTCAAAGAATCCATACGAGGAAAACAATACTTAGAAGTGAGGGGCACTTGCATTAGTAAGGGCAGTCAGTGTTGGGACCTATATAGGTGGATCCTAGGAATTAGTTGATATTACTTCGGTAGCACCATAGACGGTGTTTCGTTGTTGGGGATAAAGGGAAGTACATTCTCTCTTGTTTTGATTATAGCGGTGGCCTCTTTTAGGGAGAATTATACAAGGTTTAGGTCCCTATTCTCAAAGTTCATGGTATTCAGCAAAGTGGTGTTGTTCTTAAGTTGTCTCAAGATTTGATCCATTGCGGATGGGGTTTGATGATCTTCAGTAGACATGGAGCGTACTGCGAAGCAGACTTGATATTCGTGGGTGGGGAGATCACTGATGAAAACTAGTATGATCTATTACTGATGATAGAAACTATAGAAAAACTTAGGGACTTTCATTAAGGTTTTTGCGGATAGAAGGACAATACACAAGCAAGAAGGACTCACATATGCATAACGTTTTGTGATGCAATTATTTTATCTACATTTAACCATATATGGACGGTATTTTATTTTTTGTATTTTTGGTTTGGTAGTATCTTCTGAGGGAAATAACTGAACAGAGTTTGGTTAGATTCGAATAATCAAGGGTGACCTCTCTTTTTTCATGCGAGGAGCAAGGAAGTACTAGACTTCGGTCTATCATTTCTTCAAAATAAAAGTGGGTAGGGGAATCCAATGTAAGGGGAATCTGCTTTGACGATAACTTTTGGGTTCATACTATTTATCTTCCACATAAAAATCGAAAGACATTCAGGTTGGAATCGGATAGGGTTTGGATTAGCCTCTTGTTTGATGATTTATGGAAAAAAATTATTCAGAGTGAATGGCCCACAAGTATCTATTCTTTTTGTGCAATAGGGTGTGATCTTAGAGGCTTTTCTATATGAAAAAGGGAGATATGAATCAGTGGATCACTTTTCATTACTATGGATCACGATATATCGGGGTGCTTGGACTGAGAAAACTTTAAGGTATATGTAAATCCACTTTACCCTAGTACTAAATATCAACGAAATCATATTTGACATATCCCACTACTAAAAAAACTCCAAATGTTCCCTATCACTGAGACTTTGGGATTGAGAGAGAAGTTTCCCAATATACCAAACGAGTGGACAAAAAGATTGAGAATTCATTAGCAATTAGCCTTTCGGGGAAGCGACATTTAAAAGTACTAACTTCACTCTAGAAAGAGATTTCACAAAGGTACAAACTTTGCTTAGGGAAAAGTAACTTTTTTAAAATACGAGTGACACGACTGAAAATGTGTCTCTAGTGCATTCTAATTATAGTTCAAGTGAAAATCGGTCGTGTAAGTAATATCCCGGTAAACCACGTATCGATCTCAGGGACTAAGAAGAAGAATCATGATGACCAATAGGGGAAAAGATGACTAACCTAAAGGTTTGACTCACAAAAAAGAACAAGAAAAGGTTATTTTGGAATGAGGGCATGAATTACTACTATGTAAATAAGTAAAATTTAACTTAATCAAGAAAGAATTATGAGAGAGTAGCTACAGCGGAAATATTGCAACTTCTCAAATAATATCCAATTTTAATTAATCCCAAGTATTAGTTAAACCCTAAAACATGCATCTAGATGATTTATCAAATAAAATATAGCATGCAGGATAAAACAAACAATTTCAGGAAAAATCAAACACATGCTTGTGAGGAAAAATCCCCCAAAGGGGTAAAACCATTTATTTTCATTATAATATTGTAACAGTACAATTTTGGATTACAATGAAAATACAAGTGACTAAGAATTACCCTCAGGTGTCGAATTCTGTAGTCGGCGGCTGGAAATATCCCTTTCAAGGAGGGTTGCAATGAAGAGGAGAAACGGCTTCTTCACAAGTTTGTCGGCTGGAATTTTCCCTTTCCAGGAGGGCAGCAATGAAGAAGAAAGATGGCTTCTCCACAAGGGTTGAACAATAACAAAATTGTGTTCTAGGGTTCCAATAGATTCACAAAAGTGATTGGGATTTTTGTGTGTGAATCAAAAAGATGTTTGTCACATCAAAAAACGAAGTCTTGTTGTGTTTTATCTCTTAAAAACGTTTTCTCAAAGACTTAAAGAAATACACCAACGAAGTAGGAATATATATAGAAAATAAGAGCTGGTGGATTAAAATCTCACGGAACTGTTCGAACTTATCCCAGGCGAACCGGTCTGGCTAGGGGACGGATCGGTTCTTTTAAATTTTGGCTTCTTCGGTTCGTAATCGGTCCGTGGTCTACTGGACAAAGCAAGGCGGATCGGTCCGGGTAGAGGGCGGATCGGTCCGGAGGCGGATCGGTCTGGTATAGAGGCGGACCGGTCCGTCTTCCCAGAAAACTTAAAAACTTTTAAAAGCCCCATTTTTCTTGAAAAAACTTACTTCTTATTTTTATAAAAAACATTTTATAAAAATTTCCCAATACTAAATATGAACTTTAAGGAATGTAAAAACAAAATTTTACCAAGGTCATTCTCGCAGAGGCTATGATGTTGAAGACACTTTGATATTCGGATCCGTTGATGTAGATGCGATCTTGAGTTTCTTCAACGGTATAACGGCGTACGACATACAAATTGATAATGGACAAAAATGTCCTTACAAATCTCCCCCTATGTCTATGCCGGTACATACATAAAAATTTGAATTATCAACTTATGACCTATACAAATCTACCCTCCCATGAACCCTAAAGATGGAAAGATACAAAGGTATAAATCTTCATCGTTTGTTCTTCAATCTTTAACAATCATCAAATCTCAAAGATTTTCTCATCAGGGTGTGCAACATATTGATCTTCAATCTTCATACCTACACACATGAGATAAAGCAAATACCACATGACATATCGAGTTTGAAATGAGATAAACATAGATGCCAATTTATGATAAAAGCATAAGCTATATCTCAACAACTCCCCCAAAATTCAAACTCCCCCATAAAATGATAATTCTTTCTCCCCCTTTTTATGATGTCCCCAAGTAGACAAATGAGAAGAATTAATCAAATAAGCACAATCGGGGTGTCACGGTCCACAAAACAGGGCATCAAATAATATGGTAAACGTGCTCTTGCAAGGAGATGCTCAAACAAATCTTCACAAACTATTTTTGAATTTTTCAAATTTTTTGTACAAATATAAGATACCAATTTGAACAAATATGATACAAAAATCACACCATGGATTTAGACTCAAACAACCAAGTCATGGGAATGGAATGAATGGGTGTGAACACATTCGATAGGTAAATCAACTCAATCAATCATATGTGCACGATGCATATGTGTACTCCTAACGAATGAACATCAAAAGTATCTTTAGGTGAAAAGATTGTTGAATTTAGATGACACCGTCTTATGCAAATCAACAAATCAAAGTCAAAGTGATTTCCACACCAATAACGTCCAAAACTATGTAGCGCATTTTCAAGCATTTCAAGGACGTGCAAACCCGTTTTAAATTCTCCAACCAAACTTCCTCATATAGATTTTCTTTTAGAGGTGATCTAAATTCTCAAACTTTGGAGAATTGGTGCAAAAACCTAAATGGCCCCTTTTTGGCATGAATATCTTTTTATTGCCTTTCAATTTTTTCGGGCTCTTTTAACCTCTTTGGACCACGGATAATAAAATTCCTCCATTTTTTAGGTCCAATTTAACGGTGGCTTAGTATTCGCAAAGGCAAAATGAACCTTTCGCAGCCCTTCTCCGTTTTTAAACAAAGCACACAAACTCACAAAACGGTTTTTATATGCACAATTTCCTTATCAAAATTTATCACGCTTGGTTCGTTTTAAGGATAGGATTGAAGTGAAAACACCCAACCAACATGTGATAAGACAAGCACAATAATCAAACAAATCCGTGCATGTGTGCAATAAAGGAAACATGAGTCAAACATGTAGGAAGTAACACTTAATTACATCTTAATGACTCCAAACATTATAAAGCACATGGATGAATTGACCTATTGTCTCAAAACACTATCAAATAGTCACATGAAAATAATGGAATGATGTTGTGACTTGGTCATCGTAAGTGTTCATCCATAAACGGTGTAAGACAAAATACAAAAATCTTTTTGGATTTTCTCAAAATTTTATAAAAATAAAATCTTTTTGTATTTTTCAAAATTTTTTAAAAATAAAAATATATACAAAAAGTACATGTCATCACACTAGCAAAAAATATATCATGAAACCACAACTAGTGTATGACAAACATGCAAACACAATCAACCAAAAGATTTCACATGGGGTGAATCACGTGCAAGCAAACGGGAATCGTGGACAAATAAACCATAAGCCTTTAAATTCGATTTTCTAACCCAAATAGATGTGTAACGGAGTGTGGGGGTTTTGGGAATCGAATTTATTATTTCATTAACCTTCCTAGGTCCATTTAAAAGCTTGTAACAAAAGTGCCTAAAATGACCTTGTCTACCGCAATGTGTGCAAGAGTAATTCGGGCGGTGTGTGTTACCTAAAGGTGGCCCTCTCCTCAAATTTCTCGTTTGCTCTCTCCGAATTTGCCTAGGTGGGTCTCTCCTAATGAACCTAGGAGGTTCTCTCACGATGCTCCTATGGGGTGCTTTCTTAACAAACTTAGGTGCCTCTTTCTTAACAATCCTAGGAGGCTCTCTCACACGTGTGGGAATGGGTGCAACATATTTTTCAAGACCAATCCCACCCCTATCCGTTTTGATCTCGACTGTGCCTAAAATCTTATCAAGTTTTTCAGACCTAGACTCCAAATCAAATTTCACTTTACTTGAATCTTTCAATTTCACCTTAAGCTCACCTATCCTAGATTCAAGTACTCATTTAGAATCCACAAACTCTAAAAGCTCCTTTTTCATAGTCTCCATCAACCCTCTAAGACTATCTCTCTCACCCTCGACGTACTCAAGCTTCTCTTTCAAAATTCTCTCATGTGCCCTAAGTTATTTAACTAAAAAATCATTATTTTTTTATGGCACACTCTTTCAATTGAGCTTTCAATTTCAAATTTTCTTTCTTTGTTTTCAAAGTTTCAGCATAAACTTTATTGAAAGCAGTTTGCAAGTCACGCTCATCTACACTTTCCTCCTCACTTTCATCCACACTCCCATCACCTTAACTATCATCACTAATCACATGGATGGGAAACTCTCGCCTAGAAGCATAAAAAACTTCTTCTTCCGAATCACAATCACTAAGGGTAGAAACATGAGAAATCGGTTTATTCAATATCTTCTTTAAATTTGTGGTACACTCATGCAACGTGTGACCAACACCCTCACAACAAGGACACCTCTCTGATTCGTTTTCAACAGAAGATTTAAAACAAGAGTTCGTGTGAATTTTCCAATTAAATTTGTCAAAAATTTGACATCAGAGATCATCAAAACCATCAAAATCCATTTTTGTGCAAAATCAGGATCAAAACACAATAACTTAGTGCAACAGGCTCTGACACCAATTTGAAAACGTGAGTAGACAAATTGTATCAGAAAGTAAATCCTCGAAAAATCAGGATCACGCAGTAAATTAGCGTAACCCGCTCTGATACCAATTTGAGAGAGTAGCTACAGCGAAAATATTGCGACGTCTCAAATAAAATCCAATTTTAATTAATCCCAAGTATTAGTTAAACCCTAAAACATGCATCTAGATGATTTATCAAATAAAATATAGCATGCAGGATAAAACAAACAATTTCAGGAAAAATCAAACACATGCTTGTGAGGAAAAATCCCCCAAAGGGGTAAAACCATTTATTTTCATTATAATATTGTAACAGTACAATTTCGGATTACAATGAAAATACAAGTGACTAAGAATTACCCTCAGGTGTCGGATTCTGTAGTCGGCGGCTGGAAATATCCCTTTCCAGGAGGGCTACAATGAAGAAGAGAAACGGCTTCTCCACAAGTTTGTCGGCTGGAATTTTCCCTTTCCAGGAGGGCAGCAATGAAGAAGAAAGACGGCTTCTCCACAAGGGTTGAACAATAACAAAATTGTGTTCTAGGGTTCCAAAAGATTCACAAAAGTAATTGGGATTTTTGTGTGTGAATCAAAAAGATGTTTGGCACATCAAAAAATGAAGTCTTGTTGTGTTTTATCTCTTAAAAACGTTTTCTCAAAGACTTAAAGAAATACACCAATGAAGTAGGAATATATATAGAAAATAAGAGCTGGTGGATTAAAATCTCACGGAACTGTTCGAACTTATCCCAGGCGGACCGGTCCGGTTAGGGGGCGGATCGATCCGACCTCGGTTCGGTTCTTTTAAATTTTGGCTTCTTCGGTTCGCAATCGGTCCGTGGTCTACTGGACAAAGCAAGGCGGATCAGAGGATCGGTCCAATATAGAGGCAGACCGGTCCGGCTTCCCAGAAAACTAAAAAACTTTTAAAAGCCTCATTTTGCTTGAAAAAACTTACTTCTTTTTTTTATAAAAAACATTTTATAAAAATTTCCCAATACTAAATATGAACTTTAAGGAACGTAAAAACAAAATTTTACCAAGTTCATTCTCGCAGAGGCTATGATGTTGAAGACACTTTGATATTCGGATCCGTTGATGTAGATGCGATCTTGAGTTTCTTCAACGGTGTAACGACGTACGACATACAAATTGATAATGGACAAAAATGTCCTTACAAATTAAATAACTACGAATTAATGAATATAAATGAGAAATAAGATCAGAATACAGTCCCCCAACCCCTACTGAGTTCATCAAATATGAAAACTAATCTCGAATTAAATATTTAATTGAAACAACGACATTATTTAACTCAAGCATTACATATATGAGGGTACAAGCTCGCATCATACATAATCAAGACTATAAACAACGTAAAAAGTCAATTGGTTAATACGCGCATCGCACTCTTAAACACCCCAGTTACCTAAGAAAAATGAGGTTAAAAGTCCTATGATGTTTGTACTAACCAACCGACACGTTCTAATTAACTATTTATTTCAAGAACGTGTTTTTATACCCATGCGAACTGTTTAGGGTTGGGTTCCTGCATCCCAACCCTTGGTAATCTGGTTGGAACTATGTTTTATCAAGAAATCTATGTTGTATGCAATCATAATTATGTGAAAAGTGTGATTAAACATGCAAAGGACAATTCTAACCAAAAAATAATGAAGCAACGAAGAAAATATAACTTGGAAGGAAAAAGAGCCTTGAATTTAATCCAAAATGATGAGCAAAAGTTGAATAATACGAATCCTAGGAATCTTGGCTTAAAGAACTCCTCAAAACTAACAGTAACCAAGCCTTCTAATGTCTGATACGATAAAGAAATAAATGCATAACGTTATTTTTAGTGTTTGCACCATGCAAAACTCTTTTTAAGAGAAAAGAAAATTACAAATTTCATTCGTTGAACCGATCCGGCTTCTCTTTTTATGGGCGAATCAGTCCGGTATAAAATAGAAGAAGGGACCGATCTGGGTTCTAATTCATCCGTTCAGTTTTGGAATTCTAGTGTCTGGGGACGGTCTGACTGAGATTCCATCGGTTCAGTTCTGGCACTTTCTATTTTTCTTCCTTTTTCTTTTTGATTTATTCTCAACTTAAAACACTCTTAACTTTTCACCCGAGTCTCGAATTTGGATGTCATTTCTTCCTACGTTCTTATGGACTCGAGGTATTCAAATTTCCCTAGGTTTTGTGTCCGAATTCCTACTGTAGAGTTACTATTTTGCCCTTGACTTTCCTTCACCTGTTTCTTTCTTGAGTTTGAGTTTTCTCTTTTCATCACTTGTATAATATACCACTAAAATGTAAACGAAATTCCCGAAACTCAATGCACTCGATGGAAGATATCAGTAACAAGTATGATAAAAGGCTCTAAATTACGGGGATAAATATGAAGAATCCATGCCTAATCAAACCCCCTAACTTTGAACTTTGATAGTCATGAGAAATGTAAAAGAATCAAAGCAAGGTTAAACACTTAGCAAACATGTTATTAGGATAGAATATCTCTTTCACAGGCAAGCGATTGCATTTACCGTATGCAACAAGCCTTTAAACCCTTAGGTTACACTAGTAGGACGAGTTGTGTCTCGTGAGGGTTTGTCGTGAATATACACACAAAATTCTTTTTTTTTTACTCAAAGAAAGCTCAAAATACTTAAAAACTCTACAATTTAAACTCCCCAAAAATATTCACCATAAATTCATATTCATGAGTCTCAAATCATAGTGTGTGTGTGTGTGTGTGTGTGCGCGCGCGCGAAGTCAAAAATTAAATCGGTAATTTCTACCGATTGATCACTACGTTACTTTTCCAAAAAATTTCTTTGATTTCAATTTCTTACGGATGCACTCACAAACGAATCACTTGAAATGTAGTTAATTCTCTCGATATGCGTGATATATATGAGTAAATATAATCGAACACAAATCCACGCACACAAATTGGAAAGACGAATTTTTTATGATGAAAATATCTCTTCATCGGAATACGGTTATTGGAAAACGGGATACATTATCTCTTATTCACATAAATTAATCTCTCATCTTATCTTTTCATAATTTAGTCTCTCCACGTGGTAGTTAATTTCGTTATTCGGACTTGGTTATGACTTTTTCAGGTTATAAGGTGTATTGGATAAATTTGGGATTGGTTGGCAAATTCGGAATTGGAAAATCTTCTTATAATGTCCTTTTGTGCTTTTTCGGGATTTTGTTCATTTTTTCTTTCTTTTTCTATTTTTTTTTTCACATTTTTTTTCTTCCTATTTTTGCTGAAAAATTTTCCTTTTATTTTTCTTGCCCCTTTTTATGTACTTTTCTGATGAATTTTTTGAATTTTTCAATATTCATAATTCCGTGCCAATTGGGTTTTCCGGGTTATCAAACGAATAGGAAACATTTTATTAGGCTCAAATTGGATTGCAAAAGGGATAATTTTTCTCAACTTTTTATGGATAATATTTTCGGGTAAACAAACGAGGGCCTACTTCATTGTCCAAATTACTAATTATTTTACCATATGCGTCTCGAGAATATATTTAGTTTAGAGATACTTTAGCGCATGTTTCAAGACAACACCTCACATGTTTCCCATAACCGATCAAAACAAAGGAATAGAGATCATCAACAACCTGTTAAAACGCTGAAAAGAACTTTGAGTTAACCATTAACTCAGATTGATTTAAAAACTCGTAATAAGTGATAGGCTCAAAATCTCACCGGATTAATTAATCTCCACACTTATTTGTAAAGTCATCAATTTTTGTTCAATTTCCATCTTTGGTCAATTTTGGCTTAGTGAAATTGAATTTTTATAGTTTGAGACTTCAAATAAAATTTCGATGACATTTTTGAAAAATTAAATTCCAATTTTTATTTATTTTGAAGAAAAATATTTTTGGCTTTTTCAAAAAAAATTAATTTTTATGGAAATTTTGGAAGTTTCCTAATTTTTTTTTTAATTTTGGGCATTTTGAAAATTTTGAAACGCACGTGTGCGTAAAAATAAACAAAGGGTAAAATGCAAATTTGTATTAAGAACCGCGGATTACAAGATATAAAGAGAGAAATACATAGTTCGTTGTAACAAGATAAGACAATAAAACACCAAAAAGACAACGAACTACATAAGGAATACCAAAATATCAACAACACCAAAACAGGGTTTATTGTGGGGATGGGCGAGATGTTCCGGGAGCATTGGGATCTTATGGGTCATGGAAATAAGTGGGAATTGGTACACCCCACTTACATTCAACTTTATACACCTTGGCTTGAAGGCGGACCACCATACTTATGTCGCGACGATAGGCTTCTTGGTCCGCCCAGTAATCTCTCAAAAACTCTTGGAAAATCATTTCCAAATTCTCAATGCGACGAGTGAGGTACTCACCCATCAGATCGTAATCCGAGTCCTCATCCTATTGTACTCGGTCTCCTCTTATTTCATTTCAACATCCACTTTCTCTGCGGCTTTTATCACTTCCCTTTATCCTTCACTTCTTGTACGGGATTCTTGCCCAATGGGCTTTGGAATGTGGGGAAAGACTTGGGGGGCTCAATTTCGGCATCGGTGAGGATGGAAGTGATGAGACGGGGATATGGTAGGGGAGATCGACCTTTATGATCCATAGCAACATGCATCATGTTGACGTAGAAAAAGCGTGCAAGATGGATAGCAGCACGGGGATTGAAGAGGTGTAACAGGAGGTTCGCTTGGCGAGGGTGCATCGCCGAGTCATTTCATGTTTGTAGAATGTCAGTGCAGGCGATATGGAAGGAGATGCGGTCTTTTTCAGGAAGAGATCCCAAGGGGAAGGTCTATTGATTCCACTCATGCCCGAGAGCAAGGCGTAGGATGCACCCACCTTTCGAAATTAGCACGAAATTAGTGGGGAACTCGTATCGGTTTGGGCTTAGAACATCCATGGCTCATAATTTTTAGATTATGATTTCGAGCGAGAATGGAATGCGCCTCTCATCTACATATGCCTCGACCTCAGACTCGCCCGTGTGGACGAGAGTGCAGTAGAAAGATCGCACCTCGTCCTCCCAAATGACGGGATGTGGCTTCCCAAAAAATCGACACCATCTCCTTGGGAGAAATAGATTGGTGACCGATTGCAGAAGTTCCTCCCATTTGACTTGGCGCTCAATATGCATTGAGTGGGATGGAAAGAATAAAGCTTCGCACCATCTTCTATCTTGGCAAGAGCGAAACTTATTATCTTCATCGTAAAGATGTTAGTGGAGTCATATCTGACAGGACATTGATTGTTGGCCATTTGGGAGTAATTTAGGATTGATGGAAATATGAGAGATGGAGTTGGTAGGGGTGAGGTGAAATGGGGGAAATGGGGTATGTATTTATAGGTGGAGTGTAGAAGAGGGGGTGAATTTGGAGGGAACAAAATGGAGGGAAAGGGGGTGGAAGAATGGAGGGAAATAAATCTTGGGAAATGGGGGAAGAACCCTTGGAAACCAAAGAACTGCTGCAAACTATCAAATCGGTTCGGGTTATGGGTGAACCAGTTCGGTCCTTTTTTTTTATTACAACAGCGAATCGAACCGGTGGTAAAGGGACCGAACCGCTTCAGCACACTATTATGCCCTCCCACTCTATTCTCTTAACCAACTAAATGTGGGATTTTTTCTCACTCGAGTTTTTGGACACTTTCAAAAATGTTTCTACCAATGATTTAGTTCCGAACTATGTAAAAACTCCCCTTGAAATGATCTACACCCTCAAATGTTGTTCCTATGGAGTTTCTCTCTTCAACGACCTTCCTAAAGACATCTAAAGACATCTAACGACCCTAACCTAAAACAAACTAATGTACACAAGAATCACCCCATACGCGTCGGAGGTACAACGACCTCTTATTTCACTATCAATAAACCTCGTAAATGGGGTTCGATAACCAAATGGTGTCAGCTTCTTCAACACACAACTCTACATGTGGCTTTAGGCGTTGTCCATTGACTTTGAAGGTGTATCCCCCACTATTAAGGATTTTTTGTCACTATTGTGACCTCTGACTCCAAGATCATCGTCTTTTATTACATTTCTTCTATGTTGCTAAATTGTACAATGATGTCGTCCAAATCATGTTCCTTGATGGAACTTAGTGGTTAATACTTGATATCGAACTCACCTAGCTCCACAGACTATTTGACAAGCCTTCCTGAGGTATTAGGATTATGGAGGACATGTCAGATAGGTTAGTTGGTCATGTCCATAATATTTTGGGATTGGAAGTTGCCTCATACGTTTGGCTGAGGTAATAAAGCAGAAGTCAAGCTTCTCCATTCTTAGATACTTACTTTCAGTTCCTTATAGAGCTCGAACGATGTAATAGACAGGGTACTAGACCCCAAACTCCTGTTAGATTAAAGTTGAACTCACAGTGGTTTGTGAGGCAGCTAGGTACAAATAAATATCTTCCCCTATGATGGTTCTAGACAGTAAAAGTGCGGACCCTAAGTATTTATTGAGGTTCTAGAATGCCTCTTCAGCCTCGGGAGTCCACTAGAAGGCCTTCTTTAGCACCTTAAAGAAAGTCAAGCATTTATTTGTGGCCTTTGATACAAACTGGTTGAGTACAGAAACTTTTCCATCTATGCTCTAGATCTGATTAACTATCCTTGGAGATTTCATATATAGAAGATCTTGAATCTTCTTTGACTTGGCCTCTATGCCTCTTCTGGTGACCATGAACCCTCTTAATTTACCCCCAACAACTTCGAAAGCACATTTTTTCAGGTTTTCCTTCTGAGGATAGCAAAGGTCTCTCTGAGGTCCTATATATGGTTCTGAGGCTCCACATTTTTTATCAGCATGTCGTCAACATAGACCTCCATGGTCTTACCTATGAGGTATTTGAAAATGGATTTCATAACCCTCTGGTAAGTAGCACCCGGATTTTTTAGTCCGAAGGCATAAATTTGTAATAGTAGTTACCTTTGTCTATAATGAATAAGGTATTTTCCTCATTATCAGGGGCCATATGGATCTGGTTGTACACGAAATACGCATCTATAAAAGATAGGAGATCATGACATGCTATTGAGTCCACCAAAGTGTCAATCTGAAGTAGAGGATAGTAGTCCTTGGCGAATTCCTTATTTAGGTCAGTGAAGTCTACACACATCCTCCACTTTTGTATTAACTTTGGGCACAAGAACCATATTTGAAAGTCATTCTAGTTTTTTTTACCTCTGTGATGAAGTTAGCTATTGAGAGCTTTTCAACCTCTTTGTTGTTGCATTATTTTGCGCAGGACCAAAGAGACTCTTCTTTTAACGGACAGGCTTGTGGTTTGGGTCCACAATGAGGTGGTGGACCCTAACCTCAGGGTCTACCCCTACCATGTTTGAATGACTCTGGGCGAAGACATCCTTATTCTCCCTTGGAACTGGACAAGTTATTCTCTAAGGGGTAGATCTTAGGCTAGTCCCAATCTGTATTTCCTTATTCAGGTCCTCGGTATCATTGCATATGGTGATCAGAGCCTCTGTTGGCTCACCTCTCTTTATCCTTCTCCTCATATCGTCGATCTAAAGTGTCCACATTCAGTAGCTCTATGTTTAATCTCGCTAGTAGGGGCTCAGGCATTAGTGGTGGATGAGGTAAGACCTTTGACAAGACCTCAAATTCTTGTCGTGAGCTTTCTGGGACCTCTAAAAGGCTCTGATGAGTATTGAGATACTTTTTCTTTTCCTTTATGGAAGTGATATAACACTCCCGGGCCTTCTAATAATCTTCGAACACTTCTCCTAATCCCTTGGGAGTTGGGAACCTTATCACCAACCTGTGGGTTGAGATGACAACATCCCAATCATTGTGTGATGGTCTACCCATAATGACATTGTAAGTTGAGGGGAGGTCAACCACCAGGAACTTTTTCTAAATGGTTGTACAACCATCCTTGGAACTAAGTATGGGGAGAGAGTGACATATTCCAAGGAATAGGTAAGTTATTTGTTGAACCCTATGAGAGGGGTGGTGATTGGCTGCATGTGCTTTGCAATAAGGCCTGTGGCCTGAAAAGCGTCTAAGGACTGGATATCTACAAAGCTCCCTATATAAATAAGGATCCTCCTCATAGTGGCATTCCTATGATTGATGTGATCATAAAGGTATCATTATGAGGTAGTTGTACCCTCCTGAGGTTCGTTTTTAGGAAGACCATCATTATAACTCCCTTAGGATCTTGATGCCGGAGAGATACATGGTTGATCTATTACCCCTTCATGTTGAATACATTTAAAGTGGCCCTTTTTTACTGTGGTAGATAGCCCACCTATGGAAAATCCTTCGGATATGCATTGGACGTCAATCAATGGAACATTATCCTTACTTTTCTATTGTTATTGTGTTGGCCTTTGCCAGCGTCTTTAGCTATAAATTACTTTATGTAGCCTCACTTAATCACCTCTTAGATAACCTCTTTAAGCCTAAAGAAATCATTGGTGTGGACGTGGTCCCTATAGAACCTCCAGTACTTGGACTTATCTCTTTTATCATCTGTAGTCCTTATAGGCTTGGGTGGATGCAAGAGATCCTAAGCTTTTCCTGCTGCAATAACCTCTTCAATTGTAGTATTGAAAAGGGTGAAGTGGTTGGACTCTGTAATTCCATTCATTTTACCTTCACATTTCTTCTTCTTGGCCTCATCTTCCATGAGGTCTCCCCAATATGGGAGAAGACTTATTTCCTTTTTCTCTGCTAAGGCGCGACCACGGCATGTCTTATTCATATTGTGTCCTCAATATTAATATACTTCTGAGCCTTCTAAACAACTTAGTCATGGACCTTAGAGGTTTCTTGCTAAAATACCTTAGAAAGTCTTATGAAGTGAGGATTGAGATTAAAGCAGACAACAAATGGTGTCATGCAGATCATCGACCTGGAGAACTTCCTGGTTGAATGTCTTGGCAGAGACCCTTAGAGATTCTCCGTCCTTCTATTTGAAGTGAATGAGTAAAGTAATAGGTTTCCTCGTCTTTTATGTCCCAATAATTTGATTGATTAAAGATCTTTCCAACCCAATGAAGCATGTTATGGTTCGTGTCTTGAGCTTTGCAAATCAGTGCGTAGCAATTCCCCTTAAGGTAGTCGAAAAAGCTCTGCACAAAACCTCAGTCGGGTATCCTGAAGGAGCATAAATGATATGTAGGTATACAAATTATCAATAGGATCCTTAGATCCATCGAATGGTTCGGTAATTGTCATCTTACACTTTGGGGTAAGGGCATACAATTGAAGGTCATTGGATAATGGAGAGAGAGTCTTTTAGAGATCTATCTCAATGGTGTTGGGAGTATATGTCTTTTACTGGTTAAGGAAATTCCCTAATCGGTCTTGTATTTTCTTTATCTCATTGTCCCATAGTCATGCCACCCTGGAACCACCTTGAAACTGATCTTCGAGAAGAGATAACATATCCTTGATAGGAATGCAGGTTGTTGATCGTTGTGGGGATCTTGCCCCACCCTCTAGATTATTTTCTAGTTATAAATAGGCTTCGTGGTTTTCCCCAGTACCACTATGATCTGACACCCATGGTTCCTCTACCCCTAGGGGTAAAGGAAGCCTAATGAGAATGGTGGTCATCTGCTCTTGGAGCTCCTTTTGTCGAGTCTCCATTTCTTTAAAAGAACAATCGAAAAACAGAATTGGTTGGCATCTAGAAGAGAGTAGTGTGTGTATTTAAAAGGAATGTAGCTTTTCATTCCCATAGATGGCACTAAAATGATGGGTGTTGAAAATGTAAGTGACTTCAAACCTACGGGTGCTCTCCTCTGGACCTCAGATGGATAAGTGAAGAGAAGTGTCAAAGTGTAAGATAATTATTTAAAGTGTTTCGAACCTCATATAAGGGTCCTACATCCACTGTCAAACGGATTTATATTATTTATTTGATCATAAAAGAGTTATTACAATCTAAGAGACCTCTTAAGCTTTAGTCGAGAGAGTTTGAGGTCTTGCGCCTTTTTTAAAACTTCAAATGATCTTAGGAAGTAACTGATTGACTTCTTAAAAGGTTTCAAAGTATTGATTTAGGTCTCAACAAGATATACAAAGTATAAGATAAATGGAAATGATCTGAGTTACAAGTGTATGCTCCTAACAGTGGATTAAGAGAGTAGGGAACAAAAAGTGGACACTTATGAATGCTCAAACGTTTAGTTCTTTGGGTGTATGATTACTTGAACTTATAAACCTCTTTAAATGATCAAGATTAGTTTCCTTTCAACCGTTCACCAGCCTCTTTTTTATATGCCAACTTTAAAAGAGATAATGAGTGGTCTGTCACAGCACGGTTGTGGTGCCTCTGTGGTCTGAAGGTGTTAGCAAGATGGTGGAGTGTTGGATAAAACATTTTCAAGTGATTTACAGTAGTTGATGGTGGAATTAAATGCGAATGGGAGCCTTCAACACAAGTGGTCTTGGGTAGTGGTGGTAGGTGAAACAGTGTTCATATTTCTACCTGCTCTGCCAAACTGGTTGCAGAAGCCTTGTCGAAGGCTTGGGAGATTGGGAGATTGCATAGGCTGATCTTAGATTGTTATCGATATATATTAGGTTGGTTCACCTTGGTGTTAAGGGCTAAGCAACCTTGAGAGGTCAGTTATGTTCAAGTTGAGGTCAGCTCTGGGAATCAGATATGGAGGAACTTTGGTCCAGTGGTCTCTGAGCTTGGCTGAGGAGACATATTGGAATGACTTTCCATACTAAAAATAAGAAGCAGTGACTGAGGTCTTCTATAGTACCATGGTTTATCCTTTAGAGAAACTGATAGAGTAAAAAATTGCTCTCGTGTGTAAGTGTATTTTTGTCGTTGTTGCAATTTCTTTTCCATCAAAATTCCCTTGAACCTACAAAAATATAACAAAACTAGTGTAGAGGGTAAGTGAGGGAGTATCAATCCAAATCTAAGGGTGAAACACAAAATATGAGAAGACAAAAGTGTTCATTTGCATATTATTATATTTTTATATTTTTGCTTTTTATATTTTTTGGATTTTTAAAGGATTATTAATTAACTAACTATATACTAGTTTTTAAAGTACTAACTAAGATGTAAAAGCTAATAAACAAATGAGGTAAACAAAATTGTGCTAAAAAGTAAACTAACTAAATTGAACTCATGAGGACTTCAAAATACATCCGATGAATGGGGGATTATCCCTCAATAATAATCATCCAAAAATATAAGATAAACAAATGAAAGCATGTGATGATTAAAATAAAAGTAATAAGAGAGGAATAGATCAAACCCATTTTACTTGAATTGGAGCAACTCTTCAATTATACATCAAAATTCTCTCAATCACAATCCCTCACTAGTGTATTTATTGAATCTAAAATAAAAACTACAATATAAAAATAAAAAAGATAATGGATGAATTCATAATGGACAATTAAATAATAAAAGAGATTTGCTAAAAATGCAAATCCTAACAATATAAAATTGTACATTATAACTCATCCAAAGAAATAAATTCTAGATCATTACTTTATACAGAGATAATTGCTAAAAGTGTAAAATCTCAACATAAAGGAATGGATTAGAATTTACCTCCCATAGGGATGAATTCAACTACATCAATCTATTTTGAAATAATTTCTAAAAATGAAAAAATTCATTATAGAGGGGTGGGGTGGAATTCATACTAGAGATAAATTTCACTACACACCTCTATATTGAGATATTTGCTAAAAATGCAAATACTCAACATAGAGGGGTGGAGGGAATTTTATCACACAAAGCTTAAAAACTAATTTGGAGATCCTTCTTCAACGGCACTAAGTCTTGCATTTATAGGTGGAAGAAGCTAGGGGTATTTTTGGACAATACACACATGTGTGCATGTGTGTTGAGTGAGGTAACAATCAGATTTGGGAGATAAGGGTTATTTTTGTGAAAAGGGATAAGTGGTTAGTTGGGGGTAATATTGGAAAAGGGGTTAAATGGTGGTTAAAGACATGTGGGGATTGTTTTTGTTTTTGTTTGGCCTTTGGTTTTAGTAGATACAATTTTGTCTTGGGACAAATGGGTCTGTGTGGGTTTCGGTTTAAAAGGGTATGGGAAGGTTGGTTTGTTCTGGATCGGAATCGAATTAGAGCCGAGTTGTGGGGTTTTGGGAAATCTCGGGTTGCTCGCGGGTTGAGTTCGATTTTAACGGGTTTAGCCACGGTTTGAACAGGTCTAGGGTCGGGTTTTTTTTAGCAAGGCAGCAGGGATCGATTTAGGCAAGTGTTGGGCAGGTGTTGGATCATGGGTTCGAAATGGGCGCGGGTGCCATGGGTTAAGGGTTTGGATTTTTGGAGGGTGTAGTTGGAATGTGTTGGATTTTGTGGCCGGATTGAGCAGGGAGAAATCAGTTTTGGGTCTCGGGTTTGGCGGGAAGGCTTGAACCGAGGCCGGGTTGTGTGGTTTGAGGCAGGTCCGGATGGTTTTCTCGGATTGAGGACTGCTAGGTTGGGGGTATAAGGTTGTAGATGGGTTAGGGGGTTGAGGTGGTGTATGTGTTGATGGTGGATGATAATGGAGGTGAGTAGTTATGGTGGTAAGAGAGAGGAGAGAGAAGGAATGGTGAGGAAGATGAAATGGGAGTGGTTAATATGTAGGTGAGGTGCATGGGAAATATGGTGTGGCTTAGGGATTTGTTTTAGGTGTAGGATAGTGTGTAGGTAAGTTTTGTGTGTGTGTGTGTGTTTAATTTGTTTACCTAACTAAAAATTTAAACTAACTAACTAAAATAAAATTAAAATCTACTAAAAAAAAAATTCCTAATCTATAAATAAAAGACACAAATAAAAAATAAAGGAAAGAAATGACACTAAAAATAAAATTCTATTAAAACTAAAATTTCAAATCCTAAAAAAATGTAAAATCTATTGAAGCTAAAAAATAAATGAAATCCTAAAAAAACTAATCCTAATAAAAAAAAACTAATAAAAAGAAAATTATACTAAATAAAAAGAAAAAAAATCCTAAAAATTCTAAATAAATATAAAATAAAAAATAAAACGACATAAAATAAAAATCTAAAAAAATAAAGTACAAACTCAACACACACACAGGGTTCGGTGTGGACAGTTTAGGTTCGATTTTGGTACGGGACAAGATTCAGGTTGCGGGATTAAGCCACTTTTGTCGCGCATTTGCCCAGAATTATCACTTTAAACTCCACAAACGCTTATTGGGCTATAAAACAAACAAACACTAACATAAGTCCGATTTTACAGAGAATTAGCAATTAAAAATTGCCTATTTGGGATTTTATTTAAACGGGTGCTTATCAGCAACGGAGGTCTTGGGGATCAAGTAGTGATTTGTCCGAGGTCAGAGGTCATCCATAAGACCTCCATTCCTTCCTGAGGGTACTTGAGGGGGCTTAGATCCTTTTAAATACCAAGTGTAAAATATAGTATCATCACATACATTATTTTATTGCTATTTACTTAACCCTTATAGTATGTATGAAACGAACCATTATAACAACCCGTTTATGAATTGTCTTCTATTGTGACTTGTTAAGATAACGGTTATGGATTGATAATTTTTATACAACCCTCATGATAACAATACATGATAACACGACGGAATATTAGAAGTTAATATTATTGCTAATTGTATAAATGTTTTCACTGGTTCGAACAGTGAAGTCAAAATCATACTAGCATTAACAAAGTGTTGTTTAGAGGGGATTAATCTTGTCGGGGCATCAAGAGTGGTTCTAATTGATGTTGTGTGAAAATCGTGGGTTGAAACGCAGGCTATTAGTGAGGCTTATAAGCTTGGCCAAATTATAACTATACACAACTTTCTTTTAGTCAAGCCTATGAGCCCACTAATAGCTTGCATTTCAACCAATGGTTCCACAAAGTAGGAGTGTGATTATTTTGTTAGAAAAATTGGTATTTAACATGATAGCTCACTATTATAGTTCTAGTTTTGTGTGAGTACCCTTGAAATTTGTTTCCAATGTCTAACCTGTCAAAATCATTCATAATTTCAATATTAACAAGGTTATATCATAGTCTTTCTTATGAATCTGGGTATATCGAATGAGTTGGACTGACTATATCATGCCAAAAAACTTTAAGGGTACTCACACAAAACTAAAAGTAAAATAGTGAGCACCTACCAATTTTTTAGATAAAACAATTACATTCCAAGTTTGTGGAACCCATCGGTTGAAACGTAGGCTATTAATCGGGCTTATAGTCTTGGCTAAAAGAAGGTTGTGTATAGCTACAATTTGACCAAGCCTATAAGCCCGACTAATAGTCTACGTTTTAATCGACGGGATCCATACGACATCGATTAGTTACACTCTCAATGCCCGAACAAGATTAATCCCTCTGAACAATACTTTGTTGATGCTAGCAAGATTATGGTATCACTGTTTGAATCATTAAACATATTAATCAAATTATCAATGGACATTAAATTTTAATTTTGTGTCATAATAGAACTACGTGGACTTTGATGCCATTTTTGGCTACCTAGGCATCCCTAAATCATTTTGGGATTCAAGTCCTTACTTACCAATTTTCTTTAGTTTATCTTCATATATTATCATCTCATTCATGCAGTTATAATATTCTATTCATATATTTAGTTCTCTTGCATTTATTACTTTGTCGCTCACATTTTTAAATATTCTTTATGTTTTATTACTCATATAAATATTATTTTGCATATTTTAGTGTTCTTATTCCATTTTGTAGCTTGTTTATACATTCACATCTATTTTCATAATCAAAAACCCTTAAAGGGGGCTAGTACTATAAGTCTCAACTTAGAGTGTTCTCACAATTTTCTACACTTCCAACATATTTCATACGCTTTTCACAAATCAAAAAAGACATCCTAGATTCGGATTATGGGTTAGACCCCAACCTTTTTTATCTTACGAATTATGTGGACTTAAATGCCATTTTTGGCTACTTAGGCGGGATTCAAGTGCTTTCTTACCATTTGGAATATTTTGAAATATTTGCAGTTCTAGTTTGGTGGACGTGAATGTCAATTACTACGAGATTACATATGCTTTGGGGAAGGAATACGTTAAGGATTTTAATATTATTAGTTTTGGATTCATGTAATTAATTATATGCTTGATAATATTGATATTATTATTTTTTTATTGGTGTATTAGTTAGTTCTATAAGGGAATTGTATAAAAGTTTGGAAACATGCATAGGAATTTATCTAGAAACAAATAAATCAAAATTATTTTTTTACATATATTTATTATTGGTCACAGCCCAATACCGTGACCATATCTGTGACAAAATTATAATGGGTTAAAAGGTGATCACGATCAGGAACTGTGACCATAGGGCTTGTGGTCACAATATGGAGTCGCGGTTCAAGATCGTAACCAACCAATCAAAGTTCACGGAAGGTGGTCACAGTCATGAACCATAACCATGGGACTTATTTTCATGGTAGGGGGTCAGGGTTCATAAACGTGACCATGTCTCCAATATTAGGGTAACGAAAGGCGACCGTGACTCTTTATTTAGTCACGATTCTGGATCGTGACCCCAAAAATGATCACCCTTAAAATGGTCACGGTCCAAAACTGTGATAATTTTTTATATTTGGTCACCCTTAAATTCTTTTATAACTAAATTTATTACCAGAATGCGGTATTAGTTAGCTAAGTTTTCTCAACGAATAACTTTACAATCTTTGCACTTGCTTCACTTTATTTGTCTATGTCGAAATTAATCAATTTAACTTTTACTTGTACCATTTTTATAGGTTATTAAATGTTCTTCCCTCTTCTTAAAAAAGGTATTTGTTATTCCTAAATCATAGGCTTCTAAAAATTTTAGAATTGTTTCCCCTTATTCATTCCTTTTACCAAAATACTCCATAAATTTCGGAATAACCATGTCATTATAATCTTACATATCCTTTCACATCACACCCTATATGTCCACTTTCATGAATTGGTATTTGTGGTATTACTCCATATTCCCAAAATGTTTGTTGTTTTTTTCGTCTGAGGCCCCATGAGGTGTGTATAACTTAGAACATTCAATCTAAAACAATCTTAATAGTTATTAGCTATCTTCAATATTATAACATTCACAACTATATATAGCATGTACTGATTAACAATATATATGCCCATTCATACAATTATCCCTATAACCTAGAAAAAAAATTATATCATTCCCCAATCTCTCCACCTTGAAAAATATCTGTGACACCCCGCCAAATTAATTACCGGGTGATCAGTCCTTAATTAATTAATTTCAAAATACCAAGTTGGTTCAGATAATGCATCACTATCGAAAACTCAAATTTTAATTTAATAAAAGCTAACCACCTAGTATTTAAAAAGGGTTGTGTCTAATTTTTATCTTGTTACTAACCAATATCAAAAAGAATACCAACAAATGCCATGCATCATAGTAATATAAATAAAGTCTAACTGAAGTAAAATAAATGTCTGGAGTCAAACATATCCAGATACAATCCCATAAAAAATCCAATAAAAGGAAAACAAATCTAAGATAGAATTTAAAACAACTAAATCTCTGAATGTAAACAGAAGAAAGGACGACATGTCCAACAGAATAGATAACTGAAAAAGGAAGAATAGGATGAGTCGTCTACTAGCAATTATCCTACAGGTTCCACAGCAGCTACAGCACAGCAACTGAATAGAGTCTCCTAAGGCTGGTGTTCCTGTGGCTGGGCACATAAAATAATGGAACAATAGAAAGATATACAGAACAATAGGTCAGAGCCCGAGTTGAAAACAGTTTATTATAGCAAATGCTTAAATTGAATCAAATAGCACAATCATTATTCAAGTTAACTTAGCGTACTCACATGAGATACTCTCCCCTCGATCTAGTGTGCATGCCTAACGAGCCTAACGACCCATACTAGTCATGATACCCTGACTGGCTAAAAGATACATACTATTATGCTGGAAAGTCTCCATAAATAACTCCAAGCCGACATACTTAGTATTTCAATTTAGGTTTAGAATTACTTTAGTTTATGGACATATTTTTCTTATTGCCCAGCTGATAGTACCACAAGCACACATCTAAAAATAGAGTCATCGACATAAGACACCAAAAAGGATTTCAGTATACACACATTATTCTTCTTCATATATACATACCAATTTATATATAAACATAGCAATATCGTACCCCTGGTTGAGAAACCCTTAGAGCTACGCATACTCAGCTATCTAGTCACATTGCAACGCTCACGCATAGAGGACAACTAGTTCAATCTCTCGAGAACCAATAAAACACAAACACCTATTGGAGGCGAACATAGTCCCAAACCGATGGGATATGAAAATACCTACGCACCGATATGACCGTCATCACTATCATTCTCACGAATAGCCCGTACCTAGGTTCCATGCTCTAGTGGTATGACTCTAAATCCCCCGAAGGCACACAAGATTCGATTGTCCACAATGCGTTAACCTCTGTTCGATAGCCAGTAGCTAGGTATGTCATACACATAATATTTTAAACAATAAGCATACACACGACTTATATAAATTCATTGGCTTTCCCGCAGCCTAGTATTTGCAGTACTCAAAATATCCCTTATTATACCCCGTACCTTATTCGTATATATTCTCCCTTGTATTTTCGCATCTCTCAAATTCTATGAATTTTCATACCTTCTAAGGGTCGACATATTTTCTGCTCACTAATAATTATAGATTTAAGTCACTCGACATTCAAACAGGTCTAACACTCACATAAATAAGCCTACAGGAAGTTCGAAACAAAATCGGCCTTAAGAGTCATTCTGGAATCTCGTTAGAAGACCCAAGGAATATCGTTCGAACGAGGTTGTACGAATGAAGGTCCCCCCCCCCCCCCCCCACTTCGAATGAACTACCAAACCCGTTAGAAGGTCCACTGGAAACGCGTTAGAAGTCTCGTTCGAACGAGGTCGTTCGAACGACCTGGGCTGGACTTCTAACGAAAACTCCACAGTTGCCCAGTTCATCTTCAAAGTTCGTTTTTCCAGATTTTCTCCTCTTAAATATCAACCTAAACCCATTCCAACCCAAGTGCAAGGTTTCTAAACTACTCTAAGTCACTCTAGAATATTTCTTAACATAGTTTAGGGGTCAAATCCTTCTAATCATCAAATAAATTCAACAAACTCCTAAGTTTTCCTTTGAATCATATTAACATAAACCCGGAATTATAAATCCATAAGAGTCCCTTTTTTATTTCGTGATTAGCATCTAATTCTCCTAATTTCACACTTCTATAAAGGGAAAAATCCTCTACATGCAAACCCCCATCAAATTTCTAAGATTCCTACACAATCTCATCATAGGTAAACCAAATTTGGTATTAATAGTTCTAAAACCTCAACATATATTAACAAGAATAATAAATTCTAAGAGAAAGAGCAAGATAATCACTTGCCTTAAAATGAACTTCTGATTCGCGGGTTGAAATTTGTATGGGAACGATCCTCTTGACACGATCTACGCGCTGGTGTTCTTTTTTGGTGTGAAAGCTTAAGTTCTTGGCTTAGGGCTCTAATGGAGTCTTCTCCTTCTTCCTTGGTTCTCTCTGTTTTCGTCTCTTTCTCATGTAATTTGAACACTAACAAGCCACTAACCCTAACTGCTATTAACTAAACCCAATTTTCGTCCATTTAATTATCCAAAAAAATTTAAAAGACCAAAATACCCCTCCGGGGTGTCGTTTTGAGCTAAAAATATCCCGGACTCCAAATAAAATACCCGAGTAGTGCTTTTTGACTATTTCGACCCTTTCGGACACTCTGGTTCACCCTAAATAGTCATCCGAGTTATAAAAAAAATAATTTACCTTTTAAACCCCCAAATATATACTAGTCACGCGACTCATACGCGTCCTAAATATTTATAACATAACTGTCGTGTATCTCATCCTCAGCCATAATATTATTTCAATAACTACTAATTCTCATCATGTTAGTAATTATTATCATAAAATTGGATTAATTTAAATTTTCACCCTTTAATTTAATCAATCCCCATTTTCCATAATTTCATAAAAATAAATATGTCTAAAAATACGGGATATTACATACTTCCCCCCTAATAACAGAATTTCGTCCCGTAATTCAGAAAAGAATATATATACCTGGCAAGAATAACTCTGGATAACGTTCACACATGTCATCCTCGCGCTCCCAGGTTGATTCTTTAACATTATGGTGCCGCCACTGAATATGTACTAATGGTACTATTTTCAATCTCAATTTTCTCTCGTTGCGGTCTAGAATAGCAACCGGCCCCTCCTCGTAGGAGCTATCAGGCTGTAAGTCTACCTCTTCCAACGCAATGTGGGTGTGGGCCAAATCATCTCGAGGAAATCTCCTCAGCGAAGAGATATGGAGCACGTCATGGGTTCTATGCAAGTGCTCTGGTAACCCAAGTCTATAAGTAACCGGCCCAATCCTCTCGATAATGGGGAATGGACCTATATACCTAGGCGCCAATTTCTCCCTTCTTCCTAAAATGCATAACTCCCTTCATAGGAGACACCCGAAGTAACACTTGATCTCCAATGTTGGACTCACGAAAATATCGTTTAGCGTCAACGTAGATCTTCTGTCAATCTTGAGCAACCCGAATACGGCTTCGTATCAATTCTATCCATGTCGAAGTATCCGGAATCACTTTCGGACCAAGTAACTTGTTGTCCCCCACTTATAGTCAACATGCTGGGGAACGACAAGGTCTGTCGTATAGTGCCTCGAATAAAGCCATACCGATAGTAAACTGGTAGGAGTTGTTATAGGCAAACTCCACCAGTGGAAGGTACTGCTCCCAGCCTCCGTCAAAATCAATGATGCACATATATAACATGTCCTCCAACATCTGATTCGTCCGCTCGGTCTGACCATCCGTCTACGGGTGATAGGTTGTGCTCAGTCGCAACTCTGTACCCAATGCCTCCTGAAAACTCTCCCAAAATCAAGATACAAATACCTTATCTCTGTCAGACATGATATTAAGAGGTACTTCGTAGAGTCTCACTATTTCTGCTATGAATATCTGGGCGTACTGTCCCGTGGTATAGTCTATCCTTGTTGGCAGAAAGTGGGCTACCTTGGTCAGCCGATCCACTATCACCCATATAAAATCGTGACCCCTCTGTGATGTAGGTAATCCCTTGATGAAGTCCATAGAAATGCTCTCCCATTTCCACATAGGAACCTCTAATGGTTGTGGAAGTCCCGTCGGTCTCTGATGATCCACCTTTAACACTTGATAAGTGGCATATTTTGAAACGAACTCTGCAATATCCTTCTTCATCCCGCTCCACTAGTACTGCCTACGCATATCTTAGTACATCTTATCCCCGCAGGGATGTACCACAAATCGAGAACTGTGCGACTCTTTCATCACCTTGTGTCACAAATCTTCACCCTCGGGAACAACCAATCTCCCATTAAAATGTAGACCCCCGTCTGAACCCACGATGTAAGACTCAGTCCCCTCGGCTAGAAGCTTCACTATCTGACTTTAGCAGAACGGATCATCTGTCTGAGCCTATACTACTCCTATAATAATCTGGGGTGTAACCATCATCACAGACATAAACAATCGAACCATCGCATCCTGGTTCCCAACTCCTTCCATTTCGCTTTCCACACCTCGGCCACCTCACCGACTGGCTTACGGCTCAACGCGTCTACTACCACATTAGCTTTCCCCGGGTGGTATTGGATATCAAATTTATAATCCCTCGCCAACTCAAGCCACCGATGTTTACACATATTTAACTCATTCTGCATGAAGAGGTACTATAACGACTTGTGGTCCGTGAATAGACGAAATTTCTCCCCTAGGAGGTAATGTCTTCAAATTCGAAGTGCAGACACCACTGCCGCTAACTTTAAATAGTGGGGGTAGTCCCTCTCGTGAGGCCTAAGCATACGAGAAGCATAAGCTATAACCTGATCCTCCTGTTGCGGTACACCTCTAAGTCCTAACAAGGACACATCAGTGTAGACTAGATACTCCACTCCCAACTTGGGTAATGCTAACACTGGTGTTGAGGTTAACTTGTCTTTCAACTCATCAAAGGCTAATTGACAAGCACCATCTCATTCATACGGTACTCCCTTGGGAGTCAAATTCGTCAATGGACCCGTTATCTTCGAAAAGCCTCAGATGAACCTCCTGTAGTACCTGTCTAACCCCAAGAAACTGCGTATCTTGGTTGGTGTCATGGGCTGATTCCACTCCCTCTCTGCCGACACTTGGTCTGGGTCAACCGATATCCTTAATTTCGACACAACATTCCCCAAATACTGTACCTCCCGTGACCAGAATCCACACTTCTCATACTTAGCACACAGTTGATGCTCTCATAGTGTCTGAAGAACCTGTCTCAAGTTCTCGGTATGATCCTCCTTAGTCTGTGAATAAATCAGGATGTCATCTATGGAGACGATGATAAACTGACCCAATAACTCTCTGAACACTCAGTTCATCAGGCCCATGAATGCGGCTGGAGCATTTGTCAGCCCAAATGGCATGATTCTAAACTCATGGGACCAATATCTCATTAAGAATTAGTCTTCGACATCTCCTACTCCCTGATACACAGCTTAATGTATCCAGATCCCAAGTCTTTGAGGAGAAGGTAGCTCTCCTCAACTAATCGAATAAGTCATCGATTCGGGTAAATGAATACTTATTCTGTATCGTGACTTTATCATCTTCCCTTATTACACCGATATACTCTCGATGTAAAACATTTTATATCACTTCTTACGTTATATCGTACGGTTCTACTGATCGTGCGTAAGAATACAATTTAAGTTAAGGTTACAGTTTCATTTACGAATGATAACCAGGGTACCAAACTCATGTGCTAAAGACCAACCATCCCCAGCTCCCGACATTCTCTAGGTTTCATGCATGGGATGTCTCGCAAAGCGAAATCCAAATAAGGAACCCCCCAATACACTACTAACTAACATTGTCGGTCAACGAAAGTTGTGGTCCTCAGTATTTGTCTCGTACCCCACATCCCTACTTCCTGCTAACAATAGCGCATCTATTCTCATGTTACGAAAAAGATATTCAACACATTACTCCTAGTAACTTGGCGTTAGGCTCTTCAATTTGCCACAAAATTATTCCCATGCCCGGAGATATTTCATTCTTTCCTGAGTTACTATAGTAAACATTTCTACTCACCGGGGTTTTGTATAACCCGACGACATACTCCGCAAGTCTCTGTAGGATTTAATACCTTATGTATACAAGTGGCTCCGTTTCCTCTCGGGTGACACTTAGCACAAATTGTTTCATATCCAGGACTAATGGACACCTAATATTATTTTAATGGTCTATCGTCATACAAACTTGAATTATTCGGTTCGAAATCGGGATAGCAATACATTTTACGCTCATGTTTCTCACGTAGTACAAGTAAGTTGTAATGCACATAGGTTATTTGAAATTTTCCTCGTAACTAAAAGGAAGCACTGTAAATGATAAAGTATTGTACCTCCAAACGTGGGTGGTAGATGCGGTATCAGTGGCATAACTGCATATCGGGCATTATAGATACATCCATATTGTACTACATGCTGTTGTTCTGAAGTCTGTGTTACTGGGGTGATTATCCATGTTTCCCCAATTTGGGTATTATGTGGTGTCGGGTGAACATTCAATGACTGTTGCAGGATCCTGCCCTTTCTAGGGCAATTTCGACGATAGTGACCCCGTTCGCCACATATGAAACACTTACCCACACAGTTTCTGCTCTGCTGGCCCTGCTGAGCACACTGCTGGCCTTGATGGTCTCGCTGACCTCTACCCATTTGAGGGCAGTCCTGGCATTTGTGTCCAGTGTTGCCACACGTGAAACATCTTCCTGGGAAGGGTCTTCCCCTCTGTCCTTATTGTCCGTTACCACCCCTCCCTTGGCCATTCTGGCCCTGCTGAACCTGCTGCTGGCCCTGATGGTCGTATTGGCCCTGGCGGGTTTGGCTCTTCCCACGATTCTCATAGTCTTTTTGGTCTTGATGCCTCTGAGGAGCTTGTCGCTGTTGCGACGGTATTTTCCCATCATTATTATTCCTCGAAATGTCATATTGATAAACTTCTCTTGTTCTTTTGCCCCTATAAGTTGCACACTGCGATTTTGGTACTGCAATATTGCGGTAGTCACTGCTTGTGCCACGATGTTCGCAATCTCAGTGATTTCCTCTCTTCCCTGGTGTACCTGAGGTATTTGTTGATCTTGTCCCTCATTAACTTCTTCAGCAGTGTTAGTATGTCTCTCCCCCATAGGCGACATATGAAATTTAAATGAATTTTTATAAAACCACCATCCATACATAACATTGTAGCAGAAGTACGAAATCTACAACACAAAATAAAGATGCAAAAGTCCTAATAGTAGGGCTCTATATCAAAGACGTTAAGCGAAAAACGCAATATGCCGAACAGATCCTAAAGGACACTAGAACCTGATGCTCTGACACCACCTGTGACACCCCGCCTAATTTATTACCGGAGATCAGTCCTTAATTAATTAATTTCAGAATACCAAGTTGGTTCAGATAATGCATCACTATCGAAAACTTAAATTTTAATTTAATAAAAGCTAACCACCTAGTATTTAAAAAGGTGATGTCCAATTTTTATCTTGTTACTAACCAATATCAAAAAGAATACCAAAAAATGCCATGCATCACAGTAATATAAATAAAGTCTAACTAAAGTAAAATAAATGTCTGGAGTTAAAACATATCCAGATACAATCCCATACAAAAATCCAATAAAAAGGAAAAAAAATCTAAGAGAGAATTTAAAACAACTAAATCTATGAATGTAAACAGAAGAAAGGGCGACATGTCCAACAGAATAGATAACTGAAAAAGGAAGAATAGGGTGAGTCGTCTACTAGCAATTATCCTGCAACTTCCACAGCAGCTACAGCATAGCAACTGAATAGAGTCTCCTAAGGCTGGTGTTCCTGTGGCTGGGCACCTAAAATAATGGAACAATAGAAAGATATGCAGAAAAACGGGTCAGAGCCCGAGTTGAAAACAGTTTATTATAGCAAGTGCTTAAATTGAATCAAATAGCACAATCATTATTCAAGTTAACTTAGCGTACTCACTTGAGATACTCTCCCCTCGATCTACTGTGCACGCCTAACGAGCCTAACTACCCATACTAGTCATGATATCCTGACTGGATACTTGATACATACTATTATGCTGGAAAGTCTCCATAAATAACTCCAAGCCGACATACTTAGTATTTCAATTTAGGTTTAGGATTACTTTAGTTTATTCACATATTTTTCTTATTGCCCAACTAATAGTACCACAAGCACGCATCTAAAAATAGAGTCATCAACATAAGACACCAAACAGGATTTCGGTATACACACATTATTCTTCTTTATATATACATAGCAATTTATATATAAATATAGCAATATCGCACCACTGGTTGAGAAACCCTTAGAGTTACGCATACTCGGATATCTAGTCCCATTGCAACGCTCACGCATAGAGGACAACTAGTTCAATCTCTCTAGAACCAATAAAAACACAAACACCTATTGGAGGCGAACATAGTCCCAAGCCGATGGGCTACGCACATACTTATGCACCCATACGACCGTCATCACTATCATTCTCATGAATAGCCCGTACCTAGGTTCCATGCTCTAGTGGTATGACTCTAAATCCCCCTAAGGCACACAAGATCCGATCGTCCATAACGCGTTAACCTCCGTTCGATAGCCAGTAGCTAGGTATGTCATACACATAATATTTTAAACAATAAGCATACACATGACTTATATAAATTCATTGGCTTTCCCGCAGCCTAGTATTTGCAGTACTCATAATATCCCTTATTATACACCGTACCTTATTCGTATATATTCTCCCTTGTATTTTCGCATCTCTCAAATTCTATGAATTTTCATACCTTCCGAGGGTCGACATATTTTTCGCTCACTAATAATTATAAATTTAAGTCACTCGATATTCAAACAGGTCTAACACTCACATAAATAAGCCTACGGGAAGTTCGAAACAAAATTGGCCTTAAGAGTCATTCTGGAATCTCGTTAGAAGACTCAAGGAATCTCGTTCGAACGAGGTCGTTCGAACAAAGGTCCCCCACACTTCGAACGAACTACCAAACTCGTTAGAAGTTCCATTGAAAACTCGTTAGAAGTCTCGTTCGAACGAGGTCGTTCGAACGACCTGGGCTGGACTTCTAACGAAAATTCCACAGTTGCCCAGTTCATCTTCAAAATTCGTTTTTCCAGATTTTCGCCTCTTAAATCTCAACCTAAACCCATTCCAACCCAAGTGCAAGGTTTCTAAACTACTTTAAGTCACTCTAGAACATTTCTTAACATAGTTTAGGGGTCAAATCCTTCTAATCATCAAATAAATTCAACAAACTCCTAAATTTTCCTTTGAATCATATTAACATAAACCCAGAATTATAAATCCATAAAAGTCCCTTTTTTATTTTGTGATTAGCATCTAATTCTCCTAATTTCACACTTCTATAAAGGGAAAAATCCTCTACATCCAAACCCCCATCAAATTTCTAAGATTTCTACACAATCTCATCAAAGGTAAACCAAATTTGGTATTAATAGTTCTAAAACCTCAAGATCTATTAACAAGAATAATAAATGCTAAGAGAAAGAGCAAGATAATCACTTGCCTTAAAATGAACTTCTGATTCGTGGGTTGAAATTGGTATGGGAACGATCCTCTTGACACGATCTACGCGTTGAAGTACTTTTTTGGTGTGAAAGCTTAAGTTCTTGGCTTAGGGCTCTAATGGAGTCTTCTCCTTCTTCCTTGGTTCTCTCTCTTTTCCTCTCTTTCTCATGTAGATTGAAATCTAACAGGCCACTAACCCTAACTGCTATTAATTAAACCCAATTTTCGTCCATTTAATTATCCAAAAATTTTAAAAGATCAAAATACCCCTCCGGGGTGTCGTTTTGGGCTAAAAATGTCCCGCACTCCAAATAAAATACCCGAGTAGTGTTTTCTGACTATTTCGACCCTTCTGGACACTCTGGTGCACTCTAAATAGTCATCCGAGTTATACAAAAATAATTTACCTTTTAAACCTCCAAATATATATTAGTGACGCGACTCATATGCGTCCCAAATATTTATAACATAACTGCCGTGTATCTCATCCCCGGCCATAATATTATTTCAATAACTATTAATTCTCATCACGCTGGTAATTATTATCATAAAATTGTATTAGTTTAAATTTTCACCCTTTAATTTAATTAATCAGCATTTTTCCTTTTTCCATAATTTCATAAAAATAAATATGCGTAAAAATACGGGGTATTACAATATCTAAATTATTTGTTGTAACTATTTGGTCTATATTCTTGGAATTTGTTAAAAAACACAAATTAATTTTTGTAATTTGTTTTTTATTTTTTATTTTTTATTAAGGGGTGGGAGAAATATTTGTAAGGAAATTTTTGAAAAATTAAATATTATTTATAAATTTTTTTGGAAGTTATTGTCAAGACTTCTGTAAGGGCATTAAAGAGGTTTTTTATTTAAAAAAAAAGGAGGAAATAAAAGGAAGTTAATTGAGAGTTAGTTGTCTAACTAATGATAAATCGAGGGTCAATCCCCAAATATAAACATTTGTGATGTAATATTCGAACTCTAAACCTTAATTTTTAACTTATGTTTCTAAGTTTTGGTTAGTTAAAGAAAATAGCTATTATGGAACTTATGGTATTAAATTTATAACTAAAATTTGAAGTGGATTTATCTACTTTTAATTCAATCAATGGAGAATGCTCTTAACTTAGGAAGAAATAATCACCCAAGGACAAGATTAAGACGTTCACACAGATATACAGAGTTGGTCCTAATATTTAGAGGGCCCTATGCACAATAAAAAAATGGACATTTTACCCACTTAAGAAAATCAACCAAAAAAGTACCCCATCCATTGTCACAAATTACTGAAAATCATAATTTTATACCTTAAGAACATACTATGAAAACTTATATTAATATTAAAATAAAACTAACAAGGTTTGTTGTGAAAATTAAGGTGCAAAGAGAGTTTTGAGAGGGAGAAAACTTTTCATTTCACTGGTATGTATACTCAAAGGGTATCACCGCTATTTATAGTACAAGGTAAGGCATTCAAAAAGACTCGTATTCTAATGTTGAATGCAGATGGACATCCACTTTTATACACATTTTACAACCCCACTTCGATGTACACCATATCCACCGTTCAATAAATGTTGCCTCCCTCATTAAAACCAACTAAGAAGAAGCCTTGTGGAAAAAAAACAAAGTTATGGAAAAAAGAGTATAAATTTTGTGATCATTGAATCGGTGTTGGATATGTTTGATGTTGCCTCGTTCAAACTTTTATTAGAAAAAAATAGTGCAAAAAATATAATTAAAGGAAAAAGAGTACAACTCTCATATGTCCACAAATATCATGTTCTTCTATTCTCCCCCTGATTAGTTACCCCCTGTGATTATTGAATTTCTCTGATGGTTGATTCAACGCATTACTATTTCACGAGAAAGCTTTGAAATGTTGATTTTAGCAGTGACATGGTGAAAATATTAAATACATTGTCATTTCAATGTCCTTTTTCTCCTAAAGCTCAACTTTGGTTAAGATGGGTGAACATGTCACTTATCATATTTATATGACTTCAATTGCATGATCGTTCTGGAATTCAGATATGTAGAGAGAGAAAAATGTGTTAGTTATGTTTTCCTTAATGTAACCTATTTGAATTTAACTATTCATGCATCATTGCCTTCGTAGGTTGTTGGTAGTAACATGTGTTGTTTAAGGCAAGTCATGGGTGCTTTAATTGTTCCTTGTGAGGATCACATAGATAACTTGCATCTACATAACTAATTTGATATGGATCGTTAGATTTAAAAGTATCATACCAATAATTTCACGATTGTATCACATAATATTATTTATATTAGTCTCATGCTTGTAAATATTTGGTCATAACTTATTGCCAAGAGATTGACTGTGAATACAATTTTTGGTATCATGCATTGTGTTACGCATGACAAAATATTAATGATATACAAGTATGTTATTCTGGACCAAACATAGCAATGCACTAATAACATAAAATATGGTAATTTTGGACCAGTGTAATTTTTTTCATCCGGATGATATAAATATTTTAATATCCAAATATCAGAGACCATGGGCATACTAAAATGATGTGCTTAATATATGTTAATTCATTGTAGAACTTTTCAATCGATTTATGGATTAGTGTTCAGCCAAAATTATTCTCGATCTGTAGGCCAAGACAATAATTAATTACCCTGAGGTCATTCATTTTTTAATTCTTAATTTGGATATTTTGTATTTCAATTGAGATCTTCAGGAGCACGTCCTTATAAGGATATTTGTAATTTTTTTCATACCTTTCCTTAGACAAGTATTTGCTAAGATGATTGTACCTATATCCTCCCTATAATAGACCTCTTATTTGAATTGAGTACGTACTCATTGGATTTATTTCAAGCAAAGAAAATGATTTTGGGATTTTCAGATGTATTCTTTGCCTAAGTCCTATATAAATAGGCATTTATAATATTTATGAGTTTTATATATAGTATATTTCAAAATCTACTAAGCTAGCAAGTACATAAAAAGTATTTATGACTGTAACGGGATGGTATGTTCGCATATAATCAATCTTTGATTTCTATAGGGAACCTTGTGCCACAGGTCATGCACTTTGTAGTAATTTTATCACTTAACTTTCTTATAAACACTCATTTGTAGCCTTTAGGGTTAACCTCCCATGGGGTTTGTACTATAGGTCCGAATACACCATGTTTATTTAAAGACTCGAATTATGCCATCATGAAATGTTCTCATTTTGGGCAATATAATCTTTGTCGACATTTAATTATAGTACGTGAATTTATAGTATCATTTTTCTCTGATGTTTGTGTAGCTACAACATATATAATTACGTCATCGATGATCATCTTTGGTAATCCCCTCTCTTGTATATGTCTAAAATATTGAGATCTCATTGTTATTAGGTACATTCGCCTAAGTTAGGGGCTTATAGTCACTTCTGGAACTTGTGTCTTTTCATGAACAAACGTTTTTTGGAGTTTTAGAGAAGTGGATCTTTTGTTCATAAATCATATGGAACGTTATGTATAACCTCTTCCGGAACGTTTTTTGGGCATGATTTTATTTAACCTCCACTAGCGAGGAGTCAAGTAGTTGGGACCTATAAATTTGTCATATTTTTAACTTGTAACAAATTTATTTACTATCGAATTTAAATTTTGTCTTACTGAGACAATGACTCCAGCAAGCACATTTGCAACTAGTCCATGTAACTACATCTAACATTTTAATTCTATAATTATTTGATGTTGTAATATCCTTTTCACTTAATTATCGCATTGAGATATATGGGGGATTAAATGAGACAAAGTGAAAGTATTCACCGTTAATTCTCATCGTTATTCAAGAATGGACCGTTCTTCGGAAACAGTTTGTACTTCAGGTACATTATTCCCTTCCCCTTACGAAGGGAAGAGTGTCTCGTCAAAATAAAATTTCATAAAACAAGCAATAAACACTATATTTTCCAATGCTTCAATAGAGGCTGAATCACAATCACCATATATATATACCCTTATGATAACAACAGTAAATATATGCATCAAGTAAAATCATAAATGTCTTGTAATAAATCATTATTAAATAGGTCAGCATATCATTTGAAATCTTAAAGGCTTGTTGTTGACACAAAAATTCTCCATTTACGAGGACCAATCAGAAAAGGACACATGGCATCCTACGTGGTAATATTCGACACCCAAGGAGAGTTAGTCGACACCCGAGGAGAGTTGGTCGGCACCCGAGGACAGATAGTCGGCACCCGAGGAGAGTTGGTCGGCATACCAACCAGGAAGATCAAAGGATAACTATGCATTTAATGTGCATTAATGAAGATGACAATGCATTTAATGAGCCTTAATGTACATGTATACTGTATTAATAGATGACAACACATAGCATACCAAGGAATTCAAGGAAGACCAACCATCATAGAAGGCCAACAATTAAATTCATTGTATGTAGACATAATGTCTGAATGTATATAGACATTGTATCTCTTTATCTCCCATCACTATAAATACATGTATTCCCTTAGCCAAAAAGGAGGACGGAGGGACAACTAAGAAACACCATATACAAGATACACATCCTTTCTCTCTCTACAACATATTGTGCTATTGTAAACCCCTGGGAATAAAATAAAATTGGACGTAGGCTTTATTCATAGCCGAACCACTTCAAAAAAATTTGTCTCTTATGCGTTTGATGTGATCACCATTTCATCTTCAATCATCATCTTCATACCTTCATTTTTATCTGTTGTTGATGCCGATAAGATATCCTGGCTACTATTTATAGTCATCAACAGATTGGCGCCGTCTATGGGAACGTGTTACAAGCATTGTTCTCCATCAAAAGCTAAGTTTTTATTTTCTCTACATATAATCAATCATACATCTTTTGATTTAGTCATGATTTTTATGTTTATATACATAAATTAGTTGTCCAATTTTTATTTATGAAATCTGCAAAAATTGCATATCATGATTTTAAAATCATAACGGTTAAATTAATTCTTGTTGAGAAATCTATAAATTGGTGGATTTCATAAATTAAAACTTTTGGCTTGATTCTCAAGTTTAAATTTTATATCATGAATCACATATTCAGAGATTACATAAATTTTTAGAATCCATATAACCCTATTATATAGAATGATTTTCCATGTGCAACCTGAAATTCAGGGATGTTAACCACACCGCTTTATTCACATATAGATCTTGACGATCATGTCAAATTTTGGTGATTTTTATTGTTGATTTTGAGCCAAGTTTAGAATTTTTTACTATTCAAATTTCCATCATTTATTTCTATCTGTAATCAGAGAATGAGAAAAAAATATGATCAAGAACGATTTTCTCTCACTAAAGAAATCACAATTTTTTACCCAGATCTATTTCAAAAGCTCCCATCAATTTGATTTATTTGGTATTCCATTTCTGAAAATTTTTGTTAGTTGGATCCTCATATTTCACAACAATTCAAAACGATTCTCTCTCTTCAGAATATTGACCATATCTTTACAATATAAATCTAATAATTTCGATTTGTTACGATTTATTAGTTCTGATGAAGATTGATTCATTGGTTTAATGTTTGATTAATTGATTTAATATACATATTTGGTGACTGGCCGTCAAAATAGACCCCGGCGATCTATCTGAGAAAAAAAAATCTATAATCGCAATCCCCTGTTTGATTTCCTCAAATCATATGAGAATGCAAACTCTCTCTCTCAGATAAAAATTATCAGATTATGGTAGCAACACCAGGCAAGGGACCGAAATAGAGATCGACTCTGAAACCCAATACATGGTGAAGATAAATCGTTCTACTTTCTCTCTCCTGAAAACTAATTACCCATTTTCATAAAAAGGATTAGAATAATGAACAGTCGCTCAAGAAATGGTGGTGGAGAAACTTTCATTTTAATAAATCTCTGGAAGATGAAGGGGTTTTGAATTTATTTCATATCAATCGTTTCAACTTCAACGTTATACAGTAAAAAAAAATTATGGAATTTTGGGAAAAAATCTGTGATCAAAATTTCTCCGTGATTCGTCATTAAGCAACATAGCTGTTGAAAAATATCAAACCCCAACTGGATTTCTGGGTTCAGTCATGATCAGCTGATCACAACACAAGGAATTGAATTTATCAGCAGGTCAAAACACTAAATATGAGGAAATTTAGCTTTGAAAAATCCCAATAAGAGATGTCGGACCTGAAATTATTTATAAATATGTTAATATCAGGTAAATTTGACCCGGTCAAATTTCACTCTCTAAATTCACCCATCTTGATATCAGGCAACTGGAGCTTGCTCTGAGTCGGCAACAGATTCACACAAAACGGAGGCATCCAACAACATGATAGTGACTGTTCCCCAATCGACCTGCGATACCCGGGTAGTTGAAGACTCTTGTACGACGAACATGCCAGGTCGGCACATTTGTCTTACCTTCTTACTGGTAGGTGACATCAGCTTATTGGTCGGAAGCTCTTATAAACTGGTCGACAACATTTTATGGGTCGGTGAATTTTTCGTTGGTCGGCGACACATGGATACCAGGGGTTGTTGGTCGAAAACGTGATGGCGATATCGTATTGCTAGTCGGCAGCCATAAAGGGAAGGTTGACATCAGTTATTGTTGGTCGGCACACCCATTGTTGGTCAATGATAGCCCTAGACCATTTATTGTTAGTCAGCGTCAACTCCAAACCATTTTTTGTTGATCGGCCCAGCTAAAATAGATCAGCGACGTCTAAAGCAAAAATCAACCAATACTTGGTCGGCCACTCCTATTAACTGGTCGGCGTTATCTTGTACAGGTCCGTACCCGACCAAAATTTGTTTACCGGACCACCCTTGCTAGTCGGTGGTCATTTACGAAGAAAACCCGAGCAATTTCACCTGATTTAACCTAGTTGTTAACAAAATCTTCTAGTCGGCGTTATATTTTGCTGGTCGGACAGATGTTTCCTAACCATCTAATGTTGGTTGGCATCATCTAACACTGATCGCCATATCTATTGTTGATCGGTAATGATGATCGGCGACATCTATTTGTAATCGACAACATTAAAGAACATAGAAGAAGGTCGTTGGACCGTCACCGAGGAATCCTCCTCGTCAACACCCAATTTAATTCACCTGAAACCCTCTTCTTAAAAAGTTTTGCATTTTTATATGACCCGAGATACTAAAATGGCTCTTTTGCATACACCCTCAGATGGGATATTTAGATTTTTAACCATTACTTTGTTAAAATAAACATTTAAAATTTTGGTTTATAATACCACATTCATATACAGCACAACTTTATGGGAAAATAATTTTTCTAAACATATACTTTGATTATTTATTGGAGTTTAAATAACTTTACAAAAATTCTAGATTAAATAATTATGTTTTATAAGGCACATATTTGATAAAAAATTTGCTCACCTTGGCACACGAAGTCGACACAACATATTATTGTCCGAGCAAATACATATCATATATTGATTGGATCATAAAATTATTCTCATGACTAACTATATGATCTAGTCTCAACAGGTGTTCGGACAACTTATTAAAATTCCTTAGATACAAGATTCAATCCCGACGAAAGCTCGGCCACAATCTTAAACCGCTGGAAACTGTTATTGCTCGACATCAAGCAATTTTGCCTCGACATATCAGCCAACATATATTATTTCATTTTTTGAAATTTTTATTGCCTTATGTTCGAGCAAGTTATTGATTTTTACAGGTACAAGATTCAGTGCCGACGAATGATCGGAAATAATCTTAAGCTTCTGGAAAATATTGACATTGCTCGGCATTATGAAATTTTACCTCAATGAGGCACTATTGATTTATTGCTCTGGTATGTGCTCAAGCACGAATCATTCTCTATATCCATTCGGATGCATATTATATATTCATCTCATCATGGAGCTAGACGAGATGCTTACTCAGTTCTAAAGAGATCTGCAACATTTATTATATTTCACCCCCAATGGACAGTTGGTCGGGGTCATTCTTATTTATAGTCAGGCCCGACAAAGTTCTCGGCCATATTCTTATATTGTGGAAAATATTATTCTTATTCGGCATTATGAAATTTTGCCTCGACAGATCAGCAAGACAGTTTATTATTATTCTAAATCATTCTTTATGTCTATGCATATTTTATATTTATCTCAGCATGGAGCTCGAAAAATTTCTTCTCTATATATATTCAGCTTCAAGGAAGTCTTCAACACGTATTATCTTATTCCCAACAATCTGTTGAGGAGGTCTCCAGCATTTATTATATCTTATTCCCAACAATCTGTTGAAGAGGTCTCCAGTATTTATTATATCTTATTCCCAACAATCCGTTGGTCAGCTCCGAGGAGGTCTCCAGCATTTATTATATCTTATTCCCAACAATCTGTTGAGGAGGTCTTCAGCATTTATTATATCTTACTCCCAACAATCCGTTGGTCAGCTCCGAGGAGGTCTCCAGCATTTATTATATCTTATTCCCAACAATCTGTTGAGGAGGTCTCCAGCATTTATTATATCTTATTCCCAACAATCCGTTGGTCAGCTCTGAGGAAGTCTCCATCATTTATTATAAAAAATCCACCAACTACGGTTGGTCGGGAATAAAAAATTTCCCAGAATCACCAACTACGGTTGGTTGGGAAGAAAATCCACCAACTAACGTTGGTTGGGAATAAAAAATTTCCCAGAATCACCAACTACGGTTGGTTGGGAAGAAAATCCACCAACTAAGGTTGGTCGGGAATAAAAAAATTTCTCATAATCACCAACTACGGTTGGTTGGGAAGAAAATCCACCGGCTAAGGCTGGTCGGGAATAAAAAATCCACCAACTACGGTTGGTCGGGAATGAAAAAAGCCCAGAATCACCAACTACGGTTAGTTGGGAAGAAAATCCACCGGCTAAGGCTGGTCGGGAATAAAAATCCACCAACTACGGTTGGTCGGTGAATCAGTAAATAACAACTCCGATTGGTCGGACAGCAGATAGCAGGTGGAGCAAATCTTATTGTATATGCAAAATAAGAAAATTTGTCAAATAACATACATCAAGGCCGAGAAAACATTCAAAGTTCATATTCCACACTTTGGGGCTTCTATTACAAATTCAGTTGTTCATTCGGTGGCACATTCTCATAACATCATAACAGTCGAGCACCAAATTCAACTCCACAAACTTACATAGTCGGGGCCCCGACTAATTATCATTCAGAAGTTGTTTTTCTTGCTCGAGAATTAGTTTTGATATTGAAGTTCGGGCGGCTATTGAAGTTCAGGAGGTATATTGAAGTTCAGGAGGCGTATTCAGGAGTTATTATGCACATGCTATTGAAGTTCAGGAGTTAAATTCAGCATCTACAGCACTGAGATCTTTACTACTACTGTCCCGACCAATATTGAAAAAGAAGTTGTATGAAAATGTTTCGAAGTCCACCACTAGCTTGGTACTAATCAGATTGAAGAGTTGGGTTCAAAAGCTAGTATGTTACTCGACAAAGTATTCAAAGGATCATAAATCAGAAAAATCAAGCAGGTGAAGTTATCATTCAGTTGCTCGGCACAGTTAGCAGTTGGTCGGCTAGCAAACCAATCAACATACTTGAAGATTATGACAAGCTACAAGCTGCATATTATGGCATGGCTGCATCCAAATTCCCAGGGGTGATACATAGCACACGTTCGATTGACAAACAGAGTTCCTCAAAAGAGATATTAGCAACCATCGATCACCCTGCATCATATGTCGTCCAGGAGTTAATGCACTTTATGTTGAACAAATCAAGAAGGTAGATCAAGAATTTCACAAGCACCGAGCAACACTGCAAAATAAATACTCCATCCTTTCAGTGAATCATCGAGCATGGAGCATTGGGGGCTTCTGTTGACACAAAAATTCTCCATCTACGAGGACCAATCAGAAAAGGACACATGGCATCCTACGTGGCAATATTCGACACCCGAGGAGAGTTAGTCGACACCCGAGGAGAGTTGGTCGGCACCCGAGGACAGATAGTCGGCACCCGAGGAGAGTTGGTCGGCATACCAACCAGGAAGATCAAAGGATAACTATGCATTTAATGTGCATTAATGAAGATGACAACGCATTTAATGAGCCTTAATGTACATTTATACTGTATTAATAGATGACAACACATAGCATACCAAGCAATTCAAGGAAGACCAACCATCATAGAAGGCCAACAATTAGATTCATTGTATGTAGACATAATGTCTGAATGTATATAGACATTGTATCTCTTTATCTCCCATCACTATAAATGCATGTATTCCCTTAGCCAAAAGGAGGACGGAGGGACAACTAAGAAACACCATACACAAGATACACATCATTTCTCTCTCTACAACATATTGTGCTATTGTAAACCCCTGGGAATAAAATAAAATTGGACGTAGGCTTTATTCATAGCCGAACCACTTTAAAAACTTTTGTCTCTTATGCGTTTGATGTGATCACCATTTCATCTTCAATCATCATCTTCATACCTTCATTTTTATCTGTTCAGGATATCTTATCGGCATCAACACTTATGAAAAACAATTATAATATCAAATAGTTAAGCCGCAGAACTTCAGGCTCATGACAAATTGAACTTTTACAACAATAAATGTTGTATAGTATAATCCCTTGAAAAATTCCATGATTTTTTTCTAGTGTAGAGTTTTAGCGTCCAACACTAGAAGTAATGTAGAGGTGCATTGCATTGCTAAATTCAATAGAATATCCATGTATTCTTATGGCCATAAAACTAAGAGAATTTATTCAGGAATTGTTTTCATATAAATTATCGCATATGAATGAATGGGTATCATGTGACAATACCACATAGGCTCTTCTAGGACCTTTCATAATTTCGCATGTTCAACTATGATTGAAACCTTAACTATATACCAAGCCTAAAAAAACTTATATTTTCCAGATAGTGTGGGTTGTTCATTATTTCAAGACAAGTGTCCTTATATAATGACAAGTCATAATTGTCAGTTCTAAGAGTTAAGATAGAGTATGAAGTGTGTAAAGTAATCCAAAGATATAGATTTACAACAATACAATAATTTATTTTATGATCAATCTTTTGGTAAGTATCAGATATTCAAAGGATGAGTTGGCTAACAAAAACTTCATGTTTTGATGTAACAAAGAAGCTTTAAAAACTTAATAATCGTAAAAGAATTTCATATTTCAAGATAAAAGATCGTTAGGTTTATAAGTCATGCAAAAAAATATGTGTCCAAAAGTCGTGCCTTTTGATGGCTTTGCATCACCAGATTCGTACACGACATATCATAATGTAATCATTATTCAAGCACAAAATTCTTAACTAAAGGAATATGAAATCAAGATATAAAACTAGAGAACAAAAAATTGAGGTTCAACTAATGAATCAAAATTTCATGTTTTTGATCATATGTCGGAGACTTAATACTTAGAAATAAAAAACGTTAGGTTTCTAATATATAAATACGGAATAAAATTTTAGGTTTTGCCAATTACTTCAAGCTTGGTCCAATATTGATCATCGTGATTCAATAATTAAATATACAATTGAGAATATTTTATGGACCACTAATATAATCATAACAAATAATCTACCAAAAGGTAATTGTTACTTCAAATCCTCAATTAAAATTTCGGGATCATCGATTCGATGATTAAAGCATCGAGCTCTGAATCTAGTAATTTGGATCTAGGATAGCAATTTAGAACTTCGTGTGTTTTTATTGCATCATGTCTATAAATTGATCCGATATTGTAGAACTCCATGTTCTATTTTAAGTCATATATATATGAACCTTTGAGTTCATATAAATAATAAAATATAAAGCTTTGGACTTCAGGTCCTAAATTAATATAACCATTTGGGAACTTCAGGCCCCAAATTTAAAATTGTAATTAGAAACTTCAAGTCCCAATTTTAAAGTTTAACTATAAAATTTATATCCATTATATAACATGTGCTAATATAGATAGTTGAATTTGAAAATATATAACTTGATATATAGTACTCATCTTTTGTACTCACCTTAAATCGTATAAAAAAATATAAATCACCTAATGAATAATATGTAGATCTACAACATACACAACTCATCCGTAAATGTATAAATACAACCGTGAATAGTTGAATATTTGATAGGTTATTGAATAATTCTATTTACAAATGTAAAACGAAAAATACACACGTTTTATACGTAAAAGGAAAAATGACTTAAAATCATATTAAATCCTAGATTTCTAAAGCGTACGGTAGAGGAGTCATAAACAAGCAAATGTTTTAAATCACCGTACACAATCATTGAACCCAAATCCACAGGCAGAAACAAAGGCTAAAAGACATCTATATAATATGGGACAATAGTGTTATGAATAGTAACTCATGTATGATAAGACATGCATGATAAACATGCATGGCATTTTATGTGTTGCATGCTTGCATGCATACATACATACATACATACATACATACATACATTATTAAAAAAATTCTCCCTCTCAAAACTCTGACTTAATTTTCACAACACATTATCAACACGAAAGCTCTTATAAATTATTTATAAAGCACGATCATTCGTTTGTTACATTGATTCACAAATTTGTGGGTCATTTTTTCCAACTACATCCGCTTATGCCACCCCAGGTTTGCCATCTATAATTCCCTATATGAATGGTATGTCTATTTGTCTTTATATGATTGATTGTCTAATATTGAATTACTAGCGGATGCCCGTGCCCGAGGGCACGGTGATAAATTTGTCCCCGTGATAAAACCCAGCCCATAATAACCCGTCATTTTTTAGAAAAAAAAAACTTTAAAAAAAATAAAAAAATAATTTTTTTAAAAAAATATTTAAAAAAATTATTATTTTTTATTTTTTTATTAAAATATTTAAAAAAATAATAATTTTTTTAAATAGTTTTTTTTAAAAATAATAATTTTTTTAAATATTTTTTTTTAAAAATTATTTTTTTACTTTTTTTAAAGTTTTTTTTTCTAAAAAATGACAGGTTATTATGGGCTGGGTTTTATCACGGGGACAAATTTATCACCGTGCCCTCGGGCACGCGCATCCGCTAGTAATTCAATATTAGAAAATCAATCATATAAAGACAAATAGACATACCATTCATATAGGGAATTATAGATGGCAAACCTGGGGTAGCATAAGCGGATGTAGTTGGAAAAAATGACCCACAAATTTGTGAATCAATGTAACAGACGAATGATCGTGCTTTATAAATAATTTATAAGAGCTTTCGTGTTGATAATGTGTTGTGAAAATTAAGTCAGAGTTTTGAGAGGGAGAAATTTTTTAATAATCAAGTGGTATCACCCTCTTTGTAGTACAAAGTAAGACACCCCAAAAGATCCTATTCTAACGTGGAATACAAGTAGACATCTACAATTATACATATTTTCTAACCACCCTTTTAAAGATGCAAATTTTTTATAAAGTAAAAAGCATTAGTATCTTCAAAGTTGCAACATCTCCAACATAAAAAGATTACTTTTTTTACCCTTAGAGCAGCACTGGTTTGGGATCTTTACTAATAATAGCAGCAACATTTTTGGGCCCTTAATTAGTAGTTAAAAAATGCAAATGTTGAAGTGGCCACTGTCCTAATCACCAAAACAATCATGCAGGCTCGACATCTTCTCTATGCATACAACAATTGACTTTTGCTTTCATAGCTGGTTTCTCTTGGGGACAAAATTATTCCTTCTGCATGTGAAACTAGAAAGAAACAGCTCCCTCTATCATGATAACATTACAATATATCGAACCTTCACATAAATATGATGGTCATGCACTTCAGAAAGATACTAGTGTTACAACAATGTGTGCAATGCTGTTCATACCTTATTCCAGTTTCATCACAAGCTGTTCCAGTTCTGTAAAATAATCAACCACACTAAGATACCAAGAAAAGAAAAAACTCTGGTATCACACAGAGGGCCAAATTCCAACTTCACTACGTCCATCTTCAGTAGCACAAGCTCTGAACATGCCTGTCGTATTAAAAGGCATTGTGACCTCTCCTGTGGCAGAAACAGCAACCAAACCAGTTGTTCCCCTCGGAGCACACTCTTGTACAACATACGCTGCTGCATCCTCCAAAGAAAGCCCTTTATACTCCATAAGAGCGGCCACGTCTCTCGCGACAGTAGCGCGTATTATCTCTTCACCTCTGCCAGTGGCTGAGACCGCACACAAACTGTTGGCATACGTGCCCGCACCAATGATGGGTGTGTCCCCAACCCTTCCCGACATCTTGTTTACTAATCCACCAGTGGAAGTAGCGGCAGCTAGATTTCCATGACTATCAACGGCCACACACCCGACTGTCCCAATTTGGCTATCCCCATCAGTAACTGCTGTTACTTTTAAAACTCCATTTTGGATAGGTTGGGTGTAGTCCACCTACAATTGATAACAAATTTATTGGATATTTCCATTCTGGAGGGGATACTTTGAAGGTGCTTGGTGAACTGAAAATTAGGTTTCCCAGGAGAAGATGGGGGTCTTTTTCTTGATTTTTTGACAAGTCGGATTAGGAGAAAAAAGTAATCATGTGCAACAACCGTGATGGTGTCTTTCATAGGCATTACATTTTTACCGTAAAAATATATTTTCAAATTAATTTTTAACTTTTATGGCTCTTGATTGTTAATATATTTTATGGGAACAATGGTCTTAAATCTAACACCATCTTCCATCTTCTCTTTATGTTCAATGCATGGTTCAAAGCCAAGGCCAATACCGCGACGATACGGCCGAGTTGACTAGGTATCGGTGCCCACAGATCCGATTCCGAGTTACGAGTTGAGTTTTCAATTATTGATATAAATCGACCCTATATCGGTAATTTCTCGATAGTATCGGTGATATAGCGGTATAATCGGCCCATATCGGCGATATCGCAGTAGAATCGGCCCATATCGGCGATATTGCAATAGTATCGACCGAGATGGTATATGTTACTAAGAATCAATCTCTCTCTCTCTCTCTCTCTCTCTCTCTATAGTGTTGTGTTGGTAAGCGTGGTTTTTGGGGGGGTTATGAAATGCTAATTGTTTTTTTAATTTAGTGTGTTGTGTGTGTGGGTTAATTGGTCATCGTGTGGATTTAATTTAGTGCGTTGTATATGTGCCAGTTTTTTTTTTAAAGAATGCAAATGATCCAAATGTTATTTGTTATTATTTTTTATAATAATGTTCCCAATGTTATATTTTAATATATTATTATTTATAAAAAAACGTAAAAGTTATTCTTTTACAAACAAATATACAACTGTAATTATTGTAAAAATAATATTTGTATCCTCTTAACATTTGAAAAAATAATATTTGCATCCTTTATTTCAAACAAATATACTACTGTAATTATCGTAAAAATAATATTTTTATCCTCTAAACATTTGTAAAAATAATATTTACATCCTTTATGTAAAAATAACATTTGCAACACAAGTAAAAAAAAAAATATTTGCATCCTCTTTGTAAAAAAAATATTTGCATCCTCAATTTTAAAAAAAACATTTGCAACCCAAGAAAAAATAAATAACATTTACATTCCTTTCATAAAAAAATAACATTTGCATCATTTTTTGTAAGAAAACAACATTCGCATCCTTTTTGTAAAAAACGATTGTAAAAAAAATGTAGTGTTTTGTCAAAATCACTATTTATATCCTCTTTGTAAAAAAATAACGATACTAAAAAAGAAACATTTCTATCCTTTTTAGAAAATTATAACCTACTTAAAAAACACATTTGCATCCTCTTACTAAAAATAATACTTGTATCCTCTTTTTAAAAAAAAAAAATTATCCTCTTACTAAAAAAGTAACATTTGTTTTTCTTTGTAAAAACATAATATTTGTATCCTCCGTGAAAAAAAAACATTGATTTATCATGGAACATTGAATCTGGCAAGTTCGCAGCACGTCAATATAATCAATTGTACAATATATTAAAGGATAGTTTTAAACTTATCTGATTGGTCCACATTGTTAATCGTATTTTTTTAAAATTTTCTTGATTTTTTTCGGAATTTTTTGCGCTCTCTAAATAGTGTATCTTTGCGTATCGCCCGATACCGTGACCGATACCGCGGTCGAGTTGAAAATCGAGTGGCCGATACCGGAACCGGAACCGATACCGAGACTTTGAACCATGGTTCAATGAAAACCATTTCTTATTAAATATAAATGTATACACACACACACACACACATATATATATATATATATAATAAGAACAGTTAGGGATGGCAATTTAACCCGAACCGTAGGAGTCCCGCCCCGCCCCGCCCCGCCCCTAATGGGGCGGGTTTTAAAACCCGATTAATGAATTAGGAGCGGGTATGGGTTTAAGAAAAAAACCCGTTTATTAAATGGGGCGGGTTAGGAGTTAGCTGAAATAAAACCGCCCCGCCCCGCCCCGCCCCGTTTAACTTATGCTTATATAAATATCCTTTATATGTATGTTAATTATAATTAAATTATATATATATATATATACACACACTCACACACTAAAAAAAAATCTTTATATGTATGTTAATTTTGTAAAAGATTTAAGTGAAAATATGAATTGACAATTGGGGGATTGTCTCACTTATTGGAATACGAGCCATTGTATACCTCTAAGACTATAATGTAACATTTTTAATTTTACTATTTTTAAAATTAACGCAACCCGTAGGAGCCCCGCCCCGCCCCGTTTATTAAATGGGGCGGGTTAGGAGTTAATTTTCAAAAATCTTAACCCGCCCCGCCCCGCCCCGTTTATTAAATGGGGCGGGTTAGGATTTTTGAAAACCCGCCCCAAACCCGCCCCGTTGCCATCCCTAAGAACAGTTCTTAGCCACTACCACCACTCAAAAAAAAAAATTCCACGAAAAAATGAAGTGGATGCCTCACCAAATCACTTGTCCCTTTATTCACTTTCTTTCTAAGTTTTCATAAAATGAACCGTCTTCCAACATTTCAATTAAACACACCATAAATTATTCAAGTATAAAGCATTAAAGCAATTTATGTAAATTTGGGTGAATAAATTTGATATCCTTGCATTTTGATGGATTTCATGTTATTTTTAGTATTTTTCCTTTTGTATTGGACCCTCCGTGTTTTGGGCCTTAGTTATGTACTCTTAATTTTATAATCTCTATAACCTTCTAGAATTGTAATTTTTTTAGTATAAATACAATTATTGGGCTCCCTATTGGGTAAGCCATTACATCATTAAAATCTTCTTGGTATCAAAGCCAAAATAAAATCTCTCCATATTTTTTCTCCCCAAATCTTATCCTAATTATTGTTCACCGCCAATGTTCACGCGCCTGCTCACCGTTATTGTTCACCGTCACTGTTCATGGTACTGTCAGCATCACTATCCATCGATGTTCTAATTGGGTGTTTTTGGAACATATTTTTTTTGTAAATCTATTCTTCCTTGTTTTAGGGTCAAGCCCTAATTCTTCACCCTTTTAGGGTTTGTTAGTGTTTTTTTATGAAGTAAGGAGCTGTTATTTTTTTAATTGAGGCTAGCGGATTGTTCGGCCGTGTTCTTTTGGATATTTTTCCATGTTTTTGGCCATTTGAGTGGTAGTTTATTGCTATGCGCACCTGCAACAGATTTTTAATGAGTCTCCAGTAATTGTTGGTGAGTTCTTGCTGTTTTTTAGTATAAATCTGTCGTCTGGCCTTCAAGAATTTCAAATTGTTGTTCAGTCATTTTTTGTGCACTTTCTGAGTTATTATGGGTGATTCGGGTATTGGCAAAGATGTTTTTTTCATTAGCAAAACGTACCCTAACTCAATTGGCTACAAGTCTCCTCATGAATGGGTCCACTTTTGCTTTCGGATCCCGTTATGGTGATAGGGAGATAATTTGTAGTCAACGTCCAATGTCAAAACAGGAATTTGCTCAGATACGACTATTCGGTTCATAAAGCATGGCCAAAGATGTTGATACCACCTGTCCTCATGCGGTTTCTCCGTCGGTTGTCGATTCTTCTCTCAGTGCCAATGCTACCATTACTTCAGGTGGCCCCTCCGCTTTTCATGTTCAAACTGCGAAGTCCACTTGGATTCTTAATTCCGGATTCCGGAGCACTGATCACATGACGGGTTAATCATCTCTTCTTTCCTCACCCATCGTTCCTATTTGTCAGTAAGTGCATATTGCGGATGGCTCCCATAGATGTATCTATAGCAAGGGTGAAGAGTGTTTGCCCACTGATATTACTCTTTCCTCAGTTTTGCATTGCCCTAATTTTTTTTAATCCCTTGTCTGTTAGCCTGCTTGCCAAACATCTCAATTGTGTTGTTCTATTTTTTCCTACCCATTGTCTCTTAAAAAGACTTCAGTTCGAAGAGGATTATTGGCAGGGGCTATGAGCGCGACGAGTTGTACTGTTTGGGGAACCTCCACCATTGCAACCTCCCACCCTTAATCTCACTCTATCTTGCAGGATTTCATTTCTTATGATGTTTCCCCTCCAGGCCTTGCACTTATGGCATGCCCGCCTAGGGCATGTCAATTTCCAGCACCTATATTTATTATTTCCTTCTCTTTCGAAAGTGTGTAAGGACAAAAAATTATTATGTAAAGTATGTGAGCTCTCTAAGCATACTAGGACTAGTTATATTCCACATATGAGTCGTGCTACTAATATGTTTGATTTGATTTGATTCATTTGATCTGTGGGAGTCATCCCTTGTTACTGCCTTTTCTTATCATCACTATTATGTGACCTTTATTGATGATTATTCTTGGTGTACTTGGGTGTATCTCCTTAAAAGGAAATCTGAAATTCTCCCCTTATTTGTTCAATTTCTCCATATGAATCAAACTCAATTTAAGACGGTGGTTCATAATATCCGATCCAATAATGGGCATGAGTATGTTTCTAATGAGTTTAGATCTCAACTTAATTAAAAAGGGATTCTGCATCAACTCACTTGCCCATATACCCCCCAAACAAAATGGGGCGGCGAAACATAAAAATCGTCACCTAATGGGAGTAGGTCGATGCTTGTTGAGTGGTATGAAGGTGCCCAAATCCTATTGGCATCTTATTGTCCTTACCGCACTTTTATCATAAATCGTACCCTAAGTCGGGTTTGGGGGGAAAAGGCGCCTCTCTAGTGCCTTCAACCTGATGGCACTTTATTCCATATTCTTCCTCGTGTTTTGGGGTGTACTTGTTTTGTTCATGATCTTAGTCCCTCTCGGACCAAACTTGATGATAAAGCTATTCGGTGTATTTTTGTGGGGTACTCCTCGATGTCTAAAGGGGTATCAGTGCTATGATCCGATATCAAAACACATGTATCACTCTCTTGATGTTACTTATCATAAAAATGTCCCTTCCTATGGGTAGTGAGTACTTTGCACGCTCCTGACTTCCCACCCTTGAGGATATGATTGACTCACATTCTCACGAGAGCGAGGCTTCATCACTTGCCCACCCTATTCCTATCTTTGATGAGGTTCCTCCTCCCGCACCTTCTGAGCCCTTCTTACAAGTATACTCTCGTCGTCCTCAGGCGCCTCCGCCACCTCCTCCTCCAGACTTGGGTACTCCCTCCTCTTTAACACCTCCTACTTGTGGTTTTCCTTCTTGTTATCCTTGTCGTATTAGGCACCCACTTCCCATTATAGTTTTGTTGGTAATTCTAATCATCTCATTTCCGAACATCTTTCCTATGAGTCTTTAATATCCATATCAAGCTTTTCTGGGCCAACTTGACTCCATCTCCATTCCCCGATTAGTGGTTGAGGCTCTCCAAAACCCTAAATGGGTAGAGGCAGTGAAAGTGAAAATGGATGCTTTGGACCAAAATAATACATAGGAGCTTGTTTTTACGTCCGGGGGGGAAGACAATTGGATGTAAATGGCCTTATAATGTGAAACATTTAACCGATGGCTCTATTGATCGCTATAAGGCAGGGGTGGTGGCTAACGGATTTACACAAATACCTAAGAAGGATTTTGGTGCTGCGTTTGCCCCAGTGGTCAAGCTTACTTTCATACGATTATTGATCTCTCTTGCGGCATCTCATTCTTGGCCTTTACATCAGTCAGACGTCAAGAATGCCATCCTACATGGGATCTCTCTGAGACCATCTATATGGACCCTTCTCCGAGTTTTCGGGCTGAGGGGAAGTACACCAAAAAAGTGTGTCGTCTCTGAAAGTCTCTTTATGGCCTTAAACAATCACCCCGTGCATGGTTCAGCAGATTCAGTGACGTCATATCCACGGGGTTTATCCGGTGCCCTTCCAATCATATGTGCCTTATTCGTCATCAGCCCAATGGTAGAGGCATGATTTTATTGGTTATGTTGATATTTTTATTACGGTGATGATGTCACTGGGAATGCACGAGTGAAGATGGATATAGGGAAGGTGTTTGATGTGAAGGAGTTAGGTCATCTCCGTTAATTTCTTGGGATTGAGGTGTCACAGTCTAAACGTGGGATCTCTTTATCCCAGCGTAAGTACACTCTGAATTTTCTTCAGGATATCGGGATACTAGGTTGTCGTCCGGCTACTACCTCTATGGACCCTAACCTAAAGCATTCGGCCGAGATGGGTGATTTGATTCCAGATCCTTCAGTTTATCAAAGATTGGTTAGTCGTCTTATCTACTTGACCAACACAAGACCGGATTTGTCACCTGTTGTGAGTATGGTTAGCCAGTTTATACATGCTCCACGCATCGCAGACTATGATGTTATCTACCACATTTTGAGATATCTCAAAGTCATGACCAGGACTTGGCTTTTTTTATGCCTCGGGGAGTCAAAACAGGTCTCTCATGTTTTACTGATACTATGCGGAGTCGAAGACAGATAGACGTTCCACTTCGGGCTTTTGTACATTTTATGGTTCTCACCTCATCTCATGTAAGCAAAAAGCAGGCAATGGTTTTACGTTCTTCAATAGAGGCCGAGTACCGTGAGATGGCTCAAGGACATGTAAGTTTTTATGGCTTCAATTGATTTTGGGGGAGTTAGTTTATAGAAAAAGAATCATCAAAGTTTTTTTGCATAATAAGTCGGTTATTATGCTTGCATCCGATTATGTGCTTCACGAGAGGACAAAGAAAGTGGAGGTTGATATTCATTTTATCCAAGAAAAGGTGAGGTCCGGCATAATTCGTCCAGCTTTTGTCCCTTCTTCAGATCAGATGGCGGATTTTTTCACCAAATCAGTCGGGCCCTCTCTTCTTCAATCTTCCATTGTCAAACCGGACTTGATTGATATCTTCGCTCCAGCTTGAGGGGGTTGTTGGATTTCATGTTATTTTTAGTATTTTTTCCTTCGTTTTGGGTCCTCCGTACTTTGGGCCTTAGTTGTGTACTCTTAATTTTGTAGTCTCTAGAACCTTCTAGAATTGTAATCTTTTTAGTATTAATACAATTATTGGGCTCCCAATTGGGTAAGCCATTACATCATAACAATCTTCTCCATTGTTTCCGGTGCATTATCAGAATCGCGGTACACTTCTATTAAAAACTAATTAATCATAGAAAATCAAGCTGCTTCCCTGCAACATGGACCAGAGCTAAAAAGCAGTGGAGGGAAACTACAAGGCAAAAAGGGTGAGCTTCTGACACGTGAAGCTAGACCAACTCTTACAAAGCATTTTGCAAAGCCATACTTTACACTTACTATCTGTTTTCAATCCTCCGAAGGAAGTCTTGCAATATACTAGAGGACTTCTAAAAAATTCTTTTGGGGGGAGAGTTATGAAGGTTGCAAATATGACAGGGTGGAAGGGGAAGATTGTTGTTCTCGTTCTCTTAAAGAAGAATTTGGATTGAGAAGTTTGAACACATTCCCACGGCTCCTATAGCCGTCGAACTTTGGTGGCAGATTGTATCGAATAAGAAAGTTCCTCAAAAATGATCAATTTTGGTTTGGTGGATTCTTAATCAAAGACGTCCTTTTATGATATCTTAAAGAAAAAGAAGATTTCGCCTAGCTTGTAAAAATATTACTGCTGTACTGTTTGAAGTATGGATTCATTGCAACATGCTTTTTCATCAAGTGAAACGGCTGTAGTTATAACGTCTTTGGTGGGTGGGGAAGAGAAGAAAAACGTTTGATGAAGTGATGTGAACTCACGGAAGGATGCACAACGACTAGAAAGATCGGGGGTTCTCTCTCATTCTCAATAATATTCATATTCAACAAATTAATTACAAAGGGGAGGGAAGGCCTATATTCTCACAAGTCTTGCTCGCCAAGAGATCTCAAAAAGGTAGATAACTAATTAATACAAATATTAATTATACTATATTATAACTCCTAAAGTTGAACAATGAGTAAATATTCTAATAATACTAATAACTTTCCCCCTTAATATTCCGGCCAGTCCATATGAGGGTCCCCACTTAACCGCTGATGCATGTTGGGATGACGGGCCGACTACCCCCCACCCCCCTTTCAAATTTTGAAATATATTATAAGAAAAACTTGAGTTTGTAATAGGTCATACACCCACACCTCAAATTCTGAAACAAGTCCTATAGTTTATTAAAAGTTTTGTGTTGTTAAAATTTGGAGACCAAAAGCCCACACTTGAAGCCAAATAGACTAGGCTTTAATTACTGACATGTTATGCTCCTGCGCGTAAACCCACATTCCTTTACAGCAAGGGACAGAATGTGCTTGTGCTTTTACTTCTCCGTCCGGTGTGGTATGTCTTTCTTAGACCATCTCCAAAGCAAGGAGCAAAATAGCATAATGCTATTTTTTATCCCTAATTTTGTGTTTTTGGCTCTATAGAGCATATAACAAACTAATAAAGTTGGCCTGTTAGAGCAAAATGCTCCTTATTTTGCTCCTCGGGGAGGAGCATAGTTATGGTTTGCGCGGCAAACCAATCGCCGCGGGAAGGACACGGTAGCAATTCTTTTGTAATTTCTAATTCAAGTTACGTTTAACTTCAAACACACAAACTGCCTCATTAATATGCTGACCTCACCCGACAAACGATCTGCTGCGCGAGCTTTAGTGCCGCGATAATTGTCTGTCGCGGGAGGTCTTCACTTGTTCATTGTCTTGGACCAAATAATGTTTTTTGAGAAGCAAACTGACATTGGAGCGTTTTGAAGGAGCAAAAATGCTCCAATGCCTTGGAGATGGTCTTAGTGTTCTAAAAATGAGGTAGATGATATTAAAAACCTTTATTATATAAATAAAATTAAAGAAGAGCAATGTTCAATAAGAAGAAGTTTGGGGGAATATATTTCAATATATTATTATTATTTCAAGTCCAAATTTTAGGTTAATGCAATGTTTTCAATTTATCTTTTTTGTTCGTTAAAATAATTCTCATTATTATGATGCTTTACCCCGAATTCTGGATATGCCACTAGACTAGGGGTATAAATCGATCGAATTCTAACCAACCCCAATTATGTTGTTAATGGATTCGGATTCAGATTCGATCCAATAATCCGACTGAACTTCAATCTCTTATACCGAATCTGTTAAAAGATCTGAGATCCAATTATCTTATTAATTATGTATATATATAGTGAAGCTCTCCAACATACTTATCTAACACACCTTAAGAACATACCATTTTGTTAAAATAGTAAAAAATTGAAATTTTTAACCAATCTTTGTATAGATGATCTCCATAGTGAGAAGATCATCAACAAAACAAAACAAAAAAAAATCATTTTGGAAGTGGGTGAAATAAAAATTTGGTGTATATGTACATTTTCTACAGTTCAAACTTCTGATTATCATCTCACCCACTTCCAAATTAAATTTTTTTATGATTTTTTTTGCAGATGATCTCCTCAATATGGAGATCATCTCTACCAAGTTTGGTTGGAACATTCAATTTTTTAGTATTTTGAAAAAATGGTATCTTCTTAAGGTATGTTAGAGAGTCGAATTGTATGTATGTATGTATGTATGTATGTATGTATGTATGTATATATATTAAGAAATATGAGCATATCATATGTTCAAATAAAAATACTATATATAATAAATATGTATATTTTATATGCATGTATAATAATTATACGTATATATTAATTAATAATTTAGACAAATGCTCCCTTTGTCTCAAATTAAGTCTGTCCATTTTTCGCATAAATTAAGGATACACTCAATTAATGGCCTATATCAACATTTGTTCCCTATCATGGAATTTGGTCGTTGATTATGTCCAAAAAAGAAAAGTGTATTATTATTTTGGGACAACCAAAAACAGAATAGTGGACTCTTAATTTGGGACGAATGGAGTATATGTTAGCATTCGTATTTATTATTATATAAGTTTAGATAAATATTAGTATATATAAAAATAAATAATAATAATTAATCGGATTGGATTGGTAACAATCCATACCTTATCCATTTCATAGACGTATAAATGGGTTATCGGGTAATCCGATTATTAGAGTTCAAAATTGATATCGGATTCGGTAAAAGAATCGAATTCGGATCGGGTCGGATCAGATCAGATCGACGGTCCTAATTGGGCCCACTGCCTTCGAGCACATTTCATTCCCCTATTTGAGAAAGCTTCTCTAGCGAGGGAGCATGAATCTGCAACTATGTAGCGACACGAACACAAAATCCGTACCCTTTCACTCACTACATGTCATCCACTTGTGCTGAAACATTATGAAGAAATCTCTCACATTCGAAAGTTCCTGACTTCCTCATATAATGCGAAGCGAAGAGTCGTCAATCACAATAATACAAACTTCTTCATTATATGATAGGAAAAATATCACAATAACGGTATTGCACACTCAACACCGACTCCACCGTTAGTGGGAACATCTTAAACAATGGTAACGTCATCTCCACTACGATGTAAACTCGCGGAAGTGTTAATAACAAAAACTAGAAAATTAGGTTTTCTCGCTCATTCTCGTTCAGAGTTTCATGTTTATAATCAATAGATTGAGGGGTTTTTTAACTTAACCCCCACTTTTTAATTTGTTATTTGACATGCACTCTGACATAATCCCCAACTTTTTAATACCATCTAAAACTTAATCCTTTACGAGTTTTTGTGACCTATATACCGTTGTGTTTAAACTAAAAGCCATGGTACCAAACACCCTTAAACTTACAAACCTATTATAATTGCCAAACACTTGGTCTACTCCAACCGCACCCCTTCCACTCCATCACCATAGACAATTGTCTTGCCAAGACTTCTTAAGAATTTCTGTTGAACTCCATCAAAGTCCTTTGTATATGAACATCGTTTATTCAACAAATCAAAATGAAGTAAAGATCTGGGATTTGATTTAAATTGAGAAAATCAATTGAAATTTCAGAAAATCCATTAAAACTGAGATTTGAACAAATGCAACAGATGATTTGAATCAATCTTAATCCAGACAGAGAAAGTATAGATCTAGAGTCGGGTTGGAGGTTTGTAGCAGGGGTGGGCTGGAGTTTGTCAATAAACCGGCTTTACCGCTGGATGATGGTGGTTAGGGAGAGATTCAATCACCATTGTTGACGTTGGGGAGCTCCTTTACAGTTGATTAATAGGTAGTGGTGCTGACAGGTAGTTGGCGAGGCAAATGGAGACGACGTGGTGGTGTGATTGAGGACGGAAGGGGTGGCGTAAGTTGGAGGTTGGGGTGGTGGTGCTGACAGGGTTTGGGGGTGACGGAGTATGAGAGGAAGAGGGGCGGATGTTGGAGAGAGAGAAGTATGGATGAGAGAGAGCGTGTTTAGGTAGTGTTAAATTAATGGTTTGTGGAGTGAGGAAGAAGAGGGATGTTTGCTTACAAGGTTTGAATTTTAATTAGGGGTATTTTGTCTCAAAATGTTGTAGGGGTGATGTCTAATTATGGATTATGAGCTTTTTAATGGTGTTAGAGTTCCGTTTGAAAACTAGGGTTATGTCAAAGAGATTAGCGAAGTGAGGGTATGTAAAATACCACATTAAAAGTTGGAGGTTAAGTCAAAAAAAACATAGATTAATTACTATGAAGCATCGATTCTTCAAAATGGTCACCGAACAAACTTTTTGTGATCATCAAAAAAGCCCATACACAAACTTTTTCTTTTATTGGCGTCGATAGGTAGGCTATTTGAATCAATGACTTCTTTAATACCCAAAGGTAGCTGCATAAACCTAAGAGAGTGCCAAATTTATCCCTACGCGACTTGGAATTCTTGCTTCAAAAGGCAAATTTATTAAATTTTATCAACCATTGACGAGTAATCCTAGTATGAACGGATTTGGTCATGGAGATGCGGAAATAGTACTTCAAGATCCATTACAAGTCCAAGATCTTCTGATGGAAATCAAGTAAAGTCCAGTGCTATTTTAGTGTTTTTTGTCCTTTTTATTTTTACTAGTTATCTTTTAGTTTTATCGCGTTGTTTTCTTTATTGTATTACAAGGTTAATGGGAAGTCTTCTAGAAAGGGCATTATAGGAAAGATTGTAAAAAGAACGCTCTTAGGTCACATGTGACATCATCACATGGGCCTAGGCCCAATTCCTTATTAGGTATTGATGACCTAGATCCTTCACATTCCCCCTTACCCCCATTTAGTAAAGCATTCTACATTTCTCCAATTTGAGTATTACTCTCTTCTGTTGTGCCTTTGACGCCATCATTTAAGTCATCTTCTATTCAATTCGCATCAAGAAGAATTGAAAATTAAAAAATAATGTTTATTTCAAATACGGATAGGGTTCATCAGCAATTTGGCTGGACAAAGATGGGATTCAGAGAGAATCCTTCTGCTTGGATTTTATTTTTTCCAAATGAAAATGAGGCAAAAAAATTTACGTTAAAAAGACTTGAATGGGGAAAAAACAAACTTTAATATAAAACAAAAACACCAAACCATCTGTTCCACACTCAATTCAACTCTACACTTCCTCGCACAACATTGATTTGAAGAAACGAAAATCCATAAGCAGAGCTGAGACCTCCAACCCCAGCACATTACACATTTTAACGCTGATACAGAGTCACAGCTCCGACGCGGTCGCATAGCTCCAATCTTTCTATTTTATTATGTTTTTAGAAAATACACATGAACATGCACGCACAAATCGCCCTCCCCCCTCCTTCCTCTTCAAACTTACGTTTGCTGCACTAATCAGTGTATTCGTTATAAAGGGTTTCCAAATTCATCGGCCATTTACGGCTTTTAGTGTTATGTAGTGCTTTTAGTGGTTATTGTATCAGTTTTTCTATAATGATTCAAAACCTGCATATTATATTTTATATCACGCTGCAATTTGTACATGCACCAGAATACGCTATGGAAGGTGGACCCGAGAGAATTCAAACTCTTGACCAAAATTTTTAAAAAAAAAATCTCCAGCAATTGTGTATATCTTTAAGTTGTTTAATATCCTTATGTAAAATACACAATGAAATTGCAATGCCAACTCAGCTACTCTCCTCAAACCACTGGAAAAGATATGGAAAGTGTAAATTTTGTGTGAAAATCACATGGACTCATCAAAATATACACCAAAAATATAAAATAGCTGGAGAAGCTCCAATAGATACAAACACCCCACCCTGATATTTTGGGCAGCTCACATGGGTGTTTATTTTGTTGTGGGGGGGGGGGGGGGGGGGGGCCCTCATGCAAATCAGTTGAACTTTGACAGGTGCTAAAGGGTAACCCAAGAGAAAGGGAGGTGGCTTTATTGTCAAAGATTGTAGAAGGAATTATGTTTAGCTGAAGCTAGAGCAATGCTAACAATGCATAGACGATGCCTTCCAATTTTTAGTAATTGAGGCAGATTCCCTACCCGCCCAACCATTCGCAACCCTTACCTGGATCCCCCACCCCTGGGCAGGTCAAGCCCATCCGGCCTCTTTTCACCCCTCTCAGCTTCTGAAAATTATTTTTCAGCCCTCAATCTCTTAAAAATTACGTTTCCGCCATGATTGACTCCCGAGGCTCAATTTCAAGATTACCAGTTGCCATTCCAAGATTGGTTGCTCCACCCAATTATTCTCCCTCACTCACGCATCCACTCACGCCAACTCGAGGCTAAAAGATCCCCTCCCGAGTTGCTTTCTTGCAAGAAAGATAGAAAAGACGAAATTGGTTGGTGTATTGGAGATTTTTTGACATTTTTGTTGAGGATGTTCGGGTGACTTGCACTCATTTTCGCGAGTTAGAGACATTTGATTTTGGAGATTTTTCTCAATCTTTGGAAATGGGGATGATGATCTTGACAGAGTTGGTTCGGTGGTTATCTCTCCCGAGATTGAGGTCATGGGTGATGTATTTGATGGTGGGTATGTGGACCCATTTTTGGTGCCATGTGACATATCCTCGGAGGATGTTTTTCGCGTCTTGGTATTGAGGAGGCTCATCATGAGACTTCGAGACTAAGATTTTGTGGATCGGCCGCGGTTGGTTTGTATACCTATTCTCTGTGAACTTCTTAGTAGCCGGTACGAGGGATGTTTCCGAGGACGGCTCCCCTTTCAAGTGGGGGAACCCCTTGATGGTTGCCTCGCTTTCTTGTCGTTCACCTCCTAAGCTCGGGATGAGCTTTTTCAAATGGAAGAGAGTGATGGAAATTAGGATTTATTTTGCATTTTTTTTATTTCATTGTATTTTTCCTTTTATTAGTTGTTTGGTATTTTTTTATATTTTTAATTGTAGTAAGGGTTAAAAGGGAAGCTTCTAGAAGGTTCCATTAGTTAGTGTTATCATCTATGAAGCACGGATACTCTCGAGAGGTCGCAAATTTTTGTTGAACACGTATAGGATACAGGATACGTTAGGATACACTAGGATACGCGAATCCTAGAGTATCCTAATTTTTTTTTATTTGTTAAATGGCTAGGATACGCTAGGATGCGTTGGGGATACGCTAGGAGACGCTGGGGATACGTTAGGATACGTTTTGGATACCTTTTTGTATTTTTTTAATTGTGTTGTTTTTCATTCTTTAATTATTTTTCTTCCTTTACTATGTTTTTTTTAACTGTGTTGTTTGTTTTTCATGTGTTGTCTGTTTTTCATTCTTTGCTTGTGCTGTATTGTTTTCTGATTTTTTTCTTAACTTTTTTTACATTTTCATTCTTTTTTTATCTGTGTTGTTTTTAACTATATTGTTTTCTTTAACTGTTTTCACTCTTAGCTGTGTTATTTTTAACCTTTACGTCCCACTGTTTGAATCCTTTTTTTTATGGTACTTGATGATGTGGTTGACGGAGATGATGATGTCGTTGATATTGGGTCTACTTAGTGATTGAGATACTATGAAGCCTGGATGCTCTCGAGAGGCTTCTCTCTATCTTATTTTATGCTAAGGATATTATCTTTATTTTTGTCTTATATTTTTGTTGGAACAACCTTTTATGTTAATGATGTTTTATTGTAATGGTGTTTGTTTGATGACAACAATCATCATATTTGAACACTTCAATATAATGGTGTTTGATGCTTTAGTTTTATTTTATCAAGTTTATCATTAATATATATAAAATAAAATAATAAATATTTAATGTATCCTAGCGTATCCGTATCCTACATTTTGGAAAAATCACGTATCCCGTATCGAGTCGTATCCCGTATTACGTGTCGAGTCCGTGCTTCATAGGTTATCATAGATGAGTTGTCATGACAACTCATACTTAGCTTGTAGTTATATAAGGTTACATTTTAGCATGTGATGTAATTGAAGGTAGTTAAAGACCCATGTGACATCACATGGGTCAAGACTCTTTCAACCAATAGAAGCTTAGGAAACCCCTTCTAGAATCTTCTCTCCCCCAATAAATACCCCCTTCCCCCTTATTAATAATCAATTCTAATTTTGGGTATTACTTTTCTCTCTAGAGTGTGACTCTTTTGTGCCTTTGACGGCTTTCATTTTACGTCACAAAGTGAAGGCCGAAACAGAAATGTTATGGCCGAGTTGACTAGGTATCAATATCAACCGATCCAAAACCATAACCCGCAACTATATATCAACGAAACGACTTGAATTGCCGTGACATACTAATTTTTTGCCAAACAGCTGAAATCTTAGCGACTCACGGGAGTCAATTGGCCAAATCAATGAGTTGTACTGTTTTTTTCAAATTGCTTTTATAGTCTAAATAATGTATTGTTTTTTCTCACCCGAAATCGTGTGAAAAAACTAGTACCGGTAGCAATCAAGGAGTAATAAAACTAACAAGTATTTTAAAGATATTTTTTTAAGTAACAGTTTTCTAAAGATATTACATGCGTTTATCGTAACTTAATGTTACAAGCTACAATATGTGGAGTGATGTTCATGAAATATTAAAAATCAACTGGAACAGAAAAGGAATAAAATAAGCATACCTGGACTCTGTTAGCTTCTTTTGCTTGTTTTAGTCTCTCAATATTTTCTGGAGTGATAAAATGGCTCTCATCTACAGTTTCAACCCCCTAAACAATATAATGAGCCATAATTAAACAACAAATAACCACCACAAAAATACATGGACGTAATTTTGCTCCATATCTGTAAAAAGACAGACTGAAGCTACAGAAAATTTATAAAAAACTAATTAATACGAAAGATTTAATACACAAGATGAACATTCCAAAGTCCATTATCTCATGTAGTCCAACCTAATATGTTGTATAGATTGACAAACTGAACCATGTTGAAGTTGTGGCATCAATTATCCATATGGAAAAAGGAAAGATGTGTGGGTGGGGGGGGGTTAACAAAAATCATTATATATTATCTGGCTGGATTTTAAGGAGATAAGAAAATGGGAAAATGATTGTCTTTTGCAGGTAGCATTGAAAATCATAATAATGCCAAAATAGCAGACCAGGACCAAGAACATGATGGCCATGGTGCTGACGCAGCATCGGCGGTTTTCTTAACACCAACCCACATCAGTAAACAAAAAAAAAAAGTGGGAATAAAATTTCTCAGCTAGCTCTACTTAACAGAAACCATTTATCATGCTAATACAAAGAACAAAAGAAAGTATAGGGTGTAAACAAGTTTTAGAGCCGATAACAATTAAGATGAATCAATCTATTAACTGTAGACTCAAAGCTATAGTTTGACCACAATAGGCCATAAAATAAAAAGGGGTTCAAAAAGAATGTACCAAAAAAATTGGTAATCATGAAACATGTAAATCTAGTATTGAAAAAAATTATACTAATATAAAGACCCACAAATCAATAAGCACTGAAGAAAGAAGAACAAATAAAAATAGTAGAAAATAGAACTAACTTGTTCCCTTGCAAAAGCCTCAGCGCCATCAAATGCAAGATATATATGAGGAGTTTTTTCCATGACCAGCCTCGCTAGAGATATGGCATTGACAACATTGGTGAGACCAGAAACAGCACCACAGTTTTTTTTACCATCCATGATGCAAGCTTCCATTTCAACAGTGCCATTGCTGGTCAAGACAGACCCTCTACCGGCATTGAAGTGAGGATTGTTCTCTAGTTCACGTACCTGCACAACCCATATACAGCAATGGATCCATTGCATACAAAGAAGGAATAACAATCATCCTTGAGAGAAAAGAGAAAATAAGGCACGTAATTACACCATCAAGAAATGGTGATTTTGTCAAGCAAAATTTTTTAGGCTATTATTGTAAAATTTAATTATACTATGAAGAAAAGAGAGAAAAGGGGAGAGGGCAAACTATATTATCAATACAAGTCTGAACAGTTGCATAATACAACCTGAGAAAATAGTCTTTCATAGTAGGGATATAAAATCTAAATAAAAGGACCGAGAATTAAATGCACCAACACAGAAATCTAACATATTATCCCACCATGGATACCTTTACGAGCCTGCAGGACAGACATCCATCTGATACAGATTCAATAAAAGAGGTCAGGGGACCGGGGACCGGGGCAAAAGCTTAAAAGAGCACTCCAAGTGGAACATATTTTCTCAACTCTTATCCAATTTTTCCCGTCTCCCAATTTTTGTGTGAAAGAATGCTAGATCAGCCATAAGTCACACCAACCTGCCAAAATTGTGCAGGTGGAAACATGGTGCAGATACACTGTTTGGGTGACAATCTAAGCTATCCAATTTTTCACTCGTATCAGTTTGAGATACAGGATATAGTTATTAAAGTAAATAAATAATAGGTCTCAGATACTCCGTGAGTCGACTCAGCAATTCGCTGATATTTTCAATCCTTCGCTGAAAAACAAAGCGAATCACGCTAAGTTTAGTTAAATTTATTAATATATAATTTGAGAAGTTGGGATAATGTTAAAACCAAGTCAACCCAACCAATTCAGCACCGTTTTGACAATTGTTTAAGCTACGAGTGGAAAAAAAACTCTTACCTTACTAAGGGACTTTTTCCTTTTATGTTGCACAAAAATCTTTCTTGGTCATAAAATTTTATAATTTATGAATAATATTTACAGAGCTTACATGCAACTACTCTCCAAGTAGGGGGAACAAGAGAAAGAAAAAATATAGATAAAGCTACACACCATTAAGGAAGGCGATTCGTACGTGTTGTGTCATTTTGGGTTCGTGTCATATATTAGTCAACCCTAACCTGGCATGCTTAACTAATAGTGTCAAAGTAGCTGTTAATTATGTGGGCTGTGTTCAGTAAACCAAAAAAAAAGGCTAACAATATCTTCTTTCTCAAATGAGTTTATCACTCATACACACCCATAAACTAAAGTTTGTTAATTTTACAAGAATTTATACAATTATCTATCAAGAAATAAAATGTTTGATACTTTATTCGTACTATATCATTTAAACAGGGTTATTTGTGTCATTTTCAGGTTATTATTAGTATCTAATACAATAACACTAATACGACCTGTTTATTATTCGTCTTTGAAAGCCATGTCAAGTTTTGTGTTAAGAAACATTCAACCCTAACCCGCTAATTTCTTCTCATGTTCGATTTGTGTTATCATGCCGTGTCAAAATTACCAAACACAAGCACGGGCTCGGGTTCAATGTGATTAATATGATATCATTTGTTTGTCTAGAGCCACTTATTAATATGTGCAGAGCTTGTTTGGGTGCTATAATATTCAATTTCACAACAAAGGAAGAAAAAACTATGACCCAAATTAATTCGGGATATCAATAACTTTTAGGCTATTTTAATCAACATTATCCATCTATCTATATAATATGGAAGGTGTGTTACAACTTATCAATGTCTTAATATCGATATTTGTTGATCCTACAGCAAGTATAGTGTTGAATACTTGACACTGATATTTGTGTGACCTATTCTACCACTCTCTCCCATACTTTTTTTTCTTTGGTATAATGTAAGTTTATTACCAAAAGCATGGGGATAACGAAAGGATATACAATGAAGACCATAACACGTCCCCCAAGGCACCGACAACGCCCAAAAACAACAAAACAAATGGCTGAAATCACCCAACACACTACCTACACGAACCTTATACAAACAGATTGTAAGCACAAAACAAAACTAACAAAACAAACCTAAATCTAATTATGGCACACAGGCCCCAAACCAATCCCTACTACTAAATGAAATTTTCAGTAAAACATCATAGTATCGCAACGCTAGCCATAGAAAATATAGCAATAAAATGGTGAAACACTCTCTCCCATACTTTAATTCAAACTATCTCACTTTTAAGTATAACTTTACTAAGTACTAACCACTTTAATTCAGAATTATCAAGTATACCTACCATTTACAAAAACTACTCCTATTGTTTAAGATACTACAAAGTTACAAAAGGATGTGAGGTAGCTACCATAGACATGCAAAGTGACCTGGGTACGATGCGGGATATAGGAATGACCGTACGCAGAGGTGGACCCACATTGGACCGGGGGGTCGCCCCACCTGAAATTTTAGGGAAAAAATGAAGCATATGGTATTACAATTTAAAATGAGGAGAAAAGAGGAACTTGTATTCGATCAATTCGTGTGTTTGATATTGCCTGTGTGAGAAACATAGGCAATTTCTCCATTGGGCAACTTAACATGAATGTTGTGTACAGGATGATAAGAATAAAAAAATGAGAGTGAACAAGTCATGTGGTCTGTGGCTCCAGTGTCTATGATCCATTTACTATCATCAAGGTGTGTGTCCCTAAGAGAAGAAAAAATTGCAGAAGAACATAAAAACTCTTATGAATCAGTAGAACCTGTCATAGTTGAGGCATCAGACTGCATGTTGGATGAAGAAGGGTTGTTTATCTGAGAATCATATGCAGTCATAAGATGTACAATTTTAGAACTCAAGAATTTCAGAAGTTGATGGAATTGATATGAAGTCAATCCTATCTGAGATGCAGCGTCAGTGGATCCAATAGAAGGAGAATTAGAGACAGCAGAAACATGATTAGCATGACCAGATTTTGGGACTTTATTTTTTAATTTGTACCCTGGCCCTGGGGGATATCCATGAAGTTTATAACATTTGACAACTGTATGACCAGTTAGACCACAATGTTTACACATGGGTCTTTACTTTCGAAATGATTTAGGGTTGGACGCATAAGGTTTCTGACAATTTGATCATTGATTAGGGCATGAGCATCGGCAACTGGAGCAGGTATATGTCCAACAGTGTTATAAGAACTTCCAATTTTTCTTTGTTCTTCTTCTTGAAGGACGAGAGAAAACCTTGTTTATAGGAGGAAGAGGATCAATTATAAGGATTTGACCTCGAACGTGAGAGAAATAATCATTTAATCCCATTAGAAATTGCATAAACATGCTCAGAATGTTTGCCTTCACAATGTTTGCCTTCACAGGTACAAATTCCAAAATTTGTCAATTCATCAAGTGCTTTGAGTTTTGTGTAATATACACGTACGGATAATTCTTCTTGGGAATAGAAGAAATAGCTTTCTTCAGTTGGTAAACTCGTGGACCATTCTTGCGAGAAAATCTTTCTTTAAGATCTACCCACATGTTCCGAGAGGTATTAATGAAGATGATACTAACAGCAATTTCCTTTCAAACTGGGTTGAGAACCCATGACAAAACTATGTTATTTCAACGATTACGTAGGAAGAAGAGGACTATCCTGTGATGGTTGAGGAATTGAACCATCAATGAATCCAATCTGTTTTTGGCAGTAAGAGCTAAGGGTCCGTTTGATATCCCTCATTTGCCATGGCATATGCGGCAAATTGTGGCAAATGAAGGATTTGCTACTATTTTATGTGTTTGATTGCTTTATCTGCCATGTAAAAAAAAAATTCATGGGTACCTATGCCCACAAGTATATTTGTCATCATTTTTCCACTTTTATTGGCAAACTTTGGTTACCTATATAGCAAAGAAAAGTTCTCCCACAAATGTCCCATCCTTTTTTACACTTTTTTTGTTTTGTTAAAAATTGTTTTATTAAAAACAAGTGTGTTTGTTTTTCTGTTCAAACTGTTTTTTTATAATAATAATAAAAAATAAAAACAATCTGTTTTTCGTTAAAAAAAAAAAATCAATAAAAGCAGTTTTTTTTTTTTTTGTTAAAAACTGTTTTTTGTTTGTTAACACTATTGTTATTTTGTCAAAAACTGTTTTTTTTAAATGATTTTTTTCGTTAAGACCGTTTTTCTTAGAAAAAACTGTTTTTCAACAAAATCCGTTTTTTTTTTTTGTTAACACTGTTAATTTTTTTGTTAAAAACTGTTTTTCTTTAAAAAAATTCATTATAAAGTGTTTTTTTTGTTAAAACTGTTTTTATTGTTAAAAACATTTTTTTTGTTAAAATTGTTTTCTTTTTGTTCAAAAACTGTTTTTTTCATTATGAACTATTTTTTTGTTAAAACTTTTTTTATTTGGTTAAAACTGTCCACTTTTGACACCACTGATGCTATCAAACGACTCAATTTTTGATACGTGAAAAATTAATGTTATCAATCAGCCCTATGTGAAAAATTATAAGATTTGCCCTCACAAAAAGCCATTTGCCCACTTTTATATGAAAACGGACCCTAAGATCAATGATCTGCTCGAAGCATTATAATTTCTCCATCATATATGTTTATATAAGAAATAAACATATATGATGGAGAAATTATGAAAATAAACATATATTTTGATAGTAAGAGTAGCAAGGAAAAGTGATAGGAGATGGGGAGTTAGTTACCACGAGTTCAACAACATCCAATGAAGAGCGTTTGGCCTTGAGAGCTGAGACTCCAATCTGTAGGCAATGGCGAAGGGCGGCCTCTCTCGGTTGGCGGCGTTCCGGTGGCAGTGTCAGCGGTATATCGCCGGCCCCACCGTGCAAAGCAATTGCCCACCCCATCCCCCTCGTCTACCTCACTTCTCTTTTCTCTCTCAGATCTCTAACTACACTACCATTTAATCCTGTCGCCATTCCCCCAACTGTTGCTTTAAATATTTTTTATATCCGGGAGGGTCTCGGCAACTTTCGACAGCCAACAACTCCCGCTTTTCCAAAAAATAAAAAATAGGATTTAGAATATATTGTAATATGTATTTTGAAAATAGAATAATAAGTATTTTATTTATAATTTTTATTTTTATTTTTTAATAAAGTCGTTGGTAAGAACACATATTCATAAAATGTCAATTAATTACAGTATGTCACGTGTCCTTTTAATTTAAAAATAGATACTAAAAATGGAAATGAAATATTCGTTGTCCTATATTCATAATCAATATTAATTTAAGTTCTAAAAGTATATCTAAAAAAAAGGGAACATATATCAAATAGTCCAAGTTTTTTTTATTTTGCACCAAAAAATCCTTCATCATGCCAAAAAGAGTTTACCATGTCGCTGGCTCAGACCTTTGAAGATAAGAAAATAAATGACTTTTTGGTACAAAATAAAAAAACTTGGACTAAATGTGTATTAAAAAAATGTTTGAGGGACTTTTTAGTATGTGATCCAAAAAAAAGGGCGCTTAGTAAATTTAGAACCTGTTATAATATGTATTCTGAAAATATGACAATGAACATTTTATTTATAATTTTACTCCCTATTTTTGAATAAAATCGCTGGCGTGACCCGTATCCATAAAACGTCAACCAATCACAGCATGTCACGTCACTCGATAATTTGAAAATAGTGACTAAAAATGAAAACGAAATGTTTGTTGTCCTATATCCATAATCAATATTATTTTAACTCCTAAAAGGGCATAATCTAAAAAAAATAGACAAGATTAAGGTAAAAAAAATATTTTAAAATAACACAAGTAAAATAAATTATTAAAGATCATCATATTAAATATAAGATCAAATATCAAAAAGTCTCCCAAACGATTTTTTAATACATATTTAGTCCAATCCTTTTATTTTGTACCAAAAAATTTCTTATTCTCTTATCTTTAAAGGTGCAGCGACGTGATAAAGTACTTTTGGTATGGTGAAGGACTTTTTTGTGCAAAATAAAAAGGTTTGGACTAAACGTGAATTAAAAAAAGCCTGAGGGATTATTTGGTATATGCCCCTTAAATATATACTAGCATGTAATCCGCACAATGCGCGGCATATAGTTTTTCTTCCTATCATATTCGATAAATATATATGGCCAAGAACGTAATTATATCGGGGTGATAATTTTAAAACTCACACGAACATGACTAAATCGATATAAGCTTGATCCGAACATAATATGATAAATCATGTTATTTTCATTTAATTCGGTTCGATCAATAATATTAATGTTTATATCATAATTGGTTTTATATTGTGTTTCCGTCTTCCTATATATTCATAATAACTTGCATAAATAAAACCTATATATTATATTATCTCAAATATCATTTAACATTTTAATTAAAGCATACCTCGTTTAGACGTCTATATATGAACATCCTAATACATGAATCAACTAAATGCATGTATTGACTAAATACATGAACCTCCATTTAAACTTTTATACATATATTTCATAATACATGAACCAACTAAATTTATGTATTGCCCAAATATAAGATAAATTACTATGGGAGAAGAAACGTAAAGAAAGAATCTCGAGAGATACTTTTTTCTTGAGAAATTGAAAAGATTGAGAGAGGGGAGAGGTTTCTAGGAAATTGATTGAAATGAATTTTAAAGTGACAATAAATGATCATCGTTAAACTCTATTTCTATTGTTTTAGAAGTATAACTAGCATGTAACTCGTACGATGCGCGGACGTATTATAATATTTTATAAAAATATATAAATAATTAAAAATAAATAAATAAATTTAAAAAAACATTGTATACTAAGACTATTTTTTAGGAAAAATAAAATAAAATTTTAACTATTTAAAGGTGTAGATAATTTTGTAACAATAAAACAAATGAAAACAAACCTCCATTGCTGAAGAGAAATTGTGGATTTTCGTTGATGTGAACCTTAGCCTTCGTGGCAATGGATATTTACATTAACATATAATAATGAGATAATGTAATAGGTGTAAGTGTAGAGTTTATTAGAGGTACCTTTAGCAGGACCTATGGATGAAATTAGCTAAAAGAAAACACGACCTGATCGAATAAATCAAAACACAATCATAAAATGAATAACTTCAAATAAATCACATATTTCTTATCACAATTAGCTCTCTTACCAATTGTTATTCTTTAAATAAAAGTTCCAATTAAAATAGTTACTTATTATTTTCATCAACTCAAACAAATATCACATGCCAATATTAAAAAAGAGGTTAATCTCCAAGCTCCACAAGAAAAGTAATTCTCGTCCGAACACCACAACTGAGTCCCCTTTCTTGCAAAATCATTTCCCCTTCGAGCTTTCCAACGCCTCTTTCGTCGACTCCACGTGCAAACCCTAGCGGAACACGCAATAAAAATTGGAACCAAACCCATAAAAATAAACTATTGATTATACTCCATTTTATAACTGTAAATTAAATGTTGATAAGGCTTAAGAATAGAGAAAGAAACATGCAGTGAAACAAATACATATCTTGATACTAATGAGTGGGAAAAATAATTTGAAAAATGAAGCGTCGGTTAAGAAGGGCTTTTCAAAAGGCGTGAAAAAAAACTAACTTTTATTCACAACTGGACACGTGGATGATGTACCTGACCTTAATTACTGTAATCTAAGACTAAAAAATATTTTTAGGCGCCATAATTTGTGTTGCACATTAATAATTAAAAAAAGAATTAGAAAAATACAATGAAAAAAATCAAAGAACTTAGACTTGAACAATATTTGTTCATCACAAAGACAAAAACAATCTAAGATATGGTAATTCAGTAATTTCTAATTGCAATTTCTTCATTCCTTGCAACATATATGCTGGAGTGAGGGAAATGGGTGATGTTGTCTCATAGAGGTAATTTATGCATACAATTATTCATTATTACCATATTTTCACAAATTTTAGCTTCGTGACTGAACAGTACATTAAATAAATAAAAAGTAAATATTCAAAAATTGGTTTTTAACTAAAATAATTGACAGACAAATCTATTATATGGGGATTTGGTTTCAAATTTAAAAGGTAATAAAAATTACAGTAAAGAATCCAAGTTCATAATGTTTCAAAAATCAAACAAAAAATTCAATCTCAAAGGTTACCCCAAAAATTTGTTCAAAAATTACAGCCGCATTTGACCTCTCACCTTATTGATGCGTGCCAACGATCCGTGAACCTTTGCAGTTTCTTCAGTCCACGCACTCAGACATGATGGAGAGAGGAAAGTGTGGATGTGGGTTTATAGGGGGGCACTAACCCGCCCTAAAAAAAAGTAATGTTAATTTAAAAAAAAAAAGTGTTAAAATTAAAATTCAGCCCACCAATAATAGGATTTTTGGTGATTTTTCTCAAAAAAATTAAAACAACCTAAAAAAAATCGGCTCGGGGCGCTCCCGCCCTCGAACCCCCGAAAATCACCATTAAGGTAGTTCGTCTTAGCGTGAAATCCTGGGTCCGTCATTGGTTTATAGATGTTTTCTTTTTTAATAGTTTAGACGTGAAAATATGAATCGGTTAAAGGAGTTTGGGAAGGCTAAAAGGTCAAAAGAGAAAATGAATGGTTTGAAGGAATTAGTAAGGACGTGGTTTGGGAAGATTAAAAATTTTAGCATAGAACGAAGTATTTTTTAGAAAATGTTAATGCATTTATTTATTCAGTTCTCTTATTAACTCTAGTGTAATAATTGCGATTACTATTGTATTAGTATTATAATATAGACTAACATGTAATCCGCGCGATGCGCGGGCGCATATCAACTGTATTCGGAAATCAAGTATTATAAAAATTCAAGAATCACGAAAACTAATATGAATTAAAAAAAAATTAAAAATCCAAAAATACTATTTTTATATAATTTTAAAAGTAATGAAAAAATATTTTAAAATTTATAGATAGAAAAACTTATAGAAAATATGAAGGATATTCTTAAAAACTTTAAAGAATCTTGAAAAATAAAAAAAATATTGAAAATTTAATTTTAAAAAAACTGAAAATAATAGAATTTTATTTGAAAATTACAAAAAAATATTTTAAAAATCTGAAAATTATTGAAAAAATATTTTAAGAAATTGTGAAAATAATAGAAAAATATTTAATAAGTTTGAACATTATAGAAAAAAGGTTTAAAAAACCTGGAACATTATAGAAATCGTAACATTATAAAATTGTACATTAGAACTCATCAAAGAAAATAAATTCTAGATCATTACTTTATATTGAGATAATTGCTAAAAATGCAAAATCTCAACATAAATGAATGGATTAGAATTTACCTCCGATAAGGGATGAACTCAACTACATCAATCTATTTTGAAATAATTACTAAAAATGAAAAAATTCATTATAGAGGGGTGGGGTGGAATTAATTATAGAGATAAATTTCACTACACACATCTATATTGAGATATTTGCTAAAAATACAAATACTCTCTATAGAGGAGTGTAGAGAAATTTATCACACAAGGGTTTTAAAAACTAAATTTGAGATCCTCTTCAATGGCACCAAGTCTTGCATTTACAGGTGGAAGAAGCTAGGAGTATTTTGGAAAATGCACACATATGTGCATGTGTGTTGAGTGAGGTAACAATCGAATTTGGGTGAGGGAATGCACATATGAGAAGTGGGGGCATGAGAGGGTATTTTTGGAATAAGTGGGTTAAGTTGGTTTTAAAACATGTGATTTTTATTATTTGGGTTGTGTTTTGGAAATTGGCAGGTGATAGAAATCGTGTTGGCTTAGAAATGAAATGGATTTGTTGGTTTCGGATATGGCAGGAGATGCTCGAGTCGGACTATGGATTGTGAGGGTTTGGGTTGCGGCAGGGGGCGTCTCAGGTTAGGTATGGCTATGGGTTTCGTCGGCGTGGGTATGGATGGTCGCCGATTGGAGGAAGGTTGGTGGGGCAGTGCCGAGTTTGGTTCGGGTTGCCACGCACGGGCATGGTTGGCTGGGTTTCGGGTCTGGTGGTTGCCGAATTAGGAGGTTCGAGTTTGGCAAGGGGCTAAAATGGGGGATTTGGGTTTGGACAATCCATGTTTGAAATTCGGGTCTCGGGTTGTGGGAATGATGGCCACGATTCCGGGTTATAAAAGGTATGGGGGTTGATTTTTGGTTGTTAGTAATGGTGGAATGGTTTGAGCTATGGGGTTTTGAGGAGAGAGAAAGTGGGTTTAGGGAAGATGAAGTGGGGTTGATTTGGTGTGTGAGGGTGTACGGTGTAGGGTGTGGGTGAATGAGTTGTTTGGGTGTGGTTGAGTGTAGGTTAGTTAGGTATGAGTGGTGTGTGTGTGTTAGATTGTGACCCCTAAAAAAATAAACTAAGAAAATAATAAAAATAAACCTAATAAAATAAAAACAAGTAAAAATAAAAATAAAAACTAAATGAAAACTAAAAATAAAAATAAAAATCACTAAAAAATAAAAATGACACGACACACAATACAAACTTTAACAACTAAACAGGACTCAAATAAAAACTATTAAATTAAAACAAAATAAAATGATAATGAGCCAACTAAAAACAACAAAAAATATAAAAACAACTCCTCGGCGTGCAAAAATAAAATATAAAAATTACTAAAAATAATACACACGACTCAAACATAAAATATAAAAGAAATTCTAAATATATACGAATGACACAAATAAAAATCTAAAAAAAATAAATAAATAAAATAAAAGGGGACAAACCAAACACACATGGGGGTCGGGTGATGGTTTGGGCTAGGTTAGGATTGGGTTTGGTATGGGACAAGGGAAATAGCTCCATTTGAACTGCAAATTGCCTCGAAATATAGCTTTTGACACTGCAATTGCAATCAAACCTGTACATTAATATTTACGCATATAAGACCCAAATTGTCGAGAATTAGCAACTAAAATACATCTATTCGGGGTATAAAATGTACACTTTTGGGTGCTTATCAACAATGGTGATAGTAAAGAGTTTGAGACCACAAAAGACAATGACAACACCCCAAATAACTTTTTTTCTGTAAATTTTGGGTCTCATTCATATGAATATTTGTTTGTTCTTAAGGATTAAAGAATTGTAAATAGGCAGAAAATCATACAGTGTTTCGGGATCGGAGCCCCGAGCTGAAGGCCAAAACTTGGGATAAACCCCCTGAAACAATGTTATATTTTTTTCAAATGAAGTTGGTTCGGTATTGTTATGGCGACAAAGGGTACATTTTTCGGCAGGATCACCCCGACCTGAGCATTTATCATCGGCATGAACAACCCGAATCAACTCTGTACTAAAATGGGTTGCTTCGTCATGAACACGCTGAATCCGAGTGCTTCTCTCAGGATGATCCTGGCGAGTTGCCTTATTTTATTCGTCATTTTCCTACCGAACGAATTCATTTATTTCAACCATCATGATTCATTTGATTACTGTTATGATGCCTTAAGTTTGATATGTTCCATCATGTGTATTACATAATTATATTTTCATTTATGTAGGATGCCTTCATGGATTTCAACTTCGTATTATTTAACGAGGCATTAACCAATGTCGATATACCTAACAATGGGGTCGATGGTTCCTTAGGGGTCGATGTCAGTTCCACATTCTTTACGGTCTGGGTATCTTCATCACTCACGTTAGTTATAGGAGAGAGTACCATGATCATCACGGGAAGAATGTTGAAAAGGAAATAAGTAGTCAAGGTGAAAAAAATAGGAAGAACGACACGACAACTAGGAAGTGCAATTGCCCATTTCTTCTGAAAGACATTCCACTTGACAACGGGTAGTGGATGTTATCGATTGTAAGTGGAGTTTACATCCACCGATTGCCGAAATCATTAATTGGCCATGCATACGCTAGTCATCTTACTTCGTAAGAGAGAACCATTATCGAAGATATGCCGTTAAGTGGGGTGAAGTCAACCGCCATTCTAACGACGATAAAATGTCATAATGCTACTAATGATTCAACAATGAAAACCATATACAATGCAAAGTGGAAATTAAGGATTAGCAAAAGAGATAGTAGAATGGCAATGCAACAATTAATGAAGTTCATTGGTAACAAACACTATGTATATTGGTATAGAATGAATGAGTCTATGATGGGGGTGGAAGACATTTTATGTGCTCATCCAAACTCCATCCAATTAGGAAAGTGTTTTCCATCGGTTGTCATTGTCGATTGCGCTTATAAGATGAATACAAGATGCCTTTGTTCAAGATGGTTGGTATAACATTTTTCAAACGGACATTCAATATTGCTTTCGCATTTTTAGTAGTACGGAGAAGGAAGAGAACTACCATTGGGCTATTTAAAATCCATATTCGATCCATTTGCATGCCCCATTATCTTCATCGCCGATCAGGAGTACGCATGCATTAATACAAGTGGTGTTCCCTTAGGTAAGATATATGGTGTGCCCTTTCCACGTTCATCGTAATGTGGAACTCTATGCTCGTAAAGAGATCCACAATGAGGATTCCTTAAAAAGGTTCATGAGAGATTGGATGCATTTAGTTGAATCCCCCACGGACAACGATTTTAACGAACCTTAGTGATTATTTCACGTGGATTGGGTTGCATACCCCAACACTTTAAACTACATTGGTTACACATAGAATAATTTAAAGGAAACCTTCGTTCATGTGTGGACAAATTTGATTAAGCATCGAGGAAAGCGAACTACTAACCGATGTGAAGGAGTGTACGGTAAGTTGAAGAGACACTCGGAGAGTTCTCAACTACCTTTTGATAAGGTTTTTACCGGTATGCACAATTACATTGAGTTTCAAGTGACAGATATTACGAGGGAGTTTGAGGATTCATTGCAGAAATTAAAGCACTCACACAATATTCCTATTTTACGTAAGCTAATTAGTCGAGTTTCGCACTATACCAATAACCTAATTATCGAAGAGCTGAAAATGTGTGACAATGTTGGTATGGATTTTAAATAGTGCCTACATATGGCTCATAATGTCTACGATACACCTTGCGCTCATGAGTAGGTCACCTACCGGATGGAAGGTCGGGTTATACTTTAGCGGGATGTTGATGGACATTGGCATAAATTAAATATGGTGCCCGAGTTAGCGAAGTACCACATGGTTGATTATGAGTCGAAAGTGATACTATTTAAGATAAAGTGGGAAATGTCAACTCTAGACGAGCAAAATGCCATGTTACAAAAACTGAAGGACATAGGGGTGTCACCATTGCTAGTCGTATGTGCTTAAGCAAGGCAATGGCTGCCCGAGAGGTCAAAAACCAACTGCTCGTGAGCAAAAACACGAGAAGTCAACCAAAAGGGATCCCTCTGGATTTGAACTTGCTAGGGAATCAATAGAAAAGGAACACCGTGTTGTCTAGTGGCCTAAAAAAGAAAATTGATCTTACGGAGTTCACCCGCCATGCCCCATGGTGGCCTAACTACACGCCCACGTATAGGAAGTACATCAAGGAGATAACGAACTTTTATATAGGTTTCATAGAAGATATCGTGGAGGTTGATGCCGACAACAATTATGGGTTTTGATGCATTGTTACCTGTATAAGGTTGGGGACCAATGAATGGAAAAATGTGAAAGAGGATTTGATGGATGAAGCTTTGGAAAATAATAAAATCTACGCACACTATGTTGGTAGTTGGTTTTAGGAAACTGTTCTAAACATGTTAGATGATTATACAAGCCCATGTGGTCTGAAGTCTTAGATGATCATGCCATAGTGTAGTTACCTTTTGGCTTATACTTACAAATGTGCGCGTCTCCTCATCTCTAAGAGACAGTGTCTCACATTTGTATCGATGAAACATGAATGAACTGTGCATCCAATGTTCGCGCAGATTGCTCATGTATTCGGGAATCACTTTGTCATTTTAAATTGAAACACGGTTGTCCATTGCTACCGGTTGCAAGTCACTAGTATAGTTGTTCCTTGCCCGAAACCAAACCTTGGATTGACAAATTTGCGGATAAAGTATTAGAGTTTCAGAAAATTAAGCCAAAGGATATAGTGACCACCAATTAACCTATAGACATCAACTAGTTGGGGATGCTGTATTTTTTGTACACGTGTTAGAAAATGCGTAGGTAGGTTATGAGGGATGTCTTGTAATTTTTGTACACATGTAAGTCAAGTTGTGATGTAATGTTATGTATTACCAATATCGTGAATTAATGGATTTCATTATCATTTCCAATCGATTGTTTATGGTGTTTTCGTTTGAGGTATTAAAATTGATCTAAAACTAGCACACAACTCGCGAGATGCGCAGGCGCATTATAATTACCTAAAAAGAATCACAACACAACATGGAAAAAAATAATATATAATATACACATGTAAAAAGAATAATATATAATAAATATCGCCTACTGAGATTTTTTCGAGGATGGTGACAAATTCAAATAATCTTAAAACCTCAATTTCATTCCTTCAAATTGGAATATTTTTTATTTTAAATGGTTAAAATTGAAAATAATTTTTTTTCAATCAATCAAATTGGGTTATTGAACACACCCATAATTTTAGTCAAATACACAAATCTTAATACAATAAAATCATATGGCTTTCATTTAAATAAAAATATAAAAACATTATAATATACATAACCAACTTATGGAATTCGAGACGAAACATCAAATTAGTGAAACATTTATAATGAACAATTTACTTTCAACCCACAAGATTACATGTAGATAATCAGTTAAATAAATGAATTAGACTAATTAGCAAAAACTCCACCCATATGGAACTCCATAGACACGTCTTTCTGTTGAAGAAAATTCCGTAGGGGTGGCCAACTTAATATTTAGATTATTTCAAATGAAAAGTTATATATTCATATTAGATGATTTTAATAGATGATTTGATATATTAAAATATATAATTAATACAATCCGTCTAAAAGATATAGTTGTATGTAAAAATTATGTCCACACGTGGACCAATGAACAATAGACACATGTCATCCTATGTGGCCATTCAGTTGTCTTGGTCGGCATTAAAGGAACATAGTCGGCTAGAATGTTGACCAACTCTAAAATGCGAACCATCAGGAATAACAAAAGTTACTCAGAAGGAAGGGCAACCAACACTGAATACCAAGAGTCTCATTTATTGTACACATATGTAAATGCTTGAAAATATAAAGGCATTCCATCTCTAGGGTTCTGGATCACTATTAATAGACAATCTCCCTTAGCTAAAGGGGATAATTCAATCAATCTCAAGCACACTGTACTGAGCTCTTGTAAACATCAGTAGTAATACCAACAGTAGGCGTAGGCTTTTAACAGCTGGACCACTTTAAAAATCTTTTGTCTCTTATGTGTTTGGTTAGATTACCCTTATTATTTATCTATGATTATAAAATTGGATCACTCCATTTTTAGACATCAACAGATTGGTGCCTTTTGTGGAAAATGACTATTGTTCCTGAATGCAGCCTCGCGGATGCAGGCAATAATCCAGATATGTCTTCTTCCCTTAGTGAGACAGGCCTTTGGAGGATCTTATTCAATTTAGATCAAGAACAAGCAGACATACAAGATTCATTTAGACAAATTGGCTTGTACAATGCAAGATAAATCCTCTAATTCCAAGAGAGATATGTTACGTCCACTAGCTAAAAATGAAAGGAGTTACCACTCCCGGTCTTCTTATGATAGGTCATACCATCCTGGCGCAACATCTTAATTCCAATCAACGAATTACTGTGACGATAGATCTTTTTCCAAAATAGGCCAAGTGTATTGAAGAGGCTAAGTAGGGAATCTGCCTTTGACTGTTTAGTTCCCCAAGTAACCAAAGGTCATCACAAGGATCAAGAACATTGTCGAGATCACAGAGAAGGATCTGTAAGATCTAGATGTGACCCCCCGCTAAATTAAATACCGGGTGATCAGTCCTTTATAAAATTAAAAACAGAATTTCCGGTTGGTTCATTCTTAGCATCACTGCTAAAAAGGGTATACTTTATTAATCACCTAATAATTAATCAAGTTAGTGCTAAAAACATTTAACCCATTAATTAATGTTAATTAGTTTAAACCATTTAAAACATTCACCATTCTCATGAATAAATATCTAATAAGTAAAACATCATCCAACTGAATATAATAAACTGGAATAATCATCCCAGTCAAAAATCCAAGCCAACAATCTTAATAATGATAAATCCACTGACATGGAAATATTGAAATAAATGAGTAAAATGTCTCTCTGACATAAAGAAACTGAGCACGGACGACATATGCCCTAATTGAGAAGTCTAAATAATAAAACTGAAAAGATAGATGTGGAGGCGTCTAAATGCGAGGACCTGCAATTCCCATAATAGCTGCAGCACGTCCAAAAGATTCAACAGTCTAAGCTTGGCATCCCTGTGGCTGGGCACCTAAAATAATTTCACAAGAAAAAGAGATTTTGCAAGAGACGGGTTAAAGCCCGAGTGTAAAATATTTTAAAACAGTTTAGCAAGTATTTAAAGATGCAGTTAAGCATATATAATACACATGTTAACTTTATGAACACTCACTTGAGATTCTCACCTCTCAACTATTGTGCACACCTAACGTACCTCTAAACCATTTTAGTCATCATCACCCTAACTGGATTGTAGACAATAATCTTCTAATTAGCACCCATACTAATAACCTCTAATTCCCATATACTATCATTATTAAACGTTCTTGCATTTTATATTATTGTAAGAGTTTCACAATGAGGTTAAGTTTTCACATATTTAATCTATATAAGGTTATATTATTAATCGTTTCTACAAATTCCACACGGTAGCTATTTACATAACTATATGTATTTAACCACTATTATATATATATATAGGGAGGCAGGCTCCTGTGCACACTAACTTTGCACATTACCTTTTAAAAGTGTGCAAACTTAGTGCTGGCGCACACCAATTTTTTTATGTGATATTTTAACATTTCAATGGACTCACATAAAAAAAATTAGCTCAAAAAAACTTTTTTTGCTATTTTTAAAAAATCGGTCAAACTTTCGCAGTTTTTAAAGGGCTTAAAAACTGCGAAAGTTTGACCGATTTTTTAAAAATAGCAAAAAAAGTTTTTTTGAGCTGATTTTTTTTATATGGGTTCCTTGAAATGTTTAAATATCACACAAAAAAAATCAACTCAAAAAAAATAAGTTTGCACACTTTTAAAAGGTAATGTGCAAAGTTAGTGTGCACAAGAGCCTGCCTCTCTCTCTCTCTCTCTATATATATATATATATATATATATATATACACACTAATACGGAACCTCAATATTCAGCTATGCTGCGATGCATACTATGCTATCAAGTTCAGGTACATCTCGCACTCAAACAAGGACAATCAGTTCGGTATTTCCCTCTAACACTTAATATAAATCACACATATTAGAGGCGAACATAGTTTCAAGCCTATGGGTTATGCCCATACCTACACAACTATATGACCGTTATCACTATCATTCTCACAGATGGCCCGTACCTAGGTTTTATGTTCTAAGGTACCAAATATAAAATCCCCCTAATGGGCTCATCAGGATAAGACTGTCCCCTTTCAAAAACCTTCCACGATAGCAAGCAGCGTAGGTATGTCATACACATAATAAATCAATCATATAATAGGCATTCATCTCACCAAAAAATTTTATAACATAGATATAGGTATTCTCACATCCCATATCCCAAGTCCCATACGTAGTATATTATTATCCCAAAAATACTATAATTAATTGAATTAAAACTTCACTCTTTATCGTACGCTCTTGAGTATTGCTCACCATTCAAAGTGTACTTAATGTTCTACCCATAATATCAATAGGTAACTCACCATATCCTACTGCTCTAAACTATCATTATCCTCAAATTCTTGGGACCGAATTTTTCTCTAAATTAGGCAATTCTCTCATGTTAACCTAATTACGTTTATCCCTAAAGTTACCATTATGAAATCAAACCTAATATCCAACCTAGGCCTACTAGTCTGCTAACATAAGTCCAAGTATTTTAAAATGGTTCCCTATAATAAATTCAAGATGTTTTCCTAACCATAATTAACAAAAGAAGGAAACTGGGCAGCCAAATCTATTCGGCTTGGACCGAATCGATTCGCCCCTACAGGTTTGGAGAAATTCTGCATTACTGTTCATACGGGTTTCATCAATTTCTAACCCCAAATCCTAATTTTAATCATCCTAAATGCCAATTCAACCTTACTATATGTTATACTATCACATATAAACAAGTTATAATGATTAAATATCATAATTTCATCAAAGGACATCAATTTATTGGGTTTAATTCAAGAATAGTCACTATGAACCGTAGGTTATCATTTTTTTCAAAAATTTCCATAACAACTCAGATTTGTTCAACATTATAGATAAAATTTCATGGGTAATCATCTACTTATCATGGGGAATCGATCCTACATAATTTTTAGTCTCTAATTATGATTTAATTTCTCCAATTCATCAATTTCATACATAGTTCATAGTCAATTCCAACCTACACTAACATGGGTGTTATTATTGCTCTAATTAGGCAAGATTAAACACTTGTCTTATGAAAGTAGGTCTGATTCGTTGGGGAAGATGATGGATTGGAGTTCCTCCTCCTCCGACCTATACTCCGGTGGTGGTGGTGGTGGTGATAAGTGGTGGTTCTAGCCTTGGCTTCTCCTTCCTCTTCCTCCTATGGACTCTCTGTGGCTCTCCTCTAATTCTTACGTAGATTTAACATAATCCCCTTTTCCCCAATCAGATACAACACTTAAGAATTTCCTGTATACTATTCACCCAAAAAACACAAATTACCAAAACATCCTCTCGGGATGTCGGTTAGGCCTAAAATTATCCCGGGACCAAAATTAAACCCTCGGATAAACTTTCTGACTATCTCGACCCTTCCGGACACGCTGGCGCACTCGAAATGACCATTTAAGCAAATAGTAAGTAATTTACTTATTATTTTATTAATTTAGTCTCGACACGATTGACATGCGCGTCCCAATTTAATTACCGTAATTGTCGTATTTCTCACTCGCGATAATTGTTATAAATTCATAATCATATTCACAATCATATATTACTTTATTCGCTCAGTAATATTTAATATAATTCTCACTAATAAATACCAACTCTTATCTCGCTAATTAATATTTATTTTAATCTGGATTAATTATCAATTAATATTCCATATTTAATTTAAATAATCCCATGTTTTAAAAATCATAAAAAATTTGGGGTGTTACATACTTACCCCTTAATAACGAAATTTCTTCCCGAAATTCGGAAATAAAAGTATACCTGGTAAGAATAACTCTAGATATTTTTCGCGCATCTCATTCTCACGCTCCCAGGTAGACTCCTCGACGTTATGGTGCTCCCACTGAAATCGCATAAGTGGAACTACCTTTGACCTCAATCTCCTCTCGCTATCGTCTAAGGTAGCCACCGATCTCTCCTTGTATGAACTATTAGGCTGTAAGTCACTCTGCTCCAGCGCGATGTGAGTGTGAGCCAACTCATCCCAGAGATACCGTATAATTGAAGATATATGGAACACATCGTGTATACAATGCAAGTGCTCCGGAAATTTAAGTATGTAAGCAACCGACCCAATTCGCTCGATGATAAGAAATGGCCTAGTGTACCTTGGTGTTAATTTCCCCTTCTTTCCAAATCTTATTGTCCCCTTTATAGGAGATACTCCTAGTAAAACCTGGTCCCCCCACAGCAAACTCACAGAAGAACTGATTGGCATCGATGTAGCTTTTTTGTCTGTCATGTGCTACTAGAATGCGACTTCGAATTATCTCGATCCTAGATGACATATCCTGAATCTCCTCTGGCCTGAGCAGCTTATCGTACCCCACCTCTAACCAACAAGTAGGAAAACGGCAACGCCTACTGTATAGTGCCTCAAATGGATCCATGCCAATAGTGAACTGATAGGAGTTGTTGTACGCAAACTCTACCTTTGGAAGGTACTCCTCCCAACCTCATCCAAAATCGAGAATACACATCTGTAACATATCCTCTAACATCTGATTAGTACGCTCATTCTGCCCATATGTCTGCGGATGATAGGTTGTACTCAAATGAAACTCAGTGCCCATGGCTTCCTGGATGATCTCCCAAAAATGAGACAAAAAATCTTGTCCCAATCAGACACAATATTTAGGGGCACCCCGTGTAATCTCACTATCTCGGCAATGAAAATCTGAGTGTACCGTGCCATAGTATAATTCATCCGAACTGGCATAAAATGGTCTACCTTAGTAAATCGATCCATAATTACCCATATAGAATCGTGACCCCTCTGAGAAGTAGGTAACCCTGTGATGAAATCCATGGAAATGCTCTCCCATTTTCACATAGGAATCTCTAACTGCTGAAGAAACCCTGTCGGTTTCTGATGGTCCACCTTTACCAACTGATAGGTGGCATACTTCGAGATAAATTCAGCAACGTCTCTCATCATTCCACTCCACCAATATTATCGCCTCATATCCTAGTACATCTTATCCCCGTTGGGATGTACCGTAAATCGAGACCCATGCGACTTTGTCATCACCGCATGTCGTAAGTCCTCCCCCTAAAAAACAATCAGTCTAACGTTGAAGCGCAAGCCTCCATCAAAACTCACTGAGTAAGCAGTTGAAAGATGTCTAATCTACTCCTGGCAGAATGGGTCCGCTGCCTGAGCCTGTACTACCCTCATCACAATCTGGGTGTAACAGTCATCAGTGATATAAATGATCGAGCGACTGCATCATGATGTCCCAATTCCTTCCATTTTGCCTTCCACACCTCGGTCACCTCACCCTTTGGCCTACGTCTTAACGCATCAGCTACACATTGGCCTTCCTCAGGTGATACTGGATCTCAAATCGTTAGTCTTTTACAAATTCAAGACACCTACGCTAATGCATATTCAACTCTCTTTGAATGAACAAGAAATTTAGTGACTTGTGATATGTGAACAGGCGAAACTTCTCCCCCAACAAATAGTGTCTCCATATCCAAAGTATAAACTTGACGGCCGCTAACTCCAAGTCGTGGGGTGGGGGTGGGGTAATTCCTCTCGTGAGGCTTAAGCTTGTGGGAAGCATAAGCTATAGCCTGATCCTCCTGCTACAATACTCCATCTAGCCCCAGTAACGATGCATCGGTGAAAATATGGTACTCCACTCCTGACCTAGGGAGTGATGGTACGGGTGCTAAATTTAGCTTGTTTTTTAACTCATCATATGCTAATTGACACACATCATCCCAAACAAACGGTACACCCTTACGGGTCAAATTAGTCATCGGGCCCGCAATCTTTGAAAATCCTCGGATGAGTTATTTGTAATACTCGATTAACCCCAATAAGTTACGTACCTACATCGGTGTCATAAGTTGTCCATATTCCCTTACCACTGACACTTTTCTCGAGGTCACTGATATCCCCAACTCAGAAATGATAGTGTCTGTAGAACCCGACGCAAATGCTCAGTATGCTCCTCCTCAGTACGGGAATAGATTAGGATGTTATCTATGAAAACAATAACAAACTGATCTAAGAACTCTCAAAACACCTTATTCACCAAGTCCATAAATACAGTCGGCACGTTGGTTAGCCCAAATGGTGTACCCAAAACTCGTAGGACTCGTATCTTGTCAGAAAAGTAGTCTTAGACACATCCTGCTCTCTGATACATAACTGGTGATACTCGAATCTCAAGTTTATCCTAGAGAAGTAGGCTCCTCCTCTCAGCTGGTCGAATAAGTCGTCAATGCGAGGTAACGTCTATTTATTCTGTATAGTGACTTTATTCAACTCTCGATAATCCATACACAACCGTAAGGATCCATCCCTCTTCTTCAAAAATAGAACTGGGGCACCCCAAGGTGAGGTACTCTTGCGGATGAAACTTTATCCTAATAACTTCTCAATCTGATCTCGTAGCTCCCTTATTTCTATAGGATCTATATGGTACGGCGTACGAGCTATCGTTCATGTGCCCGGTGCCAAATCAATCACGAAATCTATCTCTCTACTTGGCGGTAGTCCTGATATGTCGTGAAACATATCGGCAAACTAACTAATAATCGGGATCGAATCGAGGGAAATCATAACTCCCGTAGAGGTCTCCTCCTATATATAGAACAAGTAAGTGGACAATCCTCCTTTGGGGCGAGGTATCACCACTATAAACATCTCCTGACCAGGGATAGAGAAAATAATGCTCCTACTAAAGCAGTCAATCATGGCCCTATATGTGGCTAGTCAATCCATGCCAATAATGGCGTCGTACTGAGACATGTCTAAAATAAGCATATCTACAGGTAAAATAAGACTCGCAATCTCTACGCCCACACCCCTACATATAAAGAAAATCATCAACCCATTACCCAACGATGAGTCTACACAAGTCACTGTACTATCGGTCGTGTCTAACAACCCCGTGGCCCATGAAAATCTAGTGGCTATAAAAGAGTGTGATGCCCCCGTGTTAAACAAAATACGCCCTGTAGTCCCATGAATAGAAAACATACCCTCAACTACGGGTGGAGCCTGTGGAACTGTTGCCTAGTGGACATTATAAACATGCCCATACTATAGTTGTCCCTGATGAATCGGAGCTACTAGAATGGCAGGCAAAGCTGGGACTGGTCCTGGCACCGGGAGGGCAGCTGGAATCATCGATCGTTGGGGCTCCTGACGAGCACCCTGTTGCTGCTTCTGCTTCGGGGACCTATCCTTCTGTGGGCAGTCTTGACGTTTGTGACCAGTATTACCGCAAATGAAACACCTACCAGAAAAATTTCCTTCCTTCTGACCTTGCTAACCTCGGCCCTGTTGGCCGTTACAACCTCTCCCTTATCCCTGATGGCCCTGCTAAAACTGTTGATGACCTGGGTGGTCCTACTATTCCTGATGGCCCTGATGGCCATACCTAAAACCTCTCTGCCCATGATAGAAACTCCCTGATCTGAATCTCTTAGAAAAGTCCCCTTAGTGGGAACCATGCTCACCTTACCTCTGTTGACTCTAAGCTGTTGGTGCTCCGCTGGCACTACCTCCATCGGTCCTGCCCTGCTGGCTAGACTCACCTCCTCGCTTTCTCCCCTTAACATGGAAGAAGACATCCAAGAAACATTAAGCACATCGGTATATGACTGCAAGGAAAGATTGCCCAGAAGATGCTGTCGGATCCTCCAGGTCAGGCCATCCATGAACATCTGAATCTTCTTCTCTTCAGTAGGTAACCAGGTTTACTTGTCTAGTAAACTTCTCCTCATATTCTGCTACAGTCTTCCCCTCCCAGGTGAGGTCCAGTAATTTTTTCCTCATCTCAGTCTAAACGGTGGAAGGAAAATATTTTCGGTCAAACCGCACCCAGAAGTCCTGAATCGTCAATACATCACGCTCCTCTATAGTAATTGTGGACTCCCACCACTATAACACTGGTATATCTCTTTGCACCTCTGTGCACTCATACATCCTCAAGTGCGGCTGGATATCCTTCTTTTATTGGCTCTCCATAACCACATCTGAAATCTCCTAGAACTCTGGGGGATGCGCCTTCTGGAAGGCATCTCTGATACGCTCCCAAGCAGAAGGGAACGTATGAGCTGGTGCTGGCGCCACTACCTGTGCCTGTGGTGGGGCCTACTGAACAACCACTAATGCTGCATTAACTGTCTAAGAAACGATGGCAGCAACTTCAACAACATTCATTGTACCTTGAGCCTGAGTTGGTTGTGGCTCAGGTTGGGCATTTTTGGCCCTCGGTGCACGTTTGGGAGGCATCTGAAATGAGAGAGAATTTATAAGTCCATAGTTATTAAATCTCAAATAGCTTAAGATGTAATCACATAATCAAGAATGCAATAATCCTAATAATAGGGCTCTATATCAAAGAATGCTAAGCTACAAACATAATAAGCCGTACAGATCATAAAAGACCCTAGGACCTGATGCTCGGATACCACCTATGACATTCCGCTAAATTAAATACCGGGTGATCAGTCATTTATAAAATTTAAAATAGAATATCCGGTTCGTTCATTCTTAGCATCACCGTCGAAAAACGTATGCTTTATTAATCACCTAATAATTAATTAAGCTAGTACCAAAAGCATTTAACCCATTAATTAATGTCAATTAGTTTAAACCATTTAAAACATTCACCATTCTCACGAATAAATATCTAATAAGTAAAACATCATCCAACTGAATATAATAAACTGGTATAATCGTCCCAGTCAAAAATCCAAACCAACAATCGTAATAATGATAAATCCACTGAAATGGAAATACTGAAATAAATGAGTAAAATGTCTCTCTGACATAAAAAAACTGAGGATGGGCGACACAAGCCCTAACTGAGAAGTCTAAATACTAAAAATGAAAGTATAGATGTGGAGGCGTCTAAATATGACGACCCGTAACTCCTAAAATAGTTGCAGCACGTCCAAAAGATCCAACAGTCTAAGCTTGGCATCCCTGTGGTTGAGCACCTAAAATAATTTCACAAGAAAAAGAGATTTCGCAAGCGACGGGTCAGATCCCGAGTGTAAAATATTTTAAAACAGTTTAGCAAGTATTTAAATATGAATTATAGCAAATATAATACAAATGTTAGCTTTACGAACACTCACTTGAGATTCTCACCTCTCAACTATTGTGCACACCTAACGTGACTCTAAAACGTTTTAGTCATCATCACGCTAACTGGATTGTAGACAATAATCTTCTAACTAGCACCCGTACTAATAACCTCTAATTCCCACATACTATCATTACTAAACGTTATTGCATTTGATATTATCGTAAGAGTTTCATAATGAGGTTAAGTGTTCACATAATTTATATAAGGTTATATCATTAATCCTATCTACAAATTCCACATAGTAGATATTTGTAACAACCCGAATTTTTTAAATGGGAATTTTTAAATTAAGTTTGGAAATTAGCGAAAAATAAAATTTTGGATTTAATAGCCTTTAAGATTTTAACTTGGTTTTGCGAATAAATTTTCAATCGGGAATTAATTCAGGATTTTTAAAAAAAAGGTTATAAGGTTTTATTTAAACATTTAATTGGCAGGTGCATATTTGTTCAGCTAATAAATTTTTATCAGATAATGAAGTTGAATTTTGCAGAGATTTAATTTTGGGAATTGTGGGGCTCGTTCGAACGACATGCCCTGTCGTTCGAACGATGTCGCATTGTCATTCGAATGACGGGCGTGCTCGTTCGAATGACTATGGCGGTGGATGTATGAAAGACTACTAATTGTGTTTTAAATCTTGAACCCTTTATATACTAAACAAAAACGGGTCTGGGACTTCATAAATCATTTTTCTCTCAAACTTTCTCCAGAAAGCTTTTCCAAAACACATTTCTCTCATCTTCAACCCCTAGCCCCTACTTTTCACAAGTCTTGAAGATTCAATTGGTGTTTTCTCAAGAGGACTTCAACCTTCTAATCAGATTTTCATCCAGTTAATCTCATGCATGAATACTCTATTCCTTTCCTTTAGTATTATGCGTTTTAAGTGTTGCATAAACCTAAATTACATGTTTTCGTAAAATCAATTAGCAATATAATTAGAGAAAGAGAACACTAAAGTTTGGGGCTGTTTTTGTGAAATCTTTTAATATGAATAATATTCATAACCTTTGGGTACGTAGGATTTATGAGAGAATTTTGGATTTTGTTGGTGTAGGTTGCATGTAAAAAAAACCTTGTTTTGAAATAAATGAAGTTGGGGGCGTATAACTCATGTAATTTGTGTTGAAATAATGAAATTGGGACTTTTGATGTCTTTATGATGAAATATCGGTATATTTAATTTAAATAATTAAATGAGATTAATTGGGTATTTATGACGTGTTGATAATTAAATTAAGATCTAATTGAAATGGACTTTCATGTGTAGTATTTGTACTTTGACTTATTATGAATAATTGTGTGACTTGTTGATATTATTATATTTCCATTGTGGCGACGGGTTGTTGGGTATTTTTGCTCTTCCTATAGTTTAGGATGCCTTCTAGGTATGGGACTAGTGAGTAGGCCTTTTGTTGATTTATGCCTGCTAGGTTTGGGATTGGTGAGGGTAGATTCTACGACCTTGTGATGTCGGGGGTGGGATGATTTTTGGTACTTTATTGTCATTACGCTAGTCTAGGTTTGAGATTAGGTTGAAGTTTACGTTAGAAATTCATCTTATACATAGGGTGGGACGTATTGAAAACTTGGAGACCCTTAAGTATGGGATTAATGGGTATTTTGAGGATCTCACTCGATTATAAGGGTGGGGTAATTTATAAATTGTGAAATTGAGAAATTGAGAATTAATACCTAAGATAATAAGACGGGTATTAAAATATATTGGCGACATAATCAGCGAGGGCCGACAGTTTAAATGGGTCAGCCGGCGTTTTGACGAGGGGATGTGTACTTTGATGGAGAAATCAACTGAGGCAGGAGGACCGCTATAATGAATTTTGGTGAATTATCACCCGCAGCGGGAGGATCGCCATACCTAATAATTATTGAAGTAAGAGCATAAATAATTGATAAATTAATGGTAAGTTGAGTTAATTTAATAAAATATTAACTTCATGGGATTTGGGGATTTAAATTCATATTGGTGTGCCTTTATAAATGGGGATCTCTGCGGGTAGTTAGTAGTTTATAATTATCGCGTTTAATTATCTCGTTTAATTTAAAATACTCTATTGTGATATTTTGCGTATAATGCTACTGTCTGGATTCAATGATCCTATTTGAGGGGAGTACTGTGTATTCATGCTCGGGGCTTTGACCGCGTGCGTTGACTAACTTTTCAGGAAATAGTATTTGGAGAAGCTGCATAGAATTATTTGGAGAATTGCTTGGAGGTCCAGTTGGAGTTGCTATACCTTTATGCATATTGCTTTAGTTTAGTTTTCTATTCCTTCTCACTTGTATTGAGACTCCGTTTAGGATTGTGATTGGGCCATTCGATTCCAAAGTCGTATGAGTTTAATTCAGTTATTTCATTGGATTATTTTGAAGAATATTTAGTTTCATATTATTAGAGATTGGATTTACTTTGAGTTTAGCATGGATATGGATCTTTTATTGCTTAGTTTGATGGTTTATCTTTTGGTATTGATTATCACTTATCTTATGGATTAATTTTATATGTCTCATAGCTGTCTCATGCTAAGAATGGTATTTTATTTACTCACGCCCGACTTAGTTTTGGTGGGGGCCGACGCTAGAATTAAGCGGGGTGTGACAATATTTACACAACCATATGTATTTAATCACCATTATATAATATATATACTAATACGGCACCTCAATATTCAGCTATGGTGCGATGCATACTCTGATATCAATTTCTGGTACATCTCGTACTCAAACAAGGATAATTGGTTCGGTATTTCCCTCTAACACTTAATACAAATCACAAATATTGAAGGCGAACATAGTTTCAGGCCTATGGGTTACTCACATACCTACACACCCATATGACCGTCATCACTATCATTCTCACAGATAGCCCGTACCTAGGTTCTATGTTTTGAGGTACCAAATCTAAAATCCCCCTAATGGGTTCATCAGGATAAGACTGTCCCCTTTCAAAAACCTCCCACAATAGCAAGCAGCGTAGGTATGTCATACACATAATAAATCAATCATATAATAGACATTCATCTCACCTACAAATTTTATAACATAGATATAGGTATTCTCACATCCCATATCCTAAGTCCCATATGTAGTATATTATTATCTTAAAAATCCTACGTTTAATTGAATTAAAACTTCACTCTTTATCGTACGCTCTTGAGTATTGTTCACCATTCAAAGTGTACTTAATGTTCTACCCATAATATCAGTAGGTAACTCACCATTCCTACTGGTCTAAACTATCATTATCCTCAAATTCTCGGGATCGAATTGTTCTCTAAATTAGACAATTCTCTCATGTTAACCTAATTACGTTTATCCCTAAAGTTACCAATATGAAATCAAGCCTAATATCCAACCTAGGCCTACTAGTCTTCTAACATAAGTCTAAGTATTTTAAAATGGTTCCCAAGAATAAATTCCAAATGTTTTCCTAACCATAATTAACAAAAGAAGGAAACTGGGCAGCCGAATCGATTCGGCTTGGACCGAATCGATTCGCCCCTACAGGTCTGGAGAAATTATGCATTACTGTTCATATGGATTTCATCAATTTCTAACCCCAAATCCTAATTTTAATCATCCTAAACTCCAATTCAACCTTACTAGATGTTATACTATCACATATAAACAAGTTCTATTGATTAAAGACCACAATTTCATCCAAGGACATCAATTTGTTGGGTTTAATTAAAGAATAGTCATTTTGAACCCTAGGTTGTCATCTTCTTCAAAAACTTCCTTAACAACTCAGATTTGTTCACCATTATAGATCAAATTTCATGGGTAATCATCTACTTATCATGGGGAATCGATCCTACATAATTTTTAGTCTCCAATTATGATTTAATTTCTCCAATTTCATCAATTTCATACATAGTTCATATTCAATTCCAACCTACACTAACATGGGTGTTATCATTGCTCTAATTAGGCAAGATTAAACACTTGTCTTATGAAAGTAGGTCTGATCCGTTGGGGAAGATGATGGATTGGAGTTCCTCCTCCTCCAACCTATACTCTGGTGGTGGTGGTGGTGCTAAGTGGTGGTTCTAGCCTTGACTTCTCCTTCCTCTTCCTCCTATGGCCTCTCTGTGTCTCTCCTCTAATTCTTACGTAGTTTTAACCTAATCCCCTTTTCCCCAATCAGATATAACACTTAAGAATTCCGTGTATACTTTTCACCCAAAAAACACAAATTACCAAAACATCCTCCCGGGATGCCGGTTAGGCCTAAAATTGCCTCGGGACCCAAATTTAACCCCTGGGTAGACATTTCCGACTATCTCGACCCTTTCGGACACATTAGCGCACTCAAAACGACCATTTGGGCAGCTAGTAAATAATTTACTTATTATTTCATTAATTCAGTCCCGACAAGACTGACACGCGCATCCAAACTTAATTACCATACTTATGGTATTTCTCACTCGCGATAATTATTATAAATTCGTAATCATATTCACAATCATATATTACTTTATTCACTCTGTAATATTCAATATAATTCTCACTAATAAATACTAACTCTTATCTCGCTAGTTAATATTTATTTTAATCCGTATTGATTATCAATTAATTTCCCATATTTAATTTAATTAATCCCATATTTTAGAAATCATAAAAATTTCGGGGTATTACAATAGGCACAACAAAGCCATAAAATCTACTTTTGCCAAATCCAAACCAGAAGAACATTCCTGAAAGGAATCCATGGAGCGACTGGAAGATCGTCTAGGTGAAATGGCCAAAATAAAAAATCCTTTGCAAAGAATTTTTGTTAAAGGTTCACCCTTTATCTAGGCTATTGTAGATTATCCCACACCTTCCAAATTCAAGCCACCGATTTTCACTCCTAAATATGATGGAAAATATGATTGAGTCCTCCACACTGAGCCGTATTGAGTTGTTGCTGACATTTATTATAATGAGATGAGGTGCAGAGCTTTCTCTAGTTCCGTCACAGGTCCAAATCAAATATGGTACAACCATCTGTCTAGAGGTGTAATTTCCAGTTTCCATCAATTGGCTGAATTGGTAATTGATAACTTTTCCTTTGGGGCCAAGTCGATCAAGAGTGCTACTCATCTTTTAATCATGCGAAAAAAACCTGAAGAGAGTAGCCGTGAGTATATCACCCGTTTCAATAATGAGAATATAAAAGTGGTGGATTATGAAGAAAAGATAGCCATTGCTACCTTGATGAGTGGGTTACTGGCCAAAGATCTTTAGTATACCCTGGAGAAAAATCCACCTAAAACTATGACATAGTCGATGGCTAAGGCTAGAAAGATTATGAATGTTGATGAAGCTATAGCAATAAAAGAAGTGCCAGAGGGCAAAGCTAAAAGTCAGAAGAACAATTCGTTCAAGAAAGATAAAAAAAAATAAGAAGTCTGACAAGATCAAGAAGTTCGATGAGTATAGTCCACTCACTAAGGGTATACACTACGTCCTGGAGGAAATAAGGGGCAACAAAGATCTGAATTGGCCTGGGAACTTGAGGACACCTCCAAACAGGATGGATAAATTTAAATACTGCGATTTTTATTGGGTTCATGGATGCACTACTGCGAGTTGCATAAACCTCAAGAACGAAGTTGAGACTCTTATTCGATGAGGAAAGTTGGCAAAATTTGTTAATCGGAATGGTAACCAAGATACTAGGAGGAGGTCTGAATCACCTGGCTGAGGAAAAGATAACATCAAAAGGGAACGAAATAATGATGATGAGGATGATCCTAACCTGCTAAAGAATCCTGATGAACCAAAAATGGATGTAGGTATAATATCCTTTAATTTTCATTTAATCGCACGAGGAGAGGCCGGTAGAGGAAACGGACTTGCTGAAAGGAAGGCCTACTTAAATGAGGCCAAAGCGTACCCCACTATCAGGCCGATTGATATGTCCGAAAGCAGTGATGGTCGACCGAGGAACGTCAACAAAGACAAATTGGTTATTGGCTTCTCCAAAAATGATCAAAGTGTGGTGCTTTATCCTCATGATGATCCGTTAGTCATCACTTGCAGAGTTCTCCATGGTAGAGTGGCCAGAGTTTTGGTTGACAATGGGAGTTCTCCAGATGTAATGTTCTACAACTGTTTCCAAAGCTTAGGGCTACGAGATAGTAAGCTAGAACCGTACCACAAAACCCTCATAGGGTTCTCAGGAGAAAGGGTGTATCATATCGGAACAATCAAGATAGACTTGTTGGTCGGCACTTGGCCAGTGAGCAGAAAGGAAATAATTCGCTTCTTTGTACTAGACAAAAATATACCTTCAACTTATAACATAAACTTGGCAGAGTAGGTATAAATTAATTAGAAGCAGTGCCATCTTGTGTGCATAAATGCATGAAGTTTCCTACCAATTATGTAGTCGGAGTAATGAATGGTAACCAAATGGAAGCCAGGAAAAGATATTATACCTCGGTCGACCAACAGGAGACACACAGGGGCACAACTACTTTCTATATTGATACTTTGGATCCCCATGAAGAGGAGGACTTGGTGAAGGGACTGGTCATGGAAGAAACAAAAATTATTGTGCTTAATAATGAGAAACCAGAAAAGACCACCCAGATTGGCTCAAGACTAACACCATCTCTCAAATAAGAATTAGTTACATTCCTTAGAGATAGGAAGAACGTGTTTTCCTGGAGTCACGAGGATATGTCAGGGGTTGATCCCAACTTCATCTGCCATGAACTTAACATTTATAAAGATGTCAGACCAATTAAGCAGAAGCGCAGAGTGTTTAGTCCCAAGAAGAATATGACAATCCAAGAAGAGGTGGAAAAGATACAGAAAGCACAGTTTATAGAGGATGTTAAATATTCGACTTGGTTAGCCAATGTGGTAATGGTAAAGAAGAAGAGGAACAAATGGTAAATGTGCGTGGATTTAACTGACCTCAATAAAGTATGCCCCCAAAATCACTTTCCTTTACCAAGGATTGATCAATTTGTAGATGCCACATCAGGTCATGAGTTACCCAGTTTCATGGATGTTTATTATGGTCATAACCAGATTGAGATGAAGCTAGAGGATAAGGAGAGCATATTTTTCATCACCGATTGAGGAACCTATTGCTAAGACGTTATGCCCTTTGGGTTAAAAAATACTGGAGCAACGTATCAAAGGTTGGTAAATAAAGACTTTAAGGACCAAATTGGCAAGAACATGAAAGTATATGTAGATGATATGATCACCAAAAGAAATTTTGCGATAGGCCATATTACTGATTTAACCTAAATATTTGACCAACTGGAAAAACATCAAATGAAGCTCAATCCGAACAAATGTATATTTAGAGTACAGGATGGTATGTTCTTAGTGTACATTGTGAATCAAAGGGGAATAGAAGCCAACCATGATAAAATAAAAGGTTTACTGGAAATAATGGTGAGATACTTGAATAAGACTGAGGAAGTTATCTCCTTATTTATTGCAATTAAGATGGTCCAAATTCTAAGAGTGGACATCGCCCGAGAAAAGAACCATTCCGGTAAAGATTCTCACTAGAAGGAGTATTAGTAGGGAAGCATTCAACATCATTTACATAGAATTGGGGCCTTCCTGGATGGATCTAATCAGATACTACATTGAGAAAGGACTGCTACCAGCCGACTAAAAAGAAGTAAGAAAATGGGGATATAAGGTAGCCAGCTACGTCCTGGAGAAAGTCATTCTATACAAAAGGAAGATCTTTGGTACAAAAGATAGGCACGTAAGGCTACTATTGGCCAACCATGAAGGTAGATTGTGTTTTATTCGCCAAAAGGTATGACAAGTGCCAAAGGTTTATTACCATTCACAGAAGACCAGGGGCTTCCATAACTCCTATTACTCATCCTTGGCATTTTTCTATTTGGGGAATAGACTTGGTCGGACCATTGTTAACCACCAAAGGAAGGTTCAAGTACTTAGTCGTCGCAGTGGATTACTTCACCAAATGGGTGGAGGTTGATACCTTAATCGATATGCCCTATCAAAGAGTTTTTCAGTTCATATGGAAGCATATCATATGTCATTATGGAATGTCCTATTCTTTTATCACTGATCATGGTACTAGGCTTAACAATGAAGAGTTTCAAGAGTATTGCATCCGATCCAAAATTTATAAACTACATTCAACACCTGGACATCCACAATGCAATGATAAAATAGAGATCGCTAATACAACTTTGGTCGATGGATGGCATAAGTGCTTGGATGACGGTAAGGGGAGTTAGAACAATAAACTGCACAATATTCTTTGGGCTTACAGAACTGTACGAAGAACAACAACAAGAGAGACTCTATATATGCTCGCTTTTGGTAGTGAGGCTGCGATACTAATTGAAATAGGTATTCCAACTCACAAGGTGCTGAATTTTGATTCCCCCAAGAGTGATCTAATGAGGCAACTAGATTTGGACATGATTGAAGAAGTAAAAAAAGATACTGCAATTCAGATGGTTGCCTATCAATAAAGGACTATTAGCTTTATAATCGGCAAATCAAGCCAACCAACTTAAAGCAGGGAGATCTTGTACTGAAGAATGTAATTAAAAAAAATAACAAATTGGAGCCCAAATGGCACGATCCTTATTGTATGTCGGCAGTAATCAGACCAGGAACATATCACCGGGAAAAATTAGAAGGAGAAGAGTTTAAGAACCCATGTAACGCCAAGCATCTATGCAAATATTATCAGTCATTGCATTTTCAATGTAATAAGTTATTCAAGTTAATGAAATTGCATATTTCTCTCTATTATACTTCCTTTTTATGTTTTGTTTTTCGGAGTATGGTGTAACACCTTAAAAATTATAGGCTAATTTCAAGTCAAACTTTTCCAACTTCAGAAAAGTTAATTTTATTCAAACTTTTCCAACTTAAAAAAACTTATTTTAATTCAAATTTTTCCAACTTCAGAAAATTTATTATGATTCAAACTTTTCCAACTTTAGAAAAGTTATTTATTTTAGTCCAAACCTTTTCAACTTCAGAAAAGTTATTTATTTTAGTTCAAACTTTTTCCAAGTTCAGAAAAGTTATAAACTTTTCCAAAATGTTTATCTGTAACAACTTCGTGTATGATTTCATCTTTGACAAATCACGAACGAGAAGTTAGTAAAACCTCATGTAAGACTCAAAGTCAAACACAAGAGGGTTTACCCAACTAAGTTAAAAAAATTGGGTTAATAATACATTCTTAATACACTTGGGTTCCACTGATAACTAATGCTACAACTTAGTTCAACAAAACTATTTACAGTTTTATCTAAGAACAACATTAATATAATCTAAGGCATTACGATCAGATTCAATCATGAATCAAGCATTGAACATTTAAGTAAGACTTTTAGTCAATAAGCGGACTAACTAATCATTATACAGATTAACTAGTCGACAATAAGATTAATAGTAACCACAAGCTTAAATAAAGAGGACAAAGTGTCTCAAATAACTTCATTTCATTCCAATGAAGATGAATTACAATGAGAAGATCAACAAAACGTAGAATATAAGTTTATTCTACAGGCGATTTCCGTAGCTCGTGCTCATCCCAATAAGAGGTTCATCAAGAATGCTCGGATGATTGATAGATCTGAAATCTCTCCTCCTAGTACACTTACTGCTCCTCGATCGGTCAAGTAGATACTGGGGATGAACATACTCCATTAATCCTTCCAGGTTAAGATCCCCAATGTATTTTCTAATTAATATTTTAGGGATGGCATCAAGAGGAGTCCAGTTGACATCAATAGATAAGGGAGGATCGGGATAATTTAAGAGTCCTGGGTCATGCCATTACCACAATTCATTATCCTTAGGTCTCTTCATTATATCAAGTAGATTTATCCAACCCCATTTATAGCCCTCATTCCTGGCCTACTCCATGTGCTTGTGCTTGCCCAAGTAAGTTAGTGCTTCATCATACCCGTCCATCCAAACATCTTAGGGTTGCTCATAAAAATGGAAAGTAAGTGAGTTCATGTTATCTTAAAGATTTTTAATGACCTTTTCCTTCCTTTTGGGATTAAGAGCTTAGTCGACCAGGGTTTTCTTGGTTCTCTCTTCATCAATGGTTGGCCGAACAATTATGGTTTGCCTAGAAGGTTATCATGGCTTGGGTTTCTTCTTTTGTAAGACCTCCAACTCTTCCAACAGCCTAGCATTTTCAGTCTTAAAAAATGATACCCCTTCATCTGGACCAGTAGTGGTTAATTTCTTCAAACTATCTTGTTCATTCCTCAATGCATTATTTTCTTTCTCCAATATGGAAATAATTGATCGGGCACTCTCCAATTCTTGGTTCAAGATCGATTCCTTCTAATCTTGGGTAGAAGTGATGTCTTTTAACTTTTTATGAAATAACCAACCTTCACTTAATGCCTTATACTTAGCTCGATAGTCAGAATGAAGTAATTCTTTGAAGAGTTGATGATCTTCATCTATTTGCTCAATCATTTCATAATAACTATCATTATTTGCTACAGCTCTGTTCGAAGGGCAATGAAGATGAATGTAAAACTCCTTTACTTGGTCGGATACATCTGGGTCGAGTAGCACTACCAGGTCTTCCTTGGTTTAGGAGACATGACCAGCCTCAAGAAGATTTTTACACCATCTGAGCAGGTCGGATTTGGCAGAAACTATGACGTTCTTATTGACATCAAATTAGAAACCTATAAGCATAAGTTTATGGGGGAAAATCAAGGAAAATAGATATCATCAAAAATAATAATCAACATCATTGGAAGTTGGAAGCAATTGAGCAAAAAATATCCTTTCATTGATCATGTTATGGTTACAAAGTGGGGTACATCAAGAAGAACGAAAAAGAAATGAAAAATACATAAAGAAAAAGGCAAAACACATTAACTAAAAGGAGTTATACCTTCTCCTTGTCCTTTTCCCATTTATCTTGGTCTGTAATAGGTAGGTCGACAATTTCAACGGGAATCATAGAAGGCTCCTTAAACCCTCATCTTCATCTTCAAAGTCCTCATTTATATTAGGAGGAGTTCCCGGGCCGTGTCTCTGAAAAAGTTTAGTGTCTTCTGGAGTACCAAATTTTCTCAAGGCCTTCGACCAACCTTCCTTGAAGGACTACTTCCTGCCATAGTCAATTTGGATAGCGGCCACAACAAAGACTTTCTCCCATCCCTTGTTTACTGCCTCCTCCTTATCCTTTTTGCCCTTGGACTTTAGGGCAAAGTTATCATTGGTCAAATAACCACCTTGTTCTTAACAGCCTTTTCTTGGTGCTCAGGTTCAATAATTTTTAATTTGGCTTGAGTCAACTCATTAACTGTAGCTGTTCGGGCGTCCTCTAGTGTTATTACCCGGTTCTCGATAGTCTTGACTTTATCTTTCCATACTTATTTTTCTTTCTCTAAGGCTTCTCAAGATGCTTAAAAAGATTTTTACAAACCCTCAAAAGCTTCCTCAACATAAGTCGGGGAGGAATATCGTCTTAGGCCATCCTTCTCCATCATTTGGTTGAAGTCGACCAACAACTGCAAGGAAATGAAAAAGTTATTAGAAGAAAAACATTTCAAGTTATTTCACTATCAATAGGAAAATTGAGAACTTACCAGAGCCAAGCCCTCTCAGTTAAATGGGCTCTAGACAAGGGGGCTACAGCCAACCTATCTACCGACAGATTCCCAACCTTTATTAACTCCTTAACCAGCCTAAGGTTGATGGCAACAGAAGCCTTTTCAATTGTGCCTTGATCAGCAGATGACTTTTTGGCCACCTCAATAACTTTGGCCGACTATGAGGACTTTTTGGTCCGATCTTGCTCGTCAGGCAAGCCTTTCTTCAATCTCTTATATTGAGGCTCTTCAATTATGGACTCCTTAATAATAAAACCAATGGCCTTTTATCACCGGTTAGAGATTTCTTCTCGGCAGGATTGGTTTTCTTGCTAGCTGGGGGAAGTAACGCCCTGTATTTTTGGAGCATTTTGAATTTAACTATTTCGAGTATTTTTAATTACATGTGTGTAGTAATTTAATTAAATAAAATACTCCGTATTTATTAAATATTTATCGGGAGAGATTATGATTTATATTTGTGGGATAAATTTACTAAGTATGTAGTAAATAACATGTGGTAATTATTATACGTCATAGTGAGTAATATCGACGGAACTGTGTTATATTTCAACCAAGTGTCGTATGTAGGCTATGTTAAGGTCGATATAGGAAATTTATGTAGAGTTACTCATATGGCGATGTCGAGATCGTGGTAGATTCTGAATGGGCCGAAATAGGCAGAATAGATTACCCGGTGTATTAATTAGGTCCCGGGGCATTTTTAGACCAACCTGACACCACGTAAGGCCGTTTTGGTCATATGGGAGGTTAGGGTTGGAAAAAATTCGAATTTCTAAGTGTTATATTACTCACTTTATGATAAAGTCTAGGGTTAAAATACTTGGGGAGAGAAGTTAGTCCATAGGAGAGGAAGAAGGGAGGAGCCTTAGGACATTCTACACCTTTTTCCACCATCGACGTCGCCGAAATCAATATTGGATAAAGGAGAGAATAACTCCTCATCAAACAACAAAAATTAGACCTATAAACATATGGCAAGTGTTTATCTTTTAATCTTTTGAGCAAGTTATAATACCCATAATAGTGTAGGGTTGAAATTGTATGAAAGACTTATATCTTTGAATTATATGTAGAATTAATTCATGTTTTGGGGTAAAAACCATGCTAGATATAATTCCTATATGTTTGTGGTACATAATCTGAGAGTACATGATTATAGACATGAGAGAAATCTGGGTTTTGTTATCAATAAACCTAAAAAGAAGTTTATTAGGGTTTATATTAAAGGTGGGAGATTTAATATGATTCTTGTTGAATTCTTTGATGAATTGATGATAAACTTATGTTACAAATTGTCCATATACATGTATTCGATGTTTGGATTCTTTGTATGGGAATTTGGGATGATTTCCTTGTGGTTTTGTGGGTTAAAAATGGAGAATTATCGTTTTTGGAGAAGCTGCCAATAACAAGTATCGATCAATCAATCCATGAATATCGATCGATCCATGGGGAATTAATTCGGTAGAATATCATTAAAAAGAGTTTAGATTCTCGTTGGAACGAGATTAGTATTTCGTTCGAATGACCAGGTCATGGAGTAGAACTTTTCGTTACGAACGTGTGGCCACCAGTTTCGTATTTTTCTAATTTATTTAAATAGTGATGAATTTTCTACTGAAGGGTGTTCGAGATCGAAATCTTTAGTTAGAAATTAAATCATAATGGTTTATGAACTATATGAGTACTTTGGTAATTTCAATAGACCTGTAGTCGGGGCTTGGGCTTAGTCATATTGAGGGTAAAATGAGACTAGAGCCTACGAGATTTAAATGATTGTGTTAAGTATCGAGAATTTAAAATGGGTTACGGGAGGCGTAGATGATAACCCAAAATATATACCAGTAGGTTAGTGATGTTTATTAAGTGTGAATCATTAGTACAATGGGTATTCGAGAGATTATATACTACGTACTGGATATATTTATAGGTTGTGATTATACCTATACTGGATATATTTATAGGTTGTGTGTATACCTATTATGTTCTTTGTTATGTGTGTGAACATACCTACGCTACTTACTATCATAGGAGGTTACGCATATTGGGTGATCCCAACTTGGCGATGCCAAAAAGGTCTCGATGTGTGCTCCAGAACATTGAACTTAGGTTGTGTCATTTGGGTACGTTAGGTATGTGTGTAGCCCAAAGGCTTAGAACTATGTTCGCCTCCAGTGTGCGTTATTTGATTTATGGTTCGAGGTGCCATTCCAAATCGATAATCCTTGATATGGCAAGAGAGGTATATGAACTTGATAGCAGAGTATGCATGCATCACGATGACCATTTCGAGGATGCTATAGTTGTATATATAAATAGTGTGATGCATATATACAAGTGTGAGTATTCTACTTTTGTGTTATGGTAGAAAAGATAGATAGTGCATATTTGAAAGTAACTTAAGTAAAAAAAAATTAATTAACAGTTCAATAATAATATTCATTTAATATTGATTATTGGTTTTACAATAGCGTATTGTATGGGCGGTACGAGTGAGCTAAACTTGTTGTGGTTAGTTATATACTTATTATGTCTAGTTAGGTTGGGTAGCATAACTAGGTGGGTTTAATAGGGGACATTAGGTGTGCCTTATAGTTGAGAGGTGAATAACTCAAGGGAGTCTGTGTGAAACCAATGTGTGTATCTACTAACTGCTTTTTACTGCAATTTAAACACTTGTTAAATATTTTTCAAAGGTTTTGGGCTCTGACTTGTATCAAATCTATTTTTCCAAAAACTTTTAGGTGTCCATCCACAGGGACCCCAAGCTTGATGATTCATTCCAAGGATGCGTAGCTGTAACACTTGTGGGGGCATGCAATACTTGAGTAGACGTTTCAATTGCTTAATTCCTAGTTCATGATTCAGATTCATTTATTTCAGTTAGGGCATGTAATTGTTCAATTTATACATTTTTTCATACTTATTTATCAGACTTTGTATTTAGATTAATTTCATTTCAGTTAGACATATGATCTGTTGGTTGGTTTTGGAATCGGTGGTTTATTCCATATTATTTATTATCCAATGTTTTAGACTTTTATTATTGTGTGGATGGTTTGTATTATTTTAATTCCGCACATTACGGTATGTTAACAAAATATAAAATTTGGCACCGACTTAATTTAACATAAGTTATTAGTAATTTTAAAAGTTTTCGACTGTGATGCTAAGAATGAACCAAATGAGATTCATGTTTATTATAGTAAAGGACTGATCACCCGTGGTTAAAATAGGCGGGGTGTCACAGATGGTATCAGAACATCAGGTTGTAGTGTCCATAGGATGTGTACGAACTTATTACGTTTACAATGTTACTTTTCTTTGATATAGAGCCCTATGCTTATGACCGTAGATTTATAATGCAACTTACATTCTCCTGCTATTTAGTATAGTTGATGCAAATCATATATGGGTTCGATTGGGCTTCATATACCGAATCACATAAGACGGCTAGCGAGGGTCGTTAGCAAAATTACAGGAGGAGAGGCTCAACTAAAGCTGCAGTGTATTTTAAGAATGGTGACTAAGGTAGGAGTCACCACTAATATTGTTCAGGTAGTTGACGCTGTGACGACCATTGGGGGCGCAATAGTCCCCAATGACCACCATAATAGATGGTGGTGCAAATTCAGAATCACCCAGTATAGTCAGTAGGGGAGAGAGTCGAAGGGTCTTTCCAAAAGAGCCATCTGTAAGAATTCGAGGAAGTGCGGAAGTGTGATTGGACAATGAAAGGAGATCATCCAAAGGTAATTGCGTGGGGTGGAGTGCAGTGACACTTATGATTAAATTTTAAGCAAAGTTTTTATCTCATAAGAGCAGCGTTATACTGACGGGAGTCAATCACTAAATCCAAGGAGAGATACCATGAATATCAAGGAATTTGGGTTACAGTTTGACTGCAAATCCTCTCATCAGTTGTTTAAATAGAGAGGCAAAGGAAATTTCAGTACTTATTGTAGGAGGTCCTAACATAAGGGAGAACTTACTTGTTTAACGAACTTCGTACACAAAAAGGTGGTTATGGAGGAGAAATGAGTCCTTAAGTTGGATAATGGACTCATATGAATAAAACTCTAGCATTGAGGGGGGAAATTTGGATTGGGCGATTGATGGTGATGTCGTCAATGTCATACTTTTACAAGGGAAATATAAATGCTCCCTTATGAAAGGAGCTAAAAGATTGAAGAGTCTAGTCAGCAGGATAAGAATGAATGTAATTGGTGATAGTGAGACACCACATGGGGATACCATCAGGGGACCCATTTAAATGATTCGAACCTATGTAATTCCTACCAAGTGATAGGGGAGTCAGCTAGGGCCAATAGTGTACTCCATATGGCTAGCAGAGCTAAAGGAATTATGGGAGTAGCAATCAGGGCCAAGGCTACCAGGATCAAGAGAAGGACAACCCCGACATGTCTAGTGGGGTCAGAGTTAGGGGAATGACACAGATAGGTGTTTCTTGTGAGAAGAGTAGGGCCACATGTGTTGATCTTGTTCGTAGAAAGTTAGGGGATAGTAGCGGGATGCCTAGCAGGGGCAACGTTATAGAATTTTTTGGTCTGGTTTGGATGAGAGTGTTATATAGGAACAATTTGAATCGCCAATGTTATTGGCGAGTGAAAGTATGAGCTTTCTCCTCGGGTAGAGGGGGTGGGTTATGTGTGACACGATTAAGTCACAGTATTTTGTTATCATTTGATTCGCACATGAGATATGTTTAGTGGTTGTATCGTCAGTATAATTATTATGTATGTATTTACCGTTGGGTAGTAGGGCTCTCTTTGGTTCCACCTGCAGGGAAGCAGGTGCAGTCGATGAGAGGATATGTTTTAGTGGATTTACTAATTTTAGAAATATGATATTCGAGTGTGGTGTTATCATGGGTATGGATTGGTTAGCGATGATTTGGGAGATGGTGAGTTATTCCAGTAAGGCTATCATGTTCCTTATTCCAGGGAAAGATGTGTCATTTTACGATGTCTCACCTGGAAGAGGGATGAGATCGCGTCTATATTATGTTGTGGGGGAGACTTCAGCGAGTATATTTGTCTAGTTATATTTAATACCAGTGTGTAGAGACTTTACTGATAAGATTCAGGGTATATTGGGTTTTCTATCGAGCGGAGAGATTTAGCTCATTATTGATTTAGCATTGGGACTTAGTGATAGTGCGAGCGCAGTGTTATATGAATCCTTTAAAGATGTGTGAGTTTATTATTAGACTTATACGATGAGGGAAATAGTTTTGAGTGTCCCGATTATAAGATTTGGGCCTATATAACTCGATGACCGGCTAGTGTATCGAGGGGGGTTCCTTGTTTGGATTTCACTTTCGAGACGTCCCACGCATGAACCCTAGGGAATATTGGGAGTTGAGAGATCTATCGGGTACTAGGGAATTGGTTAGTACTTTAGTCATTACACGAGTGTGGATAACACTTCGAGCTGGGGTCTATTATACCATATAAGATCAGTGGAGCCAGGTAGTGCTGGGTGGGAAGCATTGGGCAAACTTTAGTACCGCGAGTTGATAGGCATGGAAATCTCGAGAATAATTAAGTCTTGATTGGTAGATTAACTGAGTACAACCTCACTGTATAGCTACGCCGAGAGTGGAGGGTCGAGCTTGAGATAAGTATGTCATGCATGTGACATTAGTGACTGTGCAGATATGCACTAGATATAGGGTGTATGGGCACCCTGCTTAATTTGACTTTCAGTATCGTCCGTGATAAGGGGACGGGGTTATGAATGTATTGAATGTATGCCTGTGGGGCAGTTGGAAAAATAAGTGGGATAGTATAAGCGAATGAACTTTGTTTGAGGCAAAAAGATAGTTTGACTATATGTACATCAAGGAGAACTATCACAATCAAGGTGAGTTGGAAAATGGTGGAGACATGTGTAAAAGATATTCGTTAATAAGGGAGAACCCAATAGTTTTGGAAAGTAGAGCACAGTCTTAGTTAAATGCCTAGAGTGGCTTACACGTAGATAAGATGTTGATTTCTACTAGATGAAAAAGTGCCCAGGAAATGAGCAGTTTTGGAGCAAGCACGCGGTCCATGATTTTGGTGTATCCTAGAAAAGAGAGTAATACGTGCCACGTGATGTGAAATATCGAGCATGTGGATCGGTGTTGAGTGAGACATAGTGAAGCTGTCTCTAGGTGAACCACTTGTAGTTGGAAAAGGTTGGTCCGAGATTATCAATTAAAATTTTGTAATAGATTGATGATTCCAGTGATGAAATGGTTATGGAAATTGATAAAGTTCATTATTGTGTTATAAAAATTACGAAGATGTCAAGATTTCCTTAGAGTTTGTGGAATGAATTAATCAAAACAGAATAATTGTTATTCATTTGGGGAGAGTTATACTATTGGGCAGTATGCCCAATATTTCATTAAAGAGAAGAAATAAATCGACACAAGGTGCCGCCCAATATTATTGTGAATCAGGATAAGACTCTTGAGTCCCACCTCTGATAGGAAGTGTTAGGAGGCGAAGGGGACAAAGTTTCAATTTGAGCTAGACGTGTCACTAGTAGGTCGATGGGTAGAGGAGAGATGACTAGGATGTTTAAGAATGCGAGAAATGTGTATTTTGGATTTTTGGGTAATTGGGAGTATTAATTACCACTGGTAGAGTTACGTGTGATAATTTATAGCATTTTATTATCTGCGTGACATCTTCTAAGGCTTCGTATGGAGATCTTGTCATCTAGAGTTTGGTTGGTTAGAGGTGAGGAATAACAAGTTTCACGGACTCGAAGTGATTCATGGTCCACCGAAAAGGATTGAGTTCATCTATGTCATTTTTGTATAGTTCTGGAACGTATTGAAAGTATGTCGTCGTGAACCGAAGTTTGAAGTCTGACACGAGCGGTCAGGGGGTTATTGCGGGTATCTCCCATGAAGGGAGTTACGTGGTTGGGCAACAATGGATTCATGATAGTTTTGCGTGTCTTTATAAAAGCAAGACTTTAAGCGTAAGGAAATATATTGGTATGCACAAAAAAAAATTGAATGGACTTGTCACTAATCTTGGGTTGTAGAGAGTAAACCTTCAGTCAATGGTACCACTGGTGTGTGTATAGTGGAAACGCCAAAATATCATTCCGAGTTAACTTTGAATAAGTTTGGATGCATTGAGAGTAAGGATCCAAAGTTTTAGTATCAGGCATAACCGAATTTTGAGGACGAAATTCCCTTTCAAGAGGGGAAGTATGTAACACCCAATAGTTTTGGAGCATTTAGAATTTGATTAATTCGAGTATTTTTAATTACATGTCTGTAGTAATTTAATTAAATAAAATATTGTGTGTTTATTAAATATTCATCAGGAGAGATTATGATCTATATTTATGGGAAAAATTTACTAAGTGTGTAGTAAATAACATGTGGTAATTGTTATAGGTCGTAGTGAGTAATATCGACGAGACTTTGTTATATATCAATCGGGCGTCGTGTGTAGTGTGTAGGCTATGTTAAGGTCGAGATAGAAAATTTATGTAAAGTGACTTGGATGGCGATTTCGAGGTCACGGTTAATTCCAAATGGGCCGAAATAGGAAAAATAGAGTACCAGGGTGTATTAATTGGGTCCTGGGGCATTTTTAGACCAACCCAACACCACGTAAGGGCGTTTTGGTCTTTTGAGAGGTTAGGGTTGGAAAAGCTTCGAAATTCTAAGTGTTATATCAACCACTTTGTGATAGAGGCTAGGGTTATAATACTTGGTAGAGAGGGAGTCCATAAGAGAGGAAGAAGAGTGGAGCCTTAGGCCATTCTATACCTTTTTCCACCACCGACATCATCAGAATCAAGATCGGAGCAAGGAAAGAACAACCTAATCATCAAACAGCGAAAATCAGACCTACAAACATAAGTCAAGTATTTATCTTGCAAACTTTTGAGCATATTATAATACCCATGATAGTGTAGGGTTGAAATTGCATGAAATAATGATATCTTGGCATTATATGTAGAATTAATTGATGTTTTGGGGTAGAAACATTGTTAGATATAATTCTTATATGTTTGTGGTATAAAATATGAGAATACATGATTATAGACATGAGAGAAATTTGCGTTTTGTTATCAATAAACCTAAAAAGAATTTTATTAGGTGTATATTAAAGACGGGAGATTTAATCTGATTCTTTTGGAATTCTTTGAAGATTTGATGATAAATGTACGTTAGAAATTGTTTATATACATGTATTTGATGTTTGGATTCTTTGTATGGGATTTTGGGATGATTTCTTGGAGGTTTTATGGGTTAAAAATGGAGAATTATCATTTTCGGAGAAGCTGCCAACAACAGGTATCGATCGATCGATGGGGAATCAGTTTGGGTTCTCGTTCGAACGAGTTTAGGTTCTCGTTCGAACGAGATTAGTATCGTTCGAATGAACAGGTCATGGAGATAGATCTTTTTGTTAGGAACGCGTGGCCTCCAGTTTCGTATTTTTCTAATTTTTTTTAATTAGTTAAGAATTTTCTACGAAAGGGTGTCTAATATCGAAATCTTTATTCGAAAATTAAAGCAGGGTATAGAATGGTTTATGAACTATATGGAGACTTTGGTAATTTCAATAGACCTATAGTCGGGGCTTGGGCTTAGTCATTTTAAGGGTAAAATGAGACTAGGGCATACGATATTTAAACGATTATGTCAAGTATCAGGAATTTAAAATGGGTTACGGGAAGCGTAGATGATAAGCCATAATTTATACCAATAGGTTAGTGATGTTTTAACTACTGAAATTTAATTAATGGATAACTAGGAACCTTTTGATAGTGAGTGATACTCGAAAAATAGAAAAGAATATCAAGTGTGAATCGTTAGTACAATGGGTATTCGAGAGATTATATACTACGTACTAGATATATTTATGGATTGTGTATACCTATACTGGAGTTATTTATAGGTTGTGTGTAAACCTATTATGTTCTTTGTTATGTTTACGCGCATTGGGTGATCCCACCTTGACGATGCCAGCAAGGTCTGGATGTGTGCCATAGAACATAGAACTTAAAGCGGATCACTATTTGAGTGTATGTCATTTGGGTACGTTAGGTATGTGCGTAGCACAAAGGCTTAGAATTATGTTCGCCTCCATTATGTGTTATTTGATTTATGGTTCGAGGTGTCATTTCGAACCGATAGTCCTTGATATAATATGAGAGGTACATGGACTTGATAGTAGTATACATTCATCGCGGTGACCATTCCAAGGATGTTGTAGTTGTATATATAAATAGTGTGATGTATATAAACAAGTGTGATTGTTCTACTTTTTTGTGATGGTAGAAAAAATGTATAGTGCATATCTAAAATTAACTTAAGTAAGATAAATTTAATTAATAGTTCAATAATAATATCCGGTTGATATTGATTATTGGTTTTACGGTAGCATATCGTATGGGCGGTACGGGTGAGCTAAACTTGTTGTGGTTATTTAGATAGTTATTATGTCTAGTTAGGTTAGGTAGCATAATCGGGTGGGTTTAATAGGGGACGTTAGGTGTGCATTATAGTTGAGAGGTGAAGAACTCAAGGGAGTGTGCATGAAATTAATTTATGTATCTAATAACTGCTTTTAACTAGCAATTTAAATACTTGCTAAATGTTTTTCAAAGGTTTTGGGCTCTGACCTATATCAAATTTATTTTTCTAGTCCAGCAACAGGGATGCCAAGCTTGATGATTCATTCCATGGATGCGTAGCTGCAGCACTTATGGAGGCATGTAGGACTTGAGTAGACGCTTCAGTCATTTCATTCCTAGTTCAGGATTCAGATTCAGTTATTTCAGTTAGGGCATATTTCCTGTTCAGTTTATACATTTGTTTAGATTTATTTACCAGACCCTGTATTTAGTTTCATTTCAGTTACATATATGATTTGGAGGTTGGTTTTAGAACCGATGGTTTATTTGGTATTTATAATTTATCAATTATCCCGCGATGTTTCTGACTTCTATTATTGTGTGGATGGTTTGTATTATTTTAATTTTGCAAATTACGGTATGTTAATGAAACATAAAATTTAGCACCGGCTTAATTTAACAGTGGTGATTAATAATTTAAAAAGTTTTTGAAAGTGATGCTAAGAATATACCAAATGATATTCCTGTTTATTTCAGTAAATGACTGATCATTCGTGATTAAAATAGGCGGGGTGTCACAGGGGAGAGGACTTATCCAGCAAGTTAAGGATCTTTCTCTCACCATCTCAGTTGAAGGGGATGTCGGGATGGTAGTGATGTCTAAAGAATCAAAGGAAGAAGAAGTTACACCTTAGATGAATTCAACACAACTAATTCTGTAGCCTAAGTAGTGGATATATGCTCATATTCTAAGTTGAGCCAAATTGGTCCAATGCAAGTGAAGGTCGAGCAACAAAAGATGTAATTAAGCTCTTGTGCTCCAATAGTACTGAAGCAACTCTTGGGTATTCTTCTCCAACTCTTTGATTGAGACCCCACAAAAATTTGAGGTCCGTACGGTGGACTTATCTCCTGTGCAAAACAATAAAAAGCAAGAAAGTTAGCCGAAAAGTCTGCAGATAGATGATAAACATGAAAATTTTAAGAGGAAAGTTAAAACCTATGTCGCGCCCTTTTTGGGGGCACCTGGGTCCAATGTAGGATACCCCCACAGGAAGGGGGACATAATGCCAATTATTGACAACAACACCATAATCCCAATAATATTTATTAGAATCTTGCAGATTAACTAATGCAACCCTATTGTCTTATCTAGTCTTCAAATAGTAAGTGCTCTCTCCAATGGTTCCCCATTTGTAACAAAACATCAACTCAAGGATCCCAATACGCATTCCATAAATCTCATTCAACCTAGGTACTCCATTTACCACCCTCCATGTGTTTGGGATTATCCTAGTAGGAACTACGTTAAAATATTAACAAAATTGAAGAAATAGAGGCTTTGGGGGAAAGGTTATACCACACTTAGCAATGAAAAAAGTGGGAATCCAATGGCCCTCTACTAGAGAATAAACATTTACAGGACCTTGAGCTATTTCTAGACCTACCCAGTCATGAATTTTCCCTTTTCCCCTAAACTCCTCTAATGAACCCTCATCCACGAAGTAAACCATGGTTGAAATAGAGAGAAGGGTGAAAAATATAGAAAATAGGCAAGAAAGCTTACAGGAATCTAAAGACAACAACAAAGATGGAAAAACGGTGACGGGTAGCACGTAGCAAGAAGATAAAGAAAGAAAACTCGAGAAAAAAAAAAACTCTAAATGCAGAAGATTTGAGGTGAAAAGAAAAGGAGGGAAATTTCTGCTTATTTATAAGTTGCCTCTGTAGTGGGGACGAAATGATTAACTGCATGAACAATTAAACTACCGTCAATTGCACGCTCCCCAAAGTGTAGAAACACTAGTGTTCCCTTTGGCAGTTCGGGAAAATTTTAATTATTTGCAAAAATACCATTATCCACAGTGCCAAAAAAAAACTTACAAGTTCGAAAGGTCGGCTACTGACCAACTCTCAGATCACGTTCCGAGCAACATATTGAACAAATATTCCGTACTTTCGATCAATCATCAAGCATGGAGCATTGGGGGATTTTGTTGTATGTAAAAATTACCTCCCACATTGACTAATGAACAATAGACACCTGTCATCCTATGTGGCCATCTAGCTATCATGATCGACATCAAAGGAACCTAGTCGGCTATAATGCCGATAAACTCTAAAATGAGAACCATCAGGAATAGCAAAAGTAACTCGGAGGGAAGGATGAACAACACTAAATACCAAGAGTATTATTTATTGTACACAAATATAAAGGCATTTCATCTCTAGGGTTCCGGATCACTATTAATAGACAATATCCCTTAGATCAAGGGGACAATTCAATCAATCTCAAGCACATTGTGCTGAGCTCTTGTAAACATCATTAGTAATACCAACAATGGACGTAGGTACTTTAAAAATCTTTTGTCTCTTGTGTGTTTGGTTTGATTGCTTTTATTATTTATTTGTGATTATAAAATTCGATCACTCCATTTTTAGACAACAACATATATGATAGTTGAAAAAGAGGAACTTATAGCTAGATCTGACAAAATGACACACGAAATGATAACATTATACGAATCGACACGAAGTTATAAGCTAATTAGTGAACGTTTAATGGTTTGGGTCATATCAGTGCCAACCCAATAAGACACGATTGTTAAAGGGTTAGGTTGGTGTTGACATCCTTCACCCATTAATTTCCATTAATACCCATTAATTCAATCATGGAATTTATTTCAGCAAAACTATATCCCTAATTTACTTACAGTACAAAGTCGTGTTTAATACATGACCAATGATGGCTTACAAATCTAAAAAAGTAAAATACATGGAAAATGTATCTAATACATATAACCATCTTGGTATCTAAGGATAGCAGAAAATCAGATCAGAACTCTAAATCTGGAGCATTTGGTAATGATAATACCCCAATTTTCTTTCAAGACGGCGATTTGTCTTCAACCGAATTCTCTATGTACACTACAAGAACTCTCCATCTCTCACTAATTCAACAAGAGCAATTGGAAATAAATTGGATTCTCTTCATCCCACATTATATAGTGGTGGGGTATTGGTGAATATGGATGAAGAAGAAGAGAAACGAGAATAATAAAAGACATATTAATCAGTAACTCAAGGGAATTTTTTTCTTAACATCGGTTGAACGATTGTTGTAGTGCAGAGGGGTAAAGGGGTGAATGAGTATAAACTCTTCTCGAGCGTGACCCGTGGAACGACCATTGATTAAGTCTTTCATTTTCATATTTTTAATAGATATAGGGTACTAAAATTTCATATGGCTTGATTTGGTATCATTATACTGACTAACTAAGAAACCAGTCGCTATGTTCATGCCAAACCAAACTAGGCTTAGAAACACAAATCCCACTAATAGGGATATTTATACCGAACCAGCATAGGATGTACTTGATTCGAGGTGATCATCACAAGTTAGTAACACTAATTCAACATGATCACCCCGAACCAAATGCAAACTATACTTTAATTTGTGATCACACAAATCCCACTAATAGGGTGCTTTCCCATAGTGCTTTCCTCACTCGTTCAATAATTATCATTTAAACTGGTGCCTTAGCATCCAACGACGTCTCTCCACGCCCGATGTTTATTAAGGCTTATGCATATAACATCTCTCAATAAAGCCCAAATGAACTTTTCCCAATGCACTATTCTCTGGCCTTGTCGATCATCGTAATTCGTGGTTCCAAAAAACATAACTAAGATATCCCAAATCTTATCTCTCGATACATAAATCAGTTCGTCTCCGCTCACGACTCTCAAGGCGTCTCACGATGCGGCGCTCTCGTAATCATTAAGTCCTTAGTGCATAAATAATAATGAGTATCTCCACTCAACGATAATATAATATACCCAGAATTTCATCATTAAGAGTCCATATGCACCAAGATCCAATATAATTAGACAACTGTACTCTCTGAAGTCTACTTCACAAAATATCGCAGCGAGCTCGACCCTCTTTCAGGTGAGACATCATAAAAGAATGTACATCCTGCCCCAGAATAATGAACACGATAATCTTACGCTAACCTTTCACCATCACTAACCAGTCCGTACTCAGGACAGAATCACAAGCACATAATTACCTCCCATCATGGTATTACCTAAAATACCCTCTCAGTGTCCACATCCGTTCCCCTGCAGGTGGAATTAAGGAGATCCTCGCTACTCCACGATAAATATTTACAATTATTGTACTATTAATAATACCTTTATCAAACTCGTATCGCACGCGAATTTAGTACTAACAAATTACTATGACTCGCTCGTGTCACATAAAGATAGGCCCCAATCACTCTAAGATAAATTCGTAGTTTCAATTTCCCATGACATTGGCGGCTCAAATGGTTCCTAGACATAACACTCTCATCCCAACCAAACAAAAATTTCTATAACTGTTGCCCCTACTAGGCATCCAGCTCCTCTCTCCTGACTCACTGCGGACAAGATCCATATATGTGTTTCCACTCTTTACACGTTGTGACCTTCCCCTTTATCTGGCCCCACTGGCCATATTGGGGCTGTTCTTCTCGTGTACCTAATAGTCTTAACTCTGATTGCTGCCCCCATTATCCCTTTGGCTCCGCTGGTCCTACAGGACTTGTTACTGGCCTTGGCGGTCCTGACTGAACCCACCATCACTTGGTAGGAATTCTATTGATCTCAATCATTAATTTGGGTCCTCTACTAGGTATCCCTTACTTTGGTGCCTCACTAGCACAAAAAACCCCTATCTCGCCCTTCGGTTAGATTCTCTAACTCCCTTAGCTCCCTTATTATGGAAGAGTTAATATAAACTTGTAAACGTACGATCTTAATGACATCGACACTAGTCAACCTAACCAGATTTCTCATTTGCGTTTGTATATTCTCTTCGCAGGGCTATTATTAACTCACGGACCCCTTTTTCATTCTCCGTACCTCTTTCGTCGCAGGTCAGGTACGAAGTTCGCTAAACAGGTCATCGTCTCTCTCACAATCGATCTCTATCTGGCCCACTTGTGATGAGTTTCAAAATTCCAATCGCATTCTCTCTCACGATCGTTTTATATCCACTTTCTTATATGGGGTGACTAATTCATCTCATCATAATGCTGCTACTATAATCAAATAGTTTTGTTCTAATTTTGTCATCGACGTCGTTATATACTCCACCCTACATCAATGCCTTTGGTTACCTATATCCTTTGGTCCATCATACTCACTCTCTTTCTTGAATATTTAAGATGACTCTTCAAAAGAGTCCCTCTGACTCTCCCCCTACCTGCTACGTTGGGTGAATCCGAATTAATAACACCATTCTCTACAACGGTGCTTGAGGAAATCACTATCCCCGAGTGGTTATCCTATCGTCACCTGCTAAATAATAATCGTGGTGACTTCGCTCGCAACCACCGTTTTTAGATATTCAATGTCTTCTGCCTCTCCTTTCCTCCTATAGTACTTCTAATGGCCCTCGCTGGTCGTCCCATGTTGCTCGGTGTACGGAGCTCCACTGAACTCGTATATGAATCATATCAACTGTACTTAATATCAGGAGAGTGTGAATCGCATACGTAGAGTAATGCAACAATCCTATCATAAGGATCTATAACAAAGAACGCTAAGCTGAAATGTGAAAAGCCAAACAGATCCTAAGGACACTACAACCTGATGCTCTAATACCATCTGTGACATCCCGCCTAATGAAATATCGGGTGATCAGGCCTTTGTTAAATGAAAACAGGATTCCCATATGGTTCATTCTTAGCATCATTATCGAAAACTTTTTAAACTTTACTAACCACCTAGTATTCAAAAAGTCGATGTCAAATTTTATCTTTTTTAATTAACAAACCACATACGAGAAAAAAATACCATAACTAAACTATTCACGCAGTAAATAAAAATCTGAATCAAACACTGAAATAAACTAATACTGAATAATACCTCAGTTCACAAATCTAATATAAAGGTCCAACATGAAAAATAACATGTATATAAAATCTGGCTGGCATAAAATAAATAGCTGAGGGGCAACACGCCCAAATGAAATACTAAATAAATAGATCCTACTCTATGAATGAACAATTGAAGCATCTAATCAAGTCATACATGCATCCACAAGTGTTGCAGCTATGCGTCCATGGAATAGAATACTCTAGTCTGGAGTCCTTGTGGCTGGACACCTAAAAGGTTTTGAAAATATTTGACAGCAAGGGTTAGAACCCAAAACGTTTTGAAAATATTTAGCAAGTATTTATCACAATATAAAATCCGTTATTGATTACACATGTTAGGTTAACGTACATTCTGTTAAGCTTTCCTTACCCCTCATCTATTGTGCACTCCAAATGTTTCTACTTAGCCCACCTAGCAGTACTACCCAAGCTAACTAGACATAAGTATCTAAATGGACTATTTGACTTTTATAAGTCCCGTACCGCCCATACAGTACGCTAATCGAATTATTCATCAACGTAAATAACATTCCTCACATGTTATCTTTAAAATCATTAAGTTAAGTTTCTATACTTAATTTATCATTCCGATAAACACATCATAAATAATGTTTCACATATGTTATTATTTGAATCATATAATTAAGTTTCTCGACTTAATTCATTCTTTTAGATATACACTATCTAGCTGTCTATTATCACATAAAAGTATATTAATAGTACGGTATATATTTCACACACAATATGTACATTAAATGTATACTCCACTATAATATCCTCGTATCACACATTAAGGACGATTGGTTCGGAAGGATCCTTCGAACCCAATTTATCTTATCATTTACATTGGTCCAGAAAGCCCTCGACCCCAGTATAAACGCTATATATATATATTGGTTCGGAAATCCCTCCACCCCAATATTATTTATTTTCGATATTGGTTTGGAAATCCCTCAACCCCAAATCGAAATTTCATGAATTAATTCGAAATATTACCTCGACCCCAATACAGTTAGTACAATTTAGGTATTCACACCGCCTAAGTATTAATATAATAGGTATTCCCACAACCTAATTATCCATACTTGTACGTAGTATATTTCTCTCGAATACTTCCGTGCCTATCCCTTTATGATTTATCTCACTATCGTATTTATTTGAGTATTCACACAACTCTAAGGGCCCTAGTTACCCCTTTATTAATTTCAGTAGCTAAATCTTTCTTACCCTTCTGGTCTATACAATTAAGCTCACTCACGCTTTCTAGTAATTATATTCTCATTCTCGTAATTTAATTGCTTCTGTTAAATTCCGTTTTAACCATTATCTTAATGCTCTCGATAGGACTAAACTCCCATAACCCTAGCAAGGCTTACAACACTATAATAAATCCCTTACTCTAACAATGTTCCAACAGTCACTCGACAACTATTTAGGAGTTTTAGCCCTAACCGGGGAATTTACACAATTTAGATGACCGAATCAGTTTACCCATCTAACCGAACCAGTTCGCCCTGTTGTGATTCGTCTTCTCGATTTACGCAAATGCATTTTTTGCCATTGACACACCTATAACTTCCATGTTTTTACACCAAACTTCAACCCAATTATTCCAAACCCTTCCCACATATATTAGGACAGTTTCTAACGTAATTTTTGCACCAAAACATTACGAATAACATTCAAGAATGGATTCACTCATCTAATCCTCAAGAACCCTAGGTTTTATATTCTTTCACCATTATACATTAAAAATCAATATTTAATTCGTGGATAATAACACAAAATCTCCAGTTTATTATTCGATACAAATATCACCTCAATCTACATGAAATACCTATCCCGACATGTATTAAAATTATTATTTTCATCCACGAATCATTGATATAATCAAACTATTCATGAAATCCTACACATGGGTATTATAACATCAATTTGATTTGCAAATAAACACTTGCCTCTTTGTTTGTAGGGTCTGATTTCATCATGGTGATGATGGATTTGTGTTGTTCTCATCAAATCCTCACTCCCTAATTGATTTTGTTGCAAGAACAAGGTGAAGGGCTTCAAGATTCTCCTCAAAAGCTCCACAATTCTTTTCCTCTTCTTCTCCAATGATATCTTTGTGTTTTTGGTGTTACTAACCCTAGCCACTTCTATATAAAATCAGATATAGGGCTAAAAATTTCGTGGGTATCTAAACCTCATTTAGTCAAATGACCAAAATGCCCTCAATTGGTGCCGGTTTGGTCTAAAATTGACCTGTAACCCAAACTATACCCTCGGGTATACTATTTCGACTATTTTTATCCATTCGAAATCATTCGTAACCTATTAATTATCATCCGAGTCCCTTATAATATTTTTCCTATCTCGACCTCAATTCTAGTATACACGAGACTCCCAGTTGAGATAGCATCAAATACACCCATATCACTCGTTATGACGTACATCAATAATCCTTAACTATTTACTATTCACACTTAGTAAATTTCAATTCATAATATTAATCAGTATCTATCTCTTGACTAATATTTAATAGTCACATTTATTATTTAATCACATTAAATTATGTCACTCGTGTAAATTAATTAAAATGTATTTCTCCCAATCAATCTCCGAATTAATTAAATTTTAAATATGCAGAAATACGGGGTATTGCAGACACCTAATGGGGACACCTCTTATTCTCTAGTATACAGCATGGAAGCAGTCCTACCTGTTGAGCCTTAAATACCTTCCCTCCGCATCCTGCTCGAGAGCAAAGTTGACGAAGAAGAATGACATCAGAGCCACTTGGATGAATTATCTCTCTCAGATGAAAAGATATTTAAGGCTCTGTACCATATACATGGTACCATTGTCGGATAACATGATCATTCAACCTGAAAGTAAAGGATCGGGGTATCCAGGAAGGAGACATTGCCCTTAAGGAGATTATAGAACCCGTTTGGGATCCCGGAGGGAAATTCAAACCGAATTGGAGCGGCCCCTACATTGTGAAGAAGATTCTCTCAGGAGGCATTGCTATGCTCACAGATCTCGATGGAAAAGAGATGGTGCGTCCAGTTAACCTAGACCGCCTCAATAAAATTTACTCGTAGTCCGAAATCTCGGTGCGCTATGACTCTTCTCACCCCCTTAGATTCTGAAAAAAAAATCTCATCATTTCCCCACCCAGAATTACGTGGGACCTGATCCTCCCCAAAACTTTTTCTTTCCAAAATGAAACTCATGAAAATTTTATACACCCTCAAAGGTACGTAGGTATCCTATACGCCATACATGGGTTCGATCCTTTTATTTTTCACAAAATGTTATTATTCTCTAACATCCGTGAACGATGATTCATTTTATCATCTACATGAACAAAAGGAATATGTATGCCTTGGCAATTAGTATAGATAATTCAAATGTAAAACTCATCAATAGGCACAACAAAATATGTTCAAAATCAACTTTTATTTTTTATTAGGATAATGGCGCTATTACACGAAGTATCAATGAAGGGAGTCAAACCAACCACCCCTCTTCGCTGACCAAAATTGTTACTAAACAAACCTAACCCTAATCCAAACTACATAAAGTTATCCCCAAATCCAAAATACAAAAACATCCCAATCACCGTAGCTTCACAAAAGCCACCAAAATCTTCACAATATATTGCCTTCAAATGTTGGATGGCCCTACTTCATCATCATCATTACCAACCCTAGGAGGTCCTCAAATTTCCCACTCCTGATTGGTACTTTGTATGCTCTGCATGGATCGATATGCCCTGACAAACTTGGATAAAACCACAACACCATCTTCCATGGTTTCGAAAGCAACGTGAAAAGCCAAGAATTACGTGTGATATTTGATTAACTTCGCAACTTTCTAATATAGCACACTTATTTAATTTGAGCCCCTAAACATGCATCTAAGGTGCGTGTGTCAACCCATAAATAAATATATCATGTGACACAAAAATATGCTGAGACACAGATTTCAGGAAAAAACCCCTTTCGGGTAAAACCTTTATTTCACTATGAATATACAAGACGCAACTTACAATTACATAGAGAAATCTGCAATGGATCAACGCGCAGCCAACCCACAAAGACACGCAGTCTTCAACTCAGCAAGAGAATACACGCAGCACCCTCCAAGGACTCGCAGCCCAAACAACAAAGGTAGAATCGCATCTCTCCTCAATGACACGCAGCCATACAAACTTTGTAGAGACTCCCTCAGCAATGACACGCAGCCCTCGGTTGCAAAGATCTCTCCACAAAGATGAACAAGAACAAAGTTTGTGTTCTAGGGTTCCAAAAGATTCACAAAAGTAATTGGGATTTATGTGTGTGAATCAAAAAGATGTTTGGCACATCCAAAATTGAAGTCTTGTTGTGTTTGTACTCTTATAAACGTTTTCTCAAAGACTTAAAAAATACACCACCGAAATAGGTATATATATAGGAAAAATAAGTTGGTGGAAAAACAACTCACGGAACTGTTCGAGTTTATCCCAGGCGGACCGGTCCGGCTTGGGGGCGGATCGGTCCGACCTCGGATCGGTTCTTTTAAAAATTGCCTTTATCGGTTCGCATTCGATCCGTGGTATACTGGACCTCGAGCAAGGCGGATCGGTCCGGTTGAGGGGCGGACCGGTCCGGTGGCGGATCGGTCCGGTAGGGAGGCGGACCGGTCCGGTTTTCCCAGAAAAATAAATTCCTTTTAAAAGCCTCATTCTGCTTTAAAAAACTTACTTCTTATTTTTATAAAAAACATTTTATAAAAAATTCCCAATACTAAATATGAACTTTAAGGAACGTAAAAACAAAATTTTACCAAGTTCATTCTCGCAGAGGCTATGATGTTGAAGACGCTTTGATATTCGGATCCGTTGATGTAGATGCGATCTTGAGTTTCTTCAACGGTGTAACGGCGTACGACATACAAATTGATAATGGACAAAAATGTCCTTACAAATCTCCCCCTATGTCTATGCCGGTACATACATAAAAATATCCGAATTATCAACTTATGACCTATAGAAATCTACCCTCCCATGAACCCTAAAGATGGAAAGATACAAAGGTATAAATCTTCATCCTTTGTTCTTCAATCTTCAACAATCATCAAATCTCAAAAATTTTCTCATCAGGGTGTGCAACATATTGATTTTCAATCTTCATACCTACACACATGAGACAAAGCAAATACCACGTGACGTATCGAGTTTGAAATGAGATAAACATGGATACCAATATATGATAAAAACATAAGCTATACCTCAAAAACTCCCAAAAATTCAAACTTCTTTCTCCCCCTTTTTATGATGTCCCCAAATAGACAAATGAGAAGAATGAATCAAATAAGCACAATCGGGGTGTCACGGTAAACAAAACAGGGTATCAAATAATATGGTAATCGTGCTCTTGCAAAGAGATGCTCAAACAAATATTCTCAAACTATTTTTGAATTTTTCAAAATTTTCATACAAAAATAATATACCAATATGAACAAATATGAAACAAAAATCACACCATGGATTTAGACTCAAACAACCAAGTCATGAAAATAGAATGAATGGGTGTGAACACATTCGATAGGTAAATCAACTCAATCAATCATATGTGCACGATGCATACGTGTATTCCTAACAAATGAACATCAAAGGTATCCTTAGGTGTAAAAGTTTGTTGAATTTAGATGACATCGTCTTATGCAAATCAACAAATCAAAGTCAAATGATTTCCACACCAATAACGTCCAAAACTATATAGCGCATTTTCAAGAATTTCAAGGACGTGCAAACCCGTTTTAATTCTCCAACCAAACTCCCTCATATATATATTCTTTTTAGAGGTGTATAAACTAAATTCTCAAACTTTGGAGAATTGGTGCAAAAACCTAAATGGCCCATAATTGGCATGAATAACCTTTTTATTGCCTTACAATTTTTTCGGGCTCTTTTAACCTCTTTGGACCTCGGATAATAAAATTCCTCCATTTTTTAGGTCCAATTTAACGGTGGCTTAGTATTCGCAAAGGCAAAATGAACCTTTCGCAGCCCTTCCCCGTTTTAAAATAAAGCATACAAACTCACAAAACGGTTTTTAAATGCACAATTTCCTTATCAAAATTTATCGCGCTTGGTTCGTTTTAAGGACAGGATTGAAGTGAAAACACCCAACCAACATGTGATAAGACAAGCACAATAATCAAACAAATCTGTGCATGTGTGCAATAAAGGAAACATGAGTCAAACATGTCGGAAGTAACACTTAATTACATCTTAATGACTCCAAACATTATAAAGCACAAGGATGAATTGACCTATTGTCTCAAAACACTATCAAACAGTCACATGAAAAAAAATGGAATGATGTTGTGACTTGGTCATCCAAAGTGTTCATCCATAAACGGTGCAATACAAAAATCTTTTTGGATTTTCTCAAAATTTTATCAAAATAAAATCTTTTTGTATTTTTTAAAAAAATTCAAAAACAAGAATTTATACAAAAAGTACAAGTCATCACACTAGTAAAAATATATCATGAAACCACAACTAGTGTATGACAAACATGCAACCACAATCAACCAAAATATTTCACATTGGGTAAATCACGGGCAAGCAAACGGGAATCGTGGACAAATAAACCATAAGCCTCTAAATCCGATTTTCTAACCCAAATTGATGTGTAACAAAGTGTGGGGGTTTTGGGAATCGAATTTATTCTTTCATTAACCTTCCTAGGTCCATTTAAAAGCTTGTAACAAAATCGCCTAAGATGACCTTGCCTACCGCAATGTGTGCAAGTGTAAATCGGGCGGTGTGTGTTACCTAAAGGTGGCCCTCTCCTCAAATTTATCGGTTGCTCTTTCCGAATTTGCCTAGGTGGGTCTCTCCTAATGATCCTAGAAGGTTCTCTCACAATGTTCTTAAGGGGTGCTTTCCTAACAAATTTAGGTGCCTCTTTCTTAACAAACCTAGGAGGCTCTCTCACACGTGTGGGAATGGGTGCAACATATTTTTCAAGACCAATCCCACCCCTATCCGTTTTGATCTCGACTGTGCCTAAAATCTTATCAAGTTTTTCAGACCTAGACTCCAAATCAAATTGCACCTTACTCGAATCTCTCAAACTTTTCTCAAGTTCATCTATCCTAGATTCAAGTAAGCGCCTAGACTCCTCAAACTCAATAATCTCCTTTTTCATAGCTTCCATCACGCCTCGAAGATCATCTCTCTCACCCTCAACATATCCCAGCTTCTCTCTCAAAATTTTCTCTCGTGCCCTAAGTTCTTCAACTAAAACATCATTATTTTTTAAGGCACACTCTTTCAACTGAGCTTTCAATTTCAAATTTTATTTCTTTGTTTTTGAAAGAGTTGGCACTTGCGTTCAATTAAGAAGTAATATAATAAATACCATATTTAACCCAAATTAACCCTAAGCATGTAACTAGGTGTGATTGAAACAATATGAAATCATGCAATAATTATTCAACACACAAAGTTTAAGGAAAAATCCCCCACAGGGGCCAAACCATTTGTATATCACTATAATTTGTAAAAGACGGTTTACAATCGGATTACAATGAAATACAGGTTGACTAAGAATTACCCTCGGGTATCGGATTCTGTAGTCGCGGCTGGAATATCCCTTTACAGTAGGGTTGGCGGCTGGAACTATCCCTGTCCAGTAGGGCTGCAATGAAGAGGAAGAAGCGGTCCACTTCACAAGGGTTTGAACAACATCAATGGTGTTCTAGGGTTACCAAAAGTGACTCACAAATGTAAGAAATTTGTGTGAATCAAGGGTATGAATCAATGGACTCAAATACCATGAAGACTTAAGAGTTATGGAACTCAGAAAATCGTGTGTAAGTCTTGAGAAAACCAACTACTGATCGTGGTTTAAATAAGGAGTCAAAACCCTAAAAAATCTGCTACACGATCTGACAGAGTCTATCCTCATCGGATCGGTCCGGTCCCTTAGGCGGCTCGGTCCGGTAAACTCGGATCGGTTCTTTTTCTGAAACCGGATCCATCCGGTTGGCATCGGATCGATTCGGCCTTTTTGCCTTCATCGGTTCGTTATGGATCCGGGGTGTACTGGTCTCAACTCAGCAGGCGGATCGGTTCGGTCCCTTTAGCCGGATCGGTCCGGTGAACCGGATCGGTTCTTTTATTTGAGACGGATCGGTCCGGTCAGGTCTGATTCCCAAATGCCTTCTTCTTTTGATCTTCGGATTTCGGATTTCGTTGATGACGATGTGATCTTTTCAACCATCAATCTTGTAACGGCGTATGACATAACATATACATAAAGATGGACAAATTGTCCTTACAAATCTCCCCCTATGCCTATGCCGGAACAAACATAAAAAATCCGAATTATCAAGTATGAACAATGCCTATACAAATCTACCCTTCCATGAACCCAAAACTGAAAGAGGTACATATGACTAAGGCTGCATCGTTTGTTCTTCAATTTCTTCAGGAATCTCAACGCTTTTCTCATCTGGGTGTGCAATGCAGTTATCAAAGTAGTACCTACACACATGAGACAAAGCAAAATACCAAGTGACGTATCGAGTTTGAAATGAGATAAACATAAGCATATATATCAATTTAAGATGATATTCTCAGAATTTCAAAACTCCCCCATAATCAGATAATTCATTCTCCCCCTTTTTATGATGTCCCCAAATAGACAAATGAGAGAAATAAATCAAGAAATCAAGTACCGGGGTGACACAAGGCATAAAATCACACCATGAATGAACATAACACAACCAAGTCGGTGATAGCGTAAAAGAATGGGTGTGAACAAAATTCGATAGGAAAATCAATGCATACAAACATGACATATGTGCACGATGAATATTGGATATTCCTAACGAATGAACTCAAATGCTTCCTTTGGTGTAAAAGAGTGACAGTATAAGATATTGACTCAATCAAATCAACAAATCAAAGCTCAAAGTGATTTCTACACCAATAACGTCCAGAATGATTTTCATGCTTTTTCAGGACTTTCAAGGAAGTGCAAACCCGTTTTTCAATCTCCAACCAAACTCCCTCAGATTTATATTTTTAATAGAGGTATGCTAAATTCTCAAACTTTGGAGAATTGATGGTGAAACCTACAATGGCCCATATTTGGCATAAATTGCTTTTTAGTGCCTTTAAATTTTTTCGGGCTCTTTTAACCTCTTAGGACCTCGGATATTATAATACCTCCATTTTTTAGGTCCTTTTTAACGGTGGCTTTTGCACAAAGGATAAAAATCAACTTTCGCAGCCCCTCCCCGTTTTACAATTTAACACACAGTCTCACCAAAACGGTTTTTACATGCAATCCAATCTTGTCAAGTTTTATCGCATTTTATACATTGTATAGACAGGATTGAGATGGAAACACTTAAGCCAACATGAGATTGACAAGTGCAACAATCAAATATAGCCGTGCATGTGTGCAATAAAGGATATAGGAGTCAAGCATGTAGGAAATATCACTAATTACATCTCAAGGACTCCAATCAATGTTAAGCACATGGATGAAATGATGTAGCCTCTCAAATCTCTATCAAACAGTCACATGGATATATGGAATGAAGTTGTGACTTGGCTATCTTAAATGCTCATCCATAAAAGGCAAATCTCTTTTTGAATTTTTTTCAAAAATTTTATCAAAATAAAATCTTTTTGTGCTTTTTCTCAAAATTTTTCTTAAAAGAAAATCTTTTTTTATTTTTCAAAGAATAATGAAAAGCAAAAAAATAAAACACACTAATAGTACAATCTAGCAATAGGCATCAGAGGATATGAAAATGACAATGCAACCTACGCTAGACATGGACCAACCCCTCAGTCAACTGTACAAATCCCCAGAGACTTCCTAAGACTCTAAAATCTAAGGGCATCTAAAGGTTTCGTGAAAATATCGGCTAACTGACGGTCCGTGGGAACAAAACTCAGGGTTACGACCTTCTCCTCAACTAACTGACGTATAAAGTGCTCGCGTAACCTGATGTGCTTTGTGCGCGAATGTTGGACAGGATTGCGGGATATGTGTATCGCGCTCGTGTTATCACAGGAAATGAACATGGTGTCCTGTGAAATCCCATAATCGTCCAACATTTGCTTCATCCACATGAGTTGCGTGCAACAACTCCCGACGGCGATGTACTCAGCCTCCGCAGTGGACAAAGAGATGGAGTTTTGCTTCTTGCTCAACCAAGAGACAAGAGCAGAACCAAAATAGAAACACCCACCCGAAGTGCTCTTACATCCATCTACGTCCCCGGGCCAATCGACATCCGAATAGGCGGACAAACAGTCATCGGTATCAAAGGAATACCAAATACCGTATGAGAGAGTCCCACTCACGTATTTGATAATACGTTTTAGAGCGAGTAAGTGTGACTCTTTAGGAGACGCCTGATAACGCGCACAGACTCCAACACTAAAGGCAATGTCGGGATGACTAGCAGTCAAGTAGAGAAGACTGCCTATCATACTCCGATACAAGGTTTGCTCTACGTCCTTGCCTGAAGTGTCCTTACTAAGCTTGGTAGAAGTACTCATAGGTGTACGTGCATGCTTAGCGAAGTCTAAACCAAATTTCTTCACTAGGTCTCTAGCATACTTGGATTGGGAGATGAACATCCCATCCTCTAACTGACGAATCTGGAGACCAAGGAAGAATGTAAGCTCACCAACCATGCTCATCTCAAACTCACTTTTCATCTCCTCCTCAAAGTGGTGAGCATGATGGGAGCATGTGGATCCAAAGACTATGTCGTCCACATAGACTTGGGCAACCAAGATAGCACCGTCATCTCTTCTGACGAACAACGTCATATCAAATCCCCCTCTCTTGAAGCCACGGGCTAAGAGATAGGAAGTAAGCCTCTCGTACCAAGCGCGGGGTGCTTGCTTCAAACCATACAAGGCTTTCCTTAGATAGTAGACGTGATCAGGGTGCTTAGGATCTTCAAACCCTTTTGGTTGTTCCACATAAACTTCTTCCTGTAGAATGCCATTCAGAAAGGCACTCTTGACATCCATCTGATATACCTTGAAGTGCAGATGACATGCGATGGTGAGCAGAAGACGGACGGACTCAAGCCTCGCAACAGGAGCAAATGTCTCCCCAAAGTCTACACCCTCTATCTGTGTGTAGCCTTGAGCGACCAACCTAGCCTTATTTCTGATTATGGTACCATTTTCGTCCATTTTATTCTTGAAAATCCACCGGGTACCAATAACATTAGTATTACTAGGTCGGGGGATAAGTTCCCAGACATTGTTCGTCTTAAACTGAAGCAACTCATCCTGCATAGCAGATATCCAGTGTTCATCTTTGAGTGCTTCTTTGTGGTTCTTGGGCTCGACTTTGAACGTGTAGCAATGATGACTAACAACGTTCTCTAGTTGAGCACGAGTTTTGACCCCTAGAGTGGGATCGCCAACAATGGCTGAAGGATCATGACTCTTGCGAACCCAAGCAGGTGTGTCCCCTAACACAGGAATAGGGTCCACAGAGTGTGGGAGAGGAACATGAAAATCACTGTCAGAACAATCATCATCCTCACACTGAAGGTTGGGATCAATAACCGTCGGAGGTTCGTCATCTTGCACAGTGACGTTTATTGATTCCATAACCTTAGAGCTCTTCAGGTTAAAAACCCGGTACGCTCTACTGTTCGATGAATATCCTAGCAATATTCCCTCGTCGCTCCGGTAGTCAAACTTTCCTAATTGCTCTCTATCCCGTAGAATGTAGCATTTACTCCCCAAAACACGAAAATATGCCAAGTTGGGTTTCTTGCCAGTCCACAATTCATAAGGCGTCTTAAGTGTGTGTGGACGAAGATAAACCCTATTCACCGTGTGGCATGCAGTAGACACTACCTCTGCCCAAAATCTCCTAAAAACTTTACGACCTTGAAGCATAGATCTAGCCATCTCTTGGATCGTTCTATTCTTTCTCTCAACAATCCCATTTTGCTGAGGAGTTCTCACAGCAGAAAACTCATGTTTGATCCCATGGCTATCACAGTACAAATCCACCTTTGCTTCCTTAAATTCAGTGTCGTTATCACTACGTATTCTGTTAATAGTGACACCGTGTTGGTTTTGCAATACACGGCACTTGGTTGTTAGGAATTCAACAACATCTAATTTCTCTCTTAGAAAACCGACAAGAGAGTATCTAGAGAAATCGTCCACCATCACGAGAATGTATCTCTTACCACCTAGACTCTCCGTGCGAGTAAGACCCATAAGATCCATGTGAATCAACTCAAGAGCACGGGAGGTGGTAAAGGAATTCAACTTCCTATGAGGGCTACGGATTTGTTTTCCCAACTGACAGGGTCCACAAATCATGGAAGTTGGCTTTCCAAGTGATGGTAAGCCACGTACTAGGTCCTTTTTGACTAAACGAGATAAGTCTCTAACGTTCACATGACCTAAACGTTGATGCCACAGATCCATAGGAGTGATCGTGGCGCTGTTGCAAACAAGTGAGGATTTGGGCTTAGTCCCATAACAGTTATCCTCTGTCCTCACCCCTTGCACTAATAGTTTACCGGCTTGATTATAGACCTTACAAGCTTCCCGGTCAAACTTTACTGCAAAGTCATCGTCGCACAGCTGGCTGATGCTGAGAAGGTTTACTTTTAAACCTTTGACGTATAAGACATTTTCTAGCTTAGGAAGTCCTGGTAACTCTACAGTACCTCGTCCTACAATGCTAGATTTACTCCCATCTCCAAAAGTAACTCTCCCATCATCATAATCCTCAATCTGAGTAAAAACGGAGACATCACCTGTCATGTGTCTGGAGCATCCACTATCAAAATACCACTGTGAGGTATTATGTGATTTGAGAGCGACATGGACAACAAGGGCCCTTTTCTCTTTCTTAGGAACCCAAGTGTAGGTACCTTTTTGTATTCCTTTGTTGTTGTTGGTTTTAGCCGGAATGCGGGGCGCATTCATTGATGGTAAGGTCATCCGTCGGAATTCCTCCATCAAACTCTGTGATGTGGCGGCTAGAAACTCAACACGCTCTCTCAGACTGGCAAACTCATCAGTCTGATGTGATGGAGCAAACGTACGTCGTGTCCGACCCAACTTATAGCAATCATCCCTAAGGTGTCCGTTTCTTTTGCAATGGAAGCAAAAGGGCACATTATTAGGAGGACCTTGGATTGCTTTTCTTGGTCGAAATCTCCTTCTTGATTTTTGATGACGGCCATAAGGAGTCATAGTAAACTCAGGAATTGGTCCGGGTGCAATTTGGGATGTGGAGGCACCATCAAAACCTATTCCTTGCCTGTCACCAAAACCTAAAGCGGGACCGAGGAGCATCTTTCCCATCTTCCCAGATCTGTCCTCGATTTGTACCTTGACTTTCCGAGCTCTCTCAAGGTCATGAGTAAGCTGGGCAACAAGTGCTTCAAGTTTCTTCCGAGTCTCCAGGGAGGAATGGAGCTCACTCGTAAGACTAGCCACTTGTTTAGTCAAGTTCGCTTTTTCTTTCTCAAAACTGCTCTCTCTCTCTCTAAGCAAATTCTCTTTACTAACCCAGGCAGACTCTCTCTCTCTCATGGCGGTGCAGGTGGAGGACTCTCTCTCTCTTGTCTCTTCTAACTTTTCTTCTAACGCGGTGATTCTAAGAACTAACGCCTTGTTACGTTTTTTAGTTTTGAAAGACTCATTATATAACTCGGCGTAGGCGCGTTGAAGGTTACTCTCGTCCTCACTACCTTCCTCCTCTCCCTCACTCTCTTCGCTCTCGCTGTCGAGGTGTCCTTGTGAAGTAGCATCCTCATCGTTGTGAGATGCACTAGGAGTACTCACATGACTAGCCATGAACGCGGTGAAGTTACGCTCATGCGGTGACTCATCTCCCGAGTCCACCGACTCGACCTCACTGTCGTCACTAAGGGTAGCATTTAGAACAGCTTTACCCTTTTCCCTATTTAGACGAGTGGCACACTCAAACGCTCTGTGTCCCTTACCGTCGCACTCAAAACACCTCTCACTGTCTTTAGGGGGTTCTTTGAAATCTTTCTTTTCAAACTTATTTTTCTGAAAATTCTTTTTATCTTTGAAGTTTCCAACCTTTTTAAATTTCAGAATTTTCTTGAAGTTTTTAGCAAATAATGCCAAATCATCTATGTCAAACTCACATTCAGAATCAGAAGTTTCTATCTTTCTAGATGACTCGACTCTCTTTCTTGCCGACCCCTCACTTTTTCTCTCTTGGGCTTTAAGGGCAATTCCCTTATCTTTTGGCTTGGCAGATTTAGGAAACATGTCTATTTCATAGGTTTGTAAATCTCCTACCAGTTCTTCCAATTTTAGAGTATTTAAGTTACCCAAGGAATTTAGGACAGTGACTTTAGGTATAAAACACTTAGGAAGGGAACGAAGAATCTTTTTAACAACTCTAGCATTTGGAATATGTTCACCAAGATTATAGCTAGTATTAACAATGTCAGAAAGCCTAGAATAAAATTCATCAAAACATTCATTTTCATGCATGGTGATGGTTTCAAATTGAGTTGTTAAATTTTGCAATTTTGACTCTTTAACAGCATTTGTTCCTTCATGGGTAAGTTGCAAAATATTCCATGCCTCCTTTGACGTGGTGCACGTCATTATGCGTTTGAACTCATCAGGTGTGACAGACCCAGAAATAGCACTTAGACCCTTAGAATTAAAAGAAGACCATTTAAATTCTTCATCAGTTCAAGAAATGTCAGGTTTCAAGTTGGTCACATTATCAACAGTCACGGTGGGAGGAGTCCACCCTCGTTCAACCAAAATCCAGACACGTTCGTCAATGGCTTTTAAAGCCGACCTCATACGGGCTTTCCAATAAGCATAATTTGACCCATCAAAAATAGGCATTTTATAATATGACTTCTCCATATGAACACGCTCTTTTCAAAAATTAATTTATTTCAAAAATTGATATCTTTAGAAAAATTTTGCGGAAGTAAGGAATACGCTATAGAATGGCGTAACCTGCTCTGATACCAATTTGAAAGAGTTGGCGCTTGCGTTCAATTAAGAAGTAATATAATAAATACCATTTTTAACCCAAATTAACCCTAAGCATGCAACTAGGTGTGATTGAAACAATATGAAATCATGCAATAATTATTCAACACACAAAGTTTAAGGAAAAATCCCGCACAGGGGCAAAACCATTTGTATATCACTATAATTTGTAAAAGACGGTTTACAATCGGATTACAATGAAATACAGGTTGACTAAGAATTACCCTCGGGTATCGGATTCTGTAGTCGCGTATGGAATATCCCTTTCCAGTAGGGTTGGCGGCTGGAACTATCCCTGTCCAGTAGGGCTGCAATGAAGAGGAAGAAGCGGTCCACTTCACAAGGGTTTGAACAATATCAATGGTGTTCTAGGGTTACCAAAAGTGACTCACAAATGTATGAAATTTGTGTGAATCAAGGGTATGAATCAATTGACTCAAATACCATGAAGACTTAAGAGTTATGGAACTCAGAAAATCGTGTGTAAGTCTTGAGAAAACCAACTACTGATCGTGGTTTAAATAAGGAGTCAAAACCCTAAAAAATCTGCTACACGATCTGGCAGAGTCTATCCTCATCGGATCGGTCAGGTCCCTTAGGCGGATCGGTCCGGTAAACTCGGATCGGTTCTTTTTCTGAAACCGGATCCATCCGGTTGGCATCGGATCGATTCGGCCTTTTTGCCTTCATCGGTTCGTTATGGATCCGGGGTGTACTGGTCTCAACTCAGCAGGCGGATCGGTTCGGTCCCTTTAGCCGGATCGGTCCGGTGAACCGGATCGGTTCTTTTATCTGAGACGGATCGATCCGGTCAGGTCTGATTCCCAAATGCCTTCTTCTTTTGATCTTCGTATTTCGGATTTCGTTGATGACGATGTGATCTTTTCAACCATCAATCTTGTAACGGCGTATGACATAACATATACATAAAGATGGACAAATTGTCCTTACAGTTTTCAAAGTTTCAGCATAAAGTTCATTGAAAGCAGTTTGCAAGTCATGCTCATCTACACTTTCCTCCTCACTTTCATCCACACTCCCATCACCTTCACTATCATCACTAATCACATGGATGGGAAACTCTCGCCTAGAAGCATAAAAAACTTCTTCTTCCGAATCACAATCACTAAGGGTAGAAACATGAGAAATCGGTTTATTCAATTTCTTCTTTAAATTTGTGGTACACTTACGTAACGTGTGACCAACACCCTCACAACAAGGACACCTCTCAGATTCGTTTTCAACAGAAGATTTAAAACAAGAGTTCGTGTGAATTTTCCAATTAATTTTTTAAAAAATTTGACATCGAAGATCATCAAAACCATCAAAAGCCATTTTTGTGCAAAATCAGGATCAAAACATAATAACTTAGTGCAACCGGCTCTGATACCAATTTGACGACGTGAGAGGTCAAATTGTATTAAAAAATCCTTTAAAAATCAGGATCACGCAATAAATTAGCGTAACCCGCTCTGATACCAATTTGAAAAGCCAAGAATTACGTGTGATATTTGATTAACTTCGCAACTTTCTAATATAGCACACTTATTTAATTTGAGCCCCTAAACATGCATCTAAGGTGCGTGTGTCAACCCATAAATAAATATATCATGTGACACAAAAATATGCTGAGACACAGATTTCAGGAAAAAACCCCTTTCGGGTAAAACCTTTATTTCACTATGAATATACAAGATGCAACTTACAATTACATAGAGAAATCTGCAATGGATCAACGCGCAGCCAACCCACAAAGACACGCAGTCTTCAACTCAGCAAGAGAATACACGCAGCACCCTCCAAGGACTCGCAGCCCAAACAACAAAGGTAGAATCGCATCTCTCCTCAATGACACGCAGCCATACAAACTTTGTAGAGACTCCCTCAGCAATGACACGCAGCCCTCGGTTGCAAAGATCTCTCCACAAAGATGAACAAGAACAAAGTTTGTGTTCTAGGGTTCCAAAAGATTCACAAAAGTAATTGGGATTTTTGTGTGTGAATCAAAAAGATGTTTGGCACATCCAAAATTGAAGTCTTGTTGTGTTTGTACTCTTATAAACGTTTTCTCAAAGACTTAAAAAATACACCACCGAAATAGGTATATATATAGGAAAAATAAGTTGGTGGAAAAACAACTCACGGAACTGTTCGAGTTTATCCCAGGCGGACCGGTCCGGCTTGGGGGCGGATCGGTCCGACCTCGGATCGGTTCTTTTAAAAATTGCCTTTATCGGTTCGCATTCGATCCGTGGTATACTGGACCTCGAGCAAGGCGGATCGGTCCGGTTGAGGGGCGGACCGGTCCGGTGGCGGATCGGTCCGGTAGGGAGGCGGACCGGTCCGGTTTTCCCAGAAAAATAAATTCCTTTTAAAAGCCTCATTCTGCTTTAAAAAACTTACTTCTTATTTTTATAAAAAACATTTTATAAAAAATTCCCAATACTAAATATGAACTTTAAGGAACGTAAAAACAAAATTTTACCAAGTTCATTCTCGCAGAGGCTATGATGTTGAAGACGCTTTGATATTCGGATCCGTTGATGTAGATGCGATCTTGAGTTTCTTCAACGGTGTAACGGCGTACGACATACAAATTGATAATGGACAAAAATGTACTTACACAACGAACTACCTCTAACCGGTCTCTTCCATAAGGACCTTCTCTACTACCCACTTTCATAGCCATTTCAGTGTAACAACACGTATTTTTGAGTATCTAGAATTTAATTAAATTGGTTGTTTTAAATTACACATGTGATGTAACTAAAATATTATGTGTTTATTAAAATATTAATCGGGAGAGATAATGATTAATACTAACAGAATCAAGTTACTAAGAGAATAGTAAATAACTTGTGATAATTATTATACGTCGTAGTGAGGAATATCGACGTGACTATGTTATATCTCAATCGGGAGTCGCGTGTAGACTATATTGAGGTCGATATAGGAAATTTATGTATAGTGACTCAGATATCGATTTCAAGGTCACGGTTGATTCTGAATGGGTCAAAATAATCAAAATACTATATCCGAGTGTACTATTTGGGTCCCCGGGCGATTTTAGATGAACCTGGCACCACGTAAGGACGTTTCGATCATTTAGGAGCCTAGGGTAGAAGGAACTCCAAAAATTAGAGTGTTATGCCATCCCATTTGAGTTGTGGATTAAAGTTACAACACTTGAGATACAAAGGAGGCCGTAGGAGAGGAGATAAAGAAGAGACATAGGTCATTCCACACCGTTTTACACCATGAACATTGTTGGATTCGAGATAGGATCAAGTAAAGGACATTCTCACCATCTCAGAACATAAATCAAACCTAATTGATCAATGAAAGTGTTTATCTTACATTACTTTCAACATGTTATAATACCCATGTAGTGTAGGCTTTAATTTCATGATTTAAATGATGATTCTTAGGATTTGGGTGGGTGAAATCCATGATTCGAAGTAGGAATTCATGTAAAACAAATCCATGTATGTAGATAACACAAAATCAGAGGATATGGGATCATTAACATGAACGAAATCTGGGTAAATTGATATACATGCATGAAGAACATATAAACTACGATTTTGATGAAATATGGATTTTGATATGTTCTTGGGTAGATTTATTATAGTCTTGATGTGTTATTTACGTTAAAAATTGTCCCTACACATATATTTACTGTTTGGGTACATTGGATGGGAGTTTGGGGAAGTATTATAGAGTTTTAATAACGTTTTAATAGTGTAAACTTGTAATAGCAATGAAGAACACGATACAGTCACGTGCAAATCAATTCGATTTGAAAACTGAATCAATTCAGTGGGCGAATCGATTTGAAATCCCTACTGAATCGATTTGGCTACCCAATTTGGATGAGTTTTACCTTTTATGTTATGTTTTCCCTATGTAATTAATTACGGGAAACTTTTGTAATAGTTTAGTAATTATAAAAAGACTTAAAGAAGGTCAGCAGAAATTTAGTTAGGGATCGGTTAATATTAATAAGGGTAAACTTGGGATTAGGACCGACGATAGTTAACCGATTGAGATGCGTATCGAGAATTTACGATTTAGGTTACGAAAAGAGTAAACCGTGACCTAAGGCAAATACCGGTTGTATTGTGATGCGTTAACTACTTAAATAACTTAAGGGATAATTGGGAACCTTCGGGTAGTGAGTAATACTCGAAAAATACGAGAATAAAAATATGTGTGAATTATTAGTACGACGAGTATTCGAGAGATATAAATACTACGTACGGGATATATTATAGGCGGTGTGTATACCTATACTGATAATACATATAAGTTGTATGAATACCTATTATGTGATTTGTTATGTGTGTGAACGTACCTATGCTACCTGCTATCACGGGAGGTTCTGCGCAGAGGGAGATCCCACCTTGGCGATTCCAGCGAGGTCTGGATATGTGCCCCAAAATATAGAACTTAGGGAAGCTCATAATGTGTTGTGTCTTAGTGGGAGTGGCAGGTCATTTGGGTATGTTAGGTATATGAGTATCCCAAAGGATTAGAACTATGTTCGCCTCCATTGTGTGTTATTGATGCTTGGTTCGAGGAGACATTTCGAACCGGTAATCCCTGATTTGGTATGAGAGGTGCATGGACTTGATAACAGAGTATGCCTGGATCGCGGTGGTCACTTCGGGAGATGCGGTAGATCTATATATATTATAGAGTGACATATATGTACCAGTGTAATTATCCTACTTATGTGTGATGGTAGAAAAGATAGATAGTGTATATGTAAAAGTAATTTCAGTGTGAGAAACTTAAATAGATAGTGCAATAATAATATTCAGTTATAATGAATTATCGGCTTGACAGTAGCATATCGTATGGGTGGTACATGGGAGCTCAACCTAATGTTGTTAGTTAGATACTTAGGCCTAGTTGAGATGGGTAGCATGACTAGGTGGGTCAAATATGAGACATTAGGTGTGCACTATAGATGAAAGGTGAGGAACTCAAGGTAGTGTACGCTGGACTAACGTGTGTATCTAATAACTGCTTTCATAATTGCAATTTAAATACTTGCTAAATATTTTTCAAAGGTTTTGGTCTCTAACCCATGTCAAATATATTTTCCAAAATATTTTAGGTGTCCATCCATAGGGACGCAAAACTTGATGACTCATTCTAATGATGCGTTTCTTAGATGCTTCAGTTATTCATTCCTAGATTAAGATATATGATTCAGTCTTTTATTTGGGCATGTTGCCCCTTCAATTGATACATTGTTTTAGTTTTATTTATCAGACTATGTATTTGGATTCAGTGTTATTTCCGTAGAGATATTACTTTGGAGTTGGTGGTTTATTCGGTATTTATTTCTATCTATTTATTTCGTGATGAATTAGACTTCTATAAATTGTGTGAATGGTTGTGTTATATTATTTAAATTTCCACATGTCGTTATATGTTAATGAAAGATAACATTTGTCACCGACTTAATTTTAACATTGGTGGTTAGTAATTTAAAAAGTTTCCACAGTGATGCTAAGAATGAACCAAAGGAGATTCCTATTTGTTTTGATAAAGGACTGATCATCCGTGGTTAAAATAAGTGAGGTGTCACATATGGTATCAGAGTATTAAGTTCTAGAGTCCATTGGATCTGTAAGGCTTACTGCAATTTTAGCGTAGCGTTTGTTGATATAGAGCGTTATTATTAGGACTGTTGCATTCATGATTACGTATTTGAGATTTCATTCTTCTGCTATTATACTTGTATTGACTGCGAACTCATACAATTCGATCTGATTTCAGATGCCACCAAGGAAAGGATGACCGATGAGGGTAGCAGTGAGAGCCTATTAGAGAGAGTCTCAGCAGGAGCCACAGGTGTCGCAGCCACAACCAACACCACCGCAGAGGACACTGATGGCAACAAAAGTGGCCACTATTATGGCAAAGGCAATTGACGCTGCTATAACTGCCATGGATTCCACTTTCCTCAGGCCCAGCCGCCACAGCAGCCAGTAGCACCGATTGTCCAGGCCCATCCGGGCCCATCAGATTGGCAGCGAGGGAGGGAGGCATTTTAGAAGGGCTACCCACCAAAGTTTCAGGGTAGTTCTGACATGATCTTGGCTTGCCAGTGGAATAAGGATATTTCGCATCTTCTTCACATGATTCAGTGTAATGACGTGAAAAAACAAATATTGGCCACTTTTAGACTTATTGGAGCTGTTTTATAGTTGTGGGAGTCTGTTACCATTGTCAGGAAGAGGGATACTATGCCTATTACTGAATTCTGGGTGCGATTTGACTATAATGACTTTTCGCCAGTTATTGAGATAGAGGTGCGAAAGATGTTTAATGAGGTAGTTTAGGGTGACCATTCTGTAGCTAAATACGAGGAGGAGTTCACAAGTTTGGATTATTTTGTGCCGGACGAGGTAAATAGTGAAGAGAAAAAGAAATTGAGGTTTATGGATGGACTGGCCTGGAGGATCAAGCAACACTTGATAAATAACCCTGTGTTGAGGACTTATACGAAGGTCGTTAATATCGCACTTCTCCATTATCAGGATCATCACTTCCATCTGAAGGGAAACAAGAGAGGGGTGATCCTAGCCATTCGAGCAAGGCAGGTGGGAACGGTGTTAGTGGAGCACCGCTGTATCAGTCAGATAGACATTGGGGGAAGGATTCTCGACAGGGGAATTCAGCCAAGTGATTTAGATATGGGGGTTATCGACATGAGTTAGGGTTCAGGTAGGTCCAATAGGGTCCTCAGCAGCAGCATCATGTTCCTCAGGGCCGCCAAGGCCAATGGAAAAATTAGGGAGGCCATCGGGTCCAGCAGCAGGAGCAACCTTGATAGGTCCATCAGGGTTAGAGGCATAGAGACTTCTCGGAGAGATATTTTACTTGTGAAAAAATGGGACACAAGAATAGAGACTGCCCATAGCAGGATAGAGCGCCACATCAGCAGAGTGACCAGTAGGCGCAGTTACCCCCGGTATCACCAGCCCCATTGCAGAAGGGGCAGCTACAGTATGGACTTGTCTATAACGTTCAAAATGAAGTCATACAGATGGCACCACCGGTGCCACCAGCTGTAGAGGGTACGTTCCCTATTGATGGGCTTGAGGGTAGTATTTTATTTGATACGGGGGCATCACACTCATTTATAGTTACAAGATTTGCACGTGCGGTGGGTTTATTAGAGACAACCAGTAGTCTCATTATGTGTGTAGAGTCACATTTGGATAGTGGGTCACTTATACACTCTATCTATAGGAGTGTGGATATAAATGTGGGAAGACTATATTTAGTCGCCGACCTTTTGGTGTTAGATATGGAGGGTTACGACGTTATTTTGGGTAAGGATTGGTTAGCTGGATTTCGGGAGATGATGAATTATTTTGGGAGGACTATTGTATTCTCTATTCCAGGGCATGAGATGTTCTTAATGGCGATGCTTCTTCCTGAGGGAGGGTCGAGCACACATCTGTATTATATTGAGGAGGAGACCTCACATGAGGTGGTTGTTCCTTTGGATTCGATCCCAGTGGTGAGGGAGATCGAGGATATGTTATAGGAGATAACTGGGCTACCTCCCAATTGATAAATTGAGTTTGTCACTGACTTAGCGTCGGGTACGAGGCCGATCACCCGAGCGTCTTATCGTATTGTTCTTTTAGAGATGAGGGAGTTGAGAGAGCATATTTAGTAGCTTCTGGGGTAGGGTTTCATTATATAAAGTACATCCTCATGGGGTGCGCCAGTGTTATTTGTCAAGAAGAAGGATGGGTCACTTCATCTATGGATTGATTATAGGGAGTGGAACAAGCTCACAATCCGAAATAGCTATCCGCTGCCTCGAATCAATGACTTGTTCGACCAGCAGAGGGAAGTTTCTTACTTTTAAAAGATATATTTGAGGTCGGGATATCATAAGTTGTGCGTTAGAGAGGTGGAAGTTACTACTTTTTTTACACGGTATGGGTCATACGAGTTTAGGGTGATGACGTTTGGTCTCACCAATATGCCAATAGTGTTCATGGATGTGATGAAACGGGTTTTTAGAGAGTTCCTCAACCCGTTCGTGATTGTGTTCATCGATGATATTCTGATTTACTCTCATTCCGAGGATAAGCATACAGAGCATCTGTGGATGGTTCTACAGATGTTACGGGATAACCAGTTGTATGATAAATTTGAAATATGTGGATTTTGGCTACAAGAGGTGTAGTTTCTAGGCCATAATGTGTCTGATAGGAGTATTGTTGTTGATCCGAGTAAGGTATCGAAGGTGAGGGAATGGGGGCATATCACTTCCCTGATCAAGGTTTGTAGTTTTTTTAGGATGGTTGGATACTGTCGTCAATTTATTAGGGGTTTCTCGAAGATTTTAATTCCATTAACGAACCTGACTCGCAAGGGGGTGCCGTTTATTTGGGATGACCACTATCAATTAGCCTTTAATGAGATAAAGGACAAATTAACCTCAGCACCTGTACTCGCACTGCCTAGGTGAGGGGTGGAGTATCGTGTTTACATGAATGCATCCTTGTAGGGACTTGGGGTGTACTACAGTAGAAGGAGAGGGCTATAGCTTATTCATCTCGCAAGCATAATCCCCACGAGAGGAATTACCCCACGCATGACCTCGAGTTGACATCGATTGTGTTTGCCTTGAGGATTGTTCATGGACCATAAATGTAATGCCCTAAAACGTGATTATGAATGTTAGTTAGATGATTAAGTTTAAGTTATGAGTTAAACATTTTAACTATCATATTTAGGGGATGCATACTCACGTGATATATATGTTGTTTACATTAGATGCTAATCGAGCTTATGATCATTCATAGCATGTTAAGAGAATATGATTAGTTGTGTGATTAAATGCATCAGGAAATATATTTTTAATGCATCGTTATGTTTATAAAATTAAATTGGGGTGTTGGTGTAAAATTGGTGATGTTTGGTCCCCAAATGTGAAAGTTTTGAGATTTTCGATTCATTACTACTCTCATGTTCGAGCCCAGATTAGGTATACTAGTTTTATGATTTTGGAAAAATAAAAAATATGAAAGTTGTATAAATATAAGTTATCAACACGTAGAATCAAAGTGGGAGTAAATCGGGTGGTCCCGTAATAGGAAGTTATGGTGATTTTACAAAGGCAAGACAAATCTGTCATTAGTGGAATTGTTTGATTGGACCTTTCGTCCAACCAATCACACATTACCACAAGAATTATGGCTATTGGACCCCTTATAACGTGTGGTCTGATTATAAATCAAATATAAACCTTCTTCCTCAAGAGAAATTAGAAGGTTTGAAAGATTTGGCCTAAGGAGAGGGAAAGAGGAGAAGTTAAGGAAGAAATTGCTTCAAAAAATTATAATAAATCGAGGATTTCTTGTAAGGCGATTACCTCTTGTTAATGTTGGTCACATGAATGAGTTCTACACTTCGTATATTTTTTTTTTCTGATTTTGATAAATATTTGAATGATACCTATATTACCAAATTGTGTTAAAACAAGGATGGCTTAAAGAACCTACGTAAGAACTTGTACTAGGATGGTAAATGTTAACTTTAAAGTCCTAGATTTGAATCACCCTCTTGCGAGCCTTTTTAATTTAAGAAATTCATATATGTGATGTGTGTATATGTTAAAAACATGTTTAGTACATGTTTCCATGATTGATGCCCAAGGGAGATTATATATGCTTAATCATGTTAAGTTTTGCTCTAATGTTCTATTCCGTCCTAGTTGTGTTAAAAATGGCATAACTCATTGAGTACTTATGAAAATAAAGGGACTCCAGTTGGAGATGTTAGATGACCCATATGAGTATAACATAGTCTAATATAAGCATAAAATAACTTTTGGTTTGTCTTGGGGGTTGTTTTCAAGGTGATGGTTGTAAGTTGCTACATAGTTGCCATTTGCATAATCCGCTTGGATATGCCCTGAGTTTGATAAAGATTTTGACATAGCAAATGAACTCCGAAAATTATGAAACTTAATTTTGTATTATTAAATATGTGTATTTAAATTGGATGGAAGATCATAGAAAGTTATGATGTATAAGAATTATGAAGATTCTTGGAAGTTGGCTAAACCATAGAGGAGCCTATAGGGCAGATTTGGTATGTAATAAAGAAATTTGCATATCTCGCTCCAAGGAATTTGAAATGATGCGCCGTATTTTATATTGGAAACCCAATAGGATAAAGATTGAATTGTAATGGTTGATTATGATTTGTGATATGATTTGGATAAGTTAAATATGTTGACATGAATGTGGAGTGGAGTTAATTTATGATAAATGATTTGAATGGAATCACATGATGATTATGAATTGGGTTACGTTTAAATGATTATTTAGACTATTGATATTATTATGACGATACTAACATTTTAAGAATGATAGGAAAGGAAGAAGAACTCATTGAATGTGTTAGACAAAAGCAAAGGAAAGGCTCATTAAGTTGCCGAGGAGAGTGTACTCACTGGAAAGATGTATTTATACATGGTTATGGATATGATCAAAATATTACTCACTGGTAAGATGTATTTATTCACGAAATGGGGGAGATTTGTCTATTACAGACAAGGGGTTACTCCTTGACAAGGAATGTGGGAGAATTGTCTATTGCAGACTGGATATGTGAATCATGATTCAAAAAGTTGGGTCATCCATAATGAATGGGTCGAATACGTTTATACGTTAATATATGGATATGGTTTAATGCATTTAATTTTATGCAATAGTGTAGTGGTGATGCATTCCCTGAGGTATTTTGCTCACGGTTCCTATGGTTATGTTTTCCAGGTATCGTGATATCACTGCCATAGCTAAGAGGTTGGGTGGGGTTAGCAAGGGATGCATAAAACCATTATTTTGGTCAAATTTAAATGTTGAAAATCTAAGCCTACTCATCCTTTAAGTAACTTTGGATAAGCATAACGACTTTACAATTGTGAAAAGTTTTAGTTTTATGGATTCATGTTAATGACTCAAAAAGGATAATCGTGTTTATGGTTTGGTTAAGGAAATTATGGTTTGACTCACACTGACTTTTAAACTTAATTATAAGCGAATGGGTTGTGGTGCGTCAGCTTTTGGTCAGAGCCTAGGTTTTAGAGGTTCTGGAGTTAAAAGCGCCTAGATTTGGGAGTGGACATTGAAATTGTTTTGATTCATAAGTATTCAATTTTAATGGATACAAATAAGTATGTTGGATTCCCGAGACATGGACACGAAGGGTTTATTTTTAAGTTTTAAATTGGCTTTATTGACTAACATCTATCAACTATATACATATATTTTTGTACGGGATATGTAGTGTAAGGATCTTGCAGGAAAGGAAATAAGATGTTGAAGTTTATTCGGGGATGATAGCAAATACATGTATTTTAATATGAATCATTGTATTGTTTTATATGTTGTATGGACAAACATGTCATTGAAGAAATTTTTTAAAGACAAAATGTGGTATGAAGAATTGTGAAGTACTGGAAGTGATCTCTTCCTATACATGTATATGTGGACTTGAGTCGTGTTACTTACTAAGCTATGAATGAGCGCGCGCCTCATCTGTATGGGAGAGTGATGTACGGGAACCCATATTCCATTAAAGGATGAAAATTTAGGAGAATTTCTATTACATGATTTTGATGTGACTTAAATTGTTAGAGTGTGAATAAAATGAAGATTCACATAGTAAAGGTGAAGTGAAAAGATTAGTAGTTGTATATATTTAAATTTAATATGTTAAATAGTCTGAATTGGCAGGTCATTTGGGTACATTAGGTATGTGCCTGTCCCAAAGGCTTATAACTATGTTCGACTCCATTGGACGTTATTGATTTTTGGTTCGAGGAGACATTCCGAATCGGTAGTCCCTGATTTGGAATGGGATGTACATAGACTTGATAACAGAGTATGCATGCATCGCGGTGGTCACTCCGGGAGATGATATAGATGTATATATATTATAAAGTGAAATATATGTCCAAGTGTAAATATCCTACTTATGTGTAATGGTAGAAAGTATAGATAGTGTATATCTAAAAGTAATTTAAGTATGAGAAACATAAATATATGGTGCAATACTAATATTCGATTATAATGAATTATCAGCTTGAAAGTAACTTATCGTATGGGCGGTACGGGGGAGCTCAACCTAGTGTGGTTAGTTAGATTCACATGCCTAGTTAAGTTGGATAGCATGGCTAGGTCGGTAAAATAGGAGGCGTTAGGTTTGCACTATAGATGAGAGGTAAGGAACTCAAGGTAGTGTATGCTGGACTAACGTGTGTATCTAATAACCGCTTTCATAACTACAATTTAAATACTTGCTAAATATTTTTCAAAGGTTTTTTTGATCTGACCCTTGTCAAATATATGTTTCAAAACATTTTAGTTATCCATCCACAGGGACGCCAAGCTTGATGAGCCATTCCAGAGATGCGTAGCTGCAGTATTTGTGGAGGCTTGCAAAAGTTGCTTAGACGTTTTAGTTATTCATAGCTAGATTATGATATATGAGTCAGTCTTTCATTTGGACATGTTGCCCCCCTTCAATTGATACATTCTTTTAGTTTTATTTATCAGACTATGTATTTGGATTCAGTTTTATTTTCGTAGACTTATGGTTTGGATATTACTTTGGAATCGATGGTTCATTCAGTATTTATTTCTATTTATTTATCTCGTGTTGATTTAGACTTCTATAAATTGTGTGAATGGTTGGGCTATATTATTTAAATTTCCACATGTTGTTATTTGTTAATGAAAGATAAAATTTGGTACCGACTTAATTTTAACATAGGTGGTTAGTAATTTAAAACATTTCAATAGTGATGCTAACAATGAACTAAAGAAGATTTCTGTTTATTTTGATAAATGACAGATCACCCATGGTTAAAATAGGCGGGGTGTCACATTCAGGTAGTCCCTAAGCCCCTCCCATGGACTGTGAATTACAGATAGAATATCGACGACGTTGCCACAAAGAGCCAATTATCATCCTCAACGATTCAGTCAAATCCTCCATCGGGAAGAAATTTGTTATACGAGGGGGAACGATCTGTTCCCTCCTAACTTGGCACATAAGCCATCAGGGAAAATAAAAAGAAGTCTGCCGAGTCCCACCATCCACACATACCGATAATGCTGAAGAAAGGTCAGACAAAGAATTTGGGCACAGCCGCCAAAGGGTATTAAGATGGGGGCAGCAGATAAAACCTCATCACAAGCCACATAAACAGCGCTACGGGGTTACCCCTCAAAAAGTCAGAGAAAACCTCCTTCCAAGCATCCAGTCCGTTCAGGGTCTCAACCAGAACCACCATCGCGGGATTATAAATAGGAACAGTAGGGTTTAGGTAAACTCCGTTGGGTGAGGATTTAATGTAAGATGAAATTTAAGGTTAACGGGGAGCTATTCACACATATGAAATCATGCGTACGTTTAACAAAAGATCGAGACTTGTATTGGAAGTTAAACTAGAAGGTAAGGGAGAGTGCCTACTGAAATTATTCTTAGGGAGATAGAATACTCCGAGAGACGAGAAGTAGGCGTGGAGTAACTTATATATATGAGAATAAAAAGTAACGGGTCCGTTAACCGGGATAATCAAGTAGAATGTGCTAAGAACGGATAATTGTAATTATGGGTGGTGAGCGCACCTAATTTATAAATGTGGATATTTATATATATATGATTGCGTGATTGTGCATATATTATATATCTGTATAAAAATCATACTCGGGCTCCTTGCTATCACGGGGGTTTTCGCCCTGGGACGGTCTTATCTCGATTGGGCCTTTTTGGGGGATATTGACTCGTACCCTAGAACATAGATTTCCTTGGTACAGGATATCTGATTGATAGACAGACGGTCCTAAGAGACGTGAGGGTATGTTCTGACCTCTTAGAGACTTGGAACTATGCTTCGCCTCCATTTGTATGTGTTTTATGTTAATACAATTCGAGAGTGATTCCGAACTAGTATTTCCCTTAATATGTGTAATACGGGGACTTAATAGCAGATTATGCCAGCACCATAGATTTTATACGGGGTGCCGATAGTATATATATATATATATATACACACACACACACACTTAAGTTTGAGAACTACCTACTGTGCATAAAAGTAGTTAAGTAATGAATAATTACTCCAACTTTATTATAAGTGTTTGAAATTTTTGTGACATCACTGAGTTATTTGAAATAACGAAGATATATGAGAGAGCTTAATTTTTCGAAATTAATTATATTGGCCATAGTATATGACGGAATGAAACCTTATGGGGAAAATTAAGTTAAAATAAACTTATGGGATTAATAGTGCGGTAGGCGTGCACACTAGATGAGAGGTGAGAATTTCTCAAGAGAGTGTCGCATACTAACATGGTTGTTACATTAGCCGGTAAGCATTTTAAATACTTGCTAAACTAATTTTAAACTGTTTTACACTCGGGTTCTGACCCGTTTCCTGTTATTTCTTCTCTCTTGTGTATATGTATATATTACAGGTGCCCAGCCACATGGGCCTCATGCTTAGATTCTTTGGACCGGACGCACTGCAGCTTATGTGGGAGTTGCAGACCATTGCTTAGACGACCTCATTATTGATTATATTATTTTAGTTCTTTTTAGCTAGGTCATGTGTCGCCCGTTTCTCTATTCAGTTTGGATTTTTGTCAGAGATTTACATTCCTTTATATTTTCTATTAGTTGGTACTCTTTGGGATTTAATTACTGTCACGATGTTTTTATTTATAGTTTAAACTGGTTTGGTTTATCTGGATGAATCAAATTCTTGTGTGTTATTATCCATATTTAGTATATCGGAGTTCTTAAATTGTTGGTTATTTAAAAAGGTTTTCATATTTGGATTTAATAAAATGGAAATAAGGTTTTAAAATTGTTTTGACACTCAGCTTAATTATTTAGGGTGTTTAAATTGGAAATTTTATTTTGCGACAGTGATGCTAAGAATGAACCAACCGTTCACCATAATTTTAATTTAATAAAGGACTGGTCACCCGGTATTTAATTTGGCGGGGTGTCATAGGTGGTATCAGAGCATCAGGTTCTAGCGTCCTTTAGGATCTGTACGGCTTATCTCGTTTCTAGCTTAGCGTCTTTGATTTAGAGCCCTAATATTAGGAATGTTTTATTCATCTTTATGCGTTGGAAATTCGTGCTTCTGCGATTTGTCGATGTGAATGTTGAACTTATCTAGATTATTTTAAACTTTCAGATGGCTCGTCAAGATGAACAAGGTAATGCCATTGGGGAAGTTAATGAGCAAGAACAACTCACACCTCAGGTGTTTCCGAAGAGGGTATAAATCGTCGAATTAGCAGGCATTGTGGCGCAGGGAGTTACCACTGCAGTCTTACAGTACCATGATCGCATTATGCAGCTTAGAAGAGGCAAAATACCTAGAGAGATTAGTCAATTTGATATGAATAGAGTTAAAAATTGTGCGAAGACACCAAAATCGCAGCAACAAGCACCTCAAAACCAAAAAGGCCATAAAGCTAGTAAAATTGACATGGAGAGACAAAGGAGTCAGGGCCAACAAAGTCGGGGTCAGAATGAAGTCACAAAAAGGTGTTTTAAATGGGGAATGCATGACCATGAACGTCAATTTTATCCGAATCAGGCTGGGGAGAAACTCCAACCCGACCAGCAAGAAATTTCAGGACTCTGCTCTAAATGTGTGCAACCGGGTCACAAGTGGAGGGATTGTCCTCAACCTGACATTGTTTTTCCTCGAGTTTCTTAGCAAGGCCAACAAGGTCAAGGAAAGGGTGAAACTAGACAACAGTGTAGTAAAATGAGACAGTTTCGAGGTAGGCGCTTCAAATATGGCAAGAATGGCCATAGATGTCAGGATTCACCAGAGGGGAATAGAGCCCCACGGCAGCAGGGTGCCCATAATAAACTGTAGAGGCCATCTCTACCATCCATCCCAATAGTCTCAGTTCAGCAGGGGCGATTACAGTATGGACGTTTCTATAACGTCCATCAGGAAGCAGCACCTCAGGAACCGCCCATGATTGAGGGTACATTTATAATCCATAACACTATGGGTCGGGTTTTATTTGATATGGGGGCATCGCGCTATTTTATATCTACTCATTTTGCACGAGCCTTAGGGCTATTAGACACGGCGAAGAGTACAGCGTCGTGCGTAGACTCACCATTGGGGAATGAGTATTTGATTTTCTTTATTTAAAGGGGTGTAAATATAGGAGATTGGTAGCTTTATTTTTACCTGCGGACATGTTGGTCTTAGATATGCGTGAGCACAATATCATTATTGGCATGCTAGATTTTTGGTAGGAGTATTATCTTAGCCATTTCTGGATAGGAGACGGGTTTAGTGGCGATGCCTCGCCCAGAGGGAGGATTAACCGAGGCGATTGTCAAAGTAGAAGTATGACTTTTATCCTCGGAGGATGAGGCGTGTTTCATGTGACACGAGCAAGTCACTACATTTGGTTTATTGCTAGAGTATCTTGTGAGACGAGTTTAATGCATAACTATAAACATTACTAATATGTGGATATTTTTCCCTAATGTTGATGGAATATCTTTAGTGCTAACCGTGGAGGATGAATGGGTGTATTACTAGTGTTATATACCTTATTGAGAGTACTCATTTTAGTGATATGATATACGAGTATGATATTGTCTTAATTACAACTTTATAGTAATGGTTAGTACAATAGAAGGCAGTTATTGTAAGGCTATCGGAATAGTTGCATTAGTGCAACATGTTTTGTTTCGGTGAGACCTCACCTACGAGAGGGTCAGACTCGCACTTATATTATCTATTCTAGAGACTTTGGAGGGTATAGTGGGCCCTAGATATTCGATCCCGGTGTGTGGGTAGACTTTGTTGTTATGATTTAGTACTTATTGGGTACTGTTGAGCAAAAGATTTAACTCATTATTATGTTTAACGCTCAAGACTTGGTGATAGGAAGAACGCATTAACATATCTATCCTTTAGAGATGTGAGAGTTAAGAGTTATACTCATATGTTTAGGGACAAGATTTCGAGAATCCCGGTTGTATGTATTCAAGGTTTATGGAATGTGATTACCACCAATACTAAACAAGGGTGTAATTGGCGAAATGTTCTTTGTAAAGTGTAATTACAAGAGGAAATATAACTTTCTGTCATGAGACGGAATAAAGGGGTACATGCCATGGACGGAGGGCCTAACGAATTTAGATAAACGATAATGCTATATAGTAGTGTATCGGGGGGTTCTTTGTTTGGATTTCGCTTTGCGAGACATCCCACGCATGAAACTTAGCGTAAGGTTGGAAATAGGGAGATGTTTGGTCATTAGTCCATGAGTTCGATACCTCGGTCGTAATAGGAGAAGGTAAGTATATCTATAAGTTGGAATTTGAATTATGATTTAAGTCCAGAGGACCCGATGGTGTGGTAAGAAAGCATTAAAAGTTTTATTTTATCACCACGAGTTGAGGGGGTGAAATGATGATGAAGAGGAATTTAAAAATTTAGATTTCTAGGTTGATTGAGAATACCCAAGTGTTATAACCGCGTTCTGAGCACAAAGGAAATAAAGAGTTGGGATGATTTTTAGCGTGGATTATTTTGGAAGATTTTTTAATACAAGAGAGAAGACTTGTATTTATTTTGATGTATAGAGTATGGTGATTTATTTTAGTTCTTGTATTTGAAGAGATTTGAGATTAGTGGTTTCTCTTTTGTTATTGTGGGATGTAGATGCTCTATACCTAGTATTTTTACGGATTTTGATGTTTTATCAATGAGTAGCGCGCCGTTCGCTCTTCTCGGGCGGGCGGGCGGCTACAGAATGTGGACATCCTAGTTAGCTAATGTTAGAATCTTTCGAGTTGTAGGGATATGAGATTAAATGTGTGGAATATATGTTTCGATGACTAACATAATGAGGTGGAAGTGGTAGAGTGGATTAAGCGTTGCGTGAAGAACTATGACCCATATATACGTGTGCTTTAGTAGCACACCTGGATTTGGTTAGAAGGCTGTAGGAAGCCATTTAAAAAGAGGGTATGCCTTGAGAAGGGTAGAATGTAAGTATTATGGACAACACTCGAAACAAAGTTGTAATTAGTCAAATGTTGAGAGCGACTGACGCGTACAAAGAGTGAATATGTTAGTATGGTATAAAAAGTCTGGAAGTGCACATCGTGGAGAAAAGTACATGGGTCGGAACTTTCAGTATACACAAAGGAAAGAAGGGGAGTATTAAGTGTCACTTGATGTGAGACATTACAAGTAGAAGTCGATATCGAGCAGGACATAGTGAGTAGCCTCCACGGGCACTACTCATAAATAGAAATCGGTTGGAACAATAGGAGCAACTAGATAATTTTATGGATATCGATAATTCCTAATGGAAGAGGCCGATTAAGTTTCTTGGATGAATTGACAACCTCAAGTGAAGATCAAGAGTTCCTTCGAACATGTGGAACAAGATGACCAAGAAGGAAGTGATTGACACTCCTTGGAGTGATTTACAATATTAGCTAGTGTGCCCCAGTCTTCCTTTGAAAGGAAGGATCACGCCGGCACGTGGTCCTACACGGTATTTTTCTAAATTAGGTTGAGATTTTTGGACCCCACCTTCAATATGGGATTTCAGGAAGCAGTGAGGATATCATTTAGTTTTAAGCAGGTTGTATCACCCATGATTTTGGGATTAGGCGAGCGGTGATTAACCATTAGTGGAGCAGTGTGAAAATAATATTGGATTCATGGTGATCATTTCTTTTCCACGACGGTTCTAGCTAAAAAGTGGAGTATAGTACGATAATTGGGGTGGATATTACCTAATGGTAGGGTTTCGTGGGATCACTCATACCTGTTTATTGTGAACAAGATGCTTATTGAGGTTTTGGTGTGGAAAAACCTTAACTTCTCTCACTATGAATGTTAAGAGATGGGCGGATAATCAAAATTTTGGATTGGTTGAGTTAGAGTATAATGACTATGGTGGAATTGCACGACTGTTTTAGGCGAACAAGGGTGGTCAGATGTTCGTATGGTTTCTCTTAGAAGGGGAGTTTTTTGTTTAGATAAATCCGAGTAGTTGTCATGTAGTGAGGCACAACCTCCCAATGGTATTGAAATAATGGGAATTAATAATGTATAAGCGTGTCTTCTATAAATGTTGTCGGATAGGAGCACAATGTGAAGCGTCTTTAATGAGAGTGTTAAACAAGCTTGCTATGAGGCGGGGGCTAAACTGATTGAGCGCCTTACTATGTAGATAGTTTGCCTTCTGATAAGGTACCCATAATTATTTTTACCAGGTATGCCTAATTTTTTGAAATTCGGGACAAAATTTCATTATTAGGGGGGAAGTATGTAATAACTCGTATTTTTATGACTTTTAAATTTGGGGATTTATTAAATTTAAATTGAGATATTAATTTAATATTAATCCGAAAATTACTTTAAATATTTACTATCGTGATGAGAGTTAGTAACTATTGGGAATTTGTTGAATATTACTTAATGGATACAGAAATATGTATGATCGAATTTATTAAAATTATCACGAGTGTATAATTTGATAATTGTGGAAATTAAATCGGGACGCGCTTGTATCGTGTCGGGATTAAATTATTATTATTAAAAGTGAATAAATTATAAGTCACCCGTATGATCATTTCGAGTGCGCCAATGTGTCCGAAAGGATCAAGATAGTCAAAATAATGTAACCGGGGGTTTAGTTTGGGTCTCGGGGCGTTTTTAAGCCTAATTGGCATCCCGGGAGAGAGTTATGGACATTTCGTATTTTTGGGCAATTAAACCCACGAATTTCCCAAGGTTATATCAGACTTTAGGAATTGTCCTCTAGGGTTAACAAGAGAAAAATCAAAGAACGGCCATTAGAGAAGAAGCGGGAAAGCTTCCCAAGCAATTCAAGGCCAAAAACTCAACCGTTTGTACCGCCACCACCACCAAATCGTAGATCGCGCAACGGGAAACGCAACCATATCACTTTCTTCCACAAATCAGAAACTCAATTTCCAGGCAAGTATCTGTCTTTCTTTATTTTTAGTTGATGTCTCAATCATGTTAGCCTGTGGTTGTTTAGAACTTGTTTCATGAAAGACAGTAGAGATTTTGAGACTTAAAATCACATGTTGTAGAAGAAGTAATCATATTCTGGACATCTAAATCGCATGCAGAGGATAAACCAAGAATTTGTATGGATTTAGAGGTAGGAAATCTGGAAAAGAATTGGAAGAATTGAAAGAAAAAGAAAAATTAGGGTTCTTGAAGTTCAGGTAAAAGTTTACCCATTAAATTATTGAAATTGATGAATTGGGACATATTTTACGTAGAAAATCATATGTTTAGGTATATAGTACTTGTAGTAACGTTGGTTGGGAGTTTGGGAATGATACATGGAGATTTGGTTGAGGTTGGAGAGGCAAACCCGTAACTGGGTTAAGGCAGTTTTCGTCATAACTGCTTGATCGATCGATCGATGATCGATCGATCGACCCCATTTCCTCAATCGATCAACCCCTCCTGGAAAAATGCACATTCCCCTTATGTTGGTTCAATCTGATTAAAATGCGTACTAACCCTCGATTATTATTGTTAGAGAATAATGGGATATAAATAGGACCAGTAGGGTGTAGGTAAACTCCGTTGGGTGAGGATTTAATGTAATTTGAAATTTAAGGTTAACGGGGAGCTATTCACACATATGAAATCATGCGTACTTTTAACAAAAGATCGAGACTTGTATTGGAAGTTAGACTAGAAGGTAAGGGAGAGTGCCTACTGAAATTATTCTTAGGGAGATAGAATACTTCGAGAGACGAGAAGTAGGTGTGGAGTAACTTATATATATGAGAATAAAAAGTAACGGGTCCTTTAATCGGGATAATCAAGTTGAATGTGCTAAAAACGGATAATTATAACTATGAGTGTGAGCGCACCTAATTTATAAATGTGGATATATATATATATATATATATATATATATATATATATATATATATATATATATATATATATATATATATATATATATATATATATATATATATATATATATATGATTGCGTGATTGTGCAAATAATATATATCTGCATAAAAATCATACTCGGGCTACTTGCTATCACGGGGGTTTTCGAGTCGGGACGGTCTTATCTCGATTGGGCCCTTAATGGGGATATTGACTTGTACCCTAAAACATAGAATTTCTTGGCTATCTGATTGATAGTCAGACGGTCCTAAGAGACGTGAGGGTATGTGCTGACCTCTTAGTCACTTGGAACTATGCTTCGCCTCCATTTGTATGTGTTTTATGTTAATACAGTTCGAGAGTGATTCTGAACTAGTATTTCCCTTAATATGTGTAATACGAGGACTTGATAGCAGAGTATACCAGCACCATAGATTTTATGCGGGGTGCCGATAGTATATATATATATATATATATATATATATATATATATATATACACACACATATACACTTAAGTATGAGAACTTCCTACTGTGCATAAAAGTAGTTAAGTAATGAATAATTACTCCAACTTTATTATAAGTGTTTGGAAATTTTGTGACATCACTGAGTTATTTGAAATAACGAAGATATACGAGAGAGCTTAATTTTCAGAAATGAATTATATTAGCCATAGTATATGACGGAATGAAACCTTATGGGGGAAATTAAGTTAAAATAAACTTATGGGATTAATAGTGCGGTAGGCGTGCACACTAGATGAGAGGTGAGAATTTCTCAAGAGAGTGTCGCATACTAACATGGTTGTTACATTAGCTGATAAGCATTTTAAATACTTGCTAAACTAATTTTAATCTGTTTTACACTCGTGGTCTGACCCATTTCCCGTTATTTCTTCTCTCTTGTGTATATATGTATATATTATAGGTGCCCAGCCACAAGAGCGCCATGCTTAGATTCTTTGGACAGGACGCACTGCAGCTTATGTGGGAGTTACAGACCATTTCTTAGACAACCTCATTATTGATTCTATTATTTTAGTTCTTTTTAGCTAGGGCATATGTCGCCCGTTTCTCTATTCAGTTTGGATTTTTGTCATAGATTTATGTTACTTTATATTTCCATTAGTTGGTACTCGTTGGGATTTAATTACTGTCAGAATGTTTTTATTTATAGTTTAAACTGGTTTAGTTTATCTGGATGAATCAAATTCTTGTGTGTTATTATCCATATTTAGTATATCGGAGTTCTTAAATTGTTGGTTATTTAAAAATATTTTCATATTTGGATTTAATAAAATGGAAATAAGGTTTTAAAATTGTTTTGACACTTAGCCTAATTATGTAGGATGTTTAAATTGGAAATTTTATTTTGCGACAGTGATGCTAAGAATGAACTAACCGTTCACCTTGATTTTAATTTAATAAAGGATTGATCACCGGGTATTTAATTATGCGGGGTGTCACACTAAGCCCTCATCAGAAGTGGCAGGAGGCACAAAGCATGAAGGACACAAGCTCTTAATATACTCTGACATGGAAGACATCCAATCCTTGATATCCCTCAGCCAAGTAGTCGACACCCTAACACGTTGTAAGGAGCAACAACAAAAGGCTAATCAACTAGTCAAGAAACCAAGAAAAGTCCACATAATAAAAAGAGAGTGAAAAGGATATACTTCAGGCCGACGAACATTATCCATAAGCTCGATCAGTCCAGACACTGACGCATGAGGGAGATGAGGCATGCTTAGTAACTCCCCATTCCTTAGTCGGAAAGAAGGGGGAGTTACCTGAATAATCAGAGCCTTTGCTGCCGTCGCCGACGTGGCACCACCCGCGCTGTGGGCCGATCCCACCGGCGCACTTGTCCCCCTGATCAAAGTTATAGCAGGGGGAGGCATGTTCTTCATGTCGTAGATATATGGAGTCATCCGCCAGCATGTCAGAAAATTTAGATAGTCGTTGTTGATGTAAAAAACTAGATTACTCTAATTATTCAATCACAGATAAATAAATGAGACAAAGAATTTTAGAGTGGTTCAGCCTTATATGAATGGCCTACGTCCACTGTTATGTTATTTCTGAGTGTTTAGGAATTCTTGATTACAAGTTCTATCAAGAAATTCCGGTCCCCTTGAATGAGGGTGATACAAGGTATTTATAGCCCTGAGGTTGTACATGAAAGGGTGTTACATTAAATGATACACATATGAAAGAGTAATTCATTTAATGCTCTTCAAACATGTGTGTCAAGATGATAAGCATTCAATGAATAGTTGAACTGTTGATTATCTGGCAATTAATGCTGCGGTCGAGATGCAGCTCGAACTGCCTTAGTTGCTCGTCGCCCAAGAGTTCCTCGGAGCATTGGAGTTGCTCGGAGGACAAGAGTTCCTCGGAGGGTTGGTGTTCCTCGGAAGACTGGTGTTCCTCGGAGTACACTTGTTGCTCGGAGTGAGTATGTTGGTCGGGGGAATGATCTTCCTCGTTGCTATTATGCCACGTAGATTGACACGTGTCTTCTTATTATTTATCCACATCAGCATACAAATTTTGGTATCAACAGAAGCCCCCAATGTTTCATATTTCGAACTTTGAGGAGTATGGAACATTCTTTCTCGGTATATGGCAATATTAAATGACCTTCCTGGGTTTTAGGAGCCTTTTCTTCGTATTTGAATTTCCTTCCAAATTCGCAGAATCCGCCTTTTTGCATTTTTATAAGCGCTTCGATCTTCGCGCCCTTTTTGTCCTTTTAGCCGCCGGTAGCGTAATAGTTTCTTTTTTGTAATCATTTCTTTCAAAGTTTCCTAAGGCAAAGTATTTAAGCCTCAGAGGCAATCCCATCGTCTTCTACCTTTTCAATTTCTGCTTTCGAGTTTTCTATAGCTTTTCTCTCTCCTGTGCGTTCATCCCTTTCTTCGTTTGTTTATCAACAGATCTCCTTTTTCCTGTAAGATTTTCTTCCTTCTCCTACATTTCTTTTTATTCACCATGGTTTATATTATCGAATCTCTTGAGAAATTCCGTTCTGACTTTTCTATTCCTTATTGGGTAACTTTGGAAAGTCTATCTGAGCCTTCAAGTTATTTTGATTTGGCTGAGGGACGTTGGTTCCCTAGCCTCTTTATTGCTGAATGTGGATTTTCTTTTCCACCAAACCCTTTATGTTTAGAGTTCTGTCAGTATTCCGATGTTGTCCCTGCAAAAATAGCCCCCAACACGTGGAGAATAGTTAATGGGGTGTATAGGTTAAATCAAACTCATGGAACTCGTATAGGAATTCCTGAGATTATGTTCTGTTATAGATGGGCTGTTTTAGACAATGTTTATTATTTAAAAACTAGATTTTTAAATAGGGCTCTAGTAGTCAACCTCCCTGATGCTAACAGGGATTATTTCGAACATGGAGTAGTTATAAAAAATTGGCAACATGCCCCTTTGGTTGGAGACGAAGTATATGAGGGTCCTAAATGCCCTCCATATGGCAATGGGATAGGTTATTTTCATTTTATTTTATTTCTGAAATTGTGATTTCATCATGTTTGAATAAATGCATGATTGACATTTCAATATGTTTTTGTTTGCAGTTGACAGCAAGAGAAAAACTCCTAAAGAATCATAAGTTAATATAAAGCATTTGAAACATATCTGAAGTTTGCATCAGAAGGGAGCACGTCAGGTCTGCTTCATACTTGCTGCAGTACAGGAGCTTTACCTCCTCCTTTACTGCTCGTCATGTGGTCAGCATTAGTGAACCATTGCCCGCCTCTGAGGAATCTTCACCAAAATCTCACATTCCTTTAAGTCAGAAGATGGGTAAGAGAAGAGTTCCTGCTATCTTCGAGAAGACCTCCTCTGCTGGTGATGGAAAGAGAAACAAGGTTGATGTCCCAAAGGGGACAAAGAAAGTGGATGTTGTTCCTTCTGTTGCTGCTCAGAAGGCTTCCGAGAAGCCTCCAATGGCTCCGAGCAAGAGAAGTACTTCTGTGGAAGTGGTCACCATTTCCCCCACCAAAGGCTCTTTGGCTGAAACTGCTGAAGTACCACTGAGGAGATTGAAAAAATCCTCCTCGGTCAATTTTTCTGAAACCATTCCTCAGCTCCAAGCTAGTGGAGCTGGTGTTCCAACCATTATTCCCCCGAGTTCTGCAATGAGATCGGTAAAGACTTGGACTATTCCTGAAGTCCAAGGAATTGAAGAAAACATATCTAGGGATATGCTGACATCCCTAGCTACTCGTCACATTGCTTCAGTAAGTTTCTATTATCCTGAATTTTTTCTTTCTTTCAGTCAATATATGTATCTCGGCACTGACTTTTCATTACCTTCTTTTTCAGCTGGTGAGTTGCTTTAACACCATAGTGAAGAAAGATGAAGCGCTCAAGGCTTCAAGCTCCTCCTCCGGAGTAGAGGATGATTTCCAAGGTTTAGCCCAATCTCTGAAGGAATCCCATCAAAAATACGATGAGGATAGGGGTGAATGGGAAAAGAAGTTGACTGCATCTAAGGCAGAGAAGGTACAGTTGGGCAATAAAGTGAAGGATTTGGAGAGAGAGAATAAAAAATATACCGAGAAGCTCATAATCTTTGGGGAGCTTGAGGATAAGTTGAAATCAGCTGAGGAAGAGCTGACCCTTCTGCGAGAAGAAAATCGCCAGAAGGAGGAGGTGGAGGCTAAGTTGAAAGCCACCGAGGATCTTCTATCCGAGATGCTCTCCTCGGAGAAAATGAAGAGGAAAATGGCTGTGAAAAAATCCTTTCGAACTGGTTGGGACAAAGGATGGGATAGGGGTGGCAGTAATGATGACCCAGGTGCAATATGGGAGTTTGAAATACTTCCGAGATGGTTGGGTTGCTGCCTTGCAAGAATTGAAAGTGAGCGAGGACTCTGAATTATTTCAACAATATCTTCCTGGTCCTCCTCCAGCTATTGAAGATGAAGAAGAGGATGAAGCTGCATCCGAGGAGTCTTCACTGATAGTGGGTGATCAAGTCATTGCTACACAACCCAACCAGACATCTACTGAGGAGATTTCTTCTTTGCCTACTCCTTCTGAACAAATCCCAACTCCAGCCGACCAGATTATTGTTCCCACTAAGCAACCAAGCTCCTCGTCCCAACCACCAGAGAAAGTCTTGGGAGACAAGGAAAAGGTGTGAAGTTGTTCGGTATTCTCTTTCTATTTTTCTTTTTACTTGTACTTTGTATCCCAGATCTTTATAACTTTGCCTAATGATCTAATAAAATTTGAGTTCTTTTCTTCCATATGATTGTCTCTTCTCTATCTGCACTCTGTCTTGATCTTCTTTTTCTTTCTCTGTTAGTTTTTGGCCAGGATGGATCTTCTATCTGCTAATGACACAAAGTTGATGCAGCAATGTCATTAATATTATAAAGCTGGTCACACAGACCTAAGTGCATCAGAAGTTGCCGACATCCTTGGCCATGGTGCTTCAGAGCAGGGAGTAGAAACTTATCAATACCTGAAGGGCTTACTTGATCGAGCTGTGGCCAATAACGTGGCTTACTATGATATGATCGAGGAGCTTCAATATACTTTAGAATATCTTCAGACTCGGTACAAAGAATCAACTGCCCTTTTTCACGAGGGGTATGAAAAGAGGTATCAACAGCTTTCTGCCGAGACAGGCCACAAAAAGACCCTTGCTGGGTACGATGTCAGGGAGAGGACCCTAAAGGGAGAAGTTGAAGCTTGTAGACAAATTCCTGAACTGCTGGAGCAAGAGAATAATAATTTGCAGAAAGAGCTAGCACAATATAAGTCTGCATCCTCTTCTTCAACAGCGGTAATCCCAGTGACTGATGAGGGATTTTCCTTCTTAGAGGTTGAGAATGCCAAATTAAGGCAAGAGTTGGATATCCTGAGAAGGTCTGGTACTTCTACTTCTACTCGGGGACGAGGAAGAGGTTCTTGTGGGCGAGGAAAAGTTGCCCAGGATGTTGTCGAGGAACGAAGTACTCCACCTGCTCGGGGTCGATCAAGAACTCCTCGTAGTATTGAAGAAGCTCGTAGTCTGTCAACATTGGAAACTCAAGCGTACCAATTGAATGCAAAAGATCGGGCTTTGTCTGAAATGTCCAAGAAAATTAGATACCTGGAACTAGAAATCTCTACAAAAGAATCTGAGTTGGAGACTAATAAACTTTTCATCCAAAATCTTCATGAGAAACTTGAGAGGTTAACATTCCAATTCCATAAACAGCCCAGGGAGTTTTGGATGGCTGGATATAACGAGGCGCTATTCCATTTAGATGCTCGTATCCAGAATTCCAATAATGAGGGCTACAAACAAGGCTGGCTGAATGCCTTATGTGTGTTGAAACTCGAGCAGGGACACTATTTATGGGACTACTATGATCCTGGATTGCTTGATTTGCCTGTGCCACCGTTCAATTTGGAAATGGAATGGGTCCCAGCTCGTGCCATTCCTCGGAGCTTACTTGCTAAATACCTTGGTGACTATAGTTTGCATTCTCAGTTTGAAGTATCTCGTCCTGAGCATCTCCTAGATCGACCTTTTGTGATGAACGTCAGGATGCTGAAGGATTTGAACTTCATTAACTCTCCTCAGACTTTAAATGATCCGCCTACTGGCGAAGAACCTATTTCAAAAGCTGAGGGAAAGAAACCAATAGAGTAGGGATCTCAATGTAATAGTTAGTACACATATGTAAATTGTAATTCGTTTTGAATTTTAATGAAAGACTTTCATTTTCTGTTTGCAAATCTGTATTGCTATTGTTTTGTGCTTGTCAAACACTTTATATTTGTGCTTGCATAACAATATTGTGTGGTTCCTCGACCAACTTAGTAATAAAAATTACAAGTATTAGTAATGTTGCTCGATCACTTAATAATAAAGTAATGAGTATAAAAATGTTAGAATTTCCTCCAACAAGTTGAGCTCATCGACCAATTATAGTTAATGGGTTTTTATCCTCGACCAGCTATAATTGGTAAACTTTGTCTTTTTCATAAAATGTGCCCGACCAACCAAGGTCAAAGATTTTTCCTCGTCGACCAACTACAGTTAGTGGGTTTTTATCCCCGACTAACAATACTTGGTTCAGTTTGGAATATTTGTTCTTCGAGGAACTTTTATGTAACAAACTTACTTCCCGACCAACATAAGTTGGCATTTGAGATAATATCTTACTTCCTAACCAACCGAGATTGGTCTTTCGTCGATCATCTTTTGTTCTCGCCCTTTTACCAACCGGAGTTGGTCATAGGTCTGAACTATCATGTCCACTAGCTCTTTTACCAACCTGAATTGGTCACGTTAATGTACGCCTCCTAACCAAAGGAGTATAGTTTGTTCTCGCCCTTTTACCAACTGGAGTTGGTCGTGGGTCTGAACTATCATGTCCACTACATCTTTTACCAACCTTAGTTGGTCACACTAGTGTACGCCTCCTAACCAAAGGAGTATAGTTTGTTCTCGCCCTTTTACCAACCGGAGTTGGTCGTGGGTCTGAACTATCATGTCCACTAGATCTTTTACCAACCTTAGTTGGTCACACTAGTGTACGCCTCCTAACCAAAGGAGTATAGTTTATTCTCGCCCTTTTACCAACCGGAGTTGGTCGTGGGTCTGAACTATCATCTTCTTTTTACTGTCGAGCAGCGTAGTGTTAAACACACTAGTATTCCCCGAAAAACTTTCAATAAAAGGAGTGAAGATTGTGAAATATCATCATTTTATTCATATTGATGGAACTGCTTTACATTTTACATCACTGATAATACTTGCGTAGGTGTTCAGCATTCCATGCATTCTTAAATTCCTCTCCTTCTAGAGTTGCTATTCGGTAAGTTCCTGGTTGGACAACTGCGGTAACTCGATAAGGTCCATGCCAGTTTGCTTCCAACTTATTGTGCTTCTGAATGGCCTTCTTTAGCACGTAATCTCCTTCTTTTAAGTCGCATTTTTTCACCCTCTTGTTGTAGAACAGGGTTGTTCGCTATTGATAAGCATCATTCCTAATGGCTGCCTCTTCTCTAACTTCTTCGAGCATGTCCAAATCTAATCTCCTCATTAGGTCGCTGACTGGGGAATTGAAATTCAACACTCTGTGTGTTAGAAGACCCAACTCGGCAGGTATTACAGCCTCACTTCCAAATGCCAGCATATATGGTGATTCTCCAGTCGCTGCTCGGGGAGTTGTTCGGTAAGCCCACAATACTAACTGTAGCTCATTAATCCAATTAGCTTTAGCCTCACTTAGCCTCTTCTTCAAACCATTTAATAATGTTCTGTTCGTCACTTCAGTCTGCCCATTGCTTTGAGGATGGCCTGGTGCTGAATGAACCTTCAAAATGTTTGACTGATGACAATAGGCGGCAAACTCCTCGTTATCAAATTATGTTCCATGGTCTGTGATGAAGGCATGAGGGAGACCATATCGGCAGATCATATTCTTCCAAACGAATTGGTACACCTTCTCGTATGTCATATCAATCAGAGGCTCAGCTTCTACCCACTTGGAAAAATAATCCACTGCGACGATGAGGTACTTGAATCTTCCTCGGGTCGTTGGCACTGGTCCAACCAAATCAATTCCCCACATGGAAAAAGGCCAAGGGGAAGTTATGGGTGTCAATAATGCTTGTGGAGTTCGTCGGACGGAGGAAAAATGTTGGCATTTATCACATCTCTTAGCATAGGCTATACAATCAGCCCTCATCGTTGGCCAGTAGTATCCCTGCGTCATCACTCTTTGCAACAGTGTCCGACCTGCTACATGGGCTCCACAAAACCCTTCATGGATCTCATCAATTAATTCTTTGACCTCGAAGGGATGTACACATCTTTGCAAACCTGCCATAATTCCTCGTCTATACAAAACACCATTAGTTAGTACATACCGAGCAACTTTAAACTTCAATTTCTTGGCAGCGATCTTATCCTCCGGTAATTCTCCTTCCTCGAAAAATTCCCTGATGGGATCCATCCAAGATGGTCCTAAATCAAGGGAAATAACATTCATCGTCAGGCCTTCATCTATGCTTCGACTTTCTAACACCTCAATTGGTATCATTCTTCGCAACTCGGTACGAGTAGCTGATGCTAGTCGGGCCAGTGCGTCTGCTTGTGCATTCTCCATTCTTGGTATTCTGATTAACTGAATGGCATCAAATTCTGCCAACAACTCCAACGCCTTTGCATGATACTTGACCATTAATTCTCCTTTAACTGCATACGTTCCCATCATCTGATTCACAATTAATTGAGAATCACTGAATACCATCACTTCTTGCGCTTCCATTATCTTTGCTAAATTAAGACCTGCTATTATGGCCTCATACTCAGCCTCATTATTGGAGGCTTTGAATTGGAATCGTAAGGCATATTCCACGTTAATCTCGTCTGGGGTGTTCAAAACAATCCCTGCCCCACAACCTGTTGTGCAAGATGACCCATCTACATATAATCTCCATGTAGGTAACTCGTCTTCTAATTTCTTTTCTGACAGAGTTCCTCGGTGAAATATCTGCTGTTTCCTTTCATCCTCCCCTGGTATTTTTTGTTCTTCGTCGACCATCTCTTCTCGCCCTTTTACCAACCGGTGTTGGTCTGATTTTGAATTTGATGATCTTTTTACATCCACAAGCCCTTTTACCAACAGGAGTTGATCTGGACTCATGTCTGTTGATCCTGTAACATCCACAGGTTGGTTAGCGAGCAACTTTTGCTCCTCGGGGGTATCAGGATATGTAAATTCTGCTACAAAGTCTGCTACAGCCTCCCCTTTTAATGACGATCTGGGTTCATATACAATATCATATTCACCAAGCTCTATTGCCCAATACATCAGTCTTACTGATTTTTCTGGCTTATGAAGGGCTTGTCTCAATGGCATGTCGGTGTATAGGACGATGGTATGGGCCTGGAAATAAGGCCTCATTCTTCTACTTGCTTCAATTAATGCCAATGCCAATTTTTCCAACTTTGGGTACCTAATCTCTGCACCTCGGAAAGCCTTACTTGTGTAATAAATTGGCTTCCGGACTCTATTCTCCAATCTGATCAATGCCGAGCTGACTGCATTCTCTGATACTACCAGGTATAAGTGCAACTTTTCTCCCATCAATGGCCTGGACAGTAGTGGAGGTGTTCCCAGATATTTCTTCAAGTCTTGAAAGGCTTTTTCACATTCATCATTCCACTCGAAAGTTTTTCGGAGTGTTTTGAAGAATGGAAGGCACCTATCAGTTGCTCAAGATACAAATCTATTGAGCGCTGCAACTCGTCCTGTAAGACTCTGCACTTCTTTCTTCGTCGTTGGAGATCGCAACCCTAAAAGAGCTTTGATCTTTGCTGGATTTGCCTCAATGCCTCGCTGGTTGGCGATGTACCCGAGGAACATTCCTTCTCGTACTCCAAAGGTGCACTTCGTCGGGTTGAGCTTCATCTGGTATTTATCCAGTTGATCAAAGGTCTGACCTAAGTCAACTAGATGCTCAACAACTTTCTTGCACTTTGTCAGCATATCGTCGACATAGACTTCCATATTGCAACTGATTTGTTCGGCAAAAACCTTGTTTATCAGCCGCTGATATGTCGCTCCTGCATTTTTCAAACCAAAAGGCATAACATTATAACAATAAGTTCCCCTAGGGGCAATAAAAGAAGTGCTTCCCCTGTCTTCAGGTTTCATTTTGATCTGGTTGTAACCAGAGTAAGCATCCATGAAGCTGATCAGCTCGTGTCCCGAGGTAGCATCCACTAGTTGGTTAATTCTGGGCAATGGGAAGTGATCCTTTGGGCAGGCCTTGTTGATATCAGTGTAATCAACACACATTCTCCATTTATTGTTTTTCTTCTTTACCATCACCACATTTGCCAACCAGTCTGGATACTTCACATCTTCAATGAATTGGGCTTTCTGGATCTTCTCGACCTCCTCTTGTATAGCTTGATTCTTCTCGGGACTAAATACTCTTCTTTTTTGCTTTACAGGCTTGATCTCCTTATTCACTTTGAGCTCGTGACATAAGAAGTTTGGATCTATTCCTGGCATGTCCTCATGACTCCATGTAAAAGTTTTCTTCCTGTTTCTCAAGAAAGTTATCAACTCCTGTTTTATTGAAACATCCAACGATGAACCTATCTGGGTTACTCGTTCAGGGTGTTCGTCGTCCAGAATAACATTTTCTGTAGATTCCACTACCTGTCCTTTTACAAGTTGGGATTCATCTCTGGGATCAAGTGTTTCAATTTCTGTACCTTCCTCCACCTGGTAGGTAGTAGTCTTTATCCTTGATTCTTCAAGCTCCTCTTGCTCGGCAGACGAGTAATAGCATTCCCGAGCTACTTTCTGATCACCTTTCACAACTCCTACTCCGAAATTTGTTAAGAATTTTAAACACTGATGTACTGTAGATGTAACTGCTTCGAACTTCTTCAAACCAACTCTCCCCATGATGATGTTGTAAGCTGACTGCACATTCTTATCCATCACAAAGAAGCGTATTCTTTCTGTTCGACAAGCAAGCCAAGTTCCAATGAATATATCCAACTTGATCGTCCCAAGTGGAAAAACTTTCTCGCCAGCAAAACCCAATAGAGGTCTATGATAAGGTTCCAATTGAGATAATTTCAAATTTAAACTGTCAAAGCATGAATAGTATATGATGTCGGCCGAACTACCATTATCTACTAGCACCCTTGAAATCACTACTTCTTTCATCCTCATTTTGATCACCAAAGGGTCGTCGTTAGGGTAAAGAACACCTGCCAGGTCGTTTTTTAAAAAGCCAATGACCAGCTTCTCTTTGTTTACCTTCCTCGGGCGATCCTCTTCAGCCAAATTTATCCGTTGAATGTATGAGCAAGCCTGAGCCTCACCGAGATAAGCATTTCTTTCGGCAGTAAGGTCTCCTCCTCCTGCATCACCTCCTGTAATGACATTACAATCAAATGATCCAAAGCGTATTGAAAATACCTCTCGTTCTGGCTGCCTTGGTTTCTTGGGAAGATCGGGGTCATCCCCTGTGTCATCTTCATGATCCCTTTTCTTTTTCTCCTCTGCTCGATGAGGAGATCTATACCTTTCTCTAGTTCGGTCATTATTTCTTCTTTCCCCTCCCCGATCAACATACTTTGCTAGTTTCCCTCTTCGGATGAGTGTTTCGATCTCGTTCTGAAGAGCTATGTAATTTTTGGTCATATGGCCGTGATCCTTATGGAACTCGCAATATTTATCCCTGTTCCTTAGGTCAGGGTCTGACCTCAGTTTCTTTGGCCACTTTACTTCCTCGTTATTCTTGATTTCTTCCAAGACATGATTAATACCCATTTTCAAAGGAGTATAATTATCGAATTTCTTCAGGACTTCCCATGACGACCTATTATTCTTGGAATGCTTGTCACCGCCATTGCCCTTATGCTCTTTCTTCTTGGATTTGTCGTCTTCCACCTTGGTTTCTTTATCCATATTCTTCTTCGCAGCCATAGCCTCCTCGGCATTCATGATTTTGGTCGCTTTTGTCATCAACTCTGACATAGTTGTAGGTGGATCTTTGGCCAAAGTGTAATACAACTTGTTAGGTAACAACCCACTCATCAAGGCGGTGATTGCTGTCTTTTCCTCATAATATATGACTTCCAGTTTCTCGTTATTGAAACGAGTTATGTAATCTCTAGTGCTCTCACCTGATTTTTGTCTAACACTTAACAAGTGTGCTACTCTTTTTACTGGCTTTGCTCCAAAACAGAAATTGTCGATGAACAACTCGGCCAATTGAAAGAAAGTTAAAATCTTACCCCGAGGAAGATTGTTGTACCATATCTGGGCAGCTCCAGTAAGAGTTCCTGAGAATGCTCTGCATCTCATCTCGTCGGGGACAGCATAGATATCGGCGGCAGCTTGATATTGCTCTATATGAAGAACAAGATCTGTTTTCCCATCATATTTGGGGGTCACTACTGGTGCTTTAAATTTCGACGGGGTAGGAAAACCCACAATGGCCTGGACAAAAGGTGTCCCTTGAATAAAAGTTCGTTGTAAGGGATTCTTCGCCTTGGCCATTTATCCCAATCTATCCTCCAAGCGCTGAATGGAACCTTTCCACGCATCGTTTCCTTCCTCGGGCTTATTAGTTCGAGCAATTGATTGTTCTGATGTGGCCTCTTGAGATCTATCTTGACGAGCAACTGGTCGTGATTGTGCTGATCCTTTTCTTAGATCTGATGGTCATCGAAAACTCCTCAACACGGTCTTAGGTGGACTCCTATTCCTCCTAGGGCCTAATCGACTGAAAGGAGACACCCTACTCAGTCTTTCTAAGGCACCGAGTCTTTCTGGAGAGAGAGTGATACGTTGATCAGTATCTGTAGCCTTTATTGACGAAGTTCGCCCAGGTTGATAAGAGAAATCATCAGACCCCTCATTATGATATGACTCAGTACGCCTGGATAGTGAAGAAAGTAAATAAGTTTGCCTATGACCACTTCGCTGTCCTGAACTTGCAGGTGCACCGCCATGAAGGGTTTGTATGAGTTGCCTCATTGTTTCTTGCATGGCGGTTTGTCCTTGAGCCAGATTCGTCATAATCCCAGCCAGATCTGGAGGTGCAGAGGGATTTGAAGGATTTCTAGCATTTCCATCATTTCGATTGCTGGATTCCGGATTATCTGCCATTGATGATGAATGATTTTTGGTGAAAAACGATAATAACAATCGTTCCCACAGACGGCGCCAATCTGTTGATGTAAAAAAACTAGATTACTCTAATTATTCAATCACAGATAAATAAATGAGACAAAGAATTTTAAAGTGGTTCAGCCTTATATGAATGGCCTACGTCCACTGTTATGTTATTACTGAGTGTTTGGGAATTCTTGATTACAAGTTCTATCAAGAAATTCCGGTCCCCTTGAATGAGGGTGATACAAGGTATTTATAGCCCTTAGGCTGTACATGAAAGGGTGTTACATTAAATGATACACATATGAAAGGGTAATTCATTTAATGCTCTTCAAACGTGTGTGTCAAGATGATAAGCATTCAATGAATAGTTGAACTGTTGATTATCTGGCAATTAATGCTGCGGTCGAGATGCAACTTGAACCGCCTTAGTTGCTCGTCGTCCAAGAGTTCCTCGGAGCATTGGAGTTCCTCGGAGGACAATAGTTCCTCGAAGGGTTGGTGTTCCTCGAAAAACTGGTGTTCCTCGGAGTACACCTGTTGCTCGGAGTGAGTATGTTGGTCGGGGGAATGATCTTCCTCATTGCTATTGTGCCACGTAGATTGACACGTGTCTTCTTATTATTTGTCCACATCAGCATACTAATTTTGGTATCAACAGTCGTAGCTTGTCGTCGTATCCGTATAGAGCATGTAGGGTTCCCCTCGTCGTCTAGGCATCATCCGACATCTCCCTCACCCATCTCATATACATCGGGGGCGTCGACAGTGGAACCACCACCTCCTCTTCCATGATCTACCTAACCACCCTCTCTTCTAGGTACCAGACGTGCCCAAACTCATGCACGATCAACCGTCGTATCTGTACATGTAGACCCGCACCCCCATATCATGTGGAATCTCCCCCCGGGGGTAGAAGGTCACCTGCAATCCGAACAGAGAATGAGTATCTATTAAAGAATGAAAAAAACGAAAGGAAATAGAGAAGATAAAAAGAGAACCTGATCATTCGTTAGGGCATTCAGATCCCATCGCACGTGTGTCATAGACAAAGCCTGATTAAACCTACGGTTGGACTTCTGCCACTGGAACATCTGACAGAAGTCGCAAAAATGATCAACTTTTAGGGCTATCAACCCTATGTTGTACCTGATCACCTCATAGAACCACATCAGTAAAAGACAGGATTCAATAAAAAAGAAACTAGAGAAGAATGCAAGGAAATTCATTGCAAGGAAAATGAATTCAAGATTACCTCCAGAAGATACGTGGCCCTTGTAAAAGTCTACCGGCAGGATCGACTGAAAGCATTCAAGGAAAAATAAAGGGACGACAAGGTCAGGCTCCCCTAATCATAGATCCGGACCTCAAAAATCGTCCGTAAAAATGGCAAGAACCAAAGATGGACATCGTCGCCATTAAAAAATCACCCAACATAAGAAAAATAAACAAACGGGTTGTCTGCCTTACCTGTCGTCCGTCAGTCAAATCCACCCCTCTATAGAAGAGTCTCCTTCAAAGCAAAAATACGGATCGAATCCCCAGAAATGATCCTACCCACATCACCTAATGATGCCTGCACCACCTCCGACGTCACCCTCAGCGTGAGGTCCACCACTATCTGAAATCCATTAATGTCTAATCCCATCAGTTGCTGAACATTTATGGGAGTCACCGTCATCTCCCCAAAGCCAACATGAAAAGTGTGGGTAGTGTCCCACCACCTCTCTTCCAGAGCACACAATGTAGAATCGCTACAGTGGAAATATTGTGACTTCTCAAATAAAATCCAATTTTAATTATTCCCAAATTTTAGTTAAACCTTAAAACATGCATCTAGATGATTTATCCAATAAAATAAAGCATGCTGAATAAAACAAACAATTTCAGGAAAAATCCCCCCAAGGGGCAAAACCTTTTTATTTTCACCATAATTTGTAAAAACGGTTACACGGATTACAATGAAAATAAGAGCGACATACGAAATACCCTCAGGCGTCGGTTTTGATGTCTCGGATGGAATCTCCCGCAAGAAGTCCAGGTGGTCAGCAACGAAGAGGAGAAACAGTTTCTTCACAAGTTACTCCGTAAGGTCTCCCTCCACAATAGCACGCAGCTCTCCGGTTGTAGAGTTCTCCCCACAAGCTACTCCAGATGAGTAAACAATATTCTTAAAGGTTTAAGGATTCACACAAATATATGGGAATCGATTTGTGAATCAAAAAAGGTATAAAACCTTAAAAAAAGTGAATTCTGGTTTCTGGGCTGTGAAAACGTAGAAACTGGTGCGTAAAAGACTTGGAAAATCGTGTAGAAGGCACCCAGATATTTATATGAAAATCGAGGCGACGGCGTCGCTCGAACGAGATTGACATCTCGCTCGAATGAAGGACACGTGTCGTTCGAACGACATCGCTCCAGATGCTTATCTTGCTCGAATGACAGTGGTAGCTCGTTTGAACGAGCTCGTCAATCGAGGCACTCCGCTTCTACCCTTTGAAAAAATTTCTGCTTTCAATAAAAAATATTTCAGACTTCAAAAAATATTTTCTAAAAAATTCCTAAATATTTATGCAAATATAAACAACTCCAATAAATCATTTTACCGATATTGCGTAGTGGAGTAGTGGGAGCGATTGAGAAGAACGTTGCATGAAGCATGATGCACGTGTAAAGATGATGGTTGCATGGATTCAGATAAAGGTCGTCGTGAATGATTGTGATGACGTGCCGAATGTAGCGGTATCAGACATACAAACTGTGATCTAGGACAAATTGAAAATTCTTAGATTCTACCCCGGACATTTATAAAACTATGTCCTTACAAATCTCCCCCTATGTCTATGCCGGTATATACTTAAAAAATCCGAATTATGCAATCTCACTAAAACAAATGACATACATATAATGTCCCCATTAAACCCTCACACTGAGAATACTAAATGACATGTCTTCACAAATCTTCATCTCTTCAGAAACTCCCAAAGCTTTTCTCATCAGGGTGTGCAACATATTGATCATCAATCTTTGTACCTACACACATGAGAAAAAGCAAAAACCTTCGTGACACATCGAGTTTGAAATGATATAAGTGTAAATCATTAATAAATCAAATATCTCCCATAATGCAAAAACTCGCCCATAACATGATAATTATTTCTCCCCCTTTTTATGATGTCCCCACATAGACAGATAAGAAGAAAAAATCAAAACTTGGAGTGTCACGATAAAAATGCATAGCAAATATGAATCAATCAACCAAAAACATTCACAAACTATTTTTAATTTTTCAAATTTTTCATACAAAAATAAGATACCAAAAATCACACCATGGATTTAAACTAAAACAACCAAGTCATGGAAATGGAATGTATGGGTGTGAACACATTCGATAGGTAAATAAACTCAATCAATCATATATGCACGATGCATACTTGTACCCTTAACGAATGAACATAAAAAACATCCTTTGGTGTAAAAAATGTTGAATTTAGATGATATCGTCTTATGCAAATCATCAAAACAAAGTCAAAGTGATTTTCACACCAATAACGTCCAAAACTATTTAGCTATTTTTCAAGACTTTTAAGGACGTGTAATCCCGTTTTAATTCTCCATCCAAACACCCTCATATATATTTTCTTTTAGAGGTGTATAAACTAAATTCTCAAACTTTGGAGAATTGGTGCAAAAACCTAATTGTCCCATAATTTGCATGAATTTCTTTTTATTGGCATTAAATTTTTTCGGGCTCTTTTAAACCTCTTTGGACCCCGGAGAATGAAATTCCTCAATTTTTTAGGTCCAATTAAACGGCATATTAATCGCAAAGGATAAATAATAATCTTTCGTATCCATTCACCGTTTTCAAACAAAGCACACAAAACCGCACAAACATGGTTAAAAGGTGCACACTTTTATTGTCTTGTTTTATCGCGCTTGGTTCGTTTTAAGGACAGGATTGAAGTGAAAACACCTAGCCAACATGTGATAAGACAAGCACAATAATCAAACAAATCCGTGCATGTGTGCAATAAAGGATATCATGAGTCAAACATATAGGAAGTAACAATTAATTACATCTCAATGACTCTAAACATTATAAAACACATGAATGAATTGACCTATTGTCTCAAAACACTATCAAATAGTCACATGAATAAATGGAATGAAATTGTGACTCGGTCATCCTAAGTGTTTATCCATAAATGGTGCAAGTAAAATACAAAAATCTTTTTGGATTTTCAGAATTTTTATCAAAATAAAATCTTTTTGTATTTTTCAAACAGAAAAAATATAACTACACAATGATACAACCGAAAATAGGCATATAATATCGATATGAGCAACATTCTATGCTAGCAAACAGTAATCACACAAGAGAATCCACAATGAAAGCAGATGTGATAAACGAGCAATGCAGTGTTATCAATTAAGCATGGATACTAAGAATAACTGCATATAAACTGACCAGAAGCAACCCATCAGTACCAAAAACCTAAGCATATGAACATCGGGTACTGAAATCAAAAGGGAAGCAAAAATAGAATTTTCAGACAGGTCGGTCAAACGACTTAGCTCTGTCGCTCGAACGACAAGGGCATGTCGCGAGATGCAACTTCACACGAGACTGAGATGTCGCTCAAACGACCTATATATCTTGCTCGAACGAGAAAACTAAAACTTCCCAAAATTCCAAGAAAATCATACAGTTTTGTCCAGTGCAAAAATTTCATGAAAACAGTATCTATAAGGGGCAAACAGATCCAAAACAGTGCTAAAATAGTAGCGAAACACACAAATATAACAAATAAATCAATGTGCACTATGTCAAAGTGAGTCATAACACTAGAAAAAATATAACATGATGCATAGCTAGTGTATGGAAAAACATCCAATACAATCAACCAAACGATCTCACATGGGGTGAATTACGTGAAAGTAAACGGGAATCGTGGACAAATAAACCATAAGCCTCTAAATCTGATTTTCTAACCCAAATTGATTTGTAATGACACGTGGGGGTTTGGGGAATCGAATTTATTCTTTTATTAACCTTCCCAGGTCCCTTTAAAAGCTTATAATAGAAACGCCTAAGATGACCTTGCTTACCGCAATGTGTGCACGTGTAAATCGGGCGGTGTGTGTTACCTAAAGGCGGCCCTCTCCTAAAATTTCTTGGTTGCTCTCTCCGAATTTGCCTAGGTGGCTCTCTCCTAATGATCCTAGGAGGTTCTCTCATGATGTTCTTAGGGGTCTCTCTCCTAACAAACTTAGGTGTCTCTTTCTTAACAATCCTAGGTTGCTCACTGACACGCGTGGGAATGGGTGCAACATATTTTTCAAGACCAATCCCACCCCTATCCTATTTTATCTCGACGGTGCCTAAAATCTCATCAAGTTTTTCAGACCTAGACTACAAATCAAATTTCACTTTACTTGAATCTTTCAATTTCACCTCAAGTTCACCTATCCTAAATTCAAGCAAACGCCTAGAGTCTTCAAACTCTAAAAGTTCCTTTTTCATAACTTCCATCACACCTCAAAGGCTATCTCTCACACCCTCGACGTAATCAAGCTTCTCTCTCAAAATTTTCTCACGTGCCCTAAATTCTTCAACTAAAACATCGTTATTTTTTAAGGCACACTCTTTCAATTGAGCTTTCAATTTCAAATTTTCTTTCTTCATTTTCAAAGATTCAACATAAAGTTCATTGAAAGAAGTTTGCAAGTCACGCTCGTCTACACTTTCATCCTCGCTCCTATCAACCCCACTATCATCACTAATCACATGGGTGGGAAGCTCTCGCCTAGAAGCATAAAAGACTTCTTCTTCCGAATCACTATCACTAAGGGTAGAAACATGAGAAATCGGTTTATTTATTTTCTTATTTAAATTTGTGGTACACTCATCTAACGTGTGACCAACACCCTCACACCAAGGACACCTCTCAGAGTCGTTTTCAACAGAAGATTTAAAACAAGAGTTCTTGTGAATTTTCCAATTAACCTTTTCAAAAAGTTAACATCGAAAATCATCAAAACCTCCAATAGCCATTTTTTGAAAAATAGGATCAAAACACAATAACTTAGTGCAACATGCTCTGATATCAATTTGTAGAATCGCTACAACGGAAATATTGCGACTTCTCAAACAAAATCAAATTTTAATTATTCTCAAATTTTAGTTAAACCCTAAAATATGCATCTAAATGATTTATTCAATAAAATGAAGAATGCAGGATAAAATAAACAATTTCAGGAAAAATCTCCCAAAGGGGCAAAACCTTTTTATTTTCACTATAATTTGTAAAAACGGTTACACGGATTACAATGAAAATAAGAGCGATATACGAAATACCCTCAGGCATCGATTTCGATGTCGCGGCTAGAATCTCTCGCAAGAACTACAGGTGGTCAGCAATAAAGAAGAGAAACGACTTTTCCACAACTTACTCCATAAGGACTCCCTCCACAATAGCACGCAGCTCTCCGGTTGTAGAGTTCTCCCCACAAGTTACATCAAATGAGTAAACAATACTCTTGAAGGTTTAAGGATTCACACAAATATATGGGAATGGATTTGTGAATCAAAAAAGGTATAAAACCTTAAAAAAAAGTGAATTCCGGTTTCTGGGTTGTGAAAACGCAGAAACTGGTGCATAAAAGACTTGGAAAAATGTGTAGAAGGCACTTAGATATTTATACGAAAATCGAGGCGGCGGCGGCGCTCAAACGAGATAGGCATCTCGCTCGAATTAAGGACACGTGTCGTTCGAATGACATCGCACGAGATGCTTATCTCGCTCGAACGACAGTGGTAACTCGTTTGAACGAGCTCGTCGACCGAGGCACTCCGCTTCTACACTTAGAAAAAAATTCTGCTTTCGATAAAAAATATTTCAGACTTCAAAAAATATTTTTAAAAAAATTTCTAAATATTTATACAAATATAAACAACTCCAATAAATTATTTTACCAATATTAGGTAGTGGAGTAGTGGAAACGGTTGAGCAGAACGTTGCATGAAGCATGATGCACGTGTGAAGATGATGGATGCATGGATTCGGATAAACGCCATCGTGGATGATCGTGATGACGTGCCGAATTTATCGGTATCAGACATACAAACTATGATCTAGGACAAATAGAAAATTCTTAGATTCTACCCCTGACATTTATAAAATTATGTCCTTACACACAAAATTGCAGTAGAATGCGTTGTCTCATCCGAAGCCTCCTCCAAGCGACCAAAACCCACATACGACACCATCCAGCATACCGCACCAGGAAGCTTCTCCCAAACCTCCTTCAACCTCTTCGTCCCCCGAGATCGGATAGACGAACCAGCGATGTCAGTTTGCAAAATAAAAAGAAGAAAAATACATCACTAACACAAAAGAAGCAAAGGAAAAATGGAATGGAATACCAAAAGTCACTACACTTACATAGACACTAAGGTTCCTCACCCTAGACGAACGATGGTGTGTTGGCTCGCATATTAGCATACGCTCGTTAGCCACAGGCTCAAATAGATTAAATACATTCTTGTTGCCCAAAGCAAGGGGTACCTTAGATTGCCATTCCAGGCCAGTCCGACAAACCATGCATTGTCGTACACCTCACTTGAACTTGCTATTTAATGTCTTAAAGTAAGAGGGACTTATGAATAATTTTTAGAGAGAATAGATTTAAACACTTGAAGTTGGGGAAAATAGGGAGGATTCACCCCCTTTTTCTAGGAGGCTAGGGGGCCTGTCGATCGGCTGCCCCCTGATCATGTCAGTCAGAAGGTATCTTTCACCTTTCTTAATGTAGCCCAGAAGTCCGTACCCATATCGATTAGCACCCCCTAGAACTTCCTATCATCACCCCCTCCAAATTTTCGTACAAAAAATGCTAGAAAAATCCCAAAATTTGCTTGAAAAATTCCCCCAAAAATATAAACCTCAATTTTCTCAAGAAAATCATTTTGGAGCACCACGCCCTTAAAATTCACAGCCGAATTAATCTTACACCCTTATCTTCAGCATAAATCCCCAGTCGGGTTCATCTTACAAACTAATCCTCAACACGTTCCACAAATAGAATCAATAATGCATCTGCATCCAAGTCAACTATTCCCAAGCCTAAACATCCCCTAATGGAGCTTCAAGACAGCATAATCCCTAATTAGATATCCCAATGATAAATCCTTCCCCAGCGATGTCCAAAAGAAACACAATCCCCAATGGAACCACACGTGCATCTGCACCCTTAAGATAATTTAAAACTCCCCGGGAGAATAACTCCCTGCGTACAACTTTAGGTCCTCAGAACTGACCTTGGCCCTCAGAATTGGTCGCTAAAACTTTAGGTCCTCAAAATTGACATCGGCCTTCAGAATTGGTCGCTACAACTTTGGGTCCTCGAAATTAACCTCGGCTCGCAAAATCGTTCATCACAACTTTAGGTTCTCAGAATTAACCTCGGTCCGCAGAATTGGTCACTACAACTTTAGTTCCTTATAATTTACCTCGACGCTCAGATTTGATCGCTATAACTTTAGGTTGTCATAAATGACCTCGGTCCTCAAAATTTGTCATCATAACTTTAGGTCCTCAGAATTGACCTCGATACTCAGAATTGGTCACTACAAGCTTCAGGTCCTCAGAATCGACCTCAACCCTCTGAATTAGTCATCCCCATCATAATTTTAAAGTTAAACTTAGGTCCACATAATCAACCTCGACCTGTCGAATTGATCTCTCTGTTCCCTTAACACATCTTCGAGTTGTTGAATTATTCAAACTCATCTCCCTAGGTCCTCAGAATTGACCTCGATTAACTAAATCAATCAACCTCGTCCTCTAGTTCCTCAAAACCGACCTAACAAAACCTCTTCCCCAATATTGATGTGGTGTCTATGATTCGATGACCTCCACTTGTTCTAAGCTTGCCCATCATGGGGCTCTCTATAGACATATCATCCTATGACCCCCCAGGCACCTCTTTCGGTACCTAAAACTCAATTATCCGCCTTAAACTCTAAGTCATACTCCGAGTATCGATCTAGATGCCACCAAGCATTTTTGGATCCCCTTTGACTCCGGTTAACTTTTTCGTCTGATCAAAAGCTTAATAAATCTTTGAAGGGCTCCGAATCCCCTTTCCAACAGTCTGCCTCATGCATAAATTGGACTCACGGTTCGAACGAATGATCCATTTTACCCCAAAAACTGATTCAAATGCCACTGGGTGCTCTCGAGCTTTATTTGACTCCTTTTAACTCTTCATCTTGAACAAGATAAAATGAATCTTCGAAGGGATTTGAATACCCTTTCCAACGGTCTGCCCCGAGCGCGAATCAACCTTATGATACGGATGAACGACTCACTTTACTTCGAAAGATCACCCGGTGCTTCCTATCCCCATTTGACCAAGCTCAACTCTCTGAACCGAAGATACTGAATGAATCTTAAAACCCATTCTGACGTTCCATCCCGTGTGTGATTGTGACTTACGGTTCGAACGAATGATCCATTTTCCTCCAGAAATTTCCTATCTAGTGACCAACGAGCGCTTTTAGGCCCCGTTTGACCTCGATCAACTCTCAAAATCGAGAGTGGATTAATGGATTCTTAAAGGTCTTTAAATACCCTTTCCAAGGGTCTATCACGTGCACGATTCTAACTTATGGTTTGCACTTTAGAGCCATTTTTTTAAAACCTGCCTCCAACTGCCGAATGGCAACCCTAGGACCTTGCCTATCGGTAGTGTGTCTAGGATTCTATGCCGATAGACACCCCCTTATCCCTATAAATAGAGGCCATGATCTCACTTTGAGAGGCACCCCTGAACATATCTTTAAGCAATTCAGTGAGAATTTCCTCGAATTCAGAGTTGTTATTTCCTAAAAAGCCCATATCCCATATTCTTTCCATCATTTTCATACTTTTTTGAGTAAATTCCCATCCACTTCCTTAAGCCACCGTCACTTCACCTAAAGGTCAGTGCATCTATAAGGAAGATCTACTTCAAGTCATCATAAGGAGGTCCATTTCTTCCTCTCTGTTTTTAAATTCTCTTAATTTTGCATTAGTTACTTCATTTTCACTTTAGTATCTTACTTCATTATATCACACATCTTAATAATAAGTTTTTATTATTAGTATTCGCACATACTTTATTTTCATAGAAAAATCCGAAAATATGAAAAACAGGGTTCACTTGTAAATTCTAAACGGGGATTTCTCGTCACATTTCCTCACATTAAAACACCTTTTATGGATTAAACTCCACCCCATATTGTTTTCTAACTATGAGGACTCTGATGCTCTCTGGGATACGTAGGCATCTTTGGTGAATCCCTCAACTCGAGTCCTACCACATATAATTTGTTATTTTATTCTCATTATATATTCATGATATATACATTTTATACATGCATGTTTGCTTGTGTGTTGTTCGATATACACAATCGTTCCTTCATAACGATTTGTGAATTGATAAAAACTCATGTCATATTTTTTATTAATATTATTTTGGGAGCACTCCTAAGGATGACCTCTCTCTGCCTTTATCCATGACGTGAGTCGATCGATTCCATCCTCCATTTATATTATGCACATAAGAACACACATCATAGAGTTCTACATGAGAAGATTAACACATGCCCATGAGAGACCGAACGGGCAGGATAGGTGCCTAACATCGTCCCATTCCGTAACTTAGTCCCCGGTCCTTTGAACTAGTTGGTTTCGCAAGCATTAATATTGTCCTTGATGTCGTTCTCTCAATGTGGCAACATTTCTTTTGCTTGTTTTGTGAAAAATAGGTTGGCGACTCTATCTCTACATATCACCCCTCATCGAAGACAACAAAGCACTCCGATAAAGGATGCAATCCCGCCCACACACCGAAAAAGGAAGAGGGGAAGGAAAGAGGGATCCACCTCCGGAGACCCCGACCCCCCGACATCGGGATGGCCACATAGGGCATTATATCATTGAACTCCATGCTGAGGCTGCCCCCGCAACCCTGAAAAGTGCTCATAAATCCACGATTAAAAACCATTAAAAATGAAATTAGAAAAGGAAATTAGTGATAGACATGAAATTAGAAATTTCATTTAGTAGTTTCCTGCAACAGTGAGAGACACCCGCTAATCTGCTTAAAGCCGGATTGAGATGCAAGGTCGACCTGGCTATAGAGGTGTGCGAGAATACCCATGCCCCAAACTAACTTACCCACCTTTTTCAATTATTTCAAAACTCATAGGTAAAAGACATAAATTTTATTTTTGGTCTTATCGAGAAAAAGAGTGCACCTGATAATGTATAGTATTTAAACCCTAGCGCAATGGTGTTTAACATCAGAAGGGGCATTCACGTCTTTGGCTATTTCCTTAAAATTTGTGCTGATCCAGTTCAACTGGACAACACATGGCTCACTACACTCTAGTTGTGCATCGTCTATACTAACGCCCAAGCCCTTAAGTACTAAGTCAATCGCATTCGGGACTTCAACCTTCTCGTCCTCCGAAATAGCGATGTGTGGTATAAATAAAGGGTCACCAACTAGAGGTACTTAAAGGATTTAATATACATCATTGAGAGTGATGGTCATCTATCTAAATGGCATGTAAAATTTATTGGTCTCAGGATGCCACCATTCGACGAAAGTCGACACCAGAGCGTAGTCAATATACCTATGGCTGAATTTGATCAAACCATTTAACTTTTCCATCTCTACCCTCATCTGAACCCCCTTGCTAAGATAATAAAATCTCCATTTATGGATCTTTGTCCAGTAATCGACACATAGCAACAGTTTTCGCTCAACCTATAATAGAAATAAAAAGTATATCTATATTAATCATAAGATTCAAAAACAAATGTTTAGATTAGTTAGATCAAGAAATGTGATTACCACTGAACTGGACCATGTTGTTTATGGTCCATATGCCATAAGCAATATGGTACGTGAAATGGTTTAAAAGGCTTAGATCATTAGGGGCCCCATAAGCCGTGAATGATGATTCAGCTGCGACAATCATCTTTTTACTATATTAGGCAGCTGTCTTACGTAAAACGTGTGATGGGTTAACTGATGGCCTAGGAGCATAAACATTGCCCTCAATGGGAGCATCATAATTGCCCTTATCCTCTTCATTGCCTACATCCTCATCATTTTTGACATCCTCCCCATTGCCGATATCATCTTCATCATTTCCCTATAATGGAACCTCCTCAAAATGCCCCTCTAATGGAGAATATGAATGGCCCTCTGAGGGAGCCTCGACATCCCTCACTGAAGTAGCCCCAACAATAAATAACACATGAATCTCTTCCCGACGCTTCCTCTCAGAAGCAGTAATAGTCTTCCTCTTTGAATGGGAGTAGCATATAACCTTATCCATAAATGACCTGTATTAAATTACAAACAGATATATTATATACAACACATGATAATTGCCTATTTTAAAAACATATATCACATGTAAATAAACAAGATGTTGATTATATGGAGAAACATGTCAATGTGTATAAGTGAATAAACCAATATACATGATTTGGGAAAACATCAGAGAAGCAATATAAATGAACAAGTTATGGACTTTCATTCATTCGGGGCAACATTAGAGATATAAAATAACTTATTCTTCATAAATAATGTAACAAGAATGGAAAACATCGCATGATGTTTTCCTCGAATGAGTGTATTTCATAATCACATATTGTTTCAGCATAAATGTGACGACAAAGGTTTCACATTTCGTGATGGTATCCCTGAATGAATGCATATCAGTAGCCCAAGTTTGATCCGTCATAAATGTTACGAGAATGGGATTAAGATTCGGGGTAAAACACACAAATGATGCCAATTTCAAATGACAACTGTTGATGTAAAAAATTAGATCGCGTCTAATTATTCAATCACAGATAAATAAATAAGACAAAGAATTTTAAAGTGGTTCAGCTTTATAAGAATGGCCTACGTCCACTGTTATGGTATTGCTGATTGTATGGGAATTATCGATTACAAGTTATCTTAAGAAATTCCGGTCCCTTAACAATGAGGATTGTACAATGTATTTATAGCCCTGGGGCTGTAATGTGAAAGGGTAATACATTAAATGATGTTCATATGAAAGGGTGATACATTCAATGCTCCTTAAGCGTATGCGTATGAATGATAAGCATTTAATGAACAGTCAAACTGTTGGTTATCCCGATATTAATGCTTTGTTCGAGGTGCAGCTCGGACCGCCTGAGTTGCTCGAACCGCCTAAGGTTCTCAGTGTTCAAGAGTTCCTCGGAGAGTTCTCGTTCCTCGGAGCGTATGAGTTCCTCGGGGAAACGGTGTTCCTCGTTGTAGTATGGTTCCTCAGAGCGTGTGAGTTCCTCAAAAGTGTTTGTTGTTGCCACGTAGACTGCCACGTGTCTTCACTTTATTGATCCATGTCAGCAGACTAAATTTGGTATCAACAACAACATAATTCGTCAGAAACATGATGGATTACGAATTTTATTTTGTTTGATTTATACCGAACGAAACCCTAGTTCATTCAAAATAATTCATTCAAAAATTAGTTCAACCAATTTATTTAAGATCCAATTAAACCAGTTCAACCAAATCAATTCAAAAGATAACATACATTATATAACTTAGTTCGATTACAAACCAACAGTTAAACAGATTTGGGTAACCAGTTGAACAAAAATGAGGGTAATCAGTACATGAGTTTGATTGAAAACCAAAGACTATATATAAATTGATTCGAAGATGGATAACTTTTTTTTGTTCAATTAATTTGGTTCGGATGCTTGCTTGGTTTGATTAATTTTTTGGTTCATTTGACTATTGGTTAGATTCCTTTTATACCATCACACACATTTCTATTGAGTACTAACCTGAATGAATTTAATTTGAAGTTATAGTTGAAGAGTTTTAAAGTTGAGAAGTTGAAAGATTTATAAGTAGAGAAGTTTAGGTTTGAATGGATAGAAAGAAGGAGGGAAAGTGAGTAGTATGATTTTACACGTTAAATATGGGGTGGACCTCAATGTGGTATTTTGAAGTAAAAACTAGATTATGTTGGTATTCTGAAGTAAAATTAGACTTGCGGTATTTGAGAGTATTTTTTAGGGTGCCCTTAGCACCCCTCATTTTGAAACACGGGTGGTCTCTTTAGGTTAAATTGATTTTGCTAAATGCATTATTCAAATGGTGATAACACATTATAACGTCTTAAAATTAGATTCAAAAACTAATTCTCTCTATCATTTTCCTTTTTTAAATGATTAAAAGACTAATAATTATTGTTACCCCTTAATAGTTAAAAGGTGTGACCACTTTGGAATTATAATCTGTCTAAATACGTCCATTCAGAAATATATACGGGCTTAGAATATCAATACATAAAAGTTACATAAGGTTCATTTAATTAAACGTTTATCACTTAACTAATATGTCTCTTTTATAGTTCTCACATATATCACACAAAGTCCACTATCTTCGGGATCCATCGCGTACTTTTATCGGTAAATTCGTTGGAGTCCCTCGCTTAACCGACTTCAACACAAAACCATATACATATGAGAATGGGAGGTCAATATGCAATCACGCCATTGGGTAGTCATGTACCAAAACTCAACCGATGGATCGGATCATCCGCCTCTCTCATCACGACACATCGACCGACTCAACATATGATCAACACATAAGACCTCTATAACGACATGCATCAACTGCCAAGTGTGCGTTACGTGATCACAACCTTTACAGCAAACCCCAGGCGATAGATTCACCATGAGTAATGATATGTTCACACAAATATATATATATATATATATATATATATATGGCATCATATCACTCTTTCATATACCCCCAATCGTTCCAATCCCCAATGCCAGATTGAATAAACTAAAGTAAGGTTTATTATACTCAAAACCTATATCAAAATCTCAACTTATTATTCTCTAGTTTAATTGTCATCTTAAATTGTAAATTAAGTGCATAAGAATTACCCAAAAAATAATTATGCAACTAAACCCAAAAACCATCCTTTTGCTGCCAACTGTTGCTACCAACAGAGGTCGTTGGAATGATCTCCTTCTCCTTCAAATGAAACTAAACATCTCGTTCGAACGAGAATGCAATCCCGTCTGAACGAGATTGATGTAGTTGTCTCCTTCGTTCCAGAAACATAAAAGTGAAAGTAAACCTCCACTTCCAAACAGTCATCATAGCTACACTATAATCAAATTTAAAGGTGGATTAATGATCCTACGTGGATTCTACAACGATTATAGTCCATATCAAATCAAATAAGGGTTTAATTGTACAAAGTTCATAAATTAAACCGAATTCATATTTTACATAGAATTGAGTCTAGTACATTCACAATTTCATATATAATCATCAAATTAACATGGGGATTTAACTTATACATGAAATTAAATCATAAATCATGGGTTATAATCACATAATCATCGGTCAAAACGAGTTAATTTAAGGTTTCTTTTCCAAAAGTGCAAGTCTTTCAAACAAAAATTAATTAACCCTAATTCCAATTAGCCCATAAATAAACATGATTAAAATTTAAATCCTGAACATGCATTCTAAATACATAACATGGATTATAAATAAGTTACAGATTACATATGTGATAAAGTAAGAGATTTCTTACCTGAGTGTATGAACGACGAGTCTCTATGCGTTTGATTCGTTTTTCTTCTTCTCCCAAAGTTCCTTAGGCTATCCCAAAGGTTCGAGCTAGTAGGGTTTATTTCTGTAAGGTGAATTATGTGATTAATGAGTTCAAACAGTCTTAATTAACCCTTAAATTCGTATGTCCCTATTAGGCCCTTTTAGGCCTCCGAATGAGCCTAAAATACTATAAAAAATAACCCAACAATTAGCCTAATGTATATCTACACTCCAGGCCCAACTTAGAACAATAAAAATAAATATCGAGCCTCTGTATCAGTCTAGAGTTCGCTCTAAATGGTAGTATCTCATAACTTACGATAACACCTCACAACGTAAAATAAAACACATACATATATATATTTTACACGTAACTGCATATATTCCGGCATAATTAATTACACTCATTAATTAAATGTAACACGCGACATAAATAAATCATGTGACATGAAAATTTAACCATCATCTAAATATGCGTTTTATTTTTACCAATTCACCAAAGTAATAATTAATTATAATTTATTAATTTATTCTCACAATCAATACTCATCAAATAAATACCAAAAATACAGGGTATTCCAAGACATAAGAATGCATATTCAGACTTCAGATTCACGTGAAAAACAAACAACCCCTTAGCCCTCCACATGCGCATTATTCCGCTCATACCTTATGCATTGACTTGCTTGTGCCTTATCCATTCAAGGGACTATATCTAATTATTGAACTTTTAAGGAGCTAAATCTAAATATAACATTACCTTAAAAGAGGTAAAATTAGAAAACCCTATTAATTATATAGGTCTTAGACACTTGTTTGCCAATATAATCGCCAAAAATATTATACCAAAATACCCTTATAACAAATAATTAAACATGACCTAATTTCTTGGATGAATTCAAATTTGACAGGTTCTAATTTTGAATTTAGTTCATTTTTTAAACTTTGAATTCGTAATAAATCATACATACTCACAGTATTTTGACAGCGATTAACGTGATAATTGATTTTGAAATAGGTTGAAGATAAGCAAGAGGGACAGTCAAAGCAATTACGATATTATTTCAATAATAATTGGTATGTCTTCTGTTGTACAATTTTTTTCTCTCACATTTTATGTCAATATATATTCCTAATGATGGTGGGTTAAATTATTAACATTCATGCTGAGTGGGATTTTAGTGATATCGTGTAACTAACTGTCAACATGTAACATTTTAAAAATAGTAAATTCACCATTCTTGCAGCATATGCGGTAAAATTATATTGGTTATGATTAAACCTATATTAACCAAACAGAATAAATAAATTATGCACACATACAAGAGCGGTATTTACGTGGTTCGACAATGTGCATACATTCATGGGAGATTCTTCTTTCTAATTACCATAGGTTCAATACTCGTGATTACATTCCCCTTTTCTGCGGGGACATGTTTACATTTATAGGAGGAGGTAATTTAGACAAGATAACTCAATCACCGTGATAGTTATCCTTAGATTGATTGATCGTATCTTTTTCCTTGATTCTCGCAAGTCGGTTAGCTCCATCAGTCTATGTTTAGGGATGAGGGTGCTTGACCTGATCAACAGGTAGCATTACCTCCTCTTACGTGCAGTCGAATCATTTCCCTCATAATTGCCCCCAAAGTTATACATCTCATTGAGGTAGTAAAAGTTTGTTTTTATTTTGAAATCAATCTCTGTTGTGGATTAAATAGTCCAGATTATTCAGTTGGGTTGTGATCAGGGGGAATTGAAGTAATTTTACTTGATTACGAGGATTCATTTTATCAGTTGAGTCTTGGAGCTTTTTCCCCACTATTTTTAGGGGAACGTTGGTCATTTGGGCCCCTAAGCTAAAAAGGTGACTGTGTGTCAGCTGTCATTTTGGGGCACACGTGTCTAATGATGAGATTATTCCTTGGAAATCATTTCAAGCCTTTTAAGCCACTAAAACCTCTTCCTGTCGTCAATTGGGATTCATTCCTCATTTTCTTTCAAAGAGTTTTAAAGCAATTGTTCTCCTCCATCAATTGTAAGTTTCTTTCTTCCTCTTCGAAATTTCGCCATTTTTCTCAAAGCATTTTAAAGTTTTATGTTTACGTTTTTTCTCGCCTTTTTCTTTGAATATGACAATGATTTACCTTGTTAACAAAAACATCATAAAGTTTTTAAATGATGCTACATCTCACCATGGGTGACTGTTGAGTTATATTCTATTCCAGTGGACTACTATAACATTGATGGTAGCTATGAATCATCTCTTAGTCTATGACTGAGGCTGGGGTCAAATTTCTCCTAAAATGTACTTTTTTAGAATTTTATGAGTACTTAAATGTTATTGCTCCTCAATTCTCACCCAATAAGTTGAGAATTTTTAAGGGTGTTAACCGTTTGAACAAACTTTATGGGAATCATTTAGGGATCCTAGAGCTTTTCCACTACTACATATGGGTAGTGACCTTTGAGAAGTGATATACAAAAGTGTGGTCTCGTTTGGACGACCCGCTAAGGAAGAGTGTTCTTCATAGACATATATTTGAAGAGGTCCACCATCTTACAAAGTCATCACCGTCAGTCTCGTCCTAGTGGTCTCGATCTTAGAGACTACTCCAGAAGACCACTCAAGACAGTTATCTCAGTAAGCAGACGTACATTAGTCTCTGTCGTTGCCACTGTCAGCCTCAAATGATACCAGAATGTCTCCTCAACCACCTCGCTAGATTGGAACGTCGATCTCAGTCGATTATTCAGAGGACCTCGCATGTTAGTAGGAGGACTATTAAGAGAGGTACGATACGTCGGATACCTCATATTTGTAATAACCGTGTAATTTTGGGCTATTTTAATTAATTTCTAGAAAATGGAGGAAAATATAGTTTTTGATAAAATTATTTTTATTGCTCAAATATGTTGGTTATTATTTTTAAAGGCAAGAATTTCAAACGGTTTCGAAAACGGAGTTAAAACGGATTTTAAAATGATTTTTAAATGTTTTTAACTCTTGGAATTCTAAGTCGGCGAACATTAAGTAATTTTCAAGATTTGTTTTGACTTCCAACTCTTCATTTCTTTGCCTTATTTAAAGGAGTCTTTTGGATTACAACTCTTCATTTCTTTGCATTATAAAAGGGAGTCGTGGGCAAGCCTTTTAGCCTCATTTTGGTACAAATTTTGGCAGCAAATATATTTTATATTCCTCTTTTTTTATATACACATTGGCCCTTGAGATTTGTGAGTTCCAACCTTAGATTAGAGGTGTTCTTGGGGCTATTTTGTTGGAGGTTCTTGGAGGAGATTCTGCAGATCTTTTGTGTTGATCTTGAGGATGTGATCGTTGGTTTCTCATCATGGTTTGAGGTATGGGGTTTTACACAATATGCACCTTAAATCTCGCGAGTGTCATTCTCTTTGAATTCTTGTTAATTGAACTCATATTTGAATTGATAAATTCATTGAAATCTGGAAAATAATTGTTGAAATTATTTTGATTCATGTGGTATCATTATATTATTGATGAGCACGTTGTCATGAGATTTTAATATGGCACAGATGTTGGGCACCCGCCAAAATTCCTGTTTCCCGGGCTACGGCTTGATAAAGCATATACGGATGTGGTGAGGCCCGGTGACCCGGTTAAAGTGTTGTTGAGAAATTTATTGATAAAATGCTATTGAGATTCGCATTTGATTTGAATATCCGTACTCGTGTTGTTACGTTTTATTCATCGCTAACATTTTTGTTGAGCATCTTCCTGTCGTATTGGGTACTTCCCCATATTTTCTTTTAGTGGCAGGTTAGCGCGGATTTTGGGGCGCTATGGAGATTGATTTTAGCGAGGATTGTTTGGGAAAGACTTGTATTTATTTATTTTGATGTATAGAGCATTGGGATTTATTTTATTTCGAGTTAGATGTTATATTTAATTCGAGAGACTTGTTGTAATTGAAGAGATTGAGATTAGTGGATTTATATTATTGTGGGTTTATTTAGATGCTCTATACCTTGTTACTTGTGGATTTGAATTTATTTTATCGCATTAGCGCTCCGTTCGCTCTCCCCGGGCGGGCGGGGTGTTACAATATTGGCCAAGGGCCACCCCGACTCAACCTTACCAAGGAAAAAACGTTTAGCACACCCCTCAAAGTCGTCAGAAAGGTAACGTATTCAATAGTCTAAGTAGGGGGTCGACTCTTAACCGTCTTGGCCCAAGAGTGGGAGGTAGTCGAGATAATATTCCCCATAACTTTAGTGGTACGTGCGTCACTAGTCATCCCGACAAAGCTCGATCGAGAAGAGACCAGGAAAAGGGGAGCATAGAGAAGTTAACAATGGCTAGAGAAATCCGAACAGGAGGTCGGCTGACGAAGCCGCTGCTGAAGTGGAAGGAGCAGGAGAAAATGCAGTTGTGGAGGGAAAACCTTAGAATAGATCAATCTAAAAATTAAAATATAAGACTGGTTGTCTCATTAAGAGACTAGACCCAAGCCACCGTGGGTATATGGAGGGTTCCCCTTTAGTGCCAAGAATACTCAGATAGCGAACTCTTAATAAGTTCAAACCTCTAACCGTGTCTCCTAGATATGATGGGAGTATAAATATTATTCACCACGTAGATATTTATCAATCTCCTACTGACATTTACTCCACCCTGGACGAGATGAGGTGTTAGGCTTTCTCTGCTACTCTCACCTGTGTTGCCCATGCATGATACACCAGCCTGTCGTGAGGATATAAATAAAACTTCAAACAAAAAAAAACAAACACAAATTCTATTTTGGCATGAAGTGTGACACCCCGCCTGTTAAAATACTGAGTGGTCAGCCTGCGATCAAAATAAAATGTTGGTCTCATATGGATCATTCTCAACATCACTGTTGAAAAACTTTTTAAAGTTACTAACTACCTAGTAATTTAATTAGACTGGTGCCAAATGTTATCTTTCATTAATTAACAACATGAGGAGGTAAATAATAATTAAAACATCAATTACAAACTGATAAATAAATTCAACACAGATGGACAATATAAATAAAAGTAACCAAATCAACTATCGGTTCAATAATAAAATACAATAGTAACTAAAAAAATAACCTGAATACACAAGTCACATAAATAAACTGAAGACTAAATATGAGGGAGGTATGCCCAAACGAATACTGAAGTAAAGATCCTACACTAGAATAAATGAACGAAGCGTCTATAGAAAGTCTTGCAACTTCCAGATAAGCTGCAGCTGTGCATCCCTATATAGAATATTCAAATTGGGCGTCCCTGTGGATGGACACCTAAAAGGTTTTGAAAAAAAAATTGACATGGGCCAGAGCCCAAGTAAAACATTTTGAAAAATTTAGCAAGCAGTTAAATTGCAGTAATTAAATATGCATGTACACTCTTCATATTTAAGTTAGTGTCGCACTCTCTTGAGGTATAACTCACCCCTCATCTAATGTGCACACCTCACGCTTACCTGCTTTTTCGAGTTACGCTACCCCACATAAGTATCCATATTAAGTCTCTTTCAACATACTAACTTTTTGTGCCCACCCCAATTTCCCATACAATACGTTATTGGATTCTTCATATCAATTAGCCAATTATGAATTTCTCATTATATGTTTAATCCTCCACCCACTAGAGTTATTTTAGATGTCACTATCTTTCTCATTTACTAATTACACACCGTAGAATAAGTCATAAGCGTATATTTATCACCTAGTTATATACGTACTAACCCTATACATCATTTACTAAGCACACATAGTAGAATAAACCACAAGTATAAATATTATTCTAAATATATATACAATACGGCACCCCTAGGTTGAGACCTACGGTGCATGCATACTCTGCTATCAAGTCCTGGTACATCACGCACTGTATAAAGGACTATTGGTTAATTATCTCACTCGAAACATGATCACAAACCACACATATTGGAGGCGAATATAGTTCCGAGCCTATGGGTTATGCACAAACCTACGCACCCATATGACTGCCAGCTTATCGTTATCACAGATAGGACTTTCCAAGGTTCTATACTATGAGGTACAAGTCTAAAATCCTCCCAATGGGCTCATCAGGATAAGACTGTCCACGACGCGAAACCTCCTGTGATAGCAAGTAGTGTAGGTATGACATACACATAATAAATCATATAAATCAGTATATGTATACACACAACCTATATCATATATTCCATACGTAGCATATATATCTTCGAAATATCATACGTGCTATTTAATTACAAATACACTTCTTATCGTATATTCCCGAGTATCCCTCACTACTCGAAGTGTGTCAATTATCCTTTAAATATTCCAGTAGGTAATTCCCATATATCCAACTGATCTAAGTCATAGGTTAGCTCATCCCCCGAATTTGTTACATTTTAAGTTACACCGATTAATCTAATCAATTTCACATTAATTAATTTATTAAAGTAGTGTCACCCAACTACAATACGCCAACTCCCTCATTCGGACCGTACCTTCACCCTTCAGAATATATTACACCAAGTCCCACTATTAGGTAAAGCACCCTTTATTAAATTCAATATTCGATAATTTACTATATACATATATAATAGATTAAACCGTCTAATTTGTGCCTAACTCCCGTCGGAGTAGCCTAAAAATATACGAGTCACGACCCCGACTCTTAATTCTATAAGTATTAACTTACATTCATATTTTTATTTCAATATACTAAACACATCTCAATCTAGTCTGTATCCTAATTTCATCCGAAATTTCCATACGAATCCGTTCATATATTTTCTAGGGATGTTCATCTTAAACACTCTAAATCCAAACCAAGAATTCATTCCCATCCAATTTCAAGGTAAAAATAATGTCCCTTAATATTTTCCAGAGTCCTACACTCATCTACAGACATCCCTAAATAATCCAGATTTTATTTCTCACAAAAGATTTCGGTTTCAGACACCCTTCAGTAGAAAAATCATAACTAATTAAAAAAAATTAGAAAAATACTTGATCGGTGCCCACGTGATCGTAACGAAAAGATCTACAAATTTCATTTTTGACAAACAGTTAAATCGGACCGGTTCGGCCTTAAAATCTGACCGGTTCGCTGCTGCTGAATGATGAACCTCCTCTTGTCCAACTCATTTTTCCTCCGTTTTTACACATCAACCCTTCATAGTTTCTTCTCAAAACTCATCATAATCATACTCAATGTTTATTACACATACTAAACAGGTTCTAATCATCATATTAATCTCTAAACTTCAATGGTTTCGATTATCACTAACGATTTCATGAATTAGGTTTTACAACTTTTATTCAATCATTCTCTTCAATTCGATCCTACAATTATCAATTAATGAATTTAACTTTGATTTCCAGCGAGGTAATTGTGTTATATATCTTTACATAATATCAATTTCGTATTAATCATCGATCCATATCAATCAAAATGGTTAATTCACCCAAAACCTATTTTAATGAAATAGTTCACCCAAAAAAAGACTATGGTTGACACCCACCATGATATGAATCGTAATATCGCAAATTAAAAGAAATCAAGTTTAACTACTTGCTTGGATAATTTCATAGGGTCTGATTTTGGTGAAGATATTGATACACCTACAAGAATGTTCTTGTAAAAATTCCTCAAATCATCCCTTAGACTCTTGAAATTCCTTCTCAATTCTCTTTACTTTGTCTCTACCTCTTTGTATAACTCTCCTAACCTTTGATTTCGTGAAAATAACTCCTATCTAAGCCCAAACCTTTAATTTTACAAGTTTAATTCCGTTTTTGACTTTTCATATACCATTAAGAAGCCCAAAAGTCACCAAAATAAGTTCTAATTAGTCTTAAAAGCCCCCGAGACACGAACATAACCCCCGCGTACACAATTTTGACTCTCTCGACCTATTCGAAACCAAACGTGCACTCAGAATTATCATCCAAGTAACTTAACTAAAATCTCCAATTTCACCCTCAATTTACGACACATGTATTTTATAAGAAATAACCCGAATTAATTTAAATTTTATTTCTCCAAATAAATTGAATCTTCCAAATTAAATAAATTCTCCAAATAATATAATGTCTCCAAATCATCAATTTAGTTTAAATTCAAATTCACCAAATTTGAATAAGTTATTTATCCTCAAATTAAATAAATTATTTATCCTAAAAAATATGATGTGTTACATGAAGCCATCCAAGCGTGTTACTCATTTACTGAATGTCAGGTATGGAAAAATGAGCCCCTAAAGGATTATTTTTCTTGGTTCAATAGAGAAAAGTTAGAGGTTGAAGATTATAATGAGAACATTGCCATGACAGCTCTCATCATTGGGCTTCAACGAGGAAAACTTTATTATAAACTCTCTAAGAATCCTCCAAAGTCCATGACTGAACTTCTGACTAAGGATGGGAGGATCATGAATGCGGAGGAGGCCATAACGGCTAAGAGAGGAGATCAAAAGGAGATCGACAATAACAAATATACCCAAAGTCGTGATAAAAAAAAGATAAATAAAGGAAGAAAATAACTAATAGCGATTAATTTGCTAAGTACACTCCACTGACAGTTAGTCCAGATCTGATTCTGAGCAAGATAAAGGACGACAAAGAGCTTAAAAGTCCAAAAAAATTAAGATCTCCCCCTCGAAAGAGGGATAAGAGAAAATGGTATGAGTTCCATCTGGATGATGGCCATACGATAGACTAATTATTTTATTTAAGGATGAGATTGAGAAGTTATTAAAACGGGGGAAGGTACTAAAGTACGCTGACAAAAGAAGGAGTCAAGACAATGATAGAAAGAGGTACAGTTCGTCGAGGGACAACAAACCCAAAAAGAAGGAGGTACAAGCAAACATAAATGATCCAGAGTCAGATGATTGTGATAAAGACGACCCGGACCTTCGTAACAAACCTCATGCGATTAAAGGCAACCTTCATATGATTTTTTTATATAAAAATGAGATGTGGAGGAATGGCAGGTGGAATAAATGAGCCATCCGATAAGAAGGCTCGTGTGATTGAGGCTAAGGCGAGGCCTAAGAGAGATGAAGTCAACATGGCCAATGCCGAGATTAAACCAAGGAAGTTAAAGAAAGTCGATATAGAGAGTCTCGTAGTAGTATTTTTCAGGCAGGACTTTAAGGGGATTTAGCCCCAGCCAATGATCCTCTCGTCATTGGCATAAGAATACGTGACTACAATGTGTCTCGTATTCTGGTGGATGGGGGAAGCTCGACCGATGTTATGTTCTGGGATTATTTCAAACAGCTAAAGCTAAGCAAGAAGAGACTTTCCCCATATCACTAACCATTTATTAGGTTCAGTGGAAAGAAATTCCACCCCCTGAGAGTCTTTGAAATGGATGTTTGCATAGGAACTTGACCGAAGTGATTGATCAGGAAGATCAATTTTTTTGTGATGGACGAGAACGTCTTCTTGGCCAAAAATATCATTTTGGGGAGGGTAACACTGAAGGAGTTTGAAGTCGTGCCTTCCACTGTACATCAACGATGAAGTTCTCGACTCCTTATGGAGTAGAGAAGTGAATGGTTATCAAGTGGAAGCATGCGAGTGCTATTTCACCTCGATGAAAGAGTGGGAGGCCCACTAGAGAAAGAGGACCTCGTACAATATTGACACTATTAACCTAAGAGACGAGTAGAAGATTAAAAAGAGAGATCCCACGAAAGAAGTAAAATCCATCATCCTTAATGAGGAAGAATTGAAATAAATAAAGAATGAGTTAAATGGGTTGTTAAAAAGAAGGTAAAATGTGTTTGCATGAAGCCACAATGATAAGTTGGAAATTAATCCTGAGGTTATTTATCATCAGCTTAACTCGAATGAGACAGTTAAACCATTAAGACAAAGAAGATGACCCCTTGCTAGAGACATATATGACGTTATACAAGAGGAAGCGAAGAAGCTGCAGTCTGCAAACTTCATTAGAGAAGTGAAGTAACCAAAATAGTTGTTCAGCATTATTATAATGCCCAGACAGAATGAAAAGTGGAGGATATGTGTAGACTTCACTGACCTTAACAAAGTTTTTTCGAATGATAATTTTGCTTTTCTAAGAATCGAACAAATGGTGGATGCTACAGCCGACCATGAACTCATGAGTTTCATGAATTCCTATTCTGGGTACAACCATATCTTTATGTATGAAGAATATGTCGAGAAGACATTTTTCGTCACATAAAAAATATCGTACTGCTATAAAGTAATATCGTTCGACATGAAAAATGTAGGGGCCACCTACCAGAGGTTCATTAACAAACTGTTTAAGGGCGAGATTGGGAAGACAGTGGAGGTCTATGTGGATGATATGTAAATAAAAAGCCTAAAGGCCAAGAGCAATGTGCATAACTTAGAAAGAATGTTTGACAACATGAATCAGCATCAGAGCGAGGAAATTCTTAGGATTCATCGTCAATCAGAGGGGCATCGAAGAAAATCCTGCCAAGATAAAGGCATTGATTGACATGAAGATAATGATAAGGATCAAAGACATTCAGATATTGACGGGCTAAGTTATCGCAGTGAACATATTTATGTCGCGGGCAATAGACAAGTGTTTACCATTTTTTAAAATCTTGAAAAAAATATTTGTTTGGGATGAAGAGTGTGAGAAATCATTTATAAATTTGAAGGAAGGCCTATCTCGGCTCACTAATGCTCCTTTATCATCCCATCCAAGAGGAAAAATATATTTATGTTTGGTTGCCTAAGAGTCAACTATTAGTACGGAATAGTCAGAGACGGCAATGGAGTTAAAAAAATGTCTATTTCAGTGGAAATGCATTATAAAGGTTCGAGTTGAGATACCCTAAGATGGAAAATCTTGCATACACGTTAATCCACACCTCAATAAAAATAAAGCCCTACTTTTAAGCTTGTACAATGGTAGTGCTCATCGACACACCTCTCTAACAAGTCATTCATAAACTTAAGAAATCGAGTAGGCTAATGTCTTGGTCGATAGATCTTGGTGATTTTGATATCATCTATCGGCTGAAAAATACAAACAAAGGGATAACGTTGGCAAATTTTATAGTCGAATTCATATGGGAGTCGATAGATGACACGGTAAATAAAATATCTGTTGAAGTCCCGAAGGACGTCAAAAATAGAGAGAAAAATACAAACAAGGATACCTTAGCGAATACCATAATTTGTACATAGAAACGAGAGTTATTACTGAAAAATGGTGCCTTAACTGAAGGACATTTTCACCAGGATCACCAATTTGGAGTTTATTTGTTAACAGTTCAACCTGTGAAAATGAAAGTAGGGCATGATTGATATTATCAGCGCCCGTATTAAGTATGCCTTGAGGTTTAATTTTGAAGCATCAAATAATGAGTCAGAGTATAAATGCCTGTTGGTAGGACTTATGTCGGCCAAAGCACTGAATGTCAGTCAAATACTTCCCCGCAATGATTCTCAATTAGTTGTTAACCAAATTTTATGGATTTATGAAGCAAAGGAAGAGAAAATGGTTAAGTACTTAGCCAGAGTTAAGAAGATTTTAAAGATATTTCGATAAGTCAAGAAAAAAAGAATCCCTGGAGTTAAAAATTGGAGGGCAGATGCACTAGTAAGGCTCACATCGATTACCAGAATAAGGATTTGCCAATCAGTTTTGGTAGAGATTCTTCAAAAGCGGATTATAAAGAGTGAAGATGCCTACATTGAATTATATATGAATTTGAATCTGGGACCATCTTAGATGAAATGGGTCATAAAATACTTGAGAGATGGAAGGCTACTAAAAGCCAAAGTTGAGCACAAAAAAGTACGATATCGAGCAGCTAAATTCACTTTAGTTGGAGATGTGTTGTATAAAAGAGGGTTTTTTCCCTCTCAAGATATGTGCACCCTTCAGAGGTAAATTACTTGATGAGAGACATACATGAGGGGTACTTGTGCAAACCACATTGGTAGACGCTCCTTAGCTAAAAGAATCGCTACTCGGGGTTATTATTGGTCGAACCTTACCAAGCACTCAGTCGAGTATGTTCTCAAGTGTGATAAATGCCAATGTTTTGCTAACATACCCCATCAACTCCATTATCCTTTTCCCAATATAATCCCCTTGGCCTTTTGCAATATGAGGGATTGACTTGGTGAGCCCCATACCCAGAGCAAAGGGGAATTTTCATTTTCTGGTTATCACGATAGACTATTTTCCTAAATGGGTAAAAGTGGGTAAAAGTTGAGGTTGTGATTACCATCCCCGTAGAGAAATGTTTGAGATTTTATTGGAGGAATATTATTTATCGGTATGGACTCCCCAACACCTTAATATTCGATAATGGAAAGCAGTTCAAGAACAAGACTTTGGCAGCCTACAACAGAAGAGAAAATGGATAGATGAGTTGTATAGCGTTCTATTGGCATATAGGATGGCATAGAGAACCCCAAAGGGAGAGACCCCATCTATGCTGGACTAAAGGTCAGATACCGTCATTCTAACAGATATTGGGTTACCAAGAGGGTTCAAACTTATGACCCTGAAGCAAATCTGGAGTAAAGGAGACTAGACTTGGATTTTATTGAAGAAATAAGAGAAGACGTGGCCATTAAACTACACTAAATACCTTTTTTGTCACTTTTCAGCTGCAAAGAGGTATCACGGACAAAAACCTTGACAAAAAAATACGGAGCCATTGTCAAGGTTTTTAACAGTGACACGAACATAACAACAACTTATCTCGGTCGTATCATGGTTAAAGACCTTAACAGGGGATTTTTCACGGTCTTGTCAAGATTATTGATCGTGATAATGTTTATTTGTTGTCACGATTAAAAACCTTGGCACAACCGTGATAATCAAAGCGAATTTAAAACCCAAACCCAAACCCAAACATATATCAGTCTTTCCATCAAAACTCCTCCCCCCTCTCGCTCAGGCGACTGTTCTCTCTCTCTCTCTTTCTCAAGTGAAATTATTCTCTCTCTGTCTCTAATTTGGCATCATCCTGGCTTCTTATAAGACTCGTGCAGAGGTGTCCAAAATTCCTATTACTCTCCCAGGTTTTTTGCACATCCGGGAGTATCAAACATGTTTTCGAAACTACTGATAAAAAATGAATATTGTACAAATGCGTTGAACCTCACATTGGTACCATTAAAGGTGGAAATTATCACAATGTTACTTCTGATTGTAAGGGTCTTGTATGAATTATTGTGTTCCTTTTCCCACACGACATACATTATTATCATATTATGTATTTTGATGTAGTATTGTGTGTTAATGGCTTCTTATTATTCTAGTTTACGAAAATGTATATTAATTTCAAACATGGATATTTCCTTAGGGTTTTGCTAGCATGGAAAGAAACAGAACACCATGGAAAGTGGTTGACAATCATAATATATTATGATATTCGTAGTGTACCACTATTGTATTCCTTTGATATACGGATGGACCTGGATGTTTTGCTTAAGGAACTCGGGACTAATTTGTCATTTTAAAAAAAAATTAAAGAAGTCTAAATGATTTAGTCTAGAATATGTGGACATATTTGTTGAGTCATCTAGTGAATAGAGTATATGTATATTTATATTGTATTTTTAAATTTTGGTTCCTAGTTTGATTGCAACTATGTGATCATTAATTTTTGGAGTCCCCAGGTAAAACCAAATTTCTTGTGTAAACAGGGTACCAATGCATCACTTGAGTAAGGCATGTCAATGAGTACTTCACTCCCATATCTGATATGGCAATATTATACTTTCACGAAGACTAAATTTGATTGTAGAATAAAAATTCTTTTGAAAAATATGTGAACCAACGGTGACTGGTGACATGATCATGCATTCTTTATTTATTATGTTTCTCTCTGGTTAAATGTTGATACATAACACATACATATCTGGGCGTTCTTCAATTTTGTTGAATATCGATCCAATTTAGTTTTAATAGGCATTGCTTATTTTGATCTAGATATGTTTTTCTATATGTATATGCTTTTAATTTCGTTTAACAATTAAGAAATTTGTTAATGGTTATATTGTATCAGATTTGATAATATTAGGTGGATTTCATCAGTTGTTGTATTAAAATTATAGGGTATTTTAATGATTAAATGCAATGCTATTTATAATTACATTTGTACAAAATTAGTATTTTTTCAAATTGGGAAGATAAAAAAAAATCTCACTATGTATACAATATTCACTCACTTACACTTAGCTAACTACATGATTTTACATAAATCTATTTCTTATACTCATTCGTGTATAAAGAATGGATATAGATTTAGAGTTTACTTTTGCATGAGTTGTTATCTTTATATGTACATGTGAATGTATGTTGACTAATTTTGTTTAGTTATTTTGAAGTTGTACCTTCTATTGGCATGTCAACAAGAGACGAATTGTGGGTGTTGAGTTGTGGGCATCTCAGGAGGAGATGAGTTGTGGGTTACATTCTAGAGATATTAAAGTTTTTAATGGACCTTTTGTTATATGAATTCTTCCTGTGTTATATGAAATTAATCAATTGTCCGGAAGAGTTTTTAAATTTCTTTTGATTGTTTACAGATGATCACTGAGATTATTAGTGTGGTTGTTTCACTCAGTGCCAATCAGGTGTGATGAAAGGAAATGCTACTCGTTATTGCTACTGATTTTCTACAATTTCATTAGGATTAAACTTTTTGGTAGTGATTCTACTGAGTAGTGATCATATTGTTGTTTGGGGTTCTTACGTTGTTGTTGATTGATGAATTTGAACATTTAGTTGGCCATTGAGTTGGTTGTCCCTAGGAGTTTAGGGTATGGATTCATGTTTTGGAATTTAATGACCCAATTTTATGATTAGTAATTATTATCTGGTCCTCTTTGTTTGCATATGAATTCGATTTATTTGATTTGATATGAATTTTATTATTTGCATTTTGATAACTGATAATCGAATTACTAAAAGGGTTGGATTTGAATTATAATAATTTGACTTTCTTAGAATATCACTTCATTTTGTCTAGTAAAATAATAAGAGAATTTAGTGTTATCTTATGCATGTTTTGGAGGTAACAATTCCTTTAGTATGAAAATGTTTATCAAAACTATTTTGCTCACCCCCTTCTAAATTCATACAGGATTGATAATGTAATTGTATTCAACTAAGGAACCCAAGCTTGCAATCGCGGGTTCAGTTTTATCCATAAAATTTGGGGAGTGGTGTCATATTTGTAAGAAAAAATGAAATTAGAAAACCAACACAATATCACATTTAATAAATGTGATAGAACAAAATTGTTCTCTCTCTCTAAAATATAACCCTATCAATTCAGGCTACTAGATCTATTTGTTTTCTCCTTCCAAAATATAAATAAGTTATATTTGTTACCCATAATAGGATTCTTGAATTTTTTCACTTTTTTGTTTATACTAATCCATGAACTACTGGTTTAGAATTAGTGAAAGATGAAATGTGTTTGTCACGATCGTGTCACGGTCAAAGACCGTGACAATGATTATTTTTTGTCAACGTCTTTAACCCTGACACAACCATGACAACAAAAATAAAATATATGTGTTTATAATAATAATTGTTTTTGCAGGTAAATGTCTTCATCCGGGCGTCAGGGAAGCGGGGGCGAGGAAGGCCCGTCTAGCACTAGGCCCCCAAAGTGGAGCAAGTTTAGAATTTTAGTGGAGATCAAGACAGCCTTACAAGCTAGGGCCTTGTAATTGCGCAAGACAATTATTGGCCCTTGGTACATTGACTGGAGGACGGTGCCCTATGAACTAAAAATGGCCATTTTGGGGGCATTACACGTAGTTGCTTGGCTGAATAATATTTTTTATTTTATTTTATAATTTAAATACTACTAACTCACTTTCTTTTTGTCTTGTATTTCTTTGACAAGAACTATTCAACTTGCCCTACAAGCACACGACTCCATATTGGAACACCTAAGAGATCAATGGAAAATGTGGAAGAAAAATATACGTGCACGATATTTTGGCCGGGACCGGGAATCCATCTTACGATGTAGGGGCACGATACTCGAGAAGGATCCAATATCATTGGCAAGCTGGCAATAGTTTGTCAATAATGAGATATTGGATAGGCAATTTTCCTCTCGTGAATCGGGGAGGGCAAACTGGGCCAAGAAGGTCAACGTGTACTACTCTGGGTGTACGTCTAACCGAGGTGGAGCATAGGATGGTAAGTTTTGAATGTTATTTCATTTTAGTTTTATCTTGTTCTATTTAGTGGTAATTATATATTAATTAACTCATTTTGAAATATTTTATTAAAGGAGATGGGGAGTGGCCCGGGGGTAAGCCACATAGGCTCAATGCCTATGTTACAATTAGAAAGAAGAAGGGGAGGGATAAGGAGGTGAATCCGACCGTGGCCGCCACTATTGTAAGTTATAATTTTAATTTTGTTATTAAAATAAAAATTTATAATCACATACCTTTTTATTAATTCATCTAATCGTGCACTTTTTGTTATTTCAGAAAAAAAAAACTCAAAGAGGTCCATAGCTCGCAGAGTGATGCCGATAAGGCATATCCGAGCACGGACGCACTTAGCTAAGTACTCAGACGGAATCACAAGGGCCTTACTCAGGGTGTGAGATCTCGGATGGGGAGGTCGAGGCTCACAGGGATTGTGTCGAGCAACATTGGGCTGGCACACAAGGTGAACGAGTTGCAGACCAACAACGTTGAGAAGTTTGAGAACCTGAAGAAAACATTGAATAAAATGTTTTCGTTTGTCAAGCATGCTCTTCAAGGCTGAGATGGGTTCAACTCAGGTTAGGGCAAGAAGAAAGTGGTGGATGAGGGGACCACTGCTCCATCTTTCTCACTCTCACCCTCATCGATACCCTCCTCGTCTCCATATGACATATTCGCCACCCCCACCCATAATCCCTCTTCCCAACTAGGCCATTTACAATTTGCTGGGATAAAGTGTATTTAGTATACTTACGGGGTGACGATAGAATAGCTAGGGGGTTGAAGGACCTGAATATATGCCCAGGTTCCTTGGTGCATAACCGTCCATTGCAACCACATGAGGCTCGGGTTCACGTCACGGAAGTGTTGGTGGGAAAATCAAATGAAGCCATGTGGTTGAACGAAAAGTGTGGCGTATGGACAATTGAGGGTTGTGTCAATTCTTATGTAGTATGGCCTATATTTCCCCTTCAAGTTCATAACGAATGAACAATATGTAATAATTTGATTGTTATTTCTTTAGTGTTTGAATATCATGAACATTGAATGTTGTTTAGTGTTTGCTAATGAATGAATATTTCATAGCCTAGTTTCTTATTTATATTTGTTTAGTGGACGATTATTAAGGTTTTTGAATGTTGGTTGCTATTTTTATTAAGAAAATATGTCATATAATTTTTGTTACAGGTGATAATATACTGTTGAGAAGTGGCAGTGGCCATACTGGCCAGCAGTTTTTTTTATACTGCTGCCCAGATTTGTCACGGGCTTTGACCATTACAAGGTCTTCACAAGGATAGCTTGTCACGAACTTTGACCGTGACATGTCAGTGACAAACATAGTTATCAAGGACATGTCACGATCAAAGTTCGTGACAAGTTATACCTCGGTACGATCATTTACCGTGACACGTCCATGACAATGATACATTGTTATGGACTTTGATCGTGACATGTCCTTGATAGTCATATTGTCACCTCGGGCCATGTCATGGATTTGTCAAGATTTTTAACCGTGATATGTCCATGACAAGTGATAGCACTCCTTTTGTGTATATATCGTTGTGGGTAAAACATGGTCAATCCAAAATCCCTTTTGGTACCTACAAACACACTAAAAATGTATATTGGCAAGTAAGGGGTCAATCCGCGCTCTCTAATGTGGACAAGAGCAAAATGAAGACAAAGTATGATTTTTAACATGGATTATGAAGGGATATTTATACTACTAATTATGAACTAAAAATTAAAACTACACTAATAAATAAAGAAAATGATAAAGTGAGCTAAATGTGAGGAGAAAATAATTATGAGATAATTCAAGGTTTAAACTTCACCACTTAACTTATTTATTTTCATTAATTAGTTTGTCTATTTGAAATACCCCAAAATATATATAAATTCACAAATCCACTCTCGTTGCAAATGTGAAGTTCATATAGTCCTTTTAGAAGATTAATATTTAAATTTCACATACTCTGAAAAAATTAGACTTAAACATTTTCTAATAAATCACCCGCTAGGGAAAATTCACTAAAAGTATTTAAATCATTAAAAATTACTTTTTTAGAGTAGAGAAATTCGAACTATAATACTATTTAAAAATTGCCTATCTCTAGTTTAATTAATAAGTAAATATTATAATCAGAATTTTCGATTTTCTCTCGAAAATAATTCACCATCTCTTGATGCATAAATATAAATTGTAATATTTTAATATTAATATTCAAAGGGGCATAATAAATAAACAAACCAAAAATAAAAATAATTAAGTTAAGGGTTCCATCTCACCCCTTGAATGGGGTATTTAGTCTCTCATTATGGTATTATTACATATAAAATGTAATAATGACACAAACAGAGGTATACAAAATAAAATGGAATGGGAAAAAAATATGTTGAACCAAGTCTCCTTGAACCAAATAAAAATTCCCAAACATGAACAATAAATGTGCACCCACAAATATGAGTATTACAACACTTAAGTTTAATACCAACTCAAGATTTGTATATCACAAAATATTCAGCGTCACTAAAGTCACTAAAAAAAATATAAAAGAAGAAAAATAAAATTTTGTGCAATACTATACCAAAAATGCGCTCCAAAATAAACTCTACTCTCTGTTGTTTTGTATTTGTCCGTCATCTTTTTTCTCCTTATCCGCCTCTCCCTTTAAAATGAAGAAAGAGTCTCCTTGAAATTAGAGATCACATGGAAGCACAAGGCTAGGAGGCTAAGGGGTACTGAAGAATATAGGATTTGCAGAGGTTAGGTTCGGCTGAAAAGATTTGGTCTTGGGATCTGTTGGGTATTGGTTTTTTTTTTTGGTCTGTTGGTTATTGGGATTGTTTCATTTTTGGTTTGTGGCTTTTGGCAGGAAGGAAAAAAAAACATGATTTTGACTCAAGTTGGGAAATGGGTCATGGTGGATTTGTTGGACACGGTCGAAGCTGTAGGTGTCGCCGGGTTCAGTTCGAACCCCGACCCGAATTGGGGACAGGAGATCGGGTAGGTCACGGGTCGCATGACAGCGGGTTCGTGGGCAGGTCCGGCGGGAGGTGGAATGGGTTTAGGTTGGGGCAGCAGTTGGGTTTGGGTTTATCGCGATTTTGGGTATGGCTGAAGGGCTGGCCGGACCAGGTCCGGGGGTTGCGAGCTTGGGTTATGGGTTTGGTGGCTGCCAGGTGGAAAACGGGTTAGACAACCTACAGGTTAAAGGGGGCTGCCAGATATGGGACGACTCCAGTTTGGAGGTTTGCGGGGGTCGGTGCAATTGAGATGGGGAAGGAAATGGTTGGGTTGAACTTGGGTTTGGGTTTGAGTGTGCTTGGTTACGGAGAGAAGATGAGAGGGAGATTATGGTGGGTGTAGAAGATGATGTGGGGGTTATAGAGTGGGTGAGGGTGTAGGAAGTTTAGTGTGAGGGATAAGGTGGGTTTGTGGTGTGTGTTTAATGTTTGTGTTTAATAAAACAAAAAGAATAAAATATTTACAAACTAAAATAAAATCTAAGACTAATAAAACCAAAATTAAAATCTATAAAAATTGAAACCTAACTTATTTACAAATCTATATAATAAAACTAACAATATAAGTTCTAAAAAAAATTATAATCCTAAAAATAAAAGACTCAAACTAAAATAAAAAATAAAAATCATTAAACTAAAAACTAAAAGTCCTACAAATATAAAATCTAATAAAACTAAAAATAAATTCCTAAAAAAAACTAATCCTAATAAAATAAGACTAAACTAAAAACTAATAAAAATCAAAATAAAATAAAATTATACTAATAAAAATAAAATAGAAAAATAGAAAATAAACTTAGAAATTCTAAATAAATCTAAAGTAAAACGACTCCAAATAAAAATATGAAAAGGCACAAACTAAACACACACACGCTTGAGGTTAGGTTTAGGGACTCGGTTAGGCTTGGTTAGGGTTACGTGATAGTGTAATTAGCTCCAAATAACTGCAAATTGCCTCGAAATAATACTTTTGATACCGCAAGTGCAATCAAGCCTGCACGATGAACACATACGCGCATAAGATCCAAATTGTCGAGAATTAGCAACTAAAAACCGTCTATTTGGGATATAAAATATACACTTTTGGGTTCTTATCAACAAGGTAAAACTTACCACAGACTTAATCGCAACATGTCCATGACAAATTTGTTGTCACCCCAGGCCATATCACGTTTTTTACCATGACAAGGTTGACTTGTCAAGGTTTTTTACCGTGACAAGTGGCCAAATTTGGTGTAGTGTTATACAGTCATCCTATCAACAGAGGGACGTTAAATTCTACAACAAGAGACTCAAGTTTCGTCCTATTGCGGTGAGAGATCTCGTACTGAAAAAAGTAATCCAGAAAACCAAAAAGCTTCATCCTAATTGACTCGGGCCTTACAGAATCACAAAAGAGGTCATCTCAGGAACATATCGATTGGAAAACCTTTAAGAGGAACCATTCTCCAACTCTTTGAACACGGAACATTTAAATCTATATTACCAATAGTTAGCTCATGTGTTGTAGCTCAAAAACAATTTATGTTTAATACTCAATTGTTGTGTGCTGAAAAGTTGAAAAGAGAATTATAAAATGACGTGTTGTCTCCTATTTTGGAATTGCCATTTTGAGGATCACATAATTATATAACTAAATCTCTCTCTCTCGGCAGTATGAGAATGCTTTTGGAGTCTCGGCTCTAAGGCGTCACTTTGTATAAACCCTGAGAGGTGGGAAGCATTCAACATTATTTGAGTACGATAAAATTTTAACGTTATGTTATGGTGAATAACTAAATTTCTCTTTTGGCGGTGTGAGAATTCCGTTGGAGTCTCGGCTCTAAGACATCACTTTGTATAAACCCTGAGAGGTGGGAAGAATTTAACATCATTAGAGGATGGTGAAATATTTAACATCATTTGAGTATGGATAATTATTTTACATCATTTTATGGTGAATAACTAAATCTCTCTCTCGATGGTATGAGAATGCATCTGAAGTCTCGGCCCCAATAAATCACTCCTTATAAACCCTGGGAGGTGGGAAACACTTGCCATCATTTAAGTATGGTGAAATTATTAACATCATTTTGTTATGATCATGTCGTTATAACTTCCTCTCGGTAATACAAGATTGGTCTGAAATCATCTTCAAACCACTCTCATAAAAAACCTTGGGGACTAAAAAGTTATACGTCATTATTAAATATTGTGGTGAAAATAAGGCTTAGGCCCAATGGGGAAGACGTCTCATCCTAATATCCCATAACATATACCACATATTATTATGAAAGCAGTAAAGTACTTGGTATAAAATAATGAAGAAGATAGTTGCAAAATTCAACATTTAAGTTATATTAAAGATATAATTTAAAGAAGTTACACAGATTAAATGCTCAGAAATAAAAACAGATTACAAAACTTGGGCCTCAGAGACCATAGGCGGTCGCCCAAAAAAGATATAAATTAAACATTAGCTGCCTAGGATTTAGATGTTATTATAGAATCTGATTGTAAAATTCTAGTTGATGTAATATTAAATAAAGTTAAACCTTCTTGGAAAAGCTTAGATATCTTTGACAAACTTAAGTTTCCATTAAATTACAAAATTGACCATACATATATGGAGAGAAAATAATGCGGAAGCAGATTACTTTGCATTAAGTGCTTGTATCAAGCAAATGGACTCAACATATTGGAGTTTCAATTCTCTTCCAGCTTTAGTTAAAGGGCATCTCATCATGGATAGACAAAGCCTTCCAAGTACAAGAATTAAGTCTAAAAAATTGTAATGGGGATGTTTTTATAAATTCCCAAGTTTTTAGATTCTTACATTTTTCTCTCTTTTGTAATGGGGATAAACTATAAATCCCCAAATTTATTTAGTAAAGGTTGTCTTTCATGTATTAGGGATCATTTATAAATCCCCATATTTCTTAAGTTTTTCGTTCTAGATTAATGGGCCCATCCTCTAGAAAAAAGTCAAATATGGGTTTGTAAGCCACGAAGAGGCTTTTTCTCTATTAATTTTATTAATAAAATGTGTGGAGGTTCCATCTCTATTTGATACAAAAAAAAGTTCTTGTTAGGATTAACGATGGTCTCTTCTTGATCATCAACCGCCTTAATCCCATCTTCTTCAGCATTTAAGGTCGTCTCGACTTCAGCTGTCACCGGCCCAGCAGCATCTATCTTGGCTTGCCCTTCCTGAAGAGCGATAACACTCGCGGGATCGTAAAAGTGAAGGTCTTACATTCCCAACTAGTATTGGACTATGGGCGATGTGATCACCACATTAGTTAGTGACCCGCTGACACACAGTTTTAGCTCCCTTATATGTACCGGATGGCATAGACAAATAACTCCTCCCATTATTTGAAATCGAAAATGACCTTCTCAGCAACTGCCTTGACCCATTCATTCTCAACCTCATTTTTCCGTTTAAGTTCGTCCTCAAGTTTTTCAACCTTAGACCTGAAGCTTTGCGTTACAGTCGCAAAGTGTTCCTTACGACGATCCAGAGTTCTTGACTCTAGGTTTAAAATTCAGTGAGGGTGTCACAACCTACGATTTTTTATCACAAGGATTCCTGAGTGAGACGGATATTAGTGGATGTGTTGGCCGTAATGGCCATAATATATATATATATATATATATATATATATATATATATATATATATATATATATATATATATATATATATATATATATATATATATATAAGTATCGTGGGATTTCGGGGTTATTTGGTGTTAACTACGTGAGAGTAGGGGGTTACACTAAGAGGATGGTTGCATTATGTGAGAGATTTCTACTTTCGAGGATTATGGGAATAGTGTGGATGTTTTTCCAAGTTTCAACTGTGTAGCTATAGTTTGGGGTTATAGTGGATAGCTATAGTAAGACCAAGTGTTTCCATCCAGTGTATGAATTATAGTTGCTAGGTTTCACATGAGAAAGGGTCTAGCGTGTATATACGATAATGTATGTTAAAATGTGTTGCATGTGAATGTACTAATATTGTTAAATTGAAATCCCAGGGAGTAGGGACATTTCTGATGTCATTCAGAGTGGTTGGACTTATTGTCGAGCGGGAAGATATAGCTCGGGTTTTATTTTCGCACAAGTAAACTAGTGATAGTAAGGGAGAGGTAGTATGTGTTGTCTTTATTACATATGAGTGGATATGTATAATTTTATGCCGAGATAGGGGTATTTAATAATGTTATAACTGGGGGATTGAAGTTATATTACGGTTTAAGTGTTGGTAAAAGTCGGGTTTCATTTCGTGCGGTTAAGCACGGGTATCGGGTGTATTGGCGCCCTGGTTAATTAATTTGATTGTTACAAATAATTCGCGATTTGGAGTGGGAGAGATGGGTGTAGGATCTTAAGGGAAGGCGACATGGGAGCTAGTCGATATTGGAAGTACTAGGCTTATACGAATTTCGAGGATGAAATTTCCTTGTAAGGGGGGGAGTATGTAACACTCCGTAAATCCAAGTACCTTTAATTAAATAAAATATTTGGAGAAAAATAATTTATTTTATTTGGAGGAATTAAATCCATAATTATTGGATTTGTAAATTTGAGGAATTTATTAATTTGGCGAATTGAAGATGAAATATTTTGCATTATTTTATATCGCCTTTTTTAGGCCTTAAAGTAGGAAGATATTATAAATTAATTCGTATGGCAATTTGGAGTGCACGGTTGAATCCGAATGGGTCAAAATAGTTGGAAATGAGTGGCCATATGTATATATTAGGTCTCGGGACTTAATTAGACATAATTGATCTCCAAATAAAGAGTTTGGGACTTTTTAGGAGGCTCATAGACCCAAAAACGGGAATTGAGTTTTTAACCCTAAGTGCGTGTACGGGTGAGGCAACTTAAAGTCATTTTAGAAGACTAAAATTAGGATGAGAATAAGAGGAGAGACATTAGAAGTAAAGTTAGGAATTTTGGGATATAGCTTCAAGAACAAGAGGAGATCCTTGCATTCAATCCAACATTCTCATCCAAAGGCTTTGATCTACAAATTTAGGCACGTGGTTTAATTTACAATTGCTAATTTTAATTTACCTATCCATATTAAAGGAGGTGAAATCAATTAATATGTTAGGGTTTATGTTTCGTTAGAAATTGGGGATTTTCAAAGTTGGGAGTTATAAATCTATAAGAGATGACAAGATTTGGTTGATTTGATGCTCTAATTGATGTAATTGTTAGGTTTAGATTGAATATGATAAAAGGATGCATTTATTATGAATCTTGAAAAGTTTTGATGAAGAAATATGTACAGGATTGAGGTACTTACTGTTCTAAAGGCGATTATGTCCGCCCGATCCAATCGAAAATCGCGTTTTCTAACTTTTGTTTCCTGATACGTTTTCTTTAAAAATGGCTCCAAAATGCTCCAAAACGGCATTTAAAAATCTGGATAGATTCGTGAAAAAATTTAATTTAGGGTTTGAATTTGTGAAAAAACATGCTTGGATTAAGTAGAGGATAAATTCAATTTGAGAATTAAGGTTCATAATTGAGTGATTTGAAACCTTATTAATTAAGTGGGTAGGTTTAATTGAATGAAATTGAGCGATGGGTTGGAAATTTTGAATTTCAGGCGAAGAGAGGGATAGTTCGGGTATATTAGTTGAGTGACGTCAAGATAATGAAATAAATACGACATTATTAAATTTGAGTCGGTATATTGACTCAGGTGAAATTTGGACTAGTGCTACGAGTGTTTAGGCACAAATTTGGTCAAGTTAATTTATTACATGGCTATATAGTAAATTAAGGAATATTCAAAAATAAAAAGGGTGATAACCTTAATATGTGGGATTTGAGGAATAAGTTTTACATGGTGAGATTTTGGGCTAGTGATATATGTCCAGGTGATTTTAATTGGGTGACACAACTTGAGTAATAAATATATAATTGTGGGAATTATTTGAATATCAAGTCGGTATACAGACTTGGGAATATTAGGCTAGTGTTACGGTATTTGTGCAAGGGTAGCCTGGATTTAATATATATATATATATATATATATATATATATATATATATATATATATATATATATATATATATATATATACAGAGAGAGAGAGAGAGAGAGAGAGAGAGTCACACTCTCCAACATACCTCATTAAACATACCTATGAGCATACCTGTTTTTTTTAAATAGTAAAAAAAATAATTTTGAGTTAATATTTTTTATATGAATTTATGATATTTCAATGTGCCCCTATAAAAATATTCAGCTCAATATAATATTTTTTGTTATTTTTAAAAATGAGGTAAAAAATCTGATAGTTATGTAGGGTAAAAACTGTCAGTTTTTTTAGTTATTTTTTAAAAATAACAAAAACATTATTTTCAGTTGATTTTTTTTTACAGGGGCACATTGAATTATCATGAACCCATAAAAAAATATCATCTCAAAATTATTTTTTTTACTATTTTAAAAAATGGGTATGTTGCTACGAGGTATGTTGGAGAGCCTGACTCCCTCTCTTTCTTTCTTTCTCTCTCTCTATCTATCTATATATATATATGATTTATAAATATTTGTGTGAATAATATTTATAGGGAAGCATAGCTACTCTCGTGCTATCATGGGAGGTTCCGCGATGTGGTTGAATCCCCTGGCTAGAGAATGCAGGGTGAGTATAGTCCCCAAGTTATAGCGTTCGGGTTCGGGAATGATACGCTTTGGGTATGATTCGGTCTCATTACCATCGAAAACTACGGCCCTCCACAGCGTTTGTACATTTTTTTGAAACGGGGAGCTAACTGTGTCAGGGCTTCGGGTGGATGAGTATACCCGTTTATGATAGCATTTAGAGAACACCCGATGAGTGCCTACTTGGGGGATAGTATATATCTACGACATGTATATGTAAATGTTGTAGGATTTGGACGTATATATGGTATAATTATATACGGGATAATACAGGATGAGAATGGTATAATTAATATAACTTGATAAACGGTTATATAGTATTGAATACGAATTGATTTAATAAGTTAGTGTGAATAATAACTTATAACTCATATACGTGATGTGAATCGTATAAGTGGTATTACACGTGAGAATATTATCTGGAAATTAACTAAGAAATGACTTAATTAAGTTAATGATATTAATAACTTATAAAGTATACTAAATCCACTAGGGATAGAGTAGTGGGAAATCGTGGGATATGTGTGACAAGACTAGTTACGGGGTGGTTATCTAGATGGGTAAGATATAGTACGTTAGGCGTGCACATTAGTGGAGGGGTGAGGTGTCCTCAAGAGAGTGGGCTACACTAACTTAAATATGGAGAGCATACCTGCATTTTAATTTACTGCATTTAAATTCACTTGCTAAATATTTTCAAAATGTTTTGGGTTCTAACCCTTGCTATAAAATATTTTCAAAACCTTTTACGTGTCCAGCCATAAGGATGTCAGAATTGCTCTACTCTAGGTTTTCGCAGTTGTGACACATGTGGAGGTTGCAGGACTTTGACTTAGCTGTTTTAATCATTTCATTCCTAGAGCAGGATGCAGTCAGTATTCCACTTGGGCATGTCGTTCTAGTTGTCTATTTTATTTTAGTTAGTTGACGTATTCATTTATTACTCATGTGATTCATTTCGTTATTTGATTTGTAGCCGATGGTTGTCTCGGCAAGGATATTTAGTCCTATTTAGTATTGTTCATTTCAGTATTTGTGTGAATGGTTAGTTGTTTATTCTTTCGCATGTTATTGTTGGGATGTTAAATAAAAAGGTGAAATTTGGCACCATGTCTTTTGAATACTAGGTGGTTAGTAAATTTCAAAAAGTTTTCGACGGTGATTCTAAGAATGAACCAGATGAGATTCCTGTTTAATTTGATATAGGACTGATCACCCGGTATTTTATTAGGTGGGGGGTCACAGATGGTATCAGAGCATCAGGTTCTAGTGTCCTTAGGATCTGTGTGGCTTTTCACATTTCTGCGTAGCGTTCTTTGATATAAAGCCTTATTATAGGATTGTTGTATTCTTTAACGTATGCCATTTACGTTCTCCTGCTATAGGGTATATAGTTCATGAGATCCATATTCAGTTTTGGTCGAGTGTGGTAGATTAAACATTATAGAACAACCAACATGGGACGTTAGAAGGATTGTAGGAAGGATGACTCAACAGAAGCCATGGAGTATTCTAGAAATAGTGACGCGAGAGGAGTCACCATGATAATTGTCCAAATAATTAAAGTTGGAGAAATCGTTGGGGTGAAGTAGTGTCCCCAAGAACCTTCGGGAAGGACGATGGTGCAAAGTTCAAATCCCAAGTGTATACGACAAGGGGTGAGGGTCGAAGAAAATTTTCTTTCAGAAGAACAATCCGCTAGGATTAGAGGGACGTGAGAAAGAGTGATTTACCAGTGGATAGAGAACATCTAGTTGGGATCGCATGTGGGGGAGTGTAGTCTCACTCAAGTTAAAATTTTAGGCAAGGAATTTTGATCTTAGATGAAGTATAGGATGATGGGAGCCAGTCACCATATTTATGGGGAGATACCATGAATAACAAGGAATTAAGGGTGCAAATTATTACGAAATCTCTCACTAGTGGTTAAATAGAGAGGCAAGGAAAATTTTACAAACTTTCCAAAAAGGTTCAGACAGTGGCCAGATGGGAAGGAAAGTTGACGAAATTTTCAAACTTCGTAACCGATAAGAGGGATATTGAGAATCAAGTAGGGTTGCAGGTTAATAACAGACCCGGGAGTATAATGTACCCTCATGGACAGGATATCTGGCTAGGATGATTATGCATTTACATTAGTATCAATGCTCTCGAGAGAGGGGAGCTAAGGGAGTTGAAAAATCTATCAAAAGAGTAAGATCAGATTTTTAGTGCTAGTAAGATTCCAAGGGAAGGATTACCCAGTAGGGGACCCCGATTAATGATTGAGATCAATAGAATTTCTACCAGGTGACGGTGGGTTCAGTTAGGGTCGTCAAGGCCATCAACTAGTCTACTGGATAAACGGATCCAAAGGTACAATTGGTGTAGTAAGTAGGGTCAAGACTACCAGGTCTGTGAGAAGGACAACCCCAACATGGTCGATGGGGCCATAGAAAGGATAAAGGAACAGGAAGGTGTCTTATGTGTAAAAGAGTATAAACACATGGATGTATCTTATCCGTGTAAAGTCAAGGGACATGAGCTAGATGCCTAGTAGGGGCATAGGTTAGAGAAGTTTTTTTGTTTGGATAGGACGCGGGTGTTATGTCAAATAACTATTGAGCCGACAGTGTTATGGGCAACTGAAACTACAAGTTTTATTCCGAGATGATTGGGGTATGTTTTGTGTGATGTAAGGGGGTCACAGTAATGTATTAGTACTAGATTCGAGTGAGAAATGGATTTAGTGGAAGTACCGTTAATATCACTAGTATGTGTATTTTTACCATGGAGTAGCGAGGCACTCTTCAGTTCCACCTGAAAGGAACAGGTGGGTACATTGAAATGATGTATTTCTTGAGGACTAGCTCCTTTGAGAGGTGATAATTGAGGTATGGTTTTATCCTGGATACGAACGGGTTCGTACTAGTGGACGATCATAGAAAGGCTATCGTGCTCATTGTTTCCGTACCGGATGTATACTCTTTTTGACATATCTCACCTGGAAGAGGGTTGATCCGCGATAATATCTTATGAAGTAGATTTTATAGAGTACAGTTGTCTAGTTATACTGGATCCCGGTGCATAAGAATTTTTACTAATGAGATTCAGGGTATGATTGGGTTGCCATTGAGCGGAGAGAATTAACTCGTTATTAATATTTAGCGCCGAGGCCTTACTAATAGTATGAGCGCAGTAGTATATGACTCTTTTAGAGATGCGAGAGCCCATGATAGACTTGTGAGTATAGGACAAGGTTTGAGAGTCCCAAGGGTATGCTTTGGGTTCTATGGAAATCAAGGACCAACGATGGTGAGGAATAATGCACTACGAAAAGTATTTTTGGGCTTTGCTGGGAAGTGTTATATGCATAAACCTTAATAAAATGTCAAAAGTGTGAAGACGACATTGGATTCTAGGTCATTGGATTTAACGATAATTGGTGAAAGTGTGGAGAAAATACGTTGAGCTGAAAACCACTAAGAGATAGGGCTAGTGGAGCCGAAAAGTGTTGCAAAAGAAACACTGCAATGCTTTGGCACCAAAAGCTGCTAGATTGTGCATATTGTTATGTGTTTTGTGTGATTTATTTTTTCCACTTTTTCCATCGCAGGGACCCTTAGGTATGGGACTAAGGGGGTATTCTGAAGATCTCACATCGATAATAAAGATGGGGTAATATCGGGGAAAATCGAATGGTAATGAGTAAGTCATCGGAAATATTTGGAGGATATAGCCACGCCGATAATACGGGGGCTAAAATTGAGACAAATATGGTTACGTAATTGATGATCATAGGTTTGTGCAAATAGGCTCGAGTTACAGGGTGTATGGGCACTATGGGAGGAGCCAGAGTCCCTATAGTGCAGATACTTAGTAGATTCGAGGAGAAGACGCAAAGGCAATGATTTTGGATATATTCCGAAGGAATGGGAATAAGTTATCCCCTGAATTATGGAATGATTAAGCATGGGTGTGTTGGTAAGTGACAGTGAGGGTGTCAAAACCTATGATTTGTTATCACTAGGATTTGTGAGTGAGATGGATATTAGTGGATGTATATATATATATATATAAGTACCATGGGATAGCGGGGGTTATTTAGTGTTAACCACGGGAGAGTCGGGGGTTACACTAAGAGGATGGTTGCATTATACGAGAGATATAGACTTTCGAGGATTATGGGAGTAATGTGGATGTTTTTCCAAGTTTTAACTATGTAGCTATAGTTTGGGGCTAGAGAGGATAGCTATAGTAAGACTGGATGTTCGCGGTACCAGGGTATGAATTATCGCTGCTAGGTTTCACCTGAGAAAGGGTCTATCGTATATATACGGTAATGTATGTTAAAAGGTGTTGCATGTTAATGTACTAATATTTTTAAATTGAAATACCGGGGAGAAAGGACATTTCTGATGTGATTCAGAATGAATGGACTTATTGTCGAGCGGGAAGATATAGCTCAGGTTTTATTTTCGCTCAAGGAAACTAGTGATAGTAAAGGCGCGGTAGTATGTGTTGTCCTTTTTACATAAGAGTGGATACGTATAATTTTATGCCGAGAGAGGGGTATTTGAAATGTTATAACTGGGGCATTGAAGTTATATTACAGTTTAAGTGTTGGTAAAAGTCAGGTTTCATTTCGTTCGGTTAAGCACGGGTACGGGGTGTATGGGTGCCCTGGTTAATTAATGTGATTGTTATAAATAATTTGTGATTAGAAGTGAGACTGATGGGTGTAGGATCTTAAGGGTAGGAGACATGGGAGCTAGTCGATATTGGAAGTACTAGGCGTATCCGAATTTTGAGGACGAAGTTTTATTGTAAGGGGAAGTATGTAACACCTCGTAAATTCAAGGACCTTTAATTAAATAAAATATTTGGAGAAAAAGAATTTATCTTATTTGGAGGAATTAAATCCATGATTATTTAATTTGTAAATTTGAGGAATTTACTAATTTGGCGAATTGAGGATTAAATATTTTGGACTATTTTATGTCACCTTTTTTAGGCCTTAAAGTTGGAAGATGTCATAAATTAATTCGTATAGAAATTTGGAGTGCACGGTTGAATCTGAATGGGTCAAAATAGTTGGAAATGAGTGGCCATATGTATATATTAGGTCTCTGGACTTAATTAGACATAATTGATCTCCAGATAAAGAGTTTGGGACTTTTTAGGAGGCTCATAGACCCAAAAACGGAAATTGAGTTTTTAGCCCTAAGTGCGTGTACGGGTGAGGGTGAGGCAACTTAAAGTCATTTTAGAAGACTAAAATTAGGATGAGAATAAGAGGAGAGAAATTAGAAGTAAAGTTAGGAATTTTGGGAGATAGCTTCAAGAACAAGAGGAGATCCTTGCATTCAATCCAACATTCTCATCCAAAGGCTTTGATCTACAAATTTAGGGAGGTGGTTTAATTTGCAATTGCTAATTTTAATTTACCTATCCATATTAAAGGAGGTGAAATCAATTAATATGTCAGGGTTTATGTTTCATTAGAAATTAGGGATTTTCATTATTGGGAGTTATAAATCTATAAGAGATGACAAGATTTGGTTGATTTGATGCTCTAATTGATGTAATTGTTAGGGTTATATTGAATATGATAAAAGGATGGATTTATTATGAATCTTGAAAAGTTTTGATGAAGAAATCTGTACAGGATTGAGTTATTTACTGTTCTAATGGCGAGTATGTTCGCGCTACTCCGTAGAAAATCGCGTCTTCTAACTTTAGTTCTCTGATACGTTTTCTCCAAAAACGGCTACAAAATACCCCAAAACGGCATTTTAAAATTTTGGCCAGATTTGTGGGAAATTTTAATTTATGGTTTGAATTTGTGAAAAATCACCCTTGGATTAAGTAGAGGAGAAATTCAATTTGAGAATTAAGGTTCATGATTGAGTGATTTGAAACCTTGTTAATTAAGTGGCTAAGCTTAATATAATGAAATTGAATGATGGGTTGAAAATTTTGAATTTCGGGCCAAGAGAGGGATAGTCCGGGTATATTGGTTGAGTCATGCCAAATAATAAAATAAATGCCAGATTGTTTAATTTGAGTCGATATATTGACTCGGGTGAAATTTGGACTAGTGGTACGAGTGTTTAGGCACATATTTGGTAAAGTTAATTTATTACAGGGCTATATAGTTAAGGAATATTAAAAAATAAAAAGGTGATAACCTTAATATGTGGAATTTGAGGAATAAGTTCTACATGGTGAGATTTCGTGCTAGTGATATATGTCCGGGTGATTTTAATTAGGTGACACAACTTGAGTGATAAATATATAATTATGGGAATTATTTGAATATCAAGTCGGTATATAGACTAGGGAATATTAGGCTAGTGTTACGGTATTTGTGCACGAGTAGCTTGGATTTAATATATATATATATATATGCAGTGATGTTTTATAGGGAAGAATACCCACTCTAGTGCTATCATGGGAGGTTGCGCGATGTGGGTGAATCCCCTGGCTAGAGAATGCAGGGTTAGTAAAGTCCCCAGGTTATAGCGTTCGGGTTCGAGAATGAGACGGTTTGGGTATAATTCAGTCTTTTTACCTTGGGAAACTATGGCCGCCTCCCTAGCGTTTGTACTTTTTTCTGAAACGGGGAGCTAACCGTGTGAGGGTTTCGGGTAGATGAGTATACCCGATTATTATAGCATCTAGAGAACACACGATAAGTGCCTACTTGAGGGATAGTATATATCTATGGCATGTATATGTGAATGTTGTAGGATTTGTACGTATATATGGTATAATTATATACGGGATAATACAGTATGATAATGGTATAATTAATATAACTTGTGAAATGGTTATATAGTATTGAATAGGAATTGATTTAATAAGTTAGTGTGAGTAATAACTTATAACTCATATACGTGATGTGAATCGTATAGGTGGTATAACCCGTGAGAATGTTATATGGCAATTAACTAAGAAATTACTTAATTAAGTTAATGAGATTAATAACTTATAAAGTATACTAAACCCACTAGGGATAGACTAGTGGGAAATCGTGGGATATGTGTGACAAGACTAGTTACGGGGTGGTTAGCTAGATGGGTCATATATAGTACGTTAGGCGTGCACATTAGTGGAGGGGTGAGGTGTCCTCAAGAGAGTGTGCGACAGTAACTTAAATATGGAGAGCATACTTTCATTTTAATTTACTGCATTTAAATTCACTTGCTAAATATTTTTAAAATGTTTTGGGTTTTAACCTTTGCTATAAAATATTTTCAAAACCTTTTAGGTGTCCAGCCACAGGGACGTTAGAATTTCTCTGCTCCAGGTTTTCGCAGCTACGACGCATGTGGAGGTTGTAAGACTTTGACTTAGCTGTTTCAATCATTTCATTCCCAGAGTAGGATGCAGTCCCTATTCCTGTTGGTCATGTCGCTCTAGTTGTCCATTTTATTTTAGTTAGTTGATGTATTCAGTTATTACTCATGTGATTCATTTCGTTATTTGATTTGTAGCCGATGGTTCTCTAGATAAGGATTATATTTATTGCTGTCTAGTATTGTTCATTTCAGTATTTGTGTGAATGGTTAGTTGTATATTCTTTCGCATGTCATTATTAGTATGTTAAATAAAAAGATATAATTTGGCACCATGTCTTTTGAATACTAAGTGGTTAGTAAGTTTTTAAAAAAATTCAGCAGTGATGCTAAGAATGAACCAGATGAGATTCCTGTTTAATTTGATATATGAATGATCATCCGGTATTTTGTTAGGCGGGGTGTCACATCCATGTTGACTAATCCCATCATCAAACGATAGTTGTGTTACTCCAAGACGAGACAAGATAATAAGAGCATACTGAAACCTCAACTCCCACTAACATTGAAGGATGAGGTTTGGGGTGATTGATATATGTATAACATGGTTTCATCTGGACGACCCACTTTAGAAGAGTGTTCTTCAAAGATAATATTTTGAGAGGTACACTATCCTCCGAAGTGCTCACCATCAGTCTTGTCCTAAGTGGCCTTGACCTCAGAGACTACTCCAGATGACCAATCAAGAAAGTTATCTCAGTAAGTAAAGGTATATTAGTCTTGGTTGCTACCAGTGTTGGCCTCAAACGACACGATAATGTCTCCTCAACCATGTCGCTATATTGGGACATCGGTCTCAATCGTCTATCCGGTCTCGTCTTGGCTCACCAGAATGTTATTAGATTATAACAGTCTCGGTTGGTCGAGACCTTCAACCTCAGGCATCTCATTTACACATGGGAATCATGATAAGGATATTACAGGCATATCCTACTAAACCATTATAAAAGATTAAACAACCAAGTGGGGAGAATATTCTTCATCATAGCTTCTACACTCATCTTTACAGCTATCACACGGTCATTAGCCTTGCCTTCTGCCAGACATTGATTGCATGCTTTGGGGCTGATATTGCGCACCCCCATCCTATAAAAGAGACCTCGTGTCTTCTTCTTCAGGATCTAATACTTAAAAACCCTATTATTACTCTGTCAAATTATAGAGCGAGTGCAACTTGTACACCTCCCATAGCAATTTATGCCTTATTATAGTGAAAACACTCTTCACTTTGCACACTGGACGTAGGCAAACAACCAAACCACTTATAATTTGTGTCATCCATTATCTGGTTGTCATCTCTTCTACTACTTTAATTTTGTTTAGAATTTCCACTAATGTTGTGTAAGCTCAAAAATTAGGTTGAATCCTAAGGATGATACTCAACATCATCAAGAAGGTTTATTACCTCAAGGCAAGAAAGGATAACAGGGTTTGGTCGTCAACCGACCACATTCCAACATGGAATACTAGGATCGTGTTTTTGTGATCAAGAAGTGGGAGCACTTGCCCATACCTAAGGGTGGTTAGCCATACAATGGCCCCAAATGTCCCAGAAAGAGGGCATGACATATGTTTACCTTTATTCGAGTTCAAATTAGTTTATCTTATTGTGTTTTTTATTTTTTTATACCATACATTATAGTGATACCTTATCTTTTGTGTGTAGTTCATCAAAAGAAGAAAGATCCTAAGTTAGAAAAAGTTAGTTTTTTTTCTTTGAAGAAAGTATGGTCGATCAAACAAGGTCTCAAGGACCCCGACCACCCTAAATCGGATACTCTTACGCTCTACTACACTTCTTCAACTTCTTTTGTTTCCCGATCAATGGATAAGGATCCAGTTATTCTAGAGGGATTTGGTGAACATAACCCTTTTGCTGATAATATTTTGAGCTCCTTTGATCTCATCAACATCTCCACCATTCTAACCATCATCCCAACTTTATCAAATTATGACATGACTCTTTAAAGTAAGATTCCTAATTTTATTGGATATGAACTCTACCTAACCTTTCTTATAACCAAACGAAAGAAGGTCGGGAAACTAACTGCCCCCATTTTTGTGGGGGATTCACCAAAAAAGATGCAGGTCAATCTTGTAAAAATAACAAGTCTACAAATGGCATTATTACCCACTTGTCGACCTCTAAGTCAGTCGATTTCTTTGTCAAGGGGAAGGCCCCTAATGAGGGATCAGTTGCCAAGCAACCCGAGTTGGCTCTTGGTCTTTTGGGGGGAGCTTGTTTAACTGGTGACCAATCTTTAGTCATGAGTTTAACTTATATTAGGTTAGATCTTCTTCCATTTTTCTTGACTTATGCATAAACATTTTCAAATGAGGTCTCTCATAGGTGGGAGAATATATATTTCCTTTTTCCCTTAATGAACTTGGGAAGAAGGGGATAGGTATGGTAATCACGTTGAGATGGAATCTTTTGCATTCATGTACTTTTAAGCTCTTTCAACTATATCAGTCATAGATAGAGGTGGCCTATTGATGATAACGCTTATAAGTTAATCCCTTCAATGAAAGAGTTACACAAATTATATCACTGAGGTCATCTAGATTGAACCTCTTTGCATACTCACCGATGGTCTCCCCCAATTTTGCCTGATGTTTAAGAGGGAGGTATCAAGATTACGCATCTTCTGAGGCCCAATGGAGTGACCCACAAAGGACCTGACCAGTCCAATATATCTTTTGATGGTCCCAGTCTTAAGTTTGGCAAATCAATTATGGGAATGCCATCTCAAAGTGGTTAGAAATTCTCTACGCAACACCTTATCAAAGTATCTTGAAGTAACATGAGAGAGTTATAGGTTTCAAGACGATTGATGGGCTCTTTGGTCCCATCAAAAGGTTTTATTGTGGGTATATTCCACTTAAGAGGAATGCATAATGTTTTACTTCATTAGAGAAAGGATATAGAGTGTTTCACAAAGCTAATTAGTTGGATTTAAGGGTGTTAAGTTGGTACTGGTTAATGAAGTTAACTAATTAGTCGTGCATCCTCTTTATCTAAACGTTTCAAGGTTTGTCCACACTGGAACCTCCATGGGAAGGATCATTATTATTGATGTCTAAAATTGGTATAGATATATTCTTAGCTTGATAATACTAATCCTATAATCACTGATAAATATATATATAAAGATTTAGTGATATTAATAAGACAACAAAAGTTTTTAACATGGTTCAGCTAAGGGAAGGCCTATATCTACGGTTATTGTATTGCAGTTGGGGGTAGTTACATAAAACTTAGTATAATCTTACTTGTAGTGACTTGTCCATCCTATGATCTAAGGGAGATAATATATTTATAGTGGTCAGGAGACCAAGGGGTGGAATGTATTTATATATTCAAGCATTTACATCCATATACAATCAATAAGACTGTTTATCTTCAAATGCACGTGTGGAATAGTAGTTAGTAGTCTCTAAGTGAGTGACTTTTCCCTTTCTTGATGGTTAACCTTCTTAGTTGTGGTCGGTCGGTTATCCTAACAAGTATCTTCGGGGTCAACCAAGTGTATATGAAACTTTGAGGTGGATATGTATGAGAACAGGTGTCCATATTTCATGGGTCCACATGGACGAATAATTTAACCAACAACAAAGCCCCTAATGTGCCATGCATGATGATTTATTGAAATAATGGAGCATTTACTCAAAAAAGTTGATCGACACCCAAACATGATGATAGTCGATGACCGACCTTCATGACTTGTAATTTTTCACTGGTGTATCAGTGTAGTTGCATTTTTGTGAATAATTTGAAAAATAGTGAACTTCCAAAGGGTACAATGGTTTTTCTGTCATTTTTGGATACGTGTAGACGTTAAGAGTTCAATCATTGGTTCAGTTAATCATTTACCTTATCAAGCTTCGAGATGAGCCTACAGTATCTATAAAAGGACTGAATTTTCCCCCATTTCTCTTTACCTCAAACCTTCGAACTTAATTTTTTTTTCTTACTGCCTTCAAGCTTTCTTTACCGTTCTTGAGAGCCTTTTGTTATTTTATAGAAATTTCTAAGACTCGTTTCTCTTCCATTCTTTTTCTTCGTTACTTGCACAAAAATGGTGTATATTGTTGACAAAGGCTCTTTAGAAGAGTTTAGAGAAAGAAGAAAAATCCCCAGTTGGGTAGCTATGGAAATAGTGGATGGTCCCTTAGACGTCCTTGCTCTAGATAATGGGCATTGGATTCCTACACTATTTATAGCAAAGTGTGGAATAACTTTCCCACCTAACCATTTATTTCTTGAGTTCTTCCAATACTTTGACGTAGTCCCTACTAGGGTAGCCCCAAACACTTGGCGAGTGGTGAATGGTGTTAATCGCTTGAATGAACTCCATAGAACCCATATAGGGATCACTGAATTAATGTCCTGTTATAAGTGGGGAACCACATGAGATGACACATGTTACCTGAAGACCAGATAGGCTAATAGGTGTTTAGTAGTCATCCTACCTGATTCTAATAAAAACTATTAGGATTATGGAGTGGTGGTCAAGAATTGGCAACATGCCCCCCTTCTTTAGGGGGTTGAATATACTGGTCCCAAATGCCCCCACGAAGGACATAGCATGGGTCGATCACCATTTTGAATTGGTTTTCTTATATGTTTGCTTACTGTTTGATAATATAATGACTAACAACCGTTACTTGGTTTTTTATGCAGAGGAAGGTAAAAAGAAGTGTCCTCGTAACTCAGAGGTAAACTTTGAAGAATTAAAATTTCTTTGGTCAATTCATTAAAGGTTAGGAGAAGATCATCTTAGGTCGGTGTCCATTCTATTGGAGTATAAAAGTTCAACTACTTCTTTTACTCATAGACCCACAAAAGATATACCCCAAGCCCCCATTAATCTTGAAAAAGAAGTACCCGTTTATACCTCCTCGACTGCAGTTTCTGGATCCCCTTTGGCAGAGGGAGAGTTTGCACTTGGAGGAGTGTCGTCTTCCTTTGGTTCACTTGACGTTAACACCATCCCAACTTCATTTACATAAGATATGGGAAAGAGAAGAATCCCAAACTTGATGTCTGGACCGTTGTCTCCCCCACCCAAGAAATCCACTGCTGGTTAAGGTGGTTCAAAAAGGCTAGTAGTTGTCACTACTGAAGAACTCAAGAATACTGAATCTCAATTTATGAGATTTAAAAGAGGTCTTGCCCCTCAACAGGAGTTGACACAGTAGATCCGGGCCGACCAAGCTGTTGTTGAATATGCCTCTGTGGCAATGAACCCTAGTTTGGACAGGGGTTTAATTTATTCGGGAGTTTTGCTTACAAATAGATTGGCAACATCTCCTATGTCCAGGGCTAGACTGCAGGATACTTACCATTATTAGTTTATGTTTTATTCAATAATATCTAATAAATGCCTTATTATTTACCGCTTTGTTGTTTTTGGTCAATTATGACCAACTATTGATAAGGGATGACCAACTGAGGTCATCCTCAGTTGATGTAGAGGGAGCCTTTAGCTTAAAATAATCCCGTGATGCCATAACGGAGGCCCATAAGAGGGACTAGAAAAAGAGGCAAGAGTAGTTAGATCGCGCTCAAGAGAAAGTTAATAGAACCGAGTAGTTAATGAGGACAACTGAGTAAATAGTTGCTAAGTCGAATGTAGAAGATGTTGTTGACAATAAGAAGATTTTAGAACTTAAGGCTCAACATAGGAAGGATAAAGAGGATGCCTTCAACATAGGATAGGACAAGGCCTTCGTTGTTACTGTTATCCAAATAGAATATATGAAGAAGGTTTCCTTTAAGGATGGCAAGACAAATACCTTGAACGAGGTCAACACCAATGTAACCTCTGATTTGTTCCAGAGGCATGACCCTGGCACCTCAAAACATAGAAGAGGAAGTGGATGAGGATGAGGGAATAAAGGAGTCTTCACCGGTTACAGTTATTGAAGCTGAAATCCCACCTCAATAAGTGGCAGCCAAGGATAAAGAGAATGTGTAATTCTCTTAAACTAATGAATAACTCTTGATTTTTGTGGTTCTTTTATTAGGTGATGTTTGATTTTTTTTCTTTTTCAATTTTGGTTGTAAGGAATCAGTCGTTTGTAAGACCTCTTTGTGATGATGAATGAAATGTTTTCTTCATTGAATTGTTGGATTTATCTATAATAATACTTATCCACCATTCTGCTAGACTGTTGTTCTTATACTCTTATTTTTAAGTTCAACTCCAAGAAATTTGCAATAATGTGTGGTGAAAGTGATTTACTCAAACGAAGTCTTAGACTTTTTGGAGCTGAACATAAAAGTTTGACTGAGTCTGAGTTGGAAGCATTGCTCAACATTGATGCATACCTACATCTTCATGGTCTTTTTGATTGGTTTGTGGGCAACAACACAACTTACTATGTAATGATTGAATAGACGCATGATGATGATAACCTCCTCTGCTTCACTCTGATTAAGAAGAAAAATACAATTCACCGAGAACTGGTTATGGTTTTGATAAAAATCTCCACGATATCTCCTCAGCTTTCAAGAATGAGGAATTTATGCTAAACCAAGAAGTGAAAGTTGCTCGAGAGTGGCCAATCTACTGGATAAGGAAAACAACGCTCTCAGGAATGCATTGGAAAGTTTGAAGAAGTCTTATGCAACTGAGTGAGGGAGTATCATTTTTGGAGGTGGAGAATGCCAGGCTGATGAAGGAGTTAGAGAAATTAAAAAAATAAACTATCACCACTCGTCTAGAAAATTAGTTGTTGCTCAGCCAATAATTGATGAAGAGAAGACCAAGATGACCTTAACCGACCAAGCAGATTTATTAAAAGTAAGTATGCAACCATTAAGAAATTGAGTGACAAGGTTGATCGTCTAACCTTTCATTTCAACAAGCAACCTAAGGTTGTCTAGATGGATAAATATGATGTAACCCTGGATCACCTAAAAGACGAATTAGAATAAGCCCGACTTGAGGGTCATAAAGGGGGCTGGTTGAATGTCTTGACAGTCATAAAGGTTCCAAATCCAACTAACTTTGGCATTAGTATGACCCGGGTATACTGGATTACCTTAATCATCCTTTCGAAATTAATGCTAATTGGATCCCTACTGATTCCATTCCTCAGAGTTTGGTTAGAAAGTACTTGGGAGATTTCGATTTACAGGAGGTGGATACTTACGTTCGCCACTAACATTTGTTTAACATACCAATATCAAGTGGTCGAGATAGGTTGAGAGACTTGACTCCTATCGTTCTTCCCACAGACCTTGATGTTCCTCTTGCTGGGATGGATAAAGCTGAAGGGAAATGTTTAATAGAATGATTTTTAGTCTTTTTCCTTATAATCTTTACTTTGACAGTGATCCTGCTAAAATTTACTTGAATAAAAGCACTCATGTTTGCACATGTTTGTATTTTATATATTTTAACTTTAACAATTAAGCTTTCTGATTATTTGGTCAGTTAGGCGGCCGACTAACCTGCTTGATTATTTTTGTGTGTTATCAAGTATGAACTTGAATTGTTGGGCCTTAGGTTCTATTAATGCACTTAGAATTATAAAAAGGAATGGTTTGTGAAGCTATGTGTTTGCATTGGTTACCATTGGTGACCAAATGTTTTAGGAATGCCTTAGGATTTTCTTGAATCTAATTTGGTGTAAAACTTTTTGTTCTTGATTTTAGGTCATACAGGAAGTTTTAGGAACTTCATGTTCATGACTTGTTAAAGACAAAGTCATACAAGAAGTTTATAAGGAACTTCATATTCACGACTTGTCAAAAACGAAGTCATACACGAAGTTTTGAAGTTTTTGATGATACAATTGTCAATATTGTCATAACCCATATCCCCGAAAATAAATGATAAACAGGAAGCGTAATTAGTAGGAAACCATAATTTTATTAAAATGAGTACATCAAATTCCCCATAAGTCTACTGATAATATTTTCGGAGATGATCAGTGTTCATACCAAAATTAGTATGCTGATGTGGACGAATAATAAGAAGACACGTGTTAATCTACGTGGCACAATAGCAATGAGGAAGATCATTCCCCCGACCAACATACTCACTCCGAGCAACAGGTGTACTCCGAGGAACACCAGTCTTTCGAGGAAAACCAACCCTCCGAGGAACTCTTGTCCTCCGAGGAACTCCAATGCTTCGAGGAACTCTTGGACGGCGAGCAACTAAGGCGGTTCGAGCTGCATCTCGACCACAACATTGATTGCCAGATAATCAACAGTTCAACTATTCATTGAATGCTTATCATCTTGACGCACACGCTTGAAGAGAATTAAATGAGTTACCCTTTCATATGTATATCATTTAATGTATCACCCTTTCATGTACAGCCTAAGGGCTATAAATACCTTGTATCACCCTCATTCAAAGGGACCGGAATTTCTTGATAGCACTTGTAATCGAGAATTCCCAAACACTCAGCAATAACATAACAGTGGACGTAAGCCATTCATACAAGGTTGAACCACTTTAAAATCTTTTGTCTCATTTATTTATCTGTGATTGAATAACTAGAGTAATCTAATTTTTTACATCAACAGATTGGCGCCGTCTGTGGGAACGATTGTTATTATCATTTTTCACCAAAAATCATTCATCATCAATGGCAGATAACCCAGAATCCAGCAATCGAAACGTTGGAAATGCTGGAAATCCTCCAAATCCCTCTGCACCTCCAGATCTGGCTGGGATTATGACGAATCTGGCTCAAGGACAAACCGCCATGCAGGAAACAATGCGAAAACTCATACAGACCCTTCATGGCGGTGCACCTGCGCGTTCAGGACAGTGAAGTGGTCAGAGGCAAACCTACTTACATTCTTCACGATCCAGGCGTACTGAATCATATCGTAATGAGGAATCTGATGATTTCTCTTATCAACCTCGGCGAACTTCGTCAATAAGGGCTACATATACTGATCAACGTATCACTCTCTCTCCAGAAAGACCCAGTGCCTTGGAAAGACTGAGTAGGGTGTCACCTTTCAGTCGATTAGGCCCTAGGAGGAATAGGAGTCCACCTAAGACCATATCGAGGAGTTTTCGACGACCATCAAATCTAAGAGAAGGATCAGCACAATCACGACCAGTTGCTCGTCAAGATAAATCTCAGGAGGCTACTTCAGAACAATCAATTGCTCGAACTAATAGGCCCGAGGAACGAAACGATGCGTGGAAGGGTTCCATTCAGCGCTTGGAGGATAGATTGGGAGAAATGGCTAAGGCGAAGAATCCCTTACAACGAACTTTTGTTCAAAGGACACCTTTTGTACAGGCCATTGTTGGTTTTCCTACCCCGTCGAAGTTTAAAGCACCAGTAGTGACCCCCAAATATGATGGAAAGACAAATCTTATTCTTCATATAGAGAAATATCAAGTTGCAGTCGATATCTATGCTGTCCCCGACGAGATGAGATGTAGAGCATTCTCAGGAACTCTTACTGGACCTGCTCAGATATGGTACAACAATCTTCCTCGGGGTAAGATTTTAACTTTCTTTCAGTTGGTCGAGTTGTTCATCGGCAATTTCTGTATTGGGGCAAAGCCAGTAAAAAGAGTAGCACACTTGTTAAGTGTTAGACAAAAATCTGGTGAGAGTACTAGAGATTACATAACTCGTTTCAATAACGAGAAGCTGGAAGTCATAGATTATGAAGAAAAGACAGCAATCACCGCCTTGATGAGTGGGTTGTTGCCTAACAAGTTGTATTACACTTTGGCCAAAGATCCACCTACAACTATGTCAGAGTTGATGGCGAAAGCGACCAAAATCTTGAATGCCGAGGAGGCCATGGCTGCGAAGAAGAATATGGATAAAGAAACCAAGGTGGAAGACGACAAATCCAAGAAGAAAGAGCATAAGGGCAATGGCGGTGACAAGCATTCCAAGAAAAATAAATCGTCATGGGAAGTCCTGAAGAAATTCGATAATTATACTCCTTTGAAAATGGGTATTAATCATGTCTTGGAAGAAATCAAGAATAACGAGGAAGTAAAGTGGCCAAAGAAACTGAGGTCAAACCCTGACCTAAGGAGCAGGGATAAATATTGTGAGTTCCATAAAGATCATGGCCATATGACCAAAAATTGCATAGCTCTTCAGAACGAGATTGAAGCACTCATCCGAAGAGGGAATCTAGCGAAGTATGTTGATCGGGGAGGCGAAAGAAGAAATAATGACCGAACTAGAGAAAGGTCTAGATCTCCTCATCGAGCAGAGGAGAAAAAGAAAAAGGATCATGAAGATGATACAGAGGATGACCCCGATCTTCCCAAGAAACCAAGGCAGCCAGAACGAGAGGTATTTTCAATACGCTTTGGGTCATTTGATTGTAATGTCATTACAAGAGGAGATGCAGGAGGAGGAGACCTTACTGCAGAAAGAAAAGCTTACCTCGGTAAGGCTCAGGCTTGCTCATACATTCAACGGATAAATTTGGCTGAAGAGGATCGCCCGAGGAAGGTAAACAAAGAGAAGCTGGTCATTGGGTTTTCAAAAAATGACCTTGCAGGTGTTCTTTACCCTCATGACGACCCTTTGGTGATCAAAATGAGGATGAAAGAAGTAGTGATTTCAAGGGTGCTGGTAGATAATGGTAGTTCGGCAGACATCATGTACTATTCATGCTTTGACAGTTTAAATTTGAAATTATCTCAATTGGAACCTTATCACAGACCTCTATTGGGTTTTGCTGGCGAGAAAGTCTTTCCACTTGGGATGATCAAGTTGGATATATTCATTGGAACTTGGCCTGCTTGTCGAACAGAAAAAATACGCTTTTTTGTGATGGATAAGAATGTGCAGTCAGCTTACAACATCATCATGTGAAGAGTTGGTTTGAAGAAGTTCGAAGCAATTCCATCTACAGTACATCAGTGTTTAAAATTCCCTACAAATTTCGGAGTGGGAGTTGTGAAAGGTGATCAGAAAGTAGCTCGGGAATGTTATTATTCGTCTGCCGAGCAAGAGGAGCTTGAAGAATCAAGGAAAAAGACTACTACCTACCAGGTGGATGAGGGTACAGAAATTGAAACACTGGATCCCAGAGATGAATCCCAATTGGTAAAAGGACAGGTGGTGGAATCTACAGAAAATGTTATTCTGGATTACGAGCACCCTGAACGAGTAACCCAGATAGGTTCATCGTTGGATGTTTCAATAAAACAAGAGTTGATAACTTTCTTGAGAGATAGAAAGAAAACTTTTGCATGGAGTCATGAAGACATGCCAGGAATAGATCCAAACTTCTTATGCCATGAACTCAATGCGAATAAGGAGATCAAGCCTGTAAAGCAGAGAAGAAGAGTATTTAGTCCCGAGAAGAATCAGGTATACAAGAGGAGGTCGAGAAGCTCCATAAAGCCCAATTCATTGAAGATGTGAAATATCCAGACTGGTTAGCAAATGTGGTGATGGTAAAGAAGAAAAGCAATAAATGGAGAATGTGTGTTGATTTCACTGATCTCAACAAGGCCTGCCCAAAGTATCATCTCCCATTACCCAGAATTGACCAACTAGTGGATGCTACCTCGGGACACGAGCTGCTCAGCTTCATGGATGCTTACTCTGGTTACAACCAGATCAAAAGGAAACCTGAAGACAGGGAAAGCACTTCTTTTATTACCCCTAGGGGAACTTATTGTTATAATGTTATGCCTTTTGGTTTGAAAAATGCAGGTGCGACATATCAGCGGCTGATAAACAAGGTTTTTGCCGAACAAATCAGTTGCAATATGGAAGTCTATGTCGACGATATGCTGACAAAAAGCAAAAAAGTTGCTGATCATCTAGTTGACTTAGGTCAGAGCTTTGATCAACTGGATAAATACCAAATGAAGCTCAACCCGACGAAGTGCACTTTTGGAGTACGAGAAGGAATGTTCCTCGGGTACATTGTCAACCAGCGAGGCATTGAGGCAAATCCAGCAAAGATCAAAGCTCTTTTAGGGTTGCGATCTCCAACGACGAAGAAAGAAGTGTAGAGTCTTACAGGACGAGTTGCAGCGCTCAACAGATTTGTATCTCGAGCAACTGATAGATGCCTCCCATTCTTCAAAACGCTTTAAAAAACTTTCGAGTGGAATGATGAATGGGAGAAACCCTTTCAAGACTTGAAGAAATATTTAGGAGCACCTCCATTGTTATCCAGACCAGTAATGGGAGGGAAGTTGTACTTGTACCTGGCAGTATCAGAGAATGCAGTCAGCTCGGCATTGATCAGAATGGAGAATGGAATCCAGAAGCCAATTTATTACACAAGTAAGGCTTTCCGAGGTGCAGAGATCAGGTACCCGAAGCTGGAAAAATTGGCATTGGCATTAATTGAAGCAAGTAGAAGAATGAGGCCTTATTTCCAGGCCCATACCATCGTCGTATATACTGACATGCCATTGAGACAAGCCCTTCATAAGCCAGAAAATCAGGAAGACTGATGTATTGGGCAATAGAGCTCGGTGAATACGATATTGTGTATGAACCCAGATCATCATTAAAAGGGCAGGCTGTAGCAGACTTTATGGCAGAATTTACATATCCTGATACCCCCGAGGAGCAAAAGTTGTTCGCTGACCAACCTGTGGATGTTACAGGATCAACAGACATAAGTCCAAATCAATTCCGGTTGGTAAAAGGACTTGTGGATGTAGAAAGATCATCAAATTCAAACCCAGACCAACTCCGGTTAGTAAAAGTGAGAGAAGAGATGGTCAACGAGGAGCGAAAAATACCAGGGGAGGATGAAAGGAAACAGCAGATATTTCACCGAGGAACTCTGTCAGATAAGAAATTTGAAGACGAGTTACCTACATGGAGATTATATGTAGATGGGTTATCTCGCACAACAGGTTGTGGGGCAGGGATTGTTTTGAAAACCCCAGACGAGATTGACATGGAATATGCCTTGCGATTCCAATTCAAAGCGTCCAATAATGAGGCTGAGTATGAAGCCTTGATAGCAGGTCTTAATTGTGCAAAGATTATGGAAGCACAACAAGTGATAGTATTCAGTGATTCTCAATTAATTGTGAATCAGATGATGGGAACATATGCAGTTAAAGGAGAATTAATGATCAAGTATCATGCAAAGGCGATGGAGTTGTTGGCAGAATTTGATGCCATTAAGTTGATTAGAATACCAAGAATGGAGAATGCACAAGCAGACGCACTGGCCCGATTAGCATCAGCTACTCGTACTGAGCTGCGAAGAACGATACCAATTGAAGTATTAGAAGCTCGGAGCATAGATGAAGACCTGACGATGAATGTTATTACCCTTGATTTAGGACCATCTTGGATGGATCCTATCAGGGCATATGTCGAGAAAGGAGAATTCTCGGAGGATAAGATCGCTGCCAAGAAATTGAAGTTTAAAGTTGCTCGGTATGTACTAACTAATGGTGTTTTGTATAGACGAGGAATTATGGCAGGTTTGCAAAGATGTGTACATCCCTCCGAGGTGAAAGAATTGATTGAAGAGATCCATGAAGGGTCTTGTGGAGCCCATGTAGCAGGTTGGACACTGTTGCAAAGGGTGATGACGCAGGGATACTACTGGCCAACGATGAGGGTTGATTGTATAGCCTATGCTAAGAGATGTGATAAATGCCAACGTTTTTCCACCGTCCGACGAACTCCACAAGCATTGTTGACACCCATAACTTCCCCTTGGCCTTTTGCTATGTGGGGAATTGATTTGGTTGGACCACTGCCAACGACCCGAGGAAGATTCAAGTACCTCGTCGTCGCAGTGGATTATTTTACTAAGTGGGTAGGAGCTGAGCCTCTGATTGATATGACATACGAGAAGGTGTACCAATCCGTTTGGAAGAACATCATCTGCCGATATGGTCTCCCTCATGCCTTCATCACAGACCATGGAACACAATTTGATAACGAGGAGTTTGCCCCCTATTGTCATCAGTCAAACATTTTGAAGGTTCATTCAGCACCAGGCCATCCTCAAAGCAATGGGCAGACTGAAGTGACGAACAGAACATTATAAATGGTTTGAAGAAGAGGCTAAGTGAGGCTAAAGCTAATTGGATTAATGAGCTACAGTCAGTATTGTGGGCTTACCGAACAACTCCCCGAGCAGCGACTGGAGAATCACCATATATGCTGGCATTTGGAAGTGAGGCTGTAATACCTGCCGAGTTGGGTCTTCCAACACACAGAGTGCTGAATTTCAATTCCCTAGTCAGCGACCTGATGAGGAGCTTAGATTTGGACATGCTCGAGTAAGTTAGAGAAGAGGCAGCCATTAGGAATGCTGCTTATCAACAGCGAACAGCCCTGTTCTACAACAAAAGGGTGAAAAAATGCGACTTAAAAGAAGGAGATTACGTGCTAAAGAAGGTCATTCAAAAGCACAATAAGTTAGAAGCAAACTGGCATGGACCTTACCGAGTTACTGCAGTTGTCCGACCAGGAACTTACCGAATAGCGACTCTAGAAGGAGAGGAATTTAAGAATGCATGGAATGCTGAACAACTACGCAAGTATTATCAGTGATGTAAAATGTAAAGCAGTTCCATCAATAGGAATAAAACGATGATATTTCACAATCTTCTCTCCTTTTATTGAAAGTTTTTCGGGGAATACTAGTGTGTTTAACACTATGCTACTCGGCAGTAAAACAACGCTGCTCGGCAGTAAAAAGAAGATGATAGTTCAGACCCACGACCAACTCCGATTGGTAAAAGGGCGAGAACAAACTATACTCCTTTGGTTAGGAGGCGTACACTAGTGTGACCAACTCAGGTTGGTAAAAGAGCTAGTGGACATGATAGTTCAGACCCACGACCAACTCCGGTTGGTAAAAGGGCGAGAACAAACTATACTCCTTTGGTTAGGAGGCGTACACTAGTGTGACCAACTCAGGTTGGTAAAAGAGCTAGTGGACATGATAGTTCAGACCCACGACCAACTTTGGTTGGTAAAAGGGCAAGAACATTGACCAACTCCGGTTGGTAAAAGGGCGAGAACAAAAGATGATCGACGAAAGTCCAATCTCGGTTGGTTAGGAAACAAGATATGCTCTCAAATGCCAACTTATGTTGGTCGGGAAGTAAGTTTATTACATAAAAGTTCCTCGAAGAACAGATCTTCCAAACTGAACCAAGTATAGTTGGTCGGGGATAAAAACCCACTAACTATAGTTGGTCGACAAGGAAAAATCATCGACCTTGGTTGGTCGGGCACATTTTATGAAAAAGACAAAAATTTACCAAGTATAGCTGGTCGGGGATAAAAACTCTCACTAACTATAATTGGTCGACGAGCACAAATTAACAACCTTGGTTGGTTGGAAGAATTTTTAAACATTTTTTATACTCATTACTTTATTAAGTGATCGAGCAACATTATTTATGAGCAACATTACTGATAATTTTTTATTACTAAGTTGGTCGATGAACAACACAATATTGTTATCTTTTTAACAGATACATATGCATAAATATAACGTGTTGACAAGCACAAGACAATAGCAATACAGATTTGCAAAACAGAAAATGAAAGTCTTTCATTAAAACTCAAAATAAATTACAAGTTACATATGTGTACTAACTGTTATATCGAAAATTCCTATTCTATTGGTCTTTTCCCTTCAGTCTTCGATACAGGTTCCTCGCCAGCAGGCGGATCATTTAAAGTCCGAGGAGAATTAATGAAGTTAAAGTCCTTCAGCATCCTGACGTTCATCACAGAAGGTCGATCTAGGAGATGCTCAGGACGAGATACTTCAAACTGAGAATGCAAACTATAGTCACCAAGGTATTTAGCAAGTAAGCTCCGAGGAATAGCACGAGCTGGACCCATTCCATTTCCAAATTGAACGGTGGCACAGGCAAATCAAGCAATCCAGGATCATAGTAGTCCCATAAATAGTGTCCCTGCTCGAGTTTCAACACACATAAGGCATTCAGCCAGCCTTGTTTGTAGCCCTCATTATTGGCATTCTGGATACGAGCATCTAAATGGAATAGCGCCTCGTTATATCCAGCCATCCAAAACTCCCTGGGCTGTTTATGGAATTAGAATGTTAACCTCTCAAGTTTCTCATGAAGATTCTGGATGAAAAGTTTATTAGTCTCCAACTCAGATTCTTTTGTTTAGATTTCTAGTTCCAGGTCTCTAACTTTCTTGGACAATTCAGACAAAGACCGATCTTTTGCATTCAATTGGTACGCTTGAGTTTCCAATGTTGACAGAGTACGAGCTTCCTCAATACTACGACGAGGAGTTCTTGATCGACCCCGAGCAGGTGGAGTACTTCGTTCCTCGACAATATCCTGGGCAACTCTTCCTCGCCCACGATAACCTCTTCCTCGCCCCCGAGCAGCAGTAGAAGTACCAGACCTTCTCAGGATATCCAACTCTTGCCTTAATTCGGCATTCTCAACCTCTAAGAAGGAAAATCCCTCGTCAGTCACTGGGATTACAGCTTTTGAAGAAGTTGCTACAGACTTATACTGTGCCAGCTCTTTCTGCAAATTGTTATTTTCTTGCTCTAGTAGCTCGTCAATCTGTCTACAAGCTTCAACTTCACCCTTTAGGGTTCTCTCCCTGACATCGTACCCAGCAAGGATCTTTTTGTGGCCTGTCTCGGCAGAAAGCTATTCATACCTCTTTTCATACCCCTCGTGCAAAAGGGTAGTTGATTCTTTGTACTGAGTCTGAAGATCTTCTAGAGTATATTGAAGCTCCTCGATCATATCATAGTAAGCCACGTTATTGGCCACAGCTCGATCAAGTAAGCCCTTCAGGTATTGATAAACTTCTACTGCCTGCTCTGAAGCACCATGGCCAAGGATGTCGGCAACTTCTGATGCACTTAGGTCTGTGTGACCAGTTTATAATATTCATGGCATTGCTGCATCAACTTTGTGTCATTAGCAGACAAAAGATCCATCCTGGCCAGAAACTAACAGAGAAAGAAAAGAAGATCAAGACAGAGTGCAGATAGAGAAGAGACAATCATATGGAAGAAAAGAACTCAAATTTTATTAGATCATAAGGCAAAGTTACAAAGATCTGGGATACAAAGTACAAATAAAAAGAAAAACAGAAAGAAAATACCGAACAACTTCACACCTTTTCCTTGTCTCCCAAGACTTTCTCGGGAGGCTAGGACGAGGAGCTTGGTTGCTCGGTGGGAACAATAATCTGGTCGGCTGGAGTTGGGATTTGTTCAGGAGGAGCAGGCAAAGAAGAAATCTCCTCAGTAGATGTCTGGTTGGGTTGTATAGCAATGACTTGATCACCCACTATCAGTGAAGACTCCTCGGATGTAGCTTCATCCTCTTCTTCATCTTCAATAGCTGGAGGAGGACCAGGAAGATGTTGTTCAAATAATTCAGAGTCCTCGCTCACTTTCAATTCTTGCAAGGCAGCAACCCAACCATCTCGGAAGTATTTCAAACTCCCATATTTCACCTGGGTCATCATTGCTGCTACCCCCTATCCCATCCTTTATCCCAACCAGTTCGAAAGGATTTTTTCACAGCCATTTTCCTCCTCATTTTCTCCGAGGATAGCTTCTCGGATAGAAGATCCTCGATGGCTTTCAACTTAGCCTCCACCTCCTCCTTCTAGTGATTTACTTCTCGCAGAAGGGTCAGCTCTTCCTCAGCTGATTTCAACTTATCCTCAAGCTCCCCAAAACTTTTAAGATTCTCGACATATTTTTTATTATCTCTCTCCAAGTTCTTCACCTTATTTTCCAACTGTATCTTCTCTGCCTCAGACGCAGCCATCTTCTTCTACCATTCACCCCTATCCTCGTTATATTTTTGACGAGAATCCTTCAAAGATTGGACCAAGCCCTGGAAAGCATCCTCTACTCCAGACGAGGAGCTGGAATCCTTGATTGCTTCATCTTTCTTCACTATGGTGTTAAAGCAACTCACCAGCTGAAAAAGAAGGTAATGATAAGTCAGTGCCGAGATACATATATTGACTAGAAGAAAGAAAAATTCAGGATACTAGAAACTTACTGAAGCAATGTGACGAGTAGCTAGGGATGTCAGCATATCCCTAGACATGTTTTCTTCAATTCGTTGGACTTCAGGAATAGTCCAAGTCTTTACCGAGCTCATCGCAGAACTCGGAGGAATAATGGTTGGAACTCCATCTCCACTAGCTTGGAGCTGGGGAATGGTTTCAGAAAAACTGACCGAGGAGGATTTCTTCAATCTCCTCAGTGGTACTTCAGCAGTTTCAGCCAAAGAACCTTTGGTGGGGGAAATAGTGACCACTTCCACAGAAGTACTTCTCTTGCTCGGAGCCACTGGAGGCTTCTCGGCATCCTTCTGAGCAGCAACAGAAGGAGCAGCATCCACTTTCTTTGTCCCCTTTGGGACATCAACCTTGTTTCTCTTTCCATCACCAGCAGAGGAGGTCTCCTCGAAGATAGCAGGAACTCTTCTCTTACCCATCTTCTGACTCAAAGGAATGTGAGATTCTGGTGAAGATTCCTCAGAAGCTGGCAATGGGTCACTAATGCTGACCACAGGACGAGCAGTAAAGGATGATGTGTAGCTCCTGTACTGCAGCAAATATGAAGCAGACCTGATGTGCTCGTCTGCAACTCTTCGATGTAAATTCCAGACATGTTTCAAATGCTTTATATTAACTTCTAATTATTTGGGAGTTTTTCTCTTACTGTCAACTGCAAACAAATACATAGCGAAATATCAGTCATACATTTTGTCAAACACAATGAAATCATAAATTCATAAATGAAATAAAATGAAAATAACCTATCTCATTGCCATATGGAGGGCATTTGGGACCCTCATATACTGCATTTCCAACCAAAGGGGCATGTTGCCAATTTTTTATAACTACCCCATGTTCAAAATAATCCCTGTTTACATCAGGGAGGTTGACTACTAAGGCCCTATTCAAAAACCTAGCTTTCAAATAAAAAACATTGTCTAAAACAGCCCATCTGTAACAGTACATAATCTCAGGAATTCCTATACGAGTTCCATGAGTTTGATTTAACCTATACACCCCATTAACTATTCTCCATATGTTGGGGGCTATTTTTGCAGGGACAACATCGAAATACTGACAGAACTCTAAACACAAAGGGTTTGGTGGAAAAGAAAATCCACATTCAGCAATAAACAGGCTAGGGAACCAATGTCCCTCAGCCAAATCAAAATAACTTGAAGGCTCAGAAAGACTCTCCAAATTTACCCAAGAAGGAATAGAAAAGTCAGAACGGAATTTCTCAAGAGATTCGATAATATAAACCATGGTGAATAAAAAAAAATGAAGGAGAAGGAAGAAAATCTTACAGGAAAAAGGAGATCTGTTGACAAACAAACGAAGAAATGGCTGAACGCACAGGATAGAGAAAAGCTATAGAAAACTCAAAAGCAGAAATTGAAAAAGGTAGAAGACGATGGGATTGCCTCTGAAGTTTAAATACTTTGCCTTGGGAAACGGCGAAAGAAATGATTACAAAAAGGAAACTATTACGCTACCGGCGGCTAAAATGACAAAAAGTGTACGAAGATCGAAGCGCTTATAAAAATGCAAAAAGGCGGATTCTGCGAATTTGGAAGGAAATTCAAATACAAAGAAAAGGCTCCTAAAACCCAGGAAGGTCATTTAATATTGCCATTTACCGAGAAAGAATGTTCCATACTCCTCAAAGTTCGAAATATGAAACATTGGGGGCTTCTGTTGATACCAAAATTAGTATGCTGATGTGGACGAATAATAAGAAGACACGTGTCAATCTACGTGGCACAATAGCAACGAGGAAGATCATTCCCCCGACTAACATACTCACTCTTAGCAACAGGTGTACTCCGAGGAACACCAGTCTTCCGAGGAACTCTTGTCTTCCGAGGAACTCTTGGACGACGAGAAACTAGAGCTGCATCTCGACCACAACATTGATTGCCAGGTAATCAACAGTTCAACTATTCATTGAATGTTTATCATCTTGACGCACACGCTTGAAGAGCATTAAATGAGTTACCCTTTCATATGTATATCATTTAATGTATCACCCTTTCATGTACAGCCTAAGGGCTATAAATACCTTGTATCACCGTCATTCAAAGGGATCGAAATTTCTTGATAGCACTTGTAATCGAGAATTCCCAAACACTCAGCAATAACATAACAGTGGACGTAAGCCATTCATTCAGGGCTGAACCACTTTAAAATCTTTTGTCTCATTTATTTATCTGTGATTGAATAATTAGAGTAATCTAATTTTTTACATCAACAGCATTCCATAAATTCTTAAATTCTGCCCCTTGAAGCATCTACAAATAATAAGTTCCTGGTCAGACAACTACTGAGATACGATAAGGACCATGCCAATTTTCTACCAACTTATTCATTTTTTGGAGTACTTTTTTAAGAACGTAATTTATCTCATTCAAGATGGTCGGCTTCACCCTTCTGTTGTAGAATTTGGTTATACACTGTTGGTAGGCAGCCAGTCAAAGTGCATCATCCTCCCTCAATTCCTCAATCAGGTCTAAATCTAATCTTCTAATGAGATCACTTTTTGGGGAATCAAAGTTTATCACTCTATGAGCAGGCAAACCTACCTCGATCGGCACCATTGTTTTAGTCCCAAAAGCAAGCATGTAAGGTGTTTCTCCAATAGTTGTTCTCAACGGTGTTCTATAGGCCCAAAGAACACTATACAACACATTGATCCAGTTATGTTTCGCATCATCAAGTCTCTTCTTTAGTCCATTAAGTAATGTTTTGTTGGTTACCTCCGTTTGACCATTACACTCGGGATAACCTGAGGCGGAGTGAAGTTTCTGGATATTAGACTGAATGCAATACTCCTCAAACTCCTTATTATCAAATTGCATGCCATGATAAGTGATGAAGGAATATAGCATCCCATATCTGCATATGAGGTGCTTCGAAATGAATTATAAGACCCTTTCGTAAGGCAATTCGACCAATGGCTGAGCCTCTACCCATTTCGTGAAGTAGTCCACTACAACCATCAAGTATTTAAATCTCCCTTTTCTCTTCGACAATGGGCCGACCAAGTCGATTCCCCATGTGGCAAATGGCCATAGAAAAGTGATTATAACTCCTGATCTTCTATGGATTGTGGAAAACTTTTTACATTTGTCACATTTCTTGACAAAGGAGATACAATCGGCTTTCATAGTCAGCCAGTAATACCCTTGCATAACTATCCTTGTCACCAATGACCGTCCTACTGAATGAGCTCCACACGGACCTTCATGCACCTACCTGTTTAAATCCGATACTTTGATAGGGTGTACGCACCGAAGTAGAGAAATAATGTATGCTCTTTTGTATAAAATTCCTCGCTCTAGCGCATAACTAGCCGACTTGTATCTTAACTTTCTTCCTTCCTCTAAATTAACAAGAAGTATACCCTTGTCAATGTAGTTTTTTTAATAGGATCCATCCACGAAGGCCCCAATTATAGAGAGATAAAATTGATAACTTTTGTATCTATGCTCCTATGTGTAAGGACTTCTATTGGAATAGTTATTCTGAGCTCTGTTCTGGTCGCTGAGGCTAGCCGAGCAAGTGCATCTGCTCGGGCATTCTTTACCCTTAGTATCCTGATCATTTTGACTGCTTAGAGTTTAGAGATGAATTTGATAGCTTTGTAAAAATATTTTATCATAAGATCCCCTTTGACCCCATATATTTGAAGCATCTGGTTGATAATTAACTGGGAATCTCTACATGCTATGACTTGCTCGGCTCTCAAAGATAAGGATAAATCCAAGTATGTGATTAATGCTTTGTATTCTGCCTCATTATTAGAGGCCTGGAATTGGAAATGAAGTGTATGCTCCACATCTATATCATCTGGAGTACTGATAATAAGCCCGACTTCACTACCTGTAACGCACAAAGAGGCATCTATATATAATTTCCAAATTAGGATGTCATCGTCAAAATTCCCTTCACATAATACTCCTTGCTTAAACAACTTCTTGCTCTGTTCACTATATCGTTGGGTTATCTCTTGCGAAGCTGATGTCTCAAGTTGGTCAACAGTTAATTCAATTTACTTGGCAGTTGAGCTATTTTCCAAACAAGCCTACTCGACAGCCAAACTAGGGTTATTCATCATCTCTTGATACGCGAATTTGGTAATAAAATTTGTTACAACTTGCCCTTTCATCGCAGTTATAGGCTCATAAAGAATGTCATACTCTCCCAACTCTACTACCCATGCCATCAATCTTTCTGATTTCTCTGATTTGTGGATTGCTTGGCACATGGGTAAGTCTTTATAAATCACTATGGTATGTGCTTGAAAATAGGGGTTCAATGTCCTTAAAGCATCTATAAGAGCAATGGTTAATTTATCCAAGCGTGGATACCTGATTTCTGCTCCCTTGAAAACTATGCTAATGTAATATACTAGTTTTAAAACTCCATTTTCCACCTGAACTAGTGACGAGCTGATAGCAGATTCTGATGCAGCTATATATAGGTATAACTTTTCTCTCATTAGTAGCCGGGAAAGCAATGGTGGTGATCCCAAGTATTTGTTCAAGTCTTGGCAAGATTTTTAGCATTCCTCATTCCACTTGAATGTTTTCTGAGCACCTTCAAGAACGATAAGCACTTATTTATAGTCCGGGAGGTAAATCGACGAGAGCAACCACCCTTCTACTTAGTTTATATACATTTTTCTTGCACATTGGGGATTTCATATCAATCAACGCCTTAATTTTTTTCGGATTGACTTCAACCCTCTTTGATTCACAATAAAGCCCATAAATATCCCTTCATATGCACCGAATACGAATTTGATCGGGTTGAGCTTCATTTGATGCTTTTCAAGTTGATCAAACGATTGTCTTAGATCCGTGATGCAATTAGTAGCTTTTCTTGATTTTGGTGAGTGTGGGAGCCCATTTAAAATGAGTTCGTGAGAGTAGCCGACCAGCCCAAACATATTGACATGTTGCCCGACCTAAATCACAATTAATTTACACTCGAGTATTTAAGACACATTAGAACACTCACGGATAAGGTCAAATCAAATACTAAAATTTTTGGAGGAGATATTCAGGCATTCCTTGGCTTATCCACATGTTATATTGAGTTCCTTATATGACTCAAACTCTATGAAAAAAACACCTATAAATTATATACCCTAACTCGGGGCAAAGGGATTGTAACTCGAACCTTTGAGAGACACTTAATAAGAACAACCTCTTTGTGGATGTAGGCAAGCTACCGAACCACGTACATCGTTGTGTTGAGATCTTTTACTTTTTATTTTTATGATTTTTTTCATAGATTCCTGTATTATGATATTTTCTGTATTCACAATTGGCGCCGTCTGTGGGAAACGACTTTTATTCCTATGAAAACATTCATTAACAGATAGCCCGTGATGTCTCACCGCAGCAGCAGTATCCCTTAATATACAAACCCAAGCTCCGCCAGGATAGGCAACCCTCAAAAGAAAGCCAAGGGCCACCCACGTCTATGCAGATCTCTAGCTTGGTCAACGCTTATGAAGCCATGATTCAAAAACTAGAGGAGGTCACAAGCCTCAAGAAGAAGAGAACGTTCGCCTACAGAGGCAACCAAAAAAGGATAGAGAGACATATCCAAAGGGCTACTGGGAAGCGTCGTAATAGGAATCCTAGTCCTCAAGTGTAACACTCGTAGCTGAGGGAGGTGCTCCAAGCGTAACCAAGAGAGAAATGAACGTGACAGGTCAGAGCAAGGACAATCAGATCGTGGCTAGCCAGAAAGATGTCACAGAAGCAATGATCGACAGAATAAAGACATAAAGACTCTAGTCCTTAGAGAGATGAACTAATATCCAGCCCACCGAGGAGCCAGATCCACCAGAGAGCTAACCAAAAGAGTTTTCAATACTTAGATGAAATCCCATTTTTTAAGGGTGGTTTAAAAAGAGGATCCCCGGAAGAAGTTTTATATCCCCAAGTTCAAGATCAATGATGAGAAAACAAACCCCATAGACAATGTTAGGTAATACCGGTAAGCAATGACTTTATTGAGCCACAATGACGCATTAGTGCATTAGATTTTCCTTTCTAGCCTACATGATATAGCACATAAGTGGTTTGAGAGGCAGCCTCACAGGTTGATCAAAAATTTTGTAACTCTGGCGGAGGCTTTCACTGCTCGTTTCATAACCAGTAGCTCCCATCCCAAACTGATGGACGCACTATGTACGATGAAGAAGAAGCCACAGGAGAACCTCCGAGATTACGCCAAAAGGTATTAGGAAGTATTCAATGAGATCAAGGACTGCTCGAAGCAAGTTTCCATAGTATCCTTTAAAATTGGTCTGTCGACCACCTCTTTACTACACCAATCCCTCATTAAGAAAGAAGTCAGTACCATTGACGACCTTATGGCCCGTATAAAAAATATGCCAAGGTGGAATAAATGGTTCACTATGACGCATGGTCGAGCAAAGGCGAATAACGAAATAGAGAAGAAGGATACCCAAAAGAGGGGAAGAAAGAATGGCTCTAAAAATGGAAACAAGGTCGATTCCACCAAGGCGTTTTAGGCAATTAACACAGTCTTCAAGGAACCCATTTATAAAATCCTGAGCAAAATCAAAGACGGGCCATTTATCAAATGGCCCAAAAAGAGAGGTGGTGATTCAACTAAAAGAAATAATTCTCTGAGATGCGCATTCCACAAGGAGGCCGGTCATAAAAATAAGAATTACAATGGTCTGAAGTCACAATTAGAAAAGTTATCCCAAGAAGGGCACCTCAATTAGTACATCAAGAAAAAAGTTAATAAGGTCACAGCCAATGGCAAGTAGAATCCAGATAAATTCCTCGAAGAAGACATAAGACATGAGTTTGTAGTTATCCATGGGGCATCAGACCTTAAGCAGAACTAAAAAGGAACATCATTCGGATGGAACTTAAGAAAGTGACTGCCATTATGGAGGATTTTCAAATCGACCCCGATAAAACTCAGGCTGGTAAACATCGGTGACCAGAGGACGTTAACTACACCAAGCATATCATGTTACTGAGAAAGATTTAATTGGGGCGAGAATCCTGCATCACGACACACTCGTGATCACACTCAGAATAGTCAAGTGGGATGTTAATAAGTTTCTTATAGATTAGGGGAGTTCGTCACAAGTGATGTACCTAGAATTGTTCCATAAAGTGAATCTAAACATCACCGACCTCAAAAAGGCCACAGTTTCATTGGTCGGCTTTACAGCAACGATCATAATGTCATTGGGGAAGATAATTATCCCAGCCAGAGTAGGAAATATATCAAAACTCATCGAGTTCTTAGTGGTGAACATTGAGTCCCCCTATCATGCCATTTTGGGCACGGGTTGGCTCTATGCCATGAAGGTCATACCCTCAATGCACCACTAGAAGTTGAAGTGTGTTACTGATCAAGGCATAGTTAAAATCTATGGTTACCAGGCCACAACGAGGAAGTGATTTATTGTAGCTATCTGCCCAAAGAAATAAAAGAAAAATAAGGTAGAGAATGCTCGGGAAGGAGCCCATGAGGGGGTTATGCCCTCCAAATAGCAACTATGGTACGGCTGACCAGGGGTGGAGGAGATCAGGGTCCACCCTGCTAATAGGGTCATCAAAAACCTAAAAGAAGTTGTAGTCGATGATGACTCAACTAAAAGGAAGTTCTGGTTAAACCCACGCTTGATGATTAAGAGAGGAGATAGTTGACTGCGTTCCTCAAAAGCAATTTGGACGTCTTTGTTTGGGAACCATACGATTTGCTAGGGATTGATCCTAATGTAGCTTGCCACAACCTACACATTGATTCGGCCTTCAAGTCGATCACTTAGGATGCTCGTCGAACAACCCCTGATAAGGCCAAAGCGGTGGAGAATGAAGTGGGGAAGCTACTGGGTGCAGGATCCATTATGGAAGTTCATCTTTTCAAGTAGTTATCCAACCCTGTAGTAATGTGAAAAAGAAATGGCAGTTGGAGGGTTTGTATCGACTTCATAGACCTCAATAGGGCTTTCCCCAAGGACATCTTCCCATTTCCCAAAATAGATCAGTTGGTTTTACAGCAATGCATAAAAGGATGAGCTTCCTAGATGCCCATTCGGGCTATCACCAGATACCTCTATACGAACCCGACCAGGATAAAACCTCATTTATAACCCCCATCGGGTTATATTATTATAAGGTCATATCATTTGTATTGAATAATGTAGGGGAAGCTTATCAAAGGTTGGTCACCAAATGTTTAGCAAACAGATAGGAGACACAATGGATGTCTACATCGATGACATGCTTGTTAAAAGAAAGAAAAAAAGACCACCTCATAGATTTATCCAGGACATTGAAGATCCTCAGGAAGTACCGAATGTAGCTTAATGCAAGTAAGTGTTCATCCGACGTCCAGTCAGGAAAGTTCTTGGGCTATCTAGTAAGTAAAAAAGGAATCGAGGCCAATCCGGATCAAATCGATGCTATCACAAGAGTCAAGCCTCCTCAGACATTAAGAGATGTTCAAAAGCTTATTGACATGCTTGCGGCACTTAATAGTTTCATCTCAGAGTCTTCAGAATGTTGTCGACCATTCTTCCAGCTACGCATGAAACGATGACTGATCGCAAGCTCAGGAAGAAATTAAATCATTCCTTATCAAACCACCCCATTTAGTAATCCTAAATAATGGAGAATCACATTTCATTTATCTCGTGGCATCCAATCATACGGTAAGCTCTGCCCCTGGTATGCGAGAACAAGGAAGTCAACATCCAGTTTACAACACCAGCAAAACACTTTTGGACGCAGAACAACGATACATACCTTAAGAGAAGCTCACCTATGCATTGGTAGTTTCCTTTAGAAAGATAAAGCATTACTTTGAGGCCCATTCGATAACCATAATCACTTCCTACCCCCCTTAAATTTATTCTACGGAAGGCCAACCTCTCTGGGCGACTCTCGAAGTGGTTGGTAGAACTCGAGAGATTCAATATTCACTTTTATTCCAGAACAACGATTAAGGGACAGGTCTTGGCAGACTTTATTGCACAGTTTATGGGGGATTAACCAATAGACCAACTGGACAACGAGCAGTCGACAATACGGGAAGCACAGTATAAGGATTGGACCTTGTATATTGATAGAGCCTCCAATTTTAATGGAGCGGGAATATGGATAATTTCCATCACCCCCGAAGACACTATGATTGAACAAGGAATCAGAATGGGATTTAAGACCTCCAACAACGAAGCTCTGTATCAAGCATTGATCGCCAATTTGCGAAAAGCCAAACTGCTGGGGGCAAAACACCTCCAAGTATTCAGTGATTCCAAACTGGCCTCTAAACAAGTAATCGGGGACTTCAATGTCAAGGATGATCGAATGGCAGCCTACCTTATCGTAGTAAGAGGACTTTTAGCAGAATTTGAGAATGTGGAAATTTAATAGTTCCCTAAGGGGCGGAATAGCCATGTCGATGCCTTAGTAGCTTTGAGCTCAATAATATACTCCAACCTAAGAAGAAGTATTCAGATAGAGTTCCTCGCGTAGCCAAGCATTAACCAGACAGTCATAGCCGAATAGGTCCTCGTCATAAAAAAAGCCCTTAGCTGGATGGATCCCATCATAATTACTTAAGGAGTGACACACTACCCGATGATAAGAGTTCATCCCATCAGGTAAGGGTTAAGGTTTCTCACCTTCACCTCTCCCCAAAGGGAAAGCTCTACAAGAAGTCGTTTACAGGTCCCTACCTCTAGTGTGTCCACCTACATGATACGAAGCATGTTCTTAATTGGAGTCATGTAGGAGGATGATCCTTAGCCTTACGAGCAATAAAGGAGGGTTACTGGTGGCCTCATATGCACAAGGATGCAAATGAAAAAGATTCTAGAAGAATTCTCCCATGATCCACGAGCCCACTAGCAACCTAAAACCATTGACAAGCCCATGGTTATTCGCGCAATGGGGACTAGACATAGTGAAACCACTACCTACCATATCTAGAAATTGGAAGTACCTCTTAGTGGGCAAATATTACTTCACCAAATGGGTAGAGATAGAACCACTAGCGAACATTCACGACTTAGACATGACCAAGTCTATTTCGAGAAACATCATCACTCTCTTTGGGGTACCAAGGATTGTCATCACCGATAACGAAACGTAATTCGAAAGTGCTTTCTTTCAATATTTTTTTATGAACATGATATCAATCACCACTTCAGTTCTTTGGCATATCCCTAGAGCAATGGACAAACAGAGGCTTCTAATAAAACCATGCTCGTTGGACTAAGAAAAGGGTTGAAAAGGGCTAAGGGTGCTTGGGTGGATGAGGTCCCTGACGTTCTATGGGCTTATCGCACCACCCTAAGGTTACTAAGTGAGGAGACACCATATGCTCTCACTTACGAGATGGAGGTTATAATCTCACTAGAAGCAGGTCTCTACACCATGAGAAGCAATTTGCTTGACATAGGCCTTAATGATGACGCATTACACATTGAACTTGACTTAACAGATGAGCGCAGAGAACAGGCCGTGATCAAGTTGGCTTCTTATCAATAATAATTGGCAAGCAATATAGTAAGAAAATCAATTTTGAAGTTTCTGATAGGAGATTATGTCCTAAGGAAAGTCCTCAACAGTGTCGTAAAACCATCAAATGGTAAACTTGGACCAAACTGGTAAGGACCCTTCAGGGTAATCAGAGATGACCTTCAAGGAGCATATCACTTGGAAACACTAGAGGGCGGGGAAATACCAAGAGCATAGAATGCAACTAAACTCAAGAAGTTATACTTTTAGTCTTCTTTCTCTTTTCTAGCACATTTAGTTTAAGTAGATACTTATTTTCAAACTTATGTTGCTTGTCAGACAATATTTAATGAATAAAGGCCAAACTGGCACCTCCACTTTCATATTTTGTATTAACTGCTTTATTGTTCTTGGTTATGTGTCATAAATACACACCCTTTCCAAATGATATCTCCTTCGTGCATGTTTAAACTCTTAAGAATATGGCAAGTTATTCAACTTATTTTTAATCAGGAAACTTAACATACCGAGCATAGTTCATAGCAATTATAATAAGTCAATAGAAGCGTTTCAATTATTAAATCCCTCATGTCCTTGTTACAAACATAAGGGACCTCATGGGTTTCCCCGACAATGAAAAAAGCCCTATAAGAAATCCTTAGGCAGAAAAGCCAACTTAGGTTGGTCGCAAAAACCTGCTCGGCCGGATGGCTTAATTGTCAGGTGCATTCTCTCCATCAACATACTTAGGCCTAAGGAAGTGTGACAACATAACCTAAAAGGTAAAGTAAATGAAATAACACTGCTAAGGCATGTTGGACCGGGAGAATGTTCAACCACAAAGAAATCTATAGCTAACATTATCTTTTAAATACCATTTAGTCAGCTGGAAAGCTCAAAATTGATAAATAAAAAAACAACGAAAAACCCAAAGTGGTCGATTCAATACCGCATAAGTGAATCAATATTCTTTGGTCTGCAATGTATGATGTTTAGTCAATATAAGCTCAAAACATAGAAAATTGAAAATAAAGATTTTTCATTAATTGTAATTCAAGGTTACATTTACAGTAAGGACCGAAAATATAAAAAATATTTTTGACGTCTCAGTGTGGCGAGCAACGTACTCAGCAACAGTCGCTCTTTGACCATCATCTTATTTGGGAGCTAGCTATTCCACATCACTATCTAAGTCATGCTCGAGGAGGTGGGGATGAATGGATCCGCTGGAATCCACTAGTCATCCGTTGAGAATGGATTCTGGTAGTAAGCAGGACACTCGACTTGGTACTTATACCACAACCTAGAATCCTTGGGCATCTTAACTTCCCTTAGAGCGCTCATCCACCCATGAGAGAAAGTTACATCATTGGCCTCATTTATCTTTGTGGGGGCATCTTCCCAACCTGCATTATAGCCATCTGACTAGGCTTCCCAAGGTCCTATCTTAAAGGCATTACTCAACTCTTAAATGTGCTCCTTAAGCCTAGTAGCATTAAACTTCTGCCCAACAACCTCCCTTCTCAGAGTGTCATTCTCGGCCTGTAGGACTGCTGCCACTTGATTAAGCTGCATGTTCTCTAAGAGTTTGGCCCTTAAGAGATTGACCTCTTCCTGAACGGAAGCCCTAATCTCTTCCATATCTTGGAGATTGTCTTTAAGTTTGGCGACCAGTTCAGATTAGTCCTTGTATTGTTGATTTATTACCCTCAAAGATTTATAAATCTTTACAAAGGCTTTGTGAGTCTTCAAGCTAATGTTTGGACCAAGGATTTGCCCTATATAGGAGCCAGTCGGGATATATTGATTTATATCAATGGTTTACAGTCATCAAAATAATAAAAATTAGCAAACACAAACAAGACACCCATGGGTGTAAAATAAGAGCATTTTTTATTCACTTCACAAAAGGTAGCCTAGGCCAATACAACAAGATCCAAGGGAGAGGTATATATTATTATAAGCAAAAAACTTGTATAAGGAAAAAAACCAAACTCCTAGTCTACTAGCCTTGATCTGTCACTTGTTATTCTTCCACCACGGCCTTCCCCTTATCACCAACTTCAGAACTTTGGCAAGCATTGATTTTACCCTCAGCAGGAATAATCTCCTTGCCAACAGGCTGATCAGCGTTACCTCATTCCTCTTTTTTATATGAATCGGGGCCATGGGAATGAAGACTGAAAAGATCAAATTTATCAGAAGTTCCAGCTGCCTTCAGGGCTTGGTCCCAACCCTTCTTGAAGGCAACCTTATAACTATAAGCAAGCTGCCCCTTTACATCATCATAAGCTTCGTTAAAGCCTTCACGGTAGCAGGTGTCCTTTTCCCAAGCAAGATCACCCTCCATCTTGGTGACCTTGGCTTACAAGCTCTGATTTTCCACGATAAGTTTATCCTTCTCAACAACCACCTGCTTTTGGGACCCATCGAGCTCATCAAAGGCCTTGGACATATTTCCTATCTCTTGCTCCCAGTCCACGTGAGCTTCAGTAAAGGCTTTTTTCTCAACCTTCAGGGCATCTTTCAACTATTATTCCCTCCTGAACTTATCAGCGTGGTCGCCAAAAAGAGTCATAAAATCATATAATAACTACACAAAGAAAAGCAAAACCACAAAGTTAGCATGAAGAAAGAGAAAATAAAAGAAAAAGAAATAGTTCGAGCACAAGGACTTACCAGAGCCATCCTCCGAGCAGTCTTTAGAGCAAGCTGGGACGACCCCAACCTCGAAGAGCGCTCGCAGTCAGCAGTGAGCACTGCCCTCTTCATAAAGTTAGGGGCGAGGTGGGGGCGCATTGCCCATACTAGCGCCCTCAGTAACTGTGATGGGAGTCAACCTTATTTTGGCCTCCCTCCCCTCTTCTTCTTCTCTCTCTCTTTTCTCTTTTGTCTTCTTCCTCTTATCTTTTTCTTTTTCCTTCTCTTTCCCCTTGTCCAGTAGGTTAGAACCATTGGACCTTGGGAACCCAATATTAGATGCTTTCAGAGACATAAGCCGATCGAATAGGATGACTTGATCGTCATCATCATTAAGAAGTTTTTTCTTCCTCCTCTTCATCAAAGGGTCCATATCTTCTTCTTCTTCTTCTCCCTCCTCTTCTGAAAATATTTCTTCCTCATTGTTTACCACAATAGGATCAAAAGGGCTTACCTTAGGAACTATTAAAGTTGGGACCCTATTAACCAGACGAGCAATAAAGCTAGTGCCTATATTTTTGTACTCCAACAAAAAGGCCGCCGACCTCAGATGCTCACCGTCTGCCAACCTTTCTTTAATGCTCCAAGCCTTCACAAGCTCGTCAGCATCAATCTCACTGATATCAGGTTCCTGATTTTAACACGAGCTACAAAAATAAGGGAAGAGTAATATCAACCAAAATAACAAAGATAAAAGACTAATAAGTCAACGTGAAAGAACAAAAAGAAAAGAAGAAGCGACGTATTCGACCTCTCCATAATAAGAAATCACAGGGCCCCATTGTCTCTCCACCTCGGACGCAGGAGGGCGCTACCAGTTCCTAGCAATAAACCATATTCCCAATAATCATTATGGGAATCTAAAAAATTTACTACTAAAACCCTTTCTACCTCTCTGGTCTTCAAATACAAAAACCTCCCTTGGTTTGCGACCACACATAGTAGTAGCATAGCTCGGCAAGACCTACTTTTATTCCGTAAATATTTTTTATTTTATGGACTCTGTTGACTATCTTCTAAACATTTAGGGCACACTGAGTGGACACAATTTCAAAGTATCTAAAGAACCTAAGAAAAAACTTATTTGGGGGAAATGTTAAACCCCACGTGTTATCAGAAGGGTGTGAATCCAGTCCCCCCCTTAATATCACGAAATTCCATGGGAAAGGGGCACAGTCGATAACTACCCACTCAGGAATATGATATTGGCGCCTAAATTCTTCTACTGATTTATTATCCAGCATCGCCACGAATAAACAAGGAAGAAAAACCCGAACTATAGCTACGAAATAAGTTCCAAGGAAAAAATCTTTAAAAAAAAAAATCTAATCTTACAAGAATTAGCGAAGCTCTATAGAAGAGGAACAACTCTGATTTTGAAGCAAAAAATGAGGAAGGAAGATTAGAGAAGAAATATATGCAAGGACGACCAAGATCAATAAATTGAACAGTTGAGTTTGCACTTGAACTAGTTTTCAAAATCTTAAATGATGGGTCATGCTTCCCTAGGTAGATTTTAGCGCTGCGATTTCTCCAAGATGACCAGCATACCCTTCAGCTCTCATAAAATCATAAGTATGCCACACAAGTTTTGAACATCACCTTGGGCCTTAGGCTTTGGGCTTGTTTAAAATATATTGGCCTAAAACTACTAGCCCAAACATTTTAGGGGAAATTATGGGAGCCCATTTAATAAGAGTTCATGAGAGTATCTGACCAACCCAAAGAGATTGACATGTCGCCCGATCCAAATCATAATTAATTTACACTCGAATATTTAAGATACATTAGAACACTCACGGATAAGGTCAAATCAAATACCAATAATCTCGAAGGATATATTTAGGTATTCCTTGGCTTATCCACGTGTTATCTTGAGTTCCTTATACAACTCAAACTCTATGAGAAAAACACCTATAAATTATACACACTGACCCGGGGCAAATGGATTGTAACTCATGACTTTGAGAGACACTTAATAAGAATAGTAACCTCTACGTGGACATAAGCAAGTTTCCGAGCCACGTACATCATTGTGTTGAGATCTTTTACGTGTCTTTGTAATGGTTTTTCGTAGATTCCTGTATTGTGATATTTTATGTACTCGCAATGAGCATGGAATCCACATAAACTTTCGTATTCTTAATTATTTGCTCCTCAAAAACCTTTTTTACTAGTCTTTGGTACATTGCTCCAACATTTTTAAACCCAAAAGGCATAACATTGAAGCAATAAGTACCTCGACTGGTGATGAAGGATGTAATTTCTTTATCTTTAGGCTTCATTTTGATATGATTGTAACCAAAGTAGGCATCCATGAAGCTTACTAACTTGTGACTTGATGTTGCATCTACTAATTGATCAATCATTACCAAAGGAAAATGATCTTTTGGGCATGTTTTGTTGAGATCAGTGAAATCCACACATATATACCACTTATTGTTCTTCTTCTTTACCATCACGATATTGGTCAACCAGTCTGAATATTTGACATCTTCAATGAATTTAGCCTTCTGCAATTTGTCCACCTCCTCTTGGATAGCCATATTCTTCTTGGGGATAAACACCCATTACTTCTGCTTGATCGGCTAGGTTCCCTTGATGATATTAAGCTCATGGCATATAAAGCTGGGGTCAATTCCTGGTATGTCTTCATAGCTCCAGGCAAATACACTTTTTTCCTCTTTAAGAAATGTGATTAATTCCTATATGAGGGATGGTGCTAGGTTTGAGCCAATCTGAGTAGTCCTCTTCGATTTTGTATCGTCCAGTATTATTATTTCTGAATCCCCCGCCACTTGTCCTTTGACCAAATCACTTTCCTCTCGTAGATCCAAAGTATTAATCTAGTAAGTGGTGGTGTTTTTCTTTAACTCATCTTAGTCGGCTGAAGTATAGTAGCATTCTCTGGCCTCCACCTGGTTTCCCTTATTACGCAACACCATAATAAACGGTGAACTTCAGGCATTGATGAACCGTGGATGGCACTGCTTCAAACTTTTTCAATCTGACTCTGCCAAGAATTGTATTATAGGATGACTGAACATTCTTGTCTAGGACGAAGAAATAGATCTTCTCAGTTTTACTCGTTGGACAAGTGCCGATTAAGGCCTCCAACTTGAGAGTTCCCAAAAGATAAATCTTTTCACTAGAAAGAACCAATTAAGGGACTATGATATGATTCTAGTTTACTGTCTTGTAACCCCATGTTGTGAAAATAGCTACAGAACATAACATCGACTGAGCTACCATTATCCACTAAAATTCTTATAATCCTTGCTTCATGTATCCAGAAAATGACAACTAATGGGTTATCGTGAGGGTAAATCACCCCTGATAAGTCTTTTTTAGAGAAGCCTATGACCAACTTATCTTTATTAACCTTTATGGTCTAATCATCTACATCATTCGATAAGTTAATCTATCGAATGCAGGAACATGTTTTGCATCATTTAAGTAGGCCTTCCTTTCGACGGTTTCATCTCCACCTCCAGCGTCTCCTCCTATAATAAAATGACAACCAAAGGATATCATCTTTATATCAAGTTCTAGTTCTTTGGGAAGGTCTGGATCATCTTTAGAGTTATTATCTCGATATCTTTTTCTGTCATCATTATCTCTACGAGGTGATTCTGACCTCTTTCTAGAGTGCCGACCTTATGTTCGATCAACAAACTTGGTTAGTTTTCCTTAGCAAATGAGAGATTATATTTCATTTTCAGGGAAATACAATTGTCAATGGTATGCCCATGATCTTTGTGAAATCATAGTATTTGAATTTATCCCTCCGATTAGGTGGTGATTTTAACTTCCCATGCCATTTCAAGTCTCAATTGCCCCTAATCTCTTCTAAAATATGATGCACACATATTATAAGTTAAGTATACTCCTCATACTTCTTAGGATTCTCGACTTTCTTATCTTTATGTTCCTTCTTTATTCGATCTCTTCTGGCCATTAAATTTCCTTTTGGGACTCTCCTTGGCAACCACAGCTTCCTCGACATTCGTGATCTTACCAGCCTTTTCCATTAACTCTATCATGGTTTTAGGAGGTTCTTTTGCCGGTGCATAGTACAACTTCTATGGGAGTAATCCACCCATCAGTGTAGTGATAATAGTTTTCTCTTCATAATCTACTGCCTCTAACCTTTCATTATTAAAACGAGTAATATACTCCCAGGTAGTTTCACCTGGCTGCTGGCGAACACTCAATAAATGGGGTACTTTCTTGATCAACTTTACCCCAAAGCAAAAATTGCTAATGAAAAGATCGACGAGCTGCTGAAAATTAGAAATTTATCCTTAGGGTAGGTTATTATACCATATTTGGACGAATCCAGTGATGGTACTTGAGAAAGCTCGAAAGTGCATTTCATTAGGGACAGAATACATGTCAACTGCAGCCTAGTGCTATTCAATATGTAGGATATAATCGGTCTTACCATCATACTTAGGAGTGGCTACCGGTGTCTTAAACTTATAAGTGGTAGGGAAATCCACAATGACTGGAATGAAAGGAGATCCCTTCACAAAACTTCTTTACAAAGGATTTTTAGTTTTGGCTATCTCCCTCAGGCGATCTTTCAATCTCTGTATGGATCCCTTCTAAGAGTGGTCTTCTGGCTTAGATTTGGTAGATACAAATTTAGAATCCCTACCACACGTTTGTGCTCTACTCGGCACGAATGAATCCTCGAATACTTGCTTTAGACCTGATTGATAACTATCGGTGCTCACGCAATCTTGGTGAATCTTTATAATATCCTCTAGTTGTTCGGGGGCCAAGATAATCAAAGGAAAAGGCCTTACTCAACCTCTCCAAAGCGCTCGGTCATTCTGGAGTGAAAGATCGACCATTATAGTAACAAGTAGATCTGATGGCAAAAGTTTTTCCTGGGTGATAAGATCTATCACGTGAAGACCTGGAGTAGTTACTTCTTTTACTTCTGGGAGAAGGAGGAGGCATTTATCTTCTATGAGATGGAGCGGTAGTAGACTTGGCTTATAGTGAATGGGCTAACTGTCTCATCATTTCCTGCATTGCTTCTTGCCCTTTGGCAAGGTTAATTAGGATTCCCTGGAGATCGGTTGCATTGGGTGGAGCAGATGGAGTGAAAGTATTACCCCCAGCCACAAGGCTATTTTCGAGAATGTCAGTCATCCTTCATAAAGGATTCCAAGGTGAAGTATTGACTAAAATTGATTGATAATTATGATAAATAGTCATTCCCATAGACGACGCCAATTTATTGATGTCTAAAACTAGCCTGATAATACCAATTATATAATCATAGATAAATATATATAAAGATTGAGTAATATTAATAAGACAATAAAAGTTTCTAACATTGTTCAACTAAGGGAAGGCCTACATCCACGGTTATGGTATTGCAGTTGGGGGGTAGTTACATAAAACTTAGTGCAATCTTGCTCGTACTGACTTGTCTATCCCTTAAGCTAATGGAGATAATGTATTTATAGTGGCCAGAAGACCAAAGGGTGGAATGCCTTTATATATTCAAGCATTTACACCCATATACAATAAATAAAAATGTTTATCTTCAAATGTATGTGGGGAATGGCTGTCGGTAGTTTCCAGGTGAGTGAATTTTCCTTTTCTTGATGGTTTACCTTCTTGGTTGTGGTCGATCGGTTATCCAACTAAGTATCTTTGGGGTCAATTAAGTCTATATGAAGCTTTGAGGTGGATATGTGTGAGAACATGTGTCCTTATCTTATAGATCCACGTGGATGAATAATTTAACCCATAATAACAATAAAGAGATAATCTTACCCTTATTGGAATGCATAACTACAACCTTTATGGTCAGGGGAGAACTTCTCGGTTCCCCCAAGGCATCTCGCTTCCCCCTTTTCCTTATATCCCTAATATTGGCCCCCCATTGGCGGATGATGATGCAGCTAAGGCTGGTGCAAGAGGTGGTAACCTTTTTAGCACAACATCTATATATTTTTGGAGCTCCTTATGGAAACCCCATGTGTCTTTAATACTTATACCAACTCGTGTTGGTTGCTATGATGCTTAGAATAAAGCATAGCAAAATAACTAGTTGGTGAAATTGACGAGAATAAACGTTCCACAAACGATGCCAAATTGATAAAGATTAAATTAGTTACGACCTCAACCTTACTAAACGATGATCCAAAGGGCATAAAGATGTGTTCCTAAGTTAATAATGATAATGATAATTGGGTGAATAATGTCTCATTACATATGTCGAGGTATATACGTCCATTGTGAAGGTGCTTATCTCTTGTATATTCCGTATAATAATGAATGATACAAACATAACCATCGTTAGTCTTAACTAGGGTGGTTCGAGGTCTTTGTAATGGGAAGAGAATTTCTAGAGAGTAACCGAGCTCCTTTAGGCGTTTCTAACCCACTTAGACTCACAAAACTTCAAATATATCCAAGACAAATAAGCATAACGCCTAGAACACTATATGGGAGAGGGAAATGGTCCAATCTCTTTTCAAACAGGAAAAAGTAAAACCTTAAATTGAAGTCGAAAATGTGGTGAATTAACAGGAGAAAAAATATGGAGTAATCGACCCATAGTTGTTTGGATATGAGCATATCTAGCAAGATCAGTGGAGATAGAGATAAACATGAAGTGCCCTACGAGCATAGGACACAAGGTTAATAAATATGGACAATCTGGACAACATTAAGGACTAATGGGAATCACCATGCAATAGCCCGAACTCTCAGCTAGCAACACCAGCACTCTGATTATTGCCATCTCCACTCTTTAATAAAAACACTTCCTTTTACCCCCGTGGATGTAGGCCGATCTCGCGGTCAAACCACGTAAATAACTATATTTTTCTCTCCTTTTGCATTCATATTATTCTTTGGGTCATTCCTGATATTTCACTTAATATTGTGGGATAGATCTCCTATAATTTGGCACGGTCTATGGGAAATGAAGCTCTTTCCACTTTCAAAGTCAGGAAAGGCTCAAAACTTCGCAACGAGTGCAAAAAAATCTCACCCCACCCAAGAAACGAATCCCGTATAGTCTGAAATACGCATCATAAGGAGGGGATAAACTCTTATGCAGAGGCCTCCTCTCTATCAACCATCAAGATCTAGAGGACACTTACCTGGCAGATCTGGACCCAGTCGACGGCATCAAACACTGTCGATCAGTCGAGATGAAGGGAAAGTTGTTTCCTATCTGGCTAGTATTTATGAGGAGAAATTTAATAGTTGTGATAGGAGATCCCCCATCTGAGGCGACACCTCACCCAATAGTCAAGGGGTGATGCCTCAAACTCATGCATTCGACCTTGTCACAGGAGAGAATCTTGTCAACCATCTCTATAATCTGAGGGTAATACCTTAAATTTGCGTACTCGGTAGCACCATAGGAGAGAACCTTGCTCCCCCAAAAATCATATCTCATTCAAGGAGTCCCCGTGTAATTCATCGATATCAATGTGATCGTTCATCTGAAAGGAGTTCCATTAACCATAGGCATCACCGACCATGCCCGTCATAATCGGTTCAGAGTAGCAGACCAACTCGTTCTGAACAACAGCTAAATCAAATTAAGAAGGATGAATTAAGGCAACTCATTTGCAGGGAGTTGGAAGGAAGGATAAACCTAAACCTTGCCAGGATCGCTAGAGATCTAGCTAGAAAAGTGTTGGGGTATGGCGCAACCTCACCATTCACCGAGTAAATAAAATCCTTTGAACCTCCAATCAAGTTCTCCATGCTCAAGGTTGCAGGGTATTAAGGGAAGACGAATCAAACTCACTATATCAGGTACTACCGGTAGACTATGTCTCTTTCGAGCCATCACGACGCTCTGACGTGCATGGTTTTTCCATCAACCCTAGGTGAGATCGGCCTAAAATAGTTTAAAAAACTATCCTCTAGGTCAATCTCTACCTTTAGGGAGCTCACCGAGCAGTTCACAACCCAGTTCATCACAAGCAACAGGATAGTTAAGGAGGTAGATTCACCAATCTCCCTTAAAAAGAAGAAGAGAGAAACTCTTAGGAAGTACGCTCGGAGGTACTGGGAGCTATAAAATGAAATTGACGATTACAACGAGCAGTTGGAAATTACCTCCTTTAAATTCGATTGGGAACGGTCAAACGATCCCTACCACTCTTTGACAAAGAAGCTAACGTCTTCAATGGATGATCTTATGTCCCGTATTAAGAAATACACTAAGGTAGAGGATGAGATATCCATCGCAGTCTCCCCTACAGACCAAAATAAGTATGAATCAAAGAAGTCCCCTAAAGGGGGAAACCAACCATCATCATCTGCGAAGATAACTAGGAATAAAGCCTCCAAAAACCTCCCCAAGCCCCAGTCCAGTGAGAGCATCTACAAGGCGATGGAAACAATCTTCAAATATCTTATTTTTAGGTTCCTTCATTAGATAAAAGATAAGCCTTCATTCAAAAGTCCTCCCAAGATGGTTGGCGACCCAAGTGTTAAGGACGTTAATATCAGATTTAGCTATCACCAAGACCACGAGCACCTCATAAAAGACTGCAAGATGTATAAAAAGCACCTAGATAACTCATCCAAATGGTGCATCCCAAGGAATACACCAACATGCCAAAACCAAAGGCAGTAACCAAGATCAACGCAATCCAGAAAGTAAATGAGGATCTCCCATCGTAGGGTTGGTCACCGACATTCATGACTATATTGACCCAGCCCATCACATCACACTAGCAAGAAGATAAGGGTGATATTCAATATTCAACAAGAATTCCAAATAGAGCCGACCAATCCAGTTATGGTCAAGAGGGAAAGAAAGGAGCTTGATACTGACCAAGTATTTACGCTTACTGATGTAAATATGCCCTACAAAGATGCTCTGGTGCGTAAAAAGAATATTTATCACTCAAGGAAGCTCTTTCGAGATCATATAAAGTGCTCTAAAAGCTTTGCTAGTGCATCAAGGATCTTGATACTAACGTTGGCCATTTGATAAGCTTTAATGGAGACTTTGAATCACCACTGGGAAAAATTAGTTATCAGCCAAGCTAATAGAGAGGTTAAGTTCTACGTAATCAAGTCGGAGTCACCATGTAATGCCATCCTAGGCAGGTGGTGTTTACACGACATGATGGCCGTTCCCTCATCGCTTCATCAGAAATTCAAATTTGTGACTGACCAAAGGGTGGTAGAAATCAAGGGAGATAAAGCAGCGATAGTGAGTTATTTTATTTTAGTAATCAAGATAAGGCAGGCTCAGTCCAAGAATAATCAGAGCGAAGACAACTCTGAGGATGACCAACTCAAGTATTAACGAAAGGGAATTCATCCATGGGTAAAAGAAACTCGGTTGTCCCCTGTCTAACGTGCGCTAGAGGAGTTAATTTCAGTTCCTTTAAATAACTCACAGCTAGAGAAAACCTTCCTCATTGGATCAGAGTTGCCTAAAGATTAAGCTGAGTAACTTATCCACTTACTCAAAGCAAACGAAAATATTTTTACTTGGCAACCCTATGATCTTTCAAGAATAGACCCAAAGGTTTCCTTACACTGGTTTCATATGGAACCAAGTACCAAACCCATCAAGAAGAAACCCTAAAAGTCGGCATAAAAAAGGTAAAAGCAGTGGAGGCTGAATTTGATAACCTGCTCCAAGCTGGATCTTCAGGGAAGTCCAATTTATAGAATGGGTCTCTAACACCGTTGTTATTAAGAAGAAAAATGTAAATGGAGGGTCTATATGGATTTCACTGACCTCAATAACAATTAGCCAACGAACAGTTTTTGAATGCTCAAAATCGATCAGCCAGTGGATTCCACAGCGGGGCACTAATGAATGAGCTTTATGAATGCCTTCTCTGGCTACATTAGATACCCATATTCGGCCTAGATCAAGAAAATACATCGTTTATCATAACCTTTGGCTTTATGTCTACAAGGTAATGGCCTTCGATTCGAAGAACACAGGGGAAACTTATCAGAGACTATGGATATTCAAGAAGTTGATCATTTCTACTATAGAGGTATATAGATGATATGCTCGTCAAAAGTAAGTATTACGACGATCATTTAAAAGACCTCACGAAGACCTTCAACATCCTCTATAATACAAGATGAATCTCAACGGGTTCCAATTTGTGTGTGGTGTAAGTTTCGATAAGTTTTTAGGATACCTGGTTATTCAGAGAGGCATTGAAGCAAATCCATATCAGATTAAAGCTCTCCAGAATGTCAAAAGACCGACAACTATTGTAGATATTAATATTATCATTGGAATGTTGGCGACCCTTAATTGGTTTATTTAAAGATCCTCTGACAAGTATCGCCCCTTTTTTCAATCCCTGAAAAAGATAAGCCCTGTAGTCTGAACAGAAGAATGCGATCAAGGCCTAGAAGGAATTTGGCAGTACTTGGGATCTCCTCCTTTGTTGTTAACTCCAAAAGATGGGGAAACCTTGTACCTCCACTTGGCCGTTTCATATCATGCAATAAGTGCAACACTAATTCGTCTACACGATGAATAGCAAAAACCAATCTACTATGACAGCCATACTTTTTTAGAAGTAGAAAACAAATACATGCCCATTAAAAATATGGTTCTGACTCTTGTGATCGCAATAAGGAAGTTGAGGAATTACTTAATGCCCATACTATAGTCATCCTGACGACCTGTCCTTTGAAGGATGCCATAAACAAATTCGACCTCTCTAGGGTATTGGTGGCCAAATATGCGTAAGGATTCAACACAGTTTGTCAGAAAATGCCAAAAATTCCAAATATTTTCGCCAATGATCAAACAGCCTACCGAAGACCCCAACCCTCTCACAAGCTCATGGCCATTAGCCCAATGGGGCATTGATATTTGGGGCCACTGTCGACTACAACGGGAAATAAAAAATACTTGATAATAACGACCAACTATTTTACCAAATGGGTTAAGGACGAACCTCTCACCCATATTAGAGAGATGAATGCCAGAAGTTTCTTTTTGAGAAACATTATCACAGGATTCGACATTCCAAGATCACTAGTAATTGACGATGGAACCCAGTTTAAGAATGATCAATTTCGAGATTTTTACTCCAAATACGGAATTAAGATTCATTATGCGTCAATAGTCTTCCCCCAATGCAACGAGCAGGCAAAGATCACCAATAAAACCCTCCGATTAGGCATTAAGCAGCGATTAGAAAATGCAAAGGGATGATGGGTAGACGAACTGTCATGCGACATATGGGCATACAGGATGACCCCAAGGAAGTCGACAAAGGAAACCACCTATTTACTTACCTATGGTATGGAAGCAGTAATTCCTCTAAAGATCGGCCTACCAATGCTCAGATAAAAAATATTTGAAGTCGTTCGGAATGACGAACGAATAACACATGAGTTAAATATAGATGGAGAAAGGATGGAGCAAGCCCTTATACATTTGACTGCCTACTAGCAAGAACTGGCAAAGCAACCCGACAAGAAAGTTGAAGTCAGAGAATTATAGGTCGGTGACTTAGTTCTCCAGAAGCTACTGCCTGTCGCAAAGAAACCATCAAATGGAAAGTTGACGTTGAACTGGAAAGGGGCTTACTGCATAACTTCAAAAGGGGGTGGGGGTCATATCATTTAGGAGACTTAGATGGGGGGTAGGCATAATGTCATGGAATGCCAAGAACCTTCAAAAATTTTATCAATAGAGGAAAAATTAGTTAAACTCTTTTATTTATACACAATAAAATGACTAAGATTCAATCATCTTGAATTATTTAAAATGCCTCTTAGTAAAAAAAACACTTGTACAAGTGGTACGATCTGGGAAAGGTCGGTTAAAACACATTATTATAAATGGTATGGTCTAAATTATATCGGCCAAGAAGAGGCATAAAAACCACTTGTACAAGTGATACGATTTGGGAAAGGTCGATCAAAACCCATTCTTATGAAAGATATGATCTAAATTAGATCGACCTATATGAGGCAAAAAACTCATTTGCACATGTACGATCTGGGAAAATTCGGTTAAAACCCATGAATAGTATGAAAAAGATAGAAAAACCACTTGTATATGTGGAACGACCAGGGAATGGGCAATTAAAATTCGGTAATGGTGTAACTTAAAATGAATCGGCCTAGGTAAAAGCTTAAACTTTTCAATCGATCACTTAAAAAGACTTTGATCCACTACTCAATTGGTTAGAAACTATGAAAAGGTTAGCTTAACCAATCATTTGAAGTGGCTCAGGTTAAGAGTTTAATCGGTTAAAACAAGGCGAGTTCAGGACAAACACTTACAAAAATAACCAATTACCTTACGAGATAAAAGTTACTCAAGGTCAACGATGATGATCACGAGAATTGAATTCGGCCAACTATTCTATTAATTATTGCCTAAAGAGTGTAATTTAGTCATACTGAACGTAGCTTTGGGCAACAAATAATACTCAAGGAAGATTTAGTCGATCGCTCCGACTGGAATCAACCAACTATTTAGATTATAAAGTACTACTTTAATTACTTCATTTAGGGTAATTAGAGCCAATAATACTTTGTTTTTAATGGAGAAAAATCAAAGAAACAAAAAAGCAATACACACTATAAATAAGAAGGTACTTTTTCATTAATATTGAACAAAAAGACAACCAAGGGTCAACAAAAATACAAAAAAAAAGAAAGAAAAAGACCCTAAGTTTGGACACTCTACCCAGAAGCTCCCTCGGTCAGTAGATAGGTTGGAGTTGGGAGATCATTGAGGCTGGCAGATCGGTGGAGGGGGGTGATGACTCCCTAAGAAGTGTAGTCAGGGGGGGTAGCCAAAGGAGGATGCACGACATAAGCAAGATCTCTCTAATCAACATTGCCCCTTATGGGCCCTGCTACCCAGCCTTTATTAAAGGCAACTGGCTCATGATAATCCATCTGGGCAACGATCTCATAAATGGCTGCATCGTACCCCTCATCAAAGGCCTTTTTCAGGTCGGCCTCTCTGTGTTTTCTCCCTTTGAGCCCTCAACTTAGAGAGAATGATCTCCCCTAAAAGGGTGCACTGACGGAAGACTATTGGCTGATTGTTAGCTCGAATGAACTCATTTTGGACTCGCTCAGCCTCTTACACCATTTTACTATTGGTGTCTCCTTGCTCCTTCAACTTCTTATTTAAGTCGTTCACTTTCTATGCCTGGTTTTTAATTTAATTCTTGAGAGTGATGTTTTCTTTCTCAGCACTCTCAAGCAAATTCCAGTAAGAAGAAGGCATGCTCTGCACCAATAAAGAAACATGTGTTAAAAAACTTGCTTAAATAAAAAATACAGGAAAGAGAAAGGGGTGAACTTACCAGCACGCTGTGGCGAAGGCCCTTCTTATGGAATCTCTCCAAAGTGAAGCTCCTTATCTCCGTCGTATTAAATGGCAATATAGCGCCCTGTAAAACAAAGAAGGCCACCTCCAAGTCCTTGTGGATCGAATCGGTGACCATTACAGGCTCCTTCCCCTTAAAGAAGGTAGGCTCCCATTTATGATTTCGATTTACGGGGAGAGTATGAGTCTTTAAATGTTATCGCTGATTGGTTTCATTGGTAACCATAGGTCGGCTAGGTGAAGCGGACATCTTAGAACCACTACCGCTCGGAGTTTTATTAATTTTCTTCTTTTTGGCCTGTTTGGCCTCCACCATTTGACGCTTAAGAAGCATGACTCCTTCTCCCCAAGGGATACCAATTTCTTATTCCTTTCGTCATCAGTAGAGGAAATTTGGTCTCCCTTCCGATTGGTGGCCGATTATTTCTTCAAGTTGTCCCTAGCAGCTGTCAGGTCAATCGACCTTCGAGTTCGGCTACCCATGCCGTCTAGTGAGGATGGGATTGGGGGAACGTTAAAGTCTTTAAAGGAAAAGTCCTATTAGACCTTAACCTCCTTCCAAGTTCAATCTGACATGCTCGCCTCGTAGGAAAAAGAGAGTATCTAAGTCATCAAATGAACCTAAATCCTCATTTTCCTCACTATCTTCTTCTCTTTTTTCTTCCTCTCCTTCTTCATCTCCTTCCTACGATTCTCCATTTCTTCACTCTCGTTGGAGTCGATAGAGACTACATAAGTGGAAGGGGTTTAATTTTCATAGGCTACCTGGACAATGGGGATGCCTACCGGAATGATAGTGAAATTAGAAATGGATTGGTAAGTAAGAGGGTAATTAAGGATTATATGGGTCGCTCTCCAATATGGGTGAATCCTACTGGGGTCGGTCATTTCCAAACTATCTCTAGATCTCTAAGGTTCACTTTATAATCTGAGGGCTTAGTGTTCAGAAAGCAACCTGTAAGCAAAAGATCAGATCGGTTAAAAAATAAGCAAAAATAAAGAGACAAAAGTATATTATAAATGGAAGACCTACCAGGAGCCATCTAGGCGCGCCTAGGCTTGAGGTTTGAGAGAAATGCCCCACATATGCCTTATTACGTCTTATTCTTCGTAAAAGGCTTAAGACACACTTAAAAAAACACCTTAGTAAAACGATATCGTCTTTTAAAATATTTTTTTACAAATCGGACCAATATCTCGTCTAAGACAATCAAAATACAAACAGTATCACAAACCCCTCTGCCTCTTTCTGCTTCTCGTAAAAAAAGTCTAACATTGCTGATTGACTTTTGACCAAAAGTATATATGATTCATTTGAAAGGTGAAATATACATTTCTTATATTGAATCATTTTGTATTGATTATTGAATTATGAAAAATACATTTTGTATATTGCTTATTAAATGTTGAGAAATACGTTTTATATATTGATTATGGAGCATGAATATGAGAAAGATGGCTACCAAACATACGGATATATTTTCAAAACTCACGGTATGTATTATTTTATTATATTACTAGACTTAGAATAATTAAAATAATAAAAAAAAATACCTTTTTACGCCTAGGCTCTTAAGGCTTGAGGCTTGACCTTTACCTATCGACCACACCTCATGCCTTTTAGAAACTTGAGCGGGAGCCTCCTTGTGGTAGGAAACCAAGATCATCATAGCCTTCACCATAAATTGCTCCAGACACCACAATGACATTTTTGTCAGTGTCTTCTTAAGATTTGGGCAATTAAGTGACCAAATTTTAGGCCTTATCCCTATCCTGCAAATGGTAAAGTTCGGTGCCCGGGGAGGACCCCAGGTTGTAACAATACCTAATCTCCTCAAGAGCAAGGATGGTCCCAAAAATTTAATTAATGGCCACTGTCCCCATTACGATACGGTAAAAACTACCGTTAGTTTGGGCTGGGAGTATTCCGCAATAATGGATCACTTTCACCAGTAATGGGTGGAGCGAAAATCATACCCCCTTCAAGTATTACCACAATTAAGAAGGCCACTTTTCCACGAGGAAGATCAAAGGTATTTTCTTCCTTCGGGGAAACCCTCAAAACAACATTATTAGGAATTTTGTATTAACTACAAAACTTCTGAAAACTGTTGGCTGAAGAAACCTCGTATTTTCTGAAGCGCTTGGACATGGCAAAAGATGAAGAAGAAAGAAACAATGGGAATAAGGAGAAAAGTGAGAGTGAAAATTACCTTGCCAATTAATTAGAATGCCAAGGTATAAGGGATGAAAACCCTTATACTTTCTCTCAAAAAATGTTCCCTTAACAATCGTCACAATGCTTAGAAAAGTGTGTCACGCGCCATCATTAATTCTAATAACGTCACTAAACATATTATACGAAGCGCCAGACATGTGCACAAGCCACAAAAATAATGATAGCTTTGCGCACCTCCAAAACAAATGCGAATAAAAAAGGCGCCAAAATTAATGTACACATGGCAGACAAAAAAGTCAAGACGTCTTGCCAATTGTCCTAGATGGCTGAGCACTCATCTAATAAGTCAATATAAGGCCGATCAACATGTCCAACCGATCGTCCCCACCTTGGGGAAAAATGAAGGAACAAGATTAAATTAGTCACGTGGCCGAACACGTGGCAAATTACTAGGAGGAAGGATATGGAGTAATCGACCCATAGCTGTTTGGATATGAGCAAATATAACAAGATCAATAGAGATATAGATAAACATAAAGTGCCCTACGAGCGTAGGACACTAGGTTAATAAATAGGGACGATCTGGCCAACATTAAGGACTAATAGTAATCAGTATGCAATAGCCCGGACTCTCAGCTAACAACACTAGCACTCTGGTTATTGCCATCTCCCCCCTTTAATAAAAACATTCCCTTTACCCCCATGGACGTAGGCTGATCTCACGGTCGAACCACGTAAACAACCCTCTTTTTCTCTATTCCCGCATTTATACTATTCTTCGAGACATTCCTGATTTCATTTAACATTGTGGGAAAGATCTCCTACCAATCTGTACTATGCCTGAGAATAACTTGCATTCAATCCCTACTGCCTTCCCCAAGTGTAATTTATAGCCAGATGTTTTGAATTAGTGAAATGTGACATTTGCAGCATAGGCGACCTAAAGCTCTAACACTATAGTGGAAAGGCGAACTCATGGCGGAAGGTGTTACATGTCGATAGTGTTATATTCCATTTAATGCTATATGACACACTGCACAAGCTGAGTGGGGGTTGGTGAAATAATGAATGTACTTTTTTACTATTTGTTGACATTCTTGACCCCGAGGTTGGCAAAAAGAGGCACCGAGGATGTTTCAGCTTCGGGCAAATGGCCTTGCTGAGGTTTTGGGAGGGTGATAGTGGTGGATTCCGCCTCAACGATGTTTTGTTGAGCATTTACTGATGCTTCCCTATGGTATGAAACCTCTAATGTTGGCTAATGATTCCTTACTAACCTACTAAGATCTTCATCAAGTGTTGTAAGGAGCTTTTGAGGTATTTGTAGTGTATTATAACTGCGAGATTTGGAGTTGAGGTCTGATACGAACATTGTACCTTTTACATGACATTGAGAAGCCCATATGGGTTCCTCTAGCTCGATTGTGGGGTCTGCTATGCTATTGAAGTCTTGGTAAAAAAAGGTCAATGTTGCTGGCTTCCTATTTTGACTTTCGTTTTAAACTAGGGACCTATTCCTCGCATTTGAGATCAAAGATCATACTTGGTATCATCATTATCAAAACATTACACGTGAAATTAATTCCATTTAACCCTTTTCCACGACTGGCCAACCTATCGGAACGTGACACGTGGATTATTATGCTATTTTGAATTATGACATGAAGATTTACTTTTTAGGTTTTTACGGTCGAGTCCTTGGTTGGACTAACAATTTTAGACAAAAAAATTGGTGAACCAAATATTAAATGATTAGGTCCAACATATAAATACTCCCAATCTAAAAAATCATAGACCTAATCGACTATTGAAAGTTTCTCTGCAACTAACGACTATTCTCCGAAATCGAAAATAACATCAATCTTATGCTTTTTTCGTCTATCCTATAATCAATTACAGTATTCTTAATCGATTCTACCTGTATCACTTGGATCTACCATTTGTAAGTTTATCTTTATCAGCAGTTGGTTTTTCTATTTTCAATCGATTACAATAAGTGTATGTCCTTTGTTTTGATTCAAGAGACTCATTGTAATATCCATTCATGTGATTGAATAGCTTTTTACGTGTTATATATGTATATATTTTGGTTTTGTGTTTTTTATGCATTTATGTTTGGATTCTTCATATATAAGTTATATTTATCAATATTTGTAATTGTTCGTTGAATGTGCTGAATGAATATTATTGATGTTTTATTCTAATTTTAAGAGTCCTTGATTTTGATTTGGTATTGAATCACTTATTGATATAGGTCCGCGCCAACGAAAATAACCAGTTCGATATCAGTTTTCAAAGTACACGCAATGTTTATAAAGTAGACGTGATTGTTTTTTTGAAAATATGTGTCTGCTTTATTGCTTCATATATAGGTTTTTAAATTGTGCCTGTAATTTTATATTAATTATAAATAAATATTTTGATATTTCATTCATTAAATTATTTCACACATTTTTAGAATTATTGACCTTGAAGTAAATGTTTTTCGTCTCTGTTTTACTGCAGGACATTATGGTAAGTAGTGTAATAGCAAGGTGTTATTATTTGGATAATATGACTTGTATTGAAGTATTTGAAGATATCTCATTAGATTTCATATGCAATGAGTTGTGCATTAGGTTTACTAATTTGAGAAGTGGGAGTTTTTCATTGAGGTATTCATTTAGTGATGAATGTCGGTTCATGTTGGTTTGTGACAATGATGTTTGTTGTATGTTGCGGTCCCAATTAATCGTGAAAGCTAATTTCATTTGGATATGTGTCATTGATTCATTACCATTGCCAAGTAATACATGTCGTGAACGGTTTGAATGCTCTAATCGAATTTTTGAAGGGTTTGACTGCAGTAATACAAGTTCTGAGAGGGTTGACAGTGGTGATAGAAATACACAGAGGTTAGAGTCTTTATCATCAGGCACTGCAAATGATTTTAATAGTTTCATTGAAAATGACTTTAATCTTGGAGGTGTGGAGTCAAGTAAGTCGAAAGTCTATCTTTGGAATGATTGGAAGACTTATATAAGTCATGAGCAGCAGTGTTTTGAAGGAGGTGTAGTGGAATTTCGAGATAAATTGCGAAAGTATGCTGTTGAGGTTGGGTTCAAGTATGTGTATTTGAAGAATGATAAAACTCGAGTGACGGCTGAATGCTCTAAAAAGACTACCGAGAATTGCATGTGGAGAATTCATGCTTCATTATCTACAATAAATGGATACTTTTACATACGTGCAATGAATAATGAGCATACATGTAGAGGTGTCTTTCGTAGTCCGTTAGCCAAAATGATAGCCTCCAAGTTGGTTTCAACATTGGTAGCTGATGATCTTAAAGATAACCCGCTATTGAGACCAATTGATGTAGTTAGAGATATGAAGAAGAATTATGGTCTTGATATAGCTTATCAACATGTATGGCGTGCGAAAGAGATGGCTGCTGTTGATATACATGGTGATGAAAAGGTTTCTTATGCATTAATGAATAATTATTGTGACCTTCTATTGAAGTATAATCCTGGGTCGCATTGCATCCTTGACGTGGAACATGAGAGTAAAAAATTCAAGAGAATATTTGTAATGTTTAGAGGATGTATTTATGGATTTCAATACTGCAGACTTGTTTTATTTCTTGATGGTGCCTTTTTGAAGAGCCGTTACTGTGGAATAATACTATCAGCTACTGCAAGGAATGGGGACAATGGTAAATTAATTATAAATATTTTATTTTGTTTATTTCATTAACATTTTGTTTGTTCTATTCCATATCATCAAAATACAAGCATAAAAATATAAAATACATTTGAATGTCTTTGTTTTAGTTCACGTGTACTTTTCATTTTTCTGCATGTATTTTCATGATATGTCTTATTATGTATAATACTAAGTAAAGTACACGCAAGTACATGTCAAGTACACGTGAATATTTTTCTTAATTTCACGTGTACTTTTCATTTTTATGCGTGTACTTTGATGATGATATTATTATGTGTAATGCTAAGTAAAGTACACGCATAGTACGAGTCAAGTACACGTGAATATTTTTGTTAATTTCACGTGTACTTTCATTTTTTTGCGTGTACTTTGATGATGATGTTGCTATGTTGAATACAAACTAAAGTACATGCATAGTACATGTCAAGTACACGTGAATATTTTTCTTAATTTCACGTGTACTTTTCATTTTTATGCGTGTACTTTGATTATAGGTGTTGTTATTTAGAAATAATAAAGCCAAGTACACATTAAAAATGTAAAGTACCTTTGAATGTTTTGGTTGAGTTCACCTATACTTTACATTTTTATGCGTGTATGTTGATGTTAGTGTTGTTAATAATAAAGCCAAGCAAAAGATTGGAAAGTAAACGTGCATGTCTTTTTATCTTTATCATGTGCACGGTACATTTTTATGTTTTGTCTTGTTATTTACAAACAATTTAAATTAAACACATAATATATTTCCCATGTGTTTTAGGGTCTGCGCCAGCAGCATCAATTAACATAGTGTTGTACATCGATATGTTATTTATTTTAATTTTGATATATTTTTATATTTCAGGCCTTTTTCCTATTGCATATGCTGCTGTTGACTCTGAAATCGAAGATAACTCGATGTGGTTTCTTGTCAATTTGCATAGTGCTGTAGTTGAGCAATATCGAGACATAACATTTACATCTTATCGAAACAATGGATTACTTGAAGCTGTTTCGAGGGTCTTCCCGTTGTCTGCACATTCTTACTGTATACATCATTTACAAGGGAATATAAAAAAGAAAATTCGTGGGAATTGTACGGGATTTCGAAAGAAAATTGTTAAATATTTTGTCTTGTGCATATGCTGTCTCAGTAGATGTATTTCACAAGAATATTGAAGCATTGAAGAAGGAATTAGAAGCTGCTATTTTCGATTTCATTGATAGCTTGCCTCCCGAGAATTGGTCTTGTGCATATTTTTCTGGTAAACGGTATGGTGACATGGCATCTAGTGTTGCGGAGTCATTCAATTCATGGATATTGGAGGAAAGACATTTACCAGTAATGAATATGCTTGATAAATTGAGAGTGAAGATTATGAATTTCAATGCAAACAAACTTGTTGAGTCTGACACTTGGACAAATGAGCTATGTCATTTTTTTCAAAAGTTACTGAATGAAAATTGGAACAAAAGCCGACATTGGACTGTTAGTCGCTCAAGTCAAAATGTATTTAAAGTTCATTCAGAAGTGCGAGCAACAGTTGACTTCGAAGAAATGACTTGTTCTTGTAAGAGTTGGCAGATTAGATGTTTTCCATGTTCTCATGCTGTTTGTGTTGTGCAGAGGAAAGGGACCAGTATTTATGATTATATTGAGGAGTACTATAAGGTATCTTTCTATAGAAAATCATACTTGATACCTATAGTTCCTCTTCTTGATTTCCTTAAATATTCCTATTCCTGAAAATCCATCTGTCCTTCCACCAATGACTAAGAGACCGACAGGCAGGCCAAGAAATAAGAGAATTGAGTCTTCTGGTGAGATCACAGTAAGGGAAGTTACTTGCTCAAGGTGTAGTAAAACGGGTCATTACAGGTCTACTTGTAAAGAACCCATTTGAGTATTTTTAAACTTGTTGAATTCATTCATTTTAACCATTTGATTGAATAAATTAATTAATAAACCATTTGTTTCATATAAATGAATGTAATTTATTTTTAAGTCTCATTTTTTCGTTTGTTTTTTGTGCAGCTGTACACATATTTTTCATAAAATATACGTGATCATTTTTCCTGATATTCACATGTACTTTACATTAGATTGTTTTATGTGTAGCTGTACACATATTGATGTCCAAAGAAATTTTATCAATGCGTGTACTTGATAAAATATGCGTGTACTTTATGAAGTACACATAGAATATATAAAGTACACGCATTTAAAAATAAATTTGGTCAGTTCAATATGCGTGTACTTTATAAAAGCATGCGTGTACTTTATTAATGACATTTAATTTAGATTTACTTAATGAAATATGCGTGTAATTTATGATGTACATGCATGAAGTACACACGTAATATAAATATAATATGCGTGTACTTGATGAAATGTGCGAGTAATTTATGAAGTACACGCATTGATAATTAAAGTACACGTATTTAAATATAAGTGTACACGCATGTTTTAGCAAAGTACACGCATATTGATATGATAAAAATCTAATTCAATATACGTATACTTTATGTATTCTGCATGTAATTTTATCAAGTAGACATATATAAATGCATGTACTATTTGGAAAATGGTTTTGGACTCATATTCTTATATTCCAATGTGTATTATGGTCCACGCCAGCGGCATTATTATACAAGTATTTCAATAGGCGTGTACTTTATAGACTATGCGTGTACTTTATAAAGTACACGTGTAATGTATAAAGTACACGCAATTATATAATTATTTGGGATAATATCTTGTTTGTGCTTTATAAAAATTTGCGCGTATTATAATTTATAATACACGCAATCATATTTTGACAAACCAGTTTTTTTACATTAAATGATATTAATGTTTACATTTTTTAGTATACATGTGATCATTTTTATAAGGGTTCACGTGTACTTTACTATATTTGGTGTATGACATAAGTGAGAATACATGCATAAAAGAAATAATTTTTTTATTAAAAACAAAAAAATAAAGTACATTTTTTCCACATAACAAAAGCTGAAAAAACTAAAGAAGGCTTCTATTATGGAAGTTTGTCAAAGGCATCTAGAGTGTCAGGAAGAGAGTCAATTAAATTCGACCAGTGTCGAATTTCTTCTTCTATGACAGCTACAAGGCCTTCATGGAGAGCCTTCTTCTCCTTCAGCTTGGCGATTTTAATGGGAACTTCTTGTGTATAGAAAGACATGAGGTCTTCATGTGTTTGAGGAAGGTCCTCATCCACATCAAATAAATCTATGGGATTGGGTGGAAGTCCATAATAGCCTTTCTTCACATATGTTTGAAACTGCTCGAAGGCAGTTTCATATGAGGAAATATTTTCCTCAATTTGCCTTATTTTTGTTTTATTTCTTTCATCTCTCTCAAGAGTATCTCGCAACTTTTCTGCTGGAATAGTCATTATGTTATCTTTACCCTAGATGTAATGGTTAAGAAAGGAACAAATATTACTCTTTTATAGGAAAAGTTAAAGCTATTTATTTCTTGACCAGAAGTAGTTGGGAAGTGAGTAGTTGAGCTTAATAAATTGATTTTGGTTATTGTGTCCTGAATAAATATTTAAAGTAGTTTTCAATTAATATAATAAAAAATTATTATATTAACCAGTGCGTGTACTTTAGTCAAAATGCTTGTACTTTGAAGAATTCATTGGTGTACTTAGAAATTATCACTTGTAGTTTTCGTGAAAAATGTGTGTACTTTATATAATAACACTTAGGTGCATTATTTGTCTAAACCTTACATGGATTGTGGTTCGCGCCAGCGAAAATAAATCATATTGGTGTAATAAATATTGTAAACAATAATCAATATAACACAAAACAAATTACAAATATGGTTTGTATTTGAATCACAATTTATAGAAGTTTTTTCTCATTTCGGGGGAAGAAATATTTTAATAGAAGAATTTCTCCGAGTACATATGCTCTTTGTTTTAGCATGTCAGGGTCTTGAAACAATTTTTGCATTTCCTTATTTCTGCTAATTTGTTCAATGTAGTACATGCAGAACACTCCACAGTCAACCCTGGAATTAAAATAAAACAAATATACAAATTAGTATGATGTGAATGAAATTTTTTGAAAATATATAAATTAGGAATTTTTAGAAATGAAGTTTTTTTTACCCATTATATTGTTTAGGGCATTCATGGTCTCTTATTAGGTCAAATTTGAGATCATTTTTCAGCAAGAAATCTACTGTCCTTTTTTCTTGCTCTATCAATGGATCATCATCCAATATAAACTCATTTGGTGTACCTTCATCAAACTTCCTCTGAATTTTGAAACCATTATTTTTCATTGTTTCTGCTTCAGTCTTCAATACGCACAGTGTTTTTTAGAAGACAAAAAATTGTTAAAAAGACAAATATTTAGTGTATACAAATAAAAGAGTATATGAAGATTAAAGTGTGAAAAGTACACGTATTATATTAATGTACACGCGTATTTTATTTTTTCATATCACGTGTATTTTAAAATATGATGCGTGTACTTTGCCTAAAGAGTTAAAAGTACACGCATAATATTAAAGTACACGCATATTTTAATTTTTCATATCACGTGTATTTTAAAATATGATGCGTGCATTTTGCTTAAAGAGTTAAAAGTACACGCATAATATTAAAGTACACGTAATTTGTATTGGTTCATTTCACGTGTATTTTAAAATATGATGCGTGTACTTTCATATTATAAGTATATGTAACATTACTAATTAAGTTTAGGAACTGACCAATTTTTTTGCATCATCGAAGAGTATTGTGTTTTTTTCCTTGTCGTTAGGTCAAAGGGAATCCATGTGGACCACTTTATTTTCTTTTTTGTATATCACAAGTAATGTGAAATGTCCTACACTATGTCTCAATACAAAAAACAAATTATTACAAGTGCCTAAGTATTCAAATAAATATCTGTATAACTCCCCCTTCTTATTGACTTCATTTGTGCTACAAGCTTCTATCTGAATAAAAATTATAGATATTGTGTTAATAAAAAAAACTGAAATTTTATTTCTCAAAACTTTTGGTTTAATTGTACTTACCCAACAATAATCAGAAAAAGTGTGTGAGTAAGAGAGCCCTTCCTCTGACAATTTTAACCTCAATACTTCACTAAAGGCAATTATTATCTGTTTTACATAATATAAAATGGTGAGGAAATAATAATGTTGAAATTTAATGGATGTCTAATATTTGGACTACATACTTGGCTTGAAATTTCTTGATTGTTGAGGACTTCAACAAAATCTTCCCATGGAACATAAGAAACCAGCCCTTGGAAAATAAATTGCCTGCATTTTATATAATCAATAAGAATTGTATAATAACAATAACCTTATTCTTTTGCACAAAAAAAAAAATATAAATTAGTAAAATGATAAATCATAAAACAATAAACTTTACCCTGGCTCAGCATTTTGAATAAACTCTTCAATATTTTCTTTGAAGCTTCACCGAGATATTTGTATACTTTGATTGCTTCAAGCTTGAAGTGAGTTTCTTTCATTTGTCGAGCTATTGTTAGACGACATTTTCTCAGCTTTTACTCTTTTTGTTTCTTAATTGGTTCATGCTTTTCGGTTTCGCTGTCAGCTTTTCTTTTCTTCTATCCTCTAGTAAGAGGCCCTTTTGTTTTGGATATTTTGGGGGTGCCTTGAACTGTCTTTTAGGCTAGTTCAATCTTCAAACTCGAAATTTCGTCCATGAGTTGTTTATTAATATTTGCCTGATATATTTAACAACGAATGTTGGATTGTAAGTATTTTTTGAAACAATGATTCATTTTCTCTTACGTGTATTTTATAAAGTACACGCCTGTATTTTAATACATGCATGTATTTTATAATATACATGCATGTATTATAAAATATGTGTACTTTATAAAATTTATAATATACACGTGTGCTTTCAACATAATTTGCGTTTACGTTAGAAAGTAAAGCGTGTACTATATATCTATTGTACTTTATAGATACCTGATCAGTTTTTGTCAATGCTGATTCATCAAGCATTTTCTTCAACTCCGAAATTTCGTCATTTAGGATTTTATTATTGTTTTCCTATTATACAAAAATAATGTTACATTATAAGCAATACTTGAATAAAACTGCATTATTTTTAATCAAATAATGCATGTGCTCTGCATTATTTGTAATATAAAATAAAAACGCATTAAAAATACTATGAAATAAAACTGCGTGTACTTTATGGATACTGCGTGTACTTTAGGAAAACTGCGTGTACTTTTAACATGTACTTTAGAAAAACTGCGTGTACTTTAGGAAAACTGTGTGTACTCTGCATTCAAAAGTACCTGTTGAGTTCTTTTCAATTCTAACTCCTTAAGATTCTGCCTCAATGTGATCTTTTCTATGTCAGCATCTTTCCATTTTTGTAATGTATCATCATACTTTTTTTTGAGATCTTCATTACTCAGAGACAAATATCCACTCTTTTGTTCCAAAATTCGTGTTGATTCTGCCTGTTTTTGCAATGATTCATTCAATCCTTTAATTCTATCTGAGTCACTCATTGTGACTTGATCAAGCTTTTACTTTAAAGAATTGTTTAACTCAACTAGTTGGGAATTTCCTATCTCCAATTTATTTAATAACTCTTTTTCCGTCAAATGGTTGGAATTCTCCACCTTTAACTTCTTCATTTCCTCATGGGCTTCAAAAAGTGAATCACGATCTACCTGCAGCTGTACATTCAAAATGACACTCTCCACCTCCAAAGAGGTCACCTTCTCAAGTGCACCATTAAAGTCTTCAGCTGCTTTAGATAGTTGGTTATTTTTTTCCAACAATTCCCTTTTCAAAACAGTAATTTGTTCCTCCAAATTAACCTTTGGTTGATCTTTTCCCTTCTTTTTCTTTGGAGTCATAATGTTTTTAAGGGGAATATTCCAACCATGTGAAAACTCATTGTCTTTAATATCTTCGACAACTTTTTCTGATTATGAATCAGTATGTATAGGACTTTCTGTAGAAATGTTCAAAGAGTAACTTGGCCCTTCAAACTGAGATTCTTTTTGTACAGAACTGTCCTGACAAGCTGGTTTATTTGTAGCCTGCTTCAAAGTTGCTGTTGCGATGTCATTCTTCACAAACCATTGTCTCAAAGACGATAATTTCCACTTCAGGAATTTTGGAGTCTTTTATTAAAATTTTTCAACAGGAGAAATAATTTCAAATTTCTCACATGCCCAATACTGTGATCATACAAAAACAAAATGAATTTAAAATACAAGTGATAATGGTGCATTCATATATTTACAAAGCATTCATAGTGGATACATGTGTACTTTCACGTGATATAAGACGTGTATTTTCAAAATACACATTAAATTATCACGTGTATTTTGAAAATACAAGTGAAAATATCAAGTGTATTTTGAAAGAACAAGAGAAAATATCACGTGTATTTTAAAAATACAATTCTACTTTATAAAGTACACATGTATTTTACAAAATACACGTGTACTATGTTTCGTAAATATAACAAGTGTACTTTCAAAATACACTTGTTATATCACGTGTATTTTACTTTGAAAATACATGTGAAAATATCATGTGTATATTCAAAATTCAATTAAAAATACACGTGTATTTTCAAAATACAAGTGAAAATATCATGTGTATTTTGAAAATACACGTGATATTTTCAAAGTACAGGTAAGTATTGGTATGTAAATTTTGAAATATCAGGAATATCACGTGTATTTTAAAAATACACGTGAAAATATACGTGTATTTTCAAAATTTACAATTGAAAATATCACGTGTATTTTCAAAATACACGTGAAAATAAACGTTTATTTTCAAAATACAAGTGAAAATATCACGTGTATTTTAAAAGTACACGTGAGTATTAGTTTGTAAATTTTGAAATATCAGGATGTTTTTTTGCTCACCAGTAGGAAAATGACACATCCAGTAACTGTGCTAGGTTTTGAACTTACTGATTTGTCAAGTGAATGTATGAGAAACTCATGCACAGGAGATGCCCAATCATACTTATTCATTTCCTCAATATTGTCGATGTATTTCAACCAAAATTCTTCAAGGGTGAAGTTTGAGTTGGATAAAAACAACGTGTTCAAGAAATGGAGACACACAATTTTAACAAAATCAGCAATTCCTTCGTCTGTCTCCAATTCAACTGATTTTTTCAAACCATTCAAAATTTCTGACTTTCTTATTCTTTTTGCGAAGTATCGTGCTTGTAATCCAGATTTTTGAGCAGTATTTGGTCGCTTTTTCAGTTCTATTGATTTTAAACCCTCAACCAGGGGTATGCCAAATATTTCACTTATATCTGTTGGCATTATTGGAATCCTACTCTTCATACGAAAACTTTTGGTTTCCGTATTGTACAGCTCGATAATTGATAAAATATTTTTATCCGTCTTCTTGTGGTCCACTTCTACTACTTTGTCACTGTAGTAGGTATTGAAAAGCTCCCAAATGGAGTCTTCTTAAGAAGTTCAATATGACTAATTATTTATTTTATCTTTAATTTGATGCAAATCATGGAGAAAGCTAACAATATTTGACAAATATTGGTCATTCTTCTTTGCAGGACGTTTAGATTTCAATGCCACACTAGAACTGGAAATGAATGAAGAACTATCATCAGAACTGCTCTTTTTTTGTTTCTTTCCTCTTCTTGCCTTCATCTTCATCCCCATTATATTGATCTATAAACAAAATTTAAATTACTAACCTATAATGATATGTACAAAAAATAAAATACATGCGAATTAGAATAAAACATAGACTAAAATAATAAGATACAAGCGTATTTAACAAAAGTACATGCAATATTCTTACAAACAATTTATACAAGTCTCAACAAAATACATGCTAAAGGCGGTACTATATATCGTCAGTTTCATGGTAATACCTAACAGAGGTTGTTCGACAAGTAAAAAACTAAGATTCTCTATTCCTAACATATTTAGTAAAGAAGTGATACAATAGCTGCATGCTAAAAACTCCAACATTATCAAAACATCTTAAGCAATACTTCTCAATTCATTTAGCTAAATCATTCGCTTTCGATTAAGTTACTTGAAGCTATTGCACATCAGAAGTGCAGTAAATGTCTTCATAGTAGTAGTAGAAACCAAGTAACCTTTTAGCTCTATCATTGATGCGAAGGAGAAAATGACTTTCGTCATCATTAGTACTATTGACTGTCAATGTGAAAGGTTTTGTATTGTTAAGATCTTCAAACGTGCAAACAACAGTTTTATAGTTGAACTTGCTTGATCGTATGATTTCTAAACAATAACACAACAATACAAAATAGTACACTCATAATACACATTAGTACATGGATAATGGATTGAACAAATTGAATTTCAATGTTCGTGTACTTTATGAATTTTTTTCGTGTATTTTCAACAAAGTACACGCAAAAAATGAAAAAGTACACGCAATAATACTGATTACAAGCTAATAACATATCATTCAAATGCCGTTGGTGCGGACAAAAAACACTCCTAAATATTAACACAATAATAATAATACTTACAAACTCATGGAATATCATTCAAATGCCGCTTGCGCGCACCAAAATAATATAGGATTGATAAAATATGGATTTCAAATATATATTTTATAGAGTACACGTATAAAACATAAAAGTACACGCATAATGAATTGAGAAATTCAATTTCTATGTGCGTGTACTCTGTGTATTTTGCGTGTATTTTTTGATAGTACACGCAAAATACACACAGTACACACAAAATAGGGCTTGTACATGTACATATTCCAATCATGTATATATTCCTAGTCCTTGATAAATCCTCGATAAATGATGTATACAAGAGGAAAAGTACAATGATGAAATACATATATCTAACATGCAAAAAGTGTGTTTTGCAATTAAAATGAGGGAAACAAATATATTAAGAATGTGATTTCATCAGTCCATGTGTCTACAAATTTATACATATGAGAACACAAATTACACAAGGACAAACATGTTATAAGGGAATGTATACATACTTGTTAGTGGTGTTTGGAAGAATTTGATTTAGAATGTAAAATGCTCGGTAGAATTTCAACGATTGGGGTTTGATCGAAGAGAGTTAAAATTTTGATCGAAGAGAGTTAGAATTTTGATCGAAAAGAGATTTATGACGAAGAGAATTTTTGGCGCTTCGATTGCTGAATAGTGCGTGTTTATTTTAATTTTGATCTATTTATAGATTGGATCTAATCATTTAAAATTTATTAAACCTAATTTTTTATTCAAAATTATTAATCTAAGGACTTGACATACTTTTTTAACTTTGGTGTGATGCCAAAATTAAAACCCGAATGGTGATAATTATCCCTATTTTCCCACTCCGTATTATGTGTTTATTGATGACATGGCACCTGAAATGTCCCTGATTGGTATTGGAAGGGTGATTGTTGGTGGTGGAGTAATTGGTATCAAGAAAGTGGAGGCAGTTGAGCAAGAGAAGTAGAGAGATGGTGACGCTAGTGGTGGCCACCACCATCGACCCGGCTTCCATAGGCCCAGCCTCCGCCCTCTTAGCCATGCCCGGTTGGCATCCTGGCCCCCTCATCCAGGTTAAAACTTTAAATTTTATTTATAAATGAGCCTCTCACTGATTAACTATAATTCTTAATGTTGAATGCATAGTCATTTCTATCTGATTTACCATTGTTGTTTACTTTTTAAACTGACGGCAATGGAGGGGTATTCCTGCTTACTTGTAATTTCATTAATATAACTCTTTTTTCAGCTTGTTACCTTTATTGTGTTTTCTCTACGTTCCGTTAGTATTTTAGGTATGTTAGTTAATGGTAATATTCATTTGAATATTCGTAAAAACAAACACATAATAATGCCTTTTAATGCTGTATGACAATATTTTATGAGTATATTTAATGTTTTAGGTGCCAGTGTCCAAAAAGTGAAAATTACGCAAGCCAAAATGATTTGGAAAAATAAATGAGAGACCCCAAGATTGATATAAATTCAAACAAAATAGAATTTTATAAAACTCTGCACAACCGAGTCTGCAATGCTATTCTGACCTCAAAATAGTTTTTGGGATGGTTTAGGACATGCCAAGCTTTGTGAATAGGGAAGTAAGGCTACTAAAACATAACAGCAGCATTGTGTGCGAGGATCACTTAGATAAGCGGTGGGAGGCGGTCACTGGCGAGATTGTAGATGAGGTGATCTTTCTTAGCAAGCACACCGCTGCCTCAAATCGCCCCGCACTCACAGTTCACCCAATCGGTATAAACTGGTCATCTGTTGGATTAAAGTTATGTACCGTACCAGTAGTAGCAGTTTCGAAGTATTTGAATGTGTAATGTGTATTATTTGCTAAGTGCTGTTTAGGCGTGCCTCATTTACGGGAAGGTGAGGTGTCACCAGCTGGTGGTAAGCCCGGGTGGGCTGCACCCCCAAATGCTCGCATAGGGCCATGGATGAGGCTGTTGAAGACCATTGCTGAATCACTTAATCTGACTCCCGAATTCGAGGTAAATTTTATGGTTTTTGTGAATATTTGACTACATTTTGTGAGGCAGAAGGCTTAATATGTATAGTGCTAATTCTGGCCCATATTAACATTGCGTGCTTTTTGTGCTCATGTAGATTTACCATCTCATACTTTTTTTGTTGTTTCCAGTTTTCAATAAATTAGTTTGTCAAAGAAATAGCTATTCCTCAAGCTATCCACTTCTCAAGTGTCTAGATCTTTCCACGCTTGAAGTACTGTGTGTTAAAAATGACAAAATGACAACAAGAAATGTATAGAATGGGTATGTTACACAAAGGAGGAGAAATATATTCTTAGTTCATTAAAAATTATAACGAGGCTAGCTCTCTCGCCTTCTTCAGTATCTATGTTCTCAACAAATGGAACACTTGAAGCTTTACCCACTATTTCATCCTCATCATCGATGATAACTTTCCTCATTTTCCAATTTACTAATCAACTTTTCACCTTTCTACCACTTACAATCTTCCGAAACAATTTTGAGTTATTATCCCATTGTTCAATGCTTTTTATCTTTTACTTTCTACCTTCACAAAATTTCTTCCATAAAAGTCAGTTCTTCATATTTATTTTCGGCTCTATTAGTTCTTTTCTTAACTTTTTGTTTCCTCTTCCTTTCTGCCGAAGAGAATCATTTCTTTTATCTTGAACATACTAGTTTATTCTCCATCCTAATTTATCCATATGTCATTTTAGTCCAGACTTTGACCTTCTTTTTGATTCCTTCCATTTTTTTTATAAACAAATTGAAATATGAAACCTTTCAAACACATGAGATAATATCCCTTTGATCACTCCTTAAAATCAGTTTTCAATGAATTATGGAGCACCCATATATTCTGAAGTCTAAGTCACTATGCCCCGTTTGATAGAACATGAGTCTTGATAACATGTGCTCTAAGGGTAATTTTTAAAACTAAGAATAAAGGGTGATGAGCATAGGTGCGGCCGAGGACCCTTATTTTTCATTTTATCATATTTTATTTATATTATCTCCCTTTTTATTCCTTTTGTACATTCAAACTTCTAATGAAGTCATAAGTTATGTCACTTTTTTAGTGATGTCACCCATGACATAAAAAGATTATTGAACATTTCATTAGTGGTTCGGATATTAAGGGAATATTCTCTTCCCCTCTCCTTATGTATTGTAGCCTTAAGTAGTACAGACACCTGATGCAGCACAACACGACGTTTTGAATATGTCCTGCACACTCACTGTTACAGCAGATCCCCTGAGAGCTCTGATTGGCTCTAGACTAGCTTTTTTACATGCGATGCATGACCAATGGTTGCATTTTACAGTGATTATCAATGGGGATCTAATTATAAGTTAGTGTCCTAGGAGATGATGGATAAATTAAGGTTAACCCATGGAACTTCTCGCCAAGCCCTGTTGCCTTTGAAGCACGTGTGTGGCGGGGTTCAGGTGCGATTGTGATTGTGGGGCACGGGTACGGGGATTTAGAAAAATAAGGAATGGGTGCAAGAATCCGATGCGGGTGCGATGGCTGTTTTAAGGCATTCGTGCTTAATAGTTCATCGTATTGGATGCGTAGGTGGAGTTAACTCTCCCTTGTGCCAAATTGTCTTTTCTTTTCCGATCAACTTATATTCAAATGAGGTCCTCATCAATGTAGTTGAGGTGAGCATTTGCCACTTATTATTGGGAAACAATGTTAGTTTATGTCCACTCTAGCATATACAATGGCTGTGTCACTACTTACATCTAAAATTGCGGTGAGCAGTTGCGGCCAATGCAAGAATCTTGGTCCCAGGACCATTCGCTCTTAATGTTTCCCGCAAAACCTGAGTTGCGTAGGCCGAGGGGATTGACATGTGCTACGCCCTTAATAGCCCCACCACTCTCCTAGAGTTGATATTCCCTCTTGGATTCTCTTCGATGTTTATAATCCTCTAGATGAACTCCCGCCGTTGCTTGACATCGAGAATGTGGTTACGCGATTGATTTCATACTAGGTGCCCCATACCCAACGTCCTACACTACGTATGTATGAGCTGCAGCGTTAAGTTGCCAAGTCATGTGATTGAGGGTTACTGCGGGAGAGTATGCCTCCCTGCGCTGCCCCCCTCTTCTCACGCCAAAAAAGGACGGTGGGTGGTGTATGTGATTTTGTAATAGCGTTGTTTGACAAAATCACGATGAAGTATTGTTTTTTTGTTGCTCGCATGGAGGACATGTTGGATCAACTGACATGGTTTTAGGGTTTTCTCGAAGCTAGACATGAGGAGTAAGTACCATCATATTTGCATGCGCCCGTAGGATGAGTGAAAGTGAGGTGTGACAAGAATAACGTAGAGGATTACTGGAAAAAGGAGAAAATTTGCAGGATAAAAGAGATTAAATATCTAGCAGCACACAATATTACAAAATTTGCGATGGTTGAGGATCGCTTTTATTGGCCAAAGTTTGAAACGACACTTGGCCAAGATAATTTCCATTGTTGAACTTGTCTGATTTCAAGATTTCAAAGTCTGCTACCATTTATTTCCTCCATCAGAAAGACAACCCAATGATGACTTATATGAGTGGACGGTTATGTCATCTGGGTTGTTTAACACTCCCTCCACCTTCATGTGGGTTATGACACAAATTACATTTTTGGGTAAGTTTCTTGTAGTTTATTTTGATTCCAGTCGAAGGAGCATGTATCTCATATTGTGCAAGTTTTAGAATTCCTTCGGTCAGAGTGTTTCTTTTTACACTCGAAGTAATGCTCTTTCACAGTATCCTTTATAACCTTACTAGGATATGTGGTTTTGAGAGAGGGTTCTTGTCGATGTAGCCAAGGTCTATTTAGCTATAGTTGAGTGGCCAACCCCACATCAATCTTCTAGGTACGGAGTTTCCACGAATTGGCTGGTATCTACCGAATTAATGAGCTCCTTGAATCCGAGTATCAATGAACTGGTGTGGTTGAGAGGGTTTTCGGCCCATCAAATGTATGGTGACATGATGACCTAAACACCGCACCCCGTTATAGCCCTATTGGACTTCACACAACTGTTCGAGTTAACTTATGATACATGCAAAATGGGTACGGGCAGAGTTTGAAGCCCGAGCGGAAAACGTGTCTTACTTGCAACGATATATATATTTCACCTTTTGGTACAAGACATGTGAGAAGAATTGGGTTGCAGATGCCTTGAATTGGCGCAATCATGTTATGATTGTTGTTGTGGTTTGTTTTTTGGATTTGAGGGGGCACGCCTTGTATGCCACCGATCAGCAACAACTTAGGGTTTTCGTTGACTTCCTTCTACATGTCATGTTCTTATTCTAGGTATCGCTTTATGTATCCCAATCTCTTCCCTATGGATGAAGATTATCTCTGAGATTCATACCGGTGGGATTTTAGGTTAGATATGTGTTGCTCGTAAGCTTGCACTTCGGAGGGAACCGTGTATTGGCCATCGATAAGGTGGGACACGAACTGATGGAAATGGGCCCCATTTTTAGGATTTTATTGCATTTTATTTTCTTTTGTTATTTCCTTTTATTTTGTTATTGTATTTGTTCTTTCTTTGCTTATTTGTTAGAGGTAATGAGTAGTAATGACATTTTTGTAAGTAGGGCCTTAGCTTGAAGCCTAAGCTACTCCTCCCCTTTAAATACCCACTTTAAGCCTCATTTGAGGTAGATTTGAATTTTGAAATAGAAAAAAGTGTTTCTCTCTAAAGTGGTGTTTAGATAATTTTTAGGAGCCTTTTGACGTGTAATTTACATCAAATTGGTATCAGAGCGGGTGAGGCTCCACATTGGTGTTAGTGTATCGGTGTATTTTGTATCAAAATCGTGTACTACTCTTCAATGGCTCCAAAGAAATCCAAACAACTAAAAGAGGAGATTAAAAAACGAACAAGAGAGTGGGTACAATACAATCACAACAAATTAATGCCTTCTTCTAACTCAAATTCCAAAACCCTAGTCCTAGTCCCTACCCTACCCTCCACACATTCTACCCCACCCCTGTCTAGCCCCGTCTTCCCCACCCCGCTGCCCTAGAAAAAGCCACCCCTACCCTTGAAACCCTAGATTTCCCCTTCCCCAACCTCTACCCAGCAACCGCCCCTCCCCAAAACCCTAAATCTCCTGTCGAACCTCCTGTACGGCCGCCCCTCTAATCAACGCCAGCCCCTACACAACACAACCCTAGCCTGCCGAACCTCTAAACCCTCAACCACACCACTCCAGCCCTCAAAGCAACCCATCTGAACCTACCCAGCCTCGAAAATTCCCCCATCCAACCGTTGCTGCCTAAAAACTCCCTTACCCTCGGTGACCAACCCAGCTCCTCCGATCCAGAAAAAAACCTCCCCGGGTTAAACCCTAAACCCTCTCTACCTCGAACCCTCCAACCCACCACCCATTTTTCAAACCCCAAGCATAAAAAAAATTACGTATCCGTCCCGATTAACTCCCGAGGTTCAATTCGAGATTGCAAGCGGCTAGTCCAAGATTGGTTGCTCCACTCAATCATTCTTCCACCCTCACTCACCCAATCGGGCCAAATCAATGATAAAAACTCCCCTCCCAGGCCGGTTGATTGCAAGAAAGATAGAAACGACAAAATTGGGTTGTGTATTGGAGATTTTTTTGACATTTTTATCGAGGATGTTTGGGCAATTTGCATGCACTTTCGTCGAAACATTTGATTTGAGCGATTCCTTCCCGATCTTTAGGCATGAGGATGACGATTTTGATGGGGTTCAATCGGGCATAATCTCTTTAGAGTTTGAGGTGGTGATTGGAGGAGGAGATGTGATAGGTGGTGGGTATGAGGACCCATTTGTGATAGCTTTTGATATGCGCTCGGAGGAAGTTTTCTGTGTCTTATCATTGAGGAGGTTCATTACGGGACTCTCGAATCGAGTTTTTGTGGACCGATCGTGGTTAGTTTGTATGACTATTCTTCATGGATCTTTCGGAAGCCGATACAAGGGGCGTTTTCGAGGACAACTCTTCTTCCCAGTGAGGAGCTCTTCTCCCAGTGTTGGATCGTTGTGATCTCTTAAGGACAATTTTGCCTTTAACAATGCTATTAACTGCTTCATGGGTCTCTCATTTTCCAATTGTTGGCTCATTTCCTCTAATGCCCATTGCTTTGGCTAGACTTCACCTTATTATCCCGTGAGCCCCCTCACCTGCCGAGTTCACCATCTGCATAGCGGCCATTCATGAGGATTTGCGTGCTTGCTTGTCAACTCCGGCCGTTGCCGTGAGCTTTTATCCCATCTAGTGACAATTTACTCGAGGATGCGTGCGAGATTATTTTATACGCTAATCTCCAAATGCACTGTTTGTTTAACATGACAGATCTCTCTTCATTTAGGGGAGCCCATATCCCCCCATTCCTCTACCCTCATGTTGCCTAGTTAGTCAACTGCCATGTTCATCGGGTTAAGAGTGTGGCTGACTCCGAGTTAGTTGCATTCTCCTTTGGTGATTATACCCGCTTCCTTGTGCTTTGGTTAGCCGCCTCCAGGCAGAACACATGGATTACTAAGGTTACCCTTTAGCGAGCCCGACTTTTACCTCCAATATTGGGACTATATAACAACTTTTCAATAAAGGGAAGGGGGATGCAGGAGCATAGGTGCGGCCCTCATATTTTATTATAATTGTTTATTTTTGTAACTATTACCTTTGCTCCTTTTGTACATAAGGAATCTAGAAGTTTCCAGTGTGTTAATGGCATATATTACTTTCCTAGGGATGTTTCCCATAACATCACAAGATAGTAGAACATTCCATTAGTGTTTTGGATATTAAAGAAATATTTTCTTCATATCTCGTATATATATATATATATATTGTAGTCCCTCTCTTGTATGGCGGTCAATACTATGTACTTGAGAATGAAATGAATATTGTTAATTGAATCGCTCGTTTGGTTCCGTTATTCACATCCTTAGATGGACCCTTTGCTCGGGGGCGCATTATAAATATATATAATGATGAATACCCCCCCAAAAATTAAAAAGGTGAAAGAATAATCACATGGGCAAATTGTGGTTCGTGTATTTATGGTTTGAAACAAAATCAGGTTGGGCCTATATGCACACAACAAAATAATTAGTTTTTATTTATTTGGATCGTTAGGCGTTTGGGGCCCTAGGCGACCGCCTAGTTCACCTATGCCCAGAGCCGGCTTATAAGATACACAAAATATCCAAAATTGTAGGACAATGGTCTGGCACAAGTCTTACTAACTCTTACTACTGCTTCCTACATCACACAAGGAACACACTTACTTTCCCTTATTCTTTTGGGAAGTGAGATAATTTGTTGCAAATCATCGAGAGAAATACGAAAGTCACTTCAGTCTAATAAGTTCAATAATACCATTCTAACCAGTTTAGGAACAAACAGAGTCCCATAATGTATACTATCCATCAAACTCTTAAGTTCTTAAAATCGGTTTCCCTCATCTATTCTGAATTTTCCTGTGTTTTTCTTAGAACTTGAAGGGACAAAGAAATATTTTAGTTTATATATAATAGTTATAAAATTTATCCCATCCCTCTTTATTTAGAACCATTTTGTACCCATATCCTTTAATCTTTTCTAAGAGAACTCAAAAACTCAAGAGTAGTTTTCTTCCATTGGAACTTTATAAGGAGGGAAGTTTTCCCTGTGAATAATTCTAGATTTTATAGCACTAAATTAAAATCAAGAGAACTACAAAGTTCCCTCCCGGGTCATTATACTACAATAGACGAGTACGATTTCTAATGACAAGATAAACGAGACCCCCACTATCCTTTCTTATAGAACCTTTATTTTACAGAAATATTTGGAAGGTGCTTAAATAGAAGAGACATGCCACTTATTTGTATGAAGACTTCATAAAATTTTGAAGTCTATAAAATGGAATAAGAACCCAATGATTAAATGCATGCCTATTATAATTAGTTATTTTGTATATTTGATTATAAGTGATGAAATTGAACCTCTGCCCCCAACGTTACCTTTAGATGTTGATGCAGAAAATTGCATAGCAATCATGGAAAATAAATAACGAATCATCACACAGGTATACGGGATTTTTATGTGGTTCAACATTTTAATGGCCTACATCCACGGTGGGATTTGTTCCCACTTCATCACTCTAATATCTTGAGTGTTTACAATGGAGCTTTTGGGATGGGAAAACTTATGTCCCTGTTACAATAAGATAATGCCTTTATATAGGCCATTTACAACACTGGCCTTGGTGAGAGTAAACCACTACGCCATCTTGCCACCGAACACGCCTCACTAGTGGTGTGATCTCACCTTTCATCTTTGATAGGGTCCAACCTTGTTTACGTCACGCACATGGCTAATAGTATTACCCAACGTAATAATTGTGGCCCAGGCCCCCCCTCCTTTTTAATGAATCACGTCAACTGATTGCTTGTACCGTTCGATTCTAGTCGTTATGGATCTAGGGATATTTTTCCTTTATTAACAGTTCCCCATATCGAAGTGCATTTTAAGCTTTCAAATGGCCGAGGGAATGCTCCCCTGCACTCGGCATTTTTCTTGTCCGTATCTCGTCTTCGAAAGTGGTATACTCATCAATGGTCTTACGAATGGGCAATGTTGCTTTCGAGTTTCCAGCTGTCTGTATAGTGGGCCAAAGCCCTCCGTCCGTTCGGAATTGCAACAGCCGATGGGTGATCTCATATGGATGTCGGATGGCCGAACATTAATCAATGAAAACTTGTGGCTTTTGAAAATAGCCGAAGTATCATTTGAAGTCTTGTTGTCCTAGAGTTTAATACCTCGACGTGTTAAGCTTAGTGGTGTTTGAAATGTGTATCTTCAACTTGTGATGTATGCAATTAGCCAAAGGGACCGTAAAAAGCATCTTGAAGCCATCCACTTTGGAAATGTGTATCTTCAACTTGTGATGTATGCATTGTGTCCATATTATAATGATATAATGCTTTTATATAGTCTATTTACAACACTAGACTTAGTGGGAATAAATCACTATGCCACCTTGCCACCAAAATAGGGCTCACTCCACTAGTAGGGTGATCTCATCTTTGATAGGGTTCAACCTTGTTTTTGCACGTAACTAGTATCCAGTGTAATAATCGTCGGCCACAGGGCCTCGTTTTTTATGAATCACGCCAACCGAGTGCTTATACCGTTCGGCTCTAGTCGTTGGGGAACTGGGGGTATTTTTTACTCATCATATGCCATGGTGACAGATAACTGTTGTGCTATAAAAAGGACTTTGACATTCTACTTGCTCATTTCCCAACATTAAATGTTCTCATGTTAGTCGAAACCCCTTTTAACCTCTTCTTGAATATTTACTTTTTCTACCATCTAATTCAATGAGAAATGGAAGTTGATCTCAGAAATTCAAAGGGAAGTATGCTATTTTCAAGTATAATTTTTCACGACACTTGCGGATAAAATTTATCAGTAGCTCTAACGGTTTTCTTCTACATCCTTGTTTCATTTTTTCCTTGATAAGGGTCTGACTAGCAGTATTGATATGGATTTGTTTTTATTTTTTTTCCCTTATATTTACTTCACCATAACATAGTTTTTTGTGTTATTTCCTGCACCCAACTTCTACCGTCGTTAGTTTGCTTGATTTCAAACATATATAATATTGGCATTTAGAGGTCCTACCTTAGTGTGATGTCAAGTGCCCTTGCCCAAGCTACGATTGGTCTCGGGTTCGAGACATGGAAGCAGCCTCTCCATATATGGGGGTAAGGCCAACCGACATCTGCCTCTCCCAGACCCCGTGGGGGCCTTGTGCACTGAGTACGACCTTTCTTATATAATATTGGTATGTATGATGGATCTTGCCTCTTCCTTGCACGAGTTTCTTTTTTCGGTATCATTACATATGTGTTCATATCTTTTTCTGATGTTTCTTGATGTAGGTCACACTGGAGGCTACTCATCATGGGCCTGAGATTAATTCACCCACAATGTTTGTAGAAATTGGTACACTTCTTTATGCCATATTTGCCAGCTTTTTAAATAAAACAAATGTGAATTTAATGAGATATACAGTGACAATGTTTACAATACACCGTTTCTGCCCATTACTTTCTCACAAAATCTCATCTTAGGACAACCCACATAAGGAAGCTAAAAATCATTACTTTACTACTGATTCCTGTTTGCAACCTTCTTCTATTTTATTGTAGGCAGTACAGAAGAGTACTGGAAGAGGCAGGATGCTGCTCAGGCCATTGCTTTAGTAGGGTATCTTTTTGTGGGCGCAGATTAGTTTATTATAACACAACTTTTCTATTTGTGATCCCTCTTTTGACTTAATGTCTTTTTTTTTTTGAATCTAATGAAGGGCTTTTTACTAACAGTGAGTTTGATTGCAAAGTTGGAAAAAGATTGAGAAACAATTCATTTTCATGAGAAGTTGGAAAAAAGAGCTGAAAAGTAGATGAGCTCCTAGGGGAGAGGGATACGTTCTCTTACTCACCCAGTTTTCTATGGAATCCTATTCTTTTGGGGATGGGTTAGAATTGGATTCCATGGAAAACTGGAAAAGTAAGATAACACTTGATCTAGACACTTATCTCGTTTTCCAAACTTTTAAAACTATTGAACTCTTTTACAGTCTTTCTCAAGATTTGCAATCAAACGCACCCTAATTTCATGCCTTTGATTGAGATCAAAATCTTATTTTATGTTCTGCTCAACATCTTGTAGGATTTAGGGAATCAATTCATTATATATGAAACACAATGCAGCAGTGGGTCGTGGCATTTCTCATTTTGATGCCCTCAGTTGACCTTACTTAGCTGCTTGTATATTTTTATTCTCCTGAGTAATTATAGTGATGTGCTACATAGTCAGATTAAGTTATATCATCATGATCATTCAGTGGTGGTTGGTTAAAAAATTTCTATACCACCATTCCAGTTTATTATTTACTTACTTACCTACCTACCTACATATATATATGGTGGTCATTGATACATGAAGGCAAAATTACATATTACCAAGTCATTGCTGACCGACTAAATCCTATTTCTTTGGTTTTAATTTTTGTAACTCGAATCTTTTTCACCCATGGCACACGTATACTTTTTCAACACTCTTATAAATTCTTCAAGTTAGTACCCTGACCGTAATTATATCTTGTTTAAAAATAAAAACAAGAGAAGATGACATGAATGATGTGACATGTGAAGTTGTACTTGATAATTGGTTCTTTTTCAATGATTCTTTGACACTGTTCTTTCTTTCTTTTTTGATGAATGAAGTTAGTCTGGGAAGGACTGGGGCTTGGAGGAGGAGTTGCAGTGGGAGAGTGGAGCAGGTACAGGACAATGTATTGTAGTTTCTCGTGAACTTCCTTTCTTAGATTTTCCGAAGCAACATCTTAACAGGAAGACCAGATTTATGGATTTGTAGTATTGGATGAAACTCAATTATTACTAAAGGTCACATTGTTCGTTCTCAACTTCAAATACTATTTGTTAGCTTTGGTCCTCATGGTCCTTCCTAAGTTCCACATATTTTCTCTTGGTTGGAATCACTTATCTATTTGTAACTCCCAAGAGAATCCACCTTTTAAGCATTGCAACATGTTATATTTGTTTTCTCATTTCTGAAACTTTACAAGAGCTTTTCATTTAAAGATACTCTCTGCCTCCTAAATTAATAGTCTTACTTTCCTTTCGGGGACGTCCCGAGTTAAGAGTCCTCTTTCCTTTTTTGGACATACTCAATGAATCAAATTCTACTATAGTGAACAAGTGATATTGACCATTGATTGGATGTATCCTTAAAACTGTTGTTTTTAAATAGGCAGTTTGGGACAGAGAGTATTTTGTTTCCTTTCCTCAACCATGTCCTTGTAATTTTAGTAATGTTCTTCCTGCATGACATTTACACTTTTAATGATGCAGGTATAATGGGAAAAACAAAGTCCTGCTAGGAATTGGTGGTGGGCATTATGTACCTCGGCATATGGATATTGTTCTGTAAGTTTCTTCTAATTCCGGACAAGCAAACGCTATCTTTCTTTAAATAAAAAATATCACGGCAATGGTATTCGAGTCATATCCTTATATCGAGCACCATAGAGAATCAAAACTAAAATTCTAGTGCGAAAAAACATCGCTCTAGTTTTTTGTCTTTAACATAAAGGCTGTATGGACATAAATATATATGTTTTTATAATCATGTTTCATTTGACAGCAAGGAGCTGCTTTAAGGTCACGTGTTCGTGCCTAACCTAGCGTTATTATGATTTAAATAATGAAATGTTTATGCTGTATAAAGTTTTTGTTAGAAATTTGAGTGGAATTTATTAGTCCTCTGCCACCTACGTCTACATGAAAAGATAAAACATCACTGTGGTCATAGTTGTCAAAGGTGCGCCTAGGCGCTAGGCGCAGGGCAGGCGCCTCAAAGGGGGTCAGGCGAGGCGGGTTGAGAGAGGCGCGCGCCTATTGGACAAAGGCGCTAGGCGCAGTTAGGCTCCGGGCGCTCGCCCAGGCGCGCTTCTCCATTTCTGTCTTCTTTTTTTTTTTAACAGGTGTCTTGGTTCATTAGTTTTGGTAAAAACCCGGTTCCTTTATTTGTCAAACATAACCGCACGTTTTTTTTAACAAAACAAACCAAAATATCAAAAAAAAAAAGAGGAACCCTAGTCTCACAAAACCCTCCAAACTCTTCTATTTCTGTATTCCGGCAGCTCTTCTCTTCTCTCCTTCACCGGGCGGCTGTTCATTCTTCTCCGGCGGCTCTTATTTCTCTCCGGCGCAAGTTCTTTCTTCTCTTTAACAGGTATCTATTTTTTTTCTGTTTTCTTTTCTTTCTTCCCTTTTTGTTTCTTTTTCCTTTCTTTTTTGTTTTTCTTTCCTTTTCTATATTTATTTCTGTTTTCCTGTCAGTCTTTTTCTTTCTTTTCTTTTTTTCCTTCATTTTTTCCTGTTTCCGGCAACTTTTTCCCCCTTTCCTCCTTGTTTTTTCTTCCATTTTCTGAGTTGTTTTATTGTTTTCTGTAAAAAAAGAAAGAAAAAATATTAGTTCAAAAAATATTAGTTGAAATAAAATGAAAGAGCAAATACGGACTTTTTTTTTAAATTTTAGAACTGTTTTGCAATTTAATTAATTACTGTTTTTTGTAAAAAGAAAGAAAAAATATCAGTTGAAATATAAAGAAAGAAAAAAGACTGATTTTTTTAGAACTGTTTTGCAATTTAATTAATTACTGTTTTGCAATTTAACCATTTAACTCTTTGTTTTGCAATTTAATTACTGTTTTTATAGTATATTTCATATTGTTTGATGAATTGAAATTAGTTTTTGTATTGTTGCCTTTTGGTTAAAGTATAGCTTTACATGATAATATGTTAAATTTTGGAATCTTAATTATGCCATTAAGTTTATCATTGATGTCATGATATTATTAAAACATCAATATATTGCTTAAATTTTTTTTTTAATTTTTTTTTCAAAAAAGGTGTGCCTATCTTCAATCAGGCGCGCGCCTCGCTTTGCGCCTAGGCTCCAGAGACACCTTTGCGCCTAGCGCCTTAAACAACAATGACTGTGGTCATATTTGGAGTTAGTGTTTTATATTTTCTCCATTCTGTAGGAGGTTTAATTGCAACAAACTGAGTCTTCACGTGTTCGTGCCTAACCTAGCGTTATTATGATTTAAATAATGAAATGTTTATGCTGTATAAAGTTTTTGTTAGAAATTTGAGTGGAATTTATTAGTCCTCTGCCACCTACGTCTACATGAAAAGATAAAACATCACTGTGGTCATATTTGGAGTTAGTGTTGTATATTTTCTCCATCCTGTAGGAGGTTTAATTGCAACAAACTGAGTCTTAAATTTAATATGCTCTCATTCATTTCAACATGCACAAATACTTGCCGGGTATTGTTTGAGGTTCTAACTGGAACTCTAATGTTGAAGTTGACTAGTACATATCAAAACAAGAAAATAACAAAAATAATAAATTGAAGTTTGACTTATAAATATTTTTGTCCGGTACGTGATTTTTAAGTTATATAACGATCTTTTTCAGGAAAGACGGTGTTTGGGTGGGGCATCTGCTTTCTGGGTATTCACTGCCAATGGAAGATCCTGGTCAATCAAAACCTTTGGGTGGAACTTGGAGAGAAGCGATCAAAGTTGCATTTGAAACTACTAAAGCAGCTTTCCCTGGGGGAGAAGTTCTTGCACATCTTGATAACAAGTTAGTCATTTATGCAAAGTAATTATTATTAAATATCAGTATGCAACATTCCTTAATGCTCTGTTTGACTAAGATGAACGAAGTAGCTACTTCTAAGAAGTCGGCCTATCATACTCCACGGATCATCTTGGATATGTATCTGTCTCTTTTTACGTGTCCATTATTTAATTATTAAATTTTTGGTTTGGATACTTCGCGGATACTCTCAATTACTCCTGGACACTCTCGGATACAGGTGAACACAAACATTTCAAAAGATTAACTCACAAAAAAATAGAATGAAAGTGACATTACACGAAAAATGACATACAAGAGTAAGCACAAATTGAGAAACTCTCTCTCACTAAAATGTCCCAAGTGAAAGGCATTATTTATAGACTAAAGTTATGTTTCTAGCCAAGATAACCCTTAAAAGGTAAAAAGACTAAGGATGAGACAGTAAGATATTCCAATGAATATTACCCCCTAACATAAAATACTAATTAAAATAAGAAAATACGATAATAGGGAACACAATAAAATTGATGCAGGAGCACAGGGACATGAGCGTCCTTTTTATTATTCTTTCTTATTTTTTTATATTTTTTATTTATTTTTATCTTTAGTATAAATAGCCTAAGGGCCTTCTTTTGTAAGGATAGTGAGAACTTAGAGAGAGAAAGTGAGACCCATTCGTGAATTCTTGTACTTGTACTTGTACTTGTACTTGCGATTGTTATTGTTGTTGTGTAGATTAATTTTCACGCTTCCGCCCCTTATTTTACATCAAATTGGTATCAGAGCCTTGTTTGTTCTTGGATTGAATATGTTCATCGAAGATTGGGATTCGGGTTGGGCTCACCCGGATGAATCATGACCCCCCCCAAACACTTCCATGAAACCATAACCCTAGAACTCCAAAAATCAAGAAACCCTAATTTTTCACCGCCCAAATTCAACAGCACAAGGCTTGAAACAGCTGGGACCCTACCCGGACTTGACCCCCCTAGCAGTAGACCTGCCGGAGGTCAATCGGCCGCCTATAATCCCGCCAAAAATGAAAAACAGGGGTCGGCTAGCCCTAATGACTGCCGTCCGACCCTTCTGTCCCCAACCGGCATCCCTGCCCCATCAATCCTCCCCCCGCCGACTTCTAAAACCCCTATTCCGGCCAAGAAAAATCAGCCCAACTACAAACCCCAATCCGATTACACTCCTATTCCCCAAGAAATTCTAGCCTCCAATGTTATCCCCAACCCAAATATTAACCCTAAGCCTCCTACGCCTACTTTGACACGGGAATCCCAATCAATAACCATGGGGCCAAACCCTAATTTCAACCCTATCTACAAAGGGTGTCCTTCCTTAGACATTCTTCCTATACCATCTCACGTGCCATTATCTTTCGCCCAATCTATTTGTCGGCGTCGGGATTCATTTTTTCATACCCAAGTGGAACTTGCGGGAGTTTCTATCGCCTATATGCACACCGTGATGATAACGACGTCGGTGGATCCCCAATCACCCCGATCTAGTGATGATACATGAATCCGCACGAGTATTTTCTTTACTCGTACTGCAAAGGGGAGGCTATGTACGGTGATTATTGACGGCGGAGCTAGTGATTATTTGGTAGCACAAGAGATGGTAGATAAATTAAAGCTTCCCATGGAGTCATTGATGATCCCTTGTCGTATTCGATGGTTGGGTAGTGGAGCTACACTTGCCCCTAGCCGACAGTGCCGAGTAGCTTTTTCCATTGGGGACTACCATGATGAGATTCTGTGCACCGTGGTGGATATGCGAGTGTGCCACCTTCTTTTGGGGAGACTATAGCAGTTTGAGCATCGTAGTATGCATGATGACAGAGCTAACACTTATTCGTTTATGCATGAGGGGGGGGGGGGGCTTTCTTCTTCGCCCATGAGACCGTTCCCGATGTCACGGCCCTCCGCCCTAGTAGTTTCACAGGAGGAGTTAGCCACAGAGACCACGGAGACGGGGATATGCTATGCTCTTATTAGTCCCATTATTACTCCAGAGGCATCCGTTCCCCCACACGTCCAGAGTTTGTTGGATTCTTATGCCGACGTGTGTACACCCCCAGATGATCTTCCTACTCTCCGGGATATACAACATGCTATAGATTTTGTTCCCAGGGCGCAGCTCCCCAACCTTCCCCATTACCACATGTCGCTCACGGAGCGAGCACGAGGAGTTACAAAGATAGGTCACGGAGCTATGTGATAAGGGCTACATTCGGGAGAGTATGCCTCCTTATGCGGTACCTGCCTTGTTAGCGCCAAAGAAGGATGGAAGTTGGCGCATGTGTGTTGATAGCCGAGCTATTAACAAGATCACCGTGAAGTACAGGTTTTCTATCCCCAGATTAGAGGCTATGCTAGACCAACTCCATGGTGCTAAGGTTTTCTCCAAGCTGGACTTGAAGAGCGTCTATCACCAGATTCGCATGAAGCCAGGGGATGAGTGAAAGATTGCCTTCAAGACGAATGACGGGTCTTTCATGGGCAAATTTGTGGTGGTTTATTTTGATGATATCTTAATCTACAACCGATCAGAGGAGGAGCACCTTGACCATGTGGCTCAGGTATTGAAGGTCCTCCTACGAGCTGAGCGATTATTCCTCACGTGGAAGAAATGCACCTTTATGGTACCATCGGTGACATTCTTAGGTTATGTGGTTTCAGGCGAGGGCGTCGGGGTGGATAACGCCAAGGTTCAGGCGATAGTGGATTGACCCCTACCCACATCGGTATCCCAGGTCCGCAACTTTCATGGCCTAGCAGGGTTTTATCAGCGCTTTATCTCCGGATTCAGCACTGTCATGGCGCCTATCACGAACTTGATGAGTACTTCCTCGAGCGCTGAGTTTCAGTGGACTGCGGAGGCGGATAAAGCCTTCACGCGCATCAAGGAATTGATGACGACGGCGCCTATTTTGGCACTACCTGATTTCGATCAGTTATTTGAGTCGTGTTGCGATACTTGCAAGACAGGGGTGGGTGCTGTTTTAAGCCAGAATGGGACACTGATCGCCTTCTTTAGTTAGAAGTTGATAGGGGCCGCTATCAATTATTCGACGTATGATCTCGAGTTCTATGCGGTAGTAAAGGCGGTGAAGTTCTGGTCATCCTATCTCCTCTATAAGGAGTTTATCATCAAGTCAGATCACGAAGTCCTACATTTTTAACACAGTCAGCGGCGTGTTAGTGACAGGCGCGCCAAATGGACCGCCTACCTCCAGCGGTACACATTTCATTTGGAGCATAAGTCGGGAAAGGAGAATCAGATAGTGGATGCCCTTAGCAGGAGGGCGCATTCCTTAGTGACTCTTAGGGAGTCAAATATTTGGATTCGATGAGGTCCGTGATCTTTACTTGACTGATGTGGAGTTTGGACCAAATTTTGCAGCGTGCCAGCAGGGCAATGGTGCTTCAGGCGAGTATCTATTACAAGATGGGTTTGTTCACCGGGGGACAGCCTTATGTATTCCATCTTCTTCTTTGCAGGAGAAGATCATTTCTGAAATCCACGGAGGATTGTCGGGTCATTTGGGACAGGCGCGTACCCACACGATGCTGAGGGATCAGTTTTATTGGCCGATGATGAGGAGAGAGGCCAACGCTTTCATTAGGCGTTGCTACACTTGCCGGACGACCAAGGGCCAGCACACCAATGCGGGTCTGTATACTCCATTGTTGATTTCCGAGAGGCCATGGCAGGATGTCTCGATGGACTTTATCGTGGAACTGCCTCGTACATCTAGTGGTCATGATTCCATCTTTGTCATGGTGGATATGTTCTCTAAGATGTCGCACTTCATCCCTTATACTCGCAAGACAGATGCGTCCCATGTGGCATCATTATAATTTCGAGAGATTGTTCGTCTTCACGGGGTTCCACGTAGCATCACCTCTGACAGGGATGTACGATTTACAAGACATTCTTGGCGTACATTGTGGCAACTTCTACGGACAGAGTTGCAGTTCTCGACCGCTTTCCACCCCAGACGGATGGCCAGCCTGAGGTGGTCAACTGGTGTGTGGGTGACCTATTGAGATGTCTCTCTTCTAAGCACTCCCGCAAGTGGGACATAATGATAGTCCAGGCCGAGTTCGCCTTCAACAACGCCGTCAATCGTTCTACCGGCCTTTCTCCTTTCCAGATCGTGTTGGGATAGTCACCTACTATGCCTATAGACCTTGCTGAGCTTCCCCCGACGGTGCTACTTCTCCTTCAACCGAGAAGTTTGCCGCCCGCCTGACTTCCATCCAAGCCGATGTTCATGCTCGACTACCACTTATGCCTCTTATAAAGAGGCCGTCGATGATCACCGCCGCTTTGTCTCCTCCCACTCGGGTGAGTTAGTCATGGTATACCTCCAGAAGGCACGACGGCAGGGCAAGGGTAACCAGCTTTTTATGCGTTGATTTTGACATTTTCCTATTATACGAGCTTGTGGGTCAAACGCTTATGAGGTTGACCTTCCCGATGAGTTCTGCATGCACCGCACGTTCAACGTGGCGGATCTTTCTCCATTCCGAGGCACCTATGCCCCACCGATTCCCATTCCATCGACCACAGCCCACCCAGTTCTCTCTCAAGTTGATCGCATTGAGGGAATTCTAGACTCTGAGATTGTATCCTCATCATCGTGAGATTATACCCGTTATTTGGTTCGTTGGGTTGGCCGACCGAGGCCGAGGACTCATGGATTACAGAGGCCACCTTGCAGCACATCGACCCTGATATACGGAGTATATGGAGTCTTCTTACGGCGTCCTTTTTATTGTTCTTTCTTATTTTTTTTATAGCTTTTTTTTATCGTTAGTATAAATAGCCGAAGGGCCTTTTTTGTAACACTTTTGACATTTTGATAATGAGAGCTTAGAGAGAGAAAGTGAGACCCATTCATGAATTCTTGTACTTGCTGTCGTTGTTGTGTAGATTAATTTTCACGCTTCTGCCCCTTATTTTACATAAAAAATTAGTACAATTTTACATGTAATAATTAAGCCCCAAGTACTCCTCTATTCTCATCACTTTCCTTTTTACTTCCCTACCGAGCTACTCTAGGTTGGGGGGTAGGTCCTGGTGGGGAAGTTATAGACACTTTTCCATACTTCATATTTGGAGTACTTCATTTAATTTCCTCTTGGGCCTTGGTGGTATTTATCATGTACTTTTAGGATCTGAGACGCTTAAACAATTTTTTTCATTCTTACAAAACCCCTGTACGGCTTCTTCGATTTCTCGATGAAGAGAAATATGACCAATAGTGGTTCGAATATATATATATATATATAAAGAATATCTTTTTTTATACTTCTTACTATTAGATAGTGCCCATAAATCTCATAATAAGTACCTAAAGATTCATAGTGCACTTCGAAACACATAAGAACTCTTGAATGGACATAAATGGATAAGAGATGGAACTCCAGTTCCTTCAGAAATGGTAAGATCTTTGGCGTAAGAAGAAGGGGTTGATCCGTATCATCTTGACTTGATTCTGCTTCCTCAATTTTTTTAATGAGACCGGGTTGTGTTCTTCTATTAAAAAAATCATCCTCGAGCTGTAGAAGTTGGAAACAATTGAATAAATCCTTAAAATATGTTGTTTACAAGAAAAATGAAAATGTTTTGGGCCCCACTTTATTTTTGCCAAAAATTAGTGAGGGCCCAAAATTTATCACCCAAAAATTTCTTCAAAGTTGGGTCATGTTGGTAATTTGTTGGCTCCAGAATTTTCAGTCCAATAGCAGCCTTAAAGTGACACCTTTGGGCTCCCAAACCAAGCTTCAGCCACCATAAAAGAATTCCCAAGGAAAGCCCAAGTCTGGCACTTAAATAACAAACCCACACTTGGGCTGTTAAAGCCCAATTTACAAATATCACACTTTATTATTATTATTATTATTATTATTATTATTATTATTATTATTATTATTATTATTATTATTATTATTTCTTGTCTTTAAAACACAACATTTCCAGCCTCCTTATCAGGGTTTCAAAACCCTAATCTCCCTCTTTTAAGGACCAGTATCCCTCCCAACCTTATTGACCCTGTGCTCCTCCGCCTCCGGTATAGATACAATTATTGGGCTCCCAATTGGGTAAGCCAAGCCATCACATCACAAAATTCTTCTTGGTATCAAAGTTTAGCCCTAGCCCAATTTCTCTTGTTACCTCCCTTTTTCTCTCTCTTACATCATTGCCATCTACCTAGGGTTTTCTCTCTACCAACATCAGCTGAATCTTACCTTGTCACAACCGAACTCATCTAGGGTTTCTACCATCATCTTTACAGCCCAAATTGTCTAGATAAAGTCGACTTTCACAAATGTACTGGCCTAGGACTTTAATCAATCCATTTCGCCCCTATTTCCTGCGGATTCCCATTGTCGATTTGAGCAGATTCTAGTTGATTTTCTGTTTTTTCTTAAGATTGGCGGTTGCGACCTCATTTCTCTCTCTATTTGAGGTCGCTACCTGTTTTTTTTAGAACAGAACAATAAGGAACTAGGGTTTCTAACCCTTTGTTGGTCCTTTTTCAGTTATTACCCTTTTAGGGTTAAATTTCAGCCTTAATATGCTGAGTTGCTATTGCTTCTTTATTTTTTTGAGGCCGCCGATTATTGATTGTTTTTGCCGTTCGTGTCTATGGTCATTCAAGTGGTTGTTTGATGATCTGTGCACCTCTAGCCGGTTCTTTGTGATTCTTCGATAATTGTTGGTGAGTTCTTTGCTGTTTTTTGAAATTTGTCTTCGGGAAATTTTCAATTTTGGACAATTCTTGAGATATTATGGGTGATTCAGGTATTGGCAAAGATGTTTATTCATTGGCAAAACCTACTCCGGTTCAAATGGCAACAAATCTCCTCATGAACGGATGTATTTTGCTTTCAAATCTCGTTTGGTGACCGGGGGGTGGGGGTGGGTGGGTGATTGTTTGTCATCACTGTCCAGATTTGAAACAAAAGTTTGCTCAGAATTGACCGTTTGGTTCATCTCGCATGTGCAATATTCATCTCGCATGGGCAGTGTTATTGTTACCATTTGTCCTCAGGCGGCTCATCCGTCAATTGTTGCCAATTCTTCTCCACTTCCACCATTACTTTATCTACTCCCTCCACAGTTCATGTTTAGGGCTGCGAAGCCCACTTGGATTATGGATTTCGGAGCCACCGATCATATGACGGGTGAATCATCCCTCCTTTCCTCACCAATCTTAACCATTTTTCAGTATGTTCTTCTTGCGTTGCAAACAACTCCGTGCACTTATCCATAGTAAAAGGGATGTGTGTTTATCTCCAGATAAAATTCTCTTCGATTTTGCATCGCTCTAATTTTTCTTTTAATCTTTGTTAGCCATTTGCCGAACATCTCAACTGTGCTATTATGTTCTTTCTAACCCATTGTCTCTTGCACGACTCTAGTCTTAGTGCTTCTATCTTATCAAATTCTTTCTTATGATGTTTCCCTCCGGACCTTGCATTTGTGGCATGCCCTTTAAGGGCATGTCAATTTTCAGTACCTATCCTTGTTATTTCCTTCTCTTTCAAAAGCGTGTAAGGACAAATTATAATGTAAAGTAATTTAAGTATGTGAGGTCTCCAAGCATAATAGGACTATTTATATACCACATATGAGTCTTGCCCCTAGTATGTTTGATTTTATTCACTTTGATGTGTGGGGGCCGCCCCTTGTTACTCCTTTCTTGGTCATTGTTATTATGTGACCTTTTTTATATGATTACACTCGGTGTACTTGGGTGTATCCCCTAAGAAATTTGAAGTCCTTCACCTATTTGTTCAATTCCTTTAAATGATTAAAACTCAATTTATGACGGTGGTTTGTAATATCCAATCTGATAATGGGCATATATATATATATATATATATAAGTCTCTGGTCTCATCTTAATACAAAATGGATCTTGCATTAATTCACTTGCCTATATACCCCTGAACAAAATAGGGTGGCGGAACGCAAAAATTGCTATCTAATGGGGGTGGTTCGATGTTTGTTGAGAGGTATGAAGGTGTCCATATCCTTTTGGCACCTTGAAGTTCCACACCGAGTCGTGTTTTGGCGGGGAAGACACTCCTTTAGTGCCTTTAACACGATAGCGCTCCATTCCACATTCTTCCTCGTGTGTTTGGGTGTACATGTTTTGTTCATGATCGTAGTCGGTCTATCTCGGCACAAACTTAATGATAAAGCTATTAGGTGCATTTTTAGGGGTACTCCGTGATGTCTAAGGAGTCCTGGTACTATGATCCGGTTTATAAATACATGTATTACTCTCTTGATGTATCTTTTCTTGAGGATGTCTTATAGGGGGTGAGCACATTGTCTCCCCATTGCTCAAGGATATTCTTGTCTCCCCATCTCTCGAGGGTGAGGCTTTATCAATTGCACAACCTATACCTACCTTGCAAGTGTACTCCCGTCGCCCTCGGCTGCCTCCGCCAACTCCTTCTCTGGTCTGTATCGAGCCTCTTACTGATTTTAATTATACTTTACCACCTCTTACTTCTGATTTTAATTCTCGTTATCCTTCTCGTATTCGGCGCCCCCTTCCCGATATGGCTTTGTTAGTAATACTAATCACTCTATTTTCCAGCATCTTTTCCTATGATAGTCTCTCTAGTTCATATCAAGCCTTTTTGGGCTAGCTTGACCCCATCTTTATTCCTCGAGCTGAGGCTCTTCAGAATCCGAAGTGGTAGAGGCATTGAAAATGAAAATGGATGCTTTGGAACGAAATGGTACATGGGAGCTTGTTTACCTCTAAGGGAGAAGACAGTTGAAAGTAAATGGGTTTTAAGTGTAAAGCACTTAGTCGATGGCTCTATCAATAGCTATAAGGTGAGGTTAGTGGGTAAGGAATTTTCTCAATTTCCTGGAAAATATTTGGTTTTAAAATTGATCTACGATTATTGATTTCTCTCGCGACTTCCTACTCTTGGCCTTTACATTAGTTAGTTGTTGAGAGTGCCTTTCTTCATGGGGATATCTCTGAGACCAACTATTTGGACTCTCCTCCGGGCTTTCGAGTTGAGGGGGAGTATATCGAGAAAGTTTTGTCATCTCCGAAAGTCTCTTGATGGCCTTAAGAAATTTGTTCCGACGTGGCTCAACACATTTAGTCAGGTGGTTATGTCTATGACTTTTACTCGGTGTCATGCCTTATTTGTCGTCAATCCGATGATAGATGCGTCATTTTGTTGGTATATGTTGATGATATTATTATTACAAGTGCTGATGGAATTGTCCAAGTGAAATATTGGCAAGGTGTTTGATGTGAAGGACTTAGGTTTTTGAATTGAGGTGGCTTGGTCTCGATGTGAGATCTCTTTATTCCATCACAAGTACACTTAGGATCTTCCTCAGGATATTGAGATGCTAGAAATCGGTAGTTACTAATTGCAAGTTGACAAGTGAGAAGTAGTTAGCTAGTTAGGGTTGCAGGTGGAAAGTAAGGAGTTAGTTAGAAGTGGAGCTCGTGTTGATTTGTTAACATAATTGTACAATGGACGACGAATCAAGAACATGTAGAGGTGGAATTGCTGAAAATTGAAGCCAGATTTCAATCTTTGGAAAGGAAAATGGAAGTTCTGAAAACCTTCAAAAGTTAATTCACTAGAAATGGGTTCGTGACCTTCAAAGAATAAAGAATCGAAAATATAATGTTGTTGTGGGTACGAGCAAGAAGGGTTACAGAAATGGGACAACCAATTTGGGGAATTCAAGATTCCAAGAATTGATTTCCTTAAAAGTCCCCATAGGATGGCTACCCAAATGTCAAAAGTATTTAGCCATGTGATCGAAGAGAGGAAGGTAAGTTATGCAATTTATACCATTCTTAGCATCACGATATATAAAATTAACAATAAATTAAAATCATCCACAATATAATGGTAATGAACAGTATAAATAACTGAGATAAAATAATATAGAAGAGTCTCTAAACCAAAACTGAATCCACCAACTATAGTAAACAACTTGGAACCAATGAATGCAAGTTAAACTGCTCTCAGCCCTATAGCTCCTACCGAATATCTGGAAAAGATTTTTAATAGAAATGGGTCAGAGCTCGAAAGTTGCAAGAAATAACTATATTACTTAACAATATTAAATGTGGCTCATTTACGCCTTATGTCGTCGTTCGCCGACACTCATACCAAATATACCTCACCTCTCCTTTGACCTGATTATACTAAGGCTACCATACCACAACCTCGCACATCGTACCTATAATTAATATACAAATACTAACCTCCACAGAATCTGCTACTAGATACTTACCAAAAGTCTCATGCCCAATATCTTCTAACTCCCGACCGAATTAAACTCCGGGCATGGGATCTCTCACTCCGTGTTTTAAAAGGCCCGTCTAGGCTCCGCCTGGGCCCGCCTAGGCTTGAGGCTTGAGAGAAACGCATCGCCTACGCCTTATTCTTGGTAAAAGGCTTAAGGCACACTTTTTTTTTTTAAAATAAAGGATTAGTTGACAAATATTGGTTATGGAGCATGAATATGAGAAAGATGGCTACCAAACATATGGATATATTTTCAAAATTCAAGGTATGTATTATCTTATTATATTACTAGCCTTAGAATAATTAAAATAATAAAAAAAGGAAAAACGCCTTTTTAGGCTTGACCTCTACGCCTCGACCACGCCTCGCGCCTTTTAGAACCTTGCTCTCACTAAATGAAATCCAAACAAGGAACCCTTCCGAGACACTTCTGTCTAGCCAGATCATTTGTCAGAATCTATGGGACGGGACTCCCTAAGCAAATACCAGTAACCCCAACTTACCATATACATATCGGTTACCAAAGAGCACTAATCTAGTTCATATACGTAACAAGTAGCAATAACCTTACCATTCTACCTAGAGCAATCAACCAACTCTAAAATCCCCTTATGCTAGAGTATACAACAAAATATAAATTCTTAGAATCGTACCATAACCGTATATTATTAATCATTATCCATTCATTATGATTAACTCACCACCAACGCATTTTTACATTATTAATCCGTTATGTACACCTCCCGATTTAAGTTTAACATATATAGATATATTCTCGAATTAGTCTCATAAACAATTTTCGAACACCATTTATACCTATATGTGTATACAATTAAAATGTACCGACCTAGCCATACCCACCGAAGCACACATATCTGAATTATAAACCACACCCGATTGAACATTGTTATTAATTTAACCGCCCCATTAGACTAATTATCCATTTATTTATTTATATCAATTTACGCAATTACTCTTATTGTCAATCAGTAAATATACCCCAACCGTAGTATACATTTATATTTAAATCATGTGGCACACTATCTCAATGGTATACCACTAATCGTATGCATCCCAACATAATCTCAATTGTTTACCTTAACCGAATAACCATAGCCTAAATAAATTTTACAACTTTGACGTTTAATAATATAGTCCAAAACTTCCAAATTAATTCCTATATAAGCTTTCCAAAATCACTGATAAAAATCCCTAATTGATTCCCAATTGAACAAAAAATAAAATAAAATAAAGAAAAAATAATCGGAAAAGCCTCCTTCCCTTCCCTCTTACCTGCTATAGTGGCTCCCCCGTCCCGCTATAGCGGCCTATGCCCAATAAGCCCCAAAACTATGTCGTTTTGACCCTGTCTTCAACCTTCAACCCTAAACTGCCATTAAAGAGTTTTTCAAAGTTCCCAACAATCCCAGGACACCCTATTAACATTATAAATCGAGTCTAAACAAGTCTCCTTTAATAAATTGTAATCAACCTTTAGTTTATTATTACATGACAAAAACATTAATTCATTATGTTGTTCATATGAGTCCATATTAACTATGAAGTTTAAATAATTCATAATCATAAATCATGTGATTTAACATAAATCATTAATACCAATATCAAAACCAATCAGATTTACATTAAATCAACAATAAAAACAGGTTCCATTATTAATGTATTCAACATAATTCATGATTAAAATGCGGTTCATCATGAATACCAATCTATATAAAAGGGCAGACCCAGTGCACGAGGCTCCCGCCACTACGGGGTACTGGGGGGGCTGGATGTACGCAGCCTTACCCCTGCTTGCGCAGAGAGGCTGTTTCCGTGAATCGAACCCGTGACCTCAGGTCACAGCGGGGGCAACCTTACCGTTGCGTAATCTAATTAGATTTACAACAAATCATGGTTTAATAATCAGATTCCAATCCTAATAACATGTTTTTAACAATTGATTCATATTCAGCGATGAAAATCATAAACAAGTTGTGTTAATATGATAAGCAATATAGTATTTCTTGCCTTAATGAAGATTACACTTTGATTAAGCCCTCTTGTGTGCTCTCTCGCTTCTCCCAAAGTTTGCCTCTGCTGCTAGGTTTTGACTTATGATGTATTATTACGATTAATGAGGTTTAATAACCTATTTATAACTCTAATCCCGTAGGCTCCCTATGGGTCCACTTTTAGACCCCCAAATAAACTCATAAAACTATCCAGATGCTCCTAAAACTTAGCCGAAAGGGGTATCTACCCCTGGGCCCAATTTGACACATTAAAAACACCACTCTGAGCATCTGTATTCCCCCACAACCCACTCCAACCATACCAACTCGTAACATACAAGCTTATCACAACCGTATTATTAAATTAATGAGTCGTTCACATATTATTTAAATTCTTGCTTTAAATTCTGGTTACAAATTCAAACCAAATAACTGCAATAAATTTCTCTTCAAATCACCCGAATCAATATTAATTAATTATTTATATAATTCATAAAAATACGGGGTATTACACTTCGCATACCTACATTTAAAGTCAACAATTGGTTCCAATCCCAGAAAATGAAATCATTGGGTTGGGCAAATAACAGGGGATTGATGGAGGAAGCATTTGTATCGCTTTTTGTGAGTGGATTGAAGGAGGGATTAGAGACACAGTGTTACTATTCAACACTCAAACCTTAACTCCTGTTCTATAATTAGCCAAAATACATGAATCTTCCCTTCATAAGCATAAATTAGCCATGAAACCCACATCTCATCTCTCACACAACTCTACCCCCAGTCTTCGGCTTATTCACTCCCAAAACCTACCCAATTGAACAACCAATTTTTTCACCCCTAAACCCAAGCGTGATAATCCTTCATCCCAAAAGTTCCAAAATACTGTCAAAGGTGACCGTACCCAAAGGTTGTCCAAAGAATAAATGCAAGAAAAGAGGAGAGGCCTGTGTTTCTATTGTGATGAAAACCCTATTCATTTGGCCACACTTGGAAGGGAAAGCAATTGTAAATGCTGGATGCAGAAGGAAAAAAGAAGGGCAATGAAAAATTGGTAGAGGAAATTCAAGAATGTATGTTTGAGACCATGGATTGGTAGAAAGATAAGATGAAGGTATCCTAGTAGGCCATTAATGGAAACAATGACTGCAATTTATTACCATTCTGTTTGATTTAGGAAGTACCCATAATTTTCTTCATACTGAAGTTGCTAAATACACTGGTTATGAAATCTAAAACACTAATCCTTCTTAAGTTATTGTAGTTGATGGGGGAAGGCCTTGTAGTAGTGCTTATTGCCCTAAGGTGGTATGAAATGGCAAGGGCATATGTTTGAGAGTGATATGAAATTACTGCCATTGGGCGGTTGTGATGTGGTGCTTGGGGTACAGTGATTGAGGAGTGTAAGTCCTTTTCAGATGGATTTAGATTCAAGAAAGGTGACCAGAAGATAACCTGCAAGGGAACAATGCCTTTTGAGGATCATAAGCTGCCATGTTATGGAAATATACTGCAAGAAACACCCTGAGACCATAGTTTATCAAATCTGCATGGTTCAAGCATCCACTGAAGAAAGGAAGACACATGCAGAAATTCAACAAGTGTTGAATAAGTTGAAGAAAGTATTTGCTGAACCACAAGTTTTACCACCTAAGAGGTCTCATGACCACCACATAATACTCAAGGAAGTAAGTGCACCCATGAGCATCAGGCCATACGGGTAGAAATACTGCTGAAGTCTGGACTAATAAGGCATAGTTCCAGTGCACAAGGCTCTTGCTTCACTGCAGGGTCTGGGAGAAGTAGATGTCGGCTGGTCTTACCCCCATATTGTTCTATAATATGAAGAGGCCGCTCCCAAGTCTCGAACCCGAGACCAACCGTAGCTTGGGCGAGGGCATTTGCTATCGCTTCAAGGTACGACCTCTTGTTTCACCAGTCTTGCTTAAGAAAAAAAGATGATTTTTGGAGAATGCTTGTTGATTACAAAAGATTGAATGAAGTGACAATTAGGGCTAAGTTCCCCTATTCCTATCATAGATGAATTGTTGGATGAGTTATTTGGTGCAAAAATATTTTCGAAGCTAGACTTGAGGTCTGGTTACCACCAGATAAGAATGAATTATGTAGACATACCAAAGACAACATTGCGGACTCATGAAGGTCATTATGAGTTCCTTGTTCTGCCATTTAGTATCACAATGTTCCCGCCACCTTCCACTCACTGATGAATGAGGTGTTTAGGGAGCATTTGAGGCAGTTTATTTTGGTGTTATCTGATGATATCTTAGTGTATAGTGCTGATTTGGAGCAACATGTATAACATTTGGAGATCACTTTGTCCTTAATATAAAAATACCAATTATATGCTAAATTGTCGAATTGTTACTTTGGGCAGTTATAATTGGAGTATTGAGCCATAGAATATGCTACTGGCATGATAAAGGTGGAATGTATGCACAATTGGCCAATTCCAAATTCTGCTAATCTTTGAGTTTTTTTTGGGGTGGGTGAGGGGTGGGCTTAACTAGGTATTATAGAAGATTCATTAAAGATTATGGAATAGTAAGCAGTCCTTTAACTGAACTGCTGCATTAAGGGAGATTTTAGTGGAATAGTAAGGTTATGGAGGCCTTTGAAGAACTTAAGAAGTTAATGAGCTGATGCAAATTAGGGTGCAGAAGCGTAAAAAAAGAAGTTATCTACACAACAACAACAACATGGAAAATGAAGAGGGTCTATTATTTCTCTCTCTAGTCTTTCAATCTCAATATGGCAAAAGTGATACAATGAGGGGCTCAATAGCTATTTATACTAAAAGGGAAAAAATAGAATAAATACTATGTCCCTACGCTCCTGCATCATGAGCAGTGCGCCAGTATTGGCTCTTTAAGATTTTACCAAACCCTTTATATTGGAGACTGATTCAAACTAGTATGGGATTGGAGCTGTATTGATGCAAGGAGGAACACCCATTGCTTATCTCAGCAAAACCTTTGCCACCAAAGAACCTAGGCATGCCCACTTGTTAGAAAGAATTGCTAGCTATTGTTTATATTGTAACTAAGTAGAGAACCTATTTGTATGGGCATCATTATATAATTAAAACTGACTATTAGAGCTTGAAATACTTCTTGGAACAGAGGATCACTTCTTGGTTACAACAGAAGTGGTTGGCACAATTATCGGGATTTGATTATGAAATCGTTTACAAGAAGGGTGTGGAGAATAAGGTTGCAGATCTCTTTCTAGAGTTCCCTAGCAGGATGTAGAATTTACAGCTATCACAGTGGTCAAGCCCTTATGGATGCAAGAGGTAGCTGGTAGTTGGGAGATGGTGAAGCTCAGGAATTGATTGCCCAGTGGTTGATTTGAAGTGTTGGATTGCTATTCCTACAAGGATGATAGTTTGAAATACCATGGTAGGTTATACATTGGGGCTAGTGGCACTCAGAGAAGAGAGATATTTGAGGAGCTACACGATACTACTAGTGGTGGTCATTCTGGAATCAAAGCAACACTTAATGGAATGGAGCAGTATCTTTATTGGCCAACACTAATAAAAAAGATATACAGTTGTGGGTGAATGAATGTAACACATGTCAAAAAAGTAAGTCTGAGCACAATCTCTACCCAGGATTACTACAACCCCTTCCACTCCCTCATCAAGTATGGTCTGATATTTGCATGGATTTTATTGAGGGCTTGCCCAGGTCTGAAGGAAAGAGTGTTATAATGGTGGTGATTGATAGGTTGAGTAAGCATGCTCACTTCATACCATTAACCCACCCTTTTGATGCAACAGTTCTAGCCCAATTATTTTTGGGTCAAGTGAATAAGCTTCATGGCATGCTCAATTCTATTGTGTTTGATAGGGAGCCCTTATTCCCGAGTCAATTATGGTTTGATATATTCAGGTTGGTGGGTACTAAATTGGTGCATTAGAAGTTGTTAGTTAGTAGTTGCAAGTTGACAAGTGAGAAGTAGCTAGTTAGTTAGGGTTGTGTTGGAGCGAATGGCCCCAAATTTTAAACTTCAAATTATGAGATGGTTCAATGAAATACCAAATTTTAAATTTCTTTTATATTTAACAATTAAAAGCTCAAATATTATTTTCTTCCAAAATTAAACTTAAAGTGAAATTAAACTGAACACACATTTTTAATTTCCACTTAAACAAAATTTTAATTCAATTCAAGTTAAACAAACCAAGCATGAATATTATCTAATTAAATTAATGCCGACTTGAATTAAATTAAATTAAACTTAACCCAAAATTAACTTGCACCAATTTAAACGAAGTCATGATTTAAACCAATTTTTAACTTGATTAACCTAGCATGCATCTAAATGATATGTTGCAAGATAAAAATAAATCACAAACACACTACACCGCGATGTACGAGGAAAACCCACAACGGGAAAAGCCTCGGACGATCCTGCCTACAAGGCCACTAAGTATGGTATTTTTACAAAAGACACGACAAGAGACTTACTTCCTCGACTCGACTCCCTTCAAGCCTTGACGCTCCCTCGTTCTTCAATTTCCGCTTAGTCGACAACTCCGGAATCTTGGAATCCACCAATGTGGCCTGACTACCGTCAACCCACACACGGTGCCTTTCACCGTATGAGTACGCCGCAGCAAAAACGATCTCCTTTTTGGGGTAGAGAAGAAACCCAAACTATCTCCTTGTAGGGTAGAGAAGACCCGGTGCCAAACAATCTCCAAGCAAAGATATATATATGAAACTTGGATTTAAACTAAAACATGGATGTAAACATTTGTGTTTTGAATAGATTAATTCATGAAAACTCAACACATAAAAATGGACATTTTTGAAGATGTAGATTAAAGTGTAGGAAAAACTCTCCAAAAAGTCTAATGAAAAAACATCCCCGAACTGGTGAAAAACTGCTGGACAAAGTGGGAGTCCTGGGAAGTTAAAATAAAAAACTGCTAGAAAATTTTCCCGCCCAGGTCGTTCGATCGACATTTTGAGGTTGTTTGAATGACATTTTGAGGTCGTAAAATCAGGCCAAAATTTTGTTAGATAAACTCGTTCAAACGAGGTCGTTCTAACGACAATTCAGAAAAAAGATGCCACAAATTCATTCGAATCTCGTCAGATTTTCGTTCGAACGACCTGGGAATCTCGTTCGAACAAGATCCCAGTTTCGTTCGAACGACTTATTAGGAAAAACAAATTTCTTCTTTAAAAATCCAAAAACTTTTATAATAAGTTTAAAATGTTTTCCTGAAAGAAATAAAGTCGTTAGAAAAATGTTTTATAAAAATACACACAAAGTAAATTATCCAAGCTCCTATATATATTAATGCATTCATACCTTTGGAGACCTTGGAAAATGAGACAATGTTGATGACGAGAAACAAGGCACTTGAAACCGGCAATGATATCTACACTTTTACTTGGCCGCATCGTCTTCAACTCTTCAAACGTCATAGGCTTGAGGTATAACAATCTATCCTATGACTCAAATTGTTTTGTCCGGAATTAAGCCGACACTACAAATTGACTCAATTGGAAATTTGTCCTTACAAATCTCCCCCTTTGGCTATTCCTTGACAAAACCAAACCAAAAATCCTATGGGCCGTAAAGCACGCCTAGACACAATCCCACCCAAAAATAAAATACAGATGCTTGACTCGGCTCATAGAAAATGCTGTGCCGCTTTAAATAAAGCCGCTAAAATGAAATCCTGTGCACTTAAACAAACCATCAAACTCATAGGGAATATGACAAATTAAAGTGCGTAAAATTAAATAGTCCTCCTTAATTAATTCTCCCCTTTTATCTAACATGATCCACTTAAGAAAATAGCGCTCTCCCCCTAAGTTAGATCTCCTAAACTAAAGGTTTAAATACCATTTCTCTCCTTTTTCGTTCAGGAATAGACAAAGTTCAAGAATAAAATAACTTAGTTCTCCTCCAATTAAAGCAAATACTCCCCCTAAACTAAACAAGGGGTATGTAATAAGGAAAAACAAGTTAAATATGCAATGATGCATAAAGAGACGAGCATTTAAGCATATGGCAACAATGAGCTCCAACTAATCCATACAAAGATTAATAAATATCACCTATGATGCGATGATAAAAGATACCATTAAAATGTACTATGCTAAGCATGGGATATCAAACACAATTCGCAACAAGATAGATATCAATTTTGAATTCAAAGCATTCATGGACTAGCGAGCAAGGCAAAGACTCACAAACAAAGAGATACCATATATATATATACACACAATATACCAATAACGTGCATGCACATATGCATAGGTATAAACACCACACACGATACAAAATACATTAAGCTTTCCACACTCATATGGCAAAAATGTGTTTAAATACATGTGGTGAACGGAAGTGAAGGGGTGTGAACTAGAGACTAAAGAAATATAGGCCCAATCACTTAAACATGTCCACGGAGTTCTCATTTGATTGCAAAACTTTATCAAACTTAAATATAGCCTCAAGTGACAATATAAAGTGAACTCAATGAACAAACATACCCAATGCACACTAGCCTAGAATATCGATGATTCTACAAACCAGTAGAGTCATGACAAAATAGCTTAACTAGGATACAAAGTCATTGTGCAAACTCGTTGATATATCCAACTAAACTTCCTTATTAATATTCTTTCCCTTTTTCCTTTTCTTTTCTTTATGAACATACCAACTAAACAATGAAGGCCGTGGCTAATTTTGTGCCACAATTTCTTTAGGCCAAATTTCAATGGTTACTTTTCACGCAATGTAATTTTGTCTTTCGCAGCCCGATTCCATTGATAAACAACTACAACAACACCACCAGATAATTATTTTTCTATATTTTTTTTTAAAATCTGGGAAATGGTTCTTACATGAACAAATCCTTCATAGTCATTGATGATGTTGGAAATAGCACCACCAGTCAAGGTGTTGACAAGCTCAAGTAAGTGATAACAATGGCAGCACAGGAGAACATGTATATGTATATATGTAGAAGGGGGTGAGGAGAAGAGGATGAACACTTCAATATAAGTGGTTCAGCCAATCTGGCCTACGTCCACTGTGAGTGTGTGTAAGTAATATCACTGAATGAAAGCACTAATGGCCATGGATACAATCTCTCAAGCTTTCTCTCACTATTGTGTAAAATGACAGAGTTTCAGCTAGGGTTGTAATTTTTGGATCCTTTTACAAGGTAGAGGATGACCTCTATATATAGTGCTTGGGGGGTATAATGTACCCCCCCAAGCATACAATGAGCATGTGCATGAGCATAGAACCAGTATGAGAGTGACACCTGACTGATCTCAACTAAGCAATGATGACATCAATATTCCCTCACATGGAGGGAATAATTCGGTTATAACAGATTTGTCCACGTGTTCCAAGTTACACAAGAACGTGTAGAAGCTTGGCTGTCCTCGATTGGTACCAACCTCGGCCTGGAAGAGTACGAGGTTGGTGAGGTCGGGCAGCAGCTTGATCGGAGGTTATCAGCGATAATCTTGGCTCAGTGAGAGAGCCGAGGTAAGGCAAGTGGAGCTGTAATGTCGGCCTGGGCCGAGGTAATGGTGGAGTAGCAGGAACGTCGGCTGATTCCTTGCCGAGGTTGATTACAATGATTGTGTAGTCTCTGCTTCCTCGGCTAACACCCAGCCGAGGTTGATGTATGGTGTGGGCGCAATGTCGGCTTGATGGATTACTATCTGCCTGGACCATGAGGACCTCAGCTGTTGCTTGGCTGAGAGGCAACCAGTAACGTCGGCCATGGCCGACCTTGCTTAGGACGACACCACTGGTCGCCAACCTAGGGTCCTTCTGATCTCGGCTATCTCTCTGGCCGAGGTTGATGTTTCTGAGCTGTTGGGTCGATATTGGGCATATCAATCACCCCCTAGCCCTTAGTTGCCTATTGTGAACAGGTGACTAAGGGATATGCATGTCTGAGGTGAGATTTCTGTTAGTGCCAATACTTTCTTGACAAGTGTCAACTGCTGAAGTAGATGGCGTGCCTGGCAAGCTCAATGATTGCAGTCTTTTGGGCTCCCCAGGCAATAATGGGCCTTGGGATGCGTGTAAGAGAATTTTGAGGGTTTTAACCCTTTTCTTTCTCTTTCTTCTTCGTTTCCACATTCTCGCGCCTGAGCTTTCTCTGCTTTCTCTCTCTCTCTCTACAAGAGCTTGGTTAGGAGTGCATTGGGTGGATTTCTCTTGCCAACCTTTCCTTTCTTTTTCGCGCATTCCATCAGGTATTGTTTATTACCTCTTCTTCTCCATTTTTCCAACTTTTAATTCTTGTTTTTTCATTTTTCGGCGAGTTCCTTGAGTTTTCCGGCCTTTGCTTGCGTTTTCCGGTGATTGTTAGAATTTTCCGGTGGCCTTTGTTCTCGACTGTTCTTGTTTCAAATCCTAGTTTGATCTTTAGGCAGTTCCAGCCAAGTTGTTTATTTTTAGCTTGAGTCCACAAGTGTAGGGTCGTCCACATATGGTTAGACCTCTTTATCAGCTTTTAGAAGAATTCCCATCTCTTAGAGAGAGGACTTTAGAGAAGATTAGGCAAATAGAGCGAGCCCAAGAGGAAGCTCGTAGGGCTGAGCCCTTCCCCCTCAGACCTATCTTTCCACCCCCTTTGAAGGTCATATACCCTGAGCCCTCTGTGCCTGCAGAGGTCCCAGTAGAACCCATCCCTATGTCTGAGTCTGAGTCTTCAACCTCAGACCCTATGTCTATGGATTCTTTTCAAGAAGCCATGGATTGTTCCATCAGGATGGATCATGCCCCTGATCAAGCCGAGGTTTCCAGCCGGGCCTCTTCTAACAAGAGTTCTAGCACCTCGCATTCTTCCTCTGATGTTGAGATTATAGGACCCAGTGTGGCTGTTCCACCAATCCTAGATGCTATTCCCTTATCAACCGGCTGAGTTTGCTCAGAGGTTCCCTGATGGTAATCCCTTGTCCACGCCGACCGACGTTGAAAAAGACGAGGATGATGACAGCGAGAGCGATGTTGACACCTCGGAGGCAGCCTAGATAGAGAGTACTGTCAGCGAACTCGACCTCCTTGCTTTCAGACACCTGTATTCCATAGGTCCCTCCATAAAACTTAGGAGACCTCTGAGGGCCGAGATGGCTTTCGGCGGCCGAGATGGTGAGATCTGTCTGTATGAGCAGATGTTCAAGTTAGAATTTCGTCTTCCCATCCACTCCATCATTAGGGCCATATTGTCCTATATTAACCTAGCCCCTTCCCAGTTATCCCCCAACGCCTGAAGGGTGATAATTGGAGCAATAGTTCTATGGAGGGAAGTCCACCATTCAGACCTTCCTGTCCAGGTCTTCACTGGGTGCTACTTCCCTTCCTCTGCAAGGAATCACCTGAGTTATTACCACTTCTTAGCTCAGAAGTCAAATAAGAAGATGTTGCAGGTTACCCAAACTTCAAATCACAATTGGAAACCGCGATACTTCTTCGCCCCAGGGTCCTAGGAATTTGGCCCCTGTGCCCCCTCTTCCTCCTGAGATGGGGAAAGGTGACAATGGCTGCTAGGGCCGACCCTGGGCTAAGCCAAAATAATCTCCAGAAGGTCAAAGACCTTCAGGATCAGGGGGAGCATGGTCTGCTAGTCAAGTACGAGCATTTGATGACCCCATACTATCTCTCTGAGACTGGCCTTGGGGGGAGTCCTCTGATCGAGCTCCGTAAGTTGCTTTATTATTTCAACAAGTTATACCTCTGAATTTGTGATGTCTCTGATTTTCTAACTCAGACCTTTTTGTTTGCAGAGCGCCCAAATGGGATTTCTGACGACCTCTGGGAGATGGCAGCCCCTAATCTCACGAAGCTTGTAAAGAAAGCAGGTCTAAATGCGCCTCCTCCCCCTCCAACTACTTCAAGGGCTGAGGCCTCCAAGAAGAGGAAACCTGCCGACCTTGCCCCTGCGGATCAGAGGCAGAAGAAGGGTACACAAGGGGATCGTGCCATCCCCATCTCCTCTGAGGATGTATTAGTTGCTCGTCTGGAGCAACTGAAGATTGGTGACAGCCTTATCGGCCAAAGTCTGAAGGCCCTGGACGCTATCGGCTCTGTCATGACCGACTCCGATAAACGCTTCTGCCGTTCAATGGACACCCCTATGCTGGCCGAGTTTGGTCTCCACCGATCCATCCAAGTAAGACTCTTTGCTTTGGCTTTTTCTGAGTAAATGTAACCTTGTCTTTGACTTTTAAAGTCTTGAACTGATATTCTGCAGGGGCTCCTCACTTTGCACCACTTTGTGGACTGGACTCTGAGGAAACTTCCTCTGATCGAGAAGGGCAAAGAGGCCCAGATGACCGAGGCTGCCTTGAACGCTGAGGTGGAGCGTCTGAAGGCTTCTTTGGAGAAGTCTGATGCTAGCGTGAAGCGGCTGGAAAGGAGATGGACAAGCTGAAGAAAGACCATAGCTCTCTGCCTTGAAGACTCAGGCTGACTCTCTCCAGCATAAGGTTGATGTTGCTGTGAAGGCTGCCTTGGATGATGCCTCCGAGAAGATCTTGGAGGAGTACAAGGTCTCTGATGAATTTGTCAGCTTTGGCTTCGAGTACCTCGAAAGGGGTGTAAATGCCACTGGAAAATGGGCTGCCATGAAGGAGAAGGAATCAGGGAGCCTTGCAGCCTCTGACTTCATTGGTCTGGGCTACGCCGATCCTCGGTTTGTTCAGGCCTTGCAAGAGGTAGAGGAGGGAGGTGCCGCACCTACCGAGACTGCTCCCCAAGATGACACCAGGACTGAAGACATTGGTCCTCAGGATGATGGGGTAGAAGTGACCAACCTCGGCCAGGGAGATGGGGGCATGGCAACTAATCCTGAGGCTGCAGACACTTGACCACCTTGTGAAGCTCTTTGTAATTTTTAATTTCCAATTCAAACTGTAACCTCTGATGACAAACTTTGTTACCTTGTGGCTTGTACTTCTTAACCTTATTCTCTGTCAACCTCTGAAGGGGCCCTTATTTCTTTATTTGCTGAATGTTCTTTGAATGATTTTTCTCTCATGCAATGTGTTTGTGCTAAGGCCTGAAGCCTCCATATAATATTTTCATAAGCCCCATAAATAAAATATTCACCAAATTAATGATGTTCAAGGTCTGAGGTCATCAACTAAGATGTCACCCTCATAAAATTTTTACCAAATTAATGATTGTTAAGGTCTGAGGTCACCAACTAAGATGTTACCCTCATAAAATATTCACCAAATTAATGATGTTAAGGTCTGAGGTCATCAATTTATGATGTTCACCTCAGAAAATATTCACCAAATTAATGATGTTCAAGGTCTGAGGTCATTTAAGTATGATGTTCACCTCAGACCTTGTCACAAAATTATGATTTTTAAGGTCTGAGGTTACCAACTAAGATGTCACCCTCATAAAATATTCACCAAATTAATGATGCTCAAGGTCTGAGGTCATTTAATTATGATGTTCACCTCAAACCTTGTCACCAAATTATGATTTTTAAGGTCTGAGGTCATTTAAGTATGATGTTCACCTCAGACCTTGTCACCAAATTATGATGTTTTTAAGGTCTGAGGTCATCAACTAAGATGCTACCCCCATAAAATTCTACCACTAGAGCATAATGAACCAAGAATTGACACGGGAACCGATCTTCTCATTAATAATCTCTTCATAAGATGATGCATTTACATAAAAACTCTTTCAACATCATATGTAATACTTTTTTTGATGATCAGCATTCCAAGGATTAGAAAAAGGTTTCCCTTCAAGGTTTTCTAGCCTGTAGGTCCCGGGTACAACCTCCTCAATCACTTTGTAAGGACCATGCCAGTTTGGGTGAAGTTTGTTTGCTTTCTGCAATGTCTTCTTCAACACTAGGTCTCCTACAGCTATGGGTCTTGATTTTACCCTTTGATTGTAGAATTTTGTTGTTCTCTGCTGGTAAGCTGCCTGCCTGATTTTTGCGTCTTCCCTTCTCTCTTCGATCAAATCGAGGTCAAGTCTTCTCTCCTCCCCATTCTTCTCAGGGTCATAGGTCTGAACCCTATGAGTAGGATGCCCTACTTCTGTTGGTATGACGGCCTCCGAGCCATGTGCTAGCATAAACGAGGTCTCCCCCGTTGGTGCCCTAGCCGTTGTTCTGTAGGCCCATAACACAACATAAACCTCTTCAGTCCATCTTTCCTTAGCTTCTTCTAACCTCTTCTTGATCCCGTCAAGGATCGTTCTGTTTGTGACTTCTGTCTGACCGTTTGCCTGAGGTCGGCCAAGAGAAGAGAAAAATTGCTTTATCCCAACTCTTTCGCAATATTTTTCCAAGGAAGAATGCTTGAGAACTGGGTTCCGTTGTCCGAGATAAGAGTGTTTGGGAGTCCATGTCTGCATATGATGCTCTTCCAAATAAATTAGAAGGTCTTCTGCTCTGTAATCGCGATCATCGGCTCGACCTCTACCCATTTGGAGAAGTAATCAATGGCGACAATCAGAAATCGAAAGTTATTTGTAGCCCATGGTAGGGGACCCACTAGGTCAATCCCCCATCCTGCGAATGGCCAAGGGGAACTGATTGACGTCATAGTCTGATGAGGTTGATGGGGGATAGTGGAGAATCTCTGACATTTGTCGCACCTCTTCACGTAAGCTACAACATCCTTGGCTAAGGTCGGCCACCAGTATCCTTGCGTAATAATCCTCTTAGCCAAAGGTCTTCCTCCTATGTGACTGGAGCAAGAACCCTCGTGTACCTCCTGTAGGACGCGGGGAACTTCTGTGGGATGAACACATCTAAGGAGAGGTAATAGGAATCCCTTCTTATATAGGATGTTTCTTACTATTGAGAACTTTGCAGCTCTGTACCTCAGTTTCCTTCTCTCTAGTTTTGATTCTGACAGCTCTCCCTCTCTGATATATCTGATAAGGGGATCCATCCATGAATCTTTTAGGTTCAAATTGAGGCAAGGGTTACTGACCTCTTCTTCTTCAATGGTCGCCTTGGGCAAGATCTCAACTGGGACTGTCCTTCTGATGTCTGTCCTTATTGCCGAAGCTAACCTTGCTAATGCATCTTCGTGGCTGTTGTTTTGCCGAGGTATTCTCTTCATCCTTACCTCTACGAAACCTTCGAGTATCGTTCTCACCCTCTTTAGGTATTTGGCCATCCTTTCATCTTTGGCCTCATAAACCCCCAACACTTGATTAACAACTAACCTTGAATCACTATGAAGCAGGAGCCGTCTTACCCTGAGGGTCTTTGCCAATGAGAGGCCAGCTATCATGGCCTCATATTTTGACTCGTTGTTTGATGCCTTGAAGCTAAGCCTTAGGGCATATTCAACGTTAGTACCATCCGGAGCTGAAAGTATTAGCCCTGCACCGCTTCCGCTTTCGCAAGAAGACCCGTCAACAAAGAGGTTCCAGATGTCTTTATCTGATGAGAAGCTCCCTTCTGACATGACTCCATGCCTGAAGAGGTACCGATCTTCCTCATTCTCGGCTATTCCGTTTCCGATTCTCTTGTATACAACCTCTTCAGGATCTCAGAAGTCGTTGCTATTGGACCCTTCTGCAGTCTCTAGGTTATTCTCAACCTCGGCCTCTACACACGTGAACTCAACAACGAAATCTGCAAGTGCCTGCCCTTTGATGGCCACCCTGGGCTGATAAGTAAGGTCATACTCTCCCAACTCAATAGCCCATGTCATCAATCTACCCGACTTCTCAGGTTTGTGGAGGACCTGTCTTAGTGGGGAGTCGGTGAGGATGACCATGGAATGGGCCTGAAAGTAGGGCCTCATCTTCCTAGAAGCATGTATCAAGGCGTAGGCAAACTTTTCCATCCGAGGATAATTCTGTTCAGACCCTTGAAGGGTTTTACTGTTGAAGTATACAGGCCTTTGAACCCCAACGTCTTCCCGTACTATGGCTGCACTTATAGCTGATTCAGAGACTGCTAGATAAACATACAACTTCTCTCCTGCTATGGGCCGAGATAAGAGCAAAGGAGATCCAAGGTAGGACTTGAGCTGATTAAAAGCCTCATCACACTATTTGTCCCACTCGAAGGCCTTTCTAAGCACCTTAAAGAACGGAAGACACTTGTCCGTCGCTCTCGAAACAAATCTGTTGAGTGCAGCTACTCTTCCAGTTAGTCTCTGAATGTCCTTGATGCTTCTTGGTGTCTTCATGTCGAGCAAAACTTTAATTTTCTCGGGGTTCGCTTCTATTCCTCTCTGATTGACAATGAATCCAAGGAACTTCCCAGCACTTACCCCGAAGACACTTCACAGGGTTGAGTTTCATTCTGTACAAGTCCATGGTATCAAAGGTCTTTTCTAGGTCTGCCACGTGAGTGCAGGCCTTCAAGCGCTTCGTCAACATATCGTCTACGTACAACTCCATAGTCTTGCCTATTTGAGCCACAAACATCTTATTCACAAGACGTTGGTATGTTGCCCCCGCATTTTTCAATCCGAAGGGCATAACCTTGTAGCAATATGTCCCTTTGTCCGTGATGAAGGCTGTCTTCTCCGAGTCTTCAGCATCCATGAAGATCTGGTTGTAGCCTGAATACGCGTCCATGAAGCTCATGAGCTCATGCCCTGCAGTGGCATCTACCATCTGGTCGATCCGAGGCAAGGGATAACTGTCTTTTGGGCAAGACTTGTTCAGGCGGTAAAGTCTACGCACATCCTCCATTTCCCATTGGCTTTGGGCACTATGACTGCGTTTGACAGCCACTCTGGGTATATGACTTCCCTTATAAACTCGGCCTCTTCCAACTTTCTGACTTCTTCCCGGATGACGTCGTACTTCTCCCTGGCGTAAACTCTTCGTCTCTGTTGATTGGCTTAGCATCCTTAGTCATGTTGAGTTTATGGCACATAACTTCAGGGTCGATGCCAGGCATGTCCGCGTGGCTCCAAGCAAAGACACTTTGCCTCTTCCTCAAGAAACTTATCAGCTCTTCCTTGATCTCCGCTTTTAAGGCTTTGCCGACCTGGACGGTTTTTTCCGGTTCATCCTCATTGAGGACGATGGATTCTACCTCTTCCGCGGCCTCTCCTTTCTTCAACTTCGTTTCATCTCTGGGGTCAAGTGTATCAATGTTATATGTGGTAGTTGCTCTCTTATGGGCCTCTCTCTCTTCAGCTGAGTTGAAGTAGCATTCCCGTGCTATGGTCTGGTCACCCTGCACTTCCCCTACCCCATAGGGGGTCGGGAATTTCAGCATCTGGTGGACCGTCGATGGCACAACCTCAAACTCCTTAAGGGCCACTCTTCCTATGATGAGGTTGTAGGCCGAGAAGACGTTTTCGTCCATAACAAAAAAATTGATCTTCCGGGTCAACCTCTTAGGCCACTCATCGCCCATTCGTACATCCATCTCATACATGCCCTAAGGATGGACCTTTTCACCCCTGAAGCCCATTAATGGATGATGATAGGGTACCAGCCTAGCTCTGTTAAGGCCTAAGCTTTTGAAGCAAGGCCAGAACATCACATCTGCTGAACTTCCTCCATCTCTGCACCTCGCAGCCATGCACCCTTGTTGTGATTACCAAAGGGTCATCATGCGGAGCTAGGATGCCTTTGAAGTCGAGTCGGGGGAACCCAACTATAAGATTGTCCATATCCACCTTCTTTCGCTTCTGCTTGGTTTCGAAAGACGTCAGATTTACCACTTCTGGCTTGGCCACTGACTTGGCTACTGCCACATGAGCTTTTCGATCAGCCACTTCAGACCCACCCCCTGCAAGTCCTCCGCATATGGTGTAAACACCAAAGGAGATCATACCAACCCTCTTCACTGGGGTGCTGTCATCTTTTGGTGGAAGGTTCGGATTGTCTTCATCATCGCCATCCGAGTCATCGTCTCTTCTTGCTGGGGTATCGTCACGACATCTGTTGTGTCTCTTCTTTTTTGTGTCATCTCTTCCCCTCTTAGGAGCCTTGCCATCAACGTACTTCCTCAACTTACCGGATTTCAGCATCTTCTCAATCTCATCCTTTAAGGCGAAGCACTTGTCTGTAACATGGCCATGGTCTTGGTGAAACTCGCACCACAAGTTCTTATTCCTCTTATGTGGAGGAGCCTTCAGCTTCTCTGGCCATCTCAGAGACCGGTCATTCTTGATCTCATTGAGGATGTGTTCGCAGCTTATAGTTAGAGAGGTATAGTGTGCAAACTTATCGTCAGCTGACCTCTTCTTTCCGTCCTTTCTTGGGAACTTCCCGCTACTACCGCCGTTCTCATCCTTATACTTTGCACACTATACCTCTCTAACTGTAAGCTGCGAACACATCCTCAATGAGATCAAGAATGACCGGTCTCTGAGATGGCCAGAGAAGCTGAAGGCTCCTCTTATCCTCATACTTTGCGTCCATGGCCTCTTCAGCGTTCATGACCCCGCCCGCAGTTGCCAATAGTTTTGCTATAGACTTAGGAGGGTCTTTCGCAAGTTTTCACAACAACTTCCCCTTCTGAAGACCTCCTATGAGTGCGGTCATGGCTATATTCTCTTTGTAGTCTTCAACCTCGAGTTTTTCTTTTGTTGAATCTAGCGATGTAGTCCCTTAGGTTCTCGTTCTTGCCTTGCTTGACATACAACAAATGGGTAGTCTTCTTTTGAGGTCTTACCCCAAAACAGAAGTTGTGAATGAACCGTTCAGCCAAACCCTTAAAGTTCTCTATTGAGTTCTTCGGAAGAGGTAAACCAGATGTGTGCAGCTCCCGTCAAAGTCCCAGAGAAGGCCCGACATTTCATCTCACCTGGTATTGAGTAAATGCTCGCCGCAGACTGGGACATCTCAATATGAAGTACAGGGTTGGTGCTGCCGTCATACTTGGGAGACACCGTGGGTGGCTTGAACTTGGCAGGGGTAGGAAAACTCACTATCTTAGCCACGAACGGAGAGCCTTCTGAGAAACCTCTTTGCAGCAGGTCCCGACTTTTGATGAGATCTCATATCTTGTCCTCAAGACGTTGAATGGAGTCATTCCATGGTCTTGCAACGTCGGCCTGGCCGAGGTTGTCCCCAGCCACCTCCAAGGGGTGGACTGAGGGTTCCCCAGCCGCAGCACAACGCCGGCTGTTGACCTCTTCCTGATCCCTACCTCGTCCTATGTTAGAGCGGCCTTGATGAGGTCGACGTTGCCCCTCTTCCCTCTGTGAGCCGGCTACACTTCTCGACCTGGATAACCTCTGTCGCAAGTCGTTTACTGGGCCGAGCCTCTCAAAGGCCGACCCTTTGCTTAATCGATCAAAAGCTGACCCTCTTTGTTGGGCCTCTTCACCTCTTCTGCCTCCACAACCTCGGCTCTGATGGATAGGACGTACTGTGTTATTTGAAACCTCATACGGCTCCCAACAATCTTCTGGAGCATCTTCTGCCTCCAAATCATCATACCTATCCTCAGGGCAAGGGTGCCCTTGCCTCCCCAGACGCAAACGTCTTGGGTCAGCAACGTCCCTCCTCCGCTGTAGCGTAGGTTGGTCTTTCTGCGGTGCCTGGGGTGGTCGTCAGGATGAGGCTGAACAGCCGCCGGAGTGATCATCTCCGGTGAGACCCCAGGTGGTCTTATCATGTTCTGACTGAGTTGTGCAAATTGCTCCTTCATCGCTTGTTGCGTGACAGCCAAAGACTTCAAGGCTGCTGCCACTTTCGCCATTTCGGATTGAGGCGGCGCCTGGCTGGAACTAGGCCCTCCAGCACTAGGCGGTGGAAGAGGTGGCAGTAATTCCAGCGTCATGTGTTAACACAAAGGAGCTTGTAGAATAAATGAGCTTTGTACCTTAATGGACCTCTTTCAATGGTGAAGCAGCTCCACACAAGGGGTGAGGCCTGGTTCACCACCAAAGTCTCCGGTGAGGTTAAGCAAAAAAATGAGGAAGAGATAGCTTCTCGTTCCCACAGACGGCGCCAAAATGATGATGCTGGAAATAGCACCACCAGTCAAGGTGTTGACAAGCTCAAGTAAGTGATAACAATGGCAGCACAGGAGAACATGTATATGTATATATGTAGAAGGGGATGAGGAGAAGAGGATGAACACTTCAATATAAGTGGTTCAGCCAATCTGGCCTACGTCCACTGTGAGTGTGTGTAAGTAATATCACTGAATGAAGGCACTAATGGCCATGGATACAATCTCTCAAGCTTTCTCTCACTATTGTGTAAAATGACAGAGCTTCAGCTAGGGTTGTAATTTTTGGATCCTTTTACAAGGTAGAGGATGACCTCTCTATATAGTGCTTGGAGGGTGTAATGTACCCCCCCCAAAGCATACAATCAGCATGCGCATGAGCATCGAACCGGTGTGAGAGTGACACTTGGCTGATCTCAACTAAGCAATGATGACATCAATATTCCCTCACGTGGAGAGAATAATTCGGTTATAACAGATTTGTCCACGTGTTCCAAGTTACACAAGAACGTGTAGAAGCTCGGCTGTCCTCGATTGGTACCAACCTCGGCCTGGAAGAGTACGAGGTTGGTGAGGTCGGGCAGCAGCTTGATCGGAGGTTATCAACGATAATCTTGGCTCAGTGGGAGAGCCGAGGTAAGGCAGGTGGAGCTGTAATGTCGGCCTGGGCCGAGGTAATGGTGGAGTAGCAGGAACGTCGGCTGATTACAATGATTGTGTAGTCTCTGCTTGTGGGCGCGATGTCGGCTTGATGGATTACTATCTGCATGGACCATGAGGACCTCAGCTGTTGCTTGGCTGAGAGGCAACTAGTAACGTCGGCCATGGCCAACCTTTCTTAGGACGACATCGCTGGTCGCCAACCTAGGGTCCTTTGGACCTCGGCCATCTCTCTGGCCGAGGTTGATGTCTCTGAGCTGTTGGGTTCATATTGTGCATATCAGTCATAGCAACATATAGATGACTAAATTGATAGGAGAACATCTCACTTAGCTTAAATATAAATGTGAAATTAAATTTCAAGTGAGCTCGTACATGTGTGAATCGAGGCATATAAAAAGAGAATCCATTAAGTAAGTCAAAGTTAAACTACTCCATGCAAGCATGATGAAGAACACTTTAAGGATTGAAAATTTTAACCAAAAGTTTTGGCCACATGGAAGCGAATATGATATTGGATTCACACATAAGTATATGCCACATAAAATCTGTAAAAGTAAAACACAAAAAAAAAATCTTTTTGAGTTTTTCAAAATTTTAACCAAACAAAAAAATTAAACTCAAAAGAAAATAGAAATCTTTTTGTATTTTTCAATGAGACCAAACAAAATGAGATAAAATACAAAAGATACACATATTATAATTATAGCACAATTTTTATAATGAAGCAAAGACTAGAAAATGATAAACAAACATACAACTAGCGAGAATATATCATGATGCACATAAGCTAGTGTATGTAAATAAAGCTAACACGTTCATCCTTTAAATTTAGCAAGGGAGGTATCACGTGCAAGCAAATGAGAATCTAAAATCCTATCTTGTAAAGCCGCCAGATCGGATTTCCTAACCCAAACTAGTGAAGCGTGTCGCTCTCGGGATTTGTGAATTTAGGTGACTCTACCATTGGACTTCCTAGTACCCTTTTTAAGATCAAAACAAAACTTCCTAAGATGACCTTTTCGACCACAATGTGAGCATGTAAAGACCCGACGAAAGGTAGTACCTAAGGATTGACCTTTGAAAGTGTTCCTGGTAGATTCTCTCAAACTTACGGTTTTGACTTTATTAGTTGAATCATTTTGAGTATCAGAGCCAATACCCCACAAGTCATTTTTAATTTGGACGGTTCCAAGTATTTTATCTAATTTTTCAAACCTACATTCCAAATTAAATTTGACTCGATTTGAGTCTCTTAATTTTTCTTCCAACTCTAGAATACGTGACTCAAGCAACGCCTACTCTCTTCAAACCCAAGAAGCTCTTTCTTCATAGCCTCCATTAAACCTCTAAGGCTATCTCTCTCACCTTCTACATACTCAAACTTCTCACGAAGAGCTCTCTCACGTGCCCTAATATCTTATACTAAAACACTCTCATTATTTTCCTTGGCACGTTCTCTCAAATAAGCTTCTAACTTCAAATTAGCCCTTTTTAATTTAATTGATTCCTCATATAGCTCACGAAAGGCCACTTGAAGTTCACTCGCATCAACCTCTTCTTCTTTTTCACTCTCACTTTTAACTCCACTCTCTATACCATCAAACTTTGGGGATTCACAAACAATGGCCTCAGAAGTGTCATGGGAAGATTCAATATCAATGCTCACATGACTTGCCATGAACGCGGTAAAGTTGCGCTCAATGGGGGAATCGGGTCCCTCTTCCTTTTCACTATCACTAAGAGTGGCATTGTATAAAATTGGTCTCTTGCCCTCCCTCAATTTAGTGGGACACTCTCTTGCCCTATGCCATAACCCTCACAACCATAATATCTATTTGACTCGTCCCTATTAAGATCTTCATTATGCTTTGTAGGGAATTTCTCGACATTGTTGTACTTAGACTTGTCAAATTTCTTAAAATCCTTTTTCAGATTGTCTTTATTAAACTTAAGAAATTTTCTAAACTTCCTAGCAAACATAGCCATATCCTCGGAGTCGATGTCACTCTCATCATCCAAAACTTGTTTTTCCTCCTTTCGGGCTTTCAAAGCGATGCCCTTATCTTTCTTCTTCTCATCCTTGAGGTAAACATGCCAAGTTCATAGGTTTGTAAGTCACCTACGAGCTCTTCAAGTTTCGTAGAGGCTAAAGTGGGTAAAGAATTTAAAACGGTCACTTTTGGAATAAATCTATCGGGTAAGGACCTCAAAATTTTCTTTACTACACGGTTGTCGGGTATCTTTTCTCTCAAATAAAAAGATGAATTAACAATGTCCGAAAGTCTAGCATATAACTCATCAAAAGTCTCACTTTCTAGCATTTTAATGGCTTCAAATTGAGTGGTGAGGTTTTGGAGTTTCGATGCTTTCACGACACTTGTTCCCTCATGGGTGAGTTGGAGTATATCCCAAGCCTCCTTAGACGTTTCACACGTCATAATTCGTCGGAACTCATCTGGTGTAACCGCACTATAGAGGGAATTCAAATCACGGGAATTAAAATTTGCTAATTTAAGTTCATTCTCACTCCATCTCTCAACGGGCTTAGGAACACGCTCATTTTCTACTAAACACGTAGTTGGGGACCACCCATTAACTACGGATTGCCAAACCTTCTCATCTAAGGACATAAGTGCCGATTTCATACGCGCTTTCCAATACGCGTAATTAGAACCATCAAAAACAGGAAATATTGTAAAAAGTTAATTTTCCAATGTTCCATTTTTTAAACCAAAAGCAAAAGGATCTTAACACAGTAATTTAGCGTTCCCGCTCTGATACCACTTGTTCGAGCGAATGCCGCCAAATTATAAACTTCAAATTATGAGATGGTTCAATGAAATGCCAAATTTTAAATTTCTTTTATATTTAACAATTAAAAGCTCAAATATTATTTTCTTCCAAAATTAAACTTAAAGTGAAATTAAACTAAACACACATTTTTAATTTCCACTTAAACAAAATTCTAATTCAATTGACGTTATACAAACCAAGCATGAATATTATCTAATTAAATTAATGCCGACTTGAATTATATTAAATTAAATTAAACTTAACCCAAAATTAACTTGCACTAATTTAAACGAAGTTGTGATTTAAACCAATTTTTATCTTGATTAACCTAGCTCTAAGTGATTGCAAGATAAAAATAAATCACAAACACACTACGCCGCGATGTACGAGGAAAACCCACAACGGGAAAAACCTCGGACGACCCTGCCTACAAGTCCACTAAGTATGGTAATTTTACAAAAGACACGACAAGTGACTTACTTCCTCGACTCTACTCCCTTCAAGCCTTGACGCTCCTTCATTCTTCAACCTCCGCCTAGTCGACAACTCCGGAATCTTGAAATCCACCAATGGGGCCTGGCTACCGTCAACGCACAGACGGTGCCTTTCACCATATGAGTACGCCGCAGCAAAAACGATCTCCTTTTTGGGGTAGAGAAGAAACCCAAACTATCTCCTTGTAGGGTTGCGAAGAACCAGGTGCCAAACAATCTCCAAGCAAAGATATATATATGAAGTTTGGATTTAAACTAAAACATGGGTGTAAACATTTGTGTTTTGAAGAGATTAATTCATGAAAACTCAACACACAAAATGGACATTTTTGAAGACGTAGATTTGCTCTCAAAGTGTAGGAAAAACTCTCCAAAAGTCTAATGAAAAAAAACATCCCCGAACTGGTTAAAAACTGTTGGACAAAGTGAGAGTAGTGGGTAGTTAAAATAAAAAACTGCTTGAAAATTTTCCCGCCCAGGTCGATCGAATGACATTTTGAGGTCGTTCTAACGACACTGTTCGAACGAGAATTCAGAAAGAAATCAAGCCAAATTCTCATTAGATAAACTCGTTCGAACGACATTCCAACGATAATTCAGAAAAAAGATGTCACAAATTCGTTCGAATCTCGTCAGATATTCGTTCAAACGACTTTTCAGAAAAAAAAAATTTCTTCTTTAAAAATCCAAAAACTTTTATAATAAGTTTAAAATGTTTTCCTGGAAGAAATAAAGTCGTGAAAAAAATATTTTATAAAAATACACCCAAAGTAAATTATCCAAGCTCCTATATATATTAATGCATTCATACCTTTGGAGACCTTGGAAAATGAGACAATGTTGATGACGAGAAACAAGGCACTTGAAACCGATAATGATATCTGCACTTTTACTTGGCTGCATCGTCTTCAACTCTTCAAACATCATAGGGTTGATGTACAACAATCTATCCTATGACTCAAATTGTTTTGTCCGGAATTAAGCCAACACTGCAAATTGACTCAATTGGAAATTTGTCCTTACAGGTTGCAAGTGGAAAGTAAGAGGGAGTTAGTCAGAAGTTGAGAATATGGTTGAGAGTATGTTGATTTGTTAACTGAATTGTAAAAAAAAAATGAATCACAAATTCTTCATCTTCTCTCCTCCCCCTCTTCTCTTAAATCTTCTTCTTAATACTTTCTGAAATGTTCATGTTAATTGAGTTAGCAATTCATTAGCATAACATTTTTCTCTCTTTTCTCATCTTCGATATCTTTCTCTCTCTGCCTTTTGACCTCGGCCAACCCGTTTCTCTCTCCCACCCGGCACGAATATGAAATTAGGGTCGCAAAATCTTAATCCAAAGTGTCCATAGCCATCTTCGGTCGGTAGGGCCACCGATGGAGGTCGTTGAATCCCTTAGAGCGGTGTTGAGATGGACGATGATGGTTCTCGTTGATTTAGCCTTTCCTGGGCCTAATTCCTTCTAATTTCTTTTCCCCCTTTTCCTTCTTTTGTTTGCTCTTCGCTAGGGTGGTGGTTGCTGAGCTAGGGGCAGGGTGAGGACTTCGGGTAGCATAGTTGGGTGGGAGTGGTTGGGTGGTGTTGTCGATGGATATAGGGTGGAAAGAGCTTCACGAGGTGGTGGGTGTCAGATTCTAGGGATGCCATGGCTTTCCCCACGATGGTCATGTGGAATTCGAGCCTAACTTGGCTTTATCTCCCGCGTACCATTGATTTTGTAACAATTTACAACAACTGGACGAGATGCTCCGATACCAAATTGATGTAACATGACAAATGACACACGAGAGCAAACACAAATTATTAAACTCTTTTTATCACAGATGTCAAGTGATTGCAATGATTGGCCAAAGGTCTTATATATAACCTAAAGTTATCTTGCTAGCCAAGATAACTCTAAAAAGGTAAAATAACTAAAGAGGGCACACTGATAATAGTCTAATGAGTATTACCCTATCCTAAAATACTAATTATGGTAAGCAAATAGAATATAAAGGAAAAACTATAAGTACAATTTGACATATTACAAATAAGCCCCAAGTACTCTCCTCTTTTCTCATCAGAAAGAAGATTGTTCTATTAAAGAATTTATGTGAGTAATAATTCATCATAATTTATGTATTTAAATTAATGTTAAAGTGTTAATTTTGGACGATAGATTGACACTTCTCATGCAGTCTACAACATGGGAATGATGAATATTGGTAAGAAAATTCAAATTAAATACCATATTAAGCTAAGATTATTAATGTATACACCATCAATGCCACCAAAGAATTGGATTTGACGTCTTAAGAGGCCTCGGTTTGACGTCTTCTCCTTGTTCACCGTTGTGGTGATAATTACAAGGGATTTATTTGTCAGATGATTTTTGGATGCATCGCACTTTTGATGTGGCCAATCTTTTTCCTTTCCGAAGTGACCACATTTGATGTATACACCGTTAGTGGTACCAAAGAAGAACAGACATGCAAGCCAAATCTCTAAAAAAAGTGTGTTGACTGATCTTTACCCTAAAAGGTCCACAGTATTTATAGGGAAAGATAAGTGGGATATTCCCTCAGAGATGCTAACCAAAGGCCCTGATATTACTTAGAATCTTCTATAATCCTTCTAACCAATACTAATTATGCTACTAAAATAGAAGAAACAAAATAAAAGAGTCCAAAATAAAGATGGACCCAAATTAGTAAACAAATTTCAACAATTGGTTTCTCAAAAACGTACCCCCACCCACCCACCTATGAACGTTTCCGAAAAACGATGAACACGAGATGAAAGACATAGCCTCACCACTTGTGAAAAATTCTTGAAAACAAACAACTCTCTGAACGAAAGAGTTCATGCTCAGTTGGGTCGTATTGAAGAGGAGACCAGACGTTTGGCCAGTATTCGTGAGGTATCATTTTACTTGCAGATCTAAAACATGAGTTATCAACATGTTATTGCGCATGTAGACATAAATTCTAGGACTAGCAAAATCAAAATTTATGGTAAAATCTTTTTGTTATTGTCAGCAGAATGAATTATGTTTCTTAAATTGGTCAATTCAAATGTTTTTATTTTTTGCTGGCAATTCAAACTTCTGCACAATGAAACTAACTTTATAAAAGAAATTTGGTGGCATGGAGGAAAAATCAATGTAAAAATCGATGAAAATTTGCTAGGGTTTGCTGAACTTGGGTTTTTAAATTTGGGGAAGAAGATGAAGTGAGGTTGTAGATTTGTTCGAGTTAATCTAAGGGTATTTAAGTCATAAATTTTTTTAGGGGGTTTAAGTGTTATTGTTGAAGAAGTTTTTTTTTAATGGAAAATAAACGGTGTTAAAAAATTAGGGGGTAAGTCGAAGGAATTAGCAAACCGAGTCAGTTGAATAAAGCATTAAACAGTGGGAGTTCAAAAACCAATCCCCGTTTAATTGGGATGAAAGAAAAACTAGCCGAGTCTCTTTTGATTCCAAGGGTTTCGCCAAGTGTTGAGTGAGCAAACAGCCCCATATAGTAATGGATCTGCATTTGTTGGATCCAGACAATCCATAAGAACATACCCCTTAGTGGTTGCTTCACTCATCACGCCGTCACCATCGCGCTAAAGTCGAGTGGCACACGTCTGTTCTTTTCCGGAGGAGGAGACAAGCCTGAAGTTGTGATGATCTGTTTTAGCCTTGGTGGTGAGGGGACTTGGCGCCACCTCCGTTTCAGATTGTCACAATCACGAGGGGTTGATGGTGTCGTGGTCGACGAGGCGACGGTGCCATTGTTGCTGTCTCCGTACATCGTTTTCCTTCTTCGATTTTGAATGAACTCTTCTCCTCTTGGGCCGAAAGCCACTCTAGTCTGTGAATCCCTAGATGGGGATCTCCATTGGACAACGTCGAAGGTCGCCTTCGGTTAGGGAAGTGCGCCAAGGTCAAATCGACGGTCGGTAAGGGTTCTCCTGCCTTCCTTGCATTCATTCTAACTAATACTAATTATATGACTAGAATAGAAAAAATAATATATTACTGATAAAAGATATTACTATTAAGCCCCTTATGTACTCCCAATTCACATCACATTCCTCCTATACTGTTTCCCATTAATCAATGTGAAACCATTTCATTCTAACGTTGATGGTGGCTTGATTCTGAGACAATTACTTCTCCATCCGACGATTATACCATCTTGTGTGTCTGTTTGATCGCACCAAGGACAAGAACACACGTATCACCAAGGCTATTATTCAGTTTGTGGACCCAAATTATTTACTATATTTTGTTAGCAAGGGTAGTCTTGTCCTTTCGGAGCCCTTTGCTTATGAGAGGGCTGCCCTCTCTTGTATAGAAGTAGTAGTGGTACTACTACAACGACTACTATTGATAATGAAATGAGGATTGAGACTTGAGGCCTAAACTTAAATGAAGATTGAGAAGTATAAAGTGTGGGTCGGATTATCACTAGCATCAAGGCTTTTAAGATTAAATTTTACACCTGGGGGTGGTTAACTTTGGGACAACATCAGTGTAGAGAGAGAGAGAGAGAGAGAGAGAGAGAGAGAGAGAGAGAGGATGGGAGGGGGAGGGAGAGGGAGAGGGGGAGGGGAATACAAAGAGAGAGAGGGAGAGAGAAATGTTGTCTCTCAATTCTCACTGTTGAAGTTGTGTCGGTAAGTATTAAACCTGCTCCTAGATGATAAATGATAATGCCTCAACGCAATGTGATTGGTATGTTTTAAATAATTGTTTTATTCATACAATAATTGTTTTCGCAAAAGTTTATGTGCCTCACTCCTTGGTCTTAGCAATATATCTGATGTGAACGCAGCGGAATATACTCGTGATAATTCCTCACACACATGAATAAAACAATGAAATAGTGCATCTCCATTAATTATCTCTTTAATCTTTCTCTAAAACATAATGATGATAATGGGAACTAAGAAACTAGGGATCCTTTTATAAGTACAAGGACCCAAAAGACTAAAATAACCCTAATATAAATAATTAAATAAAACAACCTTGTGCCAAACTAAATGTAAAAACTGCCCGCCATTAGGGGCGTATACGCTCTTGCGTCACTCTCTTCCCTAGGAAGCATGACCATATCCTCCGGGAAATGGTTGTGGAAATTGCGGTCAGCATGCAAGCGAACTAGTTGCGTCGGATCCATTGAGAGAGGAAACGGGGGAATATGTGAACCTCGAAACGACCTCAAATCAGCCACATTAAATGTAGGATGTGTCCTGAAGCCCTTGAGCAGGGCTAGCTCATATGCATTATCCCCACAACGACGAAGAGCAGGTAAATGATCAAATTTGCGCATCTGTAACTTGGTGGCCTTGGCCACCCGCCTCACACGCCGAAGATACACTATAACAAGATCCCTGGGCTGAAAAACAAGGAACCGACGATGAGAATCCGCCTGCTCCTTGAAGGAAGCATACATATGTTGTAAACGTGCACGCACATCGTTATAAATGGCTAGCATCTTGGCACCAAAATTTGCAGCTCACTGTCATAGTGGGGGGTGTCTCGGCAAGGTCAACGAGCAATGACGGAGAAGATCCACGAACAATCTAGAAAAGAGAAAGACTAGTAGAGCGATTGACTAAATTATTGAAAGCAAATTTTGCAAAAGCAAGAACCACCTCTTAAGTCTTAGGTGACTCACCAGCTAAGCACCGTAAGAGAACTCCCAAACTCCGATTGACCATCTCGATCTGACCATTCGTCTATGGATGGAAAGATGTAAAAAATTAAAGCGTGCATCGCAACAATTTTCAAAGGGTCCGCCCAAAGTGTCTCGTAAAACAAACAACCCTGTTAGACGTAATACTCCTCGGTACTCCATGTAAACGGACAATCTCGCGGAAGTAGAGTGTGGCAACATGTGAAGCATCCAAAGTCCGCAAGCACCGAATAAAATAGGCCATCTTGGAAAATCTGTCAACAACCACAAACACAGAATCATGCCCCTTGGCCGTCTTGGGTAGTCCAACAACAAAGTCCATAGAAACATCAAGCCACAGTCGGTCAGGGATGGGAAAGGTGTATACAAACCAGCATTAGCATGTTGACCCTTTGCCGTCTGACAAGTATAGCAACGCTGAATATGACAGTTAACCTCCCTCCTCATAGCAGGCCAATAAAAATGCTCACGCAGTGTAGCTAAAGTACGAGCAACACCCGAGTGGCCTGCTAGGCCATCATCGTGGAGTTCAGTGATGATCTTCGCCCTCAGTGAGGCGGCATGAATGCACAACGCTATGTCACGGTAAGGATAATTGTCCTGTAATAAGTAGTCACCCTGAACACCATGCTGGCGTGTACATGCCTCCACAATGGGCGCCAAAAAAGTGTCTTTGCATACAAGTCACGTATCTCTGAAAAACCGAATACTGGCCCTGTATGGTGAGTGTGATCTCCAACTCAATGCATCTGCAACCAAGTTCTCTCTACCTGACTTGTATTGTAAGTGGAAGGTAAACTGATGCAAGAAACAAACTCACTTGGTGTGTCGATTGCTGACTTTCTTTTGGGAGTTCATTAAACAGGGGGCCTCGTGATCCGATTTAATGACAAACTCCCGATGAATCAAATAGGGCTGCCAATGCTTGACAACATGCACCACTGCATAGAACTCCATATCATAGGCATAATAGTTAACAATAGAACCAACAACTTTCGGGCTTAAGCAAGCGACGGGGCGACCATTCTGGCTTGAGAACTGCACCTACTGGCATCGCAAGTCAACTCAAACAGTTGGGTAAAATCTGGCAAGGCTAGAATGAGGGCTAACGTCCTCTTGGATTTGACGAGTTGGAATGCCGCCTCAGCCTCATCAGTTCAAGCAAACTCAGTCACAAATGTGCACATCGACGCAGTAATAGGAGACATCACAGAACTGAACCCCTCAATGAAATGGCGGTAAAAACTGGCTAACCCCTTTGGAAACTGCGGACCTGGGAAGTTGTGGCCGGTCTAGGCCACTCTTGAATAGCCTGAACATTCTCGCTGTCGACACGTACCCCTTCCCCTGAGGCTATGTACTCTAAGAAGGAAACCTTAGACACTATAAATGAACACTTCTTCAGCTAGAGGTAAAAACTTTCACGCCGAAGAACCTCCAATACCTGTCTGACATGGTCCATATACTCCTCCATGGACTGACTTTATATAAAGATATCATCAAAATACACTGCGACAAACTTACCCAATAAGGGACGGAGGATCTGTGTCATCACACGCATAAATGTGGGCGGGGCATTAGATAACCAAAAGGACATGACAGTTCACTTATATAATCCATCCTTTGTCTGCGGCCTTCCATTCGTCACCAGGCCTCATGCGAATATGATGGTACCCACTTTTCATATCCAACTTGGAAAACACTGTGGCCCATAAAGCTGATCAATCACATTCTCTATCCTCGGAATGGGAAATCGGTATTTGGCTGTGATTTTATTCACAGCCTGATTGTCAACACGTCCGCCAACTACCATCCTTCTTCAGCGTTATCGAAGCAGACACATCACAAGGGGACATACTCTCTGGTACAAGGCCACAATTGCATAAATCTGACACCTGTCGCTGTAACTCAGTGTGCTCGCAGGTGACATCCTGAATGGGGGAGGTTGGGCAAATGAGCTCCTGGAACAAAGTCGATCGTATGCTATATGTCCCTCAATGGTGGAAGGGAATCGAGTGGGGTACACACATCCTGGAACAAATCCAAGATAACTCGAAGCGCCTTTGGAACACTGGTCGGCGCGACACCCAGGGGGCTAACAAGAGCATAATACAATCCCTGTTCGAGGGCATCAATAAAGGAGTACAAGCTTCGAGGTCAGGGATATAAGTGGGCCTGGGCTGCGGCATGGGGTCAAGTACTACTTCACGACCCTAATGCATAAATGAATAGGTATTAGCCCGACCGTCGTGGATGCTAGCATGATCAAATTGCCAAGGTCGTCCTAGTAGGAGGTGTCACACCTCCATATCAACAGCCGTACACACAACCTCATCTGAATATGGGCCAATAGTAAAGCCCACTTGGCATTGTCCCCTAGGGCGCACTTCGTCCTTAGATCCCAATCATCCAATCTTACACGGACTTTGAATGGGCTCTACGCGGAGACCCAGGCACTTCACCATTTTTCGGGAGACCAAATTGACGCTGGAGCCTCCGTCAATTATGATCTTACATAATCACCCCTTCGTAACACACTGTGTGTATAATAAGCTGTGCCGTTGCTGCTGTAGGTGTATCGGTTGAGTTGGAAACTAGGGCAAAGGGAAGTATGAGGGCACAGTGCTGAGTGCTCGGTGGAAGGGTCTTGGGTTGAGGTGTAGGATTGTTTAACAAACGAAGTTGGGTTTGGCTGTGGGTTATATGCCTTTGATAGATTGAGGCGCAGGTGCTAGAATGACCAGTGAGTGGGAACAGGGCCTTCGTAGCCATTTCGGTTAGGGTTGCATCAGTTGGGCTAGGGCTGTTGTGTTATCCGGTTCGTGGGGGTGGGGCAGCCTTGGCATAGGATTTGGTGGTGTGGATCGCGGCATGGGCTCGGGTTCGGGCTACTATGAGGTTTAGTATAGCCGTCGGCCCGACATGGCTGCCTGGGCCCAGACACTTCCCCCTCCCTCTCTTGTCCACCCTTAACCTGTGAGATTGCTGGGGTCCCTGCTGCTACCCTCGGCAGCTACCGATGCATGGTCGTGCTCCTCACATCCCCGAAATCAACCACTGGTGTGAACCTCCAGCCTAATTCCCAATCGTCAACCACCATGATGTCAAGATCGCAACCCGACTCTGATACCACTTTTGATGTGAACACACACACATATGAATAAAACAATGAAATAGCGAATCTCCATTAGTTTTCTTTCTAATCTTTCTCTAAAATATAATGATGATAATGGGAACTAAGCAACTAGGGATCCTTTTATAAGTACAGGGGCCCAAAAGACTAAAATAATCCTAAACTAACTAATTAAATAAAACAACTTCCGGCCTAACTAAACGAAAGAACCGGCCCCCACTAGAGGCATATACGCTCATGCGTCAATATCATTGTTTTGATCCATATCCTTTCATTGCAGGACTGATTTATATATATATATATATCTACCACCATGTATTTGTTCATCGGTTTTCCAATAAATATTTCATTAAGCTTGCCAATTTTTACTGATGAATGCAGGAGTTTCAAAAGTTGGCAGAAAAATGCTATTACGAGTTATCTAGCAGAGCAGAAGATAAAGGTTGGCAAGCCTGCTGACTTCTGCTGATTTTCCTGCTAACAGCTTCTTGGGGCCACCTGATTATTCTTCATGTTTTCTTTTCTACACACCCCCCTCTCCCCCAACCAAAAAAAAAAAGCAAAAGCAAAAAATCTTTTGTTTTTTTACATTGACATTATGATAGCATCTTGATAATCATACAAGATTCCCAACATTTGTAAGGGTTCGAATAAAGCAAACCATTCATTGTGTTCCAACATGTCCAATAAGAAAACATTGAGAAAGGGAGAGAAATGGTTTTCAAACAGTCTTGGAGGTGGAGATGTTGGGCTCACTTGTCAAGATAAGGGAAATAATGTTGCATAAATTGTGACATGTTTATCTGCATGTACCCAGTATTCTGAACAGATTTTTTATTTATTTTTTACTTGAGTATGGAATAAATTTAGGGTATGTGACATCGATATTGTTAACAGTTGCATAAGTAACTCCGCATTTTACTCTCATACCATGTTGAGAAGCGGATCATAATCAAGATACTTGCAATCGTTATTTACCTACAAAGTGGGATACTAGGTACAAATTAGGAAGAGTCCTGATACGAGTCCCAAATAGGACCCCCCAAAACCTCTCCCAAAACCAATAAATTTGTGTGCCCTGGCGGGATTCATACTACAAGGCAAGACTTAATAGGCAAGTGAGAGAAGTGGAATTCACATCACTTTTGGGGGAGGTTTTGGGGGAGCTTTTGGTACCCATATCATTATTCAATTAGGAAAGTTAATGCGGTACTAACATAGTATCCGAATTTTTGGAATTCTACAATTTTAAAAACTCTTGAATTTTGGGAAAACGAAAATAATCAAAATTTCAAAGTTTATACACTTTAATTAGTCAAATAGCTTTATGGCCAAATTTGAATTTCCAATCGAACACCAAACAATCAATGACATTAGTAAGCGATATAAGTATATACTATGTGTAAGCGCACGGGATGCGTGGGCGAGGTGCAATGTGCGACAATTTTGTGATTTTTAATTTTTCTGTGTGTGTGTGTGGGGGGGGGGGGGGGGGGGGGGGAGGGGGAGGGGTATATTGAGAGCAATATCTATTCAACGTGAGCGTCAACCAATAACATTTTGCTTGGATACGTAGTTCCCTTTCAATTAAAACGCGAAGTAAGTATTGGATTTAAGTGGTATTTTCTTTAAAGGATTTGTTAATCATATATATATATATAGGGAGAGGTTCACAAGTGGACCAAAAGAATGGACTTTTTAATGGATCTTAGCAAAAAACACATAATAACACATTAATTTTAATTCCTATAATGTAGTTGGTCCGCGCCAGCGGCACACGAGACCACACCTTCACCCCACTAACACCCCCCCCCCCCCCCCCCAACACCGCCTCCCCACCCCCCAACCACCACCATCACCATAACAGCCCTTGTGGCAGCTCTTATGACAGCAGGGCTGCCATGGGGGTGGGGGTGGGAGAGTGGGGGGTGGGGTGGGATGGGTGGGGGATCGATCGACACGCATATTTGGTGCCGCTGGCGCGGACCAATTACACTATAGGAATTAAAATTAATGTGTTATGTGTTTTTTGTTAAGGTCTATTAAAAAGTCCATTCTTTTGGTCCACTTGTGAACCTCTCCCTATATATATATATATATGCAAACTCTCATACATAGGAACCTCACAAAAACAAATGAGCTTAAAACAATTTCTTTTGCTATTTTAAAAAATTCGATCAAACTATGTCAGTTTTTAACAGCTTAAAAGCTCACATAGTTTGACTAATTTTTTTAAAATAACAAAAAAAGTTATTTTGAACTGATTTTTTTTGTGGAGTCCCTTGAAATGTTTAAATACCATAAAAAAATCAACTATATTTTTTTTACTATTTTAAAAACATGGTCCGCATTGGTTGACCTCATATGTGGTATATATGAGATCTCTCTCTCTCTCTCTCTCTCTCTCTCTCTCTCTCTCTATATATATATATATATATATATATATATATATATATATATATATATATATATATATATAGAAAGTTTTCTGTAAGGACTCCTTATGGTACATACCTCGGTATATATAATTTTTTTAAAATAGTAAAAAAATAAATTTTTTGGTGAAACTTCATGGATATGATGTCCACGGTTAGAAGATCATTTTTAATTTTTTTTATCAAAAAATTCAATAAAAAAACCGTTGAGATGAGGTGATATGTAAAAAGATGGTATAAATATGCATTTTCAACCGTTGAAATGTTGGGTCGGTGCCATCCACTTTATCGATTGATTTTTCTGATGAAACTTCATGGATATGATCTTCTCATTGTCGAGATCATATCCATGAAGTTTCATAAAAAAATTCCATCAAAAAGTAGGTGAGATGATCGCCAACATTTTAAGTGTCGAAAATGTATATTTATACCATTTTTTACATATCACCTCATCTCAACGGTTTTTTTATTGAATTTTTTGATGAAAAAAATTGGAGGTGATCTTCTCATTGTGGAGATCATATCCATGAAGTTTCATCAAAAATACATTTTTTTTACTAGTTTAAAGAAATTGTATGTACCGGAGTCTGAACCATAAGGAGTTCTTACAGGAGGGCCCCTCGCTCTCTTTCTAGAGAGAGCCAGACTCCTATACATACCAAGTTTACATACCCATTTTTTTAAAATAGTAAAAAAAATATTTTTGAGTTGAATTTTTTATATGTTATTTAAACTTTTCAAGGGAACCCTATAAAAAACATTAACTCAAAATGATATTTTACTATTTTTAAAAAATCGGTTAAACTTTCACAGCATTTAAAGTACTTTAAAAGCTGTGAAAGTTTGATCGATTTTTTAAAATAGCAAAAAGAGTTATTTTGAGCTGATTGTTTTTATATGGACCCCTTGAAATGTTTAAATATCACATAAAAAATTCAACTAAAAAATATTTTTTGAAAATAGGTTTGCACCAACAAGTATATAAACTTGATATGTATGAGAGCCTGCCTCTCTCTCTCTCTCTCTCTCTCTCTCTCTCTCTCTCTCTATGTGTGTGTGTGTGTGTACAATATTAATCTTAGGTGCGGATGGATCTGTGCGCACACGGTGCGAAATTTGTATTTTTCCAACGTGGTCCCAAAGTCAAATTCATCATCTTCCCGTAATGGTCCCCTCTTATCCTATAGTGAAATTATATTTTAAGACTAAATAAATCACATATTTAAATTTTGAACCACAAAAATTTAAGAAATAAGTGAGAACCAATATTATTTTAGACCACAAAATTTTAATAAAAAAGTGAGAACTGAAATATGGTATCAGAGCCAAGATGCTCCTTTCAGACTGACATTAATAAAAGACTCTAATGCCCTTGGAATTTATCCCACGTATTTACGAAGATATTTTTGATATCCATTCAAACTACCAACCCATCCCCTGCAACTGATTTAGACCCAAAAGGTTGCTTAACCTCACACATAGACGATCGTTCACACGTTGAGCACATCCAGCCAAACACACGGACAACAGTCAAGCTATTGCTAGTGCAATCAATAACATACTAAACCAAAATAAGTTTGTTCTCCTTATCTTAAGAAAATTATCCACAAACTTCAAATCCCTAGATACAGAGATAAAAAAATATCTCAAAGGAAATACAAGAAATAAATAGCCAAATCCCTGTAGATCTTGTACAAGTATTGCAAGATATAAATACCAAGACTAATCACATAGAAGTCCTTAACAAGGAAATATTAGAACTTAAAACTCCGACAAAAAACTAAGAAAGTGAGTTAATTAAACTCATTAAAGAACAAGCTAAACTTATTGCAAGATTAGACAATTATCTTCCTAATATAAATAGTTAGGTCAGACTGGAACGAGGTACCTGAAAACCTCTCTATTTAGATTCTAGCAGACTTTTACCAAAGAATACTACAAAAGATAAGTGATAAAATATTTTTTTATCAAATAAATGAAAATGGGATTGCTAATGCTGCTCAACCATCTAGATTCATACTTGAGAGATTGAATTTAATCTCAACTTCAATAGCAGCCACCCAAAACTACAATAGTAGATTTGTTAAAGACTTACAATTAGATTTAAAGGCCAAGACATAAGGATTAACAACTTTTTATACAGACTTTGTTAAATTTCAACAGAATTTAGCCAATTTTCTTAACTATATGGAAAGCCATAACCTATCCAGAATGGATATTATTGTTAATGAACTTAGAGATAATATAGCTCATGTTGAAGAAAAATATGAAGAAATTATTAAGGGAATTAAGTTTATAAGTGATATCCCAAGTAGAATTAGACTCCCCCTTTAATCTACTCGTTTGGATCAAATTAGAAAAAAATGTAGAATCTATAGAAGCTAGAATAACTTAAGAATCTGTGCAAAAATAAGAAAACAATGACGAAGTAAAAGACTATATTGAAAAGATTGCTAATTTTCTTGCTAAGAGTAATGAAGATATTGATAAAAATGCATGAAGAGAAAATAAGATCTTTAAAGAAGAAATCCTTAGTCTGATAGAAGGATAAAAAAGGATAAAATGATCATTTAGACTCTTTAGAAAGAATTGAAAAAAAGACTTGAACAAAAACAGGTAATCTCTTGTAAATTTAAAGAATCTCCTTATATAGAAAATAAGGAAAGAAAAACCATAGCTAGAAGGATTATAAACGATGGATTAGATAAGAGTAGTAAGATAGCTAGCCTTATCCCAAATATTGGACATAATAATTTTATGATTCAAAGACTTAAAGACTCATCCTCCAATCTTAGAACATGGTGGAAAGATAGAAATTTCACTAACCCTTTTCAATGGAAAGAATGGGGTCAAGTTGACTGAAAAATTGTAGAAGATTCCATACACAAGGACAACTTCCAACAGTTTAAAGAAGGATCCACTCCCAAGACTCCTAATTATAACATGACTTATCATTGTAGAAATTATATGTTAGACAAGTCCTATACAAAGCTTCAAGTTTTTGACTCAGAATGACTAAGATCAAGGGGAACTGATAGAAAATTCCAGTTCCTAACATTTGGATTCTTTTAAGCAAGAATCCAAGGTTTACATAGAACTCAAAATAATATCAACATATTATGTTGCTTAATAGATAAAAGATGAAAAGATTTTGAGAAAAGTCTCACTGGGATAGCCCAATTAGAGATGTCAGACAATATAGGGTACTTTAATATCATTCCGGCATTTACGATAATCGTAGTCACATCCAAACATTTTAACTTAATCCTATATGTAAGTGGGTATGAAGACTATATTATCCCAGATGCTAATATCAATATATAATTCCAAAGCTATGTGAAATTCTCCCAATTCTCCTATGAATGAATGCAATCGGGAATTTCTAGTGGTAGATTTAAAAAAAAAAAATATTGGTTAGAACCAATAATTCAGACTATAACCATACTTACAGTATTAGAAATACCGGACCAATGAAAGAGAAAGCCAAGACTCTTTGGCGATTGTCAGATTTTCAAGAGACTAAGACTATACAAAATAAACCCTTGTTTATTAATCAAGATGACGTTTTGGTCCTCCTAAGACTACTAGCAAAAGTCTCCATACTGAAGAAATTAGATTTAGAAATATGGGAGAAGCTATACTTAGTGATCCCTTAGAAGGAGAATGTAGTTGTGAGGCTAGTTCTAGCTTATTACGACAAGCTCCCGTAATTAAACCTAGAAGATCATTTGATAAAAAAAATTAGTCAAAGAGAAAGCTAGAATCCAGAACTTTGGGCATGAACTCTCAGAATTAGACATGAAGACATATAAAGAACATTTTAAAAGGAGCCATTCTGTTAGATTCCAAGACAAAGATAGATTTAATATGATGTCCCAAGACCATATATTAAAATTAAAAGAATCTAAGAATGCTCAAAAACTTCTTAGAAACCTTAGATTAATGGAAGAAGGAGAAGAAAGATTAATGTCAGCTACACAGGTAGGTCGTACTAAACAAGAAATTGGAACCAGTAGTAGGCTGAATGATGCTCCTAGACTCTTTAGTAAACCAATAGGAATAAATATTCCTATTTATTCAAACACTCTAGTAAAGACTAAACCTGATTATATAAAAGATTTTCCAACTAGTGATAAGAGTTTTACTTCAGTTAAGACCATGGAAAGTCAAGCCATAAACCCAGTTGGAATATACCTTAATCTAGATAATGTTGAAGATAAAAAAGAGCCTTAGATGGATGGCGTAATCAAATGAATATGTGTTTTGCATTAAATGAATAATGGGATGCAAGTTCATGTAAACAATACACTGAGCGCAATCCATTAGAGGAATTGCTAAAATTATTTAAATAACCTTAAATAAGCTAGAGATGCAAAATCCATAGCTAAAGTTGAAAAAAATGAAAGAACATCAAAATGAAAGATCAATTGAAGAATACATCCAATTATTTATGATATAATTTATTGGAGCTGGACATTTAACTCAAATCAATCAACAAGACTTAGCAAAAACTAAGTTGGCTCTCCTTAGTATTTGCAAATTAGATAAGATCAATGAATATAACAATACTTATGAACAACTATACTACCAAATTAAATAATTTTGTAGACTTTAAAAGATGAATATTTTAGAAAATACCAGTTATTTGACAAACTCTAATCAATGAATACAGTAATTGGCCAGGAGTTGTTGGAATTAAGAATAACTCCACTGGTGAAAGAATTAATTTTGCCAAAGACTATTATATCTAAAAGATGTGATATAACTCAAGGAAAGTTAATTGAAGAAACTTTCAAACATACTCCTCCAATTGAAGATGAAAGAGATATTGTTCCAATCCAATAAGGATATGGTAAAGAATTTAAAGAAAGGAAATTCAAAAAGAGTAAACCAGATTGGAAATAAAGGGCTAGGCCTTTAGGTTTTCTAAAGAAATATAAATTTAGACCTACCTTTAGAGAAAGGAATTTTAGAGCCAAAAAAATAGATTTAACTAAAAACGGTATTTTAAGAAGAATACCAACAAACATAAGAAAGTTCCTAATTACATGAAATTTAAAAAGAAGTATCTCAATCTAAGACTTCCACCAAAGAAGGTTGGACTTGCGGCAAAGAAGGACACTTTGCTAAAGATTGTCCCAACAAGAAAGATAAAGAGAGTATTAATATTATTAATATAATATTAAATTTTGTAGATCAAGAAGAATTAGATATATTATGTGCTACAGAAACATCAGACATATAATATGATGATAATACCACTATCTATAGTGCATACACAAATACCGATTCAGAGGACTCTAATAGTGATACTAATGAGTATGAAGACTCCTAAGATACTCTAGACTTATATATGATGCAAACTGATCAAGAAGAAGATTACATAGATTTTGAATAAGCTTGGTATAAATGTATATTAAGCCCCCTTTTAAAGAAAAGATGGACAATTAGTAATTGTGAGTTACTAACATATATACCTAGATGTTACTACGATGAAGAACATTATTTCACATTCGAAATGATATGTAACAATACAGACTTTAGTTGTGTAGAATGTTTTGAGACTATACGAACTGAATTATTTATGGTTTGTGTAAGAACTAGATTTCGAGCAATTTATACTAACCAATATGATGCTCAATGAGATCAAGATATTAAACTCTATTATCAAGACATTGATAAAAACATAACCAAGAGATTACAAGAAAATGTAGACTAAAAAGGAAAGGGAATTTTCTATGATCTACAAGAAAGGTACTCAGAAAGAAGTGCAGAAGACTTAACACCAATAGATATTATAGATAAACCTCAAAAAGGAATATATTTTTTGAAAAAGAATAATTTAGGAATTTCTACTAAACCTAATGCATATTTTGTAAAATTATTTATACAACATAAAGATTATACTAAAAGACTTTCAACATTTATAGATACATGATGCTCGTAGAGTATTTGTAAGGCTAATGCCTTCCCTGAAGAGTATTTTCAAGACAATAAGCATGAGATCCATGGTAAGGTAGCTAATGGATAACCATTTACCTTATATTTTTAGACTATTTCGATTTTCTTCAAAATAGGAAATCAGACAAACAAAATTGTAAATCATCAGTTTTGGATTTTGGATCCCCAACCTAGTTTCATGGGAAACATTATTTTATGACAAGATTTTATTAGTAAATATCATCCTTATACCCAGTATAATGATAAGATATTACTTAACAATAAAGAGGAGTTTATTATCGCCCATCTGATTGATCACAAGACTACTTTCGACCTTATGCAGGTCAAGCCCAATTATAGACCAATAAACCATCAAAGTTCTTCAGCTGAGCATGCTGGACCTAGATATACAAACCAAAAAGGAGTCCAAGAAATAACTAAACCCTTACAAAAATAATGTAATTGTCCAGACCAAAAGTATTATAAGAAAATAGCACTTATACAATAAGAAATTCTAGATCAATCCTAACAAGCCTTATTAAAGGCCCAAGCTATATCCAAACAAAACAAAATGGATATAGAAGCAGAAAAAGAAAATATTAGGCAATTAACAGAGCTTATTTTAGGAGAAAATCCTATTTCTAAGTGGGACAAAGACCAAAGTTATTATGAAATTATTCCTATTAACCTAGATGCCACTAGTAATGGTGGAACTTCCAAGAAAGGATATTCACAAGAAGACAAAGAAGAATTAAAAAAAGACATAAATGAACTGCTTAAACTAGGCATTGCTAGAGAAAGCGAAAGTAGACATAATAGCCATGCATTTTACGTTCAAAATGAGTCTGAACGAAAAAGAGAAAAAATACGTATGGTCATGGACTATAGACACCTTAATAAGAATTGTAAATTCGATTCTTATAAAATACCAGACAAGAATAATCTAATCAATCTGAATTAAGATAGAATTATACGTAGTAAGTTTGATTGTAAATCAGGCTTCTGGCAAATTAAGATGCACCCATAAAGTATAGCTTGGATGGCCTTTAGTGTTCCCCAAGAAAAGTATAAATGGTTAGTTATGACATTTGGATACCTGAATGCCCCTCAAGTACTTCAAAGACGAATGTATAATATTTTTAGACGTTTCTCAAAATTTTGTCTTGTTTACATAGATTATATTCTTGTAGCTAGCAAGATTGAAGTAGAGCATGTGACCATCTTAAGAAGATTATTTTGTAATTAGATAAACATGGAATTGTTATTTCTGAAAAGAAAATGTATTTATTCCAGACCGAAATAAACTTTGGGGGAATGCATATTAATAAAGGAAAATTATCCTTACCAAAACACATAACCAAGAAGATTCTTGAATTTCCAGACCAACTTAGAGATAGAAAACAATTACAATCATATTTAGGATTGCCTAATTGTGCTGCAGACTTTATTAAGAACCTTGCTTCTAAAAGACAAAGCTTAACATCCAAATTAAAAGGAACATATAAGACTAATCCTTTTAAATGGACTAAAGGTGACTTTGAAGTTTTAAAACATATCAAAGAAGCAGTCAAGAATATTCCTCTACTTGAACTGCCTAATGTCGAAGATCAGTTTATAGTAGAAATAGATGCTTCAGACAAGCAATGGGGAGCAATGTACTTTGAAATTGATCATCAGACTAAAAAGAAGAAACTTTGTAGATACAGTTCTGGAACCTTTACTGATACAGAAACAAGATATACTACCCATGACAAAGAGTTTTTTTCTATAGTTCGTGCTATAGAAAAATATGTGCTTTTTGTTATACCTAAGCATGTTAATGTTTATACTGATTCATCTTATGTAGTAAAATTCAGAGACCTAGACTTATCAAAATCAAGAACCAATAGATTAATTAGATGGCAAAAATTACTTGGTGGATACGACTTCTCTGTTATTCACATTAAAGGAAGTAAAAACACCATTACAGACATTAAATATAGAGAACCCATGTTTGCTAACTCTAATATTATTTCTTGTTCTATGATGCAAACAACTTTAGACACCATGAGTTCCTCTGGAATAAGTAGACTCAACAAAGAAGACGTTGTAGACTATCTTAGACGTGTAAAATCAAATGCTGGTAAAACACAAAAACAAACTCATATCCAAGACAATCAAGAAAGACCCATTTTGGAAAACTTCGATAATATTCTTGATCCTATTGGAAAATCAAGAAATGAAATTGTTACCCAGAATCGACTTATTGGGAAAATGTATTTTCCCCAATATAGAATAGATCAAAGATATCCAGACATAATAAAATATAGACGAGAATTTTTAGATGATGAAAATACTCTTATAGAGGCCATATGGTGGAATGTAAAAAATAAACCATGGGTAGAATTCAAGCAGAATTTAGTGGCTACTGCTAGATTCTTGAGAACCCAAAGACTTGTAGTTACTCAATTCAGTGGTACTGCTATTCTTAGACTTCAGACTAAGACATATGCTCAGACCCTTGGAGAAACCTCCAAAGCTAAGCCTATTAATAATTTCTGTTATCAGCAAAAGACTTTTAAGACTAAGATTGTTATACCATTTGGTAATAATAATCTTACAATTTCAAGAGACCGTCAAAAATAGGGTGATAGCATTATTGATCATTTCAATATGTTATTATCTGAGATTAATGGAGACGCCTTAATAATTAGTGTCTTCTTCAAAGAAGTTCAAAAAATTTATCTTTTTGGAGAAGCAGAAATGGCACATATACCTCTTACAGACTATGGGTTCATTGGACTCATCCATATACAGACTGTGTAAGACTCTATTACTCTTGAAAAACTATCCATGAGTATGTTAAGAAGATAGAAGAATTATTTCCCTTGTTTGCTAGAATTTACCAGATTCCTCCAAATTCTTGCAGGGGAAAAAGAGTTGAAGGATTTAGACTTGTTAGATTTTTATCCTTTGCATTTGAAGAGCTTGAGATCCTTTCTGAAGATAATAACAAATACTTAATTGTTAACAAGTCCAAATTCTAGATTGCCCAAACCACGAAAACAATCGAGATTATAGAACTATTAACAAGCCCAAAAGTTGGTATATTGTATACCATAATGCAGACTTTAATATTCAAGATGATGAGCCATTCAATGATAGGCTCAAGAGAGAATCTAAAGAAGTAGTGGAGGTAGATTTGCCACCTAGAATTAGGGTGGTGGTGCTTATTAATGAGTACTACAGTAATAATAATGCTCCACTAAATAAAGATGAATCAAATAAGACAAAAGAAGACATAGACGAGACAAAGACGGGGCCCTTTTTATTCGAAGAATTATTGAAGGCGGAAGATGCGTGACACAAGATGCCTAGACTTCCTTTAGAAAAAGCAAAAACGTGATAGACTCGGACAAAATTACCAAAATATGCTAAAGTTGCTTTTTGAAAAGCAAAATCATGTAGATTTTAATTATTGTATGTTATTTCCACCGATTTGCTTTGGGTGGCCAGTTATCAGTCATTTTTAGTGCCCTTGTGATTATAAAAGGGAGCGTCTGACAGAGGAAAGATGAGGAGGAAAAATAAAGAGTGAGAGAAGTAGTAAGAGATAAGGAGAATAATATGTCTATTAGTGAGTAAACCTCATATAGTTAGGGGAGATGTTAGAGTTGTATTTACTAATGCTATGCAATAAATGTTATTTTCTTTTCCTAAATCTCTTATGTTATGTTGTTATTATACTCCAAACATATCCAACTTTCTGTTTATAGAGGACTATTGTGTGGAACCTCGAGTGTAGCATATAGGTGTCATACTGTTAAACCGCTGTCAGGTGCCGATTTACCGTGAGCTGTTAGCCAGGTGGGCGTTAGGCGTGGTGGCATACAGACAGGAAATGGGTCCAGCGCCAACAGAGGATTGAGATGTGAAACATAAAAAGAGAGTTGCAGCGGGTACATACCGGAGAAGGATAATAACAAACTGAAGAGATAAAGGGAAGAAGATAAAGTGATTGCAGACTAGAAGGAAGGTATAAACTCAAACCAAACCCCTAGATATTTCAAATATTATTGTTAAATTTCAAAAGTAATTGTATGAGCCTTCAATTAACTAAAAACTTTTTAGCATTTGGTAATCAAACAAACCCATACCTAACAAGAGAAATCCACGAGTGGACTCTCCTAGACCCCTCAAAAACACTACTTATAAAAACTGCTTTAATATACGGAGGACATACTTATAAATATGTAGACCAGATTATTGAGTGGTTAACACGCAAAATATATAGAATAGAGATTCGTGATCTCTTAAAAAAAGACTTAAGAACTGCAGAATTTGCAGAAGAGCTTTCAGAACCAGAAAAATATTAAGAATATACTAGAATACTTAGAGATACTATAGGCGTATTAAAATATATTAGAAGAAAAAGATTAGCCGAAACAATAACTATCTTAATTAGATTAGGAGGAGTTCGTCCAATTTTTAAATTCGTAGAAACTACCTCTTCTTGAACTTATCGAAGATTTTTGTCGTCCTACGATGACAGTGAATTAGACGAATTTATAGAAAATGACCTAATACATATTATTAACCAAATATATAAAGAGACTATACAGATACAACCTTAATATCGCATAAAGTGTTTAAAACTAGACTATTTTCCTTCAAATTCACTTGAAATTTCTAGACATCCTAAGAAAAATATTTAGATAGATAATCCTCACTATTCTGAAACACAATACAATAGTGACGGAGAAATCTTAAAAGGTAGCCCCGAACTATTCTACGCATAATTTTCCAGATTAATATAATTAAAAAAAAGCTTATAGAGTTTGGAAAATATTGGGGTAGAAATTTCTATTCCAAGAAACCTCAGAAAGAGAAGGTGGCCCATAAAAGAAAAAAGTGGTCCCAAGACCTTTTGGAAGATAGCTAATCTGTATTCTATCCACACACACACACACACACACACACACACACACACACACATATATATATATATCATTGTGAAGTGAACTGCATTTGTGTGTTTGTTTAACTACAAGGTTTGATCACTTTGTAATAAGATATGTATTTGTATTTTTTACTTAAATAAAAGAAATAGTGCTACTCAATTATGAAGTCCCCGAATTTAGATATTATTTAAGAAATATATCATTTCCTTTTTATGAAACAGATGCGGAAGCGTTAGATGATGGTTCAACTAAAAACAAATTTTGATTTATATTTCAAATTAAAATCAAACCAAAGTGAAAATTAATTAAACACACACAAATATTAATTTCATTTAAACCAATTAATTAATCCAAGTCCTAGAATTTGCCTAAGTCATATTTTTCATTTAAAGAAATTAGGATAAACCATTTTGAACAAATGACTTGAAATAAATAAACTTTACCCAAATTTAATTATGCACCAAATAAAATTAATAGTGATTTAAACCAATTTTATCTTCTTTACCTAAGCATGCGTTCTAAGAGATATTGCAAGATAAAATACAACAAGAAATCACTACGCCGCGATGTACGAGGAAAAACCCAAGATGAGAAACAACCTCGGACGGCCCTAGCCACAAATCCACTAGATACGGTTTTACAAATACAAGACAAAAGACTTACATCACCCAACTCGTTCCCTCTCAAGCCCCGACGCTTCTTCTTATAGACACCTCTTCCTGGCGGATAACCTCGGAGCTCCACCGCGGTCTCAGAATCCACCGATAGGACTTTACATGGTCACCGTCACCCGAACTAGGAGCCTTTCTCCAAGTGGGTAAATCAACATAAACAACTTATTCTTTGTGGGATTTAGAAGCAAACCCAAACACTCTCTTTAATTCGGTGTAGAGATAAACCCGCTGCCAAACTCCAAGAAAGATATATATATATATATGAACTTGGATAAATAAAACTATGGGTGAAAACTAGAGTGGTAGATGAATTTTACTTTGAAAATTATCACTCAAAACTTGATATTTTTCTCTTTATAATTTTGCTCTCAAAACACTCTTTAGGAGTTAGAAGGATATGAAAAAGATAGATTATAAAAATAGTTTCCCGCACATAATAAAGTCTGAAAAAAATCAGTTAAGAAACAAGTGGGGAGGTGGGAGAAAACTGTTTAAAAACTGTTCCCGCCTGACATCTCGTTCGAACGACATTTCGTTCGAACGAAATCTCGTTCGAACGAGACTTCTAACGAAGTTCCAGATTGAACTCGTTAGAAATCTCGTTGGATATCTCGTTCGAACATAAGGTTCGTTCGAACGACATATCGAACGACATTTCAAAGGCCTATACTGGGAACTCGTTGGCAAACTCGTTCGAACGACATCTATTTAGAACGAAAAACTCGTTCGAACGAACTTCCAGAAAGTTCATAAATTTCGATTTTAGCCCAGAAACTTTATATACTTTTATTTTAAAGTTTGATAAAATATTTCTGAAATTAAAACAACAGTTTTAAATAACCTAACACCCAATATAAACATGTTCCAAGCTCCTATATATATATGTAATGCATTCATACCTTGGGAGCATGGAACCACTGTTGATGACATTGAAACGAGGCACAAGAACTTAGCATTTTGATGAAGCTTTATACACTTGGCCGCTACGTCTTTAACAAACACTTCATAGGCTTGAAAGATGATCAATATACTCTATCCTATGACTCAAATGTTTTTGTCCGGAATTTAGCCAAAACTACAAATGACTCAATTGGAAATTTGCGTCCTTACAAATCTCCCCCGTTGGCTATTCCGGGACAAAAACTATACAAAATCCTAAAGGGCCGTTTAGCTCTACTAGACTAATAGAAAGTCCCACCCAAAATAAAAATACAATGCTTGACTCAAACAACCCAAAGGATCCACAATCTTTGCCGTTGAAAGTTGCCGCTTAATAAAATAATTCCTGCACACTTAGGCAAGCACATTACACGCATAGGGAATATCAAAACAGTTAATGCAAGTAAGGTTAACTACTCCCCCTAAATTAATTCTCTCCCTTTATCCAGTATGATCAACTTAGAAAGACGTCTCCCCCTACAAATCTCACTTAAACTAAGATACGATAATAATAGGATTAGATACCATTTCTCCCCCTATTATTCTCTCCCTTTTTGTTCAGGAATAGACAAAGGCTTAAAGAATCAAATGTTGACTTATCTCCCCAAATAAAGTATATACACCCTCTAAATTAATCAAGGGATATATAGAATGGGAAAGCAAGCTAAAACATGTAATTGTGCATTTAGTGAAAAGAACATTAATGCATATGGGCAACAAAATTATAACTAATCCAACAAATAACAACTTAGACCAACAAGGATGCAATAAAATGATACCAATATGATATATAAATTATTAAGCATAGGACATCAACAACGAATGCAATAAGATGGATACTAAGTATGAATTAAAGCATATATGGATTAGAAATCAAAGCAAAGATTAAACAAAAATATCAAATATGCATACATAAGATATAACGAATAGACGTAAGTACACATATATAGATATAAACACACAAATGACACACACAAAATATAATAGGAGTCTTTCACACTCGTATGGCAAAAATGTGTCATATGGAAATGGAAGTGTTGGGGTGTGAACTAGTAACGATTAAATTTAGACCCAATCACTTAAAAACATGTTCACAGAGTTCTCATTTGATTGCAAACTTCATCACATTTGAATATAACCTCACGTGACAATATAGATTGAACTCAATGAACAAACATACACAATGCATACAAGCCTAGCATATTGATGATTCTACAAACCAATACAGTCATGACATGAGATACGCAACTAGGATAAACGGACATTGTGCAAACCGTTGATATACCATCCAATCTCCCTCAATAAGCATTTATATTAATTTTGAATGAATATATCAATCAAACATAGGCCTTGGCAATTATTTTTCTTTTTAATGCCATATTTTCTGTTTTTAGGCCTTTGGACCACGTATTTCTTTTAGGTCCATTCAAAACGGTGGCTTACAATCGCAAAGGATCACTAAGTCCTTTCGGAGCCCTTCCCCGTGCACATTTATATTTATCATGTTTTTATTTTTCACACAAATCTCACGTGCAACGGATTTTAACATGCACTAGTCCTCCTAAGTCACAAATATGTAGATGACAAGATTGGAAGGAGAACACCTCACATAGCTCAAATATACATATGAAGTTAAAATTTCAAAAAAGTTCGTGCATGTGTGAATAGAGGCATATAAAAAATAGAATCCATTAATCAACACAAAATCCAACTACTCCATAAAAATATGGTAAAGAACATTTTAAGGATTGACAATCTAAACCAAAAGTTCTAGCCACATGAGAGCGTTAAAGAAGGGATTCAAACACAAGTATATGCCACTTAAAGTGTGCCAAACCATTATACACACAAAATAAAATCTTTTTGAGTTTTTGGACATTTTTAACCAAAAGTAAAAATATATACTCAAAAGACAAACAAAATTCATTTGAATTTAAATTAAGCTTAAATTACCAAGAGATAAAATCCAAATGATAAACAAAAATTCTTTTTGTATTTTTTATTTAATGCATACAAAATGAAGAAACAAAATACAAAAAATAAACAAAAATCATTATTCTACCATGTGATTAAGCATGGGGCATAAACTAGAAAAATGATTAAACAAGCATACATTTAGCATGATAATATAGCATAAAGCACAAAAGCTAAAGTATGCACACACTAACACATTCATCCTTTAGATTTAGCAAGGGAGGAAGCATGTGAAAGTAAATGAGAATCAAAAACCCTATTTTGTAAGGCAACCAAGTCGGATTTCCTAACCCAAATTAAAGAAGAATGACTATCTTGGGGTGTAGGAATTTTAAAAACATTGGCTGCTTTACGTTGGGATTTTCTAGGAATTCGTTTAAGATCAAAATAAAATTTCCTAAGATGACCTTTTCGACCACAATGTGTACAAGTAAAAACATGTCGAAAAGATTTACCTACAGAGTGATCTCTAAAAGCTTTCCTAGTAGATTCTCCTAAAACATTGGTTTTGACTTTATGAGTAGATTCATTACAAGTATTGAAGCCTAAACCACACATGTCATTTTTAATTTGGACCGTTCCTAAGATTTTATCTAATTTTTCCGAACGACACTCCAAATCAAATTTGACATTGCTAGAGTCTTTTAATTTATTTTGCAATTCTAAAATGTTAGACTCTAATAAAACATTTCGCTCTTCAAAAGCAAGAAGCTCCTTTTTCAAGGATTCCATTAAACCCCTAAGGCTATCTCTCTCGCCTTCTACATATTCAAGCTTCTCTTGAAGAGTCCTCTCACGTGTCCTAAGGTCTTCTACTAACATACTATCATCAATGACCTTGACACGCTCTTTTAAACAAGCTTCTAACTTCAAATTAGCACTTTTTAATTTAATAGATTCTTTATAAAGTTCTTGAAAAGCATTTTGAAGTTCACTCACATTAACCTCTTCTTCATTTTCACTCTCTCTTTCTTCTCCACTCTCACTATCATCGAAAATAAGGGAATAAAAATTTTTGACCTCGGAAGTGTCATGAGTTTGAGTATCTTCATGAGAAGATTCACTTTCCGTGCTCACATGACTAGCCATAAAAGCCACAAAATTTGGCTTAGTGGGGGAATCAGGTCCCTCTTCCTTATCACTATCACTAAGGGTCGCATTATATGAAATGGGTCGTTTACCCTCTTTCCTTAGTTTAGTCGGGCCCTCAGAAGCCCTATGGCCATAACCCTCATAACCAAAACACCTATTTGACTCGTCCCTATTTATATTTTCATTAATAGGTTTAGGGATCTTCTCAGCTTTGTCTTGCTTAGAAGTTTCAAATTTCTTAAAATCATTTTTAAATTTATCTTTGTTAAATTTAAGAAATTTTCTAAATTTACGAGCAAACAAAGCCATGTCTTTCGAGTCACTATCTCTCTCGCTCTCTACTACTTGTTTGACCTCTTTTCGGGCTTTTAAAGCAACACCCTTTTCATTTTTTTTCCAGTTTTAGAGGGAAACATGTCTAGTTCATAGGTTTGTAAATCACCTACAAGCTCTTCTAATTTCGTAGAGGCTAAAGTTGGTAAAGAATTTAAAACGGTCACTTTTGGAATAAATCTATCGGGTAGGGACTTTAAAATTTTCTTTACAACTCGGTTGTTGGGTATTTTCTCTCCCAAGTTAAAAGATGAATTGACAATATCGGAAAGTCTAGCATAAAATTCATCAGAAGTTTCATTATCGTTCATTTTGATAGTTTCAAATTGAGTGTTGAGGTTTTGGAGTTTCGAAGCTTTAACGACACTTGTACCTTCGTGAGTGAGTTGTAAAATATCCCAAGCTTCTTTAGCGGTCTCACACGTCGTAATACGTCGGAATTCATCCGGTGTGACAGCGCTAAACAAGGCATTCAAACTATGGGAATTAAATTTTGAAAGTTTAAATTCACCCTCACTCCATCTATCGGCGGGTTTGGGAACAAGCTCATTATCTACTAAATGAGTAGGTGAGGACCACCTGTTAACAACAGACATCCAAACTCTCTAGTCGATATATTTTAGTGCCGATTTCATACGCGCTTTCCAATAAGCGTAATTAGAAGCATCGAAAATAGAAAATTTTGAAAATGGAAAAGATTCCATTTTAGCCAAAAATTATTTAAAGGATCTTCAACGAAATAATTTATCGCTCAAGCTTTGATACCAATTTGAAGTCCCCGAATTTAGATATTCTTTAAGAAATATATTATTTCCTTTTTAGGAAACAGATGCGGAAGCGTTAGATGATGGTTCAACTAAAAATAAATTTTGATTTATATTTCAAATTAAAATCAAACCAAAGTGAAAATTAATTAAACACACACAAATATTAATTTCATTTAAACCAATTAATTAATCCAAGTCCTAGAATTTGCCTAAGTCATATTTTTCATTTAAACAAATTAGGATAAACCATTTTGAACAAATGACTTGAAATAAATAAACTTTACCCAAATTTAATTATGCACCAAATAAAATTAATAGTGATTTAAACCAATTTTATCTTCTTTACCTAAGCATGCGTTCTAAGAGATATTGCAAGATAAAATAAAACAAGAAATCACTACGCCGCGATGTACGAGGAAAAACCCAAGATGAGAAACAACCTCGGACGGTCCTAGCCACAAATCCACTAGATACGGTTTTACAAATACAAGACAAAAGACTTACATCACCCAACTCGATCCCTCTCAAGCCCCGACGCTTCTTCTTATAGACACCTCTTCCTAGCGGATAACCTCGGAGCTCCCCCGCGGTCTCAGAATCCACCGATAGGACTTTACATGGTCACCGTCACCCGAACTAGGAGCCTTTATCCAAGTGGATAAATCAACATAAACAACTTATTCTTTGTGGGATTTAGAAGAAAACCCAAACACTCTCTTTAATTCGGTGTAGAGATAAACCCGCTGCCAAACTCCAAGCAAGATGTATATATATATGAACTTGGATAAATAAAACTATGGGTGAAAACTAGAGTGGTAGATGAATTTTACTTTGAAAATTATCACTCAAAACTTGATCTTTTTCTCTTTATAATTTTGCTCTCAAAACACTCTCTAGGAGTTAGAAGGATATGAAAAAGATGGATTATAAAAATGGTTTCCCGCACATAATAAAGTCTGAAAAAATCAGTTCAGAAACAAGTGGGGAGGTGGGAGAAAACTGTTTAAAAACTGTTCCCGCCTGACATCTCGTTCGAACGACATTTCGTTCGAACGAAATCTCTTTCGAACGAGACTTCTAACGAAGTTCCAGATTGAACTCGTTAGAAATCTCGTTGGATATCTCATTCGAACATAAGGTTCGTTCGAACGACATATCGAACGACATTTCAAAGGCCTATACTGGGAACTCGTTGGCAAACTCGTTCGAATGACATCTGGTTCGAACGAAAAACTCATTCGAACGACATATCGAACGAACTTCCCAAAAGTTCATAAATTTTGATTTTAGCCGAGAAACTTTATATACTTTTATTTTAAAGTTTGATAAAATATTTCTGAAATTAAAACAACAGTTTTAAATAACCTAACACCCAATATAAACATGTTCCAAGCTCCTATATATATATGTAAGGCATTCATACCTTGGGAGCATGGAACCACTGTTGATGACGTTGAAACGAGGCACAAAAACTCGGCCTTTTGATGAATCTTTATACACTTGGACACTATGTCTTTAACAAACACGTCATAGGCTTGAAAGATGATCAATATACTCGATCCTATGACTCAAACGTTTTTGTCCGGAATTTAGCCAAAACTACAAAGGACTCAATTGGAAATTTGCGTCCTTACAAACTAATTTGATGATAAAAATAAATAGTTATTGTATTTTATTTTGCAATACGAATAAAAAGATCTAAAGATAAAAAAATTACTTTATTCTATATTTCATTTCGCACCATTAAGAATTAGGTTGGTTGAGGCTATGACCAAATTATACAATAATTATCACTGTATAGCTTTCAACATTAAGTTGTAGCATTGTGCGCGGAACTATTCGATTAATATTATGTCAAATTTGTTTTTAGCACAATCCCCATGAAAATCGTAGCATATCATAAAAGGTTGGATACTATTTAATTGATATAAGTGGATTTCATGTCAATTAGTTTTTTTATGCAAATTTAACTCCAATTTTTATATAATTGCCAACTAATAGAAAATTTTGCTCATTAAAAATATTTGGATACATATTTCTATATTATTTGAATAACATGTTTATTTTAGTCTTTCTGTACGAGAGTTATAAACGCCCGCACATCGCACGGGGTTAAAATCTAGTTAATATAGATTACTCCATTTGTTCCCAATTAAAAGTCCTATTTTTTCCCTTTTTATACAACCCAAATTAAATTAAGACTACTTTAAAATCAATGAACTTATGGTATTTTAGGAATTCAATTTCCCGTGAAGTAATTGGTAAAGGATTTTCAGTATCCAATACAGAGAATTTTGTGGGAGAAATTGGAATTCTATAAGTGTTGCGTAAACCCAGCCAACCATTCTTCTCAGCCAAAAGCTCTGGAATCAGTTGGAGCTTTCATTTCAGAATACATCTTTGAAGCTTGTGTTGGAAAATATTGTGTTTTTACACAAATTATTTTATGACCGAATTAATATATTGGTCAAAGTAGGACCAAGTACGTGCGCATTTCTTGTAGCATGACGAGTCACGCAATATATTTATTTGTTTAAAACGGATAAATGATGACTAGGAAATTTGGTATCAAAGTGCCCCTTTTATGTATGAAGTTTATTGGGAAATTTTATTTGCTGGGACGAATTTTTGTAACTGTCGCTAAAGGTTGAGACTGTTTTTCAGAACCGTCCTTAAAGGTCGTGACTGTTCACCATAAGTTGTGACAGTTCATGAAAAACGTCCCTAAAGTGACTGTTTTCTAAAAGACATGTCTCTTTATGAAAAAACACCTTGTTTTCTATAAATACAAGACTTGTCTTCATTTTTTAGAGAGAGAAAAAGGAGAGAAAATATATTTTCAATACTTTCCATTCCCGATCGAGTCGGATAGAGTATCAAACATAATTGATTCGTGGGACACACACACTGAAGTGCTTTTTGAGCGTGTCGAGACCGTTTTATCCTGGGAGGCAAACGCTCATTGTTCATTGCCGTAAGCACCGTAGCGGGAGCGCATTTTGTCTTAAGGAGAGAGTGTCAAACACTTGACTTGGTCATCTTCTTCGTTTGTAAGTTTTCTAGTGGTATTAATTTTTATTGCATAAATATGATTTATTTCATATTTTAAATTTGATAAAACACAAAAGTATATATATTATAGATAGCAATCTTAAGACAAAATGAATTTATTTTATGTTACTTTGTGTTTTAATTTTATGAATACTTCTCATGTGTGAAAACATATTTGTCCATCCCTTTAGTTAATGCATGAAATCAAACCTTTCGTAATACATTGATGAGAATGTATTAATATATTATTTATTGACTTTTAATATAATCAATAGCCTTTTATTTTGCTTCTTGTATGTATGAGAATTTTGAACAGGTGTATTGGAATGTTTGTATGCACATGAAAATTTTGAAAAGTGTTTCATTTGATAATAATGCATTGACTACTGGACGTGTGGTATTATAACTCACCATGATTTATTTCATGATTTGTCACTTTTGTACATAATTTTTTTTTTTGGCTTAATGTTTTTGTCTTTTTACTCTTGGTGGGTTAAGTGTGATACTAGTAATAATGCAAATGATATCACACCTGGGATAAAATATAATGTTAATAGAATCTAAATGCGGGTGCATTGTCTTTAATTTTGGAAGTTTTGTCCGTAACTGTGCATACTGAATGATGAGAAGGCAATGTTTACTTTTGGTAATTGTATATTGCCATCATCTAAGTTGCAAATGGCAACTGAGTGACCATTCAAAATATTATGAAGGCTTTGTTTGATTGGAATTGATTATAAGAACGTTTCAAAGTTTTGTTGTCGGATCATAATTGTTACAAACGTCTCCTTTGTTTATGTTAAAATTATTGAAGTTTGGATGTCATTATTGAAGATATAATTTTTTATTTTTTTTGAGGTGTTGGTTAAATTTGGAAACTCAAATTTGATATATGAATACTTATGGTGTCATTTGGTTATTTGACAGTTTGAATCCATTAAGTATGAGTAATGTTCATATTCATTTAACTTGTATCTTTTCATCTTTAGTGATGTATTTTTTTTATGTCTTTGACATGGACTATGGCATAAATGGCATAAAAAGTGATTTGTTTATGAATAATGCATTTTTAATATTTAATTTGATTATTAGACATTGCATGGCGTGCGATAATTTTAGCGATAAAATTAACTATTTTTTATTAGCATTCTTTTGAATGTCTAAAATTAGAATAGTGCATCCCAAATAAGGTGATTTTGAATACATTCATTCATATTTGTCCAAATGAATAAAGGGACAACAAGAGTGTGTTTGATTCATAGTATACTTAAATAATTTATATATTGACGGTAGAGCTAAATACCCTCTTGGATCGAAAAATAAATTAGTAAATAATGATGTGATGTCACATGTGTAATAACGTGCATTTATGTATATTATCACATGATAATCAAATGTCTGATTATGCTTTGAGATTTAGTCACATCTTTGGTAATGTTATTCACATGATTTTTAAGTGAGCTTTATGCGAATTAATGTGAAAATAATATATGCGATGATATTATGGTCTCTTGTATGGTTACATGTATACGTGTAACAATACTATTTTAGTGTGACTAAATTAAATTAGGTTACATGAACGAAAATGTGATATATTTAGAAACATGATTTGAGTTGCATTCCTTGTAGAATGTCAATATTTAATTATTGTGATAATTTATGTAATCTTGATATTACATTTAAATTTGTTTTAATCTCCCGTGTCACGAAAAAGAGAAAAAGAAAATATAATGCATTTTCCATTATTGTTGGTATGTATGTTAAACATTGCAATGCACGCATTATACCGACTCTTAGAGATATGAATATGCACTATTGTTTAAAACGATGTGAACCAACATGTTGAAAATTTGAGAATATTAAATTCACGCATAATAAATTAAAAAGTCCTATAGGTTAGGAATTTATTATGTTTGCATAATTATTACAGTTGATGACATATTGTGGCATCCGATGACCTAATGTCCTATAATGAAAATTGAGGTGTGTAATGATATACTATTCTCACGTGTAGAAGTCTATTGGATATTTGTGGTATGATTGTATATCATTAACCATATATTTGAATAGCATATTTATAATGCGACTTTTAATTTTAGGGGTGACCCTTTCACTCTCAATTTTGTGAGACGTTTTCATCAAAATATCATTGGAACATGCTATGTTAAACATGATGTTTCATGAAGAATTACATTTTTATGTAACATTCAATTGATGTTAGCGTTGATGAAAAATAAATACAATTTGTATTGATATCGTGGTGCTCAATTTTCCATAGACTTGAAAGAGTGGATATGATTAATTTCAATATGTGACTCCTCTTGACTATATTGAATGTTATCAAATGCGATGAAGATTGCAAAAGATATGAGAGTCTTTAGTTGTTATAAAGTGCTACATTACTTTCCGTAATATATAAATTCATTTTGGAAGAATCTTATATTTCCAATTAATGCGTTTGTCGAACTTGTTCTTCAATGGAGAAAATTTAGTGTGGCATGATTACAGATTTATTTATTGAATTTATGATTCAAAATTGAGAACCGAGCGGTTTAAAGACTGCTTCAAAGATGGTATAGAATTAAATCATAAATCCGTATAAATGATCAAGGGATTAAGAACCGAGCAGTTTCACAACTTCTTTAAAAAAGGTAGAATCAAATTATGATCTCATTGGAGACTTAGGCGTAATCTCAAGACACCACAACTAGTAAACTCAAAGAAGGGCAAGTAATCAAATTGCATATTTTATATTATGATATTTTTAAAGTCCATAATCATAGAATATGTTGAAATGGTTTTGGGGAATATAAATTATGTGTGACACAACTTTAGTTTAATACTAAGAATTGTGACAAGTGCATTTGTAGGCCTATGGAACAATAAGGAATATACGATTAAATGTCGAAATCACTAAAGTAGAGAAACTTATCTCAACCAAATTTTATTTAGAATGAAATGAATGTATACCTTCTAAATGGACATATGTGTTGGTCCAAATATACATTAATATCATTTCATTTTAAAGAAAAATAAAGAGTTTGGAGGTTGAGAATAAATGTATCAATTTTGTATAATTTCAAATTTATGTTTGAAATTGTGGGGGAAGTATTGTGTTTTCTATGAGTTATATTCTCAACACATTAATCCACGATAAAAAAAAAAAATTATGGGAAAAGTTGAGAACCTTTGTATGAATTATGATAAATGTGGGGGTATTTATCTAAGGCGATAACAATAATTTCTATCCAAAAATAGAAACAAAGATGATTCCTATTGAAAATAGGATAAACACTACTGAAAGTGTAGTATTTGATTGCATTTCCTATTGAAAATAGGATAAACACTACTGAAAGTGTAGTATTTGATTGCATAAGCACATTTAATGTACGATAGTATTTCCAATGTGCATTTGTCTAGAGAAGTGTATACTTCATTGATTGAACGATAATTAATACTTAAGTACTTTGATTATATTCCAAGGATGGAAATGATTAAAAGTGTACACAAATCTTTAGAATAAAGATAATGGATCAAAGAGTCTAAAGTATAAATGAGTCGTTCAGTATCGATACTAAGATATAAGTGACAAATGACATAAACATTAGGAAATTATGAATATATTTTTTAAAATTATATGACTTTCGAGACTCGTATTCCGAGTGATATATTAGCATGATTAGAGGTGTTAATGTTTGGAAATCCTCTTATGATGGAATATGAATATTATTTCCTAGAAAGCAAGGTACCTTGACAATTTTAAAGAGGATGATTTGAGATAACAATTCTAATGCATGTTCTTGAAATTGGAAATCATTGCTTGAAAAGGCATAAAGTAATTTGGCAAGTCACGACTTATTAGTCATGACATAAGACCATAAAAAAATCTTTCTTTGTTAGTGATAACATTAGGCCTAATAAAATCACTGTGGATCCGCTAACGAGAGAGTAAGAGAAGTTCATCAAGGGGAATGGGCTTACAGCCGGTTAAAACCTAAAAGAATTGCCATAATGGAAACCCAACCTAAATGACTGGAGATCCCAAGAATTAGGTTCAACGGGACAACCTAATTATGTGCGATTCAGTTAGCACTGAGAAGAAAATAAATTCTTCCTCCCATTCCTAGGATGAGTCAGTGCACTATCTGCCGCGTGTAACAGGATAAATTTTATTTTAATGATTTCTATATCTTGAACATATGGGTCAAGTGGGGTATTAGCAGGATGCTCTTTATAGAAATCACCTATGTGAGTGAGAAGGGGCCACTTCTATGAGAATAACCAACGACTACATTGTTAAATTCTCTAACACACTCATGAAATCAGGAGGTGTCCAAGGCCAAAACGGACACAACAATGAGAACCAAGAATGTTCGGAGAAGGACTGTGTGAATTCTATTGTTTCGGTTTAAACAAAAAGGTTGATCAATTCAAGACATCGCGCTCATTGATTGGCCAGTAAACCCGATAGTCTCTCATTAGAAAAGATTCAAAGCCAAAATCTATCTTTACCGATGCAGCTCTTTTTCACCGATACTCTGTCTAATTTGTCTTCATGTTCATTTGATTCTTCACCCAAATTTCATTCATGTGGGGGATTGTTGGAAAATATTGTGTTTTTACACAAATTATTTTATGACCAAATTAATATATTGGTCAAAGTAGGACCAAGTATGTGCGCATTCCTTGTAGCATGACGAGTCACGCGATATATTTATTTGTTTAAAACGGATAAATGATGAATAGGAAATTTGGTATCAAAGTGCCCCTTTTATGTATGAAGTTTATTGGGAAATTTTATTTGCTGGGACGGATTTTTGTAACTGTCGCTAAAGGTTGTGACTGTTCGCTATATAGTGACTGTTTTTCAGAACCGTCCTTAAAGGTCGTGACTGTTCACCATAAGTTGTGACAGTTCATGAAAAACGTCCCTAAAGTGACTGTTTTCTAAAAGACATGTATTTTTATGAAAAAACACCTTATTTTCTATAAATACAAGACTTGTCTTCATTTTTTAGAGAGAGAAAAAGGAGAGAAAATATATTTTCAATACTTTCCATTCCTTATCGAGTCGGATTGAGTATCAAACATAATTGATTCGTGGGACACGCACACTGAAGTGCTTCTTGAGCGTGTCGAGCCCGTTTTATCCTGGGAGGCAAACGCTCATTGTTCATTGCCGTAAGCACCATAGTGGGAGCTCATTTTGTCTTAAGGAGAGAGTGTCAAACACTTGACTCGGTCATCTTCTTCGTTTGTAAGTTTTCTAGTGGTATTAATTTTTATTGCATAAATATGATTTATTTCATATTTTAAATTTGATAAAACACAAAAGTATATATATATTATAGATAGCAGGTTGAGGGGCACGTTAAGTCTCTCCTATTTAATGTTGATTTTGTGCATTTACGAGGTGCATTGGAAAGTGGTCAACCTCCTGACCCAATATCCTAGGAGAATATTGGTATTCAATGTTTCTTCCTAAGGGAGTGGGCAATGATAAATTTTTTTATGATAAATTCTATAATTTTTCATGGGTCTGCATTTGATAGTATTAGTTTTTCAGGTTTCAATTTTTTTTAGGATTAGTATGATTTTGTATGAAATAATTTTTTATTTTGTTGTTTTTAGGATTAATATAATTTTGTTATTTTTATTATATTGTTTTAAAAAATACTTCGGACCATTTTTTCTAAAACAAAACATTTTTTTTATGAAACAATTTTTTTGTAAAACAGTTTCTTAAAATAAAATAGTTTTTTGTTATATAAAATCTTTTTTTAGGGTAATCTTGGATCCATCCACTCATTCTGTAAGTACACCCACTCAAAAATAATTAATAAGTTAATCCACTAAAATGGGACATCCACAAAGTATATGTATTGCCCTTTTTTTTATAAAAATAATTTAAAAAAGAACAACTTTTTTATAAAACAACTTTTGTTATATAATACCGTTTTTTTATAAAACAGTTTTTCTAAAACATTTTTTTACAAAATAGTTTTTGTTATATAAAAGAGTTTTTTTAAAAAAATAATTTTTTTAAATGTACTGTCTATGTTATATAAAACATTTTTTTGTTATATAAAACATTTTTTTAAAAACAAAATATATTTTTTGTTATGTAGAATCATTTTTTTATAAAACAGTTTTTGTTATATCAAACAACTTTTAAAACAAATTTTTTTATTTTATAAAAGAATTTTTGTTAAAAAGTACAGTTTTAAAACAATCTTAACAATTTTTTTATTAATTTTACTAAAAAATAATTTTTATTTTCATAAACATTTTTTTAAAATATACACTGTTTTTCTTTTTAATAAAAAGTTATTAGTAAAAAAAATTTGAAAAAAAAAACAAACCATTGATTTAGCAATGTCGAAAAATATTTTTATTTTAACAAGAATAAAGTTGACAAATTTGGGGTGGCAAAATTTTCTGTGAGTATGACGTGAGAAAATTTTTCCATTAGAAGATGGCATAAAATTGGTGAGCCTTACAAATCATGGGTCCATTTTTCCTGTCAAATTGTGGCAAAAGTGGGCAAAACCCTCATTTGCCACTTTTTTTTTGCATTTGGCATGACTAATCGTTCCTATCAAATGGACCCTAACATAGTCCTTATATTTGTCCTCAAGAAAGAAATCAACATTTAATGACCCTTGTTCAGTTCTGGAGGTTTATTTAAAGAATAAACACATGAAGGTCGTGGGATAATGTTGATGTTCAGAGAGAAACACGGGGAGAAATTATCAGAGACAATTGATTCAATTTGATCTGAACTTGACTTGATAAAATATGTCTTTTAAATTAAAAATATATAAATTCGAGTTAATTTTTCAAATAAACCAAACCCAAGTCTCAAGTCAAAGACCTCTTATAAGGGAATATCAAAACTCACCACCATGCCATACTATATTAATGTGTCATCAAAATATAAGAAAAGTGATATAAGTAAACAAGAAGAAAAAATTGGACAAAGAACAATAAATAATTTGCAAATAAAGGTGTACATAGACTTTAAACTTTTTCATAATGAAGAAAAACTCTAAGTATAAGAAACATGAGTGATGATGTCTTTGACTCGGATCCTTAGGCATACAACGAATATTCTTTAATTTTGTGGTGTAGTTACAATAAGCCATCACTTTAGTCCATTTTCTTTACACTCGTAAGAAGCGGCCACCACTTTCACACTTATTAAGTGAGTCTATCAATAGTGCTTTTATAGGTAAGCACCTCGCCCATAAGGGCCGCATAACTCATTAAGAGGTTAATCTAAGTCACGATAGAATGCCATTCATTCATTGGCCTAATATGGGATATAGATTTGCATTATTCATCTCTATTAACTATCTAACTTTTTTTTCCATTTGAACCCGATTATTGTGATCTACAATCTCCAAGTAGGGTTACCATCAGATGTAAGGGCTCAAGTCCCATACTTTTAAAAGTGTTCCATATTTTTTCTCTTTCCAAATGTTTGGTTATGGGATGTGCGAGGTTATCTTCAATTCTCACAAAATCAATGGTAACAAAACCACTAACAATAACTTCTCTCACTGTACTATTCTTATGACGTATTTGTCGCGACTTTCCATTATAATATTAATTATTCACTCTTTAAATAATAGTTGTTGTCATACTGTATCTGTTTTACCCCGACGCCCAATTTGTTAGGGGCAACCTCTAATCAACCATGCCCCGGATATAATCAAGATAAAACGGTAATAATGACAAGCACAAAAATATGTGAACAATAGAGACAACAACAAGAGATACATATTTCATCAACTTGGCTACATCTATTGAGAGACCCAATTCCACCATATTTGAAGATATTACAATTACAACAAAGAATATACATGAATAAATCATATACCCTCTACTCTCCAACCCAAATCTCGGATAGACTTTGTAAACCAACTCTTCCTCAAAGTGAATTTAAGTTCTAAGTTAGGAACCCTCTCAATATCTTGTTCGTGAGTGTTTCCCACGTGTTTCCCATGTACTCAATCAGGTGTATTCTGCTCCCATGTAACCTGGTGAGAAAAATCCACACACAATGCATCTTGAGCATATCTACCATAGATGAAACACTTACACTCACACCCTTCTTCCACCTCTGAGAAATACCCATGTGTGAGAGGGAAAATCCCTTACCTCTCAGATTAAACCCTCAACTTTGAAATAAGACCCCCCTCTAGTTCTCAAGAGAGCAACTAAAAGCTTAGGGTTATAACCCTCATAAGGTTCCTTTTATAGGTGAAATATATTTATGGTGAAACCCCTAAAATACCCTCACTTCAAACCCCTATTTTCTCATTCCGACACTCGTTCACTGTAGCGAACATAACCCCCCGCTGGCCATCCATTTTAAAACCATAAGTTCCTAAAAGTGCTGACCCGTTCCATGAGTTGTTTCGCTGTAGTGAAGCTCCCCTTCGTCGTAACGAGCACCTATTTGCTGCCCAATAGAAAAAACCAGGGATCGAATATTTTAAGACAAACTCTATAAATCTCCCCCTTGGTGAGAAATACCACAAACCACAATCGAGACTCCAACCGATGAGAATAACCTCCCATGCCCAATCTCTCCATTTTTCACACCACCAAAATAACCACCTTTGATTTTTATTGTACAATCTATACCTATCCGTATATTGTCCAATGCCTTTTTAAAGATCTTATTAACCGTGAAAAGTTTCCCTCGGAGTATACACCTCCTCTTGCAAATATACCCAAAATCCCTTTCAATTTTAACATGCTCTTCTTGGACATCTTCAGAAGTTGAACACACGGGTTAATACGTAAATATAGTTGCAACCAGTAGAATATACACATCGACTCTAAAGAGGTACCTCGACCCTACCCCTTCGTAACAAGATTCCTCTCACCATCGTCTGTTAGAACATACACTGCGCTCATCGATTGTAAACAAGAGCATTTGGAAGGCCTTACTCATTTATGCACCTTGTTCCCAAAATATACCATTGAGATTAATCCAGACGACGTCAACCAATCACACATAACCCATAAAACATCGCGTGATTTATGAAATCCACCTATAATCGAGCACTGCTATTGTTGGAATTCATCACTTTTGGAGATTGTAAAAATATCCCCAAAAGTCTAGCATATACCGCTAACTTTCTTGAGGTACTTACCGAGCCACCACAATTATTGTTTCAAATACCAAACCAAGAAACGACTCGTTTCCCTCCTCATGAAGTAATTCTCATTGTCCTTAGATTTAGACTTGTTATGTCAAAATCCCCGATAATTAATTTTCTTTCGAGTGAAATTCAAACCGTAATCAATAGAGTTTGCGGGTGGCTATCACACCGTTATCAATTGCATTTTGCGCTATCAATCACACCATCTACATCTTTCTCCATCTTTCATTCTTCCGTCAATACCGTTACACAACTTGTGTTGAACGACCTCCACTTTAATCACCAAGAGAGACGTAACCATTACCATAAATCCCTCCACCTAAACATGTGAAGCAATATCCCAATTTATGGTTGAATGAACACACAGGAAATCAAGCACTGGTGGTTTGACACCAAAATCTCATTCCATATTTCTGACAATCACCTTGTGTACACCAAAATCCATGATACCAATTTTTATGCCCGAAGCCCAATTTTTAAGGGCCTCCTCCAGTCAACCATTCTATAGATATAATCAAAATAAAATGGTAATGACAACAAGCACATAAATATGTAAACAAGAGAGACAAAAATAATATATACGTGGTTCACTAATTTGGCTACATCCATGGAGAGACCCAATTCCATTATATTTATAATAGAAAAGATACAAAGATAAATCACATACCCTATACTCTACTACCCAAATATTGGATAGCCGTTGTAAAGAAACTCTTTCCCCAAGTGAATCCAAATTCTAAGCCAAAACCCCTCTCAATCTTTAACCCTCGAGTATTTTCCAAGTGTTTCCTATATACCCAATCCGGTGTATCCCGCTCCCATAAAACCCAAAGAGAAAAACCCACTAAATAATGCATCTTGAGTACACCTACCATATATGAAACACTCACACTCACACCCTTCTTCCACCTTTGAGCAATACCCATGGGTGAGGGAAATAATCCCTCACCCCTCACGCTAAACCCTCACCTTTGGAAGAAGACCCTCTCTCTCTAGATCTCAAGAGAGCAACCAAAGACTTAGGGTTATAACCCTCATAAGGTTCCTTTTATAGGTGAGATACATTTTTGGTGAAACCCCCTAAATACCTCCACTTAAAACCCCTATTTTTGCATTCTTACGCTCATTCCCTACAACGAACATAACCCCTCGTTAGTTTTGCATGTTAAGACTAAAAGTTCCTAAAAGTGATGACCCATTCTGCGACATGCTTCACTACAACGAAGGTTCCCTTCACTGAAATGAGAACCTGCTTACTGCCCACCAACCTTAACGGAAAAAAATGGGGACCGAGTATTTTAAACCAAACTCCACAGTATCAAAATAGCTACTACTAAACTATGCTAGGCCGATATGTCGGATAGAAGGCTATGCAACCAACTTACCTATTTTCTAACAATAGCTAATGCAACCCGCTTCAATAATGATAACTAATGCAATAAGTTTAGAATAGATAGTGGACTGATTATGATGGTTTATTTTTCGGACTTCCAAAAAATTGCACCACCACTAGTATTGAATAAATAACCACTATGCCTTAGAGTATTTCAATATGGTATTCTAATTGGCATCACTATACCTTTGTAGTAAATTGAGAAACTAGAGTGAAGAACCAAATTGATAGTTCTTTTTAGACACCTTATCATTTGACAATTGCATGTCAATGTTCTAGGTTAGAATTGTCAGTATAACTACATAATACCCCTACTGCATATGTCATGTCTACTAGAATGAATTGCATATATCAAACTACAAATAATACTATCATATTCATTTTAATTAATTATATTGACATTATTTGAATATAATTTAACACTAGGTTAAAAAAGAGCACAAACATGCTCGAATTCAAAAGAGAATTCTTCTCATCTTGAATAGCTTCCCTTTAGAAATTATGAAGAGGCAATGATATCCTCCAATGAGGAAGGATCTACTTCTAAATAAAGGTATATAAATCAAGTCCAAATTATTCTAGGAGTCTTACTCTCTTAGCTTTTCCTTGATCCAATTTATAAGAATGCACATTAGTTCAATAAAATAAGATGAAACATAAGTAACGGCTTGGGGACGCCAAATTCTTTTGTTGTAAAAGAAAATAAATTTTCATAATAATCCATGTCTATAAAATTAGTGAAAAAGTCTATGGATGGATAAATTAAATTAATATCAAATTAAATATTTTAATTTTAATTTTATTTAATTATTTATCTTAAGTCAATATATTAATTCAAATTTGAATTAATTAAAACAATGAAAATATGGTGTAAATAAAATAACTGGTTTTAATTTGTTCCTAACCAAATTAATAAAGTTGATTTTCTAATTTTCTAATTAATTAATTAGGTCCAAATACATATTAGGTGATAATAATTAACAATGACAGAAAATAGAAGAAATCCTACAAATAAGGGCTGAGCCATTTCCGTGGAAACCCTCTTTCAAAAAATTACATGCACCCATCCCATACACAAGTCCACTAGTACAATTTTTTTTGGGATTATAAAAGGAGAAACACGACTTACAACCCTTAATTTGACCGTAATCACAAACCGTCATCGTTCAGAACTTTAAACCACTGCAATAGTTGTTTTGTCATTCTCCACGCCAGCTTTGACCGAACAGCCACAACCCTCGGCTCTCGGTATCATTTGATTTATTAAAATGGATGCATATGCTCGAATCTCCATCCCAAATTTAATTCATGGCTTACTAGTCTCGCAAACGCGACTTCGATCATAACCCAAGTCAATCGACTCACTGATCTCGAAAACCTCCTCAAGCTTAGATCACAACCATAGCCAAAACCTCCACAAATTTTTAAATAAATTTTGGGAGTTTTTATTTCATAAAAACACCATTTAAATATCTTATTTTACGTGAAAAGAGTTTTTCCAAAACATTAAAAAGAACCAAAATCAAATAGTACGTTTGGGAGTTTTTGGGTTTAAAAACTCTAAAGGGTTCTTTAAGAAAAATAAAGAGGACTTCTCATAATTAGACTCACAAAACTATCTTTTTAAAAAGACCAATTGAAACAAAAGAGTTAATCCCTTTTAAAATATTAACCAAGTAATAGAAAAGAAGTTTGAAAACTTGCGTATAAAGAAAATTAACAAAAGAAACCAAACAAATAAGAAAAGAAAATAGTCACACTCCTGAGCTGCTATCTAACCCTGTGAGCCCCACTATAGGAATTTGAACACCCGCTATAGCCTTTTGAACACCCAATATAGTGGTGAAGAAAGCCTCTATAGTGGTCTAACATAGCCGTGGGTGTGGCACAATCCCAGACTTCTAAAAATTAAGGTCAAGCCGTGGTCAAATCGCGAAGAACACTAGGATGGTTTTTTATTTTTTCAATAATTTTAAAATTTTGAACCCCTTTAGCTTGTAAAATTTTAAGGGACAAAAAAATGTCACTAATTTTATGTCGCAAAAATTTCTGTTGCATAAAAGCTTGGAAAAAATCCCATAAAAAACTCGACAAATATTTTAAAAATTTACCAAAGTTAAAATAATTTTTATTTCTCAAAAAATAAATTTTCCCATATATTATAATTGTTTGTTTGGCTTGGAACTTTGGAGTGATGGATCATTCGTGCCATGTTGATGTCATTGTGTCAATAACTTAAAATTATATTATGTAGAAGATCTTCAATAATATTGACATGAACCTAAACTATGTTTGGAATTCAAAATTTAAACACCAAGAATAACTATGATCTTACAAATCACCCACTTTGTCAATTCCGGGATTAAAAAAAACATGACATGACATAGAGAAAGATATCATCTTGTACACCAATTGCTACCCAATACCCACCCCTCGAAACTCGATATGCATGGTCGGCATCTTAAAATTGTACTCATGAAACCTATCACCCGCACATATGTAATATATAACACGTGAAGTAAAAAATATCCAAGCGAGATATAAAATAATCAAAACGAGTATGTAAAATGCTGTGTGATACCAATTAAATTATTTATTAGAACACTTATTTAATTAGGTGACTAAATTTAATCAAACCAGATTCAATTTTAGATCATCCCCTAAACATGCATCTAAGTGTCATAAATCATTCAAACCATGCATGTGAAATAAAGACGACAAAATCAGGAAAAAAATCCTTTCGGGTAAAAACCTTTTTTCAACACTTTGAAAAGTTTACAAGACCATTGACTTACATACATCCTGATAATCGCCCACAAGTGTAATGTACGATGTCTTTGTCAAACCTTCAAAGCTACGGGAGATAACAAAATACCCTCTAGGTGTCGGTTTGTCGTCTTCGGCACGTCCACACTCAGAATAACTACGCTCAGTATCCACTGATCAGATATAGAGATACCTTCTCCACAGAGGTTGAACTATAATAAAGTATAGTTTAGGTTCCACAAAATAACTCACACAAAAGATATTGGGATTTGTGAATTATAAAACAAAGATTGTACCCTAAAAAATGTTGGAAAATAAACCAAAATACTCAAAAACGTATTCAGTTTAAAATCAGTTTTTCTCCACACGAAAATCTGAAGCCTGACACCCTTATTTATAATAAAAATCAAGGCGGTGACGTGTCAGCAAAAACAACATCTCGTTTGAACGACATACACTGTCGTTTGAGTGAGATACGATCTCGTTCGAACCTAGTACGATGTCGTTTGAACGACATCGTACACATGTCCCAAAAAATTCAGTCTTTTAAATATTTTGAAAACCTTAAAACTTCAGACTGTTTACAAGATCAGAAAAGGTTTATCCAAAACTTTTATGATAAAATAATTCTTTGAAAAATAAAAACCATTTAAAAACATTTCAAAAATCATTTTTCAAAAATAAAAAGTATTTTGTCTTTCATAAAAATATCCCAACACTTTTAATGTAAAATGTAAATGGAACTTAAACACATTTTACCAAGTTCATCCTTGATGGGCTTAAATGTTGAAGTCTTCTTGAAATTCGGATTCGTCTTTGTAGATGTAAGCTTCTCAATCCTTCGACGACTTATAACAACTTGTAGAGTTATATCACATAATTAATTGTGACGGAAAATGTCCTTACAGATCCCCCCCTATGTCTATGCCGATACAAAATAAAAATATCTGAATTATGAATTTCAAATGACCTATACAAATCTACCCTCCCACAAACTCAAACATGAAAATTTAAACTGACAAGTCTTCAAACTTTTCAAACGATACTTCAACAATCAACTTTTCAAAAACTCCAAGATTTTCTCATCAGAGTGTGCAACATAAAGTTCTTCAATTGTACCTACGCACATGAGACAAAACAAAACCTCGTGACGTATTGAGTTTGAAATGATATAAAGTATAAGCATGAAAGCATAATCAAATCTCTCCCATACTTAAACTGTCCCATAATATCATAATTCGTTCTCCCCCTTTTTATTTGTCCGAAATAGACAAGAAAAAGAATAAATCACATAAAGCAAATCCGGGTGTCACGTAAACCAAGCAAACAAACTATTTTTGAATTTTTAAATTTTTTATACAAAAATGCAAAAATGATGATACAAATATCACACACCATGAATTTACACTAAGACAACCAAATCGTGGAAACGGAATGAATGGGTGTGAACACATTCGATAGGAAAATCAACTTAATCATATTATATGTTCAAGATGCATAAGTGTACTCCTAACAAATGAACATAAAAAATAGTCCTTAGATTTAGAATTTGTTGAATTTAGATGACATCGTCTTAATCATATCAACAAATCAAAGTATAAATGATTTCCGCACCAATAACGTCCAAAACTATGTAATGCTTTTTCATGACTTTCAAGGACGTGCAAACCATTTTGAATTCCATCCAAACTCCCTCATTAAAAGATAATAATTTTTTATTTTTCTTATGAGGTGATGAAACTAAACCTATTGGCCCATTTTTGGCCTATATTTCTTTTTATTGCCTTTCAATTTTTTTGGGGCTTTTAAACCTCACCGGACCTCGGATAATTTGTAATTCCTCACTTCTTTAGGTCCATTTAAATGGTGGCTTAATCACAAAGGATAAATGAGTACCTTTCGTAGCCCTTCCCCATTTTTCAAAATAAAAATCACACAATCTCACAAACGGTTTAAATCACGCACTACTTTTTATCAAGTTTTATCGCATTTGGTTCGTTGTATAGATAGAGTTGAGATGGAAACACTCAACCAACATGTGATAGTCAAGTCTAAAAGTTAAATAAATCGGTGCATATGTGCAATAAAGGACAAATAGAGTCAATCATGTAGGTAATAACACTATATCATCTCAAAGACTCCAAACTTTGTAAAGCCCACAACATATTATCTCAAAAAAACTATCAAATAGTCACATGGATATGGCCTGAAGTTGTGACTTGGTCACCCTAAATGTTCATTCATATAAGGTGCAAACAAAAAACAAAAATCTTTTTGGATCTTCCAATTTTTTCTAAACCGAAAATGTTTTTTTATTTTTCGAATACTATACAGAAACAACTCAGCAGTACCAAATAAGTATAACAAGATGAAACATAGGACTGCAAATAGAGAATTAATTCCAGGGGTCGTTCGAACGAGACTCCTTATCGTTTGAAAGACAGAGGATATCGCGAGAAGGCTTCTCGTTAGAACAAGAAAAGAAAAATTTCTTTGTTTAATCAGCATATCATGCAGTTTTGTCCAGTGAGAAAATTTCGAGAAAATAGTTCCTGGAATGGAAAAACAGATCCAAAACGGTACCAAAAATAAGAAAAGAAAACAAAAATAATAACAGAGTATAAAACAAATGGTATATATTAGCAATAGATATAAGATAACATCATGCAAATCAATCTATGCTAGCGAACATGTCTAAACCTCAACCGGTAGGTGCGGTGGAGTTTTCCAAAGACGGTGATATCTTCTGAAATAACTCCATCAAATCATGAGAAGTCTTGACCAAAACCTTTACTTGCTCTCTATTATGTGCAAAATATCTATCATTATGTGCAAGAAAAGTATCATGGGTGGGTGCATGTGTGCGAGCATGTGTAGGAGTAAAGTGTGACACATAACCCAATTTAAAGCAAAACTCCCTAAGGTGTCCTCTCTTTTTGCAATGAGAGCAAACATAAACCGACCTAGGTAAACCTCTCTTAACAACTCTAATATGTGCTCTCTTAACATGTACGGGATGCCTAGGAGGGTTGAGTCGAGTCACCAAAGTGAAAACTGGCTCGGGTGCAATAATAGAAGTAGATACACCGTCATGACCCTTTTCTAAATTTTCACCACCACCCAAAATGGGATTGAGAACCATCTTTTCAACCTTTTTAGACGCGTTATCTAAAGGTACTTTGACTTCCCGAGCACGTTCGAGATCACTCTCGAGTTGGGATACACGTGTCATCATACTAGACACCGTGTTGGTCAAATCACACTTTTTTCTCCTAAAAACTTATTTTTCTTTATCCAAATCTAAAATCTGATGACCTAAATCTCTATTATACTTATTCATTTTCAAGGTATCGTTGTACAAATCCCTAAAAGCTTTTTGGAGCTTACTTTCATCTCCACTCTCAAACTCGCTCTCATCTCCACTAGAAGCACTCGAGTCATCACCGTCGCTCTCGTGAACACTATCATCGTGAGACAAAGTGGGTGTGATCACACGACTCAAAAAAGATACACGAATTCCATGTGCTAAAACTTTATTGAACTCATCTCCTTCATTATCATTTAGTGTGGCGGGCATAGCAGTTTGTTTTTCCTTTCTCTTTATCTTAGTAGGGAACTCTTTAGCTATGTGCCCTTTACACTCAAAGCACCTGATCTCATCCTCCTTATCAGTTACTTTGGCCTCCTCTTTCTTTTTATTTTTCTTAAAATATCTCCTTTTATTGGAAGAATTTTCTTTAGACATTTTGATTTTTTTTTAAAATTTTTTGCAAGTAAGGCCATGTCAAAATCAGACTCGTCCTCAGACTCGAACTCACAAAAACTCACTTTCTTTTTCTTATTCCTCTTCCTCAAAACATCCTCACTCGATCTCGACTGTGACCTAAGTGCAATCCCCTTATCTTTGGGTTTGATAGTTTGGGGAAACATATCTAACTAGTAAGTCTGAAGATCACCCACCAACTCTTCTAACTTAAGTGTGCTCAAATTTCCCATCGAGTTTAACACAGTGACTTTCAGAATAAAATGTTTTGGAAGGGATCTCAAAATCTTTTTCACAACCCGCGTGTTAACAATTACCTCACCCAAATTAAAACAAGTGTCGACAATGTCCGACAAACGTGCGTGAAACTCATCAAATTTCTCGGACTCTAACATAGTAATGGTCTCAAATTGGGTGGCTAGATTTTGCAATTTTGACTCTTTAACAATGGTTGTACCTTCATGTGTCAATTTTAAAACATCCCATGCCTCTTTAGACGGGGTGCACATCATAATACGACGGAATTCGTCGGGTGTGACGACTCTAGAAATAGCACTCAAACCACGAGAATTAAAGTTAGACAATTTATAATCCTCCTCAATCCAGTTTGACACAGGTTTTAAAGAGGTGGAATTATCAACAGTCACGGTGGGAGGAGTCCAACCATTTTCAACCAATAACCAAACACGCTCATCTCTGGCTTTTAAAACAGATTTCATGCGAGCTTTTCAATAGGCATATTTATCGCCGTTAAAGATGGGCACCCCATTATATAAGGGATCCATTGAAAAACTTGCGATTTTAAACAAAATCAATATCACATAAGTTTGTGGAAAATAGGAATACGCAAAAAATATGCGTGACATGCTTTGATACCAATTTGTAAAATGTTGTGTGATACCAATTAAATTCTTTATCAGAACACTTATTTAATTAGGTGACTAAATTTGATCAAACCAAATTCAATTTTAGATCATCCCCTAAACATGCATCTAAGTGTCATAAATCATTCAAACCATGCATTTGAAACAAAGATGACAAAATCAGGAAAAAAACCCTTTTGGGTCAACACTTTTTTTCAACACTTTGAAAAGTTTACAAGACCATTGACTTATATACAACCTGATAATCTCCCACAAGTGTAATGCACGGTGTCTTCGTTAAACCTTCAAAGCTATGAGAGACAACGAAATACCCTCCAGGTGTCGGTTCGTCATCTCCGGCTCGTCCACAAGCAGAATAACTACGCTCGGTATCTACCGATCAAATATGGACATGCCTTCTCCATAGAGGTTGAACTACAGCTAAGTATGCTTTGGGATCCACAAAATAACTCACACAAAATGTTTTAGAATAAACCAAAACACTAAAAAACGTATTCTGTTTAAAACTAGTGTTTCTTCACACGAAAATCAGAATCTTGACACCCTTATTTATAATAAAAATCAAGACGGTGACGTGTCAGTAAAAACAACATCTCATTCGAATGACATACTCTGTTGTTTGAGTGAGATACGATCTCATTCGAACCAGGTACGATGTCGTTCAAACGACATCATACATGTGTCCTAAAAAAATTAGTTTTTTAAATATTTTGGAAACCTTAAAACTCAAGACTGTTTACTAGATCAGAAAAGGTTTATCCAAAACTTTTATGATAAAATAATTCTTTGAAAAATAAAAACCATTTAAAAACATTTCTGTTAACGAAAATGTATTTTATCCCTAATTAATTAAATTAGTTTAATTAATGTACATTTTAGTTTAACTTAATATATTAATTTTGATGATTCCAAACATATTTTTATTAGGTTATTTTATATTTATTATTGTATTATCTTGCCTCGACTCTACTAAACGTCATATTCGAGTAAAGGTATTCTCGTGTGGTGCACATTTGCACTTAACACATTAGACACACATGCATATTTCTTGATCTATGATTTTAATTGTGTGTCTTATTAATTGTGAGCCAAAACATTTTTTTTAATGAAATTATTTTTTTTTGGAAATAAGTATTGACTCTAAATATTTTTTATAATAGTTGCAGAATATTTTTTTTGTTAAAAATATTTTTGATATGTTTTTACATGTATGCGTGTTATATAGCCTTTAAGCTCTTTAAGCTCTTAATATCCGTATTTATATTTTTTTAATATTTAAAAATTATATCCAAATCCGTTATTCTGTTTTTCTATTCCGATAAATATCTGTAAATAATTGATTCGAATTTCGGACGATACACCTTTACTTTTCCGTCAATCCTATGTATTTATTGCTCGTAAGATAATACGATGAGAAAATATCCAGAGAGAATAAAAATCATGGCAGTCGGTTGACTTAATTCACTTATAATGATTATTTTATGGCTAATAGACCTGCATAACTTTGGCTGAGTTTAATGTTGCTCTTTCAATAAATTAACTCCGATCACGCATGGAACGAATGATCACTTACTGAGATTCTTGTGGAGTTCATCAACTCAGCATGCTCCTGAATTAATTAGAAGGGAAAATTACTTTTACGTGGGTCCGGTAAAAGTAGTATTATTGGCCAAGGAGGTTATGACGGGGCAACTGGATTATATTATAGAATATGCCTTATTATTTTTACACGCCATCTCCCACCATACCCTACCGCCTTGCTCTGTCCGATTGGATCGTTGTCTGTACTACTTATTAGTAGGTGTATTTTCCAATGTGAAGCCTTACTCACTTAACAGGTATAGCTCCTCTTGTGTTGAAGTGTTGTCATACCGTAGCAGTAACGTTAAAAGTTTTTGAGCCGAGAGTCTGTCTCTTAAAGACAGCTTCTGATATTGACTGTGTAGAACTGTTACCATAGTTTTTTTTTCTTTCGTCCTCTAGTGTCACGTCATCACTTATCCTAGACCTCAAGACCATAATTTCTTTTGTACGCATAGAAGCAGTCTAGTGCAAGACTAGTACTTATAGGCGTAAGTTTGATAACCTTTTTACTGCCATAGATTTGACCGAGATTTTGTATCTAAATAATCCAGTTTTATTTTACCTTGTACTAGCGATTTGACCGGAGCTGTCCAATTTTTTTTTGCAGTTGATAATGTATTATACTTTGTTTAATACTCTTTGTGGTCACTTTCATCTGAGAGGGAATGTACCATCCCATGTGATTTTAAAAATGAATATTTCTCTTGTACATTGGATATCTCTTTTGCCTGTTATAGACTAATATTTTGCAGATCAAAATATACATAAATGAGGTCTGTGAAAGATACACTTTCAGACTTCGAATCTTTTGAAGTTGCCATTCTTATGCTACAACAGCCATATTTTTATTGAGAAGCAAAATGAAGATTTGTATATCAGTCTTGGAGATCATTTTCAGTCTACTTCCATCCCAGAAAATCTGGAGCATTTAATGCTCAATATGCTGTGTCTAACAGCTAGTTTTTGAATACACATTTAAAGCTGTGAGAGCTGCTTTGAAGATTAGCAGAACAAGAATGAAAATATGAGACAGACTTGAAATATTATTGAGAGCATTTATTCTACTACTCAGCTACACATTCTAGAGAGCAATAAATTTTATCATCTGCTCAATCATTGAAGAAGAAGACTTGTGCCTACTTCAACACCATTTATTGAAGTCTGATTCAAGAAGGAGAAACTCAGATTACAAATTATATTTTAAGGAGTTTCAGTATTTTATTCTGTACTACAAAAAATTCAGATTTATTGTGAAGCTTTGTTGAAGCTTCGGTTTGTACCGGTAATTGGTTCCTACCCGTAAGTGGGCCACGGGGTTTGAAACTCGGAGTTAGCTTGCAAACAGTTGTACGCGGTGATTTGATCCTACCCGCAAGTGGATCAGGTTTAGTGAAGCGTAAAGGAGTCGGGGGCTCTAGGCGTGTGGACGTAGGCCGGGATTTGGCCGAACCACGTTAAATTTCGGTGTCATCTATTTTCCGCACCTCTATTTATTTATTTATTTGCACATGCTTGCTTGAGTTAATATTTTCAGCACACTATCTTGCAAATAAATTAATTCCAAAATTTGACTAAATTATTTTTAAGGTTAAAATAATTATTTTTGAATTAAATAATTAATTTCAGAATACCACTTTATATTTAATACGAAAATGAATTTAATATTTCTAGAGTGTTAAAATATGCATCTCTAGTTGTTTATATTAGTTAGTTGCATTTATTTGATATTGTTGGATTTATTCTTTATAGTTTTATAAATCTGAAATTTGTTTAAGTGATTTAAATTTAATATTTTTCTGAAATATAAATTTGACATTAAAGTTTGTAAAAACTCAATTCACCCCCCCTCTTGAGTATAATCTGGGCAACAATTGGTATCAGAGCTAGTGCTCTTCTTATTTATTTTTAGATTTAACAATCTTGAGTTAAAGATCAATGGAAAACTTTAATGTTTCATCTCTTGGTGAGGGTCAATCAATAAATAGACCTCCTTTATTTTCAGGAAATAATTATAGCTATTGGAAAAATAGAATGAAAAATTTTATTCAATCAAATGATTATGCTGTTTGGAGAGTTATTATTAATGGTCCTAATATTCCCATGAAAGTTGTTAATAATGAAAATGTTCCTAAAAATGAAAATGAATGGAATGATGGTGATATTCAGAAAATACAAGTTAATGCCAAAGCAATGAATATTTTACATTGTTCTCTTGATGTTAATGAATATAACAAAATTTGTTGTTGTGAATCTGCTAAAGAAATTTGGGATAGACTAGAAGTCACATATGAAGGAACTAGTCAAGTTAAAGAAGATAAAATTAGTATGCTTGTTCATAATTATGAGTTATTTAAGATGGTGTCTGATGAATCTATTTCTGACATGTTTACTAGATTTTCAAATATTATAAATGGATTGAAATCTCTTGGTAAATCCTATACTGATTCTAAATTAGTGAGCAAGATTCTCAGGTCACTACCATCTGCTTATATGACAAAGAAGCTGGCTATCAAGGAAGCGATTAGAGAAAGACCTATTTCTCTTGATGAGTTATTGGGTTCCTTAATCACCCATGAAATGGAACTTAAGGAATTTGTTGAAGATGAGAAACCAAAAGCAAACAGAATTATTACTCTGAAATCTTCAAGCAAAAATATAGAAAGTGAAGATGATGATGATGATATTTCCTTATTGGCTAAAAATTTCAAAAAATATCTCAATTCTAAAAAGAAAGCCAAGGAAAGGAGAAAGAAACATTTTTCAAAAGAGTTCAATGATGATCATCAATCCACATCTGAACCAGATGCTATCATTGTGATGAAGTTGGACACATCAAGCCTAATTGTCCAAAATATAAGAAAGGGAAGAAGGCATTGAAAGCTACAACATGGAGTGACTCCGACACAAGCTCTTCCGATGAAGATTCAAATGAAAATGAAACTGCTCATCTATGTTACATGGCTATGGAAAATGGGGTACATTCTAACCCTAACTCTAGTGATAGTGATAATGATGATGTTGATGATTATGAAGTTTTACAAAACGTTTTTGATGAATTATGTGAAAGTTTTGAAGAACTTAAAAATAAATATATTAAACTTAAGAAGTCTCATTCATTAGTTTCAACTAAATATGATTATATGTCAAATGATTTTGATGAGTTGAAATTAGAAAATGAATCTTTGAAAAATAATATTAAATCTTTGAAAAAGGAAAAATCTGTTATTGTCACTTCTCCTTTTGAAATTGAAAATATTGAGTTAAAAAGGGAGATTGAATATTTAAAGAAATCATTAGATAATTTTACAAAAGGAAATGAATATTTTCATAAAATTGTTGAGACACAAAGGATTCGTTTTAATAATAATGGTATTGGATATGATGAAGGAAATGAGAAAAAGACTTATTCCAATTTATTGATATTTGATGCTTCATCTAGTCTACCTAATTATTTATGCTCTTATTGTGGTAGACAAACACATTTTTCAGATTTGTGTCCATATAAATTTAGAAAAAGAAATTTGGCATGGATTCCTAAAGGAACCAAGATGTATACTAACCCCTATGGACCTCACACATTTTGGGTACCAAAAGAGAAAATTTTCAAAGTTGTGTAGGTTGCATTTTGAGAAGGAATGTGGATTTTCAAGGCATATGATTTGATCATATTACAAATTTGAAGTATCATTGCCAAATGTTGGAAATGCCACACTCGGTAGTAGTTGCTTGTATATATCTTTGGTATTGGTAAGGTGGTAAGGAACACCTTTCTTGAAAATTAATATCACATATTTATTAATGATTTATTTCATAATTGATATACTTCCATGCATAGAATATTTGTTATAACATATGAGCGTGTTGATTGATAATTTAGTATTCACATGTAAATTTGTATATTTATTATTCTTGATGATTTTATGTTATATGAACTTACACTTAAGTTTGATGATAAATTTTTCGTTGGTAAATATTCATAATTTTTTATTACATCTTGATATATTTTTTATGAATAATAAGATTGGATAAATTCATGATTTTATTGAATATTAATTTGAAACGAAAATGTCATTTGAGTACATTCTAGTATATTAGTTATATGTGATACATGTTAATATTGTAACATTCACTTGTTGATTTTGATGATAATAATATATTAATCTCTATGAGTTAGTCTTATTGCATACTACTTGATTAATGTCATTGTTCGAATATTTATTCACGATGATTTTTTAATTAAGAAACCACATGATCAACAATTGATATCATTTGAGAGACTTTTTGATCTTATGGAAATAAATGCTGAAATTATTTTATTTCATGAAAAGATGCACTTTAAGTCTTTATATGCATTTTTGCCTTAGTTGGTATCCCTTAGGGGGAGATAAAAGTTTATTGAAATTTGTTCGATTATTTGTTCGAAAAATGCTTGATCATAATCTTGATATATTATTATGAATTTTGATCATTTTGAGAATTTTAGCTCGTATCTTGAAATCGGCAAAGCTTGAGCAAAATGCTATATTTTTTTTTGCTATTTCTAACTCATGTTATGTGCTTAATTCAAATTATTTGAAAACATCGAGTTATGAAATGTTTCATGTTGTGCGCTTAAAAGCTTATTCTATCATGAGGATGTATACAACAATTGATATTGCGCTTATTAAAAATTTACGTTGCAATTTTATTACATTAGTAAGAGTTATTTATGCTAATTGATATATCTCTCATATTCGCATTATTCGAAAACATTGAGTTGTGATTCCTATTAATACGTAAAAAGTTGTTCCGATGAACTATTGTGTGCAACGCACGGTTTGTGTGACTACAACAATTGGTATCATTTATCATTTATTATTTTTGTGACTTATTTGATGTCATTCCTATCTATCGCTTGAATCAAATACATGTTATGTGAAAAATCTATGTGACACATGTGCGTATTGAAAATTTTATGCCCTTTGCGATTATTGGTTATATCCCATGCATAAACTCTTTTTGATAGGGGGAGCTTCGCATTTTACCCGTGACACTGTTATTTTGTCATATCTTGCCATTCTCCTATAAATACATGTGCGGTTACTCCTCTTCCCTCATATCATGAAGTCGTTTTATGTAGTATGGGTGGGAAAGTTTCCCGGCATTTACACCACTTGGGGAGAGTGTGAACTTCAAATCAAGGGAGTTAGTGGCTCTCAATACAAAAAATATCCCTCATTTGATACCGCAATGCTTGCAATCCGCTCTTCTCCACCGCATGCTCCGTGGGTAAAACCACCCTCTTGGCCTTTCGTTTTACCTCAAAATATGCATTCACATGCTCCTACTCCTTCTAATGAAAATGTTGCATCCTCATCTTCTCAAAACATGGCTGAAAATTCTGTTAAAGTTGTTGTAGAAGGCAAGAAAATCACTATTGAGGGCAACGCTAAAGATGTGTGTCATGTGGTTAACAACCTTAAGTTGTAAATCTCTTATGAAAATGTTGTTGAACTTTCTGTTGATGTCTTATGCATTATTTGATGATATTATTGTCTATCTACTAAATCAAATACATGCTGTGTAAGAATATTATGTTGAATATGTGCTTAGAGAAAAATTCTTGGTATTCACATATGTCCCTTACAATTTATGGTTATATCCCATACTTGAATTATTTTTGATAGGGGGAGATTTTGTTTACCCTTACCACTTGCTTTATTTGATACATCTTTTTGATAATGTCAAAGGGGGAGAAATATTTATGATTCACTAATTGAGCTTAATTTATACATTTTATGGATTATTGTGAATCACTGTTTGTCATCATCAAAAAGGGGGAGATTGTTAACGAAAATGTATTTTATCCCTAATTAATTAAATTAGTTTAATTAATGTACATTTTAGTTTAACTTAATATATTAATTTTGATGATTCCAAACATATTTTTATTAGGTTATTTTATATTTATTATTGTATTATCTTGCCTCGACTCTACTAAACGTCATATTCGAGTAAAGGTATTCTCGTGTGGTGCACATTTGCACTTAACACATCAGACACACATGCATATTTCTTGATCTATGATTTTAATTGTGTGTCTTATTAATTGTGAGCCAAAACATTTTTTTTAATGAAATTATTTTTTTTGGAAATAAGTATTGACTCTAAATATTTTTTATAATAGTTGCAGAATATTTTTTTGTTAAAAATATTTTTGATATGTTTTTACATGTATGCGTGTTATATAGCCTTTATGCTCTTTAAGCTCTTAATATCCGTATTTATATTTTTTTAATATTTAAAAATTATATCCAAATCCGTTATTCTGTTTTTCTATTCCGATAAAGATCTGTAAATAATTGATTCGAATTTCGGACGATACACCTTTACTTTTCCGTCAATCCTATGTATTTATTGCTCGTAAGATAATACGATGAGAAAATATCCAGAGAGAATAAAAATCATGACAGTCGGTTGACTTAATTCACTTATAATGATTATTTTATGGCTAATAGACCTGCATAACTTTGGCTGAGTTTAATGTTGCTCTTTCAATAAATTAACTCCGATCACGCATGGAACGAATGATCACTTACTGAGATTCTTGTGGAGTTCATCAACTCAGCATGCTCCTGAATTAATTAGAAGGGAAAATTACTTTTACGTGGGTCCGGTAAAAGTAGTATTATTGGCCAAGGAGGTTATGACGGGGCAACTGGATTATATTATAGAATATGCCTTATTATTTTTACACGCCATCTCCCACCATACCCTACCGCCTTGCTCTGTCCGAATGGATCGTTGTCTGTACTACTTATTAGTAGGTGTATTTTCCAATGTGAAGCCTTACTCACTTAACATGTGTAGCTCCTCTTGTGTTGAAGTGTTGTCATACCGTAGCAGTAACGTTAAAAGTTTTTGAGCCGAGAGTCTGTCTCTTAAAGACAGCTTCTGATATTGACTGTGTAGAACTGTTACCATAGTTTTTTTTCTTTCGTCCTCTAGTGTCACGTCATCACTTATCCTAGACCTCAAGACCATAATTTCTTTTGTACGCATAGAAGCAGTCTAGTGCAAGACTAGTACTTATAGGCGTAAGTTTGATAACCTTTTTACTGCCATAGATTTGACCGAGATTTTGTATCTAAATAATCCAGTTTTATTTTACCTTGTACTAGCGATTTGACCGGAGCTGTCCAATTTTTTTTTGCAGTTGATAATGTATTATACTTTGTTTAATACTCTTTGTGGTCACTTTCATCTGAGAGGGAATGTACCATCCCATGTGATTTTAAAAATGAATATTTCTCTTGTACATTGGATATCTCTTTTGCCTGTTATAGACTAATATTTTGCAGATCAAAATATACATAAATGAGGTCTGTGAAAGATACACTTTCAGACTTCGAATCTTTTGAAGTTGCCATTCTTATGCTACAACAGCCATATTTTTATTGAGAAGCAAAATGAAGATTTGTATATCAGTCTTGGAGATCATTTTCAGTCTACTTCCATCCCAGAAAATCTGGAGCATTTAATGCTCAATATGCTGTGTCTAACAGCTAGTTTTTGAATACACATTTAAAGCTGTGAGAGCTGCTTTGAAGATTAGCAGAACAAGAACGAAAATATGAGACAGACTTGAAATATTATTGAGAGCATTTATTCTACTACTCAGCTACACATTCTAGAGAGCAATAAATTTTATCATCTGCTCAATCATTGAAGAAGAAGACTTGTGCCTACTTCAACACCATTTATTGAAGTCTGATTCAAGAAGGAGAAACTCAGATTACAAATTGTATTTTAAGGAGTTTCAGTATTTTATTCTGTACTACAAAAAATTCAGATTTATTGTGAAGCTTTGTTGAAGCTTCGGTTTGTACCGGTAATTGGTTCCTACCCGTAAGTGGGCCACGGGGTTTGAAACTCGGAGTTAGCTTGCAAACAGTTGTACGCGGTGATTTGATCCTACCCGCAAGTGGATCAGGTTTAGTGAAGCGCAAAGGAGTCGGGGGCTCTAGGCGTGTGGACGTAGGCCGGGATTTGGCCGAACCACGTTAAATTTCGGTGTCATCTATTTTCCGCACCTCTATTTATTTATTTGCACATGTTTGCTTGAGTTAATATTTTCAGCACACTATCTTGCAAATAAATTAATTCCGAAATTTGACAAAATTATTTTTAAGGTTAAAATAATTATTTTTGAATTAAATAATTAATTTCAGAATACCACTTTATATTTAATACGAAAATTAATTTAATATTTCTAGAGTGTTAAAATCTGCATCTCTAGTTGTTTATATTAGTTAGTTGCATTTATTTGATATTGTTGGATTTATTCTTTATAGTTTTATAAATCTGAAATTTGTTTAAGTGATTTAAATTTAATATTTTTCTGAAATATAAATTTGACATTAAAGTTTGTAAAAACTCAATTCACCCCCCCTCTTGAGTATAATCTGGGCAACAATTTCAAAAATCATTTTTCATAAATAAAAAATATTTTATCTTTCATAAAAATATCCCAACACTTTTAATGTAAATGTAAATGGAACTTAAACACATTTTACCGAATTCATCCTTATTGGGCTTGAATGTTGAAGTCTTCTTGAAATTCGGATTTGTCTGTGTAGATGTAAGCTTCTCAATCCTTCGACGACTTGTAGCAACTTGTAGCGGTATATGACATAATTAACTGTGACGGACAATGTCCTTACATAGTAGTTAAAACTAATGCTTGCATAATAAAAAATTTCTCCCCCTTAATACAAAAAAACTCTCCCCCTCGAATTTGACTCATCCTCTAAATAATCGAAAAACTCTCCCCCTTAATCTGAACACCTTCTTTCCATTTTTGTCACTAATATACAAATAGAAGACTAAAAGACAAAAGAGATGAGCACCATAAATTATCTCATTAAATGGCAAAGACGAAAGATATATACTAATGGCTGAACAAAAGTGTATATTGCCAACCTCATCTAACCTAGAAACACTAAAGATATGATCATGAAAGTTTAAATGTGCTAGAATAGGAATATGAGAAAAATATATAATAAAATATGAATCACATAAAGTATATAAACAACTATGATATAACATCGAATATAACTGTAAATTCATTTAAGCACAAAATATTCAAATTTCCTATTTTAAACAAAACAAAATAAGATAACGAAGTAAAATGAGTGGTTCACGAATGTGAGAATATTATATATGGGGAAATTACCCAATCAAATCGAATAATCTGACACATGTTCGACAACCCTGATAGACGATCACAACTTGAAGATAAGAACGAAAGGGATTTCGATCAGCGAAAATCTCCACCTTGGATACATTCGATATAATCACCACTACATCCCAAGGTCATAGAGTCCGAGACGACTGGTTCTCTTTATGTTCCCTATAAATGTAACTCTCACCCCTAGAAAAAGGGGCATGTAATTCACATTATTGCGAATTGATCAATAAGAAAGAGCGAAACACCCAGTGGACGTAGGAACATTACCGTATCATGTATATTTTGTATTGTGTTGTGTGATTTTCCTTTATTTCTCGACTTTATTTGCTTTGAATCATTCTAAGTTGGATATTACCACCTTTAATATCCAAAATCGATAACACGACATAAGCTATCTAATGAAAAAGTGAATGATATCAAAACCCAAAAAATATATTACCCCACCCATATCTTACAAGATCCCAAGATTCAACCCATAGTTGAACCCACAAAAAAATCAACCATATTATAAAAAGGTAAAGTTCATAAAGGGTTCATGCCGATTAAGACCTAAAGTTAATGTGCGAAAGTTTAAGCAAGTTAATAAGGCCATAAAGAAATGATGCTAGATGAAATAAGTGCACACCCATTGGTCTTCAACTTATATCTCCTTAAAAAATGATCTTTTCAAATGTTTTTTCTTTTTACTCTATGAGAGTATGCTTTAACATAGATATATCTTTTTTTCTCTCATGAGTACATATATACGTATTTTTTCAAATGGAGATTTCGCCACTCTAAGGGAAGCACTTCCTGTTTCACATTCATTATTTTTTAACATTAATCCTCTCATGCAATGACTCTTACTTGCACAATTTAAAAAATCTAGAAAAAATTATGACATCGATGGAATGCAAAGATGTGCAATGTAAAAATTTTGGATCAAAATCGAGGATACACCTTAATTTAACTTGTATATGTGTTTGTGACATGTCAATAAATACGCATGAGTTGTTATTTAGTGAACTCCTAAAAAGTTTAAGCAAAAACATAATTAAAACTCTTTACCCCCAAGATAAAAATATGATACAATCAATGTAAAGTGAAAAAATCCTAATCTAGAAATGTAATTGTCTCAAGTAGCGTCGGGATCGGGACGCGTTACCTTATCCTTTTTCCCGCTTCTCCTATGCCTATTACTTTTCATACTACTACCCATTCAGGGAGGACAAGACTTCTTTAACGCACCCATGAGTTTTTGGGAAGTCTTAACTATATATTCTACTCATTTGTGTAAATTTTCAGTCGCTCGAAAATGAGAATTAAGAGACCTACCCATGTACTCCTCTAACAAAAAATAATACTCCTTAAGGTGATCCTTTACTTTACAATAGGTGTAAAAATATGGTTGAGGGGTAATCATCTTCATCGACTTGTAGACATATCTAGGTGGGGGATGAGTTGGTGTCAATTTGGGACCTTTAACAATGTTGACTTTAGCTATTGGGATAGATCCTGAAGTCTTATCATAGCCAAGGCCAGTTTTGTCATTTGAGGATTGAGACGGTGCCAAAATCTTCTTCTCGAGTTTTTAAGATATATCCTCAATATCAACCTTTAATTTTAAAGACACATTTAGGTTTTACCTTAGCCTAGTATTTTCTTCTTCAAGCAAAGTTTGAGACCAGAATGTCTCAAGTAATGCTCGCTTTAGGCTAACAACCTTCTTGTATAAAAGATATCTCTTTTTATCCCCTTCTTTAAGTTTCTCTATAAGAGTAGCCTCACGGGACTAAAAGGTGCCCAAGAGTTTCTCTTTCTTCCTAAGGGCACAAATATCTTCATAACATATCTTAAGCTTCAAGCCTAGCTTAAGGTTCACTTTGTCTAATTGGATAACCATCTCATAAAGCTCAGAGTAAGCCTTTTTGAAATCATGATCATCCTCTCCATTTTTTTGCTAAGGTGTTCTCATCATGAGAGTACTCGGATTGGGATTCCTAGCTAACTTCCTCAACCTTATATTCAATAAGGGAAGATTTGGGACTAGTTTAAACTAAGTCCAAAGTGGCAAAAAAGGTGGTAAAGTTTTGGTCATGGGTGACTTCTTGTGATCGGATTCCGACTCACTATCATTAAGGGTGGAATTTAATGCCTTTTCTTACCCTCACATTTTACTTTTGTGGGACACTTTTAAACGACCTATGGTCTATACCCTCACACTCATAAGACCTACCCGGATCCTTATCCCTCCAATACTGGCTACCCAAAGATTTTTCAACTTTAATGGTTTTATATTTCTCAAAATTTTTAGATTTAGAAAAATTAGGTTTATTTATGAGATATTCTCTAAATTTTTTAACCATAAGGGTAAAATCTTCTTTCTCACTTTCGGATCTGTCGTCGAAATCAGTTGTATCCGCCTTATGGGTCTTTAAAGTAATACTGTTTTTCTTTTTAGGCAGTTTACAATGTTCCAACTTAAAAGTTTAGAGTAAACTTATGAGTTCCTAAACCTTTATCCTATCGACGTTACCTAAAACATTTAAGGTCATGATGCGTGCTAGAAATCTAGGACATAAAGAACCGAAAATCTTATCCACTACATTATCATCCATAATTTTTCTCCTAAATTAAAACATGAGTTCATAATATCGGACAATTTAGCATATAACTCATCAAAAGTATCATTCGTTGCATCGGTAACATCTCAAAGCGAGTGGTGATATTTTGGATCTTTGATTGATGTACTGTGTTGGTACTCTTGTGGGTAGCTTGGAGTATCTACCAAGACTCCTTAGACATTTCATACGTAATAATCAAGCGGAATTCCTCCGATGTACCCACAAAAAAAGATCATTAAGTCCTCAAAAATTGTAGTTACATAACCTATGGTAATCCTCAATCCAACTCTTCACGGGCTTATGGACAAGTGCGTCACCTACTTTAGCTGTTGGGGGGTGTCCACCCATTTTTACGACTAAACCCACCCAATTGTCAAGGGACTTCAGTGAGAATATCATATGCGCTTTCCAATATACGTAATTAGACCAATCAAATAAAGGTGGCCTAGACAAAGATTGACCATCCATAAAAAAACCTCGAGGATTCACACCCAAGTAAAATATAGACTTTCGCTCTGATACTACTTGAAAAGACTATGGGTAAATAAATTAAATTAATCTCAGATTAATTGTTTCCAATTTTAATTTTGATTAATTATTTATCTTAGGTTAATATATTAATTCAAATTCAAATTAATTAAAATAATGTAAATATAGTGCAAATTAAATAATCAATTTTAATTTGTTCCTAATCAAATTAATAAAGTCAATTTTACAATTTAAGTCATTTAACATGAAAACCCTCTTGGGAAAAACCACACGCACCCACCCCACACACAAATACACTAGTACACAAATTTCAAGGATTACAAAACGACATACACGAATTACAACCCTTGATTCCATCGCAACCACAAATCATCATTGTCTTGAACTTTAAACCTCCGCACTACTAGTTCTGTCAATCTCCACCACAACTTCGACTTGTCAGCCATAACCCTTGGGGCTTAATATCCACCAATAAATTGAAATAGTCGCGTCTGCTCAAATCTCTACCGCAACTTTGATTTATGGCTCACCCGTCTTGCAAATTAGCTTGGATCGTAATCTAAGTCAACCGTCTCACCAATCCTGAAAACCTCCTCAAGCTTTGATCACAATCAAAGCCAAAACCTCCAAAGATTTTTAAAAGAAATTTAGGCACTTTTTATTTCAGAAAAACACCATTTAAATATCTTATTTTATATGGAAAAGGATTTTTCTTAAACATTAAAAATAATCAAAACCAAATAGTGTGTTTGGGAGATTTTTGGGGTTAAAAACTCTAAAGGGTTATCTTAGAAAAAATAAAGAGGACTTCTCATATTTAGGCTCACGAAACTCTTTTTCTTAAAAGGATCACTTGAAAGAAAAGAGTCCACCCCTTTTAAAATATTAACCAACCAATAAAAAAGAAGCTTTGAAAACTTGCATACAAAGAAAATAATAAAAAGACACCAAATAAATAAGAAAAGAAAACAAGCACGCTCCAGAGCCGCTAACTAACCCCTTGAGCCCCGCTATAGCGGGTCCAACAACCTCTATAGTAGTGATGAAATCCACTATAGTGGTCACGCATAGCCGCGTACGCGGTAATGTGTGGCGCGATTGTTGACCTCTAAAAATCGCGGCCAATCCGCGATCAAACCATGAGGAAAACTGGGATGGTTTTTTCTTTTTCAAGAATTTAAAACATTTGAACACCTATAGCTTGTAAAATTTTATGGGACAAAAAAAATGCCATTAATTTTATGTCGCTGAAAATTCTATGGCATAAAAACTTTGAAAAAGTCCCTTAAAAAATTCAAAAAAATATTTAATAAATTTACCAAAGCAGAAATGATACTTATTTTTCAAAAAATAATGTTTCCCACATATTATACGTGTTTGTGTGGATTGGAAATTTTGTGTGATGGATATTTCGTGCCGCGTTGATGTCGTTGTGTCGATGACGCAAAATTTAGTTGAGTAGATGACCTTTAATAAAATTGGCACAAATCTAAACTATATTTTTAATTCAGAATTTCGGCAAAAGGAGAACTATGTTCTTACACTTAGTTATCATAGTATTTTTATTTCAAAATCTATAAGCATTATTATTACACACTTATCACAATAAAACACACTATATGACCCTGGTATAAAAAGATTATGCTTGTTAGGGTCAAGTAGCCAAATTTATGTAAAAAAACTCAAACTCAAAAAAAGATTTAAGTTATTATTTCCAAATTTTTAACGTTTAAAAGGGGTATTATATGTCTTATAGTGTGGAAATATATTTACGACATGAGAAACATATTAATCAGGCTTCTCCCTAAAGATTAAAGGGAGGCCTTGAACTAGTTAAAAGTTAAACTTTTTATATAAGTCTTATACTTATATTTTTCTACCCCATTAAACTTTAAAGAATAAGGTCATGTAGTACCATGAATTATTCCACATTGCTCTAAATGATCGTTAAATGAAAGTTCACTATACTCAATACCTTTATGAGTTCCCAGCCTCTTAATAGTTCTTCACGCTGATTTTGAACTTCAGTAAAGAGGTTTTAAAGGCATCACAAGAATAATTTTTATATTCAAAAGATAAACATATAATTTTCAAAATCATTAATAAATCCATTGAAATACCATTTTCACCTCGCATTAACATTCCGTTAAATTCATAAAGCTATGTGTAGGTGGTAATTTTCTAGAGGTGATGATATTCAACATAAGATGTACGTGGTTCGGCAACGTGCCTACATCCACGGGGTGCTAGGTTTATTCTTTATTTCTTAATAGCTCAGGTCGACATAGCTGTAGTATTGATCGACGTTACAATGATATATTCCCCTCTCAAGTGGGGAGGTTTTATATTTATAAGGCAACTTAGGAGAGTCCTAAGCCCTGTTAATAGCTATCACTAAGAGTTCAAACTTATCCTCTATCATGATCATCCGTTATAGGTGATCGAGTTTAAGGATTCTGTTATGACTTGGAGTCTTCTTTAATTATAGGCGCACATGGTCGAGCACGTTCCTGTGCAATTATGGATCCCACAATTTCCCATAAAGTCCAGGGGCTCTTTGAGGTCGCTGGGCTTTACACCTAGGTTGATAGTTGTAATTGGACAAGTATTATCATTCTGTAAGAATAGTAGGATTATTCCTTTGGTCAGAGGTTGATAACTGTATGAAGTCTCTGTGCGTTGGTTAAAGAGAAATTTTGTAAATGCCCCAAAAGTTTGAGAGCTTTTGTCTATTGAGTTCCACAGGGGCACGCTTGTAAATATGACATCTTTACTTAGCTGTAGCGGAACGTAGTCGTCCCTTTGGTAGTCGTCATACACATGTAATAATTACTTCTTGGGAATCGTAAAGTCATTTATCACCGCAAAACAACCGTTCCCGCTCTTTCCCTTTCATTGTAAGCACACTTGACTCCATTTCTTTAGTTTTTCTATATTTCTCAATCTATTTCCTTATTTTTTCCTCTGAGTTGCCATGATTATTTAAAAATGGTATACATTATTAATGAAAGCACTATAAAATAAAAATAGTTAAAACTTGACTATATTCCTCAATGGGTCAATGAAAGCACTACAGAAAAGTTAAAACTTGACTATATTCCTTAATGGGTCATAATAGAACTCATAAAGGGCCCATGTGAGCGTTGTAAACTTCCTGAAGGCCATTGGATTCCTTCAATCTTCATAGCTGAGTGTGGGTAACCTTTCCCCCCAATTGACTATTTCTTGAGTTATGTTAATACTTCGATGTGGTTCCAACTCATGTAGAATAATTGGATGATCGTTAATAGGGTTCACCACATTAACGAGTTGTATAGGACCAATCTTGGTATAAATGACATTAGATATGATTACCAATGGGCTTCGGCCCATGAAAATATTTATTATGTGAAGACGTGGGTGGCCAAGCACGCTCTAGTTTTAAACTTTCATGATTCTAACAAATACTATTGGGACCATGTCGTCATAGTGAATAATTGGCAATACATCCCCCTTTTCGAGGGCAAAGTATATGAAGGGCGAAGATGCATTTAAGAAGGACAAGAAATAAGTTAGGTCACATTTAAATTCATGTGATGCGCTGTTCTTTTTATTTGATTGATTGTGAATTTTACTTCTTTAATTTTGATAGTTAACAGCAAAAGAAGACTCCTCATGACCAAGACGTCAATTTTTAACGATCTTCAAAAAGTTTGGTCGCTTCAGTAGAAGATTGGAACCAGTGACCACCCTAGGTCGGTCGCCTTTCTTCTTGGATACAAGAGTTTGACCACCTCTTTTATTACAAGGCCATTCGAATATATCTGGTCATTCCCATCGATTTGGATGGCTCGGATGCTTCCACCTGTGAAGGCTTACGTGAGGAGGAATCAAACAACAAGGATACATCTTCCTCTTTTGAGTCTCTGGACATTTAATCTGTCCCAACTGCTGAGGTGTCTCCTGGAACCATGGTCCCTAAGAGAAAAGTTATGAATTTGATTGCTAGCAATCTGGATACAAAATCTCCTCTTCCTTGCTCGGTGAGCAAAGATAAGGAGATTGATCAGCCAACGAATATGAAAAGTGAAGTAGGGGAACTTGTTAACCCCTTGGAAATTGGGGATCCCCTACCAAGTATATGGATCCCCCTCCAAGAAGATGAATAAGGAACACACTCCTCCTCCCCTATTGTGGGGAAAAACGTTGATAAGAAGGGCAATGTTATTGCCCATTCAGTTATTTCTCCCGACCTCGCTCGAGGCTTAATCCAGTGGACTATATTTCCCATTAATAAGGAATCTATTGCCGCCTTATTCCATTATTGATTAATGTAACGCATCAACTATAATTTTTATCTTGTAAGTTTCCCTTTCATATGTATTTTTGCTTATGTCCATTATTGTTTGCAATGTACTGATCTTGTTTTCAATTATTCCTCATAGTTTATGGTTTAATACGACTAGTTATTGGAGAGGGATGCTATGTTGAAGAAGTTTACCTAGGATATGGAGGTGGCCTTTAATGAGATGAATAAGGCCCTGATAGCTGGTCGATCGTTCAGTTCAGTAGCGACGGATGAGAATGAGAAGCTTAGACAAAAGGTCAAGATCTTAGAAGTTAAGATAACCAACCTTCAAAAGAAGATTAATAATTCCAATCTGATCGTTGCTGCTTAAAAGACCAAGAAGGATGCCAATAAGGCAGAAATTGACGCTGAGGCTGAGGCTAAGTTTTCTAAGACCAAATATGATGGGTAGAAAACCAGGGTTGAGAAGCCAAGTCTGAGAAGGCCTTAACCAAAGCCCAATAGAAGATCGGATACCCGAGGAAGGTGTTCTTTAAGAGTGGTTTGGATAGTGCCCTTATCGAGGCAGGTGTTGACAAAGACTCTGACCTATTCCATGAGCACAAAGGGGGTTCCCATCCTCCAGTTGATGAGAAAGATGATGATGATGACGAGGAGGATTTGGTCAGTGAGAAGTCTGCTGGTCTTAAGTCTTCTACTATTAGGGCTGATCGAGCGCATGTTGGAGCTTACCAGGATACCAAAAAGGTTAATAAAGGTAGCTCCGATGCTATTAAAGTTCTCAAACGCATCAACAATTATTGGGATATCAAGAAGGCCAAGGATAGCTGCAAGGCCAATCAGATGGAATCCATTGGGTTTATTCAAGCTACTGAGAAAGAAGAGACCGAGGAAAATGATCCTTGGAGTTTAGTAAGCATTGTAATTATTTCCTTTCAATCAATGATGTAGGGGTGTTTCCCCATTTACTATCCATTAATGGAATTAAAATTTTGATTCAAATTTATGTATTAATTTTCCTTGCGATATTCTATATACCTTTCTCTTTGTCGAGCTAGTATGACTGACCATCTTTCCTTGCCTTTTTCATTTTGATGCAAGACTCACAGCACTCGTCGCTACTCAACACGACTTTGAATAAAGGCATGGAAGAATTTTTTCTATCGAATATGATGACGATGATGATATTGACCAGATATTGGGCCATAATGCATCCTCGCTACCAAGAAAGGCTTACTCAGATCTGCGTCGACTTTTCCACTAGGTTGTGGCAAATAACACTATCTATCATGACATGATTTGTGCTATGCAAGCTTGTTATAAAGAAATAATGGCTAGTCTGAGGGCTAAATCCGACAAGGACCTAATCGAGCTGGCTAGAGAAAGAAGATTTGACCAAAAGATGGTCGATATCGAGATTATGCTGTAGGCCGACCTTATATGGGTGAGAAAGGTCGCTACTCTTATTGATAAGGAGAATAATGATTTAAGATCTGAACTTGAGATATCTAATAAGTACCGATCAAATAAGAATGCTAGAAAAGGAGGTTTCTTTATCGAATAAGAAAATGACCAGCTTAGAGAATAGGTAGAGAAGTCCAAAAAGCCCTTATATGATGCAACTATCCAAAGTTCGAATTATTCTGTTGAAAAGGATAATGGTCGACTGGGAAAGGATCTAGAGAGTGAAAATAAGTCTCTTCATGATAAAAAGGCAACCATCAACAGCCTGTCCGAGTAACTTGCTCGCCTTAAGTTCTAATTCCATAAAAAACCTCACCAAGTGTGGATGAATGGTTACGATGAGGCTCTTTTGAGTTTGGTCTCTGTCTTGAATAATGTTCATAACGTTGCATAAGATAATGACTGGCTTAATGCCTTAGTTGTTGCTAATATACCAAAGAATTCCTAATTATGGTATTGGTATGATCCCAGTTTACCCCGAGTATCAGAATCCCCCTTACCATCTTGGTTCTTCATGGATCCCAATGTATGTAATCCCTATTATCTTGATAAGGAAGTATCTAGGTGACTACGAGATAGATGGTTATGATGGGCTTTACCGACCTCTACGCTTAGTCAACAAGGTGACTCCTAAAGGGCCATAAAGAATTACGGATTTGGATGAGATCGTTCTTCCTTCTGCATTAGATATCCTACCTGTTGGAGTTAGGACTTCAGAGGATGAATCACTCTGGTCGCGCACTGACTCAACTATACTTTCTTTTTCATTGTAAATTATTTGATTTTTTAATTTCCTTGTAATAACTTAAAGTATTAATGGAAATTTATACATTTTTCTTCCCTTTACGTTGCATGGTCCTTGGTCTTACCTTCTAGGTGATGTCGTCTCATTAAATCTTAGACCTAGGGCTAGAAAATTAAGAATGCACCTGTTCTTGGGGTCATATCTAAGCTAGGATTTTCTCTACCTGGTCGGTTATGGGTGCCTAGGGTTTTCCTGTAGGCCTTTCATTGGCTGTGAGCAATTGTTTGTGTTTTGTTAATCATCAAAACATTTTGCATATGGTTAGTCATTGGTGACCAACCAGTCAACCTATATGTATACATTTCAATTAGTGATGGTCTTTGGTTGGCCAATTAATCAGTCTTTTTTTTTTGGCAAGAAAATATATTTATTTATTTGATTAGTGTCCCTTCTCAAGGACCAAATAGTGGTCTTTGGTCGACCAGCCAGTCAATATTAAGGAAGACTTTGAAAGAAGAAAAAAAATCAAAGTGTTATACAATAAGCCAAACACAATCTAGTTGACTAATCAATTTTCTTTATTAAATACTCATTTCCTTCCACTTTGAATAATGCATAGAGAAATTCTGACATAACGAAATACGTGCTATAAATCTAAAAGAATGTTTACAAAATAATTCAAAACTAAAATAAATTTAGACTTATTAAAAGTAAAACTTCTTACGATTAGTTGCGTTCCATGATCTAGGGACCTCCTTACCCTCTATTGTTTCTAAGTGGTAGACTCCTTGCAAGTCGTCTCTTATGATTTTGAAAGGACCTTCCCAGTTAGGCCCGAGTTTTCCATTTGAGGGCTTCCTTTCATTTCCTACTATTTTCCTTAGTACGTAGTCCCCGGCCTTGAAGCTCCTCACTTTCACCCCTGTTGTATTGCTTGGACAACTATTGGTGATAGGAGGCGATCTTTGTAAGTGCTAACTTTATTTTTTTCATCAGTTATGTCGAGATCTACTCTGATTGCTTTATTATTGAGGTCTTAGTCGACTAGGGAGGACTTCATTGTCAGCAGGCTTGTTTATAATGGAATGAAAACTTCCATTTCATTATCTAGGGAAAAGAGTGTTTCCTATATTGATCTTCTGGGCATAGTTCGATATGACCAGAGAACGAGGGGGAGCTGGTTGACCCAAGCACCCTTTACTTTTTCTAACCTATCCTTTATACCGTCGAGGACTATTTTATTAGAAGCTTCTGCTTGCCCATTACTCTAGGGGTGTGAAAATACTAGGTTATATAAATTCACTCGTATCTTAGGTCACACACATAAAGATTCAATTTTTACCCAAATTTTATCTTATTTAGAATTAGGTGTGCATGCAAGATAATATTCAAAGCAAAAATATGATAAACCAAAACCAAACCAAGCAGAATAAGAATATTAGAGGAAAAATCCTTTTTGGGAAAAACCTTTTAATTCAGCAGTGTTTAAGATTTTGACAGACTCGAATGACCTACAGACTATATAGAGATCCACTAAGTATAATGCACATGGCCTTCAAATTTTCAATAAAAAGTAATGCAGTCCAGCACCACCCACAAAAAATAGCTATTTTCTCGGTATCCACCGATCAACTCAGGATTACGAAATCCTTTCCTCTTCAGTAGTGGAGTTATAACTCCACAAATCAGTAATAAAAAAAAGTCTACAAGGGTTTGATGTAGTGTATGGAACTTGGGTTTGACAAACTCAACAAATCATTATAGGGACGGAGATTTGGGAAATGAAAGTGTTTCTTTTACACAAAACTTGTGGGATTTTTGAAACATGTATATAATTTTGTTTTTGCCAAAAGATCTTATAAATTGAGTCCACAAAAGTCCAATTTATTGAAAACATGATTTGTGATGTGTCAGACTTCGTTCAAACAAAAATGGGCTTTCTTTCGAACGAAATCAAGCTTTCATTCTAACAAGGTTAAGACTCGTTCGAACGAATAACTTAGTTTGTTCCAACGAACATCCAATGACATTCTAACAGGTGACCCTCTACTAAGCATAGAATACACGTTGGAAGCTCGTTTGATACATGTTCTAATGAACTCCAAACTTATTAAGAGCAAGTTTTATGATTGCTCATATGTGTATATAATTTATGGTTTGACGTATTCGTTTGTGTAACCGTTTTACCAAACAGGACACAAGAAGTATGTTGAATACCTAAACAAGAAGTATGCGTTTGTGTAATCGTTTTACTAGAAAATACTTATAACCGTTACACAAACAGGACACCTAAACAAGAAGTATGCGTTTGGTGTGGTAACAACCTAAACACAACGGTTATATGTGTTTAGGTGTCCTGTTTGGGTAACGGTTATAAGTATTTTCTATGCTTAGTAGAACGTAGTGACGGTGTCCTGTTTGTCTGACGGTTACACAAGAAGTATGCGTTTGGTGTGGTAAAACGGTTATAAGTATCTTCTGGAGTTTACTTATTTTTTTATGAGGCAATAATTTTCTTAAAGGTACTCAAAATTTTTCTAAGATTTTTTTCGAAACTTCAACGCTTTGTTTGAATGAAGCCCTCCCTCATTCTAACGTGATTTCCTTTTGGGTCATATTGACATCTCATTAGAAGTCCGTGTTTGAATGAGTTTAATCTCGTTAGAAGCATTCGTTCGAAGCGTCGTTTTAATGACATGTCCTTTCGTTCGAACGATCGACACAAAATTTGTTGTTCTAATGAATATCTTCCCAATATCTTTTGTGTTTATATTTTTTATCTTCCATTTTATAAAAAGCTGAACGGGATCAAATGTTCCAAGAACTCTTTTTCGCAAAGAAAAACACCTTTTGAGTTCTCTTTTGTGATTTAAACTCCTCATAATCATATTCCTCACCCCCGGGATATATTCAAGATCACTTTTACCAATATCAAGAAAGATTATCGTGATTTAACCTTTTAGAGACTTTTCTCTACGGCTAACTTTGTGAAATGAGATTTCACGGCTGCAGAAGGAAGAAGGTTGAATTGGTGGATACCGAGGGTAGATCGCTACCTGTGGATGACTCTGGAGCTAGGTCGTATCTGTTATAGTTTTTGGAGTTCTACTCGTATAACTTAGTTTAGTTAAGTATTTTGTAAGCCGTCTGTATTCATAAACTTCCACTAGTGCCGAATAAAAAGTTTTGCCGTGCAAAGGATTTTTTCCTCATATTGACTGTGTTTTTGCAAGTTTGGTCTGAAAATTGCAAATCTATATATGAACACAATTCACATGCACATCATCATAATTAATTGAAGATTGAAATTTGATTAAAATTTGGATTTGTGTGTTGGGGTATTTAATTAAATAAATTGATCCATTAGTTCGTGCGCATTCTCAAATTGGTATCAGATTAGGTTACACCAAAATATCGTGTGATCCTTTTTTACAAAATTTTTTTTATATCTTTTTTTTATGGAAAATTATTGATATTTAAAAAGGCTGAAACTTAATGGATAATTTGTATAATAGAATGCCCATTTTTGATGGTTCAAATTATGCTTACTGGAAAGTTATTATGAGGTCAGCCTAGAAATCAATTGATGAATGTGTTTGGTTAATTTGTGAAAGAGGATGGAAACCACCCACTGTGATTGTCGAAAGCCCTAAACCCGTTTCTTCATGGGCTGATGATGAATTTAAATGGAGTATTTATAACTGTCGCGACTTGAGCGCTATTTCTGGAGCCATCACCCCTGACGAGTTTTACCGCGTCATGATGTGCACTACGTCTAAAGAAGCATAGGATACCTATATCTCCCACATGAGGGTACTAACGTTGTAAAGGAATGTAAGCTTCAAAATTTGACTACCCAATTTGAGACCATTACATGCTAGAGTTTGAGTCTTTTGATGAGTTTTAATTTGGGTGATAAAAGTTTTGAAACAAGAGTTGTGAAAAAGATTTTTAGATCCTTGCTAGCCCATTTTATTCCTAAGGTTACCATGCTAAATTCGTTAGGAATCTTAGATACTCCAAGGTTAGAAGAACTTATAAGAGATCTTCAAACGTATGATATAGATATGTTTCCTAAAATTGTTAAACCTGATGAAATAGGGATTGCTTTGAAAACTCAAACTAAGAAAAAGTAGAAAGAGAAAGTTTGTAAGCCCGAGTCTGACTTTGATTTTGAACCGGATGACTTAGCCTTTTTTGCAAAAAAATTCAAAAAATTTCTCAAATTTTCCAAAGAAAAGACTTAAGAGAAAAATAAAAATAAGAATGAGGGTGAGAAGGTTTGTGAGAAAGATGAGATAAGATGCTGCGAGTGTGAGGGAAAAGGTCATAAGGCATACGAGTGTCCTAATAAGCTAAAAAGAAAGGTCAAGAAAGTTACGAATAAATCCACTCTTAGCGATATTGATGTCCAGCCGGTTGATTTAGGGGAGAATAACTACATGAACCATGTGTTGTGTTCATGGATAGTAATGTTATCACTTCTAGTTTGTCCCCGCTAGTCATGTTATCACTTCTAATTTGTCCCACACCGATGGGGACATATTTAAACGTGAAAGTTCGATGTTTTTTCAAGTTATTCTGGAGATAATGAGAGCGAGGATGAGATTTTGAGTGAGGGAGAAGGTGATATCCAAAAGGCTTTTAGTGATCTTTAGACCGAGACTTTAAAAATGAAAAAGCTTAATAAAGATTTGTATCTTAGGGCATTAGATTCGAAAAAGGAGGTGAAAGTATTAAAAAAGTGTGAGACGTTGGTGAGTCAACTCGAGAATGTGAAAATTTCTTTGTGGGATAAGTTGATTGTTTTAGGTAAAAAAAAGACTGATTTGACCAACACCGTGGATAGTTTTACGAGAGATTTTCAATCTTCATTGGAGACTCATGAGAAACATGAAGCCCATGTATCCCAACTCAGGATTGATCTCAAACGTGCTCGGGAGGTCAAGGTCACTTTAGGGGACATCTAAGAAGGTTGGAAAGATGCTCCTCGGTCCTGCATTAGGTAATGTTGAGAGGTAAGGAATAGATTATGATGGTGAATCCACTTCTAAAGCTGCACTCGAGCCGGTTCCTGAGTTTGTGATGGATCCTTATAGCCCTCGTCCTAACCCACCTAGGAAAGCTCGTCCTTGACATTTTGAACAAGGTGGACCCAAGACCATTTATATTTGTACTCATTTCAAACAAAGATGTCACCTTAAAGAATTTTATTTTAAACTAGAGAGAGTCACTCATATACGTATTCCCCGGTATGCTCCCACACGAGTTCCTACATATGTTCCTGAACACACTCCCACACGTGTTACTCCGCATGCTCCCACACATGATCGTAGAGATTTTGGGAGTTTTTGAGAGCAAGTAGAGTATTTAGTAAAGACTTCACAAAATTTGATGGAGGAATTTCATAGGATGGCTTCTCCTTTTGAGAACTCCTCCGAGCCTAATGATTGAGGTTGAGACTTGTTTCTAGAATATGGTGCTTTTCATGCTCATATTTTACATCCCCATTGTTAGATTGAATTTTCATTGTGTTATCATTGTATTTATATTTTTCGAAAAATCCAAAAATAGTTTTGTTTTCTTGGATTTTTTTTTTAAAATACAAAAAGATTTTTGATTTTTATGAAAAAGGTGAAAAAGGCAAAAAGATTTCATTTTTGATAAAATTTTAAAAAATACATAAAGAGTTTTGTATTTTTTTTGTCACCATAAATGGATAAACATTTAACATGTCCGGATCACCCATTCATTCTTTAGTGCTACTATAACTTTTTCAAAGTGTTTTAAGACATGACATTATTTCTATAGTGTGATTAATAATGTGTGGAGTCATTAAGTTGATATTTGATGATGGCTTTCTACATGTTGGACTCTTAGTCACCTTTAATGCCCACATGCAAGAACTTGTTTCAACATTGCACTTACTTGTCACTTGTCGAATACGATATTCTCATCTCAATTGTGCTTTATAATGAACCAAATGTAAAAGGAGATGAAGTTGTGCATTTAAGAGCCAATACCCAGATTTAAATCGTTTTTTCAAAAAATATTGTTATATGTTATGTAATGGAAAGGGGCTACGAAAGATCAAAGGTCTTTGTGTGAAAAGCTACCATTTGCATAAAAGAGCCCAAAAGGATTAGAGGCATATAAAAATAGAAGTCCCAGGCCAATTTTTGATACATTGATGCTTCGCTACATATGAGCATTAATTTCTTGAAAAATCATTAAGAGTTTATCATCAAATCTGTGAGATTATGAGGGAGTTAAAGTTAAAGATCAATGGGTTTGCACAACTAAAATGTCTCGAAAAACATTACATAGTTTGATGTCATTGGTGTGAGAATCATTTATGTTCATAACTTATTGATTAAGTTGAGTCGATTTCACTTGAGTTCACCCATTTTTACACCTAAGGTAGACTTTGAGATATTTTGTTAGAGGTATCTCAAAACTTCGTGCACACATGTTATGACTATATATGTTGATTAACCTATGGAAAATGTTCACACCCTTACATTCCGTATTCACGATTCGAATATTTTAGTGTTATTCCATGGTGTGTTGTATTTGGTCCTTTTATACTTTGTATTTACGAAAAATTTCAAAAATAGAGGCATGTATTAACCGGGTTCCCATCATGATCGCCTTTGAGATTATCATCATCTATGCTTACTAGATTATACTTGTGTTGATATCTTACTTCCTAGTTTGATATCGATACTTAATGCCTAGTTTCGACTCCTTTATCTATTATGGACAAAAAGGGTTAGAATAAATTGAGGTTTTTTTTTTTTAATTTTATGTTTAAAACTCTATGCATCACGATATCTTTATTTGTCTCATGTGTATAGGATTCTCCGCTTGGATGATGATCGTTTGGACCCACACATGATAAAAATAATGCTTACCAAAGGAAAAATCCAATTTCATGATTGAAGACTTGCACATATTCTAGGTTCCTTCATTTATATTTTGTGGGGGTAGATTATTATATTAAGTCATAGGATTCAATTTGTCGTAGGATGGTTTTTTGTACTGAAATAGCCAAAGGGGGAGATTTGTTAGAGCAAGTTTTATGATTGATCATATTTGTATTTCAATTATAGTTTGGAGTATCTCATTACACAAACACGACACCTAAACACATCTACATCACTACTTGTCGGTACTTGAAGCAGGGATCATTTTAGCCTATCTAGGCATCGTTAGAGCGTGATATTCTGTTCCTGCTGATATTTGGTGACAACCTTCTCATCTCTAAGGCTCCTCTTATAATTATCAATGAGCCTTGAGATCTGGTTAGATCTTTGGGGGCTCATCACTCTCGACCGTCCTCTCATCCTAAGGACGATAACGTGCATTAGGATAATGAAAATAATCATCAATATCTAACCTGACCGTATGGGATGGAGGAGATGATTGACGAACCTCCTAGTCATCATGAATATCATAGTCTAAATGGTGACCCTCATAGTCTCCGTGGCTGGTGATGACCCTCTTAGCCATTGAGATTTTGGTGATCTTGGCTGGGTGAGTGAGACATCTCAGAAAATTGGCAAGTGATAAAGAACACAGATCGTTCCCGTAGACGTCGCCAATTATAGGTGGTAATTTCCTACATGTGATGATATTTAATGAGCACAATCCAAGCAAGAATAATAATGACAATAAATAATAAGATAATACACAAAACACAAGATGCACGTGATTCGGTAACGTGCCTATGTCCACGCGGTGCTAAGGTTTTCTCTTTATTGCTCAAGAACTCAGTTCGTCAAAGTTGTAGTACTGCTCGACGTTACAATGATACATGCCCCTATTACGTGGGGCGATTTTACATTTACAAGGGAACTTAGGAGAGCCCTAAGTCCCGTTAATAGCTATTCCTAAGAGTTTAGAGTTAGCACGTATCATGATCAGCCGTTACAAGTGATTGAGTTTAAGGATTCATTAATTATAGGTGCATGTGGCCTGAGAGAACATGGCCAAGTACATGCCCGTGCGATTCTTGATCCCACACTATGAATTAAATCCAAACATATGAAATTTCTAACACCACTTTTATAAGGGATATTTTTTCGATTTTAGCTTGGTGAGATAAAGTTCATTATTCAAACTCTCATTTCTTAAGTTAGGAATTACCAAGTCTACTTGTATAGTTCACATACTTTTTTTTTTTATAGTTTTTTAGGATTTAGTCCCCTCTCTTAAGATTTGTTAAGCTCTCATCGCATTATTTTTAAAATTGTAATAAGTCTCATAACCACCGAAAACCCCCCATAACTACTCTGTGACCGCCCTTCTTCCTTTTTTCAGTGAATGACACTTGTCTCATAGTGGTTACTTTTTTTTTAGTATTGCTACTTTCAACCCTTGGTGGGTTGGGGGTAATTGGATCAACATCCAACATTTCAAATGCCATGCAACAATCCAAGGCGTCTCATAGTGGTTACAATAGGACCAACATCTAAAAAAATAAATACATGCAAATGGGCACAAATAATTTTAAAAAATTGGACAAAATACTATAGATCCCTACTTTTTATTTATATGATAGAGTCATATTATAAAAAGGGGATTACAAGTATTTAGTCCCACTTTTAAATATTTATTTGTATCCACTCCTATGTTTTTACTTTTTTAGTCATTGGTCCTATTATAACAACTCGAAGACACATGTCATTCTTTGCAGAGAGAACGAGAGACGGTTACAAGGCGGTTGAGGGAAATTTTGAGTAGTTATGGGACTAAATACAATTTAAAAAATACATGTGAGGGGAGCCTAAAAAAACTTTGGGCATGGGACTAAACCCAAAAAAACTATGTAGGTTTTTTAGCTTTAGTCCCAACTACAAAGATGTATTTAGGCTCCACTCCCATATATTTTTAAAATTGTAAAAAGTCCCATAACTACCCAAAGACACCTATAACTTCCCTATAACTTCCCTATAACTACTCATCCTTCTTTTTGTAAACAATGACACTTGTCCCATATAGGACCAACAACTAAAAAAAAATGGGAGTGGTGACAAATAAATCATTATAAATAGACTTTTTATTTATAATGGTTTATTTGTCACCATTCCCATGTTTTTATTTTTTTAGTTGTTGGTCCTGTAAGGGACAAGTGTCATTGTCTACAAAAAGAAGGATGAATAGTTACATGTAGGTTATAAGCGGTTTTGAATAGTTATGAGACTTTTTACAATTTTAAAAACACATAGGAGTGGACCCTAAATATATCTTTGTAGATGGGACTAAAGTTAAAAAACCTATATAAAAAAACATTACCCGAAGGAGACATCCAATAATCATAAGTAAAAAAAATAAAAGAACATCAGGTGAATTGGGTTTAAACATCCCATAAAAAACACACCCACATCACAAAAACATGCCACTTTTATAAATTATATATTGATCACCCGAAGGCAGGGCCGACTCTAGGCATAGGCGGGTTAGGCCACCGCCTAGGGCCCCCGATTAATTGGGGCCCCTTTCGGAAAAAAAAAATTAGGTATAAAAAAATGAGGTTTAAAAAAAAAATTAGTTGTAAAAAAAAAAGGCCCCCCTAAAAAAAATTAGTTATGAAAAAAATTAGAGTTATTACTTAAAAAAAGTCCCTAAAAAATAAATTTGTTCTATTTAAAATAAACTCATACACTAAACCCAACAATAACAGAATAACCCACCCACACACTAAAAAATAAACCCATACAATATACCCACCATCATAACCCAACCCAACCCAACCCAACCCAACCCAACTCAGTTACTTATTCTATTCTTCTAACCCTAACTCTCTCAATTCTCTCACCCACTTTCTTCTCTCACTCATCTTCTCTTATTCTTTTTTTCTCTCTCACTCACACTATTCTCTTTCTCTACTAACCAAAGCAAGAATAAACACTCTTTTACCCACCCCACCCCAAAAAACCCTTAGCCGCCACTTCCCCACCCCCCACCCACCCCCCAAAAGGTAATTTTCGACACCCCCCCTCTTCCCTTTTTTTTTTCTTGAACTAACCTCATCAAAATAAGGGTTAAAAATCTAAGGTTTCAATTTCTTCAATTTTAGAAAGTTAGAGCTTGATTGGAGATTGGTTGGACCTTGTTTATGTAAATATATATTATTCGTTTACTTTGTTATATCCCACTATATAAATTTATTTGTGTTACTACTAATATTTGTGTATTTTTTTTATAGATTCCAATTTATTATTTGGGCATTTATAAATTAAAATTTGAGATTGCTCTCAAATTGGCACTCAAATCAGGTTCTATTGTTCAACTTTAGCATTTTTCTTTAATATGGTTTGTCAATTTTATTGAGAATCTTGTGATTGTGTGATTAATTTTTATTTTTACAAATTACACTTGTTATTGTGTTGTGTGAATATGTCTACTAGCAAATTACACTTGTTGTGTTGTGTGAATATGCCTATAGAAATTGCTAAAGAAATGGAAATTGAACTCGTATTTTGTGAAAAGCGTAATATTATAGAAAAAAAATATTTTGATGAGAATTCTAGTGATAGGATTAGACATTAGTATATTAAAATTGATTTTCTATATGAAAATTGATTTTGCATCGAAAAATGCGAGAAGAACACATTTTCTTTAATTTGATTTTTTTATATAAAAGGTTCCCATTTTGATTTTTTGCCTAGCGCCCCGAAAACTATAGAGCCGGCCCTACCCGAAGGTATGGTTCCAGGCTTATTAAGAACAAAGCCATAAATAATTTTGTTCAAAGTTATTTTCTTCACATAACTAAATTACTGTTGCACATCACCACTGCCCAAAAACTTAGTTGTGTTAGAATCTCGTAACATTGTCTACAAGTGTGTATATCTTGAATTAGTATTTATAATTTCAAACTTTCCTGGAGGCACCAGTTTTATCCCCCAACCTTTGCAAAATGTCATGGAGTTAACTTCCCTAATCGGATCCACAAATGGCTCTTCGGTCATATTGGCATATGCCCCAGGTTGACCTTTGTAGTAGTTACTGACAAAGTTTGTGGTCTATCCACATACATAACATCCATTATCGAACAAATTGGAGTTATCATTTCATCTTGAATTTTTTTCTATTTCTAGTTCATATTCTTTTTGTTGCGATTTTAGATCTGGTTTTGAAATATACCTTTTCAATTTTTATATTTCTAACACTATTTTGTTTTTTTAAAATATTTTCCTCTTTTTGGTCATGCAATGTATGTTCTTCCTCAATGCGGAGTCACATAATAAGACTCTCCGTCCTCAAACTTGTGCCTAAAAACATTCTTGAAATTCTTCCACGAGGAGGTAGTTTGTCAATAAAACTTTCCACTTGGAGTGTTTGTCTATTTTCATTCAATCCAAAAGTATTTCGCAGATGAATTTTTGTAGTTCATGGCATTGAACAATAATAGGCTTATAAAGTTAGCCTTCTCCCATCGCTCTACCTTATCCTCATTTGTTTGTTCATCCTGTTCGATTTCCCTTGGGTTTGGTAGGGATAAGTCATTCATCAATTTGCTCTCCATAGGTAGAAGTGTTGGCCTTCAAACTTGGATTGATGGTTGTGATTGTTATAGGCCCCGTTTGGTTGTCCCAAAATTGTAAATTGGATCATTAATAAATTGATTCATTAATTGTGTTTGGTTTCATTAATGAAAGAATTCATTAATTGCCCCATTTTAGCTCATGTGCAAAATCTGAAATTGGATCATTTCACAAGAAAGTTGAAATGAATCCATTTGAAATGGGAATGACATAAAATGCATGTCTCCTCTCCCTCTCTCCCTCCCCCTCCTCCTCTCCCTCTCTTTTTCCCTCCCCCTCTCTCTCTTGATGTGTTTTTATCTTTTTTTCATAGAACCTTATTATCAATTTCAAATTACCAAACATTGTGTAAAATTGAATTTAATTCATTTCAAGTTCACTCATTTACAATTTACTAATTCACAATGAACCAATTTACATAATCAAATAATTTGCGCAACCAAACTGGGCCATAGTGAATAAATTAATTCTAGGTTTGTCCTTTTCCTTGGGCTAACCAAACTTTAAAATTGTTGAATACAATTTCATAATAGAAGAACTTTAGACGCTGAGGCGCAGACTAAGAATCTCACTTTAAGGTTGATTTCACACACCTACAATCTCTAGACGGGTGCAACATAAGGTGCTCAAACACTAGGGAACACCACCCTAAGAGAATATTATTGTTCAATATTTCTACAGTAACAGACAAGAACATACTACACACACATTTTCTCTTTGTTATTGTTGGAAAAGAGCTGTCTAAACTGTTAAGATGCAAAAGTTGAAAAGTGATTTTTCTTCCGGTCCCACATCGATAAGAAGTCAATATTTGGTGTGGTATATTTATAATTTTTGTGGTTCTAATGGGTAGGCCATTTGGACATTAGATGTTTTGTGTGTATGAGTGAGGGATTTATTGGGCCAAGTCACAGGCGCGCGTGCGCGCCGTCGCCGCCGTCCGTCAGGGTCCGGGCCTTGGGCTCATTAAGAAATAATTTTTTGGACAAATTAACTGACGTTTTTAGGGCTTTAAAAACTATTTTTAACAATTTTTTTAATTCACGAAAAAAATAGGTGTTTAATTCCGAGTTTAATTTTTCATCTCAGTTGCCAACTTCTTTCCAGATTTTTCTCTCCACGTTCTTTTTCCAATATCTTTTTTGTTGCGCTATAAAAGAGGTATTCCATCTCTATTTTTTGATAGACATGTTTAGCAACTTTTACAAACACAAAACCGCTTCTGATATTTTTTTCTACGCTGGAATAATAAATCCTCCCGAGATTTATTATTAGACTCTAGCAATTATTACGAATGGATGTACATGAACCAGATTGATTCTTGTGCTTTATCAATCTGTATTTTACTTATTGGAGGCTTTTTTTAACCTGGGTAGTGATGAGGCAATTGTGACTGTCAGTACACATTGGGCAGAGCCGCGAAACACCTTAAAGAGAGCGACATTGTCCACGACTCAGCCGTGTTCTAGACTATACATGCTTCTGGGATTTCTTATTCTTTCTGTCTCGAATTTATTTGCTCCAAAATTGGGTAATTTCGTTCCTTAATTTTGCATTTAATTTACTGTTGCTACAACAATTTTAAGGTATTTGAAATTCTGCAATGGACGAAATTAACTCAACCAACTTAAACAAACCTTTCAAATATGAAGGCCAATATTTTAAGCGTTGGAGTTAAAAACTATTATTGTATTTAACTACGAAAAAAGTCACATCTTGTGTTCAATTTGACAAACCCGTAGTAAATAATCCACCAAACGTTGAGGAAAACAAAACTATTAGGACTTGGGAGGAAAATGATTTTCTGTGCAAGAACTATATTTTGAATGCTCTAAGTGACAAACTTTATGACTATTATGCCAATTATAAAACGGCAAAAGATGTTTGGGATGCTCTTTGTAAAAAATATGACGCAGAGGAAGCTCGTGCTAAAAAATATTCCGTCAGTCGTTATTTGAAATTTCAAATGACGGATGACAAATCTATTGTTGCGCAAACCCATAATTTGCACATGATTGCCCATGAAATTATTTTCGAGGACATGGCTTTAGATGAGCAATTTCAGGTTGCTGTGATGATTGATAAATTGTCTCCACTGTTCAAAAATTTCAAAAATATTTTGAGGCATAAGTCTAAAGAATTTTCACTAGAGTCACTCATTACTAAATTGAGAATTATGGAGGAATCCCGAAAACTGGACTAGAAAGATGAAATTCTTGTTGTGTCTAACAACAAAAATCAGAAAAAGAACCACACTCCAGTTGTTTTAAAGGCAAACGGGAAAAATATGAAATTTCAAAAAAAGAGCAACAATCAGAATTTTAAAAATTAGACTCACATCTCTGAATAAGAACCCTCGAAATGGACAACTTAGCAACTCAGGACAATTTCTCTATTTCAAGTGTGGCAAACCTGGCCATATGGCTCACAAATGTCGTAATGTGCCACATGCACAAGCGAATTTGATCGAAGAGGACCTATGTGCTATGATTTCTGAAATCAACATGGTTAGCGGTGCCGAAGGGTGGTGGGTGGATAATGGCGCTTCCCACCATATTTGTTATGACCTTGCTCTTTTTAAGACTTATTCTGAGACAGCAGATAAGAATATATTGTTGGGTGATTCTCACTCCACTGAGGTTACTGGTACTGAAAATGTGGAATTAAAGTTCACTTGGGAAAGACTACGATCCTCAAAGATGTTCTTCACACTCCTGAGTTGAGGAAAAATTTAGTTTCGGGTTATCTTCTCCACAAAGATGGCTTTACTCAAACTATTGATGCTGATTTATTTACTTTGACCAAAAATGGAATTTTTGTAGGCAAGGGTTATGCCACTGATGGGATGTTTAAATTGAATGTTGATGCTATGAATACAATTTCTCCTTCTGATTATATTGCTTATTCATTTAATACTTGACATGCTAGACTTTGTCATGTTAATAAACGACGTATTAAAACTATGAGCACTTTAGGATTAATTCCAGAATTATCATTAAATGATTTTGAAAAATGTGAATAGTGTAGTGAAGCAAAAATTAGTAAGACACCACATAAATAGGTTTTCAGAGAATCTGAACCACTTGATTTAATTCATTCAGATATTTGTGAATTGGATGGTGTCACCACTAGAAATGGCAAACGTTATTTTATTACTTTTATTAACGATTGTTCTGATTATTCATTTGTGTATTTAATGAAAAATAAAAGTGAAGCGTTTGACACGTTTAAAATTTTCTTAAATGAAATTAAAAATCAATTTAATCAGAAAATTAAAAGGTTACGTAGTGATAGAGGCACCAAATATGATTCTGCACCATTTATTGAATTTTATAAAACCCACGGTATTATTCACAAAAAAACTTTCCCTTATTCATCCGAAATGAACGGTAAAGCCGAAATAAAAAATAGGACAATAACTGAATTAGTTGTTGCTATTTTATTAAATTCGAGGGCTGCCTCACATTGGTGGGAGAAAATCATTTTGACTGTGTGTCACATACTTAATAGAATTCCTAAGAATAAAATGAAAATATCTCCTTATGAAATTCGAAAAAATATTAAGCCTAACGTGTCATACTTTAGAACGTGGGGGTGCTTAGCCTATGTACGTATACCCGACCCTAAAATGTCTAAATTGGCTAGTAGAGCTTATGAATGCGTTTTTATAGGCTATGCTATTAATAGCAAAGCATACCGATTTTATGACTTGAAAAATCAAGTAATTATTGAATCAAATGACCCCGATTTTTATGAAGATAAATTTCCTTTTAAATTGAGAAATAGCGGGGGCGAGTCATCCACTAATATTTGTTTAAATAACAATAAAGAAAATAATGAATCCATTTTAGAATTTCGAAAAAGTAAAAGGGCTTGTGTGGAAAAAGAGTTTGGTCCCGAATTTTATTCTTGCACTTTAGAGGAAGATCCTAACACTATTCAAGAAACTTTATCTTCTATAGATGACGATTTATGGCAAGAGGGTATTAATGATGAAATGGCTTCTTTGGAAATAAATAAAACTTGGCATTTGGTGGACCCTCCTCCTGGGTATAAAATAATTCGATGTAAATGGATTCTTAAAAAGAAATTAAAACCTGATGGCACTGTTGAAAAATATAAGGCACGTCTTGTTGCCAAAAGTTTTAGACAAAGAGAAAATGTAGACTTTTTTTATACACCCGTGACTATAATAACGTCTATACGTGTACCTTTTGCTATAGCTGCCTTAAATGATTTAATTGTACACCAAATGGATGTTAAAACTGCATTTTTAAATGAAGCATTAGAAGAAGAGATTTATATGGATCAACTTGAAGGTTTTATAGTACACGATCGAGAAAATAAAGTTTGTAAATTAGATAAATCTCTTTATGGACTCAAGTAGGCACCTAAACAATGGCATGATAAATTTGATTGCCTAGTCATTGTAATACCCCGTAATTTTAAATGACTTTTAAAATGGGTTATATTTTAAATTAATGGATTAATTGGATTTTATTATTAATTAATTCATTTGGGTTTTATCCAGACGGTGGATATTAAAATGGATGATTCTGAATATTACTTAAAGATATTTAGGTAATATATGAATGTGATGTCATTGATATGACTGTATGATATAAGTTCGGTAATTTATATTTTTAGTCAGACGCGGTATGGGACGTGTCGGGACTGGTTTATTAAATTATAAAGGACATTTATTTTCTATCGACCTTATAGTCATTTCGACTGCGCCGTTGCATCCGGAAGGTTCAAAATAGTCAGAAAAGTCTATTTGGATGTTAATTTTGAGTCTCGGGTCATTTGGAAATGAATAGACAACCCGAAAGGGCATTTTGGTCATTTTTCTAGGGGGGATGAATAGTGATTTCGGATTTGGTACTATTATAAGTATTGGTAGATTAAGTGAATGGGGGTTATTCATCTCCTCTTCACAAATTAGAGAAGCCATTTTCCTAGAGAGAGTGAAAGAGTGGTTGGGAAGGGAAAAGCCTACTTGGGAAGGAGAAGAAAAAGAACCAAGGTTCACCACCACCAACCACCACCGGAGGTTGACCGGAGAAGGGACAACCAACTGAGATATACTACACCAAAGGATCAGACCTTTAGTGAAGGCAAGTGTTTAATAATGGAAATTTAAGTTTGTATATTGTCCATGTTAGAATAGTATGAAAAGAGATGATTTTTCTTATTTGGAAGACATAATGGAGTTGTTATATGGATTTATAGAAACTGAAATAATATGGGAAGTAAACTTATATTGTAGGATGATGATAATCCACGAAATGATCATGAATATGTTGAAGAAAAATCTGAAAAACCATTGAAGTGTTCTTGAAGTTAATATGTTGATGATTTTCTAGAAATAAGGAGAGAAACATGCTTTTAATCCAATCCCTTGATGATTCTAGGATGTTTAGAGTATTGGAAATCGTTCATATATGTTGATATATCATGTAGAAATAATTATAACTCATTTTGGAGGTTAATATGAAGGTTTGAATGAGTAAAAATGGTGAAACCCGTAGTTGCAGAAAATGCAGAAAACCAGGCTTGGACCTGAGGGATCGATCGATCGACCCCTGCCTTCGATCGATCGACCTCCCCAGAATATGTAAAGTTGCTTCTTTTAAATGTTGATTCTTATCCCGAAACTTTTGTGGATCTTTGGTGATTATTATTTGGATATTATGGGACTTAGAAAATATCAGTAAACCCTTGATAATATTTGAATTAATTTGATTTGGATTCAAGTGATTAAAATGATGAAAATTATATCGAATGGAATTTCGGTTGCTAGATTCATTTGTTAAATTCCAAATGGAGATGTATGAGGATTAAAGATAGGACCAGTAGAGGTGATTTAATATAACACCTGGGTATCCTTAAGTTTACAAGAGGGTCTAATCCTAAGTGAAAGAAGATGTGTTTATAAGAGATTTGAAACTATCGATTTTAACCTTAATTAAAAGGAGAACTAAACTCGTAGTAATTCGGGAGAAATGATGTTATGGACCAGTAGGATATTAGTGACTTCTTACTGAATATATGTTGAGGAAAAACCTATTTGAATCTTGTGTATTGAGTGAGGGTAGCCTTAGGGTTACAATTTGAACATCAAGGAATGAGTTTAAACTCATTATTGATTACGCAAGGACTGAGTGTAGTACAAGAGCGTAGTGGTGTGTCTCCTGGATAGAGATGGAGTTTAGAACACATTTGGTTGAAAGAAGGTATGAGGTTATCCCGATCGCATAGTTGTAGTTGTCGGACCTCCTCGATCGACAAAGTTAAGTAGTAGTGTATTGGAGGTAGGGGTGCACACGGTTCGGTTTGGATCGGTTTTGGTACTAATCCGAGAACCGAACCGACCAGGGTCGGTTCCAAATTTTTGGAACCGGAACCGAACCGACTTTAATACAGAACCGAACCAAACCGAACCAGCGGTTCCCGGATCGGATCGGATCGGTTTTCGGTTCCAAAATCATATTTCATAACTAATTTTTTTTAAGATTAATGTGTTTCATAACTAATTTTTTTAAGGTCAAAATTAATTTTGACCTCAATAACTTAAGTTAGAAACTCAGATAATCACAAAAATATAAATTACAAGTGTTAAATATATTAAATAAATATATATATGTAATTATAAATCGGTTCGGTCCCGGATTGGTTCGGATCGGATCGGTTTTCGGATCGGATTGGGTTTTTTTACCCTAGAACCGAGAACCGAACCGATGTATCGGTTTTTTTTTTCAAAACCGGAACCGAACCATTGAGCAAAAAAACCGATCCAAACCGAACCAATGCAGTCGGTTTGGTTCGGTTTATCGGATTTCCGGTTTCGTTGTGCATCCCTAATTGGAGGGGTTCCTTGTTTGGATTTCTCTTTGCGTGACGCTCCGCGCATGAACCTTAACGACGTCGGGAGTGGAGAGATGTTATAGGATGCGAGGATAATTAAATTATGAAGTAAAGATATGATATGTTAATACGTGGGATTTAAAAGAGATATAATGCTACGTATGGGAAATATCTTAGGGTAGTGATAATTACCTTATTGATATTATATTATAGGTATGATAATACCTATTTGATTGATTGATGATTTATGTGTATGACATACCTAGCATACTTGCTATCGGTGGGAGGTTTGCGCGTGAGGGCAGTCATATCCTGATGAATCCATGGGATCTTTGATTTGTCGCTCGAGAACATAGGTCTATGAAAGACTTATCGGGGAGTTGATAAGTCCGCTGACTGTGGGTACGTAGGTATGTGCGTGACCCATGGATATGAGAACTATGTTCGCCTCCAAATTATTTGTTGTTGTTTGTGGTTCGTGGAATCTTACCGAACCTGTAGTCCCCTATTCGGCGACCTACGATGATGGGACATGATAGCAGAGTAATGCATTGCACCACAGCTGTGACTCGGGGTGCTGTATTATATATGAATATATATATAATGGATTAAATGATTGAATGGATATATTGTGGTTAAATCTATCTACGGTGATAATTGTAGATAACGGTGAATAGAGAAAGATAATGGAATTAAGTTAATGAATGTTTATGCTTATAGAATTGAAAAGCTTAACTCATGTTAATGAGAAACGATTCATATTAATGAGTAATGATTCATGATAATGAGAAACTAATCATATAAAGGAGAGATGTAAATGAATAATAATGTGACGTATGGTATGGGACATACGGGGATTATGATATGGGAATGGAATTTTAATATGGAGACTAGAAAAGAGGAACCATTAACTAGGAGGTTAATAGGAAACGTTAAGTGTGCACTCTAGTTGAGAGGTGATAATAGCAAGTGAGAGTTGGATCTAACATGTACATAATAAATGCTTTATTGCACTTGTTAAATACTTGCTGTTTTAAAAATCATCTACACATTCGGGCTCTGACCCGTTTCCTTGCATATTTTCTCTTCTATTGTATCTCTATATCAGGTGTCCAGCAACAGGGACGCCAACTTTAGCGGATTATGACAGGCTATGGATTTATGGAGTTTTGCTTATACGCCTATCTTCATTTGACTCACAGTATTCTTAGTTAGGGCATGTCGCCCGAAGGATTCAGTTATCTTTTCTATCGAGGTCAAATACTATTGTATTCGAGGCTTTTTAATACATTTAACATTATTGGGATTATTGTAAAGGATTTATATTATTTGGGAATGTTTATTCCAATTGCATTTAAATTCTTTTGTGTTATTTATTGTATTATCAGTGTTGTAGAATAAAATGTGTAGTGTTATTCTTAAACAAAAAAATGGTTTTGTTGAAAATTAAATTTGGAAAGTTTTTAACACCAACTTAATTGAGTATTGGGTGAGTTGTAAATGTTTTTGACAGTGATGCTAAGAATGATCCAACTGTATATTCTGTTTTAATTTGGTATGGGACTGGCCACCCGGTATTTAATTAGGCGGGGTGTTACAGTCATCTCCAATGGGTTTAAAATAAATGAAAGTGACAAATGCATTTATTATAAATATGTAGAGAACATTTGCACTATCATATGTCTTTATGTTGATGACTTGCTTATATTTGGTTATAATATTCATGCCGTACAAAATGTGAAATCATTATTGTGTGCCAATTTTGATATGAGGGATTTGGGTGAAGCTAGTGTGATATTGGTAATTAATATTACTAGGTCAGAAAATGGACTTTCTTTGGATCAATATCATTATATTGAGAAAGTTCTAAAGAAATATAATTACTTTGACTATAAACCTTATAGTACTGCATTTGATCCTAGTGTAAAGTTGTTTAAGAACACTGGTGACAGTGTAAACAAAATGCTTATACAAGCATTATAGGTAGCTTACGTTATGCTACAGATTGCACTAGACCAGACATAGCTTATATTATGTAGATTTACCAGTAGACCTAGTATGGAGCATGGGCATGCTATTGAGAGGGTCATGCGGTACCTTAAAAGGAAGATGAACCTCGGATTAAACTATAATAAGCATCCCGTTGTCCTTGAAGGATTTAGTGATGCTGATTAGAACACCCTATCTGATGATTCTAAGGCTACTAGTGAATATATATTTATCATCGCTGGTGGTGCAGTTTCTTGGAAATCTAAGAAACAAACTATTTTGGCTCAATCCACTATGGAGTTTGAGATGATAGCACTAGCTACTGCTAGTGAAGAGGCAGGTTGGTTAAGAAACCTCCTGTCAGATATCCTGTTATGAGAAGGACCGATACCAACCATTTTGATTCATTGTGATAGTACCGCGACTATTGCAAAAGTTAAGAACCGTTACTATAATGTTAAGAGATGACAAATACGTTGTAAATATAGTACTGTTAGAGAATTTATCTCGACGGGTGCTGTGAGGGTGGATCATATACGGTCTGAACAAAATATAGCTGATCCTTAGACGAAAGGACTAGCCAGGGAGATGGTGTGGAACATTTCGAAAGGGATGGGAATAAAGCCCTTGGATAAATGAGTCATTTTTCATGGTAACCCAACATATAGACTGGATATCCCAAGAAATATGTTCAAAGGGTAATAACAAGTCACAAGTGATATGGGTTGAATCATGCTATTATTAATTAAAATAGAACAGGGTATTACTTCGAGTCCATCCCTATGGAGCATGATGTCCTGAAGTGAGTAAAGGATGAGTTATTATAACTCTTAATGAGATCTATAACTCTATTTTTAGTGGGGTACCTAGCTACATGATTATTCTTGATAGACTCATCTATGTGAATGTGGAAGTGTGGCCGCTTCCTATGGATATTTTGGGCAAATTCCTAAAGCGTTCACTATACTGGGATAGAAGCACATGGACGTAATGTGCTAGCTATTAGAATTACATCCAAGTAGGGTTGTGTGTGGGATGTTATCAGAGATAGAGTTCAAAACTACAATTACTCTTGTATATTATGAATCATCTTTACTACGCAAAGGTTCAAGTCAAAAGGAACCTTTGCTTATGCACAATTCTATAGATTATTGCTCAATAAAATGTTTTCAAATTTTGCAAGTGGGGGATTGTTGGAAAACAGCTGTCTAAGCCATTAAGATGTAAAAGTTAAAAAGTGAGTTTTCTTCCAGTCCCACATCGGTAAGAAGCTAACATTTGGTGTGGTATATTTACAATTTTAGTGTGTCTAATGGGCAGGCCCTTTGGTCATTAGATGTTTTGTGTGTATGGGTGGAAGACTTATTGGGCCAAGTCACACACGCGCGCACGCCGCAATTTGTCCGGCCCGACCCTTGTCCAGGTCTTGGGCTTTGGCTCATTAAGAAATAATTTTTTGGACAAATTAACTAATAGTTTTTTGGGCTGTAAAAACTATTTTTAACTTTTTTTTTTAATTCTGAAAAAAAACGTGTTTGATTCCTAGTTGAATTTTTCAACCCAGTTGCTCACTTCTTTCCAGATTTTTCTTTTAACTTTTTTTTTCCAACGTCTTTTTCGTTGCCCCATAAAAGAGGTATTCCACCTCCGTATTTTGATAGACCTGTTTTGCAGCTTTTACAAACACAAAACTGTTTCCGAATTTTTTTTCTATGCAAGAATAATAAATCCTCCCCAGATTTATTATTAGACTCGAGCAATTATTACGAATGGATGTATATGAACCAGATTGATTCTTGTATTTTATCAATCTGTATTTTATTTATTGGAGGCTGTTTTAACCTGGGTAGTGATGAGGCAATTGTGACTGTCAGCACACATTGGGTAGAGTCGTGAAACACCTAAAGAGCACGACGTTGTCCGCGACTCAACCGTGTTCTAGACTGTACATGCTTCTGGGATTTCTTATTCTTTTTGTCTTAGATTTATTTGCTCCAAAATTGGGTAATTTCGTTCCTTAATTCTGCATTAATTTATTGTTTCTACAACAATTTTGATATTCTTCCTTAAGAAAGAAAAATAACGTATGATAATCCTAGTTTTATTTTATGGTTTATGTAAAGAGGAAAATTATGAAGTTTGTGGGAAAATTTTATGGGATTATGTCGACATTGGGGGAGAAACATGGGTAGGAAATATCTCAGTAAGTTGACCTCACTTTGAACAAAAAATTGACTTGGTAAAATCTATTTCTTCAAAGTAAAAAAGTGTTATTTTTCAAAGAATCTATATATGAATAGAGGAAGTTAGAGAGAGAAAGAGAGAGAGAGAGAGAGAGAGATGGGAGAAACGTTATTTTCAAAGAGAGGTAAATTCATAAATTCCTGCTATTTTTTCTTTCTTATTTTGAGTTTCAGTGAGAATACATGAAGTGAAGTAATGTAAAGAGAGAAGAGGTAGTCCCAACATATTGAATTACTACTTAGGAGAGGGAAACTAATAAGAAGGGATAAGGTCCTTATCTTAATATCTCATATGAGCACCATTATATATATATTAGCATATACCCCGCGTGATGTGCGGGCGGAAATGTGTATTAAGAATTGAAAAACGTAATTAATAAATAAAAATGTACTCGTGTGAACAAATTATATAATTTTAATGAAATGACAGATGAAGTTGCATAACAAAAAGGTGCAAAATATTTTTCAAATCAATTTATTGTAGTAGAGACAATGCCAAAGGTAACGATTATTCAAACGGGAAAATATATTAATTGTTCGAAACGTCATTTTGCTCCATCAATCCTTGATCTCTATTCATATGAACCTGTAAATTAATGAAATTAAAAGTTAAACTATGTAGATTATTTATATTTTAAGCTATTGTTATATTATTGACTGCCGATTGGCACATAAATTATTGAAGGTTACCTTGATGATTTGAGTCTCTTTGGCGATCTTATGTCGTTATAGTCTATGAGATTTTTCATTTTTGAAGTTGGAGAGCTTGAATCATGTGCGACGTGCAAATCTAGCGATCCCTCCAAAAGTTTATTTCCAACGTCCTCTGTTCCATGACTTGAGATTTTAAATTTGTGCATTATGTTATACAATTCAATAGTCATTATTAGTAAATAAAGTTTAATGAATTAAACGTTATCATAGAACATGTGTTATTACTCATTTTAAAAAAAAGTAAATAACTAAATGAATCCATTCAATGGTTGTAGATGATGTGTTAAAGTTCAAGCAGATGATGTTTAGATAAATATGTCATGTATGTTAACATAAAATGAACAACTTTCAAACCAAATTCACAATTGATTGCTAGAGAGGCATGGACTACCATTAAAAAAATGTTCTATGATTAAGTAAATGGTCTTGAATCAAGTATCATTAATAAAAATGGATTTTTATAATAACTACAAGAAGTAATTGTCTATGGCCACATATCTTCAATAATTGAAGTGTATGGTCACTGTCTTTTCTTAGTTAGGAATGCCATTTCTGATATTGATTTCGTGAAACAAGTGATTTGTGGACCCCGTTATGAATATGAGAGTGCAACCACAGCTGTTAGCACTCGTGTTCCATTCCTAAACTTTGAAGAAACTCTTTCCCTCATTTTCATAATGTAATGCGACTTAAAAACCACCCCAACAAAAATTCCTCCTCCCCTTCTACAGTTTGGTCTTGATTTGTTTTCAACACTCCCTACCTGCTCACAACCCAAAAACATGCACACACTCCCTACTTTCTTACACCCTATTGCCAAAATCCACACACCCCATATACCAGCTACCCCCACTCATCTCCCTATATACCAGCTACACTCTCATCACCTACAACTAAATACCTAAACTCCCTACCCCTGTTGCCCAACCAGAAAACCCATACCCTACAAACCCGCACCCATAGCCATGCTTCCCTCTGCCCATTGTAACCCACAACCATACCCATGTGTGACCCTACAAGCCCTCATCTCACCTCTTCCACAACCACTTAACCCCCTTACTGATACCCCCCGTTACTACTATACCTGTCCACCCTGCAACCCACCCAAACCCATAACCGCCTTACTTGCTCCCACGACCATCGCACATACCATAACTATTTCCCTACCCCCGTCATTCCCACACTCCTCCCAAACCCATAACCACACAGCTCATGCACCCGCCTGCTGCTATAACCCCCTCAAAGGAGAACAGATATTGGAAAAAAATTGAAGGCTAGAAGAGTATGACAGAGTAGATAAGTACCTGAATATGATTGTAAAGTTTGGAGGTTCAATGACACGCTTGCATATTCCATTATACTGAATGAATATGTAGAGATGGAAGAATAAGGGGATGTCTTTAATACCAATTGTAACCATTGTCAAGAGGGGAGCCGAAAGGAAAAGGAGATGGAGAGTCAAGTGGATATATGAACCATTTGGGTTAGTGTAATTTAGTCCCAGGAGATGGAGAGACATAATAGACCAATACTCTTAGCCGTTTCAAAACAAAACCGTTGGGTTCTCTCATTAACTAAGTTTTTTTTATTCTTAGGGAGCCAAGATTTTTAAACATAATGCATTACAATTGTAGAACCATTTAATGGCATTTATACCTCTAATATTATCGTATTAGAGGTATTATATATATATATATATATATATATATATATATATATATATATATATATATATATATATATATATATATATATATATGTTGATGTAAAAAATTAGATCGCTCTAATTATTCAATCACAGATAAATAAAACGAGACAAAGATTTTTAAAGTGGTTCAGCCTTGCATGAATGGCCTACGTCCACTGTTATGTTATTGCTGAATGTTTGTGAATTCTCGAGTACAAGTTCTCTCAAGAAATTCTCCCTCCCTTGAGTGAGGGTGATACAAGGTATTTATAGCCCTTAGGCTGTACATGAAAGGGTTGATACATTAAATGATATACATATGAAAAGGTAATACATTTAATGTAGCGTGTGCGTCAAGATGATGAACATTCAATGAATAGTTGAACTGTTGATTATCTGTCAATTAATGTTATAGCCGAGCTGCAGCTCGGACCGCTTCCAGTTGCTCGTTGCTCTGGAGTTCCTCGGAGCGCTAGAGTATCTCGGAGTGCTTTAGTTCCTCGGTGTATCCTCGTTGCTCGGAAAGAATATGGGTTAGTCGGGGAAATGAACTTCCTCGTTGCTATTATGCCACGTAGATTGACACGTGTCTTCATATTATTCGTCCATATCAGCGTATTAATTTTGGTATCAACAGAAGCCCCCAGTGTTTCATATTTCGAACTTTGAGGAGTATGGAACAATTTTTCTCGGTATATGGCGATATTAAATGATTTTCCTGGGTTTTAGGAGCCTTTTCTTCATATTTGAATTTCTTTCAAATTCACAGAATCCGCCTTTTTTGATTTTTTATGAGTGCTTCGATCTTCGTGCCCTTTTTGTCCTTTTAGCCGCCGAAAGTTCGATAGTTTCTTTTTGTAATCATTTCCTTCGCAGCTTCCCAAGGTAAAGTATTTAAACTTCTTAGGTAACCATACCGTCTTCTTCTTTTTCCCATTTTTTGCATTCAAGCTTTCTGTTCTCTCTCTCTCTTGTGCGTTCGTCTTTTCCTTCGCTAGTTGTCAGCTCTTCCTTTTTCCTGTAAGATTCTCTTCTTTTCTTCTGTATTTCTTTTATTCACTATGGTTTATCTTGTGGAATCTGTTGAGAAATTTCGTTCCGATTTTTCCATTCCTTCCTGGGTAACTCTGGAGGTTCTTTCTGAGCCTTTAGATTATTTTTGATTGGCTGAGGGACATTGGTTCCCCAGTCTATTCATTGCTGAATGTGGATTTTCTTTTCCACCAAACCCCTTATGCTTAGAGTTCTGTCAGTACTTTGACGTTGTTCCTGCAAAAATAACCCCCAATTCATGGAGAATAATTAATGGGGTGTATAAATTAAATCTGACTCATGGGACCCGTATAGGGATTCTTAAAATTATGTATTGCTATAGATGGGCTATTTTAGATAATGTTTATTACTTAAAAACTAGGTTTTTAAATAGGGCTCTTGTAGTTAACCTCCCTGATGCAAATAGAGATTATTTTGAACATGGAGTGGTTATTAAAAATTGGCAATATGCCCCCTTGGTTGGAGATGCAGTATACCAGGGTCCTAAATGCCCCCCATATGGAAATGGGATAGGTTTATTCTCATTTTCCTTTACTTATGAAATTATGCTTTTATCATATTTGATAAAATGTATGACTGATATTTCATTATGTATTTGTTTGCAATTGATAGTAAAAGAAAAACTCCAAAAGAATCAGAGGTTAATATTAAGCATCTGAAACTTATCTGGGGTCTGCATAAGAACGTGGCAGACGAGCACATCAGGTCTGCATCATATTTGCTGCAGTATAGGAGTTACACGACTTCTTATACTGCTCGTCCTGTGATTAGTTCTGTTGAGCCAGCCTCAACTCCAGAAGATTCTTCTTCAGATTCTCACATCCCTTTAAGTCAAAGAATGGGCAGGAAAAGAGCTCCCCCTGCTCTATTTGATGACACTACTTCTGCTGCTGAAGCTAAGAAAGGCAAAATTGATGTCCCAGAGGGGACTAAGAAGGTGGATGTTGTGTCTTCCAAAGCTACCGAGAAGCCCCCAGTGGCTCCGAGCAAGAAGGTTGCTCCTGTAGAGATGACTGCTATCTCTCCGACCAAGAGCTCTTCCTTGGTTGAAGTTGCTGAAGTTCCTTTGAGGAGATTGAGGAAATCGTCCTCAGTTAATTTGGCTGAAACCATCTCTTCTCTACCAGTTGGTGGTGTTGGTGTTCCAACCATCATTCCTCCGAGCTCTGCCATGAACTCGGTAAAAACTTGGATCATACCCGAGGTCCAAGGAATTGATGAAAAAATTTCTAGGGATATGCTGACATCCCTAGCTACCCGCCACCTTGCTTCAGTAAATTTCTCACACTATGAATTTCCTTTCTTTCTTTGAATACTTGTATTTTTGTACTGACCTGTCATTTTTTCCTTTGTTTAGCTGGTGAATTGTTTTAACAACATCGTGAAGAAAGACGAAGTAATTAAAGCTTCCAGCTCCTCGTCGGGGGTAGAGGATGCTCTGCTGGGTTTAACCCAATCCTTGAAAGATTCTCGTCAGCAGTATAGTGAGGACAAAGCTGTCTGGGAGAAAAAGTTGTCTATAGTTGAAGCTGAGAAGGTGAAGTTGGCTGAGACCTCCAAGAATTTGGAGAATAAGGTGAAAAGTTTAGAGATTGAGCATAAAAAATATGACGACAAGCTCAAGAACTTTGGAGAGCTTGAAGATAAGCTGAAAAAGGCAGAGGAAAAATTGTCCGTCCTGCGAGATGTAAAGCGCCAAAAAGAAGAATTGGATGTGAAGTTAAAGACTGCCGAAGATCTTCTATCCGAGAAGCTATCCTCGGAGACACTGAAAAGAAAGCTCGCCGTTAAAAAATCCTTCAGCGTTGGCTGGGATAAAGGATGGGACAAAGGGATTGCTTCTATGACATCCCAAGTACAATATGGGAAGTTAAAATACTTCCGAGATGGCTGGGTAGCTGCCCTGCAGGAATTAAAGATCAAAGACGACTCTGAACTATTTCAGCTACACCTCCCTGGTCCTCCCCCATCAATTGTAGAAGAAGAAGAAGATGAGCCCATCTCTGATGAATCTTCCATGGCCATGGGTGATCAAGTCCCTGCCTCTCTACCTTCTACCAACGAGGACATTTCTTCCATGCCTCCTCCTCCTGAGAAAATTTCGACTCCTGCTGATCAAGCTGCCGTTACCACCGAGCAACCAAGCTCCTCGTCCCAGCCTCCCGAGAAAGTCTTGGGAGACAAGGAAAAGGTGTGAAGTTGTTCGGTATCATTTCTATCTTTCATTATTTGTAATCAAACAATGTAATCTTTTTGTGATCTAATAAAATACATCTTTGTTCATCTCTGTTGTTGATGATTTGTTTTTGTTGACTGTTGTCTTCTCTTCATTATTAGTTTGTGGCTAGAATGGAACTGATATCTGCACATGATACAAAGCTGATGCAGCAATGACACGAATATTATAAAGCTGGTCATACAGACCTTAGTACATCAAAAATTGCTGACATCCTTGGCCATGATGCTTCAGAGCAAGCAATTGATGCTTATCGGTACTTGAAGGATTTACTTGACCGAGATGTGGCCAACAATGTGGCCTACTATGACTTGATTGAGGAGCTTCATTATTCCTTAGAAGATCTCCAAGGTCAGCACAATGAATCAATTACTTTGTTGCACAAGGAATATGAGAATAGGTACGAACAGCTTTCTTCTGAGACAGGTCATAAAAAGATCATTGCTGGGTACGATATTAGGGAGAGAACCCTAAAAGGTGAAATTGAGGCCTGTAGACAGATCGCCGAGCTGCTGGAACAAGAGAACAACAATTTGCAGAAAAAGTTGGCGCAATACGAGTCTGCAGCTTCATCCTCTGCTGCCTTGGTACCGATCAATGATGAAGGAGTCTCCTTCTTAGAGGTTAAAAACGCCAAATTAAGGCAAGAATTGGATACTCTGAGAAGGTCTGGTATCTCTACTACTGCTCGGGGACGAGGAAGAGGTTCTCGTGGGCGAGGAAGAGCTATTCAAAATGTTGTCGAGGAACAAAACTCTCCACCTGCTCGGAGTCGATCAAGAGTTCTCAGCCGTAATGTTAAAGAAGCTCGCACTCAATCTACTTTGGAAACTCAAGAGTTCCAATTGAATGCAAAAGATCGTGCTTTGTCTGAAATGTCCAAGAAAAACCTATCTTTAGAAGATCAACTTACTGCAGCAAAGTCTGCTTTACATACCAAGGATCTTTTCGCCAAAAACCTTCATGAACAATTGGATAGATTAACCTTCCAATTCCATAAACAGCCTAGGGAATTTTGGATGGCAGGATACAATGAAGACCTTGTTCATTTAGATGCTCGTATTGAACAGGCCAATAATGATGGTTATAAGCAGGGGTGGTTGAACGCCCTGGGTCTATTAAAATTGGAGCAAGGGCATTTTTTATGGGATTATCATGCTCCAGGGTTACTAGATTTGTCTGTGCCACATTTCAAATTGGACATGGAATGGATCCCAGCTCGTTCCATTCCTAGGAGTTTAATTTCAAAATATCTTGGTGACTATAGTCTTCACTCTCAGATTGAATTATCTCGTCCCGAGCATCTCTTGGATACACCTTCTGTGATGAACGTTAGAATGCTCAGAGATGTTAATTTCATTAATTCTCCTCTTTGCCTAGAGGATCCTCCTGCTGGCGAAGAGCCTATTTCAAAAGCTAAAGGAAAGAAACCAATAGAATAGGATTTTCAATGTAATGGTTAGCATATATACATGTAATTTGTAATCCATTTTGATTTTTAATGAAAGACTTTCATTTTCTGTTTGTAAATCTGTATTGCCATTCTGTTGTGCTTGTTAAACACTTTATATTTGTGCATATATATCTGTTAAAAAGATAACAATTTTGTGCTGTTCATCAACCAACTTAGTAATAAACAGTTACACGTATCAAAAAATGTTGTTCAATCACTTAATAATAAAGTGATGAGTATAAAATGTTTTTAAAATATTTCCAACAAACCAAGGTTGTTAAATAGTGTTTGTCGACCAACTACGGTTGATGGGTTTTTATCCCCGACCAGCCATACTTGGTTCAATTTGAAATATTTTCATAAAATGTGTCCGACCAACCAAGGTCGATAATTTATCCTCGTCGACCAACTACAGTTAGTGGGTTTTGATCACCGACCAACTATATTTGGTTCAGTTTGGAATTTTTTGTATTTTCTAGAAAGGTTTTACCTTCCGACCAACTTGTTGGCATATTTTGTTTCTTAACCAGCCAAAATTGGCCTTTTTAAGAATGTTGTTCTTGCCCTTTTACCATCCAAAGTTGGTTGTGGGTTTGAACTATCATGTTCTTTCGAACTATCTTGTCCACAGTCTCTTTTACCAACCGAAGTTGATCACGCAAGTGTACGCCTCCTAACCAAAGGAGTATAATTTGTTCTCGCTATTTTACCAACCGAAGTTGATCACGCTCGAACTATCATGTTCTTTCGAACTATCATGTTCTTTCGAACTATCTTGTCCACAAGCTCTTTTACCAACCGAAGTTGATCACGCAAGTGTACGCCTCCTAATCAAAGGAGTATAATTTGTTCTCGCTATTTTACCAACCGAAGTTGATCACGCTCGAACTATCAGGTTCTTTCGAACTATCTTGTCCACAAGCTCTTTTACCAACCGAAGTTGATCACGCAAGTGTACGCCTCCTAACCAAAGGAGTATAATTTATTCTCGCTATTTTACCAACCGAAGTTGATCACGCTCGAACTATCAGGTTCTTTCGAACTATCTGGTTCTTTCGAACTATCTTGTCCACAAGCTCTTTTACCAACCGAAGTTGATCACGCAAGTGCACGCTTCCTAACCAAAGGAGTATAATTTGTTCTCGCCCTTTTACCAATCGGGGTTGGTCGTGGGTCTGAACTATCGTCTTCTTTTTGCTGTCGAGTAGCGTAGTGTACAACACTAATATTCCCCGAAAAACTTTCAAACAAAGGAGAGAAAAATGGTGAAACATCATCGTTTTATTCATATTAATGGACCTGCTGTACATTTTACATTACTGATAATACTTGCGAAGGTGTTCAGCATTCCAGGCATTCTTGAATTCCTCTCCTTCTAAAGTTGCTATTCGGTAAGTTCCTGGTCGAACAACTTCTGTAACTCGGTAAGGTCCATGCCAGTTTGATTCCAGCTTATTGTGTTTCTGAATGACTTTCTTTATCACATAATCCTCTTCTTTTAAGTCGCATTTTTTCACCCTCTTGTTGTAGAACAGAGCTGTGCGTTGTTGATAAGCAGCATTCCTAATGGCTGCCTCTTCTCTAACCTCCTCGAGCATGTCCAAATATAATCTTCTCATCAAGTCACTGACTGGGGAATTGAAATTTAGCACTCTGTGTGTTGGGAGACCCAAGACAGCAGGTATTACAGCCTCACTTCCAAATGCTAGCATGTATGGTGATTCTCCAGTTGCTGCTCGGGGAGTTGTTCGGTAAGCCCATAATACTGACTGTAGCTAATTAATCCAATTAGCTTTAGCCTCACTTAGCCTCTTCTTCAAACCATTTAGTAGCGTTCTGTTTGTCACCTCAGTCTGCCCGTTTCTTTGAGGATGACCTGGTGCTGAATGAGTCTTCAGGATGTTGATTGTTGACAATAGGCAACAAATTCTTCGTTGTCGAATTGTGTTCCATGGTCTGTGATGAAGGCATGAGGGAGACCATATCGACAGATGATATTCTTCCAGACAAATTGGTATACCTTCTCGTACGTCATGTCGATAAGGGGTTCAACTTCTACCCACTTAGTAAAATAGTCTACTGCGGCGACGAGGTACTTGAATCTTCCTCGGGTGGTCGGCAATGGTCCCACCAAATCAATTCCCCACATGGAGAATGGCCAAGGGGAAGTTATGGGTGTCAACAATGCTTATGGAGTTCGTCGGATGGAGGAAAAACGTTGGCACTTATCACATCTCTTGGCGTAGGCTATACAATCAGCCCTCATCGTCGGCCAGAAATATCCCTGTGTCATCACCCTTTGTAAAAGTGTTCGACCTGCTACATGGGCTCCACATGACCCTTCATGGATCTCTTCAATCAATTCTTTCACCTCGGAGGGATGTACACATCTCTGCAAACCTACCATAATTCCTCGTCTGTACAAAAGACCATTAGTTAGTACATACCGTGTAAGGACACAAATTTCCAATTGAGTCCATATATAGTTTTGGCTCAATTCCGGACAAAAACATTTATTCATAGGATAGTATTTATTGTAATATTCTCAAGCCTATGAAGTGTATGTTGAAGACGTAGCGGCAAAGAACTTAAAGCTTCATCAAAATGCCGGTTTGTGTGCCTCGTTTCTACGTCATCAATTAAGGTTCCATGCTCCCAAGGTATGAATGTAATTATATGTATATAGGAGCTTGGAACAATATGTATTGGGTGTTAGGTGAAATAAAAACTGCATTTTATTTTCAGAAAGAATCAATTAAGAACTTTAAAAAATAAGTATATAAAAGTTTCTGGGCCAAAATCGAATTTTTCAATCTTTCTGTTTGTTCGTTTGAAATGTCGTTCGAACGAGTTTTTTCGTTCGAACCAGATTTCGTTCGAACGAGTTTTGCCAACGACCCTAACTGGACAGTCGTTCGATATGTCGTTCGATATGTCGTTCGAACGAAGGTTCGTTCTAACAAGGTATCTAACGAACCTCTAACGAGCCCAGGCTGGTCACTCGTTAGAAGTCTCGTTCGAACGAGAATCACGTTCGTTCGAACGAACTTCCAGCGGGAACAGTTATTTGGCAGTTTTTTGCAGTTTTTCCCCACTCCTCCACTTGGTTTTCAACCAACAATTTTCATACTTTATTATGTGCGGGACACACATTTTCCAAGACAACTTTTCCATTCCATATCCATCTCTTAGAGAGAGTTTGAGAGCAAAATTATTTTAGGAAAATGTTCAAGTTTTGAGTGTTAATTTTTAATGAAAAATTCATACACACTCTAGTTTACACCCATTGTTGTTTATTCCAAGTTCTATATATACATATCCTTACTTGGAGTTTTTGGCACCGGTTTTCTCTACCGAATTCAAGAGACGTTTCGGGTTTGCTTCTACACCCCATCACAAAGAAGACCTTTGTTGAGATTCTACCCGTTTGGAGAAAGGCTCCATGTTCGTGTGATGGTGACCATATAAAGTCCTATCGGTGTATTCCGAGACCACGGTGGAGGTCCGTTGGTTATCCGCTAATTGGAGGTTGATACAAGAAGGAGCATCACGGCTTGAGAGGGTTCGAGTTTAGGAAGTATGTCTTTTGCCTTGTATTTTGTAATACCGTTTTTAGTGGATTTGAGGCTAGGGCCGTCCCGAGGTTTTTTCCCGTTAGTGGGTTTTTCCTCGTATATCGCGGTGTAGTGTGACATTGTTTATTTTATCTTGCACAAAACTTAGAACGCATGCTTAGGTTTAATTTCAAGATAAAATTTGGTTTAATTATCACACTCATTTAATTTGGGACTTAAATTAAATATTGGGTAAAATTGGTTTATTCAAGTCACTTGCATTAATTTGGTTTCGCCTAACTTTGGATAATTGTTAATTATGACTTAGGCAAATTCTAGGACTTGAATCATGTTTTTAATTCGTTTTGATGAAATTAAAACTTGTTATTGTTATATTTGAATGTTGAACCATCTCAACGCTTCCGCATTTATTTAAAAAGGAGATTATTATTTTAATTTGAGGTAATTAATCACCGGGGATCCAACTGTGGTCTTTCAAATTGGTATCAGAGCCAAAAACGATAAATTATTTCGTTAAAGATCCTTTAATTTTTGGCTAAATATGGATTTTTCCTCATTTTCAAAATTTCCTATTTTTGATGGTTCAAACTACGCGTATTGGAAAGCGCGAATGAAATCGACACTTAAATCTATCGATGAACGTGTTTGGATGTCTGTTGTTAACGGTTGGACCCCACCAACACATTTAATTGAAAATGTACATGTTCCCAAACCCGTTGATAGATGGACTGAAAATGAGTTTAAGCTAGCAAATTTTAATTCCCGTGGTTTAAACGCCTTATTTAGCGCTGTCACACCGGATGAATTCCGACGTATTATGACGTGTGAAACCGCTAAAGAAGCTTGGGATATTTTACAATTAACTCATGAAGGAACGAGTGTTGTTAAAGCTTCAAAACTATAAAACCTCACCACTCAATTTGAAACTATCAAAATGGATGAAAAAGAAACTTTTGATAAATTTTATGCTAGACTTTCTGATATTGTCAATTCATCCTTTAACTTGGGAGAGAAAATACCTGATGACCGTGTTGTAAAGAAAATTTTGAGGTCACTACCCGATAGATTTATTCCAAAGGTGACCGTTTTAAATTCTTTACCCACTTTAGCCTCTACGAAATTAGAAGAGCTTGTAGGTGATTTACAAACCTATGAACTAGATATGTTTCCCTCTAAAACTAAAAAGAAAATTGAAAAGGGCGTTGCTTTAAAAGGCCGCAAAGAGGTTAAACAAGTAGTAGAGAGCGATAGTGATAGTGACTCGGAAGATATGGCTTTGTTTGCTCGTAAATTTAGAAAATTTCTTAAATTTAACAAAGATAAAGTTAAAAATGATTTTAAGAAATTTGAATCTTCTAAACATGATAAAAACGAGAAGATTTCTAAAGCCGATAAGATCCCTAAACCTAGTAATGAAAATATTGATAGGGACGAGTCTAATAAATGTTTTGGTTGTGAAGGTTATGGCCATAGGGCTTTTGAGTGCCCCACTAAACTAAGGAAAGAGGGTAAACGACCCATTTCATATAATGCGACCCTTAGTGATAGTGATAAGGAAGAGAAACCCGAATCCCCCACTAAGAAAAATTTTGTGGCTTTTATGGCACATGTGAGTGATAATGAGAACTTATCGGATGATGAAATTATAGCACATGCCACTTCCAAGGTCATTGTACATGATTCTCTTATTTTTGATGATAGTGAGAGTGAAGAAGAAGAAGAGAGTGAAAATGAAGAAGAGGTTGATATGAGTGAACTTCAAAATGCTTTTCATGAATTATATAAAGAATCTATTAAATTGAAAAGAGCTAATTTGAAGTTAGAAGCGAGTTTAAGAGAGAGTGTCAAGGTCATTGATGAAAGTGCCTTAATAGAAGACCTTAGGACACATGTGAGGACTCTTCAAGAGAAGCTTGAATATGTAGAAGGCGAGAGAGATAGCCTTAGGGGTTTAATGGAATCCTTGAAAAAGGAGCTTCTTGCTTTTGAAGAGCGTAATTCTTTACTAGAATCTAACATTGTTGAATTGGAAAATAAATTAAAAGATTCTAGTAATGTCAAATTTGATTTGGAATGTCGTTCGGAAAAACTTGATAAAATGTTAGGAACAATCCAAATTAAAAATGACACTTGTGGTTTAGGCTTCAATCCTTGTAATGAATTTACTCATAATGCCCAAACCAATGTTTTAGGAGAATCAACTAGGAATACCTTTAAAGATCACTCCTTAAGTAAATCTTTTCGACATGTTCTCACTTGTACACTTTGTGGTCGACAAGGTCATCTTAGGAAATTTTGTTTAGATCTTAAACGAATTCCTAGAAAATCCCATAGTAAAGTAACCACGATAGCTAACGTTCCTACACCCCAAGATAATAATTCTTCATTAATTTGGGTTAGGAAATCCGACTTGGTTGCCTTACAAAATAGGGATTTTGATTCTCATTTACTTACACATGCCTCCTCCCTTGTTAAATCTAAAGGATAAATGTGTTAGTGTTTGCATACTTTAGCGTTTGTACTTCACGCTATATTCATATGCTAAATGTATGCTTGTTTAGTCATTTTCTAGTCATTGCCTATCTTCATATCTCATGCTAGAAATCATGACTTGTTTATCTTTTTGTATTATATTTTGTGTTTGATTTAACTGAAAAATATAAAAAGATTTTTGTTTATCATTTGTGTTTTATTTATTTCATTTAAGCTTAATGAAAAATACAAATGATTTTTTGTTTAGTCTTTTGAGTATATATCTTTATTTTTGATTAAAATGTTAAAAACTCAAAAAGATTTTGTTTGGTGTGTATTTTTGTTTGACACACTTTATGTGGCATATACTTGTGTTTGAATCCCATCATTTACGCTCCCACGTGGCTAGAACTTTTGGTTTAGATTTTCAATCCTTATTATGTTCTTTACCATATTTTATGGAGTAGTTGGATTTTGTATTGTTTAAATGGACTCTATTTCTATATGCCTCTATTCACACATGCACGAGCTCTTTTGAAATCTTAATATCACATGTTATATTTGAGCTTTTTGAGGTGTTCTCCTATCAATCTAGTCATCTACATATCTATGACCTAGGAGGACTAGTGCATGTCAAAATCCGTTGCATGTGAGATTTGTGCGAAAAATGAAAACATGATAAATAAATATATGCACGGGGAAGGGCTCCGAAAGGATGAATTAAATCCTTTGCGATTGTAAGCCACCGTTGATTGGATCTAAAAGAAATACGTGATCCAAAGGCCTAAAAACAGAATATTTGGCATTCAAAGAAAGCAATTGCCAAGGCCTATGTTTGTTTGATATATTCATTCAAAAACAAAAGAATATATATGCTTATTGAGGGAGAATTGGATGGTATATCAACGGTTTGCACAATGTCCGTTTATCCTAGTTGTCTTTAATGTCATGACTCTATTTGGTTTGTAGAATCATCATCATGCTCGGCTTGTATGCATTGTGTATGTTTGTTCATTGAGTTCAATCTTTATATTGTCACATGAGGTTATATTTAACTGTGATGAAGTTTGCAATCAAATGAGAACTCCGTGAACATTTCTTAAGTGTTTGGGTCTAAATTTAATATTTGCTAGTTCACACCCCTACACTTCCGTTTCCACATGACACATTTTTGCCATACGAGTGTGCAAACTTATTGTATTTTGTGTCATGTGTGTGTTTATATCTATCTATATATGCACGTACTTATTGGTATATTTATAGTATGTATATATATGATATTTGTTTGTCTTTGCCTTGCTTTTATTGCCCATATGCTTTCATGTCGTTTCACTTTAAGCTTTCACATGTTGTTTATTAGTTCTTTATCCTTTGCCTATTCCCGAACAAAAAGGGGGAGAATGATAATAGGGGGAGAAATGGTATCTAATCCTATTATTATCGTATCTTCGTTTGGGGGAGATTTATCTTAGGGGGAGACGTCTTTCTAAGTAGGTCATGTGTTTAAAGGGAGAATTAATTTAGGGGGAGTAATTAATTAATTGCATCTAATACTTTGATATTCCCTATGCATTTGATGAGTTTGCTTAAGTGTGCAGGAATTATTCTCAAGAGGCATCTTTCTATGGCAAAGCGTTTGATCCTTGGGTTGAGTCAAGATTGGGCGGGTTATGTTTTGAGTCTAGTAGAGCTTGGCGGCCCTTTAGGATTTTTGTTTGGTTTTTGTCCCGGAATAGCCAAAGGGGGAGATTTGTAAGGACACAAATTTCCAATTGAGTCCATATATAGTTTTGGCTCAATTCCGGACAAAAACATTTATTCATAGGATAGTATTTAATGTAATATTCTCAAGCCTATGAAGTGTATGTTGAAGACGTAGCGGTAAAGAACTTAAAGCTTCATCAAAATGCCGGTTTGTGTGCCTCGTTTCTACGTCATCAATTAAGGTTCCATGCTCCCAAGGTATGAATGTAATTATATGTATATAGGAGCTTGGAACAATATGTATTGGGTGTTAGGTGAAATAAAAACTGCATTTTATTTTCAGAAAGAATCAATTAAGAACTTTAAAAAATAAGTATATAAAAGTTTCTAGGCCAAAATCGAATTTTTCAATCTTTCTGCTTGTTCGTTTGAAATGTCGTTCGAACGAGTTTTTTTCGTTCGAACCAGATTTCGTTCGAATGAGTTTTGTCGTTCGAACCAGGTTCGTTCGAACGAGTTTTGCCAACGACCCTAACTGGACAGTCGTTCGATATGTCGTTCGAACGAAGGTGCGTTCTAACGAGGTATCTAACGAACCTCTAACGAGCCCAGGCTGGTCACTCGTTAGAAGTCTCGTTCGAACGAGAATCACGTTCGTTCGAACGAACTTCCAGCGGGAACAGTTATTTGGCAGTTTTTTGCAGTTTTTCCCCACTCCTCCACTTGGTTTTCAACCAACAATTTTCATACTTTATTATGTGCGGGAAACACATTTTCCAAGAAAACTTTTCCATTCCATATCCATCTCTTAGAGAGAGTTTGAGAGCAAAATTATTTTAGGAAAATGTTCAAGTTTTGAGTGTTAATTTTTAATGAAAAATTCATACACACTCTAGTTTACACCCATTGTTGTTTATTCAAAGTTCTATATATACATATCCTTACTTGGAGTTTTTGGCACCGGTTTTCTCTACCGAATTCAAGAGACGTTTCGGGTTTGCTTCTACACCCCATCACAAAGAAGACCTTTGTTGAGATTCTACCCGTTTGGAGAAAGGCTCCATGTTCGTGTGACGGTGACCATATAAAGTCCTATCGGTGTATTCTGAGACCACGGTGGAGGTCCGTTGGTTATCCTCTAATTGGAGGTTGATACAAGAAGGAGCATCACGGCTTGAGAGGGTTCGAGTTTAGGAAGTAAGTCTTTTGTCTTGTATTTTGTAATACCGTTTTTAGTGGATTTGAGGCTAGGGCCGTCCCGAGGTTTTTTCCCGTTAGTGAGTTTTTCCTCGTATATCGCGGTGTAGTGTGACATTGTTTATTTTATCTTGCACAAAACTTAGAAGGCATGCTTAGGTTTAATTTCAAGATAAAATTTGGTTTAATTATCACACTCATTTAATTTGGGACTTAAATTAAATATTGGGTAAAATTGGTTTATTCAAGTCACTTGCATTAATTTGGTTTTGCCTAACTTTGGATAATTGTTAATTATGACTTAGGCAAATTCTAGGACTTGAATCATGTTTTTAATTCGTTTTGATGAAATTAAAACTTGTTATTGTTATATTTGAATGTTGAACCATCTCAACGCTTCCGCATTTATTTAAAAAGGAGATTATTATTTTAATTTGAGGTAATTAATCACCGGGGATCCAACTGTGGTCTTTCATACTGGGCAGCTTTAAACTTCAATTTCTTTGCTGCGTGCTTGTCCTCTGGCAATCCTCCTTCTTCAATATATGCCCTGATGGGATCCATCCAAGATGGTCCTAGATCAAGGGTAATAACATTCATCGTCAGGTCTTCATCTATGCTCCGACTTTCCATTACTTCAATTGGTATCGTTCTTCGCAGCTCGGTACGAGTAGCTGATGCTAATCGGGCCAGTGCGTCTGCTTGTGCATTTTCTATTCTGGGTATTCTGATCAGCTGAATGGCGTCAAATTCTGCCAGCAATCCCATCACCTTTGCATGATACTTGGCCATTAATTCCCCTTTAACCGCATATGTTCCCATCATCTGATTCACAATTAATTGAGAATCACTGAATACCATCACTTGTTGTGCTTCCATGATCTTTGCTAGATTAAGACCTGATATCATGGCCTCATACTCAGCCTCATTATTGGAGGTTTTGAATTGAAATCGCAAGGCATATTCTATATCAATCTCGTCTGGGGTTTTCAAAACAATCCCTGCTCCACAACCCGCTGTGCAAGATGACCCATCTACATACAATCTCCATGTAGGTAACTCGTCTTCAAATTTCTTATCCAATAGAGTTCCTCGGTGAAATATATGCTGTTCTCTTCCATCCTCCCCTGTTAATTTTCGTTCATCGTCGACCATTTCTTCTCTCCCTTTTACCAACCGGAGTTGGTCTGGGTTTGAATTTGATGATCTTTCTACACCCACAAGCCCTTTTACCAACCGGAGTTGATCTGGACTTATGTCCGTTGACCCTATAACATCCACAGGTTGGTCAGCGAGCAACTTTTGTTCCTCGGGAGTATCAGAATATGTAAACTCTGCTATAAAATCTGCTACAGCTTGCCCTTTCAATGATGACCCGGGTTCATACACAATATCATATTCACCGAGCTCTATTGCCCAGTACATCAGTCTCCCTGATTTTTCTGGTTTATGAAGGGCTTGTCTTAATGGAATATTGGTATATACGATGATGGTATGGGCCTGGAAATATGGCCTCATTCTTCTACTTGCTTCAATTAATGCCAATGCCAATTTCTCCAGCTTTGGGTACCTGATTTCCGCACCTCGAAAAGCCTTACTTGTGTAATAGATTGGTTTCTGGACTCAATTCTCCAATCTGATCAATTCTGAACTGACTGCATTCTCTGATACTTCCAGATACAAATACAATTTCTCTCCTGTTATTGGCCTGGACAACAATGGAGGTGTTCCCAAATACTTTTTCAAGTCTTGAAAGGACTTCTCACATTCATCAGTCCACTCAAAAGTTTTTCGAAGTTTTTTGAAGAATGGGAGGCATTTATCAGTTGCTCGGGACACAAATCTGTTGAGCACTGCAACTCGTCCTGTAAGAATCTGCACTTCTTTCTTTGTTGTTGGAGATCGCAACCCTAAAAGAGCTTTGATTTTATCTGGATTTGCTTCAATGCCTCGCTGGTTGACAATGTACCCGATAAACATTCCTTCTCGTACTCCAAATGTGCACATCGTCGGGTTGAGCTTCATCTGGTATTTATCCAGTTGATCAAATGTCTGAGCTAAGTCAACTAGATGATCTGCAGCTTTCTTGCTTTTTGTCAGCATATCATCGACATAGACTTCCATGTTGCAACTGATTTGTTCGGTGAAAACCTTGTTCATCAGCCGTTGGTATGTCGCTCCTGCATTTTTCAAACCAAAAGGCATAACATTATAGCAATAAGTTCCCCTAGGGGTAATAAAAGAAGTACTCTCCCTGTCTTCAGGTTTCATTTTGATCTGGTTGTAGCCAGAGTAAGCATCCATGAAGCTGAGCAGCTCATGTCCCGAGGTAGCATCCACTAGTTGATCAATTCTGGGCAATGGAAAATGATCCTTTGGGCATGCCTTGTTAAGATCGGTGAAATCAACACACATTCTCCATTTATTATTTTTCTTCTTTACCATCACCACATTCGCCAACCAGTCCGGGTATTTCACATCTTTAATGAATTGAGCCTTCTGGAGGTTGTCGACCTCCTCTTGAATGGCTTGATTCTTCTCGGGGCTAAATACCCTTCTTCCCTGCTTTACGGGCTTGATCTCCTTATTCACATTGAGTTCATGACATAGGAAGTTTGGATCTATTCCTGGCATGTCTTCATGACTCCATGCGAAAGTTTTCTTCCTATTTTTCAAGAAAGTTATTAACTCCTGTTTTATTTAAGCATCCAATGATGAACCTATCTGGGTTATTCCTTCCGGGTGCTCGTCGTCCAGAATAACATTTTATGTAGATTCCACCACCTGTCCTTTTACAAGTTGGGATTCATCTCTAGGATCGAGAGTTTCAATCTCTGTATCTTCTTCCACCTGGTAGGTAGTAGTATTTTTCCTTGATTCCTCAAGCTCCTCTTGCTCGGCAGATGAATAATAGCATTCCCGAGCTACTTTTTGGTCACCCTTCACAACTCGTACTCCAAAATTTGTTGGGAATTTTAAGCATTGATGCACTGTAGATGGAACTGCTTCGAATATCTTCAAACCAACTCTTCCCATGATGATGTTGTAGGCTGACTGCACATTCTTATCCATCACAAAGAAGCGTATTCTTTCTGTTCGACAAGCAGGCCAAGTTCCAATGAATATATCCAACTTGATTGTCCCAAGTGGAAAAACTTTCTTGCCAGCAAAACCCAGGAGGGGTCTGTGATAAGGTTCCAATTGAGATAATCTCAGATTCAAGCTATCAAAGCATGAATAATACATGATGTCTGCCGAGCTTCCATTATCTACCAACACCCTTGAAATCACTACTTCCTTCATCCTCATTTTGATCACCAGAGGATCGTCGTGCGGATAAAGAACACCTGCCAGGTCATTTTTTGAAAAACCAATGACAAGCTTCTCTTTGTTTACCTTCCTCGGACGATCATCCTCGGCCAGATTTATTCGCTGAATATATGAACAAGCTTGAGCCTCTCCGAGGTAAGCTTTTCTTTCTGCAGTATGGTCTCCTCCTCCTGCATCTCCTCCTGTAATAACATTACAATCAAATGATCCAAAACGTATGGAAAATACCTCTCGTTCTGGCTGCCTTGGTTTCTTGGGAAGATCGGGGTCATCCTCTGGATCATCTTCACGGTCCTTCTTCTTTTTCTCCTCTGTTCGGCGAGGAGATCTAGACTTATCTCTAGTTCGGTCATTATTTCTTTTTTCTCCTCCCCGATCAACATATTTTGCTAGCTTTCCTCTTCGGATGAGTGTTTCAATCTCGTTCTGAAGAGCTATGCAATTTTTGGTCATGTGACCATGATCTTTATGAAATTCGCAGTACTTATCCCTGCTCCTCGAATCAGGGTCTGACTTCAGTTTCTTTGGCCACTTTACCTCCTCGTTGTTCTTGATTTCTTCCAAGACATGATTAATACCCATTTTCAAAGGAGTATAATTGTCATATTTCTTCAAGACTTCCCATGATGATTTATTATTTCTGGAGCGTTTATCACCGCCATTGCTCTTATGCTCTTTATTCTTAGACCTGTCGACTTCCACCTTGGTGTCTTTATCTATATTCTTCTTTGCATCCATAGCTTCCTCGGCATTCATGATTTTGGCCGCTTTTGCCATCAGTTCTGACATAGTTTTAGGTGGATCTTTCGCCAAAGTATAATACAACTTATTAGGCGACAACCCACTCATCAAAGCGGTGATTGCTGTCTTCTCTTCGTAATCTATGACCTCCAGCTTCTCGTTATTGAAACGAGTTATATAATCTCTAGTACTCTCACCAGATTTTTGTCTAACACTTAACAAATGTGCTACCCGTTTTACTGGCTTTGCTCCAAAACAGAAATTGCCGATGAACAACTCTGCCAACTGAAGGAAAGTTGAAATCTTACCCCGAGGAAGATTGTTGTACCAAATCTGGGCAGCTCCAGTAAGAGTTCCAGAGAATGCTCTACATCTCATCTCGTCGGGGACAACATAGATATCGGCGGCAGCTTGATATTGCTCTATGTGTAGAACAGGATCTGTCTTTCCATCATATTTGGGGGTCACCACAGGTGCTTTAAACTTTGACGGGGTAGGAAAGCCCACAATGGCCTGGACAAAAGGTGTCCCTTGAACAAAAGTTCATTGTAAGGGATTCTTCGCCTTAGCCATTTCTCCCAATCTATCCTCCAAGCGTTGAAGGGATCCTTTCCACGCTTCATTTCCTTCCTCGGGTCTATTGGTTCGAGCAATAGATCGTTCTGAAGTAGCCTCCTGAGATTTATCTTAACGAGCAACTGGTCGTGATTGTGCTGATCCTTCTCTTAGATCTGATGGTTGTCGAAAACTTCTCGACATGGTCTTAGGTGGACTCCTATTCCTCCTAGGGCCTAATCGACTGAAAGGAGACACCCTACTCAATCTTTCTAAGGCGCTGGGTCTTTCCGGAGAGAGGGTGATACGTTGATCAGTATCTGTAGCCCTTATTGACGAAGTTCGCCCAGGTTGATAAGAGAAATCATCAGACTCCTTATTACGATATGACTCAGTACGCCTGGAACGTGAAGAAAGTAAATAAGTTTGCCTCTGACCGCTTTGCTGTCCTGAACATGCACGTGCATTTCCATGAAGGGTTTGTATGAGTTGCCTCATTGTGTCTTGCATGGCGGTTTGTCCTTGAGCCAGATTCGTCATAATTCCAGCCAGATCTGGAGGTGCAGAGGGATTTGGAGGATTTCCGGCATTTCCAGCGTTTCGATTGCTGGATTATGGATTATCCGCCATTGATGATGAATGATTTTTGGTGAAAAACGATAATAACAATCGTTCCCACAGACGACGCCAATATGTTGATGTAAAAAATTATATCGCTCTAATTATTCAATCACAAATAAATAAAATGAGACAAAGATTTTTAAAGTGGTTCAGCCTTATATGAATGACCTACGTCCACTGTTATGTTATTGCTGAATGTTTGTGAATTCTCGAGTACAAGTTTTCTCAAGAAATTCTCCCTCCCTTGAGTGAGGGTGATACAAGGTATTTATAGCCCTTAGGCTGTACATGAAAGGGTTGATACATTAAATGATATACATATGAAAAGGTAATACATTTAATGTAGCGTGTGCGTCAAGATGATGAACATTCAATGAATAGTTGAACTGTTGATTATCTGGCAATTAATGTTATCGCCGAGCTGCAGCTCGGACCGCTTCTAGTTGCTCGTTGCTCTGGAGTTCCTCGAAGCGCTAGAGTATCTCGGAGTGCTTTAGTTCCTCGGTGTATCCTCGTTGCTCGGAAAGAATATGGGTTAGTCGGGGAAATGAACTTCCTCGTTGCTATTATGCCACGTAGATTGACACGTGTCTTCATATTATTCGTCCATATCAGCGTATTAATTTTGGTATCAACAATATATATATATATATATATATATATATATATATATATATCATAATAGTCTCAAAACATCACCATGCCACACAGTCCATGTGTGAATTAAAATTTGTATTGAGTTTTAAAAAATGTTAAACAAACTTCACTTGATAAATTCAGAAACACCTCACAAATTAATAAAATGATGCTTTAAAGGATTGAAAGACATGAATGAACTCACACCACTTAAAACACATCTAGTAATAATGAAACACTCATGCTTCCTTGATTAGTCATTGAATGTTTTCATACATGATTTTAAATATGAACATCGTGTTATGTGATACCTGACATTCATGAATAAATTCACGCATGCTTATAATTTCCATATATTTTCCACATTCTACATAGGTACAACTTGCGTATAATTGTACTATGATATAATATGGTGATAGTTCCTAGAGAAAATAAAAATAACAGGTACATATACGGAATGATCTTAACATAAGCCATTTTTTTTTAAAATTAAATATAAAACCTAAACAATTTAACCCAAAGTAAAATATGGCACCAATTTTAAACAAGTTGTGATTAAACAGATTAATCAATTTTATCTTAACCTAAATATGCATCTAGGTAAGTGTAGGACAAAATATGTAAATAAACCACAACGCCCTATTTACGAGGAAAACCCACAATGGAAAAACATTGGACGGCTCAGCCACACAAATTTACTATGATACGAAATTACACAAGACTAACAAAAGACTTACACAATAACTCGATGCCCTCATAAGCCTTGATGAATCTTTACTCTTCAATCGCTCCTCCATAAGACAATGCCGTAGTCCACCAGCGTAATTACCACGTGTGAGTCCACACATGCCTCGGTATTGACTGAACAACTTCAACAACCTTTACGGATCAAATAATGGAGTTCCTTGATTCTTCACCGTAACACCACAAACCCGAAGTCCACCATGCGTAAACAACAAATACAGAGTCCACTGTATGAAATGATTCTCAATAGATGTAGAGAATAAACCAAAGGTACCCAAAACGGGATCTGAAAGCATAATATGACGAACACTTGGATCCTAAACAACTTGGGTGCAAACTAGGGTTTTGGAGAGATTTTTAATAGAGTTTGAGAACTCAAAATAAGTCTTTATCTCAAATAAAATTGATGCTCCCCACTCCTATGTATAAAAGGTTTTACAAAATCGGTATAAGGATGAAAAACAATTTGAAAAATCTTGAGATTATCAAAAATTCGCAGGCTCGTTCGAACGACTTGTAACCTCGTTCGAACGAAGTATAGGATCTCGTTCGAACCGGTATCCAACGAGCTATCAAACGACATTCCAACAAAGGTCAAAGTTGGTTTGTTCAAAGTTCATTAAAACCTATTCTAACAAGGTAACATATCTCATTCTAATGACGTACCATATCTTGTTCTAACGAAGTATAAATCATTTTAAAATATTTTAATTTTTTTATAGAAACTTAACCCCCAAATATAAAATCTGCAAGGATAAAAATAAATGTGCATCTATACATGAGAGATCCTTCGAACGTGAAGACAAAAATGTGGAACTAAACGCGACACATTAATGTATATCTTCTAACTTGACTATGTCTTAAAGAAACCATGTCATAGGCTTGCAAGGTCAACACACTCAAATCCTAACCTATGACTTAAAGAGTTTTGTCCAAATACGAAATAAGCCAAAACATACAAATTGAGTCTAATAAAAAATTTATCCTTGCAATTCTCTCCCTTGGAATATTTGGGGACAAAACCAAAAATAAAAATGCCTATGGGCTGTCAAACTCATCTAAGAATCAATCCCTAACCCCAAAAGGAAGAAAAACAACTTAACCGACTCATAAATCTTGAGTATTTTTGCACGCTTGAAAACTTTACCGCATGTTACAAACCTTCACACTTAAACACACCTTTAAATGCAAACATAATTGATTCGGTGTAAATATTCCATATTTATCCCCTTAATTTCGATCCTTTACGATCCCTTGCATTGTAATTAACTCAGATTTATCTCATATTTGCGCTACTAACCATTTTCAATAACTATTTATTATTCGATGTATTTTCCATATGTTTTACAGGTATTTCGTGCAAGTAAATACGGGAGAAAAATAAAAACAATGAAAGAAACCAAGGAAAGAAAGTTTAAAGGAATTTTTGTAATTTTGCAGCCTTAGTCCAAAGATGGGGCCAACTGGAAATTTTAAGAGCATGAAATCACAAGCATTCTAGAAAAAACAGTGCCTCTATCCAAGCTACGGTGAAGAAATTATGGAAGTTCAAACTTAAGAAGAAAATCCAGGAGTAGAAGAGGAATTTAGAAAAGTTGACAAGCGAACCGGTTCACCTGCATACTCAAATTGGTTCGGATGCCCTGAACGTGAAATTTTCATTTATTCTGAAATTTTAACTAGAGTTGTATGGTTATAAGACTCTTGTAAAAATGGGTCCACTGAGTTGTAAAACAACATTTGTCATATCTAACTTGGTTTTAACCTAGTTTAGAGAGGAGAAAAAGAGGCAAAAACACAAGACATTAGGCTTGACGGCCCGGCTTAGGCATTTCACTTTTGGTTTTGTCCCAGAATAGTCAAAGGGGGAGATTTGTCAGGACCAAATTTCCAATTGAGTCTTAATGTAGTTTTGACTTATTCTCGAAACAAAACACATTCGAGTCATAAGTAGATGTTTATTGTCCGATCACTACGAGACTATGACATGTCGAAGATTAATTGAAGACGTTGCGGCAAAGCTACAAGGAATAAATCATGCCGATGTTTAATTGGTGCAATTTCTCGTCTTCAAGGTATAATTGCATTCTGAGATCACTCAGGTATGAATGCATAATGTTAATGAAACTCGGAATTTTATTTTACAAAAATAAGGATGTTATTTTAAAAAAAATGTTTTAAAATGTTTTATTTGTTCACACTTCGTTTTAATCAGATATGGACTGATTAAAGTTGGATAAGAGTTGGTGTTTAGTAAAAATCTATTTCCAAAGTTAGATTAATATCATACTATAATTACAACGTCGTTCAAACGACACCTGATGTCGTTCGAATGAGACCTGATGTCATTTGAACGACACAGAGTCTCCCTCGAACGAGATACTTCCATCGCCTTGTATTCAGTATAAATAAATGTGTGTTCCAGTTTCCTCGAAGTGTGTGCAGAATGAAAAAGTTTACAAACAGTACGTGCTTTTTCAATTGTTTTCTAAGGTTTCAAAGATAAAAACATCCTTAAAGTTTCAAGATCCGAGATTTTCATTATCATATATTCTTGTGATCTTGTTGGCACCAAGTTTGAGGTTCTATTGAAGATCCATTGCTGGTTTTGTCTTGAATATTCGGCGAATATCGATTTCGACATCGTAGAAGACACAAGGCCATATCGATGGACATCGATGCATTCGTGGAGGCGATTTCTGTGGACGAGTATCATTGAAGAAGGTTACTTTCTATGTAGGCACTGTGAAGATTGGTAGAAGATCAGAGGAGCGTCAAGTCTCATGGGGGATCGAGTCATTGTATAAGACTACCGTCTGACTTTGTAAAACCATTTTCATAGTGATTGTCTGGACTCGGCCGTCCGAGGTTTTTTCCCGATTGGGTTTTTCCTCGTACATCGGCGTTGTGAGAATTGCTTTACTTTATTTTAATTTCTTAATCACAAGTTTCATGCTTAGGGTTAAATAAGATAAAATCTAGTTAAGTTAATTGGTGTCACAACTTGGTTTGATAAAATTGAAAAAGAGTTTTTTAAAAGAGAAAGTTGGTTTGCATTCATCCTTAATTTAATTCCGCTCAAGCAAAAGTTTTTGTTGAAAGTTATAGACGGGGACCCACATATGTCAATTGTAAATATAGAGGAAAAAATAATATCATGCAATGGTATAAAGTGCAACACACACAATATGGAAATACAAGCACAAACAATCCAAATAATGATAAAGAAATACCAATTTGATGCAAAAATTATACCAACTTGAATACCAACTTGAATACAGAATGAAGCGTGAGATGAAAATGTAAACGAGCAATGAAAGATACCAATATGATCATATAGCATGCCAGTTTGATTCAAAGATAAAGCCCACAACAACATGGATTAAATGCAAATGCAAATACTCCAAACAAAACAATACCATATATATAAATATGCAAAAGATAACAATGACACACAAGCACATATATATAGGTATAAACGACCACAACATGACACAAAATATATGAGCTTTACACACGAGCATAGTATCGATGTATCTGAACACGTGGGATGGAGTGAAGGGGAGTTAACATGAAACAAATTAATTATAACCCAATCACTTAAAAATGTCCAAGGAGTTCTATTTGACTGTATTAACTTTATCAAACAAAGATTTAAACTGATAGTGATAGATAAAGTGAACTCATAAAAGGACAAACAGTCACAATGCACACTAGTCTAGAAAATATTGATGATCCTCAGATCAATAGAATCAAACATGAAATAAATAGGACTCATTGTGCAAACCCACTGATCTTAAACTTATAACACCCTCAAAATTATTAATATATCATTTTTATACTCTCATTTTGAATATACCAATTTAATTGAAGAAATAATGAAACAAAATTTTGCCTTGGCAATATTTTCGTTTCTTTTTCCTCTCAAATTTTTTAGGCTCTTGCCAAAGGTGGCCTTTCATACAAGGAAGATTTCTCCTTTTGTAGCCCTTTCTCGTGCATACTTATATTTTTTTAATAAAATTACAAACTTAGGGGCAGTGGTTCTTACATGAACAAATCTCCTAATCAAATATATATGCATATGAAAATATTATTAGGAGAACGACTCACTTAGATCCTGTAACATATGAAGTTACAATCCAAAAAATCTCATGCATGTGTGTGAGGATACATACGGAAAGTGAATCTATTAAGAAAATCATTTTCGAACTATTCCATGCAAGCATTATTAAAGACAATCTAAGCATTGAAAATCATAATAAAATATTCTAGACACGTGAAAACATGGAAGGAAGTGTATTCAAACACACCGATTTTCCACACGAAATAAATTTAAAATACACATAAATAATAAATCTTTTTGAGTTTTTTTAACAATTTTTCAAAATGACTCAAAAGAAAAATTAAATCTTTTTGTATTTTCAATAACTAGAAACCACATATAACATGAAATACAAAAGCTAGTATATGTAAACATGCGAACACAATCAACCATTAGATTTAGTATGAAAAGTATCATGTGTAAGCAGTCGAGAATCAACAAGGTCTAACATATAAAGCCTGAATATTGAATTTCCTAACCCACGTAGTTGTAACATGACGCTCTTGGATTTTGGGAACCTCAGCGACTCTAGACTTAGATTTCCTAGGACCATCTCAAAGATAAAAAAAATACCTAAGGTGACTTTTCCTATCAAAATATGTGCACGCGTAGACACGAGCAATGTTACCCTTGGGTTAATCTTTTCTAATGTTTCCAGCAACGGTTGACTCTCTCAAAAGCATGATTTTGGCTTTAGTAGCGTAAGCATTTGGAATATCGAAACGAATACCACAATTGTCATCTTTGATTTGGATGGTGCCTAATATTTTATTTAACTTTTACAACCTAGACTCTAAATAAAATTTGACATTACAAGGGTCTCTCAATATATCTTCTAACTCCACAATCCTAGACTCGAGCAAACGATGCAACTCATAAAAAATGAGGAAAATCTTCATCAAAACCTTATTAATCCCCAAAGGTTATCTCACTCCCCTCAATAGATGTGAGATGTTCCCCAAGAGTCTTCTCACGTACCTTAAGATCCTCAATCAATATACTCTCATAATTTCCTATGGCATGTTGTTTTAACCTAGCTTTTAGCTTCAAGTTAGGCTTTTTTTATTTAATCATCTCCTCATAAAACTCACAGAAGGCAACTTAAAGTTCACTCTCCTCCTCATCCTCCTCCTCCTCCTCCTCTTCTTCTTCTTCTTCTTCTTCTTCTTCTTCTTCTTCTTCTTCTTCTTCTTCTTCTTCTTCTTCTTCTTCTTCTTCTTCTTCTTCTTCTTCTTCTTCTTCTTCTTCTTCTTCTTCTTCTTCTTCTTCTTCTTCTTCTTCTTCTTCTTCTTCTTCTTCACTATTACTCACTTACAAATCACAAATAATGGACTCAGAAGTGTCATGATCAGAATTATCTTCATTAAAAGATTTTTCATCAGGGCTCACATGACTAGCCATGAACGTGGTGTAATTGCGCTCAATGGGGGAATCGAGTTCCTCTTTCGGTTCACTATCACTAAGGGTTCCATTGTAGACCTTCACCTTCTTGACATCATTCCTTATTTTAGTGGGACACTCAGTATCCCTATGACCATAACCCTCACACCTAAAGCATCCATGCGACTCATCCCTCTTAAAATTATCATTAAATTTTTTAAGGAGTTTGATAGCCTTGTTAAAGTTTCTTTTCTCAAACTTCTTTTCATCTTACTATTGTTTTTTAAACTTGAGAATTTTTTTGAACTTCTTTTCAAACATGGCCATATCCTCAGAATCAATGTCAAACTCATCATCTGAAATAAATGTTTCCTTCTTCCGAACTTTCAAAGAAAAACCCTAATCTTTCTTCATCTTTGTGGAGTAAAACATGTCAAGAACATAAGTTTGAAGATCACCTATAAGCTCTTCGGGTTTCATACAATCTAAAGTACCCAAGGAATTAAAAATTGTCACTTTTGAATTAAATCTTTCTGGTAAGGTCCTTAAGATTTTCTTGACTACACGTGTTTTGGGTATTCTCTCTCCCAAATTAAATGACGTGTTCACAATATCTCATAGTCTAGCATATAACTCATCAAAGGATTCACTCTCCTCCATACTAATGGTTTCATACTGAGTGGTACAAATTTAAAATTTGAAAGCCTTAATAGCACTAGTACTCTGGCGACTGAGTTTGAGTAAGTACCAAACCTTTTTAAATGTTTCACTTGTCATAATACAACGGAACTCCTCCCGTGTGACCACACAAAATAAAACATTCAAGCCACGTGAATTATAGTTGGTCAGTTTAAGCTCATCCTCACTCCATGTTTCTACGGGTTTATTCTGTAATCACCAACAAAGAAAGTGGGTGGGGACCAACCCTTAACTACCATTTTCCATACTCACTCACCTAACGACTTAAGTGATGATTTCATATGTGCTTTTCAGTACGCATAATTAGACCCATAAAAAAAAGGTGGTATAGAAAATGATTGACCCTCCACATAAGAACTGATAAGATTCATGCCCAAATATGGATCTAACACAATAACTTACTGTTCTAGCTCTGATACCAATTTGAAATAGCAGGTATATATATATAAAAAGGTCTAAACAAAAGCATATTTTTTTAATTTTTTCAAATTAAATATTAGGCTTAAAAAATTTAAACCAAAGTAAAACGTTACACCAATTTTATCTTAACTTAACATGCATCTAGGTGAGTGCATGATAAAATAAGTAAATCAATCACAATGCCCAATGTATGGAAAAAAACCACAACGAAAAAAACCTCGGACGACCCATCCACATAAATTCACTATGATACAAAATTACAAAGACTGACAAAATACTTACATAATCACTCGATGTCCTTGTAAGCCTTGATGCATCTTTAATCTTCAACCGGTCCTCTACGGGATAACACAAGGGTCCACCGACGCAATTGCCACAACGTGTGAGTCTACACATGACTCAAGATCTACCAAATAGTTTCAATAACCGTTTATGGATAAAATAACGGAGTCCATCGCTTCTTCACCGCAATTCCACAAACATGAAGTCCATCATGTGTAAACATTAAATATGGAGTCCACCGTATGAAACGATTATCAACAGATGTAGATAACAAACAAAAGGTTCCCAAAACAGGATCTCAAAACATAATTGTAACACCCCGCCTAATTAAATACCGGGTGGCCAGTCCCATACCAAATTAAAACAGAATATACAGTTGGATCATTCTTAGCATCATTGTCGAAAACATTTACAACTCACCCAATACCCAATTAAGCTGGTGTTAAAAACTTTCCAAATTTTAAATTTCAACAAAACCATTTTTAGTTTAAGAATAACACTACACATTTTATTCTACAAAACTGGTACACAATAAATAACACAAAAGAATTTAAATGCAATTGGAATAAACATTCCCAAATAATATAAATCCTTTACAATAATCCCAATAATGTTAAATGTATTAAAAAGTCCCGAATACAATAGAATTTGACCTCGATAGAAAAGATAACTGAATCCTTTGGGCGACATGCCCTAACTAAGAATACTGTGAATAAAAAAGATGACAAGCCTCTAAGAAAAACTTCCATAGCTCCATAGCTCGTCACAATCAACTATGGTTGGCGTCCCTGTTGCTGGACGCCTGATATAGAGATACAATAGAAGAGAAAATATGCAAGGAAACGGGTCAGAGCCCGAATGTGTAGATTATTTTTAAAACAACAAGTATTTAACAAGTGCAATAAAGCATTTATTATGTACATGTTAGATCCAACTCTCACTTGCAATTCTCACCTCTCAACTAGAGTGCACACTTAACGTTTCCTATTAACCTCCTAGTTAATGGTTCCTCTTTTCTAGTCTCCATATATAAATTCCATTCCCATATTAAAAGCCCCGTATGTCCCATACCATACGTCACATTATTATTCATTTACATATCTTCTTTATATGATTAGTTTCTCATTAACATGAATCATTACTCATTAATATGAATCGTTTCTCATTAACATGAGTGAAGCTTTTCAATTCTATAAGCATAAACATTCATTAACTTAATTCCATTATCTTTCTCTATTCATCGTTATCTACAATTATCACCGTAGATAGATTTAACCACAATATATCCATGTAACCATTTAATCTATTATATATATATATTCATATATAATACGGCACCCCGAGTCACAGCTGTGGTGCAATGCATTACTCTGCTATCATGTCCCATCATCGCAGGTTGCTGAATAGGGGACTACAGGTTCGGTAAGATTCCACGAACCACAAACAACAACAAACAAATTGGAGGCGATCATAGTTCTCGTATCCATGGGTCACGCACATACCTACGTACCCACAGTCAGCGGACTTATCAACTCCCCGATAAGTCTTTCATAGACCTATGTTCTCGAGCGACAAATCAAAGATCCCATGGATTCATCAGGATATGACTGCCCTCACGCGCAAACCTCCCACCGATAGCAAGTAAGCTAGGTATGTCATACACATAAATCATTAATCAATCAAATAGGGATTGTCATACCTATAATATAATATCAATAAGGTAATTATCACTACCCTAAGATATTTCCCATACGTAGCATTATATCTCTTTTAAATTCCACGTATTAAAATACCATATCTTTACTTCATAGTTTAATTATCCTCGCATCCTATAACATCTCTCCACTCCCGACGTCGTTAAGGTTCATGCGCGGAGCGTCTCGCAAAGCGAAATCCAAACAAGGAACCCCTCCAATACACTACTACTTAACTTTGTCGATCGAGGAGGTCCGAAAACTTTAACTATGCGATCGGGATAACCTCATACCCTATTTCAATCAAATGTGTTCTAAACTCCCATCTCACAAGATTCAAATAGGATTTTCCTCATCTTATATTCAGTAAGAAATCACTAATATCCTACTGGTCCATTACATTATTTCTCCCGAACTACTACGAGTTTAGTTCTCCTTTTAATTAAGGTTAAAACCGATAGTTTCAAATCTCTTATAAACACACATTCTTTCTCTTAGGATTAAACCCTCTTGTAAACTTAAGGATACCCAGGTGTTATATTCAATCACCCCTACTGGTCCTATCTTAAATCCTCATACATCCCCATTTGGAATTTAACAAATGAATCTAGCAACCGAAATTCCATTCAATATAATTTTCATCATTTAAATCACTCGAATCCAAATCAAATTAATTCAAATCTTATTTAGGGTTTACTGATATTTTCTAGGTCCCATAATCTCCAAATAATAATCACCAAATATCCACAAAAGGTTTGGGATAAGAATCAACATTTAAAAAGAAACAACTTTACATATTCTGGGGAGGTCGATCGATCGAAGGCAGGGGTCGATCGATCGATCCCTCAGGTCCAAGCCTGGTTTTCTGCATTTTCTGCAACTACGGGTTTCACCATTTTTACTCATTCAAACCTTCATATTTACCTCCAAAATGAGTTATAATTATTTCTACATGATATATCAACATATATGAACGATTTCCAATACTCTAAACATCCTAGAATCATCAAGGGATTGGATTAAAAGCATGTTTCTCTCCTTATTTCCAGAAAATCATCAACATATTAACTTCAAGAACACTTCAATGGTTTTTCAGATTTTCTTCAACATATTCATGATCATTTCGTGGATTATTATCATCCTACAATATAAGTTTACTTCCCATATTATTTCAGTTTCTATAAATCCATATAACAACTCCATTATGTCTTCCAAACAAGAAAAATCATCTCTTTTCATACTATTCTAACATGGACAATATACAAACTTAAATTGCCATTATTAAACACTTGCCTTTACTGTAGGTCTGATCCTTTGGTGTAGTATATCTCAGTTGGTTGTCCCTTCTCTGGTCAAACTCCGGTGGTGGTTGGTGGTAGTGAACCTTGGTTCTTGTTCTTCTCCTTCCCAAGTGGCTTTTCCCTTCCCAAGCACTCTTACACTCTCTCTAGGAAGATGGCTTCTCTAATTTGTGAAGAGGAGATGAATAACCCCCATACACTTAATCTACCAATACTTATAATAGTGCCAAATCCGAAATCACTATTCATCCTCCCTAGAAAAATGACCAAAATGCCCTTTCGGGTTGTCTATTCATTTCCAAATGACCGGAGACTCAAAATTAACATCAAAATAGACTTTTCTGACTATTTCGAACCTTCCGGACGCAACGACGCAGTCGAAATGACTATTAGATCGATAAAAAATAAATTTCCTTTTTAATTTAATAAACTAGTCCCGACACGTCCCATACCGCGTCTGACTAAAAATATAAATTACCGAATTTATATCATACAGTCATATCAATGACATCACATTCATATATTACCTAAATACCTTTAAGTAATATTCAGAATCATCCATTTTAATATCCACCGTCCGGATAAAACCCGAATGAATTAATTAATAATAAAATCTAATTAATCCCTTAATTTAAAATATAACCCATTTTAAAAGTCATTTAAAATTACGGGGTATTACAATAATATGATGAACACTTGGATCCTAAACAACTTAGGACTAAACTAGGGTTTTAGGAGCTTTTTGATAAAGTTTGGGAACTCAAAATATAAGTTTTTGTCTCAAATAAAACTGTTGCTTCGCACTCTAATTTATAAGAGGTTTTCCAAAATCGAGATAAGGATGAAAAGAAATTTGGAAAATCTCAAAATTATAAAAATACGAAGGCTTCTTTGAACTACTTTGACCCGCGTTCGAACAAAGTATAGTATCTCGTTCAAACCAATATCCAACGAGCTATGAAACGACATTCTAGTGAAGGCTAAAGTTTTTTTCATTTGAAGTTTGTTGGAACTTGTTCTCACGAGGTAACATATCTAGTTCCAATGAAGTTGCAAAAAAATATTTTTTTGTTAAAAACTATTAAAAGAAGATAGAATTATTTTAAAATATTTTAAAAATAATTTCATAAAAATCTAACAACCAAATATGAAATGTCCAAGAATAAAAATAAATACGCATCCATACCCGAGAGATCCTCGAAACGTGAAGACGTAAATGTGGCCCTAAACACAGAACGTTGATGTAGATCTTCTAACTTGTCTGTTACGGCTTTAAGAAACCACGTCATAGGCTTGGAAGGTCAATTGACTCAAATCCTAACCTATGACTCAAAGAGTTTTGTCCAAAAATGGAATACGACAAAAATATACAAATTGACTCTATTAAAAAATTTATCCTTACAAATATTAAAGTCATTAATGATGTACGTTTGATATGGTCCTCATATCATTCACCTCACATTAATTTAAAAATAAATCTATATGATCATGCTCACACTTATATCTTACACTTATATGCTCACACACTCAATGAAGAATATGTTAAAATGTACTTACTTTATTTTTTGGGTATATTATACCATTCTTGAGAAAGTCTCAGCGAAGACTCGAAAAGCTAAGCGATTGAAGATGTGCATTTCTTGAAATTCTCGCTCATAAAAAGTTAGAAGTTGTTAGCCATAGATTATATACACAATTCACCATACAAACATGCCTAATGACAATCTTGAAAATTGGGTGGCAATCCTATCCTTGTGAAAAATAGATGGCAATCCCATCCATGTGAAAATTGAGTGGCAATCCCACCTTAGCGAAAATTAGATTGCAATCCCATATTTATGATATTTGAGTGAAAATCCCACCCTTGTGAAAAAATGGCGATCCCATATTATATTAATACATTCTTACATTGCATTTACATTCTCACATACTCTCTCAAAAAAAAAAACTAAGCTTCAATGATACACTTTTAGATGAAATTGAAAAATGATAAACTTGTGAAAAAATTGAATTTGACTTATGACTTAAATTGTGAATCTAAAGAGTATACTTGACAATTTTGATAATAACATACAATTGTGATACTAACGAAAAACATTTGAAGTGTATATATGAGGATAGGCATCTTGAGGGTGAATAAAGTGAATCAAGCGCCAAAACAGAAGTATGGATCATAACATGATAAAATATGAAAAAAATAAAGTCGTTGAAGGATTGAAGGACTCCCACGATTATATCTTCAACAAGTACGACTTATAACCTCAAGGATGAGAAAAGGGAAGCATAAAAAGTTTGGGTAACAATGTATTTCTTTTTTCCATACACATATGTGACACCCCGACTAATTAAATACCGGGTAGCTACTCCTTTATTAAATTAATTCAAAATGCCAACTTGGCTCAGTTAATAGCATCACTGTCGAAAACATTTTAATATTACTAACCACCTAGTATTTAAAAAAACAAGTTGCCAAATTTTAATTTAAGTCTGATTAACATGCAACAATTGTAATGAAGAAATAAACAACACCATTCCCCATACTGAAGTAAAATGAATAACCATCACATAACAGTAAATAAAGTCTGGAGGAAAAACTCCTCACTACAATCCCACAACTGAAATAAATAAACTGAAACAATACATGCTAAAGTCTGAAAACTGAAATGTAAAAGATGTCTCTAAAGAAATGGGCAACATGCCCTACAACTGATAGATGGTGACTCTGGAATCCAAAAGATAGAAGCGTCTACATGCAAATCCCTGTAGCTTCCACAAGCAGCTACAGCTCGTCACCTGAATGAGTATCCTATGCTTGGTGTCCTTGTGGCTGGGCACCTAAAATGGTTTTACAAAGAAAAAGAGATTTGAAAAGCAAACGGGTCAGAGCCCGAATGTGGAGTTATATTTTAAAAACCTGCAAGTGCTTTAAAAACATTTAAAACATTAAATGCAAAGTACATGTTAGGACGTACACTCGCATGATATTCTCACCTCTCGTCTAACTGTGCACTCCTAACGTAAGTACCCATCTATAACGACCCATACTACTAGCTAAGTGACAACATAACTAGCTAGACTGCCAAAGGTCCTACCCATATTACTCGGTTCCATTAACATATAACGCTCGTAATTATATAGGGATTTAACGTAAACTCAGATACTCAATATGCAATATATATAACTATCAGTTAACTCGTTATATTTCTTGAAACAACACCGTAATATATATACAACATTAACATGAGGGTTCCCATTAATTTAAATGTATATTATCACATCGTAAATATACAATATAAGCACCCCGAGAACTAAGCTGCGGTGCACACATACTCTGCTATCCATCCCGGTACATCACGTACATAAGGATCACATATTCCGAATCTCTCAGGAATAGTTCAGATAACACAAATCACAAATAGTGGAGGCGAACACAGTCACCATCACATGGGTCACGCACATACCTACGCTCCCATGATCAGCAGACTTATTAATATCACAATAAGTCCTTCTATGACCTATGTTCATCGAGGTACCAGTCTATATCCCCCCCATAGGCACACAAGGATTAGAGGGTCCTAAGCGAACGCATCCTCCCGTGATAGCAAGTATGGTAGGTATGTCATACACACAATCCATATACTAAGTAAACACACATCTTAGTAATACCGTATTTTAATCGTAGTACGTATCGCATTCTCGCACTAACTATAATTATCACAATTTATACTAATCCGATTTATAATCATACGCGCTATAGTTTCTCACGTCGTAGTAACCACTCACGTCTCAACCCAAACCGTACATGTAATACAACTCTCGTATGTAAATTCCTCCTCATAACTACCCAAATGTCCCAAGTCTATCACTATATCATCAAAGAAATGCTATCTATATCCTCGAACAAGTTTACGGTTCTCCAAAAATCGAAACAGTCCAAAAAGGACCAAACTGTCAACTCGTTAGAAGTCTCGTTCGAACGAGTGTTCGAACGAGTTTGGACTGTCAGCTCGTTAGAAGTCTCGTTCGAACGAGACTGTTCGAACGAGATCCAGTTCGTTCGAACGAACTGTCCCTTCTAACGATATCTCGTTCAAACGAGATATCGAACGAAATTCCTACTCGTTAGCAACGACTGGTCAACTCGTTAGAAGCTCGTTCGAACGGGTTCGTTCGAACGACCTGGGGACTGCTTCTAACGAGCTACCAGATTCGGCCCAGATTTTCCCCAATTCGTTTTTCACCATTTTTATCACTCCTAATCTCTTCCAAGGTTCATCCCAATAACGTTTTAGGGTCTCTAATTCGTCCTAAACATATTTACATCATCTCCTAACATGTTTTCAAGGATTGAATCATCATAACATCAACTAAATTTACAAATCTCTACACTTTTCCCAATTTCTCTATAACATGAACCCTAGGTTTATATCATCATCAAATCCCAGAATTTATTTCGTTTTAATTCCTTCAAATCACAATTAATATAAGGGAAATCATCTACCTATCATACTACATGCAATTCTCTTCACAATTTTCAAGTTCTAAACTTCAAACTACATGGGTTTTCATTATCTTTCAAGAACAGTTGTAATTTATCAATTTTCTAACATGGGGGAAACATTCTACGAATTTAAATATGATTAAAACACTTGCCTTGGTTTGATTTCTGATTTTGGTGTAGGTTTGGTGAAGATTCTGCAGAGTTTCCTCTCTCTCTAAGCTCCTTCTCCAATGGTGGCTTAAGGTGGCTGGGGTTTGATTTGGGGAAGATTGTAAACCTAATGTTAGCCTCCATAGCTTAAAGGGTAAATATGGGTTGGTTATGGGCTTAGTGGGTCAATATCCACATCAGATTTAATTAACCAATTTTCGTCACTTTTAATTCCTCAAAATGTAAAATTACCAAAATACCCTTTAAGTTACCGGTATGGCCTAAAAATACCCCGGGACCCAAACTATACCCCCGGCTAGTGTTTTCTGACTATCTCGACTCTTACGGACGCGTTGGCGCACTCAAAAAGACCATACGGATTATAGATTTTAAATTCACTTTTTATTATCAAAATATTATACCGTGACGCGGCGGTCCCACGCGTCTCAACAAAATTTCTAAAATGCCGTATATAAATCTCATGCCAAATTTTATAATACCAAATATATATATAATCATATATGCACATAATCAAATACCAATTCGCATCTCATTAGTATTTATAACCCGGATTAATTATCAATTAATACGTATTTAATTAATTAATCCCAAAAATAAATATAGTCAAAAGTACGGGGTATTACAACATATATTCCTGAAATTTATCACAATTGAGATATGAACATAGTTGACACATTTCACACACCTACAATGAAAATATGAACAATGATTTCCTTATTGATGTTTGACACATGAAATTGACTTTGACACACACTTTTGAAGCACGACACATACTTGATATATAACTACATATTCATACACATTTTACACCGATATTTAATCTATATGTGAATACATATTTTGATAAGATGATGTTACACTTTCTACACTTGGTTCACACGATATATGTTGCATTTTCACATGATACACTTACCTTACTTGACATAAATTTTTACTGACAAAATTGAAATTATGTGACTTGATCCATATTATCCTCATTGAATCATTATTGATGCATATATCAAAAAACAAAGGGGGATAAAAGTAAATTTGAAACAAAAATTATGCTACAAGAAAGGAGGAGAGAAAATACAATTCATGATAAAGATTGAAGCAACTTCACAGTGTATTGTACTTAGACATACACTATGCATTTATCACCTCATCCACGATTCTTTCTTATCATTAGAAATGGATAGATCGAGGATTTAGGTGAATGAATTCATATTGCAATGAATTTTTTACATCTATCTTAATACATGAATTGAATTTTCATCATAAAAATGGGAAGTTTGTGAATCCAAAACTATGTGAAGAATTATTTGATTAAATTTTATGATATCAATTGATGACATGGGTCCTATTAACTGTCTTTCTGTAAGTGTGTGTGAGATTTTAGGATTACAAAGATTTTTGTACGATTAAGGATTTAAACAATATTAACTCAAGTCAAATACAACATTCATTTAAACAAGAAAAACACATTCATTAAACAAACCAATAAGAACAACACATTGAACAAGAAAGTTCAAGAGAATATTAACATTGTCTTAAGGGAATGAATCACGATTAAAGGAAAACACGAATTCACAAGAACACAAGCATCATAAAAATCCACCAGCATGTTTAAAAGAGATCACATATATTCATTAAATGTTCAAGATGATAAACTCATAAAGCAACTTAGAGTTTGAGAGTGTTAACATTATAAACTCTCTCAATCTATACGACTTGGATTTTAAATTGACTTTCTCTCTCTCACAGGCACACGCACAACGTTTGAGTACTTCTAACAAACTTTTAAAACCTTAAAAATGATATTTAAAAATCTAAAAATATATTGTTTTAGCTTAATGAGTCAACTCAAACTCAAATGATTCGACTATGTAAATGTTTCTCGTACTGAATCAAAATTGGAACAAAAATATGGGATTTAGAGTCTAGTCAAAGTTAAAAGAGTCGACTATAACTAAAATAGTCATCTCTTCTAAATTTAAGTGGGCTATTGTAACTTTAAGTAGACCCGTGAAAACTAAGATTTGCAAGCATGATGAGACGATATCTTTCTAGAGGGAAATAGAGTTTAGAGCTTGGTGTGGAGTATCCACAAGGGATATTAACATTTCTTTCTATAAAGATTTGTATTTAGACATTACCATGGATGAATGGGATGTCTTTTTAGTGATGTGATATTCAAGTATTAATGATAAGATGTTTATAAGGAAGTCATTTTTAAAAATTGCATTTAATTTTGATATTATTATTAATGCAATCATTATTGGGTATAAAATGCTTTAGTTTTTACGGATCAATATCTGATTAAGTAATAGCACCCAAACCTTGAGAAATTGGGGTTTGAGAAGTTAGAATAATATCATAAGATATGAATCTCATGCATAGTCGCGTGGTAAATAATAATTTTCTAGTACTTAACCATACTCCAATAATTTGTATTGATACTTTTACATGAATATTAAACGTTGACTAATGAAATCAGTGTTTCTATAAAATTAATGGAATTAAAAAGATAATTCAGTTAATATATATGAACTTTGATATGTGTGTCAACTATGACTCACAATGAAACCCTAAATCAAGACTCCACACAATGACATACCGACAATTGATGCGGGTTTATATATGGAATCACAGTTATTTAGTCCCAATTTCAAAGAATCATTTGTAGCCACTCACTTGTTTTTGTTTTTGAGTTATTGGTCATTTTGTAACAACTATATGATAAGTTTCATTCTCTGCGGAATAGAGGATGGACGGTTACAAAGCAGTTGAGGGAGGTTTTTGGTGGTTATGAGAGTTAATACAATTTAAAAAATACATGGGATTATAGGGAAACAAAATTTTAAAATGGGATTAAACAAAAAAAATATTTATCCTATTAGTTAGCCCAAAATGAATCAAGACATTACATCCCACGAGATGTTGAATCTAAAAACTAGGCCTTTCATACAAAATCTTTCATTTTATCGTTGGTGACGATTAGTTGAAGATCTATTTCCACCCCTTTGGTGAACTAATCAATGGACATTAGTAAGAATTTGTGTCGGACTGTACTCATATGTAGTGGGAATATAAGGCTTATCATGTTGAATTATTTAAAAAAAAATTCTACATAATGTTCTCTATAAATATATTAATACTTAGTGACCTTGATTAATAAAAGGGCAGTCTAAATACCAAGAGTCAAAAGGACACTTGTTTATCTACCTTGATGGACGGTTAAGATTAAGTGACTATTGAAGATTTAGGTCCCATCCCTGCCTACAAATAAGTGACTAATTTTCCATCTTTCAGACATACGAAAAGACAGCATAATGAAAAAATAGGATAAGGGAGAGAAATTCAAAGACTCAAGTTTATGTTAATTTTCAAAATATTATTTTGGCTATAAGAAAACATCCAACCATTGGAATGTGCTGAAATTGGAATATGTTCTTATCGCATACAAGAGGAGGTTGTGGTTCAAAATTCAGTTCGATCGGACATCGTTAATATTGACTGCTCTGTTAATTTTTCCATTTGTGACATGATGGAGGTGTGTGATTATAATATGATTTTATGTTCTGCATAATAATTATATGTGATAATCACGTTGATCTAAGATCCTAACGTTTAATGTATAATACTTAATATTTTGTATTGTTAAAGAACAAACCACATGTAGAATTAGATATTCATGCATTAAATTTATATATCCACAAAAAAATGTTAATTACGTGTTCTTTAATTATGTTTACATTTGGTATCAGAGCTTAGGTTTCTGATCTCATGATTGTCCATTAAGAGTTTTTTTTACTAAAAAATCCGGGTAAAAACAATAATAATAACGATGATGATGATGATGATAATGATGATGATGATGATGAATTTCTGAATGTTTTAGCAACATATTTTGTATTTTTGCTCGGAATATTACTAAATTTGCATGTTCACAAGGAAACGTCGAAATAAATAAAGCCCATTATTTGCAATCGGTACCATCATATCTCGATGATTTAACATCGTTTAGACGCCTAAAAACGTGTTGTTGCCATTTTTGATAATAATGTCAACGCTAATCACTTTTACTTAAAAATTGATTTTATGATTCCACGAACTGGAGAGTGATCTTGAAAGGTTTTTTTTATGTTACTTTAGTGATAATTCAAAAAAATTTATTTTTGAAAAAATAAATTATTTTTCGTATTTTATTGTATAAATCACTACATATAGTTTTTATCATTAAATGTTATGTATTATTCAATATAAAGTTTTGAATATTAGACTTGTGATTAAGGGGTTTGACAATAACATTTTTAGTAAATTAGATTATTATGTATAATCTATATTTGGTTGTCAAAGGTCCTAATATAATTATGAATTAATATTTTGACACTAATATTTATATGATGTTAAATTAAGAAGAAAGTGTCTTAATTTATAGTTATAAAAATTAGATTATTGTGTATACGTCTATATTTGGACCTTTGATTATTAATTAACTTTTGCGCATAATATTTTTTTGTCGTATTGATTTTTATATACATTACGTAATATGTGTATGGATGTATGTTCCATGAAAGTAATTTTTTTGCAAATTTTTTACACACTCTGAATTAAGTATGTAAGCGCAATTAATGATAAATTAATTTAGGAAATCTGTGAATGCAACCAACATAATTAATTGGTATATCTGTATAATCACATAAAAGAAAATTTCATAAGATGAGATTTTTGGTACCAAATTTTTATGACCAAATTAGAATTGGTTTTGGTTCTCTTATTGTAATTTTCTTTTGTGGCAACTTTAATTATGTCCTTAAAGCTGCTTATTTTTAAAAAAATGTAAATCTGAATATTTTGAGACATTTTAGTAATAGTTTTTTTATGCCTCTAATAAGTAATAATTGAAATTTAAATTATCGACTTACTCGGGATTTCATGATTTTTTTTATATCAACTTGAAACGATCTAATGATAAAAAATCACCATTTTTTGGTGATTAACATTCTTTTGACTATTAGAGCACGTTTAAGTTCTCAAAACCTTAAAATTGTCATATTTAGTAATAAAGTTAATAGCTATTTATTGCTCCATTTTTTTGGAATTCCACTTATTGGAGATCATTTTAAGAGTTTTTATAACTCTTTTGTAATTACTACTCAAATTTTTTCATTATTGAAAATTTTGATTTCTCAATATTATATGTTTTAATAAATATATTAGTTGTCTTACCTTATTTGGTTATCAGAATATTTTCTATTTACACCAAATATTATTATGACTATTATAATAATGGTTAAGGTTTTGATATTAATATTTATATTAGATTAGATTATGTGTCCATTAAAGTTCCCTAATCTATAATTATAAATATTAAATTACTGTGTATAAATTTGACTGCTAGTGAGTCCAAATATAGTTATGAATGTTAGATTATTGATGCAATGATGCAGCTTGTTCATTGTAAGATTGCCTAAAGAGATAATTTCGATTATCAAATGAATGATAATGAGTAAAAAATAGTTTCCATCAACTTAACCTTGAAGGATTTATATTTTTTCTTGAAACTAATATTTACGTAAAGTTTAATTTGGTGCTCAAAATTATAAATATTAGATTAATGTGTTTATGCTTATTGTGTCCAATATGAGTAATGGAGTATTAAAAGCATGCATTAAAGTTTTCTTCTCAGCATTTATATCACGATTAAATTATGATTCCACCAAAACGGTCTAGTCTAATAAACTGTAAATATTGAATTTATGATATCATTCACGATTAGGTTACGATTCCACCAAAGTGGTCTAAAATAATAAATTGTAAATGCTGAATTTTGTGATAACATTAAAATACTATATCTTGGTTGCCCCAAAGAGTCCGGATATGGTTTTGAGTGTTCGAATTATTAATGATATCATTATGATTAAGCCATTGTGATTTGGTTACTCCAAAGAGTCCAATTGCAATGGTGAAGTTAATATTAAGGGGAATTATGCTTGTTTATTAAGGTTGGTATCGGTTACTCCAAAGAGTCCATAACCTTCCATAATTTATAATTACACTGTCCATTTATGCATTTTGAAAACATTAGTGCTTGATGAAATTATTATACAATTCATAAAATAATTTAATATTCATATAATGAATAGTTTGGTAGCCACCAAAGTGACCCTACTGGAATGCTTGTGAATATTAAATTTAAAGATAAAAATGGTAGTAACAACTCATCATATGTAAAGACACTAATGGGGCACATTTGATTTATTTCGTCCAACAAGATAATTTTCCAAAGGAAATTTATTTTGAGTAATTGAAGTAATATAAAGTAATTATGCAATTAGATGGTGAAAGTGTAAGGACACAATTTCCAATTGAGTCTTAATGTAGTTTTGACTTATTACCGGAACAAAACACGTTTGAGTCGTATGTCGATTTTTATTGTCACGATCCCACACAGACTATGACGTGTCAAAGTTTAATTGAAGACGCTGCGGTAAAGATTCAAGGAATTTAATTATGCCAAAGTTTATTTGGTGCAGTTTATTCGTCTTCAAAGTTTAATTACATTTCGAGATCACTCATGTATGAATGCATAATATTGATGGGACTTGAAATTAATTTTCATAAAGATAAGGATGTTATTTATATTAAACAAATATTTTAAGTGTTTGAAACTGTCTAGGGTTCGTTTTAATCTGAGAAGGACAAATTAGAGTTGGTTTAAATTAGGACTTTAATCTCGCGTGTCGTTCAAACGACAGACTAAGTCGTTGAAATGATGGGCTATGTCGCTCAAGTGAGTTGCCACATCGTTTGAACAACAGGTCATCTAAAGTCTAGTCATTCGAAAGAACCACCGCCTTAAGAAAAATATTTATAGGCATGTTTCCTTCAAATTTCAATGTTTGTGCATTCTACAAAAACAGTATACGAACCAGAGAGTTTTCGCACACATGTTTACAAAGATTTTTCAAGTTTAAAACATCTTTTAAGTTTCAAAAGATCCGAGTATCATTAGTATATGTTCTGTGATCTTTTTTGCAACAAGAAGAAGGTTTCAATTGAAGAACAAATGATAGTTTTGCAGTGAAGATTCGGTGGAGTCCGGTTTCAACATCGTAAACGTTACAAGCCATATCTATGGACACCGAGATATACGTGAACGCATGTATTATGGACAGACATCGTAGAAGAAGGTTACTTTCTGTGAGAGGAATGGTTGAAGATCAAAGGAGTGTTAAGTCTTGTGGGTGGATCTAGTCGTTGATTAAGACTTCCATATGTCTTTATAACACCATATTCATAGTGATTGTCTTGATTGGGTTATCTGAGTTTTTTCCCATTTATGATTTTCCTCGTACATCCGGTGTTATGATTATTCTTTAGTTTATTTTACTCGCTTTAATCACTAGATGAATGTTTAGGATTAATTAAGATAAAATTTGGTTAAGTTAGAATTTGTTCACAACTTGGTACGAATTAAAAATTAGAAAAAGATTTTATTTTTCACAAAAATAGAATTTGTTTTGTCATCCTTAAAACACTTTTCACGTTAGAAATTAAAAGGGACCATCAGAAAGGTTATCCAAAATAGCATGTCCATCTAAAATAGATAACATGGTACCCAATAAAGTCGTATATATTCATAGTTATTACAAAAAAAGCCCAAGTTTATAAAATGTTATTAATGTACATGTTGCCAACTTATAACATTAATGTAGTGAGTTATTTATCTCATTAATTTTATTTTGCTTTATTTCTCTAAAATTACATGTTTTATCCATTGTAATGTTATCGAGACTGAATTCTTAGAATGAAATGAAAAATCTAAGTTTCACTTAAAAATGTTAAATCGTTATAATTCAATTTTGCTTGAGGAACCCACTATTAATAGATTAGTGTGGTAAAAATTTGAAGAATTATTAAATGGATTAAGCATAAAATTTATGAAAAATCTCATAATGTTAGAGATTAAAATATAAGTACCCATTATGTAACATACATAGTGTGAATTATAATGTGTCATTCGATAAGAATGAAATATTTTTTTTTCATTTTTAAAAACTAAAGTGCTACGAAACATAGTTCTAAATCGATATGAGGATGCTTATAAGAAAAACCATAAAACAAACCATAATTCTTGGTTCCTTTTCGTATGTTATTTTTTGATCATTTCAAAAACCCCTCAATGACCTTTTAAAATATTTTTCCTCAAGTATATAAACGATCTTTAAGTTTATATGAGAATATATTTTCTTAATTATGGTGTTCTCATTGGTGGCTTGTAGAATTACGTTTTTTATGAAACTTTTATAAGAAAAATGATTCTGATCCTATATCATAATGTTGAACTTAAAATTAGCTTTATTATTGAAAATCTTTAATTTTGTGGCATAATTGAATATCACATTATTTTAACTCTAGATTTATTCTGATGATTTAATAGTCTAGTTTGTCTTTGGGTTGTCACTTATAAATCTTGACACTCATGTTCGAGCTCATAAGGTTTTACAATTTTAGAACAATCTATGTAGTTCAAGTGGGAGATTATAGTCCTTGGATAGTGGACCTACATAGATCATGTAATCATAAAATAACAAGTCAAACGCAATAAGTCGATATCATCACAACATTTTGAGAAGGCGTGATATCGATTATTTAGAGAATTCGTAAATTTTCAATTAAAACTTATTCAATTAGAGTCAATTTTCAATCCAATTTTATTAAACCCTAAAACATGGATCTATGTGGATAAATCAACCATGCAATCACAAATCAAGGGACAATCAGATTTCAGAAGGAAAAAAAAAACTTTTGGGTAAAACCTTTATTTCACTATTTAACGTAAATTGCAACTTACAATTATATAATGAAATTTGCAATGAATCTCTCGTAGAAAATCCACATAGACTGTAGCCTATCACTGATAAATATTCCCTCGAGAACCTCAAGAATCGCAACTCCACTTTAGCAATGAATACCCACGAGTATCCCCAATAACTGCAGTCAAGAACTATCAATCCATCAATAGAGATCTCGTCTGCTAGAGAAACTTCGACAAGAAGTGTTTTGGGTTCTAAACGATTCACCAAAGTAAATGGGATGATTTTGTGAATTAAAAACAAGGTTTTGTGCCCTAAAAGTGAAGACTAAAATTCTGCAGATTTGCAGTTTTTGTTTGGCAAAAGTCTTAATGAAAAAGTCTTCCAAAATAGGTATTTATAACAAACCAAACTTCTTGAGGTGGAGAAGGTGATTCAAAGTCGTTCGAATGACTTCTTGATGTCAATTGAATGACATTAGATGTCGTTAGATCAAGGAAGGAACGACCTAAGAAACAACGTGTTAAAAAATAAAATAGAAGCATGTAGCTTGAAGCATTGTAGAAATGACCTAAGAAATGACATCTGTTGTCGTTTGAATGACATGGCATTATCGTTTTCATGACTTAAGCGAAAAAACAATAAATTTTAATGTTCGCCTACAGGACTTCCAAAAATTATTTTAATTTAGAAAAATGCCTCATTTTGATAAAAAAATAGTTTCGAAAAATATCCCAATACTATTGTAAACCAAATTAGAAACTTAAACACACTCCTTACCAAAATTAATCTCGTAGATGACTATTGTTGAAGAAACTTGATATTTGGATCCATCGTCTTTGAAAAAATGATCATGAACTTCCTTCGATAGTTGTAATGGTATACGACAATACTTAATGTATAATCAAGACGATGGAAAACATGACCTTACAAATATTCCCCTATGTCTATGCCAGTACAACATAAAAATATTCCAAATTATAAATCAAATGTTCTATACAAATCTAATACCCTCCCGCGAACCCAAAAGTGGAAAGATACTTAAAAATGCAAGTCTTCAAAAATTATTCAACATTAAAGCTCTTCAAATCTCTTTACTTTCCTTACGCTTTTTTTGTGTGATTTCCAAATGATCATCAAAGACCTACACACATTTAACAAAACACCTACCTTCATGACGTATCGAGTTTGAAATGAAATAAACATAAATAAAATAAAGTAAATCAATACTCCCCCATAATTCATAATTCGTCCTCTCCATTTTTATTTATCCGAAATAGACAAGGAAAAGAATAAACAAAGTAAACACGGGGTGTCACAAAAACCATAGCAAATATATATCAATTACGCTCATGCAAGGATATACTCAAAAGGCTTTCACAATAACTAATTGATTTTTCAAAAAAAAAATTAAGCAAAGAAAATTTACAAAAATAACAAACACCATGAATATACACTAAGATAACTAAATCGTGGAAATGGAATGAATGGGTGTGAAAAAATTCGATAAGAAAAGAAACTCAAACATACATAACATATGTGCACGATGAATATGGATACTCCTAATGAATGAATTCAAAAATCTTCCTTAGGTGTAAAAAGTTGAATGTAAAAGAAATCAACAAATCAAAGTCTAAAATGATTTCCACACCAATAACGTTTAAAACTATGTAATTCTTTTTTAAGACTTTGATAAGACGTGCAAACCCATTGATATCTGTAGATACCACATTCTAGGCCCCCTAAGTCTCCCATTAGGTCCTTAGCACCTCCCCATCTCACTGCAAACCCTAGGTCGCACTCTGAGTATCGATCTAGAGGCCATCGGGTGCCCCCAGCCCCCGTTTGACTCCGGTCAACTCTATCATCAGAGAAAAATATCTTTGAATCTTTTAAGGGCTCTGAATACCCTTTCCAACGGTCCACCCCGTGTGCAAATTAGTGTAACGATTCGGACGAACGAACCATTTTACTACCGAAGATCGAATCGGAGGCCATCGGGCACTCCCAGGCCCCAATTTGACCCCAATCAAATTCACCGTCAGAGAAAGATCTTTGAATATTCGAAGGTTACTAAAAACTCTTTCCAACGGTCCACCCCGTGCATAAAAAAGCATAACCATTCGGATGAACGATCAGTCTTCCCACGAAAATTGATTTGGAAGCCATTGGGAGCTCCCGAGCTTCATTTGACCAAAATCAACTCTTTAGATCAAATGAGACTGAATGAATCTCTGAAGTTCAATGAATACTCTTTTTAATGGTCCACTCCATGCACAATTCTGACCTACGGCATGGACAAACAATCTGTTTTACTCCAAGAGGTCCTCGGGAGCTTTCGATCCCCGATTGACCAAGGTCAGCCTCACGAACTGAGCAAAACTGTTTATAATGTCAAAGTAAATATCCTAAACCTTCCAAAACTCTGACCCATATGCTATTCTGACTTACCATGCGGACGAACAATCCATTTGCGTCCGACGATCTCCCATCCAAAGGACTGATGTGCGCTTCCGATCCACATTGGACCCAAAGTTAACTTCTGGACCCGGGAGCAGTCGAAAGGACTGTTGAATGTGTCTAAAATATGTTTTTAATGGTATGCCCCATGCATAATTTGGATCAACAGTTGGTGTTCTATGATCATTTTTTCAAGGAAATCTGCACGGGAAGGTCCTGATCCCTGCCTATTGGCAGAGTGTCTGTGGTCAGATACTGATAGGAACCCCAGGGGTAGGCCGATAGACACCCCTATCCCTATAAATAGGGGACATGACCTCACTCCAAAGGCATCGAATAAGAGATCCATCAACATCAGTGATCTCAGCAACATTCCCTCGAAATCAGCGAAGTCCCTCATGTGAAGTTCCATCCAAGCTTACATTCCCATCCTTTTCATACTCAATTTGGCAAATATCCGTCTCTCTCATCAACATTCATCAACACTCAAGGGAGTTCATCAAAGATCAAATATCAAGCTTCAAAGAAGGTCCAATTCCTTCCCTTTCTCTTTAAATTCCTTATTTTTTCATAATAAACATAGGATTCATAATCTAGTTCTTAACTTAGTTCATACACATTAATATTTATACTTTTATTAGTATATTTCGCATACTTTATTTTCTACAAAAATCCCAAAAAAATAAATAAAAGAGGGTTACACCCGTAGATTCCGAACGGAATCATCCATCACACTTTTTTCCAAAACCTAAAAAATACATTCTCTACACATACACATATAATAAAATTCCGTTCGGATCTATGGGATAAACCCCACCTCTATGCTGAATTTGAATTACGTGGACTTTGATGCCTTTATAGGCTAGGTAGGCGTCTTGGATTAAAATTCGAGACTCGAGTCCAATTTTCCAATTCTCTCTATTTTTCCAAATTCCCTAGTTTTCTAAAATCTCCCATTATATATATATATATATATATATATATATATATATATATATATCATACTTGTTTGTGTTTCATGCAACACATATTATTGTTTCCTAATAACGATCAATATCGTGATGAACACACAAATCATACTTTCCACATATGTGATTTTGGGAACATTCATATGGATGACCTCACTCTACCTTGTCCATGGTATGAGCCGAATGATTCCAATATCCATTATATAAACACACTCACACACGTCATGGGGATATAAAGAAAAACAATAACACTAGACCATGCGAGACCAAAAGGGAGGAATGGGTGTCTAACACCTTCCCATTCCATAATTTATCCCTCGAACCTTCTAACTATTGGTTTCGCATGCATCAGTTTGTCGTTGATGCCACTCTCTCGAAGTGGCAATATTTCTTTTGCCTGTTTTGTGAAAAATAGGCTGGCGACTCAATCTCTTCACATTTACCCCCATACCGACGACGACCGAAGCAACCTTCCCAAGAGTGGTGTGAGATCGCGGCGCAGCCTTCCTAAGGGGAGATGTATCTCCCTCATTCTCTCCACACCTAAGGTGATGACCGAGATGGACATAGTGGCGACTCTGCTGGGGAGTTTTTTTTAGAGGGCTAGACTCTATTTGCATGGGTGTTTTACTTTCTTGTATATCCCCCCTATTCTCCATGTTCCCCTTTGCATATGTACCTCATGCTTATGCCACTCTTCACGCACTTGTAGAAATTTTTCCCATGTACACTTCATACCACGTGCACCTAGGATCACATATATCTACATGTTGCACACACCACCACTCTCACTTGTTGGCTCTACTGCTTATACTTGTACCTTATTCTCGGTTGGGCATGATCAATAAAAATACTCTCTCCATAAGATACTAATAAAAAAATCATGCATGGTACACACAACATCACCAAAGAGCATTGCTATTAACCAAATTTTGTCCCATAACTGGGGAGTCACTTCGTGATAGGCGTTGGCCCAGTAGGTCGCAGCTAGCCTAAGCGATATGACTCTCACCTTCCATTGGTCAAGTACCTTCGATGTATATCGAACGGTTTCCCCGCATCGTACCGCTTGATTTAAGTCATGACGGGAGGTATATCACGGGGAACTTGTTCACATACGTCGAGTATATCGAATTCTCCCTCACACATACCGTCCCCACGAGGTATATAGTGAGGCAATTCACATACACTCAGGTATATAAAATGTCTTGGCCACATGTATCGACTGCCCTTAAAAGCAAGACGTATATGGTGGAAGTCTCTCCAAGGGGGGGGGGGGGGGGGGGGGGAGGGGGGGACACCCTCCAATTAACCCAACCAACTGCATACCCGTATATAGGTGTCAAGCCTAGGACACACATGTTAGATTTCCGATTTCGATCCGAAACTCTATCGAAATTCTGGGTCAGCCTGCGACCTAAATTTTTGTGCAATTTTTAAAACAGGACCCTGCCCATGAGCCTGGTAACAAGTCCAATCCTAGTTTTTACATATAATAAATCCCATTTTTCCAGGCTCGGGTCCCGTCCGTTTAATTTTTGCATCTAGGGAGACTTAATACAACTGAGAACCTAATAAACATAATAATCATGCTGAGACCCGTCTTTCGTCTTTTCCTCTCTCTTTCCAAAAGTGTCTAAAAACATTTTTCCTCTTTTATCCAAAAATACCATAAAAACATTTTCTTTTCCTAAAAAAAAAACATATTTGTCCTCATTTTTTCCAAAAATGTCAAAAAATATTTTCCTCCTTTTCAAAAAAATAACAAAATTCCCCTTCATTTCTTTTTCGAAAATAAATCCCAATTTTTCTCCTTATTAGGTCGATCACATACCCTTGGCCTGGCTCTTTATTGGTTTCGATCTTCAGTCGAACCGTTCTGAAGTTTTATCAGTCCCCTTACTTCTTCCGAGTCTGAGATTCTCCTGCCTTCTATGGAGAACACGGATCAAGTCTCGAAAGTACATCCGAATATGTTGGCAGTTCTAGCTCAATTCACTACCAAAATTAACGACCTTCAAACTGAGGTTCATGAGATGCAAAGAAACTGGGTCCCTATCCCCGAAGAGCCTAAGGTCCTCTTCCCTCGCGCTATGGGTTCGCCTGCACCTGAGCTTATTTAGGTTCCTGAGGAATACCAGCACGCTCCCCGTGCTCCTCTTGCTAATGGGATGATGCCCGCCCATTTGCCTATGACAAACCTTGCTCAACCAAGGTCTAACTTACCCATGACTGTAAACCTGAAAAAGGAAGAATTGAACAAGGTCAAGGAAGGCCTCAAGATGTTGAGCAAGAAATTCGATCAAGTCAGACTCTTTGGGAACTACATGGACTACACCCACATGTCTCCCCATCCTAAAGCCAGATTACCAGAAAAAGCCAAGATGCCTAATATCGAGAAGGTCAGTGGTAGTGGACCCATGATCGTTCATCTTCGTAGCTATCACTGAGCCATGACTCTCCTAGGGGCTTCTGAAGAAATAATGGCCCAGATGTTCCAGCAGACTTTGAAAGATAGCGTTCTCCGCTAGTTCTTATCCCTTGAGGATTCTAGAATCCATAACTAGGAAGATGTGGCCCGTGAGTTCATGTCACAGTACAAGTACAATGAATATCTAGAGGTTACCTGCCGTGACTTAGAGATACTTAAGTAGAACCCTAGGGAATCAGTCAGCAACTTCATTGCAAGGTGGATAGAAAAATAAGTTACCATGACCAATCGACCTTCCAAAGAAGAACATGTCAGTATCATAAAGAAGAACTTCCTACCCTATGTTCGAGCAATGATGGGAGGACAGTATTACCCTCACTTTTGAACCCTTCGATAAGCAGAAGTGGAGATCGAAGAAAGTCTTGTCAAGACAGAAGTCGAACCGAAACCTTCTAGTACCATAATTTCTACCATCAACAACATCTCTCAGTCTGCCGCTTCATGGGCACCAGAATGTCGCCCAAACCCAGTCCGAAAGGAATACACTGAGCTTCACGCTCCTCTCTCCAAAGTCTACCAGGCCCTATTGAGCCAAAATTTGATCAAACCATTGGACCCCGTCCATTACCAAACCCACTTCTGAAAAACTTTAAACCTGATGCCCATTGTGACTTTCATCAAACTGCTATCCATACCACCGACGAATGCATCCATCTCTGAAATGTAATCCAAGGCCTGATTGACCGAGGTGTCATCACCCCACTAGCCAATCCCAAACCAAACACTACCCATAAGCCACTCCCAAATCATGAAAATGCCATCTTCTTAGAAGAAGACTCAGAATTTGACCCAACTACCCAAATCATGCCGAGTGAATCACCAATCATACCCATATACTATCCTAAAAATCTCCAAATATGCCCATATGTCCTCTTACATCTTACCAGCCTTGCCGATCAAGCCTTATCCCTCCTCACCAGAGCATGCATCGTCGCCGGCACACGTTCTGGAGGTAAAAATATGGAATTGTCAGAAGTGCTGAACCAACTCTTAGAGTTCGAGCTGAAATTTCCCTCCCAGATGACCATCGACCGTCAGAGATTCAGTGGGTTATTATAAGAAGCTTGAAAATGGGCCTGAGAGTTAGAAAATTAGGTGGTACCAACTGACGAAGTCGGTCTAGATGACATGGTCTAGATCTTGGTAGATTTATTTCAATAGAATGGTGATATTTATAGTACATCCGAGCTACTCGATGCTTTAAAATTACAAGGGCGCCTGGTCCCTTCAGTTCTGTATTTTCCTACCGAATATGAGGAATTTTACGAAGAGGCCTTAGAAGTTGTGGAGTGCATTGACTTTACATCAAAAGAAAATATCGTTGCCACCAGATGGGGGATGATTTCAAAGATTCAGATGAAGAGCAAGATTCAGAGAAGGCTAGTTTGATCATCGATATATATACGGGATGATATATTTCGAGGAGCTGCTAAGAAAAATCAACAAGGTGGTCGAATAACCCGGTATCGATGTAGAAACAAGATTTTTATTTGTCCCTTCTTCTGTGAACCACATAACCATGTCAGGAAGAAATTACCAAATCCCAAATCTACAACCGTCAGCAAGCGATAAAGGGATGGGTGTCAAGAATCTCCCTGTGCCAGAAATGACCCTCGAGGAAAGCAAAGTCCTCGATCAACTGAAGAAAACCCAAGCCAACATCACTTCATAAGGACTTTTTATATCTTCACAACTGCACCAAAATGCCCTAATCAAGATATTGATAGGGCCCACAGTTCCTCCCTTAACCACGCTAGAAGAAGCGGTGAACCTAGTCAAATCCTAGACCTCAACTCGAATGCTCTCCTTTTCTGAAGAAGAAATCCCCTAAGACGAGTCCCAACCAGAATCATGCTCTTAATATTTCTGTTGAAGTTATGGGGAAAACTGTCCCCCCTCTCTCTCGTCGATAATAAATCAGCTTTAAATGTTTGCCCATTAAGATTGAAAGTGAACGACCTTCCTCCAACCTCTATTGCCGTACGTGCTTATGATAACACCCGTCGAGAAGTAATGGGATCTATCAGGGTTGCAATAGGGGTTGGTCCCATAAATCCTGTTGTTGAATTCCAAGTCATCGACATCCCAGCCTATTTCAATCTACTAATCGAACGATCGTGGCTCCATAGCATCAAAGGGGTGTCTTCTTCCCTTCATCAAAAATTAAATTTCTTCATCAATGGGAAAGTTATCACCATCTTGGGCGACAACAACAACACCGAGAATGCAAGCACTAGTAATCTAGTACTTGAAATACAACACGAGGTGAATGATATGCTTCTGTCAGGATTCCAAGTTGAACCACTCCTACCCCCAGCGGGAGATATCTTCAAAGAAAGGGTTTGTCCAGAATATGACCCCGATGGGAATGATAATGTAATCCAAATGTTTAAGAACATGCACTTTAATCTCGGACTGGGGCTAGGGCAAAGATAGTAAGGGATAATTGAACCCATTGTGTTGAACGAGGCCTTTCCTCCCCGTAGCTTGGGCTACCAGCCATCAAAAAGAAGAACTCAAATTGATCCATCGACTTCGACTAAAGAGGAGGTTAGAATGTGCAAGAAAGGTTCCAGAAGATTCCCTCAATGGATGATTCATCGGAGAAGGTGAACATTTCCCCTTATGCGGTGTCCCTAAACCATGGTATGACCATGTAGATAAAAGGATGAAACTAAGAATGGAGATCTTCTTTCAAGACAGTTACTTGTGGGCCGAGAGTTCCCAACGCCATGTAAAACCACTCACTGAAGAGACCACAACGGATACCGAGGATTCTAAGGGCAGTGACTCAGAGGACTCTTTTAATTGACAGATACTGGGGCTAGCACTCTGCATGATCCACTCTGGGGCTACCTTATCTAATCCATCCTGCCTCATCAAAGATACTGATGCACCTCTTTTCAATTGGCATGCTACACCTGTGCCACCTGCTAATATTCAACATGACCCCGATGTTTATCCCCTTTTCCTTTTAGTTATTTCCCCCCACTCTGATGTAATCGAGACCTCCTTTAATGAGGTTCTCAATGTTATTTTTCCTATCAATGAAATAAACGAAGATTTTGAGTACCTTTTTGTTCCTTACATTAATTCTCTTAATTCTAATCAAAATCTTGATGATGATGATTTTACAAATGAATAATTCTTAACTGATCTAAATAAGGTTCATAATAAACAACATAAATGCGTTTAAGTTGATGAAGATGGAACCGTTGTTATTAATCTCGAATCTAGTAGCTAAATGCGTGAGATTAGGATAGGGGCCACCCTTAATGAGCATGAGCGCGCGCAAGTAAAAAAAGTACTAAAGTAATTTGTGGATGTCTTCGCATGGTCCTACAATGACTTGTTTGATATTGACCCTGAGATAGACCCGCATGAGGTTCCAACTCTCCCGGATTACAAACCGATCAAACAGAAACTACGAAAGCTCTGCACCTAATGGTCACTTAAAGTTAAAGAAGTAGTCAAGCAACTGAACGTGGGTTTCATTAGTGTGATCAAATATCCCACATGGCTAGCCAATATCATACCAATGTGTAAATCAGGAGGGAAGGTTCCCATGTGTGTCGACTACCAAGACTTGAACAAGGCCTCTCCGAAGGATGATTACCTGCTACCCAACATCGATATGATTGTGGATAATACGGCGAGTTATGCTCTCAAGTCATTCATTGACGAGTTTTCAAGATATAATCAGATTAAGATGCACCCAGACCAAGAGAAAACTGCAGTCATCACCTCCTGGGGAACCTTTTTGCTACACCGTCATGCCATTTGGTCGAAATAATGCAGGGGCTACCTACCAGAGGGTTGCCGCAACTATTATGCATGATCTGATGCACAAGAAAGTCGAGGTCTATGTAGACAACATGATTATCAAGTCCAAAACTAGGGAAGGCCATGTTCCCACCCTCTAAAAGTTGTTCTAACAACTGCGACAAATCCAAATGCGGCTCAACCCACAGAAATGTGTCTTCAGGGTTACTAAAGGAAAGCTCTTGGGATTCATAGTTAGTGAGAAGGAGATAGTAGAAGATCCTACCAAGCTAAAGTTCATACTCGAGATGCCACCACCTCAAACGGAGAAGGAAGTCTAAGTATTCCTTAGAAAATAGAGTACATCAGTCGGTTCATCAGCCAATTGACTTCGACCTGTGAAACCATCTTGAAACTCCTCTGAAAGGATTCAACCAAAGTCTAGAACGAATCTTTCTAAGAAGCCTTCGACCGAATCAAGAAATACCTAACCCAACCTTCAGTGCTCATGCCTCCATAACCTGGTCTTCCCTTACTCCTATACCTAACCGTAACTGATACTGCAGCTGGGGATTTTCTAGCCCAATATCTTGAAGAAACCTGCAAAGAGAGAGACATTTACTATGCCAGTCGAAAGTTGGTCGATTATGAAGTTAACTTCACCACCTTGGAGTAAGCATGTGTCGTTCTTATCTAGGTTACCTAAAAGTTACGACACTACATGCTCGCCTTTTCCATCAAGCTTGTATCCCGAATGGATCCCATCAATTACTTGCTCGAGAAACTTGCCCTATCTAGCCGAATGGCCCGTTAGTTGATGCTCCTAGTCAAATTCGATATTACCTATGTCACACAGAAATCCATAAAAGGAAGATCCATCTACGACTACCTTACTGACTAACCTATGTAAGAGGTCGATGTCTGGATTTTTGAGTTCCCTGATGATAATATTCTTTGTGTCTCCTAAGAAGACCTTCGATGGAAAATGTTTTTTGACGGCACTACCAATAAAAAAGGGTATGGCAGTGGGATACTCTTAATTTCCCCTCATGACTCTCAGGCTCCCAATGCCATCAAGCTGGACTTTTCTTGCACCAACAACATGACTAAATATGAGGCGTGCACGGTAGGCCTCAAGGTCACCTTCAAGAAAGGAATTAGATACCTTGATGTCTATAGGGATTCATCCCTCATCATCGGTCAAGTACTTAGAAAATGGAAAGTCAAAGACAAGAAACTCCTACCCTTCCATGCCCACCTTGAAGAGATGGCTTCATAATTCTAAGAAATCACCTTCCACTACCTACCTCGAGCAAAGAATAACCTAGGCGACGCCTTTGCTACCTTTGCCTCCATGATTGACACGCTCGAAGGAATAACCATGGCCCATTTCCTTGTCTAAAATCAAGATAAACGACCCCACTGCTACCACATTAAACTTGTCATGGAAGAAGATCCCGAGATATGTGGCTGCTGGTACTATGATATTTGGTGCCTCCTCAAACATGGTAGGTATCCCCAAGGATCTGACAAGAAATACCAAGCAACTCTCCATATATTGGCTTCCCAGTATATTGTCTGTGATAAAGTATTATTTAAGAGAAACTTCGATGGAACCCATTTGCACTGCATTGCAGGGGCTGACTGTGACACCCCACCCAATTAAATATCGGGTGATCAGTCCTTTATAAAATTTAAAACAGAATGTTCATTTGGTTCATTCTTAGCATCACTATCGAAAACATAATAATTCATTTAATCACCTAATATAATTAAGCTAAGTGTCAAAACATTTTTCCTTTTTAATTAAAACCATTTAATTACCAAACCAAGAAATTTAATATAAACCATCCACAAATAATTAATTAATAAAATACTAAATCAGAATCATATGCTGAAATAACTAATACTGGATAAAACATTCCAGTTCAAAACTCCAAACCAAAACCATAGTAACCATAAATCCAAATGAAAATGAACGGAAAGTAACTAAAACATAATCTCTAAAAAACTGTCTAAGGAATGGGCGAAACATGACCAAAATAGAAAGTCTATAAGGAATGCAAATGAAATGATGGAGGCGTCTACTACGAAGACCTACAGCTTCCACAACAGCTGCAGCATGCCAAGAAATCCAAATATCTAAGCCTGATGTCCCTGTGGCTGAGTACCTGATATAATACACACACACACACACACACACACACACACACACACACACACACACACACACACACATATATATATATATATATATATATATATATAGCAAGAGAGAGAAGAGATGCAAGAAACGAGTCAGAGCCCGATGTGTAAAAATATTTGTTTTAGAAAGTATTTAAAATTTGCAATAAAGCGAGTATCAGTTGCAAGTTAGTTCGAACTCTCACATGAGATTCTCACCTCTCGTCTAGTGTGCATGCCTAATGTACCTCTATCCCCACCTAGCCATTTATAACACTTCTAACTAGATAAACACGTACACTTCTTGTTGTAACTCGTAGCAGCATATCGAAATTCCCCATTTCCCACATTAATAATATCAGCATTTATTAATAAATTCGGTTAAGTGTTTATCACACTAAGTTAAGTATTCACAACTTACGTCACCTAAGATTGTACTATCCCAATATCCTACCATTTATCTCTCAGTAGGAATAACAAATTTACATATATACGTATATTCACTACTATAATATACATATACTAATACAGCACCCCAAGGCTAAACCTGTAGTGCATTGCATACTCTGCTATCATGTCCCGATACATCTCGTACTCTAATAAGGACTATCGGTTCAGAAGTTTCCCACGAACCATATATACAAAACACACATAATGGAGGGGAATATATTTCACATATCTATGGGTCACGCACATACCTACGCTCCCATAGTCAGCTGGCTTATCAACTCACCAATAAGCCTTCACAGTCCTATGTTCTGAGATACAAGTCAATAATCCCCTCAGGATAAGACTGTCTCCACACCACCTCCCATGATAGCAAGCAGCTAGGTATGCCATACACATAATACTAGAAAGTAATAGGTATTCACACATCCTATTAATAATTATGGGTATTCTCCCAGCCTTCTTATATATTTATCATACGTATTCCATTCTCATTATTTTGTATATTTAAGTATTACAAAATTACTACCATTCCTTAGTAATTTCCACAGTAACTCTTCTTTCCGGATTAATTAAAGTATAAACCCACATACTTCCTCGTAGACCTGCCTCGTTTTAAATCTGTTAACTGGTAAATTTCTCTCACTCGTAAAGACTGGACAATTCCTAAATTGCCCCTAAGAAATTTCTCAAAAATTCACCCTGTCGCTCGAACCAGATGGCATGTCTTCGAACGATTGCCATGTGTCGCTCGAGCGACTTCGCGCGAGATGCAATCTCGCTTGAACGACTTCGCGCGAGATTGCACTGTTCGTCTTCAACCCAGAATTTCAACATTTCCCCCCCATTTTTAACCCTAGAACCTCTAAATTAACATCCCAATCTCCAAATAAACAGTTCCAATTCGAATCCTATCAATTATATATTAATTCTAACATCCTAGAATCATCAAATCATTACGAATCATCAATAAAACATCGAATCCCCAATTTAATTTTCCAAAACCCAAGTTCTTCAAATTCTTATTCAAGAACACAAAATTTCCAGATTTGTTCTACACATAAGTTCATCAAAACGTGACTTTTATTCTACGTACATGAAGGGTTTCAATTTAATAAATCTCAGATTCAATCTACATATCCTAATTCCTCAATTTTTGTCACTTTATGAACTAAAACATGACTATAACATCCCTACACTAACATGAGTATGATAATTGCTAAGGTACAACAAGTTATAAACATTTGCCTTAAATTTTTTGTATGATTTGTTAACGTTGATTGTATGGTTGTGTTTCCCTTGTCCCGATCTACACGGGGGTGGTGGTGGTTGTGTAAGGTGGTATTAACTTAGCCCTTTTCTCTTGGAAATAGCTTTCCCTCACACCTTCTATGGTCGTTCTTAACTTCCTGACACTTTTCTAACCTAATGGACTTTCCTTGGCTGATAATTAACTCTTAATTTCTGTCCATTAAATTAGCCTAAAAATACAATTTACCATAATGCCCTCTCGGAGTGCCAGTTAGGCCTAAAATACTCGGGTATACTATTTGGACTATCTCGACCCTTCCGGACTCAATGGCGCACTCGAAATGACCATACAAGTTACTAAAAATAATTAATATATTTATTCCATTAGATTAGCCCCGACACGACTCACACGCGCGTCTGACTTAATTTACTAAACTGTCATATTTCTTACTCTTGACAATTTTACCGAAGTATATAATTTCATATTACATATCACACAATAATATTCAATCAATAAGTATTAACCCAGGCACGTTAGTTAATATTTATTTTAAATTCGGATTAATCAACAATTAAATTCTCACATTTTAATTCAATTAATCCCACAATAATAATTAATCCTTTAATTATTTAAATCTTAAAAATTTGGGGTATTACATACTTCCCCCCTAATAACGGAATTTCATCCCAAAATTTAAAAAATAAGGTATACCTGGTACGAATAAGTCTGGATATTTCTCTCACATATCCGCCTCCCGCTCCCAAGTAGACTCCTCCACATTGTGATGCTGCCACTGCACCCGAACAAGTGGAACTACTTTTGATCTCAGCCTCCTCTCACTATAATCTAGGATAGCCACCGGTCTTTCCTCATATAAACTGTCTGTATGTAACTCAATCTCCTCAATCGCAATGTGAGTGTGTGCTAACTCATCCCGAAGGTATCGCCTCAGTGACGAAATGTCGAACACATCATGGATACGATGCAAGTGCTCTGGTAACCCAAGTCTGTATGCCATTGGTCCGACCCTCTCTATAATAGGGAATGGCCCTACATATCTCGGAGCCAACTTCCCTTTCTTACCAAATCTCATTACTCCCTTCATCGGAGATACTCTCAACAAAACCTGGTCCCCCACTGTAAACTCTCAGAAGGACCTGTTAGCATTGGCGTAGCTTTTTTGTCTGTCCTGAGCTACTCGTATGCAATCCCGAATCATCTCGATTATGCTCGACGTATCCTGAATTACCTCTGGCCCGAGTAGCTTGTTATCTCCCACCTCTAGCCAACAAGTTGGGGAATGACTAGGACGACCATACAATGCCCCGAACGGGGCCATGCCAATGGTAAACTGATAGGAGTTGTTATAAGTAAACTCCTCCAGTGGGATATACTATTCCCAACCTCCCCCAAAATCAAGAATACACATGCATTACATGTCCTCGAGCATCTGATTAGTGCACTCAGTCTTTCCATCGGTCTGCGGGTGATACGCTGTACTCAACCATAGCTCGCTACCCATAGCCTCTTAGAAGCTCTCCCAAAAATCAGATACAAACATCTTGTCTCTATCCGACACGATGTTAAGAGGCACACCATGCAGTCTCACTATCTCTGCAATAAATGGCTGATCATACTGTCCCTCTGTGTAGTCTGTCCATATGGACAAAAAATGGGTTACTTTCATCAACCGATCCATAATAACCCATATAGAATCATGTCCCCTCTGTGAAGTGGGCAACCCGATGATAAAATCCATGGAAATGCCTTCCCATTTCCACGTAGGAATCTCCAACGGCTGGAGCAACCTAGTGGTCTCTGATGGTCCATTTTCACTAACTGGTAAGTGGTACACTTGGATATGAACTTTGCGATATCCTTTTTCATTCTGCTCCACCAATATTTTCGCCTCATATCGTGGTACATTTTGTCCCCACCGGGATGTACCACAAATCTGGACCCATGCGACTCCGTCATCACTGCATGTCTAAGGTCCTCCACCTCTGGAACAACGAGTCTCTCATTGAAGCGTAAACCATCCTTGGAACTCACTGAATAAGACTCGGCTCCACCGGCTAAAACCTGCCTAACTCGATCTTGACAGAACGAATCCGCTGCCTGTGCCTGTACTACTCGCATAACAATCTGAGGCGTAACAGTCATCGCAGACATAAATGATCAGGCCACGACATCCTGATGTCCAAATTCCTTCCATTTAGCCTTCCACACCTCGTACCTCTCATCCACTGGCCTACGGCTCAACGCCTCTGCTACCACGTTAACCTTTCCTGGGTGATATTGGATATCGAACTGATAGTCCTTCAAGAATTCAAGCCATCGACGTTGACGCATGTTCAGTTCTTTTTGCGTAAAGAGGTACTATACTGACTTGTGATCCGTGAATAAGTGAAATTTCTCCCCCAGGAGATAGTGTCTCCAAATTCGAAGTGCAAACACGACTGCCGCTAACTCCAAGTCGTGGGTGGGGTAGTTCCTCTCATGGGGCTTAAGCTTACGGGAAGCATAAGCTATATCCTGATCCTCCTGCTGAAGTACACCCCCAAGTCCTAATAAGGACGCATCTGTATAGACGAGATACTCCACTCCTGGCCTGGGTAGTGCTAACACCGACGCTGAAGTCAACTTGTCTTTCAGCTCATCGAAAGCCAACTGACAGGCATCGTCCTAGATAAATGGCACTCCTTTGCGATTCAAATGAGTCAATAGACCTCCTATCTTATATAATCCTCGAATGAACCTCCTGTAGTATCCTGCTAGGCTCAAGAAACTACATATTTTTGTAGGCATCATAGGCTCTCCCCACTCTCTAACTGCCGACACTTTCCCCGGGTCTACGGATATCCCTCTACTCGAAATAATGTGCCCTAAAAACTGAACCTCCTTCAGCCAAAATCCACATTTCTCATATTTTGCATACAACTCGTGCTGGCGCAGTGTCTGCAAAACCTGTCTCAAATGTTCGGCATGCTCCTCCTCAGTCCGGGAGTAAATCAGAATGTCATCTATAAGGACAATGACAAATTGATCCAGGAACTCTCTGAACACCCTATTCATCAGATCCATAAACACGGATGGGGCATTGGTTAGCCCAAAAGGCATAACCCTGAACTCATAGGATCCATATTACGACAAGAAGGCAGTCTTCAACACATCCTGCTCCCTGATCCTTAAATGGTGGTATCTTGACCTCAAGTCAATCTTTGAGAAGAAGGTAGCTCCTCTCAATTGGTCGAATAAGTCATCGATTCGAGGCAACGGATATTTATTCCATATCGTGACCTTATTCAATTCTCGGTAATCAATACATAATCGTAACGAACCATCTCTCTTCTTAACGAATAACACAGGGGCACCCCAAGGTGAAGTACTCCTACGAATAAACCCCTGGCCCAACAACTGCTCTATCTGGTCCCGTAACTCTCTCATCTCTGTTAGGGCCATACGGTACGGTGTGCGGGCTATCGGCCGAGTGCCCAGCGTCAAATCGATGACAAAGTCTATCTCTCTACTAGGTGGCAGTACTAAAATGTCCTAGAACACATCAGCGAATTCCCTCACCATCGGTATCGAATCAAGCGGTATCACTACCTCCTTAGAGGTATCCTCCTCTATATAATACAAGTGAGTGGGCGACCCTCCCTCAGGACGTGGCATCGCCACCAGGAACATCTCCTGATCGGGTATGGAAAAAATAATAGTCCTACTAGAACAATAAATAATGTCTCTATATGCAACAAGCCAATCCATACCGATGATCGCATCATACTCGGACATTTCTAATACAAGCATGTCGATCGGTAAGGTAAGTTTCCCAATATATATACGTACCCCTCGGTATATAAAGTGAATTAGTGAACCACTACTCAAATACGAATCTACCGAAGTAATAGTACTCTCTGTTGTAACTAATAACCCCAAAGTACGTGCAAACCTTATCGTAATAAAACAATGTGTGGCCCCCGTATCAAACAAAATGCGCCCTATAGTACCTTGGATAGAAAACATACCCTCAATCGTGGGTGGAGCCTATGGGGCTACGGCCTGATGTAGGTTATAAACCCTTCCATAATGAAATTGCCCTTGCTGGACTGGAACTGTCGGAATAGCTGGCAACACTGGCATCTGAGGTGGTGCTGGGAGGGCGGCGGGAAAGATCGGTCTCTGGGGCTCCTATCGAGCACCCTGCTGCTGCTGCTGCTGTGGTGATCGGCCCCTCTCAGGATAGTCATGTCGCTTGTGGCCAGTCTTACCACATACAAAACACTTCCCAACAAAGTTTCCCCCTCATTGCCCCTGCTGTCCTCAACCCCGCTTCCCGTTTCCACCTCCCCATTGGCCTTACTGGCCCTGTCTAAATTATTGCTGGCCCTGCTAGCCCTGTTGGCCCTGATGGCCATGCTGACTCTGCTGGCCAGGACTAAAACCTCCCGGACCCTGATGAAACCCCCCTGATCTGAATCGCTTAGAATCCCCGTGTTGGGAACTCTGAAACCTGCCTCTGCTGACCCTGAGCTAGTTGTGCCCCGCTGGTACCATTACCTCCTGTCTTGCCCGGCTGGATGGACTCCCCCGCTCATTTGCTCCCAGTCATATGGAAGCGGTGGTCCTAGAAAAGCAGCAGTGCTGCATTAAGCACATCAGAATAGGTCTGCAATGAGATATTTCCCAGGAGATGCTGCCTGATCCTCCGGGTGAGGCCATCCATGCACATCTGAATGCGCTTCTCCTCAGTAGGTACCTCCTCCGGTACCAAGTTTACCAATCACGTGAACTCCTCCTTGTATTCCGCAACTGTCCTCCCTTCCTGGGCGAGGTCTATAAGTTTCTGCCTCATCTCAGTCTTGATGGAGGAAGAAAAATACTTGCGGTCGAACTTCAACCAAAAATCTCTGATCGTCATCAAATCTTGCTCCTCAGCAGTAGTAGTGGACTCCCATCACTGTAAGGCTTCCCCTCGCAGCTTGAAGGTATCCAAAACTTGACTCTGTACCTCCGTGCACTCATATATACGAAGGTGTCGCTGTATGTCCTTCTTCCACTGACTAGCAATAACCACATCCGAACTGCCAATGAACTCTGGGGGACATGCCCTCTGAAAGGACTCTCTCACCCTTTCCCATGTAGTGGGAAACAGATGCACTGGAACTGGTGCTACTGCCTGAACCTGGGGTGGGGCCTCCTGCACCACCGCTAAGGCTTCATTCACCGCTTGTGCAACTATCGCGGTAGCCTCTGCTGCGTTCATTATCTCCTGAGCCTGTACTGCCGGGTGCTCTGGCTGGGCCTTTCGGTCCCTTGGTGCACGGCGAGGAGGCATCTGAGATGAGAAAGAATATTATTAGTCCACAGTTATCAGTAAATCTAAAATAGCTGAATACGTAAATGCAAAATTAATATCACAATAGTCCTAAAGATAGGGATGTATATCAAAGGACGCAAAGCTGAAAACATAGTGAGGCGTACAGATCCTAAAGGACACTAGAACCTGAAGCTCTGATACCACCTGTGACACCCCGCCCAATTAAATATCGGGTGATCAGCCCTTTATAAAATTCAAAACAGAATGTTCGGTTGGTTCATTCTTAGCATCACTGTCGAAAACATAATAATTCATTTAATCACCTAATATAATTAAGCTAAGTGTCAAAACATTTTTTCTTTTTAATTAAAACCATTTAATTGACAAACCAAGAAATTTGATATAAACCATCCACGCATAATTAATTAATAAAATACAGAATCAGAATCATATGCTGAAATAACTAAGACTGGATAAAACATTCCAGTTCAAAACTCCAAACCAAAACCATAGTAACCATAAATCCAAATGAAAATGAACAGAAAGTAACTGAAACATAATCTCTGAAAAACTGTCTAAGGAATGGGCGACACATGCCCTAAATAGAAAGTCTATAAGGAATGGAAATGAAATGATGGAGGCGTTTACTACGAAGACCTACAACTTCCATAACAGCTGTAGAACGCCAAGCAGTCCAAATCTCTAAGCCTGATGTCCCTGTGGTTGAGCACCTGATATAATACATATATATATATAGCAAGAGAGAGAAGAGATGCAAGAAACGGGTCAGAGCCCGATGTGTAAAAATATATATTTTAGCAAATATTTAAAATTTGCAATAAAGCGAGTATCAATTACATGTTAGTTCGAACTCTCACATGAGATTCTCACCTCTCGTCTATTGTGCACGCCTAATGTACCTCTATCCCCACCTAGCCATTTATAACACTTCTAACAAGATACAGACTTACACTTCTTGTTGTAACTCGTAGCACCATATCGAAATTCCCCATTTTTCCACATTAATAATATCAACATTTATTAATAAATTCGATTAAGTGTTTATCACACAAAGTTAAGTATTCACAACTTACGTCACTTAAGATTGTACTATCCCAATATCCTACCATTTATCTCTCAGTAGGAATAACACATTTGCATATATACGTATATTCACCACTATAATATACATATACTAATACAGCACCCCAAGGCTAAACCTGTAGTGCATTGCATACTCTGTTATCATGTCCCAGTACATCTCGTACTCTAATAAGGACTATCGGTTCAGAAGTTTCCCACGAACCATATATACAAAACACACATAATGGAGGGGAACATAGTTCACATATCTATGGGTCACGCACATACCTACGCTCCCATAGTCAGCTGGCTTATCAACTCACCAATAAGCCTTCACAATCCTATGTTCTGAGATACAAGTCAATAATCCCCTCAGGATAAGACTGTCTCCACACCACCTCCCGTGATAGCAAGCAGCTAGGTATGTCATACACATAATACTAGCAAGTAATAGGTATTCACACATCCTATTAATAATTATGGGTATTCTCCCAGCCTTCTTATATATTTATCATACGTATTCCATTCTCATTATTTCGTATATTAAAGTATTACTAAATTACTACCATTCCTTAGTAATTTTCGGAGTAACTCTTCTTTTCGGATTAATTAAAGTATAAACCCACATACTTCCTCGTAGACCTGCCTTGTTTTAAATTAGTTAACTGGTAAATTTCTCTCACTCGTAAAGACTGGAAAATTCCTGAACTCCCCTAAGAAATTTCCCAAAAATTCACCCTGTCGCTCGAACCAGATGGCATATCGTTCGACTGACTGCCCCGTGTCGCTTGAGCGACTTCGCGCGAGATGCAATATCGTTTGAACGACTTCGCGCGAGATTGCACTGTTCGTGTTCTACCCAGAATTTCAGCGTTTCCCCCCATTTTAACCCTAAAACCTCTAAATTAACATCCCAATCTCCAAATAAACAGTTTCAATTCGAATCCTATCAATTATATATGAATTCTAACATCCTAGAATCATCAAATCATTACGAATCATCAATAAAATATGGAATCCCCAATTTAATTTACCAAAACCCTAGTTCTTTAAATTCTTATTCAAGAATACAAAATTTCCAGATTCGTTCTACACATAAGTTCATCAAAACGTGACTTTTAGTCTACATACATGAAGGGTTTCAATTTAATAAATCTCAGATTCAATCTACATATCCTAATTCCTCAATTTTTGTCACTTTATGAACTAAAACATGACTATAACATCCCTACACTAACATGAGTATGATAATTGCTAAGCTACAACAAGTTATAAACACTTGCCTTAAATTTTTTGTATGATTTCTTAACGTTGATTGTATGGTTGTGTTTCCCTTGTCCCGATCTACACGGGGGTGGTGGTGGTTGTGTAAGGTGGTATTAACTTAGCCCTTTTCTCTTGGAAATAGCTTTCCCTCACACCTTCTATGGTCGTTCTTAACTTCCTGACACTTTTCTAACCTAATGGACTTTCCTTGGCTGATAATTAACTATTAATTTTCGTCCATTAAATTAGCCTAAATATACAATTTACCATAATGCCCTCTCGGGGTGCCGATTAGGCCTAAAATTGCCCCGGAACCCAAACTAAAAACTTGGGTATACTATTTGGACTATCTCGACCCTTCCGGACTCAACGGAGCACTCGAAATGACCATACGAGTTACTAAAAATAATTAATATATTTATTCCATTAGATTAGCCCCGACACGACTCACACGCGCGTTCGACTTAATTTACTAAACTGTCGTATTTCTTACTCTTGACAATTTACCGAAGTATATAATTTCATATTACATATCACACAGTAATATTCAATCAATAAGTATTAACCCTAGCACGTTAGTTAATATTTATTTTAAATCCGAATTAATCAATAATTAAATTCTCACATTTTAATTCAATTAATCCCTCAATAATAATAAATCCTTTAATTATTTAAATCATAAAAATATGGGGTATTGCAGTGACATTGAAGAAATGATGCAGAAAATCCACAGTGGGGAATGCAGACCCAGCATGAACGACCATATGCTCACCAAAAGGATCATCCGATAGAGTTATTACTAGACTACCCTGGTTCACGATTGCACAACCTACGTTCGAAGATGCATCAAATGCCAACAATTTTCCACCCTACAGTACTTGCCCCCACGGGTATTATACAACATGATTTCTCCCTGGCCATTCTCGACATAGGGCATTAACATCATAAGGAAAGTTACATCGAAGGCACCCAATGGGCATGAGTTCATCCTAGTCGCCATTGACTAGTTCACCAAACGGGTCAAAGTCGAGTAATACGCAGTCCTGAATGCCAAGGTGGACAAGTTCATCAAGAAAAACATCATCTGTTGATATTGGGTCCCACACGAGCTGGTATCAGATAATAGGCTACACTTCAAGGTAGAAGTTACAGAAGTCGTCGACGAGTATGGAATTTAGAGACACAAATCTTCTCTATATCGGCCTTAAACCAATGGAGCAGTCTAAGTAGTCAATAAGAACCTTAAAGCCATCATCAGTAAGATGACCGAGAGTTATCGAGATTGGGACGATAGGATCCCTTGCGCCCTCTGGGACAATCGCACTTTAGTTCGAACATCTACTAGGGATACCCCTTACTTTGTAGTCTACGACATGGAAGTAGTCCTACCCGTGGAGCTAGAAATCCCTTTGCTACGCATCATGCTTGAGAGCAAGGTCATCGAATAAGACTGGCACCAAAGCCGTCTTGACGATCTGTACCTCTTGGACAAAATAAGGTTAGAGGCTCTATATCACATACAAGGGTACCATCATCGTATAGTGTGATCATTCAATAATAGAGTCAAAGACCGCGGTGTCTGAGAAGGGGACTTATCCCTCAAAGAAATAGTAGAGCCCCAGAGGGAAATTCAAGCCCAATTGGATTGGCCCCTATATTGTGAATAAGATCATATCGGCCGCCGCCGCTATGGTCATCGACCTAGATGGAGAAGAAATAGCGTGCCCAGTCAACCTAGATTGCTTCAAGAAATTCTACCCCTAGTCCGAAATCTCGATGCACTATGACTCTTCTCACTCCCCTTCTATTCTAAAAAAAAAATCTCCATTCCCCCTAATCAGAACTACTTGGAGCCTGATCCTCTAAAAACCTTTTTGCTTTCAAAAAAATATATTTCAAAAAAATTTCAAAAATGTCAGAGGTAAGTAGGCATCTCATCCACTTTACATGAGCACGACCCCCACATTTTTCCTAAAATACTATTCTTTTCTTATCAACGAGAATGACAAGTCATTTTAACATATACATGAACAAAAGGATTATATATGCTTTAGGATAATTCAACATGCAAAACTCGTCAAGAGGCATAACTAAGTGATAAAAAACGTCTTTCTTTCATTATTTGAAATTTTAGTACGATTACATCGGCATAGAGAGCTAAACGACTTCCCTTGTCAAGCTTACTCCCACCTTCCTAAAACCCAGATAAAAAACAAGCCCTAATACTCCCCAAATAACCCTCAAATTATTTCCAAACACAGAACTAAACACCATATAAAAATCTTCATAAAATCCTACCCACAGCTGCCAGAGGAACCGGCCCCATCATCACCCATATCCAGGGGTCCCCAAACCTCCCTTGCCTGAATGGAGTGTCGCATATGCTCCATAGAGCAATAAGCCTGGAATAGCTTGGGGAAAACCACGTCTCCCTCTATGGTGTCAGATATGTCAAACCACCTTTTTCTAGTCTCCATAGCTAGCATCTTCGCCATTACCTTCTTCCACAACCACTTCATGTAGTCCCCGGAGACGTGCCAGACTCTACCCACATATTGGTAAGGATAGGTCAATGGACGATGATTCTCCCATAAAGATCCAAGCCGCATGCACATACGCTCTGCCAGGTCCTCCATAAGAAATAAGTTTAGTGTCCGCGGTGGCATGATTTGTTCCCAACCAAACTGGTGCAGGCGCTGACAAGGAAAGTAGAAAGAGGTCTGCCTGAGGCTACTAACTCGGCATAATGGCACTCCTCGAGTTCCAGAATGGGTAGAAGATCCCCCCACCAAGGCACTGACCAGCGCAAGCCTTGAGCCCCGTTCTCTCCAAACCAGTTCCCATAACTCTAAATGTCCAAGCCTACGCTAGTGAAATAGCGAGAGAATAAGTTTGGCACCGCCGATAAAGGATACTCAGGTGGGACCGCCATACGAACCCTCTCTGATAGCCACATGAACAACATTACGCGACTACCCCTCATAAAGTCAGAATGACCTTCCCGCCAGGCATCAAAACCATTCAAAGTCTCCACTAGTATCACCACCGCATGATTGCGATGGTACAACATCTAAGAAAAAAATTCCGCAAGTTGCGGCTCCACTAGTGTTTCCCCAGTCACCAACAACACTTTTAAAACCAGGCCCAGAATAACGGCCCCAGCAAAGCTGGCATTGACCACATGCTACGAATGCATGGATTGCAATAGTGTCAGAAGAGAAATTAGGCCTCTCATAACCAATGGCCTGGATATCGAAAGCGAGATATGGAGAAGTCCATCCAATAATTCCCTGGGAGAACGGGAAAACTCATGCAAAGCCGCAGCAATGCTGGGATTTATCCCCAGCGTGGAAGAAAATTCCTCGTAGGTAGGACAAATTTCATCCAACCTAAAGCGAAATACATGATCCTCGGGGTACGAGAACTCAACCGCCGCCTTCAGCATATTCCACTCAATGGTCCAGTTATGCCACAAAGAGACTCGCCGAATGTAGAAGGCGTCATAATCAATATTATAAGAACACATCGCCTCCAAGGCACTGAGGTAGTTGGTGAACTCAAATGCTACCAGGGAGAGACATGAGCAAATAAGAATGTAAAGGGGAAAGGAAATGAAAGTGTGAGGAGAAAATCCCCATTCACCTCCCATTTATACTTGAAAACTCTCAAGAAAAGACAAGAAATCCTGCAGAAATCGGAGTAAAACTTGCCCCACTAAGTAGCAAGCAATTGAAGAAAGTGCAATCAAAGCCTTGGGTTGATTAGACTGGACTGATATATGGATAGCCAGGACAGGGTTCATGCCAATTGGCAACCCCCTACTTTTGGGAAATCCCTTTTTCCTGTTTTGTCAAAATAAAAAAACCCAATAAAAATAATTTTTATCTTAAGGAAATTTTGAATTTCCTCATCCTTTTACTTATCCCATTTTAAAATAAAATTCTTCTCAAGTCAATTTTCAAATTCTTTTAATGGTCTCAGCAATAAAGTAAAAAGAGCATGTGCATTAATCACTGAAACAGAAATGAATAAAAACTTCATTTTTATATGCATATATTCTCTTCTGTATTACATTGATGTCTTGCAGGAAAAACAGTAAAAACAACGGGACACAACCTGAATCCAATTTTCTTTAACTTTCTCTCTCACCTACTCTTTCCTCTCTTCTCTCTCTCTAAGAGCCTCGATCCCTACGACGCGCCCTCTTCCCCCTGCGGCGAGATGATATACCACCACTTACAGATCTCGACCCTTCCCCGGACGAAGCAGACGACATTAAGCAAGAAGGCACCAAAACCACCTAAAGGATATGGGCAGTTACCGAAGATATCCAATATTTAATATCCCTCATCCAAGTGGTGGAGACCCGGATGTGCTGCAAAAGAAAATAGAGAAATCAAATCAGTCAAGTCTGAAAGGAAAATAAAGGAATCAAGAAATCAAAAGATAAAGAAACACAAAGTGTACCTCAGGTCGAAGCACCTCCTCTATTAGGCCCAACTCCTCTGGGTCCATCGCATTGGGATGATGCTATAAATGCACCAACCCTTCATCAGTTCGTCAGATGTTGTAACCAGGTGATAATAGATGTATAAAGGGAGCCACCGAAGTCATCACCGCTGATGACATCGTCGCACCGCCCGCACTGTGGGAGGACCCCACCTGCCAACTCGAACCCACACGAGGAAGATGCATCACATCATATATATTAGGAGCTATCAACCATCTCGACATGAAATCCATATAGTCATACATCACAGCCGTGTTGGTATACAACGAATACGGCTCTCTTATTATCTCCCCCACCCGTGCATCCTTTGACATCTCTCGCACTCGCCTTATGAACATAGGGGGCTTCCCCACTGGAACCACAACCTCGTCCTCCATGGTTTATTGGACTAACCTCTCCATGAGGTACCAAGAGTAGCCAACCTCATTTTCTAGCAGACGCCGCATATGCATGTCCCCCAGTTACCGCAGTGTGATGAATGGACGTCCCCCAGGGATCAAAGGTTACCTGTAAATCCCTAGCAAGAGCAAAAGATCAATATTAATAAAATATCATCAAAGGAAAGGATCATCTCAAGAGAAAAAAGGGTTTACCCTCTCGCTCGCCAGGCCGTTCAAGACCTGATGCATCGCTTCCAGAGAGAGAGACTTCTTTGACTGTCGGTTGGACCTCCGCCACCGATACATCCGGCAGAAGTCCCCAACAGAGTCATCCTTCAAAGCTATCAACTGGGTGTTTAACCCAATCACCTCATAAAACCACGGCTGTAAAGGGAAAAGGCCAGCATTTAAGAAATCAAGAAAAAGCGCATGATGGAAAATGTGAATCCATAAAGGAAAAATGCAAAAAAAAAATAAAGAAAACCTCCAGAAGATACGTGGCTCTAGTAAAAGGCTATCGTCAGCACCGACTAAATGCATTAAGAGAATAATAAAGATTTAATAAAATTAGGCTCCCCCAATCATAAAGGAGGATGCCCGAGAACACCCTCAGAAATGGAAAAAACCACAAGTGCACGACGTCGCCACTCGCCGACACCAGAAAACCTCCTAACACCAATAAAATGAACAAGGGACCCATATAACGCACCTGTAGCCCGTTGCCCTCATTGATCGTCCTCCTTAACAAAATCTCCCTCGATAGTGATAAATGGAGAGAATCCACACAAACAACCCTCTCTACATCACCCAGTGCCGCCATCACCGCTTCCGGCTTCACCCTCAGCGTCCTATCCACCTTAATCTGAGCACCATCACAGTACAGCCCTAGCAGCTGCTGCACATCAATGGGAGTTTGATAATGTTTTTTTATTTCAAAAATGGCAAAATCATTTTTTACATCCCCAGTGGAATTCCAGAAAGCAATACTCCCCAGCAATGTCACCAGAGGACGCTCTAAAATTCCAAACATTCCCCATCTCAAAAACCTTGGATGATTACCTCTTGTACAACAGAACTTAAAACCAAATGCCTCCCCAAATCCCTAGAGAATTATCATGCATCCCCACTGAGTCCCCAGATAATACCGCAGAAATGGCTTCGACCCTCAGAATTGGTCGCTTCTACTTAAGCCCGCATAATTGGTTTCGACCCTTAGAATTGGTCCCTTCTATCTTAAGCCCTCGGAATTGGCTTTGACCGAAAAAATTGGTCACCCCCCAAAAAGCCCTCAGAATTAGCTTCGACCCTCAAAATTGGTCGCTTCTATCCTAAGCCCTCAGAATTATCTTTGACCCGCAGAATTGGTCACCCCAAATAAACCCAGAAAATTGGCTTTAACCCACGAAATTGGTCACCCCCAAATAAGCCCAAAGAATTGGCTTCGACCCTTAAAATTGGTCTCTTTTACTTTAAGCCCTCAGAATTGGCTTCGACCCTCAGAATTGGTCGCTTCTACTTTAAGCCCTCAGAATTGACTTCGACCCTCAAAATTGGTCATTTCTACTTAAGCCCTCATAATTGGCTACGACCCTCAAAATTTATCACCCCTAAATAAGCCCGCAGAATTGGCTTCGGCCCTCAGAATTGGTCGCTTTTACTTAAGCCCATAGAATTGGTCACCTCTATCTTAAGTCCATAGAATTGGCTTCGACCCTCAGAATTGGCGTTGAACCACATAATTGGTCACCTCTATCTTAAGCCCGCGGAATTAGCTTTGACCCGTAGAATTGGTCACCCCTATCTTAAGCCCTCAGAATTTGCTTTGACCCGCAAAATTGGTCGTTATAATTTAGATCCTCAAAACTAACCCCGACCCATAGAATTGGCCACCTCCATACTCCTCACCTACTCTAGGTCCTCAGAATTTGCCACCCCAACATCACCATTATGTCCTCAGCATCAACCTTGACCCTCTGAATCGATGATTCTCATTCCTTAGGTCCACAGAACCGACCTGTATCATGTGGTGTCTATTTGATGACTATCACTTGTTGTAAGCTCACCCGTCGAGGGTATCTATAGACACCACATTCTAGGACCCCTTAACACTCCCCTTAGATCCCTAGCACCTCCCCATCTCACTACAAACCCTAGGTCGCACTCCGAGTACCGATCTAGAGGCCATTGGACGAAACCGATCCCCATTTCACTCGGGTCAACTCTATCATCAGAGAGAAAGCTCTTTAAATCTTTTAAGGTCCTTGAATACCCTTTCCAACGATCCACACCGTGCATGAATCGGCATAACAGTTAAGATAAACAGACCATTTTACTATCAAAGATCGATTCGAAGGCTATTGGGCACTCCCGGGACCCGATTTGATCCTAATCAACTTCACCGTCATAGATAAAGCTCTTTGAATCTTCTAAGGCACGAAACCCCTTTCCAACGGTTCTCCCCGTGCATAAAACAACATAACCGTTCGGACAAACAATCAGTCTTCCCCCAAAAATTAATTCGGACGCAACCAGATGCTCCCGAGCTTCATTTGATGAAAGTAAATTCCTCAGCTTGAATGAGACTGAATGAATATCATAAGGCCACTAAATATCCTTTCTAACGGTCCACCCCGTGTGCGATTCTGACCTACGGTACGGACGCATGAATCCTTTTACTCCGAGAGGTTCCCGAGCGCTTCTGATCCCCGATTGACTAAGGTCAACCTCCCTAAAAAATAAAATCTCTTTTCAATGTGGAATTAAATCTCCTAACCTTTCCAACGGTCCTCCCCACACGTGATTCTGACTTACCATGCGGACGAATGATCCTTTTGCATCAGACGATCTCCCGTCCAAAGGACCGATGTGCGGTTCCAAGCCATATTTGACCCAGAGTCAACTCTTGAACTCGGGATAAGTACAAAGGACTCTTGAATTTCTCTGAAATACCTTTCTAACGGTATGCCCCATGCTCGATTCAAAGAAATGGTTTGTGTTCTATGACCCTTTTTCCAAAAAAATTTGCACAAGACTGCCAATTGGCAGGTCTTAATTCCTGCCTATTGACATAGTGTCTGGGGTCAGAAGCCGATAGGAAACCCCAGGGGTAGGCCGATCCACACCCCCTGACCCTATAAATCGGGGCCATGACCTCACTACAAAGTCACCGAACAAGAGATCCATCAGCATCAAGTGATCTCAACAACATTCCCTCGAAATTAGTGAAGTCCCTCATGTGAAGTTCCATCCAAGCTTACATTCCCATCTTTTTCATACCCAATTTGGAAAATATCCTTCTCTCTTATCGATATTCATCAACACTCATGGGAGTTCATCCAAGATCAAAGACCAAGCTTCAAAGAAGGTCCAATTCCTTCCCCCTCTCTTTAAATTCCTTGTTTTTGCGTAATAAACATTATATTCATAATCTAGTTCTTAATTTAGTTCATATACATTAATATCTATACTTTTATTAGTATATTGCACATACTTTATTTTCTACAAAAATCCCAAAAAACCAAATGAAAGAGGGTTACACCTGTAGATTCCGAACGAAATTATCCATCACGTTTTTTTTCTAAAACCTAAAAATTACATTTTCTACGCATACACATATAGTAAAATTCCGTTCGGATCAATGGGATAAACCCCACCCCTATGCTGCATTCGAACTACATGGACTTTGATGCGTTTATCTCGAATTAAAATTCGTGACTCGAGTCCAATTTTCCAATTCTCTCTATTTTCCAAATTCCCTAGTTTTTTAAAATCTCACATTATATATATATATATATATATATATATATATATATATATATATATATATATATATATATATATATATATATATATATATATATATCATACTTGTTTGCATTTCATCCAACACATATTAGTGTTTCCTAATAACAATCAATATCGTGATGAACGCACAAATCATACTTTCTACATATGTGATTTTGGGAACATTCCTATGGATGACCTCACTCTACCTTGTCCATGGTATGAGTTTAATGATTCCAATCTCCTTTTATATAAACACGCTCACACACTTCATGGGGATATAAACGAAAATAATAACACTAGCCCATGACAGACCGAAAGGGCGGAATGGGTGCCTAGCACCTTCCCATTCTGTAACTTATCCCCCAAACCTTCAAACTATTGGTTTCGTATGCTTCATTTTGTCCTTGATGCCGCTCTCTCGAAGTGGCAACATTTCTTTTTCCTGTTTTGTGCAAAATAGGTTGGCGACTCTATCTCTTCACATTTACCCCCGCACCGACGATGGCCGAAGAAACCTTCCCAAGAGGGGTGCGAGACCATGATGCATCCTTCCCGAGAGGATATGTATCTCTCTCACTCTCTCCTCCCACAGGCGCCGATCGGGATGGCCACAATGTCCAACCAAACATTCTCATTAATAGAAATGCTTTTTGTTTTTCTAATGAGGTGCTAAATTCTCTTTAAGAGATTTCCTATTGGCCCCACTTTGGTAAAGTGTGATATTTTAATGCCATAATTTTTTCTCGGGCTCTTTTCAAACGGTGGCTTTCACAACGGGTCAACATGTCTCTCGCAACCCTTTCTTGGTACACTCATTATATTTTTCAATTCTAAACAAACTCTCTGGGGCAACGGTTCTTAAATGCACTACTTTCATTATCAAGATTTATCGCACTTGGTTCGTTTTAAAGATAGAATTGTGATTAAAACACTTCGACCAACATGTGATAGACAAGCACAATAATCAAATAAATCCGTGAACGTATGCATTTAAAGGAGACTAAGAGTCAAACATGTAAAAAATAATCACAAATCTCATCTTAATGACTCCAAACATTATAAAGCACATGGATAAAATGATGTATCGTCTCAAAACACTATCAAATAGTTACATGGATATGGAATGATGTTTTGACTTGATCATCCTAAATGTCCATCCATAAACGGTGTAGAAAGAAATACAAAAATATTTTTGTCTTTTTCAAAAAATTTATCAAAATAAAATCTATTTGGCTTTTGTTCAATTTATTTCTCCAAAAAAATAGAAAATCTTTTTATATTTTTCTAAAAATAAAAATCTTTTTAAATTTTCAAAAAAAATATATCAAAAAGGAAAAACTAAATACAAAAGTGGTACACACTAGCAATAGACATAAAATATCATCATGAAAATCATCCTATGCTAGCAAACAAGTCTAAACCTCAACCATTAGCTGCGGAGGAGTTTTCTAAAGGTAGTGACATCCTATGAAAACCATCCATCAAATCGTGTAAAGTCTTGACTAAAAATATAACTTGCATTCGAATGTGTTCAAACTCTCTCATGCGATGTGTCAGATCCTACAAAGTATCATGTGTGGGAGTCTGTGTAGGAACACAAGTCGTAGTATAACGTGGCAAAATTTTGTGAGACACACTACCCAACTTAAAACAGAATTCCATAAGGTGTCCTCTCTTCTTGAAATGGGTGCAAAGATAAACGGGCCTAGGAACACCTATCTCAAAACGTTTAGGATGCGCTCTCTTATCGGGAATCGGATTCGTAGGTGGGTTATATTGAGAGACATATGGATATATCACAAACTCGGGAACCATCTCAGGTACAATATGAGAAGTAGACACACCGTGATAACCTATTCCTAATCTCTCAACATTACGCAAAGCGGGATCAAGGAGCATCTTTCCAACCTTCTTAGATTTGTACTCTAAAGTAACCTTGACCTTCTGGGAACTTTTGAGATCGCTCTCGAGTTGGGACAGGATTCAAGTTCACTCTTTTTTTGGCCTAAGATGATCAACTGCTTACTTAAAGAAACCTGCACCTTCTCGAATTGACTCACTGATGCCTCACACCCCCTTAATAATTTTATCTCTCTCTCCAAATCTAACACATTAAGACCTTACTCTTTATTTAACTTCTTCGTCTTTAAGGTCTAGGTATATAAATCTCTAAACGCTTTTTGGAGATCTCTTTTACGCTCACTTTCAATCTCACTCTCACACTCACTCGAAACACTCAAAACATCATCGGGTCTCTCACAGATACAAGTGTCATCATCATCGTGGGAAAAACTATATGTACTCACGTGACTAGCCATAAAGGAAACACACAGACCATGTGATGACTCATCCCCGGGATCATTCACCTCCTCGTCACTATCGCTAAGAGTGGTTGGCATAGCAATTTTCTTGCCATTTCTCTTTAGCATAGTGGGACATTCGAACTCTTTCTGCTCATTTCCCTCGCAATCAAAACATCTCACCTATTCCTCTTTATCGCCACTCTCTTTGGCCATATCTTTCTTTTCATTTTTCTCAAAAATCTTTTCATTGGAATAATTTTCTTAGGAAAATTTGAGAATATTTTTAAATTTTTTAGCAAACAAGGTCACGTCATCAAATTCAAACTCTCCCTCAAACTCGGACTCACAGACTCTTTCTTTCTTCATCTTCTCTCTCTTCTTAGACAATTCCATACCTTTTATAGATTATGCCCTAAGTGTAATCCATTTATCCTTTGGCTTCACTGTTTTGGAAAACATGTTGATCTCATAAGTTTGAAGGTCTTTTTAGAGTTTTTCTAACCTAAGTTTATCTAATATACCCTAAGCATTTAAAACAGCGACTTTAAGAATAAAAAAGGATGGGAGAGACCTCAAAATCTTTATAATAACTCTCATTTCATTAATTTTCTAACCCAAATTAAAACTCATGTTAATTATGTCCGATAACCTAGCATAAAACTCGTGAAAACACTTAGACTCTGACATGGTTATAGTCTCAAACTGGGTGGTCAAATTTTGTAACTTAGAGGCCTTAACTGCGTTGGGACCCTCATGTGTGAATTGGAGGATATCTCATGTTTCTTTAGACGTGGCGCACGTCATAATACGACAAAACTTGCCAGGCATGACGGCTTTAGAAATAGCGCTCAGGCCATGGGAATTAAAGGTACTCCATTTATAATCATCCTTAGTCTAGTCAGATACAGGTTTGGGAGTTGTGAAATTTTCAACGGTGACTGTGGGAGGAGTTCATCCTCTTTCACATATTAACCAGACACGCTCATCAATAGCCTTTAAACTCGATCTCAAGTGGGCTTTCAAATAGGAATAATTTGGTCCATCAAAGACAGGCATCCGATTATATAACTTCTCCATCGGAAAAATTTTGAAATTTTTTAAAATCAATTTAAAAAAAACGATATCACAAAAATTTTGCAGAAAAAGAATCGCTCGATAAATTAGAGTAACCTGTTCTGACACCAATTTGAGAAGGCGTGATATCGATTATTTAAAGAATATACAAATTTTCAATTAAATCTTATTTAATTAGAGTCAATGTTCAGTCCAATTTTATTAAACCCTAAAACATGGATCTATGTGGATAAATCAACCATGCAATCACAAATCAAGGGACAATTAGATTTCATAAGAAAAAACTTTTCGATAACCTTTATTTCAGTATTTAATGTAAATCGCTACTTTTAATTATATAATGAAATCGGCAATGAATTTCCCCGCAGAAAATCCACGTAGACTGTAGCCTAGCACCGGTAAATATTCCCTTGAGAACCTAAAGAACAATAGCTCCACTTCAGCAGTGAATACCCACGAGTATCCCCAATGATCGCAGTCGTCAGCAAATAGCTCCCGCAAGAACTATCAATCCAGTTTTAGAGATATCCTCTATAAGAGAAACTTCGATAATAAGCGTTTTGGGTTCCAAACTATTCACCAAAGCATATGGGATGATTTTGTGAATCAAAAATAAGATTTTGTGCCCTAAAAGTAAACACTAAAATTCTGCAAATTTTCAGTTTTCGTTTGACAAAAGTCTAATGAAAAATCTTCCAAAACAGGTATTTATAACAAACCAAACTTCTTGAGGCGACGAAGGTCGTTTGAAGTCGTTCAAACGACTTCTTGATGTCGTTTGAACAACATAAAATGTCACTAGATGAAGGAAGGAATGATTTAAGAAAATGTGTTAAAAAAGAAAACATTAGAATGTCGTTTGAAGTAGTGAAGAAACGACCTACGAAACATCCTAAGAAACGACATGTGCCGTTATTTGAAGGGGTCGTTTGAACGACATGTCAATGTATTTTAAATGACATGGCATTATCATTTGAATGACTTGAAAAAAATAATAGTTTTTAATGTTTGCCTACTGGTCTTCCAAAAATTATTTTAACTTAGAAAAACGCCTCATTTTGATTAAAAAATAGCTTCGAAAAATATCCCAATAATATCGTAAACCAAATTCGAAACTTAAACACATTTCTTACCAAAATCAATCTCATAGATGACTGTTGTTGAAGAAACTCGATATTTTCGGATCCGTCATCTTTGAACAAATGATTGTGAACTTCCTTCGATGGTTGTAATGGTATATGACACACTCAATGTAAAATCAGGATGATGGAAAACATGTCCTTACACATTTATTCACACATAATTGGGAATGTCTAGTACATGCATGGATATACAATCCACTAAAAGAATTATAATTTATAATTTTGTCTACACTTGAAAGAGGGTTCACTAATTACCTTCAAAATAGAAAATGTCAAATGTCAAATTCTTTAAAGAATGGTAAAATCAATGGGTGTATCAAATCACCTAATGTGATTGTAAAAGAAGTTAAGATACTCATGTCATTCCTTTAACATCCAAAGTCACTGTTCTTTTGGTTAAAGGATATGAATAGTTTTAGGAAACTCTTAATTGAGTTGTTGTTCTGAATGATTGTGAGATTTATCCCAAGAATGCAAATTTGACAGAGGAGTAAGAAAATATTCGATTTTGATAATCAACGATATAAAGCTAGACTTATGGTCAAAGTTTACATTACGAATAGAGAAAGGGGTGTAAATAAATATTTTCACCTATATCTTATGGTCTTATAATGTTAAAATTTTATAGCTTTAGTAGCTCCTTTCGAGTAAGAGTAACATTTAGTGTGAAAACATGTGAGAGTTTAAGAAAAGAACTATATACGTTGAGAAATCATTATATAAACTTATGGCTGTTTTCCATCAATAGTATTTTAAGAATACTTTATATATTTTGATTAATTATATATATACCTTGAAGTCGGTGATAGATTAGAGAAATAAAATAGTTTAAGAGTATGAAGTAATGAGATTATTAAAATATTATATGCTCACACTTACGATAACTGTTCTCTCTTGATTAAGTAGGTTTGTTTTGACCAAGTGACCAATATTATGAAAGAGTGAGAAACAATTAAATATTATATGTAGCGTGCTTTGGGGCTACAATTTTTAGATTATGCCTGTGATAAATTTATTTTGTGACTTGTAGTTGTCGACACTATTACCAAGTTGCTAAAATATTATGATAATGCTGCTGCAATTATCACTATGAAGAAGTGATAGGTATTTTAAAGAACCTAGGCACATTAGGATATAATACATATATGTGAACGAAGAAGTTCAAAAACAAAAAGTGTCTAGGAGGGGCTTGAAGATAATTTCGGGATTAGAGAAAAGCCTTCCCAACTAATACAACAGACTTAAGGGAAGAAGGCAGCGTGGCAGCTCAAGCGAGGCAACTCGGCGTGGCACCTTAAGTGAGGCAGCTCAACGTGGCAGACCAGGGACGTCTCCCAGTGAAGAGGTTAGCTGAGAGAGCTCACCCTTTATTTACTTTGTCTTACCTAGTTATGTTGTAATTTAACATAGATTGTAATGATGTAACGACTGTAGTGTTATTTAGAGTGAGGTCAAATGGTACTCGCGAGAGACCAGGCCTGTTAGGGCATGGGAGAGCTTTCATGCTCTATCGAATGACCTCACCGTGGGAACTTCAGAGAGATTTGGTTTGGTGGATTGAGAAGTGAGGCAGCGTTGGGACTTGTCCTGACCATCTTAGATAAACCTGGTAAAACACCGAGAGACCTTTCACCATAGAAGCATAGAACCTTGAGCAGAGCAGCCTTGAGTTCCATAGTTCATTGAGTTTTTGAACCAAATAACCCTCTACCTAATGTCACACCTACATTAGATGATGTCACTAGCGAGCTAAACACTTTCCACTCTGTACTTGAGTAAACCACCATGGTATTTGGGCCTGATAAATAGTTGGTGAGACACTTCTATGGTGACAGTCCTCTGACGCACAGTGGTTTGGCAAAAGACATATCTTGGCATTTAATGTTTATGACACAGATATGACTGGCCCGTCATGCATTCAATGTTTGTGACGTAAAGTGTGAGGGAATTTCTTTCACAGCTGTGAAGGACTGAGGCATCTCAGGAATGGTGTGGGAGCTACTTATTGGCCTCAACCACTTATGAGAGAATGTTTTTTTTAGAGATTTATGGGCTAGAGAGAAAGTAGATCAGAGAGAAGTTATTGCAAACTAGATCTCTTACTCACCCACCATTGTCATTTATTACAAAGATTTTAATAGTTAACTAGATATCTTTCAGAGGTTGTTGGTGTGTTTCACTGCCTGCCGAGGTGTATCTAGAGTGCTTACTCCTCTCTCCCTTTGACTGAGTTACTTATGAGTGTTGACGCTACAATGAGTTTCCTTCATTATTGTTTGAGCTATGCATGAGTGTATTGTGAGTCCAATATGAGTGTTGATCAAATATAATATTATGTGTTTATTTGTGTTTATTAAAGAGGTTTTGGGTTATCATTTATCACCATACCTATAGGGGTTACACCTCACCTAGTATTACCATACTCCCAGGCTACAAGTGGACTACCCTCTTACATTTGGCGACTCCACTGGGGAGGCATTCTTCTAGAAGTATGTCTCAAGATAATGTTAAACGTGCTATAGATTTTGACGCCATTCAATGTCAAGAAGAGAAAACTGCAAGAGAGCTTGAGGCAGCTAGAGATGGGGTCCCTCGGGTGGATGTGACTCCAGTTCAAACGGTGATGGGCGTCCCAGGCATAACGCATGCTTCCACAAGCATTGGGATGGGGCAAGCTCAAGTGGCCCTCCTCATGAGTAAGTTTTATGAGTTTTTATAGATGCCTATTGCTACAATGGTGTTGGGGGGATTTGATGCCAGTTCTTTCATGACACCAATGGTGGCTCTGATAGCCCCAATAAGTTCAACTCTGACGGACACTGCCCCCTTGAACACAGCCCCCACTCCTATTCCAATGGTGGGTGCCATAGGTGTGATGGGATTTCCATATGTTGGGGTTACTTCAGGTGCAACGAGTGTCCCACTGATGGTCCTTTTGGCTATTCCCCCAACGATCGAGAAAACACTATCATTTACTTTGGAAGAGATGCAGAAAGAAATGTTTAAGATGATAGCAGCTTCCTTGCAATTAGCTGACAAGGTGGCATTGGTGTATGATGATTTTTGTATGCCATATCCCCATGAATACAATGATGAGCCCTACCCGAAGGACTACATTCCTCCCATCTTCAAAAAATACACTGGGAAGGGGGGAAACCCGAAGAAGCATATTATATGCTTCATCAAACACTTGGGAGCTCATTATAATAATAAGAAGCTCAGGTTTAAGGAGTTCTCTAAATCCTTAACCGATAAAGCATATACCTAGTAATCCCATTTGGCACCAAAAAGTGTTTCAATGTGGGAAGAGATGCACATGCTATTTGTCCAAAAGTTTTTTTGTTAGAAGATGAGTTTACGATAACTCATTTAGGCAGGGAGAAGCAAAGACCAGGGGAAGACGTGGTGGCATATGTTCAAAGATTCAGGAAGAGGTCCCTCAATGTGAGGGAGGAGGCCAAAGAGTCCAAATTGTTATAGCTTTGTGGTGAAGGTTTGCTCCCGGAATATATATGTCACCTCATTAATGAAACACGCGAAGGAACTTTCGCGGCATTTCTGAAAGAAGCAAGAAATATATCACTAGTGGTTTGACCAAGCCCTATTATAGTACCGGTGGTGTTCATGTAGCCAATACAACTCGTTGCATCACGTGGATAACCCCCGCAGGTAGGATACGTCGACAGAGGTGAAGGGGCCAAATAGCCAAAGAAAGATAACAAGAGAAAGTTTGGAAGAGATAGAGAAGACCCACAACCACTTCCTTGCATGGTTAAGGAGGTTGTCAGTTGCTATAATACCATAGTCCAAGGGGGAACGGTGTATGAATTCAAAGGCATTCCGGTCATGGATCCATATGCAACAACGAGAGTTGATCCAAAATATTACCCGATCCATCAAAAGGTGGGTCACCCAACGGAGACTTATTTCATGTTGAGGAAAATCATCAACAAACATATGAAGAAGGGGACTTTGCAAATCCCTCAAGAGAATGTAAACCTTATCCTACTCCCACCATATGGGGAAAATTTGGTGGTTGCCTATAATGAGGAGGCCGAACGAGAAGCGATGGAACTGGAGTACCAACGGGAAGACTTTGAGGATGCTTTGGAATATTGTACAAGGGGCATAGACAGTGTAGTTTTAGCCTACAATGAAGCAAGTGCGAGGTATATGGAGGAGGTATACATCCTGAAAGGGGAAGAAGTGGACCAAAGGTTAGAGCACCAAGTTATTTCGCAGTTGCCCAAGTTCTCGTGGTTATATTACCAAGAGGGGATGCTAAAGGAAATCCATTTGGAGATGACGCAAGCAATTATAGACATCGCGAGGAAGAACACGGTACCATAATTGAGATGGAAGGACCCCATGTTAGGCTGGTGAGAAAGTTGTTGTCTGAAGTAACTTTTAGTGACGCTAACAGGGCTATGATATTCCCACACAACAGGGCCTTGTACGTAACGACAAGCATCAATGAGATAAGCTTTGAAAGGGCCTTGATGGATGGGGGAGCATCAATAAATATCATGCTTATCAGTTTCTTCCGGATAAATAACATTCCGGAGGAAGGATTAATACCAATACCTTTGGTGATTTTTGGCTACGATAATCAATCGTCCAAGTCTATTAGATATGTGAACGGGAGGATTGTGATGGGGAGCCTTACCTCGCATATAAAGTTCCACATGATTGAAAGTGCCACTTTGTACCACCTGCTGATAGGGAGGGTACGAATGCACAACCATGGTCCCGTCCCTTCGACGTATCACCAATGCGCAAAGGCAAATATTAAAGGGACTGAGATCATTATACGTGCCACAAAAAAGATTTTATCCATCAAAGAAGCTCATTTGGTTGACGCAACTTTATACATAAAGCTGGAGGAAGATTCCAAGGTGCTAACAAGAAGAATGGAAAGAGAAAGAGTTCCCTCTAACAGAAAAAGGATGGGGCCTGTGAACGGCCAAAGCAGCGAAGGGATAAAAGGAAAAAGTAGTATCCAAAGAAGTTCACTTTTCTGATCCCAAGAAGTAGAACCTCTCAAAGTAGCTCAGGGACTGAACGAGGCCCAGGATGGACCCGATGGAACATCAGGTCCAATGATAGAGCGTGTTGAGAAGATATTCTGGAGATAGATAGGTAGAAGATTTGAGGGAAAGGAAGAGAAAACCGATTGTAACGATGAGCAAGCAGTGAAAAAAGAAGATCATGGAGGATGGGAGAGTGATTTACCTCCTCTGATGGTGTGATCGGGTAGTCAAAGGAACTGATCTAGGAGATGATGAAGAGGCGGGCCTGATTTACGAATGTTTCCTGGTGGACCAGCAGGGGTAATGCATGGTCATTGATAACTCAAATATATAAGAGTTTATGGAGGATATAGTCAAAAAACCAGACTACATGATGGATCAACCAAAACCCCAGGTATAAGAGTTGGAATAATTGAATCTGGCTGAAAAAGGAGAAGATGCAAGGCCCATTTTCATTTCGAAGGACCTAAGAGCAGAGAAAAGAAGGGCCTTGACAGAGTTGATTTAAGAATTTAGAGATGTCTTTACGTGGAAATACACAGAGATGGAGGGGCTAGACGAACAGGTGAGTTTCCACAAGATGAATCTTATACCTTCATCTATATCGACGAAGCAAGTGATAAGAACGTACAAGCCGGAGTTGGATTTGAAGATCAAGGAGGATGTACAACGATTATTAGTAGTAGGGTTCATTGAGTCGATACAACACCCACTTTGGTTATCACACACTGTCCCAGTAGGGAAGAAGGATAAGAACCAGATAAGGATCTGTATGGAGTTTAGAGATCTGAACAGAGCCTACCCAAAAGATGAGTTCTCTCTACCCTCCATTGATAGCCTGATTGATACAACGGCGGTTCATAAAATGTATAATTTCATGGATGGGTATATGGGATACAACCAGATCAAGATGGATCGAGTTGACGCGGAGAAGACGACATTCAAGACCCCTTTGGGCAACTTCATATACAAAGTGATGCCCTTTGGGCTAAAGAATGCCAGGGCAACATATCAAAGGACAATTATGGCCATTTTCTATGATTTCTTTCATAAATTTTTAGAATTCTATGTGGATGATTGGTCATTAAATAAAAGAAAGAAGAGTCCCATCTAGACGACCTGAGGAGGGTGATCATTCGCTGCAAAAAATTCAAGCTGAAGATGAACCCGATAAAGTGTGCTTTCGGGGTCACAAGTGGGAAGTTCCTAGGGTTCCTGGTGGACCGACATGGAGTACAGATGGACCAGGATAATCAATAAGAAATCCTAAAAATGCCATGTCCAAGGACGATGAAGTATCTCAAGAGTTTCCACGATAAAGTCTCCTACCTTTGGAGATTTGTACCAAGACTAGCCGAAATAACTCACCCACTGATGGAGATGCTACGAAAGGGCATGAAGTTAAAATGGGAGGAACCTCACCAGGAGTCTTTGACCAAGCTAAAAAAACTGCTAACCTCTCTACAAATGATGATCCCTCCAAAAGAAGGAGTACCATTGCAACTCTACCTCATGTCTACCACCAGTTCCATCAGAGCACTCTTAGTGCAAGAAGTCGATGGGCAATAAAGGCCAACCTACTACCTAGGCAGAATCATACATGGACCAGAGGCAAGGTACAGTAGTGTAGAAAGGCACTGTTTAGCTTTAGTTTCTGTAGCACAAAAACTTAGACATTACATGCTATCTTTCACAATTCATATTGTGACAAGATATGACCCAATTAAGTTTTTATTGGTAAGAACTATTTTGATTGGAAGAGTATCTAGGTGGTTCCTCATCCTTTCAGAATATGACTTAAAGTGTGTGGTTGCTTACGCGATCAAGAGCTAGGCATATGCAGATTTATTAGCAATATTTCCATCTGGAGTACTTGAGCCACTCCGAGAGAACATCCCAGGGGATGACTTGTAGGCGAACTTTTTGAAGGCCAACCTTAAAGAATGGATGATGCAATTCAATGGTTCTTCGGTAGAAAAGAAAGGAGGAACAGGGTTTATCTTTTTTTAAGGAAAGGAGGAATTTTTCCTTTCCTATAAATTGGATTTCTCGTGCTCCAACAACGAAGCAGAGTATGAGGCGTTAGTACTAGGGCTGCTAGAGGCCCTTCGAAGAGGCATCCATTCACTATGCTTCAAAAGAAATTCTAACTTGATGGTCTAACAAGTGAATGGGGAAAATGTGTTAAAGCACATCAGTTTAGCGCCTTACTAAATGATCATCCAACGGATGATCAATCATTTCCATCAAGTCAAGATAAAAAGGCATCCTAGAACGATGAATAGACATGTTGATGCCTATGCCACCATTACTCAAAATCTAGCTATGGAGATCGATACAACTACTGTGGTGATCCAATGAAGAACATCCCTATCGGTTATGTAATCAATCCTACCTATGGAAGGTGATTCAAATTGGAGGGGCAAAATCATAAAGTAGTTGGAGTCTGGCGAAGACAAGATGGAACTGAAAGAGCTAGCACAATACTTTATCAATCATGGTAACCTCTACTTCAGGAATGTGGGAGGATGGTTGTCAAGATATTTCAACCCAAAAAAAGAAGAGCAAAGATTAAAGAAAACACATGAAAGCCACTACGAAACAACAGAGATCCCTTTGTATAGAAGAATTCAGATGGAAGGATACTTTTGTCCAACAATGAAATACAATGCAGTTGAGTTGCAACAGAAGTGTGATAAATGCAAACTTTTCTTTCAAGCAGCTGAATGTCACTTCGTTCAAACTCAAACAGACTGGAGATAACCCTACATTGATTTCATCAAAGACGGAGTCGTTCCTTTGGAGAAAATAGATGCAAAGGGAGTTAAACGTAGGGCTCCATAATATTATGTCTAAGAGGATCAGCTCTATTGAAGGGGATACTTTAACAGGCCTTTGAGACGCATCACGAAGGATGATTCAGTAGAAGCATTGAAACAAGCTCATGATCCAGCCCATATTGGAGGGGCCAAACTATATGACTAACTAATGACCTTGGGGTATTATTGGACAACTATGGAGAAGGATTCTGCTGAGTTTGTACCAAAGTGAAATATGATCTATGCCCCTTCAGTGGACTTACATTCTTTAGCCACTCCTTATCCATTCTACACTTGGCCGTTCGACCTGGTGGGGGCAATACATCCTTCGTCAAGAGGAAAGATCTGGATATTGGTGGCAACGGAGTGCTTTATGAAGTGGGCTAAAGCGATACCACTCAGAAGAGCAACGATCGGCGTGGTAGCTCATTTTATCATAGAGTTCTTAATCTATCATTTTGGGATCCCAAAAGTCATCCTATGATAACAGAACGCCTTTTATCAATAAAGTGGTAACGATGCTCACCGATGGATACTCCATCATCCATCATACCTCGAAGGTGCCCAAGATCGTACCCCAAAGGAAGTGGCCAAGCCAAAGAGATCAACAAGACTATGGTCAATATTTTAGCCAAAACGATGAAAGACTTCCCAAGATCGTGGGATGATAAAATCCTAGCAGTATTGTGCGCCTACTGAATGACCAAGAGAAAACCAACATGATATACATTGTTCTCCCTTGTATATGGAGCTGAGGCAATCTTTCCAGTAGAGTTGGAAGTTCCCTCTGCCCGTTATGCCTTACGAAGCAGCATGCTCCCTCAGAGCAGACACGTACAACTGGAAGCATTAGACGAGCACATAGATAATATGATGTAACATTTCCAAATGTACATGAAGCAACTCTCAAGGGCATATGATAACTGTAATACCCCGTAGTTTTGAAAGATTTAATTCTTATTATGGGACTAATTAATTTAAATTTTAAATTTATTTATAATTAATATGGATTTAAGTAAATAATTATTGGCATGACGAGAATTAGTATTTATTGGTGAGAATTATGCTGAATAATACTTATTGAGTAAAGTAATATATAATTATGAATATATTATAATTATCGTGTAAAAAATACGGCAGTTACAATACACTTAGTTTAGACGGGTGTGACACCCCGCCTAATTAAATACCGAGCGATCACTCCTTTATTAAATTAAATCAAGGTAAACAGTTGGTTCATTCTCAGCATCACTGTCGATAAAAATACATTTTCCAATTTAACACCCTAAATAATTAAGATAAGTGTCAAAACCATTTTTATACATACTTTCCAAATTTTATTTAAAGAAAAAACATTTGTTTTATTAACAACATTCTACAATTAAGAATCACACCACAATAAACCTAGAACACAAAGTCCAATTAATATAATACATTCGTCAATCGAATGTCCACATATGAAGACTAAAGTCACCAATACAAACTGAATAAAACCCATAGTAACAATACTGGAAACAACTGAAATATAAATGTCCCAACAACAATGAAATAATGGAAAGGGCGACACATGCCCAATAAATGAGAATACTAGAAGTGGAATCAATAAAAGAAGCCGTCTACGCAAGTGACCTACAACTTTCACCTAAGCTGCAGCACGTTCCTCTCAAGGGATCCTAAGCAAGACGCCCCTGTGGCTGGGAGCCTGAAATATACATATATATACAAGAGAGAGAGAGAAAAAGAAACGGGTCAGAGCCCGAAAGTGTGTTTGATTTTAAAATCCATTTAGCAAGTATTTAAATTGATACAGGCCAATGCAACAGCATATTAGTGCCTCACTCTCTTGAGAAATACTCACCTCTATTCTAATGTGCACACCTATCGTACTAACCTTCCCAACAGTTTCTTAACAATTTTATTATACTAACCTTTTCCAACAATTTAGCGTATCTTAACTTACTCATAAGATTTCAAAACCGAAACAATATTTTTATTTAAAAAGAATACTTCCAGATTAGCAGCACAACTCTCGTTTTAGCTTTTATTAATTTATAAAGTTTCTCAGTAACATATTATACTTTCACAAAACAAGTATTCACTATCTGAGTCATCAACCAAGTCCTACTTATCAAATCACAGTAGGCAGTTTCAAATTTCAAAATCTCATATATATATATTAACTACTCGTATAATATATATAAAATAACAGCACCCCTCATAAAACTATGGTGCGTGCATACTCTACTATCCAGAACCCCATATCACTCATATTAATGGGAATACAATCGGAATCACTCTCGAATTGTATTAACATGAATACACAAACAATATTGAGGCGAAGCATAGATTCCAAGTCTCTAAGAGGATGGCACATGCCTGCGTCTCTTAGGACCGTCTGAACTATCACATCGATAGCCTGTACTAAGGATATCTATCTTCTAGGGTACAAGTCAATATCCCCCATAAAGGTCCCATCGAGATAAGACTTGTCCCAGCGCGGTAACCTCAGGGATAGCAAGTAGCGTGGGCATGATTTTCACAAGTATATAATATAGGTACACACAATCATATAAGTATACCACTTTATCATATTAATATAGGTTCTTCTCGTCCCCCATAATTATACCATTTATTCTACATTTCACATTATTAGTATTACGTATAAGGTTTCATCTCTAACCTTAACTCGAAGGGTTTTCTCACTTAATACGTGACATTCGTTGACTCTATCCTTCCAAGTAGGAAAATTCAGTAGGTATACCTCTATTCTCTATCGTAGATTTTCGCCGCATTCTCTCACTTGAATTACGTAGTTTCATAGTTCATTATATAATTATCCCAAAATCAGAATTCTCATCTTATAATAAAGTTCCAAACACTTATTCAAATGTCCTACTGGTCTTTCCTATCTCCCAAAACATTTCATTAAGGATACCCAAGAATTATTTCACGATAAATTCAATTTAACTAAGTAAACAAGGGAAATAAGAGTGTGCCAGGAGGGGTCGATCGATCGAGGTCTGGGAAAAATTCTGCAGAATGCAGTTACGGGTTTCATCACCAAAATTACACCAAATCCATATTTTCAAGTTCCAATCATCCCATAATTCTACTACTAACATTATAACAATAGACCAGATGATTCTAACGTAAGGCATGTCCATATTCATCATTTAAACAGGGATTTTCAACCTAAAATTATATCCAATTATCAAGAACCCTAGAATTTTCTTAAACAGTTTTCTAACAAATCTTTCTCCAGAATTTCTTTCTTATGATCATCAAAATTTTGTGGTTTATTTCCTCTACATGGCAAGGGTTTCCAGAATTAACATATAAATCAATACTACATGGATTCTCCTATCATAAATTGGGTTTTCTTCCATAGTTTTCATCACAAATCATTCCTAGACTAATATGAAGGTTGCACCAACGAAAATAGCAAGTTAAACACTTGCCTGGGATTTTTGGTATTTTGATTCACGGTTGATTTTGGTATGGCTGCGTTTCTCGTCTCGCGATCTACGCGGTGGTGGTGGTGGCGGTGCAAACTGGTGACTTTTTGGCCTTGAATTGCCTTGGAGCTCTCTCCTCTCTTCTCCAATGGCCGTCACTTGTTTTCTGAATATTCTAACCCTAAAAGACTAACCTAGTTGGCTGATATAGGTTGCTGAAATTCGTGGGTTTAATTACTCAATTATGTAAAATGACTAAAATGCCCTCCTGGGGTAATAATTAGGCCTAAAAATGCCCCGAGACCCAAACTGCACCCCCGGGTATACTTTTCTGACTATCTCGACCCTACCGGACGCGTTGACGCACTCAAAACGACCATACGAGAAACTTATAAAATATTCACTTTTTATTTAACAAAATTAGTCCCGACGTGACACGAGCACGTTCCGACTTAAATTTCCGGAATCGTCATTTAATTCACTCATGACATTCAATATAACCAATACAATATAATACTTTGCTCATTAGTAATATTCAACCAATTTCCCATAATTACTAACTCTCATCACGTTAATAATTATAACATAATAAATTTCCGGGTTTTTTTATTAAATAAATCATTCACATTAAATTTAATAAATCCCCAAATTAATATAGCATAAAAATACGGGGTATTACAACGGGTATGTGAGTCGTGTCGGGACTTAAATGAGGAATTAAATGTAAATTTATTTTTGGTTATTCTGATGGTCATTTTGAGTATGCCAGTGTGTCCATAAGGGTCTAGATAGTCAAAACATCTACTCGGAGATTTAGTTTGGAGTCCGGAGAAATTTTAGGCCAACCCGACATCCCGGAGGGGTATTTTTAGACTTTTGAAAATTTGTTATTTATTAATGGAGGAAAATTAGAATAATATATCACCCCTTATGTAGTAGTAGTTAGGGTTATGTTTTGCAAAAATAGAGAGGGAACCCAGGAGGAAGAAGGAGAGAACTTATAGAGGCAGTAAGACCAAACCCATTCTTCTTTCACAAAAAATACCATCAAAATGTAGATCAGGAAGAGAGGAACAAGCTCATACCAATTTTAAACGGCGAATCATACCTTCATGAAAAAGGCAAGTGTTTATCTTGCTTATCTTAGAGCATATAATGTCCATGTTAGACTAGTTGATGATTTATTCATGATATTATGAAAATTGGGACTAAAATTGGGTATTTATCTATGATTGTGGTATATGTATTGCATGTAGTTGAATAACCATATTTAGGGGATAAGAAATATGGGTTTTATGTGTTGAAATCACGAAATTTAATCTGGGTTTAGTTGGTCATAAATAGTGTTTATGTTAGCCTGGGATTAAATTGAATTTATGATGTAATTATAAAGTTTTGATGTTAAAAATGTGTTAGAAAGCATTCAATTACTAGTGGTTATGATTTAGAATCATTGGTTTTGAGTTAGGTAAATTTTTATGTGATTTGGGTGTTGAGAAAGTGGAGAAAATGCATTTTTTAGAGGACAGGGACGAACTGCGGTATTCTTGTTCGAATGACCTCGTTCGAACGAGAATTCGAACGACCTATCCAATGAGAATTTGGAGAGTAGGTGCGTTCGAAGATATTCGAATGATCTCGTTCTAATGAGCTTGTAACAAAAATTCAGGCCTTAGTTCATTCGAAGTTTCGCTCAAATGAGAATTTTCCCAGCTTCTAACGAGATTTTAGAAGTTTAAAGATTTGTCCGGATAAGTTAAAACCTTACAATTCTTAAGTGAATTCATTACATAGTCTAGTGGTGAGATGATTGTGTAACTACTAGGGGAATATGTTGAAATAAGAGGGCCTTATGAAATATATACGATAGAGATATTAATCGTATGGATAGAGTAACGTGAGTATTAGAGATAATAATACTACGTACAAATTTGGGGATTTGGGGCATATAAATACCTAATGATTATTATTGGTTGTGTGTATACCTATTGATTGAATTATTATGTGTATAACATACCTACGCTGCATGCTATTGGGTAGAAGTTGTGCGTTGTTGACGATCATATCTTGAGGAGTCTTCGGGGGGATTTTGATTCGCACCACTAGAACATAGAACCTAGGTACAGGCTATCAGTGAGAACGAAAGTGTTGATGGTCATATGGGTGCACTGGTATGTGCATAACCCATAGGTTTAGAACTATGTTCGCCTTCAATATGTGAGTTTATTTTGATGGTTTGCGAGAGATTGCACCTATAGTCCTTCATGAAATGAGTGATGCACCAGGACATGATATCAGAGTATGAATTGCACCAAGGGGGCCCTAACCCAGGGGTGAAAAATTAGCATATATAGAGATAGATAAATATATGTATACCAGTTACTTATTCTACTCTGTGTGTTTAGTAGATATGTAAATAATTATATTTAAAAATATTCTTAGTGAGAAAAAGAATACATATGATAATAACGGTTATGTATGTGAATAACTATCCTTAAACATATGGTAATACGGGATACAAGTGATATGGGTAAGCGCATGAGATTATTAGTGTGATAATAGTCATCTTTGGGCAAGTTAAGCAGGGTAGCATGACTAAGATGGGCTAAATATATGCGTTAGATGTTCACATTAGATGAGAGGTGAGTATCTCAAGTGAGAGTATGAAAATATAACACGTATATCATATGTCCTATTGTTTTCATTTAAGCACTTGTTGATTTTTAAACTGTTTTCAACTTGGGCTCTGACCCATTTATTGCAAATCTCTTTTCTTTTCTCAAATTACTTTAGGTGCCCAGCCACAGGGACACCAAGTATAGGAGTTCCATTCATTTGAGGAGCTGTAGCTATTGTGGAAGTTATAGGACTTGGTAGTAGATGCCTCAATGACTTTCATTTCTTCATATTGAGTTATTTACTTCATATAGGGAATGCAACCCCTTATATTTATTCATACAGTCAGAGATTGTGGATTTATGTAATTACTCCTTTCAATTGTTAGTTTATTTTGTTGGATTATGGTATTTGGTTTGGGCTAGAAGTATTTACTCCGGTCACATTTATTATTTCAGTCATTTTATTTCATACGAGATTAGTCTGAATGGTGTATGTTTAATAATTGGTTAATTTGATTTTTATGTTAATTAAAAGATAAAATTTTGACATCATCCTTTTTAAATATTAGGTGGTTACTGTTAATAATAAGTTTTCTACAGTGATTCATATACTGAACCAATTGGATATTATGATTTAATTTAATAAATGACTGATCACCCGGTATTTAATTAGGCAGGGTGCCATAATAACTTGGTGAGACCAAGGTAGTTCATTGAAGGAGACCTCGTTTTAAAAGCAGATGTGAAGCACATAAAAGGGCTCCTTCTCACTAAGTTTTTTGCTAATTGGGAGGGTCCTTTCATTGTGAAGGAGGCTCACGATTCAGGTTACTGTTTAATTTCAAAGATGGAAGAAGATAAACCATTCACTATTATTAAAAAATAGCTAAAATTCTATCATGTATAAGCAAGTAACCTTAGAATAGATATGTATTTGGTTTTCATGTATATACAAATCATTTTGAAGTTATATCTATTGTTATAACTATATTTTGATTAAATATTGCAAGAGTTTTAATTTATGCAAGATATAGAAGAGTAGTTATAACACAAAGATATGATAAGACAAAAATGAACTTCTTTTTCCATTCACATACTTGGAAATACATTAAAAAATTGGGGACTACTGCCCAAGATATACATATAAGAAAGGAAAGTTTTTTTACAAGGCATTGGGAGTCATCAACCTAAGAGGAACCATATGTCTAAGGAACAAAGGAAATCCCCAAGAAGGCCTGAGGAGGCTTTGAAAGATGTTCTTCGCGCACTGATAGAAACCTCAAGTCTTACTTGGACTTGGGCAGGCTCAATGAGGATTCTTTCACGTTTCAGCTTGGCAGCACAGAGAGCCTTTTCGATGGTTTTGACCTCTCGATCAACTTCTTCCAACAATGGCACTAGCTTTGCCTCCTCTGCCCGTTGGTCCTATAGATACTTCTGAAGTACCTCCCTCTGGTTCTCCAACTGACGGCCTTTCAAAATATTCAAGTGACTATTCAACCAGTCAAAATCAAAACCATTTCCATCTAACTCCTTTAAACTGTCCAAGTATTGATTAATGAGGGGCCTGTTCAGGTTTGAAGTCTGGGTATTGATAATCTATATAATAACGGTCACCGTACCATGAAGTCTAAAACCCATCACTGCTATGTTTGAACAAACACAACCAGTCGTAAAAGTATAGGGATGATAAGTTGTAATATGTTCTATGATAGCATGATAGGACCTGGGGAGATTAACGAAGCATAAGGAGGTAGAACTCATGAGGAGCCATTGTGGGCCGAGGAATATCACAACCAAACTCACTGTCAACTGGAACATTGGTCGTGGAACCCTGATCATTATGGATGGACTCCTCACAACTAGCTTGTTCCCGATGAGGCGAGACACAGGTTAAGGGACATGATGAGTTTTCTCTTCGGTAAGAAGGGAATCCATAGAAACCTGATGTAAGAATAAAAAGAAGAATGAGTTTGATGGAAAAATATTAACAAGTTGTTTTCATTGTTAAGTCACCGTTACTGATGGAGTTTGATGAAAAATCTTAACAAGTGTTTTTCAGTGTTAAGTCACCATTACTAGTGGAGTTTGATGAAAAATCTTATCAAATGGTTCTCATTGTTAAGTCGTTGTTACTGATGGAGTCTGATGGAAAAAATCTTAACAAATATTTTTCATTGTTAAGTCACCATTATTGGTGGAGTTTAACGAAAAATCTTAATAAGTGTTTTTCATTATTAAGTCACCATTATTAGTGGAGTTTAACGAAAAAGCTTAGAAAGTGGTTTTCATTGCTAAGTCACCATTACTGGTGGTATTTGGCAAAAAATCTTAACAAAGTGTTTTTTCATTGATAAGTAAGCGTTGTTAAAATGAGATGTATATATTGTGGTGACTGATCGTTCTACAGGCATAACGAAAGAACTTAGGCAATAGAATAAAAGGAACTAGTTACCTTGGTGGCAATACTAGGAAAAATATCTACAGGAGCTGTAACACTCACACCCATTGGGCTCTCAGCAAATCCTTCATACGGAGGAACATGTACTGAGGTACCATGCCGTTAAGGGGCACAAGCATTAACTCTAGAGATAGATACCCTGAAGTAGTGGGGACATGGGGAGATATGGATAACTCCGCGGTCGAAGGAACCCCTGACCTACCAAATGAACTAGTCCTAGCCTCAGGCACACGTAAACCTAAGAGTTGAAACGGGGGAGTCAGAACAGGAGAAAGATGAAATAATAAAGTTAAATGTAACATACAAGAGATTAAAAATGAGAATGCGCAATGCAAATATTTCTCCTTACCTCAGTTATATTGGAGAAAGGGGAAAACCAAGAGATTGTCCTCAACAGATGAAGCTAAAGAAGAGATTCAACGATGACTGAGGCTGACCGGGATCCAATTCCAACCTAAAATAGATCAAAAGACTTAATAAATATGAAGGCAAAAGAAATCAAAGGTATAATGAAGTTATTACCTCTAGAGGGTGACTAGAGTCAACGGGGACAATGTCTAGAGGAACCACTGGAAGGGAAGATGGCACAAAAAAAGCCAGAGGAATTTCCTCTTGCTAGGAAGAAGCTTCAATGATTTCCAGAGGAGCAGCCTCCTATGTATGCCTGGAGGCAGAACAATGTGAGTGTCCGATCCCTTACATGGGAGAACGGGGAGGTGATGCATCGAAAAAAGAACTCCCAAAGCATCCTCCCATGAAGGGGCTTATAAGAGGACTTAGTCCTCCTTATTTGACATGCTGCGCAAAAGGGTTAGAAAATACACTCAATATACTAAAAAATGACTAAGTATGAAAAGAAAGAGGTTACCTATTATTCAGGAGGGGGAGAATGGGATGATATGACCATTGTCAAAGAAGGTGGAGAAGGAATTGAGAAATCCCTATCTGTTTGGCCTTAGTCGGCATCAAGACTGTCATCCACCATTATAGCTTCAGTTGCTCGTTTTATCTGAGTCTTGGTTTTTAGAGTATTTTTTCTAGCACCAGAAGCACTAAGGACTGAAGGAACTCTTGTACTTTTACTTAACTTTGATCCCCCCTCAGATGGATCTACCAAAATGGTGGGGAAAGCATCAACAGGAGGAACGAAAGGAGTGTGTCGGTGAAATTCAGTGTTTATTCATCCCACCTCAGCTTGAACTTTCTTTCTTAATTCCTCACTCACTTCGACAGATATAGGAGGAGGAATGGAGGTAATGGGGAATGCATCCAAGGGAGATTGAGGTTGAGATTAGGACTTGGACTTTTAAGGAGTCCCACTCTTGGATCTCCTTGTCCTTTTGACCGGAGGCTTGGAAGGTCCTTCGCTAGGAGTTGCACCAGTTAGAACGTCCTCACCAGAAACACCTTTAGAAAGGGCAGGCTATTTTAGGGTTGGAAAATTATTGGGCTTGGGCATGGCAGTGGGGATCATGGGGTAATAAGGAGATATCTCTTTTGATAGGAGGGAACTCACCAAGAAAAGAGTTGCCCTTTAGGCCCAATTCCAAGGCAGGGAAAGAGAGAACTAGGGGATACTGAGGGGGACTTTGTATAAATTCACAAATTCTGGTCAGTTACATCGGCCAGAATTTGATAAAAAAATGAAGTGGACATATCCCCTTTCATGGGGTCACTGGGATTGGTAACCCGGCCATACATAGTAAAAGTTAAGCCAAGTACAGTAGCAGGAAGGTGGAAAGTGCAGGCCTCAGGAAAAGTAGCCCTCTAATTTATTAACTGAAATACAGGGCGAGGAGCCCCTTGATAAAAACCAAACTTCTTGTTGCATCTTTCGGGGTTGTAGGGTTCAGAAGTACATCCCCACTCGGTGAATAAAGGAAGAAACCTAGGGGTTAATAGAAGCACCGAGGCTCGCGAAGGATCTAATGCAATAGGAATGTAAGTGATCGTTCTAGCTGCAGAAGAGAAAAAATTCCAAGTGGGGGCAAACGTCGATTCCCCATACGGACTCACGACGAAGGAGTCCAAAGGGTAAAAAATGCCCATTATCTCCTTTCAGCTTTATTTTTTATGAAAGCACAGGATGCGAGGGGGCTTGATGCGTTGGCTAAGGGGATAAGGAACAGATTTGGCGGCAATAGCAGGAAAACGGGTGTAAAGGATGAAAAAGTATCACTTGAGTTGTTTAATTCAAGATTAAACAGTCTAAATGGCTCCAAAAAGTTTTTTGAAGAGAACTACTTTCGTAAAACAAACAGTGAACACAATATGTGTATAAAAAGAATTATGAACGAGATATTTCAGATATTATGTATCCAAGTTTTGAAAACCAAAACTAAAACAATTTTAAATCAGCACGCCAATAAAAGTTGATGAGAGGAAGATTAAGTACGCAAGTGCACAAGATTTTAACGTGGTAAAACCCAACCCAATTGGGGAAACATCCACGGAGGTCTCTATATCTCAAAACAAAAATCCACTAAAATAGACTAACATATTACAAACTATTTAATAATTTAAACACACAATCAGACCTAATCTAAGTTCAGACTTTACCAACTTCTCTGGATTATTTTGACTTCTCCCAAGCCTCTAATGTTGTAGATGTTCTCTCAGCTTTGTAACTCCACTCCTTTTAACTTTACGTCGACTCTTAAAGTCCAAAAATATCTCTACCAATACCCTTTAGCATTGTATTGTGAAAGTGTTATGATGTGATGTGCCTAACACATGCCTGCAACTCACACACACGTATTATAGTCAAAATGATTATCAAATTACAAACAGAGATCTAATATTCAATAGAAATTTCAAAACTCAATTTGATCGAAACTCTCAAACTTTGGATCTTTAATTTTATCCACAGAACAAAAGGGAATCTTTCTATATAAAAGATCCAAGATCCTATACACTTTCTTTATTAAAAAATATACAGTTATTTCACAAAATGTGAAATATATGAAAGTGTAAATACACAATCAAGATCTTAACTAGATCTAAGTCTGGATATTCTCAGAAATTGAAATCAGAAATGATTTTTTTGGTTTAGGTTTTGAAAGCAACATAAACGTTTAAAAAACAACCAATAAAATAAAGATTTCTCGAAAGAAGAAATCAACCTCAGTAATATCTACGTGATATATGTATCACTGAGCCTCAAATCTCAACTTTCTATGAAAGAAAATGAGATCAGGACTACGTGACTTGGTTGGACAAGAGATTTAGAACTAGAGAGGATGGATCTTCTCAAAACTTGAACTAACTCAACTCATAAAAGGATTTTCACGTGAGAATTTGGTCGGAGTTGGTTTAGGGTTTTATTTCTCTCTTTATGTCTCTCTCTCCCTCTCTCTCTCTCTCTTCTCTCTTTTTTCTCTCAGAGGTGGATTGATCCAAAGATTCTAAACGTTGCACAAATGACTCTTATTTATAATAGAGCATGGAAGGCTCCGAAACAACGAAGAAAATCAATGATTAAGATTGAAAATAAAGGATAGAAGTAAATCTAACAGCTGATGAAGCACCGATATTAAAAACACTCTGATTGGTTCAATAAGTTAACACTTGGATCGAATTAGAAGATATGCAGACCATTGATAAGATTTATCCAACGGTTCAAATAAAGTCTGAGATATGTGAGGGAGAAAAAACACAAATCTAGCCGATATAAGATCAACACGTGTAAGGCTATGATGCTCTCAAAAATGCGTGTTTTTGAAGAATGAAAGAATTCAATTTTCCCCCACAATATTATCTAGAGCTTTTGGATTCTACCCAAGCAAAGTTTTAGGAACTTAGGGAAATTATAAAACATCCCAAAAAATTATAAAATCCAATTTTAAATCTCTTAGAATTATTTTAATAATTTCTAAAAATTATTTAAAATATCCCAAAAATTGTAGAAAATCATTTTAATGGGATTTAACTCACACACACCCATATTATGAAGAATGCAACATATAAATGCAATCCTAGGTGAGGTGTTGGTGTTCTACCTTTAGGAACTTTTTGAGGAATTCATATGTAGAGACTGAAGACTTTTGGTAGACTAGAATATGATTCAATTTTGTCACAATTTTCAAACTAGATAACCACCTATATAGTATAGACTCAATTGAGTCAAAGATATAGGGTTCTTCAATCTCCCCCTTTGGAAATATGAGACAAAATCTCCTTTGAGTCATCGACTACTCGTAGGTATATAAAAAATAAGAAAATCCTATTCCTATGCAAAAACTCTATCTACCCAATATCCTAGAAAAAGAAAATTACATAACTCAACTAGTTACAGACCAATACCCTATCAAAATTCTGATGTAAATGAAGGTACTAATTCGTGAAAATGAGATAAATAACATCAAGCTTTTTAGTTGATAATACAATAAGAATGTCCACGTAGACTCAGATTTCTCCCCCATTTTGTCTGAAGTGGACAAAGGGCAAAGAAAAAAAGTATGAAACAATAAATCATTATTCTGCCATAGCCATACCAATAGAATTGTGTAAATATTCAAATAAAAGATAATCTAATGGTTTAGTAAATAAGTCATTGCAATTCAGTAGGCATGTAATTAATTTCTAACTCCTTAGATTCAACTAACTCATATAAGAAATGATATCTGATTTTAATATTTTTAGTACGAGAGTGCTGAACTGGATTTTTAGAAATATTAGTCGTACTTTGATTATCACAATAGATATGTAACTTATCTTCAGTTATACCATAATCTTTCAGCATTTGTTTTAGCCAAAGTAATTGAGCACAACAACTTCATACGACAATATACTCGGATTCGGTAGTAGATAAGGAAGTGCAGTTTTGTTTCTTACTATTCCATCCTACCAAATTGTTACCAATGTAGTAACATGCTCCTCAAGTACTCTTACTATCATTGGAATACCCAGCCTAATCAGCATCAGTGTATTCTACTATAGTACTAGAAGTGTCATTAGTGTACCAAAGTCCTAAATTTAGAGTGCCTTTAATGTATTTGATAATTCTTTTAACGCATAATAAATGACACTCTTTAGGATTGTTTTGATATCGGGCACACACACAAACAGAGTACATAATATCATGACGTGAGGGAGTAAGGTAAAGTAAGCTTCCTATCATGCTACGGTATAAAGTAGAATCGATAGATTTACCATTCTCATCTTTTGAAAGTTTGACAGAAGTAATCATGGGAGTCCTAGCTTCTTTTGTTGTTTCTAAGACAAACTTATTAACAATCTCTAAAGCGTATTTAGATTGCGAAACAAATAAGCCATCTGAATTTTGCTTATTTTGGAGTCCTAAGAAGAACTGTAACTCCCCCATAAGTGATATATGGAATTCTTTATGCATAATGTCAGAAAATGTTTTGACATCCGTAGGGGAGGTAGATCCAAAAATGATATCGTCTACATACACTTGGGCTATGGTAATGTTTCTATCAAAGTTTTTGACAAAAATAGTTTGATCATTCCCTCCCGAATAAACATTGTTCTTTAGAAGGAAGGTAGATAGACGTTCATATCAAGAGCTTTCTTAAGCCAATAGACGTGGTTTGGATGATGAAGGTCAATGAACCCTTTAGGTTGTTCTACGTAGGTCTCTTCAGCCAAGATTCCATTAAGAAACGCAAATTTAACATCCATTTGATAAAGTGTGAAATGTAAATAACAAGCTATTGCAAAGAGTAAGAGAATAGATTCAAGGCGATTGATAGGAGAAAATTTTTCCTCAAAATCTATTCTTTCAATCTGAGAGTAGCCTTGGGCAACTAATCTAGCTTTATTCTAAATAATCATCCCAGATTCATCTGTTTTATTTTTGAAAATCCAACGTGTGCCAATAACCCTTTTATTTTCAGGCCGGTGTACAAGATACCCTACATTGCAAATGATAAATTAAAGAAGTTCCTCCTGCATATCACTTATCCACAATGGGTCATTCTGTGCTTCGTTAACATTCTTTGGTTCTATAAGAGAAACAAAGCATGCATAATGAGAAAGAGTACGTAGTTGGGATCTTATACGAACTGGCTCAGTAGTATTACCAACTACAGTATCTAAAGGATGATCTTTGGAAACCCAGTTAGGAACTTCAGGGGTCTCAGATGGTAAGGACTCATCTATCTCTGGATAATCACAAGTTAAAATATTTTTGAAATCATCCACTATAGTTAGTCCTTGGATCTTACTCTCTACATTAGTGTCACTTATAACCACATTAATGTATTCCATCAAGGTTTTTGTAGGAAGATTTTAGACACGGTAAGCTCTACTATTTGGAGAATATCCTAAGAAAATATCTTTATCTCCTCTGGTTTCGAATTTGGACGGATGTTCTCTATCCTTGCAGACATAACAAGTGCTACCAAAGGTTCTAAAGTATTTTAGGTTAGGTTTCTTCCCATACCAACGTTCATTGGATGTTTGTTTGGAATTTTTCCTTAGGTAAACTCGATTGATTATGTGACAGGATGTACGAATGGATTCTACCCAAAAATATTTAGGTAGGTTCTTCGTATGAATCATCACACGGTCCATTTCTTGAAGAGTGCGATTTTTACGCTCAACAATTCCATTATGTTGAGGTGTATTAGGGGCACTAAATTCATGTTTGTAACCATTATAGTCACAGTATTCGATGACACTTGGATCTATGAACTCACCTCCTCTATCACTACGAATTCTATCTACTTGGGAATCTTTTTTTTCAAAAACTTATGGAAAGTTTCTGTTTTGTGTTTTAAAAAGGCAACCCAGGTGAAACAAGTGAAGTCATCAACCATAACTAAGATATAATTGTTTCCATAAAGATTAATAGTACAAGAAGAACCCATTAGGTCCATATCGATGAGTTTTAGAGGTTTAGTGGATAGAACTTCTTTAACTTTCTTATGGGGAGCCTTAACAATTTTTGCTTCTTGACAAGGACCACATATGATTTTTTAAATGGGTTTGCTCTTAGGAAGACCTCTTACTATCTCTTGGGAGAACAATTTACTAAGACTATCATAATTAATGTAACCCAACCTATTATGCAATATCTCATTGTCATCCATTCTGGTAATGTTACAAACCTCTGTACTTGGATTGACTGTATAACAGTTATTTGGAATAAGGAGTCTAGTAATAATGCAATCACCTTTTTCATTTAAAATTTTGCAATTGTTCTTTGAAAAGGTGAAAGTATAATTGGAGTCACAAACCTACGATATACTTAGTAAATTAGCTTTAAGACCTTTTACTAAGAGAACATCCTCAAGAATAGGTAATCCTTCTTCATGGAGTGTTCCTTTACCAATGATTTGGGCTGATACACCATCTACAAACAAGGCTTTTCCTCCGGAGAAGTTAGTTTTATTTGAAAGTTTGGTATCATTTGGTTATATGTTTGGAACGTCCAGAGTCTAAATACCATCCAGATATTGTATGTTCATCTTTAAAAGCACTGATCACAATGTTGCATTTCATCTAGGGTAATAGATCATCTTTTCTAACCCAAACTGCTCTAGTTTTCAATTTGTGCTTATTAGCTCGTATTTGATCAAACTTGCGAGCTTCTGCCTTTTCTTTAAAAGATTTTTGCGCAGGTTTATGAGGATTATAGACAGTTTGAGCATTTCATTTAGAAAAGAATCTAGGATTCCTTCTTGTTGATGATCTATTAATATTAGTTCTTCTCTTTCTATTTTAATAGTGAAGTTACAAGGTTATATAGACATAAATTATTTCGTAGACTACACACACCACACCATTATAAAATAAGGCAAAGATAGAAATATTCCAATTTTTATATTCTTTGCAAATACCTAAGTTAGCAAGTACAATTATCAAGTAGGTTGTGGGAATTTTCAATTTAAGTAAGAGATATAAATTAAGCCAAATTTCATCCTTTTTGCCTACACATACATCTAGGTGATTATGAAATATAAAATAAGAGATCACAACCACAACAAGCTGATGTGCGAGGAAAACCCAAAAAGGAAAAACCTCGAATAACTGGGCCTAGACAAATCAACTAATAATAAAGATTTTATAAAGGGACTCAAAAGACTTACATACTTGACTCACTAAGACGTGTTCATGCCGTCTCCTCTACCTCCTTTTGTAGTACGGAAAGTTCCAACACGTTTTACAACACTACTCGTGTCTCGGTATCCAGCGAAGGCCAAAGAATCGTCTCCAATCAACTAGGATGCAGAAATCCACCGCATATGTCCATGATAAATTCAAGGTAGAAAGTATGGAGTTTTGGATCTTCAATGTGTTCACTCAAAATCAAAAATGTGTTGGAGAAAGTTTTTTCTTGAAAGGATAATATGAAATCTTTCTTTTAAAAAATGCAAGTTATTTATTCAAAAACTATATTTTCATCCACTATATGGATCTGAGAAAAGTAGTGGACCAAAACAGTTGATAAAATAAACTGCTGAAAATTTTAAAAAAAATTCATAACTGACGAAACTCGTTCGAATGAGGTCGTTTGAACGACTATGTTCAAACGAGTTTACTAATGATAAGTCAGGGAATCATTAAGGCAAGTCGTTAGAAACTTCGTTAGAACATATTCTTTCAAACGACATATCAAACGAAACTTTGTACGATAATTCAAAGAATTTTGGCAAGGTTCGTTAGAACCAGGTCGTTCAAACGACCTGAGCTAACTTGGAACGAAAATTTTAATTTTCTAAAAGTGATTAAAATTAATCTAAAAATATACATAACCATTTTAATTAGATTAAAATTAACTTCTACACTTAAAATTATATTCGGGTCATATACATGTTGGGAAAAGAGACTGAGAAGATTTGATGATGCGTGAAAAACTGGATGTCCAAATCCTTCATGGATGTTAGATGTATGAATCTGTATGACCCGAAGATGTTTTGTCCAACGGAATATAGTCAATACTACAAATGACTCGATTGGAAATATCTCCTTACAAATCTCCCCCTTTGGCTATTCTGGTACAAAAATTAAAATAAATTAAAATAAAAAAAACCAAATTTACTAAGCCAGCCGTCAAGCCAATCCTAAAAACCCGTCCCAAAACCCCCAAAAGATAGACTGACAGACTCGATTGACTACTAAGGCTGCATTGAAGTAGGCGTTATATTTGCAAATTAAGGCCTAAACACAACAAACAGCAAGGCATAAAACGCATGGGGAAAATAGAGTGATTAAATCATGTTAAACTAATCACGTGAATCATGGTAAACTAAACTAATGATGTTAAATATGTTAAACTCCCCCTATCATGATAAATTCCCCCTATAATTGTTCTCCCCTTTTTCTCCGAAAAAGACAAAGGGATAGAATCAAACCTGCATTGTTAGAGAATATGACAAGAGGAATAAATGAAAAAGAAACAACATAATAGCCAACACATGCCAATAATCCACATATCCAATGCAAGAACAGAATAGGAACGTGCTAGCAGTAACCATTAATATAAAAACCAAATATCCAAACTAGAGAAAATAATATCGATCTAAGAAAGCAACAACAAAGGGCATAAGCTGGTAGAAGTGAGATAAAAATACAAATATGATCCTCTAGCTCTCACAAGTACAAAGTCTGAAACAAACTAAACATAATGAAAATCAAGGAGCTGAGGCGTCATGGGAGGAATCATCAGGAAAGGAGCCAGTATCGGAGGAGCCTACACCATGATGCATCTCCATGCAATGAATCTACTCAAGATGCTCAATAAGGATGGAATCAAGACGAGCCTGGGCTTCATCTCGACGAGCTTGAGCCTCCTCCCGATGAGCCTGAGCATCACGATCCCGTTGCATGTTAAGTAAAAGCTCCTGCAAAATGTCCCTATCATGGCACCTATCTTCTTGAATCTGCTCCACCTATGTACGAACAAACCTAAGATCCTCTGAGTCAATGGGTGGGGGAGCACGAGAAGAGGATGGTCTAGACGGAGCTCGGTTGGATGAAGTGGCAGATTGGGAGGACACAGAGTGAGATGTAGTGAACTGGGGAGTATCACGGGGAAGGTGACCACGATAGAAACCAACAGAGGTCATATTAATCTTTTAAAAATGAGTCACCGGGATATTTGAGGGAAGACGATGGCTGCCAACATCAAGGCAAGGGTGAGTAATAATTACAGCAAATAGAAGCGCTTGCCTAATGGGACCTAAGGGATTGACCTTGACAGCTTTAATAACGATAAAATGAAAGCGGGGAGGTCAATAGCAGCTCTAATGCTTATAGAAAACATGAGGTCCACATGTAGTTTGGAAATTTGAGTGGAGTTGACATGGGGTATGAGACAGGCACACACAATCGAGTTAAGGACCATGAAATCTGGATTTAAATTTTTATGAAAAATTATAACCGTACTGGTGGGAACAACACAACATACGGTGCTCATTATAAGACTAGTGGCAGGGCGAGTATCGAGAAGCCAAGGATAGGAGGGGTTGGTGATATGGGGTAACGACATAAGGCATACGATGGATTCAGGAGTAATGGTGATTTCTCTACCTCGTACAACAGCGTAAAGATGATCCTCAAGCACTTGCATCCTAAAATAAAACTCTCGAGTAACGCCTGGGTAAATAGGGTCAGTAAGATTGAATAGAAAGTCCCACCCCAAATCATAAATCCATGAGTAAACGGTAGTGCCAGATAGAGTGGATAGATTGACTATTTTTTCTCGAACGTAGGAACGAGTGGAAAACCCTTGGTAATGGTTTTGGGTATGATTTTCTCAGTTCTTCCAACGCAGTTTTAGATTTGGAATGGACCCATCAATTTAGGTTTCCTCATCTGAGGTGGAAGAAAAGTAAGAGGAGTAAGAACGTTCCTCAGGGGAGTTGCTGATGCGATGAGTACATAGACTACGATTAAGCATAATGAGGTACTAAACTAGAACCTACCCAAATGATAATGCCATCTAAATTTCCAAACACCAGCAGAAAAACCAAACCCATCCTCCATTAGCATCAAACAAAATATAGAGAATGCAGAAAATTAAAAAAATTAAAATTAAAGAATTAAGTGTAAGTCTATGATTTTTTTTTTAAATTTGAACTTAAAAAAATTGGAATAATATTCATGGAACTCAATCTTAATTAGGGGCAACACAAAAATATTAGAAATTAAAGTATATAGGATATAGACCCAAAATAAAATCGTATATGTATGGGATTGGGTTTGCATGTTGTAACAAAAATAGAATCTAAAAAAAAATATACCCAATGACATATATATATCCCTAAAAAAAATAATTTAATAGAAAGAAAGAAAAATACCATCAAGAATATAAAATAAAATGAAGAACTCGGAAGCCTTGATTTAGGAAGGGTTTTGGTTTAAAATGGAGGTTATGAAGGTATGGAATGGGGTTGATGGGAGTTGAGCTGAGGGATTGTAGAAGAAATAGGTAGAGAGGAAAAGAAGATAAATGGGGATCATGGGTAATTAGTAGAAGAAAAGAGGAGGGGAAGAACGTGGGAAAGAGGCGAGAGAGAAACCAGCCTTGAAAAATGAAACGGCAGAAAAAGAAGGAAAGAAGCACCTAAATTCAACCCAGCTCGTTCAAACGAGACATGTCGTTCGAACGACTTCGTTTAAATAGCTAAAGAACGAAAAGTTTAGAAAATTAAACAAAACTCACTGGATTTTTCATTAGAAGCTAGTTTGAACGACAATATTCGAACGATAATTCAGGGAAGTTGGGGCACATTTTCGTTCGAATTCTCGTTCGATCGAGTTTTCTGATGAAAGTTCAAGTTTAAAAGCCTCTAAAAAATTAAGAATTAACTAAGAAGAGGGCCATGGAAGGTCAGAAACTTGACAAAATGAAGTTTTTAAATGTCCTATGAAGTATTGCCATATCCAAACCATGGGATCGAAAATGAAGGGGAATGAATAATACGATTGAGAGCATCACCTAAGACAATGCACAAGTGCAAAATGCAAAATAATATATAAACATAATATGCACTCACATATTCCTTGTGTCATTAAAGGAAATACCATGGGACACTAAATTAGTAAGGCAAAATGCATAGAAGATTGATGATTCTCTCTCCAATGTTGTCACAAATATAAAGCAATATATCGATTGAAGGTGCATGCCCATTGATCTTCAATTTGTGTCCCCCATTAACAACTTTATGTTGAGAGCTTTCTTTTGAATTATCAATCAAGCTAGACAATTTTTCCATTTGCTATATATATCATTTTTTCAATGCCTCAATACATTTAGGCCCTTTTGCTATAATGCAAATGGAGGATATTCACACAAAACCTTTTTGTTTTTCGCAGCCCGAGTCCATTACTAATCATAGACAACCGGATGAATATTCTTACAATTTTTAAATCCGAGTAATGGATTATCATGCACACGCTCGATTGCTTATAAGAGAGGTGATTAAAATTGATAAGACAACATCAAATCTCACCACATGAGTGCAATGTGAAGAAGAAATCCTCAATATTCCATGAAAAGTGTGTACAAGAAGGCAAATATATGAGGCAATCATATAAATATATATCATAAACGAGCATCAATGCACACAAGTGAAACGAAGTCCGTATTAACTACTCATCGCAAGCCACATGGACATGAAATGGAATAATGATCTGAAAACATCAAACACAAAACCCATATGGACAAAATTTATGAAATCTTTTCTAACCTTTCCCTTTTTCTTTAAAATAAAGATAAAATATTTTTGAATTTTTTTAAAAAAATATCTACAAAATATAATCTAGTTCATAGGTAAAAAGATAAGCATGATACGCAACCTAAACTAGATAGATGACTTCGATCTCAATCAATGTAGCAAATCCCAATGGATTTCCTGAGGTTTTCAAACCTAAGGTCATCTAGAGGTTTGGTAAAGATATCGGCCAATTATTGATCAGAGCCTACGAAGCTTCAGGAAAAGATTTTCTCTTCAACTAACTCTCGAATAAAATGTTCACGGATCCTAATATGCTTAGTTCTAGAGTGTTGAACGGGATTACGGGAAATATGAATTGCACTTGTATTGTCGCAATAAATAGTCATAGTGCCTTGAGGAATACCGTAATCTTTTAACATTTGTTTCATCCAAATGAATTGAGTGCAATAACTCCCGGCGGCTATATATTCGTCCTCCACCGTGGAAAAAGAAATAAAATTTTGTTTCTTGTTCATCCAAGACATGGGTGCACTGCCAAAATAGAAACGTCCTCCATAAGTACTCTTGCATCCATCAATATCTCCTACCCAATCGGCATCCAAATAAGCCGATAGACAATCATTGGTGTCGAATGAATACCAAATCCCAAATGACAAAGTCCCACTAACATATTTAATAATACGCTTAATAGCAAGAAGATAAGATTCTTTTGGGGCTTCTTGATAGCAAGCACAAACTCCTACACTAAAGGAAATATTCGAATGGTTAGCGGTTAAGTAAAGTAAACTACTCATCATACTCTTAAAGAGAGTGTGCTATACATCCTTTTCTTCTATGTCCTTACTAAGTTTGATCGAAGAACTCATTGGAGTACAGGCATGCTTAGCAGATTCTAGATTAAATTTCTTTACAAGGACTTTTGCATACTTAGTTTGGGATAAAAATATTCCGTTATCGAGTTGCCTCACTTGAAGACCTAAAAAGAAGGTAAGCTTACCGACCATTCTCATCTCAAATTCATCTTGCATTTCTTTTGAAAATATTTTAGTATGTTCATCACAAGTAGATCTAAAAACTATGTCGTCAACATACACTTATGCAACTAAGATAGCGCTCTCATCTCAACAAACAAATAATGCCATGTCTACTCCCCCTCTCAAAAATCCACGAGAAAGGAGATAAAAGGTGATCCTCTTATACCAAGCATGGGGTTCTTGTTTCAAACCATATAGAGCTTTCTTTAGAAAAAAAGGCAAGATTAGGATGCTTCAGGTCCTCAAACCCTTTAGGTTGTTCAACATAGACTTACTCTTTAAGGTTACCATTTAAAAAGGAACTTTTGACATCCATACGATACAATTTAAATTTAAGGTTACATACTATGGCTAGTAAAAGGTGACCCAACTCTAACCTAGCAACTAGAGCAAAAGTTTCTTCAAAGTCAACACCTTCAATTTACATGTATCCTTGGGCAACTAACCTAGCTTTATTTCAAATAATGACACCATTTTCATCCATTTTAATTTTAAATATCCATTTGGTGCCAATGACATTAGAATCACTAGGCCGGGTTCTTAAATTACAACAATTCTTCTTGCAAAGCATTTATCCAAAATTCATCTTTTAGAGCTTCCTTGATATTTTTAGGTTCCATTTTAGAAGTATAACACAAATAGGTAACTTCATTTTCTAATTGAGACCTAGTCTTGACACCTACTTCGGGATTTCCTATAATTTTTTAAAGGTCATAACTATAAGGACATAAATTTCCAATTGAGTCCATGTATTGTTTTGACTTAATTTCGTGAACAAAACTGTATTGGTAATATGTCATAGGGAGAATTTTATTTTGTCACGATCCCACTTGGTCCATGACGTATTGAAGAAATTGAAGACGCTGCGACAAATCTTTAAAGAATTAAATCATGTCGAAGTTTAATTGGTGCAATTTTAATCGTCTTCAAAGGTAATTTCATTTCGAGATCACTCAGGTATGAATGCGTATAATTAATGGTGCTCCGAATTATTTTATAAAAGATAAGGATGTAATTTTTATAAAGAAAAAATGTTTTTAAATGTTTTAAAAGTGTTTTAAAGGTTTACACTACGTTTTATGATGATAACCTCGTAAACGAGTTTGACATTTTTGGATTTCTCTTTGGAAGAGACGTTTTAAACAAAAAGTCAAAAAAGTCAAACTTTCGCTCTGTCGTTCAAACGACATCCAATATTGTTCGAACGAGATGGGATGTCTCTCGAACGAGTTCCTCAAGTTGTTCGAATGACACATTTTTCAAGGTGGCATTTAAATCCTATTTAAACATTTTTTTATCATAATTTCGTAGGTGTGCATTTTGGAAAACAGTATTTGACCAGAAACTTGTTTGGCACACGTTTTCTAAGGTTTACAAAGCATAAACACATCCTTAGAGTTTGCAAAGATCCGAGTTATCATTCTTATATGTTTAAGTGATCTTGTTGCACCAAAGTTGTTTGTTCTACACATTGAACACAAAGGGTTTTACGGTGAAGAAAAGAGAAGGACTTCTTGTTCGACATCGTAGAGGAATCAAAGCCATTCGGTGAACACCGAGACATACGTGGACGCGTGTGTTGTGGGCAGGTATCGTGGAAGATGGAATTTCTGCGTGGTCACTACTGAAGAACGGTTGAAGATCAGAAGGAGCGTCAAGACCCATGGGGATCGAGTCTTAGTGTAAGGCTAATCTGTCTCTGTAAAACCATTGTTCATAGTGATTGTCTAGCTTGGGCCGTCCGAGATTATTTTCCCGTTTTGGGTTTTTTCCTCATACATCCGGCGTTGTGAGTATTCTTTACTTTACTTTACTTTCTTTAATCACTAGATGCATGTTTAGGATTAATCAAGATAAAACTGGTTTAAAGTAAGAATTGGGTTTTCACAACTTGGTTTGGTGCATAATTAAAAGTTGGATAATTTTTTGGAGAAAAATTGGTTTGAAAGAAAGCACACATATTAGTCACGTTTACAAATTGGTATAGGAGCGGGTTACACTAATTTATCGCGTGATCCTGATTTTTCGAGGACTTACTTTCTGATACAATTTGTCTACTCATGTTTACAAATTGGTATCAGAGCTAGAAAACATTATTTAATTATTTTGTGATCCCGTGTGTTTGTTTATCTCTCCTGTGTTTGTTTTCTCTCGATGGATTCTCTAAGCGTTAATGATCTACATCGTTTGAATTTAAAGTTTGCAAATCGTATTGAAGTCTTGGAGAAAGAAAATTATGGTTTCAAAAAAAGGATTGAATATTTGCAAAGCTTTCAAATTCAAAGAGATATTTGTCGTGAGCACTTTAGTTCCTTGTTTAAAGATTTTAATATATTAAAATTGGGCAAAAAGAAGAGTGATGATAAAGTCATCGTTTTAGAAAAAGAGTTGGAGGATTTAAAAAATTATAAAGTTTGTGCCGTTGAGGAAAATAATTCGATTGATGATTTTGTGGCACGAGAAAAGGCTCTTAGGGATAAGTTTGCTCACAATGAGGGTGAGCGTGATAACCTTCTAGGGGTGATTGAAAATTTAAAGAAGGAGTCCCTAAAGTTTGAGGAACCTAATCATTTGCTTGAGTCGAAAGTTTTGAAGTTAAAAAATGATTTAAATGACTCGAGTAGTGATGGTAGCGGCTTATCTTGTTCTAGTGGTTCGATTATAAAAGCCAAAACCATAGTTTGTTTTAGAGCATCAACCACATCCGAGGGTATTAGAAAAGGTCATCCTAAAGGTCCCGTTCCTCGTCGTGTTTTCACTTGTTTGCATTGTGGTAGGAAATGTCACATTAGGAGTTTTTGTTTTGATCTTAGAAAAGACCCTAGGAAGATTAAACGTAGTGTCCTATTGGTTCCCAAAACCCGATTTGTTAGGTATACACCTATTTGGGTTAGGAAATCCGTTTTGGAAATGCTAAATGCTTCGTTGGTTGATTCTCACATGCATGCACATGATTCATCTCTTGCTATTTCTTATGGTTAGTAGCTTGCATGTTTGTCATATGCTAGTTTGCTTCATGATATATTCATTGCTAGTATTATGACATGTGTATCATTTTGTATTTTATTTTTTCATTTGTTTGAGCCTCATTTGAAAAATACAAAAAGATTTTGTTTCTGAGAAAACTTTTAAAAACCCAAAAATATTTTGCTTTTCTTTGAGTCATATATGTTTGAAAAGCCAAAAAGATTTTCAGTTTTTGTTTTTGAGTTTACATGTTTGATGTGGCAAATTGGTGTGCCTGGACACCCCATCGTTTTATTATCCATGTGGCTAGGACATTTGGTCATTAAGGAGAAGTGTGCATGTAATAACCGTTTACCGTGAGGATTTAAAATTGGTAAAAATGATGAGTGATTCACGGGAAAGGGCTGCGAGAGTTCAAAATTAACTAGTCGTGAAAGCCACCGTTTAAAATAGCCCAAAAGAAAATGCAATATGCTAAGAAAAGGGCCAATAAGATTTTCTCTAAGTTGAGAATGCTAGAAACCTCAAAAGATCTTTAAAAAGTATATATATGTGAGGTATTTTGGTTGGAGAAAATTTAAACGGGTTTGCACATCTAATCCTAATGTTGAAACATTGCAATTTGACGCTATTATTTGTAGAATCGTCAAAAATCTGGATTTGTGTTCATGTAGTATGTTTAGTTCATTAAGCTCACTTTTTAATTATCATATGGCTATGATAAAGTTTGATGATTTATTGCTATTAATTAGAGTTTCTTGATCGTTTCGATGTGTTAGAATTGTGACCCATTTGTTATAGTTTCACGCCCATTCATTCCATCTCCATGTTTGAGCACATCGGTACTATGTTTGCATGTAACTCACATTTTTAGTTTTTATAAGTTTTTGCGTTTTGTGTTAAAAGCCTACTGTTTTAACACTGTTTTGATTCTGTCAGGCCCTTCCTAGAATATTTTTGTGGAAATTTTTTCACTGGGAAATACTTTATAATATTTCTGGGAAAGTGGGAAATTTTGGCAGGTCGCGCGAAGTCGTTCAAACGACAACTCATCTCGCGCGAACGACATTTGTACTTCGTTCGAGCGACTTCCTCACCTCGTTTGAGCGAAGCCCCTGGCTCGTTCGAACGACAGGCTGAAAAATGGCTTATAATTGGTTTGAAGTCCATTGGTTTAATTTGATATCTTTTTGGTAATGCGGGAAGCATTTCTGGACTGTTTGGTTTATATGCAGGTTCTTTTATGTTCCATATTGGTATTTTGCATATGAGTCCATTTATCACACCTGATTAATTTGCTATATTCTTTGTATGATTCCTTGGTTTACTAGCTACTGATTTATCATTTCTTGATCATATTTAACTGGTTGTTTCATGATTCTCTAGCGGTTTTCAATTCTCAAATTGGTATCAACTTGATTCAAATTGGTTTCATATTCTCATGCTAGATATTTCATATTGGTTTATATTTTCACCGGATTGTCTATTCGAGACACAAAAGGGGGAGAGATGTATGTGATGTAGGGGAGATTTGTTGAGCGCTACTATTGATATCTGAATTTACATATTGTTTGATTATATTTGTTTCAAATTGGTATCAAATAATTGCTCACATATTTCAAATGATTTGTTCTTATTAGAGATATAAATTGGTATCATTTGTTCCTCCATACTTCACTGGGTATCTATTTGTGTGTTTCATGTGTGTAGGTATGCTTCAGCGATTAGAGATTTCAAGTCTACATCACATTCAGACAATTCATGCTTGTCGGTGCAACATATTCTAGTCCGTGCCCTGTAATTTTTTGATTTTGGGTTTATGGGATGGGATTTAGGCATCATACGGCTTGACGGCCCGGTTAGGCATTTCACTGGTTTAGTTTTGTACCGGAATAGTCAAAGGGGGAGATTTGTAAGGACATAAATTTCCAATTGAGTCCATGTATTGTTTTGACTTAATTCCATGAACAAAACTGTGTTTGTAATATGTCATAGGGAGAATTTTATTTTGTCACGATCCCACTTGGTCTATGACGTATTAAAGAAATTGAAGACGTTGCGGTAAAGCTTCAAAGAATTAAATCATGCCAAAGTTTAATTGGTGCAAGTTTAATCATCTTCGAATGTAATTTCATTTCGAGATCACTCAGGTATGAATGCGTATAATTAATGGTGCTCGAAATTATTTTATAAAAGCTAAGGATGTAATTTTTATAAAGAAAAAATGTTTTTAAATGTTTTAAAAGTGTTTTAAAGGTTTACACTACGTTTTATGATGCTAGCTCGTAAAAGAGTTTAACATTTTTGGATCTCTCTTTGGAAGAGACGTTTTAAACAAAAAGTCAAACTTTCGCGCTGTCGTTCAAACGACATCCAATCTCGTTTGAACGAGATGGGATGTCGCTCGAACGAGTTCCTCAAGTCGTTCTAATGACACGTCTTTCAAGGCATCATTTAAATCCTATTTAAATAGTGTTTTCATCACAATTTCTTAGGTGTGCATTCTGGAAAATAGTATTTGACCAGAAACTTGTTTGGCACATGTTTTCTAAGGTTTACAAAGCATAAACACATCCTTAGAGTTTGCAAAGATCCGAGTTATCATTCCTATATGTTTAAGTCATCTTTCTGCACCAAAGTTGTTTGTTCTACACATTGAACAAAAAGGGTTTTGTGGTGAAGAAAAGAGAAGGACTTCTTGTTCGACATCGTAGACGAATAAAAGCCATTCGGTGGACACCGAGACATACATAGACGGATGTGTTGTGGACAGGTATCGTGGAAGATGGAATTTCTACGTGGGCACTATTGAAGAACGGTTGAATATCAGAAGGAGCGTCAAGACCAGTGGGGATCGAGTCTTAGTGTAAGGCTAATCTGTCTTTGTAAAACCATTATTCATAGTGATTGTCTGGCTTAGGCCGTCCGAGGTTGTTTTCCCGTTTTTGGTTTTTTCCTCGTACATCCGGCCTTGTGAGTATTCTTTACTTTACTTTACTTTCTTTAATCACTAGATGCATGTTTATGATTAATCAAGATAAAACTGGTTTAAAGTAAGAATTGGGTTTTCACAACTTGGTTTGGTGCATAATTAAAAGTTGGATAATTTTTCGGAGAAAAATTGGTTTGAAAGAAAACACACATATATTGGGCACTCTTCAATAACTTTTACGAACCTAGGGAGAATGATCCTTTTTCTCAGTAGTGGGAATAGCCAAGTCACCGTGAGACTCAATATTTTCAATATCGAGAACAACATCACACTCACATGGGAAATCTTCCTCATTATTAATAAATGTGTCTGGAGCATCGTCTTTTATGACAACATTTATTGTTTCCATGACTTTTAAACTACTTAAGTTATAAACTCTAAAACCTCTACAGTTTTGAGAATATCCTAGAAAGATACCTTCATCACTCCTTGAGTCAAATTTACCTAGGAGCTCTCTATCCCTAAGGATATAACAAGGACTACCAAAAACTCTAAAATATGTCAGATTAGGTTTCTTTCTAGTCCACAATTATTATGGTGTTTTATTAGTATTAGGACGCAAATAAAATGTATTTACGGTGTGACATGCGGTGTTAACCATTTCGGCCCAAAACTTATAAGGTACATTCCTACCTATGAGCATAGATCTTCTCATTTCTTGGATTGTTTGATTTTTTTGCTCAACTATACCATTTTGTTGTGGTTTTAAAACGATCTAGAACTCATGCTTAATTCCTATTTCATCACAAAAGTCATTCACAGCGGATTCCTTAAATTCGGTTCCATTATCACTCCTAAAGCGATTTATAGTAACACCTGTTGATTTTGAAGAACATTACATTTAACAGTGAGAAAATCAACAACCTCAGATTTTTCTCTTAGAAAACCTACTATGGAGTATCTTGAAAAATCATCCACCATCACTAAAATATATCTCTTTCCTCATATGCTCTCGGTATGAGTGGGACCCATAAGGTCCATGTGTATCAATTTTAAGACTCGAGAGGTAGTTATTAAGTTCAACTTCTTATATGGATACTTAATTTTCTTTCCTAATTGACAAGAACAGCAAATTGTGGAGGTTGGTTTTCCTAAGGATGGTAAGGCTCAAACTAGCTCTTTTTTCACTAGACGATCAAGATCTCTAAAGTTAACATGACCTAATGGTTGATGCCAAAGATCAGCAGATGAGACTTTTGCACTATTGCAAAAAAAAATGAGGACTTAGGAACTATTATGTAGTAATTGTTACTAGTTCTCACATCTTGTAAAATAGTCTCACCCGATTTATCATACACGATGCACTCCGATTGACTAAACCTAACATCAAGGTTTTCATCATATAGTTGGCTAATACTTATAAAATTTTCCTTAAGACCATCAACATAAAGGACATTTTCAAGTTTAGAAAACCCAGAAATTTTAATAGACCCTCTACCCATAATTCGATATTTGCTTCCACCCCCAAAGGTGACCTTACCATCTTTATAGTTTTCAAGAGTGGTAAACAAAGATTTATCACCTGTCATATGTCTTGAACATCCACTATCAAAGTACCATAATGAGGTATTTTGAGCCTTAAGTGCAACATGAATAACAAAAGCTTTATTAGTATTATCTTTCTTAACCTATGATTGAGTGGTGTTTTTCACTTTATTGACTCTAGTCTTTTGGTAAGAATTATTTTCTTGATTCATAGAAAACCTTAGAAATTTTTCTATTAAATATTTCAAAGTATTAACTAGATTTTCAACTTGGTTCTTATGGCTATCGAAAGAGCTATATCGTGGATTAGAAGTAGTAAAATAGGAAGTCTTCCCAAGATTGTAACAAAAATCTCTAAGGTGGCCCCTTTTGTGACAATAAGTACACATATAGGGTTGGTTTGGAGTCACTTTTGTATATTGCTTAGGAGGACTTATTTTAGGTAGATTAGGTTTTGGAGGGTTTGTTTTAGTAACAAACTTGACTACGGGTTCATATTTAATGTTGGATGACTCACCTTCCTCATAACCTATACCGTTTCTCTCTTGATAACCTTTCTCCTTATATACTAAAACGGTACCTAAAAAATATATTCCCATTCTTCCTGAATTATCTTCGAGTGTGACTTCGACTTCACGAGAGGACTGGAGATCTTTCTCAAGTTGGGATATCTTAATCGCCTCGAGTTGACTAACTAAAGTCTCCTTCTCTTTCAGGCGTTTCAACTCTTTTTCTAAAGTTAAGACTTTAAGTGTTAATCTCTTATTTACCTTTTGAATACGCATTGATTCGGTGTACAACTCTATATAGGCGGATTGTAACTCACTTTCTTAAACATTGCTCTTACTTTATTCTACATCACTACTTTCAGATTAAGTGGATAATCCCTCAAGTTCATGCTTTGAATTGTCAACTTTAGGAAGTGACTCACTTGAATCAGTAACATGAATTGCCATAAAAGCAGTGAAATTATTTCTAGAAGGGGTAGAGTCATCGGAGTCTTCAAACTCAATCTCACTATCGCTTAAAGTAGCACTATAAACTGCATTTTCTTTACCTTGTCTCTTAAACTTAGTTGGGTACTCATACGCTTTATGACCACCTCCCTCACACTCAAAACATCTCTCTGAATCATCCTTTTTAAGGTTGTCTCTCTTAAACGTCTTAGGATCCTGATTATTAAAACTTCTATTACCTTTGTTTTTGTTTTTCTCAAATTTTGGTTTTTCAAATTTTAAGTTTTGCTTTTTGAACTTGGGAATTTTTTTAACAAATAGATCTACATCATCAGGATCGATGTCAGACTCATCGAACTCAAACACTTCTTCTTTTTTTATTTTCAAGGCTACACCCTTATCTTTGGTTTTGTTATCTTTAGGAAACATATCTAATTCATATATTTTAAGATCACCAATAAGTTCTTCAAGTTTTAAAGTATTTAGTTTTCCTAAGGAATTAAGAACTGTGACTTTTGGTATGAAACGCTTAGGAAGACATCTAAGAATTTTCTTGACTACACGATCTTCGGTAATTATATCACCTAAGTTAAAGCAAGAATTAACAATATCAGACATACGAGCATAAAACTCATCAAAAGTTTCAATTTCTTTCATAGTGTTTCAAATTGGGTTGTTAAGTATTGAAGTTTAGAAGCTTTAACTACACTTGTTCCCTCATGAGTAACATGGAGAATATTTGAAGCCTCCTTTGACGTCTCACACGTCATTATACGACGAAATTCATCAGGAGTCACAGTAATAAACAAGGCATTTAAACCTTTAGAGTTAAAATTACAAAATTTTAATTCATCCTCACTCCAATCCCGTACGGGTTTTAAAACAGTTTCTTCTCCAACAACTATAGTAGGTGGAGACCATCCTTTTCAACAGCTACCCAAACACGTTCATCAATAGATTTTAACAAAGATTTCATACGTGTTTTCCAATAAGTATAATTAGTTCCATCAAACATATGGTGTCTATTAGACGAAAAACTAATTCATATAACCTTCGGGATTCATCTAAATAACTTTTAGAGACTAGCTCTGATACCAATTTGAAGTTACAAGGTTATATAGACTTAAATTATTTCGTAGAATACAAAAACCACACCATTATAAAATAAGGCAAAGATAGAAATATTTCAATTTTTATATTCTTTGCAAATACCTAAGTTAGCAAGTACAATTATCAAGTAGGTTGTGGGAATTTTAAATTTTAGTAGGAGATATAAATTAAGCCAAATTTCATCCTTTTAGCCTACACATACATTTAGGTGAATATGCGATATAAAATAAGATATCACAACCACAACACGCCGATATACGAGGAAAACCCAAATGGAAAAAATCTCGAACGGCTGGGCCTCAACAAATCCACTATAAATAAAGGTTTTACAAATGGACTCAAAAGACTTACTAACGTGACTCGCTAAGACTTGTTAATGTCGTCTCCTCTACATCCATTTATAGTACACGAAGCTCCAACACATTGCACAACACTACTCGTGTCTCGGTATCCACCAAAGGCCAAAGAACCGTCTCCAATTAACTAGGATGCATAAATCCACCGCTTATGTCTATAATGAATTCAAGATAGAAAGTATGGGGTTTTGGATCTTCAATGTGTTCACTCAAAATCAAAAATGTGTTGGAGAAAGTTTTTTCTTAAAAGGATAATACGAAATCGTTCTTTTTAAAAGTACAAGTTCCGTATTCAAAAACTGTATTTTCGTCCACTATATGGATATGAGAAAAGTAGTGGACCAAAAAAGTTAATAAAATAAACTGTTGAAAAATTTAAAAAAATTCATAACTGACGAAACTCATCCGAACAAGGTCGTTCGAATGACTATGTTCGAACGAGTTTAGTAACGATAAGTCAGGGAATAATTAAGGCAAGTCGTTAGAAACTCCGTTAGAACATATTCGTTCGAATGACATATCTAACGAAACTTCTAATGATAATTCAGGGAATTTTGGCAAGGTTCGTTATAACCAGTCGTTCGAACGACCTGGGTTGACTTCGAACGAAAATTTTAATTTTCTAAAAATGATTAAAATTAATCAAAAAAAAATTCCATAACCATTTTAATTAGATTCAAATTAACTTCTACACATAAAATTATATTCGGGTCATATACCTTTTGGGAAAAGAGACTAAGAAGGCAATTTGATGATGCGTGAAAAATTGGATGCCTAAATTTTTCATAGATGTTAGATGTATGAATTGAGATGACCTAAAGATATTTTGTCCAACGAAATATAGCCAATACTACAAATGACTCAATTGGAAATTTATCCTTATAGATAGTTTGAATTCTTGTCCAGCTGTCTAGGTAGGCCATAATTATTTTGGCTTTTCCTAGAATAGTTGAAGTTATGGTAAACAGGAAAGTGATAGACTGGTTTATATAGACATTTGGAATAGCAACCATTAAGGGAATATCCATAGACATTATAATAAGAGTAGTAAAGAGGGCTCGTAGAACTCTTAACCTTAAGAAAATTATTAACCAAGGGCATATCTAAGTTTTGAGCTCTAGTCTTGTTCCTAGGTGGCATAGGATGAAATGACGAATCAGCTTGTCTAAAAGGAGGGCAGACGTATTTAACCTCATGTTCAATATTATGCTTAGAGTTACTTGATTCACTACTGTCACTTTTGTTATTTTGAGTCAAAATCATTTTTCAAAGTTTGAAAATTTGGACAAGTTTCAACAAGTCTTTTGCCACCAGGCACAAACTTGATAGGTTCAAAACTTTTTATTTGCTTTGAATTATTGGGGAAAAATCATATTCTAGATCTGTCATCAGATTTGGTCTTGCTTTCAACAACACAATCTTAAAAAAATTTAGAGTTATTTTCAAATGTAGCAAACTTTTTGAAGACTGTTGATACCTTTTCATTTGAGTGTTCCAATTCTAATAATGTCCCTTTGTATTTCTCTTCTAGAATTTCATTTGAGTCAGACAACTCTTTTAGTTTTTGTTCAAAAGTTTTAGTTTCATTCTCATAAGTTAGACATTGAGAAGTGTACTCTTTAGCATTATGTTTGATCATATGAATTAGGGTTTCTATCTTCTGTGTAAGATCTTTGACAATCTTTTCAAGTCTAGTGCTTTTCTTGAGAATTTTTGTGCATAGTGTGTGAATGTCAGGAATGTCCTCATTGTCAGAGTCACTAAGTGTGCAGTGTGTAGTGTCCCCTAACGGTTTATTTTTAGAACTCACACACCCATTGGAATCAATAATAGATCGTTCACTTTGAATTACACACACCGCGTTTAAAGCATTATCAAAATTCTCAAGTAACAAAGCAGACAAATCAGTAGGGATAGCATCATTCAACATAGCATGATTAGATTCCTTATCATCAGTGTATATTATTCTTGCAAAGTAGGACATACAAGGGTCATAAGTATTAGATGACTCAGGTTCATCAGTTTCTGATTCACTTGAGTCATCCCAAGTCTTGCACAAGTTAGCCCTAGTATTCTTGTTCTTATTCAAATTAACTCTTCGTACACTAGCTAGGTGTCCTAACTTGCCACATTTGTATCACTCAGTGTTCTTAAGGTCTCTGCTAGGTTTGTTGTCAAGTCTTTTCGCATGGGGCCTATTATTTGAGTTGTTTGAATAGATAGGTTTGCCTTGTCTATTTGCAATTTTATTTCTAAATTTCACAATTTTCTTAAAATGTTTAGACATTAAGGCAATCTTCCAAAATCTCTAAATTACAGTCCTCGTCAGAATCTAAGTCAATTTCAGGTAAATGACATTCAGGTTAATTTAGAGGTAAAGACAAGATTGGAGGCAGACTATTTCTTATGGGTTTGTATTAATTGCTTCTTAAATTATAATTCCATTTCCACAGTTTTTAGCTTGCTATTGAGGAGTTCAGGTGTAAGGCTTTGATTGTCCATTTCCTCAATTGCATAGCGCTTATTGTCAATTTTTTTGTGGAAGTGACCTTAGAATTTTAGAGACAATTTATTTCCTATCACAGACTATCCCATTAGCATGCATCTTAGTCACTATGTCTGTCAACCTAATATAGAAGTCATCAAATGACTCGGTCTTAGTCATGACTAAAGTGTTGTACTACTGGATTAACATTTGGGTTTTAGCAGCTTTAACACATGTGTCTCCTTCATGTGCAGTCACTAGGGTGTCCCACGCTTCCTTAGATGTGGTACAGAAAGATATCCTCTTGAATTCGTGTTCATTGATAAACATAAATATAGCATTTTGCCTTTGTTATTGTTAAGTAAAGTTTGTTTTTATTCTTTAGTGAATTAACTTAGCCACATCCTAATCCTCACAGTACTTCCTTCAGCGGATGGTTTAGTAGGAAAAGTATAGCCATTTTAAATAGCATCACAGACATCATCTCCCAATGTCCCTTGGATGAAATCAACCATCCTTACTTTCCAGTAAGGGAAGTTGGTTCCATCAAAGAGAGGGGGCCTGGACAGGTTACCCAATCTCTCAAATTTCTCATCCATAGTTTGGTTTGAGAAAATAATTTCAGAAACTCAAGATCTAAAAGAATTTGTAAAACCAAAGCTCTGATACCAGTTGAAAAAGTACCACTTAAGTTGTTTAATTCAAGATTAAACAGTATAAATTTCTCTGAACAGGTTTTTGAAGAAACTATTTTCTTAAAACAAACAGCTAACACAAGATGTGTATAAAAAAAATTATGAATGAGATTTTCAGATATTATGTATCCAAGTTTTGAAAACCAAAACTAAAACAGTTTTAAATCATCAATCCAATAGAAGGTGATGAGAGGAAGATTAAGTATGCAAGTGTGCAAGATTTTAAAATGGTAAAACCCCACCCAATTGGAAAAACATCCATGGAGGTCTCTACACCTCAAAACAAAAATCCATTAAAATAGAGTAACAGATTACAAACTATTTAACTATCTAAACATACAATCACACCTAATCTAAGTTCGAAATGTTAACCAACTCGTCTAGATTATTTTGACTTCTCCGAAGGCTCTAATGTTTTAGATCTTCTCTCAGCTTTGCAACTCCACTCCTTTTAGCTTTACGTCGACTCCTAAAGTCAAAAATCTCTCTACCAACACCCTTTAGTGTTTTAGTGTTAAATTTTTATGATGTGATGTGCCTAACACATGCATGCAACTCACACACACTTATTACAGACACAACGATTATCAAATTACAAATAGAGATTTAATATGCAACAAAAATTTTAAAACTCTGTTTGGTCGAAAATCTCAGACTTTGGATCTTTAATTTATCCACAGATCAAGAGGGAATCTTGCGATATAAAAGAGCCAAGATCCTGGACACTTTCTTTATTCGAAAATATACAGTTATTTCACAAAATGTGAAATATATGAAAGTGTAAATCCACAATCAAGATCTTAACTAAATCTAAGTCTAAACATTCTCAGAAACTGAAATTAGAAATGATTTTATTGGTTTAGGTTTTGAAAGAAACATAAACGTTTAAAAAATAACCAACAAAATAAAGATTTTTCAAAAGAATAAATCAAGCTCTGTAATATCCACGTGATATGTATCACTGAGTCTCAAATCTCAACTTTCTATGAAAGAAAATGAGATCAGGACTACGTGACTTGGTTGGACAAGAGATTTAGAACTAGAGAGGATGGATCTTCTCAAAACTCGACCTAACTCAACTCACAGAAGGATTTTAAGGTGAGAATTTGGCCAGATTTGGTTTAGGGTTTTATTTCTCTCTCTATTTATTTCTCTTCTCTCTTTTTTCTCTCAGAGGTGGATTGATCCAAAGATTATAAATGTTGCAAAAATGGATCTTATTTATACTAAAGCATGGAAGTCTCCGGAACAACGAAGCAAATCAACGATTAAGATTGAAAATAAAGGATCGAAGTAAATCTAACAGTTGATGAAGCACCAATATTAAAAACACTCTGATTGGTTCAATAGGTTAACACTTGGATCGAATTAGAAGATATGCAAACCATTGATAAGATTGATCCAACGGTTCAAATAAAGTCTCAGATATGTGAGGGAGAAAAAACACAAATCTAACCGACATAAGATCAACACGTGTAAGGCTACGATACTCTAAAAATCCATGTTTTTTAAGAATAAAAGAATTCAATTTTCCCCCACAATATTATCTAGCACTTTTGGATTCTACCCAAGCAAAGTTTTAGGAACTTAGGAAAATTATAAAACATACCAAAACATTATAAAATCGAATTTTAAATCTCTGAATATTATTTTAGTAATTCTTAAAAATTATTTAAAATATCCCAAAAATTATAGAAAATCATTTTGATGGGATTTAACTCACAGACGCCCATATTATGAAGAATGCAACACATAAATGCAATCCTAGGTGAGGTGTTGGTGTTCTACCTTTAGGAAATTTTAGAGGAATTCATATGTAGAATCTGAGGGCTTTTGGTAGACTAGAATATGACTCTATTTTATCACTATTTCCAAACTAGATGAGCACCTATATAGTATATACTCATGTGAGACAAAGATATAGGGTGCTTATAGGGAAAATTGTTAAAATATTAGCGTTGGCAAAATTGGCTAGGTTGTAACGGACAAGGGACTGTTCCATGTCAAGATGGGTTCGACCCAACCAAGTGTATAGGGATCCAAGAGAAATAATGGCCAGCGAATGATTGAAACCTCTGGCCTAACGAATGGAGATGTTTATGAGGTCTATCCTAGGCTGGTCGTTGGGCTTTTCAGTAAAGAAGAAATAGGAGAGCGAAATAAGTATGTAGGCTGGTAATTCGAGGGATGTAACTTTACCCTTATTTGTGACCGAAATGGTATCCTTAGCAGTAGGAGCTTCGAAGAAATAAATAATTAGGGGAGAAAATGTAGCTCTGTTAGAAGACCTAGTGTAGGTTCGACATATTCAATCTAACTCTACCCGATAAGCAGCTTCCTCCGCATCCAAGGCCTCATCAAGATAAGCAAACTCACCAATGGGTTCAAACCCAAGTAGCTCACAAACATCTTTTAAGGAAATGGTGAACTCTCCCTAAGCAGCAAAGAAGGTGTTAGTTGTGATGTTCCATCTAGAGACCAACACTTGGAGTGCATCACTGTGTTTGGAGAGAGTGAACTCCCCAAACTAGTTGGCTCGGTGAAGACCAACTTTGGCAAGAGCTGCATCTTGGGAGCTCTACATATGTGCATGACAGGCGCCGAAATGAGCTGGACATCCCCCGGGTGCTTTAAAATCAATACGGTAGCAAGGAAAGTCACCATGATCCAATCTGAAGTACAGAGTCCCCTTTAGAGGGAGAAAACCCCATTTAGCTAACTCTTCATCTTTATCACCCAATAGTAAAGGGTCATTCTTGGCTGAAAAACTATAAGTCTTGCACGCATCAGAAAAATCATCGTCCTTACCAAAACTAGGAGAGCGATGGTAGAAACGTAGTTGTTCCTGGTGTGCCGTTGGCAAGGGGGTGGCAGGGGCAGGCGTAAGGGTAGTTGCAGGCGGAGCGTTGTTGGTGGGATCATTTAGAGTGCTGCAAGAAGCTATGGCAGGCAGTGCTAAGAAAAAAAACTTCTAAGGAAAAAGGAGGAGGTTGAACGTGGTAGAACACTGACGCAGAAGACGATAAGAAAGGTAAAAAATGGGAAAAATCAGATGGAAGATTGACAATAATGGAGGTGTTACCTTTTTCTCTCTCTAAAAGCTCTGGGAGTTTGAAAAAGACGAAACCAAGGTAAATGAGAAAAGTGGCTAAGTGTTGGATAATATTAGTTTAGTTTTTTTTAAAATTTGGTGTTTGACTTTCCCACCTCCACACATGACAAGCCGCCCATAATAATTTCAAATGAACACGTGGCACTTCGGGGAGTGCCCTGACAGTTGAAAAGACAGTACCACGTCATTAATGAAGTGAAGCATGGGGAATAGACAGGGTTGCTTTCAAAACAAGTTATGATTTTGGCGCTAGAATTTTTTGTCAGGCACATCAAATATCCTATAATGCAGAAGCTATTACACGGTTCAAAAACCTATAATGTCCCCTCGCAACAAGTCCAAATGAGGTTTGCTTTTACTCAGGCACATCGAGAAGAATTTTTCTTTTTGATTAAAATGAAATAATGACGCAACACAGTCCAAACGAGGTAGTACCTTCAACTTGGGGGAATTTCTTGGGGATAATTTACGCAGGAGAATTCCAATAGTAGAGGAAAGGCTCCATGCAGCGCAGTACAAAAAGTTCACGATGTCCCTCGCCACAAGCCCGTTCGGAGTTATTCCTGGCTTTGGTACATCGGGGAGAATTTTACTTTTTGAACAAGACAAAACGAAGAAGAATAGTGGAAAGACGAAACTAGGGAGAATTTTATAGTTCAACACTTACTTTGGGGGAATTTCACAAGTCTAAACGCTAGGAATGTTTAGGAGGGAGATTTCATACCACTAGGGGAAATCCTAAGCAAATACTAACTTATTACAACTACGTTGCATACTGGCACGGAGAAGTGTAGACAGGGGAGAGTTTAACTTTTGAACATTCAGATCGGATAATCAGCAACTTCCTCAGGTGTTTCAAAGAATTACAATAGCCATGGAACGGTTGAGGCGCAATGGCAAAAAAAGGTGCGATCTCCCCTCGCCATTCGCTGACAACTTACAGCGCTTTGGTTCTGGTACATCGGGGAGAGTTTCACTTTTCTATAAGAGATAACGGTAGAAGTTGTAATGAATAGAGAGATGCAAGAATTTTTTTCACAAGTATAGGGTTCATCGAATTGAGAAGATTTTTGTGCAGACATTTCTTGTTACCATAAAAAATCTCAACACGAAAGGGAAAATGTAGGAGGGTCTTAAAAATAATCTCGCGATTAGAGATAAGCCTCCCCATATAATACAATAGACTTAAGGGAATAAGGCAGCGTGGCTGCTCAAGCGAGGCAGCTCGGCGTGGCTGCTCAAGTGAGGCAGCTCAGCGTGGCAGCTTAGAGACGTCTCCCAGTGAAGAGGTTAGCCGAGAGAGCTCACCCTTTATTTACTTTGTCTTACCTAGTTATGTTGTAATTTAAAACATATTGCAATGATGTAATGATAGTAGTGTTATTTAGAGTGAGGTCAAATGGTACTCACGAGAGACCAGGCCCGACAGGGCCTGGGAGCTCTTTCATGCTCTATCGATTGACCTCGCCATGGAAACCTCAAAGGGACTTGGTTTGGATGATTAAGAATTTAGGCAGTGTTGGGGCTTGTCCTGACCATTTTAAATACACCTGGTAAAACATCCAGAGACCTTTCACCGTGGAAGCTTGAGCAGAGCAGCCTTGAGTTCTATCATTCATTGAGTTTTCGAACCAAGACGCCCTCTACATAATGTCACATCTACTTTAAGTGATGTAACTAGACATCTAAACACTGTTCAATCCGTACTTGAGTAAACCACCATGGTATTTAGGACTGTCAGACAACTGGTGATCCACCTTTATGGTGATTGTCCTCTGACGCACAATGGTTAGGCAAAAGGCATGTCTTGGCATTTAATGTTTATGCCATATAGATGATAGGACCATCATGCTTTCAATGTTTGTGACGTGAAGTGTGAGGGGATGTCTTTCACAAATTTGAAGGACTGAGGCATCTCGAGAATGGTGTGGGGGTTATTTATTGGCCTCAACCACTTCTGAGATAAGGGGTTATTTTCTAAAAATTTATGTGCTACAGAGAAAGTAGATAAAAAAAAGCTATTGCAAACCAGATCTCTTTCTCACCCACCATTCTCATTTATTGCAAAGCTTTTAATAGGTAACTAGAGGTCTTTCAGAGGTTGTTGGTGTGTTTAGCTGCCTGTCGAGGTGTATCTAGAGTGCTTACTCCTCTCTCTCCCTTTGACTGAGTTACTTCTGAGTTTCCTGTATTATTATTTGAGCTATTCACGAGTGTACTGTGAGTCCAATATCAATTTTCATTAAATATAATATTGTGTGTTTATTTTTGTTCATTAAAGAGTTTTTGGGTTATCATTTATCACCATACTTATAGAGTTTACACCTCAACTAGTATTACCATACTCCCAAGATACAAGGGGACTACCCTTTGACAAGTTGAACATGTTAGTATTAGTGTTAACATAGCATATTCACTAATAAACGGGCTATCACCAAAGAAATTCATGAAACATGCTTAATATATGAGTCTTGCATGTAGCCAATTAAGTATAAGTGTTAGTGGCTTGTTTGGTGCTTAAATTTTGGCACTATACTTGATATCAATTAAAATGTATTCTTCACATTTTAATTTATGTCTTGCAATATAAGTTTACATGCATGTGAATTGATGAATGTGAGAAAAATAGTCTATTATATGAGACATTATTGGATCATTATTGACTAACCCAATTTATAGACCTTGTTGGATGAATTATTAATGTTATGGTACATGGAAACGATCATACTCTTGAATTAGTATGTGAGCGCCAAGATTCGCATTAATGGTTTGTTTAATTAAGGTCTTTATGAAAAAAAATCATTTAAGGACGACTTAAAAATTATTGCGCGCCTTATGATAATTATAAACCAAGTGGGAGAATGTTAGAGTTATTTTTAAAAAAAAACTCTACATATTGTGCTTCATAATTATATTAATACTAAATGGCACTTTGGTTAATGAAATGGTACTCCAAATATCAAGAGTCAAAAGGACCCTTGGTTACCTACGTTGATGGATGGTTAAGATTAAGTGATTGTTGAATATTTGGGTCATGTCCCTGCCTATAAATAAATTACTGATTTTCCATCATTCAGACACATGAAAAGACAACATAATGAAATAATAGGATAAGGGAGAGAAATCCAAAGACTCGAGTTTATGTTAATTTTTGAAATACTATTTTAGCTATAAAAGAATATCCAACCGTTGGAATGTGCCAAAATTGAAATATGTTATTTCCGTATACAAGAAAAAGTCATGTTCCGAAATTCAGTCCGATTGGACATCGTTAAGGTCTATTGCTCTATCAATATTTTCATTTGTGACATTATGGAGGTATGTGATTATAATATAATTTAATGTTCCTCGTAATAATAGTATGTGATAATCATGTTGATCTAAGATCCTAACGTTAAATGTAAAATACATAATGTTTTGTATTATCAAAGAATAAGTAATAAATAGAATTAGATATTCATGCGTTAAATTTATATATCCATATAAAAAAATGTTACTTACATATAATTTACTTATATTTACATATTAATAAGAGGGAAAAGGGATAGATAAGGGGGATGAGGTTCTTGGGATGCTTTTCAGAGTTTGGAAAGCTTCCCATAATTATCATACTTCTTAACTTAGTCGTATGCCCCTCAAAGCATTACCAATAGTATCCTTGTGAGACGAACATTCGAATGGGTGATATAGGCCCTAGGTGTCCTTCACGAATGCTCATATTAACTTCCTTGATGTAATCACAACCTTCGATGGTATGAATAGAAACCTATATTCTAAAATACTTCTTTTTAGTACGTATGGATTTTGTATCTAAATTTTTGAGTTATTTATCGATCAATATAGGAGAGATTCAAATATAAGGTAATTGAGAATATGGTACATTCAAAGTGGTTTGAGCAATACATTTCCCACTATTATAGTTTGTGGTCACATTATATTTAGATCTAAGATAAATGAAACGCGTACACATTGATTATCCTCAACTAATAAAGCCATAGCATTCTAATCTCTTAGGATTTTCATTAGAATGAAGATATAGAATTGGGGAAGCATATCATTTAGGAGGTTGAGGTAAGAAGCCATATTTTACCATTTTTCATAAATTCCTCGAACAAGGTTAACGATATATGAGGTGAGAGTCAATGCCAATTTATAGCTACTCGACCCTCAACTGTGTGGTTAAACCGAGTCCTACTAACATGGTTTTATAATCTGATATTTACTACTGCATCTTTATTGGATAATTCATCAATGTGTAGGGTAAAATCTAGAATATTGAGATCAATATATTTTTTTTATATTAATAGGGTGAAATCTATTAAGTGGAACTTCTTCCTCTTAGAATGTGAATTACCTATTGAAATTGGTCACAACTTATGATTTTATCAAGACCCTTGGGCAATATTAGATGTTAAATTATTCAAGCTTAACTAAATACTTCGTTAGGCTTTTAAAGGTAACTATTTTATGAAATATCCAGCTCAAGGGTTGATCAATAAAGGCATGTAAAGTGTTAAAGTGGAAGTATGGCATGTGCTCTCTATTAGAGAACTTATTCTGGCTTTGTGTCCGATTATATTAACATATGAAACAAAAATTTTAGCCCTCGGATCTTCTCAAATGAGACTTGAGTTGACAAGCGTTGAAGATACAATGAGGTATAAAAGAGCGAAAGTTACGAAATTAAATACCTCTTAAATTTTTGAGATGCTTAAACTGAAATTTCATTTCAATATAAGAGATTTTAATTCCTTGAAAATGGAAGACACTTTTCAGCTATCATAGATTGAAACAGTTGAACAGTTGTGTTTTTGCAGCCATGCTTTGTACTTATTTAATAGTTTGAGGAGATTGCATATCCTAGATAGACTTTATCTTCTCGGGGTTGACCTCGACCAAGCCTAATTTCATTTGAGTTGAGACATCAAAGGAAGTTTGTTAAAGTTTCAACTGATGTGTCATTTCCAAAAAAATAAATTTTTCCTCAATATCTATGAATGTAATTATTGACTTTTAAACTTTTGACACAATTTGTTCATGTACACTTCCATGTTCTTTCTCATCCTGTGCTCGAATACGGCATTGTTGAGCTTCTGGTAGGTGGTCAAGGTTGAACGTTATGACTTTATAAAAGTATGTACCTTAGTCATTGATGAATAAGGTATTCAATTCTTCTTTATAAGACATCTTAGTTTTCTTATTGCCAACTTTGTTGTCTATAAAGGATAATAGTTAATGAGTGTCTTAATGTGAAAACTACGAGAATGTTAATACATGGTAACATGTATATTTGTTTTGTAGAATCTTTATTTAGGTTGATGAAAATTGAAATCCACCCACATTATACACTTATTATTCAATTTTTGAGTAAAGCCATGTAGGCCAACCAATAGGAGTTGGGTCTGTATTGATGAACTTAGATCTATGGAGACTTTAGACCTCTTCTTGAACTGCTTCAATTACTTTTATAGAAAAAGTTCTTCTTTTATAGTCCTATTGAATGTATAGTGGGAACCAAGCCTCTTGGCCTAATGGTATAAGGCTGCCACTGGAACAGTCTTGGGGGAGGATTGGGTTTGGTCCACAGTTCGATCCCCGACACTGTCAAAATAATGCTTGGCCAGTGAAAGCCATGAATCACGAATGGGGCTTAGTCGAGGTGCACACAAGCTGGCCCGGACACCTCATGGTATGCTACCAAAAAAAATGTATAGTGGGGTACACATTAAGCCCATGAACCATGGCTCTTGGATCAAGACCCTCCTCGTCACAGTCATTCCATTATAATATATATTTATTTATAGAGGAACTTGAGTAATATGTCTGACTATGATATCTAAGGGAGAACAAATCCGAGCAGTTTGATTAGCACAATTTTATAAAGAATGGCTAAGAAAAATTCTTTTATTCGTTAGCCTCTTTGACTCCTTAAGTGATCGGTGTATAATATTTTTGATGGTGTGTTCACTTTTTTAATGACCTTGTAACAATTGTGATATTTTAAACCATACACAAACGTAGCTTTTCTTATGAATTGAGTGACTTTATCGCAAAGTGATTCCCATTTTCTTCGTCAAATTATGGGTAACTGATTAACCAATATTGTTGTGTCGTGAGACCAATTAATTAGCGGTAATGCAATGCAACAGTTTAGTAAATTTCATAGTTGTGGGTTGAAGTTTGTTAAAACATATTTGAGCTATCCCTTCAAGGGTAATGACAAAAGTGTGTTAGTGTAGAATCATGAGTGATTTTTAGGTTTCCACGTGGTGGTTGGGGGGGGGGGGGGGGTTACTTTATCCCCTCCACTTAGAAGCTCTCAAATCTCGGCATCCTTAACTTGTGGAAGGAAATATGTTAAACGTTGTCCATGAATGGTGACTCTTATCTTAATGATTGAGTTAGTGGAGTGTGAATCTCGCGCAAATATGGAGTTAGCAGATGGTGGATCTTGCTCCTTAATTGTGTTTAAGGTATCTTTTAACTAGTCTTGAAAATCCTTGTTCCTATTGTCCCATTCATTCCTCACAATCACAGGGAGCTCGGGTTGGTTCCAGAGTATGTAAGGCATTATCACGTCAATATATTACCTTAGAGCATCCACAGATGTCAGAGTACCACGAAAGGTATAATAGTAAACCAGCTGGAGACTTACCTTTTGCCTGGTTGGGCTGGCTATAGTGGTGGAGGTTCCTACAAACTTCTGAAGTTCATAGGAATTGGGACGAACTTCTTTTGTTCGTAGCAATTCCTACGAACTTTAGAAGTTCATAGGAAGTCCCAACGTTCCTCTAACAGCTACATACGTTTAATATAAATATATATATATATATATATATATATATATATACACACACACACACACACACACACAGACTTCTTCTCTGGATAAACTCCTTCAACCCCTCCTCTCAACCTACTGCATAAATTACTCTTCATCTTATTCCTTAATCCAATTGTAAACCTACTGCATAAACTACTTCCTTAGTCCAATTATAAACCTACTGCATAAACTACTTCCTTAATCTAATTATAAACCTACTGCATAAACTACTTCCTTAATCCAATTAAAAACCTACTGCATAAACTACTCTTCTTCTTCTTCTTCCTTAATCCAATATTACAAGTGTAATAATCCCAAAAATTGTTCCTTTAACCCAAAATTCCAGTACCTCAATTCCCTATCAACAAATTTCAATTACGCAATTTTTTATTTATACATTATGGATGGCAAAAGATGGAAAAAAATATATAACTATTGGGAAAAGCAAGAAGCACGGATCCACAACAACGGAAAATCCTACTTAACCTCCGTCGAGTGAACATGTAGATCCCGTGTACAAACATTACGCCCGAATTTTTTATCGGGATACACACGTGTCCGACGGGTGCCAATTATAAATGGTAATAAATATGATTTTCACGATAATTGGGCGGGCCCAAAGAAGTTATATAAATTGATTAAAGAGAATAAACCGTCGATAAAAGAATTTATCGACGGTGCTGGTGTAATGTCCAATATATTTTCGAGGGTGATGCCAAATTTCGATCAGTGCATTATGACGGAGATGATCGAACGTTGGTGGGACACGATGCATACCTTCCAATTGTCGTTTGTTGAAATTGCGTTCACGCCTATGGACTTCATGATGCTTTCTGGTATTTTTTATTTTTTATTAAATCCCTTATTTAATTATATTTGTATTAAATTTAAATAAATTGAGGGTGTAAAAATAATTATCATATTATTTGTATAAATGACATGTATTGTTAATTTTTGTACAGGTATCCCGATTGGGCAAGGGTTACCCATTCAAAATTTGCCGATAGAAAAATATACAAATTTTCAAAATACCGTCAACGATTTTTCCCCCAAATCCATATAGAACGATTTTCAGGTGCGGGAATACCGGTTGCCGACCTCAAAAAGTATATTTTTAATTTTGTGAATTAATCGGACCTGCACGATTACGTGATGCCAGTCATAGCTCCACCATTTTGGTTTTATATAATTGGCAGTTTATTCTTTCCAAATGCCAAATCCACGGCTGACCTCGGGTATTTACATTATTTGGAGGGCGTTGCGACGATTGGGACCTACGATTGGGGTTCTGCAATTTATGCTCGTATAATATGGTCAATGGACAAAGCGAGTCGACGGTCATTAACTAGTGTCGAGTGCGTGTGGCAATTAATAGAGGTATAATTTATGATATTATTATTTAAATGTTTAAGCATTATATGTTTAGTTGCAATGAATGTACATGTATTCTAATCAATTTAATATATTTATATATTTTGCATTACTTACATCACGAGTACATAGTGACCGCATGTCAGATTATCGTTGATCCAACAGTAGATGTATGGCCCCGAATATTTCGTTGGCCAATGTCGAACAGGAGTCGGGAAAAGGGCGTGCAATGGTTTAATATATCGGGCAACCAACATCAGCTTGAGATGCAGTCACCTCAATCCATCATTTGGCAGCCATACAAAACGTCAATGTACCGACATAACGACTTCATCACATACGCACATTATTTATATGGACTGTGTATGATTTTTTGGAATCCTTTATTTAAGGGATTTTGGTACTTGGGCGACCGGGGGTTTCGACAGTTGACAGGCCAGATACGTATAGCAGATAACCCTCCCCAAAAGTTGAGCTTAGTCCCCCAATCCGAATACCAAACCTCCCTTGCCCAGAATTGGCATGTTACAAATTCCCAAGTATCAGTTGTGACCCAAGAAGAGTATGATACATACTGGAAAGCAGTGGCACAGGGGGGCTTACTTTAGGTAATGGCACGCTACATTAACGTTGATTTGATTGGAGTTGGGACAGTGGCACCATCAACATTGCGTATCCCACGGCCGCCAGCCCCAATTATCCAGTCGTCTGAGTATCATACATAGTTTGCATTAGCTGGCCCTACACAAATACATGCGCCTAGACAGAGTTGGACGGTAGACGTCGGCCTTCAGCATGGTGCTTCATACAAAAAAAGTGTGTCGCGACCTGAGTTTCCAAAGAATTCTCCCCCAGCCAATTCGTTATCACAATTATCATGGCATGAGACATTCATCGACGCAGCAGATAATATTCGTGGTTTCCATCATTTACTCCTTACTTAGAATCGAGAGCGTGAGGATAGAATTGAGGAACTCTAGCGACATCTTATCGCCTGTAATGTGTGTGGTACCGGTCTGAGCTACACCCATGATGATGTTTACGTACCTCAACCATCTCACCCATACTTGGGATATCAAACGCAACAGAGTAGGGGCAGCCATATGGGCAACAATCCGATGTTGGGGCCGCACATTGATTTGGGTCATGATTTTGAATTTAGGCAAGGGTCACATTGAAGCCCTTATACCTTTGACTCACTTGAGTCTATATTGTATAAGTGCTCATCTATTTTGGAAATTGTGACAAAATTATGTCCATCCTAGAAACCAAAGAGCCTCAGAAATTGCTATGCCTATTCATCTCTCTTTCTTGTAGTGATCAAGAGACTATTGCCAACACTCACACACTTAGAATTCAATTCATGCATGTCATATTGGATTATAATGTGTGTACATGTGTTGAGTGTGTTTAAATCCCTAAGGTTGATTTTTAATAATTTTTTGGGATGTTTCAAACATTTTTTTAAAAACATGTTTTAATAATTAAAACTTGATTTAAAAAGTTTTGGGGTCAATCTCTTAATATTATTTGTTGTATATTATGGCCTAATGTTACCTTGGGTAGAATCCAAAAGCGCCAGAGACTTCAGGGTATTCTTTCTAATTAGTTTGGACGCGCATTTTACATCCCTTAATTGGCCAACACTTGTCTGCCTCTGATTGGTTGGAGGTGTGTTTCTTTACTGAGACAATAGCCGCGTGTGTTATCAGCCCTTGGATCATTTCTTATCAATGGTCTGCATGTTGCCTTGATGAATCCCCGTTTATCTTTTTAAGCCAATCAGCGTTCGTTTAAGCACCGCCTTGTGTGAGCCCTTGGATTCAAGTCAATTTAAATTGACTCGATCTCAGCCCTTGGTTTTGATCAGATATCTCGAACCTTCTCCTCCCACTATAAAAAGGACCCTTCCCTCAGACTTCGAAGACTTTTTCCATTTCATTTCCTTTGAGAAGTTGAGAGAGAAGAGAGAGAAGAGAGAAAAACAGAGAGAGAAGAGAGAGAGTTAGAAACCCTAACTTCATTCGTCTAAATCCTCTTCAAACCTAACCCAAACACCATATCCAAAAACACTATCCTGAGTGTTCTTGAGTGTTTGAGAGTTTGAGTTGTGTTATTTCTAGTTGATGTAACCTTGTGTTCGTGAGATCTTGTTTCCAACTTAGACTTTTACTTAGATCTAGTTTCTAATTTCATAGAAATCTCATATCTGAGTTTTTCATGTTACATTACACTTAGTTTCTTTTTATTTCTCATCTTGAGAAATACATTGTTGATTATTTTCTCTAAAAATGTTTTCTTACTTTGAAATCAACAATAAATTCTTTCTGTTTCTTGTTCTTGTAAAACTAAACCTTTGACCTAGTTTGGAATCTCACTTGGAGGTTTTCAATCTCGAAAAGTTTCTTTAAATTCTGAGATTGATTAAGACCTTGTCTGTCTTCCTAGCAAGGTATCCGTGGATTCTGGGATGATTTGAAAGGTCAAATAAGGTTCAAAGTTTTGTAAGAAGAAAGAAAAGAAAAGATCACAGCATATAGTGTAACTGTAATTTGTTAGGACTGTTTGTACTTAATAAGTGTGCGTGTGTGCATGCATGTGTTAGAAAGCACCTACACAAACACTTACACCCTACAACACGAAAAGTGTTGGTAATAAGATCTTGTGATCATAAGTCGACGTAAAGTGCTGGAACAAATAAGGAGTTGACAAACTGAGAGAACTACATCTACAATCAGAACTGCAGAGAAGTTATAAGGACACCAGAGGGTACATTCCTAAACTTATATAGGTTTGAGTTGTTTGCATGTTAGTTATATAGGTTGTAACTCATAAATTTGTTTTAGTGGATTTTTCATTTTACTCCGTAGAGGGAGTCGTGGATGTTTCCTCAATTGGTGAGGTTTTAACACGTAAAAAATTGTGAACAGAATCTTTATACATTTTCTCATCTCAGTCTTGGTTGTGCTGTGTTTAAAACTTGTTTAATCTATCTTTTAAACTTGTTGCCTAAATCTTGAATAAGATCTCGTACATACTGTTTTATTAAACACATCTTGTGATTAATCCTTTTTTATTTAAGAAAAGAGTTTCTTCAAAAAATAACTCGGAGTTACTTAAATAGTTTATTTTCAATAAACGGCTTTAGTAACATTTTTTTCACACATTAATTGTATATTTTTTATTCTTTTTATTTTATTTTGTATTCATATTATTGTATTGTATTCAATTTATTATTATGAATTCAATTTCTTTGACAATTAAATTTCATTATATTCAATTTATTATTAATTTCTAGTTTATTGATGACACACCATGTGTATTCAATTTATGGTTAATTTCTAGTTCACTGACTCACAATGTGTAACCGATAATAATTTATGATGATTTATTATGATGGCACACTAATTGATGGCATATACATCGATAATAATTTATTACGATGGCACACTAACCGATAATAATTTATTACGATGGCACACTAGTCGATAATAATTTATTACAATGGCACACTAATCGATAATAAATTTATGGTGACAGTCTCAGAATTGGTTGGTCCTTACTTAGCCCTTAATCGATTGTGTATTCCTCCAATCATTTCCCTATAAATATACGGTCTCAGTTGGGTATTCCTTCACTAATTGAGTTATACTTCTTTATATCATAAACATCATAATGCATAACCATGTGTACATGCCTGATGAAGATTCACCCTTCTTTGCCCATGTTCTTAAGAAAACTCTGTCTGGGCAAAAAATTCAATCTTGTAACTGGTCACCACCTAAAGAGGTAGGGCGATGTGATTACCTCTTAAGTGGAGGGGCAAGTATGAAGCATCACATCGCGAAGAAAAAGGGTATGGCTAAAGCATCAGGATCAGGTATTGTTGAACATTTTGTGGTGATGCGCAATGATGTTGAACTAGTGTTGACTAACCCAGGGATCTACCAAGATCCCCATGGAGGCAGCTGGTTTGGCGAGAAAATATTTTTTGAAAACATCCCTATATGTAAACTACATTCTTTAGGCGACGTTAATCATGTGATGAAATGGTTAACGCCGACAAAAGTAAATATTCCATGGGATGATCATTTGAAATGGCCTAGGTTATTTGATAGGCGTTCCAATTTGGAGTGCTACTGCCATTGGCATTCTTTACCCGTGACACAAGAAAAATCGGCTAGATTTTGCAAAGATCTAAACAAAGATAATGAAAATTGTATACATTTATTGCAACGCGAAATCGCACAGCTGGAGAAAAGACTAGAGCGGTGGCATGCTAAATATTTGATAAATACTGAATTTGATGATCCAATGTATGCATCAGATTCGAACTTGTCGGATTACAAAAGGGTCGAGTCGGACATGGATTTAGTACATCATCTACCAACCATGTTAATGGGTGATGGAAATGCCTTATGTTGTGTTCCATGGTTGCCTAGAAAATAATTGTATTCACTAGACAAATCAGTCATTACTATGTAACTCACGTTTCTGTTTTATACATATTGGTACTAGTTAATATACAGTGGTAATAGTAAATACATACAGTTATTATATATAACTGTACTAGTTAATATATATTGAAGTAGTAATTTTATATAGGTAATATACAGTGGAAATAGTAAATACATACCGTTATTATATATAACTGTAGTTAATATATATTGAAGTAGTAATTTTATATAGTTAATATACAGTGGTAATAGTAAATACATACAGTTATTATATATAACGTACTAGTTAATATATATTGAAGTAGTAATTTTATATGGTTAATATACAGTGGTAATAGTAAATACATACAGTTATTATATAAAACTGTACTAGTTAATATATATTGAAGCAGTAATTTTGTATAGTTAATATACAGTGGAAATAGTAAATACATATCGTTATTATATATAACTGTACTACTTAATATATATTGAAGTAGTAATTTTATATAGTTAACATACAGTAGTAATAGTAAATACGTATACATTGTGGCACACATTATATTGTGATCAGTAAACTGTGATCAGTAGGGCACACATTCCAATCTATACAAGTAATGCCTTTAGATAGACTGTATGGCCTTCAATAAATATTGTGATCAGTAATATTATTATGTCCATCTGACTCTCGGGCACACATACCAGTAATGCCACACAGATAGACAATTATAAATAGTATGATAGTACGATAACTACTTTGTAGAAAAGTATGACGTGTGCGGTTGTCTAGGTTTAAGCTCACATCAAAAAATTATGGGGGCTATAAGACTCCTCACTAACGGAGGATCTCATGACGTATGGTCTGAGAAGTACACAATGAGTGAAACAACTCTATTAGAAACTGTTATTAGATTTACTAAGGCAATTGTGGCCGTATTTGGTCCCGAGTATGCGAGAAATCCGATAATAGGCGATGTCACCAGGTTACTCGAACAAAATGCAAGCCGAGGATTTCGAGGGATTCTAGGGAGCATAGATTGCATGTATTGGCGGTGAAAAAATTGCCTCACAGCCTAGCACGCTCAATATAGTGGTCGAACAAAATTGCCAACTATAATCCTAGAGGCAGTTGCCTCGTACGACCTCTGGATTTGGAATTCTTTATTTGGGGTTCCTGGCTTTTGTAATGATATAAACGTCTTGCACTGGTCTAACGTCTTTTGAGAATTATGCAATGGGACTGCACCTCCCGTTAATTACAATGTTAATGGAAATATATACGATATGGGATATTACCTTGCTGATGGCATATACCCTCCATACGCAACAAACGTTAAAACTTTTAGGAACCAACATGGCCTATCACAAAAACAAAAATTATTTTGCAAGAAACAAGAATCATGTAAGAAAGATGTCGAATGGGATTTTGGTGTACTACAAGCCCGATTCACTTTCGTGGGCGAACCTTGTAAATTATGGAATAGGGAATACTTATCAACCATAATGAAATCTAATCTTGCATTATAATGCACAACAAGATTATTAACGATGAACGTAGAGACTATCCCTGGCAAAATGAATACGAACATATTGATCCCACACTCGAAATACTACGGGGGTAAACTAATTTTTACGACTACCTAACGCGAGATGAAAATGTTAGGGACGCAACTACACGTCAACAACTAAGAGATGATTTAGTGGAGCACATTTGGAATACAAGCGGTGATGACTTGGCCGATTAATGATTATATAGTATATGTGTATTTGAGGGTTTCTATTCTCTTTCTTCAATCCCTTTTTACATTATTCTTTTATGGTGTGCATCAAAATAATATAATATATGTAATACTTCTTATGTAATTATTTTGAATCACCTGCTTCTATTTAGCACACATTAATACAACAATTGCAACACTTCTTAAAATAAAAAAACATTTATTAAAATAACATTGCACTTCTTATAACACTCAAGTTTACATTACATTTATTAAAATAACCAAATAACGAAAAATTAAACAAGCCCACATTTCTTAACATATTAGTCAACATTGTTTGTACCAGATAGACCGAAATCAGAATTTGACGAGCCGGCTGTGTTTGACATAAGCACGGCAATCGCAGCTTCGATTACAGCTACCATATTTGCGAGGTCGGTGTACCTTTTCACATGAAATTGTTGTTGTACCTCGTTCATTTTAGTCATATCCAACTCCATGATGTATGATTGTTCTTGGCCTAGACTTACAAGTTGCTCTTGTTTTTTTGTAATTTGATGATCTCTTTTCATCTCAATGAATGCATCCATTTGAGAATCAAATTTTATGGCCCGACTTTGCTTCCACTCTTGCTTACTTTTAAACATCTCGATGAATCTTCGCAATGTTTAAGGACCGTCGTGTTACAATCAAAGCTGTCACAACGGGCATATTGTTTCTCCCCCTTTCTACCTGGGGGTCTGTACGGTACATCACGTACACCCGGACTGTCCTCCGAGTCAAGAGACGTGGGATCGTCGTTGTTGCACGCTGTGTTCTTCAAATCAAATTTCGGTAACTCTTTTAAAATTTGATAGCATTTATCAAACACGAATTGTTTGCTCGTTTCCACGCGATATGCCTCGCGGGCCTTTGTAACCGTATCGAATTCATTATTTCCGCTTCCTACATTCTCTAGTTGGTGAACCAGTTTCTCAACATATATCATTACATGGGATGAAATATGATTGTAACATGTTGAAAGCATGGTCCTCGTACATTGAATATAAATTTACGGCATGTTGTTATATTTATTCATTATGGAATCCCAAAATGTTCCATGCGATATCGAGTTGCCTTCAATACCACGACTCATATATTTAGCATATATGGTACATAATATTTCATCTTCGATAGGAGTCATATTTTGTTTCCTAGAACTACTAGTATTAATGGGTTGAGACGAAGACATATTGGTCCGAAATTGAAATGTATAAGTAGAGAAAATGGATCACTCAAATAAAATTTTGTGGGAGAATTGGGTTGGATGGAAGAAAAATGAGAGAAATATTGGGTTGAATATAAATTGGTGGGATTTGAGGGGAGGGAGGGATGGGATTATATAGGATAACTAGATAACGCTGTCAAATGTTACTGTGTGGTAAAAATGTTTCCTATGAACTTCACAAGTTCGTAGGAAACAGTTGTAAATTCTCCACCCTTTTGGTATATTTGGAGAACCTGTGCCAATTCACTTACAAATTCTCTCCATTTTTCCTCCCCACTGTACTACAACCATTTTGTATAAATTTGTAAGTTTACCTTTTCCCTTGTTATTTACTCCCACCATTGTGCATGCTCTTAGAGGGAAAGGGCATCATGATATGGAAAGTTACCTCTTAATTTAGTTTGTCATCTTTTTTTACCCTCTCAATCTTCGTGGAATCGGGGGACAAGGTGGCTACTCCCATGAGTTATTCATTGAATTGAGGCGGACGATCAAGTTCGTTGGTTAGCCGATAGTTTTGTATTTATCCCAAATGGATCAAGCTACTGATTTGTGCGAAAAAATTTCATTATATGAGTGGTATCCATTGATTGCTTATAGTCATACATGGTTGCAATCAAAGGCTTGTAGGGGTAAAAAAAACTTTATTCTAACAAAGGGCTCCATTTGATGGATCTAAAATTGGACGAGGCTGGTCCACAGGAGAATTTGATCTCAAATTAGTTGAATATTAAATGTTTATAAGTAATAAAACATGAGATGATTAAATTTTAACATAAGATATAAGTGGCCTTGTCCTGAGACTAACGTCCATGAAGTGAATAATTTTTTTGTATTGTATGGACAAATATTTTTTTCTTATCAAAGAGAGGGATAATTATATTCTTTCTTAAGTTTTACAATATCTTAACTTACTCTCTACTGTTGTTACAATATCTTGAAATTAATATATTATCTTAGCTAGGTATGATTAACTCCCTTAGAGAATTCCAAGCGTGAGTGCTTAACCGATATATATACCATGTTGGAAATTAATGTTAAGTGTCGAAATTAATTATTTAATTTCAATTGTATTAAATTTCGAATTTCCCATTTATGTGGTCTTAATAAATGTCAAATAATTAATTAGGAATGTGATAAATAAAGATATTAAAAGATTGGGTAAATCTGATCTGTTAGTCACATGATGGTTAGTGGCATTAGTGGGAGACTTGAAAAGAGTCCCACCTCCACTAGGATTTCGGCCCTCTTCCCCTTATAAATAAAGACCTCTACACCATCTAGATTCATCTCATAACACACTGTTTCAAAGGAGGGAGAGAAAATCCAAAATTCTCATTATTCGTATTTTCTCACAAATATTTTGGGCACATAAGAGAGTAATTCTAGGGTGTTCAAGAAGGGATTCAAAGGAAACTTTGACAGAAGAATTCTAATCACCTTATTCCAATCAATTGCAATGGATAAAGGTTATTATTGATCATAGTTATAAATAATTTACGATTTTGTGATTGCATGAAGATTAAACATCCTGGATTCATGATAAAAGTATTTTTTTACAAGATGTAACATTATGGTTTATATTCGGTATTATGATTGTCAAAACAGTCTTGATTAACATGTGGTATCAGAGCCTTCGATTTATAATCTCATGTTTTCCTTTAATGAAAATTTCTTTATAACAATGCTGATCTCTGATTTTTCGCATCTGGAAATCTAGATTTCTTCATTTCCGGAAATCTGGAAATTTTTTCTTTTGATGAATCTGGAACTTTAGTTTTTTTGAAAAAATCTGGAATTTTATGCAATCTGGTAATCATACACTTATCTGGAATCGGTAATTTTTTTGTTATGTGTGATATTAAGAACGAAATTGCTGCATACAGTCCTTAATCTTATGATAACTGTCCCATTATTGTTCAACCCCTTTTCGTGTTACTAGAACCCTATTATGTCGTTAACATGATTTTATTGTTTCAAGTTTCGTAAGTGTTCTGGAAAACACTTTTATTAATCATGATAAGAAAATGAATCTGTTTTTAAGATTAATTAAGTGAAAACTGTGATTTGACGCAAAACAGATTTCGGGAGAATTTTTTTTTTTTCCGTAGTGAATAGTGTTTTTTGAAATTTTTGGTGTCCGGTTGACTTGAAACTTGGTAGGTTGACTGGAAACGGGCCAACGATCGAATTTCACCGCCTTTGGGGTGATGTAATATGCTTTTCGGCGATTCGAGTCCGATAAGGCCTTCAAAACTCCGTTTTTGCCATTTTAGAAAATAATCTCGGGGATTATAACTCTCTATAGAAAATTGATATTAACGTTTCGTAAAAGGTTTTGGTTTTCTGACATGTTTTACTTCGATTCCATGGTGAAAACTCATTTTTGTCATTTTTGGCAAAATTCAAGTATTATGTGTTTTTACTATACCTGTGCAATTCTGTTTTTGAGGCATTTAAGCTGCTATTGGTATCTTTGTAATTACTTGAAGATTATATATTACAGTTAATATTTAATACATGATTAACCATATTTAAGTTGGTACATGTAAGCAATTATTCATTTGAGTTAAGTCAAAGGCCAAACACAGGCTGAGACTGCATGTACGAATAATACACTTACAATCAATAAAGGTTTATTCTAATGTCAGTTATAAAATTGGATTGAGGCGCGACACATGCTAATATCTAAATTGAACAACATTAGAACTGATTTTATGAAAACAAAATAGTTGACAATAAGTCCATTAATCATGGTATTAAAGGTTTAGGCAACAAACACCTATGCCAAAATTATGGAACCGTGATAAATGAATTATAGGGTACTATATATTTACAATCTGAACATTATGTGATGATTAACACAGATTTCGTGATATTCAGATTATAAATGAAATATGCCAAAAAAATTAGTCAACAATTCAATATTCGACCCTTGCAATTTTTGTTGTGTGTGAAAATTTAATTTGTGAACATTGTTATTAATTGCAGCTCCCCTAAACTTGTATTCAGAAACTCAGTCCTATTCCAAATTTCATGGAACTAATTTTTCTGAATGGAATGAGCAAATTGAGTTCAGCCTAAGGGTTCTTGACATGGACAAGGAAATTATGAGTGATGAACCAACTGCTATTACTGATGCTAGTAGCGAGGATGAAATTACTATCCATGAAGCATGGTCTCGATCCAATAGGCTGGCCCTTATGCTTATATGAATATGTGTTGCTGCTAAAATTAAGACCTTCGTACCTGAAACTAAGAAAGCGACAGAGTATTTGAACAACATTAAGGAACGCTTTCGCACTGTTGATAAATCCCTTGCTGGAAAACTGATGGCTAACCTGACCACTATGAGGTTCGATGGTACTCAGACCATGAATGAGCACATTATAGAGATGAACAATCTGGCTACTAGACTTAGAGTTTTGGGCATGGCAGTGGATGAGTATTTTCTCATTCAATTCGTCCTAAACTCCCTACCTCCTGAGTATGGGCCTTTCCAAACCAATTACAACACTATAAAAGATAAGTGGAATGTAAATGATTTGCAAAGCATGTTGGTACAGGAGGAAGGAAGGCTTAAGCAACAGAATGGCCACGTGACTAAGGGACAGGTGGAAAATCTTATTGTCAAAGGAGCTGGTTTTAAGAAGAAGTTTGACAAGGCCATTAAGAAAGGTCTTGGGTCGTCTCATCAAGCTGAACCATCAACTTCTGCTGTGAAAAAGTAAAAGAATGACAAGTGTCACTTCTGTAAAAGAAGGGCCATTTCTAGAGGGATTATCATAAACGAAAGGCCTGGTTCGAGAAAAAGGGTAAGCCCTTTATTTATGTTTGTTTTGAATCAAGCCTTATTAACGCTCCTTCTAACACTTGGTGGATTGATTCTGGTTCTATGTGTCATGTTTTTAATTCAATGCAGGGCTTCACCTCGATCCGCCAAAAAAAATCCAAATGAGCATTTTCTCTACATGGGCAATAAAGAGAAGGCTAAAATAGAAGTTATTGGAGTCTTTTGCCTGATTTTAAGCACTGGATTTATTTTAGATTTGCAAGAAACTTTTTATGTTCCAACAGTTTCTAGGAATTTAATTTTTGTTTCCAAACTTTCTTTAGACGGTTATGCGATTGAATTTAAGTACAATGGTTTTGGTTTGATTAAAAATTCCAATAGTGCTGGTTCTGGATTTCTATTAGATGGTTTATATCAATTGAATCTTGAAAAGAATTTTTCTGAAACCCTTGTGACCCTGCATCCTAATGTTGGTACGAAATGTACACGTATACACTTATGAAAAAGTTATAAATAGTGATGATTCCAATAAATGGATTGATGCCATGAATAAAGATATAAAATCTATGAATGACAATAAAGTTTGGGAGTTGGTCGAATTGCCAAAAAATAAAAATGATGGATCTTTAAGATTAAACTTGACTCAAAAGGCAATATCGAATGACATAAAGCTAGACTTGTTGCCAAAGGTTTTAATCAACGAGAAGGCCATGATTATAATGAGACCTTCTCTCCAGTTTAAAAGAAGGACTCATTAAGAATCATATTAGCATTGGTGGCTCATTATGATTTGGAGTTGCACCAAATGGAAGTAAAAATAGCTTTTCTAAATGGGAGTTTAGAAGAAGAAGTCTATATGGCACAGCCACAAGGCTTCATAAAGGAAGGAAAGGAAGACATGGTATGTATGTTAAAGAAGTCAATATATGGTCTAAAGAAAGCTTGTCGTCAATGGTACATTAAGTTCCACGATACCATTACATCCGTTGGGTTTAAGGAAAACACTGTTGATCGGTGTATATACCTGAAGATCAGTGGGAGAGAGTTTGTGTTTTTAGTACTATATGTTGATGACTTACTTATCGCCATCAGTGATCTTGGTTTATTAAGTGAAACCAAGAAGTTCCTTTCTAAAAACTTTGAAATGAATAATCAAGGTGAGGCATCCTTCGTGATCGGGATAGATCACGAGGAACATTGGGATTGTCTCAGAAAGCTTACATTAACAAAGTTTTAGAAAGATTTAACATGCAAAGTTGCAATCCCATCAATGTTCCACTCCAGAAAAGGGATAAGTTCAGCTTAAGTCAATGCCCTAGAAGTCATTTAGAAAGAGAGCACATTAAAGGCATGCCTTATACTTCGCTCGTAGGGAGCTTGTTGTATGCACAAGTCTGCACTAGGCCAGATATCAGTTTTACCGTTGGGATGCTAGGAAGATATCAAAGCAATCCGGGGATTTACCATTGGAAAGCTGCAAAGAAAGTGTTGAGGTACCTGCAAGGAACCAAGGATTATATACTCACATATCGAAAGACTGATCACCTTGAGGTGATTGGTTATTCAAACTCAGATTTTGGGGGATGCCTTGACAATAGGAAGAGCACTTCGGGTTATGTCTTCCTTATGGCTGGAGGAGCCGTTTCATGGAAAAGTTCTAAGCAAAGTATCATTGCATCATCTATTATGGAGGTTGAATACGTAGCTTGCTTTGAAGCTACAAATCATGGATTATGGTTGTGAAACTTTATTTCAGGACTTAGAATTATGGGGTCAATATCTAAGCAGCTGAAAATTTATTATGATAATGCCGCAGTAGTCTTCTTCTTGAAGAACGATACGTATACTAAGGTTGCTAAGCATATTGAGATGAAATACCTATTAGTTAAAGAATAAGTTTAGAAATAAAGAGTGTCAATTGATCACATTAGCAAGCGTGATAACATAGCACATCCTCTTACAAAAGGACTATCTCTGAAGACCTTTATGGAGCATGTCAAGGAGATGGGTCTCCATTAGTTAGATTATGATTGCTATTTTGATTTAGTTGTTTGACACTATTACTTGAATTCAATAAAAGTGTTTATAATTTCTATTATTTCTGTCCTTTGTGAATGCATGCATATAATTAATAATTATTGTTGATAGAAATAGTCCTTATTCAAAAGGACATTATGAGGCCATTATGATACCCAATATTAAAGGCTCAGTTGAATGAAACATTGGTGTTGTGGTACATGGAAGGAATCATGCTCTTGAATAGTATGGAACCGCCATGACTCGCATCCGTGAATCATTTGATTTAGCAAATGATATTTATCAATGATTGTGCACCTTATGATACCTAATCTAATTATACGAATTATTAAGACCAAGTGGGAGACTGTTGTCAATTAATGTTAAGTGTCAAAATTAATTATTTAATTTCAATTGTATTGAATTCTGAATTTCCTATTTATGTGGTCTTAATAAATGTTAGATAATTAATTACGAATGTGATAAATAAAGATTTTAAAAGATTGGGTAAATCTTATCCGTTAGTCACATGATGGTTAGTGGCATTAGTAGGAGACTTGAAAAGAGTCCCACCTCCACTAGGATTTTAGCCCTCTTCCCCTTATAAATGTGACACCCCGCCTAATTAAATATCGGGCGATCACTCCTTTATTAAATTAAAATCAAGGTGAACAGTTGGTTCATTCTTAGCATCACTGTCGTAAAAATAACTTTTCCAATTTAAACACCCTAATTAATTAAGCTAAGTGTGAAAACCATTTTAGACATTACTTTCCAAATTCTATTTATAACCAATGATTTAAAACTTTACATAATTCAATATTAAAGAATCACACCACAATTATCCTGGAACATATAATCCAAATAATTTAAACATTCAACAACTAAATCCCAACATTTAAAACTTAAAGTAACATCCAGGCAGTAATAAATCCCAAAGTGACAATACTAGAAATAAATGAATCATAATGTCCAATAAAATAACTGGATAATGGAAACGGGCGACACATGCCCAACTGAATAAATATGATAAGAGCGGAATCAAATGAATGAAGTCGTCTAAGTAAGAGGCCTGCAACTCCCACCTAAGATGCAGCGCGTTCCATCCAAATGACCCTATGCAAGACGCCCCTGTGGTTGGGCACCTGTAATACATACATATATATATACAAGAGCGAAAAGAAAATGGAAATGGGTCAGAGCCCGATAGTGAAAATGATTTAAAATTTATTTAGCAAGTATTTAAAATGTTTACAGGCCAATGCAACAACATATTAGTGCGACACTCCCTTAAGAAATTCTCACATCTCTTCTAATGTGCACACCTATCGCACTAACCTCCCCAACAGTTTAACTTATCTTGTCTTAGTTTACTCGTAAGATTTAGATTGACAATTTCAACTGGTTAAGAAGTAAATTCCGTTTAACACCAAAGTTCTCATTTAAGCTTTATTTACTAATAAAGTCTCTCAACAATATTACACTTTTCAATCACTTTTTCCTAAATTGAAATAATTATTCATATCTTACTTACCATAAACACAGTAGTTAGTTCCCAAATTTCAGAATTTAATATTTATATTAAATATTCACATAATATATATATATATTAACAGCACCCCACATAATAATTATGGTGCGGGCATACTCTGCTATCCAGTCCCCGTATCTCTCGCACTAAGGGAAATACAAGTTCGGAATCACTCTCGAACTGTATTAACATAAATAAAAACAATATTGAGGCGAAGCATAGTTTCCAAGTCCAAGAGGTCAGTACATACCATCATGTCTCTTATGACCGTCCGACTATCGATCCGATAGCCCGTACCTAGGATTCCTATCTTCTAGGGTACGAGTCAATATCCCCCATGAAGGCCCATTCGAGATAAGACTGTCCCAGCGCGGTAACCTCAGGGATAGCAAGTAGCGTGGGCATGATTTTCACACGTATATAATATATGCATAGACACAGTCATATAAATATACTATTTTTACCATATCAAATTTAGGTTCATCTCATAACCCATAATCACGACATTTATCCTTATTTTCATATTATTAGTTATCGCGTATAATGGTTCGTCTCTAACTTTAATTTGAGGGATTATTCCAACTCACTGCGTAACACTCATGGACTCTATCCCCCCAAGTGTAAAATTCAGTAGGTACTCATTTATTTTCCATCGTAACTATCTTACGCGTCTCTCCCTTTAATAAGTAATTCTATCATCCCTTATATATAAACACCCCAAAAATGCAAATCTCGTCTTACATTAAAGGTCTCATAATTATTAACAAGTCCTACTGGTCATCTTTATCTCCCAAAATATTTTAATAAGGATGTCTAAGGGGTATTATTCATTTAGAATTAATTCAACTATTTAAAAAGGGGAAATATAAGTCTGCCAGAAGGGGTCGATCGATCGAACCTTCGATCGATTGAAGCTCTTGGCTCGATCGATCGATCAAGCAGGTATGGCGAATTCTGCAGGAAACCAGTTACGGGTTCTATCATACAACCTCATCCAAATCCAGATTTTTCATTCCCAATCGCCCAGAAATTGGTACTACTAACCGTATAAACCCATATTATACATCTTCTATGTAAAGCATGCAAATTTTCATAAATAACCATGGATTAATAGGCCAAAAACTCATATTAATCTCAAGAACCCCCTAATTTCTTTAACCTTGTTCTAATCAATCTTTTCTAGAATTTCTTCTTCTAAAACATCATAAATTTGTGGTTCAACCTCTACATATGAAGGGGGATTTCCAGATTTCCATTTATATCATTACTACATGCAATTTACTATCTCCAACTTGGGTTTTCTTCCATGAAACTCATCCTAATCAACCCTAGACTAATATGAGTGATGCATTAATGAAAATAAACAAGATAAAAACTTGCCTGGAAATTTCAGAATTCTGATTTGTGGATGATTTTGGTGTGGTTGCGTTCCCCGTCGCGCGATCTATGCGTTGGTGGTGGTGGTGGTGCAATCGGATGACTTTTTGGCCTTAGATTGCTTGGAAAGCTTTCTCCTTCCCTCTCCTATGGACGTTTTAAAGTTTTGAGTCTGATAACCCTAAAGGACTATTCCAAATGGCTTATATAACCTAATAATTTTCGTGGGTTTAATTACCCAAAAATGCAAAATGTCCAAAATGCCCTCCCGGGTGTTAAATAGGCCTAAAAATGCCCCGAGACCCAAACTAAACCCCCGAGTACACTTTTCTGACTATCTCAACCCTTTCGAACACGTTGGCGCACTCAAAATGGCCATATAGATAACTTAAAAATATTTCACTTTTATTAATCAACATTTATTCCCGACGCGACGCAGGCGCGTCCCGACTTAAATTTCCAAAATTGTCCTTCTATTCACTCGTGACATTTAATAGAACCAATATTATATCATTTTACTCATTTGTAATATTCAACAATTTTCCCATAATTACTAACTCACATCACGTTAATAATTATAAAGTGATGAATTTCCGGATTTATATTAAATTAATAACTCACATTAAATTTAATAAATCCCCAAATTAATAAAGCATAAAAATATGAGGTATTACATACTTCCCCCCTAATAACGGAATTTCATCCCGAAATTCAAAAAATAAGGCATACCTGGTAAGAATAAATCTGAATATCTCTCGCGCATATCTGTCTCGCGTTCCCAAGTGGATTCCTCCACATTATGATGCTCCCACTGGACCCGTACAAGTGGAACTACCTTCGAACTCAATCTCCTCTCGCTATGGTCTAGGATAGCCACTGGTCTCTCCTCGTAAGAGCTGTCAGGCTGTAAGTCTATCTCATCTATCGTGATGTGAGTATGAGCCATATCATCCCGAATGTATCATCTCAATGACGAGATGTGGAATACATCGTGGATGCGATGTAAGTTCTCCGAAAATCCCAACCTGTATGCCACCGGCCCAATCCTCTCGATAATGGAAAATGGTCCCACGTACCTCGGGTCCAATTTCCCTTTCTTCCCAAACCTCATCACTCGTTTCATAGGATATACTCGCAGTAATACTTGGTCACCCACATTAAATCGGCATAGCTTTTCTGCCTGTCCTAGGCTACTCGGAGACGACCCCTGATCATCTCAATCCTCGCGGAGGTTTACTGAATCACCTATGGTCCTAGAAACTTGTTATCCCCGACCTCTAGACAACAAGTTGGGGAACGACAAGGTCTTCCATACAAAGCCTCGAATGGAGCCATGCCAATCATGAACTGATAAGAGTTATTATAAGCGAACTCTACCAGTGGAAGATGTGGCTCCCAACCTCCTCCAAAATCAAGGACACACATGCGTAGCATATCCTCCAGCATCTGATCAGTACGCTCTGTTTGCCCATCTGTCTGTGGGTGATAAGCTTAACTCAACCTCAACTCTGTACCCATAGCCTCCTGAAAGCTTTCCCAAAAATGTGATACGAAAATCTTCTGCCTATCTGACACAATATTCAGGGGCACCCCATGTAATCTGACAATCTCAGCAATGAACAACTGAGCATACTAACCCGTGGTATAGTCTGTCCGCATCGGCAGAAAATGAGCCACCTTGGTCAAGCAGTCTACAATCACCCAAATAGAGTCGTGGCCCCGCTGTGATGTAGGCAACCCTGTAATAAAGTCCATGGAAATACTCTCCCACTTCCACGCGGGTAATTCCAATGGCTGAAGCAACCCTGACGGTCTTTGATGGTCCACCTTTACCAGCTAGCAAGTAGAACACTTGGACACGAAATCAGTAATGTCCTTCTTCATCCCACTCCACCAGTATTGCCGCCTCATATCCTGGTACATCTTATCTCCTCCAGGATGTACCGCAAATTGGGACCCGTGAGACTGGGTCATCACTGCATGACGTAATTCTGCTCCTTCTGGGACCACCAATATCCCATTAAATCTCAAACCCCCATCAGAACTAACAGAATAGGACTCAGCACCCTCAGCTAAAAGTCGTACAATCTGCTCCTAGAAAAACGGGTCTGCGGTCTGTGCCTGTATTACTCCCGTAACAATCTCAGGTGTCACTGTCATGACAGATACAAAAGAACGGGCTACTGCGTCCTGGTGACCCAACTCTTTCCACTTTGATTTCCAGATGTTAGCTACATCGTCTACCGGTCTACAGCTCAACGCATCAGCAACTACGTTGGCCTTCCCTATATGGTATTGTATGTCGAACTGATAGTCCTTCACAAACTCTAACCATCTGCGCTGATGCATATTCAGCTCTTGCTGAGTGAATAGGTACTGCAGTGACTTGTGGTCTGTGAATAAGCGAAACTTCTCCCCTAATAAATAGTGCCTCCATATCCTCAATGCAAAAACGACCGCTGCTAACTCCAGGTCGTGGGTGGCATAATTCTTCTCATGCGACTTAAGCTTGCGGGAGGCAAAATCTATAGCCTTCTCCTCCTGCTGAAGTACTCCCCCAAGTCCCCGTAAAGAGGCATCGGTGTAAACCATGTACTCCACACCCGGCTTAGGTAAAGTAAGGACTGGTGCTGAAGTAAGCTTATCTTTCAGCTCGTCGAAAGCCAATTGACAAGCATCATCCCAAACATATGGTACCCCTTTGCGAGTCAGGTTCGTCAATGGACCCATTATTTTGGAGAATCCCCGAATGAATCTCCTGTAGTATCTGGCTAACCCCAGGAAACTACGCACTTCCGTCGATGTCGTGGGCTGCCCCCACTCTCTTACCGCTGACACTTTACTCGGGTCAACTGCTATCCCCTGTTCAGAAATAACATGGCCCAAGAACTGTACTTCTCGCAACCAGAATCTGCACTTCTCGTACTTAGTATACAGTTGATGCTCTCATAGAGTCTGAAGAACCTACCTCAAGTGCTCGGCATGCTCCTCCTCGGAGTGTGAATATATCAAAATGTCATCTATGAAGATGATGACAAACTGATCCAAGAACTCTCTGAACACTCGGTTCATTAAGTCCATGAACACGGCTGGAGCATTTGTGAGGCTAAATGGCATAACTCTAAAATCATAGGACCCATATCTAGTCAAGAAAGCAGTCTTTGAAACATCCGGCTCCCTAATACGTAGCTGATGGTACCTCGACCTCAGATCTATCTTCGAAAAGAAAGTTGCTCCCCTCAACTGGTCGAACAAATCATCGATTCGAGGGAACGGATACTTGTTCCGTATCTTGACCTTGTTCAACTCCTGGTACTCCACACACAGCCTCAGTGAACCATCTCTCTTTTTCACAAACAAGACTGGAGCGCCCCAAGGTGAGGTACTCCTGCGAATAAAGCCCTGACCTAACAGTTGCTCTATCTAATCTCGTAACTCTCGCAACTCCGCCGGAACCATACGATATGGAGCGCGTGCTATCGGTCTAGTGTCCGGCAATAAATATATGACAAAGTCTATCTCACGACTGGGGGGTAGGCCTGGTATCTCCTGAAATATATCGGAATACTCACGAATAACTGGGATCGAGTCTAAGGGAATCACAACCTCCTTAGAGGTATCCTCCTCTATGTAATACAAATGAGCAGTCGATCCTCCCTCTGGGCGAGGCATCGCCACTACAAACATCTCTTGCCCCGAAATGGCAAAAACAATATTCCCACCAAAACAATCTATCATGGCCCTGGAAGCAGCGAGCCAATCCATACCGATAATTACATCATGTTCATGCATATCTAAGACTAACATGTATGCAGGTAATACCAAGCTACCAATCTCTACCCCCACACCCCGGCATATAACGAAAATAAGCGATCAACTCCCCAGTGGTGAGTCTGCAGACGTCACAGTGCTCTCTGCTGTGGCTAATAACCTTAAGGCCTTCACAAAATGAGTGGCTATAAAACAATGTGTCGCCCCAGTATCAAATAAAACTCAACCCATAGTACCATGGATAGGAAATATACCCTCAATCACGGGTGGTGCCTGTGGAGCTGCTGCCTGGTGGACGTTATAGACACGTTCATACTGTAACTACCCCTGCTGCACTGGAGCTGCTGGAATGGCTGGTAGGGCTGGTACCTGGGCTGGTGCTAGGAGGGCGGCTAGAAAAAGTGGCCTCTGTGGCTCATTACGAGCACCCTGCTGCTGTGGGGCCCTATCACCCTCTGGGCAATCCTGGCGCTTGTGTCCATGCTTTCCACACACAAAACATCGGCCTATGAAGTTACCTCCCCTTTGACCCTGCTGACCACGGCCCTGCTGGCCGTTACCACCCTACCACTGGCCCTGTTGGCCCTGATGAAAACGTTGTTGGCCCAGTTGCTGACCCTGCTGTTATCGGTGTTGGCCTTGCTGGCCTTGCTGATTAGGCTGGCCCTGCTGACCTTGCCTATAACCCCGAAATCCCTACCTGGAATCACCTGATCGGAAGCACTTGGAAGGGTCCCCCTGATGGGAACTCTGCTCATACTGACGAGTCTGTCCTTGGGATGTCGGTGCTCCACCAGCGCCACTACCCCCTGTCCTGCCCTGTTGGCCGGACTCTCCTGCTCGCTTGCTTCCCTGTAGATGGAAGCGGTGATCCTGGCAGTGTAGTAAAGCAGCATTGAGTACATCTGTGAAAGTACTCAGAGACAGACTCCCTATAAGGTGATGACAGATCCTCCAAGCTAACCCGTCCACAAACAACATTATCTTCTTACCCTCGGTAGGCGCCTCATCTGGCACTATGGTGAGAAGTCTCGTGAACTCCTCCTCATACTCAACAATGGTAGAATTCTCCTGCTTCAAGTTCAGTAACTTCTGCCTCATCTCAGCCTGCACGGCGGGTGAAAAGTACTTGCGATCAAATCGCTCCCAGAATACCTGAATCGGAATAGTATCCCTTCCTCCGAGGTGGTGGTGGACTCCCACCACTGCAAAGAGGCCCCCACTAGCTTAAAGGAAGCCAACAAATGTCTCTGCACGTCTGTGCACTCATACATACGAAGATTCCACTGGATATCTTTCTTCCATTGGCTGACGATGATGACATCTGAACTACCCGAGAACTCAGTGGGATGCGCCTTCTGAAAGGCATCCCTAACCCGCTCCCATGCAGATGGAAGTTGTGCAGGTACTGGCGCCACTGCCTGAATCTGGGGTGGAGCCTGCTGTACTACCGCTAACGCGGCTACCTCATTAGCATTCATCGTTCCCTGAGCCGGAGCTGAAACTGCGGTCAAAGATAGTTCCGTTAGTGCGTGTTCAGTGGCGACATCATAATGTCGAGGAGTCCACATGGGAGCACGAGGATGAGATGCGCGAACGTTATCCAGAGTTATTCTTACCAGGTACTTTCTAGTTCCGAATTTCGGGACGAAATTCAGTTATTAGGGGGGAAGTATGTAATACCCCGTATTTTTGTGATATTTATTTTTGGGATTAATTAAATTAAATGTGAATTAATTTGGGAATTAATTCGGATAAAATACTAACAAGATGTGAGTTGGTATTTGATTATAATGTGTATATATGACTATATATGAATATTGAACTATGAAACTTATCGTGAGATTGAAATACGGTAATTTGGAATTTTATTGAGACGCGTGTGACAGTCGCGTCAGAAATATTATTATTTAATTAAAAAGTGAATTTTATTTCTATTAACCGTATGGTCGTTTTGAGTGCGCCAACGCATCCGGAAGGGTCAAAATAGTCAGAAAACACTAGCCGGGGGTTTAGTTTGGGTCCCGGGGCATTTTAGGTCATGCCGGCAACGTATAAGGGTAGTTTGGTAATTTTGGATTTTTGGGAATTAAAACCTACGAAAATTAGGAATTAATATCTGATTTGGACTTTACCCACTAAACCCACTGACAATCCTAAATGACTTAATGGGCTACGGAAGTTATTGGAATTAGTTCCAAAAGTTTCCTAAGGCAAACCCTAGCCTCCATTGCCACCTAGGAGAAAAAGACTTGTAGAGAGAGAGAGGAGAATTCTGTAGAGAGAGGGAGAGAAATTCATCAATTCGCCATCAAATCAGAGAAATACATAAGGCAAGTGGTTCAATTTACATTATTTTGCAGTGAATGTTTCTTCCATGCTTAGACAATTCTAAAATTACATTTGTTTGGGAGATTGATGAAAACCCATAAAATTGGAGTTATAAATTTAATTTTGGATATAGGTTTGCATGTAGAAATGTTATTGGATGATTGAACTAAAAGAATTACTACTTTTTGTGTTACAAAAACGGATTTTATTAGGCTCATTGATGATCTAAAATTTCTAGGGTTCTTGTTCTTGAGATTGGGGAAAAATGTAGAGTTTTGATATTTGGATGATGTTTAGGATGAAGTAACCCCACAAAACACGTTAGTATATGACCTAAGTGTGTTTAGGAATGATTAGAATCCTTGAACAGTTGTTGGATTGATGTTTAGATGAGATTAGAAGTGAAGAAAAGATGGAAAAATGAAAAAGGGAAAATCTGGGCTCGAAACTGGCCTCTCGTTAGAAGACCTGCCCAGGTCGTTCGAACGAGCTTCTAACGAGTTGACAGTTTTCCTTCTAACGAGAGGGATGTTCGTTCGATGTCTTTCGTTCGAAAGAGATCTCGTTAGATGCCCAGTTCGTTCGAACGAACTCTCGTTCGAACAGCCTCGTTCGAACGAGACTTCTAACGAGCTGACAGTTTAGGCTTTTTGGCCTGTTTCTATTTCGCGTATCCCGTAACCTTGCTTAATTGTAGATATACCTTTCCCTTGATGATAAATTGATATAGTTGGGACATTTGGGATATATTGAGGTGTAAAACATAGAAGTGTTATTTGAATTGAATAGAAATTGTGGAATAGGACGTGAGTGACTATTACGACGCGTGAACTATTGACGGCGTAAATAATTGAATTAATCGGGAACTTATGAATTGTGCAACATTATAAGTCGGTACGAGAATGAGAAGTGTACCACAAATAAATTACGGTGATTACTAAGATGTGTGTATACTTAGTATATGTATATGATCTTATGTGTATGACATACCTACCATACTTGCTATCACGGGAGGTTTACGTTCGCTTAGGGCCCTCTAATCCTTGTGTTGCCCGGATTTAGATTGGTACCTCGAGAACATAGGTCAGATAAGGACTTATTAGGATGTTAATAAGTCTGCTGATCGTGGGAGCGTAGGTATGTGCGTGACCCATGTGATGTGACTGTGTTCGCCTCCATTGTTTGTGATTTGCTATTATCTGAGAACGATTCCTGAGAGATTCGGAATGCGTGATCCTTATGTACGTGATGTACCGTGATGGATAGCAGAGTATGTGTGCACCGAAGCTTAGTCTCGGGTGCTTGTATTGTATATTTATGGTGTGGCTAGTATACACTTAAATTAATGAGAACTTTCATGTTGGTATTGTGAGTATAAATACGGAAACGCTTTGAGTAACTATAAAGGGGTAACCTGTAAGGAATTGTATTGCAAATAATCAAGAATTCGAGTTTAAGTAAAGCTCTCCATTTAGTTGATAACGCTAGAATGCATAATGAGAATCGATTAGTAAGGGGTAGAACTTATTACGGTTTGGTTAGATTTATATGTTACTTAGATGGGTACGGTACGTTAGGAGTGCACAAATTAGTCGAGCGGTGAGTATTTCATGTGAGTGCACGTCCTAACATGTATTTTGCATTCGTTGTTTTAATGTTATTAAAGCACTTGCTATTTTAAAATACTCTCCACTTTCGGGCTCTGACCCATTTTCTTTCAAATCTATTTTTTTGTAAAAACCATTTTAGGTGCCCAGCCACAAGGACACCATGCTTAGGATCCTCATTCAGGTGACGAGCTGTAGCTGTTTGTGGAAGTTACAGGACTTTGCTAATAGACGTTTCATCTATCTTGACTCTATATTCAGCTTTCATCAGTTGTAGGGCATGTCGCCCATTTCTATTAGAAACATTTCCTATTTCAGATTTTCAGACTTTTGGCATGTAATTAATTCAGGTTACATTGTTTTTTCTTAGTTCAGTTGTGGGATTGTTGTGAGGAGTTGTCCTCCGGACTTATTATTACTTTGTTGGTTATTATATTGCTTCGTTATGGTGAATGGTTGTTATTCTTTCATTATCCTCTTATTGCATGTTAATCAGAGTTAACTTAAAATTTGGCAACTCACTTTTTAAATACTAGGTGGTTAGTAATCATTAAAATGTTTTCGACAGTGATGCTATTAACTGGACCAACTTGGCATTTTGTATTAATTTAATAAAGGAGTAGCTACCCGGTATTTAATTAGTCGGGGTGTCATAAGTGGTATCAGAGCATCAGGTTCTAGTGTCCTTTAGGATCTGTACGGCTATTTATGTTTCCGTTGAGCTTTCTTTGATGTAGAGCCCTATATTTTAGGACTGTTGTATTCTTTTGTATATGCTACGTTCTTCAGTTATTTCAAGTTTATAACTGCGAACTTATAAACTTTATTCTTATTTCAGATGCCTCCACGACGTGCACAACGGGTTCCCAGGGATGCTACGCCAGAACCACAGCCCGCACCAGTTCAGGGCACGATGAATGTCGTCGAGGTTGCAGCCATTGTGGCCCAGGCGATAAATGCCGCACTAGCCGTAGTTCAGCAGGCACCACCTCAGGCGCCAGTAGCCGCGCCAGTTCAGGCACATGCATTCCCGTCTGCTTGGGAACGTGTACATGATGCTTTTCAGAAAGCACACCCACCGGAGTTCGCAGGTAGCTCCGATGTTGTGGTTTTGAGTCAGTGGAGGAAGGACATTCAGCGGCACCTGAGGATGTATGAGTGCACCGATGTCCAGAAACAGATACTAGCTACCTTTAAGCTAGTGGGGTCTGCACTGCAGTGGTGGGAGTCTATTACCACCGTGGAAGAGAGAGATACTCTCACTATACAGGAGTTTTGGGTGCGGTTTGACCGCAAGTATTTTCCGTCAGCTGTTCACACAGAAATGAGGAGGAAGTTGATGAATCTCAGACAGGAAGGTAAGACTGTGGCCGAGTATGGTTTACGATTTTGTGATTGCATGAAGATTAAACATCCAGGATTCATGACAAAACTGTTTTTTACACGATGTAACATTATGGTTTATATTCAGTATTATGATTGTCAAAACAGTCTTGATTAATATACCATACATTATTTGTACCTCTTAAACTATTATATTTGAGAGTTGGTATTGTATACTAATCTTAAATTTAGAAACCTACCAATTATTAGCAACACTATGTCTGAGGTGAGAGTGGTGGGGCCAAAGTATTTGGGATATAAATTTGTGTTTTGGATGGAAAATAAAAACACTTTGTAGGGAAATTTGGCGTTTGAATTCAATTTTGGTGCGTGTAAAAATAATGGTAACTTTCCATTAAAGTTAAACATATTATATATGTACATAATCTCAAAAGCAACTCATTATTACTTCTCATGTATAGTTTCTTAATAGTTTCAACTTCATGCGATATCGTTTAATGTCCAACTATTAGACTTTTACCACACGCACGTTATGACATTTTTATTTTTTCTACCATGTTTAATCATCCCCCTATGCAAAATTACATACGTGCTTGGAATGGTCATACATGTACAAGTGATTACCGAGTGTTGAGTAGGTCTCAACTCGAGTAAGGCAGTGCTAAAGGGTTTATAAAGTGATCATCGGGATTCATTGGGTATTGAATTGGAGGATGGTAAATGAGGTAAGTTCAAAAGTTAACTCTTACGAGTAACTAAGAGTGTAAGGACATATTTTTATAAGTCCATTATCAATTTATTATGTCATATACCGCTACACCGTCGAAGAGCATTCAAGAGTAATCTACATCAAGACGGATCCGAATTAATCAAGTTCTTCATCAAAAAGACTCTGCAAAGTTTACTTTGGTAAGGTTATGTTTTAAATATCTTAACTTTCCACTTAGAGCTTTTGGGATACTTTTACAAAATAATTTCTAAGTTTTGGAGCGGACTTTTTCGTCAAAATTTAAAAATGAGTATTTTTTATAAGTATTGAAATGGCCATTAAAATATTAATTTTTTGACGCAACAGTCGATCAAACGACATATGTACGTCGTTCGAACGACATGGCAGTGTCGCGCAATGTCGATCAAATGACATTTGTCCTTCGTTCGCGAGATTGCTATCTCATTCGAACGAGCACTTATTTCGAGGCGACGCATTTTTATTATAAATACCCATTAAAAGGTTTTGTTTTCTTGAATAAGTCTCAGGGTTTTACAGAATAGAAAAACTGCGAAAGCAGAATTATTTTGGCTTCTTCCTTTTAGGGCTTAATCTCTTTTTGGTTTTCAATTCACAAAACTCCCATATGATTTAGTGAATTGTTTTGGTGTTCAAGAACACAACTTTTGATGATTTTTACCTTTGTGGGGAGAACTCTACAACCGGAGAGCTGCGTGCTACTGTGGAGGGAGTCTTTACGGAGTGTTTTCGACTGCGGTCCTTGTGGTATAGCAGCGCGTGAACCACTGTTTATTTCTAGCAGTTGCTTTGGAGGTTTGATGAAGACACCGTGCGTTACACTTGTGGGCGATTATCAGGCTGTATGTAAGTCAATGATCTTGTGAATTCTTTAAAATTCTTGAAATAAAAGGTTTTTCCCTGTGGGGATTTTAAATTTGTGTCGCATGCTTTACTTTTTTATAGTTTGACACACGAACACATTTAGATGCATGTTTAGGGGCTAAATTACTTTGGTTTAAAAATAAACTCCAATTAAATAAGGCTTACTTGGAAACTTGCAAATTAATTTAAATCGGTATCACACACCACATTTACACGTTTTACAAATTGGTATCAGAGCGGATTGTGCTAATTTATCGTGAATTCTTATTTTCCACAAAATTTGTGTGATATTGATTTGTTTTGAAAATCACTATTTTTTAATGGATCACTTATGTAATCGGATGCCCCCTTTGATGACACGAGCCTGTGTTTTGATGATATAAATCATTTGAATTTAACATTTGCTAAAAGAATTAATTTTTTGAAAAAAAAAATTCTCGTTTTAAATCCGCGTTGGATCTTTTGTAAACGGTTCAAAATCAAAGAGAATTTTATCGTGAAAAGTTTTTTTCCTTGGACCATGACTTTGTTTCTTCAAAATTGTCCAAAAAGGAGAGTGATGATAGGGTCCTATTTTTAGAAAAGGAATTGGACGATCTCAAAAATTTGATGATTTGTGTTTGTGCCAAAGAGGATAAAAATATTTTAGTCAATGAGTTTGTGTCACGTGAAAAGACTCTTAAGAAAAAGTTTGCTTTAATTGAGTGGGAGCGAGATAGCCTTCTAGGTTTGATTGATAATTTGAAGAAGGAAACCCTCAAATTGGTTGAGTCTAATTCTTTGCTTGAGTCAAAAATTTTGAAGTTAAAAAATGATTTGACAGACTCGAGTATGGTTTACGATTGATGGTTATGGATCATCTTGTTCTCATGCTTCTAGTGCCAAAGCCAAAACCATTATTTGTTTTAGAGGGTCAACCGTTCCCAGGGACATTAGAAAAGGTCAACCCATAGGTGTCGTTCCACCCGTTTACACGTGTTCATATTATGGTAGGAAAGGTCACCTTAGGCATTTTTGTTTTGATCTTGGAAAATGTCCTAGGAAGTTTATGTTTAGTGTTCCCGTGGTTCCCAAATCCTCCACACGATGTTTCATATCTATTTGGGTTAGGAAATCACTTTTGGATACGCTATATTTTAGACAAGTTAATTCTCATTTGCTTGCACATGATTCTTCTCTTGCCATATCATATAGATGAGTGTGTTTGAATTTTTGACATACGCTAGTTTTTTATTCATGATATGTATGTTTGCTAGCATTGTGACAAGTACTTTTTGTATTATATTTTTATTTTTGAAAAATACAAAAAGATTTTATATTGAGAAAATTTTGAGAAAATCCAAAAAGAGTTTTGTTTTTTGTTTGCACCTTTTATGGATGAACTTTTAGGATGACCAAGTCATAACATCATTCCATTTTTTGTGTGACTATTTGATAGTATTTTGAGACAATACGTCAATTCATCCATGTGCTTTATAATGTTTGGAGTCATTGAGATGTAATTAAGTGTTACTTCCTACATGTTTGACTCATGATTTCCTTTATTGCACACATGCACGGATTTGTTTGATTATTGTGCTTGTCTTATCACATGTTGGTTGGGTGTTTTCATTTCAATCCTGTCCTTAAAACGAACCAAGCGTGATAAAACTTTAAAAGAATGTTGTGCAAGTAAAAGCCGTTTGTGAGTTTTGTGTGCTTTATTTGAAAACGGTGAAGGGCTACGAAAGACTATCTATCCTTTACGATTAAGCCACCATTTAAATTGGATCTAAAAAATTAAGGAATTTATCCCAGGTCCAAAGAGTTTAAAAGAGCCCGAAAAAAATTTAAAGGCAATAAACATAAATTCATGCCAATTATGGGCCATTTAGGTTTTTGCACCAATTCTCCAAAGTTCGAGAATTTAGTTTATACACCTGTAAAACAAAATATTTTTGAGGGAGTTTGGTTGAAGAATTAAACCAGGTTTGCACAACCTTAAAAGTCTTGAAAAAACGCTATATAGTGTTGGACGTTATTGTTGTGGAAATCACTTTGACTTTGATTTGTTGATTTGCATAAGACGATGTCATTTAAATTAAATAATTTTTACACCTAAGGATACTCTTGATGTTCAATCGTTAGGGGTGCATGTATGCATCGTGCACATATGATTGATTGAGTTTATTTACCTATCGAATGTGTTCACACCCATACATTCCATTTCCATGACTTGGTTGTTTTAGTTTAAATCCATGGTGTGATTTTTGGTATCTTATTTTTGTATGAAAAAATGAAAAATCCAAAAATAGATTGTGGATGTTTTGGGGACATACCTTTGCATGCGCGTAGTTTGATCCATATTTTCTATGCATTTTATCGTGACACTCCATGTTTTGATTTTTTCTTCTTATTTATCTATTTGGGGACATCATAAAAAGGGGGAAAAAGAATTATCATGTTAATCCTCATGTTTATGTGGGAGTTTTTGCATTATGGGGGAGATTTGATTTTCTAATGATTTACTCTTATATCATTTCAAACTCGATGCGTCACGGAGGTTTTTGCTTTATCTCATGTGTGTAGGTACGAAGATTGAAGATAATTATGTTGCACACCCTGATGAGAAAAGCTTTGAGATTTGACGAAGATTATTGAAGAACAGTATGAAAACTCGCAAATTTATTCATGCGAGGGTAGATTTGTATAGGCATTTTGGCTTTTGATAATTCGAATTTTTTTATGTATGTACCAGCATAGACATAGGGGGATATTTGTAAGGACATATTTTTATAAGTCCGTTATAAATTTATTATATCATATACTGCTACACCGTCGAAGAGCATTTAAGAGTAATCTACATCAAGACGGATCCGAATTAATCAAGTTCTTCATCAAAAAGACTCTGCAAAGTTTACTTTGGTAAGGTTATGTTTTAAATACCTTAACTTTCCACTTAAAGCTTTTGGGATACTTTTACAAAATAATTTCTAAGTGTTGGAGCGGACTTTTTCGTCAAAATTTGAAAATGAGTATTTTTTCTAAGTATTGAAACGGCCATTAAAATATTAATTTTTTGACGCAACAGTCGTTCAAACGAAATATGTACGTCGTTCGAGCGACATGGCAGTGTCGCGCGATGTCGTTCAAATGACATTTGTCCTTCGTTCGCGAGATTGCTATTCTCATTCGAACGAGCACTTATTTCAAGGCGGCGCATTTTTATTATAAATACTCATTAAAAGGTTTCGTTTTCTTGAAGAAGTCTCGACGTTTTATAGAATAGAAAAATTGCGAAAGCATAATTCTTTGGCTTCTTCCTTTTAGGGCTTAATCTCTTTTTGGTTTTCAATTCACAAAACTCCCATATGCTTTAGTGAATTGTTTTGGTGTTCAAGAACACAACTTTTGATGATTTTTACCTTTGTGGGGAGAACTCTACAACCGGAGAGCTGTGTGCTATTGTGGAGGGAGTCTCTGCGGAGTGTTTTGGATTGCGGTCCTTGTGGTATAGTTGCGCGTGAACCACTGTTGATTTCTTGCTGTTGCTTTGGAGGTTTGATGAAGACACCGTGCATTACACTTGTGGGCGATTATCAGGCTGTATGTAAGTCAATGGTCTTGTGAATTCTTTAAAGTTTTAGAAATAAAAGGTTTTGCCCTGGGGGGGTTTTTCCTCTAAATTTGTGTCGCATGCTTTACTTATTTATGGTTTGACACACGAACACATTTAGATGCATGTTTAGGGGACGAATTACTTTGGTTTAAAAATAGACTCCAATTAAATAAGGCTTACTTGGAAAATTGTGAATTAATTTAAATCGGTATCACACACCGCATTTACACGTTTTACAAAGAGTAACACCACTAGAGCCACTTGAACACACACAGACCTTATTTAACCTAAGTAACTTGGCATCTCGTAAAAAAAGGATTGAAAGGGACAAGTCGTCATCATCAACCGCAAAACATGGGTTTTAGTTAGAGGACCTTGTCACCTCCATCATTAGTGCCGCGTCATAATGCATTAAATGGAGGGGTAAAACATCTTTATGAGTAATAAATTTTTATGGTATATTATTGCTCTATCTTTAGTCTTAATTATGTTTAGATTTGGTGTTGTTTATTCATGTCTTTAAAGTACGTGGTATTACCTTTGACTTTTACATTAATATTGAATTTCAATATGAGCTTCATATCATTGTTTTTACTTGTGGGATATTATACTTGTAGTCTATGACTACTAGTGTACTTTGTTTTAAGTTTGAAAAAGTTATATTGATTGTGTATTAATCATCTTTTATTATTAATGATATTTTTATTATGCTTGGATGATATTTCATTATATACTATTTTGAAGTATCATATATCCTTGGTGGGTTCTATTTATTATAGTATTCATACTTCACCTTTGGAAGTTTTATAACCTTTGACTTGATCATAGGTTCTTAGACATATTTCATAGATACTTATATTACCATGATTTATCATTTGGTATCTAGGATTATATTGTATGTGATTAGGATTTGAAATTAATTATCTAAACAACTAGTTATTCAAAAACTGGCATCATTTGTAGTTCTAAGCTCTTTGCTCGTTGTGTTAATTTTTTTGTTTAGTATATTTTGAGTATTAATTTTAAAATCTTGATGATGGTTTTATATCGTTGTCTTATTATATCGTTATTAATCATTTGTGTCTATCTATACTTGTTATCAATTTTATAAAATACCGCAAGTGCACGGGCTATTGTAGAATAGCGAGTGTAAGTACGGGTCGAACCCACAGAGATTTGTCAATTTTAACTTTCAAAAGAATTACAGCTGTCCAATTAGATAAAATGGGGTAAAGAATATATATAATATTAAACTAAGCAAACACAAATAAAAAGTGTGACTACGAGAGATATAATCAAGTGGACGTGAAAACTAGGACGTTGGATCCAATTCTCACATTCAACTAATATTATGCAATAATTTAAACTCGTCATTCTCGATTTTATAACTCAAATTAAATCGACTCTCGTCGTATTTAATTCAGTAGATAACACGATTAAGTTCACACTAAAATTTAACGTCTCTAAATTTAGACGGCGAAAATCCTTATTCCCTTAAAATGTTCACTTTTAAATTTTAAAGTATATTCTTTAAGCATGGACTATCAAAGCATTCGAGTGCAAGCATAATCCATCAAAAAGTACTCATACATTAAATAAAAAAATGATTTTTTTTCTAACAATATCGAAGGTTTATGATAAGAAAAAAAAAATCGGTATGCTTTTCGTCGTTGCTTGAAAAGCTCCTCTAATCAAAATCCTCGATTACCTACAAAATATAACAATCTAAAGTGTAGCGGAAAATAAGGGTATCAATCCACATCAAGGGGGTAAGCTAGAGACAAACTCAATTATAATTCAATTTTTATTTTCTTTTTGGAATTTTTCTTTTCTATTTTTTTTTTAGCTTTTCAAACATTAAAACAATTTTGTGAGGTGAGGTGTGAAATAACACTAAACTAAAATGAAAGATCAAATGACAAACTAAAAAGTAACTAAAATGGAAAATAAAGTCTAACACTTAAATATGAGATAAATGAGGTAAATAAATGTGAGAATAATCAAGGAGTGGGATTACACCACAAATTTTAGCTATTCTAACTAATTAATTTAATTAATTGAATTCTCCCAAATTAATATCAAAATTACAAATCAACTCTCGTTGCAAATGTAATTTCAATAATAACCTTTTATAAAATTAAGTTTAACCCCCCACAACTCTAGAAAATAGATCTACACTCCTTTTAATTATTCACCCGCTAGGATCGATTCATCAAAATTTATGTAAATCTTACAAAATAAAAATAAAGTTAAAATTCAAGTAATAATACCCCACATAAGAAACCCCTATCTCTAGTTCGAATCTAAAATGGGTATTATAACTTGGAATTTTGATTTTCTCTCGAAAATCATTTACCCTCTCTCAAGGCGTAAATTTAAGGGTGGGGGATCAAAATTAATATTCAAAGGAAATTTTCGAGTAATCAAACTAATTAAATCAAAATAACATCAAATAAAGGTTCACCCCACCCCTTGAAAGGGGATTTAGCCTAACATAATATCAAATATGATAATCAAATAATCAAAGGCTAATAAAATAAAGTAGAAGAGAAGAACAATCAAATCAAATCTCTTCGAGTGAAATTGGACTCCAATCCTTGAATTTGCAATTTACATCCCTCCAATTTGTGTGATCAAACCAAAATTACATCAACAATTACACTCAAAAATGGATTCTCACTAATTTATTTTTCTCACTAATAAAAAAAAGTAAAATAAAAATAAATTCTAACCTAAAAAAAACTAAACAAAAAAAAGGTGTTTCTCTCTCTACAATTCTCTCCCTAATTCCTATTCTAAATCTTTTTTCAAATTGAGTCTTCCATTCTTTAAATAGTAGGTATGGAGCATGGGGGTAATTTGGGTAGGTTTAATGTGTAAGAGGTGTGTAAGGTGTTCAGATGAGGGTGGTTAGGGAATTATGCACAATGTGCATGGGAAAGGTGTAAGGTAAGGAAGGTACATGGGTGAGGGAATTTAGGTGACAAAATTTGATATGGTTAGAGGGGTAGTTTTGGAAATTGGGGTAGAAGTGATAGTTGGGGGTATTTGGGTAAAATGGTCTTAAGTAGTTTAATTGGCTTTTGGTTGTTTTGGCTAGAAACAGGTCATGGCTTTTGAAAATGGGTAAGGTAAGTGACATGGGTTTGGCATGGAGCTGGTTTAGAAGGAGGGTCGGGTTTGCTGGGTTCGGAGTGAGTGGAGAGAAGGTTTTGTTATTGGTGTGTGAGGTTAATGGAGTTTTGGGTGAGAGGAGAGAGAAAGTAAGTGGATGGGAGGTTGAAGATGACTTGGGTGGTGATTGTGTGTAGTAAGGGTGTATGGGATATGGTGGGGATGAGAGGTTGTTTGTGTGTATAAGTGTGTATAATAGTAGGGTGTGTGTGTTAATTTGTGACCCTTAAAATAACACTAACTAACTAAAATAAAAATTAGTAAAAAAAATAAAATCCTATTCTAAAATAAAACAAATACTCAAATAAAAATTGAAACTAAAAAGAAATAAAAATAAAAAAAATAGAAATCTATTAAACTAAGATAAAAATTAAAAATAACTTCCTAAAAAAAATAATCCTAAAAAAATAAAATCTAAACTAAAAACTAATAAAATCAAAATCAAAATAAAGAAATATATATAAAAATAGTAATTAAATCCTAAAAATTCTAAATAAATCTAAAATAAATCATAAAAATAAAACGACTCAAACTAAAAATCTAAAAAAAATATAAAAGGGCACAACCTAAACACACATGGGGTACAGGCTAGGTTTAGGCTAGGGTTTGATTACGAGAGAGGTTATTATCTCCATTTTAACTACAAATTGCCTCGAAATATAGCTTTTGACACCGCAACTATAATTAAGCCTGCACATTATACAATTAAGCATATAAGACCCAAATTACCCAGAATTAGCAACTAAAATACGTCTATTCGGGGTATAAAATGTACACTTTTTGGTGCTTATCACACCACCCCCAAACAGAGCATTGCTAGTCATCGAGCAATAAGATAGAGAGAAAGAGAAAGATAAGAAACCAAAAGTGTACCACTTTCGCGGGCACTTGCGATTGCACTTAGCATGTGCAATAAGCCTTTAAACCTATAGGCTGCCCAAAAAGACGAGTTGTGTCTCGTGAGGGTTTGCAGGGAATATACCCACAAAATTTTTATTTGCAAAAGGTAGTCTATCTCTTATTAGACATAGAATAATCGCATAATCCATCATGAGAATAATCGCATAATCCATCATGAGGTAAATGTTTTGAAAAATACAAGCCAGAATGCGTAAAAAGTTTATCTATGTGAATACACAAGGCACATCCTTCCTAGAACTCAACGTGTGTGTGTGAATCGGTTAAAATGGGTCGAGTATCACAAGAGTAATTCCTAGATTGCCTTTTCAGAATCAACGCTTCAACTTCAAAATCTCACGGGATATATCTCTCTCAAACGAACTCTCAAGATTAGGGTAAGTGTATCGCTCTTGTGTGTGAGGATGTGAGTAAATGTAAACAAGTTCAAACATCTCACACACACACAAGAAAGAGCGAACATATAGAAAGAAAAGTGATATCATGAAAGAAATGCTAATCACTATAGTGAGAACGTCGAGTTATTCCCCACATTGACTATCATTTGCCCGAACACCTAGGGAAAATATGGATGATTATGGGTGAGGGGAAAATGAGATGGAAAGTATATGATGATATGAGGTAGGATGGTGATGTATGGATGAATTATGAGGGATGTATTTGTGATGGATAAAAGATGGATGCAATAGAAGAGTGTTCTATACTTGAAAAACAAATGTCTTTATTTCAAAATAACTAATTACAAACTCTCTTCTTTTTTTTCTTTTCTCTTTTTTTCGTTATTTTTTTCCTTTCTCTTTTCTTTTTTTTTTCTTTTTTTCTATTTTTATGTTTTTCTCTTCTTCTTTTTTTTTCCTTTTTTTTATACTCTCAACACTGAAGACATTTAACATTTGGAATCAACACTCTTTTTCTCAAAAAATGATGGATGAAATATAAATGGAGATGATAGGTGAGGGTGTGGGGAATATGGAAGAATATGGGTGAAGTGTATGGTAATTGGGGTTGGTGTATGGATGAAAACCTAGTGATCGGGACAAATTTCAAGACACGTATTTCTTACAACTCGAAAAAGATGTCATTCTCAGTGATCAAGCCAAAATTTTATAGAAGAATAATGAGAGCATACAACAATTAAATGCGGACCTAAACGAAGTTGAATCAACTTGTGACTCAGAGATTACGTAAAACACTTTGAAATGGTGAAAGGCACAAATCTCACAAGCTAAAGTCTCTACTAGTGATCCTTAAGGTTCTCTTGGTAATTGTAGTACTCCTCAACTCTAAACTGTTGAGACGTGATAAGTGCGCAAATTTTGTTGAGTCTAGAAATTTATAGTGCAACATGCCTTGTTATGTATTACAGAAGCTATTTAGAAAACGATATCTTCTAGCTTGATTCATAGATTTAAAAAGATGGATGATTGAAAATTCACATCAATAATTGAGATGAAAGAAACTGCACGAAATTTTAAAAATCAGGTTTAAAAATTCAAAATTTTTCAAAAGAGGCATGATTTTGATAAAATTCCCCACCCCCAAAAAAAAGGAATATCGTCCTCGATGTTAAGTAAAATGATTTTTAAAATTGAGAGCATAAGGTAGGAAATATAATACCAGAATCAACCGCTCATTAAGTGGACAGAGGTAGCCAAGAATAAACCTGAATAAAGGAGAAGATAACAAAATTTTACAAGTCTAAAAGCATTAGAAGCATGGGGTGGTGTGAAACACCACCCCCAAACAGGATGAGACTAGTACAAGAAACGCGGACTACCTCCCGGTAGCGCTAAGTTTAATGTCTTCAGCCAGACCGAAGGGATCTCACTCTAAGGATAAGAACTATGAAAGCGTGGGGCGGCAGAAAAATGGGTGGTGATAATTACCCCCAAACAAGACTGAAGCATCAGTCTTATTGGATAAAGGCTAAAGAGGGTCAATGCACTTGTATGGCAAAGTGCATCACACGATGCAAAGCACTGGTGGACCAAGGGCGGGTGGGACAAAGGGTAAAGGTGAGGTTGGAAAGGGTGAAGAGGTATCGACCACGGGCCTTGTTGAGATTAAAGGTGAGGGAAACAAGCGCCCTGTAAGAATGGTGCTCTAGTTGGTGAGGAAGGCTAAATGGTTTGAAAAGTGAAATGGGATGGGGCTCATGGAAATCACACGACCGTTCTATGAATGGGTGATGATGATGGTCGTGCCGTGACACACCAGGGAGCTGTTGAGAAGAAAAATCAACACCACAACGAAGCGTTGTGCATGGAGGAACAAGCTCGGTGTCACGGAAGTGGAGAGTATCACCACAAATACTCTCGTAGATGGTGAAGGATGGTTTCACGTGAGGATCTAAAAATGTAGATGGAAACATGAGCTGTGTAAAATCAGGATCCAAACCAGGTGGTGGGGTGGAAGGGATAATGGGTGGGTCGGGTGGGATAAACGGTGGAGGAATATGATCCAACTCAAGAGTGGGAGACACACAATCCTCATGATGCACGGAGTGATCCTCAAGGGCACTCACAGGAGGAAGTGTGGAAATAAACAAGTGAGTGATCAACTTCTCCACAAGAGTAGCATCAGTGAATGTGGTGGGTGGGTAAGATGAGGCAGTAAGATCGGAGATAAAGGAATCACTCACAATAATGGGATCAAGAAGAGCCAAGCATAGTGGAATAGGATCCATATCCGAATAGTTAGGAACTATCACGGATTCTATCTCGAAAAAATGGTGAGCACTCGTAGTCGGAGCTAACCTAAAAGTTATGGGCATGTTAGAGACATATGCAATTGGGGCATAAGGTAAAAGCTCGGGCATATTTTTGGATATCTCGGGAGTGGGAACCTCAATGGTAGGTTCATTTGGACAAAGCGGGAAGTGATCAGTCTCACTAATGAAAGGTAAGTCAACACAATTGTCGTCTTGGGGCCCCGACCATGGAGTGATCTCAACTTTGAGATTCTCGAGGTGGTAGGGTTGGTCACACTCAAAATCCATGTCATAAGAGGACACATCATTATCACACTCAGGTGCAACAATGGGTGGATGCATGGGAATGTCCGACTCTCTCGCACACTCAATTTGAATTAATCGTTATTCAAGCCTTTGGAGAGCTTGAGTTTGAATTTGAGTGGCTTGCTCTTGCTCGAGTATGAACTTTTGCAAGAGGCTTTCGAGAGCAGAGGTGAATGATGGTGGTGGTGGTGGTGGAGTGACGGGTGGTGGTGGCGGGTGAGGTGGACATAACTTGCTACTATCATGAGTGTACGAATAATACTCAAATGAAGTGTGTGGAGTGGGGCCAAGTTCATCATACACGAAAGGATCGCTTTCGTGATGGACAAATGGTTGATACTCAGTGGGTGCATAGTGAGGGTACTGATCGTGAATGGGTGCACAAGGTTGCCATGACGACTGTTGGAACGTGTGAGGATACACAACATAGGGTTGGGATTTGTATTGCGTGAAAGGGTGATCAAGCCTCCACGAATAACTAGGGTACTCATACAACGCAGGATTAGATACATCAGGATAGTAAGCCGAAGTGGGTTCCGAAACAGTGTCATATGGACACACATGTTCCAAGGTGGGTTCGTAGAGATATGAAGAGTAAGGGCACTCATGGGACATGTGGTCGGCATAAGAACAATGGGTGCACGGCAAAGCATGTGACGTGTTGACACTCATCATCGAAGGCAATGAAATGTGAGATGCGTGCATGGGCGACGCATGAGTATCAATGGTGTATGGTTGAGAGTTAAAGCCACGAAGTAAGGTATGGAGGTTCGACTCGGGCTCAACCTCAAACATGCTTTGAGAGAACGAGAAATGGCCAAAGTAATCCCGTAAGGGACGTTCTTCGGCCATGAGGAGGGAAATATTTTTTTTGATTTTTTTTTAAATTTTTTCAAAAGGAAAGAAAATATTTTTGGATTTTTCAAAAAATGAGAGAAAGAAAATGTTTTTGGATTTTTTTTTTATAAAAATGAAAGAAAATATTTTTGGATTTTTGGAAGAAAAGGTGGGGAAAAATATTGACTCTTGATTGGGACGAACTAATTAAAATCGACCACCGAAAAATGGAATTGGACAGACACGTAAGTCAAGAAAATTTCCTAACTAGCACATAGTCAATTTTTATCTTCAAATTTAGTTAAAGGGTAGTCAAATTTTAATTAAGTTCGCGGGCGATAAAAAAAATCACGGAATAATATGAGTGATCGTCTTTACAAAATTTTATCATACTGGACTACCTAGTTGATTAGTTTTAAATTTAATGATGGCTATGGTAGCACACAATTGGTAAGCGAGTGAGTCGGATGATGAAATCCCTTCTCGTGAGTGACCGGGTGTAGGTCTTAGTCAATTAATTCATCACACCATTCGAAAATAAATGCGAGAATAAAATCAAGTAAGAGCACACAGAGCACACAAAGCACACAAAAGAAGTGACTCGCTAACAGGAGAGGCGCGAGGGGTTGAGAAATATACCTCCCACGATTTTTAGGCCGTGGGGTGCCGAAAAATTTGAGTCGAACTGGGGGAGATCACGCCTATCTAAGTCGGCCCCGAGAGTCCTACCGACCCAAGGTAGAGAGGCTTTCAAATCCTCGCCTTTGGACGCCCTCTCTTTACCTTGTTTGGTTTCCCTATAACGCTTGTCTTCAATTATAACAATTTTTTAAATGAAAAATAAAATAAAGGTGTCTTTATGCATCGCAATACAATAAATGATAAAATAAACCTAACACAAGCCTTCTAAAATAAAGAAAAATAGTGCTAAAATGCAACAAAATATGGGAAATAAATGAACTACAAAATTGAATTCGCTCCGAGTGCTTCACGCTCCCAAGAATGGCAACGACGCCATTTGATAGAAATAACTTTTTGGTATGTTTTTCATCGTTGCTTGAAAATCTCTTCTAATCAAAATCCTCGATTACCTACAGAATATAACAATCTAAAGTGTAGCGGTAAATAAGGGTATCAATCCACATCAAGGGGGAAAGCTAGAGACAAACTGAATTGTAATTCAATTTTTGTTTTCTTTTTGGAATTTTTCTTTTCTATTTTTTTTAGATTTTCAAATATTAAAACAATTTTTTTAGGTGAGGTGTGAAATAACACTAAACTAAAATGAAAGATAAAATGACAAACTAAAAAGTAACTAAAATGGAAAATAAAGTCTAACAGTAAATATGAGATAAATGAGGTAAATAAATGTGAGAACAATCAAGGAGTGGTATTACACCACAAATTTTAGCTATTCTAACTAATTAATTTAATTAATTGAATTCTCCCAAATTAATATCAAAATTACAAATCAACTTTGGTTGCAAATGTAATTTTAATAGTAACCTCTTAGAAAATTAAGTTTAACCCCCCACATCTCTAGAAAATAGATCTACACTCCTTTTAATTATTCACCTGCTAGGATCGATTCATCAAAATTTATTTAAATCTTACAAAATAAAAATAGAGTTGAAATTCAAGTAATAATACCCCACTTAAGAAACCCCTATCTCTAGTTCGTACCTAAAATGGGTATTATAACTTGGAATTTCGATTTTCTCTCGAAAATCATATACCCTCTCTCAAGGCGTAAATTTAAGGTGAGGGGTCAAAATTAATATTCAAAGTGAATTTTCAAGTAATGAAACTAATTAAATCAAAATAACATTAAATAAAGGTTCACCCCACCCCTTGAAAGGGGATTTAACCTAACCTAATATCAAATATGATAATCAAAGGCTAATAAAATAAAGTAGAAGAGAAGAACAATCAAACCAAATCTCTTTGAGTGAAATTGGACTTCAATCCTTGAATTTGCAATTTACATCTCTCCAATTTGTGTGATCAAACCAAAATTACATCAACAATTACACTCAAAAATGGATTCTCACTAATCTAAAAAATGTAAAATAAAAATAAATTCTAACCTAAAAAAATTAAACTAAAAAAAAGGTGTTTCCCTCTCTACAATTCTCTCCCTAATTCCTATTCCAAAGCTTTTTTCAAATTGAGTCTTCCATTCTTTAAATAGTAGGTATGGAGCATGGGGTAATTTGGGTATGTTTAATGTGTAAGAGGTGTGTAAGGTGTTGAGATGAGGGTGTTTAGGGAATTATGAACACATGTTCATGGGAAAGTTGTGAGGTAAAGAAGGTACATGGGTGAAGGAATTTGGGTGACAAAATCTAATATGGTTAGAGGGGTAGTTTTGGAAATTGAGGTAGAAGTGGTAGTTGGGGGAATTTGGGTAAAATGGTTTTAAGTAGTTTAATTGGCTTTTAGTTGTTTTGGCTTGAAATAGGTCGTGGCTTTTCAAAATGGGAAAGGTAGGTGACATGGGTTTGGCATGGAGGTGGTTTAGAAGGGGGGTGAGTTTGCTGGGTTCGGAGCTTCAAGTCAGCGGCTCGGATTTCACTGGCTGGGTCGGGGAGAGGCTCGGATTGGAGCTCCACCGGAGGTGTGGCGTCAGGGAAGGAGGTAGCAGGTCGACGAGGCTGCTAGGTTCGTACCGAGGTCGTCGGCGCTGGCCGGAGATGGGAGTTTCGGGTTTTTGACAGAGGTTGGTTTCGGGTTAGAGTACAGGAGGCGTAGGGGTCGCATGGTTATCGTAGGGGTTGTTAGGTGTGGTGGATGATGTAGATAGGTTAATGGGTTTGGGGGTTATTGAGGTGAGGAGAGAGAGTGAGTTGTTGGGGAAGAAGATCGCACAGGTGGTTGGTGAGGAGAGAGTGGAAAGAAGGTTTTGTTAATGGTGTGAGAGGTTAATGGAGTTTTGGGTGAGAGGAGAGAGAAAGTAAGTGGATGGGAAGTTGAAGATGACTTGGGTGGTGATTGTGTGTAGCAAAGGTGTATGGAATATGGTGGGGATTAGGGGTTGTTTGTGTGTATAAGTGAGTATAATAGTAGGGTGTGTGTGTTAATTTGTAACCTTTAAAATAACACTAACTAACTAAAATAAAAATTAGTAAAATAAAATTAAAATTAAAATCATATTCTAAAATAAAACAAAGACGCAAATAAAAATTGAAACTAAAAAGAAATAAAAATAAAAAAATAGAAATCTATTAAACTAAGATAAAAACTAAAAATAACTACCTAAAAAAAATAATCCTAAAAAAATAAAATCAAAACTAAAAACTAATAAAAATCAAAATAAAAATAAAGAAATATATATATAAAAATAGCAATTAAATCCTAAAAATTCAAAATAAATCTAAAATAAATCCTAAAAATAAAACGACTCAAACTAAAAGTCTAAAAAAATATAAAAGGGCACAACCTAAACACACATGGGGTACGGGGTAGGTTTAGGCTCGGGTTTGGTTACGGGAGAGGTTATTAGCTCCATTTTAACTGCAAATTGCCTCGAAATATATCTTTTGACACCGCAACTACAATTAAGCCTGCACATTATACAATTAAGCATATAAGACCAAAATTACCGAGAATTAGCAACTAAAATATATCTATTCGGGGTATAAAATGTACACTTTTGGGTGCTTATCAGTTTAACGCACACTCTCGTGTCGTTTTAATTGAATACCGAATTTTCAAAACCTTTAGCATATATCGGGAACAAAGACGAATTTAAATCACGCACAAGTTTAACTAGACATGATAAATTTTACCTAGTCCTAGTATAGAAATTAAGCTAGCATAATGGAAGCCATCATAAAATTTCCAGAATGAATACTAATTTTCATTAATAAAACAACTTACAAATGGTATCTCACAAAGATTCTTGACAAAATTCCTCCCCAAAGATACAATTCTTAACGCTCAAATATAAATAAAACACTCAAAATAACACTACCAACAATTGTTCTAAAGTGGCTCTCTTAGCCAAAGGGTCTTATTTCTATACTCAAGAATGAAGTGTTTGAGATGGAGTTAAACTCTCTTTGATTGGTTATAGTTGAGTTGAAAAATATCTGTTGGAGTCTTAGGAAGAGTTGAAGATAATTGAAAGGTCTTTTTTTTTAAAATAATTATCCCAAATTCACATCACTATTCACATCACTATTCACAGCACCATCTTTAATCACATTTTTACCTCCAAAACTTCAAAATCTCATTTTCGTCTGAACTTCAAAGTTTTGAGTCTTGTCAAGACCTTTTCGAAAAGCTATGGCAGGGCCTCAATGGACACTCGAACGATTTTATAAAAAATATTTTGTACAGCTGTGTCAATCGTATCGTGTTGTGACGCGTCGCGACGTATACTGACAATTTTTGCACATCAACTGCTTTGTTGTCCAAATTTTTGGGATACCTGTAAAAATGCAAAATAAAAATAATTAATTCAATTTTAGGGTCATAAATATTTAAAATATTACATAATTACTCATCTTTGTATTTTAGCCCCCGAAATTCATAAATTACTCGTTTTAATTCGGAATTCAACCAAATTTTAGAGAGAACTTTAATTTGCCTAGATAAGAATTTAAAATTATTTTCAGGCCCATAAAGTTTTAAAAATTATGATTTCACCCTCGAACTTAGTAAAATTATATTTTTAACTCAAATTTTATTCAAACTTGTATTTTTCATTTATTTTACGAAAATGATTCTAAAAGCTCATTATTTATAATACAATGCGCCTAACAAGGTCTAGATTTGGGCATAATTTATACAAAATAATGCACTCATCAATACTATATCATGTGATTCATATCTCATATTACTATCACCTCATTGTTTATTGTCATATATAGCATTTTTATACTTTAAGCTCACTTTTTTCTAAAAAAATTCCTTATAGTTTCTTTATAGTGTCTTTGTTGATTCATTTTCTTGATTTTTTCATCTTTCCAAAAATGGAGAAGTTTCCTAATAGGAAAGAATTTTTTATTAAGGATAAAATCAATATGAGATAAAAGTGGGAGAATTATAGGATAAAGGGAGAGAAAGTTTGTGTTCTTAGGTTATACTCTTTACATTATACCTCTTAGGGAAAGATAGTCTAATAGTCTATGTTATGCTATGTTGGGGAGTGTTTAGTAAGGGCGCGTAGATTTTAACATATGGCGATATATATATAGCCCTTGCTTATTTCATACTTATCTTTGATGCATTATATATTATTACATTTGTTTCATAACCAATTTTAACTTTTCATCCCAATTATATATTGTGGTATGTTAATTTCAGACCTTGGGATTCTCCTTTCCTAGTTCACTTCTTTATATAATGTTTTATTATGTTCCTAATGACGCTATATCATGATTATATCGTACTTTTTTCCTTTGTCGATTCTATGACAAAAATGAGGAGAATTTTTTTCTTCTAAATGGAAGATAGATGTTTGTGACACCCTGAATATTTCAATCACGGGTGATCATTCCTTTACTAAAATAAAACAAAAGTCTCATCTGGCTCATTCTTAGCATCATTGTTGGAAACATTTTAAATTAGTAACCACCTATTAATTAAATAAGCCGGTGCCAAATTTTATCTTTCATTAACAAATAATAGTATTAACCAACCCACAATAATCCCATACACAGTAATCAATATAAATGAAACCACAATGTAAAATGTAAAGTTGAGATAAATGGATAAAGTCCCTGAGTAAACTATCGGGTAAAACTCCAACACATCCAATCCATACGACTAAAATTCTAAAATACATAAGTTTGAATGAAAAAGGGAAACACGCCCAACCAATATCGGAATAGAGAACCTAATATAGAATGCAATAAGTGAAGCGGCTACACAGCAACTTGCAAGACTCTACATCAGCTGCAACTTCGTGTCCCTGAAAAGAATAGTCATCCTTGGCATCCATATGGCAGGACACCTAAAAGTTTTTGGAAAATAGATTTGATACGATTTAGAGCCCAAAACATTTTTAAAATATTTGAAAGTAATTAAGATGCAGTAAATAAATATGCAATAAAACTTTACGTATTTAAGCCGGTGTCGCACTCCCATGATACACCCCTCACCTCTCAACTATAGTGCACACCTAGCGCATACATCTCAACCCGCCTAGTTACACTACCCCGCCTAACTAGTCATGTTGCAAATCTCACTAGTACACCACTCTACCCCGGGTATTGTTTATCGTTCACTTTTTACCTATTTCTCTCATTAGCTTAATTAATCATTTCATCATTTATCATTCTCATACTTTATGCCAGTTATTTATAGCATTCACTCTTAAAGTATTAAGATCGTATAGAATTACCACACTAATATATATACATAAAGTTATACTACAACAAACACACATATGTCATGTATAATCGCCATCCCCCGAGTAATAACTCATTAGATGCCATCCCTCGAGTACTAACTCATTAGATGCCTTCCCCGAGTACTAACTCATTGGATACCATCTCGTGAGTACTCACTCATTAGATGATTTCCCCCGAGTACTAACTTAATGAATTTCTTTCTCCATAATGATATCATTATCCAGGTCATACTCACTTCATCCTGGTTACCGACAGTCGGATTCTCATACCGACTCGATAAAATCACAAACGCATTGGAGGTGGTCATAGTCCTTCGATAGTGAATCCCAACCATACCCAAATTGTCTTACTTCTAATTACAATCATACAAGGTATAAATATGGCGCTATGACCTGGGTTCGATACTTAGCCTTCTGTGTTTCGCCGGGGAAGATCACCCACATCGCGTAACATCCGTTGATAGCACTAGAGGGGTATGTTTCACATAAATATCATACACACGGATATTATTTATATTCGTATATATATTGTCTATATACCCGTATATATATTCATAAAATACGGCTAATCCGTGCCTACCAACCGAAGCATTATCCCACTTATCCCGAGTCTACCCCTTGACTCTTAATTTATTCTAGTTCTCCTCAATTAAATAAATAAAATAGCGTTACCCTGCTAAAATGCATGAACCTACCCAACCGATCCATCGTATATCATAATTAAGTTTGTTAAGTAGATTCACTCCATTAAAACACTCAGACTTACCCAACTGGCTCGTACATCAAATATTTACTAATTCATCCCACTCAATTCGTTATTTAAAATTACTTGTCACTTATTTCTCGCATTATCTCTAATCCAACTTTAATAACCCACTCATCCCTAGGTAATTTTAAATCTTTCTAAATCACCCTAATAATTACCTCTTATTCTTATAGTTTGATAAATTTAATTTGAACCCTCCGAAAATAACCCTTTAATCGAATAACCATTCATGGACCTTCCAGATATCTGAACCGGTTTGGCCAAATTGCGAACCGGTTTGCTACCCCTGTTCAGCGAACTTTCTTCTCCAATTTTGGCCCAAACCCCTTTAATACGATATTATACCTCTATTAAAACATATATGACCTAAGGGATTGGATCCTTGATGGTTCTAACAGTAAACAATCATCCAAACACCAAATATTTATCTAATATCATCAATTAAATTCATGAATTGGGTTCGTAAGAAGAACACTCCATCATAATCCTATATTTTGTTTCAAAATCTCCAAATAAACATATTCAACCTCTAAATCTCTAATATGATTTCGATTCCAGTAATATTAATTGGTGCTATATCATTAATTAATCATCTAAATTTCACATGATTTCAATTTCATCAAAACCCCCATTTTTTATGTAAAAACCCTTTCCAAAAATGGTTTTGTTCTACACCTACCATGATATGAACATGAATCACCTCAGTTTAATTTAAATCAAGTTAATTACTTATCTTGGAATGATTGTAGGGTCTGATCTCCTTTGTGTGTGATGATTTGATGCTAGAATGCCATGAGTTTTGTCCCAAATTAGTCGCTCTAGTCTTCTCCTTGCCTTCTCATCTCCTCATTCTCTCTTTTAGGGTTTGTAACTAATGATAGGGATTTCTCACCCACCTAACATTTATATTTTAATCTACTAATCCCGAAATTAGGTTATTATGCTATTTTAAAATGATCCAAAATCTCCTACATGAGTCTGGGTTAGTCTAAAAAGGCCCTGAAACCCAATTATTACCCCTGGGTACTCAATTATGATTATCTCGGTCCATACGAACCATTCGTGAACTCGAAATCGTCATTCAAGTCACTATGCATAAGTTTCTTATCTCAACCTTAACATAATATACTAACAAGCCCCGCTTGAGATACCGTAAAAAAATCCCGTCACTCACCACAACGTACTAACAATTTACCATATTTATTTAATATAAACACATTTAATACATTTACCACATAAAAATTAATCTTAATCTCACCCAATTAATATTTATTAAATAGGCAACATTTCATTTTAATCAAATTACTGCACACATGTAATTTAAAAATAAAAGAAATAATTAAATCCATAATTATTCAAAAATAAGTGTTATTACATACTTCCACCCTTGCAAAGGAATTTCGTCCTTGAAATTCGAATATGTCCGGTACTAAAAACTTTAGATCCTTACACGCAATGCATCCAAACATATTCAAAACTAACTCGTAAAAATATTTTGGTGTTTCCATTATACACACGCCAATGGTACCATTTTGACTGAAGGTCTACTCACTACAACCCAAGATTAGCGACAAGTCCATTCAAACTCTTACATACCGATATATTCCCCTATGATTAAGGTCTTGTTGATTCAATGATACGCAAAAACTATCGTGAATCCTCGAACAACACTCAACAGACGAGCCTACACTTCACTGGATCTATCATCTCAATGTTGGAAAGGGACCCACTTTCATAGGTGATAATTTCCCTTTGTTTCCAAAGCTTGTAACTACCTTCATGGGAGACACGTGCAATAACCCCTGACCATTCATGTCAAAATTTAAAACTTTGGTTCATGGCGACATACTCTCAATACGTTCCTGAACTATACGAAAATAACATAGACTAACTCAATCCTTTTCAACGGACCCAGAATCACGTCGGGCCTGAGAAGTTTATTATCCCCCACCTCTAACAAACCAAAGGGTGGATGAGAGGATATTCGTATGAAGCCTCAGAAGTTGCCTCGTAAATAATAATCTGATATGGGTCATCACACGCAACTTTACCGGTGGTAATTACTACTCCTAATTACCCTAATGTCAAAGAATCTTAGGGAGAAGTACTTCCGTAATACACAAGTTGCTTCGGATAGAGTTTTTTTTACAGCTAGGATGTGCTTTCAGTTGACTACTTTTGCACAAAATAGTGTGAAGCAAAGTCAAATCTGCATAATGGCCCTTCGCAAATCCTTATGCTTAGAGAAATAATTCTTAAACAACAAAGGGACTAGTTGCATGATCACATACCAACTATGAGACTTACACTTTTGTATATCATGTGTGGCATAGCTCAAATTCCTCTGTAAATTTGATAAAAAAAATTAGAGGGAACTTTAAAATTATGTAGTGTGTCTAAAAGAACCTTTACTTTTTAGCTCGTCAAAGTATATGCCCAGGGGGAATTATATTCCCCTCACTATTGACTTCTTTCAACTAGAATTGTGGCTTAATTTTCAACACTTTAAGATCATTTCCTACCTTTTTTCCATCCTTCGAATGATTTCCACTCAGGAATGTTCTAATAAGATGTTCGATGATGTTCTTCTCGACATGAATGATATCTATTATGACAAGTCAAATAATATTAACCTCCTAAACCACACCTTCATTTTATCTACTTCATTCTTGGCAGAGATATTTTTATGATTGACATTCTTTAATTTAGGATTGTTCTCCGACTCATTAGCTCCACATTTGGAAAACCTCCTTTTAATTTCTAAACCGTAAAGCTTTCTCGAAGGTATCTTATGTTCGACCCCACCTGACAAAAAGTTGGCACTTTTATGAAATCTGAAACCTATGATCGCTAGGCCAAAATATCCTATGAGAATAATATGTAATCTTGGCACCATCCCTGAGATATTGAGATTCAGTTTCCTATTCAAAAATAGGACACACAAAGCAACCGTGAACATTACAGTCCGAAAAAGTCCCATGAGCTGGGAAATCATGGATTGTCCAGATCAACATAACTTTCAACGTGAACTCTTCCTTTTCCTAAGTCAAATGATTTCACACCCGCTACCCATTACTCATTTAATTCTTCTACCAATGGTGTGAAGTATACATCGATGTCGTCACTTGGTGCCTTTGTCCCACGTATAAACAAATTCAACATCGAAAATTTTAGTTTCAAGCACAATGAATGAGAGAAATTTAGGGGCACTAAGATCTCTGACCATACACTTTGATTGGTACTTTGATTACCAAATGGATTGAACCCATCTGTTGACTTTTCCAAACAAATATTAGGTTATTCGTTTGTGAAATCTGGGTATTTAAAATTTATGTTTTATAATGGCCGAGTCAATAGGATGACACATGAGATTATCCCCTACTTCTTCTCTAGCGTGCCAAGTCATTGCCTCTACTATCCATGGTACTATGAAATATATTTTCAACCTGGGACCAACGGGGAAATATTTCAATTCTTTTACGCACTTTTGAAAGTGCGCCTCTCTTATCATTCGAACCATGCTCTAGCACATACCGTAGAATAATCATGATTTTCGTACTCCTTTTGGTATAGTATGCAATCATACTTGCCAGCATGAATTGATTTATACTCCATTACCAAACCTTTTAAACCATTATTTATACTTGGATAATTATTTGGTACCGTGTTTTGTTTGGGGAGAAAACCCTTCACCTAGTTCAGAATTCTAGTCACATTATTATCAAACAAACCAAAACATCTTTTATAACTATGCAAACATACCATAGCATACAAAGACGTTTAATCTTTGTCATAGTCAAGATAAAATGGTTGGTCAATTTTACTTTTAAACTTAGGTAGTCATCATCAAGGTTTATCCTAACACCATTATGAACACTAGAACCTCTACCATAAGATTCATTATTTTCCATATGAGAATCCTCATTGTCTTCCACATGAACTCCATAAGAATCGTCTATTAGATCATCTAACATATTATGCTCTACGGTATCCTCCTATAATTCCACTACTATCCTACTTGGAGGTTATACGGGGGTTATTGGGGGACAAAGGTACAATGTATTTCCTCATGAAAAATCCACACCCAGTAATCATCTTGCATACCCCATTTAAGAAAATTTAATTCAATTATTTTACACTCAAACAGTTTACCACTTCTATAACGTGCGCAAGGGCATGCAAACTTTTAACTACTAAGACACCTCTTTACTAATTTCACAAACTCGTCAGCACCTATATAGTACAAATCTCCAAGTACGTTTGTCTCTTCCATCCACTCTTCGTATAGAGGATACCCCATAACAGCTTGTGGGAATCATTACCTACCATTTGTAAATACATGGGGTAATTAAATTATTAGTTAAATCAGACACAAGCGCAACCCAGCAAGTGCAAACCAACAACAAGCCAATAAAAAGATGATAATATATGAAGATAAACTAAAAGAAAGGCCTACGTAGATAAAAATGATATCAAAACATAGTTCTAAATTCCATGGCACTAAAGTAACAAGTGGAAATAACTGGTGCAGTCGTATGAATCACGGGGTGAGAATTGGGTGGAAATTTCCAAAATTATAAGTTAATGTCCTATTGGTAACTTAATGTGTTCATTGATCCAAACAGTGAAGTCAAAATTCTGTTAGCACCAACAAACTGTTGTTCAAAGAGGATTAATCTTGTTGGGGCATCAAGAGTGGTTCTAAACGATATTGTGTGGAACCCTTCGATTGAAATGTAGGATATTAGTTGGCTTTATAGGCTTGGACAAATTATAGTCATACAAAACCCTTTTTTCTTGCCAAGTCGGGTTATTAACCAGTCCAACTCACTCTACGGAAGGGTGTATGAGAACAAAATCTTTACAAATTCAAAAAAAATATTTTAACAAAAATTCTAACACCCAATAAAAAATTTCCAAGGCCCAACATAATATAAGCATTCATACCTAAGAGATCCTTGGACTTTTGATGGTGAAAACATGGCACGATACACTGCAAGGGATGTAATCTATTCGACTTGGCCGCTACGTCTTCAACAAAAATGTCATAGGCTTGAAAGGTCGCAAATACAACTTTTATCTAATGACTCAAATAATTTTGTCCGGAATTAAGCCAACACATAAAAATTGACTCAATTGGAAATTTTTCCTTACAGTTTAATACTAATAAAATACCTTAGGATGGTCGAAATATATATCTGGGATGAAATTAGAGTATAATACTCGAAAAATTAAATAAGGAATTCGTGATGAAAAATCGTAGGAAAAAAGGGATGCGGAGTGGGTGAGAAAGGTTACACGTCCAGAATATTATTGAGAGAGATTAATTAATTAAATAAGTGATTATATAATTAATGGTAGTTGGGTTTAGACTCGGGTAGTATAGGCTAGTGCTATGAGTGACATGCACGGTTAGCCAGGTTTATTGTATATATACACGTATAGAGACAATATATATATATATATATATATGTGTGTGTGTGTGTGTGTGTGTGTGTGTGTGTGTGTTTGTGTGTGTGTGTGTGTGTGATTATAAAACTGTGCATGATATATTTATATGAAACATACCTATCCTAGCAGATATTCTATCGATAGAGGATGCGCGTTGTGGGCAATCTGTCCTGATGAATCCCAGCTGGTGTAGTATCGGTCCCCTAAGTCATAGGTCTGTCGCACGAACACACTATGTGAGTTTAGAGTCTTGAGGGGGTAATGTGATATGGTTATACCCCACAGATGTATGATTATGACCGCCTCCAGTTTATGTTTATATTTTGGGTTTGATGGTGACATTCCGACCCGGCTGCCTTGGTAGAGGTGTGTATTCCTTGGTACTTGATAGCATGCTAGTGATTTGGATCCGCGACGTAATGCTCTGGGGATTTCGGTTATGCGTATATAGCGAATGATATATATGTATGTATACTTGATGTGATATAAAAATATTTATATAAAAATGAAGAAAATTATATACGGGCATAAGACACTAAGGTGTGAATATTGAATTAATAACTAGTGAAAGTTATTTGAAATGAATTGATTAATTATAATTGTTAAGCAGATATGAAAGCTAATTATATACAATACGTGTGACACAGGGTAGCATATGGGATCAAGACTTACTATGAGACTAGTTAGGCGGGATAGCATAACAAAGAGGTTAAAATGTATACGTCAGGTGCGCAATATAGTTGAGGGGTGAAGATTATCTCATGTGAGTGCGACACCAGTTTAAATATGAAAGAATGCACTCTTATTTATTAATGCATTTGATTACTCGAAAAATATTTTTAAAAGGTTTTAGGCTCTGACCCGTGTCAATATATTTTCAAAAAATTTTAGGTGTCCAGCCCCAAGGATGCCAGGCATGAGTATCATTTTCATGTCATCGGAGCTGCAGCCGTTGTGGAGTATTGCATGGATTGTTTAGCCGTTTTCTATCTTTGAGATTCTAAATAGTATTACATCAATTATTATCCAGACATGTCGCCCTATGTCAGTTTTTAATTCAGTTTTATTTCAGTCAGTGGGATTATTGTATTGATTTTATACCAATGGTTTATTCGGTTAATTGGTGTCTATTAGATTCTGTTATTCAAGCTTAAATCTGTGATTGTCAATTTATTCAATTATCTGAATAAGTTATGGTGCATGGTTTTATTTATGGTGTTGTTTGTGGCATTTTAATAAAGTTAAAATTGACATGCGGCTTAATTAAATAATAGGTGGTCAGTAATTAATTGGTTTTCGACGGTGATGCTAAGAATTAGCCAAATGAGATTCCTTTTTATTTTAGTAGAGGGTTGGCCACCCATTTTATCAATAAGTAGGGTGTCACAGATGGTATCAGAGCATCAAGTTCTAGTGTCCTTAGAATCTGTGCAGACTTACTATGTTTTCAGTGTTGCTTTTCTTTGATATAGAGCCATATGCTTAGGATTGTTGATTCCTATTGCGATTTATGCTCTCCTGCTATTATATATAATTGAAGTGAGTTCGGTTGGGTTGCGTATGTTGAGCAATAGAGGACAACCAACAAGGGTTGTTAGGAGGACTACAGGAGGAGAGGAGAGGCTGGAGCCGCAGACGATTCGAGAAACGGTGACTGCAGCAGAGGACGCCACTACTATTGCTTACGTAGTTAATGGTGCAAAGACAGTCGTGGCATAGCAGTTTCCTAAGCACCGCCACAGAGGACGATGGCGCTTATTCAGACTCACCCAACTCAATTAGTATGGGAGAGAGTCAGGGGGGCCATTCAGAAGGCCCAGTGATGACCCAGTCTCACGGGTCCCGATTTGCAGTAGATCCTAGGGGAGATAAGATGTACCAGGATATGAGGCGGCAATACTGGTGGAGTGGAATGAAAAAGGATATTGCTGAGTTCGTGTCCAAGTGTTCTACTTGTCAGCTGGTAAAGGTGGACCATCAAAAACCGTCAGGAATGCTTCAGCCATTGGAAATACCCGCGTGGAAGTGGGAGAGTATTTCTATGGATTTGATTACGGGGTTGCCTACATCACAAAGGGGCCACGACTCCATCTGGGTGATTGTGGACCGTTTGACCAGGGTGTCTTATTTTCTGCTGGTGCGGACAAACTATACCTCGGGTCAGTATGCTCAGTTGTTCATTACTGAGATTGTCAAATTACATGGGGTGCCCCTGAATATTGTGTCAGATAGAGACAAGATTTCCGTGTCGCGTTTCTGGGAGAGCTTTCAGGAGGCTATGGGTACAGAGTTGAGGTTGAGTTCAGCTTATCACCCACAGACAGATGGACAAACAGAGCGTACTAATCAGATGTTGGAGGATATGCTACGCATGTGTGTCCTTAATTTTGGAGGAGGTTGGGAGGCACATCTTCCACTGGTAGAGTTCGCTTATAATAACTCTTATCAGTTCACGATTGGCATGGCTCCATTCGAGGCTTTGTACGGCAGGCCTTGTCGCTCCCCAACGTGTTGGCTAGAGGTGGGGGATAACAAGTTGCTCAGACCAGAGGTGATTCAGGAAACCTCCGCGAGGATTAAGATTATCAGGAGTCGCATTCGAGTAGCCCAGGACAGGCAGAAAAGCTACGCCGATGCAAAACGGTTCTTCCGAGAGTTTAATGTGGGGGACCAAGTGTTACTACGTGTATCTCCTATGAAAGGAGTGATGAGGTTCGAGAAGAAAGGGAAATTGGCCCCGAGGTATGTGGGATCATTTCCCATTATCGAGAGGATTGGTCCGATAGCATACAGATTGGGACTGCCAGAGCATCTACATCACATCCACGATGTATTCCACATCTCGTCATTGAGACGATACCTTCGGGATGATATGGCCCACACCCACATCGCGATAGATGAGATAGACTTACAGCCTGACAGCTCTTACGAGGAGAGACCAGTGACTATTTTAGACCATAGAGAGAGGAGATTAAGGTCGAAGGTAGTTCCACTTGTACGAGTCCAGTGGGAGCATCATAATGTGGAGGAATCCACCTGGGAGCGCGAGGCTGGTATGCGCGAAAGATACCCAGATTTATTCTTACCAGGTATGCCTTATTTTCTTAATTTCGTGATAAAATTCCGTTATTAGGGGGGAAGTATGTAATATCCCGTATTTTTATCATTTCTAAATTCGGGAATTTATTAAATTTAATGTGAGTTATTAATTTAATATAAATCCAGAAATTTAATTATTTTATAATTACTAACATGATGTGAGTTAGTAAGTATGGAAAACTTGTTGAATATTACTAATGAGCAAAGTAATATATGATATTGGTTCTATTAAATGTCACGAGTGAATAAAATGACAATTTTAGAAATATAAGTCGGGACGCGCCGGTGTCGTGTCGGGACTAAATATGGATTAATAAAAGTGAATAAAGTATAAGTCACCCGCATGGTCATTTCGAGTGCTCTAAAGTGTCCGTAAGGGTCGAGATAGTCAGAAAAGTGTACCCTGGGGTTTAGTTTGGGTCTCGGGGCGTTTTTAGGCTTAATTAGTACCCCGGGAGGGCATTTTGGACATTTTGTAATTTTGGGCAATTAAACCCACGAATTTGCAAGGGTTATATCAGATGCCTAGGGTTGTCTTCTAGGGTTAACAGAACCAAAGACAAGTTACGGCCATAGGAGAGGGAAGGAGAGAGCTTGCCAAGGTGTTATAGGCCGAAAACTTCTCCGTTTGCGCCGTCGTCGCCGCCAAACGATAGATCACGTCGCAAGGATCGTAACCACACTAATTTCAGCACAAATCAGAGACCAAAAATCACCAGGCAAGTATTTATCTTGCTTAATTTCGTTAATTCTTCATTCATGTTAGTTTATGGTTGATTAGGATGAGTTCTATGGAAGAAAACCCATGTTGGAGATTAGAAAATTGCATGTTTTAGGGATATAAATGATAATCTGGAAACCCCCTTCATATGTAGAGGTTTAACCACGGATTTATGATGAACTAGAAGTAGGAACTCTAGAAAAAGACTGATTAGAACAAAGTTAAAGAAATTTCTAGGGTTCATGATATTTATATAAGTTTTGGCCAATTAATCAATGGATATTGATGAAAATTTGCATGCTTTACGTAGAAGATTGTTAATTTGGGTTTATAATGTTTGTAGTAAGAATTTCTGGGAGTTTGGGTGTTAAAAATATGGATTTTGATGAGGTTGGAGGATAGAACCCGTAACTGGTATTCTGAAGAATTCGTCATACCTGTTTGATCGATCGATCGAACCAGGAGTATCGATTGATCGACGCATCGATCGATCGAGCTCCTGCCATCGATCGATCGACCCCTCCTGGCAGACTCATATTTCCCCTTCTAAATAGTTGAATTAAATTTAAATGAGTAATAATCTTTGGACATCCTTATTAAAATATTTTGGGAGATAAAGAGGACCAGTAGGACTTATTAGAAATATGAAACCTTTAATGTAAGACGAGATTTACATTCTTCGGGGATGTTTGCACATAAGGGACAATGGAATTATTTATAAAAGGGGGAAACGCGTAAGGTAGTTACGTTGGAAAATAAATGAGTTACCTACTGAAATTTACACTTGGGAGTATAGGAATTTACGAGTGTCACTTGATAAGTTTGAATAATCCCACAAATTAAGATAAGAGGCAAAACGTTATACGTGATAACTAAATAACGAAAAATAAGGACAAATGTCATAGTTATGGGTTATGAGATGTACCTAATTTAATATGGTAATAGTAGTATATTTATATGACTGTGTTTATGCATATATTATATACGTGTGAAAATTATGCCCGCGCTACTTGATATCCCTGAGGTTACCGCGCTGGGACAGTCTTATCTCGATGAGCCTTTATGAGGGGATATTGACTCGTACCCTAGAAGATAGAAATCCTTTGGTATAGGCTATCGAATGGATAGTTCAGACGGTCCTAAGAGACGTGGGGGCATGTACTAACCTCTTAGAGACATAAAATCTATGATTCGCCTCAATATTGTTGTGTTTGTGTTTGTACAGTTCGAGAGTGATTCCGAACTTGTATTTCCCTTAGTACGAGTGATACAGGGACTGGATAGTAGAGTATTCCCGCACCATAATTTTTATGTGGGGTGTTGTTAGAATATATATATATATTATATGAGCATTTAATATATATATTAAAGTCTAGAATTTGGGAACTATCTACTGTGTTTATGGTAAGTAAGAAAACGAATCATTGTTTCAATTGGGGAACGTGTGTTTGAAAAGTATAATATGATGCCGAGAAACTTTATTAGTAAATAAGGTTTAAATGAGAACTTTGTTATCAAATGAAATGAACCTCTTACTCAGTTGAATTTGTCAGTTTAAATCTTATGAGTAACCTAAGATAAGATAAGTTAAATCGTTGGGAAGGTTAGTGCGATAGGCGTGCACATTAGAAGAGAGGTGATAATTTCTCAAGGGAGTGCTGCACTAATATGTTGTTGCATTGGCCAGTAAACAATTTAAATACTTTCTAAACAAATTTTAAATCGTTTTTTACAATCGGGCTCTGACCCGTTTCCATTTTCTTTTCTCTCTTGTGTATATATGTATATATTACAGGTGCCCAGCCACAGGGGCGTCTTGCATAGGATCATTTGGAAGGAACACGCTGCTGCTTAGGTGGGAGTTGCAGCCCTCGTTCTTAGACGACCTCATTTCTTGATTCCACTCCTATCATTTACTTTATCCAGTTGGGCATGTGTTTCCCTTTCCCATTATTCAGTTGTTTATTTGGACATTGTGATTCATTTACTTCCAGTATTTACACTTTGGATTTTATTACCGTCCGGATGTTTTCCTTTAAGTTTTAATGTTGGGATTAATTAGTTGAATGTTTAATTCTTTGGACTATATGTTATAGGATAATTGTTGTGTGATTCTTTAAATTGTGAATTGTATAAAATTTTAATTGTTGGTTTATAAAATTTAATTTGGAAAGTAATGTCTAAAATGGTTTTGACACTTAGCTTAATTATTTAGGGTGTTAAATTGGAAAAGATTATTTTACGACAGTGATGCTAAGAATGATCCAACTGTTCACCTTTATTTTAATTTAATAAAGGAGTGATCGCCCGGTATTTAATTAGGTCGGGTGTCACAAAGACTTAACATGATTTGATGGATATTTTTCATAGGATTTCACCTCCTTTGGAGAACACCTTCGTACCGAACAATTGAGGTTTAGACTTGTTTACTACCATAGGATAATTTCATGTTCATATCTTTATGCCTATTGCTAGTATGTACTATCACTGTATTTAGCTTTTTTCCTTCTTGATATTTATTCAAAAATCCAAAAAGATTTTTGTCTTTCTTGAAGAAGTTTGGAAAAATACAAAAAGATTTTCGATTTCTTTTTAGAAAAAGTGAAAAAGTCGAAAAGATTTTATTTTTTATATGACTTTTTATAAAATACAAAAATATTTTTGTAGTTTGTTTAACACCATTTATGGATGGACATTTAGGATGACCAAGTCACAATATAATTCCATTGTCCACGTGACTTTTTAATAGTATTTTGACACACAACATCATTTTATCCATGTGCTTTATATTGTTTGAGTTTATTGAGATGTGATTAGAGATTACTTCTACATGTCCAACTCATTATCTCTTTTAATGCACACATGCACGAATTTATTTGAGTATTTTACTTGTCTATCACATATTGATCAAAGTGTTTTCATCTCAATCTTGTCCTTAAAATGAACCAAATGTGATAAAAATGAGATAATGAAAGTAGTGATTGTAAGAACCATTGCCCGGATTGGAAAATTAAATATTATATCTCCGGTATATGTGTTAATTTAAAAGCAATGGCTCGGACTGCGAAAGTAAAAAGATCTTTGCGTGAATAGCCACCATTTGCAAAAGAAAAGAGCCTAAAAGATTAAAAGGACTCAAAAGAAAAAACTAAAGTGTTAGGCCAAATTCAAAGAACATTGATGCTTCGCTACATATGAGCATTGATTTATTCAAAACAAAAGAGATTAGTGAAATATTCTATATATGAGTTTTGAGGGAGTTTAGTCGAAGATAGATGGGTTTTTGCACGTCTTGAAAAATTTTCGTAAAAGCATTACATAATTTTGGGCGTTATTGGTGTGAAAATCATTTTAGACTTTGATTTATTGATTAAATTGAGTCGATATCATACGAATTCAACATTTTTACACCTAAGGATGATTTGGCGTTCATTTGTTAGGAGTATCCAAAATTCATCGTGCACATATGTTATGATTGTTTGAGTTAATTTTCCAATCAAATTTGTTCACACCCATTCATTATGTTTCCATGGTTTGGTTATCTTAGTGTTAGTTCATGGTGTGTTGTGCTTTGAAAAATTATTTTTTTCTTGAAAATTTTGAAAAATCAAAAAATATTTTGTGGAGATTTTGATATTATCATTGTATAAGCTAATTTGATATATGTTTGTGATGATTTGTTATGCTTGTTATGACACTCCGATTTATTATTTTTTTCGTTTCATTTTCTTATCCATTTCGGACAAATAAAAGGGGGAGAATGAATTATGAATTATGGGGTGTGAGAGTTTGAATTATGGGGGATAATTGATTTGATTTGTTTCAAACTTAATACGTTACAAAGGTTTTTTCTTTGTCTTGTGTGTAGGTACACTTTAATGAGCATATGAAAAGCACACATGTGACAAAGCTCCCAAAAGAAGATCAAGAGTAAGGTAGAGATTTAAATATTTGAAAGTTGAATATGTTGGAAGACTTGTACATGTCTAGTATCTTTCTATTTTTGGGGTTCTGGGAGGGTATTAGAATTGTATAGGATTTATTGGATAATTCGAATTTTTTATTTTTTACCGGAATAGCCATAGGGGGAGATTCGTAAGGGGAAATTTTCCATCATTCCCCCTAGCATCTAGGACTTGTCCATAGAGTTTAATTTACATTGAGTATGGCTTACCCCATTATATACATCATGGCAATTCAAGTTCATAAGTTCAAGAAGACGAATCTGAATATCAAGCATCTTCAATATGATCTACGACTTAACGTAATATTGGTATGGATTTTGTTTTGCGTTTCGTAGACTTTTTGTCAAGTATTGGGATATTTTTCTAAACTGGTTTTTGTCAAACGAGGTGTTTTTAAACAATTTTTCGAACAGCATTTTAATCATAAAAATTAATTTTCACCTGAAGTCGTTTGAACGACTTGTCACTGTTGTTCGAATAACTTTTTCATGTTATTTGATATGTTGTTTGAAGGCCTTCATCTAATATTGTTCAAATGAAGGCATGTTGTTTTAGTTTTTGAAGGTCGTTTGATGGGTGGTTAGATGGTTCTAACGAGATAGACATCTCGTTCGAACGACCTGATGATCTCATTCTAACAACTTTTCACCACCTCAAAATTTGTGTCCACCTATAAATACCTACTTTTGTGAAGAAATTTGTTAAGACTTTTGATTTACAAAAACTGCAGACCTGCTTCATTTAGTCTTCACTTTTTATATGGCAACACTTCTATGTCAAAATTACTCTTGTAGAGATGGAGTACGAAAATTGAAATCTTTGTGGTTCTCGTGGGAACTATTGTTGAAGAAGAAAATATTCACTTGTGGGAGATTGGTCGGGCAGATTTCTTTAATTGTATTTATAAGTTACGATTTGCAAAATTATTAGTGAAATAAAAGGTTTTTCCCTTAGGGGGTTTTTCTTGAAATTATGTTTTCTTTGCATGCTTAATTTGAATCACATAGTTGAATTTGTTTGTGGGTTTTACATCTAATTAAATAAGTTTAATCCATCAGAGAATCGCACACTCTCAAAAAGTGAAGAAAATTATATACGGGCATAAGACACTAAGGTGTGAATATTGAATTAATAACTAGTGAAAGTTGTTTAAAATGAATTGATTAACTATAATTGTTAAGCGGATGTGAAAGCTAATTATATAGAATACGCGTGACACAGGGTGGCGTAAGGGATCAAGACTTAAATTGAGACTAGTTAGACAGGGTAACATAACTAGGAGATTAAAATGTATATGTTAGGTGCACACTATAGTTATAAGGTGAGGATTATCTCAAGTGAGTGCGACGCCAGTTTAAATACGGAATAATGCATTCATATTTATTAATGCATTTTGATCACTTGGAAAATATTTTTAAAAGGTTTTGGGCTTTGACTCGTGTCAAAATATTTTTAAAAACTATTAGGTATCTACACACAGGGATGTCAGGCATGAATATCATTTTCAATCATCCAAGTTGCAGCCACTGTGGAGTGTTGCAGGGATTGTTTAGCCGTTTTCTATCTTTGATATTCTAGATAGGACTCACTCAGTTTTTATCCAAGCATGTCGCCCAATGTCAGTTTTTTATTCAGTTTTATTTCAGCTATTGGGATTATTGTATTGATTTTATGTCGATGGTTTATTCGTTTAATTGACGTGCATTAGATTACGGTATTCAAGCTTAAATACGTGATTGGGGATTTATTTAAATATATGAATGAGTTATGGTGCATGGTTTTATTTATGGTGTTATTTATGGCATTTTAATAAATTAAAACTGACACGGGACTTAATTAAATAATAGTTGGTTTGTAATTAATGAATTTTCGACAGTGATGCTAAGAATGAGACAAATGAGATTCCTTTTTATTTTAGTAGAGGGATGACCACCCTATATTTTAATAACAATGTGTCACATAAACCAAACAAGCAAATCGAATTTCGTGAAATTTTGTCTTTAAATGACCTCATTTGACAAAATGTAAAATAAAAAATGCATTCGGTATCAATATTACATGTGAATGCTCAGTGCCAATATTTTAGGAAATAATTATATGACCACAAAAGTAAATCCCAATATTAATTCTAATATTTAATCAGAATACACCATTACACTATTTTTTCTATCTTTGTACCAAGTTAACCATTTAACCACAATCACACCATCAGGTATCAATACATAGATATCCCTATGCACTGCTCATAACCTATCCACTTCTATGGGGCTCCCTCAATACGTCATAAAGGTATCGTACCTAGTATCATTTGCCCCGAATAACTACAATGTATGAGTCAAAATAAAATAGCATGTATAACATCAACGTCACATTTTTTACTGAGAAATATCACTCACTATTCAAGTATTAACAAAGAAAAATCTATCCCAACACCTAATCCGTAAGGCCCATGCGTTAGATTCTCTATAGAACATGGGTTACCCACTACCGTAAGAGTCGCAAGTCTCTATAGGTAGGTGAATTTAAAATAACGCGGCAAGGTGTGGAAATGACTTGCAATTTCATATAATATATATTTAAATTAAATTATAAAGGTAATTTATCTAATCTAACATGTTAATTACAATTCACCCTCTAAAACACAATATATTTTATGATTTTAATAACAAATAATAAAATGAGGTACATTGTGTCACAAAGACAACCTAAATGCAATTGATAAGAAATTTAAACCATAACATTCATATAATCATAATGAACAATGTGTAAGATACTCAATTCGTTTTCTCAAATTTTCCCGCTTATAGTTTCTAGCGAAAAGCAACCAAACTTCGCTAAAGTAATACAAATTGGGTGTTTTTCATAATATTCTAAAACTAAGGGTGGTGGTGCAGTTGGCTAGCGTGTGGGTCACATAGATAAATATTAACAAAATGTACCAACTTTAAATTATATATATATATATATATATATATATATATATATATATATATATATATATATATATATATATAGAGAGAGAGAGAGAGAGAGAGAGAGAGAGAGAGAAATAAAATTATAAATGACAGAGTGTAGCTGATTTCCCTCACCCTATTGGGATGGTGAGAAAATACTTTCTTGATAAAAGTCCTTTAGCTTATTTTCTTTTCTTTTTCTCTTAAGCTCTTCTAATCATCTTCATCTCTTTTTCTTTAGATTTTCTAATGTAAACAAATATATTTCTCTCTCTAAAATTTTCTCTTATTTTCCCACCAATTTTCTCTCTAAATGCTTTAAAAAAACTCTACCTTCCCTAACAAGCCTCATACTTACTTATGCACACATGAGGGATAAAACATAGTCAAAAACACTAGAAAATTCATAACTCTCCCTCTCCCCCTCTTCATATCCTCTCATAACTATATATATATCCCCCCATAAAGGACTCGGTATTTTTCTTAATCTCATTCCATATAAACTCTTAGTATTCCTTATATATATAGTGTAGCCTTGCCATGACCAAAAATATGTGCACCATCTACCGTATGTCACGTGTTAGTTAAATTGCTGAAGTATTCAATTAAATTAAAATATATCGTGGACAATATTTTGCAAATTATTAACTAGCATGTACAATAATAATAATATTATTAATAATAATAATAATAATAATAATAATAATAATAATAATAATAATAATAATAATAATAATAATAATAAACACATAATTATCTAAATAAATTAACTAATATTAGAGAAAAACACGGGACCTCACATCATGCTATAATAAAAATCCTTTACAAGGCATCATTGCGCCACAAATAGAGGAAATACTAAAAAAAGCTCATTATTGAACTCACATTTGTGGTGTTAAGCTATATGATCAACTCTTAACACTTAGATATTACAAGCCTAAGATGCAAGCTGCCTCAACGTCTTTTGTAAAAAAAATGTAAAGCTTGTCAACTCCACAAAAAAATAATATATGGATTGTCACTGGACCTTCACTCGCCTTATACGACATTCTTTTTCCATACACGGGCATTCGATTTGATAGGCCAAATTACCCCAACTACAAGAGGAAAGATTTGGATACTGGTGGCCTCCGAGTGTAACACCCCTCATAATTTAATATTAGAGTTGATCAAGCCCGAATACAACAATATACGAAATTCTATAATTTAAAAATATCATTCTCAACATTTGACAGAACTATGAGACCTTTAAAACTTTTCACAACCATAAGAAATACGAGAGTTAATAATATGAATAATCACCAAGAGTAAAGTCTAACTACATCATCTCCAATACTTCAATAATATACAATAGTATTAGTACAACATCCCGATTACATCTGTGGATTCACACGCGACTCAATCCAAATATTTTTTCGTGTGAAAAAATACAACGAAAGGGAAGCTAAATCATATATAAAGTAAATCTCTAAAGTCTAGCCTGCTATCCAATATCTAATCCGCTCCTAGATGCTCAAACCTAACCTGAGAGGTTAGTTAATGCAATGGGCTAATGCCCACTGCAAGATAATAGTTATGTTCCCCAAAACCGGTAACATAACCCAACAGAAGTACTAAATGAAATAAATATCATAATAGAGTCTTTTAAATAACATTAACAATTAATCTCAATATCTTTAACAATATTCACTAATTAGTATAACATGATTAACTATTTGATTCACAATAGGGTTCATAAATGTTTCATAATCTCAAGAGTACAAAGGACTAACTAGTCGTGAACCGAAATGCAATAACTAAGAATATAACATAGAGTCAATTACATCTACATACCCAATCATCAATATTAGCATCCCTTTTTTGTATCAGTTTATAAATCGATAGTACGTCGATACCTTTCCTTATAAAGGACTAACTATTCATGAACCGACATGCAACAACTAAGAATATAACATAGAGTCAATTACATATACATACCCAATCATCAATATTAGCATATCCTCTTTATAAGGAAAGGTATCAACGTACTATCGATTTATAAACTGCTACAAAAAAGGTACTCTTAATGTCCATTTCATCAATATCATTACAAGTCTTTTATCCATTTTCATATTAAGTCAATTTCATCTTTTCACTTTCAATGAATCACATAGATTCATATTTTATCTATATTCTAGCCAAACAACCCCATAAATATCATGTTTAGATAATTACTAATCATTTATCTATTTATTATCTCATTTCTATCATGTTTATCTCATTAACTTCATACTAGTTAACCAGACTCCCTCAAGGCCTCAGATATCACAATACATTCAAGTAATCCAATAGTGTATTCAATTAATTAGTCTCTCAACTAATTAAATTGTACCTGACATGCACCCTTTCTCCCCGAACATCTCAAGAACATGTGGCAAACCAATATAAAACCCTCACATAGAATTGTCACTTTTATATGCAGTGGCGAAAAACTCGTCGCCACCTGTTACACAATACCATTAAGGAATCGTATGCGACTTCGCAATCGCTAGCTCCACAGTACCGAAAAACTCATAGCCACCCTTCTACACAGCGTCGAAACACATAAATCCATTACACATCCATATGCCACTTGTTATTCGTATGGCCAAAAATGTTAAAAAATCATCATACCGACCCATCGCCGCCTGCTATGCAGTGCCAGACCATATAATCCATTGCGATAAAAGTCCAAATCCAACCATACTCCTTTAGTACACCAATATAAAGTGATCTCTGTCCCCCCCCCCCCCCCTCTCCCTCTCACGCGGCACACACAATATATACTTTTAATTTTAATCAGCCAAGATACTTTTATTATTCAAAAATATCCCAACTCTTAATCTTCTCTAGAATCCAAGCGTAGGACATCTCATAAATTAAATCCAATTAAGGACCCCCTCTCTCTAATACACGTCGTCTATTTAAAATTTTCCAAACATCACAACCTCCATGATAATGCATTAGTATCTCTTCGATGCTTAAATACATCAATTAACCATCCACATTTCCCGTACAGGAGAAATCAATAATCCACAACAACTAACCTCCAACATCAATAATTAATCAACTCCCAAATTCCGATATCAAACAACGAAGGATAAAAACAAGGATCCTATCGATACACGCCTACAACTCATAATTTCAATTTATACCCCCATCTATTTTCCCATAATTTGTTATTTTGAAATCACCAATAGGATATCTCAATTTCAAGGACTTAAATCTGCAAATCTTAAATAAATAATTTATGTACATATAAGAGAGGCAATATAACTTTCCAACGATTTTCAAGTGTTCCAAAGGAAACATGTGGAGTTCATTTTAAAATCTCCATGGAACAAGGATGCTCACAACTTATTTTCATGTCTCAAAGTTTATAGGTGCATTGTCCAACTTTTACTCACTCAACATAATAATTTCTTATCTCTATGATTACATTATTTAACTCACGTAACCATTTTCTAGGCATATTCATTCAATGGGGTTACGCGAGTTAATATATCACTTTTCCAAGTTTAAACATTAATTTAGACCTCTAATCACTCCAAAATTAATCAATAAAAATGTTCAGGTAATAAGTAAATCACAAAGTACTAGGGGAAAAGTAGAGTATTTTTTTCCCTATTCCATTCCTTATATCTATCTTGATTTCCTTGATCTTCTCAATAATATGAGGAACCTTTCATCTTGAAGCGCTCCTAAGATCCAAGGTTATGGCTCTCAAATGGACGTTTGAAGGTTATACTTTAATGGGGGTTTGAGTTTGAGAGGTTAGGGATGAAGAGGAAAAAGGATATAGGGTTTGGTTTGAGAGGGAAATGAATTTCTCAAATGAAAACTCGTTCGTATAAAAATAAATAAAGGCCCAAATCAGAAGACCCGTGCCCAGGGCCACAAGGGGCCATGTAATGTTGTTGGTCGGGACCGTGACTCCTTTACCTGGGATCGCGACAGGGTTAACCCATGATCGCGGGGTCCACCTGATCTCAGCCATTCGATCACTTACTTCTCTTATCTTTTCCCTTCCACTTCACACCCAACAAACATACATAATGACCTCTCCCAAACCTTAACTTAGCCACTAAGAATAGGAAAAAATACCAAATTACCCTTTCCTAAAGATATTAATTCCTAAGAAGAGATTCAATAGTTAAAAGGGTTGTTTTAACCAATTTTAACTCACATAAAATTTCTAAAAAGTCTATAAATTCAACATTTGATCATTTAACAAAATTTCTTTAAATATAACCAATTTGATTCAATTATCCCCAATAAATAATTAACTCATTAATTAAATAATTAAAATTTCATTTTAAAAATTCGGGGTATTACACCGAGTAATACACCAAATGGTTAGAGACAAGCGCTATTTGAAAAGGTATGACTGTTAATTACCAACAGTCTTAAGTCATTTCCGAACAGGTATAATTAATACCGAATCGGTTTTGCACGAGTCAACCAAAAAGTGACCGCGCCCGAGCTACCATGATCCGACCCGGAAGAATCCCGGTAATCCGCTACCACTGCGGACACGCGGCGTGCGAAGTGCAAAGTACGCCACTAGAGCCTCTACAGCCCACTGCCCCGCACCCGCACGCGCGCGCGCACATGCGGGCGGGCGCTCGCGCCAGCATGTGCGTGTGCGTACGGTGCTTCGCACCGTATTGAGGTCTCTTAAATAGCCTCTTAAATGCTAGATGAATTAACTCTTCATCTTCCATTTTTACTTATTAAGTGCACAAATTCTTAATATTTTTCCAATGTGGGACTCAAAGATTGCCCACTCCTTTTATAGCTTAGTGGTGCCACTTAGCTTTGTACATTTTCCAATGTGGGACACTATCCCCTTTTATATTTGGGTTAGCTTCCCACCTCTTCCACACACTTCCAATGTGGGACAAACTCTTTAATCTCTTACACTCAAAACTCTTACTCACTTATTTTATAAAATCTCCAACACCAAATGCATAATAAGAAAGTAAAAAAACACAAGGCAGGCATTTTTAAAAAAAGCACTAAAGGATTCAGCGCAAAGTACATCATACGAATATTTTCTCACAAACTTCTTATAATCACTCATTACAAAAGTGGAAAGATTGGTCAAGTTCGCCTTTAATGCATGTAAATCCTCGTATTTACAAACATCTTACAAATGTTTTTCAGCTTCGATAAACATATTATAAGTACTAACTTCATTATGATTAGCCTCAATGAGAGACATTTTGATGTTTTTCTTCTCTAAGTTTGGCCAACTTATCCTCCAAACACGAGTAATGCAGTTGGTTCAGCGGGTCAACATGCTCCATAAACCAAGCAGTGGTAAGACCCATTGGTTTCATACATTTGAAAATGCCCTTAAACTTCACCAAATCCTTTTTAATTAAAACTTTAAAGAGGATGGGAGCCAAAATCCTTCACCACTTAAGCCATGGCTTGAAGTACCACACTATGAACATAAACAAAAGTTATATGTGGTAAATTCTCAAACATTTAGGGCATTCTCGTGCAATCTTAGTGAGAAAAGTCTTCATTTCCTACTCAAAAGGATGATTAATCCACACTTGTTCAAAATTCCTCCAGAGAGGAATATGTCTGGTGATGGACGAACACCCGCCACTTGAGATGCTATTAGCAACTTTGGGGAAGGCTCTCCATAGGAGAAACGATCAATTCCAAATTTGAATTGACGAACGTAGAATGGCCCTCACTCGTAAGGGGAATGAGTGGATTATACTCAAAAGATCCCCCAACAGTCTCACTCATCTTCATAAGGCCATCCACAATGGGCTCCCATAAACCTAAGGGTTTATGGGAGGAGACAAAGGTTGTTTTCGCAATGGGCAGTCGCCAAAGGGGGATGGGATGGACATCCTTTGTCCTTCTGAGTGGGGCGATTTTCTTTTGTCCGTCCGGATGACATCACCACTAGCCATTTATTACCGTTGGCCTTTTAAGCCGTTGTATTAACATAGTTTTTATATTTATAGTATAAACCCTCTCGTTTAACTATAAATACCCCATTTCTTATTCATTATTCCTCATAATTTCTTCAAATTCTTCACCACTCTTCTCTCATTAATTTTTAATTTATAATTTCATAATTATAAATTAAAAATAATTTTTTTATTTTATTCTGTATTTTTAGATCTCTATTTAAAAAATATGGAGGTGAATATTCGATTGAATCGTTATTTTGCTCGTAAAAAAGCGGAACCAATTCGTGACGTTAATCAATCTCAAGCTCCCCACCGAGATGAGGTCTATCAAGGCCGTTATCATTTACATGAAGTAAGCACGTCAAATGTTACCGATTCTATTGTCAAACAAACCGCTTCTCCCGGCGATGAATTTATTACGATGAGTGGTAGCGTCCACTCGGCTTGGGAGGTTTATTCCAAACTTTTGGCGGACGAAAACGTGACAGCATATATCAATATGTTTGGGTTCTCAAATATATTTTTGGAAGGATTTCCAAAATCGAACAACAAAATAGTCGAGGCGTTAGCATCGCGTTGGTCGGCAGAAACTCACACCATTCATTTGTCGTTCATTGAGATCAGAATTACCCCTTATGATTTCGTTCAATTAACCAGTACGAATTATTTACTTCATTTATATTTTCTCCTTTTATTATATTGTCTTAATTTATATTATAACTATATTCATTATATTGTTGTATTTATTATTATATTTAAAATATTAATTATAATTATATTTTGCAGGTATTACAGTCGGTGTGGGAAACCAACTTCCTCCCTTTTCCCAACCATGCAAATCGAACGACAGAACATATTCTCGAGACATATTATCCCGATCTAAACAATTTTCATATACAAAATAAAAGCATTGCTTTATCTTCTTTGAAAGAGTATTTACTTCATTGGGCGGATAATAGGGCTAATCACCCAGCTACCGCTTTACATGTAGGCCGATTTTTTATTATTTTCATATGTGGGTCTATTTTCTTCCCAAATGCGAAAAGCACCATTTTTGTTTATTAGGCTACATACCTAAAAAAATTTGAAAATATGGCGGGATTAGACTGGGGTTTAGCAATAATGGTGAGGATATATTATACCTTGGATGCTGTTAGTCGGCGGGAAGTCAAGCAAATGAACTGCTTGTGGAAAGTTTTGGAGGTAAAGAGATATTTTATTCATTATTTTATATATCATTTTAATAAAAATGTTTAGTAATAAACTTATTTATGTTTCAGTATTGGGCCTACGAATATTTTCACACAGCTGCTCCTCTCCGAATTGTTAATGCGCCCAATGTTTGGCCTCGAATGTTGCACTGGACGATCGATCATTGGGGAGTAATTATAGGGCAAATGAGGTTTAAAGCCAGTTCAATGCAAGAACAATTAGAGGGTCGGTTGTCGGATTCTAATACATGGCAACCATTTATTATGTTGTCGCAAAATAATATAGGAGTGGTAAATGTTGCAAGACAATTGAGCATGCGATGCTACATTCTATTGGATCTAGAGCTCGGGGACGTGGTATTTAGGCAACAGATGTTATAGACAATTGACGGGTAGCATCACGATCCCTCACGATCCACCGGACCCAATGTCCCATTTGGAACGCCATCATTTTTTTTATCGAAACAACGAATGGGATTTTATGGGGGGATGATTTAGTCATGAATAATCAAGTAGAATGGGATCTATATTGGAACATAGCATCGCGAGGCTAACCACGATGGTATGGGATTTGCGACAATGGCTCCTTCGGACTTAATAATTCCATTTCCACCTCCATCAACACCGGGGAACATTCAATACGATATTTAACATACCACACAATCATCCGAACGTTTAATTTCGGCAAGGTGGGAAATAGATGTGGAGGATTCAGAAGGTCGTTTAATGGCAGTTGATATGGTGAGGCCCACTACACGTAGTTGTGCACCGTCAGCCAATTCATATACAAAGGAGGATTGGAGAACCATGTTCATAGAATGGTAAGATTGTATGAAAACCATTCGGGAACAGTACTTTGAGCGAGAAAGAATGCATTACGAGAGAGAACGGCCCCTTAGGGAGGAATTAAACAATTATCGTAATGTTGGCAGCTCATCTCAACAATTCACGGGATCCGGATCATCTCAACCGTATATGGGATCCGATAGTGCTCAACCTTACTATCCTACACAAAACCTAGACGATGATTACATGCTGCAAAATTTCTCATCGTCCTCATATGTTCAGCCGCAACCCCATTACAATGATGATGACATTATGGCTAGATTTTTCCCATTATATCACGATCGAACGTCGGGGCAATAATTTATTGTTTTGTATTGAAAAAGCTGGAAGACTATTATTTGGAAGACTATTGCAAAAGCTGGAACACTGTCATTTATTATTTTGTATTGCAATGATTTATTGTGTTTATTATCTGTTATTCATTTGTTCTAATTATGAAATTTCAAACTGTCACAAACTTACAAAGCAAATATGTTCATATACCACATTTATTACTCTTCCAAAAATTTATTACTCTTCCAATAAATAAAATAAATCTTCCCATATTTATTACATGATGTACAACATGTTGGCATTTTCATTATATATAATAATGTGGGCGGGTAACAATTCCACTTCTAACTCACATCAAGTCAGGTACATGCAAACGGGAAACATTCAACCGTCTGTCATCGGTCATATTAATTATTTTATTACTTCAATATTATAAATTATACGCAAAAGAGAACTCACATTACCATTTTCTTGGGAAATGAATTTACAGCCATGGCTCATAAATGAAGACTTCCAACTGCTTAACTCCATAACCAATTCCGACCTACCTTTTAGTCCAGACTATAGAGTGTCGCCTAACATTTTCTAGCCATCAAGCGAAGATGGAGGACACCTCCTAATACTAACAGAGGGCGTACAGCTAACGAGATTCGTGCACGTCGGTTCACGCACAAATTGAAGTTCGACTTGTATGCCAAAGCTATAAATATCGGTGGTTGTGGATGGGATGAAGAGAATTACAAATTGGTAATCTATGATGAATGCGCATGGGAAACTGTGTGCAATAATTATCCAGTATGTCGGGCGATACGTAACGAAGCATCTTACCTCTTTCATTCGTTTCGTTGGATAATTTATGATATTTAATTCTCATACGCCAGTTTCTAATGTTTATGTAGTCATTCTTTTTTTAATTGATAATGTTAAGTATTAATTGATTACCTTTTTTTTAATTATCACTTACAATTTCATAATGTGAATTATTAATTTAATTGATAATGTTAAGTATAGAGAAAAATATCAACTTTTATTTCAGTTTACATAAAATAAGAAAGTACATCAATACATAATAGAAGTCTCTTCACGATACAAAATAAAATCAGGAACTACGTCGATAATTCAAATATTCTGACGAATGTACAACGCACTACTAAATTCACTAAACTGATAAGAAGGCTCTTCACGGATACTCCTTAACCCTGGGAATTGCACACACAATCGTTCCCACTGTTCCTCATTTTGCACTATCAGTGTGAAGGTTAAGGGATTTCACCCACATCCGCCATTCGTTAGCGCCATCTGGAAGAGGTCTAAAGTAGACTTTATCCACACCCACCATAATTTAAAATCGCATACTAGCCTAGGACGGTAATAGATTCCCAATATATTTTGCCATCGACCAACAATCGTTCGTATTCCTCCTGGTTAACATCACCAGTGCGTTTTCAATAGTATCTCTTAGTAATTTCACTGAGCAAGTAGTAGTCCTCGGCAGTTGACCATTGCGTGCTATTCATTTCCTGGATAGTAATTGATGTTGCACAAATTATTTTTAGATGACTTAATTTTTATTGAAGGCAGTCATTTATATTGCACAAATCAACCCATTGTGGGCGGGAAATAATTCCACTTCTGACATACGTCATTTTATATAACTTCAGATAATTAGCACTTCAGGCGGGAAACACTTTCACTTCTAACAAGTGTTTTTCCAATCTTGTCATTTCATGCTGGGCGAGAAACAATTCCACTTCTGACATATGTTATTTCTTATAACTTTAGATAATTGGCAGTTCAGGCGAAAAACACTTCCACTTCTGACATACGTCTTTCCCATCTTTTCATTTCATCTTGGGCGGGAAACAATTCCACTCCTGACATATGTCATTTCTTATAACTTTAAATAATTGGTACTTCAGGCGGGAAACACTTCCACTTCTGACATACGTCATTTCATAAATTTCAAAGAGAGGAAACTATAAATCCTCCAAGTAATATCGTTTACGAAACCAACTTATATCCAATTCCAACTTGTATGTCAAACCAATTCCGACTTAAAATTTCAGTATAATGTTGAAATATCCAATGGAGGAATTATTTATTGCAGCAGTTTCATCTTCCAACCAATGTGTCCGGGCACATTCAATGGCAGCAGTAGTGCACAATCAATTCCAAAGAAATATTCCCATATCGCAAAATATAATCAATCCAGGAGAAATAAATGAAGGAAGGGTTATACATCGGGATAGGGAAGCTGACCATAACCGTATAATGGGTGACTACTTTGATGAAAATGCGATTTTTAGTCCCGAACATTTCTAACGTCGATTTAGAATGTGACGCCCGTTATTTACATGAGTAATAGAAGCAGTAGAACAAAAAGACGATTATTTTGTTCAAAAAAGTGATGCCCTAGGGAGAAAGGGCCTATCCTGTCTACAAAATTGTATCACTGTAATGCGCATGTTAGCATATGGGTGTGATGCTAACATGACCGACGAATATATAGGCATTGGGGAAATAACTGTCATAGAGTGTGTGAAGAGATTTGCATATGCTGTAGTGCGGAGCTTTAAAAATAAATATTGTCGTTACCCTACTGCTGAAGATGTTTCAAGAATGCAAGCTGAGAATGCAAGACGGGGATTTCTCGGAATGATAGCAACCATTGACTGTATGCACTAGGAATGGCACAATTATCCTCACGCGTGGAAAGGACAATATAGTGGCCATGTAGGAGGTGCAACTATAATCCTAGAAGCTGTATCTTCATATGATATGTGGATTTTCCATTCTTTCTTTGGGCTACCGGGTTCGTGTAATGACTTGAATGTCTTGGCCAAATCTAGGGTGTTTAATGAGCTACTTGAGGGCAACATGACTCCTATAGAGTACGAAATAAATGGGAACTCTTACCTGGAAGATGGTAGATACCCACCATACGCTACAATCGTTAAGAGTTTCAAAAGATCGGCAACTAGAAAGCAAAGTGTGTTCGCCAGATATCGGGAGGCAGCACGCAAAGATGTTGAGCGAGCATTTGGAATATTTCAACAAAAAATCCATTTTATAAAAAACCCGGCTAGATTGTGGAAACACAATGACTTGAAAGTTATTATAAAATCATGTATAATATTGCATAACATGATACTAGAGGACGAACGTTGGGATCCTAATTGGCGTATTGAGTTTGATCCTACTCAAATGCCGCCAATTAGCCGAGACACTCTGGGGAAGGCATATGAATACCAAGTGCATGAGGCAATGTTGTACAATAAGGAAAAACACAATCAGCTTAAGGATGACCTTATGGAATATATGTGGAATCTACATGCAGAGTCTGTAGTGGACGAGTGAAACTTGAAATAATAGTAATTTATCGTTCTTTAATTCTTATGTATTTAAATGGAATGCAATGATAGATATTTTGATATGGTTCGTTAATTTAATAATAAATGCTACTCAGTGTCGAAAACAATTATCACATTAATCGGAAAATAAAAATAATAAAAGACAATTATAATAAGAAAATTCAAATAGAAATAAACATTTAGTTTCTCCCCGATGGTGGGTTTTCTCTAGATTGAGAGAGCCTACGTGGCAGTATCTCGTTTGTTTGCAATTCATGAAGTTGCAATTGAACTGGAGATAAGCGCGAGGTATCCATGAAAATTATAGAATTCTCGATCTCCTGTTTTCGTAAAACAATCATCTCGTCTAACTTCGAATTGAGCTCCTCTTGAGTGCATTGTGCTGCTACGGAAATTTCCTTGTAGGAATCAGTAAAACTCTCTGAATTCTCTATCATCACGATGTGAGCTTGTAAACTGCTAGAAACTGCCTTGCGTTTGGATTTCTGTTTTTCGGCCTTACGCCCGATTGGACGTTCCAGTGGGGTTTGCATGGCTTCAATGTCCTCACCCCCAGTTGATGTGCCTAAATATTCCTCCATGAATTGAGTAGAAGTGTTTGCGAAATTATACTTTTGCACATCCTTTAAAATGTCAAAACAATGATCATATGCAAAATTTCTTCCGGTTTCATTTCTAAAATCGTCAACTCCATGCTTAATCTGTCAAAAATAAAATCATGGGAAATAATTAATTCATAATATAAAGGATGACAAGACTAAATTTTAAATTATAAATATGTATAAAATTATATTCTGTACGTACCCACTCAGCCCGTGATGTACCGCTACCACGGGTCGCGCCAAATGCACGGGTCATTTTTGCCAAATACAACTTACAATCTCGATTAATGACCGTCCACTTACCTTGCAAGACTTTTATCGATCGGTGATATAGCACACCTTCGGTATTATTGAATTCCATTTGAATCTTCTACCACATCGTTCGACCGCGTTGGTTAGTGCCGGTCTTTCCGTCGATGGAATATTTATAATATGAATGACATAATACAACTTCATCAAACGAGCTCAAATTGGGAAGCCTCGATGTTTGAGAGGGAGAACCCATATTTTTTAATATTTTGGAGTCAATAATAATAGAAATTTTGGGAAGTTTTTGTTTGTGAAATTATATGGGGTATAAAGCGAAATATTTATATGTAAATAAGGTTAAATAGCCGTTGGTATCAGGCTCCCAAATGTTGTCCCCCTAGGCTAGGGAGGGAAACTGTTGTCCGCCTGTCTTGGCACGGACAACATTTGTCCATCTCTGACCTGCTAACGAATCCCTTATCTCCCCTCTCCAACTATGGGGTGCTAAACTAATCCTCTACCAAATTTGACGATTATTTTCCCCACTGCCGACACAAATTTTCCAAACTGAAGGATCCACAATGAGTTTAGAGGACCCATTGTTGATGGCCTAAGAGGTACGCTAACAAAATAATCCTTCTTTTGTGACTCTATAGACAATGAGGGGGGAATGGGGTCACTTATAACTTGTCATTCATCAAAAGGATAGTGTTCTTAATAATTCGAGTTGGAACAGGCAAGGATAAATCTTTATTCAAATGAGAAATCATTTTCGAAGCATTGTTCGAATATTACCTTACATCAACTTTTTTTGAACCATCAACATGACTAATTGAGGGTTAGATGACTTGGGTAGAATTAGATGCGGAAACTGGTATTTGAGCAAGACTCCACGAGCGATGAGGAATAAATTGGTCATTCGCCTCTATAGGACGATTGTCTAAACTACAACGGCGTGAGAAGTCTTTTTGTTTAAGGTAAGTGTCTAGATAGCCATTTGTTTAGACAAACAATTATATGGTCTTGAATAGATTTTACGATCTGCTCGAAGATCAAATTTGTGAATGGTGTTATATTCCTCTTCTTCTCTTTCATTATCGTTTTGTGTTTGTGACTGATCCTCATCAAGGTCTACATCTAACTCCTACACCATGTCCTCAATCTCAAAACCTACTATACCCACATCAATGTACTCTTCATCAGTGTCTTTATCAGATTCTTCGGCATATAAACAAAAATCAAAGATCGGAACACCATGAACTCCGCTATAGATAAAAGACACAACATGTGACAAGCATCCTCTAAGGGGATTCTAACAAATGGCGCCATTGTTGTTGCCATTAATGGTTCCCAAAAGATCTATAAAACAATCATCCTTGAAAAATGAAGAAACTCTATACTACTCTCTACTTGGTAGATCATTAGTTGTATAGTCTCGATAGAGTGAGTTTCCAGACCTTTGGTAAAATCTTACATGATTTACAGTAAAGCAAAGATGAAAGAAGAAAGAACGCCTCCTTTCCAAAAAAATAGGGGTTATTGTTGTCAAAAATAGCACAAACCAAAGAGAGAATGATCACGGTACAAATAAAGTGAAACAATATAACTCTCTCTCACACACACGCACACACACGCGCGCGCGCACCCCCCCCCCCCCCCCCCCCCCCCCCCCAAAAAAAAAAAACAGTAATGCACCATATCATGGTACACGATGGACGCATCATCAAAATTACAACACATAGAGAGTAAAGATATTGAACCAGTGTAAGAATGTTATTTGCATATAATGCACGGATATTCGTTAAATCAACAAAGGAGTATGGGGAGAGTCTTATTTCACTCAAGCGTGTTCAATTGATCATTAGAATCTTGCACGTGAGGGGTAAATGTAAATGGGTCTAAGTCACTCGCAATCCTCTAACTAAAGTGATGTATGATTTAGGGTCAAGTGATTCACGAGTGTTGAGTATTAGAGTTTTATTTAGCATTAAGGATAGTTTTAGTATTTTCCCTTTTATTTTATTATTAGGTGGTTGTAGTAGGACATATATTCTCTCTTCTTCTTTTCATTTGTATTGTATTCTAGTTTATGTCAAGATAAAACCCTAGCGCCTCTTTTTCTCTTTTTCATTTGATTGTAGATTTTTGATATATTATCATTGAGAAGGTTTCCCTATCTCGAGCAAGGCAGAGCTCGAGCAACTGAATGTTATACAAGTAATCATTGTGATTCTTTGGTTATTAGATTGAGGGATGGGAAATGAGGCAAATTATAAATCTAACCCTTATGAGTAACGAAGAGTAACACCTTTAGAGGAATATAAACCCAAACAAGCCTTAGTTCACGTGAGTAACTGGGTATCTCGCACAAAAAGGGACTGAAAGGGAAACTCATATTTTTCACTCTCTTTTATAACACAGCACATCACAAGCACAACCTAAGACTAGGCATGTGTTTGAAGGTTTAGGGAACCTAGATTGTTCATTATCCACCAAATATGGGTTTTACAACATGTTCAGTCCCCTGCGTCGAGCAAGTTACCTTCGTCATTAATGTTAAGTGGAGAGGCGGATCATTCAATGCACCAACCACTACAAATAAGATATCCCCTCATTAGCTTAACAGGCACAAACATCCTGGGACGATAATCTTTGCAGTATTCCTCTCATTATAACTTGAGCATTTACGAATCAGGAGTTAATACACTTAAGATTATTCATTCATTGTTCACATTTATTAAATCTGGGCATGGATTTAATCCACATTCACAAGTCACACTTAGCCGAAGTTGTGTTTATCCACCCTCTCCAACGCATTACTTATACTGCTCATTCTTCACCCACCTCCTCAATCGCATGAGGAGCCTTTTTCATACCAGTGTATTTCCCTTTTATCCAATGTAAATGAGGTGTTGATAGGTTATGCCTCACGCTCCACAGGAAACCCTTCCAATGTCTTGTAAACCCTCTCAACCTTAACTAACCTCATACGGAAGCCATAAGTCGAGCCTCGACTTTCGCTATACTAACTAATACACACCAAGAGAAAACATGGGTATGGTATCGATTTTATGTAAAAGTAATTATATTTGCAACCATGTTTAGACTAAGTACAATCCATATTATATTTACTGCCTAACTTATATCTTAAATATCAAATTTGGGTTAAGTACAACCTAATTAAAAACCGACTTTCCATCCACCCACTCGTGTATCTATTTATTCCAAAAACTCCAATAATAATAAGTGTAAATAGGCTCATATATATATATATATACAATACTGCTCTTGTGCGGACCAGTCCGCATTTTAAGAGTGTAGACCGTACATGTGTCACCTGACGGTGAGCTCAGAAAAGAGAGAGAAAGTGCCTATAATTTTTAGGGTCACCGCCAAGTGACACATGTTCGGTCCGCACTCTTAAAATGGGGATTGATTCGCACAAGAGCAGTATTATGTGTGTGTGTGTGTGTGTGTGTATATATATATATATATATATATATATATATATATATATATATATATATATATATATAAAGAGCATGTGCACGCACGCGCGCTGCGCGCGAGAGAGAGAGAGAGAGAGAGAGAGAGAAATTATCTAAAACGAATTGCAAAAAACGAACTTAAAATGGATCGGTACATTTGTCATGGCTTTCGACCCTGACAATTGTTGTCTATATATATATATATATATATATATATATATATATATATATATATATATATATATATATATATATATATATATATAAAGAGAGAGAGAGAGGGGGAATATTACGGACTAGTTTGTAGGACAATCGTGCGGGGTCTCTTTTAAAAAAACAAAAAAATGTTTTTTTGTGGTGTTTGAACATTTAGGAGACTTGTAAAACAAAACAACTCAAAATGATTTTTTTTGCTATTTTAAAAAAATAAATCAATATTTAATAGTTTTTAAGCAATTTAAATTATTGTCAAATGTTAACCGATTTTTTTAAACCGCGAAAAAATCATTTTGAGTTGAGTTCTTTACAAGTTCCCTCAAATGTTTAAGCACCACAAAAAAAAATATTTTTTGAATTTTTTTAAAAAGATCCCACATGGGAGTCTCTCTCTCTCTCTCTCTCTCTCTCTCTATATATATATATATATATATATATATGTGTGTGTGTGTGTGTGTGTGTGTGTGGTACTAAACAAAGATGATAGGGAGTTTGTTATACCTCACCGCATCTAGGCGTATATTTCCTTTGCTTTATGTGTTTGTGCGCAATACATATGCGTACCTAAAGAAAGTCATATGTTGTGTGTAAAACAAATAATTAAATACGTTAAAGGCAAAATAAATTTTGGTATATGGTACACAAAAGACACTATAAGCTCTATTGTTGGCTACACTAACGCCGACTGGGCAGGATGTTCATACGATAGCAAGAGCACATCTCGAGCCTGTGATTATATAGGAAACAATCTTGTAGGATGGAGTATTAAAAACATATTCGTATGTCCATTTCAACCACTGAATCAGAATATATAGCTGCGGATAGTTGTTGTGCTCAACTTTTATGGATCAAGAAAATGATTAGTGATTGTGGTATCATTGAAGATAAATTGACTATGTATTGTAATAAGTAGAGTGCCATCAATATATCTAAAAATTCGGTACAACACTCACGAACTAAGCACATTAATATTAGGGATCACTTTATTCGTGAACTTATTGAATCTAAAGAACTTGATATCAAATACATTAACATTGAAAAATAATTGACTGTCCTGTTTACAACACCTTTGGACAATATTAGATTTGATTCTCTTAGAAAAGCCATGGGGATGATTGTGCTTACTTAATATATTCTGCTTAATTGTCATAAACTCGGTAGTTTCACACTAATAATTGGTTTCTAAGGATTTACGGCACGGGCATCTAACAAATGACAAAAGATGCCTCCTTAAGCTGTTTGATGTAGGATACCCTTGATTCTACCCTTGTTTATGACATCATTTGTGTAGCATAATCCTTTATATATCCCTATTTTTATATATCTCTTTTTCCCAGTTGTATATTTGAGAAAATTTAGGGGAGAAGAACTTGAGTAACTAGCTTTAGATTTAATATCTTATTTTATCTTATTCAACTAATATGCCCATTGACTGTTTTTATTTTGAGCATTCTCTTTACAGATCAGTTGTATATCTTTTTACAAGTAGGGTAATGGTGTGAATAATAGTTGAGTAATGTATTTTTTTCTTCTTATTTTCGGTTCTCGGATGGGAAAGGGTAGAGTAGCTATTTTGTATAGGAAATCTAGTTTTTTGTTTTTTATTTTTTTTTTACCCATGAGTACAGTTTACTCAAGGAAATTTTGTGTCTAATATCCAAAGGGGGAGATGGAGAACAGACTATATAGTTGACTTACTTGAGTCTGTACCATATATAAGTTCCAAATAGTTTGGATATGAAGACAAAATAGGATAGATTTCTTTTTTAGCATATTCTTCATAGTATTGCAAAGCTTCCCCAATAATTGATCATGTCCAAGACATCCTCACAACCATAAAGGGAAGTAATATGTTGCACTAAACACACTTTCGGACACAAATCATGCATATTATAGTGTGTGTGTGTGTGTGTGTGTGTGTGTGTGTGTGTGTTAAAATAATTTTAGGATTTTTTAAACATTGTAAGGACATGATTTTATAAATGTCCATTATCATTTTATTATTTCGTATACCGATACACCGTCGAAGAACGTTCAAGATAAAATATGCATCGAGATGGATTCGAATATCAAGTTCTTCAACAATCATGCCCAACAAGGATGAATTCGGTAAATTATGTTTTAGTTCCAATTTACATTTTACATAAAAAGTGTTGGGATATTTTTGCAAAAAAGAAAATATTTTTCTATTCTTGAAAAAAGTTTTTTTGAAAAGTTTTTAATGATTTTAATCATAAAAGTTTTGAATAAAGGTTTCTGATCTCGAAAAAAGTCTTACGTTTTTAAGTTCCCAAGATTTATAAAAGACTGAAGCTTTTTGGGAAACGTTTATGATGTCGTTCGAACGACATCATATCTCATTCAAACGAGATCAGATCTCGCTCGAATGATCTCGTTTTTTGTTCGAACGAACTGGTTAATTCTAACACGTCACCGCCTTGATTTTTAGTATTTAAAGGGTGTCAGGCTACTGAATTTCGTGTGGAGAAAACACTGGTTTACACAGAATATGTTTTGAGTATTTTTATTTGTTCTCCAACACACTTTTGAGGGTTCAATTTATGTTTTACAATTCACAAATCCAATAGCTTTTTGTGTGAGTTGTTTTGTGGAACCCAAAGCATAATTTACTGAAGTTCAACCTCGGTGAAGAAGGTATCTCCATAATTGATCGGTGGATACCCAGCATAGGTCTTTGCGAGTGGACGAGCCGAAGACGACGAACCGACACCTGGAGGGTATTTCGTTGTCTCTCGTTTCTTTAAAGATTTGCTGAAGGCACCATGCATTACACACTTATGGGCGATTATAAGGTTGTATGTAAGTCAAAGGTCTTGTAAATTCTTCAAAGTGTCATAAAAGGTTTTTACCCGAAAGGGTTTTTTTCCTAAATCGATCGTCTTTATTTTTCATGCATGGTTAGAATAATTTATGTCACTTAAATGCATGATTAGGGGTTGAACTAAAATTGAATTTGGTTTGTTCAAAGTTTGACATCTAATTAAATAAGTGTGTTTGGATTTCATTGAAAATATGCGAATTAAGTTGATTGGTATCACACCGCTTTTTCAAACATTTTTAAACATTTGAAATGATTTTTTAAATATTTAAAATCAAGGTTTTGAAATGTTGTGGGCTAAAATAGAATTATCTTTTATTCCTTAAAACTTCCCAGGGTAGAATATAAAATCTACATAGACATTTGGGGTAGCAATTTGGATTATTTAGAAATTTAAAACACGCGCTTTACATCGGCTAAAATTCGTACACGTGTTGACTTCTAGTTTGTTAAATTTGTGTTTTTTGCCTCTCACATATCTAAAGACTTTTGTAAACCATTGGATCAAACCTAATCTACATTCTGCATATAATCTGAGGGAATCCTTTTGAGGTTAGAATTGACCAATAGGAGAAAGGGGTTGTGCGGTCCATTTGTCACCATTGGATTAGAATTCAAACGAACGTTTTAATCTCAACCATCCAAAACACTTCGAACATCAAGAATCTTCCTCTCATAGTATAAACAAGACCCTATGTTGAGGCTTTTGAGAACTTTTGAGAGGTTATCCATTTGAGAGAAAAAATAGAGAGTAGAGAGAAAAGAGAATGGTTAAAGATAGAGAGAGAAAAATAGAGTCACCTAAAGATCTCATGTGTGTTGGGGGGGGGGGGGGTAATTGAGTTTGACAACAATGATATATACTATATCACATTTAGAATTTTACGCCTATCAGTTGTGGTTCGTTCAAACAGTAAACAATGGAAAGTTGAACATGTTAATTACAGCTTCAATCCCACAATTTGTTGCATCCCAATCTCAAAAATAAAATAAAATATGTTGCCTCCTAATTTAATGCCACATCAACATTTTCATGTGTTTTGCACCTTAAATATATGTAAGGACAAATTTCGGAATCGATTCAATTTGTATGTTTTAGATTAATTTCATTTGGATAAAACCTTTAAGTCATAGATTAGAACTTGATTTGGTTTATCCTTCGAAACACTATGACGTGTTTGATTGAAGACCGTAGAAGCCAAGTTAGATCATCTACATCATCATGTCGCTTTTCGTATTCAATGTTTAAGTATCTCATAAGGTATGATTGCATATTATTTTGATCCTTGAATTTTATGTTGGGCGTTTGTTTTCAATCTTGTTTAAGGCTATTTTTCATAAAACAGATTTTTTAAAACATATTTTTTTGTGAAAAGTCATTCGAACGAGATCGACTACTCATTCGAATGAGATGATGAATGTCGTTAGAACGACGTTCAAATGAAATTCAAACGAGTTTCATCTGTTTTTCAGAAGAATGTCGTTCAAACGAGATGGTTTCATGTTTGAACGATATTAGTGGCATCATTCGAACGAACCTACTTTTTTCATTCGAACGAGTTTTCGTCGCCTCAAAAATCATGTTTTGTATAAATAGGCATGATGGAAACTTTTTCACTTGAGAAATTTGCAAAAATCAAACTATTATCTATAACCAAAAGCCTCTGAACCCTAGTTTTCACCCAACTTGTTTGAGATCCAAGAATCAATCTTTATATGCTTTGAGATCTCCAGTTTGTGCACCCAGTGTTTATTCTCTACATCTTATTGAGGATTGTTTCGTGCGGTGGATTATGTACTTGTTGTTTATTATTTACACACAATGGACTATGTGTGTGTAGCGGTAAGAACCAGTGGACTCCGTGTTCGAAACATTGACGGTTGTTTAGCCTAGATCGGTGGATACTGGGGCGTATACACTCACACATTGTGGAATCTTCGTGATGGACATTTGCGTGTGACTGTGGTGAAGGTTGAAGGAATGAAGACGCGTCAAAGCTTGCGAGGGCATCTAGTCGATTGAGTAAGTCATCTTTCGTGTCCTTTTGTAATCCCGTACATAACGAATTTTTATGGTTGGACCATATAGGTTTCCATGTACATCGGTCATTGTGCAATTGATTTGTTTAATTTGTTATACTCATCTAGATGCATGCTTTAGGTTCAGATGAAATTGGTTAACCGTTTAACATAACTTTTGTTTAATCGGTGCTAAGTTTAATTTAAATTTGAAAAATTTATAAATGGTCGTGTGTGTGTTTTACTACTACCCATGTCTTTCAAGTGGAATCAGAGAGGGGTTTATATGGTGTTTAGGTAAGAGTCTGTAAGGTTTTAATATGAAGGGTCAGTCATATTCTAGACCACCATTGTTTGATGGGTCTAACTACACGTATTGAAAAGCGTGTATGAAATCAGCACTTAAGGCGATAAATGAATGGGTATGGTTAGTTGTTGTTAAGAGTTAGTCCCCACCCACGTCTTTAGTAAATGAATATAGAATCCCTAAACCCGTTGAAACCTAGAGTGACGAAGAATATAAATTGTCTAAATATAATTCACATGGCCTGAATGCATTATTTTGTGCGAGCACAATGGAGGAATTCCATCGTATTACGATATGTGAAATGTCTAAAGAGGCTTGGGACATACTCCAACTCACTCATGAGGGTATTAGTATTGTTAAGGCTTCCAAAATCCGAAAATTCACCACTTATTTTAAGACCATTAGGATGGAGGAGAGTGAAACATTTGATGATTTCTACGTTAAATTATTTGATATCGTGAACTCATATTTTAACTTAGGAGAGAGAATACCCAAAATAATAGTAGTCAAGAAAATCTTAAGGTCCTTACCTAAAAGATTCAATTCTAAAGTGAATGTTTTGAATTCCTTAGGTACTCTAGACTCAACAAAACTCGAAAAGCTTGTGGGTAACTTACAAACCTATGAGCTTGGCATGTTTTCCTCCAAAAAGATAAAAAAAAGATGAGGGCATTGATTTGAAAGCCCGAGAGGAGGAAAAACTTATTTTAGATGATGAATCTAACATCGAATATAATGATATGGCTATGGTTGTGAAGAAATTAAAGAAATTTCTCAAGTTTGAAAAATATTAAAGAAGTTTGAGAAAAATAATTTTAACAAGGTTGAAAAATTCCCCAGAAAACGTAATGATGATTTTAAGAAGGATGACTTGAATAGATGCTTCGTTTGTGAGGGTTATAACCATAGGGCATCTGAGTGTCCCACTAAGCTAAGGAAGGAGGTAAAACAACCTAAGGCATACAATTCTACCCTTAGCAATAATGAATATAAGAAGGAACCTAATTCCCCCATTGACCGCAATTACACCGCGTTCATAGCCAGTCATGTGAGCCTTAATGAAAAGTCTTCCGATGAAGATAATTTTGTACATGACAAATCTAAATCCAAATTTTGAATCCCCAGTGAGTGGTGAAGACAGTGGTGAAGAAGAAGCGGATAAAGAGAGTGAACTTAAGGTTTTCTTTTGGGAGATATACGCTAAGTATGTGAAATTGAAAAAGGAGAACTTAAAGTTAGAAGCTAAGTTTAAAGAGCGTGGCATAGGTAATGATGAGATCAAATTTATTGAGGATATTAAGGCACGTGAGAAGACTCTTATAGAGAAGCTCGCGTTTGTTAATGGAAAGCGAGATAACTTTCGAGGATTAATGGAGATTTTGAAGAAGGATTCCTTTATTTTTTATGAGTCTCATTATTTGCTCGAGTCTAGGATTATAGAGTTAGAAAAAATATTGATAGACTCGAGTAATGTCAAATTGGATTTGAAATCTAGATCGAAAAAGTTAGATAAGATGTCGAGTACCTTCCTAATCAAAGATGACAATTGTAGGATTGGCTTCGATGATCCAAATCATTTCAGTACTAAAGTCAAGGCCATGCTTTTGAGAGAGTCGACCATAGCCAAGGACGTTAGAAAAGTTCAACTCTTAAATGACATTCCTCGTCGTGTTTTCATGAGCACACATTGTGGTAGGAAAGGACACCTTAGGCGTTTTTGTTTTGATCTTAGAAAAGGTCCGAGGAAGTCTAAGACTAAAATCACCAAGGTTTCCAAAACCCAAGAGCATTGTGCTACAACTATATGGGTTAGGAAATCATATTTGGAGGCTTTAAACATTAAAATCATTGATTCTCCAATTCTTGCACATGATACTTCACAAGATAAATCTAATAGTTGATTGTGTTTGCATGTTTTCATACAGTAGCTTTTGTGCCTCGTGATATATGTGATTACTAGTTGTATGATGTGTATCTTTTGTATTTTTATTTTCTAATTTTTTTTAGTCATATTGAAAATTACAAAAAGATTTTGTTTGTCTTTTGAGTTTCATTTTCTAACGGTGTTATTTTTTAAAAAAGTTTAAAAACTCATAAAGATTTATGTTTATGTGTAATTTAGTTTTACACATTTTGTGTGGTATATCGGTGTGTCAAAATCTCATTCCTTCTATGTATCCATGTGACTAAGACGTTTGATTATGATTTTTAACACTTAGGATTGTTCTTAATCATGGTTGCATGGAGTTGTTCGACTTTGATTTACTTTGATGGATTCTCTTTGCATAAGCCTCTGCACACACTTTGCATGATCTCTTTTAGATTTGTGAATTTAAGAACCATTGCGTAAGTTTGATTTTATTTGATAAAAATTTAAGTGTGCAATGGGAAAGCGCTATGGATGGAGAAATCTCCTTTGCATGAAAGGTCACCGGTGGCAAGAGCCTAAAAAAATAGAGGCAAAGAAAAGAAAATATTGCTAGTTCATGCCCCTTTACTCCGTAATATTTTTGTTTAGACAACTCGATACTATGCAAATTTGGAAAATTTATGTGTTTGTGTCTTGTTTGTGGTTTTATACCTATATATATGCTCGTGCGTCATTGGATATGTGCGGTTATATATATGTGGTATATTTTATTTTGATTCTTTGCATTTACATTTAATCCATGTATGTCATATGTTTTATCTTCAGCTTCAAGTTATTTCAAACGGTATACTATTTTATCATATTGGTATCTTTTGTTGCTTGCTATCATTGATATCTCATTTATGTATCTTTAGTTCATAGTTTGGATTATTTGAGCATGTGTTGTTGAGTTGTGTTTCTTGTTGTATGTTGCACTTCACATCATCACATCATTTTACTAGCTTCCCTCGTGTTTACTTGTGTTACATTTAGGGGGAGTTTATTTCTATTATGAACCTTATTCGTTGTCTATTCCTGAACAAAAAGGGGGAGAAATGGTATCTAACTTTTTAACCGTGGGAAGAATTTTTTTCCATAGGGGTAAACGGCCTATTTTAGGTGGAGATTTTTAGACAAAGGGGGATGGTTTTTCATATGCGATTTATATTGTTATATATTGAAGTTACATTCGAAAGGTGTATTAAGTGTGCAGATTTGCAACGATGCAGCAAAGTTTACGCAAGAGAAAAGTACTCAACGTATGTGTCTATCAAGTTTGAACTTTTTTCCTTTTGGAGTTAGGGATTGAGTCTTAAGATGAGCTTGACGCCCATAAGTTTTGTTTTAGGATTTTGTCCCGAAATAGCTGTAACACTCCGTATTTTTTAATATTTAATATTAACATTTTAATTACACGCGTGCTCGTAATAATATTGTTCATTTAATAAATATTAATTTGTGAGAACAAAATTGATACTTTTGGGGAAATAAAATTTACCGTGTGATTAAGTAAATTAATTTTGGTAAATCGACATTATGTCGTATTGAGTAATAACGACGGGAACTGATGGCATCTCAACTGGTACATACGGGTAGGTTATTTTAGGTTGAGATGGAATATTGATATTTAGTGACTAGGATGGTGATTTAGAGTGCACGGTTGATTCGGAATGGGTCGAAATAGTCAAAATCAAGTACTCGAGGATAAAGATTGGTTATCGGGAGCTTTTTAGACTAGTCGGGATTCATTCAGAAAAATTTAAGTTGCTTTTTCTTAAAAGATTAACTTAATTACGGGATTAAGAGGATTAATGGGAGATTAGGGTTAGGAGGCAGCCATTTTACACATTCTAAACCTTAGCGACTCTTTTAGTGAGAAAAGAAGGGCGAAGAACAGAAGGAAAGGTGAAAAAAGGTTATCTTTGTGTTAGATTCAACAAGGAGGAGACTTAGATTCAACCACCGTTCAAGGGAAGTGCATATCTTACTTTATTGAATTATGTGTAGTAATTCTTTTATATAAAAATTGGTAGAAATCAATTGAATTTTGAGTTGGGGATAACTACATACAAAACAGATTTGGGGAAACAAATCTAAATGAATAATTGATGAAAATTAATTGAAATTTCTAGTGGTTATAGGTCCTGTTATAAATTAAATTTATGTAGAAAAGATTTAGATTGAAATTGTTATAGGAATGACGATTGAATAAGGGAAGAAATCTGGAAATTGTGTTACATTCATAATGATGGAATTGATGAGATTTGGATTGAATCTTGATGTTGTTAATAAATCTAATAGTGAAAATTTTATTAGGTTCCTATAGAAAATCATTATAACACTTGGAAAATTGTTTTGCTCATTATTGGGGTTGAATTGGGTGACTTAGGATGTGGAAACTGTAAGGACACAAATTTCAAATTGAGTCCTTTGTAGTTTTGGCTCAATTCCAGAAAAAAAACATTTGTGTCATAGGATAGAGTTCTTGACCATCCTTCAAACCTATGACATAATAAAGTTGAAGACATAGCGGCCAAGTTTAAAGCTTCATCAAAATGCCGAGTTTATTGTGCCTCGTTTCCACGTCAACAATATTTGTTTCGTGTACTCCTAAGGTATGAATGCATTACATATTTATATAGGAGCTTGGAACAATTTGTATTGGGTGTAAGTTTTGTTTAAACTGTTTTTTATTTTCAGAAAGTTTCTTTAAAACTTTAAAATAAAGTTTTTGGGCTAAAACTGAATTTTTATACATTTTGGAAAGTCGTTCGAAATTGTTGTTCGAACGAGGTTTGCCAACGACCTGCCTCTGGAAACCCCACTACCTTTTTCCAGATTTTATTAGTGCGGGAACTAACATTTTTGGATTAACTTTTTCATATCCTTCCATCTCCAAGAGAGAGTTTGAGAGCAAAAATTCAAAGAAGAAAAAGTACATGTTTGAGTGTTTATTTTTCAAAGAAAAATCTTTAAAACACTTCTGTTTTACACCCATAATTTCTTTATTCCAAGTTTCCATATAAATATCTTGCTTGGAGTGTTTGGCACCGGTTTATCTCTACACCTTGAAGAAGCGAAGTTTGGGTTTACTTCTACATCCCTCAAAGAAGAAGTCTCTAGTTTTGTTGCGGAATTCTCACATGGAGAAAGGCACCATGTGTGGTTGACGGTGTACCTAAAGTCTCATTGGTGAATTCCAAGATTCCGGTGGAGTTTCGGGGTTGTCGACTAAGCGAAGGTTTTTACAAGAAGACGCGTCAAGGCTTGAAAGGGGTCGAGTCGAGGAAGTAAGTCATTTGTCTTGTAATTGTAAAACCATACTTAGTGGACTTAAGGCTAGAGCCATCCGAGGTTTTTTCCCGTTGTCGGTTTTTCCTCTTACATCGCGGCATAGTGGTTCTTTACTTATTTTATCTTTTGGAAAATCACCTAGAACGCATGCTTAGGTAAAAAGCTAAAATTGGTTTAAATCACTACTCATGTTTAATTTCGTGTTACATAATAATTCAGGTAAATGTTAATTTAATTCAAGTCATCACTTAATTTGATAAAATTGGTTTGGCCTAATTTGGTAATATTGAAAATATAACTTAGGCAAATTTTTAGTACTTGAGTTGAGCTAATATGTTAAAGTGAAAAATTCATTTGTTAATTAATTTAAATTTCACTTTGAACTTTGTTTAATGTTAATTTGAAAAGAAATTAAAATTTGTAATTGTTTAATTGAACCATCTCCGCTTTCGCGTCTTTAAAAGGAAATTACTTTTTGATTATAAGATCTAAAAATTGGGGGCCTCGCGCACCAACAAGTGGTATCAGAGCACTGATTGAGAAAAACTATCGCTTTCAAATTGGTATCAGAGCACTGATTGAGAGAAACTATTGCTTTCAAATTGGTATCAGAGCCGGAGTGCTAATTTATCACGTCAAAGATCCGTTTTTTCGGCTTCTATAATTTTTTTTGTGCTCCTTGTATTTTTAGGTGGTTCATTTTTAACTCACTAGCATTTTTTTGTTTGTATCTCTCGATGGTACGTCTTAATGATAATTTGTCCATTTCTAATGATAATGATGTTTTTGCTATTCGAGAGGAATTTAATGGGCTTAATAAGTGTAATGAAAATTTAAGAGAATTAAATGTGAGATTTGCCAAAAGAATTAAGTTTATTGAAAATGAAAATTTATATTTTAAATCTAGAATTGAACTTTTGCAAACCTCGCTATATCGAAAAGATATTTTTCGTGAAAAGCTCATGGACATAAATTACAATTTTAATATTTTAGAAATGTCCAAGAAAGAGAGTGATTGTCGAGAAAAGACTCTTAGGGACAAGTTTGCTCTCATTGAGGGGGAGCGCAATAACCTTCTAGGTGTAATTAAAAATTTAAAGAAGGAGTCCTATAAATTTGAGGAATCTAATTTATTACTTGAGTCCGAAATTTTAAAAATAAAAAATAATTTACTTGACTCGAGTAGTAGTTATAATGGTTCTAGCTCATCTTGTTCAAATACTTCTCTTGCTAAAGCTTTGACCATTTTTTGTTTTAGATGGTCAACTTTATCCAACGACTTTAGAAAAGGTCACACCTTATGTAACATTCCTCGTGTTTACACATGCTTGCATTGCGGTAGGAAAGGACACCTTAGGTCATTTTGTCTTGATCTTAACAGAAGTCCTAGGAAGTCTAACTCTAGCATTTCATTAGTTTCCAAATCCCATCATTTTAAATATATATCTATATGTGTTAGGAATTCATTTTTAGACGTGCTAGCTATTAGATTTGTTGATCCTCATTTTCTTTCACATGAAACCTCTCTTGCTAAATCTAAAGGTTGAATGTGTTAGCTTTATTTGCATACTCTAGCTTTTTGTGCTTCATATTATATATCATTGCTAGGTGTATGCATGTTTAGTCATTTTCTAGTCATTGATTTATTTCATATCTCATGCTAGAAATCATGACTTGTTTATCTTTTTTATTATATTTCTTTTGATTTGCATTAAATATAAAATACAAAAATATTGTTGTTTATCATTTGTGTTTTACCTTTTAGTTATCTAGGCTTAATGAAAAATACAAATGATTTTTGTTTGTCTTTTGAGTAAATATTTTAATTTTTGGTTAAAATTTTGAAAAACTCAAAAAGATTTTTTTGTGTGTGTGTTTTAGTTTGACACACTCTATGTGGCATATACTTGTGTTTGAATCCCAACTTTTTCGCTCCTATGTGACTAGAACTTTTGGTTTAGATTGTCAATCCTTATTATGTTCTTTACCATGCTTACATGGAGCAGTTGGATTTTGTGTTGCCTAAATGGATTCTATTTTTATATGCCTCTATTCTCACATGCACGAGCTCTTTTTGAAATTGAATCGTCACATGTTATATTTGAGCTTTGTGATGTGTTCTCCTACCAATCTTGCCATCTACATATTTGTGACCTAGGACGACTAGTGCATCTCAAAATCTATTGCACGTGAGATTTGTGTGAAATATAAAAAATGATGTATATAAATGTGCACAGGGAAGGGCTCCGAAAGGAATTTTTATCCTTTGCGAATAGTAAGCTACCATTTGAATGGACTTAAAATAAATACATGGTCCAAAGGCCTAAAAGAAAATATGGCATTAACAGAAAATATAATTTTCCAAGGCCTAATTTGTTTAGTTGATTTAGTCATTCAAAAGATTAAACTCTATATGCTTAAATTGAGGGAGTTTGGATGGTATATCAACGGTTTGCACAATGTTCATTTATCCTATTTGTACTTTCAATGTCATGACTCTATTGGTTTGTAGAATCATCAACATGCTAGGCTTGTATGCATTGTGTATGTTTGTTCATTGAGTTAAATCTATATTGTCAAATGAGGTTTTATTCAAATGTGATGAAGTTTGCAATCAAATGAGAACTTCGTGAACATGTTTTTAAGTGTTTGGGTCTAAATTTAATTGTTGTTAGTTCACACCCCAACACTTTTGTTTTCATATGACACATTTTTTCCATACAAGTGTGAAAAGATTATTTTATATTGTGTGATTTGTGTGTTTACATCTATATATATACGTGCATGTGCATTATTGGTATATTTAGTCTATGTATATATATGATATTTTTTTGTCTTTGCTTTGCTTTCTAGTCCATCTATGCTTTAATTCATATTTGGTATCTATCTTGTTGCATTCTTTGTTGATATCACATGCTTAATACTTTTTGTATCATATTGCTATCATTTTCTTGCATCCTAGTTGGTATCCTTTATTATCTGTTGGATTAGTTATGATTTTGTTTCCCACATGCTTTAATGTTCTCATCACTTTACTCACTATTGCATGTTTAGTTTGTTATCCCATTATATTTATACCTTGTTTAGTTTAAGGGGTGTATATGCTTTAATTGGGGAAGGTAAGTTAATTTTTTTTATTCTTTATCCTTTATCTATTCCTGAGCAAAAGGGGGGAGAACGATAGGGGGAGAAATGGTTTCTAATCCTATTGTAATCGTATCTTAGTTTGGGAGATTTAACTTAGGGGGATTTGTGACCTTCTTAGGTAGATCACAGTTGATAAAGGGAAGAATTAATTTAGGGGGAGTATTTATCTTAATTGCATTTAATAATCTTGATATTCCCTATGCGTTTGATAGTTTGCTTAAGTGTGCAGGAATACTTCTAAATGGCAACTTTCATCATCGGCAAAGATATTGATTCTTGGGTTGTTTGAGTCAAGCACTGTGTTTTATTTTGGGTGGGACATTTTTATAAGTCTAGTAGAGCTTGACGGCCCTTTAGGATTTTCGTTGATTTTTGTCCCGGAATAGCCAAAGGGGGAGATTTGTAAGGACACAAATTTCAAATTGAGTCCTTCGTAGTTTTGGCTTAATTTCGGACAAAAACGTTTGTGTCATAGGATAGAGTTCTTGACCATCCTTCAAGCCTATGACATACTAAAGTTGAAGACGTAGCGGCCAAGTTTAAAGCTTCATCAAAATGCCGAGTTTATTGTGCCTCGTTTCTATGTCAACAACATTTGTTCCGTTTACTCCTAAGGTATGAATGCATTACATATTTATATAGGAGCTTGGAACAATTTGTATTGGGTGTAAGTTTTGTTTAAACCGTTGTTTATTTTCAGAAAGTTTCTTTAAAACTTTTAAATAAAGTTTTTGGGTTAAAAGTGAATTTTTATACATTCTAGAAAGTCGTTCGAACGAATTTTTCGTTCGAACGAGAATTTCGTTCAAATGAGGTTTGCCAACGACCTGCCTCTGGAAACCCCACTACCTTTTTCCAGATTTTATTAGTGCAGGAACCAACATTTTTGGATTTACTTTTTCATATCCTTCCATCTCCAAGAGAGAGTTTGAGAGCAAAAATTCAAAGAAGAAAAAGTTCATGTTTGAGTGTTTATTTTTCAAAGAAAATTTTTGAAAACACTTATGTTTTACACCCATCGTTTGTTTATTCCAAGTTTCCGTATAAATATCTTGCTTGGAGTCTTTGGCACCGATTTATCTCTACACCATGAAGATGAAAAGTTTGGCTTTACTTCTACATCCCTCAAAGAAGAAGTCTCTGGTTTTGCTATGGCATTCTCACATGGTGAAGGGAACCATGTGTGGTTGATGGTATACCTAAAGGCTCATTGGTGAATTTCAAGATTTTGGTGGAGTTCCGAGGTTGTCGACTAGGCATAGGTGTTTACAAGAAAATGCGTCAAGGCTTGAAAGGGGTCGAGTCGAGGAAGTAAGTCATTTGTCTTGTAATTGTTAAACCATAATTAGTGGACTTAAGGCTAGGGCCGTCCGAGGTTTTTTCCCGTTGTGGGTTTTTCCTCGTACATCGTGACGTAGTGGTTCTTTATTTATTTTATCTTTTGCAAAATCACCTAGAACGCATGCTTAGGTAAAAAGATAAAATTGGTTTAAATCACTACTCATGTTTAATTTGGTGCTACATAATAATTCGGGTAAATGTTAATTTAATTCAAGTCATCACTTAATTTGATAAAATTGGTTTGGCCTAATTTGGTAATATTAAAAATATGACTTAGGCAAATTTCTAGGACTTGAGTTGAGTTAATATGTTAAAGTGAAAAATCCATTTGTTAATTAATTTAAATTTCAGTTTGAACTTTGTAATTTTAATTTTAAAAGAAATTAAAATTTTTAATTGTTTAATTGAATCATCTCTGCTTTCGCGTCTTTAAAAGGAAATTACTTTTTAATTATAAGATCTAAAAATTGGGGGCCTCGCGCACCAACAAGTGGTATCAGAGCACTGATTGAGAAAAATTATCGCTTTCAGAAACCCATCACTTTCACATCAAATCTAGGCTCCTGCCCAGAATCGAATCGATTTGACCTTCATAGGCGAATCGATTCGGCTATGAACCCGAATCGATTCGGACCTGCTGTGAGGGTAGTTTTGGGAAATTGACAAATTGATTGATGTTAAGAGAATAATTTAAATACTTATGGATATGGGTTCAGTAGGGGTAACTCGGGTAGACAAGAATTTACTCAATTTATATGCACGTAAGGTATTTAGGAGAGAAAATTACTCGGAACGTAGTTTACGGAATATGATAGTGTGACTTTCGGTTATAAATTTAGGACGAGTTGAGAATGTTCGAGAACCTCAAACATCAGAAAATGTATTAAACTGTTCAATTAAGAGAAGAATTCAATTAAATAAAAGTCGGGATTAGACTCGAGTTATTAGACTAGTGCTTCAAGGCATGGGCAGGGATTAGTCGGTTGATTTATATATATATATACGGATATGGGCAGTATATATATGTGTATTATGATATATGTGTGTATGATATTATGTGAAACATATCCCTCTACTGCTATCACTGAAGGTTGTGCGATGTGGGTGATCTGCCCTGGCGAATCTCAGCAGGCAAAATATCGATCCCAGGTTATAGCATCATGTTTATGTATGTATGACTTATATTTGCAGTGGGGTAATTATGGGTATGGTTATGACTCATTATCGAAGTACTATGACCACATCCAATACGTTTGTGATTTTTATCGAGTCGGTGTGAGAGTTCGACCTCCGGTAACCAGGATGATGTCAGCATGCCCTGGATAATGATAGTATTGTCGAGACCCGCATCCAGTGTGTTATTACTCTGAGGTATAGCGACTATACGTGACATATGTGTGTTTGTTGTAGTATATTATTATGTATATTTATGTGTAGACAAATATATGGGTTGATAGTAAGCGATTACGGTTTAAATAACTAGTGACAGTTATTGAAAATAAAGTAATCAATTATAAATGTGACTGTGGAATTAAATAACTGAAGTAAATCTATATATTAAATTGTGATAATTTAATTAGGTATTGATTTATCAATGGTGAAAACTAATTAATGAACTAAAGATGGACATTATACTCTTGGCAGGATTGTATAGTATGTACAATAAATGGTAAGGCTAGTTAGGCTGGGTAACGTAACTAGGCAGGTTAAGATAGTACGTTAGGTGCGCACTTTAGATGAGGGGTGAGGGGTGACTCAAGAGAGTGCACTACCGATTTTTTAATATGAAAAGTGCTTAACATTTTTATTTCCGCATCTTATATACTTGTAAAATATTTTTCAAAAGTTTTGGTCCCTAACCAGTGTCAAATCTATTTTTCAAAATTTTTAGGTGTCCAGCCACAGGGACTCCGAGGATGATGATTCTTTCTAGGGGCACGTAGTTGCAGCTGATATGAAGGCTAGCAGGATTCGGAGTAGTCGCTTCATTTATTGATATCTAGACTAGGTTTTTTATTTCAATTATTAGTTGGGCGTGTTGCCCATTTATTTCAGACTTATGTATTTCCATTTATTTTAGACAGTTCGTTTGGATGCATTATTTTTTACCAGATGGTTCATTTGGGGACTCTATTTATTTATCTCAGCCTTAGACATTATATTGTGGTCTCATTTACTATGTTTACTGTGCTTGGCATTATGATGAATTTGGTTAATTTGGTTATATGTTCATGAAAGATAAAATTGGCATTGCTTGTTAAATTAATTACGTGGTTAGTAATTAAACATGTTCCGACAGTGATGCTAAGAATGAGCCATATGAGACTACCATTTTATTTTGGTAAAGGGTTGGTCACCCATTATTTTAATAAGTGGGGTGTCATAGATGGTATCAGAGCATCAGGTTCTTGAGCCTTTTAGAATCTGTGCGGCTTACTACGATTTTTGCGTAGCGTTCTTTGATATAGAGCCCTATTTATAGGATTGTTGCATTTATCTTTACGTACGCGCATTTATATTCTTCTGCTAATTATTTTATATTAGACTGTGGACTAATATAAACTTCAATATGGTTTCAGATGCCACTAAAGAGAACCTGTCAGACGAGAGCGAGTGTTGGGGAGGAAGCCCCACAGGGGAACATTTTAGTCGCAGAGGTAGTCGATATAGTGGCATAGGTGGTAAATGTGGTGATGAAAGAGATGGAACAAGACTTTCCCCTGGCCCAGCCTCAGCCACAAGTGGCATCGATCATTCATAGTAACCCGGGCCCGTCATCTTTTGAGTGAGTGGGGGAGGCCTTTCAGAAAGGGCATCCGCTAGAGTTTTAGGGCAACTCAGATGTAGTGGAAACCGCCCAGTGGAAGAAGGACATTAGATGATATCTTCACCTGGTGGAGTGCAGTGAGACTCAGAGACAAATATTGACTACTTTTAAGTTAGTAGGTGCAGCACTGCAGTGCTGGGATCGATTACCATGACATAGGAGAGGGATGTTATGACTATAGCAAAGTTCTTGGTGCAGTTTGATCGAAAGTATTTTCCTACCACTATTCAGACTGAAATGTAGTAGAAATTTTTGGATGTTACTCAGGGAGAAAGTTCAGTGGCTGAGTATGAGGAGGAGTTTACCCGTCTGGCTAACTTTATGCCCTACGAGGTGAACACGAAGGAGAAGAAGATGCTGAAGTTCTTGGATTGACTCACTTAGATAATCAGGCAGCACTTGCTTGGTAACCCGGCGTTGACCACTTACTCTAAGGTCCTCAATGTCGCACTACTTTATTAGCAGGGCCACCGCTTCCATATGAAGGGAAGAAAGAGAGCAGGAGATACTAGTCAGGATGGTAGAGTAGTAGGGAATGGTGCCGGAGGAGCACCCCAGCAGCATGAGGGCAGACAATAGGAGCGAAATTCCTAATAGGGGAATTCAGCTAAGAGGTTTTGGTCAGGAGGTTTCTGACCAGAGGGTAGTGGGTACAGATAGGGTCAGTAGGCTCCTCAGCATCATCACTAGAAGTAGCATGTTCCCCATGGCCTCCAGGGCCAAGGGAATAATGGGGGAGGCCATCAGGGACAACGATCGGGACAGCATCAATAGGGTCATCAGAGTCAGAGGTAGGGATATTTCCCAGAATGATGTTTCACTTGTGTAAAGTTACTCCATCATAAGAAGGACTACCGCAGCCAGGCAGAGGGCCACAGCAGAGTTGCCAATAGGAACAGTTACCACTGGCAAACCAGTCCTATAGCCATTGGGGCAGTTATAGTGCAGATGTGTCTATAACATCCGGGATGTAGTCATGTCTCAAGCGTAATAGGCGCCGCCCGCAGTTGAGCGTACATTATCTATTCACGAGCATTTAGGTAGGGTGTTATTTGACACGAGAGCATCACGCTTTTATAGTCACTAGTTTTGCATGCGCATCCGGTCTATTACAGACAACCAACAGTATTATTATGTGTGTAGACTGATCATGGGCAATGAAGCCCTTATACACTTCATATGTAAAGGAGTAGATATAGACGTCTGAAAAACTACCAATTAAGTTATTTAATGATTAAACTATCGAAATGGCTCCGAACTGTTTATTGAAGAAACTCTTTTCTTAAAATAAATTATAAACACGAGATGTGTAAAACAGTTATGAACGAGTAATTTCAGTTATAAGTTTACCAGTTTTGAAAAAAAAAAACTTTAAGCAAAATAAACCAACACAACCTCAAGAAGGATATGAGAGAAAAAGGAAGTGTACACAAGTGATTTTAACATGGTAAAACCCCACCCAATTAGGTAAACATCCACGGTGACCTCTATGCCACAAAAGTAAAAACTCCACTAAAAATGAGTAACAGATTACAAGTTATATAGCAATCAAGACACACAATCAAACCTAATCTAAGTTCAGAAATATACCAACTCCTCTGGCATGTTCTGACTTCTCCTAAGGTTCTGATGTTGCTGATGTTCTCCTAACTTCTTATCTTTACTCCTTGTAGCTTTACATCGACTCTAACAGTCCAGTATCTCAACACCAACACGTTTCAGTGTAGTAGTGTGAAGGTGTATGTGACTAAGTGTTCTAAACTCATGCATGAAACACACACATGCACTTAATTATAGACAATATGAGAATAAAATTACAAACAGATTTCTCTAGATGCAAAAGTTTCTAAAATTAGCTCAGTCAAAATAAGTCAGATTTTGTATCTTTCAAACAATCCGCAAATCAAGAAGGAATCTTATTATACAAACTAGCTAAGATCCTATGAACTTTCTTTGTTTTCAAAATAGTAAATGAAAGTAAAAACCCCAATTAAGATCTCAAAACTTGATCTAAATCTAACAGGGTGAGTAAGATGAAATCAGAAAGGATATTGTTAGTTTAGGGTTTGAAAACAACATTTTTTTTTAAATAACCAACAAAGAATAGATTTTTCGAAACAAGAAATTGGATCTGACAAACAACTACGTGATCTGTATCACAAAGATCAAATCTCATATTTTTATATGAAGAAATAAAGAGTTAATCAATGTGATTAAGTTGGCAACGAGATAGAAGACAGTAAAGGAAAAACTTCTCAAATCAAGAACTATAAACACTCAGAAAAAGGCATTTTGGTTTTAATTTGGTTTGAAGTTTTGAGTTAGGGTTTGTAAAAATTGTACGAACTCTCTCTCTATATATAATTCTTGTATCTCTCTACTCTCTCTTTTCTCTCAGAGGAAACAAATAACCAAAAGTTTCAAAATCAAAGACGAGGTCTCCTTTTATACTGAGAGTAGAAGGCTCTGGAAGATCGAAGCGAAATGAACGATCAGGATGCATTCGAAGATGATCTAAGGGTTGCCAAGCCACCGCTCTTAAAATGGATTTGATTGCTTCAAAATCAAACACGGGGATTATAACAAAACACATGCAGATCGTAGATAAAAAATGATTTAATGGTTCACAGTGAGTGTTAAGTATGTGAGTGTAAGAAAACACATATTAGGTCGTTGTATTTACAACACATGTAAGGCTGAGATCGAGTGAAAAATGCGTATTTTTGAAGATTTAGAAATATAATTTGCACCCACAATATTCTCAAGAGCTTTCGGATTCTACCCAACCATAATTTATGCCAAATCAAAACTTATAAATCTAACCCCAAAGGTTTTTAATCCAACCCAATTAATTTCAAAAAATCATTTTAAATTCTTAAAAATTATTTAAAATTTCCCAAAAATAGTAGAAGATCAATTTTAAGGTAATTCACTCACACACAACCAAATATGGTATGATATGATGTATGTATGTAATCCTAGTATGTTAGTGAGCTACCTTTAAGAATTTATTGAGGAATTAATTGAAGATTCTAAGGTTCTTTGGTAACTAGGGATAGGACTCAAATTTTGTCACAATTTCCAAACTAGATGAGCACCTATATAGTATAGACTTAAGTAAGTCAAGGATATAGGGTGCTTAAATCTCCCCCTTTGGAAATACGAGATAAACCCTCCTTTGAGTCAACGAGGACTCGTACGGATTCAAAAACAAATAAGAAAATCCTATTCCTATACAAAAATTCTATCTACCCAATATTCTTGAAAGATAAAATTGCATAACTCAACTAAATACAAATCAATACCCTAAAAAAATTATGTTGCAACAGATGGTACTGACTCCTGAAAATAAGATAACTAAGATCAAGCTTTTTCGTTGAGAATATACAACAATGAGTCAAATTTCTCCCCCATTTTGTCTCAAATGGACAAAGGGCAAAGAAGTAGTCATAAGGTGTATAACATTATTCAGCAAAAATCACGCTAATCGACTTGCGTAAAGATTCAAAACGCGTATTATCCAAGGGTTTAGTGAATAGATCAGCTAATTGAAATTCAGTAGGAAGGTAGTTTATTTCTAACTCCTTAGATTCAACTAACTCGCGTATGAAATGATATCTGATTTTAATATGTTTAGTACGAGAGTGTTGAACAGGTTTTTTAGAAATGTTAATCGCCCTTTGATTGTCACAATAGAGATGTAACTTCTCTTCAGTGATACCATAATCTTTTAGCATTTGTTTCAGCTAAAGTAATTGAGAGCAACAGCTTCCTGCAGTAATATATTCGAAATATGCAGTAGATAAGGAAGTGTAGTTTTTTTTCTTACTACTCCATCCTACAAAGTTATTACCGATGTAGTAACAGGCTCCTGAAGTACTCTTACTATCATCGATACACCCAGCCCAATCAGCATCGGTGTAACCTGCTATAGTACTAGAGGTGTCTTTAGTGTACCAAAGTCCTAAGTTTAGAGTGCCTTTGATGTATTTAATAATTCTTTTCATGCACAAAAGGTGACTCTTTTTATGATTATTTTGATATCGAGCACACACACAGACAGAGTGCATGATGTCACGAAGGGAAGCAATAAGATGAAGTAAACTTCCTATCATACTACAATACAATGTGGTATCAATATATTTGCCATTCTCATCTTTGGAAAGTTTGACAGTAGTACTCATAGGAGTCCTGGCGTCTTTAGTTGTTTCTAGGCCAAACTTCTTAACAATCTCTAAAGCGTATTTAGATTGCGATAGAAATAATCCTTTCAAATTCTATTTAACTTGGATTCCTAAGAAGAACTGTAACTCCCCCATAAGTGACATTTGAAATTATTTGTGCATAATGTCAGAGAAGGTTTTAACTTCTAAAGGGGAAGTATAACCAAAAATGATATCGTCAATATATACTTGAGCAATAGTAATGATGTTGTCAAAATGCTTGACAAATAAAGTTTGGTCATTTCCTCCTCTCCTAAATCCATTATCTAAAAGAATAGGTGGATAGACGCTCATACCAAGCTCTAGGAACTTGCTTTAACCCATAAAGAGCTTTCTTAAGAAGATAAACATAATTTGGGTGATGAGGGCCAATGAACCCTTTGGCTTGTTCTACATAGGTCTCCTCAGTTAAAATTCCATTAAGGAAGGCTGACTTAACATCCATTTGATATAAAGTGAAATGTAAATGGCATGCTATGGCAAAAAGTAAACGAACAGATTCGAGGTGAGTGATAGGAGCAAAAGTTTTCTCGAAATCTATTCCTTCGATCTGAGAGTAGCCCTGGGCAACTAATCTAGCTTTATTCCAAATAATTATCCCAGACTCATCAGTCTTGTTTTTAAAAATCCAACGTGTGCCAATAATCCTTTTTATTTTAAGGCCTGGGTACAAGATACCGGACATCATGAATGACAAATTGAAGAAGTTACTCCTGCATATAACTTGTCTACAAAGTGTCATTCAAGGCTTTATTTACATTTTTGGGGTCAATAAGGGACACAAAACATGCAAAATGAGTAATGTTACGAAGTTGAGATCTTGTACGAATGGGCTCAGTAGGATTACCAACTACACTATCTAAAGGATGATCTTTAGAAACCTAGTTAGGTACATCAGGGGTCTCAGTTGGTAAAGATTCAACTATTTTTAGAGAGTCACAATTTAAAATATTTTCGAACTCATCCACAATAATTGATTTTTGGTCTTACTTTCTATATTAGTGTCACTTACAACCACATTAATGGATTCCATTATGGTTTTGGTACGAAGATTATAGACACGAAAGGCTTTGCTATTTGGAGAGTATCCTAAAAAATAGCTTTATCACTCTGGTTTTGAATTTGGATAGATGTTCTCTGTCTTTACAAACATAACAGGTATTACCAAAAGTTTTAAAGTATTTTAGGTTCAATTTCTTTTCATACCAAATCTCATAGGATGTTTGTTTGGTATTTTTTCTTAGATAAACGTAATTGATTATATGACAGGCACTACGAATGGACTCCACCCAAAAGTATTTTGGTAGGTTTTTAGCATGAATCATCACGCGGGCCATTTCTTTAAGAGTACAATTTTTATGCTCAGTTATCCCATTTTGTTGAGGTTTCTTAGGATCACTAAATTCATGTTTGTAACCATTATAGTCACAACATTCTACGATACCTGAGTCTACGAATTCTCCTCCTCTATCACTACGAATTCTATCTACTTGGGTGCCCTTTTCGTTTTCTATACGAACTAGAATTTTCAAAAACTTTTGGAAGGTTTCTGATTTATGATTTAGGAAGGCAACCCAGGTAAATCGAGTGAAATCATCAATCGTGGCAAGGACATAACTATTTCCACAAAGACTAACAGTACGAGAAGGACCCATTAGGTCCATATGGATGAGTTCTAGAGGTTTAGTGGATAGTACTTTTTGACTTTCTTACGGAGAGATTTAGCAATTTTTTCTTCTTGACATGGACCATAGATAATGTTTGAGATGGGTTTGATCTTGGGAAGACCTCTTATGAGCATAATCTCTTAATAGCATAATTTGCTAAGGTTATCATAATTAATTTGACCCAACCTATTATGACATATCTCATTATCATCCATTCTGGCAATTTTACATACCTCTGTACTTGGATTGACTGTGTAATAGTTATCTGGAGTACGGAATCCTGTAATAATGAAATCACCTTTTTCATTTTAAATTTTACAATTGTTCTTTGAAAAAGTGACAATATGGTTGGAGTCACAAAACTGTGATATGCTTAGCAAATTTTCTTTAAGTCCTTTTACCAAGAGAATATTCTCACGAATGGGTAATCCTTCTTCATGGAGTGTTACTTTACCAATGATCTGGTCTGATACACCATCTCCAAACAAAGCTTTTCCTCCGGAGAAGTTAGTTTTGTTTGAGAGTTTGGAATCATCCCTGGTCATATGTTTAGAACATCATGAGTCTAAATACTATCCAGTTGTAGTATGTTCATCTATAAAAGCACTAATCACTATGTTGCATTTTAACTGGGGTAATAGATCATCTTTTCAAACCCAAATTGCTCTAGTTTTTAATTTGCGCTTATTAGCTCGTATTTTATCAAACTTACGAGCTTCTTCCTTTTGATTAAAAGATTTTTGTGCAATTTTATTATTGTTATAAACAGTTGGAGCAATTGGTCAAGAATATAATCTAGGATTCCTTCTTATATATTGTCTTTTAGTATTAGTTCTTCCCCATCTATTACGATAGTTAGTGTTCTTGTCTGGAAGTCTAGGGAGGACATAATTATTTTGGCTTCTTCTAGAATAGTTGAAGTTTTAATAAACAGGAGAGGTATAGACAGGATTTTATAGTTGATTGGAATAGCATGCATCTAAGGAATGTACATAGACATCATAGTAGGAGCAATAAAGATGGCACGTTGAATTCATAACCATGGGAAGGGTATTATTTAAGGGTGTGTCTAGGTTTTGAGCTCTAGTCTTATTTCTAGATGGCATGGGGCGAAACATTGAATCTTCTTGTCGAATAGGAGGGCAGATATATTTGGTCTTTTGATCAACATTATGCTTAGAGTAGCTTGATTCACCAATGTCTTTCTTCAGTTGTTTTTTATCAAAATCATTTTTTAAACCCTGAAAATCTGAACAAGTTTCAATAGGCCTTTTTCCACCAGACACAAACTTTATGGTCTCAAAGTTTTTAGTTTGTGTCTTAGGATTGGAACAAAATCCTATTCCAGTTCTGTCGTTAGAATTGGTTTTGCTTTCAGCCACACAAACTTCAAAACACTTGGAATTATTTTCAAATTTTGTGAATTTTTTTAAGACTGTGGATGTTTTCTCTTTTGTTTGTTCCAATTCCAGAATTTCATTAGAGTTAGACAACTCTTTCAGTTTTTGTTCAAAACTTTGGTTTCATTCTCATGAGTTAGACATTGGGTAGTATACTCTTTAGCATTTTGTTTGATCATCAGACTTAAGGTCTCTATCTTCTGGGTAAGATCCTTGATAGTGTTTTCAAGCCTACTGCTTCTCTTAAGAGTTTTGTGTATAGTGTGTGAATGTCAGGAATGTCATCATTTTTGGAGTCACTAAGTGTGCAGTGTGCAGTGTCCCCTAGTGGTTCATTTTTAGGACTCACACACCCATTGACATCAATAATAGTGCGTTCCCTTTGACTCACACACAGAGTATTTGAAGCATTATCAACATTCTCAAGCAATAAAGCAGATAACCCAGTAGGCATACTATCACTCATGGTATGATCAGATTCTTCATCATCATTGTAGATTATCTTAGCAAAGAATGACATGCAAGGGTCAAAAGTGTTAGATGATTTAGGTTCATCATTTTCAAAATCATTTGAGTCATCCCAAGTCTTGCTTAAATGAGCCCTATTATGTTTATGAATCTTGTCTAAGTTAACTCTACAGTCACTATCCACGTGTCCTAGCTTTCCACATCTATAGAATTCAACATTCTTAAGGTCTTTCTCAGGTCTCTTTTGATTGTCAGACTGGTGTTCGTCTTGTCTTATCTCATAAGGTATGTTATTAGATTGATTTGAATAAGTAGGCTTGCCTTGTCTTTTTGCTAAACTCACAATTTTGTTAAACTGTTTAGATATTAAGGCAATCTGATTATCCAAAGTATCTAAATTAAGGTCCTCATCAGAGTCTAAGTCAATATTAGGTAAGCTAAATTTAGGAGTGGTTAACTTAGATGAAAAGACAAGATTGGAGGTAAACTATCTCTTTTGGGACTGGGTTAATTATTTCTTAAATTCTTCTCAATTTTCTACTGAGGAGTTGTAAGATTTTGATCATCCATCTCCCTAATTGCATATTTCTTATTATCATTTTTTTGTGGAAGTGATCTTAGGGTTTTAGATACAATTTCCTTTCTATCATAAACAATCCCATTAGCATGCAATTTGGTCACAATGTCTGTCAGTCTAATATAGAAGTCATCAAATGACTCAGTCTCAATCATGATCAATTAGTTATAGTGCTAGATTAACATTTAAGTTTTATTAGCTTTAACTCTAGTATCACTCTCATGTGCAGTCACTAAGGTGTCCCAAGATTCTTTAGAGGTGGAACAGAATGATATTCTCTTAAATTCGTTTTCATTTATAGACATGAATATAGAATTTTTGCCTTTATTGTTATTAAGTTCAACTTGTTTCTCTTCTTTAGATTATTCACTTAGTAACTTTCTAATCCTCACTTAGTAGGAAAAGTGTAACCATTTTCTATAACTTCCCAGACATCATCTCCCAAATTCCCTTGGATGAATGCAACCATCCTTACCTTATAGTAAGTGAAGTTGGTTCCATTAAAGAGAGGGGGTCTGGACAGGTTACCTAGTCTCTCAAATTTCTCGTCCATAATTTGTTTTAAGAAAACAATTTCAGAAACACCGGATCTTAAAAAAATTTTGAGAAACCAAAGATCTGAAACCAATTGAAAAACTACCACTTAAGTTGTTTAATACAAGATTAAACTATCCAAATGGCTCCGAACTGTTTATTGAAGAAACTCTTTTCTTAAAACAAATTATAAACACAAGATGAGTAAAACGGTTATGAACTTAGTAATTTCAGTTATAGGTTTACCAGTTTTAAAAAACAAAACTATAAGCCAAATAAATTAACACAACCTCAAGAAGGAGATGAGAGTAAAAGGAAGTGTACATAAGTGATTTTAATGTGGTAAAATCCCACCCAATTGAGGAAACATCCACGATGACCTCTATGTAACAAAAGTAAAAGTTCCACTAAAAATGAGTAACAGATTAAAAGCTATATAACAATGAAGACACACAATTAAACCTAATCTAAGTTTAGAAATCTACCAACTCCTCTGGCATGTTCTGACTTCTCCTAAGGTTCTGATGTTACTGATGTTCTCCCAACTTCTTATCTTTACTCTTTTTAGCTTTATGTCGACTCTAACAGTCCAGTATCTCAACACCAACACGTTTGAGTGTAGTAGTGTGAAGGTGTATGTGGTGAAGTGATCTAAGCTCATGCATGCAACACACACATACACACTTAATTAAAGATAATATGAGAATCAAAGTACAAACAGATCTATCTAGATGCAAAAGTTTCTGAAATCAGTTTCGTCAAAATAAGTCAGATTTTGGATCTTTCAAATAATCTGCAGATCAAGAAGAAATCTTACTATACAAACTAGCCAAGATCCTATGCACTTTTTTTCTTTTGAAAATAGTAAATGAAAGTGAAAACCCCAATCAAGATCTCAAAACTATATCTAAATTCGACAGTTTGAGTAAGATGAAATCAGAAAGGATATTGTTGGTTTAGGGTTTGAAAACAACATTTTTTTTAAATAACCAACAAAGAATAGATTTCTCGGAACAAGAAATCAGATCTAATAAACAACTACGTGATCTGTATCACAAAGATCAAATATCAAATTTCTATATGAAGAAATAAAGAGTTAATCAACGTGATTAAGTTGGCAACGAGATATAAGACAATAGAGGAAAATATTCTCAAATCATGAACTATAAACACTCAGAAAAAGGTTTACAGATTTTGATTTGGTTTGAAGTTTTGAGTTAGGGTTTGTAAAAACTGTACGAACTCTCTCTGTGTAACTCTCTTCTCTCTCTACTCTCTCTTTTCTCTCAGAGGAAACAAATAACAAAAAGTTACAAAATCGAAAACGATGTATCCTTTTATACTGAGAGTAGAAGGCTCTGGAAGATCGAAGAGAAATGAACGATCAGGATGCATTCGAAGATGATCTAAGGGTTGCCAAGCCACCGCTTTTAAAATGCATTTAATTGGTTCAAAATCAAACACGGGGATTGTAAACGTGATAGGACGCCCAATTTTAAAATCTTTCACTTTAAGTTCCTATTTGTGATGAATAAAGATGGCTCAACACAATACACACAAATGACAAATTTTAATTATTTTCAAATTAAAATCAACTAAAAACAAAGTGAATAAATTAAACAATAAATGGATATTTCACTTAAACAAAATTAATTCAACCCAAGTCTTAGAAATTTTCCTAACAATAATTAATTCAATTTTGCAAATTAGGCCAAACCAAATTATCAAATTAAATATATGACTTGATTAAATTAATCCAAATTTCACCCAAATTAAATTTTCACCAAATAAAATATTTCAATTTTATCTTTTTACCTAAGAATGCCTCTAATGTGATTTTGCAAAAGATAATTTAACGAACCACTACACCGCGATGTACGAGGAAAACCCTAATGAAAAAAACCTCAAACGGTCCTAGCCGTAAGTCCACTAAGTATGGTTTTATTATTACAAGACAGATGACTTACACAACTCGACTTGACTCCGTCCAAGCCCCTAACGCGTCTTCTTGTAACTACCTCCGCCTAGTCGACAATCTCGGACTCCATCGGAGCCTTGGAATCCACCAATGAGGCCTTTTGGACACCCGTCAACCCGCACCCGAAGCCTTTCTCCAAAGGGGAACGCCACAGTAACAAACAAGTCTTCTTCTTTAAGGGATGTAAAAGTAAACCCAAACAACTCTTCAAACGGTAGAGTAGAACCAGGTGCCAAACAACAACTCCAAGTAAAATATATATATATATATAAAGAACTTGGAATCGTTAAACAAAACAAATGGGTGTATACTTTTGTGTTTTGAAAGAATTTAGGCCATCTAAATTAAACACACAAAACGGACTTTTCTAAACATGAATTTTTCTCTCAAAAGCTCTCTAGAATAGTGTGAAAAGTCTTTTAAAAAAATATGTCCCGAAATTAGTTTTAAACTGCCAAAAGGAAGTGGGACAAAAGAGTGGGAAAATGGGTTAAAACTGCCAAAACTCTTCCTGCCCAGAAATCTCGTTCGAACGACATTTCGTTCAAACGACTTTTCTAACGAAAAGTCAGTGGCCAAAATGGGAAAACTCGTTGGCAAACTCGTTCGAACAACATTCTCGTTCCAACGATAATTTCTAACGAAATGTCAGAAAATCTAAATTTCATTTTTTAAGCCCAAAAACTTTTGTACAAAGTTCTAAAATCATTTTCTGAAAATAAAAGTCTTTTGACCAAAAATTACACCCATAAAAATATTGTCCAAGTCTCCTACATATATTAAATGCATTCATACCTTTGGAGACATTGGAATCTTCAAGCTGATGACGTAGAAACGAGGCACTAGAAACTCGACAACGATGAAGCTTTACAAATCTGGCCACTACGTCCTCAACAAACATGTCATAGGCTTGGATGGATACACATGAACTCTATCCTATGACTCAAATTTTTTTGTCCGGAATTGAGCCAAAACTACAAAGGACCTAATTGGAAATTTTTGTCCTTACAAATCTCCCCCATTGGCTATTCCGGGACCAAAACCAACAAAAAATCCTAAAGGGCTGTCAAGCTCTACTAGACTTAAAAACATCCCACCCAAAAATAAAATTAAGAAGCTTGAGTCAAGGACCACTTAGGATAAATATCTTTGCCGATGAACGTTGCCACTTAGAAATTTCCTGCACACTTAAGCAAACTATCAAGCGCATAGGGAATATCATGAATATTAAAAGCATGTAAAATAAATATAGTCCCCCCAAATTAAATCTCCTTTATCAACTATGATCAACCTAAGAAGATAGCGCTCTCCCCCTAAGTTAAATCTCCTAAACTAAGATATGACAATAATAGGATTACATACCATTTCTCCCCTATCATTTCCCCCCTATTTATTTAGGAATAGACAAAGGTGATAAAATTAATAAAATACTCAATACTCCCCCAATAGAATTAAGTATGAATTATCTCCCTAAACACTACACAAGGGATATATATATATATATGGGAAAACAAGTAGAGCGAAGATGCATAAAGTGTTAATCACATGAAAGCATATGGGCAACAATAGACAATAACTAAGCCAAGCAAGAATAGTGGATGCTAACTATGATGCGAACAAAACGATATCAATTTGAAACATAAGAGACTAATCATGTGATATCAAACAAACATTTTGCAAACACTTAGATACCAATTAGTAATTAAAGCATAGGTCGACTAGCTAAAATGGTAAAGACTCAAAGAAAATTACCATATATAAGTAGACACAATGAATATTAATAACGCACATGCACATATATATAGGAATAAACATCACACATGACATAAAAATACATTAATCTTTTCACACTCGTATGGCAAAATTTGTCCAAATACATGTGGTAAATGGAAGTGTCGGGGTGTGAACTAGTAACAATTAAATTTCGAGCCAATCACTTAAAATATGTTCACGGAGATCTCATTTGATTGTAAAATTTTATTACATTTAGATATAGCCTCATGTGATAATATAAATTGAACTCATTGAACAAACATACACAATGCACATAAGCCTAGAATTTTGATGATTCTAAAAACCAATAGAGTCATGACAAGAAAAGCTTAACTAGGATTCAAAGTCATTGTGCAAACCCATTAATACATCCAACCAAACTCCTCATAATTTTAATTTTTTTTCTTTTGAACTTATTAACTAAACTATTTTGGCCTTGGCAAATATTCTTTTTAATTCCACATTTTTAAGGCCTAATATTCAATGGTGGATTTTCACGCAAATTAATTTTATCTTTCGCAGCCCGATTCCATTGATAAACACTACACCGGATAAATATATTTTTCTATTTTCTTAAATTCGGGAAACAAATATTACATGCACAAATCCTCCATAGTCATAGCAAAGTGTAGATGACTAAATTGATGGGAGAACATCTCACTTAGCTTAAATATACATGTGACGATTAAATTTCAAATGAGCTCGTGCTTATGTGAATAGAGGCATATAAAAATAGAATCCTGTAGAGGGGGCTTGAACGTAATCCTGAGATTAAGGATAATCCCCCCCATTAACAACAGTGTTTGGTATTAAGGTAGCTCAAGCGAGGCAATTCAGCGTGGCAGCTCAAGCGAGGCAGTTCAACGTGGCAGCTCAAGCAAGGCAGTTCAGCGTGGCAGCTCAAGCGAGGCAGCTTAGCGTGGCAACTCATACTTTAGCTTGTTGTATTAGTTATTCATATTGTATTTTTTTTATATTGACTATGAGCTATAACGGTTGTAATGAAATAATGAGAATGATAATAACTTGATGTGAGTTCGAACGGTACTCGCGAGAGACCAGGCTTGGCAGGGCCTGGGAGAGCTTTCATGCTCTATCGAAGGGGCTACTTCAAGAGGTCGCTGCGTTTCATCACGAAGGAAGAAGTGGTCGAGATCCTTAAACAGGCGCACGATTCAGCTCACATAGGAGGGGCCAAGTTGTATGATCAATTAATGATGTTGGGATATTATTGGCCAATAATGGAGAAAGACTCTGCTGAGTTCGTTCGAAAATGCAAAGCTTGTCAACTTTATGGAAATATAATCCATGCCCCATCGATAGATCTACACTCCCTGGTAACGTCTTATCCTTTTCACAGTTGGGTGTTCGACCTGGTAGGGGCAATACATCATTCGTCACGGGGGAAGATAAGGATACTATTAGCAACAGAGTGTTTTATAAAGTGGGTTGAAGAGATACCACTAAGAAGGGAAATAGCAGGGGTGGTGAGCAACTTTATCAGAGAATACATCATCTCCCGTTTTGGGATTCCAAAGGTTATGCCCTCAGATAACGGAACCCCTTTCGTCAATTCAGAGGTAACAATGCTCATGAACAAGTATTCCATCGTTCATCATACTTTAACGGTGGCATACCCAAAGGGAAATGGTCAGGCCAAAGCAACTAATAAAACTTTGGTTAATATCTTGGCTAAAATAATGGAGGATTTCCCAGGAGCATGGGATGACAAGATACTAGTCGTATTATGGGCCTATCGAACAACTAAGAGGAATCCCGCATGGTATACTCCGTTCTCCCTCATTTATAGGGATAAGGCAATCCTTCCAGTGGAGTTAGAAGTTCCCTCTGCTCGCTATGCCTTGCGAAGTAGCATGCTCCCTCAGAGTAGACATGTGCAGTTGGAAGCGTTGGATGAATACAGAGATAATGTGATGCAACACTTATAAATGTATATGAAATAGCTTTTTAGGGCATATGATAACTTGGTGAGACCGAGGAAGTTCATGGAGGGAGACCTCGTGATGAAAGCAGCAATGAAGCACATTAGAGGGTTGCCCCTACCCAAGTTTGCAGAAAATTGGGAGGGACCTTTCATTATAAAATAAGCTCATGATTCAGGTTATCGCTTAATTTTTAGGATGGAGGAAGATAAACCATTCAAGATTAATAATAAATGGTTAAAAGTCTCTTATGTGTAAGCAATTATATTTCGACCACTGATGTATCTAGCTATTGTTATGAATACACAAGTTGTTTTTATGATGAGTATGTAAGTTCTTTTTATTATAACTCAAGTGGAGATGAAAGAATTATAGAACTTCATAATGTACGCAAATAGTTGTAACACAAAGAAATGACATGGGAAAACATACATTTTTTTCTCATTCATAAACTTTGGGGCATTACAAAATTAGGAGCTATTGCCCAAGAATTACACAAGAAAAAGAAAAAGAAAATTTATACAAAGGTTTACTGGCCTAAGAGGAACTATACATCTGGAGCAGAGAAAAAATCTCCAGGAAGTCCCGAAGAAGCTGCTAGGCAAGACTGTTGGGAATTTATAGAAACCTCCAATCTCATTTGCGCTTGCGTGCGCTCAGTGAGGAGCTTCTCTCATTTCAACTTCACTAGCCGTAGAGATTATTCGACATCTTCTACCTCCTTATTAACAGCTATAAGTTGAGGTGCTAGATCGTCCAACTTAGCCTCCTCAGCTCGTTAATCCTCTCGATGTTTCTGCAGCAGCTCCCTCTGACTATCCAGTCACTGACTCTTCAAAGTTTTTAGGTGTACAATAATCCAATCGAAACGGAAGCCATCACGGCCCAACTCCCTCAGGTAGCCCAGGAATTAGTTGAGGAGGGCTCTGGTATCATTTAAAGTGGGAGTGCTGGCGATTTCAGCAACAACGGTAGCCATGTACTGGAGTTTGTAGCTCATCACAGGGATGTTGGAACGCAGGCAATCCACTGTAAAAGTCTCAGGATGGTGGCTTGCAAGATGCTCAACTACCAAGTGATGGATAGCAGGCATTTGAGGGGAATGCTGAGGGACTATGAGATAAAAGGCATGAGGATCTAAGTTGGGTAGATGGACCTCACAACCAGATTCGCTCTCGGCTGCAGCACCAATCATGGAACCTTGATCGTTGTGGCTGAAATCTTCTGAGATAATGGGTACCCGATGGGGTGAAGCGATGGACGAAAAAACTGGTGGAGAATCCTCTCGAACAACCTGAGAACAAGTAGAAGCAATAATGAGTTTACGCGAAAAAACCTTAACAAGTGTTTTTGTTGTTAAGTCATCGATATAGGTGGAGTTTATGAAGAAATATTAATAAGAGTTTTCATTGTTAAGTCACCGATATAGGTGGAGTTTATGGAAAATCTTAACAAGCATTTTCGTTATTAAGTCACAGTTATAAGTGGAGTTTATGAAAAGCCTTAACGAGTGTTTTCATTGTTAAGTCACCGTTATAGGTGGAGTTTATGAAAAAATCTTAACAGGCATTTTTGTTGTTAATTCACCGATATAGGTGGAGTTTATGAAAAAAATATTAACAAGCGTTTTGTTGTTAAGTCACCGATATAGGTGGAGTTTATGGAAAATGTTAACAAGTGTTTTCATTATTAAGTCACCAATATAGGTGGAGTTAATGGAAAATCTTAACAAGCATTTTCGTTGTTAAGTCACAGTTATAAGTGGAGTTTATGAAAAGCCTTAACAAGTGTTTTCATTATTAAGTCACCGTTATAGGTGGAGTTTATGAAAAACCTTAAACAAGTGTTTTGATTGTTAAGTTACCATTACCAGTGAAGTTTGAAAGGTTGAGAAATGAGACTCTCCTAGATTGTACATTGTCAAGAATAAAGGATAAACAACAAAAAATGAAGAGAAACTACCGAAGTACCTCAGCAAGGGCTGGAGCAAGAATGGGAGCCACCAAGGATGCCACAACAGTGGGAACTGTTGGGGGCAAACTTACCTCCTCAGAAGCCTCAACGGCACCCCCAACTAAAGAAGCCTCAAAGGTCGGTAAATCTCCCTCGCCAACAAAAGGTACCAAGGCCAACACAGGAGCCTCAATTGAGGAGGACGCAACGTTGGTGGATGCAGAGGAACCACCACATTGGGCAGAAATTTCAACTGTGGCCTTTGGAATAGGCAGAGCACCAAGAGAGGAGGGTGGGGCAAGATCTGGGGAAAACTAAAAAAATGAAGCTAAGTGTTAGAAATGGGGAATAAGTACAGAAGAAGTGATAAATATCTCTAAGAGCTACTTACCTCAGTTATAGTGCCAAAGAGGGAAACTGCAGCTAGGGGTCTCGTCAGCATGGTGGGAAGAAGAATGTTAGATAACAAAGACGCCATTTCAACCTAAGGCATCCCAACATATTAAAGCTCAGTATGATAAACAAAAAAAAGGGATGGAAGAGAAAAAGACGTCAGACCTAACAAGTAAAAGATTATATGTTACCTCATGAGAACTTTTCGTAACCGGAACGAAGGGCAGAATAACCTCGTGATAAGATGATGATTCAGAGGCAGTTGGGGAAGTTATCTCTGGTTGAGAAGAGATTCCTCCAGATTCAACGGAACCTCCCCCCATAGCAGTGTCATTCGTACGCAGAGAGTTTAAACGACGATAGTACGTAAGTTCAATCATAGGGGAATGGGGAGGAGTCATATCGGCTTGAGAGGAACCGAAACGTCCCCCCACGAAAGGGCTCATGGGGGGGATGGGCCTTTCTTCTTCAACTCCCTGCACCAAAGTTAGTAAGAATTAAACAAATGCAACTTGCATTAAGAAATGTGATTAAAGAATAGAAACACGCACACATACCTCAGATCCAAAAGGAGAATGAGAGGATATAACCACTGGTGAAGGAGGAGATGAGGCAACAACAGAGGGGGTTGAGGAGAGATGTATCTCGGGGGTCCGTTTCCAGTGAGACTTGGTGCACTGAGTTTTCTTTCTTATACGCGCATCACCAGCACCTCGAGGAACCTTTGAACTCTTTCTCCTCTTTTCCATCGGCTCAGTTGGATCAACCAGGATCGTGGGGAATGTAGCCGAAGGAGGAACAACAGGGGGCGTCGCTGAAACTCAGCATTTATTCTTTCTACCTCAGCCTGAACTTACCTCCTCAACTGCCCGGCCATTTTTGCAGACATGGGAGGAGGAACAGAGGCAATGGGGAATGCCTCCAAAGGAGCTTGGGGTTGGGTTCGGGAATTAGATTTTAAGGAAGTCCCACTCTTGGACTTCCTAGTTTTCTTGGATGTTGGCTAAGAAGGCCCTTCATCAAAAGTTGCTTCGGTTGTAAGGGTAGGCTGGACGGGGGTTGCAATAGTATTGGGTTTAGGCGTGGAAATAGGGATCATCGGGCAGTAAGGGGGCAGCTCGAGGGGAAGATCTTTAACAGTTTTACTCAGAGGGAAATCAACTTTAAGAATAGAGTTTCCCTTGAGGTCCAGCTCGAAGGAAGAGCAAGAAAGGATTGGGGGATATTGGGGGGACTCTGTACGAACTCACGAATCATTGCCAGTTGCCTAAACCAATACTTGGTGGCACTAGGAAGGGTGACTCGCCCATCCATGGTAGAAGTCACAACGAGTACCGCGGCTGTAAGATAGAAGGTATAAGCCACAGAAAATGTAGCCTTTGTACTGTTCAGTTAGAACATAAGTCGATGAGCCCCCTGATCAAACCCAAACTTCTTGCTACATCTATCGAGATTGTAAGGCTCAGAAGTATACCCCCATTCAGTGAAGGAAGGAAGAAACCCATGAGGGAAAAGAAGCACCACGGCCTATGAAGGATCTTCTACAACTAGAATAAAAATTTATCATTGAAGCTGTAGAAGGGAAAAAATCCCAAGAATAAGCAAAGGTAGACTCATTGTATGGCCTCATGACAAAAGAGTTGAACTGGTCGAAAACTCTCATTATCTCTTTTCGACTCTATTTTTTATAGAAACAAAAGAGGCATGGGGGCCTAACACCTTGGTTCACGGGGAAAGGGATAGACTTAGTGGCAATAGTAGGAAAACGGGTATAAAGGAAGCCCGTTAAGATAATGGTGTTGGAAAAATTGGCCAAGTTATAATGACCCAGTGACCATGCCATGTCGACATGAGTCCGATCCAGCCAGGTGTAGAGGGGCCCCAAAGCAATGGCTGCCAAAGAAAGGTTGAAACCCCTAGCCAAATGGATGGAAATATTTATAAGGTCCCTCCTGAACTGATTATTAGGTTTCACAGTCAGGAAGAAATGGGAAAGCAGCATAAGAATGTAGGCTAATAGTTCCAGAGATGTACCTCTACCTTGGGCCATTATGGCAGTGACATCCTTCCGAGTTGGAGCTTCAAAAAAATAGGTGATGAGGGGAGTAAAAGTAGCCTTGTTTGAAGATCCAGTGCAACTACAGCAGATCCGATCAAGCTCAGCTCGGTCAGCAGTCTCTTTAGCATCCAAGGCCTCATCGTTGGTATGCAAACTCACCCATGGGCTCAAACCCAAGTAGCTCGTGGACGTTCTCCAATGTGATAGTGAACTCTCCTCACATAGCAAAACATGAAACATATCCAATAAACGTCCTCCTTTTGAAGAAAGAGACGTTTGAAACCTTTTAAACTTGTCTATTGAGTTTCCCACCACCACACATGAAAGGCCACCTATAATCATTTCAAATGAACACGTGGCACTTCGGGAAGTGTTTTGGCAGCTGAAAAGACAGTGCCACGTCATTTACGAAGTGATGCCTGGGAAATAGAAAGGGTTGCCTTCTTAAGCAAGTTTGAGTTTTGGCGCCAGAATTTTTATCAAACATATCCAATAAACTCCCAATAAAGAAAATGTCCCAACGGTTCAAAAAACTATGATATCCCCTCGCCACAAGTCCAAACGTTGTTTAAATTGTGACTCGGCTACATCGGGGAGAATTTCTGCTTTTTTGAACATAGCGAAGCGTTACAAGGGAGAATTTCACAAGTTCAAATGATAGGGGCAGTCCATACGAAAAAAATCATTGCTCACAACTATACTCCACAACAGTATGAATGGGAGAATTTCACTTCCCCAGAGCAAAAATAAGTATTCGAGAAGGTTAGTAGGCCTTTCAGGAGACTTTTCAATAGTTAAGCTAGAACGGTTGACGCTCAGTGTAAGGAAAAAGTGGCTATGTCCCTTAGCCAAAGCACCAATAAGCCGCACCACTTCGGCTCGGGTACATCGGGGAGAATTTTACTTTTTCCTGGAGGTTCTAACGCATTGGCTATAACGAAGGAAAGGGTGCCAAAAATTTTTCACAGAGAGAAGATTCATCGAATTGAGAAGTTTTTGTGCAAACATTTCTTGTTCCCACAATAACTCTCTCCACGAAGGGGCAAATGTAGAGAGGGCTTGAAGGTAATCCATAGATTGGGGATAAGCCCCCCCATTAACAACAGTGTTTGGGATTAAGGCAGCTCAAGCGTGGTAGCTCAAGCGAGGCAGCTCAGCGTGGAAGCTCAAGCGAGGCAGTTCAGTATGGCAGCTCAAGCAAGGCAGCTTAGCATGGAAACTCATACTTTAGCTTGTTGTGTTAGTTAGTCATATTGTATTTTTGTTTATATTGACTATGAGCTATAACGGTTGTAATGAAATAATGAGAATGATAACAACTTGGTGTGAGGTCGAACGGTACTCGCGAGAGACCAGGCTTGACAGGGCATGGGAGAGCTTCCATGCTCTATCGAACGACATCGTCATGGGAACTTCAGAAGGACTTGGTTTGGAGGACTGAGAAGTGAGGCACCATTGGGGCATGTCCTGACCATCTTCGATACACCTGGTAAAATACCGAATGACCCTTACAGCGAAACCTCGGGCAGAGCGGCTTTGAGTTCCATCGAGCATTGAGTTGTGAACCAAACAGCCCTCTACTTAATGTCACATCTATTGTAGGTGATGTCACTAACCGGCTAGACAATGTCAAATATGCACTTGAGTAAACCACCATGGTATTTGGGGCTATCAGAAGGTTGGTAGGCCACCTCTGTAGCGACATCCCCCTGACACACAATGGTTAGGAAAAAGTCATACCTTGGCATTTAATGTCTATGACGTGCAGATAACTAGTGCATCAGGTATTTAATATTAGTGACATAAAGTATGAGGTATGTCTTTCACAGGCATTGATGACTGAGTTGCCTCGGTAGTGGTGTGGGGGATATTTAAAGACCCCAACCACCCCTGAGGAGATCATGTTCTTTTTTAGAGTTCAGAAGTTATTGCTAGAGAAGAAATATACAAGAGAGAGTTATTACAAACCAGAGAGTTTTACTCACCCACCATTATCGATTTGTTACGAACTTTTAATACTTGACAGAGTTTCTAGAGGGTAGTTGGTGTATTTGGGTTGCCTTCCAAGGTGTATCTAGGGTGCTTACTTATCTCTCCCTCTAAATGAGTTACTTTTGAGTTCGTTGTTGTCTGATTGAGCTATACACGAGAGATTTGTGAGTTTATCCCAGCTTTCTCTTCTCTAAGTTGTGTTTGTGTGTCCTATAGTTAATCCAAGGTTTGGTTAATTAACTTATCATTACTATACTCAAAAGGGGTTACTCCTCCATCTTATCTAAACTACCCTCTTACAAATCCATTAAGCAACACAAAATCCAACTACTCCATGCAAGCATGACAAAGAACATTTTAAGGATTGACAATCTTAACCAAAAGCTCTAGCCACATGGAAGAGTAAAAGAAGGTATTCAAACACAAGTATATGCCACATAAAGTGTGTTAAACTAAAATATACACAAAACAAAAATCTTTTTGAGTTTTTTTTTTTTTTTGAAAATTTTTAACCAAGCATAAAAAAATATTTACTCAAAAGACAAACAAAATCTTTTTGTATTTTTTCATTAAGCCTAATTAACTCAAGATAAAAAAAACAAATGACAAACAAAAATCTTTTTGTATTTTTCATTTAATGCAAACTAAAATAAATACAATACAAAAGATAAACAAGTCATAATTTCTAGCATGAGATATGAAATAAAGCAATGACTAGAAAATGACTAAACATGTGAACAACTGGCAATGATATATGATATTAAGCACAAAAAGCTATAGTATGCAAATAAATAACACATTCAACCTTTAGATTTAGCAAGGGAGGAAGCATGTGAAAGCAAACGAGAATCAAAAATCCTATCTTCTAAAGCTACCAAGTCGGATCTCATAACCCAAACTAATGATGAATGACGATCTCGGGATATAGGAATCTTGGCTACCTCGGTTGCCTTACGTTGGCATTTTCTAGGACCTCATTTAAGATCAAAGTAAAACTTCCTAAGATGCCCTTTTCGACCCAAATGAGAGCACCTAAAGACTCGACGAAAATAGTTACCTAAGGAATGATCTATAACATTGTTCCTAGAGGATTCTCCTAAAGCATTGGTTTTGGCTTTATGAGTTGGACTCATTACAAGTATTGAAGCCTAAACCACGTGTATCATTTTTAATTTGGACCGTTCCTAATATTTTATCTAATTTCTCCGAACGACAATCCAAATTAAATTTGACTTTACTAGAGTCTTTTAATTTATTTTCTAAATCTAAAATGTGAGACTCTAGTAAAACATTGCGCTCTTCAAACGCGAGAAGCTCCTTTTTCAAGGATTCCATTAAGCCCTTAAGGCTATCTCTCTCACCTTCTACATACTCAAGCTTCTCTCGAAGAGATCTCTCTCGTGTCCTAAGTTCATCCACTAACGCACTCTGATCAACGACCTTGGCACGCTCTTTTAAACTCGCTTTTAACTTTAAATTTTCCCTTTTTAATTTTATAAAATCGACATATAATTCTTGAAATGCAAATTGAAGTTCACTCACATAAACCTCATTTTCACTTTCACTCTCTCTCTCTCTCTTCTCCACTCTCACTACCATCATCTTTTAGAGCTTCACAAACAAAGGCCTCTGAAGTGTCATGTTTTAAGTTATCATCGTCGGATAATATCTCACTCTCACTAACATGACTAGCCATGAACGCGGTAAAGTTGCGCTCAATGGGGGATTTGAGTCCCTCTTCCTTATCACTATCACTAAGGGTGGCATTGTATGAAATAGGTTGCTTATTATCTCTCCTTAGTTTAGTGGGTCATTCACAAGCCCAATGGCCATAACCCTCATAACCATAAAACCTATTTGACTCGTCCCTATTACGGTTTTCATTAAAAGTTTTAGGGATATTTTCGGCTTTGTCATGCTTAAATTTTTCAAATTTCTTAAAATCATTTTTAAATTTATCTTTGTTAAATTTAAGAAATTTACGAAACTTCCTAGCAAACATAGCCATATCTTTCGAGTCACTATCACTCTCATCATCCACGGCTTGTTTTTCCTCCTTACGGGCTTTCAAAGCATTGACCTTATCAATTTTCTTTTCGGTTTTGGAAGGGACATATCTAGTTCGTAGGTTTACAAATCACCTACTACTTCCTCAAGTTTGGTAGAGTGTAAGGTGGGTAAAGAATTTAACACGGTCACCTTAGGGATAAATCTATCGGGTAAGGACCTAAGGATTTTCTTTACAACTCGGTCGTCGGTTATTTTCTCTCCTAAATTAAATGAAAAATATACTATATCAGAGAGTCTAGCATAAAACTCATCCAATTTCTTTTTCATCCACTTGGATGGTTTCAAATTTAGTGGTGAGGTTTTGGATTTTAGAAGCTTTTACGACACTTGTTCCCTCGTGAGTGAGTTGTAGGATATCCCAAGCTTCCTTAGCAATTCCACACGTCATGATACGTCGAAATTCATCCGATGTGACCGCGCTAAACAAGGCATTTAAACCTTGGGAATTGAAATTAGCGTATTTAAGTTTGTTCTCACTCCAACGCTCAACGGGTTTGGGGATACGCTCATTCTCTATTAAACAAGTAGGTGGGGACCACCCAGTAACTACTGAAAGCCAAACCCTCTCGTCTATAATCCTAAGTGTCGAACGCATACGTGCTTCCCAATATGCGTAATTAGAACCATCAAAAATTGGAAATTTTGAAAATGGGTGAAATTGCATTTTTAACCAAAAATATTAAAAAGGATCTTAATGCAATAAATTAGCGCACAGGTTCTGATACCAATTTCTAAACGTGATAGGACCCCCAATTTTAAAAAATTTCACTTTAAGTTCCTATTTGTGCGGAATAAAGATGGCTCAACACAACACACACAAATGACACATTTTAATTTATGTTCAAATTAAAATTAAACTAAACACAAAGTGAATAAATTAAACAACAAATGGATATTTCTCTTAAACAAAATTAATTCAACCCAAGTCCTAGAAATTTTCCAAACAATAATTAATTCAATTTTGCAAATTAGGCCAAACCAATTATCAAATCAAATATATGACTTGATTAAATTAATCCAAATTTCACCCAAATTAAATTAGCACCAAACTAAATATTCCAATTTTATCTTGTTACCAAAGTATGCATCTAATGTGATTTTGTAAAAGATAAAATAAAACAAACCACTACACCGCGATATATGAGGAAAAACCAAATGGGAAAAACCTCGGACGGCCCTAGCCTTAAGTCCACTAAGTATGGTTTTATGATTACAAGACAGATGACTTACACAACTCAACTTGACTCCGTCCAAGCCCCTAACGCGTCTTCTTGTACGTACCTCAGCCTAGTCGACAATCCCGGACTCCACTGAAACCTTGGAATCCACCAATGAGGCCTTTTGGACACCCGTCAACCCGCACCCGAAGCCTTTCTTCAAGTGGTAACGCCACAGCAACAAACAAGTCCTCTTCTATAAGGGATGTAGAAGTAAATCCAAACAACTCTTCAAACGGTATGCCAAACAATAACTCCAAGCAAGATATATATATATATATATAGAGAGAGAGAGAGAGAGAACTTGGAATCTTTAAAGAAAACAAATAGGTGTATACTTTTGTGTTTTGAAAGAATTTAGGCCATCTAAATTAAACACACAAAACGGACTTTTCTAAACATTAATTTTTCTCTCAAAATCTCTCTAGAATAGTGTGAAAAGTCTTTTAAAAAAATATGTCCTGAAATTAATTTTAACTTCCAAAAGGAAGTGGGACAAAAGAGTGGGAAAATAGGTTAAAACTACCAAAACTGTTCCCGCCCAGAATTCTCGTTCAAACGAGATTTTCGTTCGAAGGACATTCCGTTCGAACGACTTTTCTAATGAAAAGTCAGTGGCCAAAATGGGAAAACTCGTTGGCAAACTCGTTCAAACGAAATTTTCGTTCGAACGAAATATTATAGAATCTAAATTTCATTTTTTTAAGCCCAAAAACTTTTCTACAAAATTCTAAAAACCATTTTCTGAAAATAAAAGTCATTTGACCAAATATTACACCCATAAAAATATTGTCCAAGTCTCCTATATGTATTAAATGCATTCATACCTTTGGAGACATTGGAATCTTCAAGCTGATGAGGTAGAAATGAGGCACTAGAAACTCGACAATGATGAAGCTTTACAAATTTGTCCGCTACGTATTCAACAAACACGTCATAGGCTTAGATGGATACACATGAACTCTATCCTATGACTCAAGTGTTTGTGTCCATAATTGAGCCAACACTACATAAGACTCGATTGGAGACTTGTGTCCTTACAAATCTCCCCCTTTGGCTATTCCGGGACAAAAACCAAAACAAAAATCCAAAAGGGTCATCAAGCTCTACTAAACTCAAAAACATCCCACCCAAAAATAAAATTAATAAGCTTGACTCAAGGACCACTTACGATAAATAGCTTTGCCGATGAACGTTGCCACTTAGAAATTTCCTGCACACTTAAGCAAACTATCAAACGCATAGGGAATATTAGGAATAATAAAAGCATGGGAAATAAATACACTCCCCCTAAATTAATTCTCCTTTATCAACTATGATCAACCTAAGAAGATATCGCTCTCCACCTAAGTTAAATCTCCTAAACTAAGATATGATTATAATAGGATTAGATACCATTTCTCACCCTATCCCTTAAAGAAGAAGACTTGTTTGTTGTTGTGGCGTTCCCACTCAGAGAAAGGCATCGGGTGTAGATTGACGGGTGTCCAGAAGGCCTCATTGGTGGATTCCAAAGTTCCAGTGGAGTCCGAAATTGTCGACTAGGTGGAGGTAGTTACAAGAAGACACATCAGGGGCTTGGACGGAGTCAAGTCGAGTTGTGTAAGTCATCTGTCTTGTAATAATAAAACCATACTTAGTAGACTTAAGGCTAGGGTCGTCCGAGGTTTATCCCATTTGGGTTTTCCTCGTACATCGCGACGTAGTGGTTTGTTTATTTTATCTTTTGAAAAATCACATTAGATACATGCTTAGGTAAAAATATAAAATTAGAATATTTAATTTGGTGCTAATTTAATTTGGGTGAAATTTGGATTCATTTAATCAAGTCATATATTTAATTTGATAATTTGATTTGGCTTAATTTACAAAATTGAATTAATTATTGTTAGGCAAAATTCTAGGACTTGGGTTGAATTAATTTGGTTTAAGGAAAATATCCATTTGTAAACGTGATAGGACCCCCAATTTTAAAATATTTCACTTTAAGTTCCTATTTGTGCGAAATAAAGATGGCTCAACACAACACACACAAATGATAAATTTTAATTTATTTTAAAATTAAAATTAAGCTAAACAAATAGGTACAGTTATATATTAAATTGTAATAATTTAATTAGGTATTGATTTATTAATGGTGAAAACTAATTAATGAACTAAAGATGGACATTATAATAAGTGGTAAGGCTAGTTAGGTTGGGTAGCGTAACTAAGCGGGTTAAAATAGTACGATGAGCACTTTAGATGATGGGTGAGGAGTGACTCAAGAGAGTGTGCTACCGGTTTATTAATATGAAAAGCGGTTAACATTTTCATTTATGCATCTTATACCCTTGCAAAATATTTTTCAGAAGTTTTGGACTTTGACCCGTGTCAAATATATTTTTCAAAACTTTTAGGTGTCCAGCCACGGGGATGCTAAGGATGATAATTCTTTCCAGGGGCACGTAGGTGCAGCTGATGTGGAAGCTCGCAGAATTTGGAGTAGGCGTTTCATTTATTGCTATCTAGACTAGGTTCTTTATTTCAGTTGTCAGTTGGGCAGGTTGCCCGTTTATTTCAGACTTGTATATTTTCGTTTATTTTAGACAGTTGGTTTGGATGCACTGATTTTTACCCGATGGTTTATTCGGGGACTCTATTTATTTATCTTAGCCTTAAACATTATATTGTGGTCTTATTTATTATGTTTATTGTGCTTGAAATTATGATGAATTTGGTTAATGTGGTTATATGTTGATGAAAGATAAAATTGGCACTGCTTGTTAACTTACTTAAGTGGTTAGTAATTAAACATGTTCCAACAGTGATGCTAAGAATGAGCTATATGAGACTACCGTTTTATTTTGATAGAGGGCTGACCACCCATTATTTTAATAAACGGAGTGTCACAATAGCCAGAGGGGGATATTTGTCAATACAAAATTCGAAATCGAGTCAATTTGTATGTATTGGCTTTGTTGCTCAAAAAAAATTCTAAGAGGGGGCTGAATTGATTTTTGCAAACTTTTTGGTTATTTTTATATTTTAAAAATATTGTCGTGATTCTGAAAAATTAAATAAATAAGAAATTAATTAATTTTTACTTTGTAAAAAAATTTAAATTTCGAGATTTGATAATATGAATTAAAAACTAGGCTCAAAAATTAAATCACAAATAACCACAATAAAAGTAATGAAGAAATAGCAGAAAGTTAAGTGCATAAGTTTTATAGTGGTTCGGATCAAAAATAGTGAATCTACGTCCACTCTTCAAGTCGACCGCGTCTTCTTGAGTTCCACTACCGTGATCCATTAAGGGTGGGATCAAATCACCACATACAAACCATGTAGCTGAATTGAGCTACAGATTACAACCAGAAGCTTATAATCGAGCTTTAATATTTTCAGAAGTGTAGTAATTTTTTGTAGGATAATAACTCAATAAAAATACAACTTTGAGTCAAAGTTTATCTCTCTCAATAAGACTTGGGTATAATCTGAATATTTGCACTTGTTCTCTTGTGTTGTAACAGAATAATTTCTTAGTATCTCTTGCTTTCTATTCAACTGTATTCTTCAACCTTCTTATAATCTCTTTCGGTCCCAAAAAAACTATGGAAGATAATAATAATTTTTTTCTTGAGTGTGCTTGACAATCTTATCCGTTCTTGTTGTGGAAAAAAAATTATCCGTTGAACATAGATCTTGTACAGAAGAAGGGGTGCCTGATTTTTTTTATTGCATAAAATACTTTGCAGATTACTTTTTAAATCTTCTCATCCTATTGTATGGGTAACCTGCAAAATATGTTAGTACACTAATACATTTATGTAATGTTATGATAGCATCCGTGAAAGAGGGGAAATGAAATAAAGTGTAAAGATTTTTTAGTATCCATGCTTTTAATGAATAGGGAGCTTTGGGGTTGTAAAATTGTGGGTCTCCAAAAAGAAATGTTGAGAGAGTGCGAAAGTTAATAAACCAATAGAGAGCAAATAAGTGTGTTGACATGTGTGTGTAATGAAAATAATATAAATATGTAAATGTATATTTGTAATAATAAGAAAGTATAGAATTTCATATAAAAAGATTGCAGAATATATTATGATAAAAAATAATAATCTATATAAATATATATAAAAAATAGAGTTTATATAAGTAACTTAGTATATAAAAATAAATAAACAAACACGGAATTTTTAGACAACAAAATAACAAAAAAAAGGGGAAATAGTTTAAAATATTGTAAGATAAAGTAATATATATAGGGAGGTTTTACGGTCTAGTCCTTGGACTAATTATTTTGAACAAAAAAACTAGGCCCAACAAATTTTAAACGATTAGGGCCAACATATAAATAGCCCGAAATTAAAACAAACACGCACTATTCAGAAATCGAAGAGCCAAAAATTCTCTTCGATCAAAACACTAACTCTCTTCGATCAAAAATCTAACTCTCTTCGATCAAAACCCTAACTCTCTTCGATCAAACCCTAATCGTTGAAGTTCTACCGAGCATTTTACATTCTAAATCAAATTCTTCTAAACACCACTAACAAGTATGTATTCATTCTCTTATCACCTGTTTGTCCTTGTTCTCATATGTATACAAGTGGACTAATGAAATCACATTCTTCTTCTTCATGATATGAAAAAATATATTTGTTTCCCTCATTTTAATTGCAAAACACACTTTTTGCATGTTAGATATATGTATTTCATCATTGTACTTTTCCTCCTGTATAAATCATTTATCGAGGATTTATCAAGGATTAGGAATATATACATGATTGGAATATGTACATATACAAGCCTTATTTTATTGTGTGTACTATCAAAAAGTACACGCAAAATACACAGAGTACACGCTCATTGAAATTGAACTTCTCAATTCAATATGCGTGTACTTTTATGTTTTATACGTGTACTCGATAAAATATATATTTTAAATCCATATTTGATCAATCCTATGTTATTTTGGTCCACGCCAGCGGCATTTGAATGATATTCCATGAGTTTGTAAGAAGTATTATTATTGTGTTAATATTTAGGAGTGTTTTTGGTCCGCGCCAGTGGCATTTGAATGATATTTTATTAGTTCGTAATCAATATTATTGCGTATACTTTTTCATTTTTTGTGTGTACTTTGTTGAAAGTACACGTAAAAAATTCATAAAGTACACGCACATTGAAATTCAATTGTTCAATCCAATATGCATGTACTAATGTTTATTATGAGTGTACTATTTTATATTTTTGTGTTATTGTTTAGGAATCATACGATCAAGCATGTTCAACTACAAAACTGTTGCTTGCACGTTCGAAGATCTTAACAATACAAAACCTTTCACATTGACAGTCAATAATACTAATGATGCCGAAATTCATTTTCTCCTTCGCATCAATGATAGAGCTAAAAGGTTACTTGGTTTCTACTACTACTATGAAGACATTTACTGCACTTTTGATGTGCAGCAGCTTCAAGTAACTGAATCGAAAGCAAAGGATTTAGCTAAACGACTAGAGCAGTATTGCTTAAGGGGTTTTGATAATGTTGGAGCCTTTAGCATGCAGCTATTGTATCACTTCTTTACTAAATATGTTAGGAATATAGAATCTTGGTTTTTGACTTGTCGAACAACCCCTGTTAGGTATTACCATGAAACTGACGATATATATTATCGCCTTTATCATGTATTTTGTTGAGACTTATATAAATTGTTCGTGAGAATATTGCATGTACTTTTGTTAAATACGCTTGTATTTTATTATTTTAGTCTATGTTTTATTCTAATTCGCATGTATTTTATTTTTTGTACATATCATTATAGGTTAGTAATTTAAATTTTGTTTATAAATCAATATAATGGGGATGAAGATGAAGGCAAGAAGAGGAAAGAAACAAAAAAAGAGCAGTTCTGATGATAGTTCTTCATCCAGTTCCAGTTCTAGTTCTAGTGTGGCATTAAAATCTAAACGTCCTGCAAAGAAGAATCACCAACATCGATCAAATATTGTTAGCTTTATGCATGATTTGCATTAGATTAAAGAGAAAATAAACAATAGGCATATTGAACTTCTTAAGAAGACTCCATTTTGGGAGCTTTTCAATGCCTACTACAATGAGAAAGTAATAGCAGTGGACCACAAGAAGACGGATAAAAATATTTTATCAATTATACAGTTGTACAATACGAAAACCAAAAGTTTTCGTATGAAGAGTAGGATTGCAATAATGCCAATAGATATAAGTGAAATATTTGGCATACCACTGGTCGAGGGTTAAAAATCAATAGAACTGAAAAAGCGATCGAATACTGCTCAAAAATCTGGATTACAAGCACGATACTTCGCAAAAATAATAGGAAAGTCAGAAATATTGAATGGTTTGAAGAAATCAGTTGAATTGGAGACAGATAAAGGCATTGCCGATTTTGTAAAAATTGTGCGTCTCCGCTTCTTGAACACGTTATTTTTCTCCAACTCAAACTTCACCCCTGCAAAATTTTGGTTGAAATACATCGACAATATTGAGGAAATGAATAAGTATGATTGGGAATCTGTTGTGCATGAGTTTCTCATACATTCACTTGACAAATCAGCAAGTTCAAAACCTAGCACAGTTACTGGATGTGTCAGTTTCCTACTGGTGAGCAAAAAAACATCCTGATATTTCAAAATTTACATACCAATACTCACGTATACTTAATAAAAATCACGTGTATTTTGAAAATACACGTGATATAACAAGTGTATTTTGAAAGTACACTGATTATATTTATAAAACATAAAATACAAGTGTACTTTATAAAGTAGAAGTGAAGTTTCAAAATACACTTGATATAAGACGTGTACTTTAAAAATACACGTGATATTTTCAATTGTATTTTCAAAATACACGTGATAATTTAATGTGTATTTTGAAAATACACGTCTTATATCACGTGTATTTTGAAACTCAACTTCTACTTTACAAAGTACACTTGTATTTTACAAAGTACACGTGTACTATGTTTTGTAAATATAACCGGTGTACTTTCCAAATACACTTGTTATATTTTTTGTCAATGTTATAAATGTACTTTAGAAAGTACACGTGAACTTATATTGACAAAGTACACGTGAACTTTATAAAAAAACACGTGTACTTTCAAAATACAATTGTAAAATTTGCAAAGTACACGTTTAATTTTGCGTGTATTTTGAACAAATCACTTGTACTTTCCATTATGAATACCTAGGTAATACAATTATTAATATCATTTTGTTTTTTGTATGATCACAGTATTGGGCATGTGAGAAATTTGAAATTATTTCTCCTGTTGAAGAATTTAAAGATAAAACGCTAAAATTCCTGAGGTGTAAATTGTCTTCTTTGAGACAATGGTTTATGAAGAATGAAATCGCAACAGCAACTTTGAAGCAGGCTACAAATAAACCAGCTTGTAAGGACAGTTCTGTACAAAAGGAATCTCAATTTAAAGGGCCAAGTTACTCTTTGAACATTTCTACAGAAAGTCCTATACGTGCTGATTCACCATCAGAAAAAGTTATTGAAGATATTAATGACAATGAGTTGTCACATGGTTGGAATATTCCCCTTAAAAACATTGTGTCTTCAAAGAAAAAGAATGGAAAAAATTCCCCAAAGGTTAATTTGGAGGAACAAATTATTGTTTTAAAAAGGAAATTGTTGGAAAAAAATAACCAACTATCTAAAGCAGATGAAGACTTTAATGGTGCACTTGAGAAGGTGACCTCTTTGGAGGTGGAGAGTGTCATTTTGAATGTACAGTTGCAGGTAGATCGTGATTCACTTTTTCAAGCCCGTGAGGAAATGAAGAAGTTAAAGGTGGAGAATTCCAACCTTTTGAAGGAAAAAGATTTACTAAATAAATTGGAGGTGGAAAATGCCCAACTAGTTAAGTTAAATAATTCTTTAAAAGAAAAGCTTGATCAAGTCACAATGAGTGAATTAAAGAATTGGATGAATCATTGAAAAAACAGGCAGAATCAACACGAATTTTGGAACAAAAAAATGGATATCAGTCTCTGAGTAATAAAGATCTCAAAAAAATGTATGATGGTACATTGCAAAAATGGAAAGATCTGACATAGAAAATATGACATTGAGGCAGAATCTTGAGGAGTCAGAATTAAAAAGAACTCAACAGGTACTTTTGATTATAAATAATGCAGAGTACACGCAGTTTTCCTAAAGTACACGCAGTTTTCTTAAAGTACACGCAGTTTTATTTCATGGTATTTTTAATGCAATTTTACTTTATATTAGAAATAATGTAGAGTGCATGCATTTTTTTATTAAAAATAATGCAGTTTTATTCAAGTATTGCTTATAATGTAACATTTTTTTTGTATAACAGGAAAACAATAATAAAATCCTTAATGTTGAAATTTCGGAGTTGAAGAAAATGCTTGATGAATCAGCATTGAAAAAAATTGATCAGGTATCTATAAAGTACAATAGATATATAGTACACGCGTTTACTTTCTAAAGTAAATGAAAATTATGATGAAAGTACACGTGTATATTATAAATTTTATAAAGTACACGTATTTTATAATACATGCGTGTATATTATAAAATACACGCATGTATTTATAAAATACACGCGTGTACTTTATAAAATACATGCAAGAGAAAATGAATCATTGTTTCAAAAAATGCTTACAATCCAACATTCCTTGTTAAATATATAAGGCAAACACTAATAAACAACTCATGGACGAAATTTCGAGTTTGAAGATTGAACTAGCCTCAAAGACACTTCAGGGCACCCCCAAAATATCCAAAACAAAACAGCCTCTTACTAGAGGACAGAAGAAAAGAAAAGTTGACAGCGAAACTGAGAAGCATGAACCAATTAAGAAACAAAAAGAGTCAAAGCCGAGAAAAGACCCTCTAACAATAGCTCAACGAATGAAAGAAACTCACTTCAAGATTGAAGCAATCAAAGTATACAAATATCCCGATGAAGCTGCGAAGAAAAAGATTGAAGAATTTATTCAAAAGGCTGAGCCAAGGTAAAGTGTATTATTTTATGATTTATCACTTCGCTAATTTATATTTTTTGGGATGCAAAAGAATAAGGTTATTATTATTATTATATAATTCTTATTGCTTATATAAAATGCAGGGAATTTATTTTTCAATGGCTGGTTTCGTATGTCCCATAGGAAGATTTTGTTAAAGTCCTCAAGAATCAAGAAATTGCAAGCCCAGTATGTAGTCCAAATATTAGACATTCATTAAATTTTAATATTATTACTTTCTCACCATTTTATATTGTGTGAAACAGATAATACTTGCCTTTAGTGAAGTATTGAGGTTAAATTTGTCAGAGGAAGGGATCTCCCACTCACACACTTTTTTTATTATTATTGGGTAAGTACAATTAAACCGAAAGCTTTGTGAAATAAATTTTCAATTTTTTTTATTAACACAATGTCTATAATTTTTATTGAGATAGAAGCTTGTAGCAAAAATGAAGTCAATAAGAACGGGGAGTTATACAGAGATTTATTTAAATACTTAGGCACTTGTGATAATTTGTTTATTGTACTAAGACATAGCGTAGGACATTTCACATTACTTGTGATATACAAAAAAGAAAATAAAGTGGTCCGCATGGATTCCCTTCGACCGAATGACAAGGAAAAAAACACAATATACTTCGATGATGAGAAAAAAATGGTTAGTGCCTAAACTTAATTAGTAATGTTACTTGTACTTATATTATACACGTGTACTTTATCATATAATGCGTTTACTTTGTATTAGTTGTACATAATCACCCAGATTATCAAAGTACACGCATCATATTTTAAAATACACGCGAAATGAACCAATACAAATTACGTGTGCTTTAATATTATGCGTGTGCTTTTAACTCTTTAGGCAAAGTACACGCATCATATTTCAAAATACACGTGATATGAAAAAATAAAATATGTGTGTACTTTAATATAATGCGTGTACTTTTCACTCTTTAATCTTCATACACTCTTTTATTTATATACACTAAATATTTGTCTTCTTAACAGTTTTGTCTTCCAAAAAACATTGTACCTATTGAAGACTGAAGTAGAAACAATGAAAAACAATGGTTTCAAAACTCAAAGAAAGTTTGATGAAGGTACATCAAATGAGTTTACATTGGATGACGATTCATTGACATAGCAAGAAAAAAGGACAGTAGATTTCTTGCTGGAAAGTGATCTCAAATTTGACCTGATAAGAGATCATGAATGCCCTAAGCAATATAATGGGTAAGCAAAAACTTCATTTCTAAAAATTACTAATTTGTATATTTTCAAAAAAAATTATTCACATCATACTAATTTGTATATTTGTTTTATTTTAATTTTAGGATTGACCGTGGGGTGTTCTGCATGTACTACATTGAACAAATTAGCAGAAATAAGGAAATGCAAAAATTATTTGAAGACCCTGACATGCTAAAACATAGAGCATATGGACTAAGGAAAATTCTTCTGTTAAAATATTTCTTCCCCCGAAAGGAGAAAAAACTTATATAAATTGATTCAAATACAAACCATATTTGTAATTTGTTTTGTGTTATATTGGTTATTGTTTATAATTCACATAAGGTATAGACAAACAATGTACCTGAGTGTTATGAAATAATGTACACGCATTTTAACTTAAACTACAAGTGATAATTACTAAGTACACACATGAATTCTTCAAAGTACATGCAATATAAACAATGTACACGCACTGGTTAATGTAATAATTTTTTATTTTTAATTGAAAACTACTTTATATTGTTTATTAGAAGGACACAATAACCAAAATCAATTTATTAAGCTCAACTACTCACTTCCCAACTACTTCTGGTCAAAGAAATAAATAGATTTAACTTTTCTTATAAAAGATAAATATTTGTTCATTTCTTAACCATTACATCTAGGGTAAAGACTATTCCAGCATAAAAGTTGCGAGATATTGTTGAGAGATGAAAGAAATAAAAAAAAATAAGGAAAATTACGAAAAATCTTTCCTCATATGAAACTGCCTTTGAGCAGTTTCAAACATATGTAAGGGAAGGGTGCTCTGGACTTCCACCCAATCCCATAGATTTATTTGATGTGGATGAGGACCCTCCTCAAACACATGAAGACCTCATGTCTTTCTATAGACAAGAAGTTCCCTTGAAAATCGCCAAGCTCAAGGAGAAGAAGGCTCGCCATGAAGGTCTTGTAGCTGTCATAGAAGAAGAAATTCGACACTAGTCGAATTTAATTGACTCTCTTCTTGACACCATAGATGCCTTTAACAAATTTTCCTAATAGAAGCCTTCTTCAGTTTTTTCAGCTTTTGTTATGTAAAAAAATTGTACTTTATTTTTCTGTTTTAATAAAAAAATTATTTCTTTCATGCATGTATTCTCACTTATATCATACACCAAATATAGTCAAGTACACGTGAACCTTTATAAAAATGATCATGTGTATTGTAAAAAATGTAAACATTAATATCATTTATTGTAAAAAAATTGGTATGTCAAAATATGTCAAAATATGTCAAAATATGATTCTATCTATTATAAATTACAATACACGCAACTTTTTATAAAGCACACACACAAGATATTGTCCCAAACTATTATATAAATGCGTGTACTTTATATATTACACGTGTAATTTATAAAGTACACGTATAGTCTATAAAGTACATGCTAATGGAAATACTTGTATAATAATGTCGTAGCTGCGGGCCATAATACACATAGGAATTTAAGAATATGAGTGCCTAAGTGTCTTTTATAGAGTACAAGACATTGTAATGTCCAAAACCATTTTCCAAATAGTACATGCCTTTATATACGTCTACTTGATAAAATTACATGCAGAATACATAAAGTACACGTATATTGAATTAGATTTTGGTCATATCAATACGCGTGTACTTTATAAAAGCATGCGTGTACACGTATATTTAAAAGCGTGCAGTTTATATATTATGCATGTACTTCATAAAGTACACGCATATTTCATCAAGTACACGCATATTATATTTATATTATGCATGTACATCAAAAAGTACACGCATATTTCATCAAGTAAATCTAAATTAAATGTAATTAATAAAGTACACGCATGCTTTTATATAGTACACGCAGATTGAACTGACCAAATCCATTTTTAAATGTGTGTACTTTATATATTTTGCATGTACTTTGTAAAGTACACGCATGTTTCATTAAGTACACGCATTGATAAAATGGTTTTGGTCATCAAAATGCGTGTGTACTATACATAACATGCGTATACAAATGTAAAGTACACGTGAACATCAGGAAAAATGATCACGTGTATTTTATGAAATATACATGTACAGCTACACAAAAAACAAACTAAAAAATGAGACTAAAAACTAAAATTACATTCATTTATATGAAACAAATGGTTTATTAATTAATTTATTCAATCAAATGGTTAAAATGAATGAATTCAATAATTTTAAATGTACTCAAATGGGTTCCTTACAAGTAGACCTGTAATGACCCGTTTTACTACATCTCGAGCAAGTAACTTCCATTACTATAATCTCACCAGAAGACTTTATTCTCTTATTTCTTGGCCTGCATGTTGGTCTCTTAGTCATTGGTGGAAGGACAGATGGATTTTCAGGTATAGGAATATTTAAGGAAATCAAATCAAGAAGAGGAACTATAGGTATCGAGTATAATTTTCTGTAGAAAGATACCTTATAGTACTCCTCAATATAATCATAAATACTGGTCCCTTTCCTCCGTACAACACAAACAACATGAGAACATGGAAAACATCTAATCTGCCAACTCTTACAAGAACAAGTCCTTTCTCCTAAGCCAACTGTTGCTCGCACATCTGAATGAACTTCAAACACGTTTTGACTTGAGCGACTAATAGTCCAATGTCGGCTTTTATTCCAATTTTCATTCAGTAACTTTTGAAAAAAAGGACATAGCTCATTTGTCCAAGTGTCGGACTCAACAAGTTTGTTTGCATTGAAATTCATAATCTTCACTCTCAATTTATCAAGCATATTCATTACTAGTAAATGCCTTTCTTCCAATATCCATGAATTGAATGACTCCGCAACACTAGATGCCACGTCATCATATCGTTTACCAGGGAAATATGCACAGAACCAATTCTCGGGAGGCAAACTATCAATGAAATCAGTAATAGCAGCTCCTCCTTCCTTCTTCAATGCTTCAATATTCTTGTGAAATACATCTACTGAGACAGCATATGCACAAGACAAAAAATCTTTAACAATTTTCTTTCGAAATCCGACACAATTCCCACGAATTTTTTTTTTATATTCCCTTGTAAATGATGTATACAGTAGGAATGTGCAGACAACGGGAAGACCCTCAAAATAGCTTCAAGTAATCCATTGTTTCGACCTGATATAAATGTTATGTTTCGATATTGCTCAACTAGTGCACTACGCAAATTGACAAGAAACCACATCCAGTTGTATTCGATTTTAGAATTAACAACAGCATATGCAACAGGAAAAAGGCCTGAAATATAAAAATATATCAAAATTAAAATAAATAACATATCCATGTAGAATACATCGTAAATTGATGCTGCTGGCGCAGACCTTAAAACACATGAGAAATATATTATGTGTTTAATTTAAATTATTTGTAAATAACAAGACAAAACATAAAAATGTACAATACACGTGATAAAGATAAAAAGATAGGCACTTTTACTTTCCAATCTTTTGCTTGTACTTTGAATTAGTTTCAAAAAACAACACTAACATCAACGTACACGTATAGTACAGGTGAACTAAACAAAGACATTCAAAGGTAATTTACATATTTAACGTGTACTTGACTTTATTATTTCTAAATAACAACACATATCAACAAAGTACACGTGAAATTAACAGAAACATTCACGTGTAATTGACATGTACTATGCGTGTATTTTAGTTTGTATTCAACGTAACATCATCATCAAAGTACACGCATAAAAATGAAAAGTACACATGAAATTAACAGAAACATTCACGTGTACTTGACATGTACTATGCGTGTACCTTAGTTTGTATTCAACATAACAACATCATCATCAAAGTACACGCATAAAAATAAAAAGTACACGTGAAATTAATAAAAACATTTACGTGTACTTGACATGTACTATGCGTGTACTTTAGTTTGTATTCAACATAACAACATCATCATCAAAGTACACGCACAAAAATAAAAAATACACGTGAAATTAACAAAAACATTCACGTATACTTGACATGTACTATGCGTGTACTTTAGTTAGTATTAGACATAATAAGACATATCATCAAAATACACGCAGAAAAATGAAAAGTACACATGAACTAAAACAAAGACATTCAAAGGTACTTTATATGTTTATGCTTGTATTTTGATGATCTGGAATGGAAGAAACAAAATGCCAATGCAATACACAAAATAAAATATTTAAAATTAATTTACCATTGGTCCCATTCCTTGCAGTTGCTGACAATATTGTTTCACGGTAACAGCTTTTCAAAAAGGCACCATCAAGAAATAAAATAGGTCTGCAGTATTGAAATCCATAAATACATCCTCTAAACATTACAAATATTTTCTTGAATTTTTTACTCTCATGTTCCACGTCAAGGATGCAATGCGATCCGGGATTATACTGCAATAGAATGTCACAATAATTACTCATTAATGCATAAGACACCTTTTCATCACCATGTATATCAACAGCAACCATCTCTTTCGCACGCCATGCATGTTGATAAGCTATATCAAGATCATAATTCTTCTTCATATCTCTAACTGCATCAATTGGTCTCAATAGCGGGTTATCTCTAAGATCATCAGCTACCAATGTTGAAACCAACTTGGAGGCTATCATTTTGGCTGACAGACTACGAAAGACACCTCTACATGTATGCTCATTATTCATTGCACGTATGTAAAAGTATCCACTTGTTGTAAATAATGAAGCATGAATTCTCCACATGCAATTCTCAGTAGTCTTTTTAGAGCATTCAGCCGTCACTCGAGTTTTATCATTCTTCAAATACACATACTTAAACCCAACCTCAACGGCATATTTTCGCAATTTATCCCGAAATTCCACTACACCTCCTTCAAAACACTGTTGCTCATGACTTATATAAGTCTTCCAATCATTCGAAAGATAGACTTTCGACTTACTTGGCTCCACACCTCCAAGATAAAAGTCATTTTCAATGCAACTATTAAAATTATTTGCAGTGTCTGCTGATAAAAACTCTAACCTCTGTGTATTTGTAGCACCACAGTCAACCCTCTCAAAACTTGTATTACTGCAGTCAACCCCTTCAAAAATTCGATTAGAGCATTCAACCCGTTCACGACATGTATTACTTGGCAATGCTAATGAATCAATGACATATATCCAAATGAAAATAGCTTTCACGATCAATTGGGATCGCAACATACAACAAACATCGTTGTCACAAACCAACATGAACCGACATTCATCACCAAATGAATACCTCAATGAAAAACTCCCACTTCTCAAACTAGTAGACCTAATACACAACTCATTGCATATGAAATCTAATGAGCTATCTTCAAATATTTCAATACAAGTCATATTATCCAAATAACAACACCTTGCTATTATTATACTTACCATAATGTCCTGCAGTAAAAGAGAGACGAAAAACATTTAATTCAAGGTCAACAATTTTAAAAATGTGTGCAATAATTTAATGCATGAAATATCAAAATGTTTATATATAATTAAAATAAAATTACAGGCACTATTTAAAAACCTATACATGAAGCAATAAAGTAGACGCATATTTTCAAAAAAATAATAACGTCTACTTTATACACACTGCGTGTACTTTAAAAAATAATGTCGAACTGGTTAGTTCCGCTAGCGCGGACCTATATCAATAAATGATTCAATACCAATTCAAAATCAAGTACTCTTAAAATTAGGATGAAACATCAATAATATTCATTCAGCACATTCAACTAACAATTACAAATATTGATAAATATAACTTATATACGAAGAATCCAAACATAAATGGATAAAAAACACAAAATCAAAACATATACGTATAAAACATATAAAAAGTTATTCAATCACATGAATTACGAAATTACAATGAGTCTCTTGAATCAAAACAAAGTACATTAACCTATTGTAATCGATCGAAAATAGAAAAATCAACTGCTGATAAAGATAAACTTACAAATAATAGCGCCAAGTGATACAGGTAGAATCGATTAAGAACACTGTAATCGATTATTCGACAGACGAAAAAAACATCAAGATTGATGCTATTTTCGATTTCGGAGAATAGTGGTTAGTTGCAGAGAAACCTCCATTAGCCGATTAGATTTATGATTTTTTTTAAATTGACAGTATTTATATGTTGGACCTAATCGTTTAAAATTTGTTTCACCGATTTTTTTATCCAAAATGTTTAGTCAAAGGACTAGACCGTAAAAATATATATATATATATATATTATGTATGTGGCGTGTGTGTGTGTGTGTGTGTGTGTGTGTGTTTATTTGTTTGTTTGTTGTTGTTGTGTGGTGTGTGTATGAAAAGGACGAAATAAAAAAGACAGGAGGAGAGAGAAGTGAATAGTGTTGTGAGATTTAACAATAAAATTATGTGTACTTCATTGTCTACCCCCATCCATATCATCTGCTTTAAATGTTTATACCTTATTGTTGTGGGTCCCGCCATAGCATAGAGTACAATTTGTTATTGCCTCTTTTTATTATGGGATACAAATTACGGGTACAAAACAGGGATTCGTGTAGTATTACTAGAGATTTAAATCATGTGACAGAGAATCTTAGGAATATAAGATATTTTTTTTGTTTTGTGTTTATAGCTTGAGCTTTTCTATTTGCACGTAGAATTTTTGTACATAGGATGTACATAGTGACGTCGGCACATAGCTTCCTTTTTTTTTAAGGTTCTTGTTCTTTTGTTTTTAACAATGGATATAAAAATAATTTTTAATATGAAAAAAACAGTGTTCGATTAATATAAAAAAAATAAATTTTTTATTGAAAGTAAACAGTTTTTTATTAAAATTTAAAATATATATTTTTAAACCAAAAGTAAACCAAAAAAAGAGTTTTTTTTTTGTTTTAAACCAAAAAAAAAAAAGTAAAAGTATGAAAATTTTGGTTTCTTTTAAATAAAGTAAAACCAAAAATTTTGGTTTTTTAAATAACGTATGAAAAAAAAATCATTTTAAATAAAGTGCCATTTAAACCAAAAAAAAGAGTAAAACTTGTTTTTTTTTAAATAAAAACAAAAAAATTGCATTTTCAATAAAAACAGTTTTTTTTTTAACTTTTTTTAATAAAAGTATGAAAAATTATTTTTTAAACAATGGCGCGGACCCACGTCATTTAAACTATTTTTTTCAAAATGACTTTTATTTAAAATACAAATTTTCAAGAAAAGTCATTTTTTTTTAAATAGTGTAATGTTTTTTTAAAACATTTATAAAAAATTAAAAACATATGAAAAGTTGAATTTAAAAAAAATGCATTTTTTTTATTAAAAATATGAAAAACGATCATCACGGTTGATTAATGCCACTGGCACGGACCCACATCATCATCGCGTTTGATTAGTGCCGCTGGCGCGGACTCACATCATCGCGATTGGTTAGTGTCGCTGGCGCGGACACATCTCATCATCGCGATTGTTAATGCCGATGGTACGAACCCACATCATCATCGCGATTGGTTAGTGCCGCTGGCACGGACCCACGTCATTTAATAAAATGACTTTTATTGAAAATACAAATTTTGAATAAAAGTCATTTTAAAAAAAAATAGTGAAATGTTTTTTTTATTTTTTAAAACAGTTATAAAAATAAAAAATTAAAATTAAAAACAATTTGAAAAATGCAATTTTAAAAAAAAATTATTAAAAATCCAAATTTTTAGTTTTTATTAAAAAAAAAGAGTTAAAAAAATCTTAATAAAAATATTCATGAACTATTCCTTTGTTTTTTGTCTTTTAGTCATCTGTACATATATCGGTCAAAAAAATCTCGGTGCAAATAGAATTTTTCTTATAGGTTTGTATGGGTAAGTTGAGTGTCAAAAATTTGAGAGTTGTGTATATATAAATAAAACATGGAAATAAAAAAATTGGAAATACTAATTAAAAGAAAGAAATCACTGGAATAGGAAAAAGAAAAAAAATAAAAGAAAAAAATTAATATAAGTACTTTAGTTATGTAACTAGTAACTAATAATATTAATTCTAGAACAAATTATTGAATGGGAGCATTCGCGGAAGCTTTGGAGTCTGAAAAGTGTGGGTCTCTAAAATTAAATCATGGGAGACAACCTCCAAAAGTTAGTCCACACAAGACAAAAGGGAATATATGGATGTATACTTATAAGCATATGTCTTGATGAGAGTATGATAAATTATATCTATATTTTAGATTCCTATGTAAAAATGTACGCATATGTATATATAAAAAAATAAAAATAAGAAATGTTATAAGATTATTTTTCAAAATAAAATTTCAATGTCAAGTAATTTATTATATTCAAAAATAATTTTTGTAACTTATTAAAAGAAATAATCAAATAAAATTTTATACATTAAAAAAATGTACAGAAAAATGTTATAAAGTATTTACAACTGTTATATAATAAGTAAGTAATGAAATAATTTTTATAACTAGAATAGTAAAAAAAAATGTCAATATATGTAACTTTGAAATAACTTGATCAAGTAAATATTTACATACAAACTTTATATAACATAAATAGTGCGAGTTATAAATAATTACGAATAGCTTAAATAATTACATAAAATATTGTTTACTATAGTTTATTATCATCAAACTCAATATATTATTAATAATACATAATTTTCATATTAATAATATTACTAAAGTTCAACAACATATTCCGTTTGAACAAAACCTTTGAGTCATAGGATATGACTTGTGTTGGTTTATCCTTCAAAATCCTATGACGTGTTTGATTAAAGATCGTAGCGATCAAGTTAGAGTGTCTACATCATCTTGTCGTGTTTCGTGCCACGTTTCATCTTTCAACGTTCAAGAATCTCGTAAAGTATGAATGCATATTATTTTGATCCTTGGATTTTGTGTTGGGTGTTTGTTTTAAATCTTGTTTGAGACTATTTTTCATCAAAATGATTTTAAAAGAAAAAATATTTTTTTTGTGAAAGAACGTTCGAACGAGATTAGCTATTCATTCGAATGAGTTAGGAAATGTCGTTAGAACAAAGTTCAAACGAAGTTCAAACGAGTTTGATCTGTTTGTCAGCAGAATCTCATTCGAAGTCTGTTCGAACGAGATATGCTAGTTCGTTCGAACGAGAGGATTTTGTGTTTGAACGACGAACGAGCCTACTATTTTCGTTTAAACGAGTTTTATCGCCACAAAATCGTGCTTTGTATAAATAGGTGTGCTGGGAACTTTTTCACTAGAGAATTTTTGGGAAAATCAAATTCCTATCTATAACCAAAAGCCTCAAAACCCTAGTTTTCACTCAACTAGTTTGAGATCCAAGAATCAATCTTTATATGCTTCTCTTATTTGTGCACCAAATGTTTATTCTCTACATCCTATTGAGAATTCTTGTGTGCGATAGATTTCGTACTTGTTGTTTGTTGTTTACGCACGGTGAACTTCGTGTGTGTGGCAGTAAGAAGCGATGGAGTCAGCTGTTGACGGTTGTTGAACCTATATCGGTGGATACTGAAGCGTGTGTGAACTCACACATTGTGGCAGCTTCACGGGTGAACTCTTGCGTGTCACTGTGGTGAAGGTTGAAGGAACGAAGAGGCGTCAAGCCTTGCGAGGGCATTGAGTCGGTTGAGTAAGTCATTTGTCGTGTCCTTTTATAATTATGTACATAGTGAATTTGAGTGGTTGAACCGTCCAAGGTTTTTCGAATTTGAGTTTCCTCATACGTCGGACGTTGTACGATTGATTTATTTTATCTGCTATACTCACCTAGATGCATGCTTTAGGTTTAGATAAAATTAATTAACCGTTTAACACGACTTTCAATTAATCGGTGTTAAGTTTAATTTAAATTTAAAACTTTTAAAATAATCTTTTGTGTTTGCTTTTTACCCTTATCCATATTAGTGTCCTTCAATATAGGTCATGCATTAACAAGCAATCAATTTGGGGGTTTTAGGTTTTGGAAAGGAATGGAAAAGTAACAGGGAAAAAATAAAGATTTTCAATTTGGGAAAGTTGAAGTCAGAAGGTTTCTGTTGAATAAGGGGGGTTAGTTGTACTTGGGAAATTTTGTTGATTGTGTGTTGACTAAAATTTTATTCAAGGGTATTTAAGACATTTCATGTTAGAAGTGGTTTGGTATTAAATTTCTTTATTTAACCATTGATTATACTTGGTCCAAACATGGACGCAAATAGAATTACCCTTGATGTAAACCTATCAGAAATTTACACACACAAATATATATATTCAAGGAGTCTCAACTTTTCTCCTGAATGCAAGGACAAGTTATGTATGATGTAATAGGTTATATCATGGGCTTAGTGACCTAGGTCATAACATCATTAGTCCTAATCAACCTATTCTAAAACATTCCAATGGAATATTAACTTATTCTAACAATAATAACGATAATAAAATAAAACATGTCAAAACATGGAATTCCTAAATTTGAATTTAATTATCCATTTACGAAATTCTTTGATTGCTTGGATTAATGCTTAGCACAACGAAGTATACTGTGAACGAGTCCCAAAACATAGGAGAGAGAGAGCAGATTACTATGCTTGATTATGTGTTGTAGTAGTAAGAATTTGGACTTTCTCAAGATATCTGGCCTGATATATTTTTGTAGCATTATCAATGACTTCCAAGTCCTGGATATTTGCATTCATCATCTACATAACCACCATAATTAACGACAGGTCCCATCATCATTTTGAACATCAAGAATTAAGTGCTAACCACTACTCATTTTTCAACATTATCAGAAGGTAGTCATTAATTACTTAATAGCAAGAACTAACTGGAATAGTTTTACACAACACATACAAGAGAAGAAGAAAAATATACATTGGCCTCAGGAATCAGAATAGAAGCTCAATACAAAACCATCCTCCTAGCATACATTAACGCATTTAGCAAAAGGAACTGTCAATAATAGCAATTAGCTACTCTTAGTCCACACTAAATTAAAGAACCTTCGATATAGTTATCCCCATAAAAGATTAATATTGAGGCGAAGAGAACACAAAAAGAGGATATTACACATAATGAAATTGTACTAATCAAGTATTGCTGGAAAACAAAAGAAAAACCCACACAAACATGTCAAAAGTCCTAACATTTACATAAAAAGACATCAGTTTTAGCTTCACAAAAGAGTTTGCAAGAGCAATATTACCTATCTGCTACATCCAAATATTGTCAAGCCGAAAACCTCTCTCTGTCTTCCCTTAGTTGGTGAATTGCAGTGTACAACTTCCGCCGATGGCCAACAGCAACCACACCCATCTCTTTGAGATCTTCAAGAGTAAGTAACGGCAAAGCTTCTTCATCAACCTCATGCATTTCAAATACACCAGCATATTTACCAAACCCAAGCTCTAGCAACCATCTCCTAACACTGCTTACACCACTAAATTCCCCTTTTATATTATCATCTTTGCCAAAAGATTGGGAAAGTACAATATTTCCTTCATCAATGAAATCTTCTCCCTGATTAACATTCTCGCATGCTTCTTTGATCATGGCTGAAGTTTCGTGATCAGAAAAGTCATTAAAACCACTATCGTGACAGATATCGAGACAAGGTCCTAATGCAAACTCGACAGCCTCCTTCTCTCCATACTCTTTTCCATCTTCACTATTGAATAAATACGGCCCATTTTGAGATTTCGAATGACCACCAAAAACACGTTTGCTTCTTATAGTCCGCCTTCCACGTTTCATGAGGGTACACTTAGGGGGTGTGGTTACGAAATTCGGCTGTGATTTTCTCTCATCAATTTCAACCAGACTGGCAAAATGGGAGTCCGAATTTATAGAGTTAGGGTTATTATTCTCTCTGTTCTGTTGCAAATCAGCTAAAATCCTAGGAGAGACACCAGGATCTGAACTTGTGAATTCAGACAACCTTTGCTGAGAGCAGTAAGAAATGCTATTATATTCTAGTTCATTAGGGTTAACAAAATCATGTTTCCATCTTTTGTTACCTAAATTTCTCTTAGTTTTCTGAGAAACCCCACGTGCAAAAGAAGCAGATACATCTCCAATATCCCCCAACCTAACATTTGGGCGCCTTTGCCTCTTTGAATTCATTCTTAATGCCAACTTTTTTCCACAAAACCCTAAAACTCAAAGCAGGAGAAAACCTAAATACACAACTGCAAATCAACAAATTTCAGAATCAGCAACAATTAATAAACTTCAATATTATAAAAAATCAACAAAATCCAAATACATAAAACATAAAAAGAACAATAGCAAGCATGAAACTTCATAGTACTCAAGAATCAGAGGTTAAACGCCCCCCAAAAATAAAATTACTAGACAAAGCAAATAACTGTGTTGACTCCAAGCAAAGAAAAATGTGAGAGGTTAACCTTATGAGTTAGTAAAAGTAGCCTCACCGCTTTCAATATTTTCATGTTTGGCAAAGTCTAATAGTGTGAGGCTTTCAAGCAAATTATAAAAGGCATGGTACGGTTAGGTTCTGTTTGCTGTAAAGGAAAAAACAACGGCAGCTAGGAGAATGTAGAGGTGGGTTCTAGAGCTTAATCGGTGTGCTAGTACTACATAGATATGGATGGGGAATAGATAGTAGATAGCGATGGAGACATTTTCAAAACTGGGAGTCAACGGAAACTCGAAAAAATATCATCTTATACCGGATGGAAAGGGTCGTGTCATTTCTTTTTTAACAAAACCCCATTTTAGTGTTTTATCTCTACTACTTAAAAAGAGTTCCTCTTCGAATCTCAAAGTATTAAACTATCCTCATTAAATTAACATTTTCTATCATACCCTTAATATTAATCTCACACATTCATTAAATTAAAATCATTCAATGAATCTTAACTTGATATGTTCTCTCTCCTAATACATTCATCTAACAAAACTTCCAAATACATTCATCTTGAAACCCTAGAAATCAAAAGTCAGCTATCCAAGTTCCTTCATCTTCCCATCAGATTCATATTGCATAGTTTCTTTCTTACTGTTGTTTCTTATCCAAAAAACAAGGTTAATATTCCTCTCTAATTTTTTACTCCTTTTTTATTTTCCATCAAAAGTATGCATTTGTTAATTTGAAAGCAAATACATAATTTTTGTAATTATATCTATCTCATTCATGAATGTTGTCTCTCTTTTGTGCTCAGATTTTGTATTTTCAATTTTATTGTTGTTCTATTCATATTTTATAATAATTCTAAATTCAATGTTAATTTCAGAAAAATTATATATATTTTTTAAGTTAAGAAATTACCAAGTTCACACCTTATTAGATTATTATTTTTATGCATTCATATGTATTTTTCAGTTGGACATATTTGTATTCATGTTTATTTCTTAAAGATTCTAAAAATTCATAAAACACTCCAATTACTTTTTAAAAGACAAACTTGCCCTTTGTTCTAAAGGTCAAACAAATACTTTTTTATTTGTTAATCTTTTTCAATAAAAAACATTATTTTAAACTATTTTTTAAACTATTTTTTTTTTATTTTTTTAAATTAAAAAATAACTATTTTTTTATAAAAACTGTTATAGTAGTTTTAAAAATCCTTTTTTATTTAAAAAACTGTTATGATACTTTTATAGAAGTTTTTTTTTTAAGATAGATTTAAAAACTGTTTTTTTTTCAAAAAAAATATTTTTTACATAAAATTGGGAAAAACATTAACAAATAAAAACCTATTTTTTAAATTGAAAATTGTTTTTATAACCGAACACTACTCGAATAAAAGCAACTCGACACAACATGACACGACAAATTTTTTTTAACCAAACATGAACACGATCCTAATAAAAGTAACAGGACACAATATGAAATATTATTTTTTTACAAACACGAACACGATCTAAGTAAAAGTGTCACTCCACAATATATGTTATTTTTTTAACCAAACACGAACCCAACCAAAATAAAAATGACACTTAAAATGCAACACAACAAGTGCGTTGTGTTCGCATTAAAAAAAGAAATTTTGTGTCGTGCCATGTCACTTTTATATGTGTCATATTCATTTTACGTCAAATTGAGATTTTGAGGTGTGTCGTGCCATGTCGTGCTAATTTTATTTTGATCGCGTATTATAAAACATTTTAAATAAAATGTACAAAAAAACAGTTTTAAATAAACAGTGCGCTGTGTTCGCATTTCGTAAAAAAAGAAATTTTGTGTCGTGCCATGTCACTTTTATATGTGTCATATTCATTTTACGTAAAATTGAGATTTTGAGGTGTGTCGTGCCATGTCGTGCTAATTTTATTTTGATCGCGTATTATAAAACATTTTAAATAAAATATACAAAAAAATAGTTTTAAATAAACAGTTTTAAACAATTTTTTAAGTGCCTAAAGATTTTATTTTTAAAAAATTAAGATTCTAATAGTTACTGTTTTGGAACTACTGACTTTTAAACAAAAATTGTTTTATAAAAATAAAAAGTCAGTAGTTCCAAAACAGTAACTATTTGAATCTTAATTTTTTTAAAATAAAATCTTTAGGCACTTAAAAAATTGTCCAATCTGTTGATGTAAAAAATTAGATTGCTCTAATTATTCAATCACAGATAAATAAATAAGACAAAGATTTTTAAAGTGGTTCGGCTAGGAATAAAGCCTACGTCCACTGTTATGTTATTGCTGAGTGTTTGCAGAATTCTTGATTACAAGTTCTCTCAAGAAATTCCCCTCCCCTTGAATGGGTTTGATACAAGGTATTTATAGCCTTGAGGCTGTACATGAAAGGTTCGATACATTAAATGATATACATGTGAAAGGGTAATACTTTTAATGCAGCGTGCGCGTCAAGAATATAAGCATTCAATGAATATCTGAACTGTTGATTATCTGGCAATTAATGATACGACCGAGGTGCAGCTCGGACCTCCATAGCCGCTCGCTGATCAGGAGTTCCTCGGAGAACTAGAGTACCTCGGTGCGCTAGAGTTCCTTGGTGTGCTAGAGTTCCTCGGTGCGCTAGAGTTCCTCAGTGTATCCTCGTTGCTCGGAAAGAAGCATGGTTGGTCGGGAAATGAACTTCCTCGCTGCTATCGTGCCACGTAGATTGACATGTGTCTTCGTATTATTCGTCCACATCAGCATATTAATTTTGGTATCAACAGAAGCCCCCAATGTTTCATATCTCGAATTTTGAGGAGTATGGAACATTCTTTCTCGGTATATGGCAATATTAAATGACTTTTCCTGGGTTTCAGGAACATTGTGTTCAAATTTCCTTCTCATTTCGCAGCTTCCGCCCTTTTTTTTGAATTTTTTATAAGCGCTTCGATCTCCGTGCAGTTTTTGTCCTTTTAGCCGCCGGAAGTTCAATAGTTTCTTTTTGGTAATCATTTCTTTCGCCGCTTCCCAATGCAAAGTATTTAAACTTCTTAGGTAACCATACCGTCTTCTACTTTTCCTAATTTTCTGCTTTCAAGCTTTCTATTCTCTCTTTCAGTCTTGTGCGTTCGTCCTTGTTTTCGTTCGTTGTTGACAGCTCTCCCTTCTTCCTGTAAGCTTTTTCTTCCTTCTTCTTTTACTCACCATGGTTTATGTTATTGAATCTATTGAAAAATTCCGTTCTGATTTTTCCATCCCATCTTGGGTAATTTTGGAAGAATTTTCTGGAACTCAAGATTACTTTCATTTGGCTGAGGGACATTGGTTCCCCAGTCTTTTTATTGTTGAATGTGGTTTTTCCTTTCCACCAAATCCATTGAGTCTCGAATTTTGTCAATATTTTGATCTTGTCCCTGCAAGAATAGCCCCCAATTCATGGAGAATAATTAATGGGGTGTACAAATTAAATCTAACTCATGGGACTCGTATTGGGATCCCTGAGATCATGTACTGCTATAAATGGGTCACTCTAGATAATATTTATTACTTAAAAACTAGGTTTTTAAATAGAGCCCTTGTAGTTAACCTCCCTGACTCAAATAGGGATTATTTTGAACATGGATTGGTTATAAAAAATTGGCAACATGCCCCTTTAGCTGGAGATGGCGTATACAATGGTCCCAGATGCCCCCCATATGGCAATGGGATAGGTTTATTTTTCATTTTATTTTTCTTATGAAATTATGCTTTCATCATGTTTGACAAAATGTATGATTGATATCTCGTTATGTATTTATTTGCAGTTGATAGCAAAAGAAGAACTCCAAAAGAATCAGAGGTTAATATCAAGCATCTGAAACTTATCTGGGGTTTGCACAAGAACATTGCAGACGAACACATCAGGTCTGCCTCATATCTTCTACAGTATAAGAGTTACACAACCTCTTATACTGCTCGCCCTGTTGAACCAGCTTCAACTCCAGAAGGTTCATCTTCAGATTCTCATCTTCCTTTAAGTCAAAGGATGGGTAAGAAAAGAGCTCCTCCTGCTCTCTTTGATGATGTTACTTCTGTTGTTGGGGCCAAGAAAAGCAAAACTGATGCCCCAGAGGGGACTAAAAAAGTGGATGCTGGGTCTTCCAAAGCTACCGAGAATCCCCCAATGGTTCCGAGCAAGAAAAATGCTCCTGTAGATGTAATTACAATCTCTCCGACCAAGACCTCTTTGGTTGAAGGTTCTGACCGCCCGTTGAAGAGATTGAGGAAATCATCCTTAGTTACTCCGGCTGAAACTGCCTCCTCCCTACCTGCTGGTGGTACTGATGTTCCAAACATCATTCTTCCAAGTTCTGCAATGAACTCGGTTGTACCCGAGGTCCATGGTATTGATGAAAGAATTCCTAGGGATATGCTGACATCCTTAGCTGCTCGTCACCTTGCTTCAGTAAATTTCTTATACTTCTGGTTTTTCTTTCTTTCTCTGAAAGCTTGCATTTTGTATTGACTTTGCTATTTTTCTCATCTTTCACTTGGTGAACTGTTTTAATAATATTGTGAAGAAGGATGAAGCTATTAAAGCTTCAAGCTCCTCGTCAGGTGTAGAGGATGCTCTGTTGGGTTTGACCCAATCTTTAAAGGAATATCGTCAACAGTATGTTGACGAAAAAGATGTTTGGGAGAAGAAATTAGCTGTGGCTGAAGCTGAGAAGGTGAAAATGGCCGAAACCTCCAAGAATTTGGAGGAGAAAGTAAAAGGTTTAGAGGTTAAACATCAGGAATATGATGGCCAGCTGAAAAAGGCAGAGGAAGAGTTATCTACCCTGCGAGATATTAAGGTCAAAAAAGAGGAATTGGAGGTGAAGCTCTCCTCGGAGAAGTTGAGGAGAAAGGTCGCAATCAAGAAACATTTCAGTGCTGGTTGGGAGAAAGGATGGGAGAGAGGGATAGCTGCAATGACATCCCAAGTCCAATATGGGAAGTTGAAATACTTCCACGATGGCTGGGTAGCTGCTCTGCAAGAGTTGAAGGTCCGAGACGATTCTGAGCTATTCCAACAACATCTCCCTGGTCCTCCTCCACCAATTGTGGAAGAAGAAGAAGATGAGCCTGCCTCAGATGAGTCTTCTATGGCTATGGGTGACCCAGTCTCTGCTTCTGAACCCTCTGTAGTCGAGGACGTTTCTTCTATGCCTCCTCCTGCCGAGAAGATTCCTGCTGATCAACCCGTTGTTACCACCGAGCAACCGAACTCCTCGTCCCAGCCTCCCGAGAAAGTCTTGGGGGACAAGGAAAAGGTGTGAAGTTGTTCGGTATCATTTATATATTTCAATTCTTGTAATCGAACAATGTAACCTTTTGATGATCTAATAAAATACATCTTCGTTCCTCTTCTTTATTGATACTCTGTCTGCTTTTATTTATTAACTCCTGCTTCCTCTTCTTTATTAGTTTTTGGCCAGAATGGAATTGATATCTGCTCCTGATACTGAGTTGATGCGACAATGCAATGGATATTATAAAGCTGGTCATACAGACCTAAGTGTATCAGAGATTGTCGACATCCTTGGTCACGATGCCTCAGAACAAGCAGTTGAGGCTTACCGGTATCTGAAGGATTTACTTGATAGATCTGTGGTCAATAATGTGGCGTATTACGAACTGATCGAGGAACTTCATGGTTCCATAGAGGATCTTCAAAATCAACACAATGCAACAATGGCCTCGTTGCACGAGGATTATGAAAATAGATACCAGCAACTTTCTTCTCAAACAGGCCATAAGAAGATCATTGCTGGATATTAAATTAGGGAAAGGACCTTAAAAGGTGAAGTTGAAGCTTGCAGGTAGATTGCCGAGATCCTGGAACAAGAAAATAACAATTTACAGAAAAAGTTGGCTCAATATGAATCTGCAGCATCATCTTCCACTGCTCTAGTGCCCGTTACTGATGAAGGTTTCTCTTTCTTAGAGGTCGAAAATGCCAAATTAAGGCAAGAACTGGATGATTTAAGAAGATCTGCAGTTTCTGGGACTGCTCGTGGACGAGGAAGAGGTTCTCGGGGGCGAGGAAGAGCTGCTCAAAATGTTGCCGAGGAGCAAAACTCTCCAGTCGCTTCTCGGAGCCAATCAAGAGTTCTTAGTCGCAATGTTGAAGAGGCTCGTACCCAATCTACTTTGGAAACTCAAGCATTCCAGTTAAACGTCAAAGATCGGGCCCTATCAGAAATGTCCAAGAAGAATCTATCCTTGGAAGATCAACTTACAGCGACGAAATCTGCTCTGCATAATAAGGATCTTTTTGCCAAAAGCCTTCATGAACAATTGGATAGATTAACCTTCCAATTCCATAAACAGCCAAGGGAATTCTGGATGGCAGGATACAATGAAGCCCTTGTTCACTTGGATGCTCGTATTGAACATTCCAATAATGAAGGTTATAAACAGGGATGGTTGAATGCACAGTGTGTTAAAATTAGAGCGAGGCACTTCTTATGGGATTATCATGCTCCTGGGCTACTTGACTTGCCTGTGCCACCTTTCAAATTGGACATGGCCTGGATCCCAGCTCGTTCCATTCCTCGCAGCTTAATTTCAAAATACCTCGGTGATTATAGCCTTCATTCCCAAGTTGAAGTATCTCGTCCAGAGCATCTAATAGATACCCCTTCAATAATGAATGTCAGAATGCTGAAGGACTTAAACTTTATTAATTCTCCTCTTTGCTTGGAAGATCCTCCTGCTGGCGAAGAGCCTGTCTCAAAAGCAAAGGGCAAGAAACCAATAGAATAGGAATCTTAATGTAATAGTCAGCACATACATGTAATATGTAACTTATTTTGAATTTTTAATGAAAGACTTCATTTTTGTTTGTAAATCTGTATTGGTATTATTTCGTGTTTTATCAAACACTTTACACTTATGCATATGTATCTATTAAAAAGATAACAATAATATTGTTCATTGGGCAACTTAATAAAAAGTTACAAGTATCAAGGTTATTCAATAAAGTAATGAGTATAAATTGTTCCAACTGTTTCCAACCAACCATGATGGATGAATAATGTTTGTCGACCAACTACAGTTGATGGGTCTTTATCCCCGATCAGCCATACTTGGTTCAATTTCAAATATTTTGTTTTTCCTAACCAAAGGAGTATTTTTTGGCTCCTTAGAGCTTTTGGCTCCTTAGAGCGCTTTTTGGCTCCTTAGAGCACTTTTTGCTCCTTAGAGCGCCTCCTAACTAAAGGAGTTTTGGCTCCTTAGAGCACTTTTTGGCTCCTTAGAGCACTTTTTGCTCCTTAGAGCGCCTCCTAACCAAAGGAGTTTTGGCTCCTTAGACAGAAGTTCTTCATTAGAAGAAATATAGTAGATAGATGAGTGAAAATTATGGATGAGTGATATCTGTACTACTATAAAAGAGCGGAGTTGCATCGGATTGTTCCCTAAGTTGGAGTCTTAATTGAATTAGCAGAGCTTTGTCGTATTCAACAACTAAGAGTACTCTTAAAATCAACTCCACTTCTCCATCGTTAAGAGTTGGCTAAACTATGTAAAAAAGGAAAACCAATTACAGATAAATAAATAACCACCACATGAATTATATATTTCTTTACACAATATATGCAAAAGAATGAAGGATAAATAAAATTAGTAACATTGAAAATATTTTCTTAATGAAATAATCAATAATCCTAATGATTCACACAGAGTCGCGGTTCATGCAGCCCTATGACGTGCAATGTGTTCTCTTCCTCTGCATAGTCGAAATGCAATCTTAATTTGAAAAATAGGTATTCCTATCTACTCTTTCGTCGGGATTACGGGGCTAGGCGATCTAAGGGGGGCAGGAATAACAGTAAGGGACCCCCCCAGGCTTGGGGAAGTAGAGGTTTACAGTTCTGTGAGGATATTCATTTTAAGTGTCATATTTTTTTAAAATAAAATCTTTAAGCGCTTAAAAAATTGTTTAAAACTTTTTTTTTACATTTTATTTAAAATATTTTATAATACCGCTTATACATACCGCTAGGGCGGACCATTTTTTTTAAATAGTATAAAGATTATTTTTGAAATTCCTCTGTGTTGAAATTTTTCATACCATAAGGTTCAATGTATTCATTTTCTCTCTCTACATACATATATTCTTCTTATTAAGTCTTACGTCGGTTTAGGTTGTAACTCCCTAACTACGAAAAACATAACTTCCAAGAACAATCAAATAAGTAAGCAAAATGAGTCCAAATTACCTTACTGAAGCTGCAATTTCATGCCTTGATTGAATTATCTTTGTCAACTCAATCACGCACTCTAAACTGTATCTTTAGCATCTTTAGATTCATAGTGTTCAGAGAATTTCAGTTTGTTCTTCCCTGCTCTTAATATTTAGTACCGAGTGTCACTTATTTAGTTCATAGTTTATGGATACTTATGGAATACAATGCACTTATTCAAGTACCATAATTTTTTTTAATTTTTTAAAATTAATTTACAATTGTTGTTTTCAATTCATCTTATTGTTGAGTAAATTGTTTTAATTTCTTAGAAACTTAGGTTTGGCCATACTTATTAACCGGATGGATTCTCTTTGTTATTTTGTAATTTCTATTCAATGAACATGAATGCAGTTTCTCTGTCTCACGTAATTTATCATTGAAAGTTGTTGTATTGATATGTTAAGACTGATAATCCATCCATCATATTATGTAAATGTAATGACTAAAAAGAACTAATGCCTTGTTTAACTTCATAGTGATGATTAAGTAATTAAATATTTGGGTATCAATTACTCACTTAGCGATTTCCTTCTAAGGATTGGCAATGGGACGGAAGCATCAATGCATGATGAGGGCCCCGAACAGTTTCTCATTGACGTTATCTTCCCATCATTAAATATAAATGCCAACTCGCCAAACTTTTTGACAGATCGAACAATTTATGCAACAAGAAATGAGCACGTAGACTCACTCAATGATATGATGATTGATATGTTCCCCGGAGAATTGAAGACATTAAATAGCTTTGATGAAGTTGTGGATGACACGCACAACTATTACCAAGAAGAATTTTTAAATTCTTTGGTGCCGAATGGATTGCCACCACACGCATTGAAACTTAAACATAATTGTCCAGTCATTCTTCTACGCAATATAAATCCATCAATTGGATTATGTAACGAAACAAGAATGTTGTACAAAGGTTCTTCGGATAATGTCATCCATGTTCGTCGCTCATAAAGTTGAAGAGGAAGAAGAACCTTTGAATCCTAACAAACGTCAAAAGCAACCTATCTAATCATTAAATTTTCAGTTTTTAGGATTACGCACTGTTTTTATCAAATGTCATCTTTCAATAACTGCGATTTGAAATTTGTTGCTGAAGCTTTTTTAACTTCTTTTTTTTAATGATATTTCCCTATAAATCATTTCAAGCTAATTTCATTGTGATATATTTATTCGGATTATATATACATACATGTTTGTGCGTACTTCTTCATGCTTTTGAGTAGGGAGTTCTGAGTTCGTTTGTATAGATTTAGAGATTCACGGGAATATCTTGAATAGTTTACAGTTGAATGGAGGTTTGGTTTTTAGGGTAATAATTAATATTTCATACTAGGTACTTTATGTTATATTCTAACAAAACAGATTCTACATAATATGTTGCAAGTATTTTTATTACTTTGTCCTTCACAGATTTGCAATGGAAGATTAATATCTGGAAACGGCCACACGTGCAACGCACGTGGGCACAACTAGTTACTTAAAAAGAGGGAACTTCCTCTTCAGTGGTTAGAAGACTAAACTATCCTCATTAAATTTAAAATTTCTATTATACCCTTAATAATAGTCAACATATCTTTTCCCAATTCATTGGCTCCTACGAAATAACCAAGTTCATTTCATCCCATCTTTCTCATATTCATTCACACATATCAAACATCCAAATGCATTCATATTCCAACCCTAGAAATCCAAATTCAATTGCCTCAAATTTCATTCTCCAATTCACTCACATTCATGCATCTTATCTCTCTCTTATTCATTCACGCATATCAACCATCAAAATACATTCATCTTCCAACCCTAGAAATTCATCTTTACAAATGGAAGTTCAAACAACTATTTAATTGAAAGTGCATCGTTTCTTTGCTTTTCTTTGCTTCGTTGCTATCATTTCTTCTGCCAAAATTAAGGTCAATACTCATAATTTCGTCTATAATTTTTTATTATGTGCAAAGTATGCATTTGTTAATTTGAAGATGAAGACAATTACATAAATTTTATAATTATATATATCTCATTGAAGAATTTTGTTTCTCATTTATGATGAGAGTTTGCATTTCCCATTTTTATTTTTTTCATGATTTTAGTTATGTGTACTTATTACATATTTAAATTAAATGTTAATTTTAAAACAATTATATACATTCACTTATACCTATTGTTTTAAATGATAATAATTTGAAAATTATGCATACTAATATAAACTTTTTCAGTACTAAAGATTGTGCTTATTTTTTGTGATTTTCTTCTACTTACAAAATTTTCACTCATGATAAAAAAAAATATTACTTTCGTAAGGTGGAAGTTCACTACTACAATAGTTAATGGAACTAAGACAGGTACTTAATTTATGATTTATTGTCATTCTTATATAATTTCTAACTACGAAAATTTCACTCATGGTAATAAATTTGTATATTATTTTCACAGGGTGGAAGATCAATATTTTGGTACTACAAATAAGACAAGTACTTAAATTTATGGTATACTGTCATTCTTATATAATTTCTAATTACGGAAATTTCACTCATGATAACAATTTTTTTTTCGGAAGGTGAAAGTTCACTATTACATACATTAGTTGATGGCACTAAGACAACTATTTACTTTTGGAGTTTATTGTCATTCTTATATAATACGATGTTCTTACTCTTTACAAATATATTAACAGTAGTAGGAATGTAATTTGATAGTTTATAAGAAATTGTTATCATTTCACTTTTTCGTAAGTAATTGTTAATTGAAATCTTGTAGGATATTGTCAACATTGGTGGTACAAGCTCGGATTGTGAATTTGAGAGTGAAGGAATTTACGTGGTATGTGAAGTACTTAATACCATATTGAAACTATTTCATTATATTCGAGATGGTAATATATTTCGTTTGAATTTTTGTAGGATATTGTCAATATTTCTTATAGAATCTTGGACTTTCAATCTCATAGTGAAGGAATCTTAATTTTATTTACGAGGTAATTGCAATTGATTAATGCATGGTTGCGAATTTACTTATCATTTTTTATTTAATTTACTATCCATTATGAAACCAATTGAAGAAATATGTAGATGAGCTAAAAAAATTCATACGCTTTACAATTTGTAATTTGTAGCTTTTTTTCTTTGTTATGGAAAAGAAAAAAAATTAAAGAGTTAAGAAACAAATTACATCATATCAATTGAATGATATGAAACACAAACTACGCATGTATAAAAAATTATAGAGTAGAACCAAGTAGATACCAAAATCTTTATAAACTAATGAATAACATAATTGTTTGGATAAACAAAATTAAGTCATTGCAATATACATATTTAACGTTTTGATATCATAATTAATGAAACAACCTAGAATCAAAAGAATCAAATACTGTAATGATTCATTATTTTGTGGGATTTTTTGGAGCAATTAGGTACTTAGTGAGTGGAATTTTGGGACCACTAAGTTTAAAATGACTTTCATGCAAGAACTTACGTATTCACACATAATTTTTTTTATATTAGCCAAATATATGTTTTTTAACCTAATTTTTTAAAAATATTTTCATTATATTTTTTTAACTTAAACTTATGTATTCATGTCTTTAATGGCATTCATTTGACATGTCATCAAGCTGTAATTTGGTTTTATTATTGTTGTTGTATTGATTTTGAAATGTGTACAAGGTGATAGGAAAAAGAATAAAGATATTAATCTACTTGAAAATTTCGGAATAAAATTATAGACCTTCCCTAAATTAAATTCATTCTTCTTGGAGTCCTAATTTAAGATGGATCTTAGTCCTATAGGTGAACTATCAATATAGAAGTTGACTCCAAGGATATGTTACTGGTATTAGGGAACTGAAACGAAGTACAAATTTCTTGCATTCCCTATCCAATAGTATTTAGCACCAATTGGAAACCAGTTGATGAAAAACTGATTTGTATAAGATTGTCTTATGTTCCCAAAAACGAAAAAGAGACGTCTTCCAGTGTTGTTTTATGGGCTAAAATAGGCATTCACCTCATTGTCCTAAGCCAAATAATTGATATAGTTTTTCTTATATAGGATTCGATAAAACTGTGTCATTGACTAGATGATAGTAGACAAAATCCATCACAGGTCATAAACATCTATTGTAACGTAAATGTGATGAATCACATTCATTAAAATTTTGTACTTTATCCGAAATGTATAATGAGGTGAGCTTAAGCCATGCTTCAGCCTACCACCTACACCCACAAGGCATAGGCCTTAATGAAGGAGCCTCGCCCGATTTGAGCCGAATTGCAACATATGAAGCTTTGTTAGACGTGGGTTTGGGCATACCTTGTACAAATTCAATACTGCATCAGTTTTCCCCTGGTTTGAGATCTCTCTGTAATTTTACATACTCCACCTTTTTATTTCCATGAAGTCTAGCTTGATTAGTATGAATTCAGTTTATAATTTATGGTTGCAATTAATAATAACTGTACTAAGTTAACTTATGAACTATGCTATTATAGTTTTTTATAAATCAATATAACATGTAGTTTTCCATTGGTCATATCTGTACTTATTGTGTTGGAATACTCAACTGGTTTATGAGTGTTCAAAGTTAGGTGTATAGGGTCAATGTGGACTGCTTCATTCCCATTGGTTTCTTTTTTTGCTATATTCGATCAGATTTCGGTTCTATATCATTAACCTCCAACTGTTTGAGGATGACAATGATCAATAAAGGCAAACAATTTCTTTCTTCTATTAAAATGGAGATAACATCTACTGAATTTGGATATTTAGTGGCTCCATTATGTCAATCAGTACATGTAGATGTTACTGCTTGGTTCGTGGATGTCACTACTACATTTAGTAACAAATATAGTAACAAATATTCTCCACCTATTATATAACACATATTTGGGCTACGTTCACTGCCCGTGCCTTTATTCTTTTACATTTGTATCCTCTCTTAAGCTAATATTTAGAACTTGAAACAAATAAATCAACATACTTTGAATAGTAGGGTATGATAATAGTAGTAAATAAGAAAACAAAATAATTAAGAATATTGAAGAAACATAAGTTGTCCTCTAGAGTTCCCTTGACCACTTCATTGGGGACTCAATTTCATTATTAAGATTTGGTGAAATAGTCTCTGCTGAAGTGTTTGGGGGGAACAAATATACATATTGCTAAGCATGATGAGATTATTGGTAACGATTTGTCTAATCAATCTGCCTACAATAAAGACTTTAAGTCTTATATTTATAGAGTAACTACATTTATTTACTTTAATATGTATAATGAATATTAAATTGTAATTTCAGTTCCACATATTTTGATTAATGACAGCATATGTACATACAACATAATCATACTTTTATTTATGATCTTTCTTGCAATACACCTTATTCATAAAAAAAATAGTCTTTAAATATCACAAATGAACTAAAGTAAACGAAATAATGAAGTGATGAACAATTATATAATCAAGATTAGTCAAAATATACTTCAATATATAAGAATCAAACAATTAAATTCCAGTAATCGCCACAACCAACTCTTCATAAAATATATTTATAGATAAAACTCCATTCTTTATTTGCAAACATTCTAATAAGTCTTTCCTCCAACCACTCCCCATTTTTCAGTGCTCTGTACCATTTAAATTCATAGCCTTAAAATTGGATCAATTAGTTTACATATGTCAATCACCTCTCTAAAATTGCAAACTTGTCAAATCAAATATTTGGAATCAATCACACGTGCAACGCACGTGGGCACAACTAGTTTGTCTAAATAAACACGATTACCGTAGTACACGTCTAATACGACTTTATAAATTTTATATTAAATTAAATATAAATAAATATAATAATTTAAATAAAAACATAATTAACTTTATAATACATGATTAACATAATTCATAATTTTGATACGAATACAATATGATACGATTTCGTGTCAAAAATACTTGATATGACTTCGTGTCAAAAAGACTCGATACGAACATGACATAGCGTATTATTTTTGTGTCGTTTTATTTTGAATTTTCATGTCATTTCTAAAATTGTTAATTTAAAAAATGTAGTTTTAATACATATTTATAGAAATAACAGAGTAGATACTTTATTTACAAAAGTATTGCATGTTCTAATTTTACAGTTAACAATCGCGTATTTTAGTTGATTTTCCAGTTGTCAGTCGTGAATTCAATTTGGATCCTAGTGCCCCAATTCGTTAATTAAGGGTGGCGAACGCGCACGGAATTCTCGAATTTATATAAATCGTTCGAATTTATGGGCAATTCGCGAACTGTTGAAGTCAAATTCGCGTTCTGACAATGGTCAACAAATGAATCGAGACTTTCCCTTATTTTATTCGCTAAACGAGATATACTTTTAACTATTTGAGAGGACGTTTGTGCCTTTCTTAATGTTAAGAGGCCCGACATGAATTGTGAACAATTGTGCTCCTACTTATAACTCTAGCAGTGACCTACTTTCTACTACAATACCGATGTGGGATGTGAGACACTATTGAATTATTTATAAAATCACAACCATTTGCCCGACGATGGGAAAGCCTTTTTGTGCCAGTTACCTTCTCCATTTGCTTTGCTATTGATACATGAATTTATTAACTAATTCTTTTATTACCTCCTCCATTATACTCCTATATATTTGTGTTTTTAAAGGAAAACTTATAATAAAATATTTTACTCTCTTCAATATATACTTAAATAAATATTGACTTTACATATTATCATAAACTCAACAAAGTTCATGTAAATATTTTATATTAGTTATATTGATAATATTTCTCTGTTTGTGTGTGTGTGTGTGTGTGTGTGTGTGTGTGTGTGTTAAATATATAGACGCACTCGTAGCGCTCAATTCCCAATAATTTAAAAATTGACGCATTAACACACTCGCACTTGCTCCCGCATTCACTTTAGGGCATTAAGATTTAGATTAGTCAAATCATTAATTATAATTAATGATTAGGCTTAAACTAATATCCCGGTTGACAACTGAGTTTTCTAGTGATTTCAGGTTTGCCAACCGCAAAATCAGTTAATTTCTCTTAAATTGATTTCGCATTTGGGAAATACGAATTCCAAAAGCTTATAAAATGGGATTATTCCCTTTGTAATTAGCCACTTTAATATTTCGAGAACAAAACCATTTGATGTTCCACCTCCACCGTTTTTTTCCTCTACCTTCGACCACTTTCAGAAACTGTTCAAGAGGGCGCACTTCTCATCTAACAAAATAATATTTGGGGATTTCCAAAACTTGCGGTAAGTTTTTATGATTTATTCCCATAATATTTTCAAGATGAAAAATGTTTAGATGTTATTCAAGTGGTTTAATAATCTAAAATTTGTTAAATAAATTTCAGATAAATACAAAATGAATAAAGACGAATCCTTAAGCATAAAGGCAAAGCATGACAAGAAAGTACCATTGTCGAATGATACATTTCAAACATTAACCAAATACCTGAAAGGCAACATGATCCATTCGATCACATTATATATGAACCAACAGGAAAGGTCCGGAAGGCATTGAGAAATAAGGAGATTGGAAATGGAGTTGGTCCATACACAACATTTCATAAAGAATGCCTAGCAAAACCCGAGTACGGCAATGACTTTCCCAAAGAGCCCTGGATCACTACATTCGACAATGAGTACATGGGGTTCAATCATACAAGTTTGGCAAAGTTATGTATACTTCCAACTCGATTTACAAGATTGCTTCGTAAGTATTTCAATAATAGCGTTTTATGTTCATGGAGTGTAAATATTGACGTAACATAATTTTTTATATTTATTAGAGGTATACATGCCTAAGTTTGGTTCAGTGTCACCCCAAAACCTAAACTATAGCCTATCTAGTTCGATTTCATGATTTTGGAACTAGAATCAATCTAATCATATAACAAAACCAAATCAAACCAACCATGGTTCGATTTTTCATGGTTTGGTCTATCTTCGATTTACTTCATAATGCTATCATCTTTCAGGAATTACTCACTTTATCCCGGGTTACCAGCCACCGGACTATTATCACACCGCCTTGGTAAATAAATAAATCACAACATAGGGGAAGTGGTCATAGTTCTGAACCTGAAAGTGAGAACGAATCGTACCCAAGACTTCTCACCCAGAATAAAGATCACACAATAAATAATGGACGACTATAACCTGGGAAATATACGCTTCATGCTCCTCAAGCCAGGGGCCTACCCACATCGCGCAACTTCCCATGATATCACTAGAAGGGTATGCTCACACAATAAGTATATGTCATTCACACAAGATATACATATACACATCACATATACAAACCATCTCATAACCAGATGTATATAAAAATCATCATACACGCACCATCTATATCCGTATGCACCCCGATATACCATAATTATCCCGGCTATAAGAATAGACACAACCTATTCTAGTCGGTAATGCATTAAATTATTTTCAATTCAGATTACGGTTCAGTTACTCATGTGAACCCTTAACATTACAGTGTTTATGATTAACTTCTTAAGTTTAACGTCACTAAGGGCACACGGTCTCTCTCTCTTGGGTTCCCAATCCTATCTAAATAAGATCTCGTTGCTAGGAGGATTAAACACAAAAGTCAGCACAACAACTCCAAGTCATACCTTCACAACCACCTCGATGAGCCCCCAACGTCGCATCATATAATAACTTACATCTAATCTCCAATTAGGATTCCCATCGCTAATATGATTCCTCACTAAGTCGATACGGTAACTTTAATTTATACTCTCTCAAATCACCCGATACGACACCAATGTTTCATCATATATGAAAATCCCTAAAATCTTCAAATCATACTTCTTGTATCATATAATAATGTTCCTAATCGAAACGGAGTAAAACTCACTCTACAAAAACTTCGCAAAATAGCCCTGTTTTTTAATCGATTCAGCTCAGTCCTAATCGATTCGGTTTAAAAGCGAATCGATTCGGTCCAAAGGACCTGTAAGTCTGTTATATACCGAATCGATTCGCATAAGGGGCGAATCAATTCGGTCCTAAAGACCTATAGGTCTGCAACATTCCGAATCGATTCGCAAAGGGGTCGAATCAATTCGGTCCTAAAGACCTGTAAGTCTGCAACATTCTGAATCTATTCGCAAAGGGGGCGAATCAATTCGGTCTGTTCAGCAAGCTACGAAATGGCTTAATTTTCTCAAAACCCAAATATATCATCTTCCAACTATAGATATTTAACCCAAACATTTTTCTAACATTAAAAATCATAATACGTATCAACCCAACTAATTATACAACCTCAAATCCATATACACACACCTCAAATCCAAGATTTAACCCAAAATCTAGGTTTTAACATATTAACCCAAAATCCATATTTTTGTCCACAAATCATGAAATAAATTACACACATAGATTATTTAGCAAGTTTAATCACTTGCCTCAAAGTTGTAGAGGTTGAATCTTCCTCGAAATCACGGATTGGTCAGAATCTCCAAGCTTTTCTCCTATTTCTCTTCTTCCTTTCCTCTTCTCTCTCTCTCTCTCTCTCTCTCTCTATAGGTCTTTCTCAATCTCACAAATGAGATTGTTAACTCACCTAGGCTTTTAAGCCTTAACTCCAAGATACCTAACTTTAAATGATAATACACACTTTAAATGACTAGTTATAACTTAAATACGATGTTACGATTCATTTTAAGTATGTAGTAGCATTTAATGTTGGACTTAATGTATTTGGGCATTTACTCTTGCAAGAGCATTTATTTCTCATTTGTGTCTTTAAACCTAGAAAGTTAGAGAGAAGATAGAGCTTGAGAGAAAGAAGGGAAAATAGAGAGTTTGGTGATTTGGGTTTAGAATCGTTGCAACGAGAAGATAATCCGAGGCTACAATCTTGAGGCAAGTTTCTAACTTGAATAAATGAATGATTGGTGTGAATAATTTGTATATATAGTTAGTGTTCTTGAGTTTGAACCATTTATGGATTTTGATTATTTTGTTGTTTAAATCATAGGTTTTATGATCTAGACTTGCTTTAAATGGTCTCTTCTAGTAGATTAACTTGGTTAAGTGATTTAGAGAAGTTATGAGTTGATGATATTGGGTTATATAGAATAAGAAAGAGATTTGGGAATTTAAGGTTTATATCAACCCATAGCCACAACTGGGCATCTCGACCTTCACCCTCCTTAGCGAATCAATTCGCTAAAACGGTGGCTACAGGTCTGAGGAACGGAATCAATTGGGGTTAAGTCCGAATTGATTCGGGCTTAGACATAAGGTTGGTTTTCTCAGTCGAATCGATTCGCTTTTTGTGTGAATCGATTCACTTTCAGGGGCGAATTGATTCGGCCCTAGGAGAATCGATTCGAAAATCCTGTTATTTTATGAAAATTTTCCAATTTGGTTTCTACTCCTTTTCTTTGAGGTTTGAGTCTTAGGAACCTTCTTATTTGATGTAATAAAAAAGTATTAGGGTCTCACATAAGGGGGATTAATACCCTAGGTTAGTAAGGGGGTATCCGGCTTATTTCGGGGACTATTTAGTAGAACTTAATGTCTCATTTCATCTAGTAAACGAGCCTAGGACTAGAGTAGAGTTGGGTAGTATCGTTTTGGACTTTCAGGGGCTAGTATGGGGGTAATTATACTTTGTAGCCTAAATTGTTATGCACATATGATTTCGAAAATAATAAGTGTATGTTTAATGCGTGTATCTTGTGATTATGGCACTCACATACATACCTTTCTAAATGCTATCATGAGGGATGTTAAGCGAATGAGGTAAATCCCCTGGCTAATGATGCGGGGATAATATAGTCCTCGGGCCATAGGGCCGGTGGTTACATTGTATGATTGTTTTATTCAAAGTGAGGTCACTCCGGGTATGTTTATGACTCACTATCAAAGGTATATGGCCGCTTCCCACGCATTGCAATTTAGGGTACCCATGTGGTCTTGATTATAGGCCCTGGAAGATGATAGCATTTAGGGGAGCATCCAGTGAGGTGACTCCCGAAAGGATGGTCTTAGAACCATTATATTATGATTGTAATTGTTCTCACGAATATGGCATTTCATATGAATGAGTTAATGAATCTGTAAATCAACTTTATTGATATAATCCCCAATGACTAATTGACTTGTGAAGATATATTTTACGAATTGGCAAATTAAGCATGTTAAATAGAGTTAGGTTACTCCTCTTAATTATATGGGTAGTTAAACTTAAATGGAATGGTATGGCGTTAGGATGTGCACTTAGAATAAAGGTGAGGATGATTCTTATAATGAAGAGCGAACTTAACCTATTTATGATATTTAGTACTCATAACTGTTATGCGTTTTATTCACATGTATATCACATATCAAACTGGGCCCTCACCTGTTTATAATTTTCCTTCTTATGTGGTTCTTATTTATGTTCAGGTGCTCCACCTCATGGGCGCCGGCTTTGATCTTTCCTTCCCAGTGTCAAGGAGCTACGACATTTTTACGGATGTTGTAGGATTTTTTTATTAGACGCATAATTCTCTTTTGGATATTCTAGATATGACCCGTCTGAATATTTGGGCGTGTTGTCCAAGTCTATTATTCATGACTACTATAATACTTGGTGTAACCCTTCGTATTAGTTTGTTAACCGACAACTTATTCGGTTATGTTTTGTAGAATTGTTATTAAACTATTACATGTTTTTATATATATAAACCTTTTGTTATAAATTGGATTGTCAAAATTATTTTTATCAAACTTGCAAAGTTATATGACATCCGTTTTCAAAAAAAAAATATTTGGTGGTTGTCTCATACTATTATTATGCGGCGGTGATGCTACACTACATCAAAATACTCTTTTAGTAACAGTATTTTACCATTACTATTTCTCACAATAAAATATTGTTAGTAATCTAATATAAGTGTTACTAATATTGATTCAATATGTTAAGAGTGATTTTTAAAGAAAAAATTAACACCCAAAACTCAAAAGGCTTGCTCAAACACACAGACGGGCAAGAAACTATCTTAGGAAAAAAATCACCCCAAAGATTTCTTCCCCTCTCTCTCTCAGATCTGACCCTAACCGCAACAGACCGAGCGAGCTTCTTCGAATTTGATCTCTAATAGGAATGGTATATGTATGTGTATTGGCGAATGTTGAGAGTGATGTGGTAACCCATTTTGAAGTTGTCACGACCCTCTCATTATCTGGAAAAAAGAAACCTCTCATTATTTGGAAAAAAGAAACCTCTCATTATCTGGAACAATGGTGTATAAGCGGATGTATATATGAATGTATGCGCTTAAGATTTATCCAGAATCAAATGAGTTATCAACACAGAAGCAGATCTCCGTGATGGTAATGTTGGCATTTTTTTGTGTGTGTTTTGTGATAGTGATTTGAAATATGTGATTTTGTGGTTTGAAATTAGGGATATTGATTTAAAATTCGTAAGTAATTCATAACTGTCTAAACTAATTTATTATAAAATAGACTTGTATGTGTTTATCTATACATTGTATACATCTATTGGAATATGTATTGGGGAGTGGTTTTCTGAGAGATTATGGCTAACATGTGATGCTCATTTAGATATTTTTCATTATTGAGATGCTTCTTCAGGATAATAATAGTATATGGTAGAGAAGAATGATTTATTAGGGGAAGGATGGGTTTAAAATGGCAGCAATCTATTGCGTTAACTCAAATTCTGGTCATGGAATAGTCCTTGTGTTCAAGCAATGTCTAGTAAGTCTGAGCATACCTTTAAACTAACCTACATTATTTAGAAATTTGCCTTGTATGATATTGAAATTTTGAAATCAACACGTGTATGCAAGTGAACACGTGGATGAATATTGTAGTATTAGAGCTTATTTCTTCACGAAGTCTGATATATCACAAGTTAGCTTACAATCCGAACATAATTTTTATATATCCTCCTTTTCTAATTAGTTATTTCCTTCCATACCATTTCTTAGATCAAAACACCAAGTTAAAACTTGGGACATACATGTATCATTAGTAGTTTAGTACCATATTGGTCCATAAAATTACAGATTTGCTGAAATTAGGCAGCGTTGTTCTCTAGATGCTATAATCAATTGTGGTTTTCATTAATTTACTGACCTTTGTTTCCACTCATCCACAATTGACACCTTGCATAAAGTTCCCCAAACTATTAATTATTGGCTCATCAACCCCATAGCAAGTATTTGACACTTTAATTGGCCTTATGTCAGGTTGAATTTTTTGCTGTTTGAGTTATAATATTTCTCGCTCTTATGCAATATGAGCGAAAAAAGAAAGAAAAAGGAAAAGGACTTTATAACTACTTGTGTCCAATGGAAGTTAATTTTGAGGTTTAATTATGTGAATGAATGCATACCATGTGCTCCTTCTGTTTTCCTTTATTAACCTAGCTTCTAGCTCTCACAAATGGTGATCGCGTCAAGGATAAGCAGACTATTTTTTTTAGTAACAGACAATTTTTTTTATTACTAACAGTATTATACCATTACTATTTCTCACAATAAAATACCGTTAGTAATATCATATATGTGTTATTAATATTGATTCAATATTTAAAGAGTGATTAAAAAAAAGCCTCAAAACTCAAAAGTTGCGCTCACACATGTGAAACCCTCTTAGCTCCTAACCACCCAAAATTTCTTCCCCCTCTCAGATTTATCCACCTCCTTAGAGATCTGGCGATGACTTCTCAAAATGGCATGCTTCTCATATCTCTTAGGTAGTTTACCCTCTTAGTTTCTTAAAGATCTGGCAATGCCCAAAATTTAGAGATTTAGCTCGCAGTCCCTCTGAAGACAACGACCAACGAGTGTACTTCGTCCCCAATAGGTAACTCACCTTCTCTCTTATTATTACAACATTTATATTTTTTGTATTAATATAATTAGAGGTGACCATATAGGTGGTGAAAAGAGGCAGACGATGGTGATGAGAGGGGAGTTTTGTACACGGATGGTGAAGAGGCAGATGATGACAATAATAATGCTGAAGTGGGGATCTCTGAGAGGGATTATGCTTTGGTCCCTGGGGAAATGTGGTTGCACGCCTTTAATTGGTTTGTCTCTATTACTATTAGCATCTATTTTTCTTTCTAATTTCTATGAATTATATTCATAATGCCTAGGGTTTTTGTATTTTTTTCTTCTAATTTCTAATTGATGAATTCACATATCCAACTTTGGATTTTATAGCAAGTTTTGGATTGTGTAAAAATAGATTACTATTGCTAGGTGGATACCCTCTCTGAAAATTAGGTATTGGTTTTTAATTATTTCAGTTTGAGACACTGAACTAACTTTTCATTTACGGGTTTACTTGCATAATTTTTTGGGGTGTGACAGTTGCATGCTGCTTAATAAACTGATCAGATTACTTTGTATACTTTTTTAAAAATTTGATTTTTTTTGTCTAAATAATCAGTAAATGTATCAATTTGAGTTTTGGATGGAAGTAACGTGATATTAGTTAATGTTACCATTTTTAGGTGATTCGGGTACTAAATTAAATTATTTGATCTCTCAATACAGCCATTGTTCTTCTACTTCTTGTACGTGCGGTGATTCTAAAGCTGCATCGAAGGACCATAAGGGTTTTACAGCTTTAGATATTGATATGGCAGATGTTTATCCATTACAACTCAAGCTTCCTATTTCACGGGAGACTATCTCACTCGATAGATATAGATTGCTTCAACCAATATCATCTTTACAAGGTATAATTCGACTTAAACAACTTCATTTTCATTAACAAAAGTAATCTCATTCACTCATCCCGTTACTACTATCATTTAGTTACAATAGGGTAAATTGCAAAATAAAACTTCAAGTTACAGGATATTTTGTGTTGTAGTCTTAATGTCATGTATATTATTTAGTTTATATTGTTTATCGTTTAAAAAGTGTTTAGTTTATATTGTTTATTATTCAGAAGTTTATTGACCAGGTTCCTATGGTAACTTTTGAACGATAAACTTCTCAACAATAAGCAATATACACCAAACACTTTTTATCTTGCCAATTTTTTTGTGGAGTTTTCTCAATGCGACATAAGGTTTTTTGACCATCTTTGCCAAGTCTACTTATATCTCTTTTAGATGCATCATCATAATGTCTTCTTTTCGACCATAGTAAATGGATCACCGTCTAATTTTGTGTGAGAAGTGCAACAATGTCGCAATTGGTGAATGGATCACCATCTAATTTTGTAGAATAAAGGCTAATGGAGCCGGAAAGAAGAATAACCACTCTATCATAGACTCCCACAAATGTATTGATTAATAATTCCATTGAGGAATGTGTGCGGGATTAATAATTTGGAACAAAATGCACAGTTTTAATATTGTTCTGTTATTAATTCCATGGGTATTTGTGATTCATGTCACTTATATTTGTTACTGACTTCTATTGTAGATTGTTGGTTCTTATTATAGATTATGTTAAATGATCATAAGATATAGTTGGAATATTGGTTCTTTTGTATTAAATACATCATCACCTGTTGTACATTGATTCTTGTTCAGTGAAATTAATAACTAATGCCATTTCAGTTTTAGGGCTCAAAGGACAAATTTGAGTAATTTGGGTTCACTAATATTTCCCCTTTTTGATATTGGTAGATGCATGTTCCTGTCACATATGATGCTCCTTCATGGTTTTAGTCTGTATGGGGCACATATGATGCTCCTTCATGGTTTTAGTCTGTGGGGGGCAGAAGATTTGATTACTCTGAGCCTTTTGACAAAAACAACAAACCAGCTGGTCGAGTTTGTGGTTTGTCGGAGAACAACCTTTGGAAAAGTTTTGATCCATACAAAGAGAAAATTAGCAATGTTGCAAAGATAAAATTTGTGGCACATTTTCCCTACATTTTTTAAGAGTTCATGAGCCTATACTTAAGGATATTAGTATAAGGTTGATGATTTACTTACAAGAATCAGTTGTATTGAAATAAAACTATTTGATAGCTTTATAATATTCTAAGCGGTATGGGAAGTACTTAGAAGACTGGGACTCCTTGTTGGGCATGCATTTCAAAACAACTCTTGCTTGGAACTCCCAATATACATGTCCAACTCCTCGTTCAAGTGTTCATAACTTTAAAAGATAAAATATTAAGGTCCATCGGCATTTCTTACATGTCATCATGACTAATATTTGGATGTTGACTAATACATTTATTATTATTAATGCATATAAATGCATTAATAATAATAAATGGAATCATTAAAATTCCAATATATTTCACATAGATTCCAGTTCATTGCCATGCTAGTTTTCATTGCATTCTTTATTCACTCTGCATTTTTATGTTGCATTGATTGAACTCTCCATTAAAATGCTTGCTAATGCTCTTACCATAAGCAGAGAGCATGGAAAACCTAGTTTTCAGTTCATCGCCTTTCAAGTTATCATGACATTCTCTATCAAAAGTTTCTTCCCCACTTAGCATTTTTGCAGTATTGCATTGACTGAACTCTTCAGCAATAACCTTGACAATCCTTTTGGCTAAACCAGAAGCATCATCAACTATTCTGAGTGAGTTTTTTTATTTTTTTAGTAAATTAAACCGGTGGTCCTTATTGCAACGTTTTAACATTTTTTGCCAACAGTTAAGCCTCAACTATGCTAACTTTGCACTGCTGGTCTTGTACTTAAAACTTTATACCCAAAACAACTCTAAATAATACCAAACCTATTATTGCGACATAAAAAACTTAGATAAAACATGTTATTAGGTTTACCTATAGGGAAGTCACTAGTCTTAATGTTAATTTAGTTTCTTCATCGTTCTTTGTGGTGTTGTACAATGCAATTTTTCCAGGAGCAACACTGAATTCAAAGGACATGCATCGTGCCAGAAACTGAAGGGAGACCTACAGGCAGTGTCAATCTTCTCCCAAAGGACATGCAATAACTTTTACTTATGAATCCCCAAAGGCCAGATCTTTTACGAGCAAGTCATAAACCATAGAATGTAGGTCCATAATCTTATATCGTAAGACAACTATATGCCCATGTTAGTTTAAGTTTGTAGTTGTGTTGTTGAGAGGGATTCTCTACTATTATTGAATTTTGTTGATATTGAGGTTGTGCGGGATTTTATAGGTTGTGCGAACTTTTGTATTATTATTGAATTTTTATTTATATATGGCCATGCAAATATTAATTAGGTTTGGAACAGTTTAAGGTTGACCCCCTTAAACTGTGCATTTTATTCCAAATTATTTCCTCTGGAGATTTTTTCGTGATATTAATTGGGTTCAAGGGCTTTTCACATTATAAATAGGACTTTCTTGCAAGATTTGCATAATTCAGAGGAGTTTTCTGCACTTTACCCAGATTTATTATATATAAAGATGGCTTATTGATAATTTGCTTGTGCGCAGCTTATATATATTATTGATGCCCTTGAGATTCAAGCCATGTCGTTTAAACCAACTATATGCAATGACATATGGCATTGCACCTGTAGTTCACAGCACCGGTGGACTTAAAGTGAGTTAACATTTCAAGTACTCTTTTTTCTTATATTAAAAATGGTAATAATTCTCAACTAGTTATTTTCTTATATTTGGAGTTGCAATTGAGGTTACTGTACAACGAGAATAATCCACCAGGACAATTCCTTACCTCTTGGTCAAATGTGCAGATTATCTAATATTATTAGGTTATTTACATAAGAACTAAACAAAACAATAGAAGTTGTTTTTCGTTTTATGTTATCGGGAAGTTCCATTGAGTGCTTCTTATAACATTACACCTATTTTGGTTATAGGACTTAATTCACAAGAGTTAGTCAAGTATGAAGGAGATAAAAAGGTTATTCAACATTTGGTTTCATTATACAACTAATGTTATTCAATATTTTTCGTAATTTTTTCTGTCTTTTTATTTTTGTAATTTACAAATTCAAATGCATCACTGCCAAAGGATGTTAAGCCAGTTGAGGCTGCAGCACTTGCCCAGTGTTACCTTGCAAGCCTGTGTGAGCCTTTAACAACGTTTGAGCCACACGAGGAAATTAGGGGTGCTTATTCCAGCATACAAATGGTGCGAAACATATTGAAGAGGCTTCCGACGGTTAACCACATGACGTTATAATTGATTACTGAACACTACTGCTATGTGTTAATGATAAGTCACTTCTTAACAGGGCAAGCTGCATTTGTCCTATTTTTAGTATACAGATGTTTGTGCTTGATATGCATAATCGGCTCTGAAAAACTATTGTTGATGCGGCATAAGTTACGGATCAGTCTGCTGTGATTAGTTTGTCATTTACATGATAAAAAAAGAAAAAGAAAAAGTTGGAATGGAAATAGGCCTGGCAAGAATATAACTAATTATTTTTCTTTATACTAAATTAATTTTGTATGACTAAATGTTAATATTATAACTAATATGATAATTTTATTTTGTTTGACAGAATGTCATTTCTGGATCCTCATCAAGTTTTCAGTGTTGCGGGTTGCGGCGTTGATGGCGATGATAATAGAACGAAAGTTGATAGTCAATAACGGACTTCTTTTTTATATTTCATTTGATTGGTTATAATATAAAAATATCTCATTCAGGGATAATTGTATTAAGATTTTACATTGGATGCTTTTATTAATATAATGTAGCTTTCAGGGCGATTGTATTACGATATTCCATTTATTTGGTTTAAGTTTCTTTTGTAAATACAGAGTGGACACTTATATAAATGTAAATGTTGAATATAAAGCCCTTGTTTTTGTGGACTATTTTTGTATATGTTTTTAGGATTTAAACAGTGTATTAAGAATAATTGAATTTGTTTAAATTCAGGATATTGGATCTTAATTTTTTTTTTGTAAATATGTATTAATATTACTAACTGAATTTTACCGTTACTAATTCTTATTTTATCGTTACTATTAGTAACAAAATTTTATCGTTTTAATTTTGATTTTACCGATACTAGTATTAGTAACAAAATTTTACCGTTACTAATTCTCAATTTTTTCTTTACTATTAGTAATATAATTTTACATTTACTAATTATAAATTTATCCGTTACTATTAGTAACAGAATTTTACCGTTACTAATTTTGAATTTACTGTTACTATTAGTAACAGAAAAATTATGTTACTACCTTCGTGCCCCACCCCTTTTTTCTAATGGAAAAATTGTGTTACTAATATTTTTAGTAATGGTAAAGTTGTGTTACTAAAGGCTCTTTTTGGTGTAGTTCTAAGAATGGACCATTTAAGATTCCTATTTTATTGGAGTAGCGGGTTGGCCACCTCTTTATTTAAATAAGTGGGGTGTCACAGCTAGGATAGGTTGAGTGTGAGAGAGATAGTCTTCGCGATTTGATAGAGGCTATGAAGAAAAAACTTCTAGAGTTGGATCGAATATTGGAAAAATCGGAATGTTCGGAAAAACTTCTAGAGTTGGAGGTAGGGATGTGTTTTTTAGTCTTCGCGGTTTGATAGAGGCTATGAAGAAAAAACTTCAAGGTAGGGCTGTGTTTTTTTTCCGAACATTCCGATTTTTCCAATATTCGATCTGATATTTTTCGTTTTTGAACGTATATAAGATTTTCGATTTTCGATTTTTTCGAAAAAAATCGGATCGAAAATTGGAAATAATTCTGAATTTCTGATTTTTCGATTTTTTCGAAACTATGCCGATCCGATTTTTCTGAATTATTTTCGATTTTTTTCAAAATATTTTTCGATTTCCAATTTTTTCAATTTTTTTAAACATTCTCATGTGTCCCACATCGGCTAGGAAAGGAAGAAAGGCCCAAAAAAGTCCTCTATAAAAAGAGATTGTCCCTTTATCCTCTACACAAATGAAAAAAATGGTTAAATCCTTATATATTTGATTTCTTTAAAATGAGAATTTCGAGTAATCGAAAATCCTGTATTAATTTTTTTGAAAATTAGAAATTTTGGAATTTCCAAATTTTTTGAATTTTTAGTATATTTTATGAATTTTCGATTTTTTCTGATTTTCCGATTTTTCCAAATTCGAAAACTTTTTTGATTTTTCGAAAAATTTGGATAGGAAATCAGAACAAATATTTTATTTTCGAAAAAATTGGAAATTTTTTCGAAGGGTCATTTTTCGATCCGATCCGGCCGAAACACAACCATAGTTGGAGGTGTTTAGGCGTTTACTCGAGTCGAGGATAGTTGAGTTTAAGGAGACTGAGAGATTCGAGTAGGTCAAATTTGATTTAGAGTATAGATCAGAAAAGTTGGATAAAATATTAGGCATCGTCCAAATCAAAGATGGCAAGTGTAGAATTGGCTTCGATGATCAAATTGCTTCCGGTACTAAAGCCAAAACCATACATTTGAATGTTAAGAAATGTTAACCCTTAGATAATACCCCTCGCCATGTTTACACTTGCAGTCATTACGGTAGGAAAGGTCACCTTAGACATTTTTGTTATGATCTCAAGAACGGTCCTAAAAAGTCTAAGAATGGAGTCATCGTGGTTCCCAAAGCCCCTAAGCATCATGATACGCCTATTTGGGTTAAGAAATCAAATGTGGAGGCTTTACATATTAGACTTGTTGATTCTCATTTTCTTGCACATGATACTTCCCTTACTATATCTAACATTTTATTGTGTTAGCTTGTTTGTCATACTCTGGTTTGTGCTTCATGATATATGTTTGCTAGTGTTATGATATGTGTATCTTTTGTATTTGTATTTTTTTTTTTTTTTGCATCATTTTGAAAAGAAAATATTTTATTTGTCTTTTAAGTTATAGTTTGTTTTCAAAAATTGAAAAATTGGAATGTTATTTTGATTTTTTTTTTAAACTCAATAAAAAAAATGACTTTTGTGTATTTTAGTTTTACACATTTGGTGTGGCATATTGGTTTGTTTGAATCTAATTCATTCCATACTTTCCATGTGGCTAGAGCATTTGGTTATAACTGTTGATACTTAGATTGTTCTTAATCATGCTTGCATGGAGTTATTTCAAACTTGATTTGCTTAATGGATTATGCTCTGTACATGCCTCCACACACACATGCACAATATTTTTGAATGATAAATTCACATATATATTTGAGCTTTGTGATATGTTCTCCCATCAGTCTTATCATCTATATGATTTGTGACTATGGGAGATTTGTGCATGTGAGAACCATTGCCCGTGAGATTGTTTGAATAGTGTTAAAAATATATGAGAGTGCATAGGAAAGGGCTACGAAAGGAGCAAATCTCCTTTCCAGAAAAATCACCGTTGACAACAGACTAATGAAAATATTAGAGGCAATAAAAATAAAAAAATTGCCAAAGGCCAATATAGTTTGTTATTTTGATCTTTCAAAAGCAATATCTTCAAAAGAATTGAAAAAAGAAAAGAAAAGGAAATATGATATATGTTTATCTTTCGAGAGTGTTTAGTTGCAGATCAAGGGGTTTGCACAATGAATCCTAGTTATGTTTATTTTGTTATGATGTTATTGATTTATAGAATCATCAATATTCTAGTCTTGTGTACATTGTGCTTGTTTATTCATAAAGTTCAGTTCATCTCGTCACTTGAGGCTAAATCAAAGTTTGATAAAGATTTGCGATCAATTAGAACTTCTGGAACATAAATGAGTGTTTGTGTCATAATTCATTTGTATATAGTCCACACCCATTTATTCTATCCCACATGTTTAGACACATCAATACTATGCTAGCGTGTAAAGCTTATGTACTTCGTGTTAAGCTTTTACAGTCGTTTATACTTATATATATATGTCGGATCTTCATTGGTATATTTTGCATATGTTATATAAGATATCGTGTTTTGAGTCTTTGTTATTTACATCTAGTCCATGTTTGTCACATGCTCTATCATTTGGATTTTATTTGGTGCGTTATATAATCATATTGATACCTCTTGTTAGGTGCAATGAAATACCTTTTCTAAAATTGATAATTTAAAATTAGTGTCTGTGACACACTGTCTAATTAAATACCGGGTAGCTACTCCTTTATTAAATTAATACAGAATATCAAGTTGGTTCAGTCTTTGCATCATTGTCGAAAAAACATTTAATTAGTTAGTAGCTACCTAATATTTAAAAACTGAGATGTCAAATTTTTATTAATTAGATTAACTTACAACTAAGTAATGAATAACCATCTATTCAATCATTCACATAAAATCTCAAAGGAATACTTAATATAAAGAAATAATAGAGTCTGAAGTAACACACTAAATATATTCTCAATGCCAAATTATTCCAATACAAGAGTCTGAATAAATAGATCCAATAACTGAAAATAAATGAAAGTCTGGAACTGTTATCTCTGAATAAGAATGGCAACATGCCCTAACTGATATTAATGACTCCGAAGGAAGCAAAGATAGACGTGGAGGCGTCTAATACCGAGATCTTAGAACTTCCACAACAGCTATAACACGTAAACAAAATGGAACTCCTATGCTTGGCGTCCCTGTGGCTGGGCACCTAAAATGATTTTACAAAACAAAATATATTTGGAAGAAAACGGATCAGAGCCCGATGTGAAAAATATTTTAAAAACAGCAAGTGTTTTATTGTATTAAACAGTAAATATTATATACATGTTAGCCACGTGCTCTCACTTGAGATTCTCACTCCTACTCTATTGTACACGCCTAACGTATGCCCTTAACCCAACCTACTTATGCTACTATAAAATCTGTCTATAGGGATTGCTATATTGATACACCCATATTAACCAATTAAGACATAATTATATTTCAAATACTCATTTTTTGAATCCATTAGCTCATGTATTATTTAAGTTCCCACATCTTTAAGTCATTTAAATGTCTTAGCCATTCTCATCTACTAAGCACCAGTGAACAATCATAAGTATATATTTATCTCACTCTCAGTAGATATATTCATATATGGAACCCCTAGGCTAAGCTGCGGTGCAATCATACTCTGCTATCGAATTTTGATACATCACGTACATAAGGATCACGAGTTTCGAATCTCTCAGGAACCGTATCAATACAAATCACACATATTGAAGGCGAACATAGTTCACATACCCATGGGTCACGCACATACCTACGCTCCAATGGTCAGCTGACTTATCAACTCATAAATAAGTCTTCACAGTCCTATGTTCTTGAGTTACCAAATCTAATTCCCCTCGAAGGCACACAAGATAAGATTGTCCTCTTTCTACAAGCTCTTGTGATAGCAAGTATGGTAGGTATGTCATACACATAATAATCCATATATTAGGTAATCACACACCCTAAATAATCATCATTTCAATATAGGTATACTCTTATCCTAAATAACAATTATCATACGTAATATAGTTTCATCCCGATTATTTTACGTAATAATGCTTAGCCCGACAACTCTCGTCGTATAAATTCGAGTACTTAAACCCATCCCCCAAAGGTTACTATGTTTCCCACTTGTACCTAAGGTTATTTCAGTACGTCAAAGTCCCCCTACTACTGTCTCTAACCTTAAGTTATTGTTTATTCGAATCAAATTCAAATTTTCGATCGTAGACACTTGTAAGTTTATCATTTAGTCCCAAACCAAACTAATATTTTTCGGGCCTCAAATACATCCCTACTGACCTTCTCTAAGTCCAATGTATTCAAATAGTCCACACCAATAATTCTTAAAAGTCAAATTTGGTTAAACCTTAAAAGGAAATTTTATCACAAATGCAAGGGAGTCAATCGATCGACTCAAGAATGTCGATCGATCGATCGACCAGTTATAACCCATAATTTTAGCGTTTTTTGTCATTGTTTTGTCTCCAAAATTCATTACATGATCCCATTCTCCAAAGTAAACGTACTTGATGTTATAACAACCTAAACACATGATTTTAAACGTTCCAGAATCATCAAATCATTATGAAAATTACCTACAAATTTAATTGTTCTTTAAGTTTTCATGGCTAAATCCTAGGATAACTTTTCTCAATTCAAGATAGCCAAATACTCAGATTTTATCCGTGATTTATATCATTTAGAATCTGATTCAATTCTCTGATCTCTCTAGAATTTATCTACATGCAAAACCTACGTGAATTTAAGGTTAAATTCTCCCAATTCATGAATTTATCAATATTTCAAGTTTACTCTCCAATTCTAAACTACCATGGATAATATATTTGCTGAATCATAACAAGTTGAATCACTTGCCTCTAATGGACATTCTGATCCTTTGGAGAAGGTGATATGGTGGTGATATTCTCTTTCCGGTCACAAATTCGGAGGTGGTGGCGGTGCAACGTGGCTGTTTGACCCTAGCAACCTTTGAAAAATCCCTCCTTATTCTCTACTTCTCTCTCTCTATCAAGCTTGTAGAAACCAATAAACCTAATGATCCTAAGGGTTTGCTGATATATAAATCCTCAATTTCGTAGGTCACTATTCATCAAAGAGTAAAAAGACTAAAATACCATCTCGGGTTGTCGGTTTGGCTTAAAACAGCCCCAGGACCCAAACTAAACCCCCGAGTAGACTTTTCTGACTATCTCGATACTCCCGAACACATTGGCGCACTTAAAATGACCATAAGGATGACATAAAAATAAATTACTTTATAATCCATTAAATTGGTCCTAACACGACTGTCGTATTTTTAAAACTCTCGTATTTCCCACTCGTGACAATTTTAATAAATTCATAATCATATATTACTATACTCGCTTAGTAATATCCAACATAAATATCATAATCAAATACCAACTCTCGTGTCCCTAGTATTTAAATCCAGATTAATTACCAATATATTTCTTAATTAATTCAATTAATCCCATAATTAAAATCAATAAAAATACGGGGTATTACATACTTCCCACCTAATAATGGAATTTCGTCCCGAAATTTAGAAATAAAGGCATACCTGGTAAAAATAACTCATGATATTTGTCGTGCATCTCATCTTCATGCTCCCAGGTAGACTCCTCGACATTATGATGCCGCCACTAAACACGTACTAGTGATACTACCTTCGATCTCAATTTTCTCTCGCTACGGTCGAGGATAGCAATAGGCCCCTCCTAGTAGGAACTATCGGACTGCAAGTCAATTTCCTCCAAAGCAATATGAGTATGGGTCAACTCATCCCGAAGATATCTCCTCAGCGAAAAAATATGGAGCACGTCATAAATCCTATCCAAGTGCTCCGGTAATCCAAGTCTATAAGCAACCGACCCAATTCGCTTAATGATAGAGAATGGTTCTTCATATCTCGACGCCAACTTCCCTTTCTTACCAAAACGCATTATTTTCTTCATAGGAGATACTCTCAGCAACACCTGGTCTCCCACACTGAACTCCCGGAAGAACCTCTTGGCATCGGCGTAGCTTTTCTGTCGATCCTGAGCAACCCGAATATGACTCTGAATCATTTTTATCCTGGACGAAGCATCCTGGATCACCTCTAGCCCAAGTAGCTTGTTGTCCACCACCTCTAATCAACACGCTGGAGAACGAAAAGGTCTGCCGTATAAAGCCTCGAATGGAGCCATGCCAATCGTAAACTGGTAGGAGTTATTATAGGCAAACTCCACTGGTGGAAGATACTGCTCCAATCCCCCACTAAAATCTAGGATACACAGCCGCAACATATCCTCTAGCATTTGATTCGTTCGCTCAGTCTGCCCATCCGTCTGCGGGTGATAGGCCGAACTCAATCTTAACTCCGTACCCATGGCCTCCTAGAAACTCTCCCAAAATATGGTCACAAAAATCTTATCCCGATCGGACACTATATCAAGGGGCACCTCGTTGTAATACCCCGTATTTTTATGCTATATTAATTTGGGGATTTATTAAATTTAACGTGAATGATTTATTTAATAAAAATCCGGAAATTAATTATGTTATAATTATTAACGTGACGAGAGTTAGTAATTATGGGAAACTTGTTGAATATTACTAATGAGCAAAGTAATATATTATATTGGTTATATTGAATGTCATGAGTGAATTAAATGACTATTTCGGAAATTTAAATCGGGACGTGCCCGTGTCACGTCAAGACTAATTTTGTTAAATAAAAAGTGAATATTTTATAAGTTGTTCGTATGGTCATTTTGAGTGCGCCAACGCGTCCGGAAGGGTCGAGATAGTCAGAAAAGTGTACCCGGGGGTTTAGTTTGGGTCTCGGGACGTTTTTAGGCCTAATTGGTACCCCTGGAGGGCAATTTAGTCATTTCACCTTTTTGGGTAATTAAACCCGCGAATTTTAGCAACCTATATCAGCCAACTAGGTTAGTATTTTAGGGTTAGAATATCCAGAAATCAAGTGACGGCCATTGGAGAAGAGAGGAGAGAACTCCAAGGCAATTCGAGGGCAAAAAGTCACCGGTTTGCACCGCCGCCACCACCACCGCGTAGATCGCGAGACGAGGAACGCAGCCATACCAAAATCATCCGTGAATCAGAATAACAAAAATCCCAGGCAAGTGTTTAACTTGCTTATTTTCGTTAATGCAATCTTCATATTGGTTTAGGATTGATTAGAGATGATAAATATGGAAGAACACCCAATTTGTGTTAGGAAAATGCATGTAGAAATGACTTATATGAAATTCTGGAATCCTTGCCATGTAGAGGAATATAACCCACAAAATTTTGATGATATATTAAAAGGAAATTTTGGTAAAAATAGATTAGAACCTTGATTAAGAAAAACTCTAGGGTTCTTGATGATTAGATGGAATTTTGGGTTAATTATCCATGTTTAATGTTAGATATACACATGCTTTACGTTGAAAACACCTGGTATATCGTTATAATGATAGTAGTAGGATTTTTGGGACGATTAGAATGGAAAAACCTGGTTTGGGATGAAGAAATTTGGTAGAACCCGTAACTGCATTTCTGCAGAATTTTCGCAGACCTGTTTGATCGATCGATCGAGCCTAGAGCTTCGATCGATCTAAGGTTCGATCGATCGAGCCCCAGACCTCGATTGATCGACCCCTCCTGGCAGACTCTTATTTCCCTTGTTTAATTAGTTAAATTAAATTTATCGCGAAATAATTCTTGGGTATTCTTAATGAAATGTTTTGGGAGATAGAAAAGACCAGTAGGGCATATGAATAACTGTTGGGAACTTTATTATAAGACGAGAATTTACTTTTGGGATAATTATATAACGAACGATGAAACTACGTATTTCAAGCGAGAGATTACGGCGAATAGCTACGATAGTGAATAGAGGTATACCTACCGAATTTAATACTTGGAAAGAGAGAGTCCACGTGAGCTACGTAATAGATGGAAGAATACTTCGAATTAAGGTTAGAGACGAACCCTTATACGCGATACTAATAATATGATAATATGGAAATGTCAAAATTATGGGAATTGAGAATTTATCTAATATTGATATGGTAATATTAGTATAGTTATATGATTTTGTGTGCATAAACTATCTATGTGTGAAAATCATGCCCACGCTACTTGCTATCCCTGAGGTTACCGCGCTGGGACAAGTCTTATCTCGATGGGACCTTTATGGGGGATATTGACTTGTACCCTAGAAGATAGATGTCCTTGGTACAGGCTATTGACGTGATAGTTCAGACGGTCCTAAGAGACGCAGGCATGTGCCATCCTCTTAGAGACTTGAAATCTATTCTTCGCCTCAATTTTGTTTGTGTATGTGTTAATACAATTCGAGAGTGATTCTGATTGTATTCCCCTTAATATGAGTGATATGGGGTTTTGGATAGTAGAGTATGCCCACGCCATTGTTTATTTGGGGTGCTGTTATAATATATATATATTATTCGAGTAGTTAATATATATATATATATATATGGAATTCTGAGATTTGGAACTACCTACTGTGAATTGATATGTAGGATATAGCTGATGACTCAAATTGTAAATACTTGTTCTGAGAAAGTATAATATGACACTGGAAAACTTTATGGACTAATAAAGTTAAAAATGAGAACTTTGGTTATTAATTGAAATATTCTTTTCAAACAATTGTATCGTTAAATTTTGAATCCTGCGATATACCTAAGATAAGTTAAATCATTGGGGAAAGGATAGTGTGTTATATGATGAGATATACCGTTGGGAAGGTTAGTGCGATAGCTGTGCACATTAGAAGAGAGGTGAGTATTTCCCAAGAGAGTGACGCACTAATATGTTGTTGCATTGGCATGTATCAATTTAAATACTTGCTGAACGTATTTTAAAAATCAAACACACTTTCGGGCTCTGACCCGTTTCTTTTTCTCTCTCTCTCTCTCTCTCTTGTATATATATGTATGTATTACAGGTGCCCTGCCACAGGGGCGTCTTGCTTAGGATCTCTTGGAAGGAACGCGATGCAGCTTAGGTGGGAGTTGCAGGTCTCTTGATTAGACGACTTCGTTCATTCGGATCCACTCTTAGTACTTTCATTTAGTTGGGCATATGTAGCCCTTTCCATTATTCCATTGTTATTGGGCATTTATATTTCAGTTATTTCCAGTATTGTTCTATGAATTTATTCAGTTTGGATTTGTGACTTTAGTTTTCGTATGTTGACATTCGATTGACGAACGTATTCTATTAATTGGTTTATGTTGCAGAATTTAATGTGGTGTGATTCGTACTTATTTAATGTTGGTAATAAATAAATAAATCTTTTTCTTTAAATAAAATTGGAAGGTATGTATGAAAATGGTTTTGACACTTAGCTTAATTATTTAGGGTGTTAAATTGGAAAATATTTTTATCGACAGTGATGCTGAGAATGAACCAACTGTTTACCTTGATTTAATTTAATAAAGGAGTGATCGCCCGGTATTTAATTAGGCGGGGTGTCACAGGTGGTATCAGAGCATCAGGTTCTAGTGTCCTTTAGGATCTGTACGGCCTATTATGTTTCAGCGCTGCTTTCTTTGATATAGAGCCCTAAATACTAGGAATGTTGTGTTCATCTCTATACATTGGGAATTCGTGCTTCTGCGATTTAATTATTTGAATGATGAACTCATCCAAATTTATTTAAAATTTCAGATGGACCGTCAAGAAGAACTGGCTAAAACGGTTAAGGGAGTCAACGAGCAAGATCGACTCATACCTCAAGTATCCCCAGAGGAAATATCAACCGCCGAGTTAGCAGGTATCGTGGCACAAGCAGTTACCACTGCGATCTTACAATACCAAGAACGCAGCCTACAACTTAAAGGAGGCAAAAGACCTAGAGAGGTTAACCAAATGCATGTGACTAAAGCTGACAAATGTGCAAAAACACCGAAATTACGACAACAAACTACCCAAGACCAAGTCAGTTCTGGTCAACAACGTGGTAAAATGAAGCAGTTTCGAAAAAGGAATAAAGTCCCAAGTCAGCAAGGCCGAGGCCGACAGCAGCAGGGTCAGAGGGGGAGAAACTTCAGAGGCCGATGTTTCGCGTGTGGCACGCATGGCCATAAATGCCAGGATTGCCCAGAGAGTGTTAGGACCCCACAACAGCAGGGTGCCCGTAATGATCCACAGGGGCCACTTCTTCCAATCGCTCTCCCAGCACCCACCCAGGTACTAGGCCCACCAACCTTTTCAGTAGCTCCAGTGCAGCAGGGGCAGTTACAGTACAGACATATCTATAATGTTCACCAGGCAGCCGCCCCCCAGGCACCACCCGCGATTTGGGGTATGTTTTCTATCCATGAAACTTTAGGTCGAATTTTGTTTGTTATTGGGACAACGCATTGTTTTATAGCTACGCATTTCGCGAAGGCCTTAGGGTTATTAACCACCGTAGAGAGCACCGTGACGTGTGTCGACTCACCACTGGGGAGTGGGTCACGTATTTTTTTATATGCCGGGGAGTGGGGGTAGAGATTTGGTAGCTTGGTATTACCTGCAGACATGTTAGTCTTAGACATGCACGAGCATGATGTGATTATTGGTATGGGTTGGCTCGCAGCTTATAGAGCCATGATTGATTGCTTCAGTGGGATCATTGTTTTTGCCATTCCGGGGCAAGAGATGTTTGTAGTGGCGATGCCTCGCCCAGAGGGAGGTTCGACCGCTCATTTGTATTACATAGAGGAGGATACCTCTAAGGAGGTTGTGATTCCCTTAGATTCGATCCCTGTTGTCAGGGAGTATTACGATGTGATTCAGGAGATACCAGGCTTACCGCCCAGTCGTGAAATACACTTTGTTATAGATTTATTACCAGATATGAGACCTATAGCACGCGCACCGTACCGTATGGCTCCTGCAGAGATACGAGAGCTACGAGATCAGATAGAGCAGCTATTAGGTCAGGGCTTCATTCGTAGGAGTACCTCACCTTGGGGTGCTCCAGTCTTGTTTATGAAGAAGATGGATGGTTCGCTGAGATTGTGTGTGGACTGCCGGGAGCTGAACAAGGTAACGATACGAAATAAGTATCCATTGCCTCGAATCGATGATCTGTTCGACCAACTGAGGGGAGCAACTTTCTTTTCGAAGATAGATCTGAGGTCGGGGTACCATCAGTTACGTATTAGAGAGCAAGATGTTTCAAAGACTGCCTTCTTGTCAAGATATGGGTCCTATGAGTTCAGGGTAATGCCGTTCGAACTCACAAATGCCCCAGCCATTTTCATGGACTTGATGAATCGAGTATTCAGAGAGTTCTTGGATCAGTTTGTCATCGTCTTCATAAGATGACCTCTTAATATATTCACACTCCGAGGAGGATCATGCCGAGCACTTGAGGCAGGTTCTTCAGACTCTACGAGAGCATCAGTTGTATGCTAAGTACGAGAGGTGTGGATTCTGGTTGCGAGAAGTACATTTCTTGGGCCATGTTGTTTCTGAGCAGGGGATAGCAGTTGACCCGAGTAAAGTGTCAGCGGTGAGGGAGTGGGGAAAACCCACGACACCAACAGAAGTGCGTAGTTTCTTGGGGTTAGCCGGATACTACAGGAGATTCATTCGGGGATTCTCCAAAATAGCGGGTCCATTGACGAATCTGACTCGCAAGGGGGTACCATATGTTTGGGATGATGCTTGTCAATTAGCTTTCGACGAGCTAAAAGACAAGCTTACTTCAGCACCAGTCCTTGCCTTACCGAAACCGGGTGTGGAGTACCTGGTTTACACCGATACGTCTTTACGGGGACTTGGAGGTGTACTCCAGCAGGAGGAGAAGGCTATAGCTTTTGCTTCGCGCAAGCTTAAGCCGCATGAGAAGAATTACCCCACCCACGACCTGGAGTTAGCAGCGGTCGTCTTTTCATTGAGGATATGGAGGCACAATTTATTGGGGGAGAAATTTCATTTGTTCACAAACCACAAGTCATTGCAGTACCTATTCACTCAGCGAGAGCTGAATATGCGTCAGCGCAGGTGGTTAGAGTTTGTGAAAGACTACCAGTTCGAAAATACAGTACCATCCAGGGAAGGCCAACGTAGTTGCTGATGCGTTGAGCCGTAGACCGGTAGACGATGTAGCAGACGTCGGGAAAGCAAAGTGGAAAGAGTTGAGTCACCAGGACGCAGTAGCCCGTTCTTTCATATCCGTGATGTCAGTCACACCCGAGATTGTTACGAGGGTGATACAGGCACAAACCACAGACCCGTTTTGCCAGGAGCAGATTGTGCGACTTCTAGCCGAGGGTGCTGAGTCCTATTCTGTTAATTTTGATGGAGGTTTGCGGTTTAATGGGAGATTGGTGGTTCCAGAAGGAGCAGAACTCAACATGGAGTGATGACTCATTCTCATGGGTCCCGATTTGCAGTACATCCGGGAGGCGATAAGATGTACCAGGATATGAGGCGACAATACTGGTGGAGTGGGATGAAGAAGGACATCGCCGAGTTCGTGTCCAAGTGTTCTACCTGCCAACTGGTGAAGAGGGACCATCAGAAACCGTCAGGATTGCTTCAGCCATTGGAAGTAACTGCGTGGAAGTGGGAGAGCATTTCCATAGATTTTATTACAGGGTTGCCTACATCACAGCGGGGCCACGATTCTATCTGGGTGATTCTAGACCGTTTGACCAAGGTGGCTCATTTTCTGCCAGAGCGGACAGATTATACTACGGGTCAGTATGCTCAGTTGTTCATTGCTGAGATTGTCAGATTACACGTGGTGTCCCTGAATATTGTGTCAGACAGGGACAAGATTTCCGTGTCACATTTTTGGGAAAGATTTCAGAAGGCTATGGGTACTGAGTTGAGGTTGAGTTCAACTTACCACCCATAGACAGACGGACAGACAGAGCGCACTAATCAAATGTTAGAAAATATGCTACGCATGTGTGTTCTCGATTTTGGAGGAGGATGGGAGCCACATCTTCCACTGGTAGAGTTTGCTTATAATAACTCTTATCAGTTTACGATTGGTATGGCTCCATTTTAGGCTTTGTATGGCAGGCCTTGTCGTTCTCCAACTTGTTGGCTCGAGGTGGGGGATAATAAGTTTCTAGGACCAGAAGTGATTCAGGAGACCTCCGCAAAGATTGAGATAATCAGGAGTCGTATTCGGGTAGCCCAAAAGGCAGAAGAGCTACGCCGATGCGAAACGGTTCTTCCGGGAGTTTAATGTTGGAGACCAAGTGTTATTGCGTGTATCTCCTATGAAAGGAGTGATGAGGTTCGGGAAGAAAGGGAAATTGGCTCCGAGGTACGTGGGACCATTTCCCATCATCAAGAGGATTGGGTCGGTTGCATACAGGTTGAGATTGCCAAAACTTTTACACCGCATCCACGATGTATTCCACATATCGTCGTTGAGACGATATCTTCGGGATGATATGGCCCATACTCACATTGTGATAGATGAGATAGACTTACAGTCTGATAGCTCTTACGAGGAGAGACCAGTGGCTATTCTAGACTATAGTGAGAGGAGATTGAGGTCGAAGATAGTTCCACTTGTACGAGTCCAGTGGGAGCATCATAATGTGGAGGAATCCACTTGGGAGCGCGAGGCAATTATGCGCGAGAGATATCCAGAGTTGTTCTTACCAGGTATGCCTTATTTTCCGAATTTTGGGACGAAATTCCGTTATTAGGGGGGAAGTATGTAATACCCCGTATTTTTATGCTATATTAATTTGGGGATTTATTAAATTTAACGTGAATGATTTATTTAATAAAAATCCGGAAATTAATTATGTTATAATTATTGACGTGACGAGAGTTAGTAATTATGGGAAACTTGTTGAATATTAGTAATGAGCAAAGTAATATATTATATTGGTTATATTGAATGTCATGAGTGAATTAAATGACTATTTCGGAAATTTAAGTCGGGACGTGCCCGTGTCACGTCAGGACTAATTTTGTTAAATAAAAAGTGAATATTTTATAAGTTGTTCGTATGGTCGTTTTGAGTGCACCAACGCGTCCAGAAGGGTCGAGATAGTCAGAAAAGTGTACCCGGGGGTTTAGTTTGGGTCTCGGGACGTTTTTAGGCCTAATTGGTACCCCTGGAGGGCAATTTAGTCATTTCACCTTTTTGGGTAATTAAACCCGCGAATTTTAGCAACCTATATCAGCCAACTAGGTTAGTATTTTAGGGTTAGAATATCCAGAAATCAAGTGACGGCCATTGGAGAAGAGAGGAGAGAGCTCCAAGGCAATTCAAGGGCAAAAAGTCACCGGTTTGCACCGCCGCCACCACCACCGCGTAGATCGCGAGACGAGGAATGCAGCCATACCAAAATCATCCGTGAATCAGAATAACAAAAATCCCAGGCAAGTGTTTAACTTGCATATTTTCGTTAATGCAATCTTCAAATTGGTTTAGGATTGATTAGAGATGATAAATATGGAAGAACACCCAATTTGTGCTAGGAAAATGCATGTAGAAATGACTTATATGAAATTCTGGAATCCTTGCCATGTAGAGGAATGTTGATACCAAAATTAATATGATGATGTGGACGAATAATACGAAGACACGTGTCAATCTACGTGGCACGATAGCTGCGAGGAAGTTCATTTCCCGACCAACCATGCTTCTTTCCGAGCAACGAGGATACACCGAGGAACTATAGCACACCGAGGAACTCCAGCGCACCGAGGTACTCTAGCGCACCGAGGTACTCTAGTTCTCCGAGGAACTCCTGATCAGCTAGCAGCTATGGCGGTCCGAGCTGCACCTCGGTCGTACCATTAATCGCCAGATAATCAACAGTTCAGATATTCATTGAATGCTTATATTCTTGACGCACACGCTGCATTAAATGTATTACCCTTTCATATGTATATCATTTAATGTATTGAACCTTTCATGTACAGCCTCAAGGCTATAAATACCTTGTATCAAACCCATTCAAGGGGACCGGAATTTCTTGAGAGAACTTGTAATCAAGAATTCTGCAAACACTCAGCAATAACATAACAGTGGACGTAGGCTTTATTCCTAGCCGAACCACTTTAAAAATCTTTGTCTTATTTATTTATCTGTGATTGAAAAATTAGAGCGATCTAGTTTTTTACATCAACAGATTGGCGCCGTCTGTGGGAAGCGACTGTTACTATCGTTTTTCGCAAAAGTCATTTGTTATCAATGGCAGATAATCCAGAATCCAGTAATCGAAATGCTGGAAATGCTGGAAATCCTCCAAATCCATCTGCAACTTCAGATCTGGCTGGAATCATGACAAATCTGTCTCAAGGACAAACCGCCATGCAAGAATCTATGAGGCAACTCATTCAAACTCTTCAAGGCGGTGCACCTACCTATTCAGGACAACGGAGTGATCATGGGCAATCACGATCCAGACGTACTGGGTCATATCACAATGAAGAGTCTAATGATTATTCTTATCAACCTGGGCGAACTTCATCGATACGGGCTACGGATACAAATCAACCTATATCTCTCTCTCCGGAGAGAACCAGCGCTTTGGAAAGATTAAGCAGGGCGTCTCCTTTCAGTCGATTAGGACCAAGGAGGAATATGAGTCCACCTAGAGCTCCATCAAGAAGTTTTCGGCCACCATCAGGTTTGAGAGAAGGATCAACACAATCACGACCAGTTACTCGTCGAGATAAATCTCAGGAAGCTACGTCCGGGCAATCAATTGCTCAGACTAAGCGGCCTGAGGAAGGAAATGAAGCATGGAAAGGTTCTATTCAACGGTTAGAGGATAGATTGGGAGAAATTGCTAAGGCGAGGAATCCCTTACAGAGAACTTTTGTTCAAGGGACACCCTTTGTGCAAGCCATTGTGTATTTTCCTACACCATCGAAATTCAAAGCACCAGTAGTGACCCCTAAGTACGACGGAAAGACAGATCCTGTACTTCATATAGAACAATACCAAGCTGCTGCTGACATCTATGCCGTACCCGACGAGATGAGGTGTAGGGCATTCTCGGGAACACTTACCGGATCTGCACAGATATGGTATAACAATCTTCCTCGGGGTAAGATTTCAACTTTTATTCAATTAGCCGAGTTGTTCATTGGCAATTTTTGCTTTGGGGCGAAGCCGGTAAAACGAGTAGCACACTTGTTAAGTGTTAGACAAAAATCAGGTGAAAGTACTAGAGATTACATAACTCGTTTTAATAACGAGAAGTTGGAAGTCATAGACTATGAAGAAAAGACAGCGATCACTGCTTTGATGAGTGGTTTGCTGCCTAATAAGCTGTACTATACTTTGGCCAAAGATCCACCTAAAACTATGTCGGAGTTAATGGCTAAAGCGGCCAAAATCATGAATGCCGCGGAGGCTATGGCTGCGAAGAAGAATATGGATAAAGAAATCAAGGTGGAGGTCGACAAGACTAAGAAAAAAGATCAGAAAGGTAATGGTGGTGACAAGCATTCCAGGAATAACAGGATGGCCTTGGAAGTCCTAAAGAAGTATGATAATTATACTCCATTGAAAATGGGTATTAATCATGTTTTGGAAGAAATCAGGAATAGCGAGGAAATCAAGTGGCCAGAGAAACTGAAGACAAATCCCGATCTGAGGAATAAGGCCAAATATTGCGAGTTTCACAAAGATCATGGCCATATGACAAAAAATTGCATAGCCCTTCAGAACGAGATTGAAACACTCATCCGAAGAGGAAAGTTGTCAAAGTATGTAGATCGCCGAGGTGAAAGGAAGAATGACGACAGAACTAGAGAGAGATCTAGATCTCCTCGTCGTGCAGAGGAGAAAAAGAAGATGGACCATGAAGATGATCTAGATGATGACCCTGATCTTCCCAAGAAGCCAAGGAAGCCTGAACGAGAGGTATTTTCCATACGTTTTGGGTCATTTGATTGTAATGTTATTACAGGAGGAGATGCGGGAGGAGGAGATCTTACTGCAGAAAGAAAAGCTTACCTCGGAGAGGCTCAAGCTTGTTCATACATTCAACGAATAAACCTGGCCGAGGATGATCGTCCGAGGAAGGTATATAAAGAGAAGCTAGTGATTGGTTTTTCAAAAAACGACCTGGCAGGTGTTATTTACCCTCATGATGATCCTTTGGTGATCAAAATGAGGATGAAGGATGTGGTCATTTCAAGAGTGTTAGTAGACAATGGTAGTTCGGCAAACATCATGTACTATTCATGCTTTGATAGCTTGAATTTAAAATTATCTCAATTGGAACCTTATCACAGACCCCTTCTGGGTTTTGCTGGCGAGAAAGTTTTTCCACTTGGGACGATCAAGTTGGATATACTCATTGGAACTTGGCCTGCTTGTCGAACCGAAAGAATACGCTTCTTTGTGATGGATAAGAATGTGCAGTCAGCCTACAACATCATCATGGGAAGAGTTGGATTGAAGAAGTTCGAGGCAGTTCCATCTACAGTACATCAGTGTTTGAAATTCCCAACGAATTTTGGAGTTGGAATTATGAAAGGTGATCAAAAAGTAGCTCGGGAATGCTATTATTCGTCTGCCGAGCAAGAGGAACTTGAAGAGTCAAGAAAAAAAACTACTACTTACCAAGTGGAGGAAGGTACAGAAATTGAAACTCTTGACCCTAGGGATGAATCTCAACTCGTAAAAGGGCAGGTGGTGGAATCTACAGAAATTGTTATCCTGGACGACGAGCATCCTGAACGAGTAACTCAGATAGGATCATCGTTGGATGTTTCAATAAAACAGGAGTTGATAACTTTCTTGAGAAACAGGAAGAATACTTTTGCTTGGAGTCATGAAGACATGCCAGGAATAGATCCAAACTTCTTATGTCACGAACTCAATGTGAATAAGGAGATCAAGCCTGTGAAGCAAAGAAGAAGAGTGTTTAGTCCCGAGAAGAACCAGGCCATACAAGAGGAGGTCGAGAAACTTCAGAAAGCCCAATTCATTGAAGATGTGAAATATCCAGATTGGTTGGCAAATGTGGTGATGGTAAAGAAGAAGAACAACAAATGGAGAATGTGTGTTGATTTCACTGATCTCAACAAGGCATGCCCAAAAGATCATTTTCCATTGCCCAGAATTGATCAACTAGTGGATGCTACCTCGGGACATGAGCTACTCAGCTTTATGGATGCATATTCTGGCTACAATCAGATCAAAATGAAGCCTGAAGACAGGGAAAGTACTTCTTTTATCACCCCAAGGGGAACTTACTGTTATAATGTTATGCCTTTTGGTCTAAAAAATGCAGGTGCAACGTACCAGCGGCTGATGAACAAGGTTTTTGCCGAACAAATCAGTTGCAATATGGAAGTCTATGTCGACGACATGCTCACCAAAAGTAAGAAAGCTACTGATCATCTAGTTGACTTAGGCCAAACCTTTGATCAACTGGACAAATACCAAATGAAGCTCAACCCGACGAAGTGTACCTTTGGAGTACGAGAAGGAATGTTCCTCGGATACATCGTCAATCAACGAGGTATTGGGGCAAATCCAGAAAAGATCAAAGCTCTTTTAGGGCTGCGATCCCCAACGACGAGGAAAGAAGTACAGAGTCTTACCGGACGAGTTGCAGCGCTCAACAGATTTGTATCCCGAGCAACTGATAAATGCCTCTCGTTCTTCAAAACACTGCGAAAAAGTTTTGAGTGGACTGATGAATGTGAGAAGGCCTTTCAAGATTTGAAGAAGTATTTGGGAGCCCCACCATTGTTGTCTCGGCCAATAACTGGAGAGAAGCTGTACTTATATTTGGCAGTATCAGAGAATGCAGTTAGTTCAGCATTGATCAAATTGGAGAATGGAGTCCAGAAACCTATCTATTACACAAGTAAAGCTTTCCGAGATGCAGAAATCAGAAACCCAAAGCTAGAAAAATTGGCATTGGCATTAATTGAAGCAAGTAGAAGAATGAGGCCATACTTCCAGGCCCATACAATCATTGTGTATACCGACATGCCATTAAGACAAGCCCTTCACAAGCCAGAAAAATCAGGAAGATTGATGTACTGGGCAATAGAGCTCGGTGAATATGATATTGTGTACGAACCCAGATCATCATTAAAGGGGCAAGCTGTAGCAGATTTTATAGCGGAATTCACATACCCTGATACCCTCGAGGAACAAAAGGTACTTGCTGACCTACCTGTGGACGATACAGGATCAACAGGCACAGATCCAGACCAACCAAGGTTGGTAAAAGGACTTGTGGATGTAGAAAAATCATCATATTCAAACCCAGACCAACTCCGGTTGGTAAAAGGGCGCGAACAAATGACCGACGAGGAACGAAGGATACCCGGGGATGATGAAAGAAAACAGATGATATTTTACCGAGGAACTCTAACAGATAAGAAATTTGAAGACGAGTTACCTACATGGAGATTATATGTAGATGGATCATCTTGCACAGCTGGTTGTGGAGCAGGGATTGTTTTAAACACCCCAGATGATATTGACATGGAGTGTGCCTTAAGATTCCAATTCAAAGCTTCCAATAATGAGGCTGAATATGAGGCTATGATAGCAGGTTTTCATTTGGTGAAAGTTATGGAAGCACGGCAAGTAATTGTTTACAGTGATTCTCAATTAATTGTGAATCAAATGATGGGAATATATGCAGTTAAAGGGGAATTAATGATGAAGTACCATGCAAAGGCGATGGAATTATTGGCAGACTTTGAGGCCATTCAATTGGTGAGAATACCAAGGATGGAGAATGCTAGAGCAGATGCATTGGCCCGATTAGCATCAGCTACGCGCACCGAGATGCGAAAGACAATACCAATTGAAGTACTGGAAAGTCGGAGCATAGAAGAAGACCTGATGGTGAAAATTATTACCCTTGATTTAGGACCATCTTGGATGGATTCTATCAGGGCATACATTGAAGAAGGAGTGCTACCGGAGGATAAACTCACTGCCAAAAAGCTGAAGTATAAAGTTGCTCGGTATGTACTAACTAATGGTGTTTTGTATAGACGAGGAATTATGGCAGGTTTGCAGAGATGTGTGCATCCATCAGAAGTCAAAAATTTGATTGAAGAAATCCATGAAGGATCATGTGGAGCTCATGTAGCAGGTCGGACTCTTCTGCAAAGGGTGATGACACAAGGATATTATTGGCCGACGATGAGGGCTGATTGTATAGCATATGCTAAGAAGTGTGACAAGTGCCAACGTTTTTCCTCCATCCGACGAACGCCACAAGCATTGCTAACACCAATAACTTCCCCTTGGCCATTTTCCATGTGGGGAATTGATTTGGTTGGACCACTGCCGACCACCCGAGGAAGATTCAAGTACCTCGTCGTTGCAGTGGATTATTTTACTAAGTGGGTAGAGGCTGAACCACTAATTGATATGACGTACGAGAAGGTATATCAGTTCATTTGGAAGAATATCATTTCTCGATATGGTCTCCCACATGCTTTTATCACAGACCATGGAACACAATTCGATAATGAAGAATTTGCTGCTTACTGTCATCAGTCGAACATTTTGAAGTTTCATTCAGCACCAGGCCATCCCCAAAGCAATGGACAGACTGAGGTGACGAACAGAACATTATTAAATGGATTGAAGAAGAGGCTAAGTGAGGCCAAAGCAAATTGGATTAATGAGCTACAGTCAGTCTTGTGGGCTTACCGAACAACTCCCCGAGCAGCAACTGGAGAATCACCATACATGCTGGAATTTGGAAGTGAGGCTGTAATACCTGCCGAGTTGGGCCTACCGACACACAGGGTGTTGAATTTCAACTCTCCGATCAGTGATTTGATGAGAAGATTGGATTTGAATATGCTCGAGGAGGTTAGAGAAGAGGCAGCTATTAGGAATGCCGCTTATCAACAACGAACAGCTTTATTTTACAACAAAAGGGTGAAGAAATGCGATCTAAAAGAAGGAGATTATGTACTGAAGAAAGTCATTCAGAAGCACAATAAATTAGAAGCAAACTGGCATGGACCTTATCGGGTTACAGAAGTTGTTCGTCCAGGAACTTACAGAATAGCAACTCTAGAGGGAGAAGAATTTAAGAATGCGTGGAATGCTGAACACCTACGCAAGTATTATCAGTAATGTCAAATGTAAAGCATTTCTTTCATTATGAATAAAGCAAGGATGTTTCGCCATTTTCTTTCTGGTTGAAAATTTTTCGGGAATACTAGTGTAATACACTACACAAAAAAGTGCTATAAGTAGCCAAAAAGTGCTCTGAGGAGCCAAAAAGTGCTATAAGTAGCCAAAAAGTGCTCTAAGGAGCCAAAAAGTGCTATAAGTAGCCAAAAAGTGCTCTAAGGAGCCAAAAAGTGCTATAAGTAGCCAAAAAGTGCTCTAAGGAGCCAACCTCCTTTGGTTAGGAGGACAGCTATAAGTAGCCAAAAGCTCTAAGGAGCCAAAAAATATTCCTTTGGTTAAAAGGTGTACAGGTGTACACCAGCATGATCAATTACGGTTGGTAAGATAAAAATATACTCTCATATTACAACTTATGATTGGTCGGGAGGTAATATTATTACAAAAAGTTCTTTGAAGAACAAAATATTCAAAAATACACCAAGTATAGTTGGTCGGGGATAAAGACCCAATAACTGTAGTTGGTCGACGAGGACAAATTATTGATCTTAGTTGGTCGGACGCATTTTTATATTCGAAATTGAACCAAGTAAAGCTGGTCGGGGATAAAAACCCATCAACTGTAGTTGGTCGACAAACATTATTTATCCACCTTGGTTGGTTGGAAACAGTTTGAACAATTTATATTCATTACTTTATTATTATTAAGTGATTGATCAACCTTGATACTTGTAAATTTTTATTATTAAGTTGGTTGATGAACAGCGCGATATTGTTATCTTTTTAACAAATACATAGATACATATGCACAAACATAAAGGTGTTTGATAAACACAAGACAATAGCAAAATTGGCAAACAGAAAATGAAAGTCTTTTCATTAAAAATCTAGAATAAATTACAAGTTACATTAAAAACCTATTCTATTGGTTTCTTTCCTTTATTTTTTGAAACAGGCTCCTCACCAGCAGGAGGATCCTCTAGGCAAAGAGGAGAATTAATGAAATTAACATCCCTGAGCATTCTAACGTTCATCACAGAAGGTGTATCCAAGAGATGCTCAGGACGAGACAATTCAACCTGAGAATGAAGGCTGTAATCACCAAGGTACTTTGAAATCAAGCTACGAGGAATGGAACGAGCTGGGATCCATGCCATGTCCAATTTGAAAGGTGGTACAGGCAAGTCTAATAATAATGGAGCATGATAATCCCATAAATAATGCCCTTGCTCCAATTTTAACACACCCAGTGCGTTCAACCATCCTTGCTTGTAACCCTCATTGTTGGCATGTTCAATACGAGCATCCAGGTGAACAAGGGCTTCATTGTATCCTGCCATCCAGAATTCCCTTGGCTGTTTATGGAATTGGAAGGTTAATCTATCCAATTGTTCATGAAGGCTTTTGGCAAAAAGATCCTTATTATGCAGAGCAGATTTCATCGTTGTAAGTTGATCTTCCAAGGATAGATTCTTCTTGGACATTTCTGATAGGGCCCGATCTTTGACGTTTAACTGGAATGCTTGAGTTTCCAAAGTAGATTGGGTACGAGCCTCTTCAACGTTGCGACTAATAACTCTTGATCGGCTACGAGAAGCAACTGGAGAACTTTGCTCCTCGGCAATTCTTCCTCGTCCCCGAGAACCTCTTCCTCGTCCACGAGCGTTCCCAGAAACAGCAGATCTTCTTAAATCATCCAGCTCTTGCCTTAATTTGGCATTTTCGACCTCTAAGAAAGAGAAACCTTCATCAGTAACGGGCACTAGAGCGGTGGAAGATGATGCTGCAGATTCATATTGAGCCAACTTTTTCTGTAAATTGTTATTTTCTTATTCCAGGATCTCGGCAATCTGCCTGCAAGCTTCAACTTCACCTTTTAAGGTCCTTTCCCTAATATCGTATCCAACAATGATCTTCTTATGGCCTGTTTCAGAAGAGAGTTGCTGATATCTATTTTCATAATCCTCGTGCAATGAAGCCATTGTTACATTATGTTGATTTTGAAGATCCTCTATGGAACCATGAAGTTCCTCGATCAGTTCGTAATACGCCACATTATTGGCCACAGATCTATCAAGCAAATCCTTCAGATACCGATAAGCTTCAACTGCTTGTTCTGAAGCATCGTGACCAAGGATGTCGACAATCTCTGATACACTTAGGTCTGTATGACCAGCTTTATAATATCCATTGCATTGTCGCATCAACTCAGTATCAGGAGCAGATATCAATTCCATTCTGGTCAAAAACTAATAAAGAAGAGGAAGCAGGAATTAATAAATAAGAGCAGACAGAATATCAACAAAGAAGAGAAACGAAGATGTATTTTATTAGATCATCAAAAAGTTACATTGTTCGATTACAAGTAAGGAAATATAGAAATGATACCGAACAACTTCACACCTTTTCCTTGTCCCCCAAGACTTTCTCGGGAGGCTGGGACGAGGAGCTCGGTTGCTCGGTGGTAACAACGGTTTGATCAGCAGGAATCTTCTCGGGAGGAGGAGGCATGGAAGAAACGTCCTTGTTGATAGAGGGTTGAGAAGCAGAGACTGGGTCACCCATCGCCATAGAAGACTCATCTGAGGCAGGCTCATCTTCTTCTTCTTCCACAATTGGTGGAGGAGGACCAGGGAGATGTTGTTGGAATAGCTCAGAATCTTCTTGGACCTTCAGCTCTTGCAGAGCAGCTACCCAGCCATCGTGGAAGTATTTCAACTTCCCATATTGGACTTGGGATGTCATTGCAGCTATCCCTCTCTCCCATCCTTTCTCCCAACCAGCACTGAAATGTTTCTTGATTGCGACCTTTCTCCTCAACTTCTCCGAGGAGAGCTTCACCTCCAATTCCTCTTTTTTGACCTTGATATCTCGCAGGGTAGATAACTCTTCCTCTGCCTTTTTCAGCTGGCCATCATATGCCTGATGTTTAACCTCTAAACCTTTAACTTTCTCCTCCAAATTCTTGGAAGTTTCAGCCATTTTCACCTTCTCAGCTTCAGCCACAGCTAATTTCTTCTCCCAAACAGCTTTTTCGTCAACATACTGTTGACGAGATTCCTTTAAAGACTGGGTCAAACCCAACAGAGCATCCTCTACGCCTGACGAGGAGCTTGAAGCTTTAATAGCTTCATCCTTCTTCACAATATTATTAAAACAGTTCACCAACTGAAAGATGAGAAAAATAGCAAAGTCAATACGAAATGCAAGCTTTCAAGGAAAGAAAGAAAAATCAGAAGTATAAGAAATTTACTGAAGCAAGGTGACGAGCAGCTAAGGATGTCAGCATATCCCTAGGAATTTTCTCATCAATACCATGGACCTCGGGTACAACTGAGCTCATTGCAGAACTTGGAAGAATGATGTTTGGAACATCAGTACCACCAGCAGGTAAGGAGGAGGCAGTTTCAGCCGGAGTAACTGAGGATGATTTCCTCAATCTCTTCAACGGGCGATCAGAGCCTTCAACCAAAGAGGTCTTGGTCGGGGAAATTGTAATTACATCTACAGGAGCAGTTTTCTTGCTCGGAACCACTGGGGGCTTCTCGGCAACTTTAGAAGACCCAGCATCCACTTTTTTAGTCCCCTCTGGGGCATCAGCTTTACTTTTCTTGGCCCCAGCAACGGAAGTAACATCATCAAAGAGAGCAGGAGGAGCTCTTTTCTTACCCATCTTTTGACTTAAAGGAAGATGAGAATCTGAAGATGAACCTTCTGGAGTTGAAGCTGGTTCAACAGGGCGAGCAGTATAAGAGGTTGTGTAACTCTTATACTGTAGCAGATATGAGGCAGACCTGATGTGTTCGTCTGCAATATTCTTGTGCAAACCCCAGATAAGTTTCAGATGCTTGATATTAACCTCTGATTCTTTTGGAGTTCTTCTTTTACTATCAACTGCAAATAAATACATATTGAGATATCAGTCATACATTTTTTCAAACATGATGAAAGCATAATTTCATAAGTAAAATAAAATGAAAAATAAACCTATCCCATTGCCATATGGGGGACATCTGGGACCGTTGTATACTTCATTTCCAGCTAAAGGGGCATATTGCCAATTTTTTATAACCAACCCATGTTCAAAATAATCTCTATTTGAGTCAGGGAGGTTAACTATAAGGGCCCTATTCAGAAACCTAGTTTTTAAATAATAAATATTATCTAGAGTGGCCCACTTATAGCAATACATAATCTCAGGGATCCCAATACGAGTCCCATGAGTTAGATTTAATTTGTGTACCCCATTAATTATTCTCCATGAATTGGGGGCTATTTTTGCAGGGACAAGATCAAAATATTGACAAAACTCAAGACATAATGGATTTGGTGGAAAGGAAAAACCACATTCAGCAATAAAAAGACTGGGGAACCAATGTCCCTCAGGCAATCGGAAGTAATCTAAAGGCTCAGAAAGAACCTCTAGAGTTACCCATGAAGGAATGGAAAAATCAGAACGAAATTTCTCGACAGACTCCACAATATAAACCATACTGAATAAAAGAGAAGAAAGGAAAAAGATCTTACAGGAAGAAAGGAGGTCTGCTGACAACTAACGAAGGAAAAGATGAACGCACAAGAGAGAAGGAGAGAATAGAAAGCTTGAAGGCAGAAAATTGGAAAACGTAGAAGACGGTATGGTTACCTAAGAAGTTTAAATACTTTGCATTGGGAAGCAGCGAAAGAAATGATTACCAAAAAGAAACTACTGAACTTCCGGCGGCTAAAAGGACAAAAATTGCACGGAGACCGAAGCGCTTATAAAAAATTCAAAAGAAAGGCGGAAGCCGCGAAATGAGAAGGAGATTTGAACACAACGTTCCTGAAACCCAGGAAAGTCATTTAATATTGCCATATACCGAGAAAGAATGTTCCATACTCCTCAAAGTTCGAAATATGAAACATTGGGGGCTTCTGTTGATACCAAAATTAATATGCTGATGTGGACGAATAATACGAAGACACGTGTCAATCTACGTGGCACGATAGCTGCGAGGAAGTTCATTTCCCGACCAACCATGCTTCTTTCCGAGCAACGAGGATACACCGAGGAACTATAGCACACCGAGGAACTCCAGCGCACCGAGGTACTCTAGCTCACCGAGGTACTCTAGTTCTCCGAGGAACTCCTGATCAGCTAGCAGCTATGGCGGTCCGAGCTGCACCTCGGTCGTACTATTAATCGCCAGATAATCAACAGTTCAGATATTCATTGAATGCTTATATTCTTGACGCACACGCTGCATTAAATGTATTACCCTTTCATATGTATATCATTTAATGTATTGAACCTTTCATGTACAGCCTCAAGGCTATAAATACCTTGTATCAAACCCATTCAAGGGGACCAGAATTTCTTGAGAGAACTTGTAATCAAGAATTCTGCAAACACTCAGCAATAACATAACAGTGGACGTAGGCTTTATTCCTAGCCGAACCACTTTAAAAATCTTTGTCTTATTTATTTATCTGTGATTGAAAAATTAGAGCGATCTAGTTTTTTACATCAACAAGGAATATAACCCACGAAATTTTGATGATATATTAGAAGGAAATTTTGGTAAAAACAGATTAGAACCTTGATTAAGAAAAACTCTAGGGTTCTTGATGATTAGATGGAATTTTGGGTTAATTATCCATGTTTAATGTTAGATATACACATTCTTTACGTTGAAAACATCTGGTATATTGTTATAATGATAGTAGTAGGATTTTTGGGACGATTAGAATGGAAAAACCTGGTTTTGGATGAAGAAATTTGGTAGAACCCGTAACTGCATTTCTGCAAAATTTTCGCAGACCTGCTTGATCGATCGATCGAGCCTAGAGCTTCGATCGATCTAAGGTTTGATCGATCGAGCCCCAGACCTCGATCGATTGACCCCTCCTGGAAGACTCTTATTTCCCTTGTTTAATTAGTTAAATTAAATTTATTGCGAAATAATTCTTGGGTATTCTTAATGAAATGTTTTGGGAGATAGAAAAGACCAGTAGGGCATATGAGTAAGTGTTGGGAACTTTATTATAAGACGAGAATTTACTTTTGGGATAATTATATAACGAACGATGAAACTACGTATTTCAAGCGAGAGATTACGGCGAATAGCTACGATAGTGAATAGAGGTATACCTACTGAATTTTATACTTGGGAAGAGAGAGTCCACGCGAGCTACGTAATAGATGGAAGAATACTTCGAATTAAGGTTAGAGACGAATCTTTATACGCGATACTAATAATATGATAATATGGAAATGTCAAAATTATGGGAATTGAGAATTTATCTAATATTGATATGGTAATATTAGTATAATTATATGATTTTGTGTGCATAAACTATCTATGTGTGAAAATCATGCCCACGCTACTTTCTATCCCTGAGGTTACCGCGCTGGGACAAGTCTTATCTCAATGGGACCTTTATGGGGGATATTGACTTGTACCCTAGAAGATAGATGTCCTTGGTACAGGCTATTGACGTGATAGTTCAGACGGTCCTAAGAGACACAAACATGTGCCATCCTCTTAGAGACTTGGAATCTATTCTTCGCCTCAATTTTGTTTGTGTATGTGTTAATACAATTAGAGAGTGATTCCGATTGTATTCCCCTTAATATGAGTGATATGGGGTTTTGGATAGTAGAGTATGCCCGCACCATAGTTTATTTGGGGTGCTGTTATAATATATATATTATTCGAGTAGTTAATATATATATATGGAATTCTGAGATTTGGAACTACCTACTGTGAATTGATATGTAGGATATGGCTGATGACTCAAATTGTAAATACTTGTTCAGAGAAAGTATAATATGACACTGGAAAACTTTATGGACTAATAAAGTTAAAAATGAGAACTTTGGTTATTAATTGAAATATTCTTTTCAAACAATTGTATCGTTAAATTTTGAATCCTGCGATATACCTAAGATAAGTTAAATCATTGGGGAAAGGATAGCGTGTTATATGATGAGATATACCATTGGGAAGGTTGATGCGATAGCTGTGCACATTAGAAGAGAGGTGAGTATTTCCCAAGAGAGTGACGCACTAATGTGTTGTTGCATTGGTCTGTATCAATTTAAATACTTGCTAAACGTATTTTAAAAATCAAACACACTTTTGGGCTCTGACCCGTTTCTTTTTCTCTCTCTCTCTCTTGTATATATATGTATGTATTACAGGTGCCCAGCCACAGGGGCGTCTTGCTTAGGATCTCTTGGAAGGAACGCGCTGCAGCTTAGGTGGGAGTTGCAGGTCTCTTGATTAGACGACTTCGTTCATTCGGATCCACTCTTAGTACTTTCATTTAGTTGGGCATGTGTAGCCCTTTCCATTATTCCATTGTTATTGGACATTTATATTTCAGTTATTTCCAGTATTGTTCTATGAATTTATTCAGTTTGGATTTGTGACTTTAGTTTTCGTATGTTGACATTCGATTGACGAATGTATTCTATTAATTGGTTTATGTTGCAGAATTTAATGTGGTGTGATTCGTACTTATTGAATGTTGGTAATAAATAAATAAATCTTTTTCTTTAAATAAAATTGGAAGGTATGTATGAAAATGGTTTTGACACTTAGCTTAATTATTTAGGGTGTTAAATTGAAAAATATTTTTATCGACAGTGATGCTGAGAATGAACCAACTGTTTACCTTGATTTAATTTAATAAAGGAGTGATCGCCCGGTATATAATTAGGCGGGGTGTCACACTCGTGAAGTCTCACTACATCCGCAATGAAGATCTGAGCGTACTGCCTTGTAGTATAATCGGTCCGAACTGGCAAAAAATGAGCTACTTTAGTCAAATGATCTATAATCACCCATATCGAATCGTGACCTCGCTCAGATGTAGGCAACCCCGTGATGCAATCCATATAAATGCTCTCCTATTTCCTCATAGGGATCTCTGACGGCTGTAGGAGCCCTGGCGGTCTCTGGTGGTCCACTTTTACCAGCTGAGAATTGATACATTTTGAAATAAATTTGACAATATCCTTCTTCATTCCACTCCACCAGTACTGTCGCCTCATATCCTGGTACATCTCATCCCCACCAGGATGTACTGTAAAATGTGAACCGTGCGACTCTGTCATCACCTCGTGTTCCAAGTCCTCCACCTCAGGAACAACTAGTCTCCCATTGAAGTGCAACCCTCCATCCGAACCAACGGTGTAAGACTCGACCCCCTGTGCTAGAAGTTGTACTATTTGATCCTGGCAGAACGGATCCGTTGCCTGAGACTGTACCACCTTTGTAATAATCTGGGGTGTAACTGTCACAACAGATGTAAATGATCGGGCCACTGCACCTTGGTGTCCCAATTCATTTCATTTAGCTTTCCACACCGCTACCACGTTAGCCTTCCCTGGGTGGTATTGGATATCGAACTGATAATCCTTCACAAATTCGAGCCACCTGCGCTGACGCATATTCAAATCCTTCTGGGTGAAAAGGTACTGTAGTGACTTGTGGTCTATGAATAAGCGAAATTTCTCCCCCAAGAGATAATGTTTCCATATTCGAAGTGCAAACACGACTGCCGCTAACTCCAAGTCGTGGGTGGGGTAATTCCTCTCATGAGGTTTAAGCTTTCGAGAAGCATAAGCTATAACCTGATCCTCCTGCTAAAGCATACCCTCGAGTCCCAGTAGGACGCATCAGTGTAGATTAAATACTTCACTCCCGGCCTGGGCAGTGCTAGGACGGGTGCCTAAGTTAACTTTTCCTTCATCTCATCAAAGGCTAACTGACAGGCATCATCCCAGATGAATGGTAACCCTTTGCGAGTCATGTGTGTTAACGGACTCACTATCTTTGAGAATTCCTGAATAAACCTCCTGTAGTATCCTGTTAGGCCTAAGAAACTACGTATCTCTGTCGGTGTCACGGGATGGCCCCACTCCCTCATTGTCGATACTTTGATCGAATCTACGGATATACTCTTGTCTGATACTATGTTCCCCAAAAATTGGACCTCCTTCAGCCAAAACCCGCACTTCTCATATTTAGGATACAACTCGTGCTGGTGCAGTGTCTGTAACACCTGTTGCAAGTGCTAGACATGCTCCTCCTTAGTCTGAGAATATATCAGAATGTCATCTATGAAGACAATGACAAATTTATCAAGGAGCTCTCTAAACACCCTATTCATTAAGTTTATGAATACGACTGGTGCGTTGGTTAGCCCAAATGGCATAACCCTGAACTCGTATGATCCATATCTCATCAAGAATGATGTCTTAGACACGTCCTTCTCCCTGATATGCAACTGATGGTTTCCTAATCTCAAGTCTATTTTCGAGAAAAAGGCAGCTCCTCACAACTGATCGAATAAATCTTCGATTCGGGGCAAGGAATACTTATTCTGTATCGTCACTTTATTCAGTTCTCGATAATCAACATAAAACTGTAAAGATCCATCCCATTTCTTCACAAAGATCACGGGAGCACCCTAAGGCGAGGTACTCCTCCAGATGAACCCCTGTCTTAATAGCTGCTCAACCCGATCCCGTAACTCCCTCGTCTTTGCCTGAGCCATACGGTAAGGTGCACGAGATATCGGTCGAGTGCCTGACATCAAATCTATAATAAAGTCTATCTCTCTGCTAGGTGCCAATCCCAGTATCTCCTGGAATACATCAGCAAACTATCGTACAAAATGAATTGAATCAAGTGGGATTACTACCTCCTTAGAGGTCTCCTCTTCTATGTAATACAAGTGGGTGGACGATCCTCCCTCAGGATGAGGCATCACCACCAGGAACATTTCCTGACCCGGTATAGCAAATATAATACTCCTACTAAAGCAATCAATCATAACCCTATACACAACGAGATAATCCATACCGATAATCGCAGCATACTCGGTCATATCTTATACAAGCATGTATGCAGGTAAAGTAAATCTCCCAATCTCTATACCTATGCCCCAACATATAAAAAATATGAATGACCCATAGCTCAACGGTGAATCTACACTTGTAACCGTGCTCTTAACCGTGTCTAATAACCCCATGGGCGTGCGAAACTAGTGGCAATAAAACTATGTGATGCCCCCGTATCGAACAAAATACGCCTCAAAGTCCCCTGGATAGAAAACATACTCTCAATCGCGGGTAGAGCCTGTGGGACTGTAGCCTAATAAACATTGTAAACACGACCATACTGTAATTGCCCCTAATGAATTGGGATCGCTCGTATCCCTGGCAAAGCTGCATCTGTGGTGGTGCTGAGAGGGCGACGAGAAATATCGATCTCTGAGGTTCCTGTCGAGCACCCTGCTGCTGCGGGGCCCTTCCCCTCTCAAGACAATCATGACGTTTGTGGCCAGTCTTGCTACATATGAAATAACTTCCATTAAAGTTTTCCCCTCTCTGTCCCTATTGTCCTCGGCCTTGCAGGCCGTTACTACCTCTCCCTTGGCCCTGCTGATACTGCTGCTGACCTTGATTGCCATGTTGACCCTGATAGCCTTATTGAACCTGTTGGCCATGCCTATAACCTCCCTGACCACGTAGAAAACCTCTCGATCTGAAACGCTTAGAATCCCCCTGTTGGGAATTCTGATCACCCAACCTCTGCTGGCCCTGAGCTGGATGTGCCCCACAAGCATCACTACCTCATGTCCTGCCCTGCTGGCTGGACTCCCCTACTCACTTGCTCCCTGTCATATGGAAGCAGTGGTCCTGGCAGTGAAGTAGTGTTGCATTAAGCACATCAGTATAGGTCTGTAATGAGAGGTTACCCAGAAGATGCTGTCGAATCCTCCAGGTAAGGCCATCCATAAACATCTGTATCTTCTTCTCCTTAGTAGGTACCTCTGTTGGTACCAAATTAACCAGCCTGGTAAACTCTTCCTTGTACTCATCTACGGTCTTTCCCTCCTGGGTGTGATTTAGTAATTTCTGTCTCATCTCAATCTGAACGGCAAAAGGGAAATATTTGCGACCGAACCGCACCCAAAAATCTAAGATAGTAAAGACATCTCTCTCCACAGCAGTGGTAATAGACTCCCACCACTGCAGCGCTGCTCCAACTAGCTTAAATATATCTAGTATCTGTCTTTGTACATCTATGCAATCATACATCCTCAATTGCCTCTGGATGTCCTTCTTCTATTGGCTCGCCTCTACAACATCGGAGCTCCCTAAAAACTCTTGAGGATGTGCCTTCTAAAAAGCATATCTGACACATTCTAAAGCAGATGGGAATGCATGAGCCTAAACTAGGGCCACCACCAGTGCCTGAGGTGGTGCCTGATGCAATACTGCTAAAGCTGCATTTACCGCCTGTGCTACTATAGCGGTAACTTCAGCGTCATTCATAGTACCCTAAACTGGTGCTAGCTGAAGCTCGAGTTGGGCATCCATGGAAACTCACTGTGCACATCGAGGAGGCATCTGAAATGAGAGAAAAGCTTTATGAGTCTACACTTATTATCACAAAATGGCTGAAGACGTAAAATGCGTAATTAAAGAATACGACAGTCCTAAAACATAGGGTTTCATATCAAAGAACACTACGTGAAAAATATAACAAGCCGTACAGGTCCTAAAGACTCTAGAACTTGATGCTCTGATACCACCTGTGACATTAATGATGACTACATTGATCCACCCGTATTATCCAATTAAGACATAATTACATTTTAAATACTCATTATTTGAATCCATTATCTCATGTATTATTTAAATTTCCATATCTTTAAGTCATTTAAATGTCTTAGCCATTCTCATCTACTAAGCACTAGTAAACAATCATAAGTATATATTTATCTCACTCTCAGTACATATATTCATATATGTCACCCCTAGGCTAAGCCGCGTGCACGCATACTCTGCTATCGAATCCCGGTACATCACGTACATAAGGATCACGAGTTTTGAATCACTCAGGAACCGTATCAATACAAATCACACATATTATAGGCAAACATAGTTCACATACCCATGGTCACGCACATACCTACGCTACCATGGTCAGCTGACTTATCAACTCATAAATAAGTCTTTACAGTCCTACGTTCTTGAGGTACCAAATCTAAATCCCCACGAAGGCACACAAGCCAAGATTGTCATCTTCCTACAAGCTCTCGTGATAGCAAGTATGGTAGGTATTTCATACACATAATAATCCATATATTAGGTAATCACACAATTTAAATAATCATCATTTCAATATAGGTTTACTCTTATCCTATATTACAAGTCTCATACGTAATGTAGTTTCATCCCGATTATTTTACGTAATAATGTTTAGTGCGACAACTCTCGTCGTATAAATTCGAGTACTTAAGCCCATCCCCAAAAGGTTACTATGTCTTCCACTTGTCCCAAGGTTATTTCAGTACATTAAAGTCCCCCTACTACTGTCTCTAACCTTAAGTTATTGTTTATCCGAATCAAATTCAAATTTCCAAAATTTTGAACCGTAACACTCTCGTCGGACACTCGTAAGTTTATCATTTAATCCCAAAATAAACTAATATTTTTCTCCCCTCAAATACATCCCTACTGACCTTCTCTAAGTCCCAATGTATTCAAATATTCCACACCAATAATTCCTAAAAGTCAGAATTTGGTTAAACCTTAAAAGGAAGTTTTATCACAAATGCAGGGGACTCGATCGATCGACTCAGGAATGTCGATCGATTGATCGACCGGTTACAGCCCAAAATTTTAGCATTTTTGGCCATCTTTTTGTCTCCAAAATTCATTACATGATCCCATTTTCCAAAGTAAACGTACTTGATGTTATAACAACCTAAACACATGATTTCTAACGCTCCAGAATCATCAAATCATCACGAAAATTACCTACAAATTTAATTGTTCATCAAGTTTTCATGGTTAAACCCTAGGATAACTTTTCTCAATTCAAGATAGCGAAATACTCAGATTTGATCCGTGATTTATATTATTTAGGATCTGATTTAATTCTGTGATCTCTCCAGAATTTATCTACATGCAAAACCAACCCACATTAACGATTAAATTCTCTCAATTTATGAATTTATCAATATTTTAAGTTTAGTCTCCAATTATAAACTACCATGGATAATATATTTTCTGAATCATAATAAGTCCCGGTCACAAATTCGACAGTGGGTGGCAGTGCAAGGTGGTTGTTTGGCCCTAGCAACCTTTCGAAACCCTTCCTTGTTTTCTACTTCTCTCTCTCAAGTTTGTAGTAGATAATATACCTAATGATCCTAAGGGTTTCCTGGTATATAAACCCTAAATTTCGTAAGTCACTATTCATCAAATAGTAAAATGACTAAAATACCCTCCCGGGGTGCCGGTGTGGCCTAAAACTGCCCCGAGACCCAAACTAAACCCCCGGGTAGACTTTTCTGACTATCTCGATACTTCCAGACACATTGGTGCACTAAAAATGACCATAAGTATGACATACAAATAAATTACTTTATAATCCATTAAATTGGTCCAGACACGACTGACACGCGAGTCCCAATTAATTTGCAAAACTGTCGTATTTTTCACTCGTGATAATTCTAATAAATTCATAATCATATATTACTATACTTGTTCAGTAATATTCAACATAAATATCATAATCAAATACTAACTCTCGTCTCGCTAGTATTTAAATCCATATTAATTACCAATATATTTCCCAATTAATTCAATTAATCCCATAATTGAAATCAGTAAAAATATGGGGTATTACAATCATACTTCATTACTTACTTATATTGATATTCTTTTACATCGATAGTGAGACTATTTGATCATATTTTGGATTATTTGTGCTTGAGTTGACATATTGTGTGTTTGGCACACTTTACAGCATTGCATGCTTTATTCCCTTATCCTTTTGTTTAAAATTGGTATCTTATGATCACATATTTAGGGGGAGAGTTGATTTTTAAGGGGAGTAATTATTTTATGATGTCTTGCTTTGTTTATTCCTGAAAAAAAAGGGAGAATTGGTATCTTTCCTTTACATGGTTAGGATATCTTTATCTTAGGGGGAGAGGTTTTACCCAGGTTAAGATTATTTTAGACATTGTTGGATGTTTATTCATTTGCGAATTTATAACTGTTATATTCTATTTGCATTTGAAGGTGTGTTTAAGTGTGTAAGTTTACAGGTTTGCAATATGCGACAAGGTTTTCAAGCGAAGCAAAGCTACACAAGTTTATGTATCTGTCGAGCGTTTGTACTTTTTTCCTTTTAGGGGTTGGGAAATGAGCCTTTTTAGAGAGCTTGGTGACCTATAGAATTTTTTTTTGATTTTGTTCCGGAAGCCAAAGGGGGAGACTTGTAAGGACAAATTTCCAATCGAGTCAATTTGTATGTAATTGACATTATTCTGGACAAAATATTTGAGTCATAGGTTAGACTTTGTGTTGTTGATCCCATAAGCCTATGACGTGTTTGATGAAGACGTAGCGACCAAGCTTTAAAGATTGGGTACATCGTGTTGTATTTTGTGCCAAGTTTGTCTTCACATTAACTGAGGATCTCGTAGATATGAATGCATATAGAATATGGGTCCTTTAATGTTTTTAAGGGTGTTTATTTTTGTACTTAAAACGTTTGGAACTGTTTTTAAATATTTTTTAAGAAAAATATTTTTTGATTTTAATCTCGTCAGAAAGAGATTTGACCTCGTTAGAATGAAATTAGGATTTCGTTCGAATGACCTTTGATCTCGTTGGAATGACCATCTAATAACCATCAAACGAGAATTCTCTGCCAAGGTTTTCCCATTTCGTTAGAAGCTCGTTGGAAGGACGTTTGAACGAGAAATGTGTTTTATTCGAACGAAATGTAGTTTCGTTAAAATAGAATACTAATCTCATTTGAACGACCTATTGTTTTTGTTCGAACGAGTTTTTTGACTCAAAATCCGTGTTTCAATATTTAAGGCGTGTTGAACTCATATATTTTTAAGAAATTTTGGCAAAAAATATTTTCCTACTTGTTTACAAAAGTTTCTAAACCCTTGTTTCACCCTTTACGTGTAAAGATCCAAGATTTATAAATCTTATGCTTTGAGATCTTAAGTTTGGGCACCAAAGTTTGTTTCCCTTTTATTTCTCTTCATATTGAGAGAACTTGTTTCGTGCGGTGGACTCCGTGCGTGTTGTTTGCGGTGTAGATGGTTGTTGAGCCGTATTAGTGGATACCAAGATGTGCGTGGACTCATGCATTATGGCAGCTTGCATGTGTGGACTCCTGCATTGCACTATGGAGGAACGATTGACGATAGAAGGGCGTCAAGGCTTGTGGAGATCGAGTTGTTAAACGTATCACATTGAACAGTTTGGCTGGGCCGTCAAAGGTTTTTTCCCTTGTGGTTTTTCTCATACATCGTCATGTTGTGTTTTATTTATGTATTTTACCTGCTTATCACCTAGACGCATTTTTATGTTAAAAAGATAAAATTGGATAAATCGTTTTTTCACACCAAATCGGTTTTAATTGGTGCACAAGTTGTATTGGGTTAATTTAGTTTTAAAGTTTCAATCTTTAAAAGTTCGAAAAAAAATTGGGCTTTTGTTTATTCAGAGCATCTTTTCCTAGGAACACCCCATTAGTTAGCGTTCTCATAGGTTAATCAGAATCAAACCACATATATTTGTTGTCTTTTCTCTTTACATTATCATCCCTGAATTGTTACAAATTTGAAGTGTTAGTAATCCACTCCAACAATAATTATGCAGATTAGACATTAAATTACATTATGCATGTGGTGTAAAAAATAAACATGAACACACACACACACACCAATTATGCAAAATTGCATTAAAATATACAATATGTATGTACTTTTTAAGAACACATTATATCATATATAACATGATTTGAAAATGATAAAACGATGACATACACAGAAGTTTTGATTTATATAAAACACAACAATTACTAAAAAAACATTCAGCAAAACTTCCAAATAACATGCTTTAAAACGTATACAAACATTGGTCATTTATACATCTTGTATAGTAAAATTAACCAATCATCACCACAAAAACATATAAAATTGTGTGTATCGCTTTTATGAAAATCGAATTAGAAAATATAAATCATCATTTAACAATCAATAAAATGGAACATTCACCACCTCAAGAATTAACAACCTGCTAACAACTAATATGGGAAATCGAAAATAAGAAAATTACACACATAAACAATATAATTAAATTGAAATCGATGTTACAATTGACCTGACACCCACTAAACTGACTTGGAAATTGTGAACCAACTACGAAGAATTAAGACCTCAATTGATGCGTGCGATAAGAATGTGATATTTGATAATTTTATCCTATCCAATACTTAATGTTGAAATAATAAGATTTTAGGTATGATAAATTATCTCCTCACATGTTTGTTTTAGATTATACCTAATTTCAAGTGAGATAAATTATTTTAAATTTTTATTCATGTAAATAAATTTATCCGATAAGGATAAAATGAGCAATAAGTCTTATTTAGTCGTGGTAAATGGACGAATACGGAGCGAATACCATGCTATCCATATTCGTATCCGCTATTTGGATGCACTATCTGCATCCGCATCCGCTTAGATAGTAAAAACAACTATCCATATTCGTATACACTTGGATTCTCCGAATTCGAATAATATCAATATCCGTTTAACATGTAATATCAATAATACTATTAAAAATATCAATAATACTATAAAAAATATCAATCCCTAACTATTTAGAATCAACAAATTGATCTACCATTTCATAATGAACAACTTAAAAATTAGAATCAACAATTTAGCCCTAACAGCTGTTGTGTGCATCTATGTGTGTGTGTATTACTGTGTGCGTCCTTGTGTGTATTGTTGTGTGCATTTATGTGTGTGTGTTGTTTTGTTCATTTGTGTGTGTGTTGTGTACGTCCGTGTGTTGCTGTGTACGTCTGTGTGTTGTTGTGTTATGGTGTGCGTGTGCGTGTGAGTGTTGTGTTGTGTGCGCGTGTGGTGGGTGTGGGTATTTGAGTGTGGCGTCGAAAATAAGAAATAATGGGAAACGGGTCAAATGAAAGATAAATGTTTTATGTTAAATGTTTTGTTTGAGTTTGTTTTGTCCGCTTTTTACTCTTTTCTATTATTTTATTTTTAAGCCATTCATTATCTTTTGATTTTTAAAAGGTATTATTTCTTTATTTTTTTAAATGAGGGAAAGTGATGATTAATATTTTTATATCATATATGTATATATATATTTTACATTACGTATGGTAAATATTATAAATAATAATTATACATAAAAAATATTTATAATAAATTATTATTAAATACAATATGGTTCCGAATTTTCATAAATATGAATACTCCGATTCGAATATGAATTATCTGTATCGGATACAAATATTATTTATATTCATATCTATTTTTTTAAATATTTCAAGAGAATATCCATATCTATATTCATTTTTATTTTTTGGTTTTGGAATACGAAAGGGGCGTAAATTGTACGGAGTTGAATCCAGCGGAATGTATTGAATGAGAAGTTTGGTCAAGCCTTTCACGTGGTTGACATCCCAGCTTGGAGAACGTAGATCCATCCAACTACATCCCAACAGACCCATCTCCGTCTCGTCATCGTTCCGCTTTCGTAACTTGTCTGGAATCCAAAATCATAAATATAACGAGAAAGAAATAGATATCCTAGCCCATTCGATTCAAACAAAGCATGGATATCTGGCAGAGAGCTCGAACATTCGCGGAAGAAGCCGCCAAACGATCCCAAGAACTGACCAAAGAAGCCGCCAAACGTTCACAAGACCTCACAAAAGAAGCGGCCAGACGATCGCAAGAGTTCACCATTGGCTCATCCAAGCTCTCCGACATTGTCTCCGCGGCTTCCAAACAGATAGCTGCGGAGGCGTCCAAACGAGCCGATCAGATCAAAACCGAGGCTCTCAAACGTGCCGACCAGATCAAATCTCAGATTCCTACCTCACCACTCTCAAACCTCGTTGACTCAACCTCCACCTCCACCTCCGCAGAGGATCTGGAGACATTTGGCGTCACTGATGATTTGCGAGAGTTTGTCAAGGAAATTACGTTAAATACATTTCGAGATTTTCCATTAGAAGGTATGTACTTGATCTGCTCTTATCTGTTTCCTATTCTCGTTTTTGCGTTTGGTTTATGACAAATTGTTACGTCCATTGTGGTCTTGCTGAAACCTCTGCTTGTCTATGAATTGCAATTAATTCGAGCCGATATATTGATTTTTATATGCAAATCAAAGCACTATCAACTAAGCAGCGAAACCAACCAAAATTGTCTAGGATCTGAATGGAGATGTTTGCTGTGGAGATTTGGTTAAATGATGGGAATGGAAATTTGAATCAGAATTTTATTACTGGTTCTGCGTTGAGAAAGTGAAAAGTTCTGTTACACTAGGTTATTTATACTAGTATCTGACTTTGTTTCCTAGACTTTTTTTTTCCAAAATTTCATTTGAATCTCTGTTTGGTACTGCTCCTTAGTCAGCAAAAGCCGCCTCCCCTACTATATTTATAAGTTGATCCTCTCATCTCTTAGTTTCTAATGGAAGTTGTAAGCTGTCATTTGGATTCTTTTTTTCTTCTTCATTTGAACACGTCGACTATTGAGTGATTAACTCATGTAATTGAATTTAATAGAGTTTGCAATCTTAGAACATCATTGTCGTGACCTTGTATTGTTCTTGTAAACTGGTGGGGGTTATATCTATAAATGTCTTTGTAGTTCTTTTAGCCCCTTGAAACTAAGGTTTGAATTTTGGACTCATACAAGCCCTGATTAACTTTGTGTATACAAACACATTTAGATGATACTTTCACGTTTTTTTTCCCAACTTTGAATGTACAATGGAGAATGAGTTTTTCATTGCATCCTGCATAGGATGTGAACGTGGTGGAGGTATAAATGGCCACAGTATATTGATCATGGGTGGAAGTATTAGTAGGCTCGACCAAGTTATAGCCCAAGTCCAATTTTTGTGATTTTTTTTTGGACCAGCATTAGATAAACTACCCCACTTTAATGAGTTAACAACCCAGCTCAATTAAATTATGGTCCTTGTAGGGCCACACCAATTTAAGTTGAGCAGTGGCCAGTGTGGATTGCATCTATACGGAGAGACTGAAATACTATGTAGCAATGTTTTAAATCGCGGTCGCGCAGGGTGTCGCGTTCTGGCTCCTCCGAAGTAGCGTCGCGCTAATCGCGTCGCGCATTGCCCAAGCAATTCATGCATTCCCGTTTTTTAATTAAAAAACTTATAAATAAAATATAAATAAATAAAAAACATTTTAAAATGAAATTTGTAAGAAGGTAACATTTTAAACTGAAATTGGTAAAAAAAAGTTATAATTGAAATTGATTTTTTTAATTTTTTTCTAAAGTTACTTTTTAAATTGACAATTAAAAAAATAATAATAATAAGATTTTAAACAGAATTCTGAAAATAAGTAACATTCAAAGCTAAAAATAATAAAATAAATAAAATTTTAATATGAAATTTGTAAAATAAGTAAAGTTTAAACTTAAAATTATAATATAATAACATTTTAAACATAAATTTATAAAACGAGCAGTATTTTAAATTGACAAATATAAAAATAATAATAATAATAATAACAACAACATTTTAAGCAGAAATCTGAAAAATAAGTAACATTTAAAGCTGAAAATTATAAAATAAATAACAATTTAAACAGATATTTATGACACATGTAGCATTTTAAACTGACAATTATTATAAAAAAAAAAAACATTTTGAACTGAGATTTGAAAAATTAGTAACATTTAAAACTGGAAATTATAAAATAAAAACATTATTTACTGAAAAATGTAAAATAAGTAAACGTTAAAGTAAACCGAGAGTTTGGAATAGAAAATATTAAATAAAAGTAACCTTTTAAGCTAAACTTTTTAAAATAAGCAAATAACATCATTGAGACCTTCGTAAATAAGTAAATTGAGGGTTTGGAACAAAGAATACCTCACCCAAACAAAGTTCGTATGTGAAATAAGGTAACATTTTTTCCCCCTCCTTAACTAAACTGAGATTTCTAAAAAAAAAACATGAATAGCGTTCCTGTTGCGCCAAATAGCGCAAAATAGCGTACAATAGCGCAAAATAGCGCACAATAGCGCCAAATAGCGTACGCTTTTTGAGCATCCCGTAATACATTGACCGCAATGTTGCGTTTTTGGCCTGCAAAACGCAATAGCGCGCTTTTTAAAACATTGCTATGTAGTGAATGACAATGCGAGTTGAACTTGTAGCTGCTTATTTTATATGCAAACTGGTAGTTTTTGTCGTATGATTTTTTTTCCTTTTGATTGACAATATGCATAAATATTTCTGCCTTTGAATTAATTATTAAAGGCAGTCACATTTCATTGCATGCCCTGATATTAATTTATATTTTGGCACCTCTTTTAAAGTATAAACACAGTTTTCTAAACAATACATCTTTGAGGGCATCCATATTATATTCCGAGGACAAAAACAAAAAATAGCTATTAGTTAGTTATTTTAAACATTTTGTAATAGATGAATACATGGTTTATACACTAGGATTCCTAGCACTTTTGACAAAAAATTAGACACCTTTTGAGGTTTGCTTAATATACCTAATTCACGGCATTAAAAAATTAGCGCGTGTACAAAGGTGCAATCCTTTCCCCAAGTTTGTGTTGTGTTGTTTTGTGCACTTTGCATCATATACAATGAGCTTATTTGGACTCATGCCTTTGCTGTGCAGATGATTCTGAGATGTCTCACATCCCAACAGTCTCAAATGTTCGACAGGATCTTACAGAGTGGCAAGAAATACATGCCAAACTTGTTCTCTCAACTGTGAAGGTGGTTCCCTTTTACACTTCCTACAACACACTAAAAAAAGGATAAAGAGAAAGCAATGAAGGAAAACGAGAGGGAAAATATGGGAAATCAATACATAATTACGTATTTCATTTTTATTAGTCTTAGATCAAGGTTTTATAATGTCAGAAACATTCTTTTAATGTTCATTAATGTTTTATATATGCTTGTCACGCTTTAATTCACCTCACGTGTCTTGGGGTTCGTTTTTCCTTTATGCAAAGGGATTTCTAATATATATTCTTAAAAGATTCGGATAATTGGCTCAGTTGAACTTAAAACAAAATTATATCTATCTTTTATTTTATTATGATTATCTGTTTCGGTTAGCAGTGTTATTTTCCAATGCTTTTAATTTGTGTTATCTTTAACACATACCTATATTTTGTGATAGTTTATCCCTTTATACTTGGGGCTTACATCATTACTAAAAAGTAAAACTAAAAATACATAGTACCCCCTAAGTAATTTAAAATATCACAAAAATGGCAAGACAACCCAAAATAATGGTAAAATTCAAAATTGCCCTATCTTATCACTCTCCCCAATTATGAAAGAGCTCGACCACGAGCTCAAAGGGGAATGCCTTCCTCATCGGGAGCAATCTGAATCTGTGTGCATAACCTACTCCTCTCGAGTTATATCCTCAGAAGCTCCATCTTCGCACTCATCTTCTATATTTGTAGCTAGAACGAAGCGCCTCTTTTTGTTGGGACACTCCGCTGATTTGTGGTTCGACTCTCCACACTCATAACACTTGAAGGCCCTACTTGCCCTTCAGGGGCATTTTGAAAATGCCATTGAGGGATGTAAGAGGTTCGTGGAGGTGGTCCCCACCTAAATCGGGTCTCATGAATGGCCAGAGGTGGCTGTGGTGTGGTTTGATATAAACATAACCATCTCTAGCAGTGATGCCTCTAGGGTTTAGTGAGGGTTGGAAGGGGCTCGACTGGAATTATGCGAGGGGCCCTTACCTTGTCGCGGTGGCCTCTAGAGGGTGCGACTTTACAGACGTATGGCCCCTGGTGTGTCGGTTAGCTGTGCAAGAGGTTCGCGATCCTTGGGTTGTGCGCCTGTGAGTGGGAGTCATGCGAAGGCTGGCGGCTGTGGTGGACCCCCGTAGCTGTGTTTTGGCTGGTTGGTGGTGACGCTGTGGTGGCACATAGAGAAAAAAAAGTCCGAGAGTACTACAAATATGAGTTGACAACACCCGGACACAGTCTTCGTGATGCAAACAACAAAAGTTGGATCCAAAGAAGGGAGAAAACATAAGAATAAATCTAAAATATATTAACAAGCCAAAGATATCTCTCGTATCAACGGGGACTGATTACATTTATACGCATTGAGAGAAGCTTCTAGAATGTGCTAACTAAGTATGAGTTGACAAAACTAATGGAACCTTTTGGAATCTTATATCCTAACTATAATATCTAAGTACTAAAATAGAACGAGTGTGACAAAAGACTAAAGAAAAGAAAATTACAAATATACATCCCTTTATTATTTACATCACATTTCCCCTATCTAAATTATTTTTTCCTCCTTTGAAAAAGTTCGTCCTTGAACTTGAAGTTGGAATTGAGTGTCCAAAATTCCAAAAATTTGCAGTCGATAATTTTTCAAAAATTTGAGAGGGCCCAAAATTTTGTCTTAAAAAATTCCTCCAAAAATTGAGACAAACAATTATTATTAAATTGCAGAATTCGAGCCAAAAATTAACAAGAAGAATATAAAGGGTAGACTAGTAAAATATGAGCCCCCAATATTATTGGGCTCAAATAATTATACAGGTGCGATGCATTGAATCAGAGCCTTTAAGGCTGTCATTGCCCCCCTTATACGCTCATTCTTGACTAGAGCAGTCACCGCTTGGGCCTTGGGTCAAAACCCCAAATGCAGCAGCACCGCCATGGATCGAGCTTTCCATGGTTCCTTCTAATTCGATTAGCTGTCACCGGAGCTTGATTAATGAGATTGTTGGTCTATCAGAGAAATCAGGAAAATGACCATTATTGAACCCTTTCTTCTTATTTCTCTCCTGTCTATTCCTCGAAATCCTAGGGTTGATGGGGCTTGCAGATTTAAGTGCTTTACTCCGCTCTTCTTCTTTTTCCGCTTTGTTATAGTAGCATTAGGGCCACGAGTTCTTTTCTATTCATTTTGAGGGTTTTGTTAGTTTGGGCAACAAAAGGTTTGATTTATGGGGTTGCGAACAAAATTCTTGAGAATTCATGTTTGTTGAAATTAGGGTTGGGTGTGATTGGGGTAGTTCTTGATGAATATCAGAATCAAGGTTCAAGATTGGGGTTAAGGTTTTTATGGGAGACGTAATGAGTAGCGAAGAATTGAAAACCTCCAATTTTGACAAAATTAGGGCTTATTGATTCCTCATTTCAGCCCTTTTGATGTGTAGTTGGGAAGCGGAAGCGATTTCATTTAATTTACACTAACAACAACATTTGTTTAGAGGCCGAGGGTCCAATGTTTAATTCTCATTCATCTTAAGAGTAGTAGTAAATACAAAGGAATGATGCTCCTTATTTATAGAGTACAATGGAATGGTGGAGAGGCTTAATGGTGATGTCTCAAGATAGTGGAGTTTAAATGTGACATCATCAATCTAAAAGGGTGATGTCACAAGATAGTGGAGCCCAAAGGTGACATCATCATTTTAGAAGGCTCCCAAAATATTTAAAGACAAAAGTACGAAAATGCCCCACAACGCTCATTGTCTCGCATCAATATTACCGTCGACCACATATACTAACTAGAAGAGGGAAACTTACTAAACTAGACATGAAAAAAAAAAAAAAATACAACTAATTTCCCTGGCCACCCATATACATCACCTTTATTTGCGGCCATTCAATTTTCAAACTTGGTGTTCCGATTTCTCTTCTCGGGAGCCATTAATGGAGATGTTAGGGAGCACCCACAACCACACCAAGGAGCTCACCCCCGCTCTAATACTAATTTGATGCAAACACTAAAAATTTGATTAAAGAAGAGAAAAAACACAAAGACAAATCTGAAATTTATTAACAAGTCAAAGATATCTCTATTTTCAATGGGGAATGATTATATTTATAGGAATAGGGAGAGGCTTATAGAATATGCTAGCTATGTATGTGACGTAAACTACACGTCAAAAGGCTCCTACAAATATCTAAACACCAATTTTAGAGAGAGAAACACTATTTTCTATTTCAAAATTCAAGTTTATCTCAAATGAGGTTTACATGTGGGTATTTAAAGGAGAGGAGTAGCTTAGGTTCCAAGCTAAGGCTCTAATTACAAAAATATCATTACTACTCCTTACCTCTAAATAATAAAGTAAAAGAAAAAAAAAATACAATGAAAAAATAAAAGAAAATACAAAATATAATAAAATGACTAATAAAACCCTAAAATAGGATTCTCCCCCTCTTAAAACTAAGTGCGTCCTCGAGCATTCAAAATTTGGGGAGTCGTGGGGAAATTTAAAAAATTGTGCCCCCAAAAAATTTGTGGGGATCCAAAAGTAATTCTTGAAACTTGAGGAGTGCAAGTCCCACAAATTTTCTTCTTTATTTCTTCTTCTCCTCTTCGTCTTCACCCAAGTTAGCCCAAAATGTTTCCTCTCGGGTAAAAAATCATGTGTAGAGGAGAAAAAGTGGCGAGCAGGTGTTCAGTGTTGGGTAGGTTGGGAAAGGGGTTGAGCTTGGTTAACAGGTGGAAAATAGGGTCGGAGGGGGTTTGGCGGGGTTGGGTAAGGGTAGAGGGTTGCCGACGGGGATTTTTGGGGATGGGGTGGGGTTTTGGTGGTTTTTTTTGGGGGTCGGGGGTTGGGGCTGGTCGTCGGGGGCTGGTCGACTGGCAGAGGGGGTTTTTGGGCCGAAGGGGGGGGGTTGTAGAGGATTTTTAGCATTAGATGGTGGCGGGGTAAGACTGAGGCAGCGGGGCGGAAGCTAGGGTTAGGGTTAGAGGGGGGGGGGGGGGGCTAGGGTTTTGGGTCTTTTCGGGTGGGGCAGCAGGGTAAAGTGGTAGGGGAGGTTGGTGGTGGGGGAAGCTAGGGTTAGGTTTTAGCCCTAGGTTAGCAAAGAGTTGGACAACTTGTTGCCTCAACTCGGCAGTCGTTGCCTCAACTCGAGATTCTCATCTTGTTGTTGTTTGAATCTTTTGGGAGCCATCGAAGACTAGTGAACGATTTTGATAAAAAAAACGTCGATACACCAACACCAATGTAAAGCGACACTCGCTTTGATACCAATTTGATGTAAACTACCTGTCAAAACGCTCATACAAATATCAGAACATCAACTTTAGAGAGAGATATACTCTTTTATATTTCGAAATTCAAGTCTACCTCAAATAAGGCTTACATGTGGGTATTTAAAGGAGAGGAGTAGCTTAGGCTCCAAGCTAAGACCTTAATTACAAAAATGCCATTACTACTCTTTACCTCTAAATAATAAAACGAAAGAAAGAGAAATACAATAACAAAATAAAAGAAAATAAATGACTAATAAAACCGTAAAATAGGGCCTATTTCCATCAGTATGAGTTGTCATGTGGTGTCATCCATGACAATACTAATGGAACCTTCTATAATAAGTATAATATCTAAGCGCTATGATAAAACAAGTGTAACAATTTTTTATTTTACAAATATACCCACCTTTATTATTTACATTACAAATATACCCACCTAGGTTAGCAAAGAGTTGGGCAACTTGTTGCCTCAACTCGGCAATTTGTTCCCTCAACTCGAGATTCTCATCTTGTTATTGTTTGGATCTTTTGGGAGCCATCGAAGACTAGTGAACGATTTTGATAAAAAAAATGCCGATACACCAACACCAATGTGAATCGACACCCGCTTTGATACCAATTTGACGTAAACTACCCGTCAAAACGCTCATCCAAATATCTAAACATCAACTTTAGAGAGAGAAACACTCTTTTATATTTCAAAATTCAAGTCTATCTCAAATAAGGCTTACATGTGGGTATTCAAAGGAGAGGAGTAGCTTAGGGTCCAAGCTAAGACCCTAATTACAAAAATGCCATTACCACTCTTTACTTCTAAATAATAAAGCAAAAGAAAGAGAAATACAATAACAAAATAAAAGAAAATAAATGACTAATAAAATCCTAAAATAGGGCCTATTTCCATGGGTATGAGTTGTCATGTGGTGTCATCCATGAGAATACTAATGGAACCTTCTAGAAGCTTCTATAATAACTATAATATCAAAGCGCTATGATAAAACAAGTGTAACAATTTTTTTTTTACAAATATACCCACCTTTATTATTTACATTACATTTCCCTTTGTCTACATCACTTCGAGGGCGACCATGCAACGATCCATGTCGGCTTGGTTGGATCTCTTGGGATATATTGTGAAGATATTCGTTTTCTTTTTTTGGATGAGTCGTCCCGTGATACCAATTTTACGTAACACGAGTGCGTGACAAGAGAAAGCCAAATAAAAAAACTCTCACTCTCTCACCAAAATATTAACTAATTACAATGAGTGACCAATTACCTTATTTACCGGGAAAATGTGTCTTGCTAGCCAAGAAACCCTAAAAAGACTAAAAGGTGCATTCTAAGAATATTCAAATGAATATCACCCCCAGCTAACATACCTAAAATAAAAAAAATACAATACAAGGCAATAAAATACTAGAGTGCAATTTTGACATATTACAATTAAGTCACCTTACTCCGTTGTACTCCTTTATTACAATTAAGCCCTCAATACAAGAATTGACCGATTGGTATGCTAATTTTACATATTTTTCAGTAAAATATGGAAGATTAGACGATTACTCAGCCCCAAACTAACCAAAGTATGTTCTTGATTTCTAGTGAGACTTTATATTTTCACTAGTCCCTACTTGGGTCAAAGAAACAAACAAAATTAAAACAATTTTGCATCTTAGAACAATTTATATGTTGATTTTGATTTTTGTTTTCACACATTGGAGTATATTTTTTTCAAATATATCAATATCTATTCTTTTGTTGATTATTGGATAATTAAATTTGATATTTAAATATGTATATTTTTTTTTCATACGATGGTTAAATTTCCATTTCTTCTTCTTTTGTGTCTCTTCATAATCGTGTTTAATAGTAATTTATGCAATATATTCCAAATTTTAGATCATGAATGATATTATTATTATAAATATGAAACTTTTGCATGTCTTATAGACATTGCGCCTCACTTCGATCAGGTGCGTACCTCGTCTTCCGCGTAGGGTCCACGGGGACCACCGACAACTATGGTCTTGGTATCAGTTTTGGTATCGGTATCGGGCGATCCGCAACTATTTACTATTTAAAGAACCCAAAAAAATTAAAATGAATATAGAAAATTATAGAATGATAATGTCTCAATTAGATAAGTACAAAATCATCATTTAGTATGCATAAGATTGTCTAATTGTCTATATTGATGCCGTGTTTCACTTGTCATCTTAATATTCTATAATAGTTTAATAATAAGTAAGCAAAACAATACAATTTAGTTAGACACAAAACTTCACAGAGAAGTTACATAACATTTTTGTTACATAACATGTTATAAAGAAAAAAAGGTACAAATTACAATACATTAAATACATATTATATTTTGCATAAATATAATAATACTTATTATTAGTTAAGTAAATAATGATACTAAATCAATATATTCTTTATGAATGTAATGATAGTACTTATTATTAAGTACGGATATACTTAAAGTAAATAATCATACATTATAAAGATCTATAAACAATGATATGTTTATTATTAAGTAAGGACATACTTAAAGTAAATAATCATACATTATAAAGATTTATAAACAATGATATGTTTTAATACCAATAAGTATATACAAAAAGAGGGTTAAATGAGAAATAACCCCTTTAGTAACAAAATAAGAAAAGAAGAGAGATTTAACCAACAAACCCTATTAACGATCATGAAACACCACCTACCCTGCTCCGAATTGAAAGAGATTGCTTCGATCATGACATGGATGCAAAATCGAGTCTTAATTTAGTGAGTTAGAAGTTGAGGGGGAGAGATCAAGGCTCAATGATTTATCCCGTCTCCGATGATATATCACCGATACGGCCCATACTACAAAGATATTACCGATATGCGCCGATTCGCATCAATAGTCAAAAACTCAACTCGTAACTCGGATTTGAATCGATAGGTGCCGTAGTCCATTCGGCCGTATGGTCGCGGTTTTAGCCTACACTTTGAACCACGGTAGCAGGGCAACTAAAAACATGAGAGACTTTGACAGCATAATCGCAGAGGCAAGGATTTGGGGATATCAGGTTTGACAATGGACTTTATCCTTGTACAAATTGAAACATAATGACAAGGATAGACAAGTTTCTGTCCGCCTATGAATGGGAGGACCTGTATCCTAATGGAAGACAAGAAGCTCTTTACACGATGATATTAGACCCTTGTCCTGTGATTCTTGACTCTAATCCTAAGAGATGGGGACCGCCACCATTTAGGCTTGAGAATATGTGGATTAATCATAAAGATATCAAAGAAGTTGTGAAAAAGGTGACGTGCAAGCAGGGCTTTTGGGTGGAAGCGAGGGTTCAAAATAATGGGGGAGTTGAAAGAGGTGAAGAATAACTTGAAAAGTTACCCCATGAGGTGTTTGGAGATGTGAGACTAGAGAAGCAATGAGTGTTGAGAAAATGTAGAGAAATTGATGAGTTAGAAGAGAGAACTTGGTTAGAGAAAGACGGAAAGGTGGGATACCTTCTTAAAAACAAATTTGATGAATTAGTGTTGAGAAGAAATGTCATGGTAGCAAAACACGAAGGTAAAGTGGGTGAAAGACAATAATTCCAAGTTGTTCCATAAGGTAGTGTGTGGTAAAAAATGAACAGCGCATCGTTTATTTTGAGAAAGAGGAGGGAGGTATCTTGGAAGATGAGGAGAGATTGTGAAGAAGTTGTAATTTTTTTTGACTAAAATACCTCCATAATCGACCTGTTTTGACTTGAGTACCTTTAACAGGTACTTTTTTTTGTTAAGATTCCGTCAGAGATAATAGTCATGTGCCTTGCACATGACCTTTTAATTATCAAACGAATTAAATAGCTAGAAAGATAGGAAAATACAAATAAAATAAAAAAAACAGAAAAAAAAGATGAAAAACTCTCTCATTACACCACACGCCAACCCGTCATCAAGCAGACCCCCCCCCTCTCTGGAGACCACTACCTCCCCTCACCTATGACCAACACCTCTCCCCACCGACGACCACCACCTACCCACCTCCCAGCCCCGCTCCCATCTCACTCCCCGTTGTTGCCCCTTCCCCCCACCCCAATCACACCTGTATTGTTCTCTCTTTTTGAAATCGAATGGCTGAATGAAAATCAAATCGAGTGGATGAAATGGAAATCGAATTAAATGGATGAATTGAGTCGGTTCAATCGGCATCTGTGTTGGAGATCTTGGATTTATAAGTTTTCGGCAAGGAATACTGTTTTGTTTTTGCCTTCTGTGTTCAAATGTGGGATAGAGAGATATGGTTGGGGGTAGATAGTCTCCGGTGGTGGTCATCGGTGAAGGGAGGTGGCGGTAATTGGTGGTTTGTGTGTGTGTTTGGGGGGGGGGGGGGGGGGGGGGGGCGCTGCTGTTTCTAGATTTAGTTCATTTATATATTAAAAGGTCATGTGCAAGGCATATGATCGTAATCTTTAATGGACCCTTAATAAAAAAGGTACCAAACAGTCAAAATGGGCCAATTATGGAGGTGTTTAAGTAACCCCACTGTTTAGGTACTCTTTAGAAAAAATACATAGAGTTGTATAGGAGTTAAGGGTATAAAGTGGTGTCCAATTAGTGAGGAGTGTGCTGCTGTGTGGGTAGAGTGAAAATTTGAAGAGGAGGAAGTCAAGGGAGCGTTTGGGAGTGTATCAGAGACAACCCCCCTGGTTCTGATGGGTTTGCAATGACATTTTTTAAATGTTAGGAAGTGTTGAAAGAGTACATTTTTGAGATTTTCGAATTTATTTTATGAAAATGGGGTAGTCAATGCTTGTGCATATGAAACATGTATCTCCTTGATTCCACCCAAAGAGTCTCCCCTTGAAAATAAAAGACTATAGGACAAGTCTCAACAAAATTTTGGCTAAAGTGTCGTCCGTAACAATCTTTATATATCAAGGGGCTTTTGTGAGAATGAAAAAAATATTAGACTTCGTTCGACAACAAATTTGGTGATTGAAGATTATAAGGTTAAAAAAAGAGGGAGTGTTTTAAAATAGATTTTGAGAAAGCTATCATGTGGAGTGGGCATTTCTTGATTTTGTGCTGAAGTAAAAATGATTTTTTGATAGATGGAGGATATAGATGAGAGGTTGTGTGAGTTTGGTCTCATTTTCAGTAGGTGGAGTGGTGGAAGCTAGGGATGGCAACAGGTCGGGTTTGGTAAAACCTTAACCCGCCCCATTTAATAAACAGGGCGGGGCGGGGCTCCTACGGGTTGGGCTAATTTTAAAAATAGCAAAATTTAAATATTACATTATAGTCTTAGAGGTCTATAATGATTCGTATTTCAATATGTGAGACAATCCCCCAATTGTCATTCCATGTTGTACATAGATCTTTTACAAAATTAACATACAAATGAAGGTTTTTATTAGTGTGTGTGTGTGTGTGTGTGTGTATATATGGTTTAATTGTAATTAACATACATATAAAGGGTAATTATGTAGGAATAAGTTAAACGGGGCGGGGCGGGGCGGGGCGATGCGGTTTTATTTAACTTGACTCCTAACCCGCCCCATTTAATAAATGGATTTTTTTTTAAAACCCATACCCGCTCCTAATTCATTAATCGGGTTTTAAAACCTGCCCCATTAGGGTCGGGGCGGGGTTCCTATGGGTCGGGTTAAATTGCCATCCCTAGTGGAAGCTTGGGTGTGTAGGGATAGAGTGGATATTTTACCTATTCAATTTGTGGATGGTACAATATTTTTCATTTCTAAGAAAGAAATAACATAAAAATTTGTTGAGGGTAATAAATTTATCTTGCACGGTGTCCGGTCCTAAAATCAATTTGAGTAATAGTATGTTTTTGGGTGTTAATGTGGAGGATAATTGGTTGTCAAAAAAACTATGTTGGTAGGATGTGAAGTGCATTAATGGTCTTTGTTCTATTTAGGCTTACCTTTGGGAGGGAACCCTTTATCCTTTGCAGCTTTGGGACCCGGTTCGGACAAGATAAAGAAGAGACCGATGGCTTGAAAGAGAGCTGTTTGTCCAAAGACTCGAATGCAAATGTTTTTGAGTATCATAGCCATTTACCATCTTTCATTTTAAACTTCCAATAAAAGTGGCAAAATTATTGAAAAAGGAAAGATAGATTTTTTTCGGGATGAGCATGGTAAAAACAAGAAAATAATCATCTTGTTGACGGTACCATAAGGGGATTGGTTACTTAGTTTCTAAGAAAAAAGCTCTCTTGGTCAAGTGGTTTTATAGGTATCCTAAAAATAAAAAATTCCTATGGTATTCTGTCATCATACAAATTGCATGAAGAGTGGATGGGAATCTAATTTGGTTAAGAGGGGGACCCATAGAAGCCCTTGGACTTGTATTTTGAGGGGCAAAACTCCGTCGTTGCTTATGTGGCCATTTGTGATGAGGGATGGAGATTCCACTAGATTTTGGGAGCATGTGTAGGGATGGGATTCTTCTTTCAATAATTGTTTTACAAACTTGAATAGTATCTTATCTAATAAAGATAACATTTCAGCAGCAGCATCGTTGAGCAATGGATCCATCTCGTGGAACCTAGTTTTTAAAAGAAACCTCAAGACGCCGTTTGGTTCGCAGTAATATTTTGGATGGATTGTGGTTACCAGAAAACATTTTCACATTTTACCAGGATTCTGTATCATTCCGTTCTGTTTGGTTAACCAATGGATTCCTATTGGGAATCAAAATTGTGTTTGGTTCATGCATGGAAAGTGACATGAAAATGTACAATATATACCCTTTAGCAATCATATAGATATACACAATATCACGGTTCACTATTTATAAATGTGATGTGAATCAAGGTCATTTTTGAGCATTTTTGTAGTTTTATTTCTTTTATTATTTTTCCTTTATTTTTGTTATATTATTTCCTTTTGTTTTGTCTTAGTATATTTAGAGGGTAAGGAGTAGTAATGGTATTTTTGTAATTAGGGCCTTAGCTTGGAGTCTAAGCTACTCCTCTTTAAATACCCCCACATAAACCTCATTTGAGGTAGGCTTGAAGTTTGACAATAGAAAATAGTGTTTCTCTCTCTAAATTGGTGTTTAGATAATTTTAGGAGTCTTTTGACGGTTGGTTTATGTCAAAATGTATGAACTCAAAGATGTTTTTTTAAAAAAAAGAAAATATTTTTTCAATAATTAACAAATATAATAATTTATTGTAGATATATGTGTTTTATATTGTAAGTTAATCAAATTAATTATTACATGAGTAGAAAAAAATGCCTAAATAAATTTGTTCGACTTTAATACACACTGATATAACAAAATTGTCGTCACAAAATACGTATTTAAAGTTACGGTTACGGGTAGTTTTTATAATTTAATATTTTAAGGGTATTTGTGTCTTCTAAAAAAATATTTTTAAGGATTTCCATGGGAAAGTAAGAATCCCACCTATATTGGATGGATTTTGATTCCACCCACTTTCTCGCAAACGAGGCAATCTGATTCCATTGGGTCCCACATTCCCATGCAACTTAACATCGCACCAAACGCAGTAATCTTACACTTTCTCAAGAAAGTTCGGAAGGAATCAGATTCCACCCAACTTTACCACGTACCAAATGGGGCCCAAGAGTAGTGAGACTGAGAAGTATGTTCCCTTGCTCAATTTGGTTGAGAGGATTCAAATTAATGGGGATTTAAAGGATGAGAGAATGCGGACCGGTGTGTGTGGGGGGTGGGGTGGGCGCTTTAGTTCTAGCTGCTTCGCGGCCCATGTCCATTTTGGTTTATTTTGACTAGCGAGACTCCTTCAAAGGTATAACAACACTTTGGTTCAAGTGAGGAGACCAAAATGGCATTGGACCATATGTTAGTTCATTGCAATGTTGTTTGTTTTGTGTGGTGCAATTTAAAGGAGTTATTTTGCAGTTGGAGTTTAGGCCGGACAAAAGCAAGTGGCCCGCTTTTCACCGAGTCTCTCTGAGACAGCCAAATTGTTACGCCTTTCATGCGGGTGAAACTTACTCGACAAGGAATTTCGCTATCTTAGGTTGCGACCGCCGTTCACTGGAGCTTCGGTCGTTGGCTATGAAGCACTGACATTCTCCCGAATGCCACGAGTCGGCTTTGACACGAGTCCGACACGCTGGGACACGTTGGAACATATTTGGACACGTTGGGACACGTTGCCGACACGCTGACCGACATGCTGGGACATGTTCCCGACACGCTGGGACACGTAAAAAGGACACTTTTTTAATTTTTTTTTTTCTTATGCGATTATGATTCTGCCTTATTTATGATTTTTAATGTTAAAGTGTGTTTGAATTTTGTTTTATATGGTCAATTTTCTTAATTTCATGTTAAGAATGCTCTAATAATGTATTTTATGGAAAAAAAATCTATTTTATTTCATTAATATATATATATATATATACAGAAAGGATCTCATGCATACCCAGTTTGCATACCCTCCGTGCGGACCATTTTTTTAAAATAGTAAAAAAAATAATTTCGGGCTGATTTTTTTTTTTATAGTTTCTAAACATTTCAATAGGACCATAAAAAAAAATTCAACTCAAAATGAATTTTTTTGCTATTTTAAAAAAATCGGTCAAACTTTGTCAGTTTTTAAGTTGTTAAAGACTGACAAAGTTTGACCGATTTTTTTAAAATAGCAAAAAAATTCATTTTGAGTTGAATTTTTTTTATGGTCCTATTGAAATGTTTAGAAACTATAAAAAAAAAATTACATCAAAAATATTTTTTTTACTATTTTATCAAAATTGGTCCGCGCCAGCGGTATGCAAACTGGGGTATGCATGAGAACCGCTCTCTCTCTCTCTCTCTCTCTCTATATATATATATATATATATATATTTAAATATATATTATATATTATACGTATCCTAGCGTGTCGTATCCTAGTTTTTGAAAAAATCGCGTGTCGTGTCGAAACACGTATTACGTGTCGAGTCCGTGCTTCATAGGTCGTCGGTTCACCTATCATTATGTCACCAACTTCATAGCACTGGCAGGCGTCAACCCCCAAACATGGTCTTACGACTTTGTGGAGACCCGTGTTTTTGGTGAACAGTCGCTCGAGCTTGGTCATTGTGACCCCTTTGTGAGGGGGTACCCCTTCTCCCCAAATTACGAAGCTATTTTGCCGAGTTCCTTGGAGAGAATTATTTGGCGTCCTTAGGTATTCTCTACCTACCCACCTGTGTCGGTTTTGGGATGACGGAGATGTTGAGCCACGGCAAGAAGAAAAAATACACTTTTGGATATGTATAGTTTTAGCGGCTTTATGGTTATTTTGGATGGAAGGAAACTTGAGAATATTTGAAGACAAGAAAGTTTAGTTAGTGACGCTTTGGGATTAAAAGCGAATTTGTGGCTACTTCTTTGGCTTTTGCATCATCTCTTTCTTGGTATCTCCTGTTTTTTGTGTTATTTTTGAGTTGGGAGAGTAGTATTATGATAGAAGCTTGTACTTCCCTCGTCCCAAATTAAGAGTCCCTATCATATTTTTGTAAAGATTAAGGATACACTCAACTAATGGTCAAGATCAACAGTTGTTTACAATGGTGGAATTTGGTTCGTTGATTATGTCCAAAAAAGGAAAGTGGACTTTTAATTTGGGACAACCCAAAAAGGAATAATGGACTCTTAATTTGTGATGGTGGGAGTATTTTACAGGTTTTTGTTCAGCTTTGTATTATGTCTTGGTAGACTGCTTGTCCCCATAGTCTGTACCTTCTTTTTCTATCTTTATTGAGAGTTTTTGTTTCTAATCCAAAAAAGAAAAAAATCTGCATAGTTTAATCCGTTATGCATGGGCATACATTTGAATTCACCATGATCTTGCTTGAAAATTGCCGCTCTGTAACAGTATTCTATGGTATTGTGTTGCAGGAAATCTCAAAGTTAAGATACGAGTTATGCCCGCGCGTCATGAAAGAAAGGAAGTTCTGGAGGATATATTTTATTCTGGTTAATAGTCATGTGGCTCCGTGAGTATATCCTCCTTTGAGGTGGAAGCTGTAATTTAGTGTCACTGACGGAAGGCTCTTCATGAAATTCACAATTAAATCAATATTTTGATTTTCTATCAGATATTCTGATGGCTTTTTTAGATTCATAGACAGTACCTTTTTCTGTAGGTTCAGTGTTTTGAAGTAGAATGATTTAACAGTCGTAAAGGGTATAGATAGTGCAATAGACTTGTATAACTGCCGAATTTATCTCTTAGATTTTGGGTCACTATACCCATCTCATTTCAGCTAAGAACTATGTAGGGTTTTTCTAGATGCTTCACTATGCCACACCCCATTGTTCAAAATCAAAGCAACACCACAAAACTTGGTTCCTTGTTACTCAGTTGTTCTAGACTCTAGTTAGTAACTTAGTTTTGTAGACCACAGCAAAAACTTTGCATAAACAAAAGGTTTTCGTAAAATCTCTCCTGTACATTCTGTATAAAATCAGTGTAATTTCGTACATCTTCCAAAGCTTTTTGTTTCTTAATGATGTACTCGTTGGAAGAAGTTTCTTGTTGTCTTTGAATTTTTGTCACAATAAGGCCTTATAATTTTAGAAAACCTAGCGCACATGGAAAAAAAAATGAAAATTGGAACTTCTAAATAAATAGCCCATTCTTTTATACATGTACCCACTACCACTCTCAGTATTGAAATATGCATTGAGCTAGATCTTCTCCAGCCTTTATTTTATGTTTGAGAAATAAGGGAAGTAGTAGGTCTTGATAGGGTTCACGCTGATCACATTCAGATACTTGGCACGAACTGTTTGAAAACTATTCACTTTGATTTATGCTTGCTTGTGTGTCTGATGGCAATTAGAAATAATTCCTTTTTTAATATATTCAACCTGATGGGTTTAGGTATGAAAAGCGATACAATGAAGATACAAAGAAAAAAGCTGCTGAAGAAGTGAAAGATATATCAGCAGTTGGAACGGTTTCTAAAACAGAAGTGGAGGGAATGAACCAGAAAAGCAAGAGTACAACCTCATCAGCCACTGAGCAGGACTTGGATGTATTTCTCCTTGGAGATCTAGGTGACAGTGATGACGGCCCAGGTAATATTGTTACACTAACTGATTTGTTAACTTATGTGGGCATTGTTCAACGAAATACCTGTGCGTCTTTTGCTTCCTTTTCAAGCAAAAGTTTTTGGTTATGTCAACGCGAGGGTGAAGCAATGCTATATAGGTACTTTAGCGCCCCATGTTTTTTAATCTTATGGTTTCCAGATCTTGCATGCCCTTTTAGGGTCTTTAGCACCCCAGGGGTCCAAATCTTATAGGTAATTTAGCGCCTCGTGTCTCTAAATCTTACGGCTGCTTTTGTTTTGAAGAGAAGAAAAGGATAACAAAGAAAAACGAGAATATATGTTTACACAGTTCTATCGATTTTGTTCTATGAGTAGTTCTACAAAAACCTAGATACTCCAATATTAAGTGCCTAATACAAAACCATTTTTAAATAAATAATATGGGGGTTTTGGGAAAAGGTCCTTATAATTGTCAAAATGTATAAAAATAGGACACTCCAAATAATTTTATAAATTTAGTCCCTGTACTAAAAACACCATGAAAAATGGTGCCGCTTTCGCGGACAAAAAAAATGAACTCATAACTCTAAAGGGACCGCACAAATAAATGCGATTGTACCACAGGGACTACATTTATAAACTTGAAAAGCATTGTCCTAAAAATCAAAATATAGGAAGGAACATGACCTTTACCTTAATTCTCTAAAATAATATTGGTTTTGTGTATGTTTGGATGTACTATACTGAATGTTTAAAAATCATTCAACGCTTACTCCTCGAGGCGAGGCTATGAAATTTTGCCTCGAGTCTTAAGCCTTGGAGCTGTGAGGCATAACGGGGGGCTGAGGCGCAACGGAAAAACATTTTTTTCCTCCTTTTCATATGTTTGTTCTCAGTCCGTAGTCGTTGAGCTCTGAATTTTCTTTTTTGGGAGCCTTGTCTTCTTTTCAGCCAAAAACTTCCAGAGGACAAGTAATCCTGAAGTGCTTTTTCTAGAAATCGAACATAAATTATTTGAGGTGAAGTGAGGCACGATTGAAGTTGTTTGTTTGGTATTTTCATTTTCATTTTTATTTTAAGCGAGTTCCTCATGTATAATTGTTTTTGTTTGTGATATTTTAGAAAAAAACAGACATATTTTAATTACATACATAGTGATTCTTTTACTTAATTATGTCGTCATTGATGATGTTGATTTCAAGCATATTTGTCAAAGATGTGATGGCAATACAGTAAATACTGCTTAATTTATGTTATATTATTGTTGTGGTTTTATTAGCATTTTTTTGTTGTATAATTTTGTTTGCTGTCTTTTTACAAGTCGAGGCTTACGCCTTGCCTCCGCGTATTGCCTTTTTAATGGTCTAAAGAACAGTTCTATTTGAATCACAAACCGAAACAGGTTCCCAACTGCTCCCCCAATATACTGTCTCGGCACACAATAGCGTACCACGTACGCTACCCTTACCCTTACCACACACCGAAGCTATCCACGTTCCAGGTAACATTGACGTGAAGAACCATCTATATGAAAAGCTAATTGATAGGCATCCTCCTGTGTTAGTATGGTTGCACCTCTGTACTAATGTAAACTATTCATCCAATCTGTCTCCACTGGTTTAACAACCAGAAAGAGGTGTCATAGTTTATCATAACATCAAAATGAAGGGATGATCTATAATGAAATCTTGCCTCGTCAAGTGAATGAAGGGGTGTTTTTAACGCAATTAATGACTCACCTCATGGATGGTACTCCTGATTCATAAGTCACATTTCATGGTTTGGGGTTTACTATACATTGTTGTAAGCTACACATTTTATCCTTTTATCATCATTCACGTCTGCTTTGTTTCACATATATTTCTACGAACTAGACGTAGAACAGGAGTAACTATTTTTATTATAATATTCATGTGTGTTTGGTTCTAGTGTATTGATAATCTTTCCACTCTATCAGATGATGGGGATGAGGGCTTTGATGACGATTTCGACAAGATATAGCTAGGTAAGCACAATTTATTAATGTATATAATTTGTTTGTATTATTGCACCCTCAATTTGCCTCATCAATCTTTTCTTGTAGATCATATGAGATAATGCTGGTCCTGTCGACGATTTTGATTTGAATTTAAGTCTGCTTTTGATAGGGTGAATTAGCTATACAAAATCTAATCTTACCTGTTCAAATGCTTTTGGCTCAAATTTGTATCTACTCTTAACCTGGGAACAATTAGATATGTAGTTTTTGCCAATAGATGTTCCTCATATCCAGGGCTTGGTAGTCTTCTCTACAACGCGCTTGAGGGAGGAAAAATATGTATAATATCTTTTGCATGAAAAGTTGATCTAGAAGTGAATAGGACCAAAATTCAATTCAGTCCATTAACTATCCAGCTTGATATGCGATCTGCAGGATGATTGAAAATAGACAAATGGAAGTGTACACCAGAGGCGCTCTGATATATGTAGGTGAAGGATGATATTCAGACAATTTCATATAATTAACAGTAAATTCTATTGTTTTTCCTTATCTTCATATTTATTATGTTGTTTTCTTTCATTTTTTCCCCTTTTCTTTTTGGTGGCAAATGCCGGGTGTGGAGGTGTAAAGTATTAATACGTTTACTTCTATTTATATTCCTTCATGTGAAATGACCTGAGGGATGATACATTTCTTACGTGCATGTCCTGTGCATGAGAAAATGAACAACATCGATTCCTTTTAACAGTCCACGAACACATAAAAAATCTTTTATTCGGCTATTTGTTTCTTCCAAAAACAATCACAGAAGTTTTATATTTTCTCCTTCGATCCAATGTGGTAATAGAGACTGATAAATCTTAGAAAAGTAGTGGGAGTGGATTTTATTTATTTATTTTTTATTGAATAACCTGGAGTTGCATCTGCTTGTTTTTTAGCATGAAGTTGCATGTGGATTGAAGGATTTGAGTTTTGAGTATTAATCTAAATTTATGCAATAGCTTAAGATATGGCGTTCAGTGGATGGGGTGGTTCATATTATGTGAAAATGAAGTTATTTGAAATCTGCACCAATAAAATTTGTAATAAAATTTTACTCGTACAGGATTCTAGCAAAATATTGTCTTCCACGTCTTGTATATTTTTCCTCATTGTCTCTCGAACAACCTTCAACAATTCTCTATTATATTAGTAAATTTGTCATTTCAAGTTATTGCATTTATTCGAATGAAGCCTTAATCTTGGACTATTTCAAATCTATATACTCCCTTAGAAAAATCTCTAGACAGAAACTGCGTACGGGTATAGGGGTTAGCGTGGCAATGAATTGTGTTGAGCCGTGTCTTTTTATTTATGTTTGGGTCTTATCGGGTTCGTGTCTAAACGGGTGAATTTTTTATTGCGTGAAAAACCCATATTCAAATTCGATTCATTGCCTTAACGTGTCGTGTTATGTTCATCCGTTACTACCCATTAAGATACTAAATTATTTTGAATCATATACGAGTTGATCCATTACCTAATATTAAACATAATTAGACCAATTTATTAATTAATATTACTAGAGCTCTCATTAAGTAATATTCACTTTGAATAAATTAACATTAAGTGACGATGCTAGGAATCACTATGTCAATGTTGTACACAACTCTAGGTCTAGTTATGTCTATACAATGGAGGAAATCACAATAATAAATATGCAAAGGAGATGAGAGATGGAGAACACAAAGAAGTTGTTCGGTCTTAGCTTACTTCATTGTGCAAGGTGATAGTATTTTTGTATTAGTGTAAGGCACTGAAGTTCATTGTTACATACACTCCAAGCTCTCTCTCTCTAGGTTACAATTGAGCATAGTTTCAGTAGGATGATGAATTGTTTGATCCTTTACAAAGAAGATGAAGTGGGATTATATAGCATTGGGGGTGTGTAGTGCCACCCCCAAGCATGTACCTAGTGTGCATGCGCTGAGTAATCCAATGAGAGGGTGCCACCTGTCTTCTGTGTAGATCATGATGATGGAATGTTCTCCCACGCGAGTCATTGATCTCTCGTAACGGTTTTGCCCACGTGGCTTGGTGATGCACAAGTTACATGACCCATGTGAAATATTGAGGTCGACTATACTGGTCTTGACCAGGCCAAGACTGTTAAACCAGTCTTCTCGGTAAACAACTCCGAGATTATGGAATTCGTCCAGGAACTGTAGGGGGTCTTGGCATGTCAGTGTCGTATGAGGCTGACACATGGCAAAGCCGAGACATGGGGTTAGCTGTGATCGTCGAGTAAGTCTTCGTGTGTGATTGCAAATGTTCTGAGGATGAGGTCTCGGAGGCCGAGATTGATGGACACGAGCCTTTGTGCTGTGGGCCTATATGTTGATGAGTTTGATTGACACTGGGTAGGGATCGTGAAGCCGAGCGAGTCCTCGTCCAGGGCGTTGCTACACTTATGTATATCAATCACCCCTAGACCTTAGCCTTCAATGTGAATGGAAGGCTGAGGAGTATAGTCATCTGACCCCCTGCGATGATATGACCCCCTTAGTGTCAGCGACTGCTTTGGAGACGTGAACGGGTCGTGCAGATGTCAGGAATCGTCCCTTCTGCATCCCAGGAAGACATAACGTTGAAGTGTCCTTAACTGGACAAATGTCAGCAAATGGGCGGCTGGGCGTGTTTACTAAGGAGCGACGACAATATGCCTGCTTGGGGGCTCATGCCCTAATGACGCGTGTCTTGATAATCGCGCGTAATCTTTGCCATTTTTAAATACCAAAAATCTAGCCCTATTCTCTTTCTTCTCCAAAAATTTGCATTCTCCCGCTTTTTGCGAACCATCTAAACCTCCACCCTCTCTTCAAATCCCTCCATTTCATGCGAGCGTGTTTCTTTTTCGTCCCACAACCTTCTCCAATGCCCAGGTAACCCTTTTCCCACTTTATTTCGTTTGATTTGCATTCTTTGTATCTTTTCTGCTTTGATCATTTTTCCGGCGAGGTTTGTGTTTTTCGACCACCATTTGTGGCTGTTTGAGGGTTTACTCAGTGATTTGGGGGTGGTTTTTAGGTTATAGAGGGCAGAGAGAAGTTAGTTTAGGCGAGAGGCTTCTTTTTCAGTCATCGGTTTAATCTTTCGGTGACCCTCCGTCATCTTCACCGGTGCAATTCATCTTTGTTCTTGACTGGTTCTCTCTTTGAAAACTGTTGAACTCAACTTAGGTCAAATTTGTTCTTGTTTGAATGTACAGTAGGCTGTACGAGTTAGGTGAAAAATACCCACATTTGAGGGAGAGGATACTTAGAGAGATTCGCAAGGCTGAGGTCGAGGCTAGACATAGAGCCCAGATCGCGTCTAGACTTCCAATTCACCCAACCCCTTTATATTTAGTTCGTCCTCCTCCACTTCTTACATGTCATTCCCCAGTCGAGCTTAGTGTCATGAACATTAGTAGTGACACAATGTCTAACACCTCTTCTAGGGGGTCTCAGTGTGTAACCTCATTTGAGGGTTACAGTCCCTCCTTATCCAAGGAATCTTATAAGGTCAACTCGTTCGAAGAGGCCATGCAAATCCCAGGTCTCGCCTGGACGACGTTGATGCTGCCAAGTCCAACACTATGGAAAACCCAAAAACATCCCAGGCTCAAAGGATCTCGGATGGCGACGAGACGAGAGTAGAGGTGGTTCTTATGCAACCTCCAATGGTTGTTCCCTTATCAGCCATGACTAGTGCCGAGTTCGCCACAAGGTTCCCTAGTCGTGCAATTGCAGTTGATGTCGAGGACGAGACCAACGGTGATGAAGAACCTCTTGACACCTTGTATGTTGTGACCTTTCCTAGCACTGTTTGAGAGACATATCTGATTATGTATAGGCATCTCTATGGAATAAAGTCTTCCATCAATATGAGAGTCCCGCCTGAGGAGAGCCTTCGATTAGAGAGGGTGAAGTAGTTGTTTATGAACAGATGTTTAGGATCGACTTCAGATTGTCGATTCATCCCATTGTAAGAGCCACCCTTACTGTGGAGACTTTCCTTTGAAACCGACCTTGCAATTAGCGTTTTTAGAGCTTGTTATATCGTGTCAATGTCGAAGTGTTAACCCTGCTACTTTCATCTCGTAGCCAGGAAATCTGACAAAAAGGCTCTGATTGTAAATCAAACCTCAAATCATGTCCGGAAGCCCCGATACTTCTTTGTGTCGGGGTTGGGAGTTTGACACCGATGCTCCCTACAGTGCAAATGAACCATGGGTACCCCAGAAATGGGGCCAGGTGTCGATGTCGGCAAGACTTAATCCTGGCTTATGCAAAGATGATCGGGAAAATATTGACCACTTAAGGTCCTGTTGCAAGAAGGGAGGCCTAGTTGAGTTTCAGCAGTTAACGACCAATGAACTTTGAGCCGAGATTGGTCTGGGGGTTGACCCCCTCATCGAGATGTGTAAGTTAGAAAATTTTGTTACTGTATTGTTGTCTTTTATTTAAATGTCGATACTGATCATCGTGTTTGCTTACATGTCATCCAACTAATATTCCTGAAGACATTAAATGAATGGCCACCCCAAACTTAGCCAACATACTTGCCAATATGACGACGAAGAAGACTGCTCCATCCGCCCCGACAAAAAAGACGATAACAGGGGGCCAGGTCAGGCCGAGGGCTCCAAAAAAAGAAAGGACATGCCTTAGGATGTCCCTCCTCCAACCAAGAAAAATAAGAAGGACGTTCCATTTAAAACCACCGTCGATCAAGCTATTCTAATTTGGAGCGACGCCGGACTTGCTTTTCGGCTGACCCATCTGGCGTTCTCAAACGATTCTCTGCTCGGTTGCAAGAATAGGGCCAAGGACGCTGTTGGATCCATTATGGTTGAGTCTGACAAAAGTGTTTTCAATGCAATGGAGCTGTCTCGGCTTGGCGAATTCATTATCCACAGCTTTTCGGGTAACATTTTCAAGTTGTTTCAACTGTTCTTTATTTTCACCAAAGTTTTGTCTTGTCTTTTGTTAACCATGCTTTCTTTTCTTTGCAGTCTCTGCTTGCCCTTCACCAACTGAACCAATGGGTTCAGGAGAACATTCCTGTAGTTCAACAGATGAATAAGGCCCTAAAGGCCAACAAGTCCTTGAAGGACGTCGAGCAGAGTCATAAGAGGGCCATAGATGAGCTGAAGGAGAAGCAAACACTAGACTTGGAGACCCAAAACACTAGCCATCAGGCCGAGATTGCTGATCTCCAGTTAAAGCATAAGGACGAGATTCGAGAAGCCGTAAAGAAGGCTATTGAGTCCTTCAAGTGATTTGAGGAGTTCGTTAACTATGCCCTCCAGTATTTGGAGGGGGGGGGGGGGGGGGAGACGGCTTGTCGATGGGCCCTGAACAAATATCCTGACCTCGGCAAGGACGAGCCTCATCTGGTGAGACCACAGTTGTTAACCAAGATGAAACTTCGGTAGCAGATGGCGATAACGCAGAAGATGAAGCTCAGGCAAAATCTCATCGTGTCACTACTGACATCCGCTGGGAAGGAGAAAGATACATGAGCTTATCTTTCACCGGGTGGCCATTTGTCGCCTTATACCCTTTTGATGTACTCATATGTTGAACAATATTATATCATACCTCTCGTATTTTTTGAAAGTGCTTGACATTTTTTGATCTTTTGATGGCATAAATAGTCTTATGTTAATTTTCGCGTGTAGTTTCTGCATAAAAATGATTTTTAATCTTTGTTTTTCACCATATGAGTGATGTTACCACATTGATTCCCCCTCTCGGCGTTATTGGGAGGGAATGAAGGAGACGAGACTCCTCACACTCTCGTATCGCCGAGGGAGTTATTATAATCTTTAATTCACCATAAGTCGATGTTCATGCAACTATATAAATGATTTTTAATCTTTGTTTTTCACCACATGAGTGATGTTACCACATTAATTCCCCCTCTCGGTGTTATTGGGAGGGTATGAAGGATACGAGACTCATCATACACTCTCGTATCGCCGAGAGAGTTATTATGATCTTTAATTCACCATAAGCTAATGTTCATGAAACCTTATAAAATGATTTTTAATCTTTGTTTTTCACCACATGAGTGATGTTACCACATTAGTTCCCCCTCTCGGCATTATTGGGAGGGTATGAAGGAGACGAGACTCCTCATACACTCTCGTATCGTCGAGAGAGTTATTATTATCTTTAATTCACCATAAGCTGATATTTAAGCAACCATATAAAATGATTTTTAATATTTATTTTTCACCACATGAGCGATGTTATAACACCGATCCTCCTCTCGGCGTTATTGGGAGGGCATAGAGGAGATGAGACTCCCCATACACTCTCGTATCGCTGAGAGAGCTATTAACTAATTCACCATAAAAATGATGTTCCTTTAATATAATTCAAACTATACGACATTTGATAACAGTAAGTAAAATAAATATGAGCCAACACTTGGATTTTTTCATTGATCACATTGTCATATAGATGAAATTGGAATTGAAATAAACTGATTTAAGAAGCTATACTTTGTACAAAAATAACTACTGCTCGGCCTTTAAGTTTTTTAGCCTAAAAGTTCCTGACACGACCTCTTCAGTCACTATGTATGGTCCGTGCCAATTTGGATGAAGTTTGTTAGGCTTTTGCCAGATCTTCTTTAAGACCAAATCACCCACGACTATCGGCCTAGCCTTCATTCTCTTATTGTAGAACCTTACAGTTCTCTGTTGATGAGCTGACTGTCTAACCTTTGCATCCTCTATTCTTTCTTTAATTAAATCCAGTTCCAATCTTCTCTCTTCCGCATTAGTCTCTAGGTCGTTGGTCTGGACTCTATGGACGGGAAGTCCAATCTCGATAGAGATAACGACGTCAGACCCATATGCCAACATAAATGGCGTCTCGCCTGTCGGCGTCCTCTCAGTCGTCCTATAAGCCCATAAGAGCCCATGTAACTCTTCACTCCACATGCCCTTAGCATCTTCCAATTTATTCTTAATCCCGTCAACTATCATCCTATTCGAGACCTCCGTCTGTCCGTTGGCTTGGGGTTGGCCCAGAGCAGAGAAAAACTATTTTATGCCGACCTTCCTGTAGTAGGCTTCCAGCGACTGATTCTTAAATTGTTTACATTTATCTGATATCAATGTGTGGGGAAAGACATATCGACAAATGATGTTCCTCTAAATAAATTTGAACATTTTGACTTCTGTAATAGATACTATTGCCCCAACTTCCACCTATTTTGAGAAATAATCAATTGCTACTATCAAATACTGGTAATTGCACGTTGCCTTTGGAGTGGGTTAACTAAATCGATCCCCCAAACTGCGAATGACCAGGGAACTATAATGGATGAGAGAGATTCATGAGGTTAATGAGGTTGATGAGGGATGCTTGCGAACCTCTGACACTTATTACATTTCTTCACATACTCGGTCGCGTCTTTGGCAGGTGTCGACAAAAAATAACCCTGCATGACGATCCTTTTAACTAGAGACTGACCACCAATGTGACTTGCGCATGAACCTTCATGGACATATCGGAGGACATTGTGTGTTTCAGTGGGGTGAACACATCTGAGCAACGGGAGTAAAAATCCTCTCTTGTATAGCACATCACCAATGATGGTGAACTTTACTGCACGATATCGGAGCTTCTTCCTCCCGGCTTTAAATTCTGGCTGCTCACCGTCTCGGATGTACTTAATCAACGGATCCATCCCAGACTCTCCCAAATTTAGATTCAAACAGAACACTAGGCTGTTATCTTCTTCTTCTTCTTCTTCTTCTTCAATACTCGACTTATACAAGATTTCTATAGAAACTGATCGCCTGATTTTCGTCCTGGTAGCCGATGATATTCTAGCCAGAACATCAACTTGGCTATTTTCAAGTCTGGGGATCCTCCTGACCTTGACTTCTCTGAAGTTTACCATTATCTTTTTGACTCTGGCCAAGTATCTGTCCATCTTCTCGTCGTTAGCTTCATAAACACCCAAAATCTGATTGACTACAAACTTTGACTCACTGTGGACAATCACTTGGCCGACGTTCAGTGCTTTGGCGGGGGAGAGATCCGCCAGTAGGGCCTCGTACTCTGGTTCATTGTTCAATGACTTGAAGCTGAATCTCAAGGCGTACTCAATATCTGTTCTGTCCCGGGCCGACAATATCAATCACGCGTCACTACCATTCTCATAAGACGATCCGTCTACAAATAAACTCCAGGCTGGTTCTTTTTTCGATAAAGGTTGTTCAGATAAAACTCCATTTCTGAACAAAAAAATCTCTTTCGATAGTGTCGGCCTTCGCAGTGTCTGTTCGTGCAGACTCTACCATAACCTCTCTTAGTATAATTGCCGACATTTATGCTTCTATAACATTATCATTATCGGTTTCGACCCATGTGAATTCGGCCACGAAATCTGCTAAGGCTTGTGTGACACCCCGCCTAATTAAACATCGGGTGATCAGGCCTTCATTAAATTAAAACAGGTTTCTCAAATGGTTCATTCTTAGCATCACTGTCGAAAACTTTTTAATTACTAATGCCCTAAGTAAAATTAGACCGGTGCCAAATTTTATCTTTCTTAAAACAGATAAATCAACCATGCGGAACAAAGTACAATTAATCATGTACTATAATTCAAACAACAAAGTAAAAGTACAACAGAACAAAAGTATTACCGAATAAACCATCGGCTAAGAATCCCAAACAACAATAGAGTAACCACTAGTCTAAATCTAAAATCTGAGACTAATACCGGACAACAAGTCCATACATAGAAGAGTGTGAGATCCTGTACTAGATCTGAATGAGAGATATCGCCTAGTCAAAATCCTGTAAGCATCCACTGTGCTACAGCTCCGAGTCTCTGGAATGGAATCATTATACATGGCATCCCTGTGGCTGGACACCTAAAAGGTTTTGAAAATATTTTATAGCAAGAGTTAGTACTCAAAACATTTTGAAAATATTTAGCAAGCGTTTATCACAATATAAAATGTGGTTATTGATTACACATGTTAGGTTCTCGTACACTCTCTTGAGTTAACTCACCCCTCATCTTTCGTGCACACCTAACGTTCTACACTTAGTTTATCTAGCCATGCTTCCCAAGCTAACTAAAACCAAAGTAGTCAACTGAACTTATCTATACCCAAGTTCCAGTACCTCCCATACAGTACAACCTTTTTACTAACATCTCGCGTATGTTAATTAATTCTTAAGTAACATTTCATCTATGTTATTTTTCAAGACTACCCATTTAGTTTTACTATTAAAATTACTACAATTCTCACAATTGTTAACTTTCCCACTTATGTAATTAAGTTTCGCTACTTGAATCACTAAATAGATTTTCTCTATCTAAAGGTTCATTTCGTAATTAAGTTTCACTACTTAACTTACCAATTCAGTATGTATCTTCAAATACATCAAATATATCAATCTACTAACACACGGAAGTAGAATATCATCCAGTATATATATATATATTTCACACACAATATATATTAAATATCAGTCATTTCTATTTTGTCCTTTTTATACACGTAGAGGACTCTTGGTTCGGAATGATTCATCGACCCCAAGTGAGATTTGGTTCGGAATTATCCATCGACCCCAACTATTTTAAAAGTATATATATACACATATTCTGGTTCGGGACTCTCTCATCGCGTCACCAGTTCAAAGTTTGGTTCGGTATTTCTCATCGACCCCAAACATATAATAACTTTATGTTAGTTTGGAATGTCTCATCGACCCTAACATAATTAATTTAGGTATAATCTCTTTACCTAAAAGATCACATAATTCAGTAGGTACACGCCCGACCTATTAATCATATACGTACGTAATATTTTAATCTCATATATTTACCGTACAATATTCGCTTTACGATTTATCTCATTAATCGTATTTATCTGAGTATACACACAACTCTAAGGGTCCTAGTTACCCCTTACATATAATTTTAGTAGTTATTGCTTACCCTACTGGTCTATTACTTAAATTGAATTTACTTCACCCCGTAACACAATTTCCGAAGTCCCCGATACTCTACTAAATCGGATTATTCTCCTTGGTCCGTAATCCAAGCCCTACACCCAATGGCCTTATTGGACCTCAACAATATACCTACTGGTCTTATTCTTACTCCCATATAAGTATAATGTAAATCCTAGAATACTCATTCATTCCCGAACTCAACGAAGGATTAAACACAAAATTTTCGGGAAATAGCTTGCGTCGATCGATCGACGGCTGGGTTCGATCGATCGACATAGTCGATCGATCGATAGTTTGAGATCGATCGATCGATCGAACAGGGACAGACGCAGTCTGTCTTCTTCGTTGATCATCTCCTCCATTAACAAATTTCCAAACTCCATTATTGTCCACAAACTTCAACCCAATGATCCTAACATGTTTCCACATATACTAGGACAGTTTCTAACGTATCAAATACATCAAAACTCCAATTCCTTTAAAGAAATAATGAATTAAACCCAGAATTTCTTGAAAACCCTAGTTATGGTGTTCTTCCCATATTATCATTCAAAATCCAGATTTTAATCCGAAAAATCATCAAGTCTAATCTGAATCTTAATCCTCTACATAAGGTAAATCATTCTACATGCGATTCCTATCCCAACATGTATAAATATCATCTTTCTCCAATCAAAATAATGATTTAAGCAAAACTATTCAAAAACCCTACACATGGGTATTATAACTTTATAATTTTTGCAATAAACAACTTGCCTTATGATCAGTAGGGTCTGATTTCGTGGTTGTTGTTGATGATTGATGATCTTCATCCTTCCATCCTTCTTCCCCAACAAGTTGATGGTAAAAATCCCTTTGAATCCTTCCCAATTCTTCCTTTCGCCTTAGAAAGTTGTGCCTCTCTTCTCTCTAATGGTATTGGTGTTGTCATGGGTGTTCTAACCCTAATTCCTCTATCATACGGCTGATATAAAACTCTCAATTTCGTAGGTCTCCATACCCTCTTATGTTAAAAGACCAAAATGCCCCCGAACGGTCTCGGTTTAGTCCAAAATTACCTCGGGACTCAACTAGTACCCCCGGGTATACTATTTTGACTAATTTGACCCTTCCGGACTCATTGGTGACCTCTAAATTATCATTTGAGTCACTTAAAAATATTACTCGTTCTCACCCCACACGGTCTACATGCGTTAAGTAACTATTTACCACTCGCACTAAGTAAATAAAATGAGGCAATATATACCGGTATCTAACTCTCGATTAATATACCATAATTACGATTTTAAATAAAAATCTTTAAATTACTACTCTTACGTAATTTAAATTAAGCCGACATTTTCTCATTTAATTCTCCAATCTAATTAAATGGAATATTTGGAATATTCAGAAATACGGGGTATTACATACTTCCCCCCTTGCAAAGGAATTTCGTCCTCGAAATTTGGATAAGGCTGGTATTAAGGCTAAGGACCTTAAATATAATTGCATCCTCTAATACCCAATACCAAATCATAACATCATAACGGTCGCCCCAAGTACATGACCTTTTCATTATAAAATTCTTATCGCACGTTACCCAAGCCGCATATATCATAATTAAGTCTCACTACTTAATTTCTCATAGATTTTCCTAATCCAACGTTAATTCTTGAAATTAAGTTTCTCCCTATTTAATTTACCCATTTGATGTATATCTCTATATAACATCTAAGTGTCTACTATCACTCATAAGTAGAATATTATAAGGTATATATTTCACATACAATATATACTTTAAGGAAAATTGGTCCGGCCAAAATCTTCGGCCCCAATAATCCTATCATTTACATTGGTCCGGGAATCCATCGACCCCAAGGTAAATGTAATGCACATGTTGGTTCAGACCTTCCGTCGATACCAATATTTATCATCGATTTGGTTCGAAAAATCATCGACCCCAAATCGATCCCTCATGTATTGGTCCGGAACATCATCGACCCCAATACAAAGATTAAGCACACTTACTGTCGCACATAAGTAGGAAAATCAATAGGTATATATATCGTACACATAACATATCCTATCGACACTTATTTTATAATCACCCCCCTTCTATAACACTTTTGGGGTTATTGGCTCGGAAGTCCACCTCGATCACCAATAGTTATTAATTACTTGTCTCGGGATTACATCTCGAGCACCAATATATGTATATATATCTCATCGCACATGAGTAGATAATTTGTGAGCCATATATTTCACATTTCATATACCCTAAAATGTCACACTCCAATAGAATGTCCTCATATCACGCGTTAAGGACTAAAAGTTCGACATGTCTCCTCGAACCACACCCAAAGTACATTATTGTTCGTAATCGGTACCCACGAACCCAATTCTCATGTACAGTCCATATAGGCACTCACTCTACCTATAAATATGCTCTTATAGGCATACATTCAACCTATGAATTGATCAGTGGGCTTCTCCAAAATTCCACTATCATAAGGGTGTATCATCATTCTTTCTCACTAACATTGAGTCGTAGGTAGCACAACGTACTCAAAATAAAACTTTATCTCTATTCCTTCTTGACCATCTCTCACAGGGTGGGATTTTAGGATTTCATCCTGATCCATAATCATGTAGAGCGGCACCGTGCACTCTCCCTTTTCAACTACATACTAATCCATCCCGGTCACCCCATTTCGATACCCCCAACGAAATGTTGGCTTAATTATGATGTTCACAACCCATCAATAATTTATAAGTCTGTCTCCTCATTCTATCATTGGAAATGTAGGTTCATTACCACATTCCGGTTGTTTATTTCGAGTCCATCTCGCCCTATTAACTAGAGGTGTGTCTGGAGACAATCTCACTATGTCTCCCCTCAGCATCGCTTCCCACTTATCGACATTTTAGAAATGCGTAAGTCACTCTCAACACTCATTTGAGTAACACCTTGTATCACTTCTTCACAACAGTTAGGCCTCCCAATTCACGAGATAACTATTGAACGACTTCCCACCGACTTTCATCCCATAGGGTGTGCTGGATATCTCAGCACATATAATCTTGGATCATCGTCTATCTCCCATGACGTTCAACCCATTTCATCGATACGACTTGTCTCCTAATTTCCCCACCGGCGTACAAAATAATTCTCCGCATCCCTCTATCTCGGATGTCTACGGAGTCCAATTGGTTAGGGCGCCCATACACCCTTTTCTCCGGGTACATTTGCAAAAACATTGCAAATGTCACACCCGTAACATGCTTTTCTTCAACTCTAGCCTAGTCTACACGACATGACTACAATCTTGTGTGTATTCTCAACACCCTAGAGACCAAAAATCAAATCTTTGCCCACAAAGTCCCACTTATCCCTTCGTGGTGAGGTAAGCCTTTCAGTGTTTCTCCACACACTACCGGCTCCACTGATGCCCTAGCATCTAATAATGTCTCTTCTCCTGACGTGCATAAAAATTCAGTCGTATTCCCTTTCGCAACCGAACTTAAACAAGGGACTTCTCCCCATGTATTCTTACTGAGCATTATCGGAGCAACACACAGTCGATATGCTCAAATTCGATTTCTCGACAATATGTGCAACCATACTCCAATATTGCTAAAGGAGTCAAGTGGCACTGCGCTTATACTATCACTAAGTCTTTAGCACTAACTACAACGGCGAGCTCGATCTCTCCGCTCAGCGGGCATACTACATACCTTGACTCACATCATTTAGGTTCCCACACACCGAAATCAATTACTATGAGATGTTCATAATCCCTGAAGTCCCTCACCTATTGAGGAATAATGACAACTCGACCCTCTTTCAGGTGAGGTATCGTCACATACCCCATTCACTCGAGGCTAAAACCCATATACTTCCTTATCCATCGCTCTGGTGGTTCAGATGGTTTCCGGGCATAACACGCTTGTCCTCTCCGGAATGCAAAACTTATTGGAGTTATTATTTCTTCAAATAACTTCCAGATAAAATAAAACGTGTGGCCCTAGAATCCACACTAGACATCTTTTCAAAAATAACTGACTCCAGGCCATGCTGACCGGTTTGAGTACCCCTCCTCTCGGACTGGCTAGTCTCGATCCTGAATACTATCATCTTGGTTCCCTTAGTTCTGTTGACCAAGAGGAACGCACTATGGGACTTAACAGTCACGACTTAGGATCTAATCATTAAATCCTCTAGTGGGTTTCCACTTATGGCTTGCACCAGCACCATTACATTCAGTCTTAATCTTTGACTAAATCTCTAAACTCCCTTAGTTCCGCCCACCTAGGAGCATTTACCTCAACCTTGTAGGAAGTACCATATTGTCTTTATATACTTAAGTCGTCCAAGAAGAGTTTTACCAAAATTGCGAATCATAACTCGAGAGTCCATTCTCTCAAGGCTCTCGGTTCAAGTTCACTCCAAAGGATAAATTTCTCTCTCACGATTGGCCTCTACCAGTCTTTCACGTGAGGGGTTCAGATATTCCCATTCACTACGCTTCTGAATCATCATTGGAGAACTTTGTGGTTAAACTATACGTAAAGTTCTTCTATTTATATATACGGACTCTCGGTCCGAATGTAGTGATTGGTATCCCCGCCACGTTGCCTCAAATTTTTTTTCACTTCTGAGTATTTCTACTCCGTCCTAAATGCCAAAACCTCTGGACATACTACTTCCATTGGTTAACATGCACAGTCGCTGTTTTATCACATTTACGGCTCGTTCTCATCAAATTTTCTTCAGACCTACTCCCACTATCACTGCATTGGGCGGTCTAGACTAGCATCACTCTTGCCGTCGCGACACTTGGAAAATGCCTACTATGTCTCAACAACCCTTGCAGCATTTACTTCCATTACACGCTAGGAGTGACCTTGACAACAGTCATCTCTCCTATGATTTCCATCGTCGAACACCCCATGCTTTATGCCGAGCTCCTCCCTCCTGTAGTCCTGCTAACGCCAATGCTGGACCTACCACCATATTCGACGTACCGTGCCCAATCGGACTCATATATATAACACTACGTCTATTAAATAACAAGAGGACGTAAACTACGTACGTAGAGGAGTACAATAATCCTAAGATAGGGCTCTATATCAATCAAACGATACGCTGAAAACGTAGTAAGCCGTACAGATCCTATGGACACTAGAACATGATGCTCTGATACCATCTGTGACACCCCGCCTAGTTAAACATCGGGTGATCAGGCCTTCATTAAATTAAAACAGGTTTCTCAAATGGTTCATTCTTAGCATCACTGTCGAAAACTTTTTAATTACTAATCCCCTAGGTAAAATTAGACCGGTGCCAAATTTTATCTTTCTTAAAACAGATAAATCAACCATGCGGAACAAAGTACAATTAATCATGTACTATAATTCAAACAACAAAGTAAAAGTACAACAGAACAAAAGTATTACCGAATAAACCATCGGCTAAGAATCCCAAACAACAATAGAGTAACCACTAGTCTAAATCTAAAATCTGAGACTAATACCGGACAACAAGTCCATACATAGATTAGTGTGAGATCCTGTACTAGATCTGAATGAGAGATATCGCCTAGTCAAAATCCTGTAAGCATCCACTGTGCTACAACTCCGAGTCTCTGGAATGGAATCATCATACATGGCATCCCTGTGGCTGGACACCTAAAAGGTTTTGAAAATATTTTATAGCAATAGTTAGTACTCAAAACATTTTGAAAATATTTAGCAAGCGTTTATCACAATATAAAATGTGGTTATTGATTACACATGTTAGGTTCTCGTACACTCTCTTGAGTTAACTCACCCCTCATCTTTCGTGCACACCTAACGTTCTACACTTAGTTTATCTAGCCATACTTCCCAAGCTAACTAAAACCAAAGTAGTCAACTGAACTTATCTATACCCAAGTTCCAGTACCTCCCATACAGTACAACCTTTTTACTAACATCTCGCGTATGTTAATTAATTCTTAAGTAACATTTCATCTATGTTATTTTTCAAGACTACCCATTTAGTTTTACTATTAAAATTACTACAATTCTCACAATTGTTAACTTTCCCACTTATGTAATTAAGTTTCGCTACTTGAATCACTAAATAGATTTTCTCTATCTAAAGGTTCATTTCGTAATTAAGTTTCACTACTTAACTTACCAATTCAGTATGTATCTTCAAATACATCAAATATATCAATCTACTAACACACGGAAGTAGAATATCATCCAGTATATATATATATATTTCACACACAATATATATTAAATATCAGTCATTTCTATTTTGTCCTTTTTATACACGTAGAGGACTCTTGGTTCGGAATGATTCATCGACCCCAAGTGAGAGTTGGTTGGGAATTATCCATCGACCCCAACTATTTTAAAAGTATATATATACACATATTCAGGTTCGGGACTCTCTCATCGCGTCACCAGTTCAAAGTTTGGTTCGGTATTTCTCATCGACCCCAAACATATAATAACTTTATGTTAGTTCGGAATGTCTCATCGACCCTAACATAATTAATTTAGGTATAATCTCTTTACCTAAAAGATCACATAATTCAGTAGGTACACGCCCGACCTATTAATCATATACGTACGTAATATTTTAATCTCATATATTTACCGTACAATATTCGCTTTACGATTTATCTCATTAATCGTATTTATCTGAGTATACACACAACTCTAAGGGTCCTAGTTACCCCTTACAAATAATTTCAGTAGTTATTGCTTACCCTACTGGTCTATTACTTAAATTGAATTTACTTCGCCCCGTAACACAATTTTCGAAGTCCCCGATACTCTACTAAATCGGATTATTCTCCTTGGTTCGTAATCCAAGCCCTACACCCAATGGCCTTATTGGACCTCAACAATATACCTACTGGTCTTATTCTTCCTCCCATATAAGTATAATGTAAATCCTAGAATACTCATTCATTCCCGAACTCAACGAAGGATCAAACACAAAATTTTCGGGAAATAGCTTGCGTCGATCGATCGACGGCTGGGTTCGATCGATCGACATAGTCGATCGATCGATAGTTTGAGATCGATCGATCGATCGAAGATGGACAGCCGCAGTCTGTCTTCTTCGTTGATCCTCTCCTCCATTAACAAATTTCCAAACTCCATTATTGTCCACCAAGCTTCGACCCAATGATCCTAACATGTTTTCACATATACTAGGACAGTTTCTAACGTATCAAATACATCAAAACTCCAATTCCTTTAAAGAAATAATGAATTAAACCCAGAATTTCTTGAAAACCCTAGTTATGGTGTTCTTCCCATATTATCATTCAAAATCCAGATTTTAATCCGAAAAATCATCAAGTCTAATCTGGATCTTAATCCTCTACATAAAGTAAATCATTCTACATGCGATTCCTATCCCAACATGTATAAATATCATCTTTCTCCAATCAAAATAATGATTTAAGCAAAACTATTCAAAAACCCTACACATGGGTATTATAACTTTATAATTTTTGCAATAAACAACTTGCCTTATGATCAGTAGGGTCTGATTTCGTGGTTGTTGTTGATGATTGATGATCTTCATCCTTCCATCCTTCTTCCCCAACAAGTTGATGGTAAAAATCCCTTTGAATCCTTCCCAATTCTTCCTTTTGCCTTAGAAAGTTGTGCCTCTCTTCTCTCTAATGGTATTGGTGTTGTCATGGGTGTTCTAACCCTAATTCCTCTATCATACGACTGATATAAAACTCTCAATTTCGTAGGTCTCCATACCCTCTTATGTTAAAAGACCAAAACTCCCCCAAACGGTCTCGGTTTAGTCCAAAACTACCCCGAGACTCAACTAGTACCCCCGGGTATACTATTTTGACTAATTTGACCCTTCCGGACTCATTGGTGACCTCTAAATTATCATTTGAGTCACTTAAAAATATTACTCGTTCTCACCCCACACGGTCTACATGCGTTAAGTAACTATTTACCACTCGCACTAAGTAAATAAAATGAGGCAATATATACCGGTATCTAACTCTCGATTAATATACCATAATTACGATTTTAAATAAAACTCTTTAAATTACTACTCTTACGTAATTTAAATTAAGCCGATATTTTCTCATTTAATTCTCCAATCTAATTAAATGGAATATTTGGAATATTCAGAAATACGGGGTATTACAGCTTGGCCCTTGATGACATTCGTGGGTTGATAGATGATGTCCAACTCACCTAGCTCAACTGACCAGACCATTAACTTACCCGATTTCTCGGGTTTATGAATGACATATCTCAGAGGAGTGTCGGTGAGCACCACCATCACGTGTGCCTGAAATACTGCTTTATTTTCCTTATCGCATGAATCAGCGCGTAGGCCAACTTCTCTATCTTCAGATGCTTGATCTCGCCTCCCTGCAAGGCTTTGCTATTAAAGTATACTGGCTTTTGAACTCCATTGTCATCTCGGACAATGGCTGCGCTTATTGCCGATTCTGACATTGCTAGATACAAAAATAATTTCTCCCTGAACTGGCCGAGACAACAACATAGGAGACCCCAGGTAGGTTTTCAATTCTTGGAAGGCTCTCACACTTTTCGTCCCTAAACAAAGACTTTTCTCAGTGTTTTAAAGAATGGAATACACTTATCTATTACCCGAGAGACAAAATGATTGAGTGCTGTGACCCGTCTGCCCCGTTAGCCTCTGAACATCTTTGATGGTTTTCGGTGTCTGCACGTCAATCAGTGCTTTGATTTTGGATGGGTTATCCTCTATCCCCCTCTGATTCGCAATGAAGTTGTGAAACTTTCCATCACCAACATTGAACACGCACTTGGCTGGATTCAATTTCATCTTATATTTATCCATTGTGTTGAAAGTGTGCTCAAGATCGGCTATATGATCCTCGACCTTCAGACTTTTGGTTAGCATGTCGTCTATGTAGACCTCCATTGTCTCCCCGATTTGGTTTTCAAACATCTTATTGACAAACCCTGACAGGTTGCCCCTGCGTTCTTTAAGACAAATTGCTTTACCTTATAGCAGTAGGCTCCTTTATCCGTGATAAAGTAAGTCTTATCGACGTTGGCCTCATGCATAAAGATCTGATTAGAACCCAAATATGCATCCACAAAACTCATAAGTTTGTGCTCGACCGTAGCATCAACCATCTGATCAATACGAGGTGGTAGAAATCTATCTTTAGGACAATCTTTATTCAGGTTGGTGAAGTCGACACACATCCTCCATTTTCCATTGGTCTTTGGCACTATAACAACGTTGGACAATCAGTCTGGATATTGAACTTCTCGAATGAACTCAATTGTATGGAGCTTTTTAACCTCATCTTGAATAACCTCGTACCTATCTCTTGCGAAAGTTTTGCATCTTTATTTTACAAGCTTCACTTTTTCATCAATATTCAACCAATGGAAAATAATATCCGAGTCAATCCCCGGCATGTCACTAGGGCACCAGGCGAAGATACTCTGTCTTCTTCTCAGCAACTTCACTAATTCTTCCTTGATTTCATCTTTCAGGGACGAACCGACTTGGATGTTTTTTTTTGGCTCGTCCTCATTGAGGACGATGGATTCTACCTCCTCTACGGGCTCACCCTTTTTTCAGTTTTTTCTCATCTCTTAGGTTGAGAGTGTCAATGTTGTACGATGTGGTTGCTCTTTTATGGGCCTTTTCCCCCTCGACCGAAGCGAAGTAGCATTCGTGAGCCTCCACTTGATCACCCTTTACTTTCCCTACTCCATAGGGAGTTAGGAATTTAATTATCTGGTGAACAGTGGAAGGCACGATCTCAAACTCCTTTAAGGCCACCCTTCCTAGAATTATATTGTACGTCGAGAATACGTGCTCGTCTAAGACAAAAAGCTAACCTTCTTAGTGAGGAACCTCGGACAGGTGCCCATGCAAACATCCATCACAAATGTAACGCCTCGACCCGAATTTATGGGTTACCCGTAGTCAATCCGATTTGACCCGAGCGTTAGGTGTGAAATGCAATGAAACAACCTATATAATGTTGCTAGTCCAGTTTTATTTTAATTAACGTTTCACTTATTTAGCATGCAATTCCAATTTCAAGTTCAAACTACCTGAGGGACCGTGGGAAGCATCCTCGGAGTCCAAGCATACAAAGCTACTATTGTAAAATTAAATAGAACACTTACCGGTATAGCGCTCTCAAAATATGAACTCGCACCTAACCCGCCGTAACAAAGATGAGGGCGTGAGCCCAGTGGGAATGTACAAATTACAGTATAGAAACGAACAACAGAAAGAAGACGCTACACGTTATACCTACGTGCACATGCAACTGCCTTGGACATATATAGATACTCATATATACTTAATGCATGAAACTATTTTATTTTCGAAAATGTTATTTGGTCCAATTAATTTACCTTAATCTCATAAAAGACTTCTTCTTCCTCCACTTGACATTTATTCCTCTATTTAACACATACGGTTAAATACTTGAAACCACTACACTTTGTTTAACCAAAACCATTTCTTTATTGAAATTAGCCTCTTCATTTTAGATGCAATATATTAGTATTTTCATTGAAAACAACACCTTTTAACACACGCGAATACCGTGTTAGAGAACACTTCTTTAACCTCTGAAAAACCTTTCACAACACACCCTTGTGTTAATTACGACCTACACCTTCTTAGGTTGCTTAACTCATCCATTTACAAGTACACATTACCTTTCCTTTACTTTATAGACATTAATCAATTTTCACATTTCTTGTCCACTTTATCCTTCACCGAAACATTCATTAATTCGTTCAAGTAAGGTTGTCTTAATACATTTTGTCATATAACCCATTTCTTGATATGTTTCTTATTCCTTTATCTTTTTCAGGGAATCTTCTAATAAACTACGTACTTTACTGGGCTCCACACCGTCGACGACGCCACCATATGTTCTGGATAGTGGTTTTAGGTCTTTCACCCCAGGGCTCCGGGCCCTCTTAATTATCCCGGTGTCATCCGAGTTCCTTTTATGTTTTTTAACATTTTACAAATGTTCACATTATTCATTCGTTTCCCTTTTGCCCGGCTAAAGCCAAACCCAGGGTTTCACCCCAATTGTGTTACACTTTGAAAACTACCATTTCATATCCTTTACATCTTAACTTGATTTTATTCCGAAATCACGCCCGTTAAGGAGCAATTTTTGTAACACCTTTTTCAAAATTTTTATTTCATAAAAATATTCCACTTTACGTAAAATTACCATTTTACCCTTTTATTTCCAAACTTGTCCTTTGAACCAATTTCATAAGTGTTAACCTCCTAAAAATATTATTAAGTTGCACACGTCAACTTCTCAATGTTTTAATCCATTAACACTTATCCAATACATTTTCTAACCATTTTCTAATGTCAGACATTTCTTTGCTTTCTTTATTCAAGGAAACCTATTACCCTTTAAAGACTACCTTTCTTAGAAAATACCATTTCCTTTTCATTAACATTTGTAGTCTTATTACCTTACACTTATCATATTTTCAACTTCTTTTCACACACTTTGAAGACTAAGATTTCTATTTTTCTTATTCATGTTTAAACCCCCTAAAACCATCCTTAAACTTGTTTATGTGTATATTATCAAAATACTACAAGTTTACACACATGGGAAGACGGATTTTAACTCCAAAAATTATATTAAATGGATTAAACATACATTTCATCCTAGAAATTCAAAATACTCTAAAAAATGTAATTTCAAGACATAAAAGACATTTTTAGTTCTTCAAACTCAACAAATGTCCTCTTTTATAAAATCTACATTTTTAGCCAAGAAACTCGAAACATTATTTCACCAAATGTTTTGAAAATTCAACATCATTTTTAATTTTTCAACTTCATAAAATATTTAACATTAACCTCTAGGAAATGCACTATTTTCATAAAAATACAATCTTTATTTCAAGAAACTTTGAAATATGCACTCTTCATTTATTTATGCAAAAATGCCATCTTTCGAACATTTCTATTTCATAAAAATATTTATTATTAATTTTTCTAGAAAACCCATCATCATTTTTAAGCATCCTACTCTTAATATTCTAACAATCAAGACTACAAACATAATAAATAGAGTCCTCTCTAAGAGTAGATTTTTCCTCACCTCTAAGGGCTTCAAATGGTAGTAGAAAGGTGGGAGGAGAAACCCCCACCTCTAAAGGTGGCCTCAAGGGGCTATCAAATGCATCCTTCATTAAAGATCCATGTGTGCTTCATTTGGCTTCCAAGCAAGACTCCTTCAAAATATTTTTCAAATTCCACCTTCATCTTCTCCAAAACCCCCAACAACACTTCTAGAAATTCATAGTTTCACTTAATAAGGATGGAAATAGATGTTGTAGGCTTGAATATGGTGAACGACTAGAAGAATAAGGTTGTATGGTGGTTTAAGGTGGTTTGGAGTGGAGAGAAGCTCTTCCATGGTGGAAGACCACCTTACTCTCTTCTTCTTCTTCTTCTTCTTCTTCTTCTTCTTCTTCTTCTTCTTCTTCTTCTTCTTCTTCTTCTTCTTCTTCTTCTTCTTCTTCTTCTTCTTCTTCTTCTTCTTCTTCTTCCAACTTTAAAATTCCCAAATGAACCAAACCCATTCTTATAAATACCCTTAAAACACCAATAAATTTCGTTTTGCCCAATCTGGGCTCTCCAGAGCTCGACAACTCAATGATCCAAGGGCCAGAAACATGACATCGCATAAGGTAGTTTGATTTAGAATTTTTGAAGCATGTTGTTCGAACGACATTGAGCCCCATTCGAATGACAAAGGCATTTCGTTTGATTCATGGCTTCTAACGTCCTTAAAATGACCCTTGAAAGTGGTACATTGGGCTCTTGTTCGAAGCTCGTTCGATCCCCTCTTCTAACGAGATCCAAATCTCGTTCAAACGATCTTACTCTCTTTCGAACCCTCCTTTACCCTCCTTTCCTATTCTTTTCTCCAGATTCCAATTTTTACCCACAATATTCAACAATTATGATAAAACCCCACTTCAGCACAATTTGTACAGAATTTAAATGAAACATTAGGGTGGAGTATTACAAGCTTCCCTCCTTGGAGAATTTCGAACTCAAAATTCTCGATTTGTCAATTCTTTAAATTTATGGGGTTTATCAATTCTTATTCTAAGTCATTAAAATCCTCCGAGACAAAACCATATAAGTTCTTAATTCTAAAATCCCACTACGCGCCCTCACACGGGGGTTGTCCCCAAATGATCAACATCCGATATGCTCGAATGTTCACTCTCTCATTAACCATGAGCACAAAACCGACTTCGAGTCTCCACTCGCTTGATGATTACATTCAAACAACTCCTAGTACTATCTATGCTAGTACCCAAGGCATATCTACGCTTCCACGGGCAACCCTCTCTAGGGATCAACACTAAACCAAAAGTGAACCGTAATGGAACCAATCATCATCTTCATCATCATGAACCATTTTTAGTCTAAGATATACATATCTTGCATCCCACAAATTTTCGGGTTATCCTGACCCAATTCATGAGCTTTCCATTAACCATACATTATAAATTTCTCACTCCGAGAAGTAATTCACCAACCAAATCATCGCTGCGCGTTCAGTTGACACCTTCCGCTGTGTCACTCTAATAACCCTATCACCACTCTAGGCGTCTCACCCTTGAGCACTCATTTGAGCTCCGCTCTAATCCACTCACCGTGGCAAGGCAACACATTGTGCTAAAATTTTCTCAATTTCTAACACTATACAATACCCTCAAGTCCGCTCTTAACAACCAGAACCACTGACTGCTGCATCGCCTAGTAAAAAAGGTCGTTATTCCTAAGATGGGTCAATACCATGAGCAACCCGTGTGATCGAAAGCACAACCATTCGTACACAAAACTTTATGCAACAAGAATACCTCAGATAGGGCGCACCCAGATACCGAGTCACGTTGACCATACTCGGTCCACCGCGCTCTACCAGGCCCAAACACGTGGTATCGTGACATGGTACTAATCTGAGTTAATACATACGTGAGAATACCGACCCCCCGATTACCGGAGTCAAAAGGGACACATGAGAGTTAAAAGGAACAAGCAACCATCCTGAGAAAATCCCGCCCATATGCATCACACTATGATTTATAAAAGCAAACCTATTCAATAATATTGAAGTCATATCACTCACTCCCAACGTTATCACCGGGTACTAACCCTAGCCACACACCCTAGCTTAGGTCTCACTGTGATGAATCAAATCACAACCATTCATCCTCGCAAGACGAAGAGAACATACGAACCTATTATTTTCTCGGAAGTCAAACGCCTGACTTCCCTTCTTGGGAGTGAGGTCCTTCCCATCACATCCTTGGCACACTTGAACCACTCCGATTGGCAGATGCCTTGCACCCTGTCTATACTGACCTAGTCCGTTTACCGGTGACAACATCACCAACCTGTTACTCCTAGGTTATTGTCTACCTTAACATATCGTGATCGAAATCTAAAATTCTCTTAGGCATTGTTCCGTTCAAGAGAGTCATTCACCTTATTGTCTCCTATGACTATGCGAGATTGTCACCATGCTTACTTTCGGGTTCCACGCAAAATGACCTCACGTGACGACCACGTCATCCTCCATTGGCATTATAAGGTTAGTAAGTACCACCCAAGTCTAGATCTTCTAATTCTCACCTGTTTGGTAGGGATTGTCAAGAGCTAATCCTAGCACACTATCGGCACTCACCAACATTCTAATCATGCTCCAATATTACCTCACCCTGGTTGCCATTGTCAAGTCTCCACTTGGGGTCATCAATCTAAATCTCAAACGCATTTCCTAGTACATCTCAAAATTGAGTGTCACAACGCCAATACTATTCATTCCATGACACCTGGGCACTATCCCCCATAAGCGAAACGAGCTTTCAGTTTACCTTAGGGATTACACCACCTACTATGTCGATTTAGGAAATCGCACCCGACATGTATACTATACGAATTTCTAAACCTTGACCAGCAACCAGAGATCATTACCTAACCCTCAACATAGTCATTACTAGGATGCTAATGTTTTATCCTACCGGACTTCATTAGTCTCCTGAGGACACTAAACATATTCCATGTAAAAGTCCCCAACCAGACAAGATTTCATCACACATACCTTAGTCATTGTGGATGAGCTCCAGAAACCTTTCAATACCCTCATCGTGGTCATTAGGTGCTCGCAAGGACACTGGTCCACGAGCTTCTATACATGGTGTGCACCCTAACCATTAAACATCTCAAGGCATCACAATAGTCAATTTCTATTCGTAATGATGCCACACATAATTAGTCTTATGGAGACTCTTGTATACCCTTAAACCATACTCACACAAAGACTACCTTTCACCTAGCCATCACTTCGATGGCTACAACAAGCCATTACACTTAGATAGTGATCTTATATTTCATCCAAACGGCTGTGACCATAAGTCACGTAACAAACCAAAACTAACATTGTTAAGGATTTTGGCAGGATACGGGACGCCGCCTACAACCTATAAACATCTAGGTCTGCATCACTGACATCATTAAAGATCCTATTCCATGAAATCACATTGTATTTTCTAAAACCCCATCATAGAGGACTATCTAGAGTTCAATCCGAAGTCTCATCAATCATCATTGTTGTATACGTAGTATACTTATCGCAATTTATCCATAACTCTCATCTCACCTTACGAGGTACAACATTCAGTCGAGAATCACGAGGGCATTTAGTTGTAACAATACGATTTTGCCAGCCTGTCCCGAGTACAGATCCCAAGCGTTGACCAACGCGGTTTATTATGCTCACTAAATCATCAATTTCCTTATAGCGTGATACTATCCCAAGGACCGAATTCACCTAACCACATCATTGGTACTAACTACCCGAAGTACTTAGTTGGAGAATTGAACGCATTCTTATCATAATTCAACACTATTTAGGTGTGACGCACTAGCCACCTAATTTCCAGAGTTAACCTTACACGATTCATGTTTCTAAATCAATAAACGCCATTAATCTTTCTCTACACCTCAATTGTCTTCTCGTATTACTATATATTAACACACATACACCCCACATTTGTATCTGTAGTGCCGCCACTATTGGCTTGCACGGACACTCGCAACCTGCTAGCATATCTATATAAGAAACCCATAAGCGATTAACGACACTAACTTGGTCGCCTTCCACTTGGCAAAAAATTCACCTGTCATGTTAACCTCTTTGACTTCACCATCAAGGACAGGACTAACCGTCACCAACATTATCATGACTGACCCGAACTAACACCGACGTCGAAAAATCCACTATAGACCTCACAACGTCACTCCCAAAAGGAACGTTGAACCTAGAGCTCTAATACCATTTGTAACGCCCCGACCCAAATTTATGGGTTACCTGTAGTCAACCTGGACCGACCCAAGCATTAGGTTTGAAGTGCAATGACACAACCTATATAGTGTTGCTAGTCTAGTTTTATTTTAATTAATGTTTCACTTGTTTAGCATGCGATTCCAATTTCAAGTTCAAACTACGTGACGGGCCCGTGGGAAGCACCCCCAGAGTCCAAACATACAAAGCTACTAATGTAAAATAAACGCTCTCAAAATACAGACCCACACCAAACTTGCCGTAACAAAGATGAAGGTGTAAGCCAATGCCCAGTGAGAATATACAAAATATAGTATGGAAATGAACGATAGAAAGGAAACGATACACGTTATACTATACCTTCATGCACATGCATCTACCTTGTACATATATAGATACTCATATATACTAAATGCATGAAACTGTTTTACTTCCGAAAACGTTATTTAGTCCGATTAATTTACCTTAATCTCATAAAAGACTTATTCTTTCTCCACTTGACATTTATTCATCTATTTAACACACATTATTAGATACTTGAAACCACTACACTTTGTTTAACCAAAATCATTTCTTTACCGAAATTACCCTTTTCATTTTAGACGAAACACATTAGGATTTTCGTTAAAAATAACCCTTTTTAACACACGCAAACACCGTGTTAGAGAATACTTCTTTAACCTCTGAAAAACCTTTTACAACGTACCCTTGTGTTAATTAAGAGTCACACCTTAGGTTACTTAACTCACCCATTTACCACTACACATTCCCTTTCCTTTACTTTATGGATATTAATCAATTTACACATTTCTTGTCCACTTTATCCTTTACTGGAACATTCATTAATTCATTCAAGTTAGGGTGTCTTACTAAATTTTGTCACATAATCCATTTCTTGACATGTTCCTTACTCCCTTATCTGTTTCTCAGAATCTTCCAATAAACCGCATACTTTAACGGGCTTCACACTACCGTCGACACCACCATATGCTCTGGCTAGTGGTTTTGGGACTTTCACCTCAGGGCTCCGAGCCCTCCTTAATTATTCCGGTGTCACCCGAGTTCCTTTTATATGTTTTAACATTTCACAAATTTCCATATTATTCTTTCTTTCCCTTTTTGCTCAGCCGAAGCCAAACCCAACGTTTCACTCCAATTATGTTACCCTTTGAAAATTACTATTTCATATCCTTTACACTTTAAACTTGATGTTATTCCAAAATCATGCCCGTTAAGGACCAATTTGTGTAACACCTTTTTCGACATTTTTATTTCATTTAAATGTTCCACTTTACGTAAAATTACTATTTTACCCTTTTATTTTCGAACTTGTCATTTCTTCCAATTTCGTAAGTGTTAACTTCCCAAAAATATTATTAATTTACACATGCCAACTTCTCAATGTTTTAATCAATTAACAGTTATCCAATACCTTTTCTAACCATTTTTCAATGTTAGACATTTCTTCGCTTTCTTTATTCAAGGAAACTAATTACCCTTTAAACACTACCTTTCTAAGAAAATACAATTTCCTTTTCATTAACATTTGTAGTCTTATTACCTTACACTAATCATACTTTCAACTTCTTTTCATGAAGATTTCTATTTTTCTTCTTACATGTTTAAACCCACTAAAACCATCCTTAGACTTGCTTATGTGTTCATTATCAAAATACTACAAGTTTACATACATGAGAAGAACTCTTTTAACTCCAAAAATTATATTAAATGGGTTAAACATACATTTCATCCTAGAAATTTATAATACTCTCAAAAATGCAATTTCAAGACATAAAAGACATTTTTAGTTCTTCAAAATCAAAAAACTTCCAAGTTTTATAAAATCTACACATTTATGCAAGAAACTTGAAACATTATGAAAAACTTATTTACTAAGTTGTTAACAAAAAATTAAGGTTGAGGTAAGCTCCAAAATAACTCGTTGATTGAAACTCTTTTCAAAAGAAGTCACACAAGTGTGACACCTCATCTAATTAAACATCGGGTGATCAGGCCTTCATTAAATTAAAACAGGTTTCTCAAATGGTTCATTCTTAGCATCACTGTCGGAAACTTTTTAATTACTAATCCCCTAAGTAAAATTAGACCGGTGCCAAATTTTATCTTTCTTAAAACAGATAAATCAACCATGCGGAACAAAGTACAAATAATCATGTACTATAATTCAAACAACAAAGTAAAAGTACAACAGAACAAAAGTATTACCGAATAAACCATCGGCTAAGAATCCCAAACAACAATAGACTAACCTCTAGTCTGAATCTAATATCTGAGACTAATACCGGACAACAAGTCCATACATAAAAGAGTGTGAGATCCTGTACTAGATCTGAATGAGAGATATCTCCTAGTCAAAATCCTGTAAGCATCCACTACGCTACAGCTCCGAGTAACTGGAATGGAATCATCATACATGGCATCCCTGTGGCTGGACACCTAAAAGGTTTTGAAAATATTTTATAGCAAGAGTTAGTACTCAAAACATTTTGAAAATATTTAGCAAGCGTTTATCACAATATAAAATGCGGTTATTGATTACACATGTTAGGTTCTCGTACACTCTCTTGAGTTAACTCACCCCTCATCTTTTGTGCACACCTAACGTTATACACTTAGTTTATCTAGCCATACTTCCCAAGCTAACTAAAACCAAAGTTGTCAACTGAACTTATCTATACCCAAGTTCCAGTACCGCCCATACATTACAACCTTTTCACTAACATCTCGCGTATGTTAATTAATTCTCAAGTAACATTTCATCTATGTTATTTTTCAAGACTTCTCATTTAGCTTCACTACTAAAATTACTACAATTTTCACAATTGTTGACTTTCCCATTTATGTAATTAAGTTTCGCTACTTGAATTACTAAATAGATTTTCTCTATTTAAAGGTTCATTTCGTAATTAAGTTTCACTACTTAACTTACCAATTCAGTATGTATCTTTAAATACATAATATATCAACCTACTAATTCACGGAAGTAGAATATCATCAGGTATATATATTTCACACACAATATATACTAAATATTAGTCACTGCTATTTTGCCCTTTTTATACACATAAAGGACTCTTGGTTCGGAATGATTCATCGACCCCAAGTAAGAATTGGTTCGGCATGATACATCGACCCCAATTATTTTAAAAATATATATATACACATATTCTGGTTTGGGACTCTCTCATCGCGACACCAGTTCAAAGTTTGGTTCGGTATTTCTCATCGACCCCAAACTTATAATAACTTTATGTTAGTTCGGAATGTCTCATCGACCCTAACATAATTAATTTAGGTATAATCTCTCTACCTAAAAGGTCACATAATTCAGTAGGTACACGCCCGACCTATTAATCATATACGTATGTAATATTTTAATCTCATATATTTGCCGTACAATATTCGCTTTACGATTTATCTCATTAATCGTATTTATTTGAGTATTCACACAACTCTAAGGGTCCTAGTTACCCCTTACATATAATTTCAGTAGTTATTCCTTACCCTACTGGTCTATTACTTAAATTGAATTTACTTCGCCCCGTAACTCAATTTCCGAAGTCCCCGATACTCTACTAAATCGGATTATTCTCCTCGGTCCATAATCCAAGCCCTACGCCCAATGACCTTATTGGACCTCAACAATATACCTACTGGTCTTATTCTTACTCCCATATCAGTATAATGTAAATCCTAGAATACCCATTCATTCCCGAACTCAACGAAGGATTAAACACAAAATTTTCGGGAAAACAGCTTGCGTCGATCGATCGACGGCTGGGTTCGATCGATCAACATAGTCGATCGATCGATAGTTCAAGATCGATCGATCGATCGAACAGGGACGGACGCAGTCTGTCTTCTTCGTTGATCCTCTCCTCCATTAACAAATTTCCAAACTCCATTATTGTCCACCAAACTTTTACCCAATGATCCTAATATATTTCCACATATACTGGGACAGTTTCTAACGTGTCAATTACATCAAAACTCCAATTACTTTAAAGAAATAATGAATTAAAACCCAGAATTTCTTGAAACCCTAGTTATGGTGTTCTTCCCATATTATCATTCAAAATCCAGATTTTTATTCCGAAGATCATCAAGTCTAATCTGAATATTAATCCTCTACATAGTTTAAATCATTCTACATGCAATTCCTATCCCAACATGCATAAATATCACCTTTCTCCAATCAAAATATTGATTTAAACAAAACTATTCAAAAACCCTACACATGGGTATTATAACTTTATAAATTTTTGCAATAAACAACTTGCCTTATGATCAGTAGGGTCTGATTTCGTGGTTCTTGTTGATGATTGATGATCTTCATCCTTCAATCCTTCTTCCCCAACAAGTAGATGGTAGAAATCCCTTTGAATCCTTCCCAAATCTTCTTTTTGCTTTAGAAAGTTGTGCCTCTCTTCTCTCTAATGGTATTGGTGTTTGTCATGGGTGTTCTAACCCTAATTCCTCTATCATACGGCTGATATAAAACTCTAAATTTGGTAGGTCTCCATACCCTCTTATGTTAAAAGACCAAAATGCCCCCGAACGGTCTCGGTTTAGTCCAAAATTACCTCGGGACTCAACTAGTACCCCCGGGTATACTATTTTGACTAATTTGACCCTTCCGGAGTCATTGGTGACCTCTAAATTATCATTTGAGTCACTTAAAAAAATATTACTCGTTCTCACCCCAACACGGTCTACACGCGTTAAGTAACTATTTACCACTCGCACTAAGTAAATAAAAATGATGCAATATATATCGGTATCTATCTTCCGATTAATATACCATAATTAAAATTTTAAATAAAACTCTTTAAATTACTACTCTTACGTAATTTAAATCAAGACGATATTTTCTCATTTAATTCTCCAATCTAATTAAATGGAATATTTGGAATATTCAGAAATACGGGGTATTACAACAAGATGTGTGTAAGCATTTTAAGTATGGATGTTAAATCTTGTTGTTGGATACCTCAGGTTTTAAAATAAAAAATCAAGCATAAAAGAGATAAGAACATTCAAGCAAATTAACACCAAATTTTAATGTGGTAAAACCCTAAATTAGGGGAAACATCCACGGAGTTCTCTACGAAACAAAACAAAAAATCCACTAAACAATCACAATACAAGTCACAACTTCCACGATGAACAAGCAATACAAGATTCTGAACTAAGTTCAGAGATTTAAAACTACACGAGTTACTCCACTCTCAAAGGTCTCTGAATAGCTTTGAACTCCCTCCAACAACTTCCTTGCCTTTTCCTTGTCCACTGATATTAAAAGCTCTTATAAATAATATATCTCTCACAAGAACCACAGTTTCTGAGCGTTGTGTGTGAGAAGGTGACAGTGATGTGACTACTGTTACATGAAGATGCAACTCACTCCTCTCGATTTATACAAACCAGTCCTATAAATTTACAAATCAACTATATGACATGCATGACTTATTTATGAAAATCAGACTTCTATCAAGATTAGATCTGAAAAAATCTTGCTATTTAAAACTGGACAAGATCCTAAATGTCTCAACCTTTATTTCTTTATAAATTTATTTCACAGAATGTGAAATAGGAACTGCAAGACATAAACATTTTTAAATTGAAAAGCTTGAAAATATCAGAAGTCTCTTTTTAAAAAATAGTTGAAAAAGATCTCAAGAAATAGTGAGATCTAAGAGAAACAAAAATATCAGAATCTACAAATAGTATGTGATATGTTCTCTTTTAAAAAACCCCAAATTTCTACAGAGAAATCTAAGTTTTTCTTAGAGCAAGATACCTCTAGAGATATACGTTTGAAGAGGTCTTCAACACGTTCCAGCAAACACCAACTAAACTGAAAGAATCCCTAAACTATATCTCCCAGTGTTTGGGTTTATTAGGTTTTGATAAAACAATGTTTTAGTGTTTGGAATGTGAGGGAAAACATTTTGGGTTTGGTATAGACGATAAATGTTCTCTCCACACTCTTTCTTCGTTCTTCTCTCTATTCTCTCTGTTCTCTCAAAATGAGATGATGGCAAAAGTATGTTAAGGCTAACCCTAATCCCCTTTTTATATTAAGCTGAGAAGGATCGAGAACATGGGTTTAAATCAACGGTTATGATTAAAGAAGACTGTTCGACTTGTAATCCAATGGTTAACATAAAACGGTGGTTAAACAGACTGTTATTGGTTGGTTTGGGTAATACGAGGATTGAGTTCAAACACATGCAGATCATTGATAAACTCAAACCAAGGGCTGTGATTACATCTAAGGTTGTAGACACAAAGAAAACACAAATCCACTCGCTATAATGCCAACACGTGTATGGTCTAGATGTGGCTACAAAAGTGTGTTTTTGAACAGTTTTAAAATCCAATTTTAACCCCAAAAGTCTCTGCCGATTCGACATTCTACCCAACCAAAGTTTTAATGAGAAAGAGATATTTTTGTTTCAACCTCAGACAATTTAACACCGAATTTTAATTATTTTTAAAAATGATTTTAAATGATTTAAAAATGCATAAGAGTTTTAAAAAATATTTAGAAAATTCTTAAATATTATATGAACCATATTAACACATATATGCAGTCTGTGTCCTAATTATGGGTTCAAGAAATCATTACTTCCCTTTTTGGTAAATCATTGAGATGCTTGGACTGATGTCTTCTTGAAGCTTGATTCTTTGAGAGAGAGAGAGAGAGAGAGAGAGAGAGAGAGAGAGAGAGAGTAACTCATAAAAATCTATTCCTATTTTGTCTTAATATCCAAACTTTTTGAAACTACTATATGGCACAAACTCAAGTAAGTCAACCATATAGTGTGTTCTTAATCTCCCCTTTTGGATATTAGACACAATTTTCTTGAGTATCCTGTACTCGTGGGTCAAAATGAAAAAATCTAGATATCCTATATAAAAATATCTAACTACACATTCCTATCCTAGAACCAAAAATAAGAGAAGAAAATACAATACTCAACTACAATACAGACCAATACCCTAATAAATTGAACAAACTATACCATTGGGTCTGAGAGAATGCCTGAAAAGAGTAAAAACTAGATGGCATGTTAGTTAAGTTAGTACATGATAAGATATGAATTATAAGACAGGTACTCAAGTGTTTTTCCCCCAATTTTGCTCAAATAGACAACAGAGTGAAATATAATACACAACCAATAGCATAAACAAGGGTAGATTCAAGGTTCTATTACATTAAAAAGTTATAGAAGGTGTCTTTTGTCATTCGTGAGACGTCCGTACCCAAAAACCTTAGAAGCCAATTATTAGTGAGAAAATACCGAGGTTATGATAGGTGTGTAAATCTGATTATGTGAGAACTATCATGCCTATAGCTGTGCGAAAATACTCAAACCGACTGTTATCTAATGGTTTGGTAAAAATATCAGCAAGCTATTTTTCAGTATTGAGATACTAAATATAAAGGTCTTTGGATTCAACAAGTTCACGAATGAAATGATGTCGAATTTTTATGTGCTTAGTTCGTGAGTGCAAAACTGGATTTTTCAAAATATTGATGGCACTGTGGTTATCACAGTACATAGTTAATTAATATTTGGTGATACCATAGTCACTAAACATCTGTTTAATCCATAATAGTTGAGCATAACAACTACCGGCTGTAATGTATTTCGATTCTGCGGAAGATAAGGATATACAGTTCTGTTTCTTGCTAGACCATCCTATGAGATTATTGCCTACATAGTAACAAGCACTCGAGGTGCTTTTACTATCATCTGAGCACCCTGCCCAATCGACATCAGTGTAACCTATGATAGACCTAGTAGTGTCCTTAGTGTACCAAATACCAAATTTTTGTGTCCCCTTAACGTATTTAATGATGTGCTTAACACATGATATGTGTGATTCTTTAGTGGTACATTGATATCTAGCATAAATACATACTGTGAAGGCAATATTGGGTCTAGAAGCAGTAAGATACAAAAGACTCCCTATCATACTCCTATACAGAGGTGGGTCGACATTTTTCCCATATTCGTCCTTAGATAATTTCGTTGAGGTACTCATTGGAGTTTTAACAGGTTTTGAGTTTTCTAAACCAAAATTTTTAACACGATCAACCGCATATTTGGATTGAGTAATGAATAGGCTATCATTGCATTGTTTTATATGTAATCCTAAGAAATACTGAAGTTTACCCATAAGTGACATCTGAAATTCAACATGAATGATGTTGGAGAAATTCTTAACTTGACGATCATAAGTTAAACAAAAAATTATGTCATCAACATACACTTGGGCTATTAAAACGTGTTTGTCCTCTTTTTTAACGAATAAGGTTTGATTGTATCCTCCTCGGATGAATCCATGTGAAACCAAAAATGTAGATAAACTCTCATACCAAGCTCTAGGAGCTTGTTTCAAAGCATATAAGGCTTTTTTAAGCCTATAAACGTGATCAGGATATTTCAGATCTATAAACTCGTTGGGTTGTTCTACGTATACTTCCTCAGTTAAAATTCCATTTAAAAAAGCAGACTTGACATACATTTGGAATAGTTTAAACTGCAGGTGACATGAGATAGCAAGGAGGAGATGAACTGACTCAAGATGAGTAACGGGGGGAAAAGTTTCGTCAAAGTCAATTGCCTATATATGAGAATAACCCTGTGCTACCAACCTAACTTTATTTCTAATGATCTCCCCATTTTCATCCATTTTATTTTTGAAAATCCATCGTGTGCCGATAACCTTTGAATCTTCTAATCGGGGAACAAGATACCACACATCATGACTCTAAAACTGGACAAGCTCTTCTTGCATATCATTGATCTAGAATGAGTCAGAAAGGGCATCTTTTACAGTTTTAGGTTCCTCAAGGGAAACAAAACATGCAAATTGAGCCACTTTTCGAAGTTGGAATCTTGTTCTAATAGGCTCAAAAATATTACCCACAACTGTTTCAATGGGATGGTCTTTAGAAACCCACATTGATATAGAAGGACTCTCAGATGGCAATGAATCAGTGTCTACTGGAGAATCAAGTGTTAAATGGGTTTCATCCTCATCCAGTAACACTGTTTGACTGGCACTTCTCTCTGCACTTGTATCATCTACAATTACATTAAATGATTCCATTATAACTTTGGTTCGATAGTTAAAAACAAGAAAAGCCCTACTATTTTAAGAATAAACAAGAAAGATTCCTTTCTCTCCTCGGGTGTCAAATTTTGAAAGATTTTCCCTATCCTTACAGATATAGCAGACACTTCCAAAGGTTTTGAAATATTTTAAGTTTGGCATTTTGTGGAACCAAAGGTCATAGGATTTTTGTTTGGAATTTCTCCTAAGGTATACATGATTAACAATGTGACACACAGTTTGAACGACTTCTACCCAAAAATATTTAGGAAGACTTTTAGCGTGTAGCATAACCCTAGACATCTCTTGTAAAGTTCTATTCTTATGTTATGCTATTCCATTTTGTTGGTTTTTTTTGGAGCACTAAACTCGTGTTTATAACCATTGCCTATACAATATTCCATAACACCATAATCCTTGAACTTTCCACCTCTGTCACTTCTAATTTGACATACTTGGGTGTCCTTCTCGTTCACTATTTTTAAAAGGATTTTTAAGAACTCACTGAAGGTATCTGATTTATTTTTCATGAAAACAACCCAGGTATATCGTGTACAGTCATCCACAATGACGAGGATATAACTATTTCCATAAAAGCTGAAAATTCTAGAGGGACCCATGAGGTCCATATGGATTAGTTTCAAGTGTTTTGTCATTAAGACATCCTTAACTTTCTTATGGGGGTATTTATTTGTTTTTCCTTCTTGGCATGGACTACATACAGGATTAAAAGAATTTTTGACTTTAGGTAAGCCTCTAACCATGTATTGGGAACTTAGCCTTCTAAGATTATCAAAATTCGTATGTCCCAACCAATTGTGCCATAGATTAGCATCATCTAATCAGGCAATATTACAGGTATCAGACTTAGGAGTTACTGTGTAACAATTATCCTGAGTTCTGTTTCCTGTTAAGATATAATTTCCTTTTTTATCAATGATTTTGCAATTAGTTTTTAAAAAATTAACAATATGGTTGGAATCACAGAATTGAGATATACTTAAAAGATTATCTTTAAGGCCTTTAACTAATAGAACATCATTTAGATCTGGAAGCCCATCCTAGCTCAATGTTCCCTTACCTATGATCTGAGATGAAACACCATCTCCAAACATGACACTACCTCCTAGGAAGTCTGTCTTGTTTTTTAATTTAGTTTCATCCCCGATCATATGTTTAGAACATCCGGAGTCTAGATACCATCCAAATTAAGTGCGTTGTGCCTTTAAAGCAGTAATGATAATGTTGCACTTGAGCTGGGTTAACATATCATCTTTTCTAATCCAAACAGGCTGAGTTTTAATCTTTTTATGGCCTTTTAATTTAGAAAAGGTTTGTTGGGTCTTTCTAAATGGTTTCATTTTAGTCTTGGACCCTCCTTTCTTCATTTTATAGTTCGAGTTATGTGAGGTCTGCTTTGGGAGAACATAAGTATTCCTTCCTTTCCTAGAATAGTTAAAGTTTTAGTAGGTAGGTGTATACATTCTTTTTTGAAAACAGCCGGTAAAATTGTGACAAAAAATGTTGCAGTAAGAACAATACTGGTGGGTTGAGGATTTGACTTTATCACTAAAGTTTTTGAAAATGGGTTTATCTCTATTAAGTATGGCTGTCCAATTGTCATTAGACTTGGGTTTTTGACGCTGATCTCTAATGGGTGGACACACATATTAAATAGAACCAATATAATGATGCTGTTGATTAGATTGTCATGGTGTTACCTCATTTGAACTACAATTCCTTTTTTGAACATTTTAATATGGTTGACCTTGTTTGACAAAAACTACATTTTCAGGAGAAACAATATTTTTGCTAGTATAAATTTTTCCCCCAAAACCTAGGCCAGACTTCTCTTCAGAATCAAACTTACTTCCTACCACTATGTCTTCATAGGACTTAGCTTGAGATTCAAAGTGTAGGAGTTTTTTAAACACGTTTGAAACATTTTGCTTTGATTCTTCTAGTTCAACAAGGGTTGCCTTTCATCTTTCTTCAAAAACATGATTTTTTTCAGACAAATCTTTTATTTTTAAGGCAAACGTTTTTATTTTAGTCTCATGGGCAATACACTGAGAAGTATAATCCTTAGTATTCTTTCTAATGGTCTGATTTAACAATTCTATACGATCAGTTAGTGATTTCGCCATTTTTTCCAAGACGGGCACTTTTCTTAGCCGTTTTTGTGTATAGCTCATGCAGATCTGGAAGATCATCATCGGTCTCACTAAGTGTGTCATGTGAAGTGTCCACTAAATCATTAATTGGTTTTATGTGACTCACGCACACTTTTAGTTCATCGGTAATGCTATCGCTTTGATTCACACTTAGATTATCAGTATCTAACTTACTTTCAACAATAATAGGAGTAGTATTATCACAAATAGAGTAAATAACAATATCAATAGGCATCACAGATTCATGAGTAGGCAAGCATGTAATATCATCATTATACACGATCTTAGCAAAGAAGGACATGCATGACTCATTACATTGGGTTGACTCAATTTCATCTTCGTCAGAATCACCAGAGTCGTCCCATGTCTCACACATATTAGCCTTGTTATTGGTGTTACGTCGAGTTTGGCATTTATTGGCATAATGCCCCATTTTCTCACATCTATGACATTTTAGATATTTCATGTCTATCTTAGGTCGATCATTGTCATTAGCCCTTTTGTTGTCATGTCTTTCACGAGGTATGGAATTTTGATGGCCTTGATAACTTGGTCTGCCATGTTTAGCTGCCATAGAGTTCCAGAATTTGATTATATTCTTATATTGTTTTCTCATTATGGCAATTTGGTTATCAAGATCATCCAGGTTACAGTCCTCACTCAGTTCAATGTTAAAATCCTATGGACTTATTTTAGGAACAACCATTTTAGATGCAAACACAACATTAGAGCTAGTAAGCTCTTGTTTTGGGATTTCAATTACTTTTTAAACTCTAACTCCATCTCTACAATTCGTAATTTTCTACTTACCAATTCAGGAGTCAAGTTTGGGTCATCCATTTGTTCTATGACATATCTCTTATTGTCAAATTTAGCAGGTAATGACCTAAGAATATTTTGGACAATTTCTTTTCTACTATAGGTTATGCCATTAGCATGCAATTTTGTGAAAATATCAGTTAACCTAATGTAGAAATCATTAAAAGATTCATTGTCATCCATAATCAACGTGTTGTACTGCTGAATTGGCATTTGAGTTTTTCCATCCTTAACACATTCATCACCTTCATGTACGGTGATTAGAGTGTCCCAGGGTTCCTTAGAACTAGAGCAAGTAGATATTCTTTTAAACTCATGCTCATTAATGGACATAAAAATGGCATTCTTTCCCTTATTATTATTTAGAGACATTTTTTTTTCTTTCGTAGAAAATTCGCTAAGACTTTTCTTGACTCTTGTAGGGTTGGTTTCAGACAAATTCTTAGTAGGGTGGTCATAGACTTTTATAATCATTTCCCAGACATAATCACCAAGTGTTCCTTGACTGAAAGCAACCATCCGTACTTACCAGTAGGAGAAGTTGTTTCCATCAAAGAGTGGCGGACGTGAGAGGTTACCTAACTTCTAAAATCTTTCACCTTTTCAGTTTAATTTTTGAAAACAATATCTGGAGTTACATGATCAAGACAACTTGATAAACCTGCTCTGATACCACTTGAAAAACTTGTTTACTAAGTAGTTAACAAAAAGTTAATCTTTAAGTAAACTCCAAAATAACTCATTGATTGAAACTCTTTTCAAAAGAAGTCACACAAAATGTGTGTAACAGTTTAAGTATGGATGTTAAATCTGGTAGTTGGCTACCTTAGGTTTTAAAATAAAAACCTAAAGTATGTCCTTTGTATAAAATGAAGCATATAAGAGGTAAGAACATTCAAGCAAATTAACACCAGATTTTAATGTGGAAAATCCCAAATTAGGGGAAACATCCACGGTGTCCTCTACGACACAAAATAAAAAATTCACTAAACAATCAAAATACAAGTTACAACACTAAACATGCAATACAAGATTCTAAACTAAGTTCAGAGATTTATACCTACACGAGTTACTCCACTCTCAAAGGTATCTGAATAGCTTTGAACTCCCTCCAACAACTTCCTTGCCTTTTCCTTGTCCACTGATAATAGAAGCTCTTACCAATAATACATCTCTCATAAGAACCACAATTTCTGAGCGTTGTGTGTGAGAAGGTGATAGTGATGTGACTAGTGTTACATGAAGATGCAACGCACTCCTCTCGATTTATACAGACCAGTCCTATAAATTTACAAATCAACTATATGACATGCAAGACCTATTTCTGAAAATCAGACTTCTATTAAGATCAGATCTGAAAACAATCTTGCTATTTAAAACCTGACAAGATCCTAAATGTCTCAACCTTTATTTCTTTATAAATTTATTTCACAGAATGTGAAATAGGAACTGCTAGACATAAACGTTTTTACATCTGAAAAGCTTGAAAATATCAGAAGTCTCTTTTTAAAAATTAGTTGAAAAAGATCTCAAGAAATAGTGAGATTTAAGAGAAACAAAAATAGTAGAATCTACAAATAGTACGTGATATGTTCTCTTTTAGAAAACCCCAAATTTCTATAGATAAATATGTGTTTTTCTTAGAGCAAGATTACTAGAGAGATATACCTTTGAAGAGGTTTTCAACACGTTCGAGCAAACACCAACTAAACTCACAGAAACCCTAAACTATATATCTCAGTGTTTGGGTTTACCGAGTTTTGATAAAACGATGGTTTAGTATTTGGAATGTGAGGGAAAACATTTTGGGTTTAGTATAGACGATATAAATTTGCTCTCCACACTCTTTCTTCTCTCTTCTCTCTATTATCTCTCTTCTATCAAAATGAAACGATAGCAAGAGTCTGTTAAGGCTAACCCTAAGCCCTTTTTTATGTTAAGCAGAGAAGGACTAAGAACATGGGTTCAAATGAATAGTTAGGATTAAAGAAGACTGTTTGACTTCTAATCCAACGGTTAACATAAAGCGGTGGTTAAACAGACTGTTATTGGTTGGTTTGGGTAATACGGGGATTGAGTTCAAACACATGCAGATCATTGATAAACCTGAACCAAGGGATGGGATTACATCTAAGGTTGTAGACGCAAAGAAAACACAAATCCACTCGCTACAATGCCAACACGTGTATGGTCTGGATGTGGCTACAAATGCGTCTTTTTGAACAGTTTTTAAATCCAATTTTAACGCCAAAAGTCTCTGCCGATTAGACATTCTACCCAAGCAAACTTTTAATGATAAACAGATATTTCTGTTTTAACCCCAAATAATTTAAAACTGAATTTTTATTATTTTCAAAAATGATTTTAAATGATTTAAAAATGCATAAGGGTTTTAGAAAAATATTTATAAAATTCCTAAATATTATATGAACCATATTAACACATATATGCAGTGTGTGTCCTAATTGTGGGTTCAATAAATCATTACTTACCTTTTTGGTAGATCATTGAGTGCTTGGACTGATGTCTTCTTCAAGCTTGATTCTTTGAGAGAGAGAGAGAGAGAGAGAGTAACTCATAAAAATCTAATCCTATTTTGTCTTAATATCCAAACAAGTTGGAACTCCTATATGGCACAGACTCAAGTAAGTCAACCATACACTGTGTTCTCACATTATTTCACCAAATGTTTTAGAAAATTCAACATTATTTTGAATTATTCTACTACATAAAATATTTAACATTAGCCTCTAGTAAATTCACAATTTTCATAAAAATCCAATCTTTATTTCAAGAAAATTTGAAACATGTAATCTTCATTTATTTATGCAAAAGTGGCATCTTTCTAACATTTTTATTTCATAAAATATTTATTATTAATTTTGCTAGAAAACCCATCATCATTTTCTAAGCATCATACTCTTAATATTGTAACAATTAAGACTACAAACATAACAAATAGAGTCTTATCTAAGAGTAGATTTTTTCCTACCTCTAAGGACTTCAAATGGTTGTAGAAAGGTTGGTGTAGGAGGAGCAACTGTCACCTCCAAAGGTGGCCTCAAGGGGTTAACAAATGCATCCTACGTTAAAGCTTCGTGTGTGCTTCATTTGGCTTCCAAGCAAGACTTCTTCACAACCTTCTTCAAACTCCATCTTCATCTTATCCAAAATCCCCAACAACACTTCTAAAAATTCGTATCTTCACTTAACAAGGGTGGAAATGGGTGTTGTTGGCTTGAATGTGGTGAACTACTAAAATAATAAGGTTGTATGGTGGTTTGTGTGGAGAGAAGATCTTCCATGGTGGAAGACCAGCTTACTCTCTCCATCTTCTTCTTCTAACGGTAAAATATCCAATTGAACCAAACCCATCCTTATAAAAATCCTTGAAACATCAAAAATCCATTTTGTCCAATTTGGGCTCGCCAGAGGTTGACAGCTCAACGATCCAAGGGCAAAAAATGTGATGGCGCACAAGGGCAGTCTGATCTAGAATTTTCGAAGCACGTCATTCAAATGATATTGAGCCTCATTCGAACGACAAAGTCATTTTGTTCAATTCATGGCTTCTAACGACCTTCAAATGACCATTGAAAGTGGTACAGTGGGCTCTCGTTCGAAGCTCGTTCGATCCTCGCTCTAACGAGATCCAAGTCTCATTCAAACGATCTTACTCTCGTTCAAACCCTCCTCTTTTATTCTTTTATCTACTGCCTATTTTGGAACTCGGGGAGTACCCATATGTCCGGTTAGTAGGCCTCAGACATACCTCTTCCTACTTTCCCTGGCGACTACTGCGCCAATTTGATTGGGAGCAAATTGTGCCACCGTGAACACCAAATTTCTTTCATGTGGAAGACCTGATAGAGCGTATGTGCATGCGTCTTGGTTCTTTATGGGAGAATTGTCATCCGTGGACCCGTCCTTCTCAGTCTACTGGGCGAGTCTGGCATGTCTTCGGGGACTACATGAAGTGATTGTGGAAGATGGTAGTGGCTAGAATGCTGGCTGTGGAGACTGGTCAAAGGTGGTTTGCCATATCTAACACCATGGAGGGAGGCGTAGTGGTCTTCCCTAAGCTAGTTCTGGTTTATCGCTCTATGGAGTGTCTACTATACTCTATTCAGGAAGGGGAGGTTTGGGGAGCCCAGGATGCAGGTGATGATGGTGATGGTTCCTCTGACCAGTTTTCACCCATAATATTCAATAATTATCATCAAACCCCACTTCAACAGTTTGTACATATTTTAAATGAAACATTAGGGCAGGGTATTACAACAAATACCCCCAACAGGTGGGCTTTTTCTCCACTGAAGCCGATCAGTGGCTAGTGATAAGATACACATATTTTCTTGCATAACTTTAATCCTTTGAAACATTCCCAGAACATCAAATCTACTGAACTTCCCCCATCGACGAGGATACGGGAAACATCGTATCCGCGAACTCTCGTACAGATGATAAAGGGGTCATTATGTGGAGCCATGATTCTTTTAAAGTCCATTCTGGAAAATTCAATAACCAGTGTGTTGATATCAACCTTCTAAAATTTCCCTGATTTTGCTTCGATCTGGACTGAATCCACCTCTAACCTCCTTTGGGATGCTTTTACTTCTACGACATGCGCTTTTCTATCGGTCGACTCTGTACCGCCACCTGCTAGGCCACCATAGATCATCTTCACATCAAAAGAGATCATGTGTTAATGACCCTTTGCATCAGGGATCTTTGCTGGGAGGTTGGGGTCATCTTCCCCACTATCATTAGAATCATTATCGTTCTTATTATCTTGGACATCTTGTCTCAGCTTATCACCTTTCTTCCCATTGTGCTTTTTTTTGTACTCATCCTTGTCGCCACTCCTATCTACGTACTTTCACAATTTCCATTTCAGCAACTTCCCGATCTCATCTTTCAGGGCAAAGCACTTATCCGTTGTGTGTCCGTGATCTTGGTGAAAGTCACACCACTTACTATTGTCGCTCTTATGAGGAGGATACTTGAGTTTCTCTAGCCATCTAAGTGCTCTATCGTCCTTTATCGCATTGAGAATCAAGTTTGGGCTTGCTGTCAGCGGAGTATACTTGGCAAATTTATCCTCATTGGATCTCTTCTTTCCTTCTTTATTTTTGGTCTCACTGGATTTACTGCCACCAGCCTCCTTTGCGTCTCTCCCCTTGGTCGCCATAGCCTCCTCCGTTGTCATGATTCTCCTGATCATGGCCAGGAGTTTATCATGGTTTTTGGAGGATCTTCAGAGAGCTTCCAAAAGAGTTTTCCCCTTTGTAAACCACTAATGAACACTGTCATCGCTATACATTCGTCATAATCTTTTACTGAGAACACATTATATGGTTGACTTACTTGAGTCTGTGCCATATATTAGTTCTAACTAGTTTGGATATGTTGATAAATTTTTAGTAGATTTTGAGCTATCCTTCATGGTATAATTCAAGGCATCACACTACTTCAAGCTCCATCAAATTCAACCAATCAGGGTAAAAAGGGAAGTTAAACAACACATATAGGACACCATTCATGCATTTCATTGGTGTGTGTGTTAAAACATTTTAAATATTTTTTTGGGAATTTTTAAATGATTTTTAAACATTTTTAAATGATTTTTTTAAACATTTAATAATTTGGATTTAAATGTATCGGGGATTAATAAAGTTCCTAAAAACTTCATGGGTAGAAAATAAAATCGGCAGAGAATTTTGTGGTCAAAAGTTGGATATTATAAAACTCTAAAAACACGCGTTTTATATCTATTCAGTGTGTGACACGTGTGTGCGCATTGTAGGCAATGTTTGTGTTTTCTCCCACTCATAACTCCGAGATTCAATTTACACCATTAGATAAATTTAATCTAAGGACTTCATGCATTCTTAATCAATACCAGTGCAAACCCAATGGACCAATCAGGTGTAGCGGTGCAGCGGTGCGTTAATAACCATTAGATTTAAACGATCCAAATTCCTTCAATCTCAACTGTTGATTTTGAACTATTATCCACAACCTTCTCTCAGTAGTATAAATAGGACCCTTAGCCTTTGCTTTCAAATACTTTTGGTAGTCGTCCAAATTGAGAGAAAGAGAGAAGAGAGTGTAAAGAGAGGAAAAGAGAGAGAGAGAGAGAGAGAGAGAGGAAAAAGAGAAAAGAAAGAAACATTTGAGGGTTTTCTCCTAAACCCAACATCTTCACCTTCGTAGTGTAAACACATATCTGAAAACCACCATTCTGAGAGTTATAGCTTTAGGTTTTCTCAAGAGTTTGTGAGTTTGGTGATTTGAAGAAAACTTTTCATACGATATCTCTCTTAAAAGCACAACCTCTAGGTTTTTCTCAAGTTTCTTCCTACAAATCTTGAGAAATACCATTGAGATACATTTACATGTCAGTATTTAGGTGTTTCTTTGTATTTCCTTTTTAAAAATACATTCTCTAGTTAGATCTAGGTTTTTATTGCATATCTTAGTAGATCCAACATCTCTATTTTCACGGTCTTGAAAAAGAGACTTCAAAAACCATTTTGTGTTTAGATCTGTAAAATTTCTCTTTAAGCAAAGTTTTACAATTTGTAAAATTTGTTTTGTATATAAATAAGTATAAGTATCAGATCTGTTTTTGTAAAGATTTAATTTCATATCTAAAATCATTTTTGTTGAGAAGTCTGATTTTCTTGAAATTGAAACTCCACATCTCATATAGATCTCTTGTCTATTCAGAGGATTGTTTGTATAATATTAGAGAGACGTGAGACTTGAGACTTTATACTGTATTTTAGGAACTTTATAATCACTACACTCTCACACGAACACATAGAAAGTGTGTTGTTTCTTTGAGAGATTTGGTTTGATTTGGCCACTAGAACAAGAAGCAAGGAGTTAAAGCAAGGAATGACTAAGAGAAAGGAGTTAAAGCGTCAGAATCAAAATACCGCGGAGGAGTTTAAGCTCAGTAGGTATATTTTTTGTCTTTTAGATTTAGGATCTTGTATGTTTTGTTCATGTGCTTGTAATTCTTGAAATTATTTCTAGTGGATTTTTGGTTGTGGCGTAGAAGTCACCCTAGATGTTTCCTCAGATTTGGGATTTTACCACGTTAAAAATAATTGTGTCAAACTTTACTGTTTTCAGTTCTTAATGCTTGCATGGTTGGTTTCATGACAAAGAATTAGAATAGGTTTTTCATTTAAAACCTAGGCAATCAAGCTACCAAGTCTTCAATATGACTTTAGTAACTTTTACACATCTTGTGTTCAGATTTCTAAAAGGAGTTTCTTGAATGATTTGAATTCAGAGTTTACTTAATCTGTAACTTTGTGTTAAAAACTTAGTGAACGATTTTCGTCTACCTCTAACTTTTCCGTGTTAAAACGAGAGACGTAGTCCCTCAGAGTTTCATTCTTCCCTTGCCTACATTGAGGATATGAGTTACCTTCTTCGGTGGCTTCTTGACGAAGAAGAAATTATGCGTGGACTTCTTACCTAGTAGCTTAAAATTCTTTATGGAACCTCTCGGCAGGGTGGTGTTCCACATGTGAGATGCACCCGTGAGAGTGCTAGAGAAGGCTCGACATCTCATCTCATCGCACGTTGAATATATGTCGGCGACCGACTGATACTTCTTTATATAGTGGACCTAATTTGTACTACTATCATAGCTGGGTGTCACAGTTGGGTGTTTGAATTTTACAGGGGTAGGATAATTTTAATCCTTGCCCCAAACAAATACCCTTTCATGTAACCTCGACGGCTAAGGTCTCTGTTCTTGATCAAGTTATCGATCTTGTCTTCCAACCTTTGTATAAAACTATTACACGACTTATCTTCTGCCACTATGTTGTCTCCTTTACATTCTATAGGTACTAACACTAGTGGTGGCTGTCGACCAGGGGTCCTCTCTTAGCTATTGAACTCCCTCTAGTCATCTCGTCTTTGCCTTGGTCTTTTATCACAACGTCTTCCATTACATATGGATCTACCAATGCTGCGAGATTGAGAGTGTCTTCCCGTCCTCCTTATCCTCTGAGGCCGAGACGGTCAAAGGCTAAACCCTACTCAATCTTTAAAATGATTAAGATCTCTGTTAGTTTTTAGGAGCGCGCTGAATGCTTTTAACTTGGTAAGTTGGGGCAGGTGTACCTCTGGGGAGGACGATGTTGCCTAAAATTTCATACAGCTCCCAATACTCCTCCTCATTGCAGTCTTGATCATCTGGGTAGCCTTGAATCTGCTTTCCTGGGAAGATACGCCTAGGATTGGTGACATATCTTCCCCTGTGATGGTGTTTCACCTCCTTAATTAGGGTCGGGGTTGGTCCCCCCATCGTCGGGTTCGCCACTTCTTTGGAAGTAAAAGTTATCACCTCCACCGCAAGGTCACCAAGAGCTCTCCCCTGTACACTTTGGATAAATGCCTTAAATTTGACTTGCATCTTCCATTTACTGGCCACCAAGGATCGCAGCACTGTCGCCACATCAACCATTTCTGACTGGGGTAGTGGTTGGCTGGAGCTTGGTCTAGCGTTGGGAGGCAAATCAGATGCCATCTCTGGTGCGATCTACTCCTAAGTAGAGAGAGAAAAAGTAATAAAAGCTAGGAATGAGCTGTGAGCAAGAGGAATCTTGAAGAACACTCACTAAGCTCTTTCAATGGTGATTTATGTCCAACAATGATGGATCTGGATCACCACCAGAGGCAAAAGGAGATGGTCTAAGTTAAGAAAATGTAAAGGAAGAAAAATTCTTTTTCCACAGACGGTGCTAAAATGATGATGCTAGGAATCACCATGTCAATAATGTACATAAATCTAGGTCTAGATATGTTATAAAATGAGGGAAATCACAATAATAAATGTGCAAAGAAGGAGATGAGAGAAAGAGATAGAGAACACATATATGTAAGTGGTTCGGCCTTAGCCTACTCCACTGTGTAAGATGATAGTGTTTTTGTATTGTTGTAAGGCACTGAAGTCCATTGTTACATACCCTCCAAGCTTTCACTCTCTAGGTTACAATTGGGAAGGATTTCAGTAGGATAGTGAATTATTTGATCCTTTATAAAGAAGGTGAAGTTGGCTTATATAGCATTGGGGTTGCACAGTGCCACCCCCAAGCATGCACCTGGTGTGCACGAGCTGAGTAATCCAATGAGAGGGTGCCACATGTCTCTTTCATGTGTATATCATGATGATAGAATATTCCCCCACGTGAGTCGTTGATCTTCTGTAATGGTTTTTCCCACGTGGTTTGGTGATGCACGAGTCACATATTCCATGTGAAATATTGAGGTCAGCTATGATGGTCTAGGCTAAGTCGAGACTGTTAAACTAATATTATAGGTAAATAACTTCAAGACTATGGAATTCATCCAGGAATTGCAGGGGGTCTTGTCCTATCAACAATGTATGAGGCCGAAAAATGGCTAAGCCGAGGCGTGGGTCAAGTGCGATCGTCGAGTAAGTCTTCACGTATGATTAAAACTATTCTGAGTATGAGGTCTTGGAGGCTGAGACTGATGGACATGGGCCTTTGTGTTATGGGCCTATATGTTGATAAGTTTGATTGACACTGGGTAGGGGTCATGAAACCGAACGAGGTCTCGTCCAGGATGAGGCCACACTTATGTATATCATTAAGCCACATAAACTATTTGGAACACCCATCAATTTTTTTCATTTACTTAAATGAATGAATAATAATAAGTGAATGGGTCAACCCTAATTTGACCCGTCAACCATTGTGTTTTATTGGGTTGACAGTGATATTACTCAAAACCTTTAAGGGTCTACCCGTTAATGATAACTTCATGTCAGTTCGTTACGTATTACTGTGTTATGTGTCATTTTGCCAAATCTAATAGGGTTATAGGATAGCAACCTTCTTACATATTTCTTGTCAAAGAAAAAAACTATTATCTATTTATAGAAATTAAAAACATTAAATCATTTGGGGGTATGCCTGTTTAGTAATAATTTCTCCATTCAGTTAAAATTTGAGTGGCAATGTTCATCTCATATATATGAAAGTTTTTGCCTTGTTTTACTACTAGTTGTGAATCTTCACCTGAATATGTAATCTTTGAACTCATAAATATTTGGATCCAGAAACTCGAATCAATTGGTAGTGCCAAGGATGTTATAGGTCTCTAAAAAAGATTAAAACAATTTTTACAGTAATATTAGAAAACATAAAAACCAATAATAGATAAGTCTTATTAAATCTTGAATGCATTTTTTAATTGGGAGAAAAATAAAAGGATGTTATATAGGATTCATAGGAATTAACACAAAAAGAAAATAAGAGGCTATGTGGTACAAAACAAACGTGGACAAGTGAAGACATTGTGATGGTGACCTATATAAAGTTGTTAAATGAGTAACATTAGGTATATCCTTTTTTGTTATTGAACTCATGTGTAAATACACATTGACTGGTATTTGTAATGGGGACATGTGAATTATAAACTCCAGTCAATATGTATTAGCCACATTAGCCGGGTAACAAAAAAGAGTGATAGAAAAGAGCATACGTAGTACTACTCTTGTGAAATTGACAAATATTAATCAATTCTTTAAGATACGAATTTAATTACCCATTTTGGAATATTTTTATTTTTTATAATGACTACAAATAATGAAATAAGACAAGATAAAGATACACATGATCCGTATTCATTGCGATTTCAGTGGGGATGTTCCAAGAAATGTCAAAATGCCATGCCATTTCAGCAAACAAGGAGTTTTGCTAAATATGGGTTTAACAAATTAATTAAAAGCAAAACCCAGGTTCCATTAATATTAGGGGTCAAAGGTATATATTAAAAAGGAAATCGTGGGGGCTAAGGTCATTTCGTCCTCAATGTATGTGAAAATTATAAATAATCCCCAAAAGTACCTAGGGATTAAGGCCGTTTCCAAGCATTGAATGCAATATCATAATGATTGACTCATTCTTTTGGTAATTTTGGCACTCCAGAGCGTTAAACAAAATATCATTTCGTAAATTTATTTTGCAATTTGAGAAAAAATGTCACTAGATTTGTCCATCTGGGTGTGGTAAGTAAGCGTCAAGTGTGACATTTGGATTGCCGTAGTAGCCTATTTTACACCGTCTTTTAGTGTTTTGGAACATTCTTTATAATTTTTATTTATTTTTCACCATTCATTAGGCAATTGGATTTCAACGAGAGGTTGTTGTATTTAATATATTGTGCCATTCATTTTTCGTAATGCTCTAGAGTTGTACTTATTTTTTGGTTGAGAAAAATAACACTTGGGCATTTTTTTGGCCAAAATGCTCCAATGCTCTAGATATCATAAAAAATTCATCCCACTCATGAGTCTATGCAAAATCCATATGACTTTATTCACTACTATTCAAATAATTTTGTCTTCAATACTTGGAGCATTCGTAATGAACTAGTTAAAACATATCTTTCTCTCCCTCTCTCTCCGAATGTATCTTCCAATTAATAAATACCTCTATAGTGAGATCTTTTTCACTTAACACATTTTTCTTTTGGATCCCTCTCTATTATCTTCAACCTATTCTGTCCCCTATATCTACCCCTCATTGTCTTCCACATTTGAGTGTCTACCCCTAAACTTGTCAAACCCCATCTCACCTCAACCAAAAAGAAAAAATACGTTGCTTAAAGAACGCCAATAAGATAAGGGTGTAAAACATCATCAACACAAATATTTGAGGAGAAGTAGAAATTGCTTCATGAGGTAAAAATATCTTTGTTTCTCATCAATGAATAGATTTGGACATGGCCGACCTTGAAATTTTGGGACCCTTAGACAAACCACTAATTGGGGCCCTATACATATTCGCAAAAAAAAAATTAATCCAAATTAAATAAAATGCATTCTTCTAGCATTTTTTATGAAAAAGTATTAACGAAGTCATCAAAATTTATTTTTTAACAAATTTTTTCCAATTGATAACATAGTTGATTCGTTTAATCTTTCTTGAGACCTAATAGAATGAATGTAATATGTTATTATCTTGAGCTTTGATAAGCTGCTTTCATCCAATGCAACCATAACAAGTATATTAAAAATTATTTTATAAACAGTCCATGCATTAGGAAAACAACAATTCAAATTAAACACATAAAAAATTATTAAATTGATAAAGAGAATAGTAAAACATGATTTGGAAGTTGCAACTAAGTTGAGAGCTATCCCAAAGTAAACATCTCAAATCGAAAGCTATAAATTAAATGCCCCAAAGTAAACAAAAAAATCAATAGTCTTTACAAAAATTATATAATCGATATTATTACAAAAATAACATAAACATGTAAAATAGATAATATATAGACTTACAATGTTACAAGCTTAGCTCCCAAATTATTGAGTGCCGATTTTTTTTTTTCTTGAAATGAAAAGCATATCTTGAAACTTGAGAGTTAAAATCATATTAAAAAGATTAGATTCACTTATTGAGTAATGAGATAGATAGATAGATAGATAGATAGATAGATAGATAGATAGAGAGAGAGATGTTATAAGTGAGAGAAAATGAAAGGAAGAAGAAAAATCCAACAACTTTTGTTTTTTAGGGTGGGCAGGTTAGGTAAATGAAAGAGATGTGTGGTTTTGAGTTATAATTGGGTTGGGGCATACATGCTTTGGGTTTATTTTGAGTGGCCCTTTTAATGTAAATGGATCCATTTTTTTTTATTTTGACTCAAGTTTTATTTAAATGTGACAACCCGCCTACTATAATAATAGGTGGCTAGCCCAATACTCTAATAATCACAGGAATCATAGATGGTCAGTTCTCAGTATCACTGTCGATTAAAATAATAGTACGAGATAACCACCAATCATTTTAGAAAACGAATTGTCAAATTTAGAAATTTGTAAATAAAACAAAAACACATAGACAATCCAATTTGCAAAAATGGTGGATACCAAAAATCAGCGGGTAACGGAAAGACAATATAATAAATAATAACTGAATAAGCTGTTGATTAACAGACCAATACAAATAGTTACACCGAGTATTACAACTTAATATCACAGTATAATAAATGAATACAAAGCATGGGCAACACTCCTGAATAATTAAAACGAACATAACTAGAGTACAATGAAAACAAACGTCTAATAAAAATATCCTACAACATCCGCAACATGCTGTAGCTCCAGGACAACTGGAATGGAAAGTCAATACGGGTGTCCATGCGGTAGAGCACCTGATCGGACAAAGAGTTGCATGCAAAACAAAGAAATATAGACGGGTCAGGTCCCGGTTTGATATGATTACCATATGACTAAAATGCATGACAGTATGAATGTAAATATCTCTCGCAATTAAATATAAAATTTCTCACCTCTCACTCTAAAAGCATAACCTAGTGAAATATCAATGATGATGCTCAATGATCATATATAAATACATGGGAGAACTCATCTACATTACTCAAGGAAACAATCAAAACCATTCACCATCTAACGGTACAATTCCTATTTTCTTTAGGAAATACATATATGGCAATTCATTTTATCAAATGTTTACCACTTCAATTTCATTTCAAAACTTTCTTTACCAATTTTATTTCCTTTCTTCTATCCAGGAAAAATATATATATATTTTAAAGCAAGTTTTATTAACATAAAAATGCTTTATCCTTTTCATAACATCCCACTTCCCTTCTTCCATCCGAGAACTGTATTTAACGTCCCATTTCCCTTCTTCCATCCGGGAAATACATTTAACCTTCCATTTCCTTTCTTCCATCCAGGAAATGTAATTAAATCCATTTCATTATTATAAAATGCTTTAATAACAATAGTGTCCCACATTATTGCAAACAGTTATATGTATCATATTATATAACGTTTCTAAGACCGCCCCTCCGGGTTTCCCCACTGGGCGCCCCCCTAAATGGCTATCATCTTCCAGGGCCCATCAAATCAGACAACTTGGGATCCTACCGAAACAACGGGAAGCGGCCATATGCCTGCAGGAGAGTCATAACCACACCCAGAATTACCTCACCATCGCAGAAACATACAATAAACGTCCATATGGCCTAGGACTATATTCCCTTGCATTCATTAGCCAGGGGACTTCACCACACGCGCGAACTTCCCTTATGATAGCGATTTAGAGAGGTGTGTTCACGTAAATTATCATTTAAGAAAATCATTTCTCTTTCCATTTGAAATCATTCATTTTTACATTCTCAAAATCATTTCTTTTTAATGATGAAATACCAATTCTAGAAAGTGCATTTCTTATTCTTAAAGTCATATTTTATTAACGACCTAAGACCCGAAGTGACAATATCCTCCAACTAATCTCCAAGAGTCCACAACGATATCCCAAATCATTAAAGTGAGTCTCCCTCAATTATAGACTCTCAAAAGTCCCAACATTTCATTCTATGTTCGATAGATTTTAAGTTAATCATCCTATATCACTCGAGAGATTAAACTGTATAAAACACCCCTTGGGATCAGCCCAAATATCCTCATACTAGCCTAGGACATTAGTTTACCCAAAACAACCCTCTAGGAATCTTCATTACTTCCCAAAGGAAGGTTCCTAAACCTTGAACCTAAAAGAAAAGGGGCTAAAACAAAACTAGAAAAAATCTCACAAAAATAGGGCAGCCGAATCGATTCTCCTGGGAGCAGAATCGATTTGCCCCTGATTGCGAATCGATTCGCCCAATGGAGAAATGATTCGGTGAGTAAAACCAACATTCTGCCTCTGTTCGAATCGATTCGGCCTTAGCCCGAATCGATTCATTCTCCCAGACCTGTATCCTACCCTATAACCGAATCGATTCGCCTGGGAGCCGAATCGATTCGGCCCTGCGAATTTTCCCAATTTGGGCTACGGGTTGTAGAACCCTAAAATCCCCCAAACCAAAAATCCTTGATTATCTCCATCATGAACAACAAATAGTTATACCCAAACATCCCTACACATTAGCTAACTAGTTTTCTCAACTCAAATCAAATTAAACTACAAGATTTAGGGTTTAAACACCAAATTCATCAAAAACCCATTTATGGTTTAAATCTCCCCAAAAATAACTATACATGAAAATTATCACATCAAATCAATATCTAGAAAATAAGAAACTTGCCTCGAGTTTGTAGTCTCGGATTTTCTTCCAGTGGCAACGAATTCCGGCTCCAATCTTCCATTTCTCTCTCTTTTCTCCATTTCTCCCAAGCTCTCTCTCTCTCTCTCTCTCTCACTCTCTCTCTCTCTCGCCCCTTTGGCTTCTAACATAAGGTTGATGAAATAAAAGGGTTTGGGAGACTTAACCGGGTTTAAAACATAAATTCCCCTCTTTTAATTGCTAATACACCTTTAAAATGACTCGTAACCACATAATTGAGTCATAACCCGTCAAAAGTGCCCGAAACTCAAAAATACAACTTGGCACTTATTTCGACTATTCTAAAAACAACTGCACCCCCTATTTTGGCATTCGGAATAACGTGAACTATTTTTTGTGTTCCAAATTCATTTTATTTCATTAATTAGGCTCCAATTTAAATATGAGTCATAACCATCGCATAACATATAACGACGCAATAAAACACAATATAATGCTATTTACCTTCTCATAACGGTAAATAGAAAAAACATAGTAAATATTATCCCTATATATCACGGGAAATAATATTTACTCCAACTTTTTCTATTTTATAAAATTAGCCCATCAGGCAAAATAATATAAAATAGTCGCTCAAAAGACTGAGTTGTTACATACTCCCCCCCTTAGAAGGGAATTTTGCCCTCAAAATTCAGGCGTACCCCCTAATCATACAAAGGGTTTACTATTCAAAACTATCCTTCTATCATTCTTAGCAAACCCCTCAGTAATGCGGCGTCCCCATTAGACTCGGACTAAGGTCATCACTATTCGATCTTAGTCTACATTCTTCGTGCTCTAACATAGCATCTAGTCGTTCCTCACGAACCATCGATCCTACCTTTCTACTATGGAAGGAGATACCTACGCATCTCGGCACAAATTGCCTTTCTTCCCGAATCACGTTATACCCTTGCTAGGGAACACTAACTTACAATCGCTCAACCCCAACACTACTTACTTCTATTCGCATTGGCGTAGCCCTTAAAAGTATGCGGCTCAATGAGCCCAATCATTAAAGAAATATTCTCGTACCACTCTAAGCCCAAGGAATATATTGTCCGCTGGTTCCATTCCAATGAACAAGCGAATTACTCATCCGACTACACTAGGCCATACACACGGTACCATACTTAAAGAAAACGATCCGAACTATTGTACAAAAATTCTTTCCATAAAAGCTATTACTCCCATCCTTCCTTTAAGTCAACATGCCCATTCGAGGAATGCCTTTCGGCATTAGGTTAACTTCAAGCACTTACGGGTGGTAGGTTGTACTCAACTTCACTTTAGTTCCCATTACTTCCGAGAAACTTTACCAATACTTTAACACGAATATCTCATCCCAGTCTAACACTGTTTTGATAGGGACCTCATATAGTTCCATAACTCCGCTATGAAGAGTTGGGCGTACTCCTCTGCAACTAGTCCGCCCATTTTAATTGGGTAAGCAGTGATTGGTCCAATGATCAATAGTTTTCTCAACTAGGATCATGACCGTTACAATATCGGCATTTCGATGAATATGTCCATGGATATACCCGTCCTCGTTCCACACTACCCTCTTCACACTAGTAGGTGAAATGTTCAATCACGGATATGAACGCTCTTGCTATAGTATCCCCTCGATTAAGCTCGTTCCACTTGGCATTCCATGCCTTAACTAATCTCTCCGATGGGTTTTCTACTCGGCGCATCTACTACCCCATTCGCACTTCCTTAGCGAAAGGGAATATCCAATTGATAGTACTTTACGAACTCTAACTTGTTGCTCGTGAAAAGACCAATTTCCTGCCCAGGAAGTAGTGCCTCTATTCCTTTAAGGCAAGTACAACCGCTATGAACTCTACATCAAGCGTGGGATAACACTTCTCACGAAATTTAAGTCTGTGAGATGCATAAACAATGGGTCCATGCTCCCATATTAATACTTCTCGTTACTGGTAGAGACTCGTTCGTTAAATCCACTCTCGATCTTAACAGCACGAGTGCAGGAGTAAAAGTCAACTCATACTTCAACTCCTCAAAAACTAAGTTACCGACGCCACGCTCTATCGAAGAGAGGCCCCACCTTCTATGGCCTAAACATTTTGAATCACTCTAGATCTCGTACTTCTTGTTTCTAGGGACCTAATCCCACTTAAAGTTAATCCACAACTTACTCGTGGTCAACTCTCTACCTCTTTCCTAAAACCACATCGCATGCCCTAAAGGCCTTACGTCCTAATAATCCTAAGGTCGATATATATGCTAATCGAGTCGTATAAGTATTATCCTAATTATATCCCTAGTGTCCCAGACCTTTCCCAACTTCTGACATTCGCTCGGTTTCATGCGTGGGACGTCTCGCAGAGCGAAATCCAAATAAGTAACCCTCCCATTACACTACTACCTCGCATCGTCGGTCATCAAGATGTAACAGTCGAAGACACATGATTGGGACCGCTAAAATCCTAACTCATAACCCTACTAATTAACTTCTACTTCTACATCCTACCATCTCAATTAACTAAAAATTTAACTAATCTGGCATTTACTTTCTGTAAGATGCCACAAATGCTTTATCCCAATATACATACATACATCTTTTTATAAATGGCCTTCTCATTAAGTCATAACCATAAGTCTCAATTCCACTTTCATATCTTAGTCTCCCCCACATCGATCAGAGGGAAGGACTATTACAGTGCTCCTATATCGCACATCAACTTAGCCCTTTAATCACTCTATCACGTGATTCTTGGCTAAACCTTCCAACCCAGCATCTCAACCATAAAATAAAATAAAATAAAATAAAATAAAATAAGATAAAATAAGATAAAATAAGAAAGAATAGCATCTCTCCACTCCCAACGTCATTAAGGTTCATGCGTGGAGCATCTCGCAAAAGCAAAATCCAAACAAGGAACCCCTCCTATACATTGCTACTTAACTTTGTTGGTCGTGGAGATAAGGCAGCATTATACACAAACAAAGCAAACAAACAATCAAACAAAACAAACAAAACAAATAATGAAAACTTCCTACATACCTTAAACTACCTCTATAAAGTCTCAACCTGTATCCAGGAGAGATATTATAGAACCACTAGTTCCATTTTGAAACTAGACATAGGATAGCCTCGCGATTTATTCTCTTGCTATCGCTCCAACCAAACCAAGAACATTTCCACTCGTATATTGCATATAATACGAGTGGCACATACCACACATATACTTTTAAAGTATCATCACTCGCCTCATAACGAGTGAAGAAAAATATAGAACTTCCCTACCATGGAATTCATATAGATGCGTTCACTATAATAATATCGATACTACCACAAGCTCGATTTTTACACACCCGAATCTAGGGTTAATACAATACTACTCCATCTCTAGCTACCCTGGAGATTACTCGCGTAGTTCCCTTAACCTCCTTAGCAAAGAGAACATTATACTAGCCTCCCCGACATTAGTTCAATGAGTCTTCCCCGGTTGGATGTTCGCCAATGGGGTCCTATGAACACTACTTCTCTAGAAGTGTTAGCGACACTTACTTGTGAGCCTATCATTTCCACTGAAGGGCTCTTTCTTCCTTGTACCTACCCACTTCGATTCAAGTTTTCCTTAACCCTGTAACTCTTTATTCACGATCGGCCTCTGACCGATCCGCGTGTGAATATTTTAGAATCTACTTTCTCATCATTCCTGACATCCCAGAGAAACTCGCTGTTGAAAACATCTAACGGGTTTCTCTATGGGCAAAACTTTCGGCTCCACCAAAATATGGCGACTACCATTTCCGCCACTTCAACCTTACTCCTATGGGTGAAAGATTTCCCCCCAATCTCCGCACCTGGGCACTTAAATACCCCTATGTAGGCCAAAATACCGGGCCTTATACTCTCACCGAATGTGGTTACACTTCCTCCATCTGACCGAACTTCAACATGTGGTCCTCGTCAAGGACCTCTCAACTCCAACTTAATGTCTCTAGGAATCACAAACTTATTACGACTCTCTACTGGCAGCGGCATTTGGAAAACCATATCTACTGTACTAAGTAGTCGCTGTAGCAATATAAAATAATGTTACGAAGGGAGAGACCTCTAAAGAGGCCCTCATCCCCGACTACAACTTACAGCTCTTAGAAATCCCGCCTCATGACGACTTCATAACGGCCTTCTCTGACGCCCTTCATCTGTTGACTTACGAGTCTCACACGAACGAGCAAAAGATTTTTGGGGTTCTCGTATCATAGCAGGAGAACCAAATCTCACGAGAGAAATCAACAATCTTAATCTTAAGGCTCTATATCAAATCAAAAGAAATGCAGAAGGCGTAATATGTCTGCACAGATTCCTAAGGACTCTAGAACCTAATTCTCTGATACCATCTGTGACAACTCGCCAACTAAAATAATAGGTGGCCATCCCAATACTCTAATAATCACAAGAATCATAGAATTTCCATTCTCAGCATCACTGTCGATTAAAATAATAGTACGAGATAACCACCAATCATTTTAGAAAACGGACTATCAAATTTAAAAGTTTGTAAATAAAAGAAAAACACTTAGACAATCCAATTTGCAAAAATGGTGGATACCAAAAATCAGCGAGTAACGGAAAGACAATATAATAAATAATAACTGAATAAGCTGTCGGCTAACAGACCAATACAAATAGTTACATCGAGTATTATAATTTAATATCATAGTATAATAAATGAATACAAAGCATGGGCAACACGCCCGAATAATTAAACCGAACATAACTAGAGTACAATGGAAAGAAACGTCTAATATAAATATCCTACAACATCCACAACATGCTGTAGCTCCAGAACAACTGGAATGGAAAGTCAATACGGGTGTCCATGCAGTAGAGCACCTGAACGGACAAAGAGTTGCATGCAAAACAAAGAAATATAGACGGTTCAGGGCACGGTTTGATATGATTACCATGTGACTAAAATGCATGACAGTATGAACGTAAGTATCTCTCGCAATTAAATATAAAATCTCTCACCTCTCACTCTAAAAGCATAACCTAGCGCAATATCAATGATGATGCTCAATGATCATATATAAATACATGGGAGAACTCATCTACATTACTCAAGGAAATAATCAAAACCATTCACCATCTAACGGCACAATTTCTATTTTCTTTAGGAAATACGTATATGGCAATTCATTTTATCAAATGTTTTCCACTTCAATTTCATTTCAAAACTTTCTTTACCAATTTTATTTCCTTTCTTTCATCCAAGAAAAATTTATATATTTTAAAGCAAGTTTTATTAACATAAAAATGCTTTATCCTTTTCATAACATCCCACTTCCCTTCGTCCACCCGGGAAGTGTATTTAACGCCCCATTTCCCTTCTTCCATCCGTGAAATATATTTAGCCTTCCATTTCCTTTCTTCCATCCAGGAAATGTAATTAAAGCCATTTCATTATCATAAAATGCTTTAATAACAATAATGTCCCACATTATTGCAAACAGTTATATGTATCATATCATATAACATTTCTAAGACCGCCTCTCCAGGTTTCCCCACTGGGCGCGCCCCTAAATGGCTGTCATCTTCCAGGGCCCATCAAATCAGACAACCTGGGATCCTACCGAAACATCGGGAAGCGTCCATATGCCTGCTGGAGAGTCATAACCACACCCAGAATTACCTCACCATCGCAGAAACATACAATAAACGCCCATATGGCCTAGGACTATATTCCCCTTCATTCATTAGCCAAGTGACTTCACCACACGTGCGAATTTCCCTTATGATAGCGATTTAGAGAGGTGTGTTCACGTAAATTATCATTTACGAAAATCGTTTCTCTTTCCATTTGAAATCATTCATTTTTACATTCTCAAAATCATTTCTTTTCAATGATGAAATACCAATTCTAGAAAGTGCATTTCTTATTCTTAAAGTTATATTTTATTAATGACCTAAGACCCGAAGTGCCAATATCCTCCAACTAGTCTCCAAGAGTCCACAACGATATCCCAAATCATTCAAGTGATTCTCCCTCAATTATAGACTCCCAAAAGTCCCAACATTTCATTCTATGTTCAATAAATTTTAGGTTAATCATCTTATATCAATCGAGAGATTAAACTGTATAAAACACCCCTTGGGATCAACCCAAATGTCCTCATACTAGCCTAGGACATTAGTCTACCCAAAAGAACCCTCTAGGACTCTTCATTACTTCCCAAAGGAAGGTTCCTAAACCTTGAACCTTAAAGAAAAGGGGCTAAAACAAAACTAGAAAAAATATCACAAAAATAGGGCAGCCGAATCGATTCGCCTGGGAGCCGAATTGATTCGCCACTGATTACGAATCGATTCTCCCAATAGCGAATCGATTTGGTGAGTAAAACCAACATTCAGCCTCTATTCGAATCTATTTGGCTTTAGCCCGAATCGATTCGGTCTCCCATACCTGTATCCTACCCCCTAACCGAATCGATTCGCCTGGGAGCCGAATCGATTCGGCCCTGCGAATTTGCCGAATTTGGGGTACGGGTTGTAGAACCCTAAAATACCAAAAACCCTAAATCCTTGATTATCTCCATCATTAACAACAAATAGTTATACCCAAACATCCCTACACATTAACTAACTAGTTTTCTCAACTCAAATCAAATTAAACTACAAGATTTAGGGTTTAAACACCAAATTCATCAAAAACCCATTTATGGTTTAAATCTCCCCAAAAATAACTATACATGAAAATTATCACATTAAATCAATATCTAGCAAATAAAAAACTTGCCTTGAGTTTGTAGTCTCGGATTTTCTTCCAGTGGCAACGAATTCCGGCTCCAATATTCCATTTCTCTCTCTTTTCTCCATTTCTCCTAAGCTCTCTCTCTCTCTATCCCTTGGCTTCTAACATAAGGTTGACGAAATAAAAGGGTTTGGGAGACTTAACCGGGTTTAAAACATAAATTCCCCTCTTTTAATTGCTAATACACCATTAAAATGATTCGTAACTACATAATTGAGTCATAACCCGTCAAAAGTGCCCGAAACTCAAAAATACAACTTGGTACTTATTTTGACTATCTCGACTATTCTAAAAACAACCTCACCCCGTATTTTGGCATTCGGAATAACGTGAACTATTTTTTGTGTTCCAAATTCATTTTATTTCATTCATTAGGCTCCAATTTAAATATGAGTCATAACCGTCGCATAACATATAACGACGCAATAAAACACAATATAATCCTATTTACCTTCTCATAATGGTAAATTGACAAAACATAGTAAATATTATCCCTAAATATCACGGGAAATAATATTTACTCCAACTTCCCCTATTTTATAAAATTAGCCCATCAGGCAAAATAATATAAAATAATCGCTCAGAAGCCTGGGTTGTTACATTAAAGTGACCCAAGTTTGATTTATTTTGGGGTTTGTTTTAAATGGATCAAGTTTTATTTATTTTAGGGACCATTTTAAGTTGTAAAGTAAAACAAATTGCCTCTAATTTTTGTCACATATTTTTATAAACCTCGTTATACATGCTTTTTTAAAATTTGGGGCCCTCGGTTATTGGAGGGCCTTAGGCGGCAACATAGCTGGCCTATAGCCAGGGCCGACCCTAGATCTGGAGAAGGTATTTACAGAAGACAAATGGTTCATTATGGGAAATCTCTCTTGGGCGGAGAGTTGGTTTACTATGGCTATTTGGGATGTTGGCTAGAAGAGTAAAGGGTATATGATTTATCATTTGTTTATTATCAGATATAATTACAATTTCTTCATATATAGTTGAATCAGGCCTCTTTGTGGATGTGGCCAAATTGCTGAACCACATATAACTCGATGTTCTTATGTACATTCATTCTTGTTTTCATCATTATTGTGCTTGTTTACTAAATCCATTACATTTTTATTATATTAGGTATCAAGGTTGGTGGTGGTTTTATTGGGGTTTTATTCTCAAAACCATGTATGATGTTTACTTTTAAGTAAAGGTGTGGTAGTTCCTTTTGAAGTAAGAATCATGTTTTCTAAAATGCTTTATATCTATACTTTTAAATATAATGTTTCCTATACATATCGATCAATTGTATTTAGCAGGAATCTTGGTGAGTTGGGTTCAGCTTGATCATAGAAGGTTGAAATTTCGGTGCTAGTGCAATTGAACAGTTCACAACCTAGATAAAGAGTTGATATTCTATCAAAATGGTTGTAGTGTAATCCTAGTGTTTTGTCTCAAACAAAAAGAACCTGTCTAATGGTTCGAGGACTTGTACGATAGTTCAAAAGAGGATTGTGATTGGTATATCCAAGAATGTATTAAATAGGGGAGCCCATGAGATTTAAGTTTAAGAGCTATCTGTAACCCCCCGACTAATTAAATACTGGGTGATCAGTCCTTTATTAAATTAAAAATCAAGGTGAACGGTGTGGTTCATTCTTAGCATCACTGTCGAAAATAATTTTTCCTTTTTAATCACCCTAATTAATTAAGTTAAGTGTCAAATCAATTTAAAGTTTTATTCCATTTATTAAATCCCAACGTGAAAACCTTTTTAAAATATAAATCATTTTAAGAATAACATAAATGCTAAGGATAGCAATCAACCAAAAGAAATAAACCAACTAGATTAACCAAACCAAGTCAATAACCATAAGTGAAATCATCATGACAAGAGATAACTCCCAATGAGTACTGAATACTGAAAATAGTAATAAATAAAAATCTCTAATAAGTCTAAACTGAAATAGGAAATCGAGCGACACATGCCCTAGCTATGAAGTACTAAATCAAGAGCTGAATCAAGGAAGAGGTCGTCTAGACCAAGGGCCTGGAACTCCCACATAAGCTACAACACGTCCAATCCAAAGAACCTATGCCTGATGCCCCAGTGGCTGGGCACCTGTAATACATACATATATATACAAGAGAGAGAAAAATGACAGGAAACGGGTCAGACCCCGAGTGTAAAACAGTTTTAAAAATAATTTAACAAGTATTTAAAATGCTTACTGGATAATATAACAACCATGTTAGTACGCGACACTCACTTGAGAATACTCACCTCTCATCTAGTGTGCACGCCTACCGTACTACTAAAATGCCTCATAAGTCTATCTAATTCATCTCCCATAAATTCTATTTCGAGGAGCCACAAGAATATGATTTTAGTTTAGAGATTAGTCTCTTAACGATTACTTACATCTATTATGTATTTCTCAATACTGTTGTACGTTCCCGAACACTTACTATAATTATGGAGCATTTATAAAATATTTATCTACTTATACGCACAGTAGAAGAATTCCATATATACATGTATATATATATTAATCACACATATAATATATATACTATCGGCACCCCACATAAACTCTATGGTGCTGTCATACTCTGCTATCAAGTCCCCGTATCTCTTATACTAAGGGAAATACTAGTTCGGAATTGAGAGAGTTGGCGCTTGCGTTCAAATAAGAAATAATATAATAAACACCAATTTTAACCCAAATTAACCCTAAGCATGCAACTAGGTGTGATTGAAACAATATGAAATCATGCACAAGATATTCAACACACAAAGTTTAAGGAAAAATCCCCCACAGGGGCAAAACCATTTGTATATCACTATAATTTGTAAAATACGGTTTACAATCGGATTACAATGAAATACAGATTGACTAAGAATTACCCTCGGGTATCGGATTCTGTAGTCGCGGCTGGAAGAAAATCCCTTTCCAGTAGGGCTTGCGGCTGGAACTATCCCTGTCCAGTAGGGCTGCAATGAAGAGGAAGAAACGGTCCACTTCACAAAGGGTTGAACAACATCAATGGTGTTCTTTGGGTTACCAAATTTGATTCACAAAGATACGGAAGATGTGTGAATCTAAAAACCTAGAATCATAGGACTCAATAGGTGAAGACTTTAGGGTTGATATGCTCTGATAATCGTGGGAAAGTCTTGAGAAAACCAACTGCTGATCGTGGTTTAAATAAGGGATCGAAACCCTTCAAAATCGGCTGCACGATCTGGCAGTGATTATCCTCGCCGGATCGGTCCGGTCGATTAGGCGGATCGGTCCGGGTAAGTCGGATCGGTTCTTTTTCTGAAACCGGATCGGTCTGGTTGGCATCGGATCGGTCCGGGACTTTTGCCTTCATCGGTTCGCTATGGATCCGGTGGCTACTGGAGTCTGACAAAACGGATCGGTCCGGTAGATGGTCGGATCGGTCCGGTAAACCGGATCAGTTCTTTTTCTGGACCGGATCGGTCCGGTCAGGTCTGATTCCCAAATACTTTCTTCTTTTGATCTTCGGATTTTGTTGATGACGATGTGATCTTTTCAACCAACAATCTTGTAACGGCGTATGACATAACATATACATAAAGATGGACAAATTGTCCTTACAGGAATAATACACACAAAATGGAGGCGAAGCATAGTTCCAAGTCACTAAGAGGTTAGCACATACCCCTCACGTCTCTTAGGACCGTTTGACTATCATTCTCAGATAGCCTGTACCAAGGAATCCTATGTTCTAGGGTACAAGTCAATATCCCCCATAAAGGTCCCATCGAGATAAGACTTCTCTGCACGGCAACCTCCGTGATATCTAGTAGCGCGGGTATGATTATACACAACTATAATATAGATATATACACATGCACTCGATCATATAAATAAATATTCTCATTTTCTAATTAGGTTCGCCCACGACCCATAATAATATTTTAGCCATACGTAATACAATTTTATCCAATATTTACGCATAAAGAACTCATCTAATTTTATTCTCAATTATAATCATTTCGTAATTACTCCTTGTCCCTCGAAGTATTATCTCTTCCTAAAGTCAATTCAGTAGGTACACCCTCTCTAACATACCGGTCTAAGTCATTCACGAATCTCTTAATTCCGTAGTTAACGTACACAGGATTTCCAATATGTGTCAAACCCCCCGTTAACCACGGTTACATCCATATAAAATTTCATTCAATGGAATCTACTTAGACCCTACTGGTCTTCTTCATGACCCATCATACTCTTTAAATTATATTAAAGGGTTCGTATATATTTTATCCAAATTAAACAAAAAGGGGAAAAACATGCAGTTTCCAGAAGGGGTCAATTGATCGATGAAAGGGGGTCGATCGATCGATCGATCAGGTATAGCCCAGATTTTGCCATTGTTAACTACGTGTTTCCTTATTAAAACTCAACCAAAACTCAATAAACGACTCCCAAACTCCCAACCAATTAAACCAATGATTATACATACTTATCTACATGATTTTCTATGTAAAGCACGTACGAATATCATCCAAGACATAGGATTAAAGGGCCAATTCACCATACTTGTCAAGAACCCTAGTTTCATTATAATTTCCAAAATTCTATCTCTTTTTCCAGATTTCTTTCTTCTAAACCATTATAATTTCATGGTAATCCTATACATATGACAAGGCTTCCAGATTACATGTATTACTCCTAAAACATGTGATTCAAATCTCCTAATTCATGAAATTCTTCAATAAAATATATATTTATCAATCCTATTCTAACATGGGTGAAATATCAACTAGAAAAATAGTAAGATAGTTACTTGACTTAAGATAGTAAGTTTGATTCCATGATTTTGACAGGTATAGGCTTGATCCCCTCGCTCTGATCTACATTTTGGTGGCGGTGGTGGTGCAATTGGGTTGGTTCTTCGCCTTGGATTCTTGGAAGATTTTTCTCCTTTCTTTCTCTCATTGTCGTTCTAGACTTTTAAGAATGTTAACCCTAGAAGACTCTGCTAATACCTGATATTAATTCCCAATTCTCGTCATTTAACTAAGGCCTAATTTGGAAATGACTAAATTGCCCTTCCGGGGTGCCGGTTAGGCCTAAAAACGCCCCGAGACTCAAACTAACCCCCCGAGTACACTTTTCTGACTATCTCGACCCTTCCGGACACGTTGACACACTCGAAATGACCATATGGGTGACTTACAATTTATTCATATTTTTATAATATTCATATAGTCCCGACACGACACAGGCGCGTCCTGACTTAATTTCCATAATTGTCATATAATTCACTCGTGACAAATTTAATAAATTCAATTCTACATATTAATTTACTCATTAAGTAATATTCAACAAATTCCAAATGATTACTAACTCTCGTCATGCTAGTAAATATTTAAAATAAATTTCCGGATTAATATTAAATTAATTTATCTCACTTACATTTAATAAATCCCCAATTTAAAAGCCATAAAAATCTTAGGTAATCTCACATCCTTTGCAAAGAGTGTATTGATTCTTAAATTCGAGAATTATGAGGATTGGAATGCTTGCACAAATTTCACTTCGATTTTTATGGGTGCGATCTGATTTTATATCGAGTCGAATGATCCCCACACATTAGGTGACAATTGTGTGAGTAGGTCTGAGATTATACTTTGGAGGAATCAACATTCAGGGGATAACTTGGATTGTGATACCTCCTTTATAGACTTATATGTTTTCTTTCCACCAGTAAAACCCAAACGGTGGATTATTTTATAATCCTGGTGGAGTAGCTTATAGGTTAAGTTTGAGAATAAAGGAATTAATTAGTGGTTTATTAAAATCAATTATCAGCAAATTGATTTGACCAACGGGTATCGAAAACTTAATGTGGGGAATCATATTATGTACCATAATCAACTTTGTACAAAACCTCTTTATTTTGAGTGATTTAGAGATAATTAAATTGAAGTGCGGTCACGGTTATTTGGTGGAATTAATTGCGATCAAATGAAGAAGTAAAATAATTACGGTAATTGTAATTGTAATTGTAATTTTCGATTATTTTTTTAATCTAATTTAATTATTTGTATTGGGTATCGAGTATATTCCAATACCCAAGTAGTAGGTCCAAAACTCTCTGAAAGCCCTGTTTGACTAAAGCCCATGGCCCATACTATTTATATTGGTGTAATCTAGATTTTAGGTGAATGATCCATTATGGAGGGTTAGAGAGGGAGAGAAAAACACTATTCACATTTTTGTGAAGGGGTGAGGTGAGAGAAGGTGATTGTTATCATATTTCACCATGGTGTCATCTCTAAGAGTACCCACACATAAGGCTTACTTTGGGTGGATTATATGCTAGAAGATTCAAAACGTTTGAAGCATTCTTGAAAGGTTTTTGGAGTCCTTGGAGGCCAACATGAATTTCATCTTCTTACCCCTTTATCTCCTCATACGAATCACAACATGATTCGTTATGGTATTATATTCTTGAAACCCTAGATTTAATCTTTAAACCTTGTTCTTAATTTCTTTTCAATACATAATTAATCAAAGATCTTAGGGATGAATTTTTTTTCGCATTTTAATTATCAATCCCAAGTTTTTTCCTCAAGAGGGTTGTCCAACAAATTGGTATCATGGCACACCAGTTTATTTTTCATGGATAAGGGAGATTTTTATAGGAATGAAGGCTTAAAATCTAACTAAAATATTATAAAAACGAAAAGTATCAAGATCCCAGTGGGTGAAAGGAAAATTAGAAGTTCATAATGAGCACATAATCCCATGGTATGGTTAAAGTACCAATGTTGATAATGAGTGACCATTAAGGGAGACAAATCTTAATTCCCCTAAAGCACAAATTTCTGACCAAGTTATTACATTACCATATAAGAGAAGGGAAAACGATAATGTCTGAGACATCCACCTAGCAATAATATTAACACATGGTGCCTCGTGTAGGCGATATTCAAATCAACGCTCCTCTACCCATCAACTCTTTTTCTTTAATCATTAACCCCATTACCAGAATTTAAGACCAATAGTAATTCCCCGAAGCCCATTAATATTACCTCCTCAAGAAAATTAAAAACTCATATGAAACATAGTTGCGAAATCTTTGGAAGTCCACCCCACCCAAACATCATTTCCTTTTAGACAACGCAAACTTAATCCCCCAATGCACCAAAATGTTTTTTTGCATAAACACTAATCTAACCCAACGAATGAAAAAACTCTTAGATTAAACCCAAATCTTCTCCCCTCCCTTACCAAGACTTTACTCTATCACTTCCACCAATTGATGTCTAAATCAAACCCTTCACCATTTGAACCATAAGTTGACCTCACCATAGATGTTATATAAAGATGAGAGTACGTTTTTCATGATTCATGGATATCCACCAATTGAAGTTATTTTTTAATTTTAATAGTGAAATATCAAAGTACACCCAAAAAGATTATGTGATGAAAATTTACCAACGATCATCATGAAATTCAAAATAAATCATACAAAAGAAAGATAAATCAACAAATAGTAAATGATGTATGAGGCAATAACCAATTAATGAGAAAAGCTTGGGCCAATGAAACAATATCACTAAAAACTTGGTAAAGACTCATAGAGGGGATTATCGCCTTACCCTATCTTCCATGCTACCTCCACAACCAAAATTTTCTACCAATCTCTAGCAAGTAGAGAACTATACAATGCTTATGAGTATCTCAATATTTTTATGTCTTAATGAATGATCAAGCTTGTTTAGCTTGAACCTATTCAAATAAAGTTTTCTTTATATATAATTAAATATTTTGATTCCAATGGTGAGGAATCATAAAGTGAGTCACAAGAACAAAAAATCTCATAGGGTTGAAATTCCACAGTTCTTGGGAAACTAGGTGATAAAATGGTGTATGCTCAACAATAATGACTTTTTCTTCTTTATTATTGATCAACCTCAAGAGAATATGTGATCAAATGCAAACAAAATAAGAGGAAAAAGAAGAACAAGATGAACTTGGGGTTATTTTATTTCACTTAGTGTAAATGAAGCTCTAAGGTTTTCTGCAAGAAAGTCAAGATTTTTCGGAGTGAGCAAATAGTAAAAGAGGTCACAAACTATCGCAGATATATCCACCCAAGATGAGTTGTCCAAGTCACGGGTATTGACAGTCACTTCGATGGAGTGGAGGTTTATTCTCTAGAGAGAACCACCAGAGATACTAGATTGTGGAACCATCCAAACACTTTTACCAAAGAATGCCCAAAATTCTTGGCCACCAAGACAAGGCTTATTGTAGTGGAAAATTTCCATTTCATTATGCGCATCAGTTTTAAAAAATACATCTTGTACTTAAACAGTATTATGGCCTATGATAATGACACATATCTCAAACACACACATGCACCATGCTTTGAAATGTGTTTTGAGTAAGTATTGTTTCTTAACCAAGGTGATTACTGGATAACTAAATTTTTACCTTTATCCTTGAAGTAATTAATGTGACTTTTTAACGAAGAGCCGACTTGAACTTTGATGAATCTTTTCATAGCGGCAAATACCAATATCTAAAGTGTGATTTTTTTAATGGAGACAAGGCAATCCAACAAATTTAAGGCACATGAGTATACTATACTCTTACAATCTATTGCTTTGTCTATTCCATGACAAGATACATAAAATCAAAATTAGAAGAAAATGAGAGAAACCTATCACGATTACATATAGAATAATTTTAAAATGACATAAGATGTCACACCCTGCCTTTTGGTATGAATGAACGAGAAGTACACATAAAGAAATGAGTTAAAGCTAAGGTCGAATAACATAACTTTATTAATTATTAAGTAGGTTTACATAGGGTTGTACCACTGTAAGGGTTAGTTACATTTTTTTAGTACAAACTATAATGTAGAAAATTGAAAAGCGCCACTCCTTTGTAACACCCCGTATTTTCATGCATTAAATATTTAATTAATTCGGGAATTAAAAATAACTTGTGAGTCGTAATTTTAATTGATATAATTATGGAAATTATATTTAAATATTAATCGGGAAGTGAATGGTTAATATATAGGGAAAATTATTTACTAAGTGAATAGTAATAATGTATTTACGTCATTTTGGGTATTAATGACGGGATATGTACTTATTTCAGCCGGGAGTCGGTATAGACTAATTTGGGAGCGAAATAAGTATTTTTATAAATTAATTTGGATGCCAATTTTGAGTGTACGGTTGAGTCCGGATGGGCCGAGATAGTCGGAAAAGTGTATACGAGGGTCGTAAACGGGTCACGGGACGTTTTTAGACATAACCGGGCCCACAGAGGGGAATTTGGGTCCCCTGGGCTTGGCCCATTAGACAAAAAACGGGATTAAGGTTAATTAAACAATTAAAAGAAACAAGAGAATGGATGAATTGCTTTTAGAGAAGACTTATAGGGTAAGGAAACCCTAACAGCAGCCAAAGGCAAATTTGGGGATCGCAGGAGAGCCAAAAAGAGCCATCTTCAACCTTGGGCACTCACAATTCCAAATTCAGAATCTACGAACCTTAAGGCAAGTGGTTAACTTACTGTAGCATTTAAAGTGTATTTCAATTCATATTCATGTGATTTGGATAATCAAAGAAATTCGGTTTGGGAGTTAAAGGGGTATAAACATGGTTTTTTGTAAATTATGAACCTGATTTCTAAATTGAGTACGAATTCATATTTAATCTGAGTTGTATGGTTGTAATCTAATAAGTTGTGTAAACCGGAGGGATTAGAAATGAATTGGTGATATGGAATTGATGTTTAAATGGGTTAAAGACTAAATTGGATTTTAAACCCAGATTCGTGAAAATAGTAGAGGAAAGAAATTAAGTGATGTTTCTGGACTTTAGAAAGGTTCCTTATAAGGTTTTTGATGTCTATTGCCAATGGAAAAGCTTAGTTTTTGGTGTAAAAGAAGATAGGGTTTGGAGGTGGGTGTCCAGGGCTGAAACAGCCAACTCGGGGAAGACGAGGACCTGATCGATCGATCGATCTAAGGTGGACCATCGATCGATCGATGGTCCGGAAACTTTGACAGTTCGCCCAGTATGTAATATATAGGGAAATTTAATAAGAATTCTTCCATGATTTAATTTTGAGTAATTAATACATGGATTTAAATCTAATTAATTGTGAATAAAATTAATTAAGATTTGAGGGCAGCTTGGCGTGACATCATAATTAAAATTAATTGGGATTTGGAGGAAATTAGGTGTGACACACTAAGGTTAAATTTTGGAAAGTTGTTTCGAAATGTTTAAATGTGGACGTAGTAAACAAGTTCGGGAATAACGGTTGAGTGATACCGAGATGTAAATTTTATTTAGGTGAAGGCTAAATAATTTAGAGTCGGGGATTTAGACTCGGGTGATGTTATTTCGGGCTACCAGAGTAAGTCCGAATATATTGGTTGGGGCGATACCAAAAGGAATCAATGTGCAAATTAATTAATAATTAGAGTTGGGCCATAAACTCAAAATAAAATGGAAAGGGCTTGTGTCATGGACTTAGTGCACGGTGTAGCCATAATATTTTATATTTATATATATACGGTGTGTGATGGTATATATATGGTGTGTGCATTGATATCAGTGGATAGATATTATTACTATATACTCTAGTGCTATAGTCGGAGGTTGCGCGTAGTGGATGAATCCCCTAGCTTGAGGAGTAGGGCGAGTATAATCCCAGGTCATATCGTCCGTTATATGGGTGAGGGACATCTCACTTTCAGGGAAGGAATATGACCGCCTCGAACATTTACGTATTAACCAAGTTAGTGAGCGATTCTGACTTGGGGGTAGCTAGGTTATGTGAACATACCTAGTGGAATAGAACTTTAGAGGATTTATACCCGGTGAAATTTTACTCGGGGGAAATACTATTATTAAATGTCATATCAGTATGTTTGTGAATACTGTAATATGTTTGAGTATATAATTAGGGAAGTAATTATATACGGGCTAATTAATACAAAGCATGAGGTGTATTATATGTATAACAGATGTGGAAGTTATATGAAATTAAAAGGGAAATGATTTAATTAAGTTGATGACGATAATAACTTAAAAATCATAATTAAGGCATACTCGGTTAGAGTAGGGTGTTTTGCAAGGGGTTTCATAATTTATCTAGTCACAAGATAAAGAAATAGGTGAATTTTATTTAAGGCGTTAGTAGTGCACAGTTGGGGAGGGGTGAGGATTTCCTCAAGGGAGTGCGACACTAACTAAAATATGGAGAGCATGCATATTTACTTATTACTGCAAGTTAATCATTTGCTAAATGTTTATCAAAGTTTTTTGGGTACTAACCCTTGCTATAAATTTTTAAAAACCTTTTAGGTGTCCAGGCACAGGGACGCCAGGCTTGACTCTATTTCAGGAATCCGTTGCTGCAGCATATGTGGATGTTGCGGGAGTTTTGATAGACACCTCACCCTTTCATTCTAGTATAGAGACTTCTATCAGTTATTTCGAGCATGTCGCTCACAGTTCATTTAGTTTTTATCAGACTTGTTGAGATTGATTACTTTTCCTTATTTTATATTTGTTGGAGTTTGGGCCGATGGTTTATTCGGTCAGTTAATAAATTATGAATGGTTGTTTTAGTTAATTGTGATTATTGTGTTGTTTTATTTTCCGAATGAGTTTCATTTAAGTTAATGAAAGATAAAACTTGGCACCAGTCTAATTTTCTCACTTAGGTGGTTAGTAATTAAAAAGGCGATAGTGATGCTAAGAATGATCCAATTGAGAAACCTGTTCTAACTTAATTTAGGACTGATCACCCGAGGTTAATTAGGCGGGGTGTCACAGATGGTATAAGAGCATCAGGTTAGTGTCCTTAGGTTCTGTACGGATTTCTACGTTTCAGCGTAGCACTCGATTGTTATAGATTCCTATTATTAGGACTGTTGATTCATTTTCTGCTTGTGAGATATCGTATTTCTACTGTGTATATTTTTGTGTAAATTGTGTACTTATACGATTCAATCTATTTCAGATTCCACCTAGGAGACTGAGAGCGGAGACGTCTGAGGCTAGGGATGAAGTCAGGGAGGCTCATCAGGAGCCATAGGTACCGCCAGCACCACCCCCACCCAAGTTGATTTCCACTACTCTAGTGGCAGTGATTGTGGCCCAGGGGGTCGAGACAATGATGTGAGCTATGGAAGCTCACTTTCCACAGCCCCAGGCACCGCCTCCAGTGGCACCAGCAGTTCAGGCTCCAGTGGGGCCACCATCTTGGCAGCGAGTTAGGGAGACCTTTCAGAAGGGTCACCCACCTGAGTTTCGGGGTAGCACAGATGTAGTAGAGGCTTGTGACTGGAAGAAGAACATTCAGTGCCATCTGCACATGCTGAAGTGTATCGAGGTACAGAAATAGATGCTTGCTACCTTTCATCTGTCGGGGGATGCCTTACAGTGGTGGGAGTCAGTTACCACCGTCGAGGAGCGAGATTTGACGACGATAGCAGAGTTCTGGGTGCGGTTCGACCGCAAATACTTTCCACCAGCGGTAGAGACTGAGATGAGAAAGAAATTTAGTGATTTAGTACAGGGTGACCGATCAGTGGCATACTATGAGGAAGAGTTCACCCGTTTGGCAATCTTTGTATCAAATGAGGTGAGCGATGATGAGCGAAAGAAATCGAGGTTTATGGATGGCTTAGCTTGGCGGATCAGGCAAAGTTTGATAGGGAATCCGGCGTTAGTGACTTATAAAGATATCATTAATGCCGCACTAGTACATTGCCAGGATCATCGCTTCCACGCGAAGGGGAGCAAGAAAACAGGGGAGCCGAGCCAACAGGGCAAGGCAGTTACTAATGGTGATACGAGTGGTACTCAGCAGCAGGCTAAGAAGTTTAAGTCTAGTGGGTTCCGATCAGGAGGACAGGGGTTCAGGCAGGGGTAGCTAGGCCTGAATCAGCAGTAGCAGGTTCCTCAAGGCCGTCAGGGCCAAGGGAACAATGGGGGAGGCCAGCAGGGCCAACCGCGTCAGGGCCAATAGGGCCAACGACAGGGGGATGGTCAGAGACGCTGTTTTGTCTGTGGCCAGCCAGGACACTTCAAGAGGGAGTGCCCACAGAGGGGCAGAGGTCAATAGCAGGAGGCCCAATAGGGGCAGATGTCGCCAGCAGCACCAGTCCCACCCGCCCCACCGCAGTAGGGGCAGATAAACTACGGGCGTGTGTATAACGTCCGGTATGTCCCCAATCCTCCAGAGTAACAAGCACCGCTAGCAGTAGAGGGTATGTTTCTCAATCATGGTTATGAGGGTATTATTCTTTTTGATACGGGAGCATCACATTCATTCATTAAATATAATTTTGCTAAACAGGCCGAGTTACTAGAGACCGCGAGTAGTCTTCGGATGTGTGTTGAGTCACCAGTAGGTAGCGAGGCTTCTATTCACTCGATTTGTCGGGTAGTGGACATTTTGATTGGGAGACTTAGTTTAGCAGCAGACCTCTTAGTGTTTGATATGGAGGGGTATGATTTCATCCTGGGTATGGATTGGTTGGCCGATTATCGGGCGACTGTGGATTGTTACGAGAGGACAATCGTATTATCCATTCTAGGACAGGAGATGTTCTTGATAGCAATGCCATTATATGAGGGAGGGTCACACACGCACCTATATTACATCAAAGAGGAAACCTCACAGGAGGTGGCGATTCCGTTGGACTCAATCCCGGTAGTGAGGGACTTTGAGGATGTGTTCCAGGAGATACCAGGGTTACCACCTAGCAGGGAGATTGAATTTCTGTTCTATTTAGCACCGAGGACAAGGCCGATTACTCGAGCCCCATACCGTATGAACTCTTTAGAGATGCATGAGTTGAGAGAGAAGATTCAGTAGCTTCTGGGTCAAGGTTTCATTCGGCGGAGTACATCACCGTGGGGTGCACCGGTGTTGTTTGTAAAGAAGCGGGATGGCTCACTACGATTATGCGTGGACTATAGAGAGCTGAACAAGGCGGCGATATGGAATAAGTATCCGTTACCTAGGATTGATGATCTATTTTACCAGTTGAGAGGGGCGTCCTACTTCTCTAAGGTCCACTTGAGGTTAGGGTATCATCAACTACGTATCCGAGAGGAGGATGTTCCTAAGACCGCTTTCCTGTTGCGGTATGGATCTTATGAGTTTTGGGTGATGCCATTCGGGCTCACCAATGCACCAACAGTGTTCATGGACCTCATGAATAGGGTTTTCAGGGAGTTTCTCGATTAGTTTGTCGTCATGTTCATTGATGACATCCTGATCTACTCGCGCACCGAGGAGGAGCACGCAGAGCATCTGCGTATAGTTTTACAGACATTGCGGAATCACCAGCTCTATGCCAAATTTGGGAAGTGTGGATTTTGACTATGGGAGGTTCAGTTTCTTGGCCACGTGGTGTCAGAACGGGGTATTACAGTTGATCCAAGTAAGGTATTGGCAGTGAGGGAGTGGGGGCAGCCCAAGACACCGACCGAGGTGCACAGTTTTTTAGGATTGGCCGATTATTACAGGCAGTTCATCAAAGGATTCTCAAAGATTGTAGGCCCTTTGACGAATCTGACCTGGAAGGAGGTACCATTCAAAGTGGAGAGAGCTTCGATATGAGGATAATGTATCCAGGGATTGCATGTCAGCATTATCCATCACACCTGAGATCATTATATGGGTTGTGAGGGCTCATGCAGAGGATCAAATCTGCCGGTATAGGGTGAGCCAGCTTCTAGCTGAGGGAGCAGAGGGTTACTCGGTCAGCTCGGAAGGAGGGTTACGCCTTAATGGGAGGTTAATTATGCCAGAGGATGAGGAGTTGAGGCACACTGTTATGACAGAGTCTCATGGGTCAAGATTCACGGTACATACCTGTGGGGATAAGATGTACTAGGATATGAGGAGGCAGTATTGGTGGGCATAAATGAAACGAGACATAACAGAGTTTGTTTCGAAATGCGCCACGTGTCAGCTTGTGAAAGTTTATCACCAGAGACCATCAGGGATGCTACAGCCGCTGGAGATTCCCGTATGGAAGTGGGAAGAGAATCTCCATGGACTTCATTACAGGGTTACCTTCATCGCAAAAGGGTCACGATTCCATATGGGTCATTGTGGATCGGTTGACCAAAGTGGCCCACTTTCAGCTGGTTCTCACAGACTTTGAGATGATGCGAAATGCGTAGCTATTCATAGCTGAGATTATTAAGCTGCACGGGGTACCAGTTAATATCGTGTCTGATAGAGACAAGATCTTTGTGGCCCACTTTTGGCAGAGTTTTCAAGAGGCCATGGGCACGGAGTTACGTTTGAGTACATCATATCACCCACAGACTGACGGGCAGACTGAGAGAGTCGATCAGATGCTGGAAGATATGCTCAGAATGTGCATATTAGACTTTGGGGGAGGTTGGGAGAAATATCTTCCTTTGGTAGAGTTCGTGTATAACAACTCTTACTAATTCACGATCGGTATGGCACCTTTCGAGGCACTATACGGGAGATCTTGTCATTCACCCGCTTGTTGGTTAGAGGTGGGGGACAACAAACTTTTGGAGCCGGAGATTGTTTAAGAGATGTCTACCAAGATAGAGTTGATCCGAGGGAGGATTCAGATAGCTCAGGATAGGCAGAAGAGTTACGCTGATGCTTCACAGAGACATGTGGAGTTAGAGGTTGGGGACCAGGTATTGGTCTGGGTATCTCCTATGAAAGGGGTGATGAGGTTCGGTAAGAAGGGTAAGTTAGCACCGAAGTATGTGGGACCTTTCCCTATTATCGAGAGGGTGGGTCAGTAGCTTACAGGCTGGGATTTCCAGAGCGCCTTCAGCGGATACACGATGTGTTCCATGTGGCATCGCTGAAGAAATATCACAGGAGCGAGAGGGCCTTCTGACACATTCTATTCGAGGAAATTGATGTACAGCCAGGCATCTTATATGAGGAGAGACCAGTGGATATTCTGGACCGTATTGAGCGAAAGTTATGATCCAAGGTTGTTCTACTAGTTAGAGTACAGTGGGGTCATCACAACGTTGACGAGTCTACCTGGGAGCGGGAGGAGGATATGCGGGAACAATATCCAGAGGTTTTCACCACAGGTACGACCTAATTTCGGGGACAAAATTCCTTTGTAAGGGAGGGAGTATGTAACACCCCGTATTTTCATGCATTAAATATTTAATTAATTCGGGAATTAAAAATAACTTGTGAGTCGTAATTTTAATTGATATAATTATGGAAATTATATTTAAATATTAATCGGGAAGTGAATGGTTAATATATAGGGAAAATTATTTACTAAGTGAATAGTAATAATGTATTTACGTCATTTTGGGTATTAATGACGGGATATGTACTTATTTCAGCCGGGAGTCGGTATAGACTAATTTGGGAGCGAAATAAGTATTTTTATAAATTAATTTGGATGCCAATTTTGAGTGTACGGTTGAGTCCGGATGGGCCGAGATAGTCGGAAAAGTGTATACGAGGGTCGTAAACGGGTCACGGGACGTTTTTAGACATAACCGGGCCCACAGAGGGGAATTTGGGTCCCCTGGGCTTGGCCCATTAGACAAAAAACAGGATTAAGGTTAATTAAACAATTAAAAGAAACAAGAGAATGGATGAATTGCTTTTAGAGAAGACTTATAGGGTAAGGAAACCCTAACAGCAGCCAAAGGCAAATTTGGGGATCGCAGGAGAGCCAAAAAGAGCCATCTTCAACCTTGGGCACTCACAATTCCAAATTCAGAATCTACGAACCTTAAGGCAAGTGGTTAACTTACTGTAGCATTTAAAGTGTATTTCAATTCATATTCATGTGATTTGGATAATCAAAGAAATTCGGTTTGGGAGTTAAAGGGGTATAAACATGGTTTTTTGTAAATTATGAACCTGATTTCTAAATTGAGTACGAATTCATATTTAATCTGAGTTGTATGGTTGTAATCTAATAAGTTGTGTAAACCGGAGGGATTAGAAATGAATTGGTGATATGGAATTGATGTTTAAATGGGTTAAAGACTAAATTGGATTTTAAACCCAGATTCGTGAAAATAGTAGAGGAAAGAAATTAAGTGATGTTTCTGGACTTTAGAAAGGTTCCTTATAAGGTTTTTGATGTCTATTGCCAATGGAAAAGCTTAGTTTTTGGTGTAAAAGAAGATAGGGTTTGGAGGTGGGTGTCCAGGGCTGAAACAGCCAACTCGGGGAAGACGAGGACCTGATCGATCGATCGATCTAAGGTGGACCATCGATCGATCGATGGTCCGGAAACTTTGACAGTTCGCCCAGTATGTAATATATAGGGAAATTTAATAAGAATTCTTCCATGATTTAATTTTGAGTAATTAATACATGGATTTAAATCTAATTAATTGTGAATAAAATTAATTAAGATTTGAGGGCAGCTTGGCGTGACATCATAATTAAAATTAATTGGGATTTGGAGGAAATTAGGTGTGACACACTAAGGTTAAATTTTGGAAAGTTGTTTCGAAATGTTTAAATGTGGACGTAGTAAACAAGTTCGGGAATAACGGTTGAGTGATACCGAGATGTAAATTTTATTTAGGTGAAGGCTAAATAATTTAGAGTCGGGGATTTAGACTCGGGTGATGTTATTTCGGGCTACCAGAGTAAGTCCGAATATATTGGTTGGGGCGATACCAAAAGGAATCAATGTGCAAATTAATTAATAATTAGAGTTGGGCCATAAACTCAAAATAAAATGGAAAGGGCTTGTGTCATGGACTTAGTGCACGGTGTAGCCATAATATTTTATATTTATATATATACGGTGTGTGATGGTATATATATGGTGTGTGCATTGATATCAGTGGATAGATATTATTACTATATACTCTAGTGCTATAGTCGGAGGTTGCGCGTAGTGGATGAATCCCCTAGCTTGAGGAGTAGGGCGAGTATAATCCCAGGTCATATCGTCCGTTATATGGGTGAGGGACATCTCACTTTCAGGGAAGGAATATGACCGCCTCGAACATTTACGTATTAACCAAGTTAGTGAGCGATTCTGACTTGGGGGTAGCTAGGTTATGTGAACATACCTAGTGGAATAGAACTTTAGAGGATTTATACCCGGTGAAATTTTACTCGGGGGAAATACTATTATTAAATGTCATATCAGTATGTTTGTGAATACTGTAATATGTTTGAGTATATAATTAGGGAAGTAATTATATACGGGCTAATTAATACAAAGCATGAGGTGTATTATATGTATAACAGATGTGGAAGTTATATGAAATTAAAAGGGAAATGATTTAATTAAGTTGATGACGATAATAACTTAAAAATCATAATTAAGGCATACTCGGTTAGAGTAGGGTGTTTTGCAAGGGGTTTCATAATTTATCTAGTCACAAGATAAAGAAATAGGTGAATTTTATTTAAGGCGTTAGTAGTGCACAGTTGGGGAGGGGTGAGGATTTCCTCAAGGGAGTGCGACACTAACTAAAATATGGAGAGCATGCATATTTACTTATTACTGCAAGTTAATCATTTGCTAAATGTTTATCAAAGTTTTTTGGGTACTAACCCTTGCTATAAATTTTTAAAAACCTTTTAGGTGTCCAGGCACAGGGACGCCAGGCTTGACTCTATTTCAGGAATCCGTTGCTGCAGCATATGTGGATGTTGCGGGAGTTTTGATAGACACCTCACCCTTTCATTCTAGTATAGAGACTTCTATCAGTTATTTCGAGCATGTCGCTCACAGTTCATTTAGTTTTTATCAGACTTGTTGAGATTGATTACTTTTCCTTATTTTATATTTGTTGGAGTTTGGGCCGATGGTTTATTCGGTCAGTTAATAAATTATGAATGGTTGTTTTAGTTAATTGTGATTATTGTGTTGTTTTATTTTCCGAATGAGTTTCATTTAAGTTAATGAAAGATAAAACTTGGCACCAGTCTAATTTTCTCACTTAGGTGGTTAGTAATTAAAAAGGCGATAGTGATGCTAAGAATGATCCAATTGAGAAACCTGTTCTAACTTAATTTAGGACTGATCACCCGAGGTTAATTAGGCGGGGTGTCACATCCTTGCTCCCATATGGCTTATTCTCTGCCCACACAGACACTTACGAAAACATGTGACCAGTATCTGTCTCTAATAGGGAAGAGATATTACCCTCTTTCTTCGGTCTCATTTGGTGAAAAAAGGAATTACCCCAAATATGCTAAGCGAGTTCTACTAGTTCTATAACAAGTATATATGTATAAGTGAGAGTTGGAGTGTGTATAGAATTAGTGTTTTAGAAACGCTAAAAAAATAAGCTGATAATCCCATACTTATCACTTTATAAAGAATGTTAAAGTTCTGGAACCAATAATCCCATACTTACCAGTTAATTTAAAAAAATGAAGTTCATTAGCAGTTTATTAAGGATCATGTAAAGAAAGTAAATGATTATTTAACTAATACTCCTATACTTATCACTTCACTAAGGGGTATAGAAGTAATTAAGCCATCAGTAAAACCATAATAATAACATAATTAATAATCAACCCTAAATTTTTGGGGAAAAGTAACCAGCTCAGCACACAATTAAAGTGACACTCATACGTATGTAGAAATAATCAAGGCTCTCAATCATCTGAGACAAGTAGGCTAAGTAGAGAGTTTTGTGGGATAACATGTCATTCTACTTCCTAGTTAATACTAATGCTTATAATATAATGGCACATAAGTGCAGGGACAACTGAATCAATATGGAACATGATACCAATTATTAGGTGAGAAGGATTAAAGTTGATCCATAGTTAAATTCAGATACTAGTGATAAATTCAAATACCGATGATATGTAACAAAATATGTAGTATGGCAGTATAATAACACGCACACACTAACAGGAGCTATCATATAGTGATATCAATAGCAGTATATCAAACGTGCAAAGTTTACTATTGAAAAGGTAGGAAAAACCTACTTGCTCTATATTTCGATTGGCTTTATATATAGCAAGAGGATATTAGGAAGAACTGATACTTGATTTTCTGTATAAAATGCTTGGGTATGTAAGTATTTGGGATTATGTCAGTCAGTTTTGTACTAAAATTGTATCTTTTAAAGTTTTGGGGGTTTAATTATAAACATTTTAAGAATTTAAAATACTGAACTTGAACTTTGGTGTAAGAGACTTTTGTTTTAAAATATTTTGAAGTAATCATAGACAAAGTTTAGGGATCAAATTCATAAATTGAAAAAGTTGGGAGGGGTTAATTTGTAATTTTGGAAATATATTCTTAAGTAAAACCATATTTTCCCATAACTTAGGCTAGGTTTATCCAAACATGGCCTTACCTTATATCATTTTAACTAGAAAAATAAAATAAAAATATTGAAAAAATTTCAAAAATTTCTGATTGGCCACGCGCCCTCATGCGCGTGGTTAAGGTTTCTGGTTAAAGTCATCATCTTTAACCTCTCGATCTTGAATTTTAGGGTTTCAGAATGTTCACCTCGAATTTCTCCTTCATGTTTCTACCATTTAAGATGATTGCTTAAACAACTTAACCTATTTTTCATGAGGAATCCAAATATATAAGTTTTGTGGATTGAGATGCAGTGTATCTCAAGTTCTAAACCTGTGTGTTTTTCGTAATTTTGACCTAATATTTGTAGATTTCTAATTCATGGAAAGGATTCTTATGAACATGGGTTGGTTTCTGCTATATATAGGAGTAACTTAGTTTTGGTTTGAAAGTTTAAGATGGATTAACCATGGAGAATTTCCAAATTTTAGCTTTCGTGTTCAAAATACACTTTCGATCAATTTGAGCTTAATAGACACATTCATGGCTTTTGACCATTACACTCGAGGTCCTTAGTTGTAATGTGTGACACCCCACCTAATTAAATACCGGGCGATCACTCCTTTATTAAATTAAATCAAGGTATACAGTTGGTTCATTCTCAGCATCACTGTCGATAAAAATAATTTTTCAAATTTAACACCCTAAGTAATTAAGCTAAGTGTCAAAACCATTTTCATACATACTTTCCAAATTTTATTTAAAGAAAAACATTTATTTTATTACCAACATTCAATAAGTAATAATCACACCACATTAAATATTTGCAACATAGTCCAATTAATTTAAAACATTCGTCAACCGAATGTCAACATGCGAAATATAAAGTAACACCATCAACAGAATAAAACCCATAGCCTCCTGAAAGCTTTCCCAGAAATGTGACACGAAGATCTTGTCTCTATCTGACACAATATTCAGGGGCACCCCATGTAATCTGACAATCTCAGCGATGAACAACTGAGCATACTGACCCGTGGTGTAATCTGTCCGCACCGGCAGAAAATGAGCCACCTTGGTCAAACGGTCTACAATCACCCAGATAGAATCGTGGCCCCGCTGTGATGTAGGCAACCCTGTAATAAAGTCCATGGAAATACTCTCTCACTTCCACGTGGGTACTTCCAATGGCTGAAGCAATCCTGACGGTTTTTGATGGTCTACCTTTACTAGCTGGCAGGTAGAACACTTGGACACGAACTCAGCAATGTCCTTCTTCATCCCACTCCACCAGTATTGTCCCTCATATCCTGGTACATCTTATCTCCTCCAGGATGTACTGCAAATCGGGACCCATGAGAGTGATTCATCACTGCATGACGTAATTCTGCTCCTTCTGGAACCACCGATCTCCCATTAAACCTCAAACCCCCATCAGAACTAACAGAATAAGACTCAGCACCCTCGGCTAAAAGTCGTACAATCTGCTCCTGGCAAAACGGGTCTGTGGTCTGTGCCTGTATCACCCTCGTAACAAACTCGGGTGTGACTGACATCACGGATATGAAAGAACGTGCTATTGCGTCCTGGTGAACCAACTCCTTCCACTTTGCTTTCCAGACATCCGCTACCTCGTCTACCGATCTACGACTCAACGCATCAGCAACTATGTTGGCCTTTCCCGGATGATACTGTATATCGAACTGGTAGTCCTTCACAAACTCTAGCCATCTGCGCTGACGCATATTCAGCTCTCGCTGAGTGAACAGGTACTGCAATGACTTGTGGTCTGTGAACAAACGAAATTTCTCTCCCAACAAATAGTGTCTCCATATCCTCAATGCAAAAATGACCACTGCTAACTCCAGGTCATGGGTGGGGTAATTCTTCTCATGCGGCTTAAGCTTGCGGGAGGCAAAAGCTATAGCCTTCTCTTCCTGCTGAAGTACTCCCCCAAGTCCTTGTAAGGATGCATCGGTGTAAACCAGGTACTCCATACCCGGCTGCGGTAACGCAAGGACTGGTGATGAAGTAAGCTTGTCTTTCAGCTCGTCGAAAGCCAACTGACAAGTGTCATCCCAAACATATGGTACTCCCTTGCGAGTCAGATTGGTCAATGGACCCGCTATTTTGGAGAATCCCCGAATGAATCTCCTGTAGTAACCAGCTAACCCAAAGAAACTACGCACTTCCGTCGGTGTCATGGGCTGTCCCCACTCCCTCACCGCTGATACTTTACTCGGGTCAACTGCTATCCCCTGCTCAGAAACAACATGCCCCAAGGACTGTACCTCTCGCAACCAGAATCCACACTTCTCATACTTAGCGTACAACTGATGCTCTCGCAGAGTCTGAAGAACCTGCCTCAAGTGCTAGGCATGCTCCTCCTCGGAGTGTGAATATATCAAGATGTCATCTATGAAGACGATGACAAACTGATCCAAGAACTCTCTGAATACTCGGTTCATCAAGTCCATGAAAACGGCTGGAGCATTTGTGAGTCCGAACGCATCACCCTGAACTCATAGGACCCATATCTCGTCAAGAAAGCAGTCTTCAAAATATCCCGCTCCCTAATAAGTAGCTGATGGTACCCCGACCTCAGATATATCTTCAAAAAGAAAGTTTCTCCCCTCAGCTGGTCGAACAGATCATCGATTCGAGGTAACGGATATTTATTCCGTATCGTGACCTTGTTCAACTCCCTGTAGTCCACACACAATCTCAGTGAACCATCTCTCTTCTTCACAAACAAAACTGGAGCGCCCCAAGGTGAGGTACTCCTACGAATGAAGCCCTGACCTAACAGCTGCTCTATCTGATCTCGTAGCTCTCGCATCTCTGCCGGAGCCATACGGTACGGTGGGAGTGCTATAGGTCTCGTATCTGGCAATAAATCTATAACAAAGTCTATCTCTCGACTGGGGGTAGGCCAGGTATTTCCTGAAACACATCAGAATACTCCCTGACAACTGGGATCGAATCTAAGGGAATCCCAATCTCCTTAGAGGTGTTCTCCTCTATGTAATACAAATGAGCGGTCGAGCCTCCCTATGGGCGAGGCATCGCCATTACAAACATCTCTTGCCCCGGAATGGCAAAAACAATGCTCCCACCGAAGCAAACAATCATGGCTCTATAAGCGGCGAGCCAATCCATACTGAATATAACATCATGCTAATGCATATCTAAGACTACCATGTCTACAGGTAATACCAAGCTACCCATCTCTACCCCTACTCCCTGGCATATAAGAAAATAAGCGACCCACTCCCCAGTGGTGAGCCTACATATGTCACAGTGCTCTCTGCTGTGACTAATAATCCTAAGGCTTTCACAAAATAGGTACCTATAAAACAATACGTTGTCCCAGTAACATACAAAATTCGACCCAAAGTTTCATGGATAGAAAACGTACCCCAAATCGCGGGTGGTGCCTGTGGGGCGGCTGCCTGGTGAACATCATTGATATGTCTGTACTGTAACTTCCCCTGCTTCACGGGAGCTACTGGAAAGGTTGGCAGGCCTAATACCTGAGTTGGTGCTGGGAGAGCGATTGGAAAAAGTGGCCCCTGTGGATCATTACGGGCACCCTGATGTTGTGGGGCCCTAACACTCTCTGGGCAATCCTGGCGTTTTTGGCCATGTGTGCCACACACAAAACATCGGCCTCTGAAGTTTCTCCCCTTCTGACCCTGCTGCTGTCGGTGTCGGCCTTGCTGACTTGGAACTTTATTCCTCTTTCAAAACTGCTTCATTTTACCACGTTGTTGACTAGAACTGACTTGGTCTTGGGTAGTTTGTTGTCGTAATTTCGGTGTCTTCTCACCTTTGTCAGCTTTAGTCACATGCATTTGTTTAACCTCTATAGGTCTTTTGCCTCCTTTAAGTTGTAGGCTGCGTTCTTGGTATTGTAAAGCTGCAGTGGTAACTGCTTGTGCCACGATACCTGCTAACTCGGCGGTTGACATTCTCCCTGGGGATACCTGAGGTATAAGTCAATCTTGCTCGTTGACTCCCCTAACCGTTTTAGCTATTTCTCCTTGACGGTCCATCTGAAAGTTTAAGTAAATTTGGATGAGTTCATCATTCAAATAAACAAATTGCAGAAGCACGAATTCCCAATGTATAGAGAGGAACACAACATTCCTAGTATTTAGGTCTCTAAATCAAAGAAAGCAACGCTGAAAGCATAATAGGCCGCACAGATCCTAAAGGACACTAGAACCTGATGCTCTGATACCACCTGTGACACCCCGCCTAATTAAATACCGGGCGATCACTCCTTTATTAAATTAAATTAAGGTATACAGTTGGTTCATTCTCAGCATCATTGTCGATAAAAATAATTTTTCCAATTTAACACCCTAAGTAATTAAGCTAAGTGTCAAAACCATTTTCATACATACTTTCCAAATTTTATTTAAAGAAAAACATTTATTTTATTACCAACATTCAATAAGTAAGAATCACACCACATTAAATATTTGCAACATAGTCCAATTAATTTAAAACATTCGTCAACCGAATGTCAACATGCGAAATATAAAGTAACACCATCAACAGAATAAAACCCATAGTAACAATACTGGAAATAACTGAAATACAAATGTCCAATAACAACAGAAATAATGGAAAGAGCTACACATGCTCAACTAAATGAAAATACTAAGAGTGGATCTGAATGAACGAAGTCGTCTAATCAAGAGACCTGCAACTCCCACCTAAGCTGCAGCGCGTTCCTTCCAAGAGATCCTAACCAAGACGCCCCTGTGGCTGGGCACCTGTAATACATACATATATATACAAGAGAGAGAGAGAGAGAGAAAAACGGGTCAGAGCCCGAAAGTGTGTTTGATTTAAAATACGTTTAACAAGTATTTAAATTGATACAGGCCAATGCAACAACATATTAGGGCGACACTCTCTTGAGAAATTCTCACCTCTCTTCTAATGTGCACGCCTATCGTACTAACCTTCCCAACCTTTTATCTTATCATTTATCGCACTAATCTTCCCAATGATTTAACTTATCTTAGATTACTCGTAAGATTCAACATTTAACGATTCCATTTCAAAAAAGGGTATTTCAATTAGTTAACCAAAGTTCTCCATTTTAACTTTATAAAATCAATGAAGTTTTCCATTGACATATTATACTTTCTCAAAACAAGTATTTATTATTTGAGTCATCAACCATATCCTACTTATCAAATCACAGTAGGTAGTTCCAAATTTCAGAATTTCATATATATATTAACTACTCGTATAATATATATATTATAACAACACCCCAACAAAACTATGGTGCGGGCATACTCTACTATCCAAAACCCCATATCACTCATATTAAGGGGAATACAATCGGAATCACTCTCGAATTGTATTAACACATACACAAACATAATTGAGGCGAAGAATAGATTCCAAGTCTCTAAGAGGATGGCACATGCCTGCGTCTCTTAGGACCGTCTGAACTATCACGTCGATAGCCTGTACCAAGGACATCTATCTTCTAGGGTACAAGTCAATATCCCCCATAAAGGTCCCATCGAGATAAGACTGTCCCAGCGCGGTAACCTCAGGGATAGCAAGTAGCGTGGGCATGATTTTCACATGTATATAATATATGTACACACAATCATATAACTATACCACTTTCATCATATTAATATAGGTTCCTCTCGTCACCCATAATTACAACATTTATCCTAAATTTCACATTTTTAGTATTACGTATAAGGTTTCATCTCTAACCTTAACTCGAAGGGTTTTCTCACTTATTTCGTGACACTCGTGGACTCTATTCTTCCAAGTATATAATTCAGTAGGTGTCACATCTACGTTTCATCGTAACTCTCTTACGCGCCTCACACTTTAACATAACAATTTACTAACCCTAAAGTAAACATCTCATAAATACCATTCTCGTCGAGTGTTAATGATCCCAACATTTATTTATACGCCCTACTGGTCCTCTATGTCTCCCAAATCATTATACTAAGAATGCCAAAGAATTATATCACGACAATTCAATTTTTAAATCATTAACAAAGGGAAATAGTAGTCTGCCACGAGGGGTCGATCGATCGAAGTTTGGGGCTCGATCGATCGAAGCTCTAGGCTCGATCGATCGATCAAGCAGGTTTGCGAAAATCTGCAGAATTGCAGTTACGGGTTCTACCAATTTTCTTCATCCAAAACCATGTTTTTCCATTCTAAACGTCCCAAAAATCCTACTACTAACATTATAACAATATACCAGATGTCTTCAACGTAAATCATGTGTATATCTAACATTAAACATGGATAATTAACCCAAAATATCATCTAATCATCAAGAACCCTAGAGTTTTTCTTAATCATGGTTAATATCTGTCTTTACCAGAATTTCCTTCTAACATATCATCAAAATTTCGTGGGTTATATTCCTCTACATGGCAAGGATTCCAGAATTTTCATATAATCAATTCTACATGAATTCTCCTATCATAAATTGGGTTTTTCTTCCATAGTTTTCATCACAAATCATTCCTAAACTAATATGAAGATTGCACCAAAGAAACAAAAGAAATACTTGCCTGGGATTTTTGGTATACAGATTCACGGCTGATTTTGGTATGGCTGCGTTCCTCGTCTCGCGATCTACGCGGTGGTGGTGGTTGTGGTGCAAACCGGTGACTTTTGGGGCCTTGGATTTGCCTTGGAGCTTTCTCCTTCCCTCTCCTATGGCCGTCACTTGTGTTTTTGTTTTCTAACCCTAGCTGACTAACCTAAATGGCTGATATAGGTTGTTGAATTTCGTGGGTTTAATTACCCAAAAAGGTGAAATGACTAAATTGCCCTCCCGGGGTACCGATTAGGCCTAAAAACGCCCCGAGACCCAAACTAAACCCCCGGGTACACTTTTCTGACTATCTCGACCCTTCCGGACGCATTGGCGCACTCAAAACGACCATACGAACAACTTATAAAATATTCACTTTTTATTTAACAAAATTTAGTCCCGACGCGACACGGGCGCGTCCCGATTCAAATTTCCAAAATTGTCATTTAACTCACTCATGACATTCAATATAATCAATAACATATATTACTTTTCTCATTAGTAATATTCAACTAATTTCCCATAATTACTAACTCTTGTCACGTTAATAATTATAACATAATTAATTTTCGGATTTTTATTAAATAATACACTCACATTAAATTTAATAAATCCCCAAATTAATATAGCATAAAAATACGGGGTATTACATAATGAAGTTATATGTAGCTTCAAATCAAAATTTGAAGGTTTATATCAAGATTCACTATTGAAGCTCAAGCTTTAATGGTGTATCTTCATATTTTTTCTATCCTAGGATTTTCTACACGTAAAAGCTTATATATTATGATTGTTCTAAGTATACTAATAACACAGAAAGCAAACGGAATTGAAAGAACTGAAAATTACTCATAAAATCATGGTGTACCTAGTTTGAGAGGAATTCTGATTTTCTTAAAATGAAGTTTGAGGTGTGGCTTAACTACTAAAATGGCGGGGTATTTGTTCTCCACACTCAGGGGATTCGATTGGTGGAATTGGGTGGTATATTTGAGCTGATTATGTGAAGTTTTCAAGGTTAGTAAGTGTGTCTCACATGTGTTTATGGTGTACGCATGTGCCTTTTAATTTCTAGTGCTGATGTTGTGCTCTAGGTGGACAGAGGGTTTATTGAAATTAAGGAAACTTGGAGGTTTGGTCCTTAGTTAGTCTTGTAATTACATTTATAGCCTAAAAAGTACACTTTTTTATAAAGTATAGGGGTACTTTTGCAATTTCATAAAGTTTTGAGGGTTGTGGTTGTGATTTTATGTTAGTTGGAGTCTAAAGTATTAATTTGATATAAAGTTGGGGTTTAAGGGTAAAATACAAATCAAGTTATCTTACTTTAAATTTTCAGGGGCTATTTTCTAATTTATTAATGAGAACACACTATATGGTTGACTTACTTGAGTCTGTACCATATAAGAGTTCCAACTAGTTTGGATATGAAGACAAACTAGGATAGATTTCTTTTTGACCAACTTCTCCATAGTATTGCAAAGCTTCACCAACAATCGATCCTGTCCAAGACATCCTCCCTGCCAAAAAGGGAAGCAATATGTTACACTGAACAGACTTTAGGACACAATTTATTCATATTATAGTGTGGGTGTGTGTATGTGTTAAAATAATTATAGGTATTTTTAAACATTTTAAAAACATTTTTAAACATTTAAAATGATTTTTTAAATATTTAAAATCAAGGTTTTAAAATGTTGTGGGCTAAAATAGAATTATTTTATTCCTAAAAACTTCCCAGGGTAGAATATAAAATCGGCAGTGACATTTGGGGTAGCAATTTGGATTATTTAGAAATTTAAAACACGCATTTTACACCGGCTAAAATCCATACACGTGTTAACTTCTCGTTTGTTACATTTGGGTTTTTTTGCCTCTCACATATCTAAAGACGTTTGTTAACCGTTGGATCAAACCTAATCTATGTTTTGCATGTAATCTGAGTGAATCCTTGTGAGGTTAGAATTGAGAAATAGGAGAAATAGGTTGTACTATCCATTTGTCACCGTTGGATTTGAAATCAAACTGGTGTTTTAATTTTAGTCATCCAAAACACTTCGAACATCCAAAATCTCCCTCTCACAGTATAAATAAGACCCTATGCTGCGGCTTTTGAAATTTTTTGAGAGGTCGTCGATTTGAGAGAAAAAATAGAGAGAAGAGAGAGTAGAGAGAGAAAAGAGAAAGGTTAGAGAGAGAGAGAGAGAGAGAGAGAGAAGAAATAGAGTTCTGAGTTAGAAAATCCATACGTTTTTCTCCCAAACACTAACCCAAACACTTTCATAGTTAAATCAGTGTAGAAAACCATCTTTAAATATTAGGATCATAAGGTTTACTTGAGAGTTTATTTGTGTGTAAGTCTAAAGAAAACTCTTCCCACGTTATCTCTCTTAGAAACCCTTGTCTCGTTGTAGATCTCACATTTTTAACTAGAAATTGTGAGAAATGCGTTGAGATATATTTTCCACGTATATTTAGGGTTTATTTACCTACTCTTGTTTGGATATGATTTTGTATGTGTATATTCTTTGTGATGATGCATTCTCGTTTTCATTTTTCTTGAAAAAGAGAGAGTTAAACATAGTCTATATTTGAGATCTGAAGTTTTGTTTCTAACAACTGAGTTTTAGAATTTTTGTGAAACTAGTTTGTGTATAAATAAAGTATTTGAAACATTTTATCTATTTTTTTGAACGATTCACTTCAGATCTTAAATATTTTTTTTGAAAGAAGAAGTATTATTTTCTTGAAAAAGTGAAACTCTGCATATCATATAGAAAGCTGTAATTTGTAGGATTGTCTACATAAATATTTTGAGAGAAGTGAGTTGCATATTATATTTGTCTATACTTCACAATCACCAACACTCTCACACGAACACCTAGTAAAAGTGTTGTTCCTTAAAAAGGTTTTGTGTTGACTTAGTCAATCAAAGCAAGGAGCAAGGAGCAAGGAGCAAGGAGCAAGGAGCAAGGAGCAAGGAGCAAGGAGCAAGGAGCAAGGAGAAAGGAGCAAGGAGCAAGGAGTTAGAGCAAAGAAACATCCAGGGAGATCAAATCCGAAATTAGAATACCATGAAGGAGGGTTTGCTCATTAGGTATATTTATATTATTTAGCCTAGGAACTTGCGTTGAATGTTTATTTGCTTGTAACTCTTATACGAATTGTTTATAGTGAATTTTTTTGTTTGTGGTGTAGAGGTCACCATGGATTTTTGCTCAAATTGAGGTTTTACCACGGTTAAAATCACCGTGTCAACTTATTGTTCTAGTTCTTAATATCTTGCATGGTTTGGTTTCAATACAAAGAACTGATATAGGTTTTTGATTTAAAACCTAAGGTAATCAGGCTACCAAGTCTAACATCCAACTAAATTTCTTTTATAAACATCTTGTGTTTTAAGATTTTAGAAGGAGTTTCCCCAAAGAATTTGTTTTCAGAGTTTACTTAACATTTTAACTTTGAGTTAAAAACCTTAGTAAACATATTTTCAAGTGGAATTAGAGAAGGTTTATCAAAATATTTTTTATCCTAAAACTCCAGAAACTGCTTTCTAATTTTTTATTCTAAAAATGGATGAGAGATTTGAGAAACTAGGTAGCCTGTCCCGTACAGCCTTATTTTATGGACATAATTTTCCTTACTGGAAAGTAAGGATGATTGCATTAGTCTAAGGGACTTTGGGTGATGACATGCGGGACATGATTAAAAATATATGCCAAGACCCAACTAAGCTTTTGTCTGAAACCAGCATTGAAAGAGTGAAAAAAAATCTCAGTGAGTTTACCAATGATGAGAAAAAGATGTCCCTTGATAATAATAAGGGAAAGAACTGTATTTGTATGTCCATAAATGAACACAAATTTAAACATATATCTTGTTGCTCCACTTCCAAGGAAGCCCGGGACACACTCGTCACTGCCCATGAGGGTGATGAACGTGTTAAGGCTAGAAAAATCCAAATGCTAGTCTAGCAATACAATACTCTTATTATGGATGAAAATGAGTCATTTGATGATTTTTATATACAATTAACTGATATTATCACAAAGTTGCATGCTAAAGGAATAACCTATGATAGAAAGGAAATTGTACTTAAAATCCTAAGATCATTCCCTGCTAAATTTGGCAATAAACGTTATGCCATAAAAGGGATGGATGACCCAAACCTGACTCCTGAATTACTTAGTAGTAAATTAAGAACTCTAGAAATGGAGTTAGAATATAAAAAACAAATGACTGTTCAAAACAAAAGATCCTCTAGATCTAATGTTGTCTTTTCATCCCAACTGACTGTCCCTAAATTGAACCCACTGGACCTTAACCTTTATCTTAGTGAGGATTGTGATTTGGATAATTTGGATAACCAGATTGCTCTTATGAGAAAATAGTTTAAGAAAATATTTAAGTTTAGAAACTATGTGGCTTCTAAACAAGGCAGACATGTTTATCAAAATTATCAAAATCACTGACCTCATAACAAAAATGATGACAAACAGACCAATGATAACAATAGGTCTAAGAATGATAATCGCCACTTAAAATGACATCGTTGTGGGAAAATGGGACATTATGCTGCTAAGTGTAGAGTCAATACAAACAACAACTATGTTAGGGCTAATGTATGGAAAGCATGGGACGACTCAAGTGATTCCGATGAAGATGAAACTGCATCAACCAATATTAATGAATCATGCATGTCTTTTTATGCCAAGATCATATATTCTGATGATAATGCATGCTTATTTGCTAATAATTGTATTATGCCTGTTGATGTTGATATCATGCCTGGTAGTGATATTCCATTATCTACTAATTTTGAAAATAATGTAGATAATGCTAGCTTACGGGAGAGTTAAAGTGAAAACATTGTTGATGAATTGAACGAGTGCGTGAGTTCCACTGCAAAAAATGAATCAATAGGGGACACTACACAAAATTCACTTAGCGAGTCTGATAATGACCTACCTGACATTCAAGAGTTGTACACCAAAATTCTTAAAAAGGGTGCCAAAGTAGATAACATGGTCAAGCATTTGACTGAACGTGGTTAACAACTTAGTAAAACTATTAAGAAGAATGCAGAAGATTACACTACACAATGCATTGCTCATGAGATAGAGACAAAAGACTTTTCTTTAAAATGAAAAGACATGTCTGAGAAAAATGTCATCCTAGAGGAAAGGTAGAAGGCTGCTTTAATTGAATTAGAAGAATCCAAATATAAAGATTCAAACGTTTTTAAAAAATGCATACATTTTGAAACACAAGCTAAAACCTATGAATAAATTATTATTGGAAGAAAAATAGATTCTGAAGACAAATGTGGTCTAGGTTTTGGAGAAAAAGTTTTTATCAACAAAGCAACTGTCTCCTTTGAAAATGTTATTTTTATAAAAGAAGGCCAGAATGTTGAAAAACCTCAGAAGGAAAGTTTTCCTGTTAATGTCTCTAAAGCAATGCAGACTAAGTGTAATCAACAACCAAAACCTAATGGAAAAGCTAAGTATTTATATCCTCCTTCAAGAGACCTCAAACAAAATGATAAGATTTATGGTAATTGGACTAGTGTGCCTTACAAAACCAAACCTATCTTTAAGGACCTAAGTGATAGGGTCAAGCCTACTCCGCATCAGTATTATTCCTATTGCGATGTCTACGTGAACCCCATTATCGATTATTTTCAAAAAAGGTTGTGTACACCTACTTATCAAAACTTTAAATATTCGAGAAATAGTAGGAATAGTTATATTCTCCCAAAGCATACCACACATAGCTCTAACTATACGAGAAATGAAGGACCTGAAACTAAGAAGATACCATTTAGAAAAACCTATCAGACCTTTTCTAAGTCAAAGGCCAAGAATTTTTTTAAAACAAGGCCTTTTTGGATTAAAAAAGATGACCTGTTACCCCAACTCCAGTGCAATATGGTGATAACTACTTTTAAGGACCAACGCACCTCAACTGGTTGGTACATGGATTCCAGGTGTTCTAAACATATGACGGGGGACAAAATAAAATTGAAGAACAAGTGTAAGGACACAAATTTCCAATTGAGTCCTTTGTAGTTTTGGCTCAATTCCGGACAAAAACATTTGAGTCATAGGATAGAGTTCAAGTTTATCCATTCAAGCCTATAACGTGTTTGTTGAAGACGTAGCGGCCAAGATATTAAAGATTCATCAAATGCCGTATGTGTTGTGCCTCGTTTCTACGTCATCAACATGGTTCCATTGCTCCTAAGGTATGAATGCATTTTAATATATATATATATATAGGAGCTTGGAGAATTATTTAATGGGTGTATTTTAGAAATTTATTTTGGGTGTTAGTATTTTTTTGTTAAACTTTTTTTGAATTCATAGTTCTAAATATTTTGTTCGCGGACACCTTTCAGTAGAAAAATCATATCAAATCCAAAAAAAATCAGAATGACACGAAACTGGCGGCCACGCGTTCGTATCGAAATTATATAGAACCATGGCCTAAGTTCTCGTTAGATAGGTCGTTCGAACGACCTCGTTCGAATGAGAAGTCGTTCGAACGAGTTTTCAAATGAATTTTTTTTCCTTTCTGTCTCTTCGTTAGAAGTCTCGTTCGAACGAGATTTCTCACGAAAAAAACAGCGGGAACAGTTTTAAGCCAGTTTTTTCCACTTTTCCACTACCTTGCCCCACTTTATTTTTGACATACTTCTTAAGTGCAGGAACTAACTTTTTGAAGACAACTTTTTCACATTCTAAGAGTCTTTTGAGAGAAAAACTTTTAAGAAAAAGTTCCATGTTTTGTGTTTGATTTTTATGGATTAAACTCATCAAAAATTACATACAAACCCATTTATTTATTTTATTCCAAGTACCTATTGATACATTGCTTGGAGACTTTTGGAACCTGGTTTTCTCTACACCAACAAGAAGAGAGTTTGGGTTCTTCTCTACCCCAAAAAAGGAGAAAAGTTTATTGCGGTGTTCTCACTCGAAGAAAGGCTTCGCGTGTGGGTTGACGGTGACCATAGCCTCATCGATGGAGTTCGAGACTGTGGAGGAGTCCACGGTTATAAACTAGGCGGAGGTTGAAGACCGAAGGAGCGCGTCAAGGATTGGACGGACTCAAGTCAGTTTGTGTAAGTCCTCTTGTGTCGAGTCTTTGTAAAAACTACCATACTTAGTGAATTCGTGGCTAGGGCCGTCCGAGGTTTTTTCCATTTGGGTTTTCCTCGTACATCCGGCGTAGTGCGATTGATATTTATTTTATCTTGCTATATCACCTAGATGCATGCTTAGGACTAAAAGATAAAATTAGTTCAAAATCAAAATCTATTTAATTTGGTGAAAATTTAATGTTTGGGTATGTTCAATTTAATTCAAGTGCAAAATTACTTTATCTTGATAGCATGCAAGTTTAACTTGAATTGGATTAATGTGTGTTTAAGTCTAAATGAAAATTGTGTGTGTAGTTTAATTTCACTTTTTGTTTAGTTTTAATTTTTTCATAAGTTGGTTTGTTCTCTTTAAGAAAAGAAAATTTTAAATAACTTTTGAAAAATAAAAATTTGAACCATTTCATTATATTTGAATTTAAAAATTGGGGGCTTCCGTACTTTCAAATTGGTATCAAAGCCAAAGCGATAAATTATTTCGTTAAAGATCTTTTAAATAATTTTTGGCTAAAATGGAATTTTCCCCATTTTCAAAATTTCCTATTTTCGATGGTTCAAACTACGCGTATTGGAAAGCGCGAATGAAATCGGCACTAAAATCTATCGATGAGAGAGTTTGGATGTCTGTTGTTGATGGGTGGTCCCCACCTACTCATTTAGTAGATAATGAGCGTGTTCCCAAACCCACCGATAGATGGAGTGAGGGTGAATTTAAACTTTCTAACTTTAATTCCCGAGGTTTAAATGCCTTATTTAGCGCTGTCACACCAGATGAATTCCGACGCATTATGATGTGAGACCGCTAAAGAAGCGTGGGATATTTTACAACTCACTCATGAAGGTACTAGTGTCGTTAAAGCTTCGAAACTTCAAAACCTCACCACTCAATTTGAAACTATCAAAATGAATGAAAAAAAAACTTTTGATGAATTTTATGCTAGACTTTCTGATATTGTTAATTCATCTTTTAACTTGGGAGAGAAAATACCCGACAACCGAGTTGTAAAGAAAATTTTAAGGTCCCTTCCCGATAGATTTATTCCAAAAGTGACCGTTTTAAATTCTTTACCAACTTTAGCCTCTGCGAAATTAGAAGAGCTTGTAGGTGATTTACAAACCTATGAACTAGACATGTTCCCCTCTAAAACTGAAAAGAAAATTGAAAAGGGCGTTGCTTTAAAAGTCCAAAAAGAGGTCAAACAAGTAGTAGAGAGCGAGAGTGATAGTGATTCGGAAGACATGGCTTTGTTTGCTCGTAAATTTAGAAAAATTCTTAAATTTAACAAAGATAAATTTAAAAATGATTTTAAGAAATTTGAAACTTCTAAGTATGACAAAGTCGAGAAGATCCCTAAACCCATTAATAAAAATTTAAATGGGGACGAGTCAAATAGGTGTTTTGGTTGTGAGGGTTATGGCCATAGGGCTTTTGAGTGCCCCACTAAACTAAGGAAAGAGGGTAAGTGACCCATTTCATATAATGCGACCCTTAGTGATAGTGATAAGGAAGAGGGACCCGATTCCCCCACTAAGCCCAACTTTGTGGCTTTTATGTCTAGTCATGTGAGTGATAGTGAGAACTTGTCGATTGATGAAACTTTAACACATGACACTTCTGAGGTAAAAGTTTTTGATTCCCTTATTTTTTATGATAGTGAGAGTGGAGAAGAAAGAGAGAGTGAGAATGAAGAAGAGGTTAATGTGAGTGAACTTCAAAATGCTTTTCAAGAACTTTATAAAGAATCTATTAAATTGAAAAGAGCTAATTTGAAGTTAGAAGCTAGTTTAAAAGAACGTGTCAAGGTCGTTGATAATAGCATGTTGGTTGAAGACCTTAGGAGACGAGAGAAAGCTCTTCTAGAGAAGCTTGAACATATAGAAGGCGAGAGAGATAGCCTTAGGGTTTTAATGGAATCCTTGAAAAAGGAGCTTCTTGCTTTTGAAGAGAAAAATATTTTATTAGAGTCTAACATTTTAGAATTGCAAAATAAATTAAAAGACTCTAGTAATGTCAAATTTGATTTGGAGTGTCGTTCGGAAAAATTAGATAAAATATTAGGAACGGTCCAAATTAAAAATGACACTTGTGGTTTAGGCTTTAATACTTGTAATGAATTTACTCATAACGCCAAAACTAATGTTTTAGGAGAATCTACTAGGAAAGTCTTTAGAGATCACTCCTTAGGTAAATCTTTTCGACATGTTTTTACTTGTACACATTGTCGTCGAAAAGGTCATCTTAGAAAATTTTGTTTTGATCTTAAACGTATTCCTAGAATATCCCAACGTATAGCAACCAAGGTAGTTAAAATTCCTACACCCCAAGCTAGTCATTCTTCATTAATTTGGGTTAGGAAATCCGACTTGGTTGCCTTGCAAAATGGGGTTTTTGATTCTCATTTACTTTCACATGCTTCCTCCCTTGCTAAATCTAAAATATGAATGTGTTAGTGTTTGCATACTTTAGCTTTTGTACTTCATGCTATATTCACATGCTAAATGTATGCTTGTTTAATCATTTTCTAGTCTATGCTCCATGCTTATCACATGCTAGAATTATGATTTTTGTTTATCTTTTGTATTATATTTCCTTCATTTTGTTTGCATTAATTGAAAAATACAAAAAGATTTGTGTTTATCATTTGGATTTTATCTCTTGGTAATTTAAGCTTAATAAAAAAAATTCAAATGATTTTTCTTTGACTTTTGAGTATATATTATTTATTTTGGTTAAAAATTTCAAAAACTTAAAAAGATTTTATTTTGTGTGTAGTTTAGTTTGACACACTTTATGTGGCATACACTTGTGTTTGAATCCCTCCTTTAACGCTCCCACGTGGCTAGAACTTTTGGTTTAGATTGTCAATCCTTAAAATGTTCTTTACCATATTTTTTATGGAGAAGTTGAATTTTGTGTTGGTCAAATGGATTCTATTTTTATATGCCTCTATTCACACATGGACGAGCTCTTTTGAAATTTTAACTTCATATGTATATTTGAGCTATGTGAGGTGTTCTCCTACCAATCTTGTCATCTACATATTTGTGACTTAGGAGGACTAGTGCATGTCAAAATCCGTTGCATGTGAGATTTGTGTGAAAAATGAAAACATGATAAATAAAAATGTGCATGGAGAAGGGCTCCGAAAGTACTAAGTGATCCTTTGCGATTGTAAGCCACCGTTTTGAATGGACCTAAAAGAAATACGTGGTCCAAAGGCCTAAAAACAGAAAATACGGCATTAACATGAAAAATAATTTGCCAAGGCCTATGTTTGATTGATATATTCATTCAAATTTAATATAAATGCATATTAAGGGAGATAGGATGGTATATCAACGGTTTGCACAATGTCCGTTTATCCTAGTTGCGTATTTCATGTCATGACTCTACTGGTTTGTAAAATCATCAATATGCTAGGCTTGTATGCATTGTGTATGTTTGTTCATTGAGTTCAATTTATATTGTCACATGAGGTTATATTCAAATGTGATGAAGTTTGCAATCAATTGATAACTCCGTGAACATGTTTTAAGTGATTGGGTCTAAATTTAATCGTTACTAGTTCACACCCCAACACTTCCATTTCCATATGACACATTTTTTCCATACGAGTGTGAAAGACTCCTATTATATTTAGTGTGTGTCATTTGTGTGTTTATATCTATATATGTGTACTTGAGTCTCTTTGATATATATTATGTATACATATATTTGATATTTTTGTTTAGTCTTTGCTTTGATTTCTAATCCATATATGCTTTAATTCATACTTGGTATCCATCTTATTGCATTCTTTGTTGATATCACGTGCTTAATAATTTATATATCATATTGGTATCATTTTATTGCATCCTAGTTGGTATCTGATGTTATTGTTTGGATTAGTTGAAGTTTTGTTGCCCATATGCTTTAACGTTCTCATCACTATATGCACAATTACATGTTTTAGCTTGTTATCCCATTCTTTTATCCCTTGCTTTGTTTAGAGGGTTTATATGCTTTATTTGGGGGATATAAGTTACTGCTTTGATTCTTTAGCCTTTGTCTATTTCTGAACAAAAAGGGGGAGAATGATAGGGGGATAAATGATATCTAATCCTATTATTATCGTATCTTAGTTTGGGGGAGATTTATCTTAGGGGGAGACGTCTTTCTAAGTAAATCATTTGTTTGATAAAGGGGAGAATTAATTTAGGGGGATTAATTATTTAATTGCATTTAATATTTTGATATTCCCTATGCGTTTGATAGTTTGCTTAAGTGTGCAGGAATACTTTTAAATGGCAACATTCAACATCGGCAAAGATATTGATTCTTGGGTTGTTTGCGTCAGGCATTGTATTTTTATTTCGGGTGGGACATTGTTTTTGAGTCTAGTGAGCTTGACGGCCCTTTAGGATTTTTGTTTAGTTTTTGTCCCGGAATAGCCAAAGGGGGAGATTTGTAAGGACACAAATTTCCAATTGAGTCCTTTGTAGTTTTGGCTCAATTCCGGACAAAAACATTTGAGTCATAGGATAGAGTTCAAGTTTATCCATTCAAGCCTATGACGTGTTTGTTGAAGACGTAGCGGCCAAGATATTAAAGATTCATCAAATGCCGTATGTGTTGTGCCTCGTTTCTACGTCATCAACATGGTTCCATTTCTCCTAAGGTATGAATGCATTTTAATATATATATAGGAGCTTGGAGCATTATTTATTGGGTGTATTTTAGAAATTTATTTTGGGTGTTAGTATTTTTTTGTTAAACTTTTTTTGAATTCATAGTTCTAAATATTTTGTTTGCGGACACCTTTCAGTAGAAAAATCATATCAAATCCAAAAAAAATCAGAATGATACGAAACTGGTGGCCACACGTTCGTATCGAAATTATCTAGAACCATGGCCTAAGATCTCGTTAGATAGGTCGTTCGAACGACCTCGTTCGAATGAGAAGTCGTTCAAACGAGTTTTCAAACGAATTTTTTTTCCTTTCTGTCTCTTCGTTAGAAGTCTCGTTCGAACGAGATTTCTAACGAAAAAAACAGCGGGAACAGTTTTGAGCCAGTTTTTTCCACTTTTCCACTACCTTGCCCCACTTCCTTTTTGACATACTTCTTAAGTGCAGGAACTAACTTTTTGAAGACAACTTTTTCACATTCTAAGAGTCTTTTGAGAGAAAAACTTTTAAGAAAAAGTTCCATGTTTTGTGTTTGATTTTTATGGATTAAACTCATAAAAAATTACATACACACCCATTTATTTATTTTATTCCAAGTACCTATTGATATATCATTGCTTGGAGACTTTTGGAACCTGGTTTTCTCTACACCAACAAGAAGAGAGTTTGGGTTCTTCTCTACCCCAAAAAAGGAGAAAAGTTTATTGCGGTGTTCTCACTCGAAGAAAGGCTTCGCGTGTGGGTTGACGGTGACCATAGCCTCATCGATGGAGTTCGAGACTGTGGAGGAGTCCACGGTTATACACTAGGCGGAGGTTGAAGACCGAAGGAGCGCGTCAAGGATTGGACGGACTCAAGTCAGTTTGTGTAAGTCCTCTTGTGTCGAGTCTTTGTAAAAACTACCATACTTAGTGAATTCGTGGCTAGGGCCGTCCGAGGTTTTTCCCATTTGGGTTTTCCTCGTACATCCGGCGTAGTGCGATTGATATTTATTTTATCTTGCTATATCACCTAGATGCATGCTTAGGACTAAAGGATAAAATTAGTTCAAAATCAAAATCTATTTAATTTGGTGAAAATTTAATGTTTGGGTATGTTCAATTTAATTCAAGTGCAAAATTACTTTATCTTGATAGCATGCAAGTTTAACTTGAATTGGATTAATGTGTGTTTAAGTCTAAATGAAAATTGTGTGTGTAGTTTAATTTCACTTTTCGTTTAGTTTTAATTTTTTCATAAGTTGGTTTGTTTTCTTTAAGAAAAGAAAATTTTAAATAACTTTTGAAAAATTAAAGTTGAACCATTTCATTATATTTGAATTTAAAAATTGGGGGCTTCCGCACTTTCAATAAGACAGACTTCCTTGGAGGTAGTGTCCTATTTGGAGATGGATTTTCATCTCGGATCATTGCTAAGGGGACACTCTTTGATGAAGGGCTCCCTACTTTAAATAGTGTCTTCTTAGTTAAAGGTCTTTAGTCTAACCTACTAAGTATATCTCAATTTTGTGATTCTAATCATACCGTTACCTTTTTAAAACCTAATTACAAAATCTTGAATGAAAAGGGTAACTGTATCCTTTCAGGAAACATAACTGCGAATAACTATTACATGGTGATTCCAAAGACGGAATCTTGCAAGGTTGCCAGATTAGATGATTCTGATTTATGGCACAATAGATTGGGACACACAAATTTTGATAACCTTTATAGGCTAAGATCCCAATAAATAGTCAGAGGCCTGCCCAAAATCAAAAATACTTTTAACTCTATTTGTGGTCCTTGCCAAGAGGGGAAGATAAGTAAATTTACTCATATGAAAGTTAAAGATATTTTAGCCTCAAAACCTCTTGAACTACTCCACATGGACCTTATGGGTCCCTCTAGAACTGTTACCCTATGTGGTAACAATTATACTCTAGTTATGGTGGATGATTTCACATGATTTTCTTGGGGGTCTCTTTTATGAAAAATAAATCCGACACCTTCCGTGAGTTCTTAAAAATTGAGACCCAAGTATGTCGCATAAGAAGTGATAGAGGTGGAGAGTTTTAAGATTCAGGTGCCACAGAATATTGTGTAGGTAATGGATATAAACATAGTTTAGTGCACCTAAGATACCTCAGCAGAATGCCATTGCTGAACGTAAAAATAGGACCATACAAGGGCTATGTTACACGAAAAAAGTCTGCTAAAATACTTTTGGGTTGAGGCTGTACAGACTGCGTGTCACATTATTAACTGTGTAAACCTCTAGAAAAATACCAAAGAGATATCATATGAACTATGGTACAATAAGAAGCCTAACTTAAAGTGCTTTGGAACTTTCGAGAGTTTTTGCTATGTCTGCAAAGACAGAGAAAACCTTTCAAAATTTGATACTCGGGGTGATAAAGCCATTTTTCTAGGTTATTCCTAAACAAGTAGGGCCTACCCTATTTATAATCTGCATACCAAGGTCATTATGGATTCTATTAATGTAATTGCAATTGAAACTAGTGTAAAGAGTCGTGACAATCAAACAGTAGTCCTGGATGAGTCTGAAACACTTTTTACCCCCGACTCTCCCGAGATAGCTAATTCAGTGCCACATGAGAGCCCTATGGTACCAACCTGGGTTTCTAAGGACCACCCTCTAAAGAAGGTTGTTGGTAACCCGTCTGAGCCAGTGCAAATGAGATCACAACTTCAAAAAGAACTTTTGTATGTTTTGTTTCTTTAGTAGAACAAAAAACTGTAAACGAATGCTTGTGTGACTCATTTTGGATTAATGCCCTGAAACAAGAGCTTTTCCACTTTCAAGGTCATGATGTTTGGTATCTCGTCTCACGGCCTGAAGACAAGAAGGTTATTGCCACCCGTTGAATTTTTAAAAATAAAACTGATGAGCATGGGGCTGTAAGTAGAAATAAGGCTAGGTAAGTAGCACAAGGATATTCTCAAATAGAGGGAATAGACTTCAACGATACTTTTGCCCTGGTTACTCGACTTGAGTCTGTTCGTCTCCCCCTTGCTATATTGTGTCATTTATAATTCAAGCTTTTTCAAATGGACGCCAAGTCTGCATTTTTGAACGGTATTTTGATAGAGGAAGTATTCGTAGAACAATCTAAGGGCTTTGTAGATCCCTCTCACCCTGACCATCTCTATAGACTTAAGAAGGCTTTGTATGGATTAAAGAAAGATCCTAGGGCCCGCTATGAGAGCCTCTAGACCTTTTTAGTCAATAAAGGGTTTAAGGGAGGTGGCAACAACAAGACATTATTTGTTAGAAAGACAAAACACCATGTCTTAATTGCACAAGTTTACGTAGACGATATCATATTTGGTTCCACCTCCCCTCATCAAGTAAAGGATTTTTTTGATATAATGCATGCTGAATTCAATACGTCTTTAATGGGGGAATTATAGTATTTTTTAGGTTTGCAAGTCAAATAGTTAAGTGATGGTCTATTCATAACTCAATCTAAGTGTGCTAGTGATTTTGTTAAAAAGTTTGGGTTTGATAATTCTAAAACAGCATGTACACCCATGAGAACGTCCACGAAAGTATCTAAAAAAGAAAATGGGAAAGACATTGACCCAACTCTATATAGAAGTTGAGTTAGAAAATCCTTACGTTTTCTCTAAACACCAAACCAAACACTTTCATAATTACATCAGTGTAGAAAACCATCTTTGAGTATTAGGATCCTTAGGTTTTCTTGAGGGTTTGGTTATCTGTACGTCTGAATAACACTCTTCACACGTTATCTCTCTTAGGAACCCTTGTCTCGTTATAGATCTCACATTTCTTACTAGAAATTATGAGAAATATGTTGAGATACGTTTTTCACGTACATTTAGGGGTTATTTACCTACTCTTGTTTGGATCTGGTTTTGTATGTGTATATTCTTTTAGATCTATTCCCACTCTCATTTTTCTTGAAAAAGAGACTTAAAAACAGTCCATAGTTGAGATCTGAAGTTTTGTTTCTAAAAAGTAAGTTTTACAGTTTGTGTATAAATAAAGTGTTTGAAACATTCAATCTGTTTTTTAAAGATTCACTTCAGATACGAAATATTCGTTTTGAAACAAAAAGTCTAATTTTCTTGAAAAAGTGAAACTCTTCATATCATATGGAAATCTATAATTTGTATGATTATCTGTATAAATATTTTGAGAGAAGTGAGTTGCATACTGCATTTGTCTGCACTTCACAACCACCAACACTCTCACACGAATGCCTAGTAAAAGTGTGGTTCCTTAAAGAAGTTTTTTATTGACTGAGTCCATCAAAGCAAGGAGCAAGGAGTTTGAGTAAGGAAATAACCAGGGAGATCAAAGTCGAAATCAGGATACCGTGGAGGAGATTTGTTAATTTGGTACATTTCTATTCTTTGGCCTAGGATCTTGTATTGCAGGTTTATGTGCTTGTAACTCTTGTACAAATTGTTTATAGTGGATTTTTTTGTTTGTGGCATAGATGTCACCGTGGGTGTTTCCTCAAATTGAGGTTTTACCCTGTTAAAAATCACCATGTCAACTTATTGTTCTAGTTCTTAATATCTTGCATGGTTTGGTTTCAATACAAAGAACTAGGATAGGTTTTTGATTTAAAACTTAAGGTAATCAAGCTATCAAGTCTAACATCCAACTAAATAATTTTTATACACATATTGTGTTTTAAGATTTTAAAAGGAGTTTTCTCAAAGAGTCTGTCTTCGGAGTTTACTTAACATTTTAACTTTGAGTTAAAAACCTTAGTAAACATCTTTTCACTAAAACTTCAAGGGGTCTAAGTTAATTCAGCAAAATTGTAGGTTTTCAAGTAAGTTTCTTTCTTCTCAGAAGACTTTGGATTTTGAACAATTTAAAACGGTTTAAAAAATATTCGTATGTATTTAAGGTTGGAAAAATAATCTCGGTTCTTACAGAAGAAGCTCATACAGCTTGCACGGAGCTCTTATACCTGTTTTCCCGCCAAAATATCAAATAACATAAATGCAATGATGCATATTAAAAACAAAAATGATGATATGTTAGATAAAATAGGATAACCTCACTATCATGTGATTCAAACCACCAAAATATATACTCCCACACATATAAAATATGACAAAAAAATCAAATATACAAACTACTAACGATAAATCATATAATAACCTCACATAGTTTGAATCCCCCTATCTTCAATTTTCTTCCCCTTTTGTCAAGGAAAATACAAGAATAAAGATTAAAAAAAATATGAGAAAATACAGTTAAGATAACAAATATGGTAAAATTCATAGGATGTAATTACCATACAAAGTACAGTCTAAACCCAAAGAGATAACTAAAATCTTATTCAACCAATATAAAAACAAATGAGATTACATGGCTGTAACAGGGCTATTTTCTTTAAAGTACATTTGTGGGAGCAACACGGCAAGGCGACTCATTGCCGTGAGATTTCGCACTACCCAGGTATGTTATTTCCATTATTTACTATTTTAGTTTTTAAAATTTTTATGATTTCTATTCATCTAACTTGCAAGTACTTTAGTTATATTGTATGATTTTATAATTATATATGTTTCATCTGTGCTTTATGTTATTGCTGGTATATATATTATACTCTTGGTTTAGTTGTTAGTACATTTATTTTTTTATCTTTATCTTTATCTTTAGGAGTATTTATTTACTTAATTAATTTTTTTTGCTCTACTATTGACGGTGCCCGAGTCCGGATGTGAAACGAGGTGGGTAAGTGTTAGGTTGATAGTCGAGTGTAAAATTTATGTCAAATCTTGTGATGAATTCTCTAATTAAAAGAAGAAATGTAAATACAAATAACGTACATAAAATCAAATTTGGTACATGAAATTTAGGAACACTAACTGACAAGTGTAAAGAACTTATAGATACCTTAAAACGGAGGAAAATCAACATAACATGTGTGCAAGAAACAAAATGGAAGGGTGAAAAGGGTAGAGAGATAGGATAAGGTTGTAAATTATTTTACTTTGTAAGGATATATAATTGTAGAAACGAGGTGGGTATTATTGTTGATCACTATTTAAAAGATAAAGTCGTGGATGTGAAATGATGGGGAGATAGATTTATGAATATAAAGATCGTCTTATGTAAAATAATATTGAATATTATAAGTGCTTACGCACCCCAAAGAGCTTTAGATGAAAATATAAATAAATCATTTTGGGAATTATTGAATGAAGTATTACAACAAATTCCTATGCATGAAAACATATTTTTGGAAGGTGACTTAAATGGACATATAGGAGTAGAAGGGGATGGTTATCCAATGATACATGGAGGTTGTGATTTTTGTAAGAGAAATGAAGAAGGAAAAACTATCTTAGAATTTGCTAAGGCATATGATCTAGCGTTAACAAACACTTCTTCAAAAAGGGAAGAATATTTAATAACATTTAAAAGCGGAGAGAATAAAGCACAAATATACTAGTGCTTATTTAGAAGAAGAGACTTGTACACATGCAAAGACTGTTCTTAATAAATCAACATCGTCTATTAAAGGATTTAAGTATTGAAAAGAGAAAATGAGCTATCAAAATATAAAATGGAAGGATTTTTAAGGATGCAAAGAGATAGAATTTAGATGGAAGTTCCAGTTAAACATGAAGTGGAATTGAAATGACAATGTTTACAACATTTAGTCAAGAACAAAGAATGATATCAAGAAAATAGGTAAGCAAGTTTTAGGTGAGACTAAAGGAGAAATATTCATAAAAAAGGAGACTTGGTGGTGTAAGGAGGAAGTGCAAAAGATAATACAAAAGAAACGAGTAAGTTTTAAAGAGTTGCAAAAGAGTAAAAATAAAGAAGATTTAGAAAAGTATAACGAGTTAAAAAGTGAAGTAAAAAATATTATTAGAAATGCGCAATAAAACGTACTAGATGATATTTATAATAAATTAGGTGCCAAGGAAGGTGAAAAGAAAATATATAATTTGACAAAGAATATGGATAGACTGATAAGGGACATGGGTCCAGTTAAGTGTATTAAAGACATAAATCAAAATATATTAATTAACGATAAAGAAATTCTAGATAGATGGAAAGAGTATTTTTAAGGATTATTTAACGAAGAATATTCAAAAAAAGATATCGAGATCATTGAACCGAATATAGGATTGGTATGTCCGATTACTGAAAAAGAAGTGGATATATTAATAAGGAAAATATGAAAGAATAAAGCGGTTAGCCCAAATAAAATAACCATAGAGGTGTGGAGAACCCTTGAAATTATAGGGTAGAATGGTTAACAAGCTTATTTGATAAAATTTTAAGAGAAGGAAACATGCCAGATGAGTGGAGAAAAACCACCATAATAACGTTGTATTAAAAATAAAGGGGATATACAAAACTGTGGTAATTATAGAGGAATTAAACTGATGAATCACACTATGAAGTTATGGAAAAAGGTTATAGAATAAAGATTAAGAAATGAGTCAACTATTTCAGACAATCAATTTGGATTTATGCCAGGGCGATACACCACGAAAACTATTTACTTATTAAGCCAATTAATGGAAAAATATAGTACGAATAAAAATTTATTTATGGTCTTTTTAGATTTAGAAAAGGATTATGATAGAGTACCTAGGGATATAATTTGGTGGGCTTTAAGGAGGAAAATAATCCCAATGAGTTCTAGTAATTTTATTGAAGATATGCATGATAACACAAAGACTAGAGTAAGGACTATATATGGAGAAACTAATTACTTTACGATTATAGTAGGTTTTCATCAAGGACTGGCCTCAAGTCCCTATTTATTTACCGTAGTTTTGGATGAGATTATGAAGGACATACAAGAAGATGTCTCATGGTGTATGTTTTTTGTGGATGATATAGTTTTAGTAGACACTTCAAAGAAAAGCTTAGCGATGAAAGTAGATACTTGGAGAAAAGCCTTAGATTCTAAGGGAATAAAGATTAGTGGATATAAAATAAAATTTATGGAATGTAAATTTGATAATGAGGCGTCGAGTAACATAATGTTAAAGATTAAAGAAAAAGTGATAAACCGAACTAATTAATTTTGTTATCTAGGTTAAATGTTACAAAGTAATGGGAATATTGATGAGGATGTTACGAGTAGAATATGAATTGGTTGGATGAAAAGGAGACAAGCGAGTGGGGTGTTATGCGATAAGAGGATAACAAATAAATTAAAAGAATTTTTTTATAGAACAGTTGTTAGGCCAGCGACGCTGTATGGAGCAGAGTGTTGGGCATTAAAGAAAAAACATGAATAAAGTCTTCATGTTAGTGATATGACGATGCTCCGGTGAATGATAGTAGTTACTAGAAAGGATAAATTAAAAATAAATAAGTGAGAGAAAAGTTAGAAGTATATCCCATTAGCGATAAATTAAGAGAAAGTAGATTTATGTGGTACGTACATATGTTGCGTAGACCAGTAGATGGCCCTATAACAAGAGGAAGATTGTTGACAATAAAGGGTAAAAGAAAAAGAGGTCGCCCTAAAATATCATGGGAGGAAATTATTAGGAGAGACCTTAAGGAATTAAACTTGAATGATAATAATGCATATAATAGATTAGAATGGAAAAAGGGGAATCTATGTGACCGACCCTATATGATGGGGTGAAGGTAAGGATGATGATGATGATGATGATGAAAGGTTGGGCTTTTTTTGAAAGAATACATCCTTGATAAGGTTTTAGGTTGCTGAAAATAATTTCGTTCCTACTTTTCCATATAGAGTAAACTGTAATGGATAAGCATAATTTCAGAAGATGGTTTATGAAAGCACTTATAATTGGAGAAACATGGGAAAAACTACAGAAAATAAGGATATATGCAGGAGATGGGGTTTGAATGAGAAGATGTTTACTTAGCTATTTGACTGAGAAATGGGTTTGATTTACCAAGCATAATCTGTTGACCTCCTCCATTGCATGGCTGATTGAGATGGTAGAAAGGTTCTAAGAGATGGTTTGTCTAAAAGGTGATGTATGTTCTTCAGGAGATAATATGAAGATGGTTTTCTTGAGTTTTATGGGTATTTTGGTTGGATGTGAGACGGGTTTGGGACGATCGTCTAGATTGATTTGGTGGCTCTTCTGTCTTAAGTTTGTCTATGGAGATAGGATTTACAGAGCTCTCTCTCTTCTCAATGTGGATGATGTTGGATGAAAAGAGATGGATATGCTTTGTTTTTGTTGTTGTCTGAGATGAGCTGTAGCTGATTGGCTAAAATTGTGGTGGCTACACGTGTTTTAGTTTCACACTTGTTCGAGAATGTCCTATAGTAGGAGATGGGTTTGCAGAATCTGGGTTGGGCTTTTTTAGGTTGTTCTGTGGTGTGCGGGCCTGCGTGTCCATTTCTGGCAACATGTTGCCATGTCTGTTTTGTTTTGCTAGGTCTTGGGACCTTTGTTTGGGCTCAATGTATGTTCTTTGGGCTTTTGCCTTTTCTAATTAAATTTACATTTCATCAAAAAAAAAAGATGATGATGATGATGATGATGATGATGTCTCACTTATAAAAAATCCGAGTGTATGAGACATGTTCATAATGAACAAAAATAATAAAAAATGATAATAACATGATAAGATATTTGACTAAGAGAATAAGATCATATCTCATTTGTAAAAAAAAAATCACCATTAATAGATAAAATCCAGGATCAATTTCAATTAAGATAATGAATCATAAAATAAATAACTCAAAGCTTTGACTTAAGTGAAATCACTAACAATTTTTTTGATAATTTTGACAATCAAATATTTTCTCTCTTAATAAATAGTTTTTGGTTATTTCTTTTGTCTAGTGACCTTGATGTTACTTAATTTTGGACATATATAAAATTTTGAGACACCTCTTTGTTCACAAATTCATTTGCATACGATGGATTTCACTCGAACTAAGGTAGGTAGCTCTTTTCATAAATAGTTGAAATCTCATAATGTTTAGGAAAAGAGATATTTATGTTCGAGTGAAAAGGCATACAAAAGGCTCTATCCAATGTTGCAGCCATTTCCATATCATCTCATAATGTTTTTAATATATAACATAAGATTTTAGTAACTTATCTATATCATGAACAAAACATCTCACATACACATTGTTAAGGAGTTTTGACACTCTCTCACAAGTTTAAAGAAGCTTTGAACACTTTGTATAAGACCATAAATCCTTATTATTTCTCATAAAGGGGCATTTATTCAATGTATACTGCAATTAAAGTGCAACAACATATGAGCATATATTTTCAAAAAAATTCTCCTGAAGTTTATAAGACCCAAAAAGAATATAAAATCCATCTTATGAAGCATGTATTATATTTCCAAACAAAAGAAAAGTGATCAAATAAGTCACATATATGTAAAAATATGTCATGGAGCGTAACATCTAAAAGGCATACAAATGATTGCATCAAGGCTCTTCTTTGAAGTTTGTAATGAGAGGTATATATACAACAAAACAAAAGCTTGTCATTAAATTCAATAAATATACATATATACATGTTGGGACGAGCTCAATCAACAACATAAATTCCTAATTAAGATATAAGAATTCAAATTTAGAGCATTCAAGAGGTTTAGTCAAAATATCGGCTAATTGATTTTCGTTTGGTACGTAACTCAATTACACTACCGTGTCTTCAACAAGATGATGAATAAAATGGTGTCATAAGTCCATTTGTTTAGTATGGGAATTTTGAATGGGATTCTTGGATATATTAATAAAATTAGTACTATCATAATCAATAATCATATAATATTTATCAATACTATAATACCTCAATTTTTGCTTAATCAAATTGAATTGAGAAAAAGACTACCCGTTGTATTGTACTCTTCTTTGTTTGTAGACAAAGGCATATAATTTTTCTTCTTGGAGTGTCAAGAATAAAGAACTTCTTAAATAGATTCACCCGCCGTATGTTCTCTTTTTAATGCCCACATCTCCCATCCAATCAACTTTCGAATACATCGTAAAAGAAGTATTAGTATTAAGATAGTACCAAATACTAAACTTGTCGTACCTCGTATGGGGTCCAAACCATAAAGGCCTAAATTTTGGTGACTTGAACAGTCCCAGCACGCCACCCCAATCAAATTTAATTCTGCATGAATAATTACAAATAATTATCATGTGGATAATTACGGTCTTAACTGGTTACCTATATTCTTGAATGAGATAAACAGGAATCATCAACAAGTCAATAAAGAGCTAGGAAAATTCCTTGTACAACTCAACTACTTTTCACTGTTATAAATATAACTCTTACCCCGAGGCAAAAGGGGGAATGTAATTTCGAACCTCTCAGAAATTAATAAATAACTGATAACCCTCTCCATGGACGTAGATCATTGCCAAACCACGTAAATTCTTGTGTCGTGATCATTTACTTTATTCTTTTATCGCCTCTACTTTCTAGAAATATTTTATTGTGAATTCTTATACTCATAATTGGCGCCATCTATGGGAATCAGTTTTCTTTTCTATGAAGGCAACCCAGAACAAAAGAGTAAAAATAACGTCTCATCACTCAAACAATGCATCCCTAGTTGCGATGTGCCAGCTAACCAATCCCCACTCAGGATCATATCTAAGGTTCGCTATGACAGGAATCCTTGATTTCACCCAGAAGAGCAGCTCTCTGAGCAAAGCAATGAGCAACCTAGATCAATAAAGATCTCATGGATGGTAGACACTTATAAGACATGAATCCAACACTAAGAGCAGGTAACTCGCCTCTAAATGGAGGAGAATACACACCTCCAGTGAGGATTGGAGAGGATAGGAAAAGAACTCCGTCAAGAGAATCGAAAACATCGTGGTCGAACCACTAGTCCTCAGGCGAGAAAGACTCCCAACCGAGGAAGGAGTATTAGATGCGACCAGGAACGTTCGGAGCATGGTCATCACCCGGTGAAACAAAATCCAAATGACATATACCACATGCATGATGATAATAGTATAGTACGAAAAGAGATGGAACAACACCCAGCACATCAAGGAGCCAGATCCACAAAAGAGCGGGCAAGAAGGATCCTCATCACACAAATGAATTCTTCTTTCTCAAGGGAAATTGAGGAGGATGAACCCCCAAAGCAATTCACATCCCCAAAATTCAAGTTATGCAATCGGAAGATAGACCCTATAGATCACGTTTGCTAGTATAGGCAAGAGATGACTCTGTGGAGTCACAACAATACTCTTTTGTGTCGCATATTCTCATCCAGCCTAGGAAATGTCACCCAAAAGTTGTTTGAGAGGCTTCTATAATACCCCGTATTTTTATGCTTTCTAAATTTGTTTCTAAATTTGGGGATTTATTAAATTTAATGTGAGTTATTAATTTAATATAAATTCGAAAATTAATTATTTTTATAATTACTAACGTGACGAGAGTTAGTAATTAATGGATTTTTTTTGAATATTACTAATGAGAAAAGTAATATATAATATTGGTTCTATTAAATGTCACGAGTGAATAACATGATAATTTTGGAAATTTAAGTCGGGACGCGCCCGTGTCGTGTCGAGACTAAATTTTGATTAATAAAAGTGAATAGATTATAAGTCACTTGTATGGTCATTTTGAGTGCACCAAAGTGTCCATAAGGGTCGAGATAGTCAAAATAATGTACCCGGGGGTTTAGTTTGGGTCTCGAGGCATTTTTAGGCCTAATTAACACCCCAGGAGGGCATTTGGGACATTTTACATTTTTAGGCCTAAAAACCCACGAAAATTCTAAGGTTATATCAGATGCTTAGGGTTGTCTTCTAGGGTTAACACAACCAAAAATAAGAGACGGCCATTAGAGAAGGAAAGGGAAAGCTTGCCAAAGAGTTCTAGGCCAAGAACTCCTCCGTTTGCACCGCCGTCACCGCCAAACACTAGATCATGCCACAAGGATCACAACCACACTGATTTCAGCCATAAATCAGAAACAAATATTCCCAGGCAAGCATTTATCTTGATTAATTTCGTTAATGCTTCATTCATATTAGTTTAGGGTTGATTAGGATGAGTTTTTATGAAAGAAAACCCATGTTGGAGATTGGAAATCGCATGTTGTAGAGATATAAACATTATTTTGAAAATCCCCTTCACATGTAGAGGTTGAACCATGAATTTATGTTGGATTAGAAGTAGAAATTCTGGAAAAAGAATGAGAATAATTAAGTTAAAGAAATTTTTAGGGTTCATGAGAATTGTATAGATTTTGCCCCTTTTAATCCATGATTCTTTATGAAAACTCGCATGCCTTACATAGAATATTGTTCATTTGGGTTTAGAATGTTTGTGGAATAAATTTATGGGAGTTTGGGAGTTAAGAACTTGGATTTGGATGATTGTGGATGATAATTCCCGTAACTGGTAATCTGCAATTTTCGCCATACCTGCTTGATCGATCGATCGACCATAGAGCATCGATCGATCGATGGATCGATCGATCGAACACCTGCCATCGATCAATCGACCCCTCCTGTATAACTCATATTCCCTTTTTAAATAGTTCATTACAACTTAAATGATTAGACATTTTTGGACATTAATGTTAGAATATTTTGTGATATAAATAAGACCAGTAGGACTTTAGAAATATATGGAACCGTCGACGAAAGGCGAAATTGACATTTCACGGGGGTATTTTACATTTAAGGGAAATGGAAATACGTGTTAAAGGGTTAGACTCGTAAAGAAGTTACGTTGTAAGATGATTAAGTACCTACTGAAATTTCACTTGGGAAGGTAAGAATCCACGAGTGTTACGTAGTAAGTTGGAATAATCCCACAAATTAAAATAAGAGACGAACCCTTATACGTGATATCTAAATAATGAGAAAGAAGGATAAATATCATAATTATGGGTCGTAAGAATGTACCTAAATTTGATATGGTAATAGTAGTATATTTATATGACTGTGCATATGCATATACTATATACGTGTGAAAATCATGCCCGCGCTACTTGCTATCCCCCAGGTTACCGCGCTGGGACAGTCTTATCTCAATGGGACCTTTATGGGGGATATTAACTCGTACCCTAGAAGATAGAAATCTTTTGGTACAGGCTATCGGATTGATAGTCAGACGGTCCTAAGAGACGTGAGGGCATGTGCTGACGTCTTAGAGACTTGGAACTATGCTTCGCCTCAATATTGTATGTGTATTGTGTTAATACAGTTCGAGAGCGATTCCGAACTTGTATTTCCCTTAGTACGAGTGATACGAGGACTGGATGGCAGAGTATGCCCGCACCATAATTGTTATGTGGGGTGATGTTAGAATATATATGTATTATATGAGTATTTAATATATATATATATATATATTTAAATCTGAAATTTGGGGACTACCTACTGTGTCTATGGTAAGTAAGAAATGAATAAATATTTCAACTTGGGAATGAGTGTTTGAAAAGTATATTGTATTACTGAGAAAATTTATTATTAAATGAGGTTTAAATGAGAACTTTGTTGTTAAATGAAATTAACCTCTTAAACAATTGAATTTGTCAGTTTAAAATCTTACGAGTCGCTTAAGATAAGATAAGTTAAACCGTTGGGCAGGTTAGTGCGATAGGTGTGCACATTAGAAGAGATGTGAGAATTTCTCAAGGGAGTGCCGCACTAATATGTTGTTTCATTAGCCAGTAAACATTTTAAATACTTGCTAAACTAATTTTTAAACTGTTTTACAATCGGGCTCTGACCCGTTTGCTCCTTTCTCTTCTCTATTGTATATATATGTATATATTACAGGTTCCCAGCCACAGGGGCGTCTTGCATAGGATCCTTTGGAAGGAACGCGCTGCAGCTTAGGTGGGATTTGCAGGCTTCTTGCTTAGACGGCCTCATTTTTGACTCCACTTCTAGCACTATTTATTCAGTTGGTCATGTGTCGCCCTTTTCAATTATTCGGTTGTCTATCAGATATTGCTATTAGTTTATTGCCAGTATTTATACTTTGGGACTTATTACTGTCAGGATGTTTTTCCTTTAAATTTTAATGTTGGAATCAATTGGTTGGATGTTTAATTAATTGGTTTGTTTGTTCCAGTATATTTGTTGGATGATTCTAAATTTATGAATTATGGAAAGTTTTAAAATATTGGTTTGAATTGAAATTTATGTTTTAAAAATGGTATTTGTCACTTAGCTTAATTAATTAGGGTGTTTAATTGGAAAAGTTATCTTTACGACAATGATGCTAAGAATGAACCAACCGTTCACCTTGATTATAATTTAATAAAGGACTGATCACCCTGTATTTAATTAGGCGGGGTGTCACAGGTGGTATCAGAGCATCAGGTTCTTCGGATCTGTACGGCTTACTTGGCTTTCAGCTTAGCGTTCTTATTATAGAGCCCTATTTTCGGATTGTTGTATTCTTGCTTTAGGATTACGTCTGAAGCTATTTGAGATTTGATAATAACTATAGACTAATAAATTTCTTTACATTTCAGATGCCTCTGAGACGTGCACCAAAGGATAGGTGTGCCCAAGACGAGCAACCAGTAGCTCCGGCTCAGGGAACAATGAATGCAAATGAGGTAGCCTCAATCGTTGCTCAGGCGATGAATGCCACACTAGAGGTAGTCCAATAGGCTCCACCCCAAGTTCAGGCAGTGGCGCCAGCACCTGCACAGCTTCCATCTACATGGGAGCGGGTTAGGGATGCCTTTCAGAAGGCGCATCCCCCTGAGTTCTCAGATAGTTCAGATATCATCATTGTGAGCCAATGGAAGAAAGATATCCAGAGGAATCTGCGTATGTATGAGTGCACAGACGTGCCAAAATAGTTGTTGGCTTCCTTTAAGCTAGTGGGGGCCGCTTTACAGTGGTGGGAGTCCACCACAACCTTGGAGGAGAGGGATATTATCTCGATTCAGTCATTCTGGGAGCGGTTTGACTGCAAGTATTTTCCATCCGCCGTGCAAAATGAGATGAGGCAAAAGTTACTGAACTTGAAACAGGAGAATTCTACTGTTTCTGAGTATGAAGAGGAGTTCACAAGACTTCTCACTATAGTGCCAGATGAGGCACCCACTGAGGTCAAGAAGATACTATTGTTTATGGACGGGTTAGCTTGGAGGATCCGTCAGCACCTTATAGGGAATCTGTCTCTGAGTACCTACACAAATGTACTCAATGCTGCTTTGCTACACTGCCAGGATCACCATTTCCATCTGTAGGGTAGAAAGCGAGCAGGAGAGTCCGGCCAGCAGGGCAGGACAGGGGGTAGTGGTGCTAGTGGAGCACCGACATCTCAGGGGCAGACTCGTCAGCATGAGCAAAGTTCCCATCAGGGGGACCCTGCCAAGCAGTTCCGATCAGGTGATTCCAGGCAGGGCTTTGGGGGATTTAGGCAGGGTTAGCAGGGCCAACCTAATTAGTAGGGCCAACAAGGCCAACACCGTCAGCAGCAGGGCCAACAGGGCTAATAACATTTTCATCAGGGCCAACAGGGCCAGTGGAGGGGTGGTAACGACCAAAAGGGCCGTGGTCAGCAGGGTCAGAGGGGAGGTAACTTCAAGGGCCGATGTTTCAGGTGCGACAAGAATGGCCATAAGCGCCAGGATTGTCTAGAGGGTGATAGGGCCCCACAGCAGCAGGGTGTCCATAATGAGCCACAGAGTCCATTTTTTCCAGTCGCCCTCCCAGCACCAGCTCAGGTACCAGCCCTACCCGCCATTCTGGTCGCTCCAGTACACCAGGGGAATTTACAGTATGGATGTGTCTATAACGTCCACCAGGCAGCAGTTCCACCGGCACCACCCACGATTGAGGGTATGTTTCCTATCCATGGTACTATGGGTCGGGTTTTATTTAACACTGGGGCGACACTGTTTTATAGCTAATCATTTTACGAAGGCCTTAGGGTTACTAGCCACAACAGAGAGCACTGTAACGTGTGTAGACTCACCACTGGGAAATGGATTGCTAATTTTCTTTATATACCGGGGTGTGGGAGTAGAAATTGGTAGCTTGGTATTACCAGCAGACATGTTAGTCCTAGATATGCATGAGCACGACGGTATTATTGGTATGGATTGGCTCGCAGCTTACAGAGCCACGATTGATTATTTTGGTGGGAGTATTGCCTTTGCCATTTCGGGGCAAGAGATGTTTGTAGTGGCGAGGCCTCGCCCAGAGGGAGGCTCGATCGCTCATTTGTATTACATAAATGAGGATACCTCTAAGGAGGTCGTGATTCCCTTGGACTCGATCCCAGTTGTTCGTGAGTATCCTTATGTATTTCAGGAAATACTAGGCCTACCCCCCAGTTGAGAGATAGACTTTGTCATAGATTTATTACCGGATACTCGACCGATAGCATGCGCTCGATACCGTATGGCTCTGGCGGAGATGCGAGAGTTACGAGATCATATAGAAAAGCTGTTAGGTCAGGGCTTTATTCGCATGAGTACCTCACCTTGGGGCGCTCTAGTTTTGTTTGTTAAAAAGAGAGATGGTTCACTGAGGCTATATTTGGACTACCGGGAACTGAAACAAGGTCACGATACGGAACAAGTATCCGTTGCCTCGAATCGATGATCTGTTCGACCAGCTGAGGGGAGAAACATTCTTTTCGAAGATAGATCCGAGGTCAAGATACCATCAGCTACGTATTAGAGAGCAGGATGTTTCAAAGACTTCTTTCTTGACGAGATATGGGTCCTATGAGTTCAGAGTAATGCCATTTGGACTCACAAATGCTCCAGCCATATTCATGGACTTGATGAACCGAGTGTTCAGAGAGTTCTTGGATCAGTTTGTCATCGTCTTCATAGATGACATATTGATATATTCACACTCTGAGGAAGAGCATGCCGAGCACTTGAGGCAGGTTCTTGAGACTCTACGAGAGCATCAGTTGAATGCTAAGTACAACAAGTGAGGGTTCTGGTTATGGAAAGTGCAGTTCTTGGGGCATATTGTTTCTGAACAGGGGATAGTAGTTGACCCGAGTAAAGTGTCAGCGGTGAGGGAGTGGGGACAACCCATGACATCGATGGAAGTACGTAGTTTCTTGGGATTAGCCGAATACTACAAGAAATTCATTCGGGGGTTGTCCAAAATAACGGGTCCATTGACGAACCTGACACGCAAGGGGGTACCATATGTTTGGGGCGATGCTTGTCAATTGTCCTTCGACGAGCTGAAAGACAAGCTTACTTCAGCACCGGTCCTTACTTTACCTAAACTGGGCGTGGAGTATTTAGTTTACACCGACGCCTCTTTACAGGGACTTGGGGGAGTACTTCAGCAGGAGGAGAAGTCTATAGCTTTTGCCTCCCACAAGCTTAAGCCACACAAGAAGAATTACCCCACACACGACCTTGAGTTAGCAGGTGTCATTGTTGCATTGAGGATATGGAGACACTATTTATTGGGGGAGAAATTTCGCTTATTCACGGACCACAAATCAGTGCAGTATCTGTTCACTCAGCGAGAGATGAATATGCATCAGCGCAGGTGGTTAGAGTTTGTGAAGGACTATCAGTTCGGCATACAGTACCATTCGGGGAAGGCCAACGTATTTACCGATGCGTTGAGCCATAGACCGATAGACGATGTAGCGGATATCTGGAAAGCAAAGTGGAAAGAGTTAGGTCACCAGGACGCAGTAGACCGTTCCTTCATATCTGTCATGACAGTGAAACCCGAGATTGTTATGAGGGTGATACAGGCATAGACCGCAGAACCATTTTTCCAGGAGAAGATTGTACGACTTTTAGCTGAGGGTGCTGAGTCCTATTCTGTTAGTTCTGATGGGGGTTTGAGGTTTAATGGGAGATTGGTGGTCCCAGAAGGAGCAGACTTACGTCATGCAGTAATGACCCAGTCTCACGGGTCTCTATTTGCGGTGCATCCTGGGGGAGATAAGATGTACCAGGATATGAGGCGGCAATTCTGGTGGAGTGGTATGAAAAAGGATATTTCTGAGTTCATGTCCAAGTGTTGTACCTGCCAGCTGGTAAAGGTAAACCACCAGAAATCATCAGGGTTACTTTAGCCATTGGAAATACCCACGTGGAAGTGGGAAAGTATTTCTATGGATTTTATTACTGGATTTCCTACATCACAGCAGGGCCACGACTCCATCTGGGTGATTGTGGACTGTTTGACCAAGGTGGCTCATTTTCTGCTGGTGCGGACAGACTATACCACCGGTCAATATGCTCAGTTGTTCATTGCTGAGATTGTCAGATTACATGGGGTGACCCTGAATATTGTGTCAGATAGAGATAAGATCTTCGTGTCATGTTTCTAGAAGAGATTTCAGGAGGTAATGGGTATGGAGTTGAGGTTGAGTTCAGCTTATCACCCACAGACAGATGGACAAACAGAGCGTACTAATCAGATGTTGGAGGATATGCTACGCATGTGTGTCCTTGATTTTGGAGGAGGTTAGGAGCCACATCAACCACTAGTAGAGTTCGCTTATAATAACTCCTATCAGTTCACAATTGGCATGGCTCCGTTCGAGGCTTTGTATGGAAAGCCTTGTCATTCCCCAACATGTTGGCTAGAGGTGGGGGATAACAAGTTGCTCGGACCAGAGGTGATTCAGGAAACCTCCGCGAGGATTGAGATTATCAGGAGTCGCATTTGAGTAGCCCAAGACAGGCAGAAAAGCTAGGCCTATGCGAAACGGTTCTTACAAGAGTTTAATGTTGGGGACCAAGTATTACTACGTGTATCTCCTATGAAAGGAGTGATGAGGTTCAGGAAGAAAGGGAAATTGGCCATGAGGTACGTGGGACCATTATCCATTATCGAGAGGATTGGGCCGGTAGCATACAGATTGGGACTGACATAGCATTTACATCGTATTCAAGATGTATTTCACATCTCGTCGTTGAGACGATACCTCCGGGATAATATGGCCCACACCCACATCGCGATAGAAGAGATAGACTTACAACCTGATAGCTCTTACGAGGAGAGACCAGTGGCTATCCTAGACCATAGCGAAAGGAGATTGAGGTCGAAGGTAGTTCCATTTGTACGGGTCCAGTGGGAGCATCATAATGTAGAGGAATTCACCTCGGAGCGCGAGGCAGATATGCGCGAGAGATACCCAGATTTATTCTTACCAGGTAGGCCTTATTTAACGAATTTCGGGACGAAATTCTGTTATTAGGGGGGAAGTATGTAATACCCCGTATTTTTATGCTTTCTAAATTTGTTTCTAAATTTGGGGATTTATTAAATTTAATGTGAGTTATTAATTTAATATAAATCCAAAAATTAATTATTTTTATAATTACTAACGTGACGAGAGTTAGTAATTATTGGAAACTTGTTGAATATTACTAATGAGCAAAGTAATATATAATATTGGTTCTATTAAATGTCACGAGTGAATAATATGACAATTTTGGAAATTTAAGTCGGGACGCGCCCGTGTCGTGTCGGGACTAAATTTTGATTAATAAAAGTGAATAGATTATAAGTCGCTTGTATGGTCATTTTGAGTGCACCAAAGTGTCCGGAAGGGTCGAGATAGTCAAAATAATGTACTCGGGGGTTTAGTTTGGGTCTCGAGGCGTTTTTAGGCCTAATTAACACCCCAGGAGGGCATTTGGGACGTTTTACATTTTTAGGCCTAAAAACCCACGAAAATTCTAAGGTTATATCAGATGCTTAGGGTTGTCTTCAAGGGTTAACACAACCAAAAACAAGAGACGACCATTGGAGAAGGAAAGGGAAAGTTTTCCAAAGAGTTCTAGGCCAAGAACTCCTCCGTTTGCACCGCCGTCACCGCCAAACGCTAGATCACGCCACAAGGATCACAACCACACTGATTTCATCCACAAATCAGAAACAAATATTCCCAGGAAAGTATTTATCTTTCTTAATTTCGTTAATGCTTCATTCATATTAGTTTAGGGTTGATTAGGATGAGTTTTTATGAAAGAAATCCCATGTTGGAGATTGGAAATCGCATGTTGTAGAGATATAAACATTATTCTAAAAATCCCCTTCACATATAGAGGTTGAACCACGAATTTATGTTGGATTAGAAGTATAAATCTTGGAAAAAGAATGAGAAGAATTAAGTTAAAGAAATTTTTAGGGTTCATGAGAATTGTATAGATTTTGCCCCTTTTAATCCATGATTCTTTATGAAAACTCGCATGCCTTACGTAGAATATTGTTCATTTGGGTTTAGAATGTTTGTGGTATAAATTTATGGGATTTTGGGAGTTAAGAACTTGGATTTGGATGATTTTGGGTGATAATTCCCGTAACTGGTAATCTGCAGTTTTCGCCATACCTGCTTGATCGATCGATCGACCATAGAGCATCGATCGATCGATGGTTCGATTGATCGAACACCTGCCATCGATCGATCGACCCCTCCTGTATAACTCATATTTTCTTTTTAAATAGTTCATTCCAACTTAAATGATTATAAATTTTTGGACATTAATGTTAGAATATTTTGTGATATAAATAAGACCAGTAGGACTTTAGAAATATATGGAACCGTCGACGAAAGGCGAAATTGACATTTCACGGGGGTATTTTACATTTAAGGGAAATGGAAATACGTGTTAAAGGGTGAGACTCATAAAGAAGTTACGTTGTAAGATGATTAAGCACCTACTGAAATTTCACTTGGGAAGGTAAGAATCCATGAGTGTTACATAGTGAGTTGGAATAATCCCACAAATTAAAATAAGAGACGAACCATTATACGTGATATATAAATAATGAGAAATAAGGATAAATATCATAATTATGGGTCGTAAGAATGTACCTAAATTTGATATGGTAATAGTAGTACATTTATATGACTATGTTTATGCATATACTATGTATGTGTGAAAATTATGCCCGTGCTACTTGCTATCCCTGAGGTTATCGTGCTGGGACAGTCTTATCTCGATGGGACCTTTATGGGGGATATTGACTCGTACCCTAGAAGATAGAAATCCTTTGGTACAGGCTATTAGATCGATAGTCAGACGGTCCTAAGAGACGTGAGGGCATATGCTGACCTCTTAGAGACTTGGAACGATGCTTCGCCTCAATATTGTATGTGTTTTATGTTAATACAGTTCGAGAACGATTCCGAACTTGTATTTCCCTTAGTACGAGTGATACGGGGACTGGATGGCAGAGTATGCCCGCACCATAATTGTTATGTGGGGTGATGTTAGAATATATATGTATTATATGAGTATTTAATATATATATATATATTTAAATCTGAAATTTGGGGACTACCTACTGTGTCTATGGTAAGTAAGAAATGAATAATTATTTCAACTTGGAAATGAGTGTTTGAAAAGTATATTGTATTACTGAGAAACTTTATTATTAAATGAGTTTTAAATGAGAACTTTGTTGTTAAATGAAATTAACCTCTTAAACAATTGAATTTGTCAGTTTAAAATCTTACGAGTCGCCTAAGATAAGATAAGTTAAACCGTTGGGCAGGTTAGTGCGATAGGTGTGCACATTAGAAGAGAGGTGAGAATTTCTCAAGGGAGTGCCGCACTAATATGTTGTTTCATTAGCCAGTAAACATTTTAAATACTTGCTAAACTAATTTTTAAACTGTTTTACAATCGAGCTCTGACCCGTTTGCTCCTTTCTCTTCTCTGTTGTATATATATGTATATATTACAGGTTCCCAGCCACAGGGGCGTCTTGCATAGGATCCTTTGGAAGGAACGCGCTGCAGCTTAGGTGGGATTTGCAGGCTTCTTGCTTAGACGGCCTCATTTTTGACTCCACTTCTAGCACTATTTATTCAGTTGGTCATGTGTCGCCCTTTTCAATTATTCGGTTGTCTATCAGATATTGCTATTAGTTTATTGCCAGTATTTATACTTTGGGACTTATTACTGTCAGGATGTTTTTCCTTTAAATTTTAATGTTGGAATCAATTGGTTGGATGTTTAATTAATTGGTTTGTTTGTTCCAGTATATTTGTTGGATGATTCTAAATTTATGAATTATGGAAAGTTTTAAAATATTGTTTTTAATTGAAATTTATGTCTTAAAATGGTATTTGTCACTTAGCTTAATTAATTAGGGTGTTTAATTGGAAATGTTATTTTTACGACAGTGATGCTAAGAATGAACCTTGATTATAATTTAATAAAGGACTGATCATCCGGTATTTAATTTGGTGGGGTGTAACAGCTTCCCCATAGGTCGGTTAGGATCTTTAAATCCCTCGCTGAGGTCTTCACAACTCCTTCATAACCAACAGCTCGCATTCGAAGAGGATGAATTCTTTACTAAATATGAGGAAAAAGCCACACGAGACTTTATGGGAGTATGCCAAGCATTACTGGGAAACTTTCAATGAAGTGGAAGACTGATCGAAGTAGGTAGCCATAATGTCATTCAAGGTCGTTGACGTGGAAAAAATTGAGCGTCTGAGTAGATACACTAATCATTGTTATCGATTTTTGACTGCAATGCAAAAACCTAAACTTTAACTTCACTTTTATGGAGTATAGAGACAATCCAGGTATCAAAAATCCCCAGGGAATGTTTGATAGGCTTTAATTGATTTATTACTTCTAAAATAAAAGTGTAAAAGATGATATAGGTTTAAAACGGGAAAGCAAAAAGAAAAAGTTAACTACGCTGACTAAAACTAATTATAGATTATGATCACATCCCCGCCATGGGATAAACAACGCGTATAAAAGATTTTAATTCAAAAATATTTCACCGAGCATACTCAATTGATTATAAACATCAAACATGGATAAATTCAATTCAACAATGAAAGATTAAACTTTCACTCGAATATGGTCACACGTGGATTAATTTCGAAATATCGCTATAAACACTAATGTTGCACGAAAAATAAACTTAAACGCCTAATATTCCAACTTTATTACATGAGGTTTCAATTAATCGTATTTCTACTCGAAATCTAACTCTCAAAGCTCAACGCCCATCAATGGCGAAAACATGATCCCAACCCTTGAACTAGCTACTACACAAGATGGTGTTACCAAAGTAAGAATCCATTAAAAAGCACATAAAAATAATGAAACAATAATAATAGTGATGGAATTTAAGGTTACTAAGGTTGAAGAACACAAACATGTAAGAAGAAATCAAACTGTGAAGAAGAACCGAAAAAAATAATTGAATTGAAGGTGCAAAACTTGTAAATTGTTCTCCTAGATGTTTCTATTTGATTAAGATCTTTACAATGAATCAAATATCTCTTAAAAGAACCCTAATGACTAATTATACATGTTGTAAGTCATTTAGAAGAGTTCTTAAAACATAAAACTCCATAGGCTAAAAATAGGGCCAAAATAAAATCCGATTTCTGATAATTTGTCACGATTTTTAAGCGTGAAATTTTTTATCACCTTTTTGGAGCGTGACTAATGGAGAAACGGTTAGCCCACCGATTTGGGCTTAGCTTCTGCCTAAGTGATGCCTTGTGTGCTCGAAGTTCTCTTATTTATAATTCTGCCACTAGATTTGCTTCTCAACTTCAAACGCGCATAACTTATTCACTGTAGCTCGAATTGAGGTTCTATTTTTTCCAGTATTCTTATGACTTCAAGATATTCAACTTTCTAATTGGATCCTCCTCCGGGTTAGCTCTGAAAAATTACAAAAATGGCCTTCAACTTCCTTTCCTTTATTTATTTCACTGTTTCGGTTTCTCTCCCGCATTCATTTGCATGAAATACCTGTAAAACACACGAGAAATACACAAAATAAGAAATACTCTCCAAAAAGGTTTAGTCACATAAATTTGGGATAAATCCAAGTTAATTATGATGCGTGAGATCATAAAAGGACCGAAATTAAGGGAAAAAATATGAATATTTATGCCTTATCATTCGTCCTGCCCCGACCTCTATGCTGCACCAGTCCCTCACTAAGAAGGAAGTGGATACCATTGACGACCTCATGTCACGTATTAAAAAGTATGCCATGGTGGAAGACGTAGTTAATACCAGCCAAACATAAATTAGTCGCACTAAGGCGAACAAAGGCAATGACAAAGAGAACACCCCTTAAAAGGAGCAAGAAACAGAATGAAGCCAATAGTGGGGGCTTAGAAGATTCATCCAAAGAGTTATAAGCCATCGATATAATTTTTAAGGAACCAATTTATAAAACCCTAGGTAAGATCAATGACCAATAGTTTCTCACGTTGTCGAAGAAGATGGGAGGAGATCTAACCAAGAGGAACAACATGCTCTGATGTGCCTTCCATAAGGAAAATGGACACAAGATAGAATATTGCAAAGCCCTAAAATCTCATCTCGAGGAATTAGTCTAGGTAGGGCATCTAAACTATTACATTGAGAAGAAAAATGATAAATCCATCACTAATGACAACCAAAAACCAGATAATATACTTGATGATGAAGCAGGACACGAGTTTTCCATTATACATAGGGAATTATACGTCAAGAAGATAATGCAGTTCATATGGAACTCAATAAGGTAACAACAGTAATGGAGGCCTTCAAGATTGATCCTACTAAAAGTAAAGTTGAAAAACGTAGATGACTGTAAGATGTGGATTACATTAAGCACATAGTGTTTACAAAGGATAATTTGGTCAGGGTAAGAACTCCACACCATGATGCATTAGTAATCACTCTTAGGATTACAAACTAGGATATGGACAAACTATTAGTGGATCAAGGAAGTTATTTGGATGTGATGTACCGGGAGGCTTTTCACAAGCTCAAGTTAAAGATAATGAATTTGAAGGAAGACTTCGCTGAAAAGATGACCATGCCATTAAGGAAGGTAGTCCTGCCTATTATGGCAGGGAATATTTCAAAACTCATCAAGTTTCTGGTGGTAGATATTGACTCACCTTACCATGCTATCCTCGGGAGAGGGTGGCTGCACGCCATTAGAATAAACCCCTTAAGAGTATCATAGATTGGGGCATAATGGAGATCATAGGCGATCAACCTATTGCTAAAAAATGCTATATCGCAGCCATCGGGCACAAACAAGAGAAGAAAAAAGAGAAGAAAGTCATCCCCAAAACATCTCCGGACGGAGCCAGTCCATCCAAATAGCAATTAAAGAATGGTAGGCCAAGGGTTGAGGAGACAAGAGTTAACCCCATAGATAGAGTTGTGGAGAAACTGAATGCGGTAGCATTTAATGATAGTCGACTAGAGAAGAAGTTTCTAATCGACACCACATTGTTCAACCACTAATGGATAAAACTAGTTGCTTTTTTGAAGCAAACCCTGAATTTGTTGCATGGGAACCATATGACATGCCATGGATTGATCCAAATATCACTTGCCATCGCCTTCATGTGAACCCAACATTTTAGCCGATCATAAAAAAGGCTCACTGCTACCCCAGATAAGTCCAAGGAAGAGGAAAATGAGGTAGGGAAACTTTTTGAGGTAAGGCCCATCATTAAAGTTCAATTTTTGAAATGGCTCTCAAACACGACGGTAGTCCGAAAGAGGAACAAAAGCTGAAGAGTCTGCATGGACTTCACTGATCTAAACAGAGCTTGCCCCAAAGATAGTTTTCCTCTACCAAATATAGACCAACTGGTCGACACCGTAGAAACCTGTGAATAAATGAGATTTCTAGATGCCTACTCGGGGTACCACCAGATTGCCCTGTTCGGTCCCACCAAGATAAAACCGCATTCATTGCTCCACTGGGCCTGTATTATAATAAGGTCATGCCTTTTGGCCTAAAAAATATTGGATACATATACCATAGATTATTCACCATGATGTTAAAGCAACACAAGGGAGAGACACTAGAAGTGTACATTGATGACATGCTCATCAAAAGCAAACCCAAGGGAAACCACCTTAAAGACTTGGCAGAGACCTTTGGAATCCTTTGGCATTATCGAATGAAGCTCAGTGAGAGAAAATAATCATTTGAGGTCCAATCAGGGAAGTTCCTCAGATATTTTATCAGTAAGAGAGGGATCGAAGCAAGCCCTGATCAGATAGTAGCGATCAATACTGTTCAGCCACTAAAGACATTGTGAGAAATTCTGAAGTTAACAAGGATGCTCGCAACTCTGAACCTTTTCATCTCCAAGTAGTTCAAGCATTACAGACCATTCTTCCAACTGCTTAAGAAGAAAAAGGGCCTCACTTGGAACAATTATACTCAAAAGCACTTGAAGAAATAAAGTTTTATCAAAGAAAACCTCCATTAGTAGAAATTCTAGACCCAGAAGATCCTCTCTACCTCTACCTTATAGTTTTAAGCCACGCAGTCAGTTCAACCTTGGTATGTGAGAAAAAAGGCAGGCAGTTCCCCATTTACTATGTCAGTAAGACATTTTTAGATGCCGAGCATTGCTACCTTCCACTGAAGAAGTTGGCTTACTCACTGGTCATCGCGTCCCGAAGCTAAAGCATTACTTTGAGGCCTATTCCATCATAATAATCACGTACTTACTTCTTAAATCCATTCTTTGCAAGGCTGACCTATCTGAATGCATGTCTAAATGGTTGATTAAACTCGAAAGATTCGATATACACTATAAGCTAAGAACAACAATCAAGGGACATGTATTAATTGATTTCATAGATGGATTTATCGAAGAAGAAACCCCGACTGATAAATAGGTCATCGACCAATTGAAAGACCATAGGCGTGATCAATCTAAGAAGTGAGTATTATATTTGGAGGGCGCCTTCAACTTTGAAGGAGTAGGATTAAAAATTGTGCTCATAAAGCTGGAGAATGACATGATCAAGAAAGAAATTAGGCTAGGCTTTGAAGCCTCCAATAATGAAGCCAAGTACAAAGCTCTTATAGGTGGACTAAGCGAGGATCACTTGAATGGGGTAAACCACATTAAAGTGTGTTACGATTTAATGCAGATACCCAACCAAGTCAGTAGAGACTTCAACGCTAAAAATGAAAGGATGTTAGAATACCTACAAGTGGTTCATGATTTAATATCAGAATTTGAGGAAGTCCACATTCAACAGTTCCCCCGGGGGCATAATAGTCATGTCGATGCTTTAGCTTCTCTAAGTTCAATAGTGAATTCTATTATGAGGAGAATAATTGAAGTGAAATTCCTCGATAAGCCTAGCATCACGAAGATGGTTACATCTTAGGGGTACCAGTTGAATGGATGCAATATTCTCTTACTTAAAGAACGACACCTTATTGACAGATAAAAAACAAACTCATCAAGTCAGGGTAAAGGCTGCACGATTCTAACTTGGACCTGGGAAAAAACTCTATAGAGGATCCTTAACATGCCCCTAACTTCAATGCATGCATCCAAAAGACATTGAGCGAGTTTTATATGAGCTATATAATTAGATTTATGGAAGACACATAGGAGAAAGATCCCTGGCTTTTTGAGCAATCAAAGAAGGCTACTGGGGGACATATATGCAGAAAGAAACAAATGCTTACTCTCAAAAGTGTGAAAGTGCAAAAATTTCTCCCCCATGCTTCCCCAATCGTCCACTGACCTGAAATCCCTTTATAGTCCATGGCCATTCACACAGTTTGGGCTTGAAATTATCAGGACACTTCTAACTTCACTAGGAAATTGCAAGTACCTGTTGGCAGTACAGACAATTTCATAAAATGGATTGAGGCAGAGCCACCAACGAACATCATAGACACTGATATGACCATATTCATCTAAAGGAACATCATAAATTACTTTGGAGTACCCAGGACAATCATAACGGATAATGGCATATAATTTGAAAGTGGGACTTTCTAAGGTTTCTGCGATGACCATGGAATCAGACACCATTTCAGCTCGGTGGCTTACCCCCAAAAAATGGCCATGCAGAGGCTTTCAACAAAATGATGCTTGGCATCTTGAAAAAGAGGTTGGAAAGAGTAACATGAGCCTTAGTGGATGAGCTTCCTCATGTTCTCAGGGCATATCGCACTATGCCCTGGAGACCTACTAAGAAACACCCTTTACTCTAACGTATGGAATGGAAGCTATAATTCCCCTAGAAGCTGGTCTACCTACTATCATTACCGAGCAAGGTTTGAACGACGAAGCTATAAGTACTAAATTTTACCTAGCAGAAGAGTGAAGGGAACAAGCCATGATAAAATTAGCCTCCTACCAGCAGTAGTTAGCTAAGTAGTACAATAAGGTTATCAATATAAGAAAATTCCATGTCGGGGATTATGTCCTCTGAAAATTCCTCAGCAGACTAAAAGACCTTCGGATGGAAAGTTAGGACCTAATTGGGAGGGACCATTCAGAGTAATCAGAGATGATCTTCAAGGAGCCTATCACTTGGAAATAACGGAGGGTAGAGAGATACCCAGAGCTTGGAATGTGGCTAATCTTAAGAAATTTGACTTTTGATTTTATTTATTTCCAACATGCTTAGTTTTTGCAAATTTTCATTTCAAGACTTACGATGCTCGCAGTTCGATTTAAAGTCATTAATAAAGATCCAAGTAATTCAATAAATTACTTAGCATTCATATTTCTTTTCATTGTTCTAAAATGATAGGCTCACGTTTTGAATTAACGATCGAATTTCGATCAAAGTTACCTTGGTTTAGTTATAGTTACAAACTTGATAATTACAATTAAACATAAGGTATTTAGGTTTTTGTCATAAAAACACAAAGACCTCATGAATTGCTCAAGCAAGAAAAAGCCCCATGGGGGATCCTTAATCACTGAATGAACCCGACTTGGCCTGATAAAATCCTGAATGGGTGGATTAGCCTCAAACCAGGTGCATTTTTGCCATAGCCTATTCTAGGCCTAAGGTAGAGTGACGACACAACCTAAAAAGTAAGATAAGATAATAAAACACATGCTCGACAATAAATAATGGAAAAATGAGAAAAATTAATATTAAATGTACAACTTATTACAACAAGAGTTACATGCTACAAAAGTATCACAATAAAAGCGCACAAAATATGAACATGCTATGGTCGGGTGGAAAGGAAATCAATAATTTATCTTCTTCGGCTATCATTAGGGTTTAGTTAGAACTTGTCATCACTATCATGGGAGGTCAAATAGTTCTCGATAAGCTAAATAGGAATGACATCTAGAGGGAACCACTTCTCTTCACTGCCCAAAGAAGGATGCCTGTAAGACGAATAATCAACTTGGTACATATACTAAAGTTGAGAGTCTTTGGGGACTTTTAAAATTCCCAACGAATTTATCCATCTATATTTACTGGCTACAGTCTTTGTCTCCTCCGATCTGACAAGAGTATTCACCCAACCTTCATCATAACCCGCCGACCACACTGCCCGGGACCCATTCTGAACAAGTAGCAAATCTTGACGACATCACGGCTGAGTCCCATAAGCATGACATGGACTCTTCGGCTACTATCCTCAGCATCAACAAGCTTCTTCTCAAGATTTTCATTCTTAGATTAAAGAAGGGCACCAACATCCCCGATGTCTTTTACCCCAGTGAGATGAGCCTTCAAGTTGTTCACTTCCTCTTACATCAAGGCAACTGCATCCCCTAAATCATTCACATCATCTTTTAGCTTGTCCACTAAGGTTGACTATTTTTTTAAGCACCAGTCATCTTCTTCAGGGCCTTACGAATACAGAAAAATGCTCGGAGAGCCTGAGCACTGGCATCCCAACAAAGAAGGATATATAAGTTTCTATCAAAATAAGGAACATCCTTGGCAACATACTACATAAAGTAAAAGTCAAACAAAACCATTCAGCAAAATGTCTGGACAATATTACAGTTATTAAAAAATAAGCTTTTTCATTGATAAATCCAAAATGGGAAAAGCCCTTTGTGGTGACAGTTAAGTTAAACACAAATTAATAAGAAAAGGCAATCACCAAAGAAAATAAAGAATGTAAAGAACATTACACAGTATTTACGCTATTCAACAAGAATGCCTACGTCCATGGTGGTGCTCTCAATATTATTTCTCTTTTACTCCGGGGAGTGTTTTTCAGGAAATACAATGCGTGCCTTTTTCCCCAGACTTAGGGTTTGTTATATACAGGTTTGTTCTCGGGGAGTGGGGGTGTTGGACTCACCCACGCCAATCCATAATTCCTAGAATATCTCCTTATGAGATTATAGGAATAGACTAAGTCGTAACTAAGTGATGTGAGACGGGGGCTCCCAAACTTTGGGTCATAATTTACTGGGCTACTCGTCTGGGCCCGTGGTGATAAATCGAAGTACCCACAATTGCCCCTAAATTTATTGGGCCACAATTTGGGATCAATAATTTTAAATGATTTGTCATAATGTCTATCTTGTAAATTGTGTAACACTCTCCAAGGTAGGAATGCCTCTTCTAAACTGATTTAGGTGGCAGCCTGCTTCGTTTCCCATGCGCTATGAACTGAAACGTTTAAAAATCCCTCAGAGCAGTGTTTATGGTTTTCGTTTAAAGTGTCTTCGTACTTTCTAACCTTCTCTAAGCTCCCGCTGTCGCACTTTTCATTCTTAAGTCTTCGTCTTCCAACTTCAATGTTCTTCATCATCTTTGCTTGTGACTTTGCATCATACCAAGCTAAGTTTTCACTTCATAAGTCCTTTTTTCTTTTCTCTTTGCTTTTTCTATTGACATTTCTTTGCATTTGTAGTTAAAGTTTATAAATGGCGAAAATAGGCAATAGATCAGTAACTGAATTTAGGAAGTATTATAACATTCTAGACTGGGTAGACATTATGTGTGCCCCTGTCCCTCAAAACATTAGAGAAATAGAGGACGCTCACTAGATTCATGTCCTCTTGCTGTCCCAAGGGGGTCTTACTTTCCCCCCAAGAAATTTGTTTATGAACTTCTTTGGTTATTTTAATATTGTCCCTGCACAGTGTTCGCCAAACGTTGGAAGATTGTTAATGGTGTCCATAGAGTAAATCAACTCTATTGCACCAATCTAGGGCTTGCTGAGATATGATTTTGTTATTCTTTCTCACGAACAAGTTTTATTTTTTTTACCTCATGGCCATGAGTCCTGATAGGGTATTGGTAGTAAATCTACCTGATTCCCACAAGGATTACTGGCAAGAGGGTTTTCTTGCTAGAAATTGGAAATTTCCTCCCCATACTGAGGGATCGAGGTCTGACAGGTTCATGGTCCCTTTTTATGGGGATGAGTACATAGATAGGCTTAATTTTTACTCTGCTCTTTGATCTTCTTGTTAATGTATGATTTCTCTAATATTCTTCTTTCTTTCTTTTCAGTGAGGACAAAGAACTTAAAACCTTCTATCAGCGAGGTTCGAGCTGCTGAGTTGGTCAAGGCCTGGAATATCAGGGATCTCTTGGCTAACGGTGAACATCCTAGGTCAGCAGCTTTCCTCTTGGAGTACAAGAACATCGGGTCTGGATTTATTGTGTGAGCCGTAGACAACATCCCTGAGCTAGACATCACTGAAGAAATTGCTGCATATCCTATCCAATTGGACGAGGAAGAGAGCAGCTCTGGTGAGGATAACGAAGGTGATAATGAGGATGGTGTTAAAGGTAGTTCCAGTGAGGAGAGTTCTAGTGGTGAATGATCTTCCAGCTCGAAAGAGGTTTCAGAAGCTCGAGAGTCTTCCAGTGATTCGAGCAGTTCCATCAAGGAAGATATGGTTCCCCCAGGAAGAATCTGATTTGTGATGATGATGATGATGATAGAATTCTCCCCTGCCGGTCAAAGAAGCAAAAATCTATCGGAGGAGAGATCATAACCGATTCTCAGTCTACTGCTCATGAACAGGAGAAGAAGAAGAGAGAGGAAAAATAGTTGAGGGAGAGGGAGAGAAAGGAGGAAGAGAGGAAGAGGGTTGAGGAGAGAAAAAAAGTGGAGGAGAGGAGAAAAGCTGAGAAGGAGAAGAAGGATAAAGAAGAGGAGAGAAGGAAAGAGAAGATGAGGATGAAGGCAGGGAAAGCGCTGGTGCCTGTGTCTGCCTTACCCGAGGGGGCCTCTATTGCCATCTCTCCTCAGTTGGATCCTGCGTTGCTCGAGAGAGCAATTTTGCATACAGATCATCAGAAGGCAATGAGACCGACTAGTTAGCTCTATAGGCGAGTCAGAGGATATCCTTGGTAAGACTATCTTTATTTTTATGCTTGCAATATTCTATTCAATGCTTCTCTTTTTTAATGTTTTCTCTTTTTTTGCAGTTTGTGATTGACTTCTCCGTCCTCTATCATACTCCGATGAGCTGGTGAAGAGGAATGCTGATTTAGGGAAGCAGAATGCTGAGCTGAAGGGGAAGAGTGTCGCACTGAAGGCCAGTTTGAAGACTACCAATGATGCTCAATGATTTTTCGATCTTGCCCTCACCAAAGCTAATCGGGTGAAGGATGCAGAGGTCAAAGAGCTCAGCGAGCTACGACAGTCTTATAACCTGGTCTGCAATGGTGGAGAAAAATAGGGTGATAGCAGAAAAGGTGAAGAAGGTGGACGAGAGATCATATAATGCCGGGTGGGCTACTGTGTATGAGGATGCTGAGGTTCAGATAGGCTACATCAGTCGACTGAACTTCAAGAAGTTGGAACAAGGCTCTTTGGGCTGCTGAAGTGGACACTGACTCTCTACTATTTAATGAGCATGATCCAGGCTCAAAGCCTACTATGGATGAGGCATATGCCCCGGCCATTGACGGTGGTGTCCCTGTGTCTCAGATCATTCCTACTGATACTCCTATTCAGGGAACAATAGTTGCTTCGTTTGAGCGAGGTGCTCCTACTACTGTTGATAAGGGGAAGCAACCAACGACCTCAGAGCCAACTGAGGTTGTTAGCTATCTTGTTCTAAGGACTTTTTTTATTTTTTTTCTTTATTTGTACTTATTATTTTTTTATCACTGATGTACTTGGAAACTTCTATTTTAATGAAATGAAATCCTTTCCCCTTTTGCCAGCTGATTTCTCTACTCTTTAATTATTTTTTATGTCTTGTAGTTGATTGATGTGGATGAATATATACCTGCTACCTCTCAATTGGGAAGGATCCTCGATCCTAATTCGATCACTCAAGTTTGCCAAGCCTTTGTAAGGATTTTTAAGTCTCTCAGGTCGAGGAATAAGAGCTTCAAAGACCAGTCTGAGCTCGTCGCCAAACTGAAGGATAGACTTCAGGAGATGGAAGAAGTTAGTGCCTCTGTCTAGGAAGAAGTGAACACTCTGAGAGCTAAACTTCTGGATGCCTCCTAAATCAACCAAGTAGAACAAGTTCTTCAACAGGATAATCAGACTCTGAGGAGGAAGGTGTCACGACTCAGGGAGCATGCATCGAGCGTCGCACCTTGAGTTTTGTGAGGTTCCTCTTCATCGACTGGTCCATAAGCTGGCACAGGGCCGAGCGCCGCCCCTCAAGTTTTGTGAGGTTCTACCTCATCGGCTGGTTCATGATCTAGTACAGATATAGGGGGTCCATCTAGGGAGATGGTCTGGCTTCGAGAAGATGTTAGTCGAGCATACGTGATTGCTGCTGGGCTTCAAAGAGATGTCGCACGACTGAGGTATCTATTCAAGAAAGGGCCTGAGCGAGTGTGGACTGATGGTTATGAACAGGGTTGGACAGATGCTCCAACGAGGTTAACAGAGTTTGAAAATATACCCTTTATTAGGGGATGGTTGAGTACTCTCAGGGAGCTACAGGTCCCCAGGAACTCAGTGCTCTGGTATCGCTATGATTTTTCTCCTTCAACTCTGAGGCCTAATCCTTTCAGGAGGGATGACCTGTGGGTTCCTATAGATGCTATCCCCAAGCATCTATTAGATCCTGATGCGAATGAAGTTGAGGAAGAGTTGGCCCCTCATCCGGACGATGGTCGAAGATCGTAAGTGGCTGATTATCTTACTCAAAGGCCTAATCCTCATTAAGATTTTCTTACTTCAATGTAACTTTTTGTAAATGTAACGAAGTAATAAAATATTTATGTTTTGGGCGTTTTAATGACTAAACACGTGTTGTGTATTTTCACTTCATTAATTTTTCGTTTGATTATCTTGGGCTCTTTGTAGCCGACTAGATTTGATGTGGGTAGAGTTATTTTATCGTGTGAGTATCCTCCCAGTCCAGTATGCTTATGAGATACCATTCTGCCCCACTTTACCTTTTAGGTCATGTCGTCACACTCCCTTAGGCCTAAGTATGGCAATCATGAGGACACACCTGGTGTTGGATATTCTATCCGATTAGGTTTTCTGAGCCAAACATTGTTTGGTGACCAATTCAATTTGGTCGAACTGCCTAAGGGTCCCCTGTAGGGCTTCATATATTACCAGGGGCAATGCTAAGAGGTTTTTCGTGTTACATAACAAAAACCTGAGGATGGTGACTCCCTGCTTTTATATGCTGACTAATGTGCCTGTCACTTGGAAAGGGTGTGCAAGTTATAATGTCCACAAAACAAATTAACACTTTATAGAATGCCACTGTCGAACAATATTTTATTAAAATAATAAAAAATGAGTTGCAATTCAAATGACAAAAAAATGAATGAAAAACTAAAAATAGAATTTCTTCAGGTTGGCTATGTTCCAAGCTCGGGGCACCTCCCTGCCCTCCAGCGTTTCTAAGTGATAGTCTCCTTGTAAGTCGTCTCTTGTCACCTTGAATGGTCCCTCCCAGTTTGGACCCAACTTGCCATCAGATGGTTTTACTATGCTGCCAAGGACTTTCTTTAGGACATAATCGCTAACCTGGAATGCCCTTGGATTAACCTTTTTGTTATAGTACTTCGCGAGATGTTGCTGATAGCTCGCTAGTCTTACTAGGTCTAGCTCTCTGCGTTCATCAGCTAGATCAAGTTTAACGAGTAATGCTGCATCATTCTGGCACTGGTCGAACAAGGTGGATCTCATGGTTGGGAGGCCAGCTTCTAGAGGGATGATTGCTTCCATTCCATATGTTAGTGCGAATGGGGTTTCCCCAGTTGCTCATCATGGGGTAGTGCGGTAAGCCCACAGAATGTGTGGTAGCTCGCTCACCCATGTGCCTTTGGCTCGCTCAAGTCATTTCTTCAATCCATCGATCACTATTTTGTTATGAGCTTTAGCTTGGCCTTGCTCTGGGGGTAGGCAACCGAGCTATAATAGTGCCTGATCACGTGGTCATTACAAAAACTCTGGAAGGGTCTGCTCTCGAACTTCGTTTCGTTATCAGTGATGATGGTTCTAGGGATCCCAAAGAGGGTAATTATGTTTTTCCATATGAATGTCATCATATCTACGTCTCTGATGTTCGCTAGTGGATCTATCTAAATCCATTTGGTGATGTAGTCTATGGCGACCAACAAATACTTGTGATTATCGACAGTGGTAGGAAGAGGGACCACGATGTCCATTCCCCATTGGGCGAAAGGCTAAGGGATGGTAAGTGATCTTAGGTCGCTGGCAGGTTGGTCGACCATAGGAGCATGTAGCTAACATTTTTCGCACTTGCGAGCATATACTCTAGAATCTCTCTGCATGTATGGCCACCAGTAGCCTTCCTTCATTGCTCGAAAAGCTAGGATATCCCTCCAATATGGCTCTCGTAGATTCCTCCGTGAAGCTCGCGCACCACTTGCTCGAAGTCCTTTGGGTGAACGCATTGGAGGTAAGGGCCGGTGAATGATCTCTTATACAGCTTGCCCGCATGAGATAAGTGAAAGCGGGCATCTTTGACTCTTATCTGATGAGCGGCCTTCTTATCATCTGGTAGTGCACCATCCTTCAAATAGTCCCTCAGGGGGTCCATCCAACTGGGTGCTGATTTAACCTGGAGAATGTAGCCCATATCTGGCTGCTCTTCGCTCTGGATGATGCTTGGCTAGGCGAGGAAGTCTATAGTGATTATTCTCTTTTAGTTGGAGTCGATTGCCGAACTTAAGGCCGCTAGGGCGTCGGCATGACTATTTTATCCTCTGGGAAACTGTTGGACACTGACTTCCTCAAAGTTGGACATTAACTTTTTTTTTAAGGTGAGGTAGGCTACCATTCTTTCATCCCTCACATTGAAGTCTCCACTTATCTGATTGGATACCAATTGTGAGTCACCGAACACCTGTAGCTATTTTACACCCAATTCTTGTGCCTTCTGCAGGTCTACTATTAAATCCTCATATTCTGCCTCGTTGTTGGAGGCTTCAAATCTAAGTCTGATCCCCTACTCGAGAATTGTATCTTCTGGGGTAACGAGCATAATGCCTACTCCTGCCCCCTTTGAGTTGGAAGCTCCATCAACAAACAATCGCCAGATACCTCCTGCTTAGTGATCTTCCCTCTGATCCATGGACTGAGGCTGGTCGCAAGGCTGTTTGCCTACGAACTTCGTGATGAAATCAGCAAGGACCTTCCCCTTGATCGCATTCCTTGGTTAGAATTGGATGCCAAATCGTCTGAGCTCGACTGACCATTTCGATAGTCTGCCGGACATATCCCCTTTCTGTAGTATTGCTTTAAGGGGGTGTGATGTAATGATGATGATAGTGTGATCTTAGAAGCAGTGCTTCAGTTTCCTCGATGCTACCACTAGTGAAAAGGTAGGCTTCTCCAGTGGTAGGTACTGCTGTTCGGCATCCAATAGGGTCTTGCTCGCATAGTAAACTGGGTGCTGGATTCCTATCTTTTCACACACCAGTGTAGAACTGACGGCGTGGCTGGAGATGGAAAGGTCTAAGTACAGGGAATCATTCTCTTGAGGTATTACGAGAAAGGGTGGTTTATTGAGATAATATTTGAGCTCTTCCAATGCTCTCGAGCAATCTTGGTTCCACTCTACCGTTTTGCTTCTTTTCAATAGCTAGAAAAATGGCTGGCACTTTTCAGAGGACTTCGAGATGAACCTATTCAAGGTAGAGAGCATGCCTGTGAGATTCTATACGTCTCTTATTGTGCGGGGAGGCTATACTTTATTGATTGCATCGATCTGGTCTGGGTTGGCTTCAATGACTCTCTCGCTAACTAAGTACCCGAGAAATTTTCCTGACTGGACACCGAAGGAACATTTGCTCGCGTTAAGTTTCATACGGTATTTCCTGAGGATTTTGAAGGTACTTGATAGGTCTAAGAGGTGGTCTGCTTTGTGCCTGCTCTTGATGAGCATATCGTCAATGTAGACTTCCATAATATCTCCTATTTGTTCCTTACACATCTTGGTGACCAACCGCTGGTAGGTTGCTCCTGTATTTTTTTTAGCCCAAAGGGAATAACTTTGTAATAATATAACCCGATGGTTGTGATGAATGTTGTCTTATCTTCGTCTGGTGCATACAAAGGAATCTGGTGATACCCCGAGTATGCATCCAGGAAACTCATCCTCTCATGAGATGCTGTAGCATCCACCAATTGGTCGATCTTTAGGAGGGGAAACTGTCCTTAGGGCATGCCCTGTTAAGGTCAGTGAAGTCGATACAAACTCTCCATTTTCCATTATTCTTTGGAACTACTACTGGGTTGGACAGCTATTTAGGGAATTGAACTTCTCGTATGGATCGTGCATCCAATATCTTCTCTACTTCTTTATCTACAGCCTTGGCCTTCTTGGGCACAGTTTTCCGTGCCTTCTGCGTAATAATCCTGAAAGTGGGGTCGATGTGCAACCGATGACAAACCACACTTGGGTAAATTCCTGGTAGCTCGTACGGTTCCCACGTGAAAATGTCTAGATTGCTTCTTAATAGTACCGTCAATTCCTTCTTCTCTCGATCTGTGAGGGCATCTCCAATCAAGAGCATCTAGTCTTTCTCGCTCCCACCAAAGGAGCCTGATTTTCTCCACTCCGGGTCTTCTATACTTTAGCTGCTATTTTAAAGGTATCAAGCCTTATTATTCCTCGAGCTTCTCTCTGGCCTTCTCGACCTTCTTCTCTGGTTTTGGGTGGATGGCTGCTATGAATAACTTTCTTGCCATCACTTGATCTCCGTGGATCTACATCACTCCTCGCTCAGTCATGTACTTGAGTTTTTGATGGTAGGATGAGGGGACTGCCTTCATCTCATGTAGCCATCCTCCGCTGAGGATAGCTTGGTATATTGAGTCAATGTCGACTACAAGAAACTCAATCATCTTGGAGACACTTCCTGCCCTTACTGGCAGCACGATATTTCCCAATGTGATAGTTACTTTACCAGCGAAGCCAACTAAAGGGACGATGGCTTCCTTCAAGTCGATAATGCTCAACTTCAATTTCCTAAACAGGGCGAGATACATTACCTCATATGCTTCCCTGGTCGAAGAGAAACTTGTTGATGTCATAGTTGGCTATCCTGAGGGTAATGATAAAGGTGTCATGGTGTGGGGTTCTTACTCCCACTAGATCTTCATCCGTGAATACGATGTGTTTACTATAGTCGATGTCATATGCTCGTCGATGCTTTCCTGACCGTGTATTCACTGGATCGATCTGAAAAGCTTGCATTACTGTTGTAAGCTTTTTTACTTCCATTCGGGATGAATTCCCTTGAATCTTCTTTAGATCAGATGCTCCATGAATTAATACAAATTCATGGCCAGTATCATCCTCCAGTATGTTGTCGGGCCTTTTGTCTCCATTAGCAGCGACCTTATCTGCCTTCTTCTCCACAAACTCATTTAAGTTCCCGGTCTGGGCCAACTCTTTAAGGTGAGACTTAAGAGCCTTGCAATGCTCAGTCTTATCTCCCCCTTCTTTATGAAAAGCGCATCTCAGCATGTTGTTTCTTTTTTAGGGTCTCCTCCTATCTTTCTGGGCCACTTGACAAATGGATCATCCTTGATCTTTGCTAGGATTTTATAGATTGGTTCCTTAAAGACAGTGTTTGCTACCTGAAACTCTTTCGAAGCATCGTTATTATTTCCATTCTTGGAGCCACCCTTTCCTCTATTCATGCCCCCTTTCTTCTGGTTTTCAGCCTTGTCGTTTCCCTTGGAAGCGAGCTTAGCTCAACCATTTTCTCCTGCACTGAGGTGGGATCTTCAACCTTAGAGTAATTCTCAATGCGAGCCATCAGGTCATCAATGGTTGTGGCCTCCTTCTTAGTGAGGGATTGGTGCAAGAGACAAGATATGGGCAGACCAATCTTGAAAGATGCCACTGCTACCTATTCCGAGCAGTCCTCAACCTCGTTGAACAGCTCCCAGTACTTTTTGTGTAATCCCGGAGGCTCTCCTGGGGTGTCTTCTTCATTGTTAGCAAGGCATCCATCCTCTTTGGATGGGAGCTGCTGGTGATGAAGTGAGCCGTGAAGAGCTCTGCCAGGGACTCAAAGTTCCTGATGGATCTGTGAGGGATCCTTTTGAACCACTTCTGTGCCACATCGTGTAAACTCGAGGGAAATATCCAGCACATTAGTGCATCCCTATGGTTCCAGAGATTCATAAGCTTCCTGTACTGTCTAACGTGATCGCTAAGGTCAGTCTTCCCATTATAGATCTTGAATCTTAGAATCGCAAACTTCTTGGGGGCTTCCTCTTCTTCTATCTCCCTTGATAAAGGGGATTTCATCTGGGTCCTGAGATCTCTCCGGGCCAGCTCTCTGGTCGATCTCGCACCCCAATGCGCTGGGTGCTGGTCTATTTCTCTTCTGACCAAATTTCGTATGTAATTATTTTCTCGAGCTGGGCTCCTGCAATGGTGAGATGGTCACTGTTGCTCGAGCAAGTCATCACCTGACGAGTGCTCCTCGATCCTTTGGGATCCGCATCTAAAGCTCCTTCCTCGGTTATGAGACTTGCTCACCTGAGGGGTAAGAGTGCGATATTGACGTCGTCTGGTGCTACGATGGAGCTCTTTTTCCATCCTTTCCAATCTCCTTTTGAGGCGAGCATTCTCAGCTTCTTGTTTGCTAGCGGCCTCTCTTTGCTCCTGGAGCCTTGCATCATAGAATTCGATCAACCTGAAGATCTGTGTGGACCTAGTAGTTCCCTGGCTTTCCTCTGAGGCTTGACGCTCTGGGCGAGCCCTTTGATCTGAACATCGAACCTCAGACCTGATCCTGCGAGGGACATGCTGCTCTTGGATATCCCCTGCTTGAGGGGCATTACTACTGTGACCAGGCATTCCAAATTCTTTACTGGTGAGGGCTTTCTTAAAGGAAGACAAACATTCCCACAGACGGCACCAATTGTGGTGACAGTTAAGTTAAACACAAATTAATAAGAAAAGGCAATCACCAAAGAAAATAAAGAATGTAAAGAACATTACACATTATTTACGCTATTCAACAAGAATGCCTATGTCCACGATGGTGCTCGCAATATTATTTCTCTTTTACTCCGGGGAGTGTTTTACAGGAAATACAATGCGTGCCTTTTTCCCCAGACTTAGGGTTTGTTATATATAGGTTTGTTCTCGGGGAGTGGGGGTGTTGGACTCCCCCACTCCAATCCACAATTCCTAGAATATCTCCTTATGAGATTATAGGAATAGACTAAGTCATAACTACGTGATTTTAGACGGGGGGCTCCCAAACTTTGGGCCTTAATTTACTGGGCTACTCGTCTGGGCCCGTGGTGAGAAATCGAGGTAACCACACCTTTATAAACATAGATAGAGAAGAAGATACGAGAACATGAAGGAAAAATCAGTCCTATTCTAAGTTCTTTTGTTCTTCACACGCTCCTCACTCTCTAGGGCCTTGCCCTTGGACACAATATCCCCACTTTGATCAACTGAGGCACTGGTGTTGCCTTAATCCTCAACACTTAGTGGAGATCCTAGATTGTGCTCATAAAAAGGTCTGATTTTGTCGGGGCGTTCGTCCTCACCAAGGATACATCCCATCCTTTCTTGAAGTTTAATTTTTGGATGTAGGCCAACTGGAGTTTGGCATCATCAAAGGCTTCAGTATAGACTTTATCATAGCTTGCCTATTTGGCCGAGGAGAGGTCTTAAGCTTTATTTTTTAATCGATCGCATTTAACCCTCAGTTGGTTATGATCAACCTTCAGTGAAGGAGGAAATCTTGGCCACTAACATCACCTATGAAGACCTTAGGGGTGGTAGGACATCACCCTTATTAGAAGGTTAAGGACCATGGGGGCCTTATCTTTCTTGTTCTTCTCTCGAACGACCAAATTTTTAGTCAGTGGCCTTGGGTCTTTCTTGTTGAGTCCTCTTCAAGGACTTGGTCTTAGGAGAGGAGGCCCCATCATCAACATCATCGTATTCGATTAGAAAAATCCTCTTGTTTGGATCCGTTGAGTCTTCTTCAACAAGGATGGACCCAACGTATAGGGATTTAAAAGAGGAGAAGAAAGAATCTTCCTTATCTGGAAGAAGGAGGTCAGGAATGTTGTCTACTAGATGAGCACTAAAGCTACCAGTAGAATTTGTACTCCAGTAAAAAAGAATCTAAGAGAGAATGATCACCACTAGCTAGGGGCTCTTTCAACTTCTAAACCTTTAATAGTTCTGATCTATTGAAGTGGGCAAGGAAGGGATCCTTATCCTTTGATCGAGCTATTCAAATAAAGAAAATAACAATATTTAATCAACGCAATTCATAAGAAAAATCATAAAATTACATAAAAGAAAAAGTGTTAACCTATACTGCTCTCCCATTCTAGGAATAAGAACCCAAAGTACCGTTCCCCATCTGGGAGAGGAGGACGTTACAAATTGCGAGAAATGAAATTTTGATCTTAATATCCCTTATTGGAATTAATAAGGTTTACTATAAGGACCATGTCGTCCTTCCTTGCCTTCAGGTCTAAAACACCATATGTGGTGTGGGAACTGGAGTAACAATATTTGATTTCTGGGATGCCAGGTTGGTCACATACAATTTATTGATCCTATGGGCTCTATTGAAAATGCACTAGGTATTAGGCAACCTGAAAGTATTCACAAAATTCTAAGACAAGTTGGTTTGGGAGAAAAGTTAATTCCCCCTGAACCACAACAAGCGTATGGATTTAGTACCACCCATCAACTGCAATGGGGTTTTTGGGCAGGGGAACGCACTCAATATTGACCCAGTAAGGGATATAGTAAGTCTTCTTAAAGTCATTCGTTATCTTTTTATAGATAATGTGAACCATTTTTATAGAATAGAGGAATAATAGAAGAATATGTAGTAGAAAAGAACTATACATGTAAGATAAGCAAGAAGAAGCAAAGAGAGCTTAAAAGAAAACAAAGGAAACAAGAGCTTCAAAAGCCTTTTTAAGCAGAAATGAATTGCAAAATAACAGTTATGAAGTTTGAAGCTGAGTGATGTTCGAATTCTGTGCAAATCAATCACAAGGAGCAAAGCTGAAGAATAATTTTGGTGGTTCATTTTTCTCCAATGACCACTGTACCCATACTATTTTTGATTAATCACAAACATGTCCGATCATGAAATCTTAAGACTATTTGGTTCAACATTAGGCCTAAAAAGGATTTAAAATTCTTTGGCCCAATTTTAGCAAAGAATTTTAGGGATAATTTTGGGTCCCAAACCATAAGGGCCCATCTTTTGACGACTCGAGCAGGCCCGTCACGATGCTCCAATTAAATTTAGTACCCACAACTATCAATACTTGGTCTCTTTGATCTATCTTAGAGAATCAAGTTGTACTTACTGGAAATGGATAATTATTTGTCATGGTCTCTTTATTAAGTTCCCATTATCAATGCATAACATAAATGATCCATCTATCTTCAAAGATAATATTGAAGATCCCTATGGAGACATGCTCCAATGAATAAAGCCTTGTTTAAGAAACTGTTGGATGTGGATCCATACATTATGATGCCCTAGTAGTCAAACTGGTACCCATATCTAAATCTATCATGAAGACAGTCTCTCGACTTAGTAGCAATCCCAGGATATCCTAGGACACATTAGAAAATCCTACATCATTATAATAACATGCACCGATATTGTAATCACCTGCTCCATGAACTTGTTTACTTAATACAAATGAGTGTTAGGCCCTCCCTCTACTCTAGGCATGGTGAAAAATTACATCTCCTGTATTGAAATAACAAACAACATTCTATTATCAAAATAATATATTTACGCTTCATACATAACCAATCAAACCATACCCAAGATAATATCATAAGTCGACATGTCCATTATTGCAAATCAATAACAAATATCAATCTCTTGATATGAATCCCACACACTCACATATTTTTTAAATCATGATGTTAGCCCCCAATGGTGACACTAAAAACAAAGTCTTAGTTTTAATATCAGATGTCATGCCCGATGATAACATGAAAGATGATCATTCGACAAAATAGTGGGTGGAACCAATATAATAAAAGAACTCTACTGAGTATACTACGGATAAGAAACATACCAGTCCGAACTGGTTTTTGTCCCTCATGTTTCATGGCATGGTTGTATTTTATCTGTTGTTGACAAATTGGTGCTACTGGTGGGGTCACAAGTGCATGCGATTGAACTTAGGTGATGGTGATGTCGACAATCATTATTGCTAGTGTGGTGGTCTTTAGCATAGAGCTGCCTTGGGATACATAGTTGCCTCATTTTACATCTCCCCACACAAATAATAAGAAAGTTTGGGCGAAGTAAAATGTTTTCTACAATGTTGTCTTCCTTTCTGTCCTCCCCAAATGCTTATGAGCATCGTTTATCCTATTGTTGGGGTTGATGTCCTAAAAATTCTTGTGTTTTAGACAAGGCTATTAACTCTAATGTCTAACCTGATTCTTCATATCTCCCATAATAATATTAGACTCAGTCTTAGTCTTTCTTCTCCATCTTCCTCTTGTGATCCCAACGATCCTATCAATACATCAAGACAACATCCAAAACTTGATCATATGTTATATTTAAAGGATTTCCCATAATTACATGCCTGATCGACTAATTTAATCAACCTACAAAACAATCGCTCTTGTTCACCTGTGCATTTACCTTATCTAGAGAAAACAATGATAAGTTGGTAGATCTTACTTATACTTAACAACCATGCAAATACCTTTCTACGAAGTTAAGAACTCTTCTTCCTCGAATCATATATAGAAAGTACATAGCATCAAACCTCTCCACAAAACCGTTTTACATAATCATTGCTTTCCCCTCTATGGTCGTTACACCCTCTCACCACTAGAAAGCATTAAAAACCAATTAAAATCTAACCAAAAAATGATTTTAGACCTGAGTATAGTCCATCATTCATAGGTGCCTCTCGATATCCCTATTCCACAATTGTGCCTTCTTAGGATCATTGTACCCGAAGATCTCGAACAGATTTTCCATATTAAATACATTTCAAACCATCCCCAAGGTGGAGGTAGAAAATAACTATTGTGGTAGTTCTAGACTGATGGCTGTGGAATATTATGTAATTCCTCCACACATATCATGACTACCTATCTAATAATGGATAACATAATTGGACTCCCCTAAGAGGCCACTTCCCATCCTGGAATCACCGTGACGATGGCACCCTGGGTGTGCTTAACACTTCGTCGTCTCATGCTAGTCATATAAAAGTATAAGAATAAAACGTATGTCAAAACCCAAAATCAATACGAGTATAATAAATACACGTACCACATAGTGATTAGCTGAAAAAGGAATGGCATATAAACCCTAAGATTTAAAGACGCTGTTCTGATACTAATTGTGACAAACCTAATTTTAAAATTTTCAATGGCTAGTCTAAAATGCCAAAATTGAGTGCGTTAAATAATTAAATATTATTCCCACCATAAACAATAAAGATAAGAGACCAATAATATCCGGGTCATTTACTATTTGGGATCCAGTAGTTCTTATTATTTTGTGGTTGGGTCCACTAGTTTTCGTATTAGTTATCTAGGGTTCAATACTAATGAAAATCGTTAACCTTTCAACTAAAATGAGTATTTGATCCATGAATACATTAATATACACGATTATATTGATACATTATAAATTTATACGTTCAATATATACATCTAATATTAAAAATACATCAATATATAAATATATTTTAATGCATGCAGTAATGTTTTTTAAATAGAAATTATTTTAATTTATTTTATATAGAAACTGTTTTAAAAAAAGCTAACTTTTACATTAAAAAGATTTTTATAATAAAAAACCTATTATTATAAGAGGTTGGTATGTTATAAAACTATTTTTTAAAATGAAAAAATGATTTTTTAAATATTAATGTATGTTGTTATGTGTGTGTGTTTACACACACACACAAATATATATATATATATGAATGTATTAAAATAAATATATATGTTAATGTATTTTTATTAAAAATGTATATATGAAACGTATAAATGTATAATTTATCAATATAATAATATATATTAATGTATTCAAGGGTAAAGCAATATTTTTAGTTGAAAAAGTGGGTCAACTGATAGACAAACTTATCAGCTGATGGTATCGTCAGTTTTGGACCCTAATTAACTGATACAAAAACTAATGGACCCTAACCTCCAAATAATGAGAACTACTAGACTTCAAATAGTAAATATCCCTAGTATCTAATAAATAAATAATTATCTAAATGGTAAAACCACCATGAAAAGTGTAGGAGGGGAGTTCTTGAAATGATATAACTTTTGGGTTATTTATAGGAGAACAAGATCATCCGAGTGACTTTCCTATAATAAATGCGTCTAATCCTTTTTTAATTCCAATATCCTTGTGCATTTAATGCCAAATATATTACACTAAATGAAGTGGATATGATATTTTGGCGGGAATATTGTTTGGACTATCAAAGATGTGATATCATTAAATAGGACGTGATGTGTCAGCTATGAACTTACCATCCTAGGAATATTTTTACTTGAGTGCTATTTTATCGAGTTATTGAATGTCATACGTGCTGACGTCAAAGAGTTGGTAAATAATAACCTACAAAGGATGTGCTACCACATCACTCAAAAAGGTAGTTCATCAAATTGAAGGTTACTCGACTGATGGTTGCTCGAGTAACTTGTGATGTGTGCAAACATCAGAGGTTAACTTTTTGGATAACTGTTTAGGACTGGGGACCCTTGAGTGGGTTCCCAGAGATGGTACCTCGAGGGACTACTGAGTCATGTTGTGTATAAACCAAGGTTTGACCTAAGTACCCTAACCGGGTTAGTCTCTTCCAACATTGCCTTCCACCCAATCCTCCAAACTAAATCCCAGCGAGATACCCAAAATGAGGTTGTTCGATAGAGCATGTAAGATCTCCCATGACCTCCAGACATGGTCCCTCGTGGGTACCGAGCAACATTACAAAGTGAACTTTATATTTACAAAGAAAGCTAAATATATGTACATCAAAGTTCCTATTACAATTTGTATTTTTCCAAGTTTATCTACTGGGCTTGATCTTTGTGGGAGATCCTTTGAGCAACTTCATCTTTGTGTGAATGAACATCTTTACAAGAGACTCTTTGAGCAGCTTCAACTTGGTGCGAGTGACAATACCTAATGTTTCCAGTGAAGTGTTGGCATTACTTTAATTAACTTTAAGCCTGTTCCCCCCTCTACATTTTCCCCTTCGTAGAGATATTTGTTTATTTGAAGAAATATCTGAATGAAAAATGAATTGACATCCCATCTTGATTGACCTATATACATACACTATTTACACAAATGTTAGAATAGAATTGGGGTAACCTTGTCCTGAATTTGAGCTATTTGAAGACTCTTCCTGCTCAGATGATATTACGCTTCAAATGACTTCGACTTTTGAGTCTTTTAACTTGGGGAATTACAATGGTTTATAATAAAATTTACCCTAAAACCATTTATTTTCCCAAGTGTAAAAAGGCATAAAGTTTCAACCCAAACGTATTTTGAATTTCCCCTAAAATTTCATCATTGCTATGTCGCTTCATTATAAATGCCACTTACATCCCTTCCCCCAACCGTACATGCGTCAGTTGATGGCTCGCGCGTGTAACCCATGCGAGGTATTGAGTCTACAAAAACTTTCTTATGATGATTACATTTCCCCACGCATGTCTTTTCATAGCATAAGCATCTTTTCAAAAGAAGATGTCCCTTATAAAAGGGTTTCCTCTCATACCCATCTACTTTAACCCTTGGGTTTTCTGAGTGAAGCGTTTCTTTAATTATAAGAGCAAGCCATATTCCCTATTTCCCAAGTTACCCAATTATTCTTATTTTCCTTTCTTCTCTTTGATTCTCTATTCTCTACCATGGCAACTATTGTCAAAAGAACTCCTTCCGTCATGGGCGTCGCTGCTAGGGAAACTTCCTTCAATATTACTGATCGTCGTCTCCAGTGGGCAAAATACCGTTGTGCCCCCTATTTTGGCACTGTAGAAAAGTTCTGGGAGTTTTCTAATGCTTTTCCTGGATCCCTTGTGTCTAAGGCCGAAGATTTGAACCTGCTTGTGGGTGAAGATGACGTTATAAAAAATTATGCGTACCTCCCTGGTTCTATTGTTACCATGTTTAGGATTGAGCGGGGAGACTACCCCGATTCACATGTGGAATTTGAATTAGCTGGTGGATCGTGTGAAGGTCTGGGCACATGGAATGATTATATTCATGGAAAATACATTATAGAGTTGTTGAATATTGGCCTGACTTTCACCAAATGGTTTGGTAACATGACTTTGTCTAAAAATAATAACATATTGAGGACACTGGTTTCTCGTTGGAGTCATCGGACTCACACATTTGCTACTGCTTGGGGCGAGTTCATAATTACCTCGGTGGACGTATGTGAGCTCCTAGATTTGGAAGTTTCTTTTACTAATAATTACTTTGAGGAAGCAATCTCGAAGGAAAAAGCTTCCATTCGCAAGGAATTGCTCAAGAGGTGCATGAAGACTTATAATAAATGTACCTATTAAGAAATGATCATGTACTTTTTTATATGGAAGATAGAGATAGTGCCTTTGCTCGTGAGCAAGCTAAGAAAGATCCAAAAGGAAAACATGTTCTTGAGATGCCCCCAACTAGAGAAGGATATGGGAGAAAAATTGAGCTCGTTGGGTATATCTGAATTATACTCTTGAGGATCTATCTGCCCGGGAACCCCCATGACTGCCCGAGGAGGGATCTTATTAATCTTGCTGTTCGCCTTGCCTCTGGGGTGAAAGTACCCTTATCTGACATTACTCTTGGTTCACTTTACACTTGTCTTGGTATGGTACAGACGGATTTTGCTCAGCCTCTTGGCCGTTTTAACGTGTCAAACTATGCAAAGCACATTCTCCTCACATCATTCATTTATGACAGGTTTCTAGACTATGCCCCAGCTGATTTACTTCCTACCTCTCATGAGATTAAGGTCCCCCGAATCCTTTCCTAGAACCATAAGAAGTCCAGGAAATCTTTTCATTCTTTTATTGATAATGTAAAATGCTTCAATTTTTGCCCTTATTCTGTCACTGACTAGTTTTTTACTAATGCCTTCTTTAAGGATGTCTCTCGACGAGTTCAGGAAATCGAATAATATTTTCCCCTCAATTTCCCTTCTTCCAATGTTCTCTTAGTTATTACTCCCTCTTATCTTCCTTAATGCACCAGTGGTCTAACTACTATATAGCCTACTCACTCCATCGAATAGCCATGCAATTGGGTTTTGACTAGGGGTGCCCCTTCCCAACCACAATACTACTGAAAGACCTTTAAATTTTTCCAAAGCATGTGGTTATTTCTTAACCGAGACAGTATCCATTCTTTTTGGCCAGTTACAAGGCCAAATTATTATCCATGCCAAGCGTACACGAGGTAGTAGGTCTGCCAAATACCTTAATGTATTCTGGACCAACACCCTTAGCCATTCCTCAAAGTTATTGAATGAGAACCTATTTACCCTGTTATTGAATATTTCCCCCCTCTGAGTTTGGATTACAAACTTGTTCCATCAATCAAGCCCAATTACCCCGAAGTGAAACAAACAATACCCCTTATATGAACTTCCTCCTCTGGCACCTCCAAATTAAGATATCTTGAAGAAGATTAAAGGGGCTTATGGTTCTCAACAGGTTTAGGAGGCTATTAATCCCCCTGCTACTTCTTGAGCTGTTATTGAAAAGGAAACCCCCATTGATTTCTAAAGTGTTGCTGTGGCTAAGGCTAAGAAAAGAACTCATATCAAGAATAAAAAATAGGTTGTACCATCCATCCCTTCTTAAGCATCTCAATTCGAGTCTTCTACCAACCCAAAGTTGGTTGATCAGTGCACGAAGTTGCTCGATAATTTTCTAAGGCAATTTGACCAAGGATTTACAGATGCTTGGGCTATTTTGGCTCAACAAATGGCTGAAATAAGTATCTCCTTTACTCCCCCTGCCCCTATTACTGATCGAAAGAGGGAAATATCTAGTCCCAATGTTCAACTTCCGGGTGAAGATATTGAGGATGAGTTTTCATCTGAAGGGGGTGAAGAGGTTGAAGAAGAGGAATAAGAGGATGAGGAGGACTACCCCTTAATTCGACCATCCTGGAGGCTGCATCGAATGTACTCTTCTGAGAAGCCTGGTCCCATTCCCATAGATTATACCATTCTCGATGATTATAGCAATGACCCAAAACATAATAAATCTAAGATAACACTCAGTGACCAAGACCTTTCTTCCCAGCACTCTCTCACTGTTGATCTTCATTCATCGTCCCCCATCATGTAGGAAATGTTCCCCCTGATAATGGATCCCAGTCCTTCTCTAGGTGTTGTTCCTCAGGACAAAGAATTGGTTGGAGTAGGCCGACAATAGCTACTGGTCCCATGATTGTGGTGAGTGCACACTATTTCTTACTGAAACGCCTAAATAATATAGACACTAATTTGGATGTTGTGTCAAAACATATTTTTTAGTACGAGCCTTCTCCTTGGTACATCAAACAATGTTAGTCGACACTTAACATACCTCGACCCTACACAACAACATATCTGAGTAAAGGTATTCACGTGTGGTTGAACATTTTGCATTTGACACATTAGGCACTCATGCATATATTAATTATGTTAATATGATTGGTTGTCTAAAACATTTTTTTAAAAGTAAAATTTGAATTAATTTTTGCTAAAAATTAAAATCTTATTTTAAAATAATTTTTGGAATTTATTGATAAAAATAATGTTTCATTTTGAAAAATATTTTTTGAAAATAAATTACCTATTAAACAACTTTTTGTTTAACTAAAATCTACTACCTGCTAGTGTGTATACCTGCTTATGCATAGCTATCCGAATAGTAACAGTTGTGTTAGGTCCCATACCTGTTGGTTGTCTTGGTTTAGTGTTTAAACCATAGGTTTATTAAGGTTTAATAGACTAGGAAGGACTAGACTATACTTGATTTGGCCGTATAAGTCCTCTAGATTCTTGGCTACTTAGACTTCATTTTTTTGCTACATGCTATATAAGTTTTGGTGTAGGCTCTTATTTTCTAAGTGTTGGCAGATATAGGAAAGTGACCTGACCTTAGTTATTTGTTTTTAAACCTTCGTTGATCGAGATGGTCTAAGGCCATATCATACTCTATAACTTCAATTGTTGGCCGTACCGAGATGGATCTTTCATTGATTCAATCAAGGATTAGACATGCTACATGGTTTCGGCCACAGAAGATTTAGGTTTATTTTTTAAACCTTAGAAACTCTTAACTACTATTTGTCTTGAAGATTTTAACCGATATTTATTTTAGGAGCAATCACCTAGCTATCATCGATTTGACCACATAGGATTATATGGAAGATTTTTTGACCGAATAGGAGTGTAACTGTTTGATGGCTTAGATATTTAGAAGTAATTTGACCAATCATATCTAGCCTTAAGGTGTGAGATGTAACTTGTTTTTAACCGCTGGTTTATGAGAGAGATGTATCCAGCTATACAATTTTAGGTTATATCCTTTTAGCCGCCAGTTAACAATTTATATCCTATTGGTTGATTTAGATTGGATGTCTGCCACCTATACAGAATTTGAATGTTACTACTAAAACCCTATACCACCTTGTTTATATATGTTAGTGGTTTAAGGTTCTTGAGACTTTTATAACCGACTTAGTGGTTTGATTTGTTAAAATTGTTCCAGTTGTTGATAATCTATTAATCTGTTTTAACTCTAATTAATCTCTGCCGTAGGATTAAAACCTTTGATCTAAACCCTTGATTTAATGTTTCTAGAATAATTTTTTTCTCACCTATATAAACCTCATTAGAGAGTTTATTTGTGTTATATATTTAGAATAAATTTTCTAGAGTGAGAAACACAAAAGGGTTAGAATTTGTAGAGAGAAAAATATAGAGAATTAGAGAGAATATCTAAGAGAGAGATTGAATGTTATTTTATACACGTTGTGTTATTTCTACTTCATCCCTATTATGTTTTTGTTTTTGATTCTCAATTATCTTACACATCATCTCATATTTTAGAGATTGAAATATTGTGTTATTGTAGAGAGAATTTATGTGCTTTCATGCTGAAATAATTTTTTTTACAAAAATAAGAATTCCTTAGATTTTTAGATCCAAATTTTATTGAATATTTTTATGATCTAAATATTCTAATTTTTGTGTTAGATGCTATATGATGTTGAAATCAGAATTTCTCCGAATGTTATAGGTTTAGTGAAAATCTTTTAAATATCTGTTTTCTCATATATTTGTGAAATTATATGTAAAACACTTTTCTCATACAATCTGATTTTATATTTTTAAGAAATTAAGAACAAATTTTGGAGTGATTATTTTATGTCTACATGATTGTGTTCATATGAGTGTTATTACATATTGATTGGAAATAATGCTTAAAGAATCGATGATGATAATTTTTGAAATCTTTCTAAAAATATTGATTATGTGAAGATTTATGATTGAAAATTTATTTTGTAAGTTTTTGTAGAAAACTTAATTGATTGTTAATTGAAAATATATTTTTCTTAAGTTGTTATAGAAGAATATGTTCTTGATTACAAATGCATTTTTGTTAAGTTTTTATAGAAAACTTATATGCTTGTGTTTTGAATTAAGTTCTTGCATGGTTTGCATTTAGAATATATTCACTTACACATTTTGCACAACTAGTATGTTGTTGAGAGATCAGTTTTGACTGAGTTGGAATTCGCTAAAAAAAGAAGCAAGGAGTTAAAGCAAGGAAACCACCAGGGAGATTAAAGTGTCAATATCAGAAATGACGAGGAGGAAAGACCGAATATTTGTATGCTCGGGAGAAGAGATAGCTCGTGTTGGTATATTTTTCTGACTATTTTACTTAGGATCTTGTATTGTATATTTGGATGCTTGTAACTCCCATAAAATTGTTTATAGTGGAATTTTTTTTGTGGCGTACAGGTCACCGTGGATGTTTTCCTAGTTTGGTTTTTTACAATGTAAAAAAATAATACTTGTTATTCTTCTTTTCCTCATCTTCTTCTTTGTATGATTTAGAATTAAAATTGTTACATGATTTTATAACTTGAGTTGGAATAATTAATGATATGTGATATATTGTATTGTAACGTAATAAATCAAATTGTTATTAATTTGACTTTAGAATAAATTAGATTTAATTGATTTTAATTTCCGCATGTATTAAAATCTGATTAGTTGAATAATAAAGTTTTTCTTGATTTGATTGTGTACATGTTATTAGAAAAACTTGCATGATATAAGAGTATGTTCATTTGCGCATATGGAGATTATTTCATGGGTGTATTCCGGGAATTTCACTTACACTTTGTATTTATCCTCTATGCGTATATTATAATTACACTTTTTGATGTTTTTCGCAAGTTGCTCCCATCGAGGAAGTTAATGCCAACACTTGTAGGGACCTTGTGGCTGTTCCCCTCAAGGCCATCATTACTGAACAATTTTTGGTGTGGTTGTTTGGGCCCTCTATTCTGGAAGGTAAAGCAGCCACCCATGAAGAGGGACAAGTTGGAGTTGAAGCCAAAACTATGGAGAAGACGGTTATTGACCCTGCTGGGGTTCCTTAGGTTGCTCGTGATCCAGTAGACATTATGGAACCATATCCTGAGGAGGTATACTTACTCTCAATTTCCTTAGTCAAACCATCCTTTATTTCTGTGAGTAAAAACTAGGTTTTGTAGGCAACAAGTAATTTACCTAGTCGAGCAACCATAAAGGTGCTTTAGGTAAACTTAACAATTTAAGAATGCCCAATCGTACTTAGTCAAGCAACCATAAAGGTGCTTTAAGTGAAACTGGGACTTTTTAAGCGACAACATTTTACCTATTCGAGCAACCATAAAGGTGCTTTAGGCAAACTGAGGCTTAAGAATGCCCAATCTTACTTAGTCGAGCAACCATAAAGCTGCTTTAAGTAAAATTGGGACTTTTGAAGCGACAATAGTTTACCTAGTCGAGCAACCATAAAGATGCTTTAGGAAACCTAGGCTTAAAAATGCCCAGTCTTACTTAGTCGAGTAACCATAAAGGTGCTTTAGGCAAAATTGGGACTTTTAAAGCTACAATAGTTTACCTAGTCGAGCAACCATAAAGGTGCTTTAGGAAAACCGAGGCTTTTTAATGCCCAGTCTTACTTAGTCGAGCAACCATAAAGGTGATTTAAGCAAAACTAGGACTTTTAAAGCGATAATAGTTTACCTAGTCGAACAGCCATAAAGGTGATTTAGGCAAATTGAGGCTTAAGAATTCTTAGTCTTACTTAGTCGAGCAACCATAAAGGTCCTTTAAGCAAAACTAGGGCTTTTAAAGCGACAACAGTTTACCTAGTCGAGCAACCATAAAGGATCTTTAGGCAAACTGAGGCTTACGAACATCTGTTATGACCATACTCTGTTTTCTTCCAACTTGACTTATTTTTCATTCTCTCAGGTTGAAGTGAGCCAGCCAAAGACATTGGGGGATGCTATTGCTCCTACCAAGCAAGTGCCCCCTGAGAATGTTCCTTTAGAGTCTGTTGGGAATTTTGTTGAACCAAGAAATGTATCTTTGACAACCCAAAATGTGAAGGGAGGGGAACGAGAAACTAATACCATTTTGTAAGAAGATGATAGGGCTTTAAATTCTATCTTTCCCTATGCCAGTGATAACAATTCAGTATGCATCCTCCAGAATTGGCTCCTGTTGAGGTTGTGAGGTAGACTTTGAATGATTTTACCCATATCGTAACCCCTCCTTATAATGATCTGATTATTGACTGTTGGAACACCACCCTTCCAACTTTACCTCTCGTTGTATTTAAGCCATCTCTGTTATGATGGTTTGCAGGCTTTTGGGATTTGACACTGTCTTGGCCGATGTACTACATACTCCTCTACCTCCTTTATGTCCATTGAAGATCAAGGAGATGATGGGCCAAATCAATGTCCTTGTGGCAAGGGTTTTTCCCTAAAATGGTTCATCGATTTGCTCAAATCTTTAAAGAAAGATGAACTGCCCTCCTTTTATGTGAATATCCAGGCTTCTACTCTCTCACAAACTGTGCTAGCTGAGAAGATTTCCACTTTAAATGCTGAAATTTCCAAGGTTGAGGAGGAGGTTGTGGGTATCAACGAGTCTTTGGTTAAGGCTGAGACGAAGGTTGATTAACTTCAGCAAGAGATGGGCCGCTATAAGTAAGAGATGGAAGACTTGTCCAGTGAGGAATCTTATTTATCCTCTCTTCTACCTCATCATCACCATAGGATTTTAGATTCATCCATCTTTTGGTTTGTTGTAGACGACCCAAGTGATTATTAAAAGGACTTTAGAGATAAAAAAATGTACTGCCTCAGTTTTTTTCCATGTATCTCGAGGCAGTAGATCCTCTTTTATGCCTAAATAAACTGTGTTTCTTGGAATGTATAAGATTCAATTTCCTTCTACTTTCATGAAAACTGTCTATGGGAAAGAAAGAAAAAAGCTTGTGGTTGATTCAACATTATCCTCATGCTATATATAAAATTCCCAAAAGTGCTATATCTTGACAAGTTGTGAGAACATGCTCTCTTTTCAACTTTCTCTTTTCAACTTACTTGTATCTACAACGTTAACTACCTGCACAATCCCAAAAAATAAGTAAAGACAAATTAACAACTAATCAAAATATATTTTGAGCCTTTTGTTCTTAAGTTTAAAAGTCTCGTCATCCTCAACCTTTGAGATCTCACAATAACCTGAATCAAGGGACTTTCACACAACATAAGGTCCTTCCCAATTTGCTTCGAACTTAGGTAGTGAGAGGCCCCAGATATGTCTTGTATAAGCCTTCAAAACTAGATTGCCTTCCTGGAAATTTCTTGGCTTTACCATTTGGTTATAAGATCTGGACAACTGCTTTCTATACATCTCAAAATACCTTTTCGCGTTATTTCTATGCGCTTCCAATGCTTCCAATTATACATGACGACTATGAGGGAGCATTACACTTCATAGGTTATAACGCGTAGAAGGTACCTCGAGTTATACTGGGAGAATTACTTCATCGCCAAACACTAACGAGAAAAGGGTGTATCCTATAGGTTTCCTCTTTGTGGTTCTATATGCCCACAAGACCTCTGGTATTTTATTGTCCCAAGTTCCTGTGAAATCTTCTAACATTTTCGAAAGTATGTTCACTAGAGTCTTGTTCATGGCTTCAGCCTATCCATTGCACTTAGGGTAGGCCACTGTTGATTTGTGGTGAATAATGGAGTAATTTTCTATGAGCAACGGCACATCACTATTAACAAATGGGGTCCCATTGTCTGACAGAAACACCTTCGGGATACTAAATCTATAAATAATATACTCTTTCATAATGCGCCTAACCACATCAATCGTAGCCTTTTTCACTGGTATAGCCTCTGCCCATTTGGTGAAGCACTCTGTAGCCACTAGTATCCAAATCTTTCCCCTAGAGGAGGGGTTGATTATACCTACTAGATCTAATGCCCATGTGTGAAATGGAAAAGGAGTGGAAAGGGAATATAGGTCCACCGAGGGAGCATGAATCATATTCCCATGGAGCTGACACGCCTTGCATTTTCAAACAAACTCCCCTGAATATTTTTTCTTGGTGGGTAAAAAATACCCCAATGTCATTAGTTGGTAATAAAGTTATGCTCCCCCAATGTGGCCTATCTCATGTGCTTGCTTTAGCACCCCGTCTGATTCCTCTAGCCTGCTGTATCTTAGGGGCCTATTATGCTAACCTTTTCGATATAGCTGCCCCTCCTGAACATATTATCTGGTCACTCACCTTTTTAGTTTTGTGGCCTCATCTTTATCAAAGGGAACAATCCCGTCGACCAACATATCTAGGTATGACTATCTCTAATATGATGTCTGATCTATGAATTTACACTCCACAGCCTAGTAATATAGTAAGCATTTCCCACAATCTTTTTGTATTAGCACAACATCTTATTTCATCATCGGCCAAAAGTATCCCGCCCTCTGGATTCGTTGATACAAAGAGATTTCTGTTGTCTCATAGTTTTTTTCATGTATCTCTATCAACCACCTCTTAGCTTCTTCAGGGCCCACACACCTAGATATCCACCCCCTTTATTTTTATAGGACATATTGCTCGAGGTGGTAAAATATTATGCCAGTTTGACCAACATCAATGGCCCTTAACTCATTCTAGTTATTTTTTTATTCCCCTCTCTAATCATTGCTATCATCAAAAGGTAACATTTCTATGATAGCTGAGGGTACCATTCTCTTTATGATTAGAACAATTGTTGATTCTCCATCAAAAGAAATTTTTTGAGCAATCATGCGTAAGCATCGGCATGTCTGTTCATCATCCTTGGGTGCCTCTTGATCTGTACGATTGTTTGATAAGGTGCTAAGGTCATATTCTTAAGAGTGTACTCACCATTCACTTGTTGCACCACCAAATTCAAATCCTCTTTTATCCTCAGTACATGGATACCTCTTCGCAAAGCCTTCAGAAGCCCCAACACTAAAGCCTCATACTAAGATTCATTATTTGAACATTTGAAGTCTAACTTAAAGGATAATCGAACATATTTTTCTCATTGGCGTAGAATCACTCCTGCCCCTCTTGTGCCTTTAGCAGAAGATCCATCAAACTTCTTACCCCATTCTTCTAGGTTTTCCTTGAGGTAGTTGGCTTGAAGATCATCTCTTGATATCCCTTCAATAGGTGGTTCGAATGTTCCCGAAGGGAAAATGGCCAATAGATCTGCATAAGCTTGACTTTTGATCGCTCGGGGAACCACGCACTTGAGATCATACTCCAAAAGAGTTAAGAACCATCAAGCAACCTTGCCTATTAACACAGTTCTAGCCAACAAAAATTTTATGGGGTCACATCTAGTAATGATGTGAACCGTAAAAGATAACATAAAATGCCTAAGCTTTTGAGCAATAAATACCAGAGCTAGATAATATCTCTCAATGCTTGTATACCTGCCTCAGGCCCGTGTATGATTTTACTTAGATAATACACATGTTTTTCCATGCCTTACACTTCTTTAGCCAACAATGCCCATATTGATCTTCTAGTGGATGTGAGATAGAGGTTCAAAGGAATAACTGCTCTAGGAGGGACCATCATTTGGGTGGATGTCAATAACTTTTTCAACTAGTCCAGAGCTTCCTCGTGTGGTCGCTCCCATATGAACTTTGCCTTTTCTCGCAGAAGCTCCATCAGTGGGTGAGTGACTTCAGCTAGCTGGGCATGAACCTCCTTAAGTAAGAAACTTTCGCCTAAAAACTCTTCAACTCTTTCTCTGTCTTTGGTTTTGGCATGTTTAGGATACCTTCTTGCTTGTCTAGATCCATCTACATCCCTGGCCTGTTTACTACAAATCCTAGGAATTTGCCACTAGTTACCCCATACGCATATTTCAAGAAGTTCATCTTCAATTTGTACTTTCTGCACCTTGTGAACACTCTCCTCAAATTTGTTAAGTGGGTGGCCTCTACCTTGGACTTTATCACTAGATCATCCACATTAAATTCTATAATCTCGTGAAAGAGATCATGGAATATAACCATCATGGTCCTTTGGTATGTAGCCCCTACGTTTTTTAGTCTAAAAGGCATAATAGTGTACATGAAGTTACCTAATGGGGTGTAAAAGGCTATCTTCTTGGCATATTTTAGGTCCATTTTAATCTAGTTGTATCCCAGTAGCCATACATAAATCTATACATCACTTGTCCAGTCGTTGCGTCTATCAGGTTATATATAAGGCATGGGGAACTCGTCTTTCGGACATTCTCAGTTGAAATCTCCGAAGTCCACACAAATTTGAATTTGGTTCTTGTCCTTATTCCCTACAAGAACAATGCTAGAAAACCAAATGGGGTGTTAGATGGGGGTAATGAAACCTGCAATAAGTAACCTTTGGACTTCTTCCCTTATTTGTAAGTTTAGCTACGGTTTATACGTTTGAGTGTCTTCTTTCACTGGTATTGTTGATGGTATAACATTCAACCTTTGACAGCTTACCTCTTGGTCCACCATCCGCATTTCAGTATATTTCCATGCGAACACATATTTGAGTTCCCTCAGCAGCTCCACTAGAACTCCTTTGGCAATGTCATCAAGGTCTTTCAAGATAAACATTGGCCTGGGATCGTCCTCTTTGTCAGCTAGGTATATCTGCTCAAACTCTTGAACTTGGGACCTTGGTCTATCCCTCATGCATTCCTATTCTTCCTCAACCTCATCCACAAAATCCTGGATATCGGAGTTGCCAATAACCAAGCACTGACCTAAACTATCCACCAAAAACATTCATAGACTGGGTCAGCCTCATAATCTAGGCATTCATCTCCCCGTTCACACCTTCAGAGTTTGTAGATAATCTTTCCATTGGACAAAACCACTCTTTTGCATTGTCTTGGTTTCTCTTCTGGAAGAGTTTTTTTTGAGCATTTTCTTCTAACTCTTACTAAAAATCTGCTGAGCACACTTTGTTCCGGACTTGATGTTCGATTGGATCAATTTCAGGCGTCATTTGGTTGTGAAGCTATCTCGAAAGGCTGGGAGGCTTAACTATCTTGCACGCCCTTTGTTCCTCCTCGTAAGCCACTACCAGGCGAGCTGGTGCATATACCCTTTCCCTAGTATTGGGGATATTAATCCCCTCTGTATATCGAGTGAACATAGTAGATTTTATAGCTAACTGTGTGTATAATGCTGCATCTACCAAGTGAGCTTCCTCCTTTGCGAAAGGCTTCTTAGATGTTCGAATGACTATCTCATTCCCTTTGACATTTGCCTTTGAACACTGATGATATGTGGAAGGCACCAAACCATGATTATGCATCCATACCCTCCCCACGAGTAACTGGTAGGACGACTCACAATCCATGAGGTGGAATTTAATAGGGGAAGTGATGTTCCCCATTGTGATCCCCACATTCACATAACCTATCGACTTGATCGACTGGTTGTCATATCCTACTATTGCCAATGAACTTTGCATAATCATTGTCTCCGAGATATTACAGGGATAAAATGACCTCATAGGCATAATTTTGACAGAGTCTCCCTCATCCATCAAAACATGGTTAAAGCTACACCCGTTCATGATCTTCGTCATGTAAAGTGGCCTATTATCGGGGTATCTAACCAATCGATCTGCCTTCGAAAAGATAACCTTTGAAAGGAACTTATTTACTAGCTTGACCATTGGACCTCTATATCATTGGTTTGGGGCCATATTTTTCTTAGCGATTTCTAAGATTACTCAAGTAACCTCCAGTCGAGAATCCTCCGGCAGTCCCACTTGGTTGAAGAACTTGATAAACTTCTGTGATCACGTTACTCCAGTGCATCCCACCCAAGGGTAAACTCGTTCTTCTTCTATCTCCTAGACCTCGTCCACATATCTATATACTTATTCGTCATATGCTATCACCATATTTACTCCCCCTAAGGAGAAAGCCTTGAGTCGACTGCTCAAATCATCGATTAGACTCCATTCGTCTTCCATTTCCTCTTCCAACATCAAACAAGACATTTAGGAAAAACACTCTTATAGGAAATCTTAAAATCTTACTCCTGGAATCTATTCTCCATCATCAACCGTTCTGCCTCCTCATCAAAATCACTAGCCATTTTTGATCCATATGATGGCAAAGGATCATTATTTATGTTGACATGAGACAGTTGGATATCTTCTTTATTGACATGTTTTCCCATTATTTTCCTGAGAGTAAAACACTTGCTCGTTGGGGTCCCACCCTGTTGTGTACCACGCAATACTTCGGGCCTTCCCTATTTTCTCGAGTTATGGATGCTGTGTCGGCCATAATGGGCTACCACATGCTATCTCGAATCATGAGATCGTAGCTTTCAATAGACTGCTCCACTGAGAAAGGCAGTTCTGGGGGGTCATCTTTATCGAACTTCCTCTTGTTTCCTCTCCCACTTTGGCCAAGATTTCCTCCTTCTTACTTTTCTCTTTCATCATTGGCATAGTTCACACGAGGAAGTAGCCCCCTCCCCGAGCTACCTGACTGCTTCAGTAACAAGCTTAACAAGGTTGGCGATGGTGTTGGCAGTGGCTTCACAACTAGGGCGATGTTCCTTATGGATTTAAGGAATGAAGCAAACGTACCCTCCCGAGTTTCATTTATCAAATGGAATATATATTCGGGCAACAAGCCTTCTGCACAAACCTGTAAAAGCTTAGCCTCTCGTGTCTCTTCTCTCACATCTAGAGAGCGCTCGTGAAATCTCCTGATCTACGTCACTACATCCTCATCGGGCTTCTATTTCTCTCTAGCCAATTGCGTAAGGGTGAATTCCTCTTCTGCCAAGAATAACTTCTGTAAAAACTGAACATGAAGATCCTCCCATGTGGCCACATTGTCTGGAGCCAAGTGGGAGTACCATGTGTAAGCCTTCTCGGTTAGGGACTTAGAAAACTCTCTTAACCTCAGTTTCTTATTTTTACGGTGGGTCCTAAGATTCTCTAGAAATATTTTAGTATGGTCATTGGGATTCCCCCTTTTTCCTGTATACTTTTTAAAGATAGGGGGAATATACCCCACTAGGTAGGGTTCGTTATTGTACTCCTCTAGGTACGGAGTAAAAAACTCATCATATACTGAAGAGGCTTCCCCTCTGACTTTATAGGCCACCATCATTTTCAAAAGATATTTTTTCATTTCCTCCATCGTAAGTGGGCTTGAGTTGTGTTGTGTAGGAATTGTCACCCCTAGGTTCGTCATTGGTGGTGCAATCGGTGTGCCACTACCCAGATATGCAGTTGAGGCCAAAGTTGGCATAGTGGTGGTGTGCGTCCCTCCTCCTGTAGTGGAGGGAGCATTCAGTGGTGGAGTTAGTGGGGAAGCACTGTTGGTCGTTGTCTAATCCAGTCGTTGGTGGGGTCACGAACAAGTTAGTCCCCACCGTTGCCCCTAACACCACCTGATCTGAAGGAGTCTTGATGAACTCAGTGAACAAGTGAAAATGTGGTGTGATACCAATCAAATTAATTCGTAAATTTTCAATGAAATCCAAACACACTTATTTTATTAGGTGTTAAACTTTGAACAAACCAAATTCAATTTTAGTTCAACCCCTAAACATGCATCTAAGTGACATAAATCATTCTAACTATGCATGAAAAATAAAGACGACCAATTCAGGAAAAAAACTTTTCGGGTAAAAACCTTTTATAACACTTTGAAGAATTTACAAGACCTTTAACTTACATACAACCTGATAATTGCCCACAAGTGTGTAATGCAAAGTGCCTTCAGAAAATCTTCAAAGATATGAGAGACAGCAAAATACCCTCTAAGTGTCGGTTTGTCATCTTCGACTCATCCACACGCATAGACCTATGCTCGGTATCCACCGATTAGTTATGGATATGCCTTCTCCACCGAGGTTGAACTTCAGCAAATTATGATTTGGGTTCCACAAAATAACTCGCACAAAAAGCTATTGGGATTGTGAATTGTAAAGCATAAATTGAACCCTCAAAAGTGTGTTGGAGAATAAACAAAAACACTCAAAATGTATTCTATGTAAACTAGTGTTTTCTCCACATGAAATTCAGTAGCCAAACACCTTTTAAATACAAAAAATCAAGGCGGTGATGTGTCAGAATTAACCAGCTCGTTCGAACTAGACATGACATCGTTCGAGCGAGATCTGATCTCGTTTGAACGAGATATGATGTCATTGGAACGACATCATACCCGTTTCCCAAAAAGCTTCAGTCTTTTATAAATCTTGGACACTTCAAAACGTAAGACTATTTTCAAGATCAGAAACCTTTATCCAAAAATTTTATGATTAAAATCATTAAAAACATTTCAAAAAGACATTTTTCAAAAATAAAAAATATTTTCTCTTTTGCAAAAATATCCCAACACTTTTGATGTAAAATGTGAATTGGAACTAAAACATAGTTTACCGAATTCGTCCTTGTTGGACATGATTGTTGAAGAAATTGATATTCTGATCCATCTCAATGCATATTTTATACATATTGATTTCGATGCTATACAGGTTCGTTATCATTTTAGTATGTCGTCTATCGATACACCTTCGAAGAACATTCTGTCCTTACAACAATCTCATTATCCCGACCATCTGTACAACCCATGTCGGCAGTCCCACTAACAGTGGGTGCAATAATCTCCTTTCACCATACTTGCTCTCTGCCTGGAAAGATGGTGAGATCCTCCTCTTTCTCACACTGTATAGCATCGAAATCAATGTTCTTTGCCACATTATCGTTGGCCATATCTTAAAACAGAATACCTCCCCAGTGGAGTCGCCAAATGTAGGAGGGGAGTTCTTGTAATGATACTAATGTCAAGGTAGGCGTAACCCCTTATCCAGATGGTGATTAGGGCCATAGAATGAACATCAAAATCAATAAATACATGTCCCAAGTCATCACATTTAATGTAAAAAACTTATGTATTAAATATGTTCTTATAACATAAATGCTATAATGAAACAATCAATGAGGGGTATCCTACAGTTGACGTGATTGGAGGGAGTAGGAGAAAGAACCTTTAGTGCAATAAAGGCAAGGCAGTAACCTTAAACACAAATGGAGTAAATTAGGTTGGTCACTCAATAAATGTTCTCACGATAAACTCTCTTGTTTGGAAGTATTTTCGCAGCAGTTCTGGGTAAGAAAAGTGAGATCCCTAACTAATATAACTTTGGGGGTATTCATAGGAGAGCAGGATCATTCGAGTGACCTTCCTATAATAAATGCATCTGATCCTTTTTTAATTATAACAATCTTGTGCATTTAATGCCAAAGATATTATATTAAATGAAGTAGATATGATATTTTGGCGGGAACACTATTTGGACTTGTCAGCTATAAACTTACCATCCTAGGAATATTTTCACTTGAGTGCTATTTTATAGAGTTCATGAATGTCAGACATGATGAAGTTAAAGAGTTGGTAAAAAGTAACTTTCAAAGTATGTGCTATCATATCACTCAAAAAGGTAGTTCATCGAATTGAAGATTGCTCGACTAATGGTTGCTAGAGCAACTTGTGATGTGTGCAAACATCAGAGGTTAAATTTTTGGATAACTCTTTAGTACTGGATACCCTCGAGTGGGTTCGTAGATATGGTACCTCGAGGGACTACTGATCCATGTTGTGTATAAACCAAGGTTTTACCTAAGTACCCTAAAGGGGTTGGTCTCTTCCAACGTTTCCTTGCAGCCAATCCTCCAAACCAAATCCCTGCGAGATACCTAAAATGAGGTTGTTCGATAGAGAATGTAAGCTCCCCCATGCCCTTCCAAACATGGTCCTTCTAGGGTACCTCATAACCTCATAACATTACAAAGTGAACTTTATATTTACAAAGAAAGACAAATACATGTACATCAAAGTTCCTACTACAATTTATGTTTTCCCAAGTTTATCTCCTGGGCCTGATCTTTTTGAGAGATCCTTCGATCAAATTCATCTTTATGAGAGTGACCATCTCTATAGGAGGCTCTTCGAGAAGATTCAACTTTGTGCGAGTGACCATCCCTAATCTTTCATGTGAAGTTTTGGTGTTGCTTTAATCAACTTTAAGCCTGGACCTCCCTCTACATAAACCAATATATATCCACTAACCACAACTTTGAAATTCCTAAAATAGACAGTGACCCAAATAAATAAATCCATTCATAACAAAATCTAAATTGTCCCAAACATTAATCTCTTATGTCCATTTCAACTGGCATAAATAAATATGGAACCTTATATGAGACAAATGAATGAATATATGTCATAAGACTGACATCCGTGATATACTCCTCACTAGAGTCTAATCGGCAAATTTACAACTCTATAATTGAAATAGTACAACAACACGTGGGTTAGAGCCACTAGAAGAATATCTCTACGTATCGCAATTGGATGTGAAATAAAGCTAGACCTCACAATTATTAAATTAACTACTATTAACTACAACTGTAGTAATGGAATCAACATCTATGAAACCTATAAAGAAGAATAAATTATGACATTGGCACATAAAATACATTAGAAATGTTAATACGATAGCCCCATGCATGTAAAATACATTTTAACTGTTAATGTGACATTCATGTGACAACCTCATGATCCATTGATCATGTATATAAATCAAATCACAAACATCGATGCAAATGGATTGAGAATATATGCTCGATATAACCTCATGATATTTTTTTGTATTCGTTATATAACCAATTATGAACAGAGAGATAGACCTTCATCATTAAATAAAAAAATCACGAACAAAGGGTGCATTCATCCTTCGTGTTCACTTCACGATCTTCTCTCTCTCTCTCTCTCCCTCGTTCTATTTATTCTAAACTTTTTAGGGTTTCAAGAGTTTTGAACAAAAGATATTTAGGTGCATATATGTAGGCTACAACAAGGTACCTAAGGATATCCTAATGGGCTGTAACAACCCATGATTTTTAAACCAATTATAATTAAATTAACTCGGATTTGAAAAAATAAAATTTTGCGATCTATTTAATTTTGGTATGAAAAAATAAAATGAAAATATTCGACAAGCCGATTGAGTTGAATTTTTTTTACATCTTCCTCTCGTTTTCAGCTACTATACTTCCAAATTTCAGTCAATTCCAATGGTCCGATCGTCCGGAATATTTTTTAGTGTTTGTATCTGATTGGGACTCTAATTATTTTTGGTATATAACATAAAGTGACGAGTTTAGGACTTTTAAAACACATATTAGCCTTTTTTAAAATCAATAGTCTCATTTATTTTCATCTTCTTCCATCTACAAAACCCTAGCCCCATTTAAACCAAGATTTCAATCCAAGATCTGAAGGCTAATTTGGTGTTTTCTCGAGTTTGGACTTGAACAAACTTTGATTGTTTTTACAAAATGAACGCAATGGTGTGATCAAAACTTTGAGGCAAAATTTTTATGGCTTTCATACAATGATTTTTAAGTATAGGGTTTATGCAATATGCTCCTTAAATCTCTCGAGAGTAGTCGTCTGTTCCTCATTTATTTGTACTCATATTGTTCATATCATGAGATTTATTGGAATCTAAAATATTGATTCGATTGAGATATTGTATTTGTTAATGGGCACAGTATAATGAAAATTTTATATGGCACGGAGAGTGGTCACTCGCCAATAGTCCAAAAGTTCAATAGCCAGGATGAGGCTTTACGAAGCTTAGGTGAGGTGAGGTGAGGCCCGGTGACCTATAATAAATTGGTATAATGATCGGATGTCGCACTGGACTTGAATTCAGATTCGTATTGTTGCATTTATTCACTGTTATTGTTTTGAGCATCTATTCTTGTCATATTGTATACTTCCTCGTATTTTTCTTTTAGTGAAAGGTTAGCGTGGATTTGGACGCTATGGATTTTTGGATCATTTTAGAGCATGACGTTTGGAGGATTTTATTTTGTCTAGATTAGCAGTGTAATTTATTTTGGGAGTTTAGTATTATTTTCAAGTGAAATTTAATTTTAAATATGTTGGAAGTGTAAATTTTGGATTCATTATATTTATTTTGTGGAATATAGATTCTCTATACTAATTGTTGAGGATTTAGTTTAGTTTTAATCGTAGTAACGCCTCGTGTTTTACATGGGGTATTACGGATGGTATCAAAGCTTGGGTATACGACAATCCTTGGGTCTTTGGGTTTTGGTCTAACATGCGAGTTAGATGTGTTTCGTTGGAGATATGGAGTTTTTATTGAGGACGTAGTAGGCATCGAGGTTAGGATTAGTAATCTTGATATGAGGACTTTTGTGTTGTGATGATTTTTGAGAGAGAGAAACGAGTATTGATTCGTGAGAGAGCACGTGGGGAAACATGCGGGTAGGATTATGTGTATGTGCGCCTAATCGTAGTTTTTTTGGGTAGGCATTTGTGCACCGTATTTTATCTAGAGCATTAGGCTTCGTGGAATTTTGAGGACGACATTCCTTTTCTAGTGGGGAAGTATGTAACAACCCGTGATTTTTATACCGATTTTAATTAAATTAACTCAAATTTTGAAAAAAATAAAATTTTGGGATCTATTTAATTTTTGTATGAAAAATAAATAAATAAAAATATTCGACCGTCCGATCGAGCTGAAATATTTTGCAGCTTCCTCTCGCTTTCAGCTACTACACCTGCAAATTGCAACCAATTCTATTGGTCCGATCATCTGAAATATTTTTTTATATTTGTATCTGATTAGGACTCTAATTCTTTTTGGTATATAAATATAAAGTGATGAGTTTTGAACTTTTAAAACACATCTTAGCCTTCTTAAAAATCAGTAGTCTCCTTTATTTTCATCTTCTTCCATCTACAAAACCCTATCCCCATTTAAACCAATATTTCAGTCCAAGATTTGAAGGCTTATTTGGTGTTTTCGCGAGTTTGGGCTAGATCGAGTTTTGATTGTTTTCGTGAGAGGAACGCAGTGGTTTGATCAGAACTTTGAGGCATAATTTTTATGGATTTCATATGATGATTTTGAGGTAAGATGTTTACGCAATATGCTCCTTAAATCTCTCGAGAGTAGTCGTCTATTCCTCATTTATTTGTACTCATATTGTACATATCATGACGTTTATTGGAATATAAAATATTGATTCGATTTAAATTTTGTATTTATTGATGGGCACGATGTCATGAAATTTTTATATAGCACGGAGAATGGTCACCCACCAATAGTCCAAAAGTCCAATATCCAGGATTAGGATTTACGAAGCTTAGGTGAGGTGAGGTCCGATGACCTATTGATGTGTTATTGAAACATAAATTGGTATAATGCTCGGATGTCACATTGGACTTGAATTCAGATTCGTATGGTTGCATTTATTCACCGTTATTGTTTTGAGAATCTATTCTTGTTATATTGAGTACTTCCCAGTATTTTTCTTTTAGTGATAGGTTAGCGTGAATTTGGAAGCTATGGATTTTTTGAGCATTTTAAAGCATGACGTTTGGAGGATTTTATTTTATCTAGCTTGGCAGTGTAATTTATTTTGGGAGATTAGTATTATTTTCGAGTGAAATTTAATTGCAATTATTTTGGAAGTGTAAATTTTGGATTCATTATATTTATTTTGTGTAATATAAATGCTCTATACTAATTGTTGAGGATTTAGTTTAGTTTTAATTGTAGTAATGCCTAGTGTTTTAAGCGGGGTGTTACAGATGGTGTCAGAGCTTATGTATATGAAAACCTTCGGGTCTCTGGGTTTTGGTCAAACATGCGGGTTAGATGTGTTTCTTTGGATATAGGGAGTTTTTATTAAGAACTTAGTAGGCATAGAGGTTAGGTTTAGTAATCTTGATTTGAGAATGTTTATAATTGGTTTGAGGACTTTTGTGTTGTGATGAGTTTTGAGAGTTTGAATCGAGTAGTGATTTGTGAGAGAGCGCGTGGGGAAATATACGAGGAGGATTGGGTGTATGGGCGCGTAATCGTGGTTTTTATGGGTAGACCTTTGTGCACCGTATTTTACCTACAGCGTTAGGCTTCGTCAAATTTCGGGGATGGAATTCCTGTGCTAGTGGGGAAGTATGTAACAACCCATGATTTTGAAACCGATTTTAATTAAATTATCTCGAATTTAAAAATAAAATAAAATTTTGGGATCTATTTAATTTTGGTATGAAAAATAAATAAATAAAAATATTCGACTGTCCGATCGAGCTTAAATCTTTTACGCAGCTTCCTCTCTCTTTCAGATAATATGCCTACAAATTTCATCCAATTCCAACGGTCCGATCGTCCGAAATATTTTCTTAGTGTTTGTATCTGATTAGGACTCTAATCCTTTTGGGTATATATACATAAAGTGACGAGTTTAGGACTTTTAAAACATATTTTTTAGTGTTTGTATCTGATCGTCCGAAATTTATTATTAGATCAATTCTTTTGGGTATATATACATAAAACTTGGTTTTAAATGGGGATAGGATTTTAGTAGAATCCTCTATTTTCATCTTCTTCCATCTATAAAATCCTAGCCCCATTTAAAACCAAGATTTCTGTCCAAGATTTGAAGTCTTATTTGGTATTTTCTCGAGTTTGGGCTAGAACGAGCTTTGATTGTTTTCCCGAAAGGAATGCAATGGTGTGATTAGAACTCAGAGGAAATTTTTTTATGGCTTTCATATGATGATTTTGAGGTACAGGGTTTACGCAATGTTCTCCTTAAATCTCTCGAGAGTAGTTGTTTGTTCCTCATTTATTTGTACTCATATTATTGAAATCATGACGTTTATTAGAATTTGAAATATTGATTCGATTAAGATATTGTATTTGTTGATGGGCATGGTGTCATGAAATTTTTATATAGCACAGAGAATGGTCATCCGACAATAGTTCAAAATTTCAATAGCCAGGATAAGGCTTTATGGAGATTAGGTGAGGTGAGGCCCAGTGACCTATTGATATGTTATTGAAAAATAAATTGGTATAATGCTCGGATGTCGCATTGGACTTGAATTGATATTCGTATTGTTGTATTTATTCACCGTTATTGTTTTGAGCATATATTCTTATCATATTGTGTACTTTTGCGTATTTTTCTTTTAGTGACAGGTTAGCGTGGATTTGGACGCTATGGATTTTTGGAGCATTTTAGAGCATGACGTTTGGAGGATTTTATTTTGTCTAGCTTGGCAGTGTAATTTATTTGGAGAGCTTAATATTATTTTCGAGTGAAATTTAATTGTAATTATTTTGAAAGTGTAAATTTTGGATTCATTATATTTATTTTGTGGAATATAAATGCTCTATACTAATTGTTGAGGATTTAGTTTAGTTTTAATCGTAGTAACGCCTCGTGTTTTACGCGGAGTGTTACGGATGGTATCAAAGCTTAGGTATACGACAATCCTTGGGTCTTTGGGTTTGGGTCTAACATGCGAGTCAGGTGTGTTTCATTGGAGATAGGGAGTTTTTATTGAGGGCGTAGTAGGCATCGAGGTTAGGATTAGTAATCTTGTTATGAGGATGTTTAGAATTGATTTGAGGACTTTTGTGTTGTGATGATTTTTGAGAGAGAGAAACGAGTATTGATTCCTGAGATAACACGTGGGGAAACATGTGGGTAGGATTATATGTATGTGCGCCTAATAGTAATTTTTATGGGTAGGAAAACATGCGGGGTGTTACATGGGCCTAGGAAAACTTGGTTCAACCTAGATCCTAATCCTAGTCTAATAATTACAATTAATTATAATAAGTTATTATAATTGCAACTCCACTCCTTAACTCAAAATTATGGTTTGATCTCCTTATTATTCATTATTTAACATATCCCCATGTTAAGGTTACAAATATTTATTAGTAGAATAAATTATTGGCAATTTATTTTTATTATTCCTCTAGTGTCTAAATTAACTTATTTGTAGTATCACCAATCACTACACCACGATGTGGATTCCAATCATAGATGACTTTCACTATATATTAATTACCAACACCCAATATATTAAGGTTATTGATCTAATGATAAATTTCACCCAATAAGTCAAATCAATAAACAACTAGTGCACATGTCCATCAAGTACATCAGGATTCAGAGATTAAGTAAATTTTATAATCATGAGGTGTATATTCTTATTAAAATCAATACAAAGACAATGAATTCAATATGGTCCAATTCAACATAAACAAAGTGTACTAGAACAATAAGTTAACACAATACAACCTTATATAATCAAAGAATACCTACTAATGTATTCAGATACAACTCTACTAATGTTATGTCTAATTACATAGATGACAATAGGATATGTGCTATTCCTTACCTAATCATAATGGGACGGGTTTTTATAGGGATAATGAATGAGACAAGATTGAAGTTAAAAAAAACTTTGTTGAGTTTAAGGCGGGGATGAGGTTAATGTATAAAAACTCCGCCTCATCTTGATTTAGGATAATATTAGTAAATTACCTTTATATATACTTATAACTAGTTTATGGTTTTTCATTCTCATTTCTCACCTCACCTTCAACTTACCTGACCTCATGATGTCAACTACAACTCACTTCCACTAGCCACGTTTCATCGTTAGCTATTATAGTAATATCTATTCTCCATCCCCTCTATCAATCTACACATCAATTTTGACGTCTTGATTTAACTTATTGGATTTCATTTCTAAGGAACGATTTGATCTCCCGTTTAAGCTCTTGTTTGTTCTAAAATTTTATTCTTTGTTTAAGGTCATATTTAATCTAAAATTTAAACATGTGTTTTATAATTTTAAGCCCCTATTGATCTGCCTTATATAAAATGTCTTTAAGCCCATGTTTTGAAATTCAAATCTCCCATTTGATTTGAGTTATATTATGAATTATATTAAATCTATTATTCACTCCATCCTTTGCATCTTATAGTTGTTAGATTTATTTTCAATAATTCTCCATTATCTACTCCGTAATTATATTAATACTAAGAGTCACTTTAGTTAACGAAAGGGTACTTTAAATACCAAGAGTCAAAAGGACTCTTGGGCATATACCTTGATGGACGGTTGATATTAAGTGACTATTGGAGATTTAGGTCCTATCCCTGCGTATAAATAAGTGGCTGATTTTCATCATTCAGTCACTCTGCACAGACAATATAAAGGAAAGGGAGAGAAAATATAAATTCTCAAGGAGAGTAAATTTTGAAATAGTGTTTTAGCCATACTGGGAGATCTAACCATGGGAATGCGTTGAAATCGGAGTTTGTTCTTTTTATATAAAAGATGAAGGCATGTTTTGAAATTTAGCCCAATCGAACATCGTTAAGATTGACTGCTCCATCAATCTTTCTAGTTGTGACATGATGGAGGTTTGTTATTTTAATACCATTTTATGTTCCGCATAATGATTCTATATTATTATCATGAAGATCAAAGATCCTTTTATCAAGAACAATTGTATGTGAAAATTCAATCAATAATGTATCAATGATTAATATTATGGTGTTCTTGAAAATGGTTTTACATGTGGTATTCGAGCTAAAGTTGAAGATCTCATGATTTTCCTTATTGGCATTTGCCTATAATGGAGTCTACATTAAATCAATTTTTGTGTGCGCCTAGAATTTTTATGACATTTTTCTTCTGTCGCCTATACTCATTAGTCAGAATGAAAGGTCAAAATTTGATCAGAATTTTTTGAAACTCACATAGTTGACTGGAAAACGTCAAAATAAATAAAAAAACCATTGTATACAATGGGCTCCACCCCAGTTTTGCATTTTGATGTTGTTTAGACCCCTAAAAATATGTTTTTGCCATTTTTGGTAATAATGTCAACGCTAATAACTCTCGCTTAAAAATTGATTTTGCGATCCACCAAATGGAGAGTGATCTTAAAGAGATTATTTATGTTACTGTAGTGATAACTCAAAAATTTTTGTTTGGGGAAAAATAAATTATTTTACCATATTTTAGGGTATAAATCACTAGATATATATTTTTTATTAAATGGTTGTTCTAATATTTATGTTAGGTATTATTTGTATTGACCAAAAGGTTCAATATAATTTTTTTAATATTAGATGTATGCTTATGCATTTGACAATAACGTTTCGATAATTAGATTATTGTGCATAATCTATATTTGGTAGTCCAAAGGTCCTAATGTAATTATGAATTTATGTTTCGACACTAATATATATACGATGTTAGATGGGGAAGACATTAAAGTGTCTTAATCTATAATTGTATATATTAGATCAATATGTATGCATCGATATTTGAACCCTTAATTATACAATAAGTTTTGAGTATAATATTTTTTAAGGCATTAATTTTACATAAATAATGTCGACAATATCTCATTCCAAAAAATTTATTTTTGAATTTCGTCGAATGTTTTGGGATTCTGGAGTAATTTGGTACAGTTCCATGACACTAACTTATTTTTAATTTTTGGAAAAATTTATGTTCCCCTAGATTTCATTTATATTTTATCTTGAACTGTTACTAAACTTCGTTCTAAAGATCCTATTTTAGTTGAATATTCGTGCCAAACACAGGACACATATTTCATATGCTAGGATATTAGACTTATGTTATTGTTAATATTCATATTTGATGAGTCTCGTACAAAACACAGGCGAACGATTCGTATTCTTGAATATTATGTTATTGTTAATATTCATGTTTTGATAAGTCTTGTGCCAAACACATGCCACTGATTCATTTGGTATAAAAAAATATCACAATAAAGAATTTATGAAGAACAATCACAATTAAGCATGAAAACATACAATCGCACACACAACACAACTATGTACATGGTTCGACAACTTGCCTACGTCCATGGAGAGGTCTACTGTTTTACTAAGTATCTCTCAATATGCTTGGTTACATGTCCCTATGCCCCGAGCCAGGGGTTACAATTTATAGATGTACAATTTTAGTTGTGATAGTAACTCCACGATGTCCATGATGATATGAACCATGAATCCATTCAATATCTCCACGAAATTATTGGGGATTGAATTGGTCCTGGAGCGGTTTAGATAATTCATACACGAATATTAATTCCACGATTTGGGTTGGGCAGCCTTTTAGATCTATTAGCCTTGGCTGGCTACTCTCGCGGGGTGAGAATAAATGGATTCCCATAATTTCCCTTAAAATATTTGGGCCATTACTTGGGACAATGGATTTTAAATGATTTCAAGAGTGCATCACCATCTGCAATGGTATGTTTGTAATTTATTGAAACAAGAGGGGTGCTCTTATATTTTTGTGAGAAATTGAAGCGCCAAATCTTTCTCGAGAAGTGTAGATCATCATTTGAGTGCTTGAAACTAGTTGTTGGGCAAAACTCAATCATCAGTTCATCATTCTTGGTCATTCTTACCCATATTGTGTTCTCAAGCCTCACTTCTTGCTTTTGTTCATCAAAATCAAGGCTTTCTCAGCTTCCAAAGCTTCATTTCTATCTTGTAAGTTTCAATTATTCTCTTCCTTGTAGTTTTCATCTTTTGTGAATCATTCTTCTATTGTAGCTAGGGTTTTTGTATTTCTCTAATAGCGATGCTTGATAACAAATCTATGCCTGAATTTAGAAAGTGCTATAATATTCCTGATTTGGTAGATATGGAGTGTACATCAGTACCCAGGAATGTCTGTGACCTGGAGTTGGTCACTGGATTCGTGTGCTGTTGTTTTCTCAAGGGGGTTTAATATTTCCCCCTAATTCTCTCTTCTTGAACTTTTTTCAATATTTCAACATTGTTCCCGCCTAGTGTTCTCCAAATGTATGGAAGATTGTCAATGGGGTTCATAGGATAAACCATCTTTATGGTAGTAATCTAGGATTAGTCGAGATTTGTTACTGTTACTCTTTTTCTTGCATAAGTGGAGGCATTTTATACTTGAAAGCAAGGAGTGATGATAGGGTTTTGGTAGTAAACCTACCTGATTCCCACAAAGATTATTGGTTTGAAGGCTTTATTGCCAGAAATTCATAGTATCCTCCCCAATCAGGGGGCATAAGGTACAGGGGACTTCGAATACCTAATTTTGGAGAGGAGTACATAGGGTTTTATCATCATATCTTTTTCAGTTGTTTGTTTGTTTGTTTGTCTATCCATGTATGTTTTTTCTCTAATGCTTCTCCCTTTTTCTTTTCTGTAGCAAAGGTTAAAAACCAGAAACCTGCTCTTTATGAAATTTGAACTACCGAACTCAAAAAATCTTGGAAGATAAGGGACACTTTACTGAGGGTGATCATCCTAGATCGACTGCATTTTTGCTAGAGTATAAGAACACTACGTCCAGCTTCATTATTTGCCCAGTAGATACAATTACTCATTTGGATATTCAAGATGAAGAGGTTGGTGATGCTTTTGATCCAATTAATTTAAAAGATGAGGAGGAGATCATCTCGAGAGAGGATTTAGGAGAAGTTAGTGAGGAGGGTAGTTTAAAAGGTAGTGAAGGAGAGAGCAGTGAGGAAGAATCCAGTGAGGAAGAAATGGCCCCTCTAAGGAGAAGGAATTTAGTTCAAGATGATGATGACCTGTTGTCTAACAGGGCGAAGTTTTTGAATCTGAAAGTTAGAGACTCTATTGGTGGCTCCAGGGGGAGAACTTAGGAGAATGAAGTGGAGAGACAAAATAAAGAAGAGGAGGAGAAGCGGGAGAAAAAAGAAAAAGAGAAGAGTAGAGAAAGAGAGAGGAGGAAAAGATAAGGGAAAATGCCTTAAAGGCCTCCATGGTGACATTTGTTATTGTTGTTGAGGGGGCTCCAGTTCCTGCTACCCCCCTCTTACCCCTTTACTGCTGGAGAAGGCAGTGATCGCATCTGATCATGAGCAATCAACGAGCATGGGGTCAGACCAGTTAGCCCTTAAATCTTTCAGAGGCTTGCTTTGGTGAGTCTTTCCCACACTATATTATTTATTCTTTGTTCTCTTGAATTATCTCACGTTAACCCGTGTTTATTTTGATTTAAAATTTGTCTATGACTATACTTTACTACTCTGTGGTCGGGCCAATCTGTCGAGGAGGAATGTGGAGCTGGACAAAGCTCTAAAGACTTCTGAGAAGGCTTTGGCTGATACAAATGCGACCTTTGATCGAGCGAGGGAACAGTCGGCGAAGGAGATGTCTGACCTCTGAGAAGCCTATAGCGCCATGATTGATGATAAGCTGGCAGTGGTTGAGGCAAACAAGGAGTTGGTCACCAAGGTGGACAAGCTGGAGGGGGAAGCATCGACAGTCCGGGAGAGCAAATACAATGAAGTTTGGGGGTCGGAGTATGATGACGCCGAGTGACAAATTGCCTATGTTCAATGAGTGTGTTTTAGAAAAGGCCGGGATCAAGCCTTGATTGCTGCTGGGGTTGCCATCTGACTCCCACCTATTCTTTTAGAATTATCCAGGCCCTAATCCTATGGACATAGAGTTACCCCCTGATGCTCAGAATATTGTGGACCCTATTGTCCTTACTATAGAACTTGCTTTGGATAATGTAGTGGGGTCATCACTCCAACTAGAGGAGTTACCCCTGGAAACCCAGTTGCTGGTGGAGGTAAAGTTGCTGCCGACCAAGCTGCTGACAAGGGGAAGGGTCCCTCGACTTCTGAGCAAGTTGAGGCCTATTAAAGTTCTTCTAGGAGTTTAGGATTCTTTTTTCTCTGTTCAAATGTTGTATCTTTAGTTATTTCCTTTCTTTGTACTGGCTTGCGCATCTCTTTTGATTAAATGGAAAGAAAACTTTATTTCATTACTGATGTTTGTTGCTTTTTCTACTTGTTCTCTTGATTGTAGCCCATTGATTTAGATGAATACATTCCTGTTAACTCCTGTCTAGGTTGGGTTCTTGTCCCGAACATAAGCGTTCAAGCGTACAGAGCCTTTATAAAGATCTATAAATCTCTCAGGGTAAGAAGCCAGGACTATAAAGATCAGTTTGAGGTGGTAGCTAGGCTTAAAGATAGGATTGAGGAGATGAAGGAAATTGGTGCCTCTGTACAGGAGGAGATGGACACCTTGAAGGCAAAGCTTCTGGATGAGTACGAAGTCAACCAGGTGGGGGAGTTATTTCAGAGAGAGAATGATGCTTTGAGAAGTAAAATTGCTCATCTTAAGGAAAACACTCCATCTGGCCCCCCTCTTGTGATGCGAGGATCCTCTTCATCATCGGCTATAGTCGCTCAAACTGATAATCAAGCTTCTAGGAGGTAGATTGCAGAACTAAAAGGAGATGTTCATCGAGCTTATGTGATCACTGCTAGTCTCCAGAGGGATGTCACATGATTAAGACATTTATTTCGAAGGGGTCCTCGACCGGCCTGGGCTGATGGTTATGACCAAGGTTGGACAAATGCCCCAATAAGATGAAAGAGGCCGGAGACCTAGATTTTGCTATGGGATAGTTGAGCGCTCTTAAGGAATTGAACATTCCTAAGGAATTTGCCTTGTGGTATAAGTATCAAACCGTTCACCCATCCAGTAGGCAGAATCCCTTTTCGAGAGATGATAGTTGGATCCCAATAGATGCCATTCTTGCGCAGATTCTGGAGTCATGCCCATAGGGCACCAAAGAAGACTTAGTTCCTCATCCTGATGATGGTCGATGAGCTCGAGTAGTGGACTACCTTACTCATCGTTGTGGTCCATTGTAGATCTTTAAGTATTTCCTGGCCTGTTTTTGTAAATGTAATCATATGATTTTTAATAAAAAGGTGCAACTGGTTATTTATGTTTTGAACGTGTGTTAACTAAACATGTGTTAACCAGGTTTATTTATTGCTCGACATCATTATTTGACCAAAAAAGTACTTAATAGGACTGAATATAGTATGAATGAATAGTACAAAGTTTTAATCATTTTGGGCTTTTTAACTGACTAAATGATGTTAAGTTTTTGTTATCTCGTGTTTGAACATTATCCCAGTCCAATATGCCTTAGACATATAATTATGTCCACTTTACCTTTTAGGTCATGTCGTCACACTTTCTTAGGCCTAAGTAGGATGATGAGGAGAATGTACCTGGTTAATGGGATATCTATCCAAGCATGATTTTTTGTCCAACCTGAGTTGGCTTCATTGCCTAAGCATCCCTTGTAGGTCTTTTATTATTGCCGAAGCAACTCAGGAGGCCAATTGTGTTTTCAATAAAGACCCAAGGAAGGTTAGTTATAAATCTTGCTTCATATATTTTAGATCTTCCATAATTAGAACATGTCTATCACACTGTTGTAATCATAAGAGCTTTGCTTGTTCTTTGCGTGTGAGATTCACTGTCTATTATGCTTTGAGGGAAGTATATTGCTTGGGAAAAATGCGTATTGAGGCGCGATCAAGAGACATCAGACAACTAAGATATTCAAAATACGTTGGCCAATCGTCCTTTATTAATTAAAATAATAAATAAAAGGCAACATCAATTTGTAAACCAAAATTTGCCAAAACTAATGGTGCTGAAAATTAAAGATATAGAAGTCTAAAAGTAGAAGTTTTTGAGGTTGGAAGCATTCCAAGCCCTTGGTATCTCCCTGCCCTCCAGCATTTCCATGTCCCTTCAGGTCGTCCCTTATTAGCTTGAAAGGTCCTTCCCAATTTGATCCCAGTTTGTCGTCTAATGGTCTTACAGCACTGCCAAGGAATTTTCTCTGGATGTAGTTCCCAATTAGAAACCTCCTCGGATTGACTTTTTGGTTGTATTGTTTAGCCAGTTGCTATTGGTAAGATACAAACTTAACTAGTGCTAGTTCTTTTCGTTCATTTGCTAAGTCAAGTTCAATGAGTAATACTTCATCGTTGAGACATTGGTCGACCATGGTGGTTTTCATAGTAGGGTGACTTGCTTGTAATAGGATAACTGTCTCCATTCCATAGGCGAGAGTGAAGGGGGTCTTCCCTGTTCCTCTTCTAGGAGTTGTACGATAAGCCCCTAAAATGTGGAGTAATTTGTCTACCCTAGAACCTTTGGCTCTTTCCAGTCTCTCTTTTAGTCTGTCAATCATTGTCTTGTTGGAAGCTTCATCTTTCCCATTGCTTTTGGGATATGCCACAGAATTAAAGTGATGATTGATGTCGTGCTCGTCGTAAAAGCCTTAAAAGAATCCACTTTCGAACTGCGTGCCATTATCAGTAATGGTCGTTCTTTGTATCCCAAAGAGGATGATGATGTTCTTCCATATAAACCTCATTATATCAGAGTTCCAGATGTTTGCAAGCGGTTCTAACTCTACCAATTTGGTGAAGTTATTAATGCCGACTAGAAGATACTTGTGATTTCTAGATGTGGTAGGCAATGACCCTACAGTATCCAAGCCCACTGGGCACAAGGCCATGGTTTGGTTAATGACTTGAGGTTTCTATTCGATTGGTGGACCATAGGGGAGTGATTCTTGCATTTTTCACACTTATGAATGTAAATCCCAGCATCCTTCTGCATGTACGGCCACCAATACCCTTTCTTAATTGCTTGAAAAGACAATGATCTTCCTATTGAATGACTCCCACAAATGCTTTCATGATGTTCAATAAAAACTTACTTAACATCTTTTGGGTGAAAGCACTGGAGGTAGGGTCCAGTAAAAGACTCTTTGTAGAGTTTCCCATCGGAAGATAAGTGAAAGCTAGCAGCCTTGACTCTTATATGGAGTGCCAACCTCTTGTCATCTGGCTACGGTCGAGGACCCTCCAAAGTCCATGGCTGAACTCCTGGCTACGACCAGGAGGGTCATGAACACAATAGAGGCGATGGCCACCAAAGTTAATGAAGAGAAGAGAGCTAACAGTGATGGAAAGTTTCAGAGATCAAAGGGGAAATATAGCAAGAAAAGTCCAATAGACGACAAATTTGCAGACTACACCCCTATGACACTTAGTTTTTAGCACACTTTGAATGAGATAAAAAATGATCGGTCTCTTAGGTGGCTAGAAAAATTAAAAGACTGCTTCTCACAAGAGGCATAAAAGTTCGTGGTGTGAATTTCACCAAGATCATAGGCATGCCACCGAGAGATTCTTCTCCCTCAAAGACGAGATCAAAAAAATTCCGAAGTCTGGTAAGCTGAGGAAATACGTCGATAAGAGCGATTCAATTAGAGGACGAGATGACCAAGGCCAGGATGAACCCAAAAAGAGGAAAACTGATAAATGCAAAGAGGACGCCCCAGCTAGGTGGTACGACCCTTTAGATGACGATAATAACGATCTAGATCTCTAGCTGAAGGATGATAAAGTCCTAGTAAAATGTGTCAACATGATTTTATTTGATGTAGGCATGATTTATGGTGGTCGATTGTAAATCACACGTGGTCAAGGCAAAGGAAATAACCAAGGCTGAGGGAGTGAACTCAGCCTCTATTGGTGTTAAACCCGAGAAGTGGAAGAAAGTGGATATGGAAACCCTCATAGTAGGCTTCTCAAGAGTAAGTTTCAAGGGTATCCTAGCCCATAATGATGACCCTATCGTTATTATCACTTAAGTACATGGGTGTGATGGACAAAGAATCCTGGTTGATGGAGGAAGCTCTGCAGGTGTCATGTTCTAGCCGCATTTCAAAGGCTTAGGACTTAGCAAGCCCAGGATTGTCCCATACCACCATCCTATGATAGTATTCAACGGAGAAAAGGTTCACCCACTTAGAATGTACGAAATGGACGTCAGAATGGGAGACGTGTGGCCAAAGAGGATGACCAAGAAGATAAACTTTTTTGTTATGAATGAGAACGTCTTCTCGACTTACAACCTCATATTAGGACGGGTAACCCTCAAAGAATTTGAGGCTATGCCTTCAACGGTCAACCAAATGATAAAATTCCTGAATCCTTATGGAGTAAGGGAAGTTCAGGGTAACCAAATGTCATCACGTTAATGCTACTTTAACTCAGATGAGGTGAGAGAAGAACATAAGAAAGAAACAACCACATACAATATTGACACCCTTGATCCTAGAGACGAGACAAAACTCAAGAATGGGGGAGGTTGCAGAAGAGGTAGAATCAATTGTCCTCAATGAGGATGAGATGGAAAAAACCATCCAGGTCGATAAATCCCTAAAGCAAGAGGTCAAGGATGAGCTGGTCAAACTGCTGAGGAAGAGACAAAATGTCTTCGTGTGGAGCCATGAAAACATGTCGGGGATTAACCCAAAGGTAATGTCTCATAAGTTGAATGTTGTTGATGGTGAAAAGCCGATACAACAGAAAAGGATGGTCTACTCAAGGGAGAAGTAAGAGGTCATCAAAGACGATGTTAAAAAGCTTGAGAAGGTTGAGTTCATTAGAGAGGTGATATAACCCGAATGTCTTTCAAATGCAGTTATAGTACCTAAAGCCAACGGCAAGTGGAGGATATGCGTGGAATTAACTCATTTGAACAAATATTGCCCCAAAGACAACTTTCCTCTCCCTCGTATTAATCAGATGGTGGATGCCACGGCTGGGCATGAGTTGATGAGATTCAAGGATGCATACTCAGGCTATAATAAAATCTTCATGGACCCGACTGACGAAGAGAAGATAACTTTTATCATAGATAAGGGAACCTATTGTTATAAGGTCATGCCCTTTGGTCTGAAGAATGCTGGGGCCATCTATCAGTGTCTTCTAAATAAGATGTTCGAAGATCAGATTGGAAAGTCCATGGAGGTTTATGTTGATGATATGCTGACAAAGAGACTCAAGGCCGGCGCTTATGTGGACGACCTTGAATGCACCTTTGACACCATGGACGAATACACAACGAAGCTCAATCCAGCAAAGTGTGTGTTCAGAGTGGGGGCTGGAAGTTTTTAGGATTCATCGTAAATCAGAGGGGAATAGAGGTAAATCCTAAAAAAATCAAAGCCTTGGTGGGTATGGAGACCCCAAAGACCATAAAGGAAGTTTAGAGACTCACTGGATGAGTGGCTTCTCTAAACAGGTTTGTCTCTAGAGCCACTAATAAATGTTTACCATTCTTTAAAGTTCTAAAAAAAGGCCTTTGAATAGGATGAGGAGTGTGAAAAAGCCTTTCAGTAATTGAAGGTTTTCCTTGGATCACCTTTCTTATTATCCCGACCTATGTAAGGAGAGATGATTTATTTATACTTGGCTGTATCGGAGTAGACTATTAGTGCACACTACAAGAAAAAGCTACTATCCCGACGTTTTTTTTACGACGTCATAAAAAACATTTGCATATGTATGTCATGACGACGTTTTTACCAAAACATTAGGAAATTGCCAACAGTTTAATTAAAACGTCGATTTATTTCTTGTCGTTTCAATTAAATGACGAAAATTTTGATACATTTTCAATAAAAACGTTGGGTTTATATGTCGTTTGTACATAAAACGTCGGAAACTTGTTCATTTATGAAGCGACGCACTCCCTCAAACCCAGGATTTTTGGTTTCCCTCCCTTTTTTTCTTGCATCCCGCTACATTTTCCCCTAATTCACAAATCAAACGAAATAATCGGGCAAAAAGAAAAAAAACTTGTTAAGAATGAGAGACTCGAATATATATATATACACATATATATATATATGTGTGTGTGTGTGTGTGTGTAAAGATGAGTATGTTTGTGTGTAATGATGCGTATACTTGGGTGTAAAGATACGTGTGTTTATGTTTGTGTAAAGATGTGTACTTTTGTGTTTGTGTTATGGCTGCTGTTGAAGAAAGATAGAATTAAAGATAATTCACCTGGAAATTGATAAGTTATTAGTTGAAAAGGCAAGAAGACAAACATAAATTTAAGGCTTGTGGCAACAATAACAAAAAATAATGATTGTATAACAATGGGTTGGGTGAATGGGCAGGGTAGGTAGCTGGGTGAAAGGGTGGGGGATTCCAAACCTAGTAATGGGTTCTATCTTCCACTAAAAAATTATTGCATAAAAAAAGAGTATTTGGAGACAACAAACTAAGAAAGTGATCACAAAAAATGAAGCAAAGATCAAGCAAAAAGTAGTTACTGATTACTCATAATACTTGAACCTCCATTGGAAATTTCCATTTATACTTAGGCATCCATCCATGTTACTCGTTAATGTAAAATTCCAAGAGACAAGTCTTAGAGATGACCCCAAAGCATGCTAATTTTCAAGATTTCCGTTTATCTCAAAACCCAAGAAAATTAAAACATCAAAAACACTTGAAACAATATATGTTTTGGATGAAAACTAAAATTCTATTAAAATTGACCATAACATTAAAACTAAGAAATTAAGGAAGAGGGTGTTGCACTAAAACAGTCCTATGTTAAGCAACCAAGACCATAAAAATTACTTCGGAATCTTACCAAATACTTGGTGTGTGGAAAACACCCAAGACCTCGTTCCTAATTAAAACCAAGTGTGAAAACTCAAAACGAATTCAACCAACAATCAACAAGTAGGATAACAAGAACACATAAGCAATCAAAGCAAAGAAACGACAACAATATAACGTGGTTCACCCAAACAAGGGTTACATCCACAATGGTTGGATTTCTTCTTTCTTTGATAAATGGAGGATCCACAAGGTTACTCAATCACACTCTTTATCTCTCCAAGAAAGTCACTCATAACCAAGCACAAGAACTAATCTTAAACAAGACTCTCTCTCACTTTTCTCTTTGAAAACTCACAAAATTCTGAACTCTAAAGCTGAAAAACAACACTGCCTTAAAACAGAAAATAAACTCCTATTTATAGATTTTCCTCTAAGTGACAATTTAGTAAATATCGAGAAAAAAACAATTTTTCTCCCAAAACAGCCGTGAACCAACGGGAAGCCATCGGAGAGCCAAAATACTCCACAAACTCCACCTTGGTGATCCGAATGAATAAACAAAAACCCCGGAATGAAAATCATTGATCCCACTTGAAGATCACCCCAAAATCTACCAAGCTCAATGTGGCTCCACCTATCCGAGGAGCCTCTCCTTGAACTTCAACAAGAAGTGAGATTTAGGAGCTTTAGGCAATGCCTAAACTTCTCCGTAGTCACAGGTTTGGTGAGTAAATCTGCTGCATTCTCATCCGTGTGCACCTTCTCAATCAAAACCTCGTCGGAATTAACCCAATCCCGAACTTTATGATACCACACATCAATATGCTTTGTGCAGGCATGATACACTTGATTATTAGCCAAATGCATAACACTTTGACTATCACAATGAAGACAAACACTCTCTTGAATTCACTCACCAAACTCTTTAATCAAATTGCCTCCTTTGATGCTTCCATAAGTGCCATATACTCCTCCTCCGTAGTAGACAAAACACTTGTCGCTTGTAACATGGATCTCTTAGATACTGGCCTGCTAGCAATAGTGAATACATACGCCGATGTAGATCTCCGCTTATCAAGATCTGCTGTATAATCCGAATCCACGTACCCCGCAACAAACTCGGCCCCTTTCTTTTGCTTAAACACAATGACCATATAATCGGTTCCCTTTAGATACCGAAGAATCCATTTCACCTCTTTCCAATGCTCTTTTTCCGGATTCGACATGTACTTACTAACCACACCCACGACTTGGACGATATCCGGCCTCGTGCAAACCATAACATACATAAGGCACCCCATGGCACAAGCATACGGCGTTGAAGCCATATCCTCTAACTCATCAACTATAGAGGGACATTGCTTTGAAGAAAAAGAAAAATGTGAAGCTAACGGGGTAGAAGTGGCCTAAGCATACAACATGCCAAATTTCCCGATGACATGCGAAATATAATTTTTTTGAGATAACCACAACTTGCCAACTTTTCTGTCCCGTATAATATCCATACCAAGAATCTTTTGCGCCGCACCAAGATCCTTCATGTCAAACTTCCGGCTCAATTCCACGCTGAGCTTCATTATCCGTGACACGTCCCGACACGCAATGAGCATGTTATCCACATAGAGCATTAACAAAACAAACAAACCATCATCAAGAACCCGAAAATATGCACAATGGTTATGATCACATCTCGTGTAACCAACCCGCAACATGAAGGTATCGAATTGTAGGTACCATTATCGTGGCGACTGTTTAAGCCCATACAATGACTTCTTAAGCCGGCACACATGATCTTCCTTTACCACTTTCTTGAACCCCTCCGATTTCACCATGTAAATAAGATCCTTCAAATCACCGTGAAGAAAAGTCGTTTTCACATCCATTTGCTCCAATTCCATATCGAATTGATCAATCATTGCCAACAATACCCGTATCGAAGTATGCCTCACCACCGGGGAGAAGATCTCATCATAGTCAATCCCCTCCTTTGTGAAAACCCCTTCGCTACTAGCCTTGCCTTGTACTTTGGTTCTTTTATTTTGTTAATTTCCTCTTTATTCCTATACACCCACTTAGAGCCAACGATGTGTCGCCCCTTGGGTTTAGGAACTAACTCCCACACAGAGTACTTTCGTAGAGGTTCCATCTTTTTCGATATAGAACCCATCCAACTCGCCTTGACATCACAATTAATGGCATCTTTGTATGTCGTTGGATCACCCTCACTAGAAATGAGAGCGTAATTGACCTCTTCCCAACCAAAGGTGTTAGAGGGGAGGTGGGGAAAATGGGTAGGCCTGCTAAGTTTGTGTGTGTGCATTGGGTTTCAATTCATTGAGCTTTATATTTTGTTTTTTATAAGAAATTTAATTAGTGGGCATGTTAATAATGGAGATATGTTTTCAAATCGAGCTTGATTATACAATAAAAGGGAGGTAATGTTTTATTATTTTCGGGTTAGAGTGGAAGATAAGAACAATGGTTGTCGACACTGCACGAACTCTATTTTAGCGATGGTGAATTTTGACAAGATTAAGAGTGTGAGAAATGACTTAGACGAGCCTGTAGTTCTCGCTTTCATGACCAATTATATAATTCGAGAGACCTTAAGAGTTTCAATTGGTGGGTGGATGTACACTCACCAAAGAGATCGACAAGTCGAGTAAACGAGTTAGATATACTAACGAACTTCCAATCTACTATTGAAGACCAACCTCATTTGGAAAACCTGTTTAAACTTCATGGTTTTGTCTAGCTATTGAATCACCAAACTCAATTGGAAATAGATGAATGACTTTTAAACTACTAATGACTATTTCGTATCTTTTTATGATTGTAATGACATTGAATTTCTTCATATATTTATAAATATTTCTTTTTATAAATCATGGTATGTATGCAGTTATCCAATCACTTTTTCATATTTATTTTTCTTGCAAGTTGCACCATAATTGCACAACAAATAGCATATATCAGTTTTATATCTGATTTTAGAGGCCCAAGTGAAAAGGTTAACATTACATGTATGTGTGTGATAGATATGGGAAGTACACATGACTTTGATTGTTAGATTTACTATCTCTACTAGATGTATGTCCCAAAAGCTTCAAAGTTTATTGCCTGCGATCATCTTATTATATATATCCATCCATCCATATATGTGTGTGTGTGTGTGTGTATATATATATATATATATATATATATCTGTGTGTGTGTGTTGGGGGGGGGGGGGGGTGGGCAAATTTTCCTCTTTTGGCTTTTGGAAAACATTACTAGTGTTTATGGTTTCCTTGTGTCATTGTTTCCATTTTACGCATGCTTATTATACTCAGTGAAATAGATTGGTTCTTCTTGTGTCATTTATGCTAGAGAATTATGCAAGAGAGGCCAACTATCTTAGAGGATTATTTCTATATGGATACCCCCTATAGGCTCGGGATAAGGTTGAGGCGAATAAGGACAAAACTGGAAATGTGTTACAATAGACTGGTTGTAACTTTATGACTTTGTGTTTACTTGATATAGTTAGACTCAGACTATAAATAACTCTGTATGAAACATTGGAACATGGATATAAGAGGAGGAACTCTAGTAGGTGAAAAACAGGGATATAAAGAAAAGGTTTTCGTAAAATATCTTCTATTCTTGTACATTCTGTATAAAATCATAGTGTAATTTTGTAAATCTTCCAAAGTTTTTCATTTTCTAATGATGTATTTGTTGGAAGAAATTTTCTTGTTGTCTTTGAATTTTTGTCAGCATACGGCCTTATAATTATAGAAAATTAGCCCATGAAAAAAAATGAAAATTGGGACTCCTAAATAAATAGTCCGTTCTTCTTGTTGTCTTATGTTTGAGAAATAAAGGGAAGTAATAGGTATACATAGGGTTCATGCTGGTCACATATGAACTAACTCCAACCTGTTGAAATATGCATTGAGTTAGATCTTCTCCAGCCTATAAAATCACTCTAATATCTCATATGAACTTCCTCGTAATGTAATTAAATCCTAATACTTCGCTATATGATCAACCTTTAATCCAAGTAGTATCAAAATTAGATGAAGAGATAGGTCATCAGCAGGGGCAATATCTATAATAAATGAAATTAGATGACAATTGATCAATCTTTTTTTTTTTTTTTTTTGAAAAGGGAAAAAACCCCTAAATTATATAACTGAAGGAGAAATAGCCTCTCCTAGATGGAAAACAATTACTGAAGGAAATAAAGAGAATTCAAGGGATTACTTTGAACAAAAACCACAACAAAAACAATGAAAGAAACCATAAAACTAAGTGAAATGTCTGATTGAAGGCATGCCAATCTTATCAATCTTGAAACATGATCCAACCAGTATTAAAATTTTACATGCTTGGATTTAAGGTTACTTTTGGATGTAAATGTTGTGATTTAATGCATTTGATGTTGAATTTTAGACCGAATTTCAGTTCTTGATCGAGGGGAAAAACCGAGCGTCCGTGTAGTACGCTAGTCGTTGTTATCGGCTTCCAACCTCAATACAAAAAAAGCCTAAACTTTTAACTACACTTTTATGGAGTATAGTAGTAAGTCTGGGTATCGAATCCACAGGGAATGTTTTATAGAATTTAATTGATTTATTACTTCTAAAATAAAAATGAAAAAGACGATGATTGGGAAAATTTCTATTAAAAAATTACTTAAGAAAAACAAACTGAAAAGTGCAAAAGAAATTAGATCTGACAAATGGGAGAAAATAGGGTACGGTACAATCCCTCAATCCTTAACAAATTACCCTTTAGAATACTAGAATTGTAAATAAAAATTCTTGATTAAATCCAGTCCTTATCATCACTAAGCATTACATATATGAGGTTCAAGCCCGCATCATATGAAATCAAAGATCAATATAAGGCGGTGAACGACAAATTATACATACAAAGCATTCTTAAACATCCCAAGTACCTAGGGCAAGAGAGATTAAAAGATATGACAATGCATATATGATTTTCATTCACGATTCAACCAATATTTTCATTTATTTTCTAATTTTCCATACAAATAATTTGTATTAGGATTGAGTTCATGTACCCTAACCCTTGGGAATTTAGCTAAACATGATTTGATTAAAGAACAAATTCATACACAAAATTATGGATCTACAAAACATGGTAAATAATTTGCAAGTAATAAAATAAGAGAATGGAAAGAGTTTACTTGAATTCAGCAACAAGGAATTGAGATTCAGAATACAAACTAGGGTTCATACAACTCTTGAAGGAATAGAAAATTTGCTCTCAAAATCTAACCCTAAAATTCAATTTAGCACTTCTAACCTACTCCTAACCTAGCCTCTCTCTAGCAACTCCCTTCAAATGATGTAGGTCATGGGCTTTTATAGCACAAAATCTCAAAATTGACAACCAATAGTGCTTGTGGAACAAGTTTTCCAAGAGTTGCACTGCATTAAATGCATAATTAATGACAGAAATCCGCACATCCAGACTCTTCATTATCCCGCAACTTCAAAACATCGTAACTTATTCACCGTAGCTCGGATTGAGGTGCCGTTTTTCCAGTATTCTTGTAATTTAGAGTTCTTCAACTTTCTAGTTGACCCCACTTTCGGACTAAGGCTGAAAAATTACGAAAATGCCCTTCAACCCTCCATTTCTTGGTTTCTTTCATTGTTTTGAGTTCTCCTTCGCACTAACTTGAGTGAAATACCTGTAAAACACATGATAAATACACAAAACACGAAATACTTGCCAAAATGGGTTAGTATCATAAATAAGAGACAAATCCAAGATATTTACACTACACGGGATCATAAAAATACTGAAATTAAGGGGATAAATGTGAAGAATATGTGCCTAAACACACCCCCTAACTTAGAACTTTACGCGTCCCGAACAATGTATATGAATCCTAACCAAAATTCTACTCTTGAAAATTCCTTTATTAAAATAAAATTCCACTTGCGCAGGCACGCGATTGCATTTAGCGTATGCAACAAGCCTTTAAACCCCTAGGTTACCCTAGTAGGACGAGTTTTGTCTCGTGAGGGTTTGCAGTGAATTTACCCACAAAATTTTTTATTGACTCAAATAAATATCAAAATACTTAAAAATTGTACAATTTAAACTTTTCGAAAAAATAATCACCATCAATTCATATTCAACTGTCTCAAACCGTAGTGTGTGTGTGCAAAACCAAAAATTCAACCTCAAATTTCCACCGATTGAGCATTACGTTACTTTCCGAAAATTCGTTTTGATTCAAATTCTTACGGATTGCACTCACAAACGAATCACTCGAATTGTGGCTATTTTCTCTCGGTATGCATGATATAAAGAGTAAATATAATGGACACAAATTCATGCATACAAAATTGAAAAGAAGGAAATTTATGGTGAAAAGATCTCATCATCGGAATACAGTTACAATGAAATGGGAACATCACCTCTAGTTCACACCATTTAATCTCTCATATTATCTTTTCATGTCTTAGCTCTCCATGCGGTAATTAATTTCGCCATTCGGACTCAGTTAGGACTTTTCGGGTTAAAAAGTGTAAAGGGTAAAAATGGGAATGGATGGAATGTTCGGAATTGGAAAATGTCCTTATGACGTCCATTTGTGCTTTTTCGGGCATTTGCTCATTTTTCTCTCTTTTTTTTTTCTTTTTTTTTTCATTTTTTTTTCTTGCTATTTTTCTTTTTTGTTGAGCATTTCTATTTTTTTCTTCTTGCCCCTTTTTATTGCACAATTTGGACTTTATTTGATGAATTTTCTCAATTTTCACAATTCCGGGCTATTTGGTTTTTCAGGTTATCAAATGAAAGGAAAAATTTTATTTGGCTCAAAGTGGGTTGCAAAGGGATAATTTTTCACATCTTTTTATGGCCAATATTTTTGGGTAACAAACGATGGCCTACTTCATCGTCCGAATTGCTAATCACATTACTATATGCATCTCGAGATTAATTAAGTTTAGAGATATATTTAGCACGAATTTCGAGACAACATTTCACACATTTCCCATAACCGATCAAAACAAAGGATTGAGATCATCAACGACTTATTAAAATGCTGAAAAGAACTTTGAGTTAATCATAAACTCGGATTGATTTAAAAACTCATAAAAAAATTGAAAGGCTCGAAATCTCACCGGGTTGGACTAATCTCCACACTTATTCGTAAAGTCATCAATTTTCTTTCAATTTCCATCTTCGGTCAATTTTGGCTTAGTGCAATTGAGATTTAACAATTTGAGACTTTAAATAGAATAAAAGTGATATTTTTGAAAATTTTAAATTCCAATTTTTATTTATTTTGAAGAAAAATATTTTTGGATTTTTTCAATTTTTTTTTCAAAACACACTTGGAAAGAACATGTGATCGAATCAATGAATCTAAACAATAAATGGGAAGAATATCCCACACCCCCTAACTTAAATGTTGCATTGTCCTCAATGTGAATCAAGAACACAACATAAAGAGAGGAAAAGAAAGATATTACCCAAATTGAGCGATCCCTGATGAGTGCGAGTCCATTGAATCTACAAAACATGTTAGAACCAAGCATAGCAAAAATAATAACAAAAACTTTAACTAATGACACTACACTATTAAAAACGGAAAGAAAAAGAAAAAGAAAAAAAACTAATTATGTACAACCTACAATTTGAACGGCTAATAAATCATACACTAGAAGTCGAAAAATTTGAGGGTCCACCCAAAATACAATTTGACTTTGAGGGATTAATGGTGTGCCCTCACTAGGATGCATGCCTCCCGAAAAATAAGAATTCCGTTTGAAAAACGGAAGGCATGTGTGAGATGGAGAAAATGAACCATCACCAATTAAAAAATTTAACGGGATGATGGGGGGTTTGGGTGGTAGGTGGGATAAGTACAATTGAGATCCAAGAAAAATATAATCACCTCCCAAAGATTTTTCAAGTAGTATGGGGAGAGGGGCACACAAAAAGGAACATTCCATATTAGAAAACAATTCTAGCAAAGTGTCTTTGTCGGTAAAAGGTGTAAACGTTTCAGAATTTTCAACCGACTCATAGGAATCTAGTGGTACTTCTAATGGTTCAATAACCGTGAACGAAAATGGTGATGAAATAAACTCAATCTCAAGTGATTCATCATCACTTGGAGATTGAATTTCAAGGGAGCAAGACTCACTTTCAATGAGATGTTCTTCAAAAATTTGAGGTGACACACAAGTCTCAACCTCCTCTTTGTTTTCCAAAATAGAACGCACATCATCGCAAAGTGTGACCATTTCCTTCACAAGACCATAATCGATATTCTTTGTGCTTTGGGTGGAAAGAAAATCCAGTACTCTTTTGGTTAGAAAAAGCGTGTATTCTTCCAAAGTAGGATCCCTTGGCTCTAGAACCTCGGATTCCTCTTTTGGTTGAAAACCTTTTATAGTTTCACAAATATTGGAGAAAAAATCTTCATTGGATTCCCCAAAATGATTTTTTTTTCGATATTCGTTTTCAAGCTTTTCATACGCAAGATTTAGAAAGGCCTCACCCATGGTAATAGGCCGAGGCACAGATTCTTGAGAATAATTAATATAAATTTCTCTCCTATATTCATTTGCAAGCCTTTCACACTCCAGAGTTAGAACGGCCTCACCAATGGTAATAGGTCGAGCCGCGGAGTCTTGAGAATAAAAAGTTTGAAAACGATTACCATATGAACCATTATAATTACCGAACTCACCATGAAAAGACATTATTACCGAATAGTATGTAAATGGAAATTTGAGTACAAAGGTGTGCGGTTGAGGATTCTACATTTCTTGGCGCTCAATTGTGCAAGGCTACAAAAAGGTAAAAAAAAATCCAAGGAAAAAAAATCTTTCGAAATAGTAAATCAATTATAATCTATAACAAAACATTCCCCGGCAACGGCGCCATTTTGATCGAGGGGAAAAACCGAGCGTCCTTGTAGTACGCTAGTCGTTGTTATCGGCTTCCAACCTCAATACAAAAAAAGCCTAAACTTTTAACTACACTTTTATGGAGTATAGTAGTAAGTCTGGGTATCGAATCCACAGGGAATGTTTTATAGAATTTAATTGATTTATTACTTCTAAAATAAAAATGAAAAAGACGATGATTGGGAAAATTTCTATTAAAAAATTACTTAAGAAAAACAAACTGAAAAGTGCAAAAGAAATTAGATCTGACAAATGGGAGAAAATAGGGTACGGTACAATCCCTCAATCCTTAACAAATTACCCTTTAGAATACTAGAATTGTAAATAAAAATTCTTGATTAAATCCAGTCCTTATCATCACTAAGCATTACATATATGAGGTTCAAGCCCGCATCATATGAAATCAAAGATCAATATAAGGCGGTGAACGACAAATTATACATACAAAGCATTCTTAAACATCCCAAGTACCTAGGGCAAGAGAGATTAAAAGATATGACAATGCATATATGATTTTCATTCACGATTCAACCAATATTTTAATTTATTTTCTAATTTTCCATACAAATAATTTGTATTAGGATTGAGTTCATGTACCCCAACCCTTGGGAATTTAGCTAAACATGATTTGATTAAAGAACAAATTCATACACAAAATTATGGATCTACAAAACATGGTAAATAATTTGCAAGTAATAAAATAAGAGAATGGAAAGAGTTTACTTGAATTCAGCAACAAGGAATTGAGATTCAGAATACAAACTAGGGTTCATACAACTCTTGAAGGAATAGAAAATTTGCTCTCAAAATCTAACCCTAAAATTCAATCTAGCACTTCTAACCTACTCCTAACCTAGCCTCTCTCTAGCAACTCCCTTCAAATGATGTAGTTCATGGGCTTTTATAGCACAAAATCTCGAAATTGACAACCAATAGTGCTTGTGGAACAAGTTTTCCAAGAGTTGTACTGCATTAAATGCATAATTAATGACAGAAATCCGCACATCCAGACTCTTCATTATCCCGCAACTTCAAAACATCGTAACTTCTTCACCGTAGCTCGGATTGAGGTGCCGTTTTTTCCAGTATTCTTGTAATTTAGATCTCTTCAACTTTCTAGTTGGACCCACCTTCGGAATAAGGCTGAAAAATTACGAAAATGCCCTGCAACCCTCCATTTCTTGGTTTCTTTCATTGTTTTGAGTTCTCCTTCGCACTAACTTGCGTGAAATACCTGTAAAACACATGAGAAATACACAAAACACGAAATACTTGCCAAAATGGGTTAGTATCATAAATAAGAGACAAATCCAAGATATTTACACTACACGGGATCATAAAAATACTGAAATTAAGGGGATAAATGTGAAGAATATGTGCTTAAACAGTTCTCGCACTCTATTTCTGTTAGTTTAAATAAGGAGTAAACTATGACTAGTGAGTAGTCATATGAGACTGAGTACCTTGTTTCTTATTTCTCTATTTCACTTTCCATGTTTGTTAGAATCGAATAGCATGGGCAGTAGCTGAATTTCAGTTCTCGCACTCTGTTTCTTCTATCTCTAGCACCATGGTTGTGCAAATGGAACCATATGAGAAGTGCCTCTTACTGTCGCATATGTCAACAGTTTTCCATACTCAGTCTGCTAACCTCATACCTGGCCTTTGTGAAACCAGGCTCCATAAGGAACTGTGATTTTGAAGTCAAGATCCTTAGCTACTTCACAAATAAGTGTTCTTGAACCCATCAATGGTACTACGGAATCTTGATCTCCACTGTAAATCCAAACTGGTATATGGTGCTTGATTATCTGCTTAAGCAAAGGAAGTATATCAGTGTCACCATCAGCCTCGTTGTAATTAAGCGTATCGCTACACATGGTCCAGTTGTAAGGTAAGTTGATTCGATTTGCATGAAAAGCCTTTTGAACCTCTGGGAGGTTGAAATAAAAATGTCTCTCCATGGTCATACACACATCAACTCCTACACTAATCTTCGAAATCACTTTGCGCAACCTTAGCTCTTGCTCAACTATGGAAGGGTAGCATACATCAAGAATCACATTATATATATCTATATAGCTACCAATAGTAGTGTTAGCTTGATCCATAGCTTGATTACATAACTTGCTCTCATTGTGAGGGCTTGGGAATACATAATCTTCAAAATTTCATTCATTCATGATGGTTATCCCTAGTTCATCTGAAAGCATTCCATGTGACCAGAGGAACTCATATGTTGCTGGAGTATCCCTATCAAGTCCCAGAAGTGGATTCCCAATAGCCGCTCCTTTGATGTTGAACTTAAAACCCTTTGAGTTTTTATTGTAGTCAAGTAAAGTATTGGCTAGCTAAGGTATGTAAGGCCCTGCATAGCTTTCACCCGTGACAAACAAATGCCTGGACTTAAAATCTGGAAATTTTTGTTACCATTTCAGCATAAATGTAAGAATCTTTATATGATCGTAACATTGGCACTAGCATTGTATAGATTAATTATATTCAGTAATAATCTTTATAAAATCAATTCACCATTTATAAATTGTATATTTTGATTATATTTCAGTTTACTGACTTCAATCTGGATATAGAAACATAAAAAAAGTCGATTGCCTTTTTCTTCTCCGGCTTATCTTTTTCTTCTTCTTTTTCTGGCTTTTTTCTTTTTCGATTACGCCTTTTTCTGCATATTTTATAATTTTGTATTCTGCCTGCATTTCTTCTTCTCCAACTTTGCATTTCCTTTTTTTTTGCTGTTTGATTCTGTCTTTTGTGTTTGTTTTTTTACTACCTTTATTTTCGATTATTTGCTGTGAGAAAATAAAAATTTTCAACAACTGTGCTTATCTTAAGAAGTGTTGACTGATAAAAGTTGGCATCAGGTTTGGTCTGTGTGGCTACATTGCATAACGTTTGTTTTTTTACTGCCTTTATTTTCTATTATTTGCTGTGAGAAAATAAAAATTTCAACAACTGTGCTTATCTTAGGAAGTGTTAACTGATAAAAGTTGGCATTAGGTTTACTTATTTGTAGGAACATTGATTAAAGGAAAACGAGGATGCTGTAGATTACATTTTAAGAGTGTCATCTTCAACAGCATATTACAGCTTCTGCTACTACATTCATTTTATACTTTATTTTCTGCCTCTATGTAAAACATTGGGAATTTTCTTCAACATTTCTACATGCGTTTATACAAGCACTACTACTCCACATTATTACTCTATTGCACTTTTTTAAATTGAATTCTAAATTTCTCATTTCACTTAGTTTATTATTCATTCGACTACGCATTAATCGCGCATCAGGCGGGTTTCAACCTAGTTTTATATAGAGAATGGCACTCAACATGTCATAAAAGATTTGAAATGAGAAATTCCCATTTTCATTTATTTCTCTCCACGTCCTAAATAAATAGTCTCAAACCAATCGAACCTTAAATTTAAACCCTAGAACCATTTCACATCGCCATCGGTTGCCCGTAAATGTGTTGAATATGGCTGCTTGGGTTACACTTTTATAATCACATTCGTTTTGCAGCTATAAACTGACAAATAAATTATATTCAACTAGACTTTTCTCTAGATAAATTTCATATTGTTTATATATTGATCAACAAAGTTCTTAATTGTGCAGTTGAGTAATTTTGAAGGAGGTGGCTTGGCAATTGGACTAAGCTTCACGCACATGCTTGCAAACTTGACTTCTGCAGCTCAATTTTTCAAAGCATGGGCCGAAATTAACCGAGGTGAAGTTGTTAGGCACCCTCCTTTTTTTGATCTACCTCCACTATATAGTCGACTGAATTCTCCAAACACCAACACAGAAACAACAAAGCACTTTAAAATAAAGCCTGAAAATCCCCCCCCCCAAAATGGCCATGGCCACAACCACATTCAGATTTTCAAATGAAAGCATCAAGCAATGCCTTTCAAAAGTCAACACTGCGTGCCTAGATGCAACCCCATTCGATTTTCTAGCAGCACTGTTTTGAACCGTACATGGTTTGCAAATCTGAAATTTGGCTAGAAAATGTGGTTTACAATTCTCTGGATTACTTCAAAATTATAAATTCTACAACTTAATTCAATAAAAAATATTATCCCAAGTACTTCGGGTTCGCTACACTAATCTCGTGTAGTAATCCTTCTGCATCCAGCTCAAACATTTTATGTTAAACCAGGACTAATTTTTGTATTGGAGTGATTTTGTCTTCTTTTTCGTAATGTTCGTAAAGGAGCAGGTTGATCGGGTAAGTTGATGATGGTATACACTATTACCATTAAATTAAATTCCAATGTAAATACTGTATAAGGGTATATATGGTACACAAAAGCATGAGAACTTCATGTTTTTTGATTTTATATAATAGTAAATTTTTCGTAGTTGCTGCATTTTTTTGCCGTGCGGGCCGATGTAACTATTTGGAAATTAATTTTTTAAGTTAGACATCAATCTGTTGAACTTGTGTTGATGGAACTAATTTATGAGGTTATCAATGTTCAAATTTGTGAAAGCGATTTATTGGTGGCTAAATTTGGTTATTGCTTTTGTTATTGAGTTTAATTTTAAATGTTAAAATAGGTTGGTTTTATGAATAAATAAAGGAAACACTGGAGATTTTTTTTTTCAAATTTATAAGTAATGAAAATGAATAACACGACTTTTATTTACGGTTTGTAAAATCAGCGTGTGACCAAGCCTACATTGTGAGGCTTACATTTTTTTTATTTAGGTTGAATCACAAACTTCACAAGCTATATGGTAATATGTTTTTCCATTATATTATATTTTTTAGTACTTTTATAATTGAAAATTTATCTTGTCGTTATATATCAATGTTTTTACGTTTGCTCATACAAGTTGTTGATTTGAAAATATTGAATCTAATTATTCCCTCTTTCAATTATTACCTTGTTCAATTTTAGGAGTGGATAGGGATGAATGAGGCAAAAAATACTAACTAATCGAAAATTGGACTTGGGAAGTAAGTCCCTAACCACTTTTCATTTTTCTTTATTGCATATTGCTTTTACATTGACTTATTTATTTTTTAATACATATTTTCTTTCCTTTTGCAGGTGGTTTTGTTATGCTCATGGTCATGGATATCTTTTTGACTATTTTGAATAGTACTCTAGCATTTTTTATGATAGTTTATGTTCATATGTTGGTACATTTTTTGGTCTTATTAGTAGACAACTTGTTTGGGATGGTTGAAGATACACTTTCTTCATTTTGTTATGGGATGATTGGTTATTATTGTACCTAGTTTTCTTTGGTTGATTGACAATACATTGAGGAATCAAGTATAATATTAATGACGTCTCCTTGAATATATATTTAGTTTGAGAAATTTGATGTCTTCATCTAAAGTTAATAGTAGGCAATAAGTTTATAATTAAAGTTCCAATTTTTATATTATATGGTTGTTCTTTACAAAAAAAATGTTTGATTATAGTATTGGAAAAGTTAGTTATAATGACTGAAAGGGTGTGTTAAAATTCTCGACGCTTTTGGAGAAATGTTGTCAATGACCTGATGTTTTTTCCAAAAAGGTTGGAAAATTCGCGATGGTTAAAAAATGTCACAGAAAACGTCGTAAACATATATCCGACGTTTTTCATAAACGACGTGTATTTCCCGACTGAGGATATGCCGACATTTTTCAAAAACGTCGTATAAACGTTGGGAATACTTTTCCCAACGTTTTTAAAATTTATGTCGACGTTTATAAAATGTCTCTAAAGCCAAGTTTTTTGTAGTGGCAGCTATAGTAAGAAATGACGGTGGTGTACATAGACCAATCTATTTCAATAGAAAATCCCTTCAAGGGGCCGAGAGAGGTACCCTAAGATGGAAATAGTGGCCCATGCTCTTATCCATGCTTCAAGTAAGATGAAGCCCTACTTTCAAGGTCACACAATGGTCATCTTGATGGACTCCCTCCTTAGGCAAGTCATCCATAAACTTGAGAAATTGGGTAGGTTAATGGCTTGGGCCATTGAGATGGGAGAGTACGACATAGTTTATCAATCGAGGGTAGCAATAAAAGGTCAAGCATTAGTATATTTCATGTCCGAGTTCATCTGGGATGAGCCCAACAGAGAAGATACCCGTATGGAAGATAGCCTGTCAGAGAAAGTGGAGGAAGGATCGGCTGAAGTTGACACTAGTATGGCTAGGCCTGATGAGACTGACGCTAGAGCTCCCCGACCTATTTTGGCAAAAATAGATAAGTTTTTTATGAGAAAAGGAGTCATTGAAGAAGGCTAATTTTTAAGAGGAGGAACCGTTTAGAGCCTCTTCGTTGATGGGTCATGCTGCGAGAGTGGAAGTGGCATCGGCTTGATTATGTCGGCACCAAACGGAATATATATTAAGTATGCGTAGAGATTTAGTTTCAAAGATTCTAATAATGAGTCAGAGTATGAGGCTCTCATAGTCGGGTTCTCCCTCGCGAAAGTAATGAACATCGTCTAGCTCTTCGTACACATTGACTCCCAAATGGTGGTTAATAAGATTTTGGGCATTTACGAGGCCAAGGATGACAGGATGGACAAATACCTGGAAAGGGTAAATAGGATGACCAAGAACTTTGCTAAAATCAAAATAAAGAGGGACTATGGATTAACAATGGCTGAGCTGATGCCCTAGCAAGGTTGGCCTCAACAACCAGGATAGAGATCAAAAGGTCCGTTTAAGTGGAGATTCTACGACGAACTACTATTGAAGAGGAAGATACAGAGTTAGATTTTGTCTCAACTTAAACCTAGTACCATCTTGGATGGACCCTATAATCCAGTGTATCAGAGAGGGCAGGTTACCAGAGCCTAAGGTCGACAGGAGGATGGTAAGGTATAAAGCTGCTAAGTTCTCTATCTTAGGGGACGTGTTGTATAAGAAAGTATTTTTCCTACCTCTACTTAGATGTGTCCACCCGACCAAGGAGGAATATATCTTGAAGGATATTTTTAAAGGGTCTTATTTAAGTCACATCGGAGGAAGGTCATTAGTGAAGAGGATCATTACGTAGGGATATTGACGGCCGAACTTGGCCAAATATGTATCCGAGTATGTGAAGAAATGCGATAAGTGCCAACGATTTTCTATCATCCCTCACTAACCTCATCAGCCCCTAACGTCCATCACCTATCCATGGCCATTCGCAGTATGTGGGATTGACCTGGTAGGACCGTTGCCAAGGGTTGTGGGTAACTACATATACGTAATTGTGGCGATAGACTACTTCTCAAAGTGGGTGAAAGCCGAGGCTATGATCACTATTACGGAGAGGAAGACCTTCCAGTTCATATGGAGGAGTATCATCTATAGGTACAACATGCCTAATACCCTCATCTCAGACAATGGGAAATAATTTAAAAATATCTCTTTGGAGAAATACTGTGAAAGGGTCGACATCAAACAATTCTTCTCAACACCTAGCCAACCCCAGGCCAGTGGTCAGACTGAAGTCACCATAGAACTATTCTTAATGGAATCAAGAAAAATTCGAAGAATGCTAAAGGAAGATGGATCGAAGAGGTACATACCGTCTTATGGGCTTAATGGATGACATAGAGAATGCCGACAAGAGAGTCCTCATTTATGATGGCTTATGGCTCAAAGGCCGTGGTTCCTACACAGATTGGTCTTCCCAATCATAGATTTTAGATGTATTAGCTTGAGGAATATCTGTCATAGAGAAGACTTAACCTTGATATGATCGAAGAGAGTAGAGAAGATGCGGAGGTTGGACAGACAGCGTACCAGCAGAGGACAACTATGTTCTATAACAAGAGGGTTAAAGCAATACCGATAGCCATGGGAGATTTAGTTCTGAAGAAGACGTGGAAAAGACCTAATAAGATCCATGCCAACTGGCATGGACCTTACAGAGTCACAGTTGAGGTCGTCCCAGGAACCTATCGGCTAGAAAATCTAGAGGGAGAACCATTCTCCAATCCCTAGAATACAGACGACCTGAAGAAATACTATCAGTAGAAAACTATGTAGATTATTTTTTACTTTTGAAATCATTATATGAAAAAGTTATGAATGAAAAGCAAGTGTTCCCTCATATCTCGTATATATTGATTGAGTTGTTCATTTCAAACCTCCTTAAAGCTATAGAACAACATTCGTGGTGAAATAGCAGTAATGCACGCTAGGTGATACGACAATCTGGAAAGGGACCGACCCCATCTAATGATTCTCCAAATACCAAGAGAGAGGAACAATGTGACAACACCATGTTCAATGGTGAAAAGAACTAAATGCAATTATCAAACATCATTAATCTGGTGAATAAACTCTCTCGGCTGAGAAGACAGTGCATGGATGAGACGACTCTTGTCCATACACTCTCAAAATAATGAGAGAGGACTTGGATTATAACATCATTAATTTGGTGAGAATTCAAATTCGAAAATCACTTAGTTGTGGTTAATTATCAAACATCATTAATATGGTGAATAAACTCTCTCGATCGAGAAAATAGTGCATAAATGAGACGATTCTTATCCATACACTCTCAAAACAACGAGAGATAACTTGGAATGTAGCATCATTAATTTGGTGAGAATTTAAATTGGAAAATCACTTAGTTATGGTTATTTATCAAACATCATTAATCTGGTGAATAAACTCTCTCGGCCGAGAAGACAGTGCATGGATGAGACGACTCTTGTCCATACACTCTCAAAATGACGAGAGAGGACTTGGATTATAACATCATTAATTTGGTGAGAATTCAAATTAGAAAATCACTTAGTTATGGTTAATTACCAAACATTATTAATCTGGTGAATAAACTCTTTCGGCCGAGAAGACAGTGCACGGATGAGACGACTCTTATCCACACACTCCTAAAATGATGAGAGAGGACTTGGATTGTAACATCATTAATTTAGTGAGAATTCAAATTTGAAAAAACTCTCTCAGCCGATAAGACGGTGCATGGATGAAATGACTCTTTTCCATACACTCTCAAAATGACGAGAGAGGACTTGGATTGTAACATCATTAATTTGGTGAGAATTCAAATTGGAAAATCACTTATTTGTGGTTAATTATCAAACATCATTAATCTGGTGAATAAGCTCTCTCGGTCGAGAAGGCAGTGCATGGATGAGACGACTATTGTCCATACACTCTCAAAACAACGAGAGAGGAATTGGATTGTAACATCATTAATTTGGTGAGAATTCAAACTGAAAAATCACTTAGTTGTGGTTAATTATCAAACATCATTAATCTAGTGAATAAACTCTCTCAGCTAAGAAGACAGTGCATGGATGAGTCGACTCTTATCAATACACTCTCAAAATGACAAGAGAGGACTTGGATTATAACATCATTAACTTGGATACTCTCATCCCATCCAAAGACAGGGCGAGATAAATTCGTATTTTCTAAAAACAAAGAAGGGATCAAAGCATACAAACAAATCAGATTATATAAACATCAAGGATAGGTAATTATGGTTTAGACGATGTCAAAAAAATCATAAGTGTAGAATAAAGATCTCAAAAGTACAAGGGAGGAATGTTCAAGTGTTACAAAATAAAGGACATTAGTCCACACTCGGTCGTCCATTGAAAGACCTAATTCCCCAAGGTATCTTCAGCTTGGTTGACCTTGGCTTCGGTTGCTCCCTTAGAGGCATTGTGATGCTTATTCAAGATGTTTCCCTCTTCCAGGAAGATGGTTGTATCTTCCTGGTCATTTGCATTTTTTGATATCAGATCAGGATGAGCCGTCCCTTCAACCACATCGAGAGCAACCACGAATACAGAGTCATATAGACTAAAGGCTTTTAGCTGCTCGGCTAGAGGGGCGACCTAAGGAAACTTCATAATGTCCCACTAGCAGCCAATATGATCTCCCCTCAGAAGGTACTGAAGATCGAACCCAAGGAACTCCTCAGATGCTTTGTAATATTCGCTGGCCTTTGATTTGGTAGCTTTAAGTGCCTTATTGACAGCATCTTGAAATCTCCGCCGCTCGACAGAGGCTTGCTTCTCCTTCAGAGCATTCAAAGCATTTATGCTCTGTCTTCAGATTGCCAATGGACGTCTTATGAGCACTCTCGACCTCAATAACCTTCTCCCTGAGGTCCGAAATCTCTGACCTCTAATAATCCATGACATTCTTGGTCAAGTGAGCTTGGTAAACTAGAGGGATATTTTTTTTGAGCCACCGATGAATCTTATGCAAAAATATAGTGGACTATAAGAAAATCAAAAGTAATTCAGTACGAGACGATACTATTCTACGATATAGAAGAAAATCAGAACAAAAAATGAAATTACCTAAATAGTATGATGATACCACTGATCATTTATGAGGTAGATATTAGTTTCCTCTAATAAACGAACATCTGAAATAGGGGTCATGTCAGATACATAAGTGAAATATCTCCTCCTATTCCCCAGCAAGGAGTCTGAAGATATTTTTAAATTCACAAGATGAGCCTCGAGCACATCCTCAGAAGATATAGGCATGGCCTCAATCGGCATAGTCTTGTAAGAGCCTTCCTTATGCTTCTTTAAATGGGAAGATGGGGGAGGCTTTTCCTTGCCTTTTTTCCTCTTCTTCGCCCCCTCGACCTCGCTGGGGAAGGAGGTAGACTTCATGGTCTGAGGCACAGGGGCTGTCTTTGAAAGAGTTGGCGCTTGCGTTCAATTAAGAAATAATATATTAAACACCTTTTTAACCCAAATTAACCCTAATCATGCAACTAGATGTGATTGAAATAATATGAAATCATGTACAAGATATTCAACACATAGAGTTTAAGGAAAAATCCCCCATAGGGGCAAAACCATTTGTATATCACTATAATTTGTAAGAGAAACGACTTACAATCGGATTACACTGAAATACAAGTTTTTTGACTAAGAATTACCCTCAGGTATCGGATTCTGTAGTCGCGGCTGGAATATACCTTTTCAGTAGGGTTATAATGAAGAGGAAGAAGCGGTCCACTTCACATGGGTTGAACAGCATCAATGGTGTTCTTGGGTTACCAAAAGTGACTCACAAATGTATGGAATTTGTGTGAATCAAGGGTATGAATCAATGGACTCAAATACCATGAAGGCCTTAGAGTTTATCTACTCTGGAAATCGTGTATAAGCCTTAAGAAAACCAACTCCCTAATCGTGGTATAAATAAGAATTCATTTGCCCTAAAAATCTCCACACGATCTGTTCGTGGTTATCCAGAGAGGATCGGTCCGGTATCTGAGGCGGATCGGTCCGCTATTCCGGATCGGTTCTTTTTAACAGAGGCGGATCGGTCCGGTAGCAGTCGGATCGGTTCGGCTAATTATTGCTCCATCGGTTTGCATTCGGTCCGGTGGCTACTGGAGTCTGACAAAGCGGATCGGTCCGGTAGTTGGTCGGATCGGTCCGATAAGCCGGATCGGTTCCTTTTATTTGAGCCGGATCGGTCCGGTCAGGTCTGATTCCCAAATTCTTTCTTCTTTTGTTCTTCGGATTTCGGATTTCGTTGATGACGATGTGATCTTTTCAACCATCAATCTTGTAACGGCGTATGACATAACATATACATAAAGATGGACAAATTGTCCTTACAAATCTCCCCCTATGTCTATGCCGGTACATACATAAAAATTCCGAATTATCAAATACGAAATTGCCTATACAAATCTACCCTTCCATGAACCCAAAACTGAAAGAGGTACATATGACTAAGGCTGCATCGTTTGTTCTTCAATTCTTCAGGAATCTTCACGCTTTTCTCATCCGGGTGTGTATCATGGGATTATCAAGGATGTACCTACACACATGAGATAAAGCAAATACCAAGTGACGTATCGTGTTTGAAATGAGTTAATAAACATATGCGTATATACCAGATTTATGATAATTCTCAAATTTCAAAACTCCCCCATAATCAGATAATTCATTCTCCCCCTTTTTATGATGTCCCCAAATAGACAAATGAGAGAAATAAATCAATCAATCAAGTACCGGGGTGACACAAGGCATAAAATCACACCATGAATGAACATAAAACAACCAAGTCGGTGATAGCGTAAAAGAATGGGTGTGATCAAAATTCGATAAGAAAATCAATGCATACAAACATGACATATGTGCACGATGAATATTGGATATTCCTAACGAATGAACTCAAATGCTTCCTTTGGTGTAAAAGATTGGAAATATAAGACATTAACTATATCAAATCTACAAATCAAAGCTCAAAGTGATTTCTACACTAATAACGTCCAAATTGATTTTCATGCTTTTTCAGGACTTTCAAGGAAGTGCAAACCCATTTTTCAATCTCCAACCAAACTCCCTCAGATTTATATTTTTAATAGAGGTATGCTAAATTCTCAAACATTGGAGAATTGATGGTGAAACCTACAATGGCCCATATTTGGCATGAATAGCTTTTTATTGCCTTTAAATTTTTTCGGGCTCTTTTAACCTCTTAGGACCTCGGATATTAAAATTCCTCCATTTTTTAGGTCCTTTTTAACGGTGGCTTTTGCGCAAAGGATAAGAATCAACTTTCGCAGCCCCTCCCCGTTATGAAAATATACACACAGTCTCACCAAAACGGTTTTTACATGCAATCTAATGTTGTCAAGTTTTATCGCATATTATACATTGTATAGACAGGATTGAGATGGAAACACTCAAGCCAACATGAGATTGACAAGTGCAACAATCAAATATAGCCGTGCATGTGTGCAATAAAGGATATAGGAGTCAAGCATGTAGAAAATATCACTAATTACATCTCAAGGACTCCAATCAATGTAAAGCACATGGATGAAATGATGTAGCCTCTCAAATCTCTATCAAACAGTCACATGGATATATGGAATGAAGTTGTGACTTGGCTATCTTAAATGCTCATCCATAAAAAAAGCTCTTTTTGATTTTTTTTTAAAAATTTATCAAAATAAAATCTTTTTGTATTTTTCAAAAGCAATATAAACAGCAAAAAGAGTAAAGAAAAGTTGTACAACAAGGAATAGTACATATAAACAGACTAGCAATAGGAAGCGTATGATATGAGCATGAAGAAGCATCCTATTCTAGACATAAACCAACCCCTCAATCAACTGTGCAAATCCCTAAAGATTTCCTAAGACTCTCAAATCTAAGGGCATCTAAAGGTTTCGTGAAAATATCGGCTAACTGACGGTCGGTAGGAACATAACTCAGGGATACGACGTTCTCTTCAACTAACTGACGTATAAAGTGCTCACGTATCCTGATGTGTTTTGTGTGCGAATGCTGAACTGGATTGCGGAATATGTGTATCGCGCTCGTGTTATCACAGGAAATGGTCATGGTGTCCTGTGATATCCCATAATCCTCCAGCATTTGCTTCATCCATAAGAGTTGTGTGCAACAACTCCCGGCGGCTATATACTCAGCCTCCGCAGTGGACAAAGAGATGGAATTTTGCTTCTTGCTCAGCCAGGAGACAAGAGCAGAACCAAAATAGAAACACCCACCAGAAGTGGTCCTACATCCATCTACATCCCCAGCACAATCGACATCCGAATAGGCGGACAGACGGTCATCGGTATCAAAGGAATACCAAATCCCGTAAGAGAGAGTCCCACTCACGTATTTAATAATACGTTTTAGAGCAAGTAAATGTGACTCTTTTGGGGATGCCTGATATTGCGCACATACTCCAACACTAAAGGCTATGTCGGGACGACTGGCAGTCAAGTAGAGAAGACTACTTATCATACTCCGATACAAGGTTTGCTCTACGTCCTTGCCTGTAGTGTCCTTACTAAGCTTGGTAGTGGTACTCATAGGTGTACGTGCATGCTTAGCGGAGTCTAAACCAAATTTCTTCACTAGGTCTCTAGCATACTTGGATTGGGAGATGAACATCCCATCCTCTAGTTGACGAACCTGGAGACTAAGGAAGAATGTAATCTCACCAACCATGCTCATCTCAAACTCACTTTTCATCTCCTCCTCAAAGTGATGAGCATGCTGGGAGCATGTGGATCCAAAGACTATGTCGTCCACATAGACTTGGGCAACCAAAATAGCACCGTCATCTCTCCTGACGAACAACGTCATATCAACTCCCCCTCTCTTGAAGCCACGGGTTAAGAGATAGGAAGTAAGCCTCTCGTACCAAGCACGGGGTGCTTGCTTCAAACCATACAAGGCTTTCTTCAGATAATAGACGTGATCCAGGTGCTTAGGGTCTTCAAACCCTTTTGGTTGTTCCACATAAACCTCCTCCTGTAGAATGCCATTCAGAAAGGCACTCTTGACATCCATCTGATATAACTTGAAGTGCAGATGACATGCGATGGCGAGTAGTAAACGGACGGACTCAAGCCTCGCAACAGGAGCAAATGTCTCCCCAAAGTATACACCCTCTATCTGTGTGTAGCCTTGAGCGACCAACCTATCCTTGTTTCTGGTTATGGTACCATTTTCATCCATTTTATTCTTGAAAATCCACCGGGTACCAATAACATTAGTATCACTAGGTCGGGGGACAAGTTCCCAGACATTGTTCTTCTTAAACTGAAGAAACTCATCTTGCATAGCAGAAATCCAGTGTTCATCTTTGAGTGCTTCTTTATGGTTCTTGGGCTCAACTTTGGATGTGTAGCAAAAATGGCTAACAACGTTCTCTAGCTGACCACGAGTCTTGACCCCTAGAGTGGGATCACCAACAATGGCTGAAGGATCATGACTCTTGCGAACCCAAGCAGGTGTGTCCCCTAACACAGGAATATAGTCCACAGAGTGTGAGAGAGGAACAGATAAATCACTGTCAGAACAATCCTCATCCTCACACATAAGGTTAGGATCAATAACCGTCGAAGGTTCGTCATCTTGCACGGTAACGTTTATTGATTCCATAACCCTAGAGCTCTTCAGGTTAAATACCCGGTACGCTATACTATTCGATGAATATCCTAGAAATATTCCCTCATCGCTCCGGGAGTCGAACTTTCCTAATTGCTCTCTATCCCGTAGGATGTAGCATTTACTCCCAAAAACACGGAAATATGCCTGGTTGGGCTTTCTTGACAGTCCACAACTCATAAGGAGTGTGAAGTGTGTGTGGACGCAGATACACCCTATTCACCGTGTGGCATGCAGTAGACACTGCCTCTACCCAAAATCCCCTAGAAACTTTACGACCTAGAAGCATAGATCTAGCCATCTCTTGGATCGTTCTATTCTTTCTCTCAACAATCCCATTTTGCTGAGGAGTTCTCACAGCAGAAAACTCATGTTTGATCCCAAGGCTATCACAGTACAAATCCACCTTTGCTTCCTTAAATTCAGTGCCGTTATCACTATGTATTCTGTTAATAGTGACACCATGTTGATTTTGCAGGACACGACACTTGGTCGTTAAAAATTCTACAGCATTGGATTTCTCTCTCAGAAAAGCTACAATGGAGTACCTGGAGAATTCATCTACCATCACGAGGATGTACCTCTTAACACCTAGACTCTCAGTACGAGTAGGACCCATAAGATCCATGTGAATCAACTCTAGAACACGAGAGGTGGTAATGGAATGCAACTTCCTATGAGGACTACGAATTTGTTTTCCCAACTGACAGGGTCCACAAACGATCGAAGTTGACTTTCCAAGATATGGTAAGCCACGTACTAGGTCCTTTTTAGCTAAACGATTAAGATCTCTAACGTTCACGTGACCTAGACGTTGGTGCCACAGATCCATAGGAGTGATCGTGGTGCTGTTGCAGACAAGTGAGGATGTGGTCTCAGTTCCATAGCAGTTATCCTCTGTCCTCACCCCTTGCACTAAAAGTTTACCAGCTTGATTATAGACCTTACAAGCTTTCCGGTCAAACTTCACTGCAAAGTCATCGTCGCACAGCTGGCTGATGCTAAGAAGGTTTTCTTTCAAACCTTTGACGTACAGCATGTTCTCTAGCTTTGGAAATCCTAGTAACTCTACTGTACCTCGTCCTACTATGCTAGATTTTCTACCATCTACAAAGGTGACTCTCCCATCATTATAATCCTCGAGATGGGTAAAATATGAGACATCACCTGTCATGTGTCTGGAGCATCCACTGTCAAAATACCACTGAGAGGTATTATGTGCTTTGAGAGCAACATGGACAACAAGGGCCTTTTTCTCTTTCTTAGGAACCCAAGAGTAGGTACCTTTTTGTATTCCCTTGTTGTTTTTGGTTTTAGCCGGAATGCGGGGCGCCGTCATTGATGGTAAGGTCATCCGTCGGAATTCCTCCATCAAACTCTGTGATGTGGCGGCTAGAAACTCAACTCGCTCTCTCAGACTGGCAAACTCATCAGTATGATGTGGAGAAGTAAAAGTACGTCGTGTCCGACCAAATCTATAGCAAAACTCCCTAAGGTGTCCATTTCTTTTGCAATGGGAGCAAAAGGGCACAGTATTAGGAGGACCTTGGATTGCTTTTCTTGGTTGAACTCTCCTTCTTAGTTTTTGATGACGGCCATAAGGAGTCGTAGTAAACTCAGGAATTGGTCCGGGTGCAATTTGGGACGTGGAGGCACCATCAAAACCTATTCCTTGCCTGTCACCAAAACCTAAAGCGGGACCGAGGAGCATCTTTCCCATCTTCCCAGATCTGTCCTCGATTTGTACCTTGACTTTCCTAGCTCTCTCAAGGTCATGAGTAAGCTGAGCAACAAGGGCTTCAAGTTTATTCCTAGTCTCCATGGAGGAATGGATCTCACTAGTAAGACTAGCCACTTGTTTAGTCAAGTCCGCTTTCTCTTTCTCAAAACTGCTCTCTCTCTCTCTAAGAAAATTCTCTTTACTAACCCAGGCAGACTCTCTCTCTCTCATGGCGGTGCAGGTGGAGGACTCTCTCTCTCTCGTCTCTTCTAACTCTTCTTCTAACGCGGTGATCCTAAGAACTTGTTACGTTTTTTAGTTTTAAAAGACTCATTATATAACTCGGCATAGGCATGTTGAAGGTTACTCTCGTCCTCACTACCTTCCTCCTCTCCCTCATTCTCTTCGCTCTCGTTGTCGAGGTGTCCCTGTGAAGTAGCATCCTCATCGTCGTGAGATGCACTAGGAGTACTCACATGACTAGCCATGAACGCGGTGAAGTTATGCTCATGTGGTGACTCATCTCCCGAGTCCACCGACTCGACCTCACTGTCATCACTAAGGGTAGCATTTAGGACAGCTTTACCCTTTTCCCTATTCAGACGAGTGGCACACTCAAACGCTCTGTGTCCCTTACCTCCGCACTCAAAACATCTCTCACTTTCTTTCAGAGGAGGATTTTTTGAAACTTTTTCATTTTTCTTTTCAAACTTATTTTTCTCAAATTTCTTTTTATCTTTAAAATTGCCATTTTTCTTAAATTTGAGAATCCTCTTGAAATTTTTTGCGAAAAGAGCCAAATCATCTAAGTCAAAATCGCACTCAGAATCTGACGTGTCAGTTTCTCTCTTTCTAGATGACTCTACCCTCTTTCTAGCAAACCCCTCACTCCTTCTCTCTTGGGCCTTAAGAGCAATTCCCTTATCTTTATATTTAGCATTTTTAGGGAACATATCAATTTCATAAGTTTGCAAATCTCCTACAAGTTCTTCCAATTTTAGCGTATTTAAATTACCCATAGAATTTAGCACAGTGAATTTAGGGATAAAACGCTTAGGCAAAGAACGAAGAATCTTTTTAACAAATCTAGCATTCGGAATTTGTTCACCAAGATTAAAACTAGTATTCACAATGTCAGAAAGTCTAGCATAAAATTCATCAAAGCATTCAGAATCATGCATGGTGATTGTTTCAAATTGAGTTGTCAAGTTTTGCAACTTAGACTCTTTCACAGCATTAGTTCCTTCATGGGTGAGTTGTAAAACATCCCATGCCTCTTTTGACGTGGTGCACGTCATTATGCGTTTGAACTCATCAGGTGTGACAGACCCAGAAATAGCACTTAAACCCTTAGAATTAAAAGATGACCATTTAATTTCTTCATCAGACCAAGTAATGTCAGGTTTCAAGTTGGTCACATTATCAACAGTCACGGTGGGAGGAGTCCACCCTCGTTCAACCAAAATCTAGACACGTTCATCAATGGCTTTTAAAGCCGACCTCATACGGGCTTTCCAATAAGCATAATTTGTCCCGTCAAAAATAGGCATTTTATAATATGACTTCTCCATTGAACACGCACTTTTTCAAAAAATCAATTTTTTTTTCAGAAAATTGATATCTTAGAAAAATTTTGTGGAAACAAAGGAATACGCGATAGATTAGCGTAACCTGCTCTGATACCAATTTGAAAGAGTTGGCGCTTGCGTTCAATTAAGAAATAATATATTAAACACCTTTTTAACCCAAATTAACCCTAATCATGCAACTAGATGTGATTGAAACAATATGAAATCATGTACAAGATATTCAACACATAGAGTTTAAGGAAAAATCCCCCACAGGGGCAAAACCATTTGTATATCACTATAATTTGTAAGAGAAACGGCTTACAATCGGATTACACTGAAATACAAGTTTTTTGACTAAGAATTACCCTCAGGTATCGGATTCTGTAGTCGTGGCTGGAATATCCCTTTCCAGTAGGGTTGCAATGAAGAGGAAGAAGCGGTCCACTTCACATGGGTTAAACAGCATCGATGGTGTTCTTGGGTTACCAAAAGTGACTCACAAATGTATGGAATTTGTGTGAATCAAGGGTATGAATCAATGGACTCAAATACCATGAAGGCCTTAGAGTTTATCTACTCTGGAAATCGTGTATAAGCCTTAAGAAAACCAACTCCCCGATCGTGGTATAAATAAAAATTCATTTGCCCTAAAAATCTCCACACGATCTGTTCGTGGTTATCCAGAGCGGATCGGTCCGGTATCTGAGGCGGATCGGTCCGCTATTCCGGATCGGTTCTTTTTAACAGAGGCGGATCGGTCCGGTAGCAGTCGGATCGGTTCGGCTAATTATTGCTCCATCGGTTTGCATTCGGTCCGGTGGCTACTGAAGTCTGACAAAGCGGATCGGTCCGGTAGTTGGTCGGATCGGTCCGATAAGCCGGATCGGTTCCTTTTATTTGAGCCGGATCGGTCCGGTCAGGTCTGATTCCCAAATTCCTTCTTCTTTTGTTCTTCGGATTTCGGATTTCATTGATGACGATGTGATCTTTTCAACCATCAATCTTGTAACGGCGTATGACATAACATATACATAAAGATGGACAAATTGTCCTTACAGTCTTGTTACCAACATTTTTTAATAAGTTACCTAAGGGAGGAGCCACCATCGTCCAGACTGCTTGAGAAGTGTTTGGTGGTATGTCTGCAATAGGGAAAGTGAAAATATGAGGTCAGATACATGAAATACGACATAGTAGCTGTCAGAAATAAAGACTAACACTTACATATCTTAGAGAGGGGGTCCACCCCTAAGCCTGATTTCTTTAAACAACACGGGGTCAGTAACAACTCAAACTTCATAAGGCTCCCATCCTTGCCTTGCCTCCTGACCTTAGCCAAGTTCTTGGTGGCATAAATACTAAAACTCGGGTCCATCTTAGCAGACATTGGGGCCTTTGCCCACTTTTGAGGGACCCTCGGCTCAGAACCCAGAGTCATACTCCCAATCACCCGACACGAAGAAAAAACGTGACTTACAGTTGTGGTTGGAAGTCTGGGTAATGAGAAGAGCTTTCTTTATGGACTTTCTGTCTATGAGATGATAGTATCCAGATTCTAATTTTGAAGACGAGACTGTATAACAACCCCTAAAAATGTTAATTGAAAGTTCGACAGTATGAACCAGTCTCCACAGAGAAATAAACCCAAAGATAATCTTATGGGAATTGGGTGTGAGTTGGGAAGGAAAAACACCTAGGCTAGCATAAACTTCCAGTATGGTTGGATGCAAAGGTAGCCTAATCCGACCTTAAACATTTATTCATAAACACATAGCTCACCTGCTCGACAGTCAAAGGCCCTCTCGTCTGCAGAGGGTACCCTCATAGTGATGGAAAATGCTATCCCATATCGATGTCGCCAATGGAGAAGATCTACCTCAGTATTGTGCTTTGATATAAACTAGCAACTGAGATGTCAACTATACTCTTGTCTGATGGACCATCCTCAAAGTCCACCGCCACAGTATCGATCGGGTTTTGTTTCCCCTCAACAGCCAATATAGGGATTGCCATCAAGGGTGGAGCCATCGTAATATTAACCCTCTGCTCGGCAAAGTCAGATACGATCTCAAGGGACGGCCTAAAGTCAACGGTAAAATCATCAAAATCCTCTCCAATAAAAGGCTTGGTTTGGCCGGAGGATGACGCACCGTGAGAGATATCCACAACCTCATTGAGGGAACTCGCATCATCAGCCATATGAGAAATAGAGGAATTGTCACCCCTGAATCAGATGATTCAAACATAGAGGCACTAATCTCTACAACAGGTGGAGGGACTACAGTTAGATTAACCAGATAAATGTGGAGGAGGGAAAAGGCTTCTCTTCGGCATCGAACAACATCCAAGTCCTCATACTTCCTAATCTCAGTAAAACACCTCTCTTTGAGAGTTGGAAACTCCTCGTCCAACTTATACAATGGCCTTAGCATCCAAGAGATGACCCAACACTTGACTAAAATTGCAAATAATTATTCAAACACTTGAAAGTTTGACCAAGGTTTGGCCCAGGATCAAAGCAAAGAATTCGAACAGTTTGAGGTCAAGAACGCATGAAGAACAAAATGAATACTCACCGGAGAAGACAACCAGAGTTGACCAGAATAACCAAACAAGGCCACTCAGTCACCAGAAACCTCACTAACCTCTCCAAAACACTACCAAACCTCAAAAACCTCTCTTCTAAACCCCAAAACCACCTCAAATTAGGCCACTCAATCACCGAAAAAATGAAATAAATGCAAAAACAAAGGTTAAAATTGAAATCCAATGAAAAACTTGGAAGAGGGAAAAAGGCAAGATACCCAAAAGTCTTTAATCCTTGGGAAATCACCAAGAACGCAAAAGAAAGGCTAGGGAAAGTTTGAGCATCGAGGAGGGAGAACGTCGATGCTTACAAAGAAAGAATGGAAACAAGTGCGAACAAGAAGAAAAGGGTTAAAGATGTTTTCATATGGGTTTAGTTACCAAGGCAATGATTACGGAGCATTCCTCATGGGCCATCATTAGGGTTCAGTAACCTACACCCCTTGGTTGCTACGCTGACTCATGGCCTAAGTGAGAAGTGTCACTTATCTACGATTGTTCGGCAAATTAATTTCATCACACCCATGTCAATCAGCATTTTTAGATTCTGATGTTCAACCCTCAACCTCCTCATCACCTCAGAGACAAAGGGATGGGGGTGATTGATATGACACAAGTTTACCCGCAGCCTAACCTAGATCTGCTTGGCCTGGGCCAACCCAGCAAAACCCCACCTTACAAGGAGGCCTGCCATCATACCGTGTAGTCTCGTCCAGTACTTGGTCAAGATGGTAACAAGTCATCCTGGATGTCTATATTATCTCATTCGGTGTAAGGAAGAGTCCACTGTATCGGGCGCAACCATCATCTCGGCATATTCATATCAGTCGAGACTCCAGTCACTCATTGCCATCATGTTAGACACCGGCCTTGATGTCGCGTACTTAGCCCAATCGAGTCCTTTCTAGAATACACTCTCACCATGTGCAACTCAGGATGCACGTATACTTGGTCCACATTGACAATTCAGTTACAACCATATTATTCCATCACGTGAGGAAATATTACATCATAATTAGTTACATGTGTTTGTGACAGATGTCATCTTCCTACTGGAGACCTTTAGGACCATGTTCCTATTGTATGCTTGGGGCGGTGCATTACACCCCCTAAACACTATATATACAGTTCATATTCTCCATGAGAAGGGATATCTTATTCAAAACCCTAGTAAAACTCTGTACAATTATAGAGGGATAAAGCTTATACACGTGTGTTGAATTCGCAGGCCATTAGAGCCTTATTAGTGGATGCATACTCGCACCCTCCACAGTGAATGTATGCCAAATTTGGCTGAACCACTTATACATCTGTGTGTTTATTCTCTTCTCCTCATATATTCTAATTATTCACTATTATATTTCTATTCTACCATTATTATACTGGTTTGAGATCATACACACTATATTGACTTGGTGGTGCTATTTATAGCGTCATTAGGCATCGTGTCACTCTGCAGATAGGTTATCATGGGGTCTATCGAACTGGGTGCCTCTTCTATGTGGAGGACTTGATCGGCCACGACTGCCTGGTTGATGCTTGGGTGTGCAAGGAATTCTATTTGAATGGTTCTCTTTAAATCAGAGTCAATGGCATAACTTATAGCTACTAAGGCGTCGACATGACTATTATGCCGCTGGGGAACTGCTGAACATCAACTTTATCAAACTCTTCCATAAGTCTCCTTACAATAAAGAGGTAAGCTGCCATCCTCTCATCTTTGGCTTTGAAATCTCCACTTATCTGCTTGGACACTAGTTTTGAGTCACTAAATACCTGAAGGCACTTTTTCGCTAGCAGTTGTACTTTACATAGGCTGGCGATCAGTGCTTCATATTTCACTTCATTATTGGAGGCTTCAAATCCCAATATTATCCCCTGTTTGAGCACAGTATTTTCTAGGGTAACCAATATGATACCTACTCCTACCCCCTTGGAATTAGAGTCTCCATCGACGTAAAGGGTCTAACCGAAGGCTTTTTATTTTTGGTTCAGTTGGTTGCTCAACTTCTAACTAAGTCTTAGGTTGGTTTCTCGTGAATTCAATGATGAAATCTGCAAGAATTTTCCCCTTAATTACTGTTCTTGGTTGAAATTTGATATCGAATCTTCTAAGCTTGATCGATCACTTTGACCGTCAGTCGGAGATATTATCTTTCCTTATAACAACTTTGACGAGATGTGAGGTGATCACAATGATGGAATGAGCCTCAAAGTAATGCTTTAGCTTCCTCGAGGATACCATTAAGGCATATGCGGGCTTATCTAAGGGAAAATGACGTTGCTCGGCATCCATAAGCGTCTAGCTTGCATAGTAGACTGGGTGTTGGCCTCCTTCTTTCTCGTATACCAAGGAGAATCTCACTGCATGATCTGACACAGCAACGTAAATATACAAGGTATCTACTTCGCTTAGAATCACTAGTAAGGGTGGCTTGCTGAGGTAAGACTTAAGTTCTTCGAGGGCTTTAGAGTAGTTATCATTCCATACCAGACCCTTAACTTTCTTTAATAGGTGGAAGAACGGTCGATAGAACTCTAAGACTTAGAGATGAAGCGATTGAGTACGACGAGCATGCCGATTAGCTTCTAGACATACCTTATCATCTGAGGGGGCTGGACCTTTCTAATAGCATCGATCTGATTAGGGTTTTCTTTAATTCCTCTTTCAATGATCAAATACCCTAGGAATTTTCCTGACTGGACACCTAATGAGCACTAAGTTGCATTAAGTTTCATCCGATACTTCTTGAGGATCTCAAAGGGTCCTGCTAGGTCTGAGAGGTGGTCATCCTTTTATTTTCTTTTAATGAGCATTTCATCGATGTACACTTCCATTATTTCTCTCATAAGGTTCTTGAACATCCTGGTGACCAACCATTGATAAGTCGCTCCTGCTTTCTTGAGGCCGAATGGCATGAGTTTGTAACAATATAACCCAATAGGGGTCATAAAGTGGGATCTGGTGGTATCCAGAGTAAGCGTCTAGAAAGCTCATCCTTTCATGCATTGTTATTGCGTCGATCAACTGATCTATCTTTGGGAGGGGGAAACCTCCTTTTGAAGAAGCCCTGTTGAGGTTGGTAAAATCAATACATACCCTCCAGATTTCGTTTCTTTTATGTACTACTACTGGTTTCGATAACCATTTAAGTAATTGAACTTCCCGAATGGAACATGCATCGAGTAGCTTTCACACCTCTTTTTATATTGCTTTTGCCTTTTCTGGGAATGTTCGACGAGCCTTTTGAGTGACTGGTTGTAATAGTGGGATCTATCCCTGGCATCTCGTATGGTTCCCAAGTGAATATATATAGATTTCTTCAGAGGAACGTGGTTAGTTCCCTCTTTTCTCGGTCGGTGAGAGAGGCACCGATTAGAAATATCCTCCCAGGTGAGCTGCTCTCAGCTGCAACTTCTTCTAGGTCTTCAATGACCCTATCTGCGGGGTGGACCCTAATTTCATTCACCCTTGGTCGGTCGTATCGTAATTTCTATTTGGAAGGCAATACCCCCTATTGGTCTTCCTCATGGACTTTTTTATATTCTTCTTCTCTTGTTTAGGGCGAATGGCTATAATGAGGCATTTTCTAGCCATAGTCCGGTCCCTACGAATCTCGACCACCCTCGATCTGTAATGCACTTGAGTTTCTGATGATATGAAGATGGTACGACCTTCATGGCATGAAGCCATCCCTTACATATGATGGCATGATAAGGGGATTTGATATCTACCACAAGAAACTCGATCATCTTTGAAAAAAATTTGGCCCTGACTGGTAGGACTATCTTTCCTAGTGGCATGGTTATCTTTCCTGCAAAGACAACTAATGGAACGGTGGCCTCCTTAAGGTCGGAAATATTTACCTTTAATTTGTGGAATAGTTCTAGGTACATCACTTCGAAACAGCTACTCTGGTCGACAAGAAACCTGCCGATATCCCAGTTAGCTATCTTAAGTGTGATAACCAATGCATTATGATGTGGGGTCCTTACCCCAACTAAACCATATTCGGTAACAAAATATCTTTGTTGTAGTCGTGCTTCTCAGCCTGAGTCTTGGCGGGGTCTACCTAAAAATCTTACATAACAACAATAAGATTTTTGACGTCCATCCGAACAGTATTCCCTTATACTTGTTTGGTGTGTGATTCCTCATGAATTACTGCGAACTCGTAGACTATCTCATCCTCGAGGATGTTATCCATCTTTTGGTCGCCATTGGCTGCAACCTTATCTATTTTCTTATCTATGAACTCGTTAAGATGGCCAGCCTAGGCCAATTTCTCAAGATAAGACTTGAGTGCTTTGCAATGTTCAGTCCTGTGACCACCCTTTTTATGGAATACACATCTCAGTGCGTTATTTCATTTTGTTGGGTCTTCTCCCATCTTCTTGGGCCATTTGACAAATGGATCTTCCTTGATCTTGCTGAGGATTTTGTATATCGGTTCCTTGAATACTATGTTAACAGCCTGGAACGCTTTTGAGGGGTCATTATTGTTGCTATTTTTGGATCCAATCCTGGCCCCATTGTTGTTTCCTTTCTTCTGAGAATCATTTTTATCTATCCCTTTATTCGCCTTTGTACGACCATTATCCCCTACATTATGATGGATTACATCTTGAACTTTGGCATATTTTTTAATACGGGCCATTAGGTCATCGATGGAATTAGCCTCCTTCTTAGTTAGGGATTGGTGAAATAGAGAAGTGCTCAGCAGATCAATCTTGAAGGACGTTACGACAACTTGCGCCGAACAGTCCTCAATTTCATTAAAAATCTCCTAGTACCTCTTGGCATACTCCCTAAGGTTCTCCTGTGGCTTTTTCTTTATTGTGAGAAGTGCATCCATCCGCTTGGGGTGGGAGCCGCTGGTTATGAAGCGAGTTGTGAATAATTCAGCTAGAGCCTTAAAGCTCTCGATGGACCTATGTGGCAGACTCTCGAACCATTTCTATGCCACGTCGTGCAGACTGGAAGGAAAGATGTGACACATCAATGCGTTGTTTTGGTTCCACAAGTTCATGGCCTGCCTGTACTATTAGACATGGTTGATGGGGTCAGTTTTCCCATCATATATCTTGAATTTAGGGATTGTGAATTTCTCAGGGGGATCATCTTCTTCTATAGACCTTAAAAAAGGGGAATTAATGTAACTGCTAAGAGCTCTTATGACTAGCTCTCGTGTGGAGTTGGCTCCTTGATGGGCAAGATGCTGATCCATCTCCATTCAGACCAAGTTCCCGATTTCATCATTTTATCGACCAGGACTCCTGTGGCGTCGAGCTTGCTGTAATTGTTCTGATTGACCATCCTCAGACTTGTTCCTCTCAGATATTTCTTGGTCATGCCTGGGGCTCCTTCCTCGGCTGTGAGATTTACTAACCTGAGGGCTAAGAGTCCGATTGTGGCATTGCCTTGTGTTCCTATGGAGATCTCTCTCCATTCTTTCCAGTCGCCTTTTTAGGCGAACATTTTCTTCTTCCTGGTGATGCGTGGCTTCTTGTTTCTCTCGAAGTCTAGCCTCGTAGGCCTCGACCAATCTAGAAATCTGCGTGGACCTAGGTGGTCCATAGATTTCTTTAGAAAGATGCCTTTCTTAGCCAAGCCAGGTATTCTATTGGCAAATTTTAGACCTTACCCTAACAGGGGCAGGTTCTTCCTGAACGTCACTGGCTTGAGGGAGGTTGCTACACTAGTGAGACATTGTAGGCTTTAAGTTAGTGAGTGTTGTCGTAGGAATAATAATTGATTCCTTCAGATGGATCCAATTGTGGTATAAAAAAATATCACAATAAAGAATTTATGAAGAACAATCACAATTAAGTAGGAAAATGTAAAATCACACACATAACATAACTATGTACGTGGTTCGGTAACTTGACTATATCTACGTAAATGTCTACTATTTTATTAAGTATATCTCAATATGCTTGGTTACATACCCTATGCCCTGGGCCAGGGGTTACAATTTATAGATGTCGAATTTTAGTTGTGAAAGTAACTCCACAATGTCCATGATGGGATGAACCATGAATCCCTTGAATATATCCTCGAGATTATTGGAGATTGACTTGGTCCTAGAGCGATTTAGATAATACATACACGTATCTTAATTCCATGATTTGGGTCGGGCAGCCTTTTAGATCTATTGGGCTTGGTCGGCTACTCTCGTGGCCTAAGAATAAATGGGTTCCCACAATTCATATTGTTGAATAATATGATATTCGTGCTTTAATGAGTCTCGTACCAAACACATGCCAACGATTCTTATAGTTGAATATAATAATTATTGTTTAATATAATGTTAATACTCCCATTGAGTTGAATTAAATGCAAAACATAAGCTACAATTCATATGTGCAGATACTAGATTTATGATTTCGTTCGAATGCTAATATTCATGTTAAATTGCATTAAATTCCAATCATGCACTACGATTCATATGCATGGCTACTAGATAGTGTATTTTGATCGGATACTAATATTCCTTTCAAGTTGAATTAGATGATAAACACAGTCTATAGTTCATATATGTGAATATCAAATTATTATAATGTTCATGTTTAGTTTAGATTAAACGCCAAACACAAGCTACATTATAAAATTATGGACATTAGGCAAATTTCTTTTAATGTTGAATTATTGATGTATGTGCATTCAGTTAATTATAATTAATATTGTTGGACATCAAACATAGATGCCACAAGTATGGTAGCTATGATTAGCTGAATTGTAATAGCCCGCACAATCTGACAAACGATGTGGACAGCTGCCGCCGCCAAACTACGTCAGGTATCACTAAATAAGTAATCTTTCTTAGCATGTGACAGATATGAGACTTATGAAATTAATTTCCACAAGATAATAATTTAAATTGATCTAATAAATAATAACTATTCATGCGATAATAAAATCCATTACCATGCTAATCTCCAAAATAATTCAATCTCCAAATAAATAAACATCAAATAATAATCCAACTGTAAATATTTGAGTAAAATCATAAACAACTGTGGAACCGATTGGCCCATCAAATCCATAACCAAAGTTTCCTAATAAAAGTGCAATGGAAAGGAAAAATAAATCCAAACTATTAAGCATCTATAATAAACTCCAGTTGCATCTCCAAAATATCTCCAATGTTCCCTTGCAGCTACTCTAGCGCTAAACCTGAATTGTTAGTCAATGCAGTGGGTCAGAGCCCACCGCATGAATACCAACTACTCTCTCCAATTAGGGTTCATGAACCCAGACAATATCATCATACATAATAAATAAATATTTTAAATTAAATGAGATAATTAATTAACGTGCAAATAAACGTAAACCACCACTATCTACTATACAACTAGAGGACCCTAAAGTGTAGGCCATATAGTCCAATAACATTATTATTTACAATGTCATTCTTATCCTTACTCATTTTAATTAAATAATTAATTTAATTCATGCGACACCAAAATGGCTAGTCGACCCCTTATCGGCCCTGCACACACTCTTGGCATGCTTAAAGTTCTATACATCACACACATCGCCTCACTATAGCTGGTCAACCTGTATTTTGTCAGTTCTTCACATACTCGTGAGGTTCCACGCACGATACGCCACTATTTCCCATTAACCCATTTAACTGTCAGCCCGTACATACTCGTGATGCCACACACACCCACGTCGCTATAGCCAGTCGACCCGTTTAACTACCAGCCTTGCACAGACTCGTGCTGTATATCTATTTTAATACACATTTATCATCGTAGGTATTAATTCTAAATTTCTTATCTTCTCATCATCTCCTTTCTCATTATTTTATTTAAGCCCACCCTATTTTAGAGCCTAAATCTGCACACCTACCCCTAGTCCCATACCTAGAAGTGTTCAAAACACAAACACGTCCTATCCTATTATGTTGGATGAATCTCTATCAATAACTCCTCCTAGTATTGCGCCTAGACTATCTAAATCAATGGAACGATACCAAAATCAGCCCCACCCCGGAATATCCCATTCGTGAAAATCTACACTGACTAGTCCCATACCTAGAAAGTATTTTTAAAATTTAGTTGAGAGCGTACTACCCGAAATTCCATCATCCCCGTGGTGATAAATATAATAAAAACAACAAGTCTCACAATCCAATTTACCAATAAATATATAATTTCTCATATAATCACAATTAAACTCAATTTAATTCGTTCAATCCATCGCTATAATTAATGCAATTTATTTTATCCAACAATTTTAATTTCAACATCATGCGAATTTAAGGAGCACACCACAATAATTTACTTTGATCATACCTACATAATTTCATATGATTTCACAAGTCCCCTTTTCATCTAAATAGCGTAACTGTTATTTTCTACATGCAAATCTACTCCCATAATCACAAAATCAAATCTCTACCCTACGCACACAAGGGTTATGAGTTTTAAATTCATATTAAGTTTTTTCACAAAAATATTCCCAAATTAGATTTCACTTTCTCCAATTAAGGTTGCTAATTTGTTTTAAGAAAATCATGTAAATTAATGTTTAGGCGATATTGAAATCACATAATACTAAAGAGGGAGAACATAAGTATTCATGTCTTAGAAAAATCACGAGATAATTCTAAATAGATGGTTGTGTTACTCTCGAGAATGCGACAAAAATATGTTCTTTGACGATCTTGATAAAAATCAGTTTAAACCTTCAAAACTTGGGTTGATTCTCGATTTTAAATGGGTCTATGGTTTTGTAGATGTAAGAAAATGAAAACAAAGGAGGCTACTAATTTTTTAAAAGGCTAAAATGTGTTTTAAAAGTCCTAAACTCGTCACTTTATGTTTATATACCAAAAATAATTTGAGTCCTAATAAAATATAATCACTCAAAATTTATTACGGATGATCGAACCATTAGAATTAGCTAAAATTTTAGTATGTTGCAGCTGAAGGCGAGATAAAGCTGCACAAAAAAATTCAACTCGATCGTACGATCATATATATTTGTTTGTGCTCCTTAAGTTGGATCCTCTCCCGATTTTTTTTATATAAAAAATTAAAATTTCCAAATTTTAAATCCTAATTTAAATTCCACTTAAAACCTTTTTTTTATATATAAATACCAACCTTTTTACATATCAAAGTTAAATAGGTTCCAAAAATTATTTTTTCAAAATTTTTAATTTAACAAAGATTTTTATGGCTAAAAAATCACGGGGTGTTACATGAATATTAATGTATAACAATATTTTAAGAAATTATTGAACATCAAATACATATGCCTTTGATTTATGTAATCATTTAGGACGTTACCAACTTAAATTTTTTTTTATAAAACACCAACAACTTAAGGTTATAACCATATTGTGTATTAGTATGACCATGAATGATTTGGATCTATACTTAAAATTTGCTACTCATACATAAGTGATGAAGTAAAAGTAAATGATTCATGTTTTTCATTTATTATTATTTGTGTAATTTCTCATGCAAACTCCTTGTCTATTTGATTTTCATATTATGTATAGTTTTCGTGAATTTAAAATTAAGAAATAGATAATTACATAATTTATTCATGTATTATGGGCATTTTACACATGTATGCTTATCTCTAATATTTATGTAATGTAAGGATTGTTGTTCGTTATAGTAATCCATTCAATAACTAATAAATGCATTCATATCATGCATATTTTGGTTACTTATCGATCCATGTATGATATTGAGTGCTAAGATTTATGATGTTGCACACATATTATTGTTTATTCAATTATTGTGATTCGGTAGCCTATAGGTGCAATTACAATTATTGAACAAAAACTAAGTAGTGATATATATTTTGGGAAGGCAATAATGGTCATCAAATACATATGTCGTTGTTTCTTTCATCATGATATCACCAATTGAGTTTATGAAATCCAAACATGAATAATTTAGTTAATTGCTCATGCGATATTTAATAAACATAGGTGGGAAATTTATTGACTTGTGCATATAAGTCTTTACTTAATGTAATATTCATATTATGAAATATTTGGTAGTCACCACAGTGACCCAACTATAATGAGCATGAATATTAAATGTAAAAATGATAGCAATAGTAACCTCTGATGCTTATAATTGTGGAGTGTATTGAGTTTAATTATCAAACAAGATTATTTCTTACAAGTAGTTGATTTTGAATGATTGAATGAGCTCTATATATCATATACATTATTCAAGTATATGTAGTGGTTACTAATGAGAAAAATAAAATGTACATTAGGTATTAGAGAGATATTAACACATGTGTTGTCTAATCAAAGCATAGATGTAGTGAGCAATTTATCTCATATCTTTAACATGTTATGGTCTGATTTTATTTCTCTCGATTATTATGTTGGATTTTTTTTAGCCCACTATTTATGATCAATACTGTGTGGAACACTCCATATAAAGTTTGAAGAAATTAAACAAATTAAGTTTGTTTACATGTTGCACACTCGGACTAATAATGATAGAGATAATATGTATTTTTTATGGTTTGAAACGCATTTTCATCTTAGTAGAGTTTGCAAGTTAAACTTAAGATTCCTTCTCTTTTATTCTTGGGGAATCAAGACATTTCTTTTTCATAAACCCTGAATGCTTCCAATTTTCTTGAAAAATATTTACCTAGACTTGATTGTGAGGGATATTTTTTTAAAGCATTTTTCTGTCCTTCTAAAAGGTTATGGTATACCTTTGATGTTTTGTATAAAATAAAGTTTGGATATATTTATTTTAAAGATTTTTGATCCCACATCATAATCATAGTATTATTGATGAAACTCTTTAATCTTGTACTAAATTAAATCTAGACTCCTTTTCATATTTTTATGGTCAAGATTTTTATAATATCTCTTATAAATCTTGATAGTCGAGTTATGCCCGTAAGGTATTATAATATCTAATATAAGTATGACCTAAACGGCTCTAGTTGAAGATTGTCCCTTAATGTAGACCTACATAGATCATATAATCGTGATTGACATGTACTTATTGCATTACAGAATTCCAAATGTCAAATTTATTATAAATGGTAAAATTGGTAGGAGTAGAAAATCATGAATATGGTTATAAAGGAAGGAAGGGTAGTTATCCCATTACCGATAACTTTCTTCAATATTTGTTCTTTTAGCTGTTGGATTGTTTAAACAATAAAGAATAAATAAATTATCAATCACTAAATCATGGTATTGTCACTGTGAGACAAATGTAGATAAAATCATAAGGAATAGCATTAAGAAGATCCTAAATGGAGTTTACTAATCTAAATGATTATGTGGTGTATCTATATGAATATGAATTTTTCATAAGAATAAATAAATACTTTGTTTTCACAAATCATAAGAAGTAAACTCACCAGACTACCAGATCTCATTTAATTACATTTAAGTTCAGTATGAAGAGGTCATTAAGACCAAATATGATGTTAATTGTAATTAAATGAATAAACTTAAATTGTAGTCAAATACTTTATGTGTAATGAGAAAAAAGGTTATAAATGAACCTTATCACCTTTTCCAAGGATGTCACTTTTTTCACCGACGTAAAATTCTTATGAGATGAGTAACTCATTATGATGAGAGTTACATTTAGTGTATGTGAAAACTATTATGCTTATGATATTTTACACATGTTATAAAGAAATGACTGTATAAAATTAAATAAGTTTCCCACCAATGGTATTTTTAGAAGTAATACCATTACATTTCCTAATCATTTTTGGATGATAAGTTATTACAACTCTGATTTATTGGTTTTATGGAAAGTATGAAGTTCACTCTTATCTACTTATGTTTATTTTGGTTTAACGACTAATATAATGAAGGAGTGCAACACAATCCATTGATTATAATGGAAATTTGAATCTGTAGCATGCATTGATGCTACACCTTATTGATTATGGCAATGTAATTTAAATTTTGGGACTTGGAGTTGCCGACACTATTACTATGCTGCTTAAATATTATTATATTGTCGTTGCAATCTTCTTTATTAAGATATATCAGGTATTGTGTGAGTAACTAGGCACATTGAATTTAAATACTTTTTAAAGAAGAAATTTTGAAACAAGTGTCATTTAACACATTTATACAAGTGTTAAAATGGAAAATCCATATGATTGGGCTTAGGGGTGGCAATTCGGGTTAGTCGTGTCATTTTCGGGTCACGTTGATTTTTATTTGAGTATAAGTTTTGGATAGTCTTAAATCTATGCAAGCTAATCGGGTCAATTTCGGGTTATTACCATAAACGGGTTATCGTGTCAAAAATTGCCAGCCCTAATTGGGCTATCATGAAAGACATTAATGAAGCATGCTTAGGATACGAGTCTTAAGTATAGACGATAGTTACTTGATGTGGTGGATTTTTTAGTGCTTATTTTGACACTACCATATGATATCATACAGTGATTCAGAATCACTTATTTATGTCGTTACACTTGCATGTGAATGAAAAATGTGGTAGAAATTGTCTTTTACAAAGACATTATTGGACCATTATTGAATAACCCTATTTATAGACCTTATTGGATGAGTTGTTAATGTTGTGGTATATGAAAGCGATCATCCTCTCAAATTAGTATGTGAGTGCCATGACTCGTATTGATGAGTTGTTTGATTAAGGTGTTTATGAAAAACCATTTAAGGATAACTCAAATATTATTGTGCACTTTATGATAATTATGGATCAAGCGGGAGACTATTAGAATTATTTCAAATAATTCTCCATTATTTGCTCCATAATTATATTAATACTAAGAATCACTTTGGTTAATGAATGGGTACTCCAAATACCAAGAGTAAAAAGGACTCTTGGTCATCTACCTTGATGGACGGTTGATATTAAGTGACTCTTGGAGATTTAGATCCTGTTCCTGCCTATAAATAAGTGACTGATTTCCATCATTCAGGCACTTTTAAAAGACAACATAAAGGAAAGGGAGAGAAATCTAAATTCTCAAGGAGAGTAAATTACTAAATAGTGTTTTAGCCATACTGGGAGATCTAACCGTTGGAATGAGTTGAAATTTGAGTATGTTCTTTCCATGTAAAAGAGGAAGCCATGTTTTAAAATTCATCCCAACTGGACATCGTTAAGGTTGACTACTCCATCAATCTTTCAAATTGTGATATGATGTAGGTATGCTAGTTCAATACCATTTTATGTTCCACATAATGATTATCTGTGATTATCATGAAAATCCAAGATCCTGTTATCAAGAACAATTGTATGTGAAAATTCAATCAATAATGTATCAATGATTAATATTATGGTGTTCTTGAAAATGGTATTACAATAGTATGAAATGGTGTATGTGTTCAATTTAGTCTTCTATTCGATTTGAATTATGTTGGGTTCATTATTTAATAGTCGATGTGAAACAAAGTCATCAAGATTTTTTCTCTTTAAAATCATAAAGTTTTTTACATAAATAAATTTGTTTAATAATATTGTAGAATTTTGTTTTGTGGAATTTTGTTAAAAATAGAATAAGTATTCTTGGTTATAGTGTATTTTTTTGCACTATGATGTGTTCTTAGATATGTTACGTGGTGGGTTGCGTGCCCTCCTAGGGTTCCTTCAAGAGTGAAGGTCGGGTTTAGGAGGGAACTCCACGCTCTAAATCTTCTTAATTGCCATCTCTATCTAAGACACTAAATGAGAAACTTATATTTCACATGATTTTATGATTTGATCTTCTTTGTGTAAGTCATATTATACACACCAGATCACTTACTATGTAAAATAAAGGACATCGTCAATATATAATGATGTAAACATTATATCCATACCCGATTCTTATTAAAATGAAAAAAATCATATTTATTAAGTATATAAATCCATAACTAAAACTGCTACTACAAATGCATGGTTTAATTAAAGTACTTCTTTGACAATAATAAGAAAGTTAACACGGTTGATAGTCAATAACTATATATATATATAAGGCCATTCATTCCTAATAAGCACCAAAACGTGTCGAAATAAATCCCGAAATAGACGGTTTTTAATTGCTAATTCTCAGTAAAATGGGTCTTATGCGCTTATTTGTCTATTTTGTAGGCTTGCTTGCATTTGTGGATTTTAAAAGCGACATTTCAAGGAAAAATGCAGTTAAAGGGGCTAAACCTTGTCCCGGTCCCTTAAGCCTGAAATCCAAGCCCAGATCTACGCTGAGACCATTTCAAGCTTGTCCCATATTTTCCCTAGTGTGGGTGTAGTGTTATTTTTATTATTTTCTATTTTTTTTGAATCATTTTTATTATTTGATTTTATTTAGTGTTTTATTATATATTATGCGTGTGTGTATGGTTGTGTCATTTTTATTTCTTTTTTATTATATTTCTTTATTCTTTTTATTATATTATATTTTTTTTTTATCTTAGGGTCCGAGTATTTTTAGAATTCATGTTGAGTGTTTGTATAATAGGTCTCTATATTTTATTTGTTTTTAGTTTTTAATTAGTCTAGTTTTAATATTTTACTTTTTATTTGAGTTTTTTTGTTTTAGGATTAAGAATTTATTTTTAAAGTTTTAGTAGATTTTACATTTAGTTAAGTTATAAATTTTTCATTAATTTTATTTTAAACATACACACACACCTATCTTAACACACACCACACTAACCTACACCATGTGACACCCCGCCCAATTAAATATAGGGTGATCAGTCCTCTACCAATTTAATACAGGATATTCAGTTGGTTCATTCTCAGCATCACTGTCGAAAAACTTTTTAACATATTAATCACCTATTATAAAATTAAGCTAGGTGTCAAAACATTTCCAATTTATTAAAACTAAGTAAATCAATTTTCATTCAGTCTTAAAATATAAACCATTCACCATACATAGGAATGTAAATAAATACTGAATATGAATCAAGTACTGAAATAAATAAGACTGGATAAAGCCTCCCAGTTCAAAACTCTAAACCATACAACAAACTGAATACAATATCACTGATGAAAGAACTAGAAGTGGGCAACATATGCTCTAAACAAGAAGTCTAGATGAAACTGAATGGAAAGGATAGATGCGTCTACTGCAAGGACCTATAGCTTCCACAACAGCTGCAGCATGAGCACCTGATATAATCTATATAATATGGGACAATGGTGTTATGAATAGTAACTTATGCATGATAAACATGCATGATAAACATCCATGGCATTTTATGTGTTGCATGCATACACATGCATGTACGCATGGATACATATATACAATTTTATCTTATTATTTTTTTAAGAATATATTTTTTTAAAAATAATTTTCTTTAAATATTTTTTTTATAAAAAATATTTTTTTTAAAAAATATATATTTTTTTAAAAATATATTTTTTTTAAGTTTTTTTTTTTTTAAAAGGCTGGTTATTATAGGCTGGGTTTTATCACGGGGGCAAATTTATCGCCGTGCCCTCGGGCACGGGCATACGCTAGTACATATATATAGCAAACGAGAGAAGAGATACAAGAAACGGGTCAGAGCCCGATGTGTAAAATATATTTTAGCAAGTATTTAAAACTGGTTCTTAAAACAAGTCTTATACGCATGTTAGTTATCGAACTCTCACATGAGTTTCTCACCTCTCGTCTATTGTGCACGCCTAACGTACATCTAATCTCCCCTTAGTTATACCTCCCAGTTTAACTAGTCAGAAACCATACTAATACTAACTATCGCCCATACAATACGCTATTAAGATAGTTTATCTCACATACTAAATTTCATTATTTACCGTTTGAATGGTTAATCTTTTATTCACTAAGATCATTTTACTTCTCGTTTTCATTTTATCTACTAGTCTCACAAAGTATGAAGTTACCCAAGTACACTCATACCTATATATAGTCTCATCATCCCTATATATATACACTAATCCTGCACTCTTACGTTGAGACCACTTGGTGCAATGAAATAATAATAATTATTACCAAGTCTACTAATTTCACATAGTAGCAATATTCACAAGTCCATATATATATATAGTCACATCATCCCTATACATATATATATACTAATCATGCACCCCCGGCTAAGCCCCATTAGTGCATATCTCCAGAAAATCATGCATCCCCGGGTTAGCACCTATCAATAATAATTCAGTACCCCCGGGTTATCACCCATTAGTGCGCCTAACAATAGAATATTGTATCCCCGGGTTAGCACCCATTAATGCACCTATCGATCATAATTCAGCACCTCCGGGTTATCACTCATTAGTGCTCTTAACTATAAGGTTCTTGCACCCCCGGGTTATCACCCATTAGTGCTCTTAATAATAATATCACATAATAGGCATACACACATCCTATTATAATTTATAGGTATTTCTCCAACCTATATATATACTATTCATATATATTTTAACCTCATCACTTACGTATAGAACAAAAATTTAGATTACTATCTCTCTCGTAATCTTCAAGGTATACTCTCTCTCAATACCGAAATAATTAAAGTATTTATTCTCACATACTTTTTCGAAATTCCATCTTATTTAAATTTACTATCTGGCAGTTTCTCTCACTCCAATAAACCGGCAAACTCAAAACTAAACTTTGAGAAAATTTCCAAAAATTCCCTATGTTGCTCGAACCAAAAGGGTTGTCATTTGAATGACTTCCACGTGTCACTCGAGCGACTTCACGCGAGATGCCATCTCTCTCGAACGACTTCGCGCGAGATCTCCATCTCGTTTGAACCACTTCGCGCGAGATCGCACGAGATTGCACTGTTCGTCTTCTTCACCAAACTTCAACATTTTTCACCATTTTTGAACCTAAAAACCTCTAAGATTCAATTCCCAACAACTCATCATCAATACCCATCAACCCCTAACAGGTTATAGATCATTTCTATCATCCTAGGATCCTTAATTCGTCATTAATCATCATAATTTCATAAAACCCCCAAATTAATTCACATGAACCCTAGTTTTCCAAATTCCAATTCAAGAACCTAATCAACCCAGATTCGTTCATCAATATATAATCAAATTCTGTGATTAATCCTCTACGTATATGAAGGAATTCCAACCACTAATTAAACCAATCCTTAATCATAATTTAAATCTCCAATTTTCACCCAATTAGCATATAAATCATGATTAATTCCACCTATACTAACATGATCATGATTATTTCTAAAAGAATGCAAGTAATAAATACTTTCCTCGAATATGATGGTCTTATCCGTTGGTGATGTTGGTATATACGCGTTCCTCTCTTCGTGATCTACGCGTTGGTGGTCACGGTTATGCGAGGTGGTGCTAATCGAGTCTTCTCTCTTGGAAATTGGTTCTCTCTCACACCCTCCATGGCCGTTCTTGATTTATGTAACCTATTCACCCTAATGGACTTCTTAAGCTGATATAATAAATCCCAATTTTCGTCCATTAATTTAGCCCAAAAATACAATTTACCAAAATGCCCTCTCGGGGTGCCGGTTAGGCCTAAAATCGCCCCGGGACCCAAACTAAACACCCGAGTATACTATTTTGACTATCTCGACCCTTCCATACTCAATGGCGCACTTGAAATGACCATACGAGTTAATAAAAATAAATTCTCTTTTTATTCCATTCAATTAGTCCCGACACGACTCACATGCGTGTCAGATTTAAATTACCAAACTGCCGTATTTCTCACTTCCGAAAATTTATCAAATATCATAATTCCATATTACATATCAAACATTAATATTTAACAGTTCACAACAATAAGTATTAACCATTGGCACGCTAGTTAATAATTATTTTAAATCCGGATTAATAACGAATTAATTTCTCACATTTTAATTTAATTAATCCAACAACAATAATTAATCACATATTTATTCCCATAATAATAATTAATCACATAATTATTTAAATCGTCAAAAATACGAGGTGTTACATACTCACCCCCTTACAACGGAATTTCGTCCCGAAATTCGAAAAAAGTATACCAGGTACGGACAACGATGTAAAAATATTGCGCATCGCATCCCGGCACTCACAAGTAAGCTACTCCGTACCACCCATATAGTACGTTATCGAATACCCTTAATAATGAACACTTCAGATGTGTTTGCTTTAAAATCTAGGTTACCCTGTCATATAGACTCTTGCCCAAGCCTTTTTGCTTAAGTTTCACTACTTTAACATTATTTTAGATATTCACTATCTAGCCTTCTCCTATTTACACCTTAGTAGATTTATCCTCTTTCCATATACATACGACTCTTTCTCGTGTCGTGCGTACAAGTAAATTCGCTGTGAAATATATATTTCACACACAATATATAGGATAATATCGATTCTTCTCCAACATTTGTAATCATAACTGGTCCCTCACCTTTAACTATTAAGTAAGACAACAACAAAGTTTACCGTGCCATACTTCCACTGGCACTCTGCCTGAACGTGAAGTTATAGGAGTCATTTGGACACAAACTCCACTAGTGGAAGGTACTACTCTCGTCCTCCCCTAAGATCTCAAGGTTCACATAAAATTTTCTCTCCCGCATCCGGTTAGACCGCTTATCCTTACCAATCCCTCTGTGGGTATTAGGCTGTACTCAATCGCATCTTAGTACCTATAATCTCACCATCTCAGCTACATGAGAAGATCCTTGGGGATACTCTTCCATTCTCGAGTGGAAGAAGCCCCTACCGGTTTCGAATTGTCCGCCCTTTTTCTAACAGTTAGCTGACCCACTGCAGACTAACTTTGAAGGTTACTCTACATTAAACCCATCACCACTGTTGTTTGTATTCTGATACCTTTTATACTCTCTTGAATAAATTTCAATTTCATTTTTAAACATAAGTCTCTGACAAAACTTCGTGAATAAGCTTCGGCTTACCCGACTACATGTTATCGAATTCACATGCTAATTATAATTCACTACCTGATTCAATCACCCAGGGAGCCCATACACCCTATGCCTCATGCATAATTATACAAAAGACCTAAAAATTTTCTTACCTCAATTATTGCACACTCGGTATGCTGATGTGGTAGGGGTACACTCAATCGCCCCACTAACATAACTTAATCAATCCTTAAATGGCATCATTCATCCATTCCGAAAAATACTAAGGCCAAGCTACTCTATTGGCCTTAAGTTATAAAAGAATTATCAACTCTCAAATATATTCTCCTATAGGTACAATAACCAACATACAAAACTTATGTACTATCGACCAAACTTCCCTCCAACTCCCAACGTTCGCTAGTTTCATGCGTGGGATGTCTCGCAAAGCGAAATCCAAACAAGGAACCCCCCCGATACACTACTATCTAACCTAGCCGGTTGTTGAGGTCCGTAAGGCCTTCAGTACCTACTATGTACTTTCCCACAATCTATGAATTGTGATAAAAAAGTTTACTCGTCCACTCTCATGTCCTTAAAAGTTAACATGAAGCATGGCGCCCTCACTATCCCATGTACTTAGCGTTATAATTATATAACGAGCTATTTTTCGCCGCTCGATAAGAACACAATGTATTCTAAGTCTTAATAGACAAATAAATCCCTATGCTCAGGAATCACATATAATTAGACACTACACTCACTGAGGTCTATAATACCATGAAAGTTTCATATATACTCATATCTGGGCCCAACGCTACTTCAGGTGGCGCCGGACAAAACTAAGATCACTCCTCCCGGAGTATCCGGCACGACAGTCATATCACTACATTTTTACTATCATTTAACCATACGGTAATTAATCACTACACATTACCATAATAAACTCTACTAAAACTGACTCAATGTATTAGTAAATTATAACAACAAAACATATTCTTAGGGCCCTCCCGGTTCCCTCACGAGCAATCATCAAAATGCCCTGCTAACAACGAGAAATACGTTTGTAACAAGACTGTTAAAACTAACGTTCCCACTAAACTCAACCCGCACGCAAATTTTAGGGTTTCCAATTTACATAAAAGTTGTGGCACACCCATGTCACTAGAATCTATCCTTTGCTCACAAGTAAGAAGCAAAACCTCACCAGTCTAGCCCAATCACAGGGTCTCAGCATGTGGCTGCCATCACGACCCATGAACATCTGCAATCGTCATACATCCTAAGATTTCACCCTATGGTTTTCCCCTCTCACCATGGACAATTTATTCCATCATGTGGATTTCACGCCCATTATTGAAACGTTGGCCCAAACTCTCCAAGCCTCAATTATAGCTTTATTAAGCTCCCGTTTACATCCCGGGTCCCGTAGACCCTGTCATACTGTATGCTACTATTAACAAGGACTCTACTGGTCCAGCCTGAACCCACCATTCTTGAGTTATAAATTTCCTGAGCCTAATTCTCTTGACCCCAAATTCTTTTGTTGGAAGTCTTGCTCCTCCAGTCGTTATGCCTAACTAGCACGGTTTACCATTTCTAATCTCTTTGGTCTCACTTCTCAATTGTGGACACCTTCAATACTTGTACTTGTACTTCCTTCACATAAGGAGAACTTCACAAACCATTTCCCCGTTACTGGTCCCACTGACCATTTTGGGAATGTCCTTCTCTCGGACCGACAATCTCAACTCGTAATTATTCTTCCATTGTCCCTTTGACTACGCTAGCTATTCGAAACTATGGTTGGCCTATACAGCCTGATTGATTTCATCATTCTCTTGAACTTAATCACTTAAAATCATCTAACTGAGTTCCCTATTGGGTATAATCTCACGTGGGGTTGCACTAACACCGTTAAATTCAGTTTCCACTCTTCAGCAAGTTTGTTAACCCTCTTTACTCCATTCTCTTGGAAGGACTGCAATCACTAGCAACCGTATAACTTTGATGACATCAACATTAGTCATCCTTATTGGATTTCTCATCCATACTTGTATTCTACTCACAGGTCCTTTATCAACTATAGACCCTTAGGATAATTTATGCCCCTATGCTAAGCACGAATTTCATCATGAAATTCAACCTCTCTCTCATGATCGATTTCTATCTTACCCATCGTGCTAAACATAAAAATTTCACTCGCATTTTGTTAGCACACCGAATGGAAGACTTCACAGTCAAATCGTACACAAATTTTTTTCTAAATTTCAAACACACTTCTTCATATATGGTGATTGCCTCTAATCACTACATGATACTCCTAAGAGCTACAACTTTTAACTCCAAATTTAATTATGAGTGCCGTCACGCCTCACTCTACACAATTGCCTTCAAATTTTCTACCTCCACTGGTCTGTTACACTTTCTCATTTTCTTTTCCGCATCTTCACCGATGGGTTTTCAAAAGAGTTCCTCTGATTTCCCCTTTATAGACTATGTTAGGTGGTCCTAAGTTCACTCCACCATTATCTATGACTGTGTCCTAGGAACGGCCCTCGCTGGTCATGCTAAAATGCTCGGGGTTCGAATCACACCGAATTTCGTATAATGAGTCACCTCCATTATGATTCGTAGCAGGAGAATGTAAGTTGCATATGTAAGGGAACACAATAATCCTATCATAAGGCTCTACATCAAAGAACGATACTCTAGAACATAATAAGCCGCACAGATCCTAAGGACATTAGAACCTGATGCTCTGATACCACCTGTGACACCCCGCCCAATTGAATATAGGGTGATCAGTCCTCTACCAATTTAAAACATGATATTTAGTTGGTTCATTCTTAGCATCACTGTCGAAAAACTTTTTAACATATTAATCACCTATTATACAATTAAGCTAGGTGTCAAAACATTTCCAATTTATTAAAACCAAGTAAATCCATTTTCATTCAGTCTTAAAATATAAACCATTCACCACACATAGGAATGTAAATAAATACTGAACATGAATCAAGTACTTAAATAAATAAGACTAGACAAAACCTCCCAGTTCAAAACTCCAAACCATATAATAAACTGAATACAATATCACTGATGAAAGAACTAGAAGTGGGCGACATATGCCCTAAACAAGAAGTCTAGATGAAACTGAATGGAAAGGATATATGCGTTTACTACAAGGACCTACAGCTTCCACAACAGCTGCAGCACGTCAAGCAATCCAAATCTCTAAATCTGATACTCCTGTGGCTGAGCACCTGATATAATACATATATATAACAAAAAAGAGAAGAGATACAAGAAACGGGTCAGAGCCCGATGTGTAAAAAATATTTTAACAAGTATTTAAAACTGGTTCTTAAAACAAGTCTTATACGCATGTTAGTTATCGAACTCTCACATGAGTTTCTCACCTCTCGTCTATTGTGCACGTCTAACGTACATCTAATCTCCCCCTAGTTATACCTCCCAGTCTAACTAGTCAGAAACCATACTAATACTAACTATGCTGACTAGTAGTATTCCCGTATCTCCCATACAATACGATATTCAGATAGTTTATCTCACATACTAAATTTCATTATTTATCGTTTGAATGGTTAATCTTTTATTCACTAAGATCATTTTCATTTTATCTACTAGTCTCACAAAGTAGGAAGTTACCCAAGTACACTCATACCTATATATAGTCTCATCATCCCTATATATATACACTAATCCTGCACTCTTACGTTAAGACCACTTGGTGCAATGAAATAATAATTATTATTACCAAGTCTACTAATTTCACACAGTAGCAATATTCACAAGTCCACATATATATATAGTCACATCATCCCTATACATATATATATATACTAATCATGCACCCCCGGCTAAGCCCCATTAGTGCATATCTCCAGAAAATCATGCATCCCCGGGTTAGCACCCATTAATGCACCTATCAATAATAATTCAGCACCCCCGGGTTATCACTCATTAGTGCTCTTAACTATAAGGTTCTTGCACCCCCGGGTTATCACCCATTAGTGCTCTTAATAATAATATCACATAATAGGCATAAACACATCCTATTATAATTTATAGGTATTTCTCCAACCTATATATATACTATTCATACGTATTTTAACCTCATCACTTACGTATAGAATAAATATTTAGATTACTATCTCTCTCGTAATCTCCAAGGTATACTCTCTCTCAATACTGAAATAATTAAAGTATTTATTCTCACATACTTTTTTGAAATTCCATCTTATTTAAATTTACTATCTGGCAGTTTCTCTCACTCCAATAAACCGGCAAACTCAAAACTAAACTTTGAGAAAATTTCCAAAAATTCCCTCTGTCGCTCGAACCAGAAGGGTTGTCGTTTGAACGACTTCCACGTGTCGCTTGAGCAACTCCACACGAGATGCCATCTCGCTCGAACGACTTCGTGCGAGATCTCCATCTCGTTTGAACCACTTCGCGTGAGATCGCGTGAGATTGCACTGTTCGTCTTCTTCACCAAACTTCAACGTTTTTCACCATTTTTGAACCTAAAAACCTCTAAGATTCAATTCCCAACAACTCATCATAAATACCCATCGACCCCTAACAGGTTATAGATAATTTCTATCATCCTAGGATCCTTAATTCGTCATTAATCATCATAATTTCATAAAACCCCCAAATTAATTCACATGAACCCTAGTTTTCCAAATTCCAATTCAAGAACCTAATCAACCCAGATTCGTTCATCAATATATAATCAAATTCTGTGATTAATCCTCTACGTACATGAAGGAATTCCAACCACTAATTAAACCAATCCTTAATCATAATTTAAATCTCCAATTTTCACCCAATTAACATATAAATCATGATTAATTCCACCTATACTAACATGAGCATGATTATTGCTAAAAGAATGCAAGTAATAAACACTTGCCTCGAATATGATGGTCTGATCCGTTGGTGATGTTGGTATATACGCATTCCTCTCTTCGCGATCTACGGGTTGGTGGTCACGATTATGCGAGGTGGTGCTAATCGAGTCTTCTCTCTTGGAAATTAGTTCTCCCTCACACTCTCCATGGCCGTTCTTGATTTGTGTAACCTATTCACCCTAATGGACTTCTTAAGCTGATATAATAAATCCCAATTTTCGTCCATTAATTTAGCCCAAAAATACAATTTACCAAAATGCCCTCTCGGGGTGCCGGTTAGGCCTAAAATCGCCCCGGGACCCAAACTAAACACTCGGGTATACTATTTTGACTATCTCGACCCTTCCAGACTCAATGGCGCACTTGAAATTACCATACGAGATGATAAAAATAAATTCTCTTTTTATTCCATTCAATTAGTCCCGACACGACTCACACGCGTGTCAGACTTAAATTACCAAACTGCCGTATTTCTCACTTCCGAGAATTTATCAAATATCATAATTCCATATTACATATCACACAGTAATAGTTAACAGTTCACAACAATAAGTATTAACCCTTGGAACGCTAGTTAATAATTATTTTAAATCCGGATTAATAACAAATCAATTTCTCACATTTTAATTTAATTAATCCAACAACAATAATTAATCACATATTTATTCCCATAATACTAATTAATCACATAATTATTTAAATCGTCAAAAATACGGGGTGTTACACACCATACCTCACCCAAACACTACCCCTCATCATCTTCTTCCCAACACCTACAACCACTATCTCTCCTCAAACTTCCACCAAACCGACTTCTGCCATATCAATCTTTAAACCCATTTCCCTAACCAAAAAAACCCATACACTTGCTCCGATCCAAACTCCAAAGCATCATACCCAACTCGCGAACTCGAGTTCATCCCCATGAACTCGAATTAAACCCGTGAACTACCATAACACCTTAACTCGTTTCAGACCCAAAAATCCCCAAGTCGGCCATACCCCGAACCATTCAACCCGAACCTTGTAACCTGCGACCTATTACTCCAAACCCAAACCCAAACCCAATTGATCCACAATCCATCTCAAACCAATAAGGAACCAGACTACATCCTCAACCCTAGCTCCTATCCATTTCATTCAACCTCAATCGAAATACCTGCTTGCCCATTTTAAAACCCAAAGCCCACTACAAAAAAATCGTTCCTAGCCACATAACCCCCTATTTCCCATTTTACCCTCAACTACCCTCACACCCTCTCAATCCACATGCATCATGTGCATTCCTAAAATACTTCATATCAAATCATATTTTACCTCACCCAACACATAATCACTTGTGTGTGTATGTCCTGAACTACCCCTTTCTCACCTGACACCCTTCATGCACCATTAAAACTCCCAAACTGCCCCTTAACTTCATGTGCCATGATATATAAGTAGAAGGCTCATTTACAAGAAGATGGATAAAGGAAAAGTTATACAGACTTGAGAGAGAAACACATTTTTAGTTTAGTTTTTTTAGTGTAGTTTTTATTTTATTTTATTTTTTTAGAGATTAGAGAGAAATAAAATTGCCGAGAGATTTAATTGAGTGATGTATTGAATTAAAAATTGTTTGGATTCTCAAATTGAATGGATGATACTCAAGTTCAATGAAGAGTTAGAGTTCAATTTTATAAATCAAGGAGACTTGTTTGAAGATTTGTTCTCTCATCTCTACTATTTTATTTTAATGCCTTTGATTGCTTGATTATTTTATTTTATCACCATGTTAGGCTAAAATCCCCTTTCAAGGGGTGGGGTGATCCCATTATTTGATGTTAATCACTCTTTAATTAGTTTGTTTACATTAAATGTCCCTTTGATAATTAACTTTGCACTCTTACTTTTGATTTATGCATCGAGAGAGTGTAAATAATTTTCGAGAGAAAATCGAGATTCTAGTCTTATTTTCCATCTTAGAATCTAGCTAGAGATATGATTTTTTAAAATTTGAATTTATTTCTTGGAATTTCAACTCTATGCTACTTTTCATGATTTACCTAATTTAATAAATCGATCATAGTGGGTGATTTATTAAATGATGTTGGAATTACTTTTAAAGGGTTGTGGGAGTGTTAAATTTAATTTCCTAAAAGGTTATTATTAAAATTACATTTGCAACGAGAGTTGATTTGTAATTTTTCTACTAACTTGGGAGGTTTATTTGAATGAATGAATTAATAAGATTAACTAGAATATATGGTGTAATCCCATCACTTGTTAGCTCTCACTTTTATTTTCTCATTTATCTCATATTTTACATTTTTATTTGGTTAGATTTCACTTATTTTTCATCACACTTTTTAGTTAGTTCTTTAGATCCTTGATTTATTTTAGTCTTCATTCACCCTTGAAATTTTTTTTAATATTAAAAAAATCATAAAAAAATGTAGAAAACAAACAAAAAGAAAAAAACAGTAGAAAATAAAAAAGGAAGGAAATAATTAGAAAAATGAATTGCATGACTTTTTTTGTATTTTACTCCTTAGAGTTGGATTGACACCCTTGCTTACCTCTATACAAGTTGTTATTTTTTTTTTGTAGGTATGGAGTAATTTTGATTAGAGAGGCTTTACCACGATGACATATAAAAAGCTTGTCTACCAATTCCCATCATATAATCCGTTGTCCAAAATCTCGTTGCTATATCCAGATGGTTTTGGAGCACCTATACCTCTATACTTCATACATCAAATAATGTACACATGATCCGATCACAACAGTCTGTCAACGATAGAGAGTTATTATCCCCAAGTCCTTCATATGCATGTGACATATACATAATCCCCTCATGCCAACTATCCAACAATAAATAATCAAGACCTCCAACATCTTTCACATGCCCATTAAACATACATAATCCTATCATAACAACCAACCAATTATAGAGGCTTAACACTCTTAGACCCAACACATCCACGTGACATGAAATTAATCCCATCAAATATACATAGTCTTGATGCACAACTATATATGATTACAGTTTTCACTCTTAAATTTATTAGTCTCTTACAGTACCCATCCATCCTTAACTTCTAAGTATCCCTCTATTAACATATGTTTTAACATTAAAAGGACATCACAATCCTACATCTTAAATTTTCCATATAACTAAAATTTATATATAAAAAAATTACTTCTACATACTTAGGTATTCTTTTCTACCACCTAAATTATACTAATAAGGAGAAATTTTATGTAACTCATATGTATTGGGGGAAATTGATAATAATAATATTCATGTTTCAATGTAATAAGATAAGTGTATTATCAATACCTTCTTTTTAGGATTTTTGTTATCAAAATACACCACCATTCAAAAAATTCATAAGAAACCAATATGCAATTTTTCATTAATATAATTAATAAATTATTTTCTTAATTAATCAAGCATTTTGATTCAAAATTCCCAATTACAATTCAATACCCCGAATTTATCATTCAATCGTGAATATTTAGGGATATTAACATAAAAAGGTATTTATTTAGTGCTTTATCAATTATTAAATCATTAATCCAATTAAAAGTAGGAGTTGTAATGGGTTGAGGTAATATCTAAATCCTATCACCCTAAAAAGGAAAAGTAGAAGCATATTCTTACATTAGAAAGAGTTCCCCCAGCTCTTATTTTATAATCTTGATTATCTCATCTTTTTCGAGAAAAAGCCTCCATATAATTGCTCCAAATCAAAACTCTAAATTTCAAGAGGCTAGAGTGGTTTATGGGGAGTCTTTTGGGTGTCAATGAGTTTTAGAGTTATAATAGGGTTGATCTATGCGAAAAACATCTTCAAATAAGAAATATTTCAAAAACCATTGCAGATAGACAACTTATTGGGTAGAAGTGGCTCTACATGCATATCATAAACGATTTATCTCCCTTACTGATTAATCTACGGGATATGCTAAATAAGTGGTCCTCTATTGCCTCCAAAAAACATTCCATTTAAAAATACTCTATAACCCACTTGAAACCCTAACTTAAGCCTCACACGACTCTTAACTCACCCATGCAATCCAAGAGCTCAAGCGCGAACCAAACAAGTCACTCAAAGTCCGAAACCTCAATTAAAACCTTAAATCAAAAGTCTATCCTAATCAAGTAGAGTAACATATAATCACATAATAATTCTCACACACCCACACTAAAGAAAGAAAAAACTAGCCACGTTAAAATGAAATATAAAAAAACCTCTAAAAATAAGGGTATTATTTTATGAGAATTCAATGATATATTATGATTTTATTATAATTTAATACACAAAAATGACTACATTAATTTTTTGGGGATAGCACACCTTAATTAATAGTAAATTAAAAAATATTTTAATATTGAATAACTTCCATAAGGGTCCATTTGATACAAAACATGATAATAGGTTGGGTGGAGAATTACCACAATAAATTTTTCCCAGGAAAATTTCATCTGGTGTTATTTGTTAGGCTTTATTTTCCAGTTGTAAAATTCAGTATATTTCATCTATGTGTATTTTGATAAGCAAGTTTTTCCATCTTGAGGCATATTTACCTACTTTGGCTATTTGATAGACATATTTTGGATAGGTAAATGAAAACTTTGCCATGGATATTTGGCCACTTTAGAAGTCATAAAAAATGATTATTTATATATTCAAAACATTTTAGTCATTAATGGGTGTTGTACAAAAATTGATTAAGCAAAAGATAAAGATGTTGTGTACCAAAAATATGGACTCAAAATACAGATGTTGTGGAGATAAGCATGAGAAAAAATATACAAGAAGTAAGCAAATGAGTAAAGGGAACATACAATTGGAGGCATATGTACACATGTAGAAAAGCATGAGAGTAAATAAGTAACACCCATGTAAAAATAGAATCTAGTCCTCTAGAAGATCCCCAACAGAGTCACCACTATGGCCATACGGGTCGAATTCCTTCGACGTGGGATAGGGCCTCGAAGTCAGAATGAGGGGAGGGAGAAGGAAGGAAGGAAAATAATCTTTCTCTCTCTCTCTCTCTCTCCCTCTCCCCTTTTTTGGCCTTACACATGTGGGGATATAAGGATATGGAGGTCATTTTTTCATCACTCGTGTCGGAGTCTTTGCGGTCTAGCCTCGGATATAATGTTGGCCGTCATCGAATAGGGGTAACACGAAGAGATAGAGCCGCCAACCTATTTTTCTCAAAATAGGCAAAAGAATGTCGTCGCCTCGAGAGAATGACATAAAGGTAAAACTGATGCATATGAAACCAAGTGATTCGAAGGTCCAGGGACTAAGTTACGAAATGAAAAGGTGTTTCCCTTTCCTCCCTTTCGGTCTTTCGAGAGCTATGTTACTTTTCTCTCTTTGTTTTCTCTGTGACGTGTTTGTGCATGTGTGTAATATAAGTAAAGGGAGAATGAAATTATCCGACTCACGTCATGGAATGGACGAAGCAAACTTATCTGTAGGAGTGTATCAAAAAATAATGATAAACATATGATATAAGTGTTCGCCGAATCACATATATCTATAGAAGAGTGAATGTGCATATCGGATGAGACACACATATGTAGGAGTCCAAGACTAACAAGACATATATAATATCATATAAAAGATATTAAACGAAAGGGGAGGACTCAAATCTCGATATTGGCCTAAGACACCTACGTAGCCCAAGGGGCATCAAAGTCCATGTAGTTTAAAAATAGCATAGGGGTGGGGTTCAACCCATAAATCCAAATGTAGGACTCCTTCTGTGTGTTTTTGAGAAAAATGTTTTTAAGTCATAAAGTGTGAGAAAATAAAAGTCTTACTTTTGGAATTTATGAATAAACTCTCTCTTTTCTTCTTTGGGTTTTTATAAAAATAAGTTATGTGCATTACCACTAATAAAAAGTGAAGATTATTTTACATGAGATGATAAAAAATAGGAAATATCACAAGATGAGAATAAAGTGAATAATAGCACTTAAATGAATAAAACTAGAAAAGAGTGAGGGGTGGACCTCCTTAATAGATCTCTGTTGATGAATTTAGAATGTAAGTATGTTGGTTTTTGAAGTGGTATGTGAGGTGAGTAGCTAAGTGAGGTAAGTAGGTGAGTTGAGAGAATGTTGGAAAATGGATCTTTTTAAAAAAGGGAAGGCTCTAATTTTGAGGAGAATGTTCGTTGACTATTGAAAGGGACCCCTTTCCAAGGGTGAGGTCATGATTCTTTTATAGTGAAATTTAGGATTAAGGGGGTGCCGATTGTCATGGCCCCTGGCCTACTTATCGGCACATGGCTTGCCTTGATGGGCAAGGAAAAGTATAGTTTGGGGGTGCCTATAGGCAGTCTGGAACATTTTTTTTAGAACAATGAGCGTAATATGAAAATCGTAAGTCCAAATCATGTACGTATGGGACTGTTAGAAAGGGAATTATGAGACCTTAAAGAATCCATGGAGCACTTCGGATTTCGTGAGATGACCAAAGTCAAACGGGGCTCAAAAGAGCCCAATGCTATCTAGATGGGGGGATTTTCAGAGGAAAATGGATCGTTCCTCTGAACCGTGAGGCCAATTCATTGGAAATGGAATTTAGTGCGCTTCGAGATTTCATTGAGATTTGCTTGATTTGGAGAGTTTACTGATGACAAACAGGGCCCAAAATTGCCCAATGAACCTTTGGAGTAAAAAGGGTCGTTTGTCCAAACCATGAGACTGATTCGCGCATGGGATGGACCATTAAAAAGGAGATTCAGAGACCTTCAAGGTTTCATTAAGATTCACTAAAGATGGAGAGTTTACTAGACACAAACAAAGCTCGGGAGTGCCCAGTGGCCTTGAGATTAATACTCGTAATAAAATGGATCATTTGTGCGAACATTGATACCAATTCATGCACGAGACGGATCATTGGAGAGTTGACCAGTGTCAAACGGAGCTCGGGAGTGCCTGGTGCTCTCCAGATCAGTACTCGGAGTACAACGTTGGGTTTGTGGTGAATGGATGAGTTTTAAGGACCTAAGGAGATGCTTAGGGGGGGTCCTAGGATAGGGCGTCTACAATAAGTGAGGTGAGTACAGACTTTTCAATCATAGTGAGAGAATAATCACAAATTCGTTATTATCTCATGAGGGACAATATTTGCATATCTTCTCCATATGAATGTGTATCTAAGATATTGACATCATCTATCTACGAAGTACTGGCTTACTTTAACGGTGTTAACTAGTAGTGTCAATTGACGGAGTCAAGCTATTATGTTGACCTCAATTGAGTCGACCACCTTACGACTCGACCATGTTATTAACTCTGGCGACCAAATGGTTGACATGCAAGTGGGGTCAGGTGTTACCTTTTTTCTCGTCCATGGGTCATTTTGTATTTATGATATAAGGATATCCCCCAATATTTTTCTCATGATTCGAGCTGGTGGAAGGCTCCCTGGAGAGTAATATATTTTAGGTAGATGCTCAACGACCCGAGTGATTGAAGTTTTAATTTTAGAATTCCATTGGCTCGGATCCTCGTCATATCATCAATTACCAAACACATTCCCTTGTGTGATTTTGATAATCTCTAGTTGTTGGCGCACCACGTATTAACCATTGGCTAGTGCGACATGTGCGTTGGGCAATGCACGTGCATGGTTTCAAGGCATATGTCCATTTTCCAAGGCATTACATCATGATTTTTTTCAAAAAAGGTAATAATTTCTTCAGATAGGTATAAATCTAGCTTTCCCATCATTTGAAACCTTTTTCAGCCCAAGATTTCAAATACTTGCCGTAGAAAGAAAAATATCTTTCCCTACCTATATCTTTGTTTATTTTCGAACATTTCTTCACTGGAGTCAATTATTTCTTATGAGAACTCCTTTTTCCACTCACTCACATCCTGCTTTGGGAACTTTTTAACTTTCTTTCTAGTTCTTTTGGACACCAGGGGCCCTTTTATCCCTTCTCAATTAGTTTTTTAGGTTTTCTCTATAATTGAGTTGTTTATTTATTACGATTCTTCTGGATAGTAGTTAATATTGTTATTTATTGTTGAATTGTATTTTGATTGGTAGATTGGAGTGTTTAGAAACCATCGAGTTAGTTGGACCTAGGTATTCATAATTTCTAGGGGTTTATGGGTTTCTTGCCCAATTTTTTCTATTACGATTGTGTATTTCCATTGGTTCTGTTTTCCTTTCGAATTTTCATAATCGACGAGTCTCCCTTCTTGGATTGAAAGAATATTTAGTCAAATCCATGAATACAATGCCAACTATTCTCTTAAACCCCCGAGATATGTTCCATTAGTGATCATCCATCCTCTAGGGCCATTCTTGGGGATCCCTTATTCGTTCTTGACATTTCTTCTTATAGGCCGGCTTCTCAACCCCCAAATATTTAGTACAGTAGATCGGAGTCCTTGACTTCCATCATCTTAGATGATGGCGTGAGGAGAGATACAAGTGGGAGGAACTATACCAGCTAGACTTTTGAAGAGTCTGTGATCATAGTTGGGTCTAACACCGAAGAAGACATGTATTCTAAACCAACCTCAAAACCTCCTAGTTAACCGATAATACTACCATTGGAATAATCCGAATCATTAGATGGTGGCAAGGATGAGGGCACTCCTAAAAGTTTTGACAATTCGTACGATCCCTCAGCCACTGAGGTAAAGCATTATGCGTGTGACATTTCCGAGTGTGAACAAAAATACTTAAGATATTTATATAGTATCCCCATTGGTATAACTTATAGTTTGCCTGATAGAATAAAGAGAGCCTATGATCGGATCCGAGCCGATGATATTTTCTTTCTCTTTTGGGCTTTATCAGTGGGATTTAGCCTTCCTTAACACCCCATTGTTATGGGAATTTTAAAGGGTTATGGTTCATCTTTAACCTAAATCCCTCCCAACACTTATCGAATGATACCAAGATCAATGATATATTAGAGGACGACTTCTTTCTTTGACATTAATGAATAGGTATTCAGATATATTTGCAGGATAAATGAAAATAATAAATCCCCAGGATATTATTACCTTTCTCCTCGAAAGTCCTACCAAAATTTGGTGGGGTGGTTCAAATAAGTAGCCACTTCTAGAAACGCTACTATTTGTATTTGAAGGAAAGTTGGGAGTTCATCCCCAATGAAAGGAGTAAAATTACAAGAGTTCCTCAGGACTGGATTGGGTTGAACATAATATGTATTTAATTCTTATAATATTTATGTTTTTCTTTATTAAAAGACTTTTCTTTCATACTTCCTTGGTCTTTTTACTGTGAAAGTTCCTCCCAAAATCTCTTTTACTGAGAAGAGATTGGTGGACAAGATTTTTCTGGCCGAACCTTTAGTTTTTTAGGACATTTTTTCACTTTGACAAACTTACTAATTTTGGTTACTATAAGTCCCTCGTCCATGGTGAAACTTGAGACAAAGTTGACGCCCATTTCGAGGTTAAGAGAGAAGTTGAAGAGGGTATGTGAAATTTCATAAGTGTGTTTGAGTCCATTTTTTGACATGTATTTCTTCTTAACACTTTTATTTTTCCTATGCATCTTCTACCCATTCTACTTCAGGTTTTCAAGTTTAGTCAACTGACTTAGAAGACAACGATGCTCACCAAGAATGAAAAGGATCTGAAGAAGGCTAAGAAGTAGGTCGATATGGATGAAATCGTCATTAAAATCGTAAGGGAAGAATTGGCCAAGGTCTTTAAGTATTTTATGGCCAAGTATAAGGCCTCGTCCAATTTTGAGCTGGAGACAATATCCTTTTTTCTATTGACGGTTATGTCAAGATCAAGAAAAGAGTTATGAAGCATTACCCTAATATTGTTGGGGTCCTTAGCACCTGGGAAGGGTATGATGAGAAAGTAATGGCTCTAGCAAATATTAATGCTATGAACATGGATAATACTACCCCTGAGGTCAATACTACCCCCAACCGAGATGATCACTAAAAAGAAGATCCCTCTAGTAGCCCCTAAAGTGGTAACTCAAGAAAATACTCATGACACTAACGTGGATGCTGCTGCTGCTGGAGATGGTACATATAGTCCTCCAACATCTTGACTCTGCCAAGCATTATAAGTTTTTATGAAGTTTTCATGTTTTTGTGATTTTTGAACAATCTCCATGTAATAGTAACTTATTATGCTTTTAGATTGAATGAATATTTTTACTTTGATTGAGTGAAAGTGATTTTTATTTTTCCTATTGTTTACATATTTTCTTCTGGTTTTCTTCTTAACTTATTTTGCTCAGCCAAATTATTACCCCCATATCTAGTTGCCTTGTAGCATAGTCTTTAAGCTTCCTTAGGGTTATTCAAAATTGTGCCAGTTGCTAATTATGACCCGACTATATCAATCCAGGATTACCCCATATATATCTCCATCACCTAAATGCTTTCTTCTTTGATACTGTAATGTAATAGTATTTCCCTCGGCATTATTTTTATCAGTTCTACCCTAGTTACCGATGCCAAGGGATCCAAGGCATCGAATCGGTAGTACTTCGTTCTAGGTGTTATCACTATATGTACTACAATAAACTTAGGCAATAGAATCTTCACCTTCCCTAGGTATATTATAAATAGTCTCTTCCCTTTCTTCATATATGCCCAACACCTGGTTGATGACTAACTATGAGTCGTTATGGGCTAACAGTTGTTGAGATCCTACTGATGAGGCTAGCCCTAAAACTATGACCAAGGCTTCGTATTCGGCCTCATTATTAGAGGCTTTAAAACTAAATCTCATGGCGTAATCAACATTTGTATATTCTGGTATGGTGACTATCAATCCTTCTTCCCTTTAATTAGTGTATGAGGAGCCATCAACAAATAATTTCCAAATAGAAGGTTCCTCCTAGACACTGCCATCGATCAAAGAACCATTATTGAAGATCAAATCATGAGCCTTTTCTGCTGGTCTCATAGATAATTATGCTTTATCACTGGTCGGGACTAGTGTAACCTTGGCTTCGACCGAATTTTTCACCACCTCTTCATTATAAGTGAACTCTGCTATAAAATTCTCTATTGCCTATATTGTCATTCTCAGCTTGTATACATCAGCCTGTCAGAATTCTCACATTTGTGGACATCTTATTTTAGGGGTAGATCAATAGATAAGAAAATTGTGTGAGCCTTGAAATATGGCTTTATTATCCTTGAGGATTCAATGAGAGTTAGTACCAACTTTTCCAGTTTGGGGTATCGGATCTCTTCTCCCCTATATGACTTACTTATATAATAAATTAGTTTCCATACCTTGTCTTTTCATTTCATGAGGGTCGAGCTCATTAAAGACTAAGACACAACTAGGTACAAATATAACTTTTCTCCTAAAATCGACCTTGAATTCAAAGGCGGGGATCCCATGTATCTCTTTAAATCCTAAAACTCTTTCTCACATTATTCGTTCCATTCAAAAAAATTCAAAGAACCTTGAAGAATGAAAGGCATCGATTAGTGGCTCGTGATATAAACATGTTGAATATTGCAACGTGACATGTTAAACTCTGAATCTCCTTCTTACTTTTTGGAGACTGCATATTAATAAGGGCTTTAATCGTATTAGGTTTGGCCTTAATAACCCTCTGGTTGACAATAAACCCAAGAAATTTCCCTACTCGGATGCAACAAACACACCTTGAAGGGTTCAACTTCATATGATACTTCTCCATCACATCGAAAGTTTGCCTGAGGTCATAGATATGATCGGTTTCTTCTTGATCTTGGTCAATATGACGTCGATGTACACCTCCATATTCTTTCCAATTTTATCCTTAAAAACCTAGTTGATCAACCTCTGGTACATTACTGTAGTGTTTTTTAGCCCAAAGGCACAACGTTATAGTACTAAGTACCTCAACTGGTTTTGAAAGATGATTACTCGATGTGTTATGGTTTTATCTTGATCTAATTATACCATTAATAGGCATCCGTGAAGCTGAAAAACTCATGCCTGATAGTGGCGTTGATCATCCGGTCGATTCGGGGTAATGGATAATGTAATACCCCGTAATTTAAGTTCTTTAAATTAAATAAATTATGAAATTATATATTTGCCTGCAGTGACATGTGACGTCAATATTTAAATATGTTATATTTATTACACGTGTTACTATTTTTAGAAATTTAAATCGAATATAAAATATAGTTATTCAGTAATTAAATATTTATAATGAATTATGTAAGTTAATAAATAATTTAATTATTAAATTTAGGCATTTTCTAATTAGATTTTAGTATGATATATTGGGATGACTTTTGGGGCATGTGTAATGTCTGAATAGGACTCAAAATAATGGATTTTAAGCCTTATGGGCTAGTATATGAATTGGGCTATGTTTTGACTATTTGGATGTAGTTTGGTATTATTTGGTTGAGTCTCATATGTGCCTAAGCCCAATTTCGAAAGCTAATAAAAAGGATGATTAGGGCTAACCTAACTCATTCCAATAAAATTAAAGAAAAACTATAAAGTTAGAGAGAGAAGACAACTTGGAGAAGAAGATAATGGGGACAATTAGGCTTGGATCTCATCCCTTTCAATTAAGATAAGTTTACCTAATGTAGGATTTTAATTATTTTTAAGTTATAATGTAATTATTCATTGAAATCAAAACATGATTTGATCAAAATCTTATTTGGAGATTAATTAACTAGTTTGGTTATTAAGTAAATGTGATAATTTAGGTTACTATTCATGTTCTTGATATATGATAAACTAGGGTTATAGATATGATTTTGAGATTTAAGACTTTAAACCATGTTAGGATTGACTAAAAATCTTTGAATATATGTTAATATTGATGTTAGACCATCTATACCTAAAATAAATGGGGTTTGAGGATGGTTGGAAGCTTCGTATATGGGTTTAAAGGTTGAAAATAGCAGATTCATTTTAGATGATGATTTTGGGTTAATCTCATTCGAACAGGAATTTAGTTTAGTCCGAACGAGTAAGGGTTTTCCGTTCAAATAACATTTGGAAGTCGTTATAATAACTAGTGTAATATCAGTTGAATGGGATGTGTACTAACATTCGAATGAACCATCTCGTATATAATTAAGGTTTTCCTTAGGCATTCTAGACGACCTTACTATTTTGGACAACCCATGTGCCATTATAGGTCCACCATCCGAGAATCAGACAGTAGGGTGCCGTCATAAGGGCACTCATACACTAGAAACAAATGAACATTCTCCCACTCACTTTTTCTGAGGCTTACTTTATGATCTGAAATCTTATTTCTTAATTAAAATATTCGAATTAAGTTATTTAATAACCTTTATGTGATTATGATTACTTGTCTTGTGTATCATGTGCAATGTACCAGGTGTGAGTTCTCGTGGGATATTTTCTAGAAAGGATGTCCTGATAGGGCACATATGATGGAGACCGCATTGCTACCTTAGTAGATAGATACAAGCTTTACCTTAGTTATGATTACCTAATACACTACGTGATGAAAATAACCATTGTATCTAGATGAGATTTTCGAGGTGATCCTTTCATATAACTTTGGATATGGGGACCTATGACTGGTGTGAAAGTGCAGTGGTTATCCTTATAAGATGCTTTAATGGTTATATGTGTGGGACAACCTATAACTATGCCTAGTAAGTGTGAGCGATCCTGAAGGCGATATGGACATGCCTTCATTATGTGAGGGCTTACGAGTAACCCATTGATGATGTACGCGTGGATGTATATTTAGGGATTATCTTTATTCCTGGATATGATTATATACTTGATATGTATAAAATCTTTAATAATGAAAACTTTACCTATATTCAATTGAGATGAATAATAAGTAATCATGGGATTCGAATTGTGGCCGTGATCAGAAGGGGCAAGCTGAAGAAATACATCGACAAGTCAGGTTGAGCAGTGGGGATGATCCTAAGCTGAGGAGATGATCAACGTCTCCTTGAAAGGAAAAGGATGACAAGAAATGCGGGCGCGATAACGAAGATTTAGATGAAGGCAGCGATGGTGACTTCCCCTAAAGGCCCAAGGAACTGAAAGAAAATATTAGCATTATTTCTTTCAAAATGCATTTAATTTCTAGAGGAGAATCAAGAGGAAATGATGGACCTATAGAAGGTAAATCATACCTAAATGAATTAAATATTTGTGCAGTAAATGGGTGAGATGAGGTGAATTTGTCATAATCTGTTGATACCCACCCACATAAGGTGAACAAAAACATGTTGATTGCAGGTTTCTCAAAGTACGACCTATACAACTTATTGTATCTGCATGATGAACTATTGGTCATGAGCTTGATGGTCCACAAAAGGACTTTATTGTCCACGAAAGAACTTTTAAGAGGATTCTAGTAGATAATGAGAGTTTAGGAATTGTATTACTATATGATTGCTTCAAAAGGATCAGGTTATCCAAAAGAAAGTTTCAAGCATATCATCACCCAAACCTAATAACCCTAAATATCTGATGCCTCTACTCCCAAATCCTATCTGAATCTTCGTCATTGCGCCCGCGTTTCCTTGCAACAAAATAATGCTAATACAATTTCTTATAGATGGACCCTTTCCATGGTTATTCCTTCTCTGTCTGAGTGGCCTTCATTGACTTCTTAACTCATTGGTGACTTTTGGCTGGAATCTCCCCCCTCCTGGAAGTGTGCTCAAACTTGACCGAGCCTCTAACACTTTTCCTGGATCTCACTGAGTAGGTAACTTTTCTAGTTTTTAATCTCCAGGATTCTTCCATGCGCTCTGTGCACGAATATCCTCTGGATACCCTCAAATTTGGGCCCAAACGATCGAAAGCACTCCCCCAGCCTAACCTTTCCAGAATGCTGTGTCGCGTGGTCATGTAGGACTTGTCATCCTCTGTCGATCGGATTGTTAATGTAACACCCCATATTTTTGGGATCTAATTTAAAATAATATTAGATTAATTGTCATAATTATTTGTAAATTTTATTTGTTAATTAGAAACTAATTATGTGGCATTTAATGGAGCTTAGCGAAATTATTTAAATAATATAAGGATTAAAACAAATCAAGTATTAAATGTATTTATATGGACAAGTTTTAATTAATTAACATTTATGTGGAATTCATTGAGTTTTTATTTGACTACTATTAAAAATAGCTAGAACATGACATATTAGAGACGGTGCGTAAGTTTTGTTTTTTTTGGGCCTGGTAATGATAAACTCTATATTTTGGAAATATTAAGAGTTTTTTTAAATATAAAACAAGAAAAAAATAAGTTTAAATGAATATTAGCAATAGGGTAATTAATATGGTGATAATTTACTAGTTAATTTGACTTTATTTATGAGTTTGAGGGTGATTAAGTGAGGGAGATGAGGATGCTGAGTTGTAGACCAATTTTGTATGTATCATATGTGTTTACTGTGATTATAAATAATAAAAATAAAATCTTTATTATACCTCTAATATAATAGTATTAGAAGAGTTAATGAAATATTAATATTTACTATTCTTTTCTCTTTCATATCAAACTTTGTGTTCTTTGAAAAAAAAATAGATAAACTAGAAGTCTTCTTGAACATTGTGTTCGTTTAAAGAAAAAAAATAAATAAATGAAAAGTCTTCTTAAGCATTGTATCTTTGAAATAAAAAAAATAGATAAAACAAAAATCTTTTGAAAACTAAAAGATCTCTCTCTAGATAGAGTTAATTTTTACCAATATAAACTTTTCACATAGAAACTTGCACTAACCATGACGGGTATTGAAAAATATGACATTGTTGAAATTTTAGATATTCCAGGATATACCCCAATAGCTAAGTCTTAGATGAGAACTTTCAATCAATATATGAAATTGGATGGGTATAAAATTTACAAATAATTGAAAAAGGGTACATTTACATAAATAAATTGGTAGATTTTTTGAATTGGTATACAATTTATGAAGACAAACTGTAGGATACATTTTTATACATATAAAATATTTCTCTAAAAATATAAATATAGTTTTTTACATATAATTTTTTTTCATTGTTTCCCCATTTTTTTTTGTTGAAAGTAGAGATATTTCAAAACTAGATCCACTGTGGGATAAATTTTTACATGTATATTAAAAAATATTTTTAAAAAATTATTAAAGTATATGTTTTGTTAACAGTTTAAAACAATTTGTTTTGAAGATAATTATTTTTTCTAGATTTATCTTTTAGTGTTATTTCTTTACAAAAGATATTATATTTGGAATTAATTTTCTACATTTGGTACAATAATATTTTATTACTTAACTTTAAAACATTGAACAAAGTTTGTATCATATTATTTTAGATGCATATAAAGTTGCTGCAAATATGACAATTTTGAGTTTCTTTTAAGCATGCAACATATGAAAAAATGGGCTGTCGGTATAATGTTTTTAAGATAAGATATTGAATTTATGATATGTAACAACCCGAATTTTTAAAATGGATATTTTTAAACTAATTTTGGAAAATTCGAGAAAAATAAAATTTTGGATTTAATTATTTTTAATAATTAAATTTATTGGTTTTTATATTCGAAATTCGGAAAGTTATCTTAAAAGACTCCTAATATGAGTATATACAAGTCTTAGGCCGTTTAGAAGAGTCCTTAAAACATATAACTCTCTAAGAGTCCTCAAAACATAAAACTCTCTAGGAAAAAAATGTATAAAAATATTCGACCGTCCGATCAAGCTGAAATTTTTTGTACACCTTCCTCTCATTTTTAGATACCACAATCTTAAATTTCAACTAATTTCAGTGGTCCGATCTTCTGGAATATTTTTTTAGTGTTTGTATCTGATTAGAACTCTTTTCTTAATCAAACTGTTAATCCTTTATATATCACGACAAATTCGTGGCTTGAATTTTCAAATAACCTTTTCATCAACTTTTCAACCATAAGACCTCTCCAAAATTTTCTCCTTTCATCTACAAACTTTAGCCCCAAACTTAATCAAGTGTTTGACTCAATATTTGATGGCTTATTTGGTGTTTTCTCGAGTTTGGGATAGAATGAGTTTTAATTATTTTCGCGAGAGGAAAGTGATGGTACGATCAAATTTTGAGGCTAAAAATTATTTGATGATTCATGTGATGATTTTGAGGTACGGGACTTACACAATATGCTCCTAAATTCTCTTGAGAGTATTCCGTTTGTTTTTTATGTCAATTGTACTCATGTTGAATTGTGATATTCATTGGAATGCTAAAAAATTATTAGAATCTATTATTTGATTCATTAAGATATATTGTATTGTTGATTTGAGCATAGTGTCATGAGATTTTAAAATGGCACGAATAATGGGCACCCGCCAATAGTCCAAAAATAGTTATATATCTTTGAGATGCCTAGGGGAGGTAAGGTGAGGCTTGGTGACCCATTGATGTGTTGTTGAGAAATTAATCTTGATATAATGGTTGAGTATTGCATTTGATTTGTATATGCACATTCGTATTATTGTGATTTATTTATTGTGCTAATTATTTTTGAGCATGTATTCCTATTATATTGTGTACTTTCTCGTATTTTCTTTTAGTGGCAGGTTAGCATGGTTTGCGATGCTATGGACTATTTTGGAGAATTATTTTAGAGATTGGATTGGAAGATTTTTGTTGTTGTAAAATTAGTGGTGTAATTATAGTTGGGGAATTGAGTATTTTGCAAGAAACATTATTGTAAATCATTATTGTGGAAATAGAAGAATTGTGGTTTTGTTATATTTAAATCGTGGAATTTAGATGCTCTGTACTTATTTTAGATGTTTTTAGCCAAAATTTTATCACAGTAGCATGCCATGTGTACTTCCGGGCGTGCGTGGAGTTACATGATATATATATTTTTAATTATGTTTATATTTTTTTATTGTACATCTCCCGTGCATCGCACGGGTTTTATGCTAGTTACGGGTAACATTAGTTGTTAAATAATCAATTTGGGAGTTAAGGCTCATTTAATGGGCCAATTATGAGGAGATTTGAGGGGTTAAATGAAATTTTGAAGGGAGGAAGAGTGGGGGACAATTATTAACATGTTTTTAAATAGATTAGGATTATTTTAAGCCTATATACTAATATATAAAAGTGTATTAGGGTTTGTGGGCCTTAGACACCTTTTAGTGAGAGAATTCTAAAGAATTGAGAGAAAAAATAAGAGCAAATAAGAACTTGGGAGATTTTTTAAATGAGAAATAAAATGACTTATTTTCTGAATAAGAAGAATAATATGATGATAATTATTTACAAGTAAATATTTGAAATCTTTTTGTTATTTTGATTTGGCATTTTTAACTCTTACAGTTTAATGTAGTTTCATTCTCCCGTGATTTTAATTGTGTGCTACTCATATTCACCCATGACTGTACATTTTATACATATTACTTGTGATTCTTATATGTATACTTTGTATATATTATTCATTTTATTGCACTAATGTTGTATGACTTGTTTTTATTCCGTGTAATAGAGTTAACATAGGTAGAATGTATTTATGAGCATATTTGGAATATAATTTGGATAAAAAAATTATACTCAAATGTGAAAATTGATTTATATGTTGATTAAATTAGAAGAATGATTATTTTTTGTTGTTGAAATCATTGTAGGATGCATAGGCAATAGTTAGCCAAACAACTCCCAATAGGGGGTGTGCTTTTGGGCTACGATTTTGTCTCTTATTGGTTGAACTAGACCATAGGTCAAGTTTGGTAGTTATGTCGAGTTATGCAGATAGGGAGGTGAGGAGGATTTTCCTATTGTTATTTTTTAAGTATGTTTCTTACTTTTGGGCCATGAATAATTTAGATGATAATTGACAGGAAAGTATTACGAGAGTCCACATCGTCTCGTGAGAAGTGAGGCGGAGATTTTACATATGGACTTGGAATTTGTGTAGAGACGTTGTGAGTAAACAAGATAGATTATTCTTATATTGCGATCTTAGAATTAATGTCACATTTCAGACACTTGATATATGTGCACTTACGGTTATGTTTAGTGCATTTGGAGCAGTTATATGAGCTACTGAATTTTTCATTCACCCCCATAGTTCTATATATTTGTCTTTCGGTTTTATATATGTGTTAGATTTATTAAATCTATTTGCATGATTTGAAACGTACGGGACATTTTAGAAGCCTTACGTACTTTATTTTTATTAAAAAGCAAAATTTGAATTTATTTCTGTGGGTACCCGGAATTTTGCGCTATAAGCCTGGACGAGTAGCCCAACCCAAGCGGCCCAAAGTCCAGGCTCCTCATCATTTGTATGGATCCGATTTCCCCACGATCCCATGAAGGGAAGTTATGGGGGAGCACGATCCCATGAAGGGAAGTTATAGGTAAGATGGCTAAAATGGAGGAATCCATCATCTCCATTAACTAACCTACACATATATAAATTAAACCCTAGGTCCGGGGCAAAGGACAGGTTGTATTCTCTGTACTCATTCCCCAGAATATTGAGAAATAATACTGACTGCACCACCGTGGACGTAGGCATCTCTTTGCTAAACCACGTATATTCGTTGTTGTGTGATTGGCGTTTTATTTGTTCTTTCTTGGTCATTACTTCTCTCATATTTATTTGTGTTGCACAATAATTGTCACCAACAGTAATTGTCACTACAATTGGCACCGTCTGTGGAAAATGTTCATCTTTCCCTGAGAAGAGCCCACATCAAGAAAAGAATCTAAGATGTCTGGTCATAGCAGCAACGCTCCTCAAGCAGGAGATATTCAAGAGCCACCTGCTCCTCGCAGGATTAGGTCTTAAGTCCGACGTTCAGATCATGGGGCCCGCTTGGAAAAGCCAGCCTCAGAAGAAAGTCAAGGACCAGCAAGGTCTACGCAGATATCCAGATTAATTGATGCCTATGAGGCAAGGCTCCACGAGCAGAGGGAGACTTCTCGAAGATACGAGGCTAAGAATGCTCGCTTGAAAAGAAGACAGGAAAGACTGGATAAGGGACTACATCCTGATACCAGAAGACACCCCTATCGCACTCCTAGCCCTCAGGTGAGCAAATCTCACAGCCGAGGAAGGAGCCCTAGGCGGGAATATCAAAGGGTCGAAGGTGGCGACTCAAACGACGATCTCCGCGAACAACTAAGAAGAGATCGCCGCTATTAGAGTCCTGCTCGCAGCGACGAGAACATACGGAACATGGTCCGCAGAGAAATGGACCAACATCCAACTCACTGCGGCACTAGGTCGACCAGAGAACTCGCCAGGAGAGCCCTCAAGACCCAGATGAAATCACCCTTCACGAGGGAAATTGAAGAGGAAGAGGCTCCCAAGAAATTTTCCATTCCTAGGTTCAAGATTTATGACGGGAAGACTGATCCCATTGATCGTGTCAGGCAGTACCGGCATGACATGACCCTATGGAATCACCGAGATGCACTGATGTGCCGTATTTTCCCCTCGAGCCTCCATGACGTGGCCCAGAAATGGTTCAAAAAACTCCCTCACCGATCCATCATGAATTTCAAATCCCTGACCGAGCTCTTTACGGCCCGGTTCATCACCAGCAGCTCCCATCCCAAAAGGATGGATGCTCTATTAACCATGAAGAAAATGCCTCAAGAAACACTCCGAGACTATGCAAAGAGGTACTGGGAGTTATTCAACGAGATCGAGGACTGCGCGGAAGAGGTGGCAGTGGCCTCCTTCAAAATTGGGTTACCTAACTCTTCCCTCCTTTACCAGTCCTTGACGAAGAAGGAAGCTATGACCATTGACGACCTGATGGCCCAGATTGAGAAATACGCAAAGGTGGAAGATGTCATCCACCTTAATGTAGGAGAAAACGGTCGAGCCAAGCTCACTACCAAGGGAAGTGAGAAAGTTGAGAACCAGAAGAAAGGAGGAAAGAGTGGGGTCAAGAATGGCTCCCGAAACGGAGGAAACCCTGACGTAATAAAATCATTCCAGGCGGTCAACACTGTCTTCAAAGAGCCAATTTATAAAATTCTCGCGAAGATCAAGGATGAGCCGTTCATCAAATGGCCCCGGAAAATGGGAGGAGACCCCATGAAAAGAAATAATGCATTAAGATGCGCTTTCCATAAAGAGGGAGGGCATAAGACCGAGCACTGCAAGGCTCTTAAGTCCCACCTCGAGGAGTTGGCCCAGTTTGGGCATTTGAATGACTTTGTGGAAAAGAAGGTAGAGAAAATGGCTGCCCACAGAGAGGCAAAACCCGACAACGTGCTGGAGGATGATGCCGGACATGAATTCGCAGTAATGCACGGAGTATCTGACGTCAAGCAAATACAAGGGAACTCAGCTCGAATGGAGGTAAAGAAACTGACAGCGGTAATGCAAGCTTTTCAGATTGATCCAGCAAAATCACAGTCAGGAAAACGTCGGCGAGCAGAGGACGTCAACTACAACAAGCATATTGTTTTCATGGATGAAGACCTAGTGGGAGTAAGGACCCCACATCATGATGCCTTGGTCATTACACTCAGGATAGCCAACTTTGACATCGACAAGCTGCTCATCGATCAAGGAAGCTCATCCGAAGTAATGTACATCGAACTGTTCAGGAAATTGAAGTTGAGCGTCACCGACCTAAAGGGAGCTGCTGTACCTCTGGTCGGCTTCGCTGGAAAAATGACCATGCCCCTGGGCAAAATAGGTGTTGCCAGTGCGCGCTGGAAATGTTTCCAAGATGATCGAGTTTTTGGTCGTCGACATTGATTCACCGTATCAAGACATCCTCGGCAGGGGATGGCTTCATGCCATGAAGGCAGTCTCCTCGACCTACCATCAGAAGCTCAAATATGTTACCGAGCGAGGAGTCATGGAGATACACGGCGACCAGGTGATGGAAAGGAAGTGCTTCATAGCGGCCATCCGACCAAAGCCAGATAAAAAGGCCGATCAACCCAGCGATAAAGTGGAGGAAGGTGCAATTCCTTCCAAATAGCAATTAAAATATGGAAGGCCTGGAGTGGAAGAGACCAGGCTCCTCCCCTCCGAGCGTGTCGTCGAGGACCTGGTGGAAGTGGCGGCTAGGGAAGGCGACAATAGCAGAGTCTTCCTGATCTGAGCGTCACTCACCAACCAAGAGCAAAAGGAATTGCCAACCTTACTCAGAAGCAACATAGACGTTTTCGCTTGGGAACCTTATGAGCTACCAGGAATCGATCCCAATATCGTCTGCCACCAGTTGCACGTCGATCCCATATTCAATCCGATAACGCAGAAGTCACGGCGAACTGCTCCCCAGAAGGCCAGAGCAATAGAAAAGGAAGTCGAAAAACTGCTGGAAGCAGGATCCATACGGGAGGTGCAATTCCCCAAATGGTTATCCAACCCAGTGGTAGTTTTGAAAAGCAATGGAAAGTGGAGAGTTTGCATAGACTTTACTGACCTCAATAAAGCCTGCCCCAAGGATAGCTTCCCTCTTCCAAAAATAGACCAACTAGTAGACGCCACTACAGCCCACGAACGAATGAGTTTCCTGGATGCGTACTCAGGATATCACCAGATTCCCTTGTATGCCCCAGATCAGGACAAAACGGCATTTATCACGACGGTTGGTTTATATTGTTACAAGGTCATGCCTTTTGGGCTAAAAAATGCAGGGGCAGCCTATCAGCGGCTAGTTACTAAAATGTTCAAGAATCAGATGGGAGACACAATGGAGGTCTACATCGACGATATGCTCGTCAAGAGCAAGGAGAAGGAGAATAACCTCTCGGACCTGTCAAGCACCTTCAAAATCCTCAGGAAGTACCGAATGAAACTTAATACGAGCAAGTGTTCCTTCGGTGTCTAGTCAGGGAAGTTTCTAGGGTATTTGGTCAGCAAGCGAGGCATAGAGGCTAATCCGGACCAGATTGATGCAATCAACAGAGTGAAACCTCCTCGCACAATTCGGGATGTACAGAAGCTCACTGGGATGCTCGCTGCTCTAAATCGCTTCATTTCTAAATCCTCCGAGAGATGCAAGCCTTTCTTCCAACTCTTAAAGTGCAGAAAAGCGTAGAGTGGATCCCAGATTGCTCGCAAGCATTGGACGAGCTCAAGTCCTACCTACGCACTCCACCACTGCTTGTAATACCACAACAAATGGACTCTTTGTACCTCTACCTCTCTGTATCCAGTTATACTGTCAGCTCGACGCTAATGTCCGAAGTTACAGGAATCCAACATCCCGTCTATTACGCGAGCAAAACCTTATTGGAGGCCAAGCAGCGTTACCTACCCTTGGAAAAACTCGCATTCGCCCTAGTAATAGCCTCGAGAAAGCTAAAGCATTACTTCGAAGCTCATACGATCATCGTCCTTACATCACACCCCCTAAAGGCTGTCCTAAGGAAGGCGGATTTGTCAGGCAGGCTATCTAAATGGTCAGTCGAGCTCGGCCGGTTTGACATCTAATTTCAACCAAGGACAGTTATCAAGGGTCAAATCCTCGCTGATTTCATAGCTGAATTCACAGGCGAAGAGCCCTCCGACCAGCCCAAGCCAACAGAGCAAAATAACCAAGCTACAGTGGAAAACTGAAAACTATTCGTTGATGGAGCCTCCAACTCAAAGGGGGCAGGGGTAGGAATTGTTCTCATCACTCCAGAAAACACAGTCCTCGAGTAAGGAATCAGGCTGGGATTTGCAGCCTCCAACAACGAAGCAGAATACGAAGCCCTAATAGCAGGTCTCCAAAAAGCGCAAACTCTGGGAGCAAAGCGTTTACAGGTATTCGGCGATTCGTAACTAGTTTCCAACCAGATAAGTGGAGACTATAACGCAAAGGATGAAAGAATGGCAGCCTACCTCTCCCTGGTGAAAAATTTAATGACGAGCTTTGAAGAGATCAACATCCAACAGTTTCCCAGGGGGCAAAACAGCCACGTTGATGCGCTAGCAGTCCTGAGTTCGACAGTTGATTCTAGCCTTAAAAGGGTTATCCCTATCGATTTCCTCAGTGGCCCAAGCATTCACCCCAACTGCGAGCTGCCAAACGCGAAACCAATACTCCAATTGGAATCAGCCCCCAGCTGGATAGATCCCTTGAAGGACTATTTGAAGGACGGAACGCTTCCAGAGGACAAGAGAACTGCCCACCAGATAAGAGTCAAAGCTGCTCGCTTTCACTTATCCACAGGAGGCGACTTATACAAAAGGTCTTTCTCCGATCCCTACCTTAGATGTGTCCACCCAGGCGATGTCAAGGCAGTGCTTCACGAGCTTCACGAAGGAATATGTGGAAGTTATGTTGGAGGAAGGTCTCTAGCCTTCCGATCAATGAAGGAAGGCTATTGGTGGCCATACATGCAAAAGGACTCCACAGTATATGTCCGCAAATGACTGAAATGCCAACTTCATGCTCCTATGGTCCACCAGCCCGCCAGCGAATTAAAATCCCTGACCAGCCCCTGGCCTTTCGCCCAATGGGGGATGGACATCGTGGGACCACTGCCCACCGCTGCCGACAACCGCAAATATCTGTTGGTTTCAACTGACTACTTTACCAAGTGGATCGAGGCAGAACCACTGGTGAACATCTGAGATGCTGACATGATAAGGTTCGTATGGAGGAATGTAATCACTCGATTCGGAATCCCCATAACCATCATCACTGATAATGGAACACAGTTCGAGAGTGGCCCTTTTCAGGACTTCTGTAATGAACACATGATCAGGCACCACTTCAGCTCGGTGGCCTACCCTCAAAGCAACGGACAAGCTGAAGCTTCCAACAAAACAGTGATCGCTGGATTGAAGAAACGGTTAGAGCGAGCCAAAGGCGCATGGGCAACCGAGCTACCGCTTATCCTATGGGCATACAGAACGACTCCTAGGCGAGCAACAGGATAAACTCCATTCTCACTAACATATGGTATGGAGGCAATCATTCCACTAGAGGCGGGATTGCCAACAATGAGATCCGACCTTGTCGAACAAGGCCAGAACGATAAAGCTTTGCTCGCTGAACTCGACTTAGCCGACGAGCGTAGGGAACTTGCCCTAGTGAAACTTGCGAGCTATCAGCAACAGCTCGCGAAGCACTACAGCAAGAGGGTCAACCCAAGGAGATTCAAAGTTGGGGACTATGTTCTAAGAAAGGTCCTGGGCAACACAGTGAAGCCATCAGACGGTAAACTGGGCCCAAACTGGGAAGGAGCTTATAAGATAATTAGAGACGACCTGCAGGGTGCCTATCATTTGGAAACGATGGAGGGCAGGGAGATACCACGAGCATGGAACGCAGCTAATCTCAAGAAGTTCTATTTTTAGGAAATCTGTTATTAAATCTTTTATTGTATTCGTTATGTGAAAGGACAGTTCATTTCTCATTTCACTAATGAAAATCTCTCAGTTAATCACTCTCTGATTAGTAACGGTCATATTTTATTGCACATACCTTCCAAATCACAGGCATAATGGTCGACATAGCAGGGGAACACCCCTCCTCAGGTCATCGTCATGAAGCACGACAGACCTCTTAGCATTGCCCCTGGCAATATATGAAGCCCTATAGAGTATTCTTAGGCATCAAACCTACTTTGGTTAAACAAAATCCTGATCGGATGAAGACATCCAATACCAGGTGTGTCCTCGCCAATTGCCCTACTTAGGCCTAAGGGAGTGTGACGACATAACCTAAAAGGTAAAGTGAGGGCACAATGGTATTCTTATACTGGACTGGGCGGACACTCACATGACAAAATAAAAAGGATTATGAAGCAGCAAAAATATAAAAGGGTTGGATGAACACGTTTAGTCGGCAAAATTGCCTAAAACTCGAACTTTTCATTAATCCTTTATATTTACAAACAATGATAATACATGTTTAGTCGGCGAAGCTCGCCCAAAGCATTTACAATTATCAAAAAGAAAAAGAGTAACAAAATCTCAAGGAGGTGGAAGCCTCCGAGCAAGATAATCAGCAACGCTACCTCTCCTTCCATCATCAGGAGCAGGGGATAGCTCCTGCACGACCTCATTGGTGTCCAATTCCAATAGTTGCCGAGGAATAGCATCAATGGGGATCCATCGATCATCCCTCCTGAATGGATTGGGCATCAGAGTGGAGGAGGACATCTCGTGTCGATACCACAACATCGAGTTCCTCGGGACCTGCAGCTCTTTGAGGGCACTCAACCACCCTCTGATGAAGGAGAGCTCCTCGAACTCTGATAGTCTCGTCGAAGCATCCAGCCAGCCTTGATCGTAGCCATCGGACCACACTTGCCGAGGACCGTTCTTGAACAAATGCCGTAGTCGGGTGATGTCCCTCTGGTGCCCAACAACAGTTACGTAAGCTCGCCGAACATCACCACGCAGCTCCTCCATCTCCTTCTCACGCTGTTCCTCGACTTCCCTGTTCCTACCCCTGGCACTCCTACCAGCACGCGGGAAGGGAGTCCGAGCAGATCGCGACGAATAAGAGCTTTGTAGGACTGCCGAAACGGTGCTCGGCGAATGCTCCTTAAGCCTTAGGACCTCCCTCCTCAGGTCTTTATTCTCCTGCTGTAGGAACTCCCCGACCTGGTTAATCTCGGTGGCCTCCAGCAACCTTGCTCTCAGTGCACTAACTTCTTCTTGTACTGAAGCCCCGATTTCTTCCGTCTCCTGGAGCCTGTCCTTCATCTTGGCCACTAGCTCGGAATGATCCTTATATTTTTGGTTCCTTGTCTTAGCAAACCCGCAAAGTCTAGCAAAGGCCTGGCGAACTGCAGGGCTTGCATTAGGACCAAGAGTCCTACCCAGTTGGGAGGTAACAGGAATATAGTCATCCACATCAACCAACTACAGGTAAAAGAAAGATAAAAGAGAGAAAGGGATCAGCATAAACAAAAGGAGAATCTTCTCATTTCATTAATAAAGACCAAGTACATCGAGCAGAAAAAACTTGGGAGATTACAAGAAAAAAGTACAAAAGAAAATCCTAAGAACAGATTAACTAGCAACCTCAGGCTGCCCAGCGGTGTCTGGCTGCTTCCCCTTATCAGCTGCAGCAGAGCTATCCCCCTCAACAGGAACGCTTTTAGTTGCCTGAGCTGGGCGAACACCAGCAGGAGCTGTATTCGAGGGAAGATCAGTACCCTCGATGGTTGGAGCAGGAGCTTCCTCGTCCACAGTTGGCTTGGTACCCGAGTCGTGCTCGTCAAACAGGGAAGACTCAGCATCCACACCAACAGCCAGAAGAGCTTTGTTCCAGCCCTTCTTGAAGTTCAGACGGCTGATGTAGAAAATCTGAACCTTAGCATCATCATAAGCAGCAGCCCACCCAGAGTTGTGTGAGTCCTCCTTAATGGTGGCTGCCTGGGCTTTTTCCGCCTCTAGCTGCTCGACCAGAACCCTATTCTTCTCTGCGAGGTCCAGCTTGCTCGAGCACACTAGGTCATAAGCCTTCCTCAGCTCTCCCATCTCCTTAACCGCGTTATCCCTCTCGCGGGCAAAATTCACGAGGGCCAGATCAGACGAAACTCGAGCGGCATTAGCGGCTTTCAGATCAGTCTCCAGTTGAGAACCCCTGGCCTCCAGAGTAGACTTTTGCTGCTCCAACTCACCATTCCTCATTACCAGCTCGTCGCGAGAACGGTAGAGCACAGCGAAGTCGGTCACAAACTGTAAAGAATAAAGAAGAGATCAGGAAGAGAAAACAATCAAGACTTGTTAAAAAAATTGAGAATTGAAAGGAAATTTTACCAAGGCCAGCCTCTGGCTAGCTTGCAGGGCCAGCTGATCGGACCCCAGCGCCCTCTGGCGATCCGCAGGAAGAACTGCTCTCTCAAGTAGCGCAGGAGCTAGCTGAGGAGAAATGGCCACCGAAGCCCCCTCGGGCAAGGAAGATACTGGGACCAAAGCTTGACCTGCCTTGGTCCTTGATTCCATTTTCCTCCTCTCCTCCTCCTTCTCTCTTTCCCTTCTCTTCCTCTCCTCTACTCTCTTCTTCTCCTCCACCTTTTTTCTCTCCTCCTCTTTCCTCTTCCTCTCTTGCTCCTGAGAGGAAGGCCGAGAACCTGTAGTCATAACCCCAGATGCAGTCTTCTGTTTCTTTGACCTTTGTGCAAGGAGCACATTGTCATCATCATCATCGTCATCTCTGATCAGGTTCTTCCTTGGAGGCATATCTTCACCAGAACTGCTGGAAGTACTCGACGATCCTCGAGCCTCAGAAGCCTCCACAGAATCAAAAGAGTTGCTACTATCAGAGCTCCCTTCACCAAGATCACCTGTAGGCTCACTTTCAGAACTCCCCTCCTCTTCGTCCAACTGGATTAGCCCGGCAGTAGTCTCTTCGCAGGAAGCAAACTCTGGAAAACTGTCTACAGGCCGTGCTATAAAGCTAGAGCCCACGTTCTTATACTCTAACAAGAAAGCGGCAGATCTGGGATGCTCGCCGTCACCCAAAGGCTCTCTGATGTTCCAAGCTTTAACCAACTCAGAAATCTGGACCTCGCTGAGAGTAGGCTCCAAGTTCCATGACCTCGCTGTAAAAGAAAACGCAGAAGGGAGTTAGAAAAATCGTAAGCCAGCAGAGATTGAAGCAACAGTACAAATATCTACCTAAATATTCTTCCCCATAAAAGGGAACAGTGAACCTCTCAGACCTCGACCCTTCAGATTGGGGAGAGAACTGCCAATTCCTAACAAGAAAACCTTCCTACCAGTAGTCCTTATGGGAATCAGGTAGATTTACTACCAATACCCTATCAGGGCTCCTAGCTTTGAGGTACAGAACACCTGAACTAGTTCGAGAAAAGGAATAACAAAAACAGACCTCGGCAAGCCCTAACCTTGTGCCATACAATTGATTTATCCTATGCACGCCGTTCACTATTTTCCATACATTGGGCGAACATTGTGTAGGTACACTACTAAAATAGCTAAAGAAGTGCAGAAACAGATCATTAGGGGGAAAGGTGAGTCCCCCCTGGGAGAGCAACAAAACATGAATCCAGTGGGAATCCTCTATATCCCTAACGTTCCTAGGAGGCGAGGCACAACACTCAATCTCTACCCACTCAGGAATGTTGTAGAATTTTTTAAACTCCGAGAGTGACCTATTTCCAATCTTCGCCATTGGAAAATACAAGAAAAACTACAAATCAAAGAGAAAATTCAAAGGGCACGAGAAACTTACAAGACAGAAGAACATGTCAAATGACGAAGAAGCAACGAGAGTGGAGATCGGAAGCAGAAGGTACGAAGTGCAAGAGTTCTCAGAAGATAGAAGATTACTGGAAAAAGCTGAAATGACGAAAATAAATGTGCCTTATTCCAACAAATCTTCAAAATCTAATCATATTGCACAGTAAGCGAAGCGGCTGCCGCCAGAAATTGACTCTACAGCTCCCAAGGAATTGCAACGCAATAATCATTTAAATCTTTTGGGCCCACATGCATGGCACAACAAATTTAGGGGCAATTGTGGGTACCCAAAATTTGGCGCTATAAGCTTGGACGAGTAGCCCAGCCCAAGCGGCCTAAAGTCCAGGTCCCTCATCATTTGTATGGATCCGATTTCCCCACGATCCCATGAAGGGAAGTTATAAGGAAGATGGCTAAAATAGAGGAATCCATCATCTCCATTAACTAACCTACACATATATAAATTAAACCCTAGGTCCGGGGCAAAGGACAATTTGTATTCTCTGTACTCATTCCCCAGAATATTGAGAAATAATACTGACTGCACCACCGTGGACGTAAGCATCTCTTTGCTGAACCACGTATATCCGTTGTTGTGTGATTGGTGTTTTATTTGTTCTTTCTTGGTCATTACTTCTCTCATATTTATTTGTGTTGCACAATAATTGTCACCAACAGTAATTGTCACTACAATTTCATTTATTGTAAAAAAGGCATAGTTGTCTATTTTATTCTCGCTCCAAGTTTGTAAAAAAAGACTTTGATTATTAATAAGAAAGGAATCGTTGTAGTTTTAATCACAATTGAAAATTGGTTAAAATTTCACAAGTGTTACAGTTGAGGTCCTTCCTAGTCGGTAAGAATGATTATCTTGATCAGACTCAGTCCCCCTTCTAGACCTACTTCTCTCACCACCTGAACCCATATACAATCGCCAGGGGTAATACAAAGCTTGTTCATGGTAAGTTTTAAATCAATGTTCTCATTTTTATATTCATTGAGTCTGGAGGACTTTAAAGCATTATATTTTAATAAATTCAAAGACTCTTCGTATAATTTGTTGTATTTAGATTCAAGAGTTAATAAGTCGACATTATCACAATCATCCTCACTCGATTCATATTTATTTTAGGGTGAAGAACGACAAGTAAAATTGGAGTGAGAATGAGGTCTGGTATAAGAATCATTAGAAGTACTACTAGGCACATCCTCAAAAATCTCATACCTAAAAGCCATTTCTATACACACAAGATCTACCTATAGGTGATTCAACCTAATAAAAGTAAGGACTAGCTCTGTTACCAGGTAATAAATTATGTGTGTAGAGGAATTACCCAGATTAAAAATTATTACCAAATAAAGGTAATGTATGTCTGTAATCCAAATTTGAGAAAAAAGTTAATTCTAACTTTTAAGTGACAAAAATGTGATTTACAGAATGATTCAACCTTACAACATATTTTCATGAAGAATATAAAGCGAATAAAAATGCAAAAAATTAAATCATGCATTTGAGATGAGAATATATATATAAGGGAAAAACCCTTGCAAGAAAAGTCTCCGCCCAAACCGACACATTCAACTATATAGATAAATATTTACACAAGGGAGAAATGAGTTATAAACTTGAACATCTCCCAAACTAAAAATTCACAACATTCATAAGACACTTTTTCCACCTTTTAGTAAAAAGAGAAATCTCAAATCGTTCTTCGACCACTTGCCACCTCGCAAGTGTCAACTTTGTCTGACAATGTTTACACAAAATTTCAAATATTCCTTATTGTTAAAGAAAACTTTTTATTCTAATGGAACAAGTGAGCAACCACCAATGTAGTTCTAACTTAGTAGGATGTGAGATTCCTAAAGGTTGATAGAATTTTTAAAAGTGTATCACTATTCAAAATAAACTCACAAAGTATTTTTGAGATATCAAAAATATTTAAAGTCTCTTAAGAACAAATATTGAAAAAGTTTGTTCAAGTCTTGATAAGAAGTAATCCAACTTCAAATGACTTTAAAATAAGGATGAAAACAATGTATATCTCAAAATTACAAGTAAGGATTTTTTCTCTTAGGAAAATCTGATTTCTTTAGCTTGATAAAAATGATGAAAACCTTAAAGCTCAAACTTGTTTTTTTTTGGAGAAGAAGATGAACTAAACATGCATTTTAAGATTTTTTCCATAAGCTCTCAAACACTCCAAGTAATTCTTATCCACCCAAAATAGGTTTCTTCCCCAACAAAACAAAAGATGTGGCTGTAAAAGATAATCTACACATTTTCAAAGCAATCTTTAAGCAACATTTCCTTTTTACACCAGATCCGGTACCCTCGGTCGAGCTTCGCTACTGCAAAGAAAGTCATCGTTAGAGGGAACCTATATTGAAGCTAGGTCACGGGTGAGACCATATATTTTGGACATTATATACGTATCAAAGAAAATATTGTTCGCTAAAACGAAGGAAACCTTCGTTGTGGAGAAGGGGCAAAAATGAAGGTTGCGCACTCGTGAAGAGAATTTGACAAGTATTTGCCATCCAAGTTGTTAAAATAGTTTTGGAAAAAATCTAAGTATTTTTGTTCTCACCCTAGAACACTCATACTCAAAGTACACACATAAGGATGCAATTTCTAAGAAACTAGTTTTTCTATTTCAAAAGTATATTTCATAGTGTATTTGTCAAAATCCAAAGATCCATGTAAGGACATATTTTTATAAATGTCCGTCACAATTAATTATGCCGTATACCGTTACAATGTTCGAAGAATTGAAGAAGTTTTCATCTACAAAGGATGAATCTGAATTACATGTTGTCTTCAACATTCAAGCCCAACAATATGATATTTCGTAAGATAATGTTTTAAAGTTTCATATACATCTTATATTAAGAGTGTCGGGATATTTTTAAAAGGAGTTTTAAAAAGCTTTTATATATAAATGTTTTTTTATAAAAAGGTTTCTTTACTATTTTAGAAAACATTGATTTTTGAAAATATTTGAAAATTTTCTAAGGTAGTAAGCGTTTGTGTGTTTCGATGACAAGGTCGTTCAAACGAGATCTCCATCTCGTTCGAGAGACAGTGGATGTCGCGTGTACTTATTCTAGTGACACTCATCCCTCGTTCGAATGATATGGGATTCTCGTTTGAGCATCCTATCTTTTTGGCTGACACGCTGACCTAATGTTTATCCTTTGACCGACTTAACATCTTTTATAAAAGGGGTCTGGCAGCCTTTGTTTTAAAAGAGGAGAACAATTTTCAACCTTAAAGAGTTTTATCCTTTGAAAAATTTTGTTATCTTCCCAGAATTTATTTCAATACCTTTTGGCAGAAAGTTTTTCTCCAACAATTTAAGGGTTCAAATATTTATTTTGTTTACAATTCACAAAAATCCCAATTACTTTTGTGTGAGTTGTTTTTGTGGAACCCAAGAACATATTTTTCTTTGGTTCATTCTTTGTGGGGAAAACTCTACAACCGATAACTGCGTGCTATTGTGGAGGGAGTCCTTATAAAGATTAGACTTGTGGAGAAGCCATTTTTCTTCTTCATTGCTGACCACATGGAGTTCTTGCAGGAGATTTCAGCCGAAGTTATTTCTAGCCGTTGCTTTGGAGGTTTGACGAAGACACCGTGCGTTACCCTTGTGGATGATTATCAGGTTGTATGTAAGTCAATGGTCTTGTGAATTCTTCAAAGTTCTGGAAATAAAAGGTTTTGCCCTTCGGGGATTTTTCCTTAATATTTGTGTCACATGCTTTATCTATTTATGGATTGACACACGCACACACATAGATGCATGTTTAGGGTCCGATTTAATTTGGATTATATTGATTCCACTTATATAAGTGTTCCAAATAAGAAACTTGCAAATTAATTTAAATCGGTATCACACACCGCGTTTATTACGTTTTTTACAAATTGGTATCAGAGTGGGTTACGCTAATTTATCGCGTGATCCTGATTTTTTGAGGATTTAGTTTCTGATACAATTTGTCGACTCACGTTTATAAATTGGTATCAGAGCGGGTTGCGTTAATTTATCGCGTATTCCTATTTTTTGCAATATTTGTGTGATATTGATTTTTTAAAAAAAATTAGTTTTGTGAAAAATTGTAATTTTTTCGATGGAGCACTTATCTAATCGGATGCCTCCCTTTGATGACACGAGTCAGAGTTTTGATGATATAAATCATTTGAATTTGACGTTTTCTAAAAGAATTGATTTTTTGGAAAAAGAAAATTCTCGTTTTGAATCCACGATGGATCTTTTGCAAACGGTTCATTATCAAAGAGATTTTTATCATGAGAAACTTGTTTCCTTGGACCATGACTTTGTTGCTTTAAAATTTTCCAAGAAGGAAAGTGATGATAGGGTCCTAGTTTTAGAAAAGAATTAGAGGACCTTAAAAATTCGATGGTTTGTGTTTGTGCCAAATAGGATAAAAATATTTTAGTCAATGAGTTTGTGGCACGTGAAGAGAGTCTTAGGGAAAAGTTTTCTTTAATTGAGGGGGAGAGATATACCCTTTTAGGAATTGTTGAAAATTTTAAAAATGCATCCCTTAAATTGGAAGAGTCTAATTCTTTGCTTGAGTAAAAAATTTTGAAGTTAAAAAATGATTTGACAGACTCGAGTAGGTTTGATAGTGATGGTAATGGATCATCTTGTTCTCATGCTTCTAATGCTAAAGCCAAAACCATTTTTTATTTTAGAGGGCCAACTAATTCCAAGGATGTTAGAAAAGGTCAACCCATAGGTGTCGTTCCACCCGTTTACACATGTTCATATTGTGGTAGGAAAGGTCACCTTAGGCGATTTTATTTTGATCATGGAAAATATCCTAGGAAGTTTATGTTTAGTGTTCCCTTGGTTCCTAAATCCCCCACACGACGTTTCACATCTATTTGGGTTAGGAAATCTCTTTTAGAGGCACTAGATTTTAGACTAGTTGATTCCTGTGTGCTTGCACATGATTCTTCTCTTGCCATATCATATAGATGATTGTGGTTGCATGTTTGTCATACACTAGTTGTGGTTTCATGATATATATTTGCTAGTGTGTTGACATTTACTTTTTGTATAAATTTTTTTTTTTGAAATTTTTTGTAAAATACAAAAAGATTTTATTTTGAAAAAAATCCAATAAGACTTTTTGTATTTTGTTTGCAGCTTTTGTGGATGGACACTTAGAATGACCGAGTCACAACATCATTCCATTTATTCATGTGACTGTTTGATAGTATTTTGAGACAATAATTCAATTCATCCATGTGCTTTATAATGTTTGGAGTCGTTAAGATTTAATTAAGTGTTACTTCCTACATGTTTGACTCATGATTTCCTTTATTGCACACATGCACAGATTTGTTTGATTATTGTGCTTGTCTTATCACATGTTGGTTGGGTGATTTCACTTCAATCCTGTCCTTAAAACGAACCAAGCGCGATAAAACTTGATAAGAAAGTTGTGCATGTAAGAGTCGTTTATGAGGTTGTGTGCTTTGTTTGGAAACGGTGAAGGGCTACAAAAAAATTTCATTTATCCTTTGCGATTAGGACGCTGTTTAAATTGGACCTAAAAAATTAAGGAATTTTATTATTCGGGGTCCAAAGAGGTTTAAAAGAGCCCGAAAAAATTTAAAGGCAATAAAAAGAAATTCATGCCAATTATGGGCCAAATAGATTTGTTCACCAATTCTCCAATGTTTGAGAATTTAGATCACCTCTAAAAGAAAATATATATGAGGGAGTTTAGATGGAGATTTTATAACAAGTTTTCACGTCCTTGAAAATCTTGAAAAAGCGCTAAATAGGTTTGGACGTTATTGGTGTGGAAATCACTTTGACTTTGATTTGTTGATTTGATTAAGATGATGTCATCTAAATTCAACAAATTTTTACACCAAAGGATACTTTTGATGTTCATTCGTTAGGAGTATACGTATGCATCATGCACATATGATTAATTGAGTTTATTTACATATCGAATGTGTTCACACCCATTCATTCCATTTACATGACTTGGTTGTTTGAGTTTAAATATATGGTGTGATTTTTCGTATCTTATTTTTTGTATGAAAAAATGAAAAGTCAAAAAAAGTTTGTGAAATTTTTTGAGTACTCCTTTCCATGCGCGTTGATTGATTCATATTTGTTATGCATTCTATCGTGACACTCCATATTTTGATTTGTTCTTCTTATTTGTCTATTTGGGGACATCATAAAAAGGGGGAGAAAGAATTATCATATTATGGGGGAGTTTTTGCATTATGGGGGAGATTTGATTTATTAATGCTTTATTCTTATATCATTACAAACTCTATGTGTCACGAAAGTTTTTGCTTTATCTCATGTGTGTAGGTACAAAGATTGAAGATCATGATGTTGCACACCCTGATGAGAAAAGCTTTGAGGGTTTTGATGTTGAAGAAAATATTTGAGAACTTGCAGATTTTACCTTTTCAGTTTTGGAATTCATGGGAGGGTACATTTGTATAGGTAATTTGGTATTTGATAATTCGAATGTTTTTATATATGTACCGGAATAGACATAAGGGGATATTTGTAACGATATATTTTTATAAATGTCCGTCACAATTAATTATGTCATATACCGTTACAATCGTTGAAGAATTGAAGAAGTTTTCATCTACAACAGATGAATCCGAATTGCAAGTTGTCTTCAACATTCAAGCCCAACAATATAATCTTTGGTAAGATAATGTTTTAAAGTTTCATACACATTTCATATCAAGAGTGTTGGGATATTTTTAAAAGGAGTTTTAAAAAGATTTTATATAAAAATGTTTTTATAAATGTTTTTTATAAAAAGGTTTCTTCATTGTTTTAGAAAACATTGATTTTTGAAAAGATTTGAAAATTTTCTAAGGCAGTAAGCGTTTGTGTGTTTCGATGCCAAGGTCGTTCAAACGAGATCTCCATCTCATTCGAGCGACAATGGATGTCACGCGTAGTCGTTCAAGTAACACGCGTCCCTTGTTCGAGTGAGATGGGATTCTCGCTCTAGCGACCTGTCTTTTTGGCTGACACGCTGACCTCATGTTTATCTTTTAACCGACTTAACATCTTTTATAAAAGGGGCTTGTCAGCCTTTGTTTTAAACGAGGAGAACAGTTTTCAACCTTAAAGAATTTTATCCTTTGAAAACTTTTGTGTATCTGCCCAGAATTTATTACCTTTTGGCAGAAAGTTTTTCTCCAACAATTTAAGGGTTCAAATACTTATTTTGTTTACAATTCACAAAAATTCCAATTACTTTTGTGTGAGTTGTTTTTGTGGAAACCAAGAACATATTTTTCTTTGGTTCATTCTTTGTGGGAAAAACTCTACAACCGACAGCTGCGTGCTATTGTGGAGGGACTCCTTATAAAGATCACACTTGTGGAGAATCCGTTTTTCTTCTTCATTGCTGACCAACTGGAGTTCTTGCGGGAGGTTCCAGTCGACGTTATTTCTAGCCGTTGCTTTGGAGGTACGACGAAGACACCGTGCGTTACACTTGTGGGCGATTATCAGGTTGTATGTAAGTCAATGGTCTTGTGAATTCTTCAAAGTTCTAGAAATAAAAGGTTTTTCCCTTCGGGGATTTTTTCTTAATATTTGTGTCACATGCTTTATCTATTTATGGGTTGACACACGCACACACATAGATACATGTTTATGGGCTAATTTAATTTGGATTATATTGACTCCAATTATATAAGTGTGCCAAATTATAAACTTACGAATTAATTTAAATCGGCACCACACACCGCGTTTATTACATTTTTTACAATCCATACACTAGTTTAACACATTTTCCAATTTAAGAAAATCCATATTTTTGTTAAGTTAAAACTAGGGTGAAACTAAGGGTCCGTATGGTTCTGTATTAGAAAAACTCGATTTAAACACTGCTTTTAAATACAGTTTTAAAACCCATTTTTTATATTTATAAATATTAGTGTGCGTTTGCTAAACTTGTTTTTAAATACAGTTTTTTGAATATTTGGCAAAATTGGCATTCATTTATAATATACATATGTGTGTGTATATACATAAAACTTCCATGCATACATGATACATACATGCATGCATACATACATACATACATACATACATACATACATACATACATACGTACATACATCATAATTGCATAAAGGTGAAGAAGTCTAGTCTTGTAATCTTGAACATGAAGCTTGTATAATAAGCTTAGACTATGACAAAAAATGTTTTCTAATGCAACAAGAAAATACAATCTTATGAAGCTTTTTTTTGGCATACGTATACTCTTACAGATCCTTAACTTCTCACCCCATAAATAGTCCTCTAAATTTCTCCTTGAGAGTGTCGGAATCATGTTGACACATCTCTATTGAAATAAAATGAATATCCTTATGAGTTAACTCGTTCAATTATCCCCTTATCTTCAAAAATCCCTGAATGAAAATCCTGTAATAACTGGACAACCCTAAAAAGCTACGAACCTTTTTAGGCATTGGGTGTTGTTCCCAATCCAACACGGTCGACACCTTATTCGGAGCCACACGAAATCCTAACTATAAAAATCTATGGCCCTAAAACTTAACTCACCCCTCCAAAACTCGCACTTCTTGAATTTTACATACAACTTATGCTCCCGTAACGTCTGAAGAGAACCCTTAAACAATCATTATGATCTTCCTCGGTTCGCGACTAAATCATGATGTCATTAATGAAGATGATGACAAACTCATCCTAGCACGAACTGAATAACCGATTCAGTGAATCCATGAACATGGCAGGGGTATTGGTCAACCCAAAATACATGACCCTGAACTCATAGGAACCATAACGAGTCAAAAACATAGTCTTCGTACATCGTCCTCCTATACCCTCAACTTATGGTAACCCGATCACAAATCTACCTTTGAGAAGAAGAAAGAACCCTGTAACTGATCAAACAAATCATCAATCCTCGAAAAAGGTTACTTGTTCCTCATCGTCACCTTATTCAACTTACGTTAGTCAACACACAATCGTAGTTAACCATCTCGCTTCTTCATAAAGATGAGTAGAGATTCCCATGGAAAAGTGCAACAACGAATGAATCCATGCTCTAATAGCTACTTAATCTTCTCCTTTAACTCCCCCATCTATAAAGGAACCATCCAATTAGGCACCTTAGCAATCAGATTTATGGAAGGATCCAAGTCAATCATAAAGTTAGTCTCTTTAGCTGGAGGCAACCCTGACACCTCCTCAAATTCATAGAAAATATCCTGAATAATCAGTATCTAGTCTAAATGAATAATCGTCTCCTTTTATGTCTCCTTATAATAAAATACAAATGTGTCATGTCACTACCTTCTGGCCTAGGCATAGCCACAATATACATCTCCTAACAAGGTACCATGAAAAGAATAACTTGACCACTATAATTTATGTGTGACTCGTATCTAACCATTCAATCCATACCCAAGATCACATCATAAGAATGGGTGTTTGACACTAACAACTCTGCCACAAAATGCAGCTTACGAATGTTAATCCCTACATTAACACATGAATCCAGATACGATTCAATAAACCCAAAGAGGTAGCTATGGATAACGCCCTATCACATGGTCTAGGAAACAAACCAGAAGTCTCCATAAAATTATGTGATACAAAAGAGTGTATGGGCCTGACCTTCCTACTGGGGCCGTACAATATGATATACCCTAAATTTGGGGCTATTATCGTGTGATCGGGGGTACGAGAAGTTGCGATGCCAATTATGGCCTTAATCCTAGGAGATATTGAGGGTGATATGGTTAATGTTGATACTAAGGCCTGAAACCCTCCTAGCCTTACCCCTGTCAATGGACCTAATAAACCTAGCCGGACTGGCCCTGTCTCTACTGCCTGTAAGTCTCAACACTTGAGAAAATTCAAAATATATGTACCCTTCCACCAAATTTAAAAAAAACTCCCCCAAATATGGTTGTAGGCTCCCCAAGTTATCTATTATAATGTGGGTGTTATTTTTATTTCCTATGCCCTCTTTGAGAAGGTCCCTACCATTGTTGGTGCCTCTGTTTCCCTAGCCTGAAGTGACTCTATTGAACTTGCCATGCTGGCCCTGTGAACCTCTCTTATGACCCTTCGAACTAATCTTAGTCTTGGGACCACTGGACTTTAGCATCTTCTCTAACTTCCTCTTATTCTCTCACATATTCTAATAATGCATCGAATTGGCATTCACCACCTGGACATATATGGAATACACCGAATTCCCAACAATCACCTGCTTGATGTGCCATGTCAAGCCTTAAATGAAGCACACCATCTTCTGGTTCTGTACACTGACCTCACCTGGAGGGAACAAAGACAAAGTTGTGAACTCCATCTCGTATTCAGCTATCGTATGATTACCTTACCACAAAAGAAAGAACTCTCTCTTATTTTGTGACCTCAGAGATTAAGGAATATACTTCTACTCAAACCAAACTAAGAACTCAACATATGTCAACCCATATCTCTTTGCAGTAGTTGTCACACTCTCCCACCACTAGACATCATCCCTCTTCAGTCAAAAAGGTTATCAACGCTTGTCTCTACACATCTATGCAATCTAATAGTCTCAAGTGAGGATCGTTGTCCTGGCACCACTGATAGGTTACAATGGGATCCAAATAACCAACAAGTGTAGGTAGGGCATTATTCATAAAAGAATCCTTCACTTTATTCAATTAAATTATCTGAATAATAGGCCTCTCAACTACGTCTGGAACCCTCTCCTTCCATACTTTTGACAAACTTGCCACCAATGACTGGTGATAAGCATAGACAACTCCTGTGGGCCTGCCACCAATGACTGGTGATAAGCATAGACAACTCTTGTGGGCCAAAGTGATACTTCCCATGGGTGTTTAGCGCCGATTCTACCGATGTCTGTGGTGGAACTATGGGGTTATTTTATCCCGCACACACCCTCAACTCTCGTCCTCTTCTCCTCGGCCTCGTCTAAAATGCAAGGTAAAGTCCTATCAAGAACGCGACATAAATAAGAGTATAAAGAAAGGTACATATCAAATAACTCTGCACAGAAGTCTAAAATAACCTATAATCCTCGAGGCCTAAGACCATGAATTTATACCAACTACAACAACCCTTATATTTTAACCTTAGGGTTAATCAATTCCTAACATAAAATATACAAGTTGTAAAAACAATTTAAATATCACTCTCAACATGAAGGGAAACAAACGATAAATGTGGCAAATATAGGAATGTGATATGATAAACCTCCAATATAAAGCTCATAGAATTCATCATCGCTATAATAGAGTGAGAGAGTATCTCTACAATTACACACCAACTCCAAAATGCATGCCAATACTAAGTCTCAATAATACATGCAAAAGTCCTACACCAATAATACATGCTAACTAGATTCAGAATATATAACTCACATGATTAAAATATAAAAGATAGTATAATAAGGGGATACACCTACGTCATCCATGACGATGATGTCTGGAGAGGAGAATAGATGATATGTTCTATTGGATAGAGAGAAAGTATACACGAAAGGACCATCTCTAGCACCTGAAAGGTTACCACGGATAAAACGGCTCAAAACCCAAAAAGTCACCAAAGCTACAAAACTCGACACAGACACACACACACACACACACACACACACAAAATCCACAGTTTATCAAGTTAATATCGATAACCCACCATCCGTAACAGAACCTCACAGTCCATTTAATTAACTCATTAGTTTCAATAATTCATTAATCTCTTAATTAATTAAACCATAACCGACATGCGCTCCTTCTCCGTGGACATATCAAGAACATACAATACGTAAATATAAGAACCGCCACACAACTCATATCCTCATATGATATGAGAGTCCAGAATATCCACAACATTGTGTGATGTACACACAATCCCATCACACACCCTGTCACCACCTATTATTCATGTGGGCGGAATTTCACAACCCGTGTGATGTACCAAAATTCACGTAAAATCGTACTCCCCGAGTATGCACACATAAGAAAGTTCTCTCGCGGCACACACCCATAATCCACATTAATTATTTCACTCTTTATTAGCGTTCTAAGTTTCGGAGATAAATTATTACTTATTATTACATTGTTATTTATCATTTACCACACCTATTAGAACATTTTAATTAAATCTCTAAACCAAAAATTGTGTCATTTCAATAAGACTAAATGGATGACTTGTCTAGTGTGAGACTAATGATAAATACAAACATTATAAATAAAAGAGATTTGTTAATTAAGGGTTCTAAAATCAACACTCCTATTCATATCTAAACCCGATGCATGGGACGTCTCATAAATAAAATACAAACAAGGTACCCATCAATACACTTTATTTTAGATAGGGTGGTAGTTAAGATAATAAAATCAGTTAGGTTTATTCGTTTGAATAAATTAAGGGATTAAGTAAAATGAACCACCTTCGTATCCAAATGTATACATCCAACATAAACCGACAGGAACCATCTACCAACAATCCAACAAAATATTTAGCCCGTACTCCTTCTAACCCATCTACTCAATTAAGTCATTCCAATAACATTAGGAGAAAAATACCGGGCTTAAATCAATTTCATATTTATGTTAAATTTCATATTTCAACAACATATTTCAATTAAAGGGCTTTATTCATAATTTAAGATAAATAACATGGGGCTACTCAATGTTTATGCATCCATTTAAGGAATTAAACTTTTAATATTACTTAACATGCTTGAAGTAATATTCATTAGGCATATATTATCAAATGTATTACTCACAAAACTTAAGGTACAACTCTAATTAGCATATGTATTCACAATCCCAAATAACCTCCAATTAAATTTTCTTTATTCAACATACATTTGAATTACTCATATTTTCATTTTAAATCTAAAATCCTAATAGGAAAAAATTACTAATTCGTGGCCAAAAATCACATTTCACAAAATTACTTTAGAGTAATTTCTAATATACAACGTGATTCATATTCTAAATTCACCAAGTAAGATCATAACATAAAAGCCCTTAGACACTAAGGTTACTAATGTACTTTTAGGTCTAAATTAGGGTTTAGGTGAAATTAGCGAACTATATAAAGGAGAAGAGTAGTTTAGTGACTTGCCTCAAAAGATAACATAAGACTTAATTCATTTAAGTGGTAAGAAACCCTAGAAAGTAAGCCTTGAAACCTCACTTGAATCACTTTGAAAACTAGTTCTATTTTCTTTAAAACCCTCCATGAAAATATTTGAAATGTGGAACTATAAAATAGGATTTTAATTTTGTATTTGGGAAGTAATTTAGTTGAGGGATTAGGAGTTTATAGTGTTTTAGGAGAGAAAACGCTAGGTTAGAGCTTTTATTGAGTGAGAAGAAAGTTTGTGTGTAAATAAGGAGAAATAAGGGTTGATGGCCCATATAAACAAACCATCCCCCTACAGAAGCTTGCACCTATTGCTATATAGGCTTGAACACATCACTATAGCAGATTACGCCTCCACTATAGAAGCCCAAGCCCAAAGTGCACCACATAGTCCCAAAAACTGTTGGGTACTTAAAATCTTAAAACTCAAGGTACAAGAAATGCATTAAAGAAATTTATACCCTTGGCCTTACACTAAAATTATCCAGATGACCAAACCAGTAAATAACTTACCATAATTACCAGTTTAACCCCAAACTTTACAATAATTACAATTAAGCCTTTAAAACTTTAATGACTAACCAAATTAATTTTATAGTTCCAATTAAGTTCCTTTAAACTTTACTTCTCATAATTTATTTTAAATTCACAATTCAAAGTATATAAATAATCCAGATGCCTAATTAAATAGTTACATTACTCCTAAATTAATTAATTATCAATTCTTCTTAAAATTATGGGGTATTACATTCTTCCCTCCTAAAAAAATAAATTTTGTCTTAGAATTCACAGAAACATAACACATGTCTGCCTCAGAATAACTGCGAATATTGTTGTCTCATCGTATCCTCTCTCTCCAAAGTGGACTCGACCTTGCTATGTTGACCCCACTGAACACGAACTATGTGGATCTCCTAAGATCTCAAAATCCGGACCTTATAGTCTAAAATACGTGGTGGCTCCTAAATATACGAAACATCGGCCTCTGAATGAATATTCCCTAAGTAAATATGATGATAGGAGACTACACCACAGAAGAACCGATGATGCATGGATACATGGAACACATTACTTGAACAAAATTATCGGGAAGTGTTGGGTGTTACACAAGCGCTCATAAATAATTATTGATCTTAAATGGCATAATATACCTCGGGGCAAACTTCCTCTTCTTCCTAAAATTCATCAGCCCTTTTATGTATAACACCTTGGGAAGCACCTGATCACCCACCTGAAACTAAATGTCATTCCTCTTTAAGTCCGTATAACTCTTTTTCCTACTCTGAGTAGTCTTGATCCACCGCTAAATCATCTTACTATTATCAATCATCTCTTCAACATACTCGAGCCCAAACAAGCTACACTCTCCCGACTTTAGGGATCATGATTTAACCAGACTCATAGGAGCCCCGACCCAACCTAACCCTAATGAAGTGGGTTTTAAAATTCGATTAATGAATTAGAAGTGGGTAAAAAAAATCATTTATGAAATGGGGAGGGTTGGGAGTTAATTTGAATACCCCCCCCCCCCCCCCACAATTTTTTTTTATTATATGTATGTATGTACGTATGTATGTATGGTTTAATTGTAATTAACATACATATAAATTGTATTTATGTAGGCATAAGTTAATATATATATATACACACAGACACACACACACACACACACTAGAAACCCTAAACCTAAATCACCCCAAACCCAAATAATCGATGAGTTCACTCTCTCTTATCTCTCTATCAGCTCACTCTTCGCTGTTGAGTAGCGTATCAGCTATTCATCCCATCAGCTCCGTTAACTGTTGCTTAACAATAAATTTTTTAGCAACAAACCCATAATAAGGTACTCTAATCATCTTTACTCCTTTATTCTCAAAAACATTTTTGTTATCTCTGACACTCGAGCCTCAGTAGAGATCCGAGGTTTGTTTTTACCATTCTCCCTCATCTCACTTTAACCTTAAATTGTGGTTGTATAAAAATGTATATTTGTTATTTTTTAACATGTTTCCCCAATTTTAATAGAGTCTCTTATAATTAGTGTTTAGGCTTTTATATTTTACGAAGATATAAATATTTTGAGTCTTATGTGTAAGCCTTGAGTAATTATGTTTAGTAAATTAGCGAAATTATTTAAATATGTGTTCTTTTGATCTTGTTTTACCAAGTAATATGATGATATTAGATTAGAATTCTTCATCTATGATTTGTTTTTATAAATCGAATCACGTTTATTTTATAAAATAGGAAACATCATTTTGAATGGGGTCCATGAGAATTTGCTTAATGAATGTATTTTTTTTAACTATTCAACATAAACTACTAAACCCATGTCTCTCTCAAGTTTAGTGATTGAATCTCACCTCTTGCATCTAGGTCACTGTGAACTATCTATCGGTGCCGCTAATTAGGTAAACCACCCTAATTCCATATTTTTATGTTGTAAAGTATCTGCTGTAAAACTATCTGTTGTAAATTATCTGTTTTAAATTATCTCAATCGAAAAACCTTAAAGTTTTTATGTGGAAAACTATCTATTGGAAATTTATCCATCTGAAAACAAGGGTATATATATATATATATATACACACTGTATTTTAGGGATATTTATTTAGATATAAATAATATTATTTAGGGATGATTCTAATATTGATTTGGGTTGATTGTCATTTTTTGTTTGCTTTATCCGATTATAAAAAAATAGTAATATGTAAAAAATGAGTTAGTCAATTCAAGGAGAAAATACAATTTCCAGTACACAAATTGAATCAGCTCTAACACTGAGTTCCACCCATCTACCCAAACAAATGGTGAAGATGGGGTAGCTATTCCATCGTCCTCCAGAAAAAGAAAATTCACTTCTGTTTGGAAAGATTTTGAAAAAGTTAAATATGGATTGGGTACTTTTGCAATATATCACCATTGTCATACAAGACTTAAGGCCAAAAGTACAAATGGAACTAGCTATTTGCGTATGCATTTAAAAATTTGTGCAAAAAAATGTTGATATTCGCGATCAATTTCAATTTCATAGTAAAAAAAATTCGAAGGGAAAGTGCAATCGATAATTTTAAATTTGATCAAGATCTATCTAGAAAAGAACTTGCAATTTCAATTATTTTACACTAATATTCTCTTAGTATTTTTTAGCGTGTCGAATTTAGAAAGTTTGTTAGTAGCCTTTAACCTATTTCTAAAAATGTAACTCAAAACACCATGAAAAGAGACATAGTAAAAATGTATCAATCAAAGAAAATAAAAACTTACAGGTTAGTGTTGAAATTTCTACGGATATGTGGTCATCGAGGTAAAAAAGAGGGTACTTGGCTATTACGGCGCATTTTATTAATGATCGTTTGTACTTGAAAAGTATGATAATAAGGTATGTCTTTTTCTTTGTTTTGACATCATTTTTTTGTTAGTTATTCATGTCATGTCATCAATATAATATGTTCATTTCAATTCTTCTTTTTAGGTTTGTTTATGTGCCTTATCGATACATGAAATTTGTTTAATGTGATGTACAGATAGAGTGTTTATTAGATTGAAATATGGATAAGAAAGTGTCTACGATTATCGTATATAATTATTCCACTAATGACTCATCGATGGGTAGTCTTGCTGACAAATTTGTGGTTAAGGAAATTTACTCCACATGCATTATGTTGTTCATCTATCAAATGTTGTTGTTAAGGATGGTTTAGACATAATTGGAGTAAATGTTGGTAAAATTCGTGATAGTGTAGCATTTTGGATAGCCACCCAAAGTAGAGAAGAAAAAATTGAGGAGGTTGCACGACAACTAAAAATCCCATGTGCTAAAAATTGTTCTTAGATTGCAAAACTAGATGCAACTCCACTTATTTGATTCTTGATACAACAATTTGATATAAGGACATGTTTCCAAGATTGAAACAACGTGAGAGGCATTACACTTTTTTTTCCTACGGAGGACGGTCCTTAACAAAATAAATATGTGGAAGGTTGAAACTCTTTTTTCCATCACTAAAGTTTCTTCTAGCACTAAATATCCCACTTCAAATTATTTGTTTCCAAAAGTTTGTGAGATTAAATTGGCGTTGCATAGTTGGTGTGGCTCACCCAATGACGTGATTAAAATAATGGCACTAAGTATGTTAGAAAAAGTTGACAAGTATTAGAGTGAATGTCATTTGGTTGTCAGTATAGTAATTGTTTTGGATCCAAGGTATAAAACGAATTTTAGAGAATGTTCTTTCAAAAAATTATGGTGATGAGTGTGATTCACATGTTGAGAACGTACGAGCATCTTGTTATGACCTACTAAATGAGTACCAATGTAAGGTGAAAGTATGTAGTCACATAACACATGAAAGTGGGGTAAGTGGGGTAAATGGCATTACATCGAAAGGTTGATATTTTTTTGGAATATGATCAACTTATTAGTTGTATATCCAAATGCGTAAATGTTAAGTCGGAGTTAGATCACTATTTGGACAAAAATATATTTCCACAAAATTTGGATTTTGACATTCTAATTTGGTGTAAAGAAAATGGTATTCTATATTCAATATTGCAATTCATTGCCTAAGATATATTGGTTATTCCAATATCAATCATCGCATTCGACTCGACATTTAGCACAAGTGGTAGAATGGTTAGTGTTCATCATATTCGACTTAGTCCGAGTGTTTTAGAGGCTTTGATGTGTACCCAAGATTAGTTGTGGCACAATATTCAAGGTGCTTGTTTATTTATTTTTTACTAATAATATTCATGCTAGTTGTTTATCTCTCATACTTTTTTTTTACTAAAAAGATACTTATTTTTATTTTTATATTTTATTTTTGTAGATGAGGATTCTAGCGCCGAGTCGAGGCATTGATTTTTGATGAAGAGTCCGAGCAATGGAGGCTTAAGATAACTTTTTAATAGTTAAAATGTTGCAAATAGTATTAAATTCTATTTTAATGTATTGATATTGTTTTTTTAACATGTTGGATTTTTTTAAACTTTTTTTGGTTTTGACAAGTTGATGATATGAGGATGATGTTGAAGTTCATGTAGAGTCGCTTGATTAAATTTTTATGTTGTGTTACTTAAAATTTCATCCTCTCTATTTGTATGTTGTGTGAACTTGTATTTGAGATTGTTGGGACCTTTTTTATGTTTTATAACGTTTTATTTTGGATATTGTTGAATTTTAATACATTTTGATGTAATGTTAAAATATTTAAGTGACGCTGAAAATTTAATGCTGAAATATATAGGTGATGCATCATTTACATGTTAAAATTTATAGGCGATGATGAAATTTTAATTGTGGCCATACCGATCGAGATTTCACGTCGGGTGCGTATTCGAAAGGTCTCGCGCCCCTTAGAAATGTTTTGGTCATCGTCAATGTAGGGTAATGTAAAGAGAAGGAGTCGCCAACCTATTTTGCACAAAACAGGCAAAAGAGCATGTTGCTGCCTCGAGAGAGAGACATCGAAGACAAACTGATACATACGAAACTAATGGTTTGAAGGTATCGGGGGCTAAGTTACGGAATAGGAAGGTGTTAGGCACCCATCCCTATCTCTCATGGGCTTGTGTTATTATTTTCCTTTATTTATCTATGAAGTGTGTGTGCTTGTATATATAATGGAGATCGAAATCGTTCAACTCATACCATAGGAAAGATAAAGTGAAGTCGTCCATTGGAATGTTCCCAAAATAGTAAATATAGAAAATATGATTTATGCATTTATCGTGATAATGATCGTTATTGTGAAATGATAATGTGTGTTGGATGAAACGCTAACAGTCATAATATGTATATTAATGTAAGAATCTGATGAAAATGAGGAGTTTGGGAAAATTGGAAAATTGGACTCGTGTCACGGGTTTTAATCTGAAATGCCTATATAGCCTCTAAAGGCATCAAAGTCTACATAGTTCGGATGCGTCATGGGTGTGGGGTTTATTCCATAGATCCGAACAGGATTTTATTATATGTTTGTGTGTAGAAAAATGTGTTTTGGTTTGGAAAAACTGTGATGGATAATCCCGTTCGGAATTTATGTGCATAACCCTCTTTCTGTTTGTTTTGTTTTTTTATAGAAAATAAAGTATGTGCAATATACTAAGAAAAATGTAGATATTAATGTGTATGAACTAAAGTAAGAAGTAGATTAGGTATCTAATGAAATTTATGCTAAATAAAAAATTTAAAGAGAAAAGGAAGTAATTGGACCTTCTTTGATGCTTGATATTTTATATTGAATGAACTACCTTGAATGTGAATGTGGGATGAGAGAATGTGATTTGACAATTTGGGTATAAAAATTATGTGAATGGAAGCTTGAATGGAACTTCACATGGAGGAACTTCGCTGATTTTAAGAGAATATTGTTGAGATCACTAATGTTGATGGATCTCTCGTCTTGCCCCTTGGTAGTCAAGACATTCCCTCATTTTATAGGGTGAGAGGGTTGCCAATTTTCATTGACCTAGTCCTTTCCATTGGCAGGTGACCCTAGACACACTGCCGATTGGCAGGGAACTGGACCTGCCAATTGGTAGTCTCGTGCAGATTTTCCTAGAAAAATGGTCGTATAAAGTAATTCGTTGATCCGAATCGTGCATGGGGCATAAATATAGAAAGATACTTTATAGCCCTTCAAGAGTCCTTTAGACTGATCCTGGGTCTGGGAGTTGACTTTGGGTCAAATGTGGCTCAAAAGACCATGTCGGGCCTTTGGACGGGAGATCGTTGACGAAAATGGATTACTTTGGAAAGTTTAGGAGATTCACTTCAAAATTCCAAAGATTTTTGCTCGGTTTGGATAATTAACCTTGGTCAATCGGGGCCTGGAAGCACCCGATGAACTCTCAGAGTAAAATGGATTTTTCGTTCTCACCGTAAGTCAGAATCATGCACGGGGAGAACTGTTGGAAAGGGTATTCAGTGCCCTTTATAGATTCATTCAGTCTCGTTTGATCTAAAGAGTAAACTTTGGTCAAACGGATCACGGGAGTGCCCGGTGACCTTCGAATCAATTTTTGGGGAAAACTGATTGTTCGTTTGAACGGTTATGCCATTGCATGCATGGGTGGACCGTTAGAAAGGGGTTTTAACGCCCTTTAAAGAAATAAAGAGCTTTCAGTCTGACTTGGAACATCAGGCAAGATCCACCAGATGACTCGAACGAAAAGGTAAATATCTGAAGATGTGATTCGAGATTACATTCATCCGAAGAGCTGATTCGAGATTATATTCTTCGGGGACTTCTTTATCCTCATCTACCCTATCCCTAGATCGTTGGCAAGAGTTCCTAATTGAGTTTGACCTATCCTTGGAACACAAGTCTGGAAGAACCAACAAGGTCACTGATGCCTTGAACCGCAAGGCCGAGCTAGCATCCCTTACTGTCGACAAGCAACGAAGTGTCTCTCAACTCACTATCACCATGAACAAAAGAATTCAGAAGGGTTTGGAGACTCAAGCAACATACTTTAATCTTTGGTTCAAAGAAGGCGGTATAACATCGACCGTGTGAATCCAATGCCTTCTAAGAAGCATACTAGATACCGAAGAAATTTACAAAACTACCTCTCTTCTTTCCTTTAGTAGTGGATCTTATTGTTAGACGAAGAGATGAGTGGAGTAAGGAAATGAGATTAGTTACCCTGCGTTATTCCTAAACAAGGCTATGGAACTAAGTGAGCACTTACCAAGAGCGGGAAGGTAGATCTTTCCCTTCTAGTTAACTAAGTGTTGTTCTTAAGTCCTTCAAGAAAAAGAAGAACAAAAATTCTGGCGTTAGAAAAGAATTTGATTTGTGAAGGAGGCCACTTACGATTACATTATTTAGGTCTCTTTTAAAGGTAGAGGTCGGTCAAAAGAAGAGAGAGAGAGCTCTTAAACTTTGGAAAATAATTTCATCCATCACCAAAGAATATTGCGACAAGAAGGAAAGGAGAAGAGGTCCTTCATTGAAAATTGATAAAGAGGTTTCAGCTTGACATTTCCCAAGGTTAGTTAGAATGTCGTTTGGGGAACAAAACCTAGACTAGAAGAGGAAAGTATGATATATATAAGGCATACAAGAGAAAGCGCTCAATGAACGATGATTGAAGATTGCGAAATATTTTTTATAAAGAGAACATTAGACCTCTACATTTTTGAAGCAGAATTCGGCCAGTACATGGACCTAGTACAAAATGGCAATCTTACTAAATTCAAAAGGTCGGCTAAGACAAAAACTTATTCCCCCCTAGATAGGGAAATCATCTTACAAAATCTATGGTTATGCTTTTCCCATGGCCAGGAAGGTATTGGGATGATAAAGCCCCAACTTCCTGTTGGATGAAGTTTCTTGGGGTTAAATCGGGGTCCGGGAGCTCTCGGTGGCATCTGAATCAATTTTTGGTAGTAAAATGGTCCGTTCATCCGAACCATTATGCGGATTTGTGCACGGGGGGACCGTTGGAAAGGGGATTCAGAGCCCTTCGAGGATTCAAAGAGCTTTTTCTCTGACGATAGATTTGACCAGAGTCAAATGGGGTCCAAGAGTGCCTGATGGCCTATAGATCGATACTCAGAGTGCGACCTGGGGTTTGTAGTGAAATGAGGAGGTTCTAGAGATCTAAGGAGAGACTCAAAGGGTCCTAAAATGTGGTGTCTACAAAACCCCTCGACGGGTGAGCTTGAAACAAGAGAAAGACATCGAATAGAAACCACATGATGTTTTTGGAAAGAGTTCGATTATGACGAGGATAACCAGTTCAGATGGTCGAGGTCGATTCTGAGAACCTAAGGGGATCTGGGGATGGTCGATTCTAAGTACCTAAGGGGATGCTGGGGACGATCGATTCTGAGGACCTAAGGGGATGATGAGGGTGACTGAGATTAAAGGTATAGAGAGAACAATTCTATGGGTTGAGGTCAATTCAGAGGACCTAAGTTGTAGCGACCAATTATGCGGGTCGAAGACAATTCCGCGAGCTTTAATTAGGGGTGACCAATTCTGTGGGTCAAAGAAAATTTTGAGGGCTTAAGTTAGGGGTGACCAATTCTAAGGGTTGAAGCCAATTCTACGGGCTTAATTAGAAGTGACCAATTATGTGGGTTGAAGCCAATTATGTAGGCTTAAATTATGAGTGACCAATTCTGAGGGTCAAAGCCAATTCTGAGGGATTAAGTAGAAGGGACCAATTCTACAGGTTGAAGAAAATTCTACGAGATTAAAGCGGGGGTGACTAATTCTACGGGATTAAGTAGAAACGACCAATTATGTGGGTCAAAGCCAATTCTGTGGGCTTGCATTAGGAGTGACCAATTCTGAGGGTCAATGCCAATTCTGCGGGCTTAAGATAGAGATGACCAATTCTGAGGGTTAAAGCCAATTTTACGGGCTTAAGATAGAGATAACCAATTCAGAGGGTCAAAGCCAATTCTGCGAGCTTAAGTAGAAGCCAAGCCTGTAGGCTTAAGTTACAACTTCCTTTGGGGACTCTACTGGGGATATGTATCTTGAGATTTTGCTGGGGATGATTTTAGATTTCACCGGGGAATGATCCGAGCATTGGATTTTTCTTATCTGGGGAATTGCCTGGTTTTTTTGTGACCTTTGGAGACATTGTTGGCGAGATATGAAATAAATTTTGGGAATTTCATTGGGGAGATAAGAGTTCTTCCATGGAAATGAGTGTGGTAAAAATGTTTTTCCTTGGTGAAAATTTATTTGGTAAATTTGGGAATTTTTTGGGATTTTCTGGCATTTTTTGGAGTAGTTGTATGAAATTTTCAAGAGGGTGCCGACCGTCATGGTTGGAAGAGTGCCAAATGATAGTGGCATGGTCTTTTTGGGTACCGCAGGTGGAGGGACAATGCTGACTAGTGGGTGGCAGGGAGATGCTGATCGGCATTCCCCTTAGCCTCCTATAAAAAGAGGGTGGGTTTTCCTCATTTTTCACATCTTTTTGACTTGCCTTCTTCTGTAATTACCTTATATAAATCATTCTAGCGTTCCAAAGTTAAAAGATGGCTGATTTCTCAAGTAGCGCAACACACATGGCATGGCTCGATGCTGACGATTGGGCAGGCTTGGAATGGAGGGCTAGGGTGCCCCTTTCTTTGGGCAACAAAAATTCTTTTGACTCTTTAGAGTCAGTGGCAGATGATCGGACTCTCTTGTGTGAGCCTTTGCGTCATCTCTCTTCTAGGGTGGTGAGACCTAGTGGTTATGTAAGTATTGATGACCTTTGGTATTCTCTTCCTTTTTTTTGGCGATATTTCCTTATTTCTTAAATTTTAACAAGGGTTTTTGCTTTTTTCTTTTGACAGTCGGATGTTTCTATGTCGACTATACGTGCCCGAGGGATGACGGGACTTAGGGAAGTTTGGGATAACCTTCCATCTGTGGAGAATTGGATGGTGTCATTAGCCGATTTTGGGAGACTAGCGTCTGCTTTGGATGAGACTCCTCATTTTGTGGCTGTTCTCTGTGCTCTGGGGGAAAGGCGGTGGGACACCACCCACACCTTTAATTTTGGATTTGGGGAGATGACAGTGAATCCCATAGATGTCTAGCATCTGTTGGGGATGGATTACGAGGGGTTGCAGATTGAGGTGGATAGGACTCTACGGGTCACGCCGAAGGTGATGACGGCGCCATTTGGTGATGTGGAGAGGGTGGTCTCTCGGGACTCTCTTCGTTTGTCTCTTTTGAGAGAGTTATTATTGAGGAGGAGGATTGATGAGAGTGATGGGCAACAGGTGCGGCACATGGCTCGTCTGTTTATTTTGTCGGTGTTGGGGGGTTTCTTGGTGGCGACGAGTGGCGACATTGTCCACTTGTGTTTTTTTCCATTTTTGAGGGTGTTTTCGAACATCCATCTTTATGATAGGGGGACCCTGACCTCAGAGACCGTTTATTATTCTCTTGATGTGTTCATCCGGTGCTAGAGATAAAATTTTACTGGGGACACGAATGTTCTTGAGGTATTCTTTATTTTTCGCATTTTCCATCATGTTTTTTATTCTTGATTTCATACTTGTTGACCTTTTTGTCCTTTGCAGACGTGATTATATAAGGTGATTGGGTTTAACACCCAACTGATAGCTTTGAAGGATGAGTCTATTGGGAACTTTTGTTGGATGTACCGATGGCGAAAGTTTAATCGGCTGTCGAAGAAGTCCCTTTATCTGGAGGCAGTCTTTCTTTTTTTTTCTTTTAAAATTTTCTTTCCTTTTATTGTTTTTTCTTGATATTTATTTTTCTACTCTTGCTGGGTAATTGGCATGTGACCTTCTATCCCTGGGGGATGGCTATCCAGCATACGGGGTTGACTAGGGGACATGAACAGATACGACGTCTGCTAGTGCATGAGTTTGGACATTCATAGTACCTCAAGGAGAGATTAGTTCAACAGATTATGGAGGATGAGGTTGCGGTGCCACCGGTGAAGCCTCCAGTATACATCAGGCGAGTAAAAGAGACATCAAACGATGCACGGGTAATGGTGATGATGGGTGAGCCTTACTCGTGATATATCAGCACGGTAGTGATGTATGACTATATGGACTTTGTGTTGAGTTGGTTGATGTTTCCCAACATATATGATGTGATTCCACTTCCTTGTGCGGGCTCGAGTCGGCTGGTGGGGTCCTCTTATAGTGCAGGAACTACATCGATATCAGTGGCGACAACGACTTCGAAGGTTCCTTTTATGCGGTTGGCCGCTCCTACTTACAATATCCGACGGGCTGATGGAGGATCGGTGCGTATGCTGTACCGTCCTATTGCAATGGATCTGGAGGAGTTCGTCTAGATAGAGTAAGTATACTTTTCATCTCTTTATCTTTTTGATTTTTGGATTTCTTCCTTTGCCTCAGGCTGAATGATTTGCTCTTTTCTGCATTCTTTTGCAGCACATCCGAGTCTCCACCACCTGGATAAAGGATATTAGGGATTGGATATCTTCGGCGACTGCCCGCATTCGGGATGCGATTTTGGTTCCTTCTTATTTGGTGTCATTTGACTCATCTGACGAAGGTTCAGGCTCGGGTAGTGGTGGCACGTCGTCTCACCACTGAGGGAAGAGAGCGCGCCGCCGAAAGGAGGATCCTAGAGGGAGAGGGGGAGAGAGAGAGAGAGATCATAAGTGAAGAAAGAGAGAAAATGTAGGTGAGTGATAGAGAGAAAAAATGTGAGGTTGGGTTGAGTCCCGTTGTATTTTTTAGTTTTCCTGCAGAACTGATGTACCACAACAAATATCTTATGCAAATAAAACAAAGTTTTTTTTGTTAATTTTCATTTTTAGTGACTCATGCACATGTTCTTTTCAGTTTGCTGCTGAGATCATAAAAATAAATGATTGGAGAAAGATTTTTGTTTTAAAATGGATAAGTAAAAACATAAGGAAATTGGAAAATCCCTTAAAATGAAAATTATTTTTATTGAGTTTTTTGATATTGACAGAAAAGGAAAAAGGGAATTTCCCAAAAATAGGGGGTTATCGATCGGCATGACCCCTGTCATATCTATCGGCATATCAGTCTAGTTTAATCAACCCAAGGCTTTGATTGTACTTTCTTTAATTGCTTGGTACTTGGTGGGGTAAGTCTTCCTCCGATTTCTACAGGGTTCCTTGTCTTTTCTTAAGAGTTTTCAAGTATAAATAGGGGTGTGGATGGAGATTATTCTTCATACTTCCACATTCTATAAGGACATGATTTTATAAAGTTTTGGGGTGGAATCTACGTTATGTTTTCCCTAGATCACAGTTTTTATGTCTGCACGCCAACACGATCATCCACGACGGCCTTGATCTGAATCCATGCATCAATCATCTTCACACGTGCATCATGCTACATGTGACGTGCTTCTCAACTCATTCCCACTACTCCACCACTCAATATTGGTAAAATTATGTTTATTATAGACATCAATCATTTATTGGAGTTGTTTATATTTGCATAAATATTTGGGAATTTTTTTAGAAAATATTTTTTTTGAAGTCTGATTTGTTTTTATCAAAAGCAGAAATTTTTCTAAGTGTAGAAGAGGAGTACCTCGGTCGACGAACTCATTCAAACGACATAGACCTGTCGTTCGCGCGAGATAGACAGGTCGCGCGATCTCGTTCGAGCGACACCTGTCCTTCGTTCGAGCGACATGATGATCTCATTCGAACGCTGCCGCCACTTTGATTTTTGTATAAATATCTGGTTTAATTCTACACGTTTTCCAAGTCTTTTTCACACACGATTTCTGCGATTAACAACCCAGAAAATAGACTTTAACTTTTGAGGTTTTATGCCTTCTTTATTCACATAAACACTCCCATCTATGTATGTGAATTGCTAAACCTTCAAGAGGATCGTTTTTACTTATCTAGAGTATTTTGTGGAGAAATCGTCTTCTTCTTCATTGCTTCCCACCTGGAGTTCCTGTGGGACATTCTAACCGACGACATTGGAACTGACACTTGAGGGTATTTCGTATGTCACTCTTATTTTCATTGTAATCCGTGTAACCATTTCTTACAAATTATAGTGAAAATAAAAAGGTTTTACCCCTTTGGGGAATTTTTCCTCATTTGTGTGTTTTGTTTGTGATTGACTATTCTTGCATGATCATATTGATTTCAATCACACCTATATGCATGTTTTAGGATTTAATTGAAAAAACTGAGTTTAATTAAATAATTTCTTAATTTGAACAAAAGCGCAGTCTTCAAATTGGTATCAGAGCAGGTTACGCTAATTTATCACGTGATCGTGATTTTTCAAGGATTTATTTTTTTGATAAAATTTGACTTCTCACGTCGTCAAATTGGTATCAGAGCCAATTACACAATTATACTGTGTAATTTTCTGCAAATATTTTTTAGGAAATCAATTTTCTGAAAAATTGATTTTTGAAAAAAGGGCCTGTTAAATGGAGAAATTATATAATAAAATGCCAGTTTTAATGGGACAAACTATGCTTACTGGAAAGCCCGCATGAAATCTGCTTTAAAAGCCATTGATGAAAGAGTTTGGATTTTGGTTGAAAGAGGGTGGACACCTCCCTCCATCACTCTTGATAACGTGACTAATTTAAAATCTGTGACTGCATGGACTGAAGAGGAATTTAAATGGTCACCCCATCTAATTTAAGTGTTATTTATAGATCCATCAGACCTGAAGAGTTTCGATGGATAATGATGTGCACCACGTCAAAAGAGGCATGGGATGTTTTACAACTTACCCATGAAAGAACTAATGCTGTGAAAGAGTCTAAACTACAAAATTTAACAACTCAATTTGAAACCATCACCATGCTTGAGACTGAATGTTTTGATGAATTTTATGCTAGGTTGTCTGATATTTTAAACACTGGCTTTAATCTTGGTGAACACATTCCTAATGCTAGAGTTTTTAAAAAGATTCTTAGATCACTGCCAAAGCGTTTTATCCCTAAAGTCACTGTGCTAAATTCTATGGGAAATTTAAACACGCTTAAATTGGGGGAACTTGTAGGAGACTTACAAACGTATGAAATTGATATGTTTCCTAAATCTGTCAAGCCTAAAGATAAGGTAATTGCACTTAATGCCCAGGATAGGAAGGGTGAAGGATCGACAAGAAAGAGAGTTGAGTCATCTAGAAAAAGGGAAATAGAAATGTCTGATTCCGAATGTGACTTTGATTTAGATGATTTGGCTCTGTTTACTAAAAATTTCAAGAAAATTCTCAAATTCAAGAAAAATGGAAATCTCAAAGATAAAAATAAGTTTGAGAAAAATAAGTTTGAAAAGAAAAATGAAAAATATTTTCAAGACCCTCCTAAGAAAGACAATGAGAGATGTTATGAGTACGACGATAAGGGTCATAGAGCTTTTGAGTGTGCTACCAGGCTGAACAAACTTGCCAAAGAAAAATGCAAAGTTGTCCTTAATACTACCCTTAGTGATAATAGTGAGGTCGAGTAGGTTGACTCTGGAGACGAGTCACTGCATGAATGTAACTTCACCGCATTCATGGATAGTCATGTGAGTACCTCTAGTGCTCCTCACGATGATGAGGATGCCGATTCACAGGGACACCTCGACGGTGAGAGCGATGTGAGTAAGGGGGAGGATGATGCAAGTGAGAGCGAGAGTAATCTTCAACGCGCCTACACTGAGTTATATAATGAGTCATTTAAAACCAAGAAGCATAACAAAGCGTTAATTCTTAGGATCACCGCCCTAGAGGAAGATTTAGAAGAAGCGAGAGAGAGAGAGTCCTCCACCTGCACTACCTTGAGAGAGAGAGAGAGAGTCTGCTTGTATTGAGAAAGAAAGTCTGTTTAGAGAAAGAGAGAGACTGTTTGGTGAGAGAGAGAGAGTTGTTTCGAGAGAGAGAAAGGGGACTTGACTAAACAAGTGGCTAGTCTTACGAGTAAGCTCCATTACTCCTTCGGGACTCGGAAGAAACTTAAAGCCCTTGTAGCCCACGATCTTGAGAGAGCACGGGAAGTTAAGGTTCAAATCGAGGACAGATCTGGAAAGATGGGAAAGATGCTTCTTGGCCCCGCTTTATATTTTGGTGATAGGCAGGGAATAGGTTTTGATGGTACTTCCATGTCCCAAATTGCACCTAGACCAGTTCCTAAGTTTACTACGACTCCGTATGGACATCGTCAAAAACCACGAAGGAGAGTTCGACCAAGAAAAGAAAACCAAGGTCCACCTAAGACTGTGTTCTTTTGTACGTACTACAAAATAAAAGTTCAGCTCAGGGAGTTTTGCTATAGTTTGGGTAGGACACGATGTAGTACTGCTCCACCACATCGTACGGATGGAGGAATTCTGACGAATGTCTTTGCCGTCAGTGAATGATTCCCGCATCCCGGCTAAAACCAACAACAACAAGGGTAAACAAATGGTTACCACTTCTTGGGTACCTAAGAAAGATGAAAAGACCTTTGTTATTCATGTCACTCTCAAAGCACATATTACCTCACAGTGGTATTTTGATAGTGGGTGCTCCAGACAAATGACAGGTGATGTCTCATTATTTACCTACCTAGAGGATTATAAGGAAGGTAGAGTCACCTTTGGAGACGGGATCAAGTCTAGCATCGTAGGACGAGGTACAGTAGAATTACCAGTATTTCCTAAACTAGAGAATGTTTTGTACGTCAAACGTTTGAAAGCAAACCTCAGCATTAGCCAGCTGTGCGACGCTGACTTTGTCATAAAGTTTGATCGGGACGCGTGTAATGTCTATAATAAAGCTGATAAACTTTTAGTGCAAGGGGTGAGTATAAAAAATAACTGTTATGGGACTATGCCCAAATCCTCACTTATCTGTAATAGCGCCATGATCACTCCTATGGATCTGTGGCACCAACGTCTAGGTCACTTGGAAATCCAACTTCCACGGTTCGTGGACCCAGTTAGTTGGGAAAGAAAAATTGTAGCCCTACATAGGAAGTTGTATTCCATTACCACCTCCCATGTGCTTGAGTTGATTCACATTAATCTTATAGGTCCTACTCGTACTGAGAGTTTGGGTGGTAGAGGTATATCCTCGTGATGGTGGATGATTTCTCTTGATATTCGATTGTTGGTTTTCTAAGAGAAAAATCTGATGCTGTAGAGTTTTTAATGACCAAGTGCCATGTCCTGCAAAATCAACACGGAGTCACTATTAACAGGGTACGTAGTGACAATGGAACGGAATTTAAGGAAGAAAAGGTAGACCTTTATTGTGATAGCCTTGGGATCAAACATGAGTTTTCTATTGTGAAGACTCCTCAGCAAAATGGAATTATTGAGAGAAAGAACAGAACAATTCAGGAAATGGCTAGATCTATGCTTCTAGGTCGTAAAGTTTCCAGAAGATTTTAGGCAGAGGTAGTGTCTACTACATGCCATACGGTGAATAGGGTTTACCTGCGTCCACACATACTTAGGATGCCTTATGAATTTTGGAATGGAAATAAACCCAACCTTGCATATTTTCGTGTCTTTGGGAGTAAATGCTACATCCTACAAGATAGAGAGAAATTAGGAAAGTTTGACTCCTGGAGCGACGAGGGAATATTATTAGGATATTCATCAAATAGTAGAGCGTACCGAGTTTTTAACCTAAAAATCTCTAAGGTTATGGAGTCAATAAACGTCACCATTTAAGATGACAAACCATTAATGTTTATTGATCCTAGCCTTCAGTGTGAGGATGAGGACCTTTCTGGCAGCGATTTACTTGTCCCTCACCCACACCCTGTGGAACATACTCCTGTGTTAGGGGACACACCTACTTGGGTTCGTAAGAGTCATGATCCTTCTGCTATTGTTGGCGATCCCACTTTAGGGGTTGAGACTCGTGCACATCTAGAGAATGTTGTTAGCCATGTCTGATACACATCTAAAGTCGAGCCCAAGAATAAAAAATAATCACTCAAGGATGAACACTGGACATCTAATATACAGGATGAGTTGCTTCAGTTTAAAAAGAATAATGTTTGGGAACATGTCCCCTGACCTAATGAGACTAATGTGATAGGTACTAGGTGGATTTACAAGAATAAAATGGATAAAAATGGTACTATAATCAGAAAAAGGCTAGGTTGGTCGCTAGAGTCTACACACAAATAGAGGGTGTAGACTTTGGGGAGACATTTGCTCCTGTTGCGAGGCTTGAGTCCGTTCGCTTACTACTCGCCATCGCATGTCATCCGCGCTTTAAGTTATACCAGATGGATGTCAAGAGTGCCTTTCTAAATGGCATTCTACAGGAGGAGGTTTACGTGGAACAACCAAAAGGGTTTGAAGACCTTAAGCACCCAGAGCACGTCTACTATATGAGGAAATCCTTGTATGGTTTGAAGCAAGCACCCTGTGCTTGGTACGAGAGGCTTACTTACTATCTCTTAGCCCGTGGCTTCAGGAGAGGGATAGTTGGTATGATGTTGTTTGTCGGGAGAGATGACAGTGCTATTTTGGTTGCCTAGGTCTATGTGGATGACATAGTCTTTGGATCCACATGCTCCCATCATGCTCACCACTTTGAGGAGAAGATGAAAAGTGAGTTTGAGATGAGCATGGTAGGTGAGCTTACTTTCTTCCTTGGTCTCCAGGTTCGTCAGCTCGAGGATGGGATGTTCATCTCCCAATCCCAGTATGTTAGAGACCTAGTGAACAAATTCGATTTAGAATCCTCTAAGCATGCACGTACACCTATGAGTACTTCTATCAAGCTTAGTAAGGACACTTCAGGTAAGGACGTAGAGCAAACCTTATATCAGAGTATGATAGGTAGTCTTCTCTACTTGACTGCTAGTCGTCCCGACATAGCCTTTAGTGTTGGAGTCTGTGCGCGATATCAGGTGTCCTCGAATGAGTCACACTTACTCACTCTAAAACATATTATCATATACATGAGTGGGACTCTCTCATACGGTATTTGGTATTCCTTTGATACCGATGACCCTTTGTCCGCCTATTCGGATGCCGATTGGGTCGGGGATGTAAATGGTTGTAGGAGCACTTATGGTGGGTGTTTCTATTTTAGTTTTTCTCTTTTCTCCTGGATGATCAAGAAGCGAAACTCCATCTCTTTGTCCACTGCGGAGGCTGAGTACATCACCGTCGGGAGTTGTTGCACGCAACTCTTATGGATGAAGTAAATATTAGAGCATAATGGGATTTCACAGGACATCATGACTATCTTTTGTGATAACACAAGCGTGATACACATATCTCACAATCCAGTCCAGCATTCATGCACAAAACACATCAGGATATGAGAGAACTTTATACGATAGTTAGTTGAGGAGAATGTCGTATCCCTGAGTTTCGTACCCACCGACCTTTATTTAGCTGATATATTCACAAAGCCTTTAGATGCCCTTAGATTTGAGATCTTAGGAATTTTTTGGGGATTTGCACAGTTGACTGAGGGGTTGGTTCATGTCTAGGATAGGATGCATTGTCATGTTCATATCATATGATTCCTATTGCTAGGTTGTATCATTTGTATTATTATTTTTTGCTCTTTTTATTTTATTTTTAAAAAATCCAAAAAGATTTTCTTTTTATAAAATTTTAGAAAACCACAAAAAGATTTTTGTATTTTGTTTACACCTTTTATGGATGAGCATTTAAGATAGCCGAGTCACAAATTTCATTCCATTTATCCTTGTGACTGTTTGATAGTGATTTGAGACACTACATCATTGCATCCATGTGCTTTACATTATTTGGAGTCTTTGAGATGTGATTAGTGATATCTTTCTACATGTTTGGATCCTTATCTCCTTTATTGCACACATGCACGATTTTATTTAATAATTGTACTTGTCTATCACATATTGGCTTAAGTGTTTCCATCTCAATTCTGTCTATACAACGAACCATATGCGATAAAACTTGACAAGATTGGAATGCATGTAAAAACTGTTTGGTGAGACTGTGTTTTTTAAAACGGTGAAGGTCTATGAAAGGTAATTATCTATCCTTTGCGATTAAGCCACCATTTAAATTGACCTAAAAAATTGAGGAATTTTATTATCCGGAGTACAAAGAGGTTAAAAGAGCTCAAAAAAATTTAAAGGAAATAAAAAAAATACATGTCGAATATGGGCCATTAGGGTTCACCATCAATTTTCCAAAGTTTGAGAATTTAGATCACCTCTATTTCAAAATATAAATCTGAGGGAGTTTGGTTGTAGAATTTAAACGGGTTTGCACTTCCTTAAAAGTCCTGAAAAAACATTAAATAGTTTTGGACATTATTGGTGTGGAAATCACTTTGAGCTTTGATTTTTTGATTTGATTGAGTCAATGTCTCATATTTCCATCTTTTTACACCTAAGGAAGATGTTAAGTTTATTCGTTAGGAGTATCCGATATTCATCGTGCACATATGTCATGTTTATATGCATTGATTTTCCTATCAAATTTGATCACACCCCTACATTTATGCTATCATCGACTTGGTTGTTTTTGTGTTCTTTCATGGTGTGATTATTTGTTGTATATTTTGTGTGAAAATTTTTGAAAAATTCAAAAAGAGAAAGTTTATTAGCTTGTGACATTCTCCATTTGCATTTATTTATGCTTCTCATATCTGTCTATTTGGGGACATCATAAAAAGGGGGAGAAGAATTATGGGGGAGAATTGTTTTGTGTTTGGTTGATTTATCAATGATTTGCTTAAGATTAATTGATATTTGATTTTTTCATATCATTATATTTCAAACTGTTGCCTGTCATGGGTATTTTCTTTTTCTCATGTGTGTAGGTACAAATTTGATACTTTGGATTGCACACCCTGATGAGAAAAGCTTTGGGAGTTTCTAAAGAGCTGAAGATTTGAAGATGTTGAAATTTGATTGGCGACATGTCATTTTGTATTCTCAGTTTAAGGATTTAATGGGGATATTACCTTGTATGTCATTTATTTTTTGGAGATTGCATAATTCGTATTTTTTATGTATGTACCGACATAGACATAGGGGGAGATTTGTAAGGACACGATTTTATAAATGTCCGGGGTGGAATCTATGAATTTTCTATTTTCCCTAGATCACAGTTTCGATGTCTGATACTGTTACATTCGGCACATCAACACGGTCATCCACGAAGGCCTTGATCCGAATCCATGCATCCATCATCTTCACACGTGCATCATGCTACATGCGACGTGCTGCTCAACTCATTCCCACTACTCCACTACGCAATATTGGTAAAATGATTTATTGGAGTTGTTTATGTTTGCATAAATATTTGGGAATTTTTTCAATTTTTTTGAAGTCTCATTTGTTTTTATCAAAAGCATAAATTTTTCTAAGTGTAGAAGTGAAGTGCCTCGGTCGACGAGCTCGTTCAAACGACATCGTACTATCATTCGCGCGAGATAGGCATGTCGTGCGATCTCGTTTGTGCGACACCTGTCCTTCGTTCGAGCGACATGCTGATCTCGTTCGAATGATGCTGTCGCCTCGATTTTCGTATAAATATCTGGTTTCATTCTACACGTTTTCCAAGTCTTTTTCACACACGATTTTTGCGATTAACAACCCAGAAAATAGACTTCAACTTTTTAGGTTTTATGCCTTCTTTATTCACATAAACACTCCCATCTATGTATGTGAATGGTTAAACCTTCAAGAGGATCATTTTTACTCATCTAGAGTATTTTGTGGAGAAGCCGTCTTCTTCTTCATTGCTTCCCACCTGGAGTTCTTGTGGGAGATTCCAGCTGATGACATCAGAACCGACACTTGAGGGTATTTCGTATGCCACTCTTATTTTCATTGTAATTCGTGTAACCATTTCTTACAAATTATAGTGAAAATAAAAAGGTTTTACCCTTTTGGGGGATTTTTCCTCATTTGTGTGTTTTGTTTGTGATTGACTATTCTTGCATGATCATATTGATTTCAATCACACCTAGATGCATGTTTTAGGATTTAATTAAAAAATTGAGTTTAATTAAATAATTTCTTAATTTGGACAAAAGCGCACTCTTCACATTCCTTCTCCTTTACATTCTTCTTTGCCCACTTTCTTCTTATTTTATGATATGGTTCTCCCTGGTAGTGTTGAGTTTGCAAACTACCTCGAAACCTTGGAAGCGACGTGCTCCTACAACATTAACTACGATGCTTTCAACATGAGACAAGTCTCTTCGTGGAACAATCGGCCTATAGAGTGGAATATGCTGATGGTGATAATTGGGTTCTTGTACCCCGAGGACCATGTCTTTTGCTTCAGGTTGGACAAAATCTGTCGGACCTATGAAGAGTTTTCTGCCATGTTGGGGATAAATCCCAGCATTACAGCAGATGATGCCTGAGTTTTCTCAGTCCCCTAGGGAGTTGTTAGAGGGACTTTTCCACATTTCACCTTGGGCATCCAGGTGATTAATCACGGGAGGAATGATTTCTCTTCCTGCGGTGCTGCATTCTGTGCATTTGCAAGATGGCGGTGATGCTGGCTATGCTGGGGCTGTAATTCGAGGCCTGGTTTCAAAACTATTATTGGTAATTAGGGAAGTAGTAGTGGACCCCCAACTTGTAGCTATTGTTTCCTAGATGTCATACCGTCGCAATCCTGCGGCAGTGATATGGGTGGAGACTTTGAATGGTTTGTATGCCTTGTGGCAATCTCATTCCGACTTTCTAAGGGGTAGCCCTTTAATGTTGTTTATGTGGTTGTCAGAGAGGTTTCATATAACACTCCCCCTAAGTATCCTTTGCCAACAGTGCCTAACTTTTTTTCATTCTATTTCATCAGTGTAGGCCTAGACACCAAGAGTTGGGATAACTGGTTCATAGAGCAGGGGGCTCGAGGCTTGCACTAGTCAGCGCCTTGGTGGGGGAGCTGTTGCCCATTCTGGAACCTAGAGAGTACTAGTATGTTCAGTTGGTAGGACTCCAACAGACCTCTTTCTACTTTCTCTGGAGGCTTCTACACCAATTTGGTTGAGAACATATTGTGCCACCTTGGATAATGGACTTCTTAACTGTGGAGGATCTGACAGAGTGTATGCGCATGCATCTTGGATCTTTGTGGGAGAATTGCAAACCTTTGACCCGTCCATCCCAGTCTATTGGGAGAGTCTGGCATATCTCAGGGGACTATATGAAGTGCTTATGGAGAAGATTAGTTTCCAAGATCCTGGCTGTAGAGACTGGGCAAAGGTGGTTCGTCATATTTGACACCATGGAGGGAGGTGTTGTGGTTTTCCTTAGGCTAGTCCGGTCTTATCATCTATGGAGCGTCTGTGACACTCCATTTAGGTAGGGGAAGTTTAGGTACCCCGGGATGTGGGTGATGATGGGGCTGGTTCTTCTGGTAACTACGGGTAAGATGTGTGAAGATTTTTGTAATGGGTGTGGTTCTGTGTTTAGGGATATTTTTTGGGTTATTTTAGGTGTAGCGGGACTTATTTTTATTTGGTTTCAAGAAGGTAGTGATAGGTGGGAAGTCGTTTGACTCCCTATGCCGATGTAAGCGTACCCAAATTTTTGAATAATGAAATAAAGGAGTTTTTGATCATCTAGTTATTCCTTTTGATGAGTTTTGAATTTGGATTATCTATGCCAATCGCTAAGGCATACATAATCCTTTTGTTCATGTATACGTTTAAAATGAACTGTCATTCCCGAGGATAAGAAAAGAATAGCATTTTATGAAAAAGAAGGGGATCGTGCTCATGTAAAAGGTATGAGTTTCCTGCGTACCTCTGAGGATTTTGAAAATTTTCTGAAATTGATCTTTAAAACAAAAGGATTTTTAGAAGATCAGGCCCCACATAGTTCTGAGTAGAAAGACATGAATGTTTTTAGGATAGAAGGGAGATGAGAAGAATTTTAGTGCGTCGAGATTTCAAACTAGGGTTAGAATTTCTTGAGACAGTAAAGGTTAACTGGATGTGCCATCTCTTCTCTGTCAAGATCGGTGAGCATAGCGGTGCCACCTGATAAGATCTTCTTCACAATGTAGGGTCCGTTTCAATTGGGCTTGAATTTCCCTCTGGGTCCCAGATGGGCTCTATAATCTCTTTGAGGACTAAGTCCCCTTCTCGAACACTGCAATACTTAACTCTCTTATTAAATTATCACACTATACGGTGATGATACCCTTTTATGTGATATATAGCTTACAGCCTCCTTTTGCCCAAGAGTGATAACTCGCCGAGACGACTTTGATGCCAATCTTCCTCCCTGACCTTGCTTTCAAGCGTGATGCGCAACGAATGAATTTCTAGCTCTATGGGTAGAACTGCTTTCATGTTGTAGAATAAATATTAATGGGGTAGTCCCAGTAGAGGTTCGAACTGGAGTGCGGTAGCCCCAGAGGGTCTAAGGTATCCTATCGGCTTAATCTCGATAACTCTTGGTCATCTTACCGATGATGGGTTTGAGGTTATTATTGGCTTCTTCAACTGCTCCATTAGTTTGAGGTCAGTAGGGATAAGATCTGTGTCTCCGAATCCCATACTCATCGACCACCTCTACAACTTCTGCCTTAAAGTGTAAGTTGTTATCTGATACCAACTCATACGGGATCCCATATCGACATATAATGTTTTTTTGGATGAACTTGCCACCTTCTTGGCATTCAGAACTGCATATGACTCATCTTCGACCCATTTAGTGAAGTAATCAATGGCAACCAGGATGAATTCATGTCCATTGGATTCTTTGGGTGTAATCCTCCCTATGATGTCAATTCCCCATGTGGAGAACGGCCAGGGAGAAGTCATGTTATATAATTCCCGTGGAGGAAAATTTTGTAGGTTGGAAAACTGCTAGCATTTTAGGCATCTTCAAATGTAATCGTGAACCATGGTTGTCTAGTAGTTACCCTGTCACATGATTTTCTTAGCGAGCATATGGCCATTCGTGTCGGGTTCGCATTCCCTGCAGTGGATTTTCTGCATCATCTCTTCAATGTTAGCTCCCGCGGTGAAGTGCAAATGGGTTCCATCAAAGTTTCTTTTAAAAATTGCTTTATCACAGATAATAAACTGGACAACCAGTCTTTAGAGGGTTGCTCGGACTTTTTTGTCAGAACATTGGGGATACTTGCCATGCTTAAGGAGGCACCAAATATCATAGTACCAATAGTTGGCTATCTCAGGGTCTTCCTCTGTGATGACTTCAATATGGTAGTAGTGGGTTGGTTTATCTTGCTTTTGGATAAGGAAAGGGGCTAAGGTTATTCCTTCGAGTATGTCAATTATAGTGGATAAGGTAGTAAGGTCGTCGGTTAGGTTGTTCTTTTATCAGGGTAGGTAGTGGAAGGTGATTTCTTGGAATTGGGAAGCTATCTCTTCTAGGTGGGCATGAAAGGGTAAGAGTTTCTCATCCTAGACTTTCCATGTTCTGAGTACTTGACCGATGAAGAGGATTGAATCCCTATAGACATTAAGGTATCGAATTCCTTTCTTGAGGGAAAATTTGAGGCCTACCATACACACCTCGTATTCAGTCATATTGTTAGTGCAGGGAAAATCCAACCTGATGGCAGTGGGAGTGTGAGAGCCATCAGGGCAATTATTAGTATCCCAATTCCATACCTTTTCTTGTTGGTAGCACCGTTAAAGAACATTTTCCATGGAAGATCTTCTTGGGATGTACAAAGGATATTCTCATCTGGGAATTCAAAAATCCAGACATCGGCTTCTTCTATAGGGTAGTCAGTAAGGTAATTAGAGATGGCTCTTCCTTTTATGGCTTTTTTTGTGACATGTACAATATCAAATTCGAATAGAAGCTTCAACCAATGGGACATTCGGCTGGACATGTAAGTATTCTCGAGTAGGTACTTGATGGGATCCATTCGGGATACAAGTTTGATGGGAAAGCCGAGTATGTAGTGCCGTAACTTTTGGGTGACTTAAACAAGATTGGCACACGCTTTCTCCAAGGCTATATAGTTAACTTTGTACCCTGCCAACTTGAGACTAGCATAATAGATGGCTCTCTCTTTGTGGGTTTCTTCAAGGTACTGAGCTACCAGAGGCCTAGCTGCGGTATTCATCACGATTAAGTAAAGGAGTAGGGGAAGACCAGGCTGCAGCAACATGAGTACCGGAGGTCAGGTTAGGTATTGCTTTATTCAGTCAAAGGCTTCTTGAAAAGATTCATGCCAAACTTTTGTCGAATCCTTTCGAAGGAGTTTAAATATGGTCTCATAGACGAAAGTCAACTGGCTGATATATTATAATTTCTCGAGGAATCTTCAGATTTCCTTCTCGGTTCGAGGTGGAGGAATCTCGAGTATGGATTTTATCTTAGCAAGATCCATTTCTATCCCCTTATGATTAACCATAAATCCTAATACTTTTCCTTTATTAACGCCGAAGACATATTTCTATGGGTTAAGTCGCATCTAATATTGTCACGGTCGTTCGAAGAACTTTTGAAGAGAGGGAACACAACAGTCCCTAGTCTTAGACTTGATAATCATATTAAACATATAGACCTCTACTTCCTTATGTATCAGATCATGAAAGATGGTTGTGAAAGCCCTCTGATAGGTAGCCCCTACGTTTTTTAGACCAAATGGCATGATGGTGTAGCAAAAAGTTCCCCAAGGGGTGATTAATGTGGTCTTCTCTTGATGATCTGGGCGCATCTTGATCTGATTATATCCAAAAAACCATCAATGAATGACTTGAGAGCGTGACTGGCCCTGTTATCCACAATCATATCGATATTGGGTAGCAGGTAATCATCCTTTGGAGATGCCTTATTTAAGTCTCAATAGTAGACACACATGCAAACCTTCCCTCCTGATTTCAGTATGGGTACGATATTGGCTAGCCATGTGGGATATTCTATCACACGAATGAAACCCACGTTCAACTATTTGACCACTATTCTTTAACTTTGAGCAACCATTAGGTGCAGAGCTTTCGCAGTTTTTGCTCGATCAGTTTGCATTAGGGGAGAATAGTAATCTCATGCTGAGCTATCTCATGGTCAATGCTGGGCAAGTCATCATAAGACCTTGTGAAGACATCCATAAATTCCTTTAGTAATTCCTTGAGTTGCGTGCGCTCATTATCGTGAAAGGTAGCCCCTATCCTAATCTCGCACAGTTGGATACTAGAACCAAGATTAATAACAACACTTTCATCTTCATTAACTTGAACGTGGTTATGTTGTTTGTTATTAACCTTATTTAGATCAATTAAGAATTGTTCATTTGAAAAATCATCATCATTAAGAGTTTCATTAGAATTAAGACAATTAATGTAAGGCACAACAAGATACTCAAAATCTTCATTTATTTCATTGATAGGAAAAACATAATTGAGAACCTCATCAAAGGAGCTCCCGATTACATCAGAGTAAGGAGGAACAACTAGGTAAGAATAAAGGGGATAAACATCAGGGTTAGGTTAAATATCAGCAGGTGGTACAGGTGCAGCATGCCAGTTGAGGAGAGGTGCATTAGCAGCTTTGATCAGGGTGGATGGATCCGAAGATGTAGCCCCTGAGTGGAGCATAGAGAGTGTTAGCCCCAATTTTGTAAATTGAAAGAATCCTTGGAGTAACTTTCCTCAAAATCTCCAGTATCAATTATGGTCTTCTCCATGAGTGGTTGCACTTGATGCTGGGAACTTTCGTCTCATGAGTAATTGTCTTCGAAAAAGATCTCCATTCCTGGTTTTATCTTCTTGTCCACATGATCATACCACAGTTCGGGAAAGTCGCAGAAGGGGAAATCTTCACCCTCTCTGATGAATCTTCCAGTCCATGAATTTATTGAGGTAGTCTTGGCACTTTCTAGCCTTCTCTTTAGTCGAGATTGGTGGAGTATTCTGAGTTCTTCTACTGATGGTTGATAACCTAAGACACAGGGAGGAAAATCCTTTTCAAACACAATGGGTTTAAGTATCCCTTGATGTCTTTGGCCTAGCCCCAATCCAGGCATGAAGTGCATGTTCTTGAACATCTGTATTACATTGACGTTGCCATGAGGGTTATATTCTGGACAAACCCTATCTTTGAAATTGTCCCTTGCTGGGAGTAAAAGTGGTTCAACGTGAAAACCTGATAGAAGCATAACTTTTGTCCCGTGTTGTATCTCTAGTACTGAATTATTGGTGCTTGCGTTCTTGGTATTATCGTCATTGCCCAAGATGGTGATGATCTGCCCATTAGTGAAGAACTTCAGTTTCTGATGAAGGTACAAAGACACCCCCTTGATGCTATGGATCCACGATCATCCGAGCAACAGATGGAAACATGATGGGATATCGATGACATGGAATTCAGCAATCGGATTTACAGGGCCAACCCCTATTGCAAGCTTCATAGATCCCATCACTTCTCAGCGGTGTCACACCCCGCTAAATTTTGGCATCGGACACCACCAAAACAAAGTCGGGCGTGAGCAAATAAAATATCATTCTTAGAATGAGACAAATTTGAGACATATAAAATTAATCCACAAGATAAATGATAATCAATCCCAAAAGATAAACCATCCAACTAAGCGATACAAGATACATCTCCATGCTAAACTCAAAGTAAATCCAATCTCTAATAATATGAAACTGAATAATCTCCAAATGAATCTAGTGAAATAATTGAATAAGACCCATAACAACTTTGGAACCGAATGGCCCATTCAAAACCATTAACCGTGTCTCAAATTAAATATGAAGGAATGGAAAACTAAACTAAATCAATACGTATAAGGTAGAGAAACTCCAACTGCGCCTCCAAGAGAATCTTCAAATATTTCTATGCAGCTTCTCCAAATACTATTTCCTGAAAAGTTAGTCAACGCACGAGGCCAGAGCACTGAGAATGAATACACACTACTCCCCTCAAATAGGATCCTTGAATCCAGACCGTAGAATTATACGTAATAAATATCACAATAGAGTATTTTAATTAAAGGAGATAATTAGAAGCAATAAATATAAATCACTAACTACCCTCAGAAATTCCCATTCCAAAAAGCAAACCAATGTGATTTTAAATTCTCAAGTCCCACGATGTTAATTTAATTCAATTAACCCAATTAATCATTCCTCAATTTTTATCTTAATTATAGTGGTCCTCCCGCCACGGGTGGTAATCCACCAAAGTTTTACGCTTCCCCTTATCAAATGGCCTCTTTCCCGTTTAAACTGTCGACCCCGATCCATGATAAGGTTCCACACACGACACAACATAAATCGCCCGCTGGCCCATTTAAACTGTCGGTCCCTGACACATTATGTCGCCATAAATTTTAATAGCCGTTTTTATCTTAGGCATCAATTCTCATTTTCTGAATTTCATAATTTATAAATTAGCCCATCCTTTTAATCGATGTGAGATCCTCAAAATACCCCTTGGTCCCATACCTAAGGCTACCCAAGTACACATACGTTCTATCCTACATATAGTAGGAATCACCAATATAAAACACGTCCTAGTCTCATGCCTAGGTTAACGAAATGACGATATAACGTAAAAATCTGCCCCAACCCGAAATATAAAATCCCCACGAATTTACACTAACTAGTCCCATACCTATCAAGTATAAATTTTAACCAAGGCCTACCCACTAGTCCCATACCTAGTAATCACCCTAAAATAGGGTGGAGTAAAATACTACCCAAAATCCCCTCGTCCCCGCGAGGGAAAAAATGACAAATAATTCACATAAAGCACAATTCAATATGCACTACATAGAAATTTAATCAAAAACGTCCCAATTTAATTTAAATCAATTAATAACATCGACGTTGATTTCAACATGATTAATTCCATTCAATAATGTTAAATTAATTAACATACAATAATCTTCAATAAGACATAACCGTTTTCTTTTACAAATCATCTACTTTTTATAAGTGTGAGCGCGTCCCAATAACCATATAAATAATCCCATAAAAATTTCACGTGAGAACCTACACCCAAAACCATAAAAACCCAAAAATCTAACCTATGCACCCAAGGGTTTCAAAGATTAAATCATATTTAAAATTTTCATAAAAACAGTCCCAAAATTTAAGTGTCCACTTTCTCTAATTAAGTTACTAATTGATTTTAATCAAAACACATGATTAAGGGTTTAGGCGACCCTTAAAACGCATAATACTAAAGAAAAGGAATAGAGTATTCGTGACTGAGATTAAGATGAAGAAATTTTGACTATACAGTTGGATTCCTCTCGAAAAATTAGTAAAGATACGTTCTTAAAGAATCTTGAGAAAACCCGGTTTAAAGCTTCAAAACTTGGATTGAAAATAGCTCTCCAGTGGAGTTAAGGTTTTAAGGAAGGAAGAAGATGTAAAAAAGGAGATTGATTTTCTTAAGGTTTAGAAGAAAGTGTTTTTAAAAGTCCTAAATCGTCACTTTGTTTATATACCAAAAAGAATTTGAGTTCTAATCAAATACAAACACTCGAAAAATTATTATGGACGATTGGACAGTCAGAATGGCTTAAAATTTTAGTATGTTGTAGAGAACAGAGAGGTGAAGCTAGTGAGAAAAAATTAGCTCGATCGGACCATCGAATTTTAAAAAATATTATTTTTGTCCTCCTTAACTTGGATCCTCACCCGATTTTTATACAAAAAGTTATAATTTTGAAATTTTAATCCCGATTTAAATTCCACTTAAAACCTTATTTTTATATATAAAAACTAACATATTTAATTACTAAGAATAATTAAATCCAAAATTTTATTTTTTCTAGAATTTCTCGATTAATTAATTTAATTGACTATTAATAACACAAGGTGTTACAGGCAGGTGTTGGCTCATACTGCGACTGAGGTTGGGGCAAGGTCGCTTACTTTTAGTCCCAAACAATTGAGGGTCCTTAATGGACATACATTCATAGCTAGTTCATTATCGACAAGTGAACGTGGGATGATCTTTCCCATGACTTCGACAGATATGTTGAGAGAATAATTATGGTTCAAACCAATCTTGGGAATTTCTTCTTCGAAAAAGGAGAGCATTCTAGTAGAGGTTATAGATCCGACCAGATTCACTGCTTCTTTTTGGCATGGTAGAAGGAGGATCCGTGGGTCCTGTGAGTAGTTTGATCAAGGCATTTTGGTGAAACTAGGAAGACATAAAAATTCCCCACCTAATGATGTTAGCTTGGGTTTTCTTTACCTGATAGAGGATCTTACTCTCCTTGAGGGTCATTTATGGCATAGGAAGATTCTCGACACCCTTTTCTTTGTCGCTTGCTGATAGTTGCAGGCTTGGGATTTGGTAATGCCTCCCTGACCTGGTCAAATGGTTCATAGAATAGGGGAAGAATTGAAATCATGTTTCCTCATCGATCTCCTATTATTCATCCACCTTGTTGATCTCTCCTAGTATCTCCTCAAATGATATCATCCCACATATGTTGACTATCGGATTAGCCATTTCTGGACCTTGCTCTGAATCATTGAATTCATCCCCCCATCCGGTCACGACGACATTATCTTTTAATGAAAAGTCAATACACTCCACAATTTCAAAGGCCTCTCCATATAAGTACTCCCATTCGGCATGGAGATGTGAAATCGAAGGGACTAGATGCCCTTGTAGTTTCAAAGAATCGAGTAGCTCGAATATACTGTAAATATCACATGTCTGTTGGAATAAATCCACCATGATCTAGACCATATAATCTAAACTGACTTCATTGGTTAGCACCACCATATTGTCTGACTCTTGGGCCCATTTTTGAGCTTTCAAGAACAACACATTGAATCTATGACAGTCAACGGTCATCTAGGAGGGAAATTTCAGCCCAAACTCTAGGAGTTGGTTCAACACTTTTGACAATTCCATATTTTTACATCCAGAACGGGTGCGGATAGCGATGCATGCTCTGATAAGGAGTGATAGGGCTTAATCGGAGAAGCTGGTAGGGTGTAGGAGAAAGTATGGGCATGTTTGGAGAGGTTTAGGAGAGTATATGGGCATATGATTGGTAATTTGGTTGGTATGATCTGGGTAGATGGGTCAAATTCTGGGCTTTCTTCTAGGAAGATGGCATTTGTATGATTCGGGAGTGGATTGTGGGCAGTGTTTAGTTTAGGATTGGATGGTGGGGTGATGACACCCTGGTCAATCAGGCTTTGGATAAAATTTCGGAGGTGGAAACAGTGGTTGGTGGTATGTCCAATAGTTTGGTGAATGTCACAATGGGCATCTGGTTTGAAATTTTTGGGAAGTGGGTTTGGTAATAGACGAGGGTCCAAGGGATTGATAAGATTTCAGCTCAAGAGGGCCTGGTAAACTTTAGAGAGGTGAGCGTGAAGCTCGGTGTATTCCTTTTGGACTGGGTTAGGGTGGCTTTATCGTGCCCATAAAGTGGCAGGCTGAGAGATGTTGTTGGTGGTTAAAACTGCGGTACTGATTGGCTTTACAAACTTTTTAGGAGCGAATTGTCCAGATACTTTCTTTGGTTCAACTTTTGTCTTGGCAAGGACTTCTTCGATCTCCACTCCTGCTTCTCAGAGGGCTCACAAATGAGGGTAGTACTGTCATCCCATCGTCGCTCGAACATTGGGTAGGAAATTCTTCTTCACAATATTGACTTGCTCCTCTTCGAAAGGCCGGTTGGTAATGGTGGTTTCTTTCTCTCTCTAGCTTGTTATGAAGTTACTGAATGACCCCCTAGGATTCTTCTTGAGGAACTCCAAATCACGGCGGGTAACGTCTAATTCTTCATTTTACTTGTATTGTGACATGAATTCACGGGCAACATCTTCCCAATAGCGGATATTGGACTCCTCGTGAGATAAGAACCAACAGAGAGCGCTATCCTTCAATGTCTGTTGGAATATTTGGGATAATATATCCTCATAGGCCCTTAGGAATGTTATGTCTAGATGATAGCTATGGAGATGAATGATCGGGGTTCTGATACCAACAAATTTCTCGATGTTAGGCATCTTGAACTTTTTTGATAATCGAGCTTTACGGTATGGAGACATGTGGGTGTAGTCCAAGTAGTTCCCTGAGAGTCTGACTTGGTCGAATTTTTTGGTTAATATATTAAGGTATTCCTTGACTGACGGGTAAGTTATGGGTAAATTATCCCCTGGATGGGTAAGATTCGACATAGGAAGCTGGGCTGGCAATGACCCATTAGTAAGAGGAGCACGTGGAGCATGTTGGTATTCCTCGAGAAGCCAGATAGGCTCGAGTGCGGGCAGAACCATATGGCGAGGGAAGATGACCTTACGATCTTCAAGAATAGTAACCTAGTTTTGTTGCATCTCATGAATCTCAGTTTAAAGGTTTTCAATATTGGCAGTGAGTTGAGCTAGGACTGTTATCAAATCCGACTGCACATTCGGTACTTGGTCTGTGTTCTCCATGGAAAGCGGATGAATCTCTAACTTGGAGGAAGTGAGGGGATTGATGGAGCTTCGAGGCAATTCGATTGAAAACCAAAGCCAATAGGGAGACAGACTAAGGGTATGGGATCCACCTGAGGAGGAGAAAAATTGGGATTTATTTTTGGAAAAGAAGGAAAAATGTTTTTGAGGTTTTTGGAAAAGATGAGGACAAAATGCTTTTTTTGGGTAAAAAGGAGGAAAATATTTTTGGTATAAGCAAGGAAATATGTTTTTGGTATTTTTGATAAAAGAGGAAAAATGTTTTTGGAGACTTTTTGGAAAATTTGGGTGGCATGCCGACCCGTCATTTCGACAGAGTTTCGGGTAGAAATCGACAAACTAAATATGAATATCCTAGGTTTGACACCTATATGCGGGTATGCAGTTGCTGGGTTAATTAGAAGTTATTCCCCCCTTTGGCATGACTTCCATGATATGAGTCTTTCTTTTGAAGGCAATCGGTATGTCTGGACAACCCATTTGATAAACATGAGTGTACGTGAATTGCCTCACTATATACCTCGTGAGGATAGTACGTGTGAGAGCGAATTTGATATACTCGATGTACGTGAATGAGTTCCCTGTGATATACCTCCCATCATGACTTCGATCAAGTTATACGATACAGGGGGAACCATTCGAGATACGTTGAAGGTACTTGGCCAATGGAAGGTGAGAGTCATATCGCTTAGGCTAACTGCGCCCTGCCGGAACAGCGCCCATTACGAAGTGACCCCCTGGTTACGGGACAAAATTTGGTCAATAGCAATGCTCTTTGGTGATGTAGTGTGCAATATGAATGATTCTTGATTAGTATCTTATGGATGGAGTATCTTTATTGATCATGCTAAGTAGTGAATAAGGTATAAGTAAGTAAACCTACACTAATCATGGATATGTGAGAGTGAGTGGTGTGTAATTATCTACAAGTGAGTGTGTGGTAGTGAACCTAAGCATGGATCAACTATAAGTGGTATGTGATAAGTATGAGTGAACATCGATATATACAAGTTTGATATGTGGAGGTGTGTGTTAGTTACACCTAAGCAACGATTTCTAGGTGATGTGGGCAACATGTGGATATAAGTGATCCTAGGTGCACGTGGTGTGAAGTGTACATGGAGAAGTGTGTGAGTGAGTAGGGATACAAGCATGAGGTATATATGTGCAAGAAATAATAAAGGAGATAAAGGTAACATATAGATAAGTGAATATGCACACAAGAAAACAAAACACCTATGTAAACAAAGTCTAGCCCTCTTATGAAAAAGTCCCCAGCAAAGTCACAATTGCGGCCATACCGATCGAGATCCCGCTCCAAGCCAGGATTCAAAAGGTATCACTCAACCTATCAATGCTTTGGCCAACGTCGATGTGGGTTTAATGTAAAGAGATGGAGTCGCTAGCCTGTTTTGTACAAAACAGATAAAAGAACATGTTGTCGCCTCGTGAGAGCGGCATCGAAGAAAACGGATGCATATGAAACCAATAGTTCTAAGGGTTTGGGGGTTAAGTTACAGAATGGAAAGGTGTTAGGCCCCCATCCCTCCCTTTCGGTCTCTCATGGGCTTGTGTTATTATTTTCCTTTATTTCTCTATGAAGTGTGTGTGCGTGTATATATAATGGAGATCGGAATCGTTCAACTTATACCATAGGAAATGTAGAGTGAAGTCATCCACATAAATGTTCCCAAAATAATATACATATAGAAAATATGATTTATGTGTTTATTGTAATATTGATCGTTACTACGAAACGATAATAGGCATTGGATGAAAAGCCAACAGACATAATGTGTATATTAATGTAAGAATATGATGAAAATCAGGAGTTTGAGAAAATTGGAAAATGAAAAATTGGACTCGAGTCTCGGGTTTTAATTCGAAACACCTACGTAGCCTATAAATACATCAAAGCCCACATAGTTCGGATGTGGCATGGGGGTGGGGTTTATCCCATAGATCCGAACGGGATTTTATTATATGTGTGTGTGTAGAAAAATGTGTTTGGGTTTTGAAAAAGTGTGATGCAAAATCCCGTTCGGAATTAATGGGTGTAACCCACTTTTTGTTTGTTTTGAGTTTTTTATAGAAAATAAAGTACGGGCAATATACTAATAAAAATGTAGATATTAATGTGTATGAACTAAAGTAAGAACTGTATTAGGGATCTAATCAAATTTATTCAAAATAAAGAATTTAAATAGAAACGGAAGGAATTGGACCTTCTTTGAAGCTTGATCTTTGATCTTGGATGAACTCCCTTGAATGTGAGATGAATGAGGGATAAGAGAGAGTCTGATTTGCCAAATTGGGTTTGAAAATGATTGGAATGGAAGCTTGAATGGAACTTCACATGGAGGCACTCTGCTGATTTCGAGAGAATGTTACTGAGATCACTGATCCTAATGGATCTCTCATCTTGCCCCTTGGTAATGAGGTCATGCCCTCTTTTTATATGTTCGTGGAGTTGACGATTAGCATTGTCCTAGTCTTTCCCATCGTCATGTGACCATGGACACACTTCCGATAGGAAAGGAACTGGACTTGCCAACTGGTAGTCTCGTGCAGATTTTCCTGCAAAAATAGTCGTAGAACATAATACGTTGATCCAAATTACGCACAGGTTATACCGTTAGAAAGGTACTTCAGAGACCTTAAAGAGTCCTTTGGATCGCTCCCGGGTCCGGGAGTTGACTTTGGGTCAAATGTGGCTAGGAAGTGCACGTCGATCCTTTGGACAGAAGATCGTCGAATGGAAACGGATTGTTCATCCGCATGGAAAGTCAGAATCGCATACGAGGAAGACCGTTGTAAGTTTTAGGAGATGTACTTAGACATTCCCAAGAGTTTTTCTCTGTTCGGATAGTTGACCTTGGTCAATCGGAACCTGGAAGCACTCGATGAACTCTCGGAGTAAAACAGATTGTTCGTCCGCATCGTACGTCAGACTTGCGCACAGGGTAGACTATTGGAAAGGGTATTCATTGACCTTAAGATATTCATTCAGTCTCGTTCGAGATAAAGAGTATACTTTGGTCAAACGGAGTCCGGGAGCGCTCGGTGACCTTCGGATCAATTTTTGGGGAAAACTGATCGTTCGTCTGAATATGTCATTTCGCGAATGGGGAAGACCTTTATAAAGGGGTTTCAATTCCCTTCAAAGATTCAAAGATCTTTCTCTATGATAATGAAGTTTCTTAGGGTCAAATCGGGGTCCAAGAATGCCCAGTGGCTTCAAAATTGATTTTCAATAATAAAATGGTTAGTTTGTCCTAATTGTTATGCGGATTTTTTCATGGGGGTATCGTTGGAAAGGGGATTTAGATCCCTTAGGGGATCTAAAAAGCTTTTGCTCTGAAGATAGTGTTGACTGGAGTCCAACGGGGCCCGGGAGCGCCCGATGGCCTGTAAATTGGTACTAGGAGTGCGACCAAGGGTTTACAGTGAAATGAGGAGGTTTCCGGGACCTAAGGAGAGACTTAGGGGGTCCTAGAATGTGGTGTCTACATTAATGTTGACATTTATGGGGCCTGTTAAATATTTTTTGTACTAATAAAATTTACAGATGATGATTTTTGTGGAGTAATATAAACATAGCAGATTGTGACCTATACGGTGTAAATGGGGTGGGGCGGGGCGGGCTCTAGTTCATGTAAAATAGTCTTAAACATATTCGGGGATCCTTGAAGTAAACCCATCAGGGGTCACGGAGAGGGACTGAATAAGAATGTTTTAAATAGGGCGAGTTAGGGTTTATGAAAACTCACCCCAAACCACCCACCTCGTTACCGTCCCTACCCGACTCTAACCAATATATTGGTGGTCAATATGATCGCCCATATAAAGACTCACATGGTTCCATGTCGATGAAATTTGAAAAACTTCTGTAATAGGCCAATTCTACCAAAGGAAAATTCACATCCTAACTACCCCTAAATTTAATGTTCATGATCGAAGCATATCCTCCAAAATCTGGTTCACCTTCTCGATCTACTCATTTGTTTGAGGATGATAATACATACTTAAGTGTAACCTAATCCCCATGACCTCCTGAAAACTGGCCCAAAATTGAGATACCAAAGTTAGATCTCCATTTGAGATGATTGACAAAGGTATCATGTACAACCGAAGATTCTTTGATATATATACAATTAGGCATACTATTCCTCTATGAAATCTATGTGAATGGGAATGAAATGTGAAACTTTCATCAAATGGTCCACTATAACCCAAATATAATCATTATACTTGGGAGGCAAAGGTAATCCTACATTGAAGTCCATCGAGATGTTGCCCCACTTCCACTCAAGAATGAGTAAGGACTGAAGTGTACCCGATAGCCGCTGGTAATTTACCTTCACCATATGACATGTGTTGCACTGGGATACAAATGTAGCAACATCCTTCTTTATCCCGGCCCACCTATATTGTCTCCTCATATATTGGTATATATTATCCCTACTAGGATGTAGTGAAAACTATAATCCATGGACCTTCGACATGTCGGCCTTATATAAGGCCTCATCTATAAGTACAACTAACATCCCCTTTGTACCTCAATCCACTATCCGAACCAATGGTGTAAAGAGGTACACCAGTGGCCAAAATTTAGACCATTTCTCCTTGTAATTCACATCATATGTTTGTGCTAGAATCACCCGCATAATGATATCGAGATTCATAGTGAGAGTCTCCATTAAAGCATCGACCAACTCAGAAATCACCTGAATGAATCCTACATCGATCAATTAAAGAGTTGATAAATTATCACTCGGTCATCAACTCAAAGCATATGCCACTACATTGTCTTAACCTAGCTAATACTGAATCGTAAACTAATAGTACTTGATGAACTCAAACCATCATAATTGTCGCAAGTTCAGATCCTTATGGGTGAACAAATATTGAAGATTCTTATGATCACTAAAGATCCTAAACTTCTCGCCTTGCAAATAGTGCCTCTAAACATGTAGTGTGAACACCTCTGCCGCTAATTCCTAGTCACGTGTTGAATAATTAACCTCGTGAGTCTTAAACTAACGAGTTGCGTAAGAGATATGGAGATCCTCCTATATAAAAATCCCACATAATCCCTGTAGGGAAGCATCAATGTATACAAAATACTCAACCCTACTCCTAGGAAGATACAGAACTGGAGCTTAAGTCTACTTATCCTTGAGAGTGTCGAAAACATGTTTACACCTTTTTGTAAAAAAAAAATTGAATACCCTTTTGAGTAACTTGATCAAAGGTACCACTATCTTAAAAAATTCCCGAATGAACCTCTTGTAATATTCGTCCAACCCCAAAGAGCTACGAACCTTTATAGGTGTAGTGGGTTGTTCCCAATCCAACATGGACAACACATTATTTGGATCCACAGACAATCCCATCGATTAAATAAGGGTATTTGTGGTCATGCATGAAGAAAGACGTCATATCCTAAGTGAAAAAAATGAATTAAGTGTCATTTGTTCTCACTTTTAATCCAACAGACAGTCAACAACCTCTAGACCTTGACTATCATGTGGATATTTTCTTAGTGGGGTCTAGATATCATATGAACATCGTGTCTTGAACCTGATAACATGAGATAACTTCTCGTAGGCACAAAATACTTCACTAAATATATTGAAGTAGAGCCACTGGTGAACATCATACATGATCAGTTTTATTTGGAGAAACACCATAACCCATTTTGGTATGTCAAGAATCCTCATCACCAACAACAATATGCAGTTCAAAAGTTAAATTTTCAAAGATTTCTTTAGCCATCACATGATAAGGAATTATTACATCTTAGAAGTTTGCCCTGAGAGCAACAGATAAGTGGATTTTTCAATTAAAATGATCATCAATGGAATGAAGAAAAGGTTGGAAAAGACAAAAGGCGTTTGGGTGTATGAGCTCCCCTATGTCCTTTGAGCAAAATGAACAACTCCTAGGAGGTCGAATGGGGAAACATCCTTAACCTTATCCTATTTGATGTAGTCTATTATACCTATAGAGTCACCATAGCCAACCAACACTTGAACAACGAGATGATTAGTGTCAATCTTGACCTGGAAGATTAAAGGAGGGAACAAGATCTAATCAGGCTAGCGGCCTACTAACAGTAGTTAGCAAGGCAATATAAAAAGGGCATGCATTTGAGGAAGTTTTAAGTTAGGGATTATGTCTAAAGAAATATTGATGGTGGTGTGAGGAAATCATTAGACGAAAAATTAGGATCAAACTAGGTAGGTCCATTCAGAGTCACCAGAGACGACTTGTAAGGTGACCATCGCCCGAAAATAATGGAGGGAAGGGAAGTACCCCGATCATGGAATGCAACTCTTTTCAGTTGGTAGTTAAGATTTTTCTTGTTTCTTAATTCAATTAGCTTTGATTGTTCCAAGTGATAGGTGAACAATAAAACAAGTTGTTGTTATATATGCATCAAATCAGACTTCAATTATTTACTTATTTTGAATAATTCCTTATTGGATTTTGTAGACACCCCATCCTAGGACCCCCCCCCCAAGCACCTCCTTAGGTCCTTAGCACTCATTCATTCATTATAAACCCTAGGTCATACTATGAGTACTGATCTATATTCCATCGGGCACTCTCAATCCCTATTTCACTCTGGTCAACTCCCATGCCTGAGTAAAAGCACAATGAATCTTAGAAGGTCCTTGATTCCCCTTTCCAGCGATCCACCTTGTGTGCAAATTGGCCTTATGGTGCAGATGAACGGTCCATTTTACTTTAAAAACGGATTTAGAGGCCATCGGGCACTCCCGAGCGATATTTGACTATGGTCAACTCTGCGTATTGTGTAAAGCATAATGAAATATCGAAAGGCATTGAATACCCTTTCTAATGATTCGCCCCATACAAAAATCATCTTTACGGTACGGAATAATGAGCCATTTTATGCCGAAGGGTCATTGGGCACTTCTGGGCCCCATTTGACCTTAGTCAACTCTCCGAACCAAATGAAGATGAATGAATTATTTAAGGGGACTAAATAACCTATCCAATGGTCCATGTCGTGCACGAATTGGCCTTACAGTACAAACGAACAATCCACTTTCCTCTGAACTTCCTATCAAGTGACCAATGGGTGCTTCTGGGCCCGTTTGACCTTGGTAAAATTTCGAACTCGGGAGTGTCTCAATGGATTCTTGAAGGGATCTGAATACCCTTTCCAACGGTCTACCCCATTCACTATTCTGACTTACCGATTGCATTTTGCGATCATTTTTTGAAAATCGATCCCAGACTACTGAATGGCACCCTCAGGACCCTGCTTATCGACAGTGTGCCTGAGGGACTATGTTGAAAGGAAGGTCAAGGAGCATGATGATCAACACCCCCTTTATCCCTACGTAGTCATCTCAGGTAAATGCCGAGGCTTGAGGCCCCCCTTGTGCGCGTTTATAATATTTGTGTTTCGTCCGATATATACATTCGTTCTTCGATAATGACTTGTGATTCGGAAAACACTCATATTATATTTTTAATTATTATTTTTGGGAACACTCGTAAGAAATAATTCACTCTATCCTTTTCCATGATGCGAGTTGACTGATTCTACTCTTAATCTATATTATGCACATACGTGCACACTTCACGGAGTCTAACAGGAGAAGATTAGAACATGCCTATGAGAGATCGAAAGGGTGGGATTGGTGACTAAGACATTTTCATTTCGTAACTTAGTCCCGGGATGTTTGAACTACTTGGTATTGCAAGCATCGATATTGTCTTTGACGTCGTTCTCTTAAGGCGGTGATAATTATTTTGCCTGATTTGTGGAAAATAGGTTGGCGACTCTATCTTTACACATTATCTCACATTGACAAAGGTCGAGAACCCCTAGAAAGGGCGTAATCTCCCATGTGCACCGAAAGGAACCCCCTGAAGAGAAGAATGGAGAAGCCTCGGGATGGCCATACTGGCGATTCTGCTGGGGACATTCCTTTAAGAGGACCAGACTCTATTTCTGCATGGGTATTATCCTTTTCTACATGTGTGCATATGCACCTACTTGTATGTTCCCTTTTCTCCTCTATCTAATTTTTCTATATATCTACCTCATGTATGTATCACTTTTAACTCACTTATACACTTCACATACTTTTATATACTCTTGATATATACTTCACACACTTACACTTGTATATAGAATCACTCCTACTCACATGCTTCACACACCACTTAGAATATCCATGCTTAGGTTTCACTAGCACACACCCACATTTCTCATACTTATATATATCCATGCTCACCTAAACATATCATACACCACTAGTAGTTGATCCATGTATAGGCTCACTACCACATACACTCACTTGTAAATATTCACGTCACTCACTCACATGTATATACCCATGTTTTCCTATCACCGTGCTTAGTATTGTCTTCATGCTTCATACTAGATTTACTCTTGATAATACTTATAAATTCTCCCTTATTAGTGTATTACTCCCTTTACTCATCGTGCAAATAAAAAATTACTCTATCTCCATACTATACTAATTAAGACTCATGCATTTTTGCACAGTGCATTACCAAGAGCATGGCAATATTGACCAAAATATTGTCTTGTACTCGGGGGCACTTTGTGATGGGTGCTGGTTTTATGGGACATAGTTAGCCTAACTGATATGACTTTCACCTTCCAGTGGCCTTGTACATTCGATGTATATCGAACGGCTCCCCCCGCATCGTACTGCTTGACTGAACACACGACGTGAGGTATATAGTAGGGAACTCTTTCACGTACGTCAAGTATATCAAATTTTCTCTCACATGTACCGTCCCCACAAGGTATATCATGAGGTAATTAACATATATTCAGGTATATCAAATGGCTTGTCCACACGTATCGATAAATGATTGCCCTTATAGGTAAGAGGTATATCATGGAAGTCATTCCAAAGGGGGAACCATTCCACTAACCTAATAATTTCATAAACCTCATATAGGCGTCAAACCTAGGGCACTCGTATTTAGTTTGTCGGTTACCATGCAAAACTCAGCCGAAATTCTGGGTTGGCATACCGCACAAATTTTCACGCTATTTCTCTTTTATTGAAAAACAGTATCCTATCCATGAGCCTGGAAAAAAGTCAAACTGTGTCTTACATTTTTAAACCTTATTTTCCCAGGCTCGAGTCCTATCCGGTGTGTTTTCTTGCATTTAAACAAACCTAATACAAAAGAAAACATAATAATAATAATAATAATAATAATAATAATAATAATAATAATAATAATAATAATAATAATAATAATAATAATAATAATAATAATAATAATAATAATAATAATAATAATAATAATAATAATAATAATAATAATAATAATAATAATAATGTTGAGATTCCTCTCCTTTTTCAAAAGACCAAAATGCCAAAAATATTTTTCTCCTCCTTCCAAAAAACCCAAAACTCTCTCCTTCTTTCCTTCAAAATTAAATTCGAATCGTTTTCCCTCTCAGGTCAATCGCAACCTGACTTTAGCTTGGTTCCCTATTGGCTTCGGTCTTTCGTCAAACTACCTGAAGCTCCGTAGCTTCTTCCGCTACTTCGGTCGAATTTGGAATCTAACTTCATGAGCTCTTCATGGAGAACACTGACCAAACACCAAATGTGTAGCCCGATCTGATAATCGTCTTAGCCCAACTCAACAACAAGATTGACAACCATCAAATTGAGGTCCATGAAATGCAACGACACTAGGCCCAGATTCCCAAAGAATCTGATGTTCTCTTTCCTCGTGCTATGGGTCCATCCCCTCCCGAGCATGTCTGGGTCTCATAAGAGTATTAGTTTTTATGCGTCCCCACCAGCTAATGGGTTGCCACCAGCCTAACTCCCAATTCTGAATCATGCCCAGCCAAAGGCTAATCTACTAGTACTCATGGATCCCAAATAGGAGGAAATGAACAAGGTCAAGGAAGACCTCAAACTACTGTCAAAGAAGTTTGACCAAGTTAAGATATTCGAGAACTACATGGACTATACCCATACGTCCACTTATCCCAAAGCTATAATGCCAGAAAAGTTCAAGATGGCAGACATCAAGAATTTCAGGGGAAGCAGACCCCCAATTGTACACCTTTGAAACTATCACTGAACCACGACCCTCCTTGGTCCCAGCAAAGAGATAATGGACCAGATGATTCAGCAGACCTTGAAAGAAAGAGACCATCGGTAGTTTTTGTCCCTCGAAGAATTCAGTATCCGTAGTTAGGAGGATATCTCTCTAGAATTCATGTCTTAGTACAAGTATGATGAGGATCTTCGACACCTTGAGCTTCTTAAGAAAAACCCTGGGGAAATAGTAAGTAGCTTCATAGGAAGGTGGAGAAAGAAAGATTCCACCATAGCCAACACGTCGTTCGAGTAAGAGCAAGTCATTATTGTGAATAAGAACTTCTTGTCTCATATCTGAGCGTCCATAAGAGGACAGTATTACCCACACTTTCGAGCCCTTAGAGAGGCTGGTGTAGAAATTGAGGAAGGTATCACCAAAGTGGATTCTGAACCAAAGAAAATGATCAGACAGTTCACTCCTCAAAAGTATGAGAATCTTGCCAGTGGTACAATCTCATCCATAAATAATATTTCAAAACCTGTTACCTTTTAGGTACCCAAAAGTCGCCCTAATCCTGATAAAAAAGAATACACCGAGATCCATACTCCCCTGTCCAAAGTCTAACAGACCTTATTAAGACAAAATCTTATCAAACCCTTGAACCTTTGTCCATTACCAAACCCACTCCCTAAAAACTTCAAACCCGATGCCCGTTGTGTTTTCCACCAATTCGCAGGTCATACCACTGACCATGCCTCCCCCTTAGAAATGTGGTCCAAGGCCTAATTGACCGAGGTATCATCACCCCACTAGAAAATCCTAAAATCAATACCACTCATAACCCACTTCCAGCACATACAAATGCCATATTTCTGTAAAGTGACCCAGAATTTGACCCATCTACTCAAATTAGGACTAGAAAAACACCCATCATCCCTACAATCTCACCCAAACCCCTCAAGGTTTCCCCATACTTTCTCTTACACCGCACCTGCTTTGTCGATCAAGATTTTTCACTCTTTATAAGGTCATTCATCTCCTTCTTCACCTGGTCTTGGGGGGGGGGGGGGGGGGGGGGGCATGAGTTACATGATGTGTTAGAGCAATTCTTAGAGTTTGGGCTGAAATTGCCTACCGATATGACCGTCGATTATCATAAATTTTGAGGCTTGTTTATGAAAGCCCAAAAGTGGGATCGGAAATCAGATGAATGGGTAGTACCTGTTAAAGAAGTTGGTTTAAATGGTGTGGTACAGACCATGGCAATATGTTTCAACAAAAAAGTGAAATATGTGTCATCTATGAGTTGTTCATAGCTTTGAAGCCTTAAAGAAGGTTGATACCTTCACTCCTGCACTTCCCCATTGAGTGGGAATATTTATATAATGAAGCCGCTGAGATTATCGAATATATTGATTACTCTTGGCAAGAGGAGATAGTTTCCACATAATGGGGGGATGATTTTGATAGCTCAGGTGATGAACCAAGACAAGAAGAAGTCAGTCCCATAGACAACCTATGAGGAATGACATCCTTAGAAGATTTATTAGGGGAAATCAACAAAGTGTCCATTCAGCCCAAGGTGGATGAAGCCATGGGATTCTTATTTTTTCTTGCCTCGGTGAACCACATGACCCGATCAGGGTGGTACTATAAAGATCTGATTCCTCATGCAATCGAAACAAACAAAGGAAAGGGAGTTATCGAAGAACTTCCCATGCTAGAAATGACCATAGAAGAAAGAAAAGTCCATGATCAACTCAAGAAGGCCTAAGACAATATCCACCTATGGGGGCTTTTCATGTCCTCTCAGTTACATTGAAATGACTTGATAAAACTCCTCATAGGACCCATAGTCCCTCCTTCCATGCCACACCCCTGTCTATTCCAGCGTCGGCAGCCACGAAAATAAAATTGGGTGCCAGTAAATAAAATACCGTTCTTAGCATGTGATAGATATGAGACATATAAAATCAATCCATAAGATAAATAATTTAATCGGTCCCAAAAGACAATAACCAACTATGCGATAAAAGATCCATCACTATGCTAAACTCCAATAATAATCCAAACTCCAAGAGTATAAGACTGAATAATATCCAACCGACTCCATAATGAAATAACTGAATCAAAACCGTACAACTGTGGAATTGAATGGCCCACTAAATCCATAAACTGTTAACCCAGAAAGTAGCATTATACATGAAAAAAATCACAATAGAGTATTTTAATTAAACGGAATATAATTAAACGTGATAGCACAAATCACTAACTACCCTCAAATAATTGTTATTCACAAAGCACACCAATGTGGTTATAAGTAATTAAGCCCCAAGTTATTAATTTAATTAAATTAACCCAATTTATCATTCTCCTCAAATTTATTATTAGCATAATTATAGCAGTCCTCCCACCACGGGTGGTACTCGCACTAAAGTTTACAATTTCCATTGTCAATAGCTAGCTGATCCGTTTAAACTGTCGACCACGCAATATGACAAGGTTCCACACACGACACGATCTAAACACAAGCTGACCCGTTTAAACTGTCGATCTCCACACATTATGTTTCCACTAATTTTAATACCCATTATTATCTTAGGCATTAATTCTCATCTTCTCAATTTCTCATTTATCAAATTACCCCACCCTTATTTTCGATGAGAGATCCTTAAAATATCCCCTAGTCCCATACCTAAGGGTCCCCAATTTATACATACATCCTACCCTACCAATAGGATGAATTTCTAATAATAATAACGTCCTAGTCTCATGCCTAAACTAGCGCAACGATAAAAAAACATGAAAATCAGCCAACCCCCGAATCACCCATCCATACAATCTACACTCACTAGTCCCATACCTAGCAAGCATAAATCATAACAAGGGCCTACCCACTAGTCCCATACCTAGTAAGCATCCTATAGTTAAGGTGAGCAATATACTACCCAAAGGCCCCTCATCCCCACGATAGCAAAAGTTACTCAAACAAATCACACAAAACACAATTCAATATGCACAACATAGAAATTTAATCATAAAGATCCCACTTTTAATTTAATTCCGTGAATAGCACCGTCGTTGATTTCAGTATAATTAATTTCATTCAATAATGTTAATTTAATTAACATGCAATAATCTTCAATATGACATAATCGTTCTCTTTATAAATCATCTAATTTTTATAAGTGTGTACGCGTCCCATATATCAAATAAATAACCCCATACAATTCTACATGAGAGCCTAGACCCAAAACAACCAAAACTCAAAACTCTCTCTGACGCACCCAAGGGTTACGAGTATTAAATTTTATTGAAAGTTTCACAAAAATAGTCCCAAACTTAATGCTAACTTTTCCTTAATTAAGTTGCTAATTTATTTTAAGAAAACATGTAATTAATGGGTTTAGACGACACTTAAAATGCGTAATACTAAAAAAAAGAATAGAGTATTCATGCATGTGATTAAGATGAAGAAAAACTGGTAACACGGTTGGATTTCTCTCGAAAAATTAACGAATAGTTGTTCTTGGACAAACTTGATTAAACCCCAATTAAGACTTCAAAAACTTGTGACAAAACTTTAATTATGTTGGAGGTTAATGAGTATAGATGAGAGGAAAATAATTTGGAAATTTTCTATAGTGATAAAATGATTTGAAAAGTCCATCCACGACTTAGTGTGATATATAAAAGGTGCAATATTTGGACTAACAATAGAACTCTAATTAACCCTAACCTTCTCGCTACCTCTGCCACAAGCCGAATCGATTCGGCCTAAGACAAAATAGATTCGCTCCTGAAGAAAAAGCCCAGTCCGCCTAGATTAATTCTATTTAACTAAAGATAAAGTTCGACCATTAGCCATGGCCCAAAACCATGACAAACATTTTTTTCATTTTGACTCCGATTTTAATTTCGATTAAAATCCCACTTTTTATTATAAAAACTCAACATTTTAAATCACTCAAAATTAATGAATTCCAAAATTTTATTTCTCCCAAATATCCAAATTAATTTAAATAAATCCATTTAAATTTACGGGGTGTTACATTCCACTACTCCTGAAGAAGCCATAAATATGGTTGGGTCCCTGACCTATTCAAGACTCGTCTCCTTTTCTGAAGAAGATATACCAAAGTTTGACCTTGATCACAATTACGCCCTCAACATCTCTGTCGAAGTCTTAGGAAATACAGTCCCACTATCACTTGTCGACATCGGATCTGCTCTCAATGTCTGTCCACTCAGTGCCTTCAATTATTTAGGATTAAGTGTCCGTGATCTCAGGCCCACTTCTGCCTCCGTTCGTGCTTTTGACAATACTCGCTGAGAAATAATGGGGTCTATAAAACTCACACTAAAGGTTGTACCTATTAATCATGTCATCAAGTTTTAAGTCATCGATATACCTGCTTGCTTCAATCTACTCCTTGGTCGTCCATGGATCCATAGCATCCGAAGAGTATCGTCTTCCCTTCATCAGAAACTAAATTCCGTTGCCAAAGGTCAGGTTATCACCATTTTAGAGGATGACGACAGTACATATAATGCTAGCACTAGCAACCCAGTATTGGAGATCCAGCATGGGACCAATGACATGCTCCTCTATGGTTTGAGAATTGATCTGCTCCCCCTCCCAGTAGGGGATAACTTCAAAGACCAAGTCTGTCCAGAACATAACCCTGATGGTAATGTCAATGTCATTCAGATGTTCAAGATTATGCACTTCATGAATGGAATGGGGCTAGGACGATGCCAATAAAGAATTCTTGAGCCTATAATACTGAAAGAGGCCTTTCCCCCATATGTCTTGGGTTACCAACCTTCACAGGATTAATTCAAAGCGCTCTGTCGACCCAAATCGAAAAGAAGCTTGGAATATAAAAAGACTATTTTAGGGGACTCTTTGAACGAAATATTTGTTAAGAAGGGTGAAGACTTACCCTTATGTGGAATCCCTAAACTATGGTATAACCATGTTGAACCCCTAAACTATGGTACAACCATATTAATAGGAAGATGAAAATGGGATTGTAATTGTCTTTCAAGAAAATAACTCCTAGGCTGGAGACCGTAAATATGAAGTGCAACCTCCCACCAATAAAGCCGTGATAATTACCAAAGACTCTGAGGAAAATGATTTCGAAGACTCATTTGACCTACGAACACTGGGGTTGAGTCTCTGCATGATCTGCTCGGATAGTGCATCGTCAGAACCGTCCGCTCAAATCAAAGATGTTGACATGCCTCACCTAATTGGAATGCCATACCAGTCTAACCCGCCCAAATTTAACTCTGATGTTCACCCTATTCAAGTCTCTTCACCTGTTCTTATTTTTCCTTTTCCTGATACAAATATTACTAAGACCTCTGAAGATATTCTCAATGCTATTTTCTTAAAAATGAAATAAACAAGGATTTTGAGTATCTTGTTATGCCTTATATTAATTGTCTTAATTCTGACCAAACATTTGATGATGATGATGATGATGATGATGATGATGATGATGATGATGATTTTTGAAATGAACAGTTCTTAACTAATCTTAATAAGGAGAATAACAAATAATATAATTGTGTTCAAACTAATGATGATGAGATCGTTGCTATTAATCTCGATTTTAGTAGCTATCAGCGTGAGATTAGGATAATGTCCACCCTTAACGAGCATGAGCGTGCTCAATTTGAAGAACTGCAAAAAGAATTCGTAGACGTCTTCATATTGTCCTATGATGACATTCTCAATATTGAGCGAGAAATGTCTCAGTATGAGATCCCGACATTCTCGAAATATAAGCCAGTCAAACAAAAGACAAGGAAACTTCGTACTGAATGGTCGCTCAAGGTCAAAGAGGAAGTGGTCAAACATTTGAGCATGGGTTTGATTCGCACATTGGAATACCCAACATGGCTCGCTAACATTGTCCCCCGTGTCGAAGTCGAGAAGAAAGGTCTGAAAGTGAATTGACAACTGAGATTTGAATAAAGTATTCCCAAAGGATAATTACCAGTTACCCAATATCGATATGATCTTGGATAACACAGATAGCCATACCCTCAAATCAGTCATCGATGGATTTGATGGATGTAACCAAATCAAGATGCACTTTAACCATCAGGAGAAAACCACCTTTCTCACCCCATGGGGAACTTTCTGATATAGTGTCATACCATTTGAACTCAAGAATGCAGGGGCTACTTACAAAAGGGCTACCACCACCATCCTTCATGACCTTATTCATAAGGAGGCCAAAGTCTATGTAGACGATGTGATCATTAAGTCAAAGACTTGGTAAGGTCATACTTGTGACCTTTAAAAGTTCTTCGAGTGTCTGCGATAATACCATATGTGATTAAATCCACAAAAATGTGTTTTTGGCATCATAAAAGGAAAACCATTGAGATTCATGGTCAATGAGAAGGGAATCGAAGCGGACCCTGCCAAACTGAAGGCCATACATGAGATGCCACCATCACGGAAGGAGAAGTAAGTCCAAGGATTCTTAAATAAATTGCAAATACACCAATAAGTTCATCAACCAACTAACTTCTATCTATGAACCGATTTTCAAACATCTTTGAAAGGATTCAACTAAATCCTAGAATGAAGCCTGTCAAGAAGCCTTTGACCAAATCAAGCGATACCTCACCTGACCTTTGGTGCTTATGCCTGTATAGCCAGGTCTACCACTCCTTTTATACTTAACTATAACGGTAACCGTAGTAGGGCCTTTTCTAGCTCAATACATTAAAGAATACCAAAAGGAAAGAGACATATATTACGCTAATAAAAAATTAGCAGGATACGAAGTCAACTACAATACTTTGCAGAAAACATGTATCGCCCTGGTCTGGGTCACGTAGAAGTTACGGCTTTACATGCTTACCTATTCCATCAGACTAGTATCCTAAATGGATCTCATTAAATACCTGCTAGAGATATCCACTTTGTCCAATCGAATGTCCCGTTGATTGATGTTTTTATCCAAATTCAATATTGTGTACATCATGCAAAAAATCTATGAAACGGAGAGCCATCTCCGATTACCTTTTTGATTACCCCATGGAAGGAACCGGTGTTGGAGTACTATAATTCCCAGCTGAAGACATCCTTTGCACCTCTTAGGGCGACCTTAGATGGAAGATGTTCTTTGATTGTGCTGCCAACAAGAAATGATACAACCTTGGGGTACTCCTGATCGCCCCTGACGACTCTCACACCCCCCATTGCCATCAAATTAGACTTCCAATGCACCAATAAAATGATTGAGTATGAGGCATTAACTGAAGGCCTTAAGATTGTCCATAAGAAAGGTATCAAACACGTAGAGGTCTACAGGGACTCTGCCCTCATCATCGACAAAATTCTCAAAAATGAGAAGCTCCAACCCTTTCACGCCCACTAATAAGAGTTGGCCTCCCAGTTCAAATATGTCACCTTCCATTACCTGCCTTGTACAAAGAATATCCTAGTTTATGCCTTTTCAACCCTAGCCTCCATGAGTAATATGCCCAAGGGAATAATAATGGCCCCTTTTCTAGTTCAAAAACAAGTTATGCCCACTCACTACTACCACATTAAGCTTGTCACTAAGGAACATTCTGACATGGATAGGTTATGGTACTATGACATTTGGTTCCTCCTCAAACATGGTATATATCCCCAAGACCCAGATTAGAAAGATAATGTGACCCTTTGTAAATTGTCTACCCAGTATAATATCTGCGATAGAGCACTTTTCAAGAGAAACTTCGATGGAGCCCATTTGCTCTTCATAGCATAGGTTGATATTGAAGGAATGATGCAGAAAATCCATAATGGGGAATGTGGATCCCACATGAACGGTCATATTCTTGCCAAGAAGATCATCCGTCAAGGGTATTATTGGACTACCGTGGTTGAAGACTACACTACCTATGTTCAAAGTTTTCTAAAATTCTAACAGTTTGCCAATATCCAATACTTACCTCCTCGAGAACTATACAGCATGACCTCTCCCTAGCCCTTCTCCGCATGGGGCATTGACATCATAGGGAAGGTCACTCCAAAAGCTTCAAATAATAATGAATTCATCCTAGTTGCCATTAATTACTTAACCAATTGGGTCGAAGTCGAATCATACGCAGTGCTAAATGCTAAGAAAGTGGTCAAGTTCATCAGAAAGAACATCATCTATTGATACAGGGTCCCCTATGAGTTAGTATCAAATAAAGGTTTTCACTTTGAAGTTGAGGTCTTAGAACTCGTTAACGAATACGGGATTTAGAGACACAAATCCTTGCCCTACTGATCCTAAACCAATGGTGTTGTCGAAGTTTCTAATAAGAGCCTCAAAACCATCACCGTCAAGATGATTGAGAGTTGTAGATATTGGGTTGATCGGATCCTATACACCCTCTAGGGGCTATCGAACTTTAATTCGAATACCTGCCGGGGTTACCCCTTATTCTCTAATATACGGTATGGAGATAGTTCTAACCATTGAGCTATAAATACCTTCCCCATGTGTGGGTCCCTTTTTATTTCTCATACGAAAAGTGTTTTATGGATGAATAAAATAAATTCTCTTTTTATGAAATTTTTTTTTCCAATTTTTAATACGCACTAAGTTTTGAACCAATTTTAACTTAACCAAATTTTATCTTGATTAATCCTAAACATACATCTAGTGATTAAAGCAAGTAACATAAAGTAAATAATACACACAATGCCGAATGTATGAGGAAATGACAATGGGAAAAACCTCGGACGACCCAAGCCGAATAATCACTATGAATGTGGAATTACAATGGACAGGCACAAGTCTTACTCAACGACTCGATCCCCACGAGACTTTAGAACCACTCCTCTCACAGTGCCCATGCAGAAATTCCTTCTTCCACAGTACTTGTCTATAACACATGCGTCCACGTATGTCTCGGTCTCCCGAATATGGCTTGTAAGGTCTACGGAATCATAACACAAACTCCTTCGCTTCTTCTCCGCAAAACCAGCAATATTCAATGTAGAACAATACCTTCTTGGCACTAACAAGACCACTATTGCATATAGTAATGAAAACTCGAATCTTGTAAACTCTAAGGATGTGTTTAGACTTAAAAGCCTTAGAAAACAATGCGCAGAAACATTCTAGTTCGTAAACTATTATTTACAGAATGCACACTTATGAAATTCTGAAAGAAACACACCTTATATAATTTTCTTAAGGCGACAACTCGTTCAAGCGAAATGACATGTCGCTCGAATGAGATGTGCATGCCGTTCGAACAATAGTTTCGTTTCGCTCAATGTGACAACCCATTGTCCGAAATAAGGGGTGGCCGACCCGATACTCAAACATAACGGAAACCATGGATGGAAATCATTCTCAGAATCACAAATATAACACAAGTATACGGGAAAACCACCCATTAATTCAGAAAACGGATTGCCAAAATGTTTAAATTGATTAAAAGATTTAGTTAAGAAAAATAATTTAAACAACCCATTCTAGATTATAGTGGAATTCCAAGAGAACATATATATAAAGCTTCCAAAACAAATATATAAGGAGAGGACCGAATATGATGTCGGTCCACAGCTACACAAAATGAATCACAACAGTTTAATACCATACACATTACATCCATTAAACAAGTACAAAGTTGGGCCACACGCCCTAATGACAGACTGGATCATAACTAGGATACAAAAATGAGGTCGTCTAACAAAACATCCTGTAATATAAGCAAATCTTATAGCTCCTCGAAAACATAAGAGTAGGAATATCAACACGGGCGTCCTTGCGGAGGAGCACCTGGGCGGATACAATAACATGAACAACATAGAAGAATGAACGAGTCAGGGATCTGTTCTTATATGATTCCCAAATGAATAAGAAGCATGATAGATATGAACAATTAATCATGAATGATGAAGATAAAAATCTAACATCCTAAATCATGATGCATAAATGAGACAGTTTAACATGATATGCCTTTTATTAAATTAAACCAAGAATGTAATTAGACAACATGAATTTAAAAGCCTCCATCATTATTTACCACTTAAATCCAATTTCCATTCCTTAACAGGAGTATGATATCATCATTATTCTCATTTCTTTTCAATTCTCATTCCTTAGTAGGAATATAATTACCATCATATTTTTGGTGGCAATAAACATATCTCAAGTCCCACTTGAGTTTAGAAAAGTTATATTCTTATACATATAGGGCTTCTGAGACCGCCCCTCTGAGTTTCCCCACTGGGCGCGTCCCTAAATGACTATCATCTTCCAGGGGCCTATCAAACAAGGCACCTGGGCACCTAACGCACGTCGGGAAGTGGCCATATGCCTGCGAGTGAGTCATAACCACACCCGGAATTACCTCACTAGTTCAGAATAAAACATATAACAAACCCGCATATGGCCGAGGACTATAGTCTCCCTGCATTCACTAGTCAGGGGACATCACCTCATGAGTGAACTTCCCTTATGATAACATTTAGAGAGGTATGTTTAAGTAAATTAGCATTTACTATAAAAATCATATTTTCTCATTTCCATTAACATGTGTGTGTTTCATTTTATCTTAAACCATAACCATAAAATATTTCATTAATATTCATCATAGGGTATGCCTCGAATAATTATCCAAGGGATCACAATCATTACCAAGTCTTAAGGTCTTATATACCTCATTTTAGCCCCTACAATCTCCAAGCACGGGCCTACAACTACTATCCTCCTATTAAGACGTAAACAGAAGAGTGATGCCTGAACATCACTTTTAAACACCCCCGGACTTAACCCCAAGTGAAATCCATTCAACTCTAGGGTGACAACCAGACTCAACTAGGACTCTAAAAGCCAAAGTTTACTTCATTCAAGAATGTTCCTAAGTCCCTATGAAAAGAAAAGATTTAAAAGCGAAAGTAAAATTTGAGGAAGAAAAATAGGGGACCCGTCGATCGGTACCAAGACCGCGGTCGACCGCGTCTCAAGTTTTTCCCTAAGAAGAAAAGCAGAAAGCTCACTTCGGCAGGGCCAGTTGACCGGTGAGGGGATCGTGGTCGACCATGCCACAAATTTATGCATTTGAAAGAAAACAGTGGGCCCTCTCCCGAAGGCCCGATCGACCGGTCTGAGAATCGCGATCGACCGGTCATTGCAGACCTAGACTAAGTTTTCCTATATTTAAGCTAAACCTAAAGCCAAGCTTCAACCAAACCAAACCAATCTCATTTAATGATACTAAACGATCATAAATGCTTCCAACAACATTGATCCATACCAATCAATATTCAAATCTCTTCCAAAGATTTCCAAAGCCATAAATCTAACAAAGAAATCTAACTTTATTAAATCATAACCATTACATAACTATCAATACTAATTATTCACCTTAAACCATATAATAGCAAGTAGAAAACTTGCCTTGGGGCTTCAATCTCAGATTTTGATGAAGAAGAATGCAAGATTATCAATCCACAAATCTTCAATCTCTCTCTTCTCCACAAGTTCTCTTCCTCTCTCACTCTCACTCTAGGGTTAGAAATACACTTAGGGGAAAATGAAAGACTTAAGAAGACTAAATGGTAGCCTTAAGCAAAAGTCTCCAATCTTTAAATGTCAATACCGCAATAAAATGATTTCTAATACGCAATATGCCAAAACCAGTCAAAAGTGCCCAAAACATCAAAATACAATATGGCACACATTTTGACTATTTCGCACCTCCCGGAACTAACTACACCCTCACATTTTAAGTTTCGGTCTCCTTTTAAACCAAAATGTCATTTTAATTCTCATGAACTAGTATAACACCACATGGTAATATTCACCTACACATAAGGTAAATATGCAACATTTTAGTAAATATTAACTTATCTATGAAATTAATATTTACTCCACCAACCAATCATTTTATATATAAATACACCATGTGGAAGATAAATATAAAGTAGGCTCCCAAAAGTGAGGGTTGTTACATACTCCCCCCCTTATGAGGGAATTTTTCCCCCTAAATTCACACGTACCTTGGATAAAGAGATGTGGATACTTTTCCTGCATATCATCCTTACGTTCCCATGTCGATTCCTCGACCCTGTCATGACTCCATTTTACTCTTACCAAGGGCACCACTCGAGACCTTAACCTACACTCCCCATGCTCTAGAATGGCAACGGGTTGTTCTTCATATGAAACAACGGGTTGCAAATCAATATCCTCAAAAGGAATATCCCAAAGTTCACCATCACATCTCTTGTACTTCTTCAAAGAGGAGACATGGAAGACATCGTGAACTTGTTGTAGGGGTTCCGGTAGAGCAAGTTGATACGCCACTGGACCCACCTTAGCAATCACAGGAAAAGGTCCAACGAAACGCGATGCAAGCTTCCCTTTATTTCCGAAACGCTTGATACCTTTCATAGGTGACACTCGCACCAAAACTTGGTCTCCGACCTCCAACTCCACATGCCTTCTACCCACATCAGCATAGCTCTTGTGTCTATCTTGGGATATCCAAATGTGATTCCGAATTAGCTAGATCTTAGAAGACGTATCCGGGATCATTTCAGGTCCGACAAACTTATTATCTCCCACTTCTAACCAACAAGTGGGAGATCTGCAGGGCCTACCATACAAGGCTACATAGGGCGCCATCCCAATAGTGAAATGGTATGAATTATTATAGGCAAACTCAACCAATGGGAGATATTGTTCCCAACTACCTTTAAAATCAAGCATATACATACGAAGCATATCCTCCAACATCTGGTTAACTCGTTCGGTCTGGCCATCTGTTTGAGGATGATAGGAAGTGCTTAATCTCAATTCGGTTCCCATGGCCTCTTGAAAACTTTGCCAAAAGTGGGAAATGAAAATCTTGTCTCTGTCGAAAACAATATTTAAAGGCACCCCATGCAATCTAACTACCTCTTCAATGAATAATCGGGCATAACTAGCGGTATGTAATCGGTACGGATCGAAAAAAAGTGCACCGACTTCGTCAAGCGATCAATGATAACCCATATAGAATCGTGACCCTTTTGTGATGTTGGTAAGCTGGTGATAAAGTCCATTGATATGCTCTCCCATTTCCATACCGGAATATCCAACGGTTGAAACAAACTTGTCGATCGCTGGTGATCAATCTTGACCAACTAACAAGTAATGCATTGAGATACAAACTCAGAAATATCTCTCTTCATTCCTGGCCACCAATACTAATGGCGCATGTCTTGATACATCTTGTCGTTACCCAAATGCACTGAAAATTTGGAATCGTGAGATTCTGCCATCACTGCCCGTCTCGAATCCCCCTCCTCAGGGACAATGAGTCTTCCATGAAAGCGTAATCCACCCTCAGAACTTATCGAGTAGGATTATGCTCCCTCAGACAATAATCGGCGTATGTGATCTTGACATTCCTTACCCCTTCCTTGGGCCTCTACGACCCTTTCCATAATTGTAGGAGTAACGGTCATCACAGACATGAACGTCCTAGCAACCGCATCCTCGTGACTGAGCTCTTTCCACTTAGCTTTCCATACATCAGCTAATTCCCCCTCGGGCTTCCTACTTAAGGGATCCTCCGCCACATTTTCCTTAACCGGATGATAATGGATATCAAATTGAAAATATTTCACGAAATCCAACCACCGTCGCTGACGCATATTTAAATCTTTTTGAGAAAATAAATATTGCAGCGATTTATGGTCCGTGAAAAGACTAAACTTCTCCCCTAGGAGATAATGCCTCCAAATCTTCAAGGCAAAGACAACTGGGGGAAATTCTAAGTCATGCACCAGACAGTTTCTTTCGTGAGGCTTGAGCTTTCGGGAAGCATAAGTGATAGCCCATCACTCTTGCTAAAGAACACCTCCCAAACCTTGTAGAGATGCATCGGTGAAGACTAGATATTCCAACCCCGACTTTGGTAGAGTAAGGACTGGAGCCGAAGTTAATCTATCTTTGAGCTCATCAAATGCCGCTTGACAAGAATCATCCCAAGAAAATCTCACCCCTTTCCGGGTAAAATTTATCAATGGGCTAGCGATCTTAGAAAAACCCTTAATAAATCGACGGTAGTAACCCGCCAAACCCAAAAAACTGCGAATTTCGGTAGGTGTCATGGGCTGAACCCACTCCCTCACCGCAACTACCTTGATCGGATCCACCGATATGCCTTGTGAAGTCACAATATGACACAAAAATTGCACTTCCCTTAACCAAAAACCACATTTCTTAAACTTAACATACAATTGGTGATCCCTCAATCTTTGCAGAACCAACCTCAAATGAATAGCATGGTCAGCTTCTGTTTGAGAATACACAAGGATGTCATCGATGAATACAATAACAAACTGGTCCAGGAATCCCCAAAATACCCTATTCATGAGATCCATAAATACGGCAGGGGCATTGGTTAGTCCAAAGGGCATAACTAAAAATTCATAAGACCCGTACCTCGTCAGAAAAGAAGTCTTGGATACATCCTGCTCCCGTATCCTCAACTGATGATACCCCATTCTCAAGTCTATCTTAGAGAAGTATGTCACTCCCCTAAGTTGATCGAACAACTCATCAATGTGAGGCAAAGGGTATTTATTTCGGATGGTGACCTTATTCAATTCCCTATAGTCAACACACAACTGGAGAGAACCATCTCTTTTTTTCACAAAAAACACAGGAGCACCCCATGGCGATGTACTACGCCTAATAAATCCCTGCTTCAACAACTACTGAATTTGATCCCTTAACTCCCTCATTTCAACAGGAGCCATACGATAAGGAGCTCTCGCGATCGGTCGAGTTCCCGGCACTAAATCAATTACAAACTCAATCTCCCGACTCGGAGGTAAACCCAGTATTTCCCAGAAAACATCCCCAAAATCTCGAACAACTGAAATAGAATCCAAGGGAACAAATACATCCCGAAAAGTCTCTTCCGTAATGCAATACAAATAAGTACTAGTATCTCCCTCCAAACGAGGCATAACCACCAAGAACATTTCTTGTCCCGGAACGACGAAAACTATACTTTTCCCGTAACAATTTACTATAGCATAATACTTAACAAGCCAATCCATGCCCAAAATCACATCATACCCGACCATGTCTAGGACGATTAAATCGGCCTCAAAGCATAAATTACCAAAAGTAATTCCTATATGTTTGCAAATAAGGAAAATAAGTGAACCATCACCCATAGAGGACTCAACACTAGTGAATGTGCTCTCTGTAGATTTTATCAACTCTGTAGACTGAGCAAAACTTCTAAAAATAAATGAATGTTTCGTACCCGTATCAAACAAAACGTGACCCATGTGTCCCTGAATAGGGAACTTACCCTCAATCACAGGCGGCGCTGGCTGAGCAGGAGGAAGCATAGCATCCTGAATGTGATAGACTCTCCCATATTGTAGTTGACCCTGTTGCGGAGGGACAACTGGATTTGGTGCCTGTGGCAAAAACTGGACATAAGGCTGCTGAGGGGCTCTAGGAGGTTTTCCCCCAATCATCTGAGGACAATCCTTTTTATAATGACCTGCTTCCCCACATTGAAAGAACTTCCCCACCATATTCTCCTGGCCTCGACCCCTGTTATTTCTAAACTGTCCGAGACCCTGGCCCGAATGGCCTCTACCTCCATGACCACCCCGACCCGCTTACTGTTGCAAGGCACCCTGACCTTGCCTATTATTACCACCAGAATTAAATCCACTGAAGCTTTGTCTTTTCGACAAGTTCCCTTTCTTGGGATCCCTTTCACATTGCTTACTACCCGATGATTGGGACGAAGAAAAAGCTCCTCCTCCATTCCCTCTTACTCCTGGCTTCCCTACTTGCCCCATACCTGTAGCTTTCTTGCTACCCTTCATGTACAACCGATGCTCTTGCAATGGAGTAATGCCGCATTCATCACCTCACCAAAAGTTTGCAAAGCTGGATTACCCAGCAAATGTTGCCGGATTCTCCAATTTAGACCACCCATAAACTTTGAAACTTTCCTTTCTTCTGGAGTCACCTAATCCGGTACAAAAGTTGCCAACCTGGGTAAACTCCTCTTCATACTCTGCAACGGATCTCTCTCCCTGAACCAAATCCTGAAGTCTCCTTCTCATCTCCCTTTGAACTGCGGGAGGAAAGTACTTTTGGTCAAACAAGACCCAGAAATCAGCGATCAAGCATGAAAGTAGCAAGGACTTATTTCTTCTCCTCACCCCAATCCACCATTCGTAAATGGCGCTGCATATCTTTCTTCCATTGATTTTCTCGAACAACATAAGAACCTCCATCAAACTCCGGGGGATGACCCTTTAAAAAGGACTCCCTAACTCTTTCCCACGGAGAAGGTCCCGTAGGAACTTGGGCGTCATACGCCCGCTGTTGATCTTGGGGCATTTGTTGAGCTACTGCGGTCATGGCAGCATTAATCGCCTGGGCCACAATATTTGCTACATCAGCAGCATTAAAAGTTCCTTGGGGCGACGGCGGCGGAGGACCAACATCCTCTTCTACAACCCTATTACGTCTCACTGGGCAGCCTCTCTTAGGCGGCATCTAAGATGAAGGAACAATAGAGTTAGAATACTATTCAAAATAATCTATATTGCAGAAAATCGCAAATATAGGCTACAAAGCAGTCCTATCATTAGGCTCTATATCAAGAACACTACGGTAGAACGTGACAAGTCCACATAGATCCTAGTACTCTAGAACCTGATGCTCTGATACCATCCGTGACAACCCGTTGTCCGAAATAAGGGGTGACAAGCCTGATACTCAAACATAACAAAAACCATGGATGGAAATCATTCTCAGCATCACAAATATAACACAAGTATATGGGAAAACCACCCATTAATTCAGAAAACGGGTTGCCAAAATGTTTAAATTGATCAAAAGATTTAGTTAAGAAAAATAATTTAAACAACCCATTCTAGAAGATAGTGGAATTCCAAGAGAACATATATATAAAGCTTCCAAAACGAATATACAAGGAGAGGACCGAATATGCTGTCCGTCCACAGCTACACAAAATGAATCACAACAGTTTAATACCATACATATTAAATCCATTAAACAAGTACAAAGTTCGGCCACACGCCCAAATGACAGACCCGATCATAACTAGGATACAAAAATGAGGGCGTCTAACAAAACATCCTGTAATATCCGCAAATCTTACAGCTCCTCGAAAACATAAGAGTAGGAATATCAACACGGGCGTCCTTGCGGAGGAGCACCTGGGCGAATACAATAACATGCACAACATAGAAGAATGAACAGGTCATGGATCTGTTTTTATATGATTCCCAGATGAATAAGAAGCTTGATAGATATGAACAGTTAATCATGAATGATGAAGATAAAAATCTAACATCCTAAATCATGATGCATAAATGAGGCAGTTTAACATGATATGCCTTTTATTAAATTAAACCAAGAATGTAATTAGACAACATGAATTTAAAAGCCTCCATCATTATTTACCACTTAAATCCAATTTTCATTCCTTAACAGGAGTATGATATCATCATTATTCCCATTTCTTTTCAATTCTCATTCCTTAGCAGGAATATAATTACCATCATATTTTTGGGGGCAATAAACATATCTCAAGTCCCACTTGAGTTTAGAAAAGTTATATTCTTATACATATAGGGCTTCTAAGACTGCCCCTCCGAGTTTACCCACTGGGCGCGCCCCTAAATGACTATCATCTTCCAGGGGCCTATCAAACAAGGCACCTGGGCACCTAACGCACGTGGGGAAGTGGCCATATGCCTGCGAGTGAGTCATAACCACACCCGGAATTACCTCACTAGCGCAGAATAAAACATATAACAAACCCGCATATGGCCGAGGACTATAGTCTCTCTGCATTCACTAGTCAGGGTACATCACCTCATGCGCGAGCTTCCCTTATGATAACATTTAGAGAGGTGTGTTTAAGTAAATTAGCATTTACTATAAAAATCATATTTTCTCATTTCCATTAACATTTGTGTGTTTCATTTTATCTGAAACCATAACCATAAATATTTCATTGATATTCATCATAGGGTATGCCTCGAATAATTCTCCAAGGGATCACAATCATTCCCAAGTCTTAAGGTCTTATATACCTCATTTTAGCCCCTAAAATCTCCAATCACGGGCCTAAAACCCCTATCCTCCTATTAAGACGTAAACAGAAGAGTGATGCCTGAACATCACTTTTAAACACCCCCGAACTTAACCCCAAGTGAAATCCATTCAACTCTAGGGTGACAACCAGACTCAACTAGGACTCTAAAATCCAAAGTTTACTTCATTCAAGAAGGTTCCTAAGTCCCTATGAAAAGAAAAGATTTAAAAGCGAAAGTAAAATTTGAGGAAGAAAAACAGGACCGCGTCTCAAGTTTTTCCCTAAGACGAAAAGCAGAAAGCTCACTTCAGCAGGGCCGATCAACCGGTGAGGGGACCGCGGTCGACCGTGCCACAAATTTATGCCTTTGAAAGAAAGAAGTGTGCCCTCTCCCGAAGGCCCGGTCGACCAGTCTGAGAACCGCGGTCGACCGGTCATTGCAGACCTAGACTAAGTTTTCCTATATTTAAGCTAAACCCAAATCCAAGCTTCAACCAAACCAAACCTACTTCATTTAATCATACTAAACGATCATAAATGCTTCCAACAACATTGATCCATACCAATCAATATTCAAATCTCTTCCAAAGATTTCCAAACCCATAAATCTAACAAAGAAACCTAACTTTATTAAATCATAACCATTACATAACTATCAATACTAATTATTCACCTTAAACCATATAATAGCAAGTAGAAAACTTGCCTTGGGGCTTCAATCTCAGATTTTGATGAAGAAGAATGCAAGATCAATCCACAAATCTTCAATCTCTCTCTTCTCCACAATTTCTCTTCCCCTCTCACTCTCACTCTAGGGTTAGAAATACACTTAGGGGAAAATGAAAGACTTAAGAAGACTAAATTGTGGCCTTAATCAAAAGTCTCCAATCTTTAAATGTCAATACCGCAATAAAATGATTTCTAATACGCAATATGCCAAAACCAGTCAAAAGTGCCCAAAACATCAAAATACAATATGGCACACATTTTGACTATCTCTCACCTCCCGGAACTAACTACACCCTCCAAATTATCATTTGGAAATTTTATAACACATTTTAAGTTCCGGTCTCCTTTTAAACCAAAATGTCATTTTAATTCTCATGACACGGTATAACACCACATGGTAATATTCACCTACACATAAGGTAAATATGCAACATTTTAGTAAATATTAACTTATCTATGAAATTAATATTTACTCCACCAACCAATCATTTTATATATAAATACACCATGTGGCAGATAAATATAAAGTGGGCTCCCAAAAGTGAGGCTTGTTGCACTCAAATGACATGTCAAGTCATTTGAGCGACGCGCGCAATAGAGTTTAAATTTAAACCAACTCTGAAAAGAGAGTTTAACTTAAATCCAACTATAATCCGTCCTTATCAGAATAAAACAAAGTGTAAACCAATTAAAACACTATAAAAACATTTTAAAATAAATTCTGAGTCCCATTAAAATTATGCATCCATACCTGAGTGATCTCAAAATGCAATTGAATTTGAAGACGAATAAACTTGCACTAATTAAACATTCGACATAAATAATTCTCGAAGCTTTTACGCAACGTATTCAATAAACTTCAACACGTCATAGTCTGTGTGGAACCATGTTAATAAAACATCTTCTATGACTCAAACGTGTTTTGTTTTAGGAATAAGACAAAACTATACAATGGGCTCAATTGGAAATTTTTTCCTTACAAATCTCCCCCTTTGACTATTCCGGGACAAAACCAACAGTGAAATGCCTAAGTTAGGCCATCAAGCCGTATGACGCCTAAATCCCCTCCCATAAACCCAAAATAAAAAATTAGAGGACAAGACTTGTAAATGATGGTCCAGCAAGCATGAACTGTCTCTGAGTGTGTGAATGTGATGTAGTCTTGAAATCTCTAATCCCTTTAAGCATACCTACACACATGAAACAGACAAATACACCGTGAAGTATGTAGGAACAAATTATATAAACCAATATGAAAATTACAAATCCAAATCATTTGTTATGTGGGCAAATCATGATATTAATATGTAAACAACATTTAAATCGGGATACGAAGATCGTCACACACAATCTCCCCTACATCACATACATATCTCCCCCTTTTATCTCGAATAGACAACCCGATGAAAAGATAAACATGTCTAGCATGAGATAAATCAATGAACAATATCTAGATATTAATGAAACAACAAGCTAATAATGATCAACAATATCAAATTCGTAGCTAGCAAACAGTAATCATGCAATATGAATAAGCAATCTACGCAGGTGTGACTAAATGAATCAATGCAACAAAATATAAAATCTTATCAAAGAAAACTGCATACACAGAAACCCAGAAGAAACTAGTAGTACCAAAATATATAACCATAAATACCAGGGTATTGAAAAAGAATTACACAAAAATCAAGTGGTCACTCGAACGAGACACTTAGTCGTTCAAACGACTTTGGCTTCTCGCGAGATGGGCTTAGCACGACACAGTATTATCGCTCGAACGAGGGACCAAAATTCTCACTTCCAGTCCAGAAAATCATAAAGTTTTGCCCAGTGAAAAAATTTCGTAAAAGAACTGACTAGAATGGGTAGGAAACTGTAAAACAGTAGAAAAATAGTAGTGAAAGCTACAAAAAAAAAATGAGTTACATGCTAACATAGTACTGATGTGCTCAAATATGAACATGCAATGTATGGGTGTGAACCATAACAAATGAATCATAATTCCAAGACATAGAAACAATCAAGAAGCTCTAGTTGATAGCTATAAATCATCAAACTTTATTTTAGCCATATGTGACAATTAAAGTGTGAGCTAAATGAACTAAACACTCAAATATGCACCCAAATCCAGAATTTTGACGATTCTACAAATAATAGCATCATGATACGATTTTTTAACGTTAGGATTCGTGGTGCAAACCCGTTTAAATTCATCCATCCAAACTCCCTCAAATATATATCAAATTTTCTTTTGAAATGAACATAAACTAAATGGCCCATTTTGGCATATGATTATTTTTATTGCCTGTAATTTTTTTAGGCTCTTTTAAATGGTGGCTTTCACGACGAATCAATTTTTCACTCTCGCAACCCTTTCCCGTGAACACTCATCATTTTTTTCAATTATAATCCTCACGGTAAACTGTTCTTACATGCACACCTCCTCCTTATGTCTACTTACGCATAGATGACAAAATTGAGATAAGAACATCTCACCAGACTCAAATATGCAAGAGATGTCAAACATCCATATAAACTCGTGCATGTGTGCAAATATGGCATATATTCAAAGTCGAATAAAAAATCATATCAACTTCTAAACAACACATAATATAATGATTAAAATCATTGTAAGCGTCAATAATTATGACCAAATATCCTAGCCACATGGATAATTAAAGAAGGGGGTCCAAGTACACCAATATGCCATGTCAAACATGTAAACTCAAAAAAAAAATAGAAAATCTTTTTGGTTTTTCAACATATTTTGACTCCAATAAAAGCAAAATCTTTTTGCATTTTCTCAAAAATATTATAAACCAATTTTTTTTTTGTATTTTTTAAATAAGACTCAATAAATGAAAAATATAATACAAAATAATACACATGTCATAACACTAGAAAGATATAAATCATGATGCAAAGACTAGCATATGACAAATATGGTAACACAATTATCCTTTAGATTTAGCGTGAGAACCACAAAGTTTTAGTCCTAAAGCCACTAAATCCGATTTCCTAACCCAAGTAGGTGTAACATGACGGGTGGGGGGTTTTGGGAACCGAAACGACTTTATTCTTAAACTTCCTAGGATCATTCCTAGGGTCATAGAAAAACGTCTAAGGTAACATTTCCTATCGCAATATGTGCAAGTGTAAAAGCGGTGGGAATGATTACCAAAATGTCTACCTCTCCTCACGTTCCTAGTGGGCTCTCTCACATAGTTGGTATTATCTTTGGGAATGGGGACAACTCTATCATCGTAGCCTATATCACACCTATCACTTTTAACTTGGATGGTGCCTAACATTCTATCCAACTTCTCCGACCTAGATTGCAAGTCAAACTTAACCTTACTCGAGTCTCTCAATCTCTCCTCTAACTCACAAATCCTAGACTCAAGTACACGCCTAGACTCCTCAAACTCTAGCAACTCGTTTTTCAATTTCTCCATCAAACCACGAGGGCTATCTCTTTCTTTCTCCACATATTCTAGCTTCTCTCGTGCCCTAAGATCCTTAATCAAAGCATCATTATTTTCTATGGTACGCTCATTCAACCTAGCTGGCAATTTAGAGTTTGCCTTTTTCACCTCCATCGCTTGGGCATACAACTCATTAAATGCAACTTGAAACTCTTTCACGTCGATCTCCTCCTCGCCATTCTCATCACCCTCACACACTCGGGGTGCACTCTCATCTTCCTCGGAAATATCATGCACATGAGAATCTTCGTGGGAAGATTTATCGACGTCGCTCACATAAAATGCCAAGAAAGAAACAAACTTGCTCTCATTGGGGGAACTCTCTCCCTCTTTCGGATCACTATCACTTAAGGATGCACTATAAGCAATCGATTTATTACCCTCTTTCTTAAGTCTAGTGGGACACTCGGCAACTTTGTGACCATACCCCTCACACCCAAAACAACTATCCGAATCAACCCGATTAAATTTCTCACTCTGATCTTTAGGAGTGGAATCTATCTTTTTGTTCTTGAATTTCTCAAACTTTTTGTCAACTTTAGCTTTTGAAATTTAAGACTTCTTTGCCAATAAGGCGACATCCTCAAAATCATAATCGTCATTCGAAACTTTAGTTTCCTCCTTCTGGGATTTCAAAGCAATCCCTTTTCTTTCTTTGGCCCTTGCTTGGAGGTAAACATATCGATTTCATAGGTTTGTAAGTCACTTACAATCTCTTCAAGTTTTGTCGAATCAAGTATACCTAAGTAGTTTAAAATGCTCACTTTTGCATCAAACCTACTCGACAAAGATCTCAAAATTTTCTTCATCACACGATTGTTGGGAATCTTCTCTCGTAATTTAAACGACGAGTTAACAATATTAGACAACCTAGTGTAAAACTCATCAAATGACTCACTATCTAACATATTAATCATCTCAAACTTTGTAGTGAGGTTTTGTAACTTTGACGCCCTAACCATGCTAGTCCCTTCGTGAGTAAGTGCAAGTGTATCCCAAGCCTCTTTTGAAGTTTCACAAGTCATGATTATATTATACTCTTTCGATGTGAGATGTGAGGAAATTACGTGCAAACCTTTAGAGTTATAAAGTGCAAGCCTATGTTCAGCCTCGGTACATGACTCAACGGGTTTCAAACTAGTGACATAACCCTCTCGTGTGACTGGTGGAGACCAACCCTTTTCAACAGCTAACCACACACGCTCATCAATGGATTTTAAAGCACTTCTCATTCACATTTTCCAATAAGAATAATTTGCGCCATAAAAATAGGAGCACGAAAACTTTTAAAACCACCAAAATTCATCTCGAAAAACATAAGGGATCAAACACAATAAAAATATGTTTCTAGCTCTGATACCAATTTGCGGGTTCCTTTTTATTTCTTATGCGGAAAGTGTTTTAAGCATGACGAAAACAATTTCTCTTTTTATGAAAAACCTTTTTCCAATATTTAATGCGCTCCAAGTTGTGAACCAATTTTAACTTAACCAAATTTTATCTTGATTAATCCTAAACATCCATCTAGTGATTAAATCAAGTAACCTCACAACGTCGGATGTACGAGGAAACCACAACGGGAAAAAACCTCGGACAGTCCAAGCCAGACAATCACTATGAGTGCGAAATTACAACGAACAGACACAAGTCTTACTCAACGAATCGATCCCCATGATACTTGACGCACTTTTGATCTTCAACCACTCCTCTCACAGTGCCCACACAGAAAGTCCTTCTTTTATGATACTTGTCCATAACACACGCATCCACGTATGTCTCGATATCCACCGGTATGGCTTATAACATCATACGGAATCAGAACACAAACTCTTTCGCTTCTTCTTCGTAAAACTAGCAATTTTAAATGTAGAACAAAACCTTCTTGGTGCTAAGATATCACTATTGCATATAGTAATGAAAATTCGGATCTTGTAAACTCTAACGATGTGTTTAAACTTAAAAATTTTAGAAAATAATGTGCCGAAACATTCTGGTTCATAAACTATTTTTTCCAGAATGGACACTTATGAAATTCTGAAGGAAACACGCCTTATATATTTTCTTAAGGCGGAAGTTCGCTCAAGCGAAATGACATGTCACTCGAACGATATGTGCATGGCATTCAAACGACAGTTCCATCTCACTCAAACGATGTGTTAGGTTGTTTGAGTGATGCGTGCGATAGAGTTTAAATTTAAACCAACTCTGAAAAGAGAGTTTAACTTAAATCCAACTCTAATCTATCCTTATCAGAATAAAATGAAGTGCAAGCCAAACACTATAAAAACATTTTGAAAACATTTTCTTGATAAAATAACATCCTTAAACAGTTTAAAATAAATTTCAAGTCCAATTAAAATTACGCATTCATACCTGAGTGATCTCGGGATGCAATTGAATTTGAAGACGAATAAACTTGCACCAATTAAACATTCAGAATAAATAATTTCTTGAAGCTTAGTCGCAATGTCTTCAATAAACTTCAACACGTCATAGTCTGCGTGGGATTGTGCCAATAAAACATCTTTCTATGACTCAAGCGTGTTTTGTTCCAGGAATAAGTCAAAACTATACAACGAACTCAATTGGAAATTTTATCCTTACACTATGCATCATGCTTAGAAGAAGAGTTAGCAAAGAAGACCGACAATAGAGTTGCTTTAACGAACTATCACTCTTGGATGAAAAGAGACTTAAGGCTCAATACCATATACAAGGGTACCATCGTCGAATAGCACTAGCATTCACTTAAAAGTCAAGAATTAACCTTAAGGAGATAGTATAACCCGCCGACCCCGAAGAAAAATTCAAACTGAATTGGAGCGGCCCCTACATTATGTAGAAAATTTAGTCATGTGGTGTCTCTATGCTCACATACCTCGACAGAGAGGAGATGGAGCATCCAGTCGACTTGTACTGTCTTAAGAAATTTTTCCCATAGTCCAAAATATCGGTGCTATACAGCTCTTCTCATCCCCCTTCTATTTTATATAAAAAAAAATCTTCATTTCCTCTAGCTAAAAAAACGTGGGACCTGATCCTCTCAAAAACATTTATTTCAAAATGAGACTCATGAAATTTTTCCAAATCCCCGGAGGTACGTAGGCAGCCCATACGCCATACATGATCATGGTCCCCTTCTTTTTCATAAAATGTAATTATTTTTTAACTTTCGAGAATGGTAGTCAATTTCATCATTCACATGAACAAAAAGATTATGTATGGCCTAGCAATTAGTATAGATAATTTAAATGTAAAACTCATCAAGAGGCATAACAAAATATGATTAAAACCATTTTTATTTCTAATAGGGGAATACATCACCGTTACATAAAGTATCGGTGAATGGAGCTAAAATACATAACCCCCTTTCCACTGACTAAACCATCAAACTTGACCCTACCAGCCTCAAAAAAATTATTCTAAACCCCAAAATCACCAAAAACACAAATTATCCCAACTCCACAAAATATTACCCCAACTTCATAGACATTATCCTAAACTGCCAGATGGCCCCACTTCATCATCATTTCCTGCCTCTAAAGGTCCCCAAGTCTCCCACTCCTGGTTAACACTCCGTATACGCTCCATGGAGCGATACTCCTTGATAATCTTGGATAAAACCACAATACCCTCCTCCATGGTATCGAAGGTAACAAGATACCTTTGACCAGTCTCTTCCTCCATAACCTTTAATAATACCCACTTCTAAAACCACTTCAGGTAGTCTCCAAGAACATGTCATATCCCTTCTACATATTATGAAGGACGGGTAGATGGTCGGCGGTACTGCCATAAAGAACCCAACATCATCTGCACTGATTCAGTCATGTCCTCCACCGGGAAGAAGTTTATTATGCAAGGGGACACAATTTGTTTCAATCCAACTTGGCACAAAAGCCTCCAGGATAAATAAAAGGAAATCTGTCAAAGGCCAACTAACCACACATATCGGTACTCTCCTTACTGCAAAACAAGCGGTAAATTTCCCCACCATGACACCGACCAATGAAGACATTGGGCTCCATGATCCATAAACCAATTAACCCAGTTCTCTATTGATGGGCTAGAATTGAAGAAAGGTCAAAAAAATAAATTAGGAACACCTGCCAAGGGATGCTCAGTAGGGTCCACGAGACGAAACCTCTCTGTAAGCCATATGAACAACATCATCAGACATTCCATCAGAAAATTGAAACGACCCTCTTTCCAATCATCTAGACCATTAAAGGTCTCCATAAGCACCACCATCACAGGATTATAGCAGTAAGATATCCATGTTGTTAGTGCAGATACTTGGGGATAATCTGTCAACTCCTTTGTCACTAGTAAAATCCTCGCAGTAAGGCCCAAAGAAATAACTCTGACAAAGCCAGCATCTTCAAAGCTCCCTTGGCGCACTAAATAAATGACCACTTGAAGATAAATAGTCCTTCCATTAACCAGCAAACGAGCCACCGAAGGAGAAATATGGATAAACTCTACTAAAATTCTCAAGGAGAACGAGAAAAATCGGGTATGGCCATTGTGACACTAGGACTAACCCCCAATATTGGTGACAATTCCTCATAGGTAAGATAGACCTTGTCCAATAAAAATGGAAGACATGGCCCTTGAGTTACTGGAATTATACCGCTACTGTTAGCAGGTTCCAGTCTATAGCCCGATTGTGCCACAGAGAAACCCAATGCAAGCTAAAAGTATCATAATCAATATTATAGAGGCACATGGCCTATAAGCCATCACGATAAGAAGACAATTCTTCGTACATTAGAAGATACATTTGGGGAATAGGAAATGAGAAGAAAGAGAATAAATGTGAGTATTGGTGAAGAAAACACACTCTATACCCCTCTTTTTATACCTAAAATCCTTGGCAAAAAAACAAAATTTCTGGAAACCCGTTTAATTCTCAGCGCAACATAAGTACACAAGTATGTAGGAAAGTGAAATCAAAGATTAGGAGTGATTTGACTTAACCACTATGCCAAAAGGCCTGTCAAATGGTATGATAATTGGCAACGCCTCTTTTTAGGGAAAAAAAACTTTTTCTCCTTTTGCCCAAAAATTTCTTTCAAAAATCACATTTCTCCTACTCTTTCTGTAAATATGCCCCTTCAAAAGGAAAACTCTTTACAACCAGGCCTCCAAGACTTTTCTTTATTCAAAAAATTCCAAAAAATAAACTTTTCCTACTCTTTCTCAAAATAAAATCTCAGCAGCAAATTAAAGTGCATATAGAATAAGCCACTAAATCAAGATAATCAACAAAAAATGATGCATATCTTTTTGAATTTTTGTGTCTTTCTTTTCTGGAATAAAGAAGTTGCTACATCAAGCGTATAGCATGGTCAATGCCAAGCTCCACCTGTCACAATAACGAATCTGCGAGAAAATCCCATGTCACCTCATCTGCCACACCACTCTCTTTCCAAGGTACCAGACTTACCTAAACTCATGATCCAGCAATCTCCTTATCTATACCTGCATGCTTCTATAAGGGTGGAAGATCACCTACATCCCCATCAAAGATTCAACAAATCACCCAGAAGCAAAGTTCTAAAGCTCCAGCCCATACCGATCAGCAGCAGCCTTTTCTTCATCCCAAGGAAGCCCAGGAGCCCGTGATATTGCTGATTGGAACCCCCTCAAGCCTGCCTATCGACAATCCCCTAAGATTTTGTACAAGAAAATACCAGAAAAATCCAAAAGCTACCCAAACAAATCTTTAAAATCCCTAAAAAATATGAAAACATTATCTTCCCTCAAGAAAATTATTTTTCAAGCACTAAACCCCTTATACACTCTTAAAATCCACAGCTGGATTAATCTTACAACATGCTCTGCAGCGGAACCAATGGTACGCTAGCATTCAATTCTACTACAATTCTCAAGATGGAACCTCAAAACTAAATAATCCCCAGTAGAGTTTCAAGACAACACGATCTCCATCGGAACACAAGTGCACCTGCACCCATAAGATAATTTTAATTTCCCCTGGATAGCTATTCCCTACGCTGCAACTTTAGGTCCTCAGAATTGATATCGGCCCGCAGAATTGGTCATCATAAACTTTAGGTCCTCAAAATTAACTTCAGCCCGTAGAATTGGTTGCCTCAACTTTAGGTCCTCAGAATTGACCTCGTCCCACAAAAAATTGACCTCGACCCTCTGAATTGGTGATCCTAACCTTAGGTCCTCAGAATTGACCTCGGCTTGCAGAATTGGTCATCGTAACTTTAGGTCCTCAAAATTGACCTCGACCCACAGAATTGGTTGCCTCAACTTTAGGTCCTCAGAATTGACCTCGGCCCATATAATTGTTCATCATAAACTTTAGGTCCTCAGAATTAACCTCGATTTACAGAATTGGTCGCAACAACTTTAGGTCCTCATAATTGACCTCAGCCCACAGAATTGGTCGTCACAAGCTTTAGGTCCTAAAAATTGACCTCGGCCTTCAGAATTGGTCATCCCAACCTTAGGTCCTCAGAATTGACCTCGTCCTGTAAAATTGATCGCCCCAAATTTAGGTCCTTAGAATTGACCTAGGCCCACAGAATTGGTCGTCCCAGCCTTAGGTCTTCAGAATTGACCTTGGCTCGCTGAATTGGTTGCCTTAACTTTAGGTCCTCAGAATTAACTTCGGATCACAAAATTGGTCTCCCCAACTTTAGGTCCTCAGAATTGACCTCGCCTCTCAAAATTGGTCATCCTAACTTTAGGTCCTCAAAATTGACCTCGGCCCGTGGGGTTGTCCCTAACTTTAGTTCCTCAGAATTAACCCTAGCTCGCATAGTTGGTCGTCACAACTTTAGGTCCTCAAAATTAACCTCGGCCCTCAGAATTAGTCATCCCCAGAATAAATTTAGAATTGACCTTGACTCGTGGAATCAGTCATTATTATCTTTTTGGGTCCTCGGAATTGACCTCAGCCCGCTGAATTGGTCACCCTAGCCCCTTAAAATCAACCTTAACACCTCCTCGACTTTCTGAATTGGTAATCAATGTCCCCTTAGGTCAACAAAATTAACCTCAACCCACTGAATCGGTCAGCCTTATCCCCTTAGGTCCTCAAAACTGACCTTGACCCTCTGAATTGGTCATCCCCATCCTCTAGGTCCTCAAAATTGACCTAAAATCCTCTTCCTTAACAATCGATGTGGTCTTTATCATTAGATGACCTTAACTTGTTCCAAGCTTGCCTATCGAGGGTCTCTTTGTAAACACCACATCCAAGAATCTCACTAAGCACCTCCTTAGGTCCTCAACACTCACTCGTTCATAATAAATCCTTGGTCATACTCTGAGTACTGATTTGGAGGACACCGATCACTCCCGGTCCCCATTTGACTCCGATTAAATATATTTCCTAAGAGAAAGCTTAATGAATCTTGTAAAGGCTATGAATCCCCTTTCCAATGGTCTGCCTTATGAATGAATCAACCTTACAGTATGAACAAATGATCCATTTTACTCCAAAAATCAATCTAGAGGCCATTAAGCGCTCTCGGGCCTTGTTTGACTCCGATAAACTCTCCATCTTAATTGAAGCCTAATGAAATATTAAAGGTCATAATTACCCTTTTTAATGATCCACCTTGTGTACAAATCATCCTTATGGCACGAATGAATGATTCGTTTTACCTCGAAGGGTCATTAGGCGCTTTTGGGCCCCATTTGACCTTAGTCAACTTTCTGAACCGAATGAAGCAGAATGAAACCTCAAAGGGCACTGAACACCCTTTCCAATGGTCCATCCCGTGGATGAATCAGCCTTAGAATATGGATGAACAATTTGTTTTCCTCCCAAAATTCTTCTCTAGTGACCAACGGGAACTTTTGAGCCCCATTTAACCTCGATAAACTCGTGGACTTGAGAGTGTCGTAATAGATTCGCGAAGGTCTATTATTACCCTTTCCAACCGTCCACCCCCTGAGCGATTCTAACTCATGAATTGCATTTTACAATCATTTTTTTTGAAAAACCTATCCCAAAATGCCGATTAGCACCCTCAAGACCCTGCCTATCGGCAGTGTGCCTGAGGGGGTATGACGATAAGATGGTCAAGGACCATGCCGATCGGAACCCCCCTTTGTCCTTATAAATAGAGCCCATGGCCTCACATTAAAGGGCACCCCTGAACATCCCTCTGAGTAATTCAGAGAACATTCACTTGAATTCATAGTTGTTTACTTCCTAAAAAATCCATTTTCCACATTCCATTCCATAACTTTCTTACTCCTTTTAGTAAATTCCCCCATCTCTTCATACCACTTTCATCCCATTGCAAGATCATCATATCAACACTCAAGATCAATATCAAGCATTCAAAAAGAGGTCTAATTCTCTATCCTTTATTCTAATTCTCTTAATTTAGTATTAGTTGCTTTATTTATACTTTAGCACTTTATTTAGTTACATCATATACATTAATCTGAATCCTTAATTAGTAGTATTTTCACATACTCTATTTTCATAAAAAAAAAAAAGAAAAAAAGGGTTTATCTATAAATTCCAAAAGAGGTATTCTCATGTCACATTATCACTCTTAAAACATATCTTCTCTATGAACACACATAATAGAAATCCTCCGCTTGGATATATAAATTGAACCCTACCCCATGATATATTCGAACTTCGTGGACTTTGATGCCCCTTGGGCTACGTAGGCATCTCGGGTAAATCCCGAGACTCGAGTCCTCCCTTATGCGCATTTATAATATTGTTTTCATATTTCATATTTTATATATATATATATATATATATATATATATATATATATATATATATATATATATATATATATATATATATATATATATATATATATATATATATATATATAATGAATGTCATATTCTTGCATGTTTGTGTTTCATTCGATATATACATTTTTTCTTCCATAACGACTTATGATTCGGCAAATACTCATATAATATTTTGAATTATTATTTTTGGGAACACTCCTAAGGAAGAATTCACTCCATCCTTTCCCATAATGATAGTTGAATGATTCCATTCTTCATCTATATTATGCACATAAGCACACAATTCACAGAGTCTAATAGGAGAATATTAACATACTAGTAAAAAAGGCTTACATCACATAATGAAGAGAAGTTTTAGAACTTACAAGGGAAAATTCATATGAGGCGTGCATGTCCAATCTCTCTGAGGTCAAGCCACTGACCAAAGTTTGATCGCTAGGGAGACAAGATTTCTTAAATTCCAAGAGTAAATTTATTGTTACTTAGAAACAAACCCGTCTGTTGATGTAAAAAATTAGATCGTATCTAATTATTTAATCACAGATAAATAAATGAGACAAAGAATTTTTAAAGTGGTTCAGCCTTATAAGAATGGCCTACATCCACTGTTATGTTATTGCTGAGTGTTTGGAAATTCTCGATTACAAGTTCTATCAAGAAATTCCGGTCCCCCTTATAATGAGGATTGTACAATGTATTTATAGCCCTGGGGCTGTAATGTGAAAGGGTAATTTATTAAATGATGTACATATGAAAGGGTGATACATTCAATGCTTCTTAAGCATGTGTGTCTGAATGATAAGCATTTAATGAACAATCAAACTGTTGGTTATCCAGCTATTAATGCTTTGTTTGAGGTGCAGCTCGGACCGCCTGAGTTGCTCAGACCGCCTAAGCTTCTCGGTGCTTGAGAGTTCCTGGGATAGTTCTCGTTCCTCGGAGCGTATGAGTTCCTCGGACAAACAGTGTTCCTCGTTGTAGTATGATTCTTCAGAGCGTGTGAGTTGTTGCCATGTAGACTGCCACGTGTCTTCACTTTATTGATCCATGTCAGCAGACTAAATTTGGTATCAACAGAAGCCCCCAATGTTTCATAGTTCGAAATTTGAGGAGTGTGGAACATTCTTTCTCAGAATATGATAGCTTAAAATAGTCCTCCTGATTTTTAGGAGTGTTTCCCTTGTATTTATTTCTCTTTCCAAATTTGTAGAATCAGGCTTTTTGAATTTTCACAACCGCCTCGATCTCTGCGTACTTTTTGTCCTTTTAGCCGCCGGTAGCGTAATCGTTTCTTCTCGCTTCGATTGTCGCGCCCTTTTTATTTCCCTAGACGTCGGTAGAGTAATTGTTTCTTTTTGTAATCATTACTTTACCATTTCCCAAGGCAAGGTATTTAAACTTCACAGACACTCCCATCGTCTTCTACTTTTTCAAATTTGTATTTTTGAGTTTTCCATCGTCTCTTTCTCTCCTGTGTATTCATCTCTTACATCGTCCGTTGTCATCAGATCCACTCTTTTTCTATAAGATTTTCTTCCTTCTTCTTCATTTCTTTTATTCATCATGATTTACTGACCGCGCGGAAAAAGTGTGCGCGTGTAAATTGCACAATCGTCGTGTGTTTCGCTGCCGCGATACAAAAGAAACCTAAACTACAACTACACTTGACAAGCAAGTACAGTGGTAAGTCGGGTATCATAAATCCACAGGGAGTGATTGAATTTTAGATGTTAATTGTTTTAATTACTTCAGGAATAAAAGTGTAAAATAAATAAATGAAAAGGTGAAAGGGTGGTTATGGTGACAAAAGAAAAGAATAAGTTACGCTAAATTAAAGTAAAGCGAGGATCGGGATCGCATTCCACCACACGGATCGAAACAACTACTAATTAGAATTAAGGCTCGAAAGCAATTTAATCGAGCATTCTCAATTAAGCATAAACATCACGCAAGAAGGAATTTAACCCAAAGTTGCGAGATAAAACATTTAACTGAAAAATGGTCACACGCGGATTAAATTCGGATAATCGCTATAAACACTAACGTTGCATGACAAAGAAAGTTAAACGCATAATGATCCGACTTTAATACGCGAGGTTTCAATTAAATGCGATTTTACACGAAACCCTAAATTTCGAGGTCCGAACCCGAAAATGGCGGAAATGCAATCCCGAAGCTATTTATCTAGGGACTAAGCATGATTAAACTAAATTAAACTAATTAAACTAAGAAAACAATAAATAAAGCTTGAAAACCTAATTTGAAAGCATGGAAATTATCTAGAAAGCAAGGAAACAATGAAATACAACTAGATTAAAGGAGAGGGAAGATGAATAGTCAATCTTACAACCAATTAGTGTGTCAATCCAAGAGAGGAAGAAGAAGAAGAACCAATCAAAAACCCTCCAACCCTAACTAAACTAAGATAAAAAACGTATAAGGGCTGGTCTCTATAATACAAACCAAAATTAGGCTTATATAGTAAGTTGGAATAAAAGAAAAGAAGAAAGAAAAGAAAAGAAAATATCTGCAGAAAAACAGGGGATCGATCGATTGACCCCTTTGGTCGATCGATCAATCAAGGAAAAATAACGACAATCCTGAAAGGTCGATCGATCGACCAAAAGCGTCAATCGACCGATCAAGCAGGGCAGATTGCAGCAGCAGCCCCTGCTTCTTTTCTTCCTCTTCTCCTTCTCCTCTTTTTCTTTCTTGTATTTCCTCCGCAAGAAACGCCGTAACTTCTTCGTTATGAATCGGAATCGCGCACCGTTCACGGCCACGCGAAGCTAGCGAGGAGGGATACAACTTCCGTGAGATGTCGGGCCAGGTAACCAAGCTTTGAAAAGACTAAAATGCCCTCGAACGTGCGGTTGCGTACGGAACTTCACCGGAATGCATCCGAACTTTACACTAAGCATCCAAACACCTACAAAAGCTCAATTAACCCCTGCAAAACATGTTAACATAGAAATCCGAGGGTTGTCTGGTTAACGAGCATAAATATAGGGATTAAGATACCCGAGGGGGCTAATAACGCGTAGGTTAACGGGTGAAATACGCAATATTTGCGTCGTATCATTTACCCTGTTGAATCTCTTGATAAGTTTCGTTCTAATTTTTATATTCCCTCCTAGGTTGTTCTGGAAGAGATTTCTGAGCCTTATGATTATTTCCGCTTGGTTGAGGGATATTGGTTCCCCAGTCTCTTTATTGCTGAGTGTGGATTTTGTTTTCCACCCAATCCCTTATGTCTGGAATTTTGTCAATACTTTGACGTTGTTCCTGCAAGAATAGCCCCCAATACATGGAGAATAGTTAATGGGTTGCATAGGTTAAATCAAATCCATGGAACTCGCATAGGGATTCCAGAAATCATGTTTTGCTATAGATGGGCAGTTGGTGATAACACCTTTTATTTAAAAACTAGATTTTTGAATAGGGCCTTAGTAGTCAATCTCCCGGATGCTAATAGGGATTATTTTGAGCATGGGGTTGTCATAAAAAATTGGCAACATGCTCCTTTATCTGGAGATGAAGTTTATCAGGGTCCCAGATGCCCTCCCTATGGCAATGGGATAGGTTATTTTTATTTTATTTTACTTATTTTGAAATCATGCTTCTTTTGTGTTTGATAAAGTGTGCTACTGATATTTTATTTATTTGCAGTTGATAGCAAAAGAAAGTGTCCAAAGGAAGCAGACGTAAATATAAAGCACTTAAAACTTATCTGGAGTTTGCATCAAAGTGTTGCTGACGAGAACATTAGGTCAGCCTCGTATCTGCTGTAGTCCAAGAGCTACACCACCTCTTTTACTGCTCGTCCAGTGATAAGTGAATCAGAGCCAGTACCAGCTTCTACCAGTTCTTCGCCTGAATCTCACGTCCCTTTAAGCGAAAGGATGAAGAAGAGAAGACCTCCCACCCTTTTCGAGAAACCTACCTCTGGTGTTGGAGAGGCAAAAAGAAGTAAGGTTGATGTCCCAGGGGAGGGGACAAAAAAGACTGATGCGCCTTCCTCGTCTGCTGCTGTTGTGAAAGTTGTTGAGAAGCCCGCAGTGGCTCCGAGCAGGTCTGCTGCTCCTGGAGAGGTGATTGTAATATCACCGACCAAGGGTTCTTCTTTGGTTGAATCTGTTCATGTTCCCCCGAGGAGGCTGAAGAAGAGCTCCTCGGTTAATTTGGCTGACACCATCACTCAGCCCCCAACCATTGGAACTGGGGTTCCTACTTTTGTTCCCCTGAGAACTGCCATGAGCTCGGTAAAGTCCTGGATCATTCCCAAGGTCCAAGGTACTGAAGAAAACCTTACTCGGGACATGGTCACCTCGTTAGCTGCTCACCATCTTGCTTCTGTAAGTGTTCTTACTTTGAACTTTTCATATTTCCCTTATCATTTATGTTTCTAACTTGCTTTCTTTTTCTTTTCACAGTTGACGAGCTGCTTTAATATAATTGTGAAGAAAGACGAGGCGATTAAAGCTGCATGCTCCTCGTCTAGTGTGGAGGGAGCTCTGGAGGAAGCTATTAAGTCTCTAGAGGATTCTCTCCAGACATATGCTACTGACAAGGTTGTTTAGGAGAAGAAGCTTGCCTCCACCGAGCAGGAAAAAGCTCAGGTTGTTGAGGTCTCCAAGGAGTTGGAGAAGAGAATAAAGGACTTGGAGGGGAAAAATAAAGAGCTGGACGAGAAGCTCAAGAATGCTGGAGAGCTAGAGAATAAGCTCAAGGTTGCTGAAGAGGAGTTGTCTCAACTTTGGGAGGTAAATTGGCAGAAGGAGGAGGCTGAGAGAAAACTGAAAGCTGTTGATGACCTGCTGTCTGAGAAGCTTTCCTCAAAAAAGTTAAAAAGGAAAATGGTTGTGAAGAAGTCCTTCAGCGCTGGCTGGGACAAGGGGTGGAACAAGGGATTGGCTGCCATGGTGTCACAAATGGACTATGGCAGTCTCAAATACTTTAGGGATGGATGGGTTGCTGCTCTTCAGGAGATGAAAGTGGATGAAAATTACAAACTCTTTCAGCAACACATCCCTTGTCCCTCTCCAACTACTGAAGACTTAGAAGAGGACGAAGCTGCCTCTGAAGAGTCTTCTATGGTGATGGGAGATCATCCCCCAGCCATCCAGCCTACTCCGGAGGAACCTAAGCAAATCATTACTTCTTCAGAGCCACTGCTGGCGCTCCCCGAGCAGCTTTCTATTCCCTCCGAGCAACCTACTTCCTCATCCCAGCCTCCCAAGAAGTTTTTGGGAGACAAGGAAAAGGTGTAGAGTTGTTCGGATTTTTCTTTATATTTTTCTTTTGTCAATTGTAACCATGAATATGTAACCCTGATCCTTGATATAATAAAACTTGAATTTTTATTCTGGCATACTGTTGTCTCTTCTTCATACTCTATCTTGATTCTTATTGATTATTGCTTTTCTTCCTCTGCTAGTTTCTGGCCAGGATGGAATTATTATTCGCTCATGATATTGTGTTGCTGAGGCAATGCAATGATTATTTTAAGGATGGTCACACAGATCTGAGTGCAGCACAAGTCGTCGACATCCTCGGCTAAGATGCTTCAGAACAGGCAGTTGAAACATATAAATATCTGAAGTGTCTACTTGATCGAGCAGTGGCCAATAATGTGGCCTATTATGATATAATATAGTATCTCCAAGGCACCCTCGAAGACCTTCAGCTACAATTAGGGGTGGGCACGGTCCGGTCCGGGTTTTGCCTATATTTTGGACCGGACCGAATATTCGGTCCTCAATTTTTTTGGACCGAGACCGGACCGATTAATTCGGTTAACCTACTAATTCGGTCCAGGCTTTTTTCGGTCCGGTTCGGGGTAAAATTCGGTCCCAACCCTATTTTATATATAAGTACATTTTATGAATTTTTATCTATTTTTCTCACAAATATATATACAAAAAAATAATACTCGAAACTCCAAGTGATATTTACATGGGTTTTTTTAACCCAAGTAAAAAAATGTTTTATACATATATAAAATGTTCCAAATTAAATTCATAAGTTATATACATTAATTCAAAAACTATACATAAGAAACACAATAACATTATTTTTATTATATATATATTGGAACCGGTCCAGTCCGGTCCAAATCGGTCTTTTAATATAAAGGACCACGGACCGAACCGGTTTAATTGGTTTTTAGGTTTTGTGAACCGATTTTCGGACCAGTTTCAAAATAGCCTTAATTTTCGGTTCGGTCCGGTTCGGTCCAATCGGTCCATTCGGGTCGATCTTTTTTTTGTCCACCCCTAGCTACAATATAAAGAATCCACTGCCCTATTGCATGAGGGGTACGAGAAGAAGTACCAGCAACTCAATGCTGACAAGGGGTACGAGAAGCGTTTTGCTAGCTACAAGGTGAGGAAGAGAACTCTGAGGGGCTAAGTCAAGGAATGCAGACAAATAGCCGAGTTGCTGCAGCAAGAAAATAACAACCTGCAAAGAGAGTTGTCACAGTTGAAGTCTGCAGCTTCTACTTCAAACACCTTAATACCAGTGAATGATGAGGGATTCTCCTTCTTAGAGGTTGAGAATGCCAAATTGAGGGACGAGTTGGAAACCTTAAAGAGGTCTGGTCCTTCTACACATTCTCGTGGTCGAGCAAGAGCTCCTCGAGGACGAGCAAGAGCAGCTCGGATTCCTGTCGAGGAACAGAGGACTCAGTCTGCCTTAGAGAACCAGGCCTTCCAGTTAATGGCGAAGAACCAGGCGTTGGCTGAAATGTCAAAGAAGATCAGGGACCTGGAAGAGCAGCTTTCCACGGAGAAATCTACCTTGGAGAATAAAGAGATCTTCATCAAAAATCTCCACGAGCAACTGGATAGATTAACATATCAATTCCACAAATAGCCCAGGGAATTCTGGATGGCTAGATACAAAAAAGCTCTCTATCACTTGGACGATCGTATCCAGAATGCAAATAATGAGGGCTACAAGCAAGGCTGGTTGAATGCCTTGGGTGTGCTGCAACTCGAACAGGCTCAATACCTGTGGGACTATCATGATCCTGGGCTGCTCGACTTACCTGTGCCACCATTCAAACTGGATATGAGTTGGATCCCTGCTCGGGCCATTCCTCGGAGCTTGATTTCCTAATATCTCGGTGATTACAATCTCCATTCAAATGCCGAGGTATCTCGTCCTGAGCACCTCTTAGATCGACCATCGGTGATGAATATCAGGATGTTAAAGGATCTCAACTTCATAAATTCTCCCCTGGCTTTAAATGATCCGCCTGCTGGCGAGGAACCTGTGTCAAAAGCAGAGGGGAAAAAACAGTAGAGTAGGAATTTTTATGTAATAGTTAGTATACATTTCAATATCAATGTAACTTTCATTTGATAATAAATGTAATTTGTTTTGGATTTAATGAAAGACTTTCATTTCTATTTGCTATTGTCTTATAACACTTTATATTTGTGCATGTGTATCTAATAAAAAGATAATAATATTGTGTAGTTTGTCGATCAATTTATTGTCGAATAGTTTGAACTTGTGGTAGTCATTTGGCAAAAATAATATTTTGTTTCTCTACCAACTCAGTAATAATTACAAAGTTACGAGTATCAAAAATGTTGCTCGATCACTTTAAATTTTACTTGTCGACCAACTACAGTTAGTGGGTTTTTATTCCCGACCAGCCATAGTTGGTAGATTTTTCTCTTAAATGTTTCCGACCAACCAAGGTCAGTAAATTTTGCTTGTCGACCAACTACAGTTGGTGGGTTTCTATCCCCGACCAGCCATAGTTAGTCTTTTTGAAATAATTTTACCTCCCGACTAACTCAAGTTGGCATTTTCGAGAATATATTTACTTCTTAACCGACATAAGTTGGCATTTTTAGGAATACTTTTATTTCCCGAGATACATATAGTTTTATTTCCCTTATGAATACAAATTTTACTTCCCGGGGGAATACAGGTAGCTTTACTTCCCGGAGGAATACAGGTAGCTTTACTTCCCGGAGGAATATTGGTAGCTTTACTTCCCGGAGGAATATTGGTAGCTTTACTTCCCAGAGGAATATAGGTAACTTTACTTCCCCAAGGAATATTGGTTTCTCGACCAACCTCAGTTGGCGATTTCGAGAAAAAATTTGAGTAGCCTGAGCTTTGCCGAGTAGTGTGTAGCACTAGTATTCCCCGAAAAACTTTCAATAAAAATAAATAAATCGGCAGAATATCTTCATTTTATTCATCACTGATAATACTTGCGCACGTGCTCTGCGTTCCATGCATTCTTAAACTCCTCCCCTTCTAGAGTTGTTATTCGGTAAGTTCCTGGTCAAACAACTTCTGTAACTTGGTATGGTCCATGCCAGTTTGCCTCCAGCTTATTGTGCTTTTGAATTACTTTCTTCAGCACATAGTCTCCTTCTTTCAGGTTGCACTTCTTCACTCTCTTGTTGTAGAACAAAGTTGTTCGCTGCTGGTAAGCAGCATTTCTAATGGCTGCTTCTTCTCTAACTTCCTCGAGCATGTTTAAATCCAATCTTCTCATTAAGTCGCTGACAGGGGAGTTGAAATTTAGTACCCTGTGTGTTGGGAGGCCTAACTCGGCAGGTATAACAGCTTCACTTCCAAATGCTAGCATATATGGAGATTCTCCAGTTGCTACTAGGGGAGTTGTTCGGTAAGCCCACAGTACTGACTGTAACTCATGGATCCAATTTGCTTTCGCATCATCCAGTCTTTTCTTCAAACCATTCAGCAGTGTTCTGTTTGTCACTTCAGTTTGTCCATTGCTTTGAGGATGGCCTGGTGCTGAGTGGATCTTCAACACATTTGATTAATGACAATAGGCAGCGAACTCCTCGTTATCAAATTGTGTTCCATGGTTTGTGATGAAAGCATGAGGAAGGCCATATCGACAAATGATGTTTTTCTAAATTAATTGGTACACCTTCTCGTATGTCATATCGATGAAAGGCTCAGCTTCTACCCATTTAGTAAAATAATCCACTGCGACGACGAGGTATTTGAACCTTCCTCTAGTCGTTGGCAGTGGTCCAACCAAATCTATTCCCCACGTGGCAAATGGCCAAGGGGAAGTGATGGGTGTCAATAATGCTTGTGGAGTTCTTCGGATGGAGGAAAAGCGCTGGCACTTGTCACATTTCTTGGCATAGGCTACACAATCAGCCCTCATCGTCGGCCAGTAATATCCCTGCGTCATCATCCTTTGCAAAAGCGCCCGACCTACTACATTAGCTCCACAGTACCTTCATGGATCTCTTCAATCAATTCTTTCACCTCGAAGGGATGTACACATCATTGCAAACCTGCCATAATTCCTCGTTTATATAAAACACCGTTAGTTAATACATACCGAGCAGCTTTAAACTTCAATTTCTTGGCTGCGATCTTGTCAATTGGTAGTTCTCCCTCCTCAATATATGCCCTGATGGGATCCATCCAAGATGGTCCTAAATCAAGGGTGATAAAGTTCATCGCCAAATCTTCATTTATACTCCGACCAGCCAAAACTTCAATTGGGATTGTTCTTCGTAGCTCGGTACGAGTAGCTGATGCTAATCGAGCTAAGGCATCTGCTCTTGCATTCTCCATTCTCGGTATTCTAACCAGCTGAATAGCAGCAAATTCTGATACCAGCTCCATCACTTGTGCATGGTATTTGATCATTAATTCTCCTTTGGCTGCATATATTCCCAACATATGATTGACAATTAATTGAGAATCACCGAAGACAATAATTTGCTGCGCCTCCATAATTTTTGCCAAATTAAGACCTGCAATCATGGCCTCATACTCAGCTTCATTATTGGAAACGTAGGGCGTACTCCATGTTGACCTCGTCCGGAGTGCTCAAAACTATCCCTGCCCCACTTCCTGTTGTGCAAGATGAGCCATCTACATATAACCTCCATATAAGTAACTCGTGTTCAAACTTCTGATCTAACAGAGTTCCTCGGTGAAATATTTGTTGCTTCCTTTCATCTTCCCCTGATATTTCTCGCTCTTCGTCGATCATCTTTTCTTGCCCTTTTACCAATCGGAGTTGGCTGAGCTTGAATTTGATGATCCCGTAACATCCACTTGCTCTTTTACCAACCGGAGTTAGTCTGGGCTTATGTTTGTTGATCCTGTAACATCCACAGGTTGATCAGCGAGCAACTTTTGCTCCTCGGGGGTATCAGGATAAGTGAACTCTGCTATAAAATTTGCTACAGCTTGCCCTTTTAGCGATGATATGGGTTCATAGACTATATCGTATTCATCGAGCTCTATTGCCCAGTACATCAATCTCCCTGATTTTTCTTGTTTATGAAGGTCTTGTCTCAACGGCATATCAGTATATACGACTATAGTATGAGCCTGGAAGTATGGCCTCATTCTCCTACTCGCCTCAATCTGCGCCAGTGCTAACTTTTCCAGCCTTGTATATCTGATCTCTGCTCCTCGGAAGGCCTTACTTGTGTAATAGATTGGTTTTTGTACTCCATTCTCCACTCTTATCAATGCCGAGCTAACTGCATTCTCCGATACTGCTAGGTATAAGTATAATTTTTTCCCATCACCGGCCTAGACAACAGTGGAGGTGCTCCCAAGTATTTCTTCAAGTCTTGAAAAGCATTCTCACATTCATCATTCCACTCAAAAGTCTTTCGGAGTGTCTTGAAGAATGGGAGACATCGATCAGTTGCTCGTGATACAAATTTGTTGAGTGCTGCTACTCGTCCTGTAAGACTTTGCACCTCTTTCTTCGTCGTTGGAGATCGCAGCCCTAATAGAGCTTTGATCTTTTTAGGATTTGCCTCAATGCCTCGTTGGTTGACAATGTACCCGAGAAACATGCCTTCTCGTACTCCAAATATGCACTTCGTCGGGTTTAGCTTCATTTGATATTTATCTAGTTGATCAAAAGTCTGACTTAAGTCAACTAGATGATCTGCGGCTTTCTTGCTCTTTGTCAGCATATCGTCAACATATACTTCCATATTGCAACTGATTTGTTCAGCAAAGACTTTGTTCTGATATGTCTCACCTGCATTTTTCAAACCAAAAGGCATAATATTATAACAATAAGTTCCCCTATGGGTAATGAAAGAAGTACTCTCCCTGCCTTCAGATTTCATTTTAATCTGATTGTAGCCAGAATAAGCATCCATGAAACTCAGCAGCTCGTGTCCCGAGGTAGCATCGACTAGTTGATCAATTCGGGGCAGTGGAAAGTGATCCTTTGGGAATGCTTTGTTGAGGTTGGTGAAGTCTACACACATCCTCCATTTGTTGTTCTTCTTCTTTACCATCACCACATTGTCTAACCAGTCTGGATATTTAACATCTTCAATAAAAAAATCCTTCTGGAGCTTCTCGACTTCCTCCTGTATAGCTTGATTCTTCTCGGGACTGAATACTCTTCTTCTTTGCTTCACAGGCTTAATCTTCTTATTCACATTGAGTTCGTGACATAAGAAATTTGGGTCTATCCCAGGCATATCCTTATGACTCCACGCAAAAGTTTGTTTTCTGCTTCTTAGGAAAGTTATCAATTCCTGCTTTAGTGAGGCTTCCAACGAAGAACCTACTTGAGTAGTTTGTTCAGGGTGCTCATCGTTTAGAATTATTTTTTCAGTAGCTTCCACCACTTGACCCTTCACGAGTTGTGACTCATCTCTAGGATCCAATGTTTCAATTTCTGCCCCCTCTTCCACTTGATAAGTAGTAGTCTTTTTCCTTGATTCCTCCAGTTCTTCTTGCTCGGCGGATGAATAATAGCATTCCCGAGCTACTTTCTGATCACCTTTCACAACTCCTACTCCAAAATTTGTTAGAAATTTTAGGCATTGATGCACTGTAGATGGTACAGCCTCGAATTTCTTCAATCTGGCTCTTCCCATGATGATATTGTATGATGATTGAACATTCTTATCCATCACGAAAAAATGTATTCTTTCTGTCCGACAAGCAGGCCACATACCAATGAATATATCCAACTTAATCGTCCCAAGTGGAAATACTTTCTCGCCAGCAAAACCGAGTAGGGGTCTATGATAAGGCTCCAATTGAGATAGCTTTAGATTTAAACTATCGAAGCACGAGTAGAACATGATGTCTGCCGAGCTACCATTATCTACCAGTACTCTTGAAATCATTACCTCCTTTATTCTCATCTTGATCACCAATGGGTCATCATGAGGATATAGAACACCTGCAAGGTCATTCTTTGAGAACCCAATAACTAACTTCTCTTTGCTCACCTTTCTCGGGCGATCTTCCTCAGCGAGATTTATTCGTTGAATGTACGAGCAAGCTTGAGCCTCACAGAGGTAAGCTTTTCTCTCTGCAGTAAGGTCTCCTCCTCCTGCATCTCCACCTTTTATAACATTACAGTGAAATGACCCAAAGCGTATTGAAAATACCTCTCGTTCTGGCTTCCCTGGTCTCTTGGGAAGATCGGGGTCGTCTTCGGGATCAACTTCATGGTTTCTTTTATTATTCTCCTCTGCTCAACGAGGAGATCTAGACCTCTCTCTTGCTCGATCGTTATTTCTTCTTTCGTTTCCACGATCAACATACTTTGATAGCTTTCCTCGTCTGATGAGTGTTTCAATCTCATTCTGAAGAGCTATGCAATTTTTGGTCATATGGCCATGATCTTTATGAAACTCGCAATACTTCGCCTTATTCCTCTTGTCAGGGTCTGCCTTCATTTTCTCTGGCCACTTTAGTTCCTCTTTGTTCTTAATTTCCTCTAGAACATGGTTGATATCCTTCTTCAAAGGAGTATAATTATCATATTTCTTCATCACGTCCCATACCGACCTGTTTTTTGAATGTTTGTCATTACCATTATTCTTATGCTTTTTCTTCTTAGCTTTTTCACCTTCCACCTTGGTTTCTTTAGCATCCATGTTCTTCTTCGCAGCCATAGCCTCCTCGGCATTCATAATCTTGGATGCTTTTCCCATCAGGTCTAACATGGTTCTAGGTGGATCTTTGGCCAAAGTATAGTATAACTTGTTGGGAAGTAGTCCACTCATCAAAGCAGTAATCGTTGTCTTCTCCTCATAATCAATGACTTCAAGTTTCTCGTTATTAAAACGAGTTATATAATCTATGGTACTTTCACCAGGATTTTGTCTAAAACTTAACAAATGTGCTACTCGTTTAACTGGTTTTGCCCCAAAACAGAAATTCCCAATGAATAAATCGGCCAGTTGAAGAAAGGTTGAGATCTTACCCCGAGGAAGATTATTATACCATATTTGAGCAGATTTGGTAAGAGTTCTCGAGAATTCCCTGCGTCTCATTTCATTTGGAACAGCATAGATGTCGGCTGCAGCTTGTTATTATTGTATATGAAGGACAGGGTCAGTCTTTCCATCATATTTGGGGGTCACAATAGGTGCTTTGAATTTTGATGGTGTGGGAAAATCTACAATGGCCTGGACAAAAGGTGTTCCTCGAATAAAGGTTCGTTGTAGAGGGTTCTTAGCTTTAACAATTTCCCCCAATCTATCCTCTAGCCTTTGAATAGAGCCTTTCCATGCATCATTTCCTTCCTCGGGCTTGTTAGTTTGAGCAACTGATCGCGTTGATGTGGCTTCCTGGGATCTATCTTGACGAGCAACTGGTCGCGACTGGGGAGATCCTTCCCTTAAGTATGATGGTCGTCGAAAACTCCTTGATGGGGCTCTAGGAGGACTTTTGCTCCTCCCAGGACCTAATCGATCGAAAGGAGATACTCTGCTTAATCTTTCTAGTGCACTGGTCCTTTCTGGGGAGAGAGTGATACGTTGTTCAGTATCTGTGGCTCGCACTGACGCAGTTCGTCCAAGTTGATAAGAAAAATCTTCAGACTCCTCATTGCGATATGAATTGGTACGCCTGTTACGTTAAGAAGATGCACGTGTATTTCTTTGAATACTTAGTGGTCTTGAATGGGTTGGTGCACCGCCATGGAGGGTTTGTATGAGTTGACGAATAGTTTCTTGCATGACGGTCTGGCCCTGAGCCGAATTTGTCATTATTCCAGCCAGATCTGGAATATTTGGCGGAGCAGATGGATTTGGAGGGCTTCCAGCATTTCGATTGCTAGATTCTGGAATATCAGCCATTTGTGATGGATTGTTTTTTATGGAAAAACGATATTACCAGTCGTTTCCCACAGACGGTGCCAATCTGTTGATGTAAAAAATTAGATCGTATCTAATTATTTAATCACAGATAAATAAATGAGATAAAGAATTTTTAAAGTGGTTCATCCTTATAAGAATGGCCTACGTCCACTGTTATGTTATTGCTGAGTGTTTGGGAATTCTCGATTACAAGTTCTATCAAGAAATTGCGATCCCCCTTATAATGAGTATTGTACAATGTATTTATAGCCCTGGGCTGTAATGTGAAAGGGTAATACATTAAATGATGTACATATGAAAGGGTGATACATTCAATGCTTCTTAAGCGTGTGCGTCTGAATGATAAGCATTTAATTGAACAGTCAAACTGTTGGTTATCTAGCTATTAATGCTTTGTTCGAGGTGCAGTTCGGACCGCCTGAGTTACTCAGACCGCCTAAGCTTCTCGGTGCTTGAGAGTTCCCCGGATAGTTCTCGTTCCTCGGAGCATATGAGTTCCTCGGGAAAATAGTGTTCCTCGTTGTAGTATGGTTCCTCAGAGCGTGTGAGTTGTTGCCACATAGACTGCCACGTGTCTTCACTTTATTGATCCATGTCAGCAGACTAAATTTTGTATCAACACCGTCGGTAGATCCTTTTCCTTATCGAGGACAACATCCCCAAAATTGGAAGAGGGGGATGGATAATAATACCGTTGGCTCATCTTATTTTTCTTCACAGTTTGGTCATGTGACTTATCTAGATAATCCTTTATAATAATTGGGTTTGAGGCCTCCGACCTCCTTTGTCTTCGTCGGGTGAGAAGTGGGACAAATTTCATCACCCATGAGGTTAGTGATCTTCCTTATCTATGTCATGTCATCTTTGGAAGAAGTTGGGATCACAACAAGAATAACAAATAGATCCAAGGACTCAAAAACATCATTTCCGTAAGTTCTACCACAAGAAGGATTATGGTCGACATATAGTTTGGGGATCTCAGGAACCCTGTCAATTGATCGAGCAATAAATGATGTGGTCGAGGAAGTGTACGAGATTAGGAAAGCACCTGACATAGGATGATCATATCCCCAAGTCAGTGTTTGATCACCCAAATTTTTGCCAAGGAAACAAAGTTCACCTCGTCTAGAATGGGTTCTCTTTTCTTATAAGGAAATGTACAATTAAGAAGAAGGAGGAATTATAACAATGTCCAAATGTATAAAGATATTAAGAAATATTTGAAAGAAAGGCAAAATGAACCCTAAAGTTGTACACAAACCTATTTAAAATACCTTTTTGGGACATATAGAGCCATTATAGGGTTCATCACCCTTAATAATGGGAAAATGTTGCAGTTCTTCATTGTGAAATAATGATACCACTATTCCTTGCTTAATTCTAATAGACTGATAACTAGGGATATTTCTTCACTCCTCAAAGGTTAAGACCCACGTATAACAATAGTGGATCTCCTAAATCCACAAATGGGTCTGATATAGTTCATTTAGTTAGTTAATGCTACTGGTGATCCTCCATGTATTAGGAGAGCATTAGGAAAGAAAAAATCTTGAAATACTCATAAAACTCCAAGAAAAGATAGTTCGGGGGAAGATGATCCCAGCCTCAGTCATAGATTGGGAGAACATATAGTGGCCAGAGTCGATATTATAATATTTGATGGGTTTGGACTCAATTTTACTTATTACCTAGTTGGGAATATAACATTTCTTGAATGAATCAATGGTGTTATAATGTATGACATACAGTATGTTTTCTAAGGCCTTTAGATAAAATGAAGAAAAATTCTTGTAGAGAACAAAGAGATCTAACCAATGAAATTTTAAGCAAAGTTAAGAAGATAACTTACAAAGTGTAAGGAGGTATACATAGCTTTGTACTCTTGAAGGCAAACATAAAAGATTTGACAAATGAAGTCCAGATGGCGGGAGAAAGAGGTTTAGTTGATTATATTGATTCCGAATGAAAATCCCATCAATAGGCACGCCTTCCATCAAATGATAGTTTGAAAATCAATCATCCTTTTAACTCAGATGGTCCAATGACCAACGTACCCCTTTGATAAGTAGGGAAAAAGACTAGTGTGGCCTCAAAATCTAACGGGTAAAATGACTCTTCACTGCGAACACAAATTATCTCTATGTCCTCCGATCACATCGTGATTGAGCAACCAAGACCATTTGTGACCACATCATATATACTTTCAAAAATCAAAACAACCCTTCGTTACCTTGCTCAGTAGTAGAGATTTAAGGTCAATTATCAAGGTAAATAATCCCCCACACATGGGAAGGAAGTATGTGGTCAACTAACTCGGTCATTTTTGTTCATCGGGTGGATAAAGATCACCGAAGATAACAAATTTACGCAAATTAAGGGGCAGATAGAGTTGATCAATAAAGGATATTTATAACAGTAATCGTAATCCTAGGGACTGTGAGAGTTATGCCTATAAATGTAAACCTTTACCTCAAGAAAAAGGGAAAGGTAATCATGCATATTGAAACTATGTCAATAAGAGAAGAATAACCACCCATAGATATAGGCACATTGACGAACCACGCACATCTTGTTCTTATTTATCCATGCATTATTTTTTTAATTTATTGGTTGGATTCCATCGAATCTTAATCATTAGGATTTTACCATCTACAGTTATATAATTTAAAATACAAAAATTAAATTTATTGAAACCATGAATACCATAAATTATTTGGTTGTTTTTGGTTTCTACACATAAATTTTATTTACTGACATTACCGTTAAACTTGCCCAACTAAAATACTGTACCAAATTTACCGCATACTACTGTACCAATTTACCGACTGAAGAAACCAAGAATTTCGAATATTAAAAACCAAATATATTATTATATTAAGAAAAAGATGTGCTCTAAAAAATGTAAAAAATTACCACCACCCTTCATTTAAAAAATTATTCTCAGACATTCATAACCCCCATATAAAATCTACCACGAGTTAATAACCTAACTCTTTTATATTCCCTCCCATTTATCTATGCACAGGCGCATCACAAAATTATCTTTGCATATCGGTATGTAATTGTCTCATCTCTCTCTCTCCTATAACCCATATATCTCTTATTTTTTCCGTCTCCCCTCTCTCTCTCACACACGAATTGACAGCCTAAAGGTTAAAGAGTTATAGTTTGCTCATTTTATATCCTCGTGTGTGGGTGATGGTGGGTCAACATGCACTTTCAATAAAAACATTTTGATTCTCACACCCATTTGAATGGCATTTGAGTTATCATGGTGATATCTAATCCATCTTGTTGGCTAGATTTGTGTCTTAAAATGTATATATAACTTGCAATCTTTTTAACTCGAAAAATCTTTGTCGCATTTACCTTTATTTTCTAGTATGTCCATTTTATAATTTTAGGACTCAAAACTAGTCATTTGTCATGCCTCGATATTTTAGTGTTGCTTTAGAAGGTCAGTTGTAAGCTTAATGTTCAAATGCTTTGTGGTCATTACTCAAGTATCTTGGGTTTGGAATTCAAATTTTTATCTTATTATTTGAAAAGAACTATTATATTTATGTCAGAGTAATTAAAAATTTGCTTTGAGTGAATATCTAGGTGTTGTAATTGTGACTATTGATTTGTTTGCACTGATATTGTTAGTATATGGATATGGAGATCCATAAATCATTAAATTAGATGCGATTTACTGAAATAATAATACTGATTTACATGGTCTGTAATTTTGTACTATAATTTGTACCAAATTTATCAAATACATAAATCGACTTGTACTTTTTTTTATCGAGAAGAAACCCAAAAATAAAACAAGATTACCTAGAGTTAAAAAAACAAAAATACTTAAACACGTGTTGGTTTTGTTTTAGTTTTTGAATTTTTGTACTAGTCAGTAAATTTGGTACAAAGGTTTTTACCATGCAAATTCTCATTACCGACTGATCTCCCCCTATACTAAGATTTACCAAACAAGATCCATGAGCACTATAAAATTCTTAAGAAAAAAATGATATATTTACTGTTTTAATAGATATTACACATACAAAAATTTTGGTGATTTTTCTCAAACGGTAAATATTTATTGTGTTAACAAATATATATTATTAGAGCAATACACAAACAAAAACAACATTTAATTTATAGCAAGCATAAACTATGAGAATACAAAATAAGAACGAGTAAATTAACACTGATTTAGTGTCAAACGAGTAAATATAATAAATATATTATCATAGCAAAATTACAGTGATCTCAAGGCTTTCATTGACATTAAATATTTACTGTTTGAGGAAAATCAAAGTTATTGCAGGTTTTCATGTACAATAAATATATGTTGTGAAGGTAAAAATAAAGAGATCCAAAGGTTTTTTGATTTTTTACGAAGCTCATATCCATTTCGATTCATACGCAACAGTTAACCTTGGATACACCTTTGAAACTTTACCTTATGCAAAACTTTAATCCATTATTTCCATCAAATCTCTGTTTATAAAAACCCAAATCCACGGTCATAGATATATAAGGACTCTTTCTTATTTGTAACTAAGATTTGTTATCAATGCTAATAGATTTTATGGTGTTGGGTCAATCAATGCTAATATTGAACAAATGTGTTTTTGGTTTTGGGGAATTGGAGCAATGAATCATGAATTGGTGTGGTTTAGATAAATAAGATGGTATGGTTTATTATTTGGTTATTATAGTCATTATATACAAAGATATTTTTAAATTAGAACCTATTTAATGGTTGACTAGTCAATAAAACATATTTAATAAAAAATATTCAAATGGTAATTATATATAATTATCACACAAAAAAAAATTCCCCTCAAACAATCAAGTTTACCATTTATACACCAAACACAATGAGATTGAAAAAAATCCCCAATTATTCAATTCCCAATCAACAAACCATTATTTTAAAGATTTCTTTTACCATTAGATCCATACTTGAAGGATGTGATAGGACCCCCAATTTTAAAACCTTTCACATTAATTTCCTTTAAATGCGGAATAAGGATGGTTTAACACAATAATTTAATTTTCCAAATCTAATTTGATTTTCTTTTCTTAAAAAGATGAAAAATTAAATTAAACACAGATTTTAATTTCTACAAAACAAGATTAAAATTAAACCTAATCAAGTGAATTATGATGAACACACACACACATTTGAAATTCACTTAAACCAAATTAATTTTCTCAAAATTAAATTTATACTAAAAATTAAATTTTTGAATTTTTACTTTAAGCCCAAAAATCAATTTAATCCAAGTCCTAGAAATTTGCCTAATAATAAATGTTCATTTTGCAATTTAGGCAAAACCAAATTTTATCCAATAAAATTAATAACTTGAATTAAATTAATATTTACCCAAATTAAGTTAGCACCAAATCAAATATTCCAATTTTATCTTTTAGACTAAGCATGTGTCTAGGTGATTTTGCAAGATAAAATAAACTCACAATCACAACACCGCGATGTACGAGGAAAACCCACAACGGGAAAAAACCTCGAACGGCCCTAGCCTTAAGTCCACTAAGTACGGAATTATAATTACAAGACAGATGACTTACTACACTCGACTTGACTCCTTCAAGACCCAATGCGTCTTCTTACAACTACCTCTACTTAGCCGACAATCCTGGAATCCACCAATGAAGATTTAGGAACCTATCAACCACACAAAGTGCCTTTCACCGTATGAGACTGCCGCAACAAAAACAATGAACTTCTTCTTTATGGGATGTAGAAGTAAATCCAAATGAACTCTTCAATTCGGTAGAGTATAACCTGGTTCCAAACACTCTCCAAGCAAGATATATATATGTGGTACTTGGAATAAACAAATATGGGTGTAAACAAAAGTGTTTAAGAATTTTCTTGAAAAATAAACACTCAAAACATGAACTCTTTCATTGTAGAATTATGCTCACAAAACTCTCTCTTAGAGATTGTAGAATATTAAAAAGTTACTTTGAAAGAGTTTGTTCTCGTACTTAGTAATTTTGAAAAAATTTAGAGGGGAAAAAGTAGTGGGAACATGGAGAAAACTGCCAAAAAACTGTTCCCGCCAAACTCGTTCAAACGACATTTTCGTTCGAACGAATTTACTAACGATGTTCCAGTGGGAAAAAGGAAATCTCGTTAGAAGTCTCATTCGAACGACCTGGGAATCTCGTTCGAACGAGATTCTAGTTCGTTCGAACGATTTGTCAGAAAATGTAAAATACTTTGTAAGCCCAAAACTTTTTATGAAAAGTTCTCAAAAACATATTTTCTGAGTAAAACAAAGTCGTTAAAACTATTTATAAAAAATTTATAAAACACACCCAATAAATTTCCAAGCTCCTATCTATATAAAATGCATTCATACCTTAGGAGCATTGGAACCAATGTTGTTGACGTAGAAACGAGGCACAATAAACTCGGCATATGATAAAGCTTTATAATCTTGGCCGCTACGTCTTCAACTAACACATCATAGGCTTGGATGGATACACTTGAACACTATCCTATAACTCAAATGTTTTTGTCCGAAATTGAGACAACATACATTAAGACTCAATTGGAGACTTGTGTCCTTATAATACTTGGTGTTACAAATATCAAAGAGATGATTTGAGTTGTTTTCCATTATTATTTGCAGCAATAGAGCATCAAAATATATATTCGAACACAAATGAACAAGTATGTTAGAAACCTCAAAGATATACTTCTATAGGTATACAATCATTTACTTTTCCCATTCATATCAGCTTAGTCGGGAAATGAACCCACACTCAATATTGCAAATTGATATGTCTTTATCCAGTTGATTTGGTGATATACACTCAAGAACGATGACCAAACTCGACACTCTATCATCGAACATGCATAGTCCCTATCGGTGTTTTAGTACTGATTTTGTGCTTAGTGTCGAGTGCCTTCATACAGTTTTAGTGATTTAAAACTTGAGTGTAATTGTACAACTTTGGTATCATATAGCGGGTTGATTCCTTAAAACATACTATTTAGGATGACCCATTATTTTATGCTTAAAAAATATAGGATGACATTAATGCAATATGTTCTAACAATAAACTAAATCAAATCAACTCTTCATCACTCGAATCAGGTGATGAGGACTAGGAAATCAAGCCAAACTTTCAAGATGAAAGGGACATTGACTTGAATCTAGAGTTCGTGGTAAGCATCATATCGTTAGTAGTGTTATGGATAATAATAAATGGGATTTTACTAACTAGTTCTTATGTATCAGGTTGTTGAGGAGGATTTACTTATTTTAGTTGATCATATAAAGGATTTCACCACCAGACAAGTAATATTTAAAGTTATTATTTTTTGTATGGTAATATCTAATTTAATGATAATAATTTTGATATATTGATGTAGATATTTCCATATCGAACAACCATAATATTTTGGGTTCAATCAGGTGGAAAGAAGATTAGGATAGTAATTGTTACCAAAAATTCTAGAAAATTCAACCTTAGGTGGATTAATATTTTTTATGAACATGTTGGAGACGACTAGTTACCTAACAAAAAGGTAATGAAGAAGAAAGCCTCCCAAAAATAAAAGAAACACGTAAGTGATTTCTCCACAAGTACGTGTAATTTCCCATTTTAGCTAAAGGGTGTTCCCATTTCAAATGGGCAATAAAAGATTGAAGTCTCTTTTGGCGTGCACAACCATGAAATATCGAAGTCACTAGTAGGCTCGAGATGTTAAATTTTCCAAAATGCAATGGCATTGATTATGAGCTCGAGATTGTAGCATTTAGATAATGTTGGTAAAAGTCTAGTGGGGATGAAGGGAGGGTGCTCTTATGGAATTTAGGTGAAACTGTGATTTTGGTTGCTACGTTATTGTTGTTTCTAGTTCTTATTATGTTCGAGTAGTCCACATGGGAGAAAAATGATGATGAAGGAAAAAAATGACATATCTAACGATTGTGAAGCATGTTCTTGGGAAACAACCAATTAAGTTGATAACTTGGATGAAGAGGCGGAAAAGAAGACCAACTACCCCACCAAAAAAATATAATCCAATTGGGAACATATATTGAAATGTAACTACAGGTACGTGTTGGTTTTAATACCAGTCATACATCGATGACATGAAAAATGTTAAAGGGCGTGAAAATTACAGGTACCAAGAAATAGCATTGGGAATGGTTGGCATGATCCTTCAAACGCATGGTGGTCGAAAGTCATAAAAGACTATATATCCTAATTGTCTATGAATACCTAACTTTGTAATCATGTGTTTTTGGGTGCCTTAAGAAGTACAATGAGATTTTGCACGCGTTAAATTGTGATAAAAGCCCTTATAATAAATAGTGTTGTTTTCAGGTTCCTGAGATGAAATACTTAGTTGTGCAGGCATAGAATTGTGTCATGATTTATCGTTCAAAATCATTATGCCTTACATTTATTATATTCTTCACCGCTCCAAGTGAAACCAATATCATTTTCATAACAATGCTAAATGTTTATAACGTGCACTATATTAGTGTGAAGCTTAAGGAAAATTTCCCATCTCGTTAATAACATATTTATGGGCTAAACATCGTGAGGTTGAGGGTTTATGGTGGAATTAATAACTACATCATCAAATTCAAATATTCAATGTTAGATACATGTGCGTATGGAAAATATATGCAAATATTCTTCCTAATGTGCCGACAAATAACTTGTAATTATTAACTTACTATAATTGTAAAGCGTGCACTCACCTCACCTATAAAGGTTATATAGGTGAGGTGAGTGCACTCACCACTATTTTATGAGTATTTTCTCTCTCCTCTAACAACCTATAAAGGTTATATGTTTCCTAATTATTGAGAGAACTTGAGATCGTGTATAATGTAATCTTAAATGGCGTTTACCTAGTAATCAATATAAACACTGGCACCATTTGATTTAGACACCAAGTTGGGACAAACCACGTAAATTTAGTTCTTCTTATTTCTTTCATTACTCTCTAGTTTATGCTTGTGTTAGTATCACAGTAATCCATCCTCTTATTTATTTATTTGTTAGTTATTAGTATATTTTGTTAAGATAAACCATATAGCAATTTCTAGCAATAACATATTAGTGTCGTTTGTGGGAAAAGGTTTGCCATATTATTTTCCACCATTTTTTATTGCTAAGGCTCGAGGATACCCGATTTTAATAAACTTGTTAATTTCAAATCGATTCACCCTTGTTTCAAAGGATTAGAGTTGTCTCAAAAGTAATTATAGTTTGATTCTTAGAAATTTTTTAGATCTTTTATTAGATCTCTGTTATTATTCTTTAAATCTACATTATCTGTGAATTGATTTACTTTTATATTACCATAATCTATTTTTTTGCTTAGATTTTGCTGAAAATGTTCGAAACTCTAAAGAGTAATAGGACAGGAGAGGGATTGCATCCCTCTACACCGGTTGGATTGGGTGATCTGCAAGGTATCCTGTAGAGCCTGGCTAAAATCGATGAGGGGATACAGGAAAACATGAATCAATTGACTCAGAGTATCATGGTTGAACAGAACTATCCAGAATTAAATTTTGTCACTTCTATAGTTGATCAACTTCAAGTTGACCGTGCTCACATGTGTAACACCCTTTTTAAAGCATTTTAAATTACACGTGTGCTCTTAATTTTAATTTGATTGAAAATAAATTAACTAAGATAAATATTAATTATCGAATAAAAAGGATTAATACTTATGTATATTTATATTTACTTGTGTGATGAGTAAATTAATAACGTATTAAATTATGTTACATCATAAATGAGTAAAAGCGACGGGTCTATCGGTATTTCATTCGGGACACGTGATTGGATTCATGTCAGGCATGAGATGGAACTTTATATTGGGTTACTCGAATGGTAGTTCTCAGTGCACCGATGATTTAGAATGGGTTGAAATAGTTTGGAATAAGTACCCGAGGGTTAATAATTGGGTTGCGGGGACTTTGTAGACTAAGTGGGAGTTGTAGGAGGGTATACGGTTCATTTTAATTTAAGGGATGACCCTATTTCAGGATTAGACAGTTTTAGGTTTATATTTAATCAAGGTGGATATAGAAGGGCTATTATCTATCCACCCAAAGAGGCTAGGGTTTGAGAAAAAGTGAGAAAATAGAAGAAGAAAAAAAAAAGGGAATATGGGAAGAAGGACACCATCTCCGAGGCATAAATCGTGACCAAAAGAAGAGTTTCAGATAGGAAAATCTTATAACTCATCATTTTAAAGGAAAGTATTTACTTGCTTTAATAATCTTGCGTAGTTTCATTTCTTTATGCAACTTTGGTGTAGAATAACATAATTTTCGGATTTTGAAACTAAGGAAAATCTGGGTTTGAATTGTATAAATGTGAGGAGATGAATCTAATGATATTATATGATGAATCTGATATAAATTTAAAAAAAAAAAAGATAAGTTCTTGGATGATTTAAGAAGAAAAGGCCAAATCTTGAAACTAGCATTTACTATGATATGATTTATTGATTTAATTAGTTGTTGGATGAATTAGATGTTGTTTGGGGAAATTTTTTACGCAAAAAATATTGATTTATGTTTGGGGATGGATTAGATAGGACCACCATGGACGAGGGTTGAAAGTGAAATCCCATCAAAAGTTCATTCCGGAAGCCTAAAAAACTGAACTGATTCATTGGGGGGAGTGAACAGGTTCACTAACCGAACCAGTTCGATCCAGGCAGTGAACTGGTTTGGTTCTGCTGGCTTGCCAATTTTACCTCGTCTTTTTTTATCTCACCGTTAGAGGATTGGGAAAGGAATCTTGGGTCTAGGGATGAGTTTAGGTTTCTGGGAATTCAATGTGGGGTTAGGAAGTATCGTAGGCTAACCGGAGAAGAATTCCATGTAAGGAAATACATGAATAAGTGACAGACTGCACACGGGTTGAAATAGGGAAATCAATCTAGGATTTTAGGATGGTTAGATTTGTTCTTGGTTAGCATGTTTTCCAGAATATATAATTAGAAAGTTAAACTCTAAGTACGGAGTTACTTAGCTAAGGTCAGGAAGTTAGGTTAGACTTTGGGATATGGTAGGCTAGTGTAACGAGAGAGATTACACACATTATCCAACTTTATCTATATACGTATCAAGTGTCACCAGTATAAATGTTTATTGTGTGATTGACTTTATGTAAATATATCTACTCTAGTATGTTATCACGGGAGGTTGTGCATAGTGGGTGTCCCACCCTGGTGTTTACTACTAGGTGTTGGATTGTTCCCCAGGTCATAGTACTTTTCCATGGCCATTATCCGTATGTGAGGATAGGTGGTTGTTAAGAGTCCGGATGGGGGTACTGTGGTATGGTTATTACCCACGAATGTATGTTTGTGACTGCCTCCATTATGTGTTTGCAATTTGGGATCGGTGGTGATATTTTGACCCGACAGCCAAGGAGTGATACATGATGTGCTTAGTGCCTAATAGCATACTAGGGATGCATCTGGGAGGTTCACCATGGGGATGCTATGTGTGTATGTAAGTATAAAAGGTTATATGTGTATATGTGCATAAATGATTGTGTTAACATCAAAGTATAACAAGTGTATGGTTATATTGCCTATATATTCAGACACGTATAATTGAGAAGCCCTAATTTATAGCTTATGGATCAAATACATTGTACATAGTATGAGTTATCATATGGGAGGTACAAATAAATTTTTAGTGGATCAAAGTAGGTTAAGGATGGTTATACTAGTTAGGCAGGTAACTTCACTAGGTGAATAAAATAAATGCGTGTAACACCCCGCCTAATTAAATATCGGGTAGCCAGTCCCATACCAAATTAAAATAGAATATACAGTTGGCTCATTCTTAGCATCACTGTCGAAAACATTTACAACTCACCCAATACCCAATTAAGCTGGTGTTAAAAACCTTCCCAATTTAAATTTCAACAAAACCATTTTTAGTTTAAGAATAACACTACACATTTTATACTACAACACTGATAGCACAATAAATAACTCAAAAGAATTTAAATTCAATTGGAATAAACATTTCCAAATAATATAAATCCTTTACAATAATCCCAACAATGTTAAATGTATTAAAAAGACCCGAATACAATAGTATTTGACCTCGATAGAAAAGATAACTGAAATCCTTTGGGCGACATGCCCTAACTAAGAATACTGTGAATCAAAAGATGAAAGGCGTCTAAGAAAAAACTCCATAGCTCCATCATCCGCTAAGGTTGGCGTCCCTGTTGCTGGACACCTGATGTAGAAGATACAGTAGAAAAGAAAATATGCAAGGAAACGGGTCAGAGCCCGAATGTGTAGATGATTTTTAAAACTGCAAGTATTAACAAGTGCAATAAATCATTTATTATGTACATGTTAGATTCAACTCTCACTTGCTATTCTCACCTCTCAACTAGAGTGCACAATTAACGTTTCCTATTAACCTCCTAGTCAATGGTTCCTCTTTTCTAGTATCCATATTATAATTCCATTCCCATATCATAATCCCCGTATGTCCCATACCATACGTCACATTATTATTCATTTACATTTCTTATTTATGAATCGTTTCTCATTAACATGAATCGTTTCTCATTAATATGAATTAAGCTTTCCAATTCTGTAAGAATAAACATTCATTAACTTAATTCCATTATCTTTCTCTATTCACCGTTATCTACAATTATCACTGTAGATAGATTTAACCACAATATATATCCATTCAATCATTTAATCCATTATATATATATTCATATATAATACGGCACCCCGAGTCACAGCTGCGGTGCAATGCATTACTCTGCTATCATGTCCCATCATCGCAGGTCACCGAATAGGGGACTAAAGGTTCGATAAGATTCCACGAACCACAAACAACAACAAACAAATTGGAGGCGAACATAGTTCTCGTATCCATGGGTCACGCACATACCTACGTACCCACAGTCAGCGGACTTATCAACTCCCCGATAAGTCTTTCATAGACATATGTTCTCGAGCGACAAATCAAAGATCCCATAGATTCATCAGGATATGACTGCCCTCACGCGTAAACCTCCCACCGATAGCAAGTAAGCTAGGTATGTCATACACATAAATCATCAATCAATCAAATAGGTATTATCATACCTATAATATAATATCAATAAGGTAATATCACTACCCTAAGATATTTCCCATACGTATCATTATATCTCTTTTAAATTCCATGTATCATATATTTACTTCATAATTCAATTATCCTCGCATCCTGTAACATCTCTCCACTCCCGACGTCGTTAAGGTTCATGCGCGGAGCGTCTCGTAAAGCGAAATCCAAACAAGGAACACCTCCAATACACTACTACTTAACTTTGTGAATCGAGGAGGTCCGACAACTTCAACTATGCGATCGGGATAACCTCATATCTTCTTTCAACCAAAAGTGTTCTAAACTCCCATCTCTATCCAGGAGACATATCACTACGCTCTTGTATTACACTCCATCCTTGCGAAATCAATATTGAGCTTAAACTCAGTCCTTGATGTTCAAATTGTAACCCTAAGGCTACCTTCACTCAATACACATGATTCAAATAGGTTTTTCCTCAACATATATTCAGTAAGAAGTCACTAATATCCTACTGGTCCATAACATCATTTCTCCCGAATTACTATGAGTTTAGTTCTCCTTTTAATTAAGGTTAAAATCGATAGTTTCAAATCTCTTATAAACACATCTTCTTTCACTTAGGATTAAACCCTCTTGTAAACTTAAGGATACCCAGGTGTTATATTAAATCACCCCTACTGGTCCTATCTTAAATCCTCATACATCCCCATTTGGAATTTAACAAATGAATCTAGCAACCGAAATTCCATTCAATATAATTTTCATCATTTTAATCACTTGAATCGAAATCAAATTAATTCAAATCTTATCAAGGGTTTACTGATATTTTCTAAGTCCCATAATATCCAAATAATAATCACCAAAGATCCACAAAAGGTTTGGGATAAGAATCAACATTTAAAAAGAAACAACTTTACATATTCTGGGGAGGTCGATCGATCGAAGGCAGGGGTCGATCGATCGATCCCTCAGGTCACAGCCTGGTTTTCTGCATTTTCTGCAACTACGGGTTTAGCAACTTATGATCATTTAAAACTTCATCTAAACATCCCAAATGACTTATAATATTTACTACATGATATATCAACATATATGAACGATTTCCAATACTCTAAACATCCTAGAATCATCAAGGGATTGGATTAAAAAGCATGTTTATCTCCTTATTTCCAGAACATTATCAACATATCAACTTCAAGAACACATCAATGGTTTTCATAATTTCTTCAACAGTTTCATGACTATTTCGTGGATTATTATCATCCTAAAACATGAGTTTAATTCCTATATCATATCAGTTTCTAGAAATCCATTTAATAATCCATTATTTCTTCCAAACATGAATAATCTTCTTTTTCCATACTATTCTAACATGGACAATATACAAACTTAAATTGCCAATATTAAACACTTGCCTTTACTGAAGGTCTGATCCTTTGGTGTAGTATATCTCAGTTGGTTTTCCCTTCTCTGGTCAAACTCCGGTGGTGGTTGGTGGTTGGTGGTGGTGAACCTTGGTTCTTGTTCTTCTCCTTCCCAAGTAGGCTTTTCCCTTCCCAAGCACCCTTTTTTTCTCTCTAGGAAGATGACTTCTCTAATTTTTGTAGAGGAGATGAATAACCCCCATACACTTAATCTACCAATACTTATAATAGGATAAAATCCGAAATCACTATTCATCCCCCTTAGAAAAATGACCAAAATGCCCTTTCGGGTTGTCTATTCATTTCCAAATGACCCGAGACTCAAAATTAACATCCAAATAGACTTTTCTGACTATTTCGAACCTTCCGGACGCAACGACGCAGTCGAAATGACTATAAGGTCGATAGAAAATAAATTTCCTTTTTAATTTAATACATTAGTCCCGACACGTCCCATACCGCGTCTGACTAAAAATCCAAATTACCGAAATTATATCACACCGTCATATCAACGACATCACATTCATATATTACCTAAATATCTTTAAGTAATATTTAGAATCATCCATTTTAATATCCACCATCCGGATAAAACCCGAATGAATTAATTAATAATAAAATCCAATTAATCCATTAATTTAAAATATAACCCATTTTAAAAGTCATTTAAAATTACGGGGTATTACAATGCGTTAGGTGCACAATGTAGATAAGGGGTGAGATTAATCTCATGTGATTTTGACACCAGGTAAAAATGGATACTTCTTACTGCTTTATTATTATTTCATTTAAATGTCAAATGTTTTGGGCTCTAACCCTTATCAAAAATATTTTCAAAACCTTTTACATGCTCAGCCACCGGTTCACCAGGGATAGCCATTCCATTCCAGTCATACGATGCTATAGTAGTTGTGGATGCAAGCATGACTTGATTAGATGCTTCACTCATTTCTATTTAGATAGGATTCTATTTTTGTTTTTCCTTTGTTCATGTGGCCCATAGTTGGACAATTTTATTATTAGATGTTATTTACATTATTCCAATTGAGTATTTGGATTATTATATTCTGGATACCGCGTGCTTTTTAGGTATATTTTAGTTATGATATTAGTACTCTTTACATTCAGTCATTATGTATGTTTATATTTATATTATTAAATAGTTTCACTTATGCATGTTAACAAGATTATAAAAATTAACACTAGACATAATAGGCTATTAGTTTAATTAATTGATTTTCGATAGTGATGCTAAGAATGAAATCAAATATTATTCTCGTTTAATTTAACAAAATCTTGATCAATCGGTGTTAGAATAGGCAGGGTGTCCCAGATGGTATCAGAGTATTAGGTTCTAGTGTCTTTAGGATCTGTGCAGACTTGCTATGTTTTTAGCACTGCGTCTCTTTGGTATAGAGCCATATGAATAGGATTGTTGCATTCTTAATTGCGCTTTTATATTCTTCTGCTATTGGATATAGTTGAAGTGGATTTCATACAATTTCGGTTTGGTTTCGGATGCCAAACAATAGGAGAGGACTACCAGCTCGAGCAGCTAAAAGGGATGCAGGAGGGGAGGCTCAGTCGGAGCCGCAAGCGAATCAAGGAACGCTGACAGCTGCAGAGGTTGCCACCTTGCACAGTCGATTAATGCCTCGATAACTACCTTGGTGCAAAAATTTCCCTAGGCACATCCTCAACATCCAGTGCCACTAGCCGTCCAGGCCCACTTAGGGTTATCGGCGTGGGAGATATTTAGAGAGGCCTTCTAAAAGGGACATCCGTCTGAGTTCCACGGGAGAAAGGATGTTATTACCGTCATTCAATGGAAGAAATACATCGAGAGGTATCTATGTATGGTTGAGTGCAACGACACTTAAAATTAGATGCTGGCTACCTTCAAGCTAATGGGAGCAACACTGTAGTGGTGGGATTCTGTCACCACTTCTGAGGAGAGAGGCACCATGATAGTTCAGGAGTTTTGGGTATGGTTTTTATGACATCCCGCCCAATTAAATATCGGGTGATCAGTCCTTTATAAAATTTATAACAGAATGTTCGGTTAGTTCATTCTTAGCATCACTGTCAAAAACTTAAATCCAATTAATTACCTAACCTTTAATTAATCTAGTGTCAAAACATTTTTCCAATTTAATTTGAAATCAATTAATGCAATTAATTTTTGAACATTGAATTATAAACCATACACAAGAAATGAATGTTGACTGAATCAAATACTGAATAATTAAGAATGGATAAAACCTTCCAGTTCAAAGTCACAAACCAAACCATAATGAATACTCAATCCAACTAAAAAGAAATACAAATGAAGTGAGTACAACCCCGCTAATGAGAATGGGAGACATATGCCCGAACTGAAATATCTGAATTAGGAACTGAATGAAATGAGAGAAGCGTCTAATCTCAATGACCCACAACTTCCATAATAGCTGCAGCTCGGCAAACTATCCAAGTATATAGAACCAGTGTCCCTGTGGCTGGGAACCTGTACTAATACATATATATATAACAAAAAAGAGAAGAAATGCAAGAGACGGGTCAGAGCCCAATGTTTTAAAAAGATTTATTAGTAAGTATTTAAAACCGCATTAAAGCAAGTATTATATGCATGTTAGTTCGAAATCTCACATGAGATTCTCACCTCTCCACTAGTGTGCATGCCTAACATACATCTATTCCAGCCTAGCCATCTGACACACTCCTAACTAGGAAAAATGATTATCCTTCTAGTTACCCCTCGTAGTAGTATCCCGTATTTGGTCTCAACATTTATCATTTTAAATAAGTGTTATCACACTAAAGTTAAGTGTTTACTATTTACATTATTGAAGAGTTCACTATCTTAATATTCTTTAATTATCTCATTGTAGATATACCATAAGCATACATATATATATATATATATATATATATATACTAACACTGCACCCCAAGGATACACCTGTAGCGCATTGCATACTCTGTTATCATGTCCCAGTACATCTCATAGTCAAATAAGGACTATCGTTTTGGAAATCTCCCACGAAGCATATAAACAAATCACACATATTGGCGGCAAACATAGTTCACATACCTATGGGTCACGCACATACCTACGCTCTCATAGTCAGCTGACTTATCAACTCATAAGTAAGTCTTCATAGTCCTATGTTCAGAGATACAAGTCAAATATCCCCCCGAAGGTCACTCAGGATAAGACCGTCTCTACACAACCCCCCGCGATAGCAAGCAACTAGGTATGTCATACACGTAATATCGAATATAGGTATACTCGCAACCCATCAATCAAACGGTATACACACAACCAATTGCCATATTTCATACATAGTATTTTTATCACTAAATACTATCAAGGTATTTTTAAATTACGATATTCCCTTTCTCGTAATATATATATATAAGGATAATATGTCACCCGAAAATCCTTAATACATAATCATAAGAAGTCCCACAAGTAACCATTAATTTTTATTCTTATATGTTCCATATCTTCAGAACTAATATCGTAAGTATTTATCACGTAATACTCTCGACGCATTTACAATTATGATTATCTCTCTCTCGTAATATTCAAGGTAAACTCACCGTCCCAAATATTTAAATCATTACACCTAAAAAACTCCCAATAATTCTGCACTATTTTGGGTTCATCGAACACAAATTTTTCCTCACTCAAATTGACTATTTACCAAATAGGGGCCAAATAGGAAATTCTCTGAAAATTAGAAATCTTGATCGAACCAGAATAGGATCTCTCTCGAATGACATACACGTGTCGCTCGACCCAGCTTCGCGCGACATCTCTATCTCACTCGAACGACTTCTGGTGACTTACTGATCTCGCTCGAATGACCCACTTCGCGCTACATCTCGCGACCTGGGCTTTTTCGTCCCCTACCTCCAGATTCAGTGTTTTCCCACCATTTTTACTCCTAAAACCTCTAAAGATCAAGCCCAACCTTCCAACAATTAATACCAAACATTATTCTAACATATATATGTGATTTCCCATAACCTAACATCATTAATTCATCACCAATCATCCATATAATTCGAAATCCCCAATTTATTATCAAAAACCCTAGTTCTTAATTTGATATGTATAACTTCTAAATTAAACCCAGATTTGTTCATAGAAATCATCATAATTTCGTAGGCATCATCTTATCTACATATGGGATTCAAACTCTTATCAAATCAACCCTAGTTTATGATATAGGTCTCCACTTTCACCCAAATTAACTTTCATAACAAAAGTTTATTAACCTAGACTAACATGAACACAATTATCGCTAAAGAAATCAAGAAATAAACACTTGCCTCGATTTCGAAGGTCTGGTCCGTTGGTGTTGTTGGTATAGATGCGCTCCTCGCATTTCGATCTACACGATGGTGGTGGTGGTTATGCAAGGTGGTGTAAATTGACTCTCCTCCTTTGGAATTTGCTCTCCCTCACTCACTGTGCCTCTCTCTTGATTTTGGTGTAACCTAACTCTAATTGTCCCCAAGTAGATGATATAATATTTCTCCAATTTTCGTCCATTTAATTCCTCCAAAAATCAAAATTATAAAACTACCCCTACCGAGTGCCGGCTTGGCCTAAAAATATTCCGGAGTCTGAATAAAATACCCGGGTAGAGTTTTCTGACTATCTCGACCCCTCCGGACTCAACGGAGCACTCTAAATGATCATACGAGTTACTTAAAATAATTTACCTTTTTTCACTTATTTAGTCCTGACACGACTCACACGCGTGTCCCGACTTAATATTCCAAACTGTCGTATTTTTCTCTCATAACAAGTTATAGAAAATCGTCATTCCATATTACTTATTCTCACAGTAATATTAATAATTACTAACTTCTCGTCATGCTAGTAAATATTCAATTTTAATCCAGATTAATAATTAATTCTCACATTTTAATTTAATTAATCCAACAATAATAATAAATCACATAATTATTTGAATCCTAAAAAATACGGGGTGTTACAGTTTTATCGCAAATTCTTCCCATCATCCATCTAGACTGAGATTAGGAGGAAGTTCTTGGATCTTGCATAGGAGAGTCGAATAGTGGTTGAATATGAAGAAGAATTCATGTGTCTGACGAGGGGAACACCGAGGAGAAGAAAGTCCTTAAGTTTATTAATGGACTCTCTTAGAATATTCACTAGCATTTGTTGGAAAATTCGACATTGAGGACTTATGCCGATGTCATCCATGCCACATTTTTGCACTGTCAAGATCACCGCTCCCATATGAAGGGAGCGAAGAGAGTTGGGGAGCCTAATCAATAGGATCAGAGCGGATGTAGTAGTGCTAATATTGCACCACAATAGTATGGTAGGCATAATGAGTTAAATACCTAGCATAGGGACACAGTGAATAGATTTAAGTTGGGTAACAGTAGTTATAAGCAGGGCCATCAGGGCGAGTAGCATGCTCCTCAGGGTCAGGACAACTAGATTGGAGGCTAGTAGGGCTGCGAATATCAGGGCTAGAGATAAGGGCAATCTCATTAGGGATAGAGGCATGCATATTTCATAGGTAGGTATTTCGTATATGGGGATCAATGCCACATGCAATTTGCATGTCCAAGCAAGGATAGAGGTCAGGAGAAGGGTGCCCATCAGGGGAAAGAGTTGCAGCAGCCAACAATTCTAGTATTACTGCCTTCGCAATGGCAGGGGTAGGGGAAGTTTGGGTGTGTGTATCACGTTCATGGACCAGTTGTTCAGTCAATGCCATTGGAAATTGAGGGTATGTTCTCTATCCATGGGCACATGGGGCGAGTTTTGTGTGATACGGGTGTGTCACATTCTTTTATTAGCATTATATTTGCGTGTGAGGCGAGTTTTGTGGACATAGTGTCAGATACTATTATTATTATTATTATTATTATTATTATTATTATTATTATTATTATTATTATTATTATTATTATGAGTGTATATTTACCGTTGGGTAGTGGGGCTCTCTTTCGTTCCATTTGTTGGGGGAGCCGGTGTGAACATTGGAGGGTTATGTTATAGTGGATCTACTCATTTTAGAAAAGTATGTGTACGATGTTATCCTGGGTATGGACTAGTAAGAGACGTGTAGAGCGATGGTGGATTGTTATAGTATGGCTATTGTGTTCACTATTATAGGGCATGATATATTTCTTTTTGCGATGCCCCATCATGAGCGAGGGCTGAGCCCACATATATATTATATTGAGGAGTAGAATTTAGAGAGCATGGTTATCTCGTTAAATGATGATGTGATTCGGGGGGTATCGGGGTTATAGTCGAGTTGAGAGATCGAGATGTGATTGACTTAGCATCGGGGACTTAGAGATAGTGCGAGCACTATACTGTATGACTCCTTTATAGATGTGAGAGTTGAGAATTATATTTAGTGACTTTGGGGGGAAGGATTTTTGTGTGTCTAGGTAATGTGTCTTGGGCCTACGAATCTCAATAATCGATAAGCTAAGTACTAGTGTATCGGGGGGTTTCTTATTTGGATTTTTCTTGCGAGACGTTCCACGCATAAACCTTAGTAAGCACTAGGGGTTGAGGGACTTTGGACTCTAGGGCAGTGGTTTAGTACTTTAGTCACTACATGTGTGAATATATAATGCTTCGAGCAGAGAGCTAGTATATGATTTAAGGCCAGCGGAGCCAGGTAGTGACTCAAGAAGTGGGTCAATCTCAAGAGGAATTAAGTCACGATTAGTCAGGTAATCGAATCTACCTTTATTGTATAATCATGAATGGCATGTGGGGGTTAATTTTCATGTATGTTGGTTTCATCTTTAGTATGTGTGTGTGTATGCACGTGGTATAGAGTGCATGGGTGCCCTGGTTAGCTCAATGTCTAGTATCATCTGAGCAAGGATAACATGGAGGTAAATGCATTGAACCGTATACCTGAAGGGAAGTTAGTAACAGTTTTGGAATGGTAAAGTGGGTTGAGCTATGTTAAGAGAAGAGATAGTTCGGGCATTTATAGCAGTGATGATCTTCACCCTCGAGATCATTCTGAGGGTTGTTAAGGTATATGCAAGGGATCCATCTTATCATTAGAGGGTTTAATAATTATTAACAAGTGGAGCAGAGTCTTACTCAGTCAGTTTTGAGGGTGTCTTATGCATCAATTGGAGGTTGATTGTCCTAGACGATGAGGACCTACGACGTGTAGTTATGGAGAAAGTGCATGGGTCAAAAAATTTGGTGCATTCCAGGGGAATAAAATATGCCAGGATGTGAGGAGGCGATATTGGCATGCTGGTATACGCCAGTTCGGGTGAATTACATAATCGAGCAATGTTCCTAACTTTTCATTGTAGAAAGAGAGTACGCCGGTACGAAGTGTCGCTCAATATTATTTTGGATCGAGATAAGATCTTTGTGTCCCACTTCTGGTAGAGTTTTCAGAAGGAAATGGGGACAGAATTACTTTTGGGGATGGAATATCACTCGCAGACTAAAGGGTAAACGGATAGGGTGAAGTAGTTGTGGAGGATATATTGATGATGTGCATACTAGATTTTAGGTGAGGTTAGGAGCAGTACCTTCCACTGATAGAGACTTCGCCTATAATAACTTGTACCAATTTACGATAGGCATGGAGCCTTTTGAGATATTATAAAGTAGACCTTATCATTCATGCGCTTTTCGGTTAGAGGTGGGGGAAAATAAACTTCTTGGGCTGGAGATGATTCAGACGCTTCTGTAAGGATTGAGTTGCTTCGGGGACATATACGTATATCTCGGGACAGGAAGAAGAGTTATGCCGATGCAGAGAGGAGACACTTGGAGTTTGATGTGGGTGATCAGTGTTGTTACGAGTGTCTCCCATGAAGGGAGTTATGTAGTTTGGAAAGAAGTGGAAGTTTGCATTAAGGTATGTGGGGCCTTTTTCTATTATTGAGAAAATAGGTCTAGTTGATTATAGGCTCGCACTACTAGAGCACTTACTAAGGATTCACTATGTGTTTTATATATCTTCATCACGAAGATACCTCGGGGATGAGTTGGCATATAGTCACATCGCAGTAGAGGAGATAGTCCTACAACCAAATATAACGTACGAGGAGAGGTTTGTTGTCATTTTAGACCATAGTGAGAGGAAACTTCAATCGAAAGTGGTACCGTTAATTTGCGTTCAGTGGGGGAATCATAATGCCAATGAATCGACTTGGGAGCATGAAGATGAGATGCGGTAAAACTATCTGAAGCTCTTTGTGCCAGGTATGTCAGAATTTCGGGGATGAAATTTTGTTGTTAAGGGGGAAGTATGTAACACCCTGTAATTTTAAAGCATTTTAAATTACACGTGTGCTCGTAATTTTAATTTGACTAGAAAATAAATTGACTAAGATAAATATTAACTAGAGAATAAATAGGATTAATATTTATATACATTTATATTTACTTGTGTGATAAGTAAATAATACTGTATTAAACTATGTTACGTTATAAGGGAGTTAAAGTGACGGGTCTATCGATATTTCATTCGAGATACGCAGTTAGAATCGTGTCGGGCATGAGATGAAACTTTATGTTAGGTGACTCGAATAGTAGATTTGAGTGCAGTGATGGTCCTAAATGGGTCGAAATAGTCCAGAATAGGTACTCGAAGGTAATAATTGGGTTATGTTTCTTTTTTTACTAAGTGGGAGTCATAGGAGGGTATACGGGTCATTTTACTTAAGGGGGCTGACCCTATTTTGGGTTTAGAGAGTTTTAGATTTATATTTAATCAAGATGGATAGCGAAAGGCTACTATCTCTCCACCCAAATAGGCTAGGGTTTCAGAGAAAGTGAGAAAAGAGAAGAGAAAAGAAGAAAGGGGGAATCGGAGAGGAAGGCCACCATCTTCGGGGCATAGATTGTCACCAAAAGAAGAGTTTTAAATAGTTAAATCTCAAAATTCATTATTATAAAGGCATGTATTTAATTTCTTTGATAATCTTGTGTAGTTTCATTTTTCATGCAACTTTGGTGTAGAATAACATAATTTTCGAGCATAGAAACTAAGGGAAATTTGAGTTTTGAATTGTATAAATGTGAGGAGATGAATCTAATGATATTTATATGATGAATCTGATATGAATTGATAAAGAATGATAAATTCTGGATGATTTAAGAAGAAAATATCAAATCTTGAAACTAGGGTTTACGATGACTTGATTTATTGATTTAATTCGTTGTTAGGTATATTAGATGTTGTTTCGGGATAGTTTTTACATAGAAAATTGTTGATTTATGTTTGAGGATGGATTAGGGTTCATGTACGGGGATTTGGTGAAGGTTAGGACCACCATGTATGAGGGTTGAAGGTGAAATCCTGTTAAAAGTTCATTCTGGTAGCCCAGCAAATCGAATCGGTTCGCTGAGGGGAGCGAACTGTTTTGCTAATCGAATATGTTCGGTCCAACCAGCAAATCGGTTTGATTTTGTTGGCTTGCCAACTTTGCCTCGTGTTTATTTTTTGAACCTTTAGAGGATTTGCCATGGAATCTTGGGTCCAGGGATGAGTTTAGGTTTCTGGGAATTCGATGGTTAGGAAGTGTCGTAGGCTAACTGGGGATGAATTTTGTCTAAGGATATACGTGAATAAGTGAGCGATTGCACACGGGTAGAAATTGAAAAATCGAGTTAGAATTTTGGGATGGTTAGATTTGTGCTTGGTTAGATTATCATATTTTACAGAAGTATATAATTAGAGAGTTGAACTATAAGTAAGTTGATACTTAGTTAAGATCGAAAAATCGGGTTAGATTTTGGGATTTGGTAGGCTAGTGCTACGAGAGATATTATGCATGTTAGCTGACGTTATATATATATATATGTATCGAGTGTGACCAATATATTTATCTATTGTGTGATTAACTTTATGTGAACATACCTACTTTAATATGCTATCGCGGGAGGTTACGCATAATGGGTGGTCCACCCTAGCGTTGACCAGCTGGTGTTGGATTGTTCCCCCGGTCATAGTACTCTTACATGGCCACTATCCGCATATGAGGATATATGTTGATTTTGAGTCCGGCTGGCGGAAAAGTGGTATGGTTATAACCCACAGATGTATGTTTATGATCATCTCTATTATGTGTTTTCGAATTGGGATTGGTAGTGAGATTTTGACCCGACGGCGCAGGAGTGGTATCTGATATGACTTACTCTTGATAGCATACTAGGGATGCATTAGAGAGGTTCAGCTTGGGATGTTATATATACACGTATAAAGAGTTATATGTGTATATTTGTGTAAATGATTGTGTGAACATCAAAGTATAACTAGTGTATGGTTACACTACCTATATATTGAGACACATAATTGAGAAGCCCTAAGTTATAGCTTATGGGTTAACTACGTATTACATAGTTGAGGTATCGTATGGACAGTACAGATGGGCTAGATGTTTAGCGGATGAAAGTATGTTAAGGATGGTAAGACTAACTTGGCGGGTAGCATAACTAGGTGAATAAAATAAATGCGTTAGGTGTGCACTGTAGATGAGGGGTGAGGATAATTTCATGTGAGTACGACACCAGGTAAACATGGATATTTCTTGTTGATTTATTATTATTGCATATAAATACTTGCAACTGTTTTTCAAATGTTTTGGGCTCTGAACCGTACCAAAAATATTTTCAAAACCTATTGAGTGCTCAGCCACCGGTTAACCACAGATCACCGTTCCATTTCATTTAGATAGTGTTGCAGCAGCTATGGATGCATGCAAGACTTGATTAGACGCTTCACTCATTGTTATCTAGATAGGTTTCTACTTCAGTATTTCCTTTGGACATGTTGCCTGCAGTTGGACAGTTTTATTATTAGATGTTATTTACATTATTCAAGTTGAGTATTTGGATTATTGTATTCTGAATACTGCAAGTTTATTTGATTTATTTTCATTATGCTATCAGTACTCTTTACGTTCAGTCACTGTGGATGCTTATATTTATATTATTAAATGGTTTTACTTATGCATGTTAACAAGATTGTAAAAATTGACACCGAACCCAATATGTTGTTAGTTTAATTAATTGGTTTTCAATAGTGATGATAAGCCTGAAATCAAATATGCTTCCCATTTAATTTAATAAAGGTCTGATGGATCAGTATTAGACTAGGAGGGGTGTCACAACATGTGAGAGAAATTATGTCATTAAGGGAAGATCCTCCAATTATTGATTGTATTTCAACAAAGGTTTTAAAAGGAAAAACATAAGAGCTCGTCGAAAAAAGGTCAAAACTCTTAAAAGAGAGAGTTTAGAGTTTATAAATCAGATTGTACTTTTAAAGATGGAAATGAATTTTTATGCATTTTGGAAGCTCAAGGACCTATCCTCTTTGAAAAATTTAAATGTTTTAATGTTTCCTTTTTGTATATTTAGGAATTTTTGGACGAGTTAAAAAAACAAGAAGATTATTTCAAAAGAAGAGGACGATAATTTTATCAATTCTGAAGAAGAAAATATTTCTCTATATCTCTTGAAGAATTAAAAATGGATCTTATATTGTGTGAAGAGTCCAAAATTATTTTGAAAAAGAAGGTTGAAAGTTCTCAAAATAATTTGATCTCGGACCAAAATGTGAAAGTGAATTTAGAGGTGAGATCACCAAAACTTAGAAAAATGCTATTGATATGAACTCAAGGTTCAAATGATAAAAGGGGTTGGGTTTTAATAAGTTTTATATATGTTTCGCCTTCCAATAGAGAAATAATTTTTGTAAACGCTTCTTCTCAACATGAGACCAAAAAAAAATAAAAAAGTTCCTTTGAAAACTCAAGATAAAAAGAAAAATATTGAAAATAATTTTGAAAAGGAAATTTAACTTGTGCATCCCAAGTTTTTTTAATAAAAATCACATGCTTACTCATCAGAGACCTAAAAATGACTTCATTTGTTATTATTATCATAAGAAAGGTCACATTAGATATTTTTGTTACAAGTTGAATAATGTTCAACATTTTGAAAAGGTTGTTCCTAAGACCTGAATCTAAATGACTAGATCCAAAACTTTTAAATGCAATCATGGTCACAAATTTGGTCATTTGAGAAAATTTTATTTTTTACTCGAACCGAACCTACCTTCGAATCATGATAATAACGGTAAGAATTTTTTGTGGAACAAAAAATATCAAAAAGATTTTTATTCTAGGAAATTTTCACTTAAATCCGTTGAAAAACAAATTTGGGTTAAAAAAGTTAAAACATTTTTTTATAAAAAGGACCTTAAAAAGATAGACGAAGAGAAGAAAAATATGCCTTGTGTCCCACCTAATCATAAAGCTCATTGTGTGAATCATGTATGGGTTAGGAAAGACACTTCAAATCAAAATAAAGTTGAAACTAATAAGTTTCTGAAATTGGTCCATTCCATCTCTAAACATTAGAGTTGGTCATAGCCTATGTTTGCATTTCGTTTCATATATCTTATGTTGACTATGTACTTTTGATTCTATGAGTTTGTATATAATTTTTATAATCTTTGATAACTCATATGTGAACTATTTATCTTCTTGATTTGTTTTTGTTTCATATCTTGAATAATTCGAAAAGATTTTATTTTTGAGAATGCTTTATATTGGTTTTCAAAATATATGTTTAGGATTGTCACATCTGGTTAATCTTTTTATTTGATCGATTTATCTTATATTCCTATGCATATTAAAAGTTTTTCCATTTTACCTTGGATATATGCTTATTATCCTTGGTTTGCCTATTTTTCATATTGTCATTGTATGCTATTTTAGTCTTAACCTTTGTGATATCCCTAGTTTGATTATCTTAGGACCTCATTGATTATTTTCATGATTGATTGAGTTTGTAGGAACATGTTTAGGATTCTATGCTTCTTATATATCTCTTAATCCCATGTCATGCTGTTTTATGTTTATATGTATCTCTCATCAAAAAATTCAAAAAGATTTCTGATACAATCATGTTTATACCCTTTTAAACGATATACTCCATAACATGTCTTCATATATCAAAATGTCTTATTTGATCGTTCTTACTTTTGTTTGGGAATATGATATGTTCTTCATGAGATGGATTTCATTTCCTTGTAAATCTTATAAACTTTGAGAAAACATATACTTGATAACACATTATCATATCTTATTGCGCTTTACATCACCCTCCATATTGAGTTGATGCCACTTTATGAGGAATGCCAAAAATTTATAATCTTCTACAAAGCATTCGAAGCTTCATTAGATTGGCGAAAGAGTGTCTAAATCTTATATGTGGATGTAATGATTTTCGTTCATAAATTGGAGAATGTTGAAAAAACTTATTCTATCTTAAAAATCATGAGCGATGATGTCATTAGGGCTACAAATTTGATTGGATGATGCTACCTTTAAAAAATTTAAATAGTGTTCCATCGTTTTGCTTTAGTGAAATCCGTCACATGTATATGAAATTTAAACATAAAAAATGTCTCAAATATTTTTATCTCTCAAAAATTTGGTAAAACCGAAGATACAAGACAAAATATTTTAACCAATTGCAAAATTGAGAGGGGAGGGGGAGTTGAAAATTACCTAAAAAGGGTGTTGGAGATTTCACTTGAGTTGGGGACATTTCACTTGAGTCGAAGCTTTGTGTTATTTGTTTTTTATGATTTTTATCTTAATTAAACTTGAGCTTGGACCTTTTTCTCAATGATGTTTATTTTTATTTTATTTTATTTTGCATGATTGGGATATGATCTTATGTTCGTGGTTAATGCTCTCATCATGTTATTAGCCTTTTGTAGATAATCTTTTCTTGATTATGAACATTGGACATAAAACTCAAATTTTGATAAGTGTGACATTATTGCCTATAATTTTACTTATCAAAAAGTGTCTTGAAGTTAATCTTTTATTTAATAAATGTTATTGTACTATGTAAATACCTTGATTTGAGATAAGTTGCTAGAATATCAATTGGTATCATTTTCTTTGCATCTTATTCTCTTTCCCCATGTAATATAGCATTCATGTTTCTTTGAAAGATGAGAACGTATGTGCTTGCGTTCAAATGAGCAAATTATATATTAAACACCTTTTAACCCAAACAAACCCTAAACATGCAACAATATGTGATTAAATAAGATGATAATCTAAGCAAGAACATTCAAACACATGCAATTGGGGAAAAATCCCCCAAAGGGGCAAAACCATTTATTTTCATTATAATATTGTAGGCTATACAATTTCGGATTACAATGAAAATACAAGTGACTAAGAATTACCCTCAGGTGTCGAATTCTGTAGTCGCGGCTGGAATTATCCCTTTCCAGTAGGGCTACAATGGAGAAGAGAAACGGCTTCTCCACAAGGGTGTCAGCTGGAAGTTTCCCTTTCCAGGAGGGCAGCAATGAAGAAGAGAACGGCTTCTTCACAAGGGTTGAACAGCAAAAATGCGTTCCTGGGTTGCAAAGTGATTCACAAAGGATTGTCAATTGTGTGAATCAAAAACCTAGAGTCTAGATGCTCAATAGGTGAAGACTTAGGGCTTTCTGTACTCTGAAAATCGTGTGTATAAGTCTTAGAAAACCACTTCACGTAGTGAGATTAAATAAGAAGTCTCGGGCATTAAAAATCTGAACACGATCTGAACACGATCTGTTGAAGTTTATCCCAGGCGGACCGGTCCGGGTCTGAGGCGGATCGGTCCGATTGGCCGGATCGGTTCTTTTATTCTGAGGCGCATCGGTCCGTTGATGATCGAATCGGTTCATTTCCATGCTTCATCAGTTCGCTTGCGGTCCGGGATATACTGGCCTTCTGACAAACAAGCGGATCGGTCCGAGTCTTTAGGCGGACCGGTCCGGTTAGCCGGATTGGTTCTTTTATTTCAGCGGATCGGTCCGGCTGTGAGACTATGATTCCTCTTCTTCTTTTGATATTCGGATCCGTTGAATCTTGAATCTTGAATTTCTTCAACGGTGTAACGGCGTGCGACATAATACATTGATAATGGACAAAAATGTCCTTACAAAAGATATAAAATGCATGTTTAGGGATATTTATTTTATTGAGTAAGACTTTTGGTATATGCTTGATTTATTTTAGTCCTAATTGACTTTAGACTTGATGTTTCTTATTCATGTTCTTATAGTATATTGTATTACCATTGACTTTGATATTGATGAAAAATTTCCACATATGTTGATATCATTGTTCTTACATTTGGGATAAAAATGCTACATTATGTCCAAATGTTGTTTGATCATTATTTATTTATTTTTTTATTATATTTAGATAGGATGATAGATTGAAGTGTTTTACATCATAGTGTATCCTATATCCTATATCCTTGGTGGTTGTTATTGATGATATTATCCATGATTCACCTTTGAATGTTTCTTAGATATAATTTTTCGATACTTGCCTTGTCATGTGCTATCATTTGGTATTTATAGTTGTATTTATGGTATGAGTTGTGATTAGAACCTTTGATTTATCAACTACCATCTACTAGTATCTTTTGTATCATATACTCTTTGTTCATTGTACTTACCTTGTGCTTAGTACATTTTGAGTATTTTTACTAAAATCTTGATGATAGTTTCTATATATTTGGCTGGTTATATCATTACTGATCATTTGTACTTTTATATGTTATACTATGTGATTCATATCCCATATTTCTATAATCTTCATATGCTTATTGTGTTACATAGCATGTTATCCACACTTTAGGCTTATTTTCTCTAATTACTTTATGTAGATATGTCCCTTGTGTCCTTATTGGCTTGGTTTCTTAAACTCTTCATCTTTTATAATATGGGGAGAAGTTTCCTAAAAGTATATAAGACTTGATTAAAGGAGAGAATAAATTTGTGATAAAAGAAGTTTTATAGAATAGAAAGAGAGAATTTTTTTTTATTAGATTATACTTTTCACATGAAAAGAGTTTATGCTACAATATGTTGGGAACAGTATAGTAAGATGGAAGTAGTTTTTTAGTATTTTGGTGAAATATGTATTTGTCCATTATTCATATCATAGTTATCTTTGATGCCTTATATATTGTTATCTTTGGATCATAACCTAGTTTAACTTTATCTCAATTATATATTGTGATATATTTGTTTCAATCTATTGGTTTATCATTTATTTAGAAAACATTTAATTATGTTCCTATTGGTGCTATTTCTTGTAACTATCATTTTTTCCTTTGTAAATCCCATGACAAAAAGGGGGAGAAGTTTTCCATGGGGGAGAATATTTCTTTAAGGGGAGAGTATTTATTTAAGGGGATACTTCCTTGAAGGAGAGATAGTTTAATCAAGAAAAAGTATCATTTTTTGATATTAAGATATGGTTTATATAAGTACAATAATTATAACAAAAAAGATCCCCGAAACAATCACAAAGAACATAATGCAAAATCACACACACAACAATGTTGTACGTGGTTCGACAACTTGCCTATGTCCACGGAGGGGTTAATGTTTTACTTTAGTGTCTATCAATGCTCGAGATTACATCCATTTGCCCCGAGTTAGGGTTTATAATTTATAGATAAATAAAATTAAGAGATTAAGTTGTACATGGAACTCAATTAACAGGTAGATAATTCTTGGTGTCCCTAAATATCTCTTCCGAGATTGTTGGTAAGCAGTTTGAATATATCCGAGAGTGTTCTAGTGTGTTTCAAATACATGTGAGAAAATTAAATTCTAATTTGGGTCGGGAAGTGCTTTAGACAATCCAAGTTGGTCGGCTACTCTCATGGGCTATACTAAAAGGGTCCCCATAATTTCCCCTAAAAAATTTGGTCTTTGTGAACTTTGGGCCAATAATTTTTAACGGACTAAAGGCATGTAAACTGGAACTTTTATTTTTGCAACCATAGTGGAATTTTTATGAATATGTCGAAATCACAGGGGTACGCTAGTCCTGAGCCAAACACCATTGCATACTTGTAGTTTTTTAAATGAATGAGGGTATCGTTATTCGATCAATAAGAAGAAGCGCCAAAATCCTCCTAAGATGTCGTGTTCATCATTGGCGTTGGGTTTCAATGGAAGATTCATCTCCTTTGTCACTTGAGGTTAAATTTCTTTCTTCGTCTCTAAGCATTCCAGAGCTTCTCTTTTTCAATTTTCTCTTTTTCTTTAGAGCCTCGTCAATCCTGGTAAGTTTAGCTCCTACTTTCTTCATTTTCCTCTTCTTCAAATTACTCTATAACCGTAGTTAGGATTCTTTTTCTTTTTGTGTGCTCATGGACAAGCTTGATAATAAATTAATAGGTAACTTTAGGAAGTCGTATAAAATTCTTGATTGGGTAGAGATCGACTGTGCCCCCTTTACTCGAAATGTCAGCGACGGTGAAGGGGGCACTAGATTCACACCCTTCTAGTAACACATGGGGGTTTGATGTTTCCCCCAAACAACCTATTTCTTGGGTTCTTCAAATATTTTGAAATTATGCATGTCCAATGTGCCACTAACATATAGAATAATGTTAATGGGGTACACATAATAAATACCCTTTATGTGACAAAATTAGGCCTTACTGAAATCTGCTACTGCTGAACCAGTGATGGCCTTATGTATTTAAAGACCAGGAAGGCTAGCAGGATCCTAGTGGTGAACCTTCAAGACTCCTATAAAGAATACTAGGACTATGGTTTCATTGCCAAAAACTATCAACATCCTCCTGCTCGTGAGGGAGAAAGGCATCGGGGCTAATTAGGCACAAATATTTCATATCCGCGCCCGTTATTTTTATGCATTCTAACACTTTTTATGTTCCTTATGCCTATATTTATGCTCATTAACCATACAACCTTGGTTTTGGATATATATATATATATATATATATATATATATATATATATAGAGAGAGAGAGAGAGAGAGAGAGAGGAAGGCTCACCTACATCATGCACTATACATCACACGGTACATCACATCTAATTCTAGGCCCTAGAATTTTCTTTTCTCAAATTATATATTTTTACCTTGAAATTAACCTTCCAATAAACCCATATACAAAAAATTAGGTCAAAATACATTTTGTAACTATTTTTAAAAAAATCCACAAAAAACTACTGGCGCAGACCCTTATAAATAAGGTATTTTTAGCAATTTTTTGTGGATTTTTTAAAAATAGCTAAAAAAAATTATTTTGATCTAATTTTTTTCATATGGGTTGATTGGAAGGTTAATTTCAAGGGGAAAATATAAAAGTTGAAAAAAAAAGTTTTTTCGGGCGTAGAATTAGGCGTGATGCATGGGTGATTTATAGAGCATGATGTACTATAGCCTCTCTCTCTCTCTCTCTCTCTCTCTCTCTCTATATATATATATATATATATATATATATATATATATATATATATATATACCTTATAGGGCTTAATTGAGCTTTTCTAGGTATTGTAACGCTTAAAGTGAGGATTGGTTGCATTTAAGAGAAGTTCCATCGACAGACTCAACTTCAAGGGTAATTTAGTCATTCACAGTTCATCTCTTACTCAGTGGAATTCCACGAAAGAGTAGTTTGTTTAGTTAGCTTTGTGTGGTCGTGAATAGCACATCATTTCGAGTTCGAATGAAGAAGTTACGGCCATTTTTATAAAGCACTTTTCCTCCCATGTGAAGACCAAAGGAGGCCAGAAAATAAGGGAACAGTCAACCGGCCTTTTGCCCTTGGTTGACCAGTGATTCAACATTTTACCTACGAAGGTGTAAGGACATATTTTTATAAATGTACATCACAATTAATTATGTCATATACCGTTACAACCGTCGAAGAAGTTCAAGATCAATCTACATCAAGACGGATCCGAATATATCAAGGTTCTTCATAAAAAAGACTCCGCAAAGTTTACTTTGCTAAGGTTATGTTTTAAATACTTTAACTTTGTACTTAGAGCTTTTGCATATTTTTACAAAATATTTTCTAATTGTTGGAGCAGACTTTTTCGTCAAAATTTGAGAATGAATAATTTTTCTATGTCCTGTAGCGTTCCTATTTTTTATGCCAGGTCGTTCAAGTGAGATGTCATCTCATTTGAGCGACATATTGATGTCGCGCGATGTCGTTCAAATGACATGTGTACATCGTTCAAGCGAGATTTTTGTTTCGTTCGAGTGACTGAGGCGGCACGTTTTTCTATAAATACTCATTAAATGGTTTCGTTTTCATTAAGAAGTCCCAGCGTTTTGAAAGACAGCAAACTGCAAAACTGCATAATTCTTTTGGCTTCTTGTTTTAGGGTTTAATCCCTTTTTGTTTCCAATTCACAAAAATCCCATATTCTTTGGTGAATTGTTTTGGTGTTCAAGAACACACTTTCCTTTTGATCATTCTTTATGGGAAGAACTCTACAATTGGAGAGCTGTATGCTATTGCGGAGGGAGTCCTTGTAAAGATTTTAAACTGCGTGTCTGGACTACGCGTCCTTGTGGTATAGCTACGTGTGAACCACTGCTGATTTCTAGCCGTTACTTTGGAGGTTTGACGAAGACACCGTGCGTTACTCTTGTGGGCGAAAGCAAGATGGTATGTAAGTCAAAGGTCTTGTAAACTTGTCAGAGTTCTAGAAATAAAAAGTTTTGCCTTTCGGGGATTTTTCCTGAAATTTGTGTCACGTGTTTTACTTATTTATGGTTTGACACACGCACACACGCAGTTGCATGTTTAGGGGCTGAATTGATTTGGTTTAAAAATAGACTCTAATTAAATAAGTATGCCAAATTTGAACTTTGTGAATTGAATCAATTATCACAGTCATACGTTTTACAAATTGGTATCATAGCTTATTTAAGCGATCACCACTTTTACAAATTAATATCAAAGCAGGTTGCGCTAATTTATCGCGTATTCCTATTTTTCGCAAAATTTGTGTGATATTGATTTTTTTTAAATCAATTTTGTGAAAAATTGCAATCTTTTCGATGGACCACTTATGTAATCAGATGCCCCCCTTTGATGACACGAGTTAGTGTTTTGATGATATAAATCGTTTGAATTTGACTTTTGCTAAAAGAATTAATTTTTTGGAAAAAGAAAATTCTCGTTTTAAATTCGCTATAGATCACTTGCAAGAGATTCAACTTCAAAGAGATTTTTATCGTGAGAAATTTGTTTTCTTGGACCATTACTTTGTTGCTTTAAAATTGTCCAAGAAGGAGAGTGATGATAGGGTCCTATTTTTAGAAGAAGAATTAGAGGAGCTTAAAAATTTGATGGTTTGTGTTTGTGCCAAAGAGGATAAAAATATTTTGGTCAATGAGTTTGTCGCACGTGAAGAGACTCTTAGAAAAATGTTTGCTTTAATTGAGGGAGAGAGAGATACCCTTTTAGGAATTATTGATAATTTGAAAAAGGCGTCCCTTAAATTGGAAGAGTCTAATTCTTTGCTTGAATCAAATATTTTGAAGTTAAAAAATGATTTAAACGATTAAAGTAGGTTTGATAGTGATGGTAATGGCTCGTTTTGTTCTCATTCTTCGAGTGTTAAAGCCAAAACCATAGTTTGTTTTAAATGGTCAACCAATTTCAAGGATGTTAGAAAAGGTCAACCCATAGGTGTCGTTCTACCCGTTTACACATGTTCATATTGTGGTAGGAAAGGTCACCTTAGGCGTTTTTGTTTTGATCTTGGAAAAAGTCCTAGGAAGTTTATGTCTAGTGTTCCCTTGGTTTCTAAATCCCCCACACGACGTTTCACATCTATTTGGGTTAGGAAATCACTTTGAGAGGCACTAGATTTTAAACAAGTTGATTCCCGTTTGCTTGCACATGATTTTTCTCTTACCATATCATATATATTATTTTGTTCGCATTTTGTCATATGCAAGTTTTTTTTTATATTTATGTTTGCTAGCGTTGTGACATGTACTTTTTGTATAAATTTTTGCTTTTGAAAAATACAAAAAGATTTTATTTTGATAAAATTTTTGAAAAATCCAAAAAGAGTTTTGCATTTTGTTTACACCGTTTATGGATGGACATTTAGGATGACCGAGTCATAACATCATTCCATTTTTCATATGACTATTTGATAGTGTTTTGAGACAATATGTCAATTCATCCATGTGCTTTATAATGTTTGGAGTCATTGAGATGTAATTAAGTTGTTACTTCCATGTTTAACTCATGATTTCTTTTATTGTACACATGCACGGATTTGTTTGATTATTGTACTTGTGTTATCACATGTTGGTTGGGTGTTTTCACTTCAATCCTGTCCTTAAAACGAACCAAGCGCAATAAAACATGATAAGAAAGTTGTGCATGTAAGAGCCGTTTGTGAGTTTGTGTGTTATTTTTTTTAAATGGGGAAGGGCTACGAAAGGTCCATTTGACCTTTACAAATACTAAGCCAACGTTATATCGGACCTAAAAAATTGAGGAATTTTATTATCCGGAGTCCAAAGAGGTTTAAAAGAGCCTGATAAAATTTAAAGGCAATAAAAATAAATTTATGCCAATTATGGGCCAATTTGGTTTTTGCACCAATTCTCCAATGTTTGAGAACTTAGATTACCTCTAAAAGAAAATATATATGAGGGAGTTTGGATGAAATTTAAAACGGGTTTGCATATCCTTGAAAGTCATACAAAAATGTTAAATAGTTTTGGACGTTATTGGTGTGGAAATCACTTTCACTTTGATTTGTTGATTTGCATAAGACGATGTCATATAAATTCAATAATTTTTACACCTAATGATACTTTTGATGTTCATTCGTTAGGATTACACGTATTCATAGTGCACATATAATTTATTGAGTTAATTTACCTATCGAATGTATTCACACCCATTCATTCCATTTCCATGACTTGGTTGTTTGAGTTTAAATCCATGGTGTGATTTTTGGTATCTTATTTTTGTACGAAAAATTTGAAAAATCAAAAATAGTTTGTGTAATCTTTTGAGAAATACCTTTTCATGCGCGTAGTTTGATTCATGTTTGCTATGCATTTTGTCATGACACTCCTTGTTTTGATTGTTTCTTCTTATCTATCTATTTGGGGACATCACAAAAAGGGGGAGAAAGAATTATCATGTTATGGGGGAGTTTTTACATTACGGGAGAGATTTGATTATTAATGATTTATTATTATATCATTTCAAACTTGATGCGTCATGAAGGTATTTTGCTTTATCTCATGTGTGTAGGTATAAAGATTGAAGATCGCGATATTGCACACCCTGATGAGAAAAGCTTTGAGATTTGATGAAAATTTTTGAAGAATAGTTTGAGATCTTGAAAATTTATTCATGGGAGGGTAGATTTGTATAGGCATTTTTAGTATTTGATAATTCAGATGTTTTTATATATGTACCGGTATAGACATAGGGGGAGATTTGTAAGGACATATTTTTATAAATGTTCGTCACAATTAATTATGTCGTATACCATTACAACTTTCGAAGAAAGTCAAGAGCAATCTACATCAAGACGGATCCGAATATATCAAGGTTCTTCATCAAAAAGTCTCCGCAAAGTTTACTTTGGTGAAATTATGTTTCAAATACATTAACTTTGTACTTAGAGCTTTTGGAATATTTTTACAAAATATTTTCTAAGTGTTGGAGAGGACTTTTTCGTCAAAATTTGAGAATGAGTAATTTTTCTAAGTCATGTAACGTTACTCATTTTTTATGCCAGGTCGTTTAAGCGAGATGTTATCTCATTTGAGCGACATATTGATGTCACGCGAAGTCGTTCAAACGACACGTGTACGTCGTTCGAGCGAGATCCCTGTTTCGTTCGAGCGATTGAGGCAGCATTTTTCTATAAATACTCATTAAATGGTTTCATTTTCATTAAGAAGTTCCAGCATTTTGAAAGACAGAAAACTATGAAACTGTAGAATTCTTTTGGCTTCTTCTTTTAGGGTTTAATCCCTTTTGTTTTCAATTCACATAAATCCCATATGCTTTGGTAAATTGTTTTGGGGTTCAAGAACACACTTTGCTTTTGATCATTATTTATGGGGAGAACTCTACAACCGGAGAGCTGTGTGTTATTGTGGAGGGAGTCCTTGTGAAGATTTTAGATGGCATGTCTGGACTGCACGTCCTTGTGGTATAGCTGCGTGTGAACCACTATTGATTTCTAGTCGTTGCTTTGATCTCGCGCGATGTCATTCAAACAACACGTGTACGTCGTTCGAGCGAGATTCCTATTTCGTTCGAGTGACTGAAGCGACACGTTTTTTTATAAATACTCATTAAATGGTTTCGTTTTCATTAAGAAGTCCCAGCGTTTTGAAAGATAGAAAACTACGAAACTGCAGAATTCTTTTGGCTTCTTCTTTTAGGGTCTAATCCCTTTTTGTTTTCAATTCACAAAAATCCCATGTGTTTTGGTGAATTGTTTTGGTGTTCAAGAACAAACTTTTCTTTTGATCATTCTTTATAGGGAGAACTCTACAACCGGAGAGTTACGTGCTATTGTGGAGGGAGTCCTTGTGAAGATTTTAGACTGCGTGTATGGACTGCGCATCCTTGTGGTATAGTTGCGTGTGAACCACTACTGATTTCTAGCCGTTACTTTGGAGGTTTGACGAAGACACCGTGTGTTACTCTTATGGGAGAAAGCAAGATGGTATGTAAGTCAATGGTCTTGAAAACTTATCGGAGTTCTATAAATAAAAGGTTTTGCCCTTCGGGGATTTTTCCTGAAATTTGTGTCACATGTTTTACTTATTTATGGTTTGACACACGCACACATGTAGTTGCATGTTCAGGGACTGAATTGATTTGGTTTAAAAATAGACTCTAATTACATAAGTGTGCCAAATTAGAAATTTGCGAATTTAATCAATTATCACACAGTCGTACATTTTACAAATTGGTATCAGAGCTTATTTAAGCGATCACCACTTTTACAGAAGGAAACAAGGGACATCTAACCTTGAACCCGGTCGATTGGCCCCCTAGCCAGGGTCGACCGATCGTAGCAGATTTTCGGCTACTGTTCTATTTATTTTCTTTTTTCTTTATTTCTTTTTCAACTTACTATATAAAGAAATTTAGGTTTGTTTTGTAAGATATCTATTCTTTTAGTTAGTTTTAGGTCTTGGTTCTCTTAGGGAGGTTAGGGTTTGGAGAAGATTTTGGGTGTGCCTTTTCTCCCTCTTAGGGTTTACCCATATAGGTTGTGTAAGAACTTTATTCATCTTCTTCCTCTTTAATTCAAGCTTCCATAGTCTAATTATTTCTTTATCGTTTATTTATTTTCTTTGTAACTTAGGTTTATTTCTTTATTTATTGCTTTCATTTAATTCTTGCATTTAAATATATGCCTTCCATTATGTTGTGTAGCTAATTTAATTTAGGTTGAGATTGATTTCACTCACCTTGGGTTGATTTGGTTGCTTTTCTTTGGTGATGGAGTTTATGAGTTTAATTCGATTAGGTTGTTCTTGATTTTACACCTAGGAGATTTAAAAGGGTATATCATGTATGCTCCGTATTTACGTCCTTGCGTGTGTAATTTTTGAGGTATTTGTTAACGCCAAAATCATAGTAGGCTTTTATGATGATTTAGAGGGTCACAACTCTAGATTTAATAAATTGTTGAAATGAGATTCAATCTTGTTAAAGCTGTCTTTTCATGTAACCATTTACACTAATTAATCCGAGGTAAGGGATATTAGTCTCAATCTATATTTTTTTATTCCCTTTGTTAATCTTAGTTTAAACACATACCTAGTATTATCTGTTCTTTTATTAACAATTATCTTTTACACTTTTATTCATGAAGTATTAAATCAATATAATTCTAATAACTAGTCTATGTGTATTTCGATACCCGGACTGGTCTCTATACTCCCTTAAAAGAATGTAGTCAATAGTTTAGGTTTTTTCATAGTGATGGGAGCCGAGCATAACGAATGGCATATATCTTTATACACTTTCTCCGCAGTTTTCCCTTGTTGATCAAAATGTCGTCGTTGTCTGGGACTTGTTTGTTTTAGAATTTAATTGATTTAGTATTTCATAGTATTTTCTTTCTATTTGTACTCTTTGTTAACTATTTTTATAGGACTTCTACATTTCAGCGTCAAGAAACACTTGAATTTGCCGGGCACAAATCACTTTGTAGATTTTGCTATCTTGAGCTATTTTGGGGGTAAGCATGTCTTATTCTAATTTTTTTCATAATCGTAGTAATAATTCTCAAAATCCCCATAAACCTATGACTTTTGATGAATATTCGCAAAGTTAAAAATTTTAAACATCTAAAATGTCTTTGGGTGAGTATTACTAAAGCCAGGTTATGGATTATGGGAATTTTGAGAATGATTATTCTGATTTTGGGCCTTAGAATGCTTATAATAAGAATGTTAAATATAATTTCATTAGTTTTTGAAATTCTTATACTAATGATTTTGATAGTAGTTCCGAGGATGATTTTCAAAGTTCTCATTTTCAATAACCCGCACTGCCACCTATGACGTTGCGCAAGGGCTTGCGTATTCTTGAAAATGAGAAATTTGAAAATCGTTGTTGGGAGCATGAGTTGGATTTATTATTTGAATCTGACGACGATTTTTCTTTCGAGACTTTTGAACTTGAGTAAAGTTTTGAACCAAATGAGGAATCGTCGCCTACTCTGGAACAAACCATTCTTCACTTTGCCCGGGGTATAATAGAGAATTAAAAAGAGGAATAAATGGATGTAGTATCCATTTGTAATGAAATGATTTCTTCTTTGGTACCCAAAGAAGAATATTTCATTGAAAATGATCTTATTTCCTTTGAAACTCAATCTTCAAGCGATGATGACTCATCTCTTGAGTTTGAATTTATTTCCTCCGCATCTTTATTCTATATTGTCGAACCGATACAAGTATCCAATGAATCAGTTCAAAACTTTGAAACATTTAACCCTTTTCACCGATGAGGATTACTTGATCGAGTTTCTTTCCATGAAGGCAATTTTGCCTCCATGTGCGCCACCTACCATTCCAATTGCAAAACCTTTGGGAGGATATTATGCTTTTTTGGATCCCACGTGTATTCGTCACCCATTCAATCCAAACCCCCATCATCCCCCCCCCCCCCCCCCAATTTTTATTTAATTGATGATGGTTCATTTCTTCTACCTTATACATACCTTTCGTTGTTTGAATGGAATACCTATTTTTTGGAAGGTATACATGAAAATGAGGGTACACTGATTTTTCCTCAAAGTCAATTTGTTTTTTGGGTGGACCCTCAAAAATTTTAACCTCTGGTGTATAATTAGTTAGAAGTTCAAATTGTAGGTTGTAAATAGTTAGTTTTTTATTTTTCGTATATTTTTTATTTTTATTTATTGTCTAGCATAATTAGTTAAGTTCTTGTTATTTATTTTTTTGTTATGCTTGGTTCTAACATGTTTTGTAGAATCATTGGACTTGTACTTTCACGAGATCTCTCCATTTTGGGTAATATCTCTCGTTTCCTTTCTTTAGCTTGGTTCTTAATTCACATTGAGGACAATGTCAGGTTTTAGTCAGGGGGTGTGGAATATTCTATTCATTCTTTTTCTTAGTCCATGATTTGATTATATGCTTTTCCCAAGCATTCTTTTGTTGTAAAAAAATTATAAACTTCAAAAAAAATTCTTTCTTTTTTCTCCTTTGTTTGGCATTTTGCCTTTGTTTTCGATTATAAATTTAATAAATGCCCGATCCAATAGACAATTCAATGATGCATGTTCTCGATTTTAGAAGTTATTAGACTTAGTCCTCAATTATTGATATTATGAATAACTTCATGAATTAAACTTAAATCCCATGAGCACATGCGCTTTTATTGTTTAATTGATTTGGTTTAAAAATTTTACAACTCAGTAATTATTTATTGCATTGTATTTACTTAAACCTAGTGAGATTTGTACTTTTCTTCATTTGTGAGTGTTATACACTACTCTTTCCTCTTTGAAAACATTTTAGTCATTAGTAATCTCACTATTCTTTCATTAATCGTTCATTAATTGAGTTCATATATGAAATGTGTTACTTGAGTATGATTTTTAAAGTTGTTTTTACTCGAGAATTGCGTAAATTTTATGAAAGGATCATAGGTCATCTTTGTTATTTCACCCATATTGACCTTGACCTCACCTTAAATGTTTTCCCTCGCCAACCCCTTAAAGCTTTAATATAGCCTTTCGTTTCATAACCCCTAATCCCATGACCAACTCCGCATTGGAGTTATAAACCATATATATCACCTTCCATACCTTTGTTTGGAATGATACTTGGGATTGAATGATGTCTGTGTTATGTGATTGTAATTTTGCATGTGAGTGTGTGAACGAAAAGAAAAAGTGAAGAAAAAAAAGCAAAAGAAGAAAATAAAAGAAAATAAAAGAAAGAGAAAGTTTCATTTATGTACATATTGTTCAATAATCCTTGTCACTCTCATATTTCATATCCAATGCTTGTTATGGAATCATTGTCCAATTTTGTTGTTGCACACATTTCCTATTACTCCAAGTTTTTCATACCCTAACACTTTTGAATCCGCTCATAATCCCTTCATTTCATAACTTTAACCCCAAACCTGCATTATAACCTGTAAAAGTCCAATGTGATCTTAGGGTGACTTCAATTCAAAAAATAAATAGTTTTGACAATCTGTGAAAATACATTTCACCTCTTTAATGAACAGTAGCTTTCACTGAGATTACATGTTTTTCATTTTATATATAGCGTTCTTCTTTAGTGACATGTGTGCGGCCCAGTTTCCATTTACATTTACTCTTTATACCTGCATGTCCCACTTATTACCTCCCATTCATAGTGATTTCATTTGTTGAGTGTGATATCCGATGAGGATTGACGTATGCATACTTTAATGCTTATCCAATTTATTTAAATTTTTACCAAACTTTTCTTTGCATGTGCTTGCTCCCCTCCCACTTTTAAGGTTTTCAATTCTATGGAGTTCATTCTATAATGTTAATAATATGGACTTTTGTGTGAATTCATTCACTTTTCTAATAATAGAGTTTAAAATCTTTTTCATTATTTTTGGGCTTGTCGCATATGATTAGGCATATATTTTGAGGAAACATTGATGTTTGTGGGTTTATCCCTGAAAACCCTCACGAAACAACACTCGTCCACTAGGGTAACTTAGAGGTTTAACGGCTTATTTCATATGCTAAATGCAATCGTGTTCCCTAAGAAAGTGGCATTTATAGTTTCAATGCATATATATATTTTGTACCGCCTTCTGTGGATTGGTCTTGTATGTTTCATCACTAGGGACTAGCAATGTCTAAGTTAGGGGGTGTGATTAGTCACGGATATTGCATATCCGAGCCCGTTGTCTTTATGCATTCTAGCACTTTTTGTGTTCCTTATGCCTATATTTATGATCGTTAACCAGACAAACTCGGTTTTGGATATATATATGCTTTACAAGTCTTAATTGAGCTTTCGTATGTATTGTAACACTTAAAGTGAGGATTGGTTGCATTTCGAAGAAATTTTATTAGCAGACTCAACTTCAAGGGTAATTTAGTCATTTCACACTTTATCTCCTACTTAGTGAAATTCCACGGAAGCATAGTTTTTTCATTTATCTTTTCTTGAACACAAACATCACGTCGTTTCAAGTCCGGACGAAGAAGTTATGGCCATTTTCGTAAAGCACTTTTCCTCTCATGTGAAGACCAAAGGAGGCCAGAACACAGCGGATCGGTCAATCGAACCTCAACCACCGATCAACTAGTGATTCAATATTTTACTTGCGAAGGAAATATGGGACTTCTAAGCTTAAACCCAATCGATCACCCCCAGCTGTGGTCGACTGGTCGTAGCAAATATTCGGCTACTGTTCTTTTTATTTTCTTTTTTCTTTGTTTCTTTTTCAACTTACTATATAAATAAATTTAGGTTTGTTTTATAAGATATCTATTATTTTAGTTAGTTTTAGGTCATGGTTCTCTTAGGGAGGTTAGGGTTTGGAGAAGATTTTGGGTGTGCCTTTTCTCCCTCCTAGGGTGTACCAATATAGGTTGTGTAAGAACACTATTCATCTTCTTCCTATTTAATCCAAGCTTCCATTGTTTATTTATTTTCTTTGTAACTTAGGTTTATTGCTTTATTTATTGCTTTCACTTATTTCTTGCATTTAAATACATGCCTTCCATTATGTTGTGTAGCTAATTTAGTTTAGGTTGAGATTGATGGAGCTCACCTTGGGTTTATTTGGTTGCTTTGCTTTTGTGATGGAATTTATGAGTTTAATTCGATTGGGTTGTTCCTGATTTTACGCCTAGGAGATTTAACAGGATATATCATGTATGCTCTGTATTTACGACCTTACATGTGTAATTTTTGGGATATTCTTTGACGCCAAAATCATAGTAGGATTGTATAATGATTTAGGGGGTGACAACTTAAGATTTAATTAATTGTTGAAATGAGATTCAATCTTGTTAAACAAGTCTTCCCATGTAACCATTAATACTAATTAATCCGAGGTGAGGAATATTAGTCTCAATCTATATCTTATATTCCCTTCGTTAATCTTAGTTTAAGCACATGCCTAGTATTATCTTTTCTTTTGTTAACAATTACCCTTTACACTTTTATTCCAAAAGTATTAAATCAATATAATTCTAACAACCAGTCTCTGTGAATTTTGATACTCGAACTGGACGCCATACTCCCTCAAAAGAGTGTAATTAATAGTTTAGTCTTTTGCATAGTGGTGGAAGATGAGAATAATGACCGGTGTATATCTTTATACACTTGAGACGCAGTTTTCCCTTGCTGATCAGGGGCCCTATAATTCCAGAATTTTGAGAGGACCGTATAGGTTGCTTCTTCTTTTCTTTAATTTAATATGTTGTTCTATTTCTGATTCATGTCCTCTGGATAATGATCTTCTTCTTTTGTTTTGCAGTTTTCATTAAAAATGAGGAGCCTGACATAAGGGAGATCAATGTTCATGAGCTTTTGAAGTCTTAGAATATTAAGGAAAGGCTATCTGACGGCAAACACCCAAGGTCGGTAGCTTACTTACATGAGTATAAAAATATGACCACAAGTTTTATTGCACACCCGATCGACAAGGTTCCAAACTTGAAAGCTCCTGAAGTTGGTCCTTTTGACCCAATTGTGCAAGAAGAAGAAAAAGAAGAAGAAGAAGATATGGCTCCCCTAATTAAGAGGAAAAAATTAAGGCTTGAAGATGATGATGATGATGATCAGACAGACTTATTTGATCTGCTTATATCTTTAAAGAGGTTTTATATTAGCTCCTCTAGGGCTTCCATCTAAAGCCCAACGGGTAAGGGGAAGGAAAATGAGAAAGAAAGGAAAAGAGAAGAAGAAGAAGAAGAGAGGAGAAAAGAGAGAGAGAGAGAGAGAGAGAGAGAGAGAGAGAGAGAGAGAGAGAGAGAGAGAGAGAGAGAGAGAGAGAGGGAGATGGAGAGGGAGAGAGAGAGAGAGAGAGAATGAGAGGGAAGAGGCCAAAAGTAAGTTGGTCATGAGGGCTTCTACAGTCCCATCTCATACTTTTGAGTCTGAGGGAGCTAACGTAGGTGATATCCCCTCCCTTACCCCCAATCTGCTAAAGGGGGAAGTGCTCACTACTGATCGCGAGCGCTCTATGAGGTTGGGGTCATCCCAGCTCACCCTCAAGCCTGCCCAGGGAATCGCCCTGGTAAGTCTCTTATTGGTTTCCTATAATCATTTCTCTTTCGTAGTTTTCCTTCTTCACGCTAACTTGTTATTTTCCTTTTTTGTGCAGTTTTTATCTTATTTCACTGCCATTTTAGATGACCATGCTAATAAGTCCAAAAGTACCCAAGAGTTGAAAAATGCTTTGAAGAATGAGAAGAAGGCCTTTGATGACACTCTCCTAGTGTGGGAGAATAAGAGGGAGAAATTTACCAAGGCCAGTGTTGATCTTAAGTCATCCCAGAAGGTGGTGGTCATCAAGAAGGAAAAGTTGGCTGAGGAGAATCAAGGTCTGTCTAGCAAGGTTCTAGAGTTGGAGAAGCAGCTACATCAGGAGAAGGATAATAGATACCTTAATAGCTTCAACAAATCTTACGATGATGTCGATCTTCAACTCGCTTATGGATAAAAGGTTGCCTTTAATAAAAGATGGGACCAGACCTTGAAAGTTATGGGGACTTCTACTAACTTCAAACTTTTTGGCCTTCATTCTCCTGGGCCTGACCCCTTTATGGAGGACGAAGAAGATGTTGGTTGACATGTTGGTAATACTGAGGATGCATCAGGTGAGGGTAATGAGAATGCCGATCAGTAGCAGAGGGCCACTAATAAGGGGAAAGCGATAATAGAAGTTGAGCAGGTGCAAGGATAAGGCTTAGGAGTTTTCTTTTTTGTATAACTTTTTGAAGCCTTTCAATTCTCCTTATTGCTCTGATCGTATTGTCTTTTAGCCTCCACTTTACCAATGAATGAAAGAAAAACTTATTTGCTCATGTTGATTTACTCCTTTCATTTATGTTGATATCTTGATTGTGATTTTACTTATATTGTTTGTAGTCTGACGAGAACTACATTCCCCCTAACTCACGTTTGAGGAGATCCTTGGGCCTAATACCAGTGCAAAAACTCAAAAGGCATTTTTGAAGATCTGCAAGTCTTTAAGGGCAAGGACATATTAGTATAAGAATCAATCTGAGTTGGTCGCCAAGCTAAAGGATGATTTTTAAGCCATGGAGGAGATCGAAGCTTCGGTCCAAGACGAAGTGAATGCTTTGAGTTCTAATCTCACAGAGAACACTAAAGTAAGCCAAGTGGGTGAATTGCTCCAGGTCAATAATGACGCTCTAAGGAAGAAGGTCGTCAGGCTAAAAATGGTTGTAGTTGGGCTTCAGGAGGATGTTAGGAGGCTGAGGCATTCATTCAAAATGGGAGCTCGAGAAGCCTGGGCGGAGGGTCATAATGATGGTTGGGCAAATTCCCCAACAAGGCTCAAGGAGGCAGTGGAAGTTTCCCTTGGGAAAGTTAAGATACCTAGGGAGTCCAGACTTTGGTACAAATACCAGGTCGAGTGTGCTGCCTACCGCCATAATCCTTTCTCCAAGGATGACAATTGGATTTCGATCGGTGCCATCTCTGCCTAGATTTTGGAGCAAGACCTAGATGAAGACGTAGAAGAGCTTGCCCCTAAATCAGATGATGGCCAAAGGGCGCTCATTGCAGAATATCTTGCTCGCCATCTTAGGTCATTGTGTATTTTTGGTCTTAATATAATTATAATTTCACAATTTTGTTAATAAAAAGCTTTAGTTATTAACCTTTTCCATATTTTGAGCATGTGGTGACTAAACATGTGTTAATAATTATTATTTATGCTTGAACTGGAAAGAGTTGTTTCTAATTAATTACTCAGCGTCTTTATCGACCAAATAATATTGATTCATCTAAGCCCCTTTATTATTTAAATGGACCAGTACTTAGGTTTAATCATTTGAGATTTTCAACCGACTAAATGATATTAAGAACTAGTTTTAGCCATTTATTCTTATAGGTTTGAACATTTTTCTAGTACAATATGCCTTAGCATTATCATTTCATATACTTTACCTTTTAGGTTGTGTCGTCACACTCTCTTAGTCCTAAGTAAGATGATGGAGAGAATGTACCTAGTTGATGGGCCATCTGCCCGGGCCAGGCTTTTTGTGACCAATAAAGTTGGCGACTAACCTGAGTTGGATTTGTTGCCTAAGGATCTCTTGTAGGGATTTTATTATTGTCGGGGCAACTCATGAGGTCTATTGTGTTCGCGCAAAGACCTGAGGGTTGTAGTAATTGAAAAACTTTTACCGATTTGTCATAATTATTGCTAACCCTGCTTGGCATGTGAGATTCCTTTATTGAAATAAGTTGAACAACTTGTTATAATCCACAAGAGTTCTACTATGTACAAGGGAGTTATCATTTGGAAAAGGTGTATAATATTGAGATGTGATCAAGAAATACTAAGCAGCTAATATATAGTATCAAAGTGCGAGGGCCAACTAGCCTTTATATATTGAATAATAACTAGCAAGCGACATAAGTTTGAAAATGAAAATTTACTTAAACTAAATGTGCTAACAAAAGATAAAGAAGACTAAACCTATAAATTCTTGAGATTGTCTCTTGGTATCTCCCTGCCCTCTAGCATTTTCATGTGATATGCTCCTTGAAGTTCGTCCCTTATCACCCTAAAAGGTCCTTCCCAGTTTGGTCCCAGTTTTCCATCTGATGGTTTTACAGTACTGCCAAAGACTTTCCTTAGGGCATAATCCCATACAAGAAACTTCCTTCGATTAACTATCTTATTGTATTTCTTAGACACTTGTTGTTGATAGGAAGCCAACTTGATTATATCCAGTTCTCTTTGCTTGTCTGCGAAGTCATGTTCACTGCGTAATACATTATTATTAAGGCCTTGGTTGACAAAGGTGGTTCTCGTAGTAGTAAGACCTGCTTCCAGCTGAATGATAGCTTTCATTCCATAAGCGAGCACAAAGGGTGCTTCCCCAATTGGCCTCATGGGAGTGGTATGGTAAGACCATTGAACATAATGGAGTTCTTATACCCAGATACCTTTGGATCTTTCCAACCTCTTTTTCAGTCCATCGAGTATGGTTTTATTAGAAGATTTTGCCTGATAATTACTTCGGGGAAATGCAACAGATTTAAAATGGTGCTTGATACCATCCTTATCATAGAAACCCTAAAAGAAGCTACTTGTAAATTACATGTCGTTGTAGGTGATGATAGTCCTTGGTATCCCAAAGCGTGTTATAATGTTCCTCCAGATGAACCTGGTCATATTTGAATCACGAATGTTTGCCAATGGTTCTGCCTCTACCCATTTGGTGAAGTAATCTGTGCTAACTAGCAGACACTTGCGATTTCCAAATGTAGTAGGTAGTGGTCCCACGATATCTAGCCCTCATTGTGTGAATAGCCATAGGCTTTTCAGAGATTTCAGGTCGCAAGCAGGCTGGTGGACCATAGGAGAGTGCTTATGATAATTTTTATACTTGCGAACATAAGTGCCTGTGTCCTTTTGCATATGAGGCCACTAGTAATCCTCCTTAATTTCACATAAGGCCAATGATATCCCTCCTGTGTGACTCCCACAAATGCCCTCGTAAAGCTTGCTAAGTACTTACCCGGTGTCATGTGGGTTAACACACTGGAGATAAGGGCCTGCGAATGAATTCTTGTAAAGCTTACCCACTAGGACGAAGTAAAAACGGGCATTCTTGACCCTCAGCTGATGGGACAATCTCTTGTCGTCAGGTATTATGTCGCTCCGTAGATAGGTGATGATGGGATCCATCCAACTAGGGGCCTTTTCTATGAGGAAGACTTGCTCGTCTATAACTTTCTCGTCAATGCTTGGTTGCGTGAGGAACTTTACCTGAATGGTTCTCCATAGGTCAGAGCCCACTACTGAGCTCAATGTTACTAAGGTATCTTCGTGACTGTTCTATCCCCGGGGGAACTTTTGATGTCCACCTTCTCAAATTTTTCCATAAGTCTTCGCACCACTATGAACTAATCTGCGATTTTATCATCTTTTGCATTGAAATCCCCACTAGCTTTCTTGGAGACCAGTTTGGAGTCACTGAACACTTGAAGGCACTTTGCCCCTAGTAGTTGGACCTTGTACAAGCCAGCGATCAGTTCTTCATATTCATCTTTTTTGTTGGAGGCCTCAAATCCCAATTTGATTCCTTGGTCGATGACAGTGTCTTTTAGAGTGATGAGGACGATTCCTACTACTTCCCCTTTGGAATTGGAGGATCCATCAATGTATATGGTCCAGTCCTTAGACTATGCTTCCTCTTCTATTGACTTCTCCATTCCCTATTGGTCGATTGGTTGGTCCCCTATGAATTCAGTGATAAAGTCTGCTAGGACTTATCCCTTAATTGTTATTCTTGGTTGAAAGTGGATATCGAATCTCCTAAGCTCCACCGACCATTTTGAGAATCGTCTAGAGACGTCAATTTTATGAAGAAACTCTTTGAGGGGGTAGGAAGTTATTACTGTTATTGAGTGGGCTTCAAAGTAATATTTTACCTTCCTTAAGGCGACCACCAGTCCAGGGGAAGGTAGCGTTGTTCTGCGTCCAAAAGTGTCCTTATAGCATAATAAATCGGGTGCTACCCTGACTCTTTTTCACACACCAGGGCCGAACTCACAGTGTGGTCGGATACTGCAAGGTAAACATACAATGGAACTCCATCTTATGGAATCACCAACAGGGTTGGTTGGCTATGGTAGGATTTGATTTCCTCCAAAGCTCTCGAACAGTCATCATTCCATATGAGGCCTTTATCCTTTTTCAGAAGCTAGAAGAATGGTCGACAGCGTTCTGAAGACTTAGAGATGAAGTGATTGAGCGTCGCGAGCATGCGAGTGATCTTTTAAACATCTTACAGCGTTTATTGAGGTTGGACCATGGTGATATTATCGATCTGATCTAGATTGGCTTCAATTCCTCTTTTACTGACTAGATAGCCTTAGAACTTTCCTGATTTGACACCGAATGAACACTTACTTGCATTAAGTTTCATATGATATTTTTTAAGGATCTCAAAGGTCCTGGCTAAGTCCATGAGGTCATCGCCCTTGTTCTTGCTTTTTACTAGCATGCCATCGATGTAGACCTCTATCGTGTCTCTCATCTGTCTCTTGAACATCTTAGTGACCAGTCTCTGATAATTCGCCCCTACATTCTTTAAGCCAAATGGCATAACGTTGTAGTAGTATAACCCAATGGAGGTTATGAACGATGTTTTGTCCTGGTCGATTTTGAGCACAGAATTTTATGGTAGCCAGAGTAGGCGTCCACAAAACTCATTCTTTCGTGTGTTTCCATAGCATCATCCAACTGATCGATTTTAGGAAGCAGGAAGTTATCTTTGGGACATGGTCTGTTGAGATTTGTGAAATCAATACAGACCCTCCAACTTCCGTTGCTCTTGTATACCACTACTGCGTTAGATAACCATTTGGGGAATTAATCTTCCTTAATAGATCCTGCATCCAATAGATTCCCTACTTCATTCTCCACCGCATTAGCATTCTAGGGGCTATTCGATGTTTCTTTTAAATGATCGACTTGAAGGATGGATCGACGTGCAGGCAATGGAAGGCTATATTAGGATAAATCCCTAGAAAATTGTATGGTTCCCAAGTGAAAAAATCTAGATTGCTTTTCAGAAAGGCAATCAGCTCTTTCTTCTCTCGATTGAAAAGTGTGGCTTCGATAAAAAAATTTCCTCTCTGGTAAGTTCTCATCGACTCCAACTTCTTTCAGTAATTTAATGACCCTGTTAGCGAGGTGTACCCTAGTCTCCTCCAACTCTAGTCGTTCGTACTGTAATTTCTATTTGGAGGGTGTATCCCTCTCCTGGGCTTCCTCCTAAGCGTCCTTTAATTCCTTCTTCTTTTCCTTCTTAGGGCGAATGGCCACGATGAAGCACTTCTTGGCAGTGACGTGGTCGCCACGAATTTTGACCATGCCCTAGTCAGTGATACACTTTATCTTTTGGTAGTAAGTGGATAGTACGGCCCTCATGGCATGTAGCCATCCTCTACCCAAGATGGTGTGATATGGGGATTGTATGTCCACCACTAAGAACTTAATCAACTTTGAGGTGTTGCCTGCTCTCACTAGCAGGACTATCTTTTCCAGTGGCATTGTGATTTTCCCTGCGAAGTCGACCAACGGAACTGTGGCCTCCTTGAGTGTAATACCCTGTACTTTTGGCTATATTTATTTTTGGGATTAATTAATTAAATTGCGTATTTATTGGAAATTAATCCGGGTTAATAATAATACTAATGTGATGCGAATTGGTATTTGAGTATGTGCATATATGATTATATATGTACTTGGTATTATAAAATTTGTCGTGGGATTTATATACGGCATTTTAGAAATTTTGTTGAGACGCGTGGGACCGCCGCGTCACGGTATAATATTTTGATATTAAAAGTGAATTTAAAATATATAATCCGTATGGTCGTTTTGAGTGCGCCAACGCGTCCGGAAGGGTCGAGATAGTCAGGAAACACTAGCCGGGGGTATAGTTTGGGTCCCGGGGTATTTTTAGGCCATCCCGGCACTATAAAGGGTATTTTAGTAATTTGGCATTTTTGGGTAATTAAAAGTGACGAAAATTAGAGATTAAATCTGATGTGGATATTAACCCATTAATCCCATTAGCCAACCCATATTAACCTAGAAGGCTACGTAGGTTGTCATTTAGGTTTTCTAAGTTTCCCCAAATCAAAACCCTAGCCACCTTGAGCCACCATTGGAGATAGAGCTTGGGAGAGAAGAAACTCTGCAGAATCTTCACCAAACCTACACCAAACCAGAAATCAAACCAAGGCAAGTGTTTTAATCGTATTTAAATTCGTAGAATGTTTCCTCCATGTTAGAAATTGATAAATTTCAACTGTTCTTGGAAGATAATAAAAACCCATGTAGTTTGAGGTTTAGAACTTAAAAATTGTGAAGAGAATTGCATGTAGTATGATAGGTAAATGATTTCCCTTATTATAATTGTGATTAGAAGGAAAGAAAACGAATTAAATTCTGGGATTTGATGACGATATGTAGTTAGGGTTCATGTTCTTGAGATAATTGAAAAAAAGTGTAGAAAGGTGTAAATTAAATTAATATTTGGATGGATTGATCCCTTAGAAACATGTTAGGATGTGACTATATATGTTTAGTATTGATTATAGACCCTAAAACGTTGTTAGGATGGACTTTGGGAGAGATTATAAGTGTTATAAAAGGTGAAAAACGAATTGGGGAAAAATCTGGGCCGAAACTGGCATCTCGTTAGAAGCAACCCCCAGGTCGTTCGAACGAGCTCGTTCGAACGAGCTTCTAACGAGTTGACCAGTCGTTATTAACGAGTGGGGTTTTCGTTCGATATCTCGTTCGAACGAGATATCGTTAGAAGGGTCAGTTCGTTCGAACGAAATGGGATCTCGTTCGAACAGTCTCGTTCGAACGAGACTTCTAACGACCTGACAGTCCAAACTCGTTCGAAGCCTCGTTCGAACGAGACTTCTAACGAGTTGACAGTTTGGTCCTTTTTGGACTGTTTTGACTTTTGGAGTTCCGGAAACTGGTTCAAGGGTAGAGTTAGCATTCCTTTGATGATATAGTGATTGATTTGGGACTTTTGGGTTATTGAGAGGAGTGAATCATATACTAGAATTATATTCAATGAACCATTTGGGTTGAGACGTGAGTGTCTACTAAGATGTGAGGATAAATTATGGCACGTATAATTATGAACCGGAATGAGATAAGTTGTGATAATTATAATTAGTACGAGAGTGCAATATGTACTACGAATATAATACGGTATTACTAAGATGTGTGTTTACTTAGTATTGATATATGGATTGTATGTATGACATACCTACCATACTTGCTATCACGGGAGGTTTCGTTCGCTTAGGACCCTCTAATCCTTGTGTGCCTACGGGGGGGATATAGACTGGTACCTTGATGAACATAGGTCATTGAAAGACTTATTGTGATATTAATAAGTCCGCTGACCATGGGAGCGTAGGTATGTGCGTGACCCATGTGATGGTGACTGTGTTCGCCTCCATTATTTGTGATGTTGTTATCGGTAAACTATTCCTGAGAGATTCGGAATATGTAATCCTTATGTACGTGATGTACCGGGATGGATAGCAGAGTATGTGTGCACTACAGCTTAGATTGCGGGGTGCTTGTATTGTATATTTATGATGTGAATAATATACATTAAATTTATAGAAATCCTCATGTTAATGTTGTAAAATATTACGGTATTGTTTTGAGAATATAACGAGTTAACTGATAATTATATCAATGGCATATTTAGTAACTGAGTTTACGTTAAACCTCTATTTAATTACGAGCGTTGTGATGTTAATTGGAACCGAGTAAAATGGGTAGAACCTTTGGTAGTCTAGCTAGTTACGTTGTCACTCAGCTAGGGGAAAGGGTAGTTATAGATGGGTACTTACGTTAGGAGTGCACAGTTAGTCGAGAGGTGAGAATTTAATGTGAGTGCACGTCCTAACATGTACTTTGCATTTAATGTTTTAAATATTTTTAAAGCACTTGCAGGTTTTTAAAATGATTTTCACTTTCGGGCTCTGACCCATTTGCTTTCAAATATATTTTCTTGTAAAACCATTTTTAGGTGCCCAGCCACAAGGACACCAAGCATAGGATTCTCATTCAGGTGACGAGCTGTAGCTGTTTGTGGAAGCTACAGGGATTTGCATGTAGACGCTTCTCTCATTTGGATTCCAGTCTCAGCATCTATCAGTTGTAGGGCATGTTGCCCAATTCTATTAGACATTTTTACATTTCAGTTTTCAGACTCTAGCATGTATTGCTCAGTATTCAGTTTTAGTTTCTTATTTCAGTTTACTTATCAGTTGTGGGATTTGTATTGAGGAGTTTTTCCTCCAGGTTTTATTTACATTTTGTGATGGTTATTCATTTCACTTCAGTATGGTGAATGGTGTTATTTATTTCTTCATTACTTTTGTTGCATGTTAATCAGATTTAATAAAATTCGGCACTTACTTTTTAAATACTAGGTGGTTAGTAATCTTTAAAATGTTTTCGACAGTGATGCTATTAACTGAGCCAACTTGGCATTTTGAATTAATTTTATAAAGGAGTAGCTACCCGGTGTTTAATTAGTCGGGGTGTCACAGGTGGTATCAGAGCATCAGGTTCTAGTGTCCTTTAGGATCTGTACGGCTATTATGTTTCCGCTACGTTTCTTTGATATAGAGCCCTGTATTTTAGGACTGTTGTATTCTTTTGTGTATGCTTCGTTCTTCAGCTATGTTAAGTTTATAAACCGCGAACTTATAAACTTTGTTCTTATTTCAGATGCCTCCACGACGTGCACGACGAGTTCCCAGGAATGCCACGCCCGAACCACGGCCCGCTCCAGTTCAGGGCATGTTGAACGCCGCTGAGGTTGCTGCTATAGTAGCCCAAGCGGTAAATGCAGCGATTGCCGTGATCCAGCAGGCACCGCCTCAGGCGCCGGTTGCCGCGCCAGTACAGGTTAATGCATTCCCGTCTGCTTGGGAGCGTGTACGTGACGCTTTTCAGAAAGCGCATCCGCCAGAGTTTGCTGGAAGCTCAGATGTGGTTATCTCGAGCCAATGGAGGAAGGACATGCAGAGGCATTTGAGGATGCATGAGTGCACAGATGTTCAGAAGCAGGTGCTAGCTACTTTCAAGCTAGTTGGATTTGCACTGCAGTGGTGGGAGTCCATTACCACCGCGGAGGAGAGGGATACCCTCACGATTCAGGAGTTCTGGGTGTGGTTCGACCGCAAGTACTTTCCGTCTGCAGTTCATACAGAGATGAGGAGGAAGCTGATGAGTCTGAGGCAGGAGAGCAAGACAGTGGCCGAATATGAGGCCGAGTTCACTAACCTGTTGAATATCGTTCCAGACGAGATTCCAACAGAGAAGAAGAAAATAGAGAAGTTCACCGACGGGTTGAATTGGAGGATCCGTCAGCATCTGCTAGGGAACCTATCGTTGGCCACGTATTCTGATGTGGTTAACGCTGCATTACTACACTGCCAGGACCACCGTTTTCATATGGCCGAGGGCAAGCGGTCAGGGGAGTCTAGCCATCAGGACAGGACTGGAGGACATGGTGCCAGCGGGGCACAGACCGGTCAGGGGCAGAGACAAACTGAGCAGGGTACCCAGCAGGGGGACAATAAGAGGTTCCGGTCAGGGAACTACAGGCAGGGACAGGGAGGTTTCCGCCAGGGCCATCAGGGTCCAAACGGCCATCAGGGCCAGCAGGGGCAGAATGGGCAGCAGTTCCATCAGGGCCAGCAGGGCCAAGGGAGGAATGGTAACGGCCACCAGGGCCGGGGACAGCAGGGGCAGAGGGGAAGGAACTTCCCAGGGAAGTGCTTTACTTGTGGCAAGACTGGCCATAAGAAGCAGGATTGTCCTGATAGGGGCAGGGCCCCACAGCAGCAGCAGCAGGGTGCTCGCCAGGAGCCACAGAGACGTATGTTTCCCGCCGCTCTTCCTGCACCGCCACAGATGGCAGCATTGCCACCCATTCCAACAGTCCCAGCTCAACAGGGGCAGCCACAGTATGGACGTGTCTACAACGTTCACCAGGCTGCAGTTCCACAGGCACCGCCCGCGATCGAGGGTACGTTTCCTATCCATGGCATTATGGGTCGGGTGTTATTTGATACGGGTGCTACACATTATTTTATAGCTACACACTTCGCGAAAGCTTTAGGATTGTTAGCTACGGCAGAGAGCACAGTGACGTGTGTCGACTCACCATTGGGGAGTGGGTCACTTATTTTCTTTATATGCCGGGGAGTGGGGGTAGCGGTTGGTGGTTTGGTATTGCCTGCGGACATGTTAGTGTTAGACATGCATGCTCACGATGTGATCATCGGTATGGATTGGCTCGTATCATATAGGGCCATGATTGATTGCTTCAGCGGGAGCATTGTTTTTGCCATTCCGGGGCAGGAGATGTTTGTAGTGGCGATGCCTCGCCCAGAGGGAGGATCGACCGCTCATCTGTATTACATAGAGGAGGATACCTCTAAGGAGGTTGTTATTCCTTTAGATTCGATTCCGGTTGTCAGGGAGTACTCGGATGTGTTTCAGGAGATACCAGGCTTACCACCCAGTCGAGAGATAGATTTCGTTATTGATTTGCTACCGGGTATGAGACCTATAGCACGTGCACCGTACCGTATGGCTCCAGCTGAAATGCGAGAGTTACGGGATCAGATAGAGCAGCTGTTAGGGCAGGGCTTTATTCGTAGGAGTACCTCACCTTGGGGCGCTCTAGTCTTATTTGTTAAGAAGAGGGACGGTTCACTGAGGTTGTGTGTGGACTACCGAGAGTTGAATAAGGTCACGATACGGAATAAGTATCCGTTGCCTCGAATCGATGACTTATTCGACCAGTTGAGAGGAGCTTCTTTCTTCTCGAAGATTGACTTGAGGTCGGGATACCATCAGTTGCGTATCAGGGAGGAGGATGTCTCGAAGACTGCGTTCTTGTCGAGATATGGTTCTTATGAATTTCGGGTTATGCCTTTCGGCTTGACCAACGCTCCAGCAGTGTTTATGGACTTGATGAACAGGGTGTTCAGAGATTTCCTAGATCAGTTTGTCATTGTCTTCATTGATGACATTCTGGTTTACTCTCAGACAGAGGAGGAGCACGCCGAGCATTTGAGGCTGGTTTTGCAGACACTTCGTCAGAACGAGCTGTATGCAAAATATGAGAAGTGCGGGTTTTGGCTGAAGGAAGTCCAGTTCTTGGGTCACATTATTTCCGATCAGGGAATATCTGTCGATCCGGGGAAGGTGTCAGCGGTGAGGGAATGGGGACAGCCCACGACACCAACGGAGATTCGTAGTTTCTTGGGTTTAGCAGGATACTACAGGAGGTTTATTCGGGGTTTCTCAGAGATAGCAGGTCCTTTGACACATCTTACTCGCAAGGGTGTGCCATATATCTGGAGTGATGCTTGTCAGTTGGCATTCGATGAGTTGAAGGACAAATTGACCTCAGCACCTGTGTTAGCATTGCCGAGACCGGGAGTTGAGTATTTGGTTTACACCGATGCGTCCTTGCAAGGGCTTGGAGGTGTTTTGCAGCAGGAGAGACAGGCCATAGCTTATGCTTCCCGTAAGCTTAAGCCTCATGAGAAGAATTACCCCACGCATGATTTGGAGTTGGCAGCAGTAGTATTTGCCTTACGGATTTGGAGGCACTATCTTTTGGGGGAGAAGTTTCAGCTATTCACGGACCACAAGTCACTACAGTGTCTGTTCACGCAGAAGGAATTGAATATGCGGCAGCGTAGGTGGCTTGAATTTGTGAAAGACTACCAGTTCGACATCCAGTACCACCCGGGTAAGGCTAACGTGGTAGCAGACGCGTTGAGCCGTAGGCCAGCAGATGAGGTGGCAGAGTTGTGGAAGGCAAAATGGAAGGAATTGGGACACCAGGATGCAGTGGCCCGATCTTTCATGTCTGTGATGACCGTTACACCGCAGATTGTTACGAAGGTAGTACGGGCACAGGCTAATGACTCATTCTGTCAGGAGAAGATAGTTCGATTGCTAGCTGAGGGAGCTGAATCCTATACCGTTAGCTCAGATGGGGGATTACGCTTCAATGGGAGATTGGTAGTCCCGGAAGGGGAAGAATTGCGGCACGAGGTGATGGCAGAGTCGCACGGCTCACGGTTCGCGGTACATCCTGGAGGGGACAAAATGTACCAAGACATGAGACGGCAGTATTGGTGGAGCGGTATGAAGAGAGATATCGCTGAGTTTGTTTCGAAATGCGCCACTTGTCAGCTTGTCAAAGTGGACCATCAGAGACCAGCAGGATTGCTACAACCGCTGGAGGTTCCGGTGTGGATGTGGGAGAGCATATCCATGGATTTTGTCACGGGGTTGCCTACGTCGCAGAGGGGTCACGACTCCGTTTGGGTAATTGTGGACAGGTTGTCCAAGGTCGCTCACTTTTTACCCTTTAGGACTGATTACACTACGGGTCAGTATGCCCAACTCTTCATTTCAGAGATTGTGAGACTTCACGGTGTGCCCCTGAATATCGTGTCTGACAGAGACAAGATATTTGTTTCGCGGTTTTGGGAAAGTTTCCAGGAGGCCATGGGCACGGAATTGCGGTTGAGTACGGCTTATCATCCGCAGACCGATGGGCAGACAGAGCGCACCAACCAGATGTTGGAGGACATGCTACGCATGTGTATTATTGACTTCGGGGGTGGATGGGAGCAGTACCTTCCACTGGTGGAGTTTGCTTACAACAACTCCTATCAGTTCACGATTGGCATGGCTCCGTTTGAGGCATTGTACGGTAGGCCTTGTCGTTCCCCAGCATGTTGGTTAGAAGTGGGGGACAACAAACTACATGGGCCGGAAGTAATTCAGGATACTTCGGCAAGGATCGAGTTGATTCGGAGTCGCATTCGGGTAGCTCAAGACAGGTAGAAGAGTTATGCTGATGCGAAGAGGTTTTTCAGGGAGTTCCAAGTAGGGGACCAGGTTTTGCTCAGGGTATCTCCTATGAAGGGGATTATGCGTTTCGGGAAGAAGGGGAAGTTGGCACCGAGGTATGTGGGGTCGTTTCCTATTATTGAGCGGATCGGACCGGTTGCGTATAAACTCGGGTTACCGGAGCATTTGCATCGGATTCACGACGTGTTCCATATTTCCTCGCTGAGGAAATACCTTAGGGATGATTTGGCTCATTCTCACATTGCTGTGGAGGACATCGATCTCCAGCCGGATAGCTCTTATGAGGAAGGGCCAATTGCTATTTTGGACCGAAGCGAGAGGAAACTGCGATCAAAGATAGTCCCGTTAGTGCGTGTTCAGTGGCGACATCACAATGTCGAGGAGTCCACATGGGAGCGCGAGGATGAGATGCGCGAACGTTATCCAGAGATGTTTTTAGCAGGTACTTTCTAGTTTCGAATTTCGGGACGAAATTCAGTTATTAGGGGGGAAGTATGTAATACCCCGTACTTTTGGCTATATTTATTTTTGGGATTAATTAATTAAATTGCGTATTTATTGGAAATTAATCCGGGTTAATAATAATACTAATGTGATGCGAATTGGTATTTGAGTATGTGCATATATGATTATATATGTACTTGGTATTATAAAATTTGTCGTGGGATTTATATACGGCATTTTAGAAATTTTGTTGAGACGCGTGGGACCGCCGCGTCACGGTATAATATTTTGATATTAAAAGTGAATTTAAAATCTATAATCCGTATGGTCGTTTTGAGTGCGCCAACGCGTCCGGAAGGGTCGAGATAGTCAGGAAACACTAGCCGGGGGTATAGTTTGGGTCCCGGGGTATTTTTAGGCCATCCCGGCACTATAAAGGGTATTTTAGTAATTTGGCATTTTTGGGTAATTAAAAGTGACGAAAATTAGAGATTAAATCTGATGTGGATATTAACCCATTAAGCCCATTAGCCAACCCATATTAACCTAGAAGGCTACGTAGGTTGTCATTTAGGTTTTCTAAGTTTCCCCAAATCAAAACCCTAGCCACCTTGAGCCACCATTGGAGATAGAGCTTGGGAGAGAAGAAACTCTGCAGAATCTTCACCAAACCTACACCAAACCAGAAATCAAACCAAGGCAAGTGTTTTAATCGTATTTAAATTCGTAGAATGTTTCCTCCATGTTAGAAATTGATAAATTTCAACTGTTCTTGGAAGATAATAAAAACCCATGTAGTTTGAGGTTTAGAACTTAAAAATTGTGAAGAGAATTGCATGTAGTATGATAGGTAAATGATTTCCCTTATTATAATTGTGATTAGAAGGAAAGAAAACGAATTAAATTCTGGGATTTGATGACGATATGTAGTTAGGGTTCATGTTCTTGAGATAATTGAAAAAAAGTGTAGAAAGGTGTAAATTAAATTAATATTTGGATGGATTGATCCCTTAGAAACATGTTAGGATGTGACTATATATGTTTAGTATTGATTATAGACCCTAAAACGTTGTTAGGATGGACTTTGGGAGAGATTAGAAGTGTTATAAAAGGTGAAAAACGAATTGGGGAAAAATCTGGGCCGAAACTGGCATCTCGTTAGAAGCAGCCCCCAGGTCGTTCGAACGAGCTCGTTCGAACGAGCTTCTAACGAGTTGACCAGTCGTTATTAACGAGTGGGGTTTTCGTTCGATATCTCGTTCGAACGAGATATCGTTAGAAGGGTCAGTTCGTTCGAACGAAATGGGATCTCGTTCGAACAGTCTCGTTCGAACGAGACTTCTAACGACCTGACAGTCCAAACTCGTTCGAAGCCTCGTTCGAACGAGACTTCTAACGAGTTGACAGTTTGGTCCTTTTTGGACTGTTTTGACTTTTGGAGTTCTGGAAACTGGTTCAAGGGTAGAGTTAGCATTCCTTTGATGATATAGTGATTGATTTGGGACTTTTGGGTTATTGAGAGGAGTGAATCATATACTAGAATTATATTCAATGAACCATTTGGGTTGAGACGTGAGTGTCTACTAAGATGTGAGGATAAATTATGGCACGTATAATTATGAACCGGAATGAGATAAGTTGTGATAATTATAATTAGTACGAGAGTGCAATATGTACTACGAATATAATACGGTATTACTAAGATGTGTGTTTACTTAGTATTGATATATGGATTGTATGTATGACATACCTACCATACTTGCTATCATGGGAGGTTTCGTTCGCTTAGGACCCTCTAATCCTTGTGTGCCTACGGGGGAGATATAGACTGGTACCTTGATGAACATAGGTCATTGAAAGACTTATTGTGATATTAATAAGTCCGCTGACCATGGGAGCGTAGGTATGTGCGTGACCCATGTGATGGTGACTGTGTTTGCCTCCATTATTTGTGATGTTGTTATCGGTAAACTATTCCTGAGAGATTCGGAATATGTAATCCTTATGTACGTGATGTACCGGGATGGATAGCAGAGTATGTGTGCACTACAGCTTAGATTGCGGGGTGCTTGTATTGTATATTTATGATGTGAATAATATACATTAAATTTATAGAAATCCTCATGTTAATGTTGTAAAATATTACGGTATTGTTTTGAGAATATAACGAGTTAACTGATAATTATATCAATGGCATATTTAGTAACTGAGTTTACGTTAAACCTCTATTTAATTACGAGCGTTGTGATGTTAATTGGAACCGAGTAAAATGGGTAGAACCTTTGGTAGTCTAGCTAGTTACGTTGTCACTCAGCTAGGGGAAAGGGTAGTTATAGATGGGTACTTACGTTAGGAGTGCACAGTTAGTCGAGAGGTGAGAATTTAATGTGAGTGCACGTCCTAACATGTACTTTGCATTTAATGTTTTAAATATTTTTAAAGCACTTGCAGGTTTTTAAAATGATTTTCATTTTCGGGCTCTGACCCATTTGCTTTCAAATATATTTTCTTGTAAAACCATTTTTAGGTGCCCAGCCACAAGGACACCAAGCATAGGATTCTCATTCAGGTGACGAGCTGTAGCTGTTTGTGGAAGCTACAGGGATTTGCATGTAGACGCTTCTCTCATTTGGATTCCAGTCTCAGTATCTATCAGTTGTAGGGCATGTTGCCCAATTCTATTAGACATTTTTACATTTCAGTTTTCAGACTCTAGCATGTATTGCTCAGTATTCAGTTTTAGTTACTTATTTCAGTTTACTTATCAGTTGTGGGATTTGTATTGAGGAGTTTTTCCTCCAGGTTTTATTTACATTTTGTGATGGTTATTCATTTCACTTCAGTATGGTGAATGGTGTTATTTATTTCTTCATTACTTTTGTTGCATGTTAATCAGATTTAATAAAATTCGGCACTTACTTTTTAAATACTAGGTGGTTAGTAATCTTTAAAATGTTTTCGACAGTGATGCTATTAACTGAGCCAACTTGGCATTTTGAATTAATTTTATAAAGGAGTAGCTACCCGGTGTTTAATTAGTCGGGGTGTCACATTGAGGTTAGTGAGATTTAACTTCAGTCTGTGAAATAACTCCAGGTACATCACTTCTGACGAACTCCCCTGGTCCACGAGCAGCTTGTCAAGGTCCCAAATGGTAATTCTGAGGGTAATCACCAGTGTGTCGTGATGTGAGGTTCTCATTTAGACTAAATCTTCCTCATGGAAAATAATATGCTTGGTATAGTCTATGTCCTTTAGTCTTCAGTGCTTACCATCTTGGGTTTTGGTAGGGTCAATCTCAAATGCCTCCATGACGACAAGTAACCTTCTTCAGCTCCATCCAAATGGCATTCCCTTGGATTTGCTTAAGGTTTGATTCCCTATGGATTATCGTGAACTCGTGTCCAATGTCATCATCAAGGACTTTTTCTAGCTTCTGGTTGCCATTTTCTATGACCTTATTTGTTTTCTTCTCTATGTACTCATTGAGGTGCCCAACTTGGGCCAGCTCCTCCAAATGTGACTTTAGAGCCTTCTAATTTTCAGTCCTGTGGCCTCTCTCTTTGTGGAAATCGTATCTCAGTGTATTATAAATGGGTTCCTTGAAGACTGTGTATTATAAGGACTTTGATCTTGCTTAAGATCTTATAAATGGGTTCCTTGAAGACTGTGTTAACAGCCTGGAATGCCTTAGAAGGATCAGCCTTATTCCCATTCTTAGAGTTGTTATTGCCTCTATTATTATTCCTCTTTTTTGGAGTATCACTCTTTTATGCTCCTTTAGTTATCTTTGCTCGACCGTTGTCCCCTGCATTAGAGTGAACCACATCCTCTACCTTTGCATATTTTTTAATACGATCTATGAGATCGTCAATAGTGTTGGCTTCCTTCTTAGTTAGGGACTGGTGCAGTAAAGAAGTGGTCGGCAGACCAATTTTGAAGGATGCAATGGAAACCTAGTCCAAGAAATCCTCGACTTTATTGAAGAATTTCAAATACCTTTTTCATAATCACGAAGTCTCTCTTACGGCTTTTTCCTCATCGTGAGCAGTGCATCCATCCGCTTGGGATGAGAGTTGTTAGTTATGAAGCGGGCAGTAAAAGCCTCTACTAGAGCCTTGGAGTTTCCGATCGAACTGTGAGGAAACTTCTCAAACCACTTCTGTTCTACATCATTAAGTCTAGAAGGAAAAATTCGACACATCAGCATGTTGATATGTCTCTATAAGGACATCGCTTGTCTGTTTTGCCAAATGTGGTCTATGGGATTTATTTTTTTGTCATAAATTTTGAACCTGGGAATTACAAACTTCTTTGGGGGTTCCTCCTCTTTGATCGCCCTTGAAAAAGGATATTTTATCTCAATGTTGAGAGCTCTCAAAGTTAGCTCCCTGGTAGACCTGGCTCCATGATAGGCTGGATATTAATACATCTCTCTATGGACCAGAACCCTAATGTCCTCATTATGTCGATCATTTTTCATGTGGCGCCTCTCTAAGTAGCCACACTCTAATTGACCATGCTTTGATCTGCCACATTTAGTTTTATCTTGGTCACACCTGGAGCTCCTCCCTCGACTGCGATTATTACTCACTTGAGGACTAGGAGTCCTATCACGACAGTTTTCTTATATCTCTATGGAGATCTCTCTCCATTATTTCAAGTCACCTATGGAAGAAATCATTCTCTTCCACCTGAAGGCGTGTGACCTCCTCCTGTTCTCGAAGTCTGGCTTCGTAAGCGTCGACCAACTTAGAGATCTACGTAAACCTAGGTGGCCCCTGGCTCTCTTCAGAAGGTTTCCTTTCTTGGCGAAACCTGGGATTTGTATCCTGGAGAATCTCCGACATGACCCTAGATGGAATTGGGTCTTTGACCTGACGCTTTTCATTTATGAAGGTTTCAGCTGCAATAGAAATCGATCCCCACAGATGGCACTTGTGAGTACAAGAATTATCACAATAAATATCCACGAAACAATCACAAAGAACAAAATGCAAAATCACACACACAATAACGATGTGCGTGGTTCGGCCCTTGCTTACATCCACAGAGAGGTTACTATTTTATTATAGTGTCTCTCAATGCTCGAGATTACATCCCTTTGTACCAAGTTAGGGTTTACAATTTATAAGTACAGAAAAGTAAGAGATTGAGATAAGGAACTCAATTAACACGTGGATAATTCTTGGCGTCCCTGAATATCTCCCCCGAGATTGTTGGTAACTAGTTTGAATATATCCGCGAGTGTTCTAGTGTGTTTCAAATACACGTGAATAAATTAAATTCTGATTTGAGCCAGGAAGCGCTTTAGATAATCCAGGTAGGTCAGCTACTCTCGTGGGCCATACAGAATGGGTCCCAACAATTTATATGGAAATGAAACAACGATAGATCACTTAGGGAATGCAGTTTATATATCGTACATTATAGATATTTTAGATTAACTTTGTATATATTCTTTAGGGATTAGATGAACCATGTTTACATTGTTATATCTTGCATTCATCTTATTACCCTTCTTATCTTGTCATTTGTTTATGGCATTGGTATTTATTGTATTTACAGTCCTTGATAAGAAAAGGGTTTTAAAATTTACTGATGGTTATGTGATTCTTTCGTTCCATGCCTTTGGTTAGGCGAGTCATGTCATTGGTGATAAATTTGATTCATTTCTTTGTAATCTTTTGTTTTGTGTGTTTTGTCATGGAATAGACAAATGGTGAGATTGTAAAAGCACAAGTATGCTCAAAATCTCTATATGATTAGATTATCTTATTCCATTCCAAAATATTTTGAGTCATAGTCTAAGTTGATTCGAAAAGCTTCATATTCAAGATTACAAGACTAGACTTCTTCATCTTCATCCGAGAGCTACCTCAAGCCATGACCTTGAGAATGATACTTTAGGATAAAGGTAAAGGAATTATAAGGTTTAGTTTTACCCTTTCTTTAACATAGCTAAAATATAGATTTTCTTAAATTGGAAAATTTATTAAACTTGTGTGTGGAGTAGTAGTGAAAAAACTATAGGCTAGGCCTAATTTGGGCGGGTTAAATATGGGTTGGGCGAAATATGGTTGAGCCAAATGTAGGTTGGGCTAAATATGAGTTGGGCCAAATAGGGACGGACCAAATATGGATTGGGTCAACAAATTTTTTTCCTACTAATATAAGTATTACAATTCCATGTATATGTTAAAAAAAACTCATATTTTACTTACAACTTCTGAAAATAAGGTTTATATTTAACTTGTAGCTTTTAAAATTGGACTCTATATTAGATTCATGGCTTTTAAATATGGCCCCATATTTAACTCATAGCTTTTAAATATGGGCTCTATATTTAAGTAAGTGGGCTAATATGGGTTGTTTTTATTATTTGGGACCCATTTCTCCACTACTAGGGTGGATCTTTGGATATTAACAAATACACTAAGAAATATACTTTTCATATAGACAGCCTATTGTAACACCCGTATTTTGATGATTTAAATAATTATGGAATTAATTATTATTCTTGGATTAGTTAAATTAAAATGTGAGAAATGTATTTGTTAATTAATCCGGATTAAAAACTATATTAACTAGGGTGCCAAGGGTTAATACGTATTGATGAGATTTATTGAATATTACTGTGTGAATATGTAAGATGGAATTATGAAATTTTATAAATTACCGAGAGTAAGAAATACGACAGTTTGTTATACTAAGTCGGGACGCGCGTGTGAGTCGTGTCGGAACTAATTTAATGGATTAAAGAAGTGAATTACTTTTAAGTAACTCGTATGGCCATTTCGAGTGAGCCATTGAGTCCGAAAGGGTCAAGATAGTCAGAAAACTCTACCAGGGTATTTTATTTGGACTCCGAAATATTTTTAGGCCCAACCGGTCTGTCAGTTTCTAAACCTAAGAGAGAGGGAGAGAGAACCATAGAGGAAGATGGAGAGAGAGTCCATAGGTGTTATTGGTGAAAAACTCAATAACTCACACCAAAAATTCCACCAAAGCGTAAATTGGAAGACGAGGAACAAGTCTATACTAATTTCATCAATAGATCAGAACATCAATTTTAGGCAAGTGTGTAATACTTGCTTTCCTTAGCAATAATTGTGTTCATGTTAGTCTAGGTAATTTCTCCATTCCTATTAAAGTTGAATTTGGCAAAAAAAATTGGGAGAATTAGTCATAAATTAAGACTGATTTGAATAAAATTTGATTTCCTCATGTAGATAGGATTATGTCCACGAATTTATGATAATTTTATGATTTAATCTGGGTTGAATTTAGAGTTTTGCATATAAATTTGAGAATTAGGGTTCTTGATATTTAAATTTGGGGATTTTGGATTTATTGAAGATTAATGATGATTTAATGATGATATATTGTTGCAAATCATATATAGATGTTGGGTAGTTGATTGGAATTGAATGATTGGTGTTTGGTTTGATTATTTTAGAGGTGTTAGGCTTAAAAATGGTGGAAAACGAAATTGTTAAGGGTGTAGAACGTAACATGTCTGGTGGGGAAGAATACTGCTCAATCTTGTTCAAACGAGATTGAGCTTTGTTCGAACAAGAAAGGATCTTGCGAGATGTCGTTTAAACGACATCACACCTAGTTCGAACGACGGGTCCAAAAATCTAGAAAACCCTTGTTTTAGTCCAATTCGAGTTTCACAGTTAAGTTGAGTGAGGAAAACTGTTATTTGATGAATTTAGTATAGTGCAAAATTCTTAGGAAGTATTTGGGAAATAATATTCTTAATATTAGCACGGTAAGTTAGCCTTGGAAATTTTGAGAGAGAGTAATCAAAATAATCATGTTATAAGTAGTAATGAGAAAATACTACGTATGGAAAATAAATGTACGAGTTGGGTGAATACCCATAAATCTTAATAGGATGTGTGTATGCATATATTATATGTTTATTATTATGTGTATAGCATACTAATGCTGCTTGCTATCGGGAGGAAGTTTTCGCGCAGTGGACAGTCTTATCCTGGGTGACCCAATGGGGGGATATTTGACTTGTACCCATAGTATATGAACTTGGTTACGTGTTATCTGAGATGTAAGATAGTTTCGACGGCTGAATGGGAGCATGGTATGTGTGTGACCCATTTAGCTAGGGAATATACTCGCCTCCAATATTTGTGTTTTGAATTTATGGTTCGTGAGAGATTGAACCAGTTGTCCTTTATGCAGTGAGCGATGCACCGGGACATGATAGCAGAGTATGCATTGCGCCAAGTGGTCTTAACCAAGGGGTGCATGATTACTATATATATGTATAGGGATGATGCGATTATATATATATATATATATGCTTGTGAATATATCTACTGCGTGTAACTAGTAGATATGGTAATAATAATAATTGCTTTACACCAAGTGGTATTAACCAAGGGGTGCAAGTATAGTATCCATATATAGGGATGATGTAACTATATATATGAATAAACTTGAAAAAATTCAACTGTGTGAAATTATTAGATATAATAATAATGAGAAATAAAGTAATCTTAGTGGGTAAAAGATTAACCACTCGAACGGTGAATAATGATATTTAGTTATTTGGGATAAACTATTTTAATAACGTATTGTATGGGCGATACGGTTATACTACTAGTGACGTAGATGGTGGTAGGGTGACTTCGAACTAGTTAGGCTGGGTAGCATAACTAATATAGGGTAGATGTGCGTTAGGCGTGCATAATAGATGAGAGGTGGGAATCTCATGTGAGAGTCCGACAAGCTAACATGCACATAATACTTGTTTTATTGCAAATTTTAAATACTTGCTAAAACAAAAAAAAATTACAACTCGGGCTCTGACCCGTTTCTTGCTATTCTTCTCTCTTTTGCTATATATATATATATATATATATATATATATATATATATATATATATATATATATATATATATCAGGGGCCCAGCCACAGAGTTACCATGCTTAAACGCATGGATCATTTAGCGAGTTGCAACGGTTGTGGGTGTTGCAGGTCCTTACATTAGACGCCTTTATCATTTACTTCAGTTCTATTCAGACATTTCTCTTAGGGAATGTTTTACCCATTCTCGGTCATTTTATTAGAGATTGTACTGATTTTACTTTAGTAGTTTATTTCAGTTGTACTTGCACATTTTATGGTTTGTTGGTTAGAGGCTTTGACTAGAACGTTTTATCCAGTCTGATTTATTTCAGTAGTTGATTCATGTCGAGTATTTATTATATTTATGTGGAATGTAAATGGATTATATCTTAAAGAATGGAAATTTATTAATGGATTATTTAAGTATAATTAAAATTAAATGTTTTGACACTTAGCTTAATTAATTATTGGGTGATAATTATAGAAAAATAATTTTTTAACACTAATGCTAAGAATGAATCCACCCAATATTTTAAATTTAATAAAGGACTAATCACCCGGTATTTAATTAGGCGGGGTGACACACCTATTTTCTTAAAAATTTCATTCTTATGTGTGTATTTTGAGTTTGAGTGTTCTAGGATGAGAACAAACATACATAGAGTTTTGCCAAAACTATTTTCAAAACTTGGATGAAAAATACTGGGAAAATTCTCTGGATGAGTGAGCGACCTTCATCATCGCAGTGAAGGTTTCCTTCGCTTCAGCAAATAAGCTTTTCACTAATACTTGTCCAATGTCCGAAATTCTTGTTTTCTTATAACCCAACTTCACCGCAGGTTTGCTCTAGCGATGACTTTCTTCGCTGCAATGAAGCCCCAATGAAGGTACCAGATTTAGAGTGAAAAGGATTTTTTTTCTAAAGGTTGCTTTGAAAAATGTGTAGATTCTCTTTTGCAACCATATCTTTTATTGTGTTGGGGAATAAACCTATCTTGTGTGGACAATAATGACTTAGAGGCTTTGAAATCTTGTGGCCACGGGTTTGAAATGCCTACTTAGTTCATCTTCTTCTCTAAACAAAACAAGGTTGAGTTTTAAGGTTTTCATTATTTTTATCAAGCAAAAGAAATCAATTTTTCTTTAGAGAAAAAACCTTCTTTGTATTTTATAAATATCCACTGTTTTCATTAGTACTTAAAAGTCATTTAAAGTTGGATTACTTCTTCTCTAAGACTTGAATAAGCTTTTGTAAAAATTGTTCATGAGATACTTTAATATTTTTTATATTTTAAAAATACTATATGAGTTTATTTTAATTAGCCAAATACTTTTAAAACTCCCATCAACCTTTGTTAATCTCACATCCTAAGAAGTTATAACTATATTGGTGACTTCTCACTTGTTCCATTGTAAAATAATTTTTTATTCAACTATAAAGAATGCTTGAAGTTTGGTGCAAACACGACACTATTAACGAAAGTTGACACGTGTGACGTGGTGAGTGGTCGGAGAGCAATCCATGCTTGCTCTTCCTACTTAAATGTAGAAAAGTGCCTTATAAAGGATGTGATTTTTTTATTCTAGGAGAGGTTCAATATTATAAGTTATTTCTTTCTTTTATAAATCTTTTTATATATAGTGTAAGGTGTCGGTTTAGCCCGAGGTTTTTCCCTCAAGGGTTTTTCCCTTGTATATATCCTCTTCTCAAGTTCATGATTTAATTTTATACATTTTTATTCCCTTTATATGAATCATGAACATGTGTTGTTAAGTAGAATTAATTTGTAAATCATATTTTGTCACTTAGACGCTAGATTAACTTTTGCCCAATTTTGTATTAAAGACAAACAATACCTTCATTTGGTAATATTCTTTTAATTTGGATAGTTACTCTTTAAACAGGCTATCTCAGGATCTTTAGTGATCAGAAGAGTTTTTAGTATTTGTTCACGCATGAGGATTTGAACATGTAGTACCGACATCTACTTCTAATGCCCTTGCCTTCTTAGGAGCTGTTCGACGAGATTTTTTCGTCACCGTCGAGAATACTTGATTGACATCCTCTTCTATTGCCCTGGCGTTCTCAGGAGTTTTCTTAATTCTCTTTATGAAATGAGACCAGTTCTTCTTTTTCATTATCAGTGAGGGAAGTTTCGATGATGAATCTCTTATAAGAGTGATCATCGTCAAATGGAACTTCTTAGAGTGGTTCCATGACCATGTCGACGGGGCTACCCTTATGTATTTTACCCCCGATCGCCCATTCTTCAGTTTTTATTTGGTGGGGATGGACCCCTTCGTGTTCTCCATCTCTTCTTTCTTTTTCTCCTATTTTGGTCCAATGTTTGCAAAATGCATTCCCAAGCGGAAGCCAGATTTTCCTACATCTCTAGTACCCCTCATTCGATAATGCATTTGAACTTTGGGTGGTAGGTGTATGAGACTTCCTTTCATCAAGTAAACCTATTCCCTTTTAATGATTGCGTTATATATGGATTCGATCTCAATGACCATAAATTCATTCATTTTTTAAATACTTCCAGTTCGTACTAGTAACACCACTTTTACCAATGACATGGTAATTTTTCCTACTAATTTTACCAGAGGGATAGATGTATCCTTTAGGTCTTCTATTCATAAGCTGTGTTAATTGAACAAATTGAGCTATATGACCTTTGAGGATCATCTTTAGTCCACTAGTATCTTGTACACACCTTAGTTAACAATTCTGAGTATGATTATTAATGCATTATAGTGTGGGGTCCTAACTCTAACCAGGTTCTCCTAGTGAAGATGATGTTCTTAGTGTAGTCTATTTATTTTGATTCGACGACATTTGCTGATAGTGGAATGGGTTAGATCAATCTGGAAAGCCTTTATTGCTGTAGTGATCTTCTTAATCTCCATTCTTACAACATTCGTTTTGATCTGGTATGGATTTGAGGAACCGCGAAACACCAAAAATATTATCCTAACTAGTCATTTTCAAGGACATTGTTTAGATTTTTCTCACATTTCACTTTTCCCATTTTTTTTGACAAAATCATCTAGATGACCTTCTCGATCTAGTTTCTTTGTGTGTGATTTTAACACTTTGAAATTCTCTGACTTGTGTCCATGTTCCTTATAGTAGGAACATCTTAGGTTGATGTTCCTTTTAGAAGGGTCTTCTGCCGTCTTTCTTTACCACTTGAAGTATTTCTGGTCCTTGATCTTGGCTAAGATATTATATACCGGTTCTTTGAAAATTGTGTTGATGGTGAAATGAGCATTACTCAGATCTGACTTCTTGTATCCCTTTAACCCGTCATTTTAGTTTTCCACCTTTTTGGGAGCAATATCTTTGTTTGCGTTCTTACTCGCCTTTGATCGGCTATTATCCTAGATCATTCCTGTGACCACATATTTAATTTTTGCAAATATTTCAATCCTCGGCGTTATATAATTTATTGATTAAGCATAAATTATTCATATTTATCCCCATAATTTAGAGGCTTTTGTCACCCCGTGCAGTTTAATTTGAGTGGATTTATCTCATATGATTGCTACTAACATCTTCTATCTAGTATGTCGAGTTTCGTGTATTTTTATTGGGTCTTACAAGTATTCGATGCATATGAAGAAAAGATAAAAACCAAAATCAAGAAAGAAAGAAAAGAAGAAAAGTCATGGGCAAAAGAGTAATTTACACTCGGAATTCGAACGCGAAACCTAAAGAGAAGTCAAAGACCTTGAGTTCAAAAGCGCATAGGAAGAAACGACATCCAAATCCGAGTCCCGGTTGAAATGATATGAAGATCCAAAGTTGAGAAGAAATCAAAGAAGAAGGAAGAAAATTCAGAAAAGCGAATCGGTTCAGTTATGGGGGAACCGGTTCTACTCACTGCAAAATAGAATCGAAAAGATGGAAAAGAAGTGGAATCGATTCTATAAAATAGAATAAGTGAACCAGTTCACCAATTAAAGAAGGAAAATTTCGAACTGGTTCGGCGAGACAAATTTCTGAATTTTATTTCTTCCAAATTAGAGTTGTGTAAGGTGCAAACACTTAATAAAATGTGAGACTTGTATTCAGCTTTGATACCAGACATTATATAGTTAGTTTTTACATAGTTTCGAGAGGATATTGAAGGCAAGAACCCTAGAATTATTCTTTTTCAAAAATTGTTCATCTTTTACATTGATTTCAAGGGTTTTCATTAATCCAAGTATAGTTTCATTATTGCTTTCAATTTGTCTCTTCTTTTTGGTTTATGATTCATTATTTCCTTACTAGAAGTCTTTTCCACATGTTTGATTACACGTTTCACATAAAAATGATTTCATACAATGTAAATATCATGTTTAGTTGTAGTTACACCATGTCAGGCCAGATTTCTAAAGGGTTGGGGCACATGAACCCAACCTAGGTAATGAGATGGGTATAAAAGTGAATAAAATTATGGAGATGATTTGAAGGTTTGGTATTTTATCGGAACACATATTGTAGATATCTTAACGTTGTTTGTCCTAGGTAACCGTGGTATTTGAGAGTATAATATGTGTTTCAGCAATCTGATTATTCACGTTAAATTTATTATTGATTAATTATCATGCGGAGTTAAATCCTCATATAGTTAATTCTTTGAGAAGATTTAATGTTTTCTTTGAATTATTAATATAATTTTTGAATTTTTTATATCCAACGACTTTACCAATGGTGCGGGGGAGTGTAGCCTAATCCCATTTTCTCATATAGTTCAAAACCAATTCATTATTATTGCATGCGTAGTTAAGTCATTAGTTTAAATTTACTTGATTTAGTTAGTTTACGAATATCAAATCAATCATCTTTTCCTCTTTTCTAGAGTCAATTCGAGGTTAATCATCTTCCATATTCGTCATCATGATTCTTCATCTTAGTCCCTGTGTTCCATACCCGTTTCTACCGGATTAAACTTGAGCGACCGGATTACACTTGAGACGATATAAGCAAGTACTAGAGACATTTTAAAGTCGCATCAAGTTTTTGGCACCGTTGTCGGGGGTTAGGTAGACTTGTAGGTTAGGTCGATTTAATTCAAAATTTTACTCTAATTCTTAAAAGCCAAAAAAATCATAAAATAAAACATTAAAAAAAATAGAAAAATAAAAAGCAAAAAAATGTAGCATATCTCAAGTCCTTTCATGCAAAATCCTCAAAAAATTCCTTAATCCACTCCTACTCGCATTCATGAAAATCCTGTAGTAGAGTACGATATCGATAGTCCACACACGCCTTACGCTCCGTAATTTTGGATTCCACCTCTGACACCACCCAGTTCCATTACGAGTCGCACTTTTAGAGCCTCGAGTGAGGATACCGAGTCAATTGGAGAGAGAACGATGTCGAACCATGTTAGTTATGTTATGGGTGAGGGTGAAGTGCCGTATCATCCCATGAGAGACCTCTTATATCCGGAGCAAATTGTCACTCCGAGATGCATTTTGCTTTCGTATAATGCGTTACACTTTCACTTTCGTAATGGGATGATGCATATTCTTCCCACCTTTCACGGTATGGATTTGAAAAAACCTTACCTCCACGTCTGTGAGTTCGAAGAGGCGTGCGATACATTTAGCGATCAAGCTTTCACTCAAGAAGTCATTCGCCTCAAACTTTTTTCCTTTCTCTTTGAAGGATAAAGCCAAGACCTGGTTATGGTCTTTATCACCAAACTCAATTGGATCATGGAGAAAAATGCAAACCAAGTTTCTTTTGAAATTCCTCCCCCAACATCGAATAAATTCCATCAAAGCTCAAATTCAAACGTTTAGATAACAAGAAAATGAGCCATTTGATCAGTGTTGGGAGTGTTTCAACGAGTTAGTCAACACATGCCCACATCACGGTTTTGAGAAGTACCATCTTATATCTTTCTTCCACCACAGGTTAAGTATAGCTTCTAAACAACTCATTGAGACTATCTGTGATGGAGAATTTTTTAGGTTAGACGCTAATGATACAGAGGTCAATCTTAAGTATGTCGTTGAGAATACTCAAGTATGGGACACATCTAATCCTAACACCCAAATTCGAGTTCGGCAAATGTCCACAGCTCCTTCTAGACAAGGAAACCAAGTGGAAACTTCGAGTCAACCAACTTGAGAAAATATTAGAAGCCATAGTCGAATCACGGGCAAGAGAAATGACCGGATCCACCCGAGCAATGAAAGAGAAGTTGTGTGAGATTTATGAGGAAAGTCATTTAACTAAGTAATGCTTGATACTACCCGCCTACAAATCCATGCTTCATGAGAAAGTTGAAGCGTTAGGAGGATTTAAGGGAAATTTCAATGCCTCTCACGGGAATTCTTACAACCCTTTGTGCCGGAACCATCCTGGTTTTAGCTATGGGCAACAAAATGCCGCGTTGAATCCTAATTCACATGTTGCTCCTCCTCCACCACCACCTTCGCATTTCCAACAAGAACCACCTCCTGTACCATATATCACCCCACCATGAAGAAATCTTGAGGATACTGTGAACTAATTTATACAAGTTCAATCGGTAACAAATGCTCAAAATTCCTGATTGTTTGCCGAAATGAATGTGAACATTTCAAAATTGCAATAGTCCTTAAGTACCTAAGATAAGGGTAAGTTTTCGGCCCAAGGTCAACCTAGTGTTATCTCTACATCCGATAATCATAAAGAGAAATGTTAATCCATTACCACTATATGTAGTGGGAGAGTCGTTGATTTATCACCTACCCCACATGAAGAACCTAAAGACAAGGAGGTTTTTGCCCAACACGAAAGAGGCCAAATATGCCCCTTGAATGAGAGTGACAATGATGAAACTACTGGGCCCAAAGTCATAGTGAAACCACCCACTGTTGTGCCTTTCCCTCAATGGTTAGTTCCACCTAAAAAGGGGCCCCCGCGAAAATGTGCTAGATGTTTTTAAGCAAGTGAAGCTGAATTTACCTTTTCTCGAGCCCATAAAGAAAATTCTCGCCTATGCTAAATTCCTTAAGGATTTATTAACAGTGAAATGAAGATTAAACATGAAAAAGAACGTCTTCCTAGCACAAAATGTGAGCTTCGTTCTACTTAATGACCTCCCACCAAAGTTTAAAGATTCGGGTGCACCGACCATTTCGTGCATCATTGGAGACAACCTCATCGAGAAAGCTTTATTATATTTAGGGCAGAGTGTCAACATTCTCCCTTACTCCATATATAGGCAGTTAGATTTGGGGGATCTCAAGCCCACCAAGATCACTCTCCAACTCGCGGATTGTACCGTGAAGATACCTAAAGGAATCGTTGAGGATGTGATATTCCAAGTGGACACTTTTTACTTCCTGGTAGATTTTTTCATTTGGGACACGGATCCCTCCATCACCTCCAGTAATCATGTTCCCGTCATCCTTGGTCTCCCATTCTTAGCTACGGCTAATGCTTTGATTAACACTCAAAATTAGGAAATGCAACTTACGTCCAGGAATATTAACCTTGAGACAAATATCTTCAACATCGCCAAGTAAATTGGTGATGAAGATAAGTTTTGTGAAGTACATCTTATCAAGGAGGTATTGGATGAGAACATTGAGGGAAATTTAAAAGGGGAATCACTAAGAGCATGTGTTATTTTGAGTAGTGAGAGTGACGGGACGAACACCAACTTTGAGAGGGAGGTAGGGGAATTGAGAGCGATGTTAGACGAGAGAGCGTCGGATGAAGACGTGAGAGAGGTTAATTGGGTTTCTAGATTCGAGGAACGACCACTGAGGGAGTCACGCATGGTTCCCTCTGATGAAAATTTTCCAACCCTCGAATTAAGAAACTACCCCCTAACGTAAAATATGCTTATTTGGGAGAGGATGAGACATTTCCCATTGTTGTCTCCTCTAGCCTAAATAAAGAGCAAGAGGGTAAATTAATAGCGATTTTGAGGAAAACCTGTCGTGCTTTTGGTTAGAGCATTGCGAATTTGAAAGGTATAAGTCCCCTGATTTGTACCAATAAAATCCACCTCGAGGAGGATGTGAAGCCTTCGAGGGAGATGAAAAGGCGATTAGACCCCACTATAAAAGATGTAGTGAGAGTGGAGATATTAAGTTATTAGACACGAGTATAATTTATCCCATCTCGGATAGCAAGTGGGTAAGTCCTATCCAAGTCATCCCGAAGAAGTCAGGAATGACAGTGGTTGAGAATGCCAAAGGTGAGCTAATTACCCAATGCACCACCATCGGGTGGCGCATTTGCATTGACTAACGAAAGCTCAATGCCGGCACGAGAAAAAATAATTTCCCCTTACCATTCATCGACCAAATGCTATAGCGAATAGTGCGACACCCATTCTATTGCTTTCTTGATAGTTATTCCGGCTATAACCAAATTGAGGTAGACATGATTGATCAAGAGAAGAGGACTTTCACATGTCCTTTTGGCATGTTTTCCTACAAACATATGCCCTTTGGATTATGTAATGCACCCGCGACCTTTCAAAGGTGCATGCTTAGTCTCTTTAGCGATATGGTCAAAAGGGGCTTTGAGGTTTTTATGGACGACTTTAGTGTCTTTGGCCCCTCTTTTGACCTTTGTCTCGTAAATATTTAAAAAGTTCTAGACCGTTGTGTGGAAAAGAACTTGGTATTAAATTGGGAGAAATGCCATGTCATGGTTATCGAAGGAATAGTTATTGGACACATAATGTCGTCCAAAGGTATTAAGGTTGATAGGGAGAAAGTAGATGGTATATCCAATCTTCCCCCTCCCAAGTCACTAAAGGATGTTCTCTCTTTCTTGGGCCACGCGAGTTTTTATCCGAGGTTTATTAAGGACTTTAGTGTCATCGCTAGGTTCTTGAGTAACCTCCTTATGAAATATTCCCCCTTTGAGTGGAATGAAGCATGCCAAAGAGCTTTTGAAAAATTAAAATGTATGCTCGTATCCGCTCCTATTATGCTAGCTCAAAATTGGTCCCTTCCATTCGAGCTCAAGTGTGATGCTAGTGATTATGCTATAAGGGCTGTTTTGTGCCAAATAAAATATAGAAGGCTCATTTCATATACTACGCTAGCCGAATTCTAACCGGATCATAACTCAATTACTTCACCACGGAGAAACGGAGAAAGAATTGTTAGCCGTAGTTTTTCCCCCTAGAAAAATTCTGCTCTTACCTCGTTGGTTTGCAGATTACTTGCTTTACCGACCACACGGCTATTAAGTATATCCTTGACAAAAAGGATGCTAAACCGCGCCTTATAAGGTGGATCCCAATCCTACAAGAGTTCAATCTCTCAAAAAAGATAAAAAAAAGGAGTAGAAAATGTCGTCATCGATCATTTGTCCCAAATTTCGTGTGACATACCTAGTGATCCTATACCCATAGACGAGTATTTTTCGGATGACCAATTATATGCCACGTCTTTTCTCCCTTGGTTTGTGCATATATAGTGAATTACCTTGTCACAGGGGTCGTTCCCTACGATTGGACACCGCAAGAGAGAAATACATTTCTAACTTGGTCGCACATGTTCTTCTATAATGATCCCTATTTGTTCAAGTATTGCGCAGACCAAATCATCCAAAGATATTTGTCGGATGACGAGATACCTAACATTATTCATTTTTGTCATACGAAAACTTATAGAGGTCACTTTTACACTAATAAGATGGTCGTTAATATTCTTTAAAGCGGTATTTATTGGCCCATAATTTTTTGGGATGTTAGTGCTTATTGAAAATCTTGTGATAAATGTCAAAGGATGGGAGACATCACACGATGTGACGTGATGTTGACATTGACTTCATAGGTCCTTTCCCTCCCCTATGGTTTCTTATACATCCTCGTCGCGATGGACTACGTGTCAAAATGGGTTGAAGCCATAGCTACTAAGACCAATGACAGCAAGGTGGTGATTAATTCTTGTAAGAACACATACTCTCTCGCTTCGGAGATCCAAAGGCAATTATTAGTGATAACGACAAACACTTTTGCAATCGTCCATTTGAAAAACTCTTGAGAAAGTATGGAGTTGTCCACAAGGTTAGGACGACTTATCACCCCTAAACGAGTGGGCAAGCCGAGTTAGCAAATTGTGAAATCAAACACATTCTCAAAAGGACCGTCGATCATAATCGAAAAGATTGGTCCCTCCGTTTGAACAATTCTCAATGGGCTTATTGAACTTCTTACAAGAACCACCTTGGGATGTCCCCCTTTTGCTTTGTGTTTGGAAAGCCTTGCCATCTCTCTGTGGAGTTTGAACATAAATCCTATTAATAAATTAAGAGGTTAAACTACAATAGCATCAATTGAATGAGTTGGGAGAAATACATAGAGATGCGTGTGAGAATGCAAGGATATCCAAAGAAAGAATGAAAATCGAACATGATATATTCATCTAACGAAAAGAGTTTCATTCAGGTAAAAAAGTGCTTCTCTACAACTCACGTCTACACTTGTTTCCCGGTAAGTTACATTCGAGGTAGAGGGGCCCATTCGTTGTGAAAGAAGTGTTCCCCCACGGATCCGTGGAGTTAGAAGATCCAAAGGGGGGAGACACATTCAAAGTAAATGGACAATACCTAAAGCCCGATTTAAGGGCATGTGTTGAAGAGACTACACGATTTGGTTGACGAACCCCATTTATGGGGTTGATTGAGCTTAATAGGAGAGGTCGTCGCACCTCCAACGCGTATGGGGTGATTCTTGTGTTCATTAGTTAATTGAGTAGGTTAGGGTCATTCGAGGTCCATAGGATGAATATTTTTAGATAGAGGAACGCCAAGGCATAACACGAGATAGCGTCGAGCATTTTGACGAGAGTTATCGCAAATTTTTAGGTTAAAATACCCGTAGAAATGTTTTGGAAAATGTCCAAAAAGTTGAGCTTCAAGAAGTCCACACTTAGTTCTTTTGGGATGAAAAATGTGGAGTGGCTTAACAGTCTTCCGAACCGGTTCTCCCTTTTCTTCACTAAGGGTCCGAATTGGTTCGCTTCTGTAATACCCCTTACTTTTGAGTATATTTTTATATGTTAAAACTACTTTTATGTGTGATTAAATCTAATTGAGAATTTTGAGAATTTTAAAGCGAGAATTTAAAGTAAATATTAATTTGGATAGAAGAGTTAATATTTATATGAATTGAATAATTACTAGTGTGATTATGTAATTAGAATCATAATTCTTGCTATTACGTCATATGTGAGTATTAACGACGAAAATTAGTTATTTCTTAAGCGGGACATAATTGCGTGAGTCATATAAGGTTAGGAGATGATTTTATTTTCGAAGTCTCGGATAATAAATTGGAATGCGTACGTTGATCCGAGATGGGTCGAGAAAGTCAAAATGACTGTCCGGGGGTTTAATTTGGGTTTTGGGGTCTTTTTGGCTAGTTGGACTCGAATAGGTGTATACAAGTCATTTTAAGATTGTATTGTCATTTAAAGTTGGGTTTTATTGAGATAGGGGTTATTAGGCTCGTTTGAGTGTTAGGCAATCTTAATTATGAGAAAACCCTTGAGAGAAAGAAGAGAAAGAGAAATAAGAGAAAACCTTGTGACTTCTAGCTTGGAATCCGTAATTTCGAGGAAGATTCAAACTCTACATCTTTGAGGCAAGTGATTTAACTTGCTAAATATTTATGTGTATGAATTTATTTCATGATTTGTGGATAAAATGGGTAGAGATTGGGAAATGAGGTTAAAACCTAAAAATAGTTGCGTAAATCTTGCATTAAATGATATATTTATAGTTTAATGCTGACAAATTAGTTGCGAACACATATATGTTGGTTTTGATGGTAGAAATTAAGGTTGGTTGGAAGTTTGAAGGTGTAGAAAGAAGGTTTTTGGGTTTTGAAATCATGGGTTTGTTGCAGAGAAAGGGAAATTCTGAATTCGGTAGACCCGAATCGATTCACCCCCCTTCCGAATTGATTCGGCGAGATGCAGAGGTTTCAGGTCTAAGGTTCGAATTGATTCTCCCCTTAACGAATCGATTCGGCTTATGCAGAAGTATCAGGTCTCTTGGACCGAATTGATTCGCGGTCTGGCGAATCGATTCGGAATTCTTGTTGTTTTGAGAGGTTTTTCTAGATTGAGTTTTACTCATATCCAATTGGTTTTAATGCTTAGGAATCCTCTAATATAATGTGGTAAACATGTTTATGAAACAAAATGTGGGTTTATGTTAGGATACGATGGTGGGGCTACATTGAGGCTATAATAGAGGTATATTTGGGAGTTTATTATGTTGTTTCCTTTCGTTAATTCTCCGAGGAGTGGGGATTCTTTTAAGGATAGTTACGGGCTAATGAGTGAGAGGTCGTGTGTCCTTAATGATGATACAATTGATGAAAAATCATATGCGTGATTGATTATAAATGTTCGAGGCAGTGATTGAATCATAAAATAAATAAAGTGGGAATAATTATGTGGATTATCGGCTAGTATAATGTGTAGTATATACATATAGCCGGGATTAGTAGCATATACATTCAGATTTAAGATGGTTTGTATATATATGATGTGAATATATATATATTGTGTGTATGATATATATATTAGATGGTTCATACCCCTCTAGTGCTATCATGGGAAGTTTCACGTTATGGGTGTGGCCCCTAGCTTGAGGAGCAAGGAGCGTATAGTCCCCAGGTTATAGCGTCCCGTATTTTACCGTGTGTGACTTTATAGGGCTAAGGCATCTTGGGTATGATTCATCTTACCTTTAGGTAAGGAACTATGACGGCTTCCCATACGCTTATGATTTATTTTGGGTTCGGTGGTGAGATTCCGACCCGGTTGCCCAGGTCAATGTGTAAGAAGTCCCTGGAAGATGATAGCATTATATATATATATATATATATATATATATATATATATATATATATATATATATATATATATATATATATATATATATATATATTCGGTGAGCTAATGCCCCTGTAAGATGTTTAGAATACATATCTTATATGTGTTATGGATGTGTACTTGATATAGAGTGATTTATCTTGTATATGTATTTAGATTAATGTTATATACACCTTCTCGATAGTGTGTGATATCTTATATTTACAACTAGAGAAAGTTATTAAGTAATGAATTGGTGTATAATCATTAGGATTGAAATTGTAATGGTTATGTTATAGGTAAGAAAGATATGAGAGTTGGGTAAATGCATAGGTTTGAGGGAGAGTTCTCCTTAGCTGAGTCGGGTAGTCTAATTAAGATTTAATGCATACGTTTAGGTGTGCCCTGTAGATGATAGGTGAGGTTGAGTCTCAAGAGAGTGTGGCTCCACTTCAATTATGAAACTGTGCATTTATAATTATTATGCATTTTAATTCACTTTCTATAACTATTTTTAAACCCAAGGCTCTAACCCGTTTATATCTTTTCTCTTGTTATATATTGTGATATATTATAGGTGTTCCATCGCAAGGGTGACAATGATGGTTATCCGTTCCAGAGTTTTTGGGAGATGTAGCATGTGCGGGATGTTACAGGACTTTTATTATAGACGCATCTCTTTTTGTAAATCTAGTTAAGGATTCACAATTGTAAATCGGGTGTGTATACCCGAGGGTTGTACATGTATATCCCTTATATTTTTGTCTCTTGATATTGTATGGTTTGTTACCCGACAGCTTATTCGGAAATATTCTTTTGTATAATTACGGATTGTATGTATATGCTCACGTATTTTAGTTGCCTTTTATGTTCATGCTTCGTAGTTTGAGAATGTTTCATGGTCATTACACTTTATAAAAAGAAATTTTTTTGGCACTTGTTTATTTTATATAGGGTGGTTACTGGTTATATTTTTATTCGATAGTTGATGCTAAGAATGATACACTTATGATTCTTGTTTTATTTTAGCGTAGGATTGGACATTCGTTATATTTAGGGGTGTGCAAAAAAACCGACCAAACCGACAAAATCGAGCCGAATCGAAAATTTTCGGGACGAGTTTTTTTAAGGGTCGGTTCGGTTCGGTTCGGTTCGGTTTGATCAGGTATAAAACCGACAGGGTCGGTTCGGTTTTCGATTTTGGCATAAAAAAATTGATTTTGAACCGAACCAAATTAATTTTTATACTTTTTAATTTTATATTATATTTATATTAGTGTTGGCATATTATATTATATTTTTTAATTTTATATTTATATTAGGTATTAAAAAAAATATTTTTTATTAAAATAAATGAAAAAATCGAACCGGCCCTGTCAAAAACCGATGGGCAAACCGAACCGGCCCTATCAAAAACCGACCCTGTTCGGTTCGGTTCTTCAACGGATTCGGTTCGGTTCGGTTTTTCTCCTCCAAAAACTGACATGGTCAGTTCGGCTCAAAAAACCCGGCCAAAATCGAACCGACCGACCCGTGAACACCCCTAGTTATATTGAATAAGCGAGGTGTCACAACTTCTGGTTCGATTAAAATAAAAATGGGGGTGAAGCGGTTCAATTTTTTGCAGACTTTTCATTTCCTCCATTGGTTCATCCCCTTTTCCCTCCATTTCTTTTCCCTCCACATTCTTCCCTCCAATATCGATTTCCCTCCATATTATACTCCCTTTTACCTTCATAATACATTCCCTCTTACCTCCATTCCATTTCCCTCCAAATCCTCCCCCCCCCCCCACCCTACCCCCACCTATAAATACATCTCATCTCCCCCATTCCACATTACCCCTCTCTTCTTCTTCAAATCTCAGATTTTCTCCAGAAATCACAATTCCCTTCTAATGGAAAATGTTGAGCGACCCACCAAATATAATGAAACCGACATCCTCCATGATGGAAATCATGACTACCACTCCCACCAAGAGCGAATTTGGTGCGAGACCTTCTTTTTCGCTGCCCTCTCCATGCACATTAAGAGACAAGTTCGGTGGGCCGAGCTCCCTCAAGACATCACAAATCTCTTTCGTCCAAGGGAGTGGTTCCGCTTTTTTGAGGAGACCGGTACGGTGGTATGGGAAGACGAGGTGTGCACTTTCTATGGCACGCTCGTCTGCACGGGAGACTTCACTATCGAAGCTTATGTTGACAAGAATCTTATCCCTTTCTCGCTCGAGATTTTAGTCCAAAAGATGCAGGCTATGGGGGTTCCAAGCCCCAACAGCTATGATTATCCCACCGGGGCCCTGACACTTCAAAAAAATATTTACATCAATCGCACTTGCGCCCACTCTTGGGCTACCGACACCTTTCTCGTAAGGAATCTCGATGCACGGGCCCCGCGCCTTCCTTATTATTTGTGCTAACATCCTCCAAACTTCAAATGACTCGGCGATGCGACTTCGCCAAGCCAACTTTTTGTACCACCTCCTCGACCCGGGCACCACTATTCACCTTGCCTACACCTTTTATGCCGAAATTATCTATGCCGCCATGGACCGTAAGGGTAAAGATGCCCTCCTATACCCCCGTCTCATCACTTACATCCTTAGAGACCATGGAATTCAACCACCCCGCCTTCCAAACCCCATTGGGCGGGAATCACTAACGAGGAGTGAGCGATAAATGAACATTCTACATGCTACTCTGGCAGAGGAGGATGTTGATATGGAGGATGAGGATTAGTAAGGTGAAGATGACGACTATGAGCCCAAAGGGAAATTTCATGAAGCCTATTTCAACACAACGATGATCACCTAACGAATAGATTCTTTAGAAGCCCGTTTTGGCAATTTTGAGCGCAATTACGAGCGTGACACTAGGATGATGATTCGGCTTCAAGCCGAAATGTATCGCTTGCAAGTGGGCTCGGATGTGTCCCTTTCGACCTACTTTTATGACCTCTATGATCTTAGCGCGCCCGACACATCTCATCTACCCCCACAGTAGGCCCCGCACTTGGTGTTGGTTGTTTTGAGCTTTACCTATGTAGTTCTTTGTTCTTTTGGGTCTTTATTGTGTATATTGTTACAAGAAACTAGTTCTCTCTCTATTTTGCTTATACTTGGTTGTTATTAATACAAAAATTTGCATTTTGGCCTTTGTTTATTTTCTTACACACTCTTCTTTTGTTTGGATTTTCATCTTTTTTGCACGAGGACATTGCAAAAGTCTAAGTTGGGACGGAGGGGGAGGGGGTACACGTGCGTTTAAAAAATTTACAAATTTCAAAATGCTTTAAAAAAATTGAAAAATTTTGAAAAGTCAAAAATATTTTTCTTCAAAATAAATAAAAGTTGGAATTTAAATTTTTTAAAAATGTCACAAAATTTTGTTTGAAGTCCCAATTTGTAAAAATCAAGAGCACTAAGCCAAAATTTACCAAAGATGTTAATTGAGCGAATATTGACGACTTCACGAATAAGTGTGGAGATTAATTAACCCGGTGAGATTTTGAGCCTATCATTTTTGGAGTTTTTAAATCAGTCCGAGTTAATGGTTAACTCAAAGTTTGTTTCAGTGTTTTAATAAGTCATTGAATATCTCTATTCCTTTGTCTTAATCGGTTACAGGAAATGTGTGAGATGTTGTCTTGAAAACGCACAAAAATATCTCTTAACTAAATTATTCTCGAGATGCATATGGTAAATAATGAGTAATTCAAATAAATGAAGTTAGGCCATCGTTTGTTTACCCAAAAATATTAGACATAAAAAGTAGTGAAAAAATAACCCTTGTCCAAACCAATTTGAGGCCAAAATGATATTCATTTTCGTTTGATTAACCCGAAAAACCCATGAAGTTCGGAGTATGAAAATCGGAAAATTCATCAAGCAAGTCCAAATGGTGCATTAAAAAGGCGCAAGAAAAAATAGAAGAAAAAAAAAGAGAAAATCATGAAAAAAATGTATAAAAATAAAAGAAAAAGACCAAGTGCCAGAAAAAGCGCCAAAGGGCATAGTAAGCACAATTTTCCAACTCCGAAAGTTTTCAATTTTTCCCATAATATCCATTACACCTTAGACCCGAAAAGTCTTAACTGAGTCTGAATAATGAAATTAATTACCGCGTGGAGAGATAAGACACAAAGAGATAATAAGAGAGATTAATTGGTGTGAAAAAGAGATAATGTTTCCCATTTTTCAATTACCGTATCCCGACGATGAGATCTATTCACCCCAAAAATTCTGTCTTTTAAAATTATGTGCGTGAATTTGTGTTCCATTATATTTACTCTTTAAATCATGCATATCGAGAGAAATAGCCACAATTCGAGTGGTCCATTTGTGGAAGTATTCCATGAGAATTGAATCTAAATGAATTTTTGAAAAGTAACATAATGATCAATGGGTGGAAATTAGCGGTTTAATTTTCGGCTTCGCATACACATACACACACACTACAAATTGAGACTTCTAAATATCAATTTACGGTGACTATTTTGAGGAATTTAAATTGTATAATTTTTAAATATTTTGATCTTTTTCTTAAGTCATGTGAAAAATGAATTTTGTGGGTATATTCACTGCAAACCCTCGCGAGACACCACTCATCCTACTTGGGTAATATAGGGTTTTAATGGTTTGTTGCATATGCTAAATGCAACCGCTTGCCCGCAAAAAAGGTATTATATCCTAATAACATGTTTGCTAAGTGTTTTGACCTTACTTTGAATCTTTTACATTTCTCGGGACGATCAAATTTCTAAGTTAGGGGGGGTTTATTAATCATAAATTCTTCATATTTATCCCCATAATTTAGAGTCTTTTGTCACCCCATGTGGTGTAATTTGAGTTGATTTATCTCATATCATTTATACTGATATCTTCTATCTATTACGTCGAGTTTAGTATATTTCTTTTGGGTTTTACAGGCTTTCGATGCATATGAAGAAAAGAGAAAAATCAAAATCAAGAAAGAAAGAAAGAAAAGAAGAAAATTCAATGGCAAAAGAGTAATTTTATACCTGAAATTCGGACGCGAGACCTAAAAAGAAGTCGAAGACCTTGAGTTCACAAGCGTAGAGGAAGAAAAAACATCCAAATCTGAGTCTCGGTTGAAAATATATAAAGATCCGAAGTTGAAAAGAAATTAAAGAAGAAGGAAAAAAATTCAGAAAAGCGAACTGATTCTATTATGGGGGGAACCGTTTCTACTCACTGGAAAATAGACCCGAATCGATGGCTAAGAAGTGGAACCGCTTCTATAAACTGGAATAAGTGAACTGGTTTGCCTATTAAAGAAGGAAAATTCCAAACCGGTTCAACGAGACGAATTTCTGAATCTTATTTCTTAAAAATTAAAGTTGTGCAAGGTGCAAACACTTAATAAAACGTGAGAGTTGTATTCAATTTTGATACCAGACATTAAATAATTAGTTTTTACATAGTTTTGAGAGGATATTGAAGGCAAGAACCCTATAATTAATCTTCTTCAATAATTGTTCATCTTTTACATTGATCAATCCAAGTATAGTTTCATTATTGCTTTCAATTTCTCTCTTCTTTTTGGTTTATGATTCATTATTTCCTTGCTAAAAGTCTTTTCTACATGTTTGATTACACTTTTCGCGTAAGAATGATTTCATGCAACGTAGATTTCATGTTTAGTTGTAGTTACACCATTTCAGGAAAGATTTCTAAAGGGTTGGGGTATATGAACCCAACCTAGGTAATGAGTTGGGTATAAAAGTGAATAAACTTATGAAGATAATTTGAAGGTTTGGTATTTTTTTAAAATACGTATTATATATATCTTAACCTCATTTGCCCTAGGTAACCGTGGTATTTGAGAGTATAATATGTGTGTCGACAATCTAATCATTCACACTAAATTTATTATTGATTAATTATCATGCGGACTTAAATCCTCATATAGTTAATTCTTTGAGAATATTTAATTTTTTCTTCGAATTATTAATATAATCTTTGAACCTTTTATATCCAACGACTTTACCAATAGTGCGGGGGAGTGTACCCTAATCCCATTTTCTCATATAGTTCAAAACTAATTCATTATTATTGCATGCGTAGTTAAGTCATTAGTTTAAATTTACTTGCTTTAATTAGTTAACGAATATCAAAATCAATCATCTTTTCCTCTTATCTAGAGTCAATTCGAGGTTAATCATCTTCCCGATTCGTCGTTATGATTCTTTATCTTAGTCCCTGTATTCGATACTCGTTTTTACCGGATTATTACTTGAACGACCGACTTACACTTAAGTCGATATAAGAATGCACTAGAGACACTTAAAGTCGCATAATTTATAGTGGTATCTTCATTCTTGGTGAGGGAGTGGCGTACAATGGAGTTATTTGGCAAATTAATATTGAATGAGCCCACTGTAACTTGTTCAGTCCAGTCTTCCATCTCATTATAGATTACCTAATACCATCTGGTGTACTCAAGTAGGGTCTCCATCGACTTCGTCTTCAACATAAGGAGCAAATCCATCCTCCATGGGTGGATGTTTCTTATGTTGAACCTCGCGATGAATGCCTCTGTGATTTTTTTGAAATAGGTAATTGATATACGAGGTAGATTATTGAACCAAATCTGCACAACATCCCCCAAACTCGAGGGAAAAATTCTATACATCAAAGTTTTATCGTTATTCTAGGGTGTTATGACCCGACGATACTGACAAACATGGTCGGTGGAATCCGTTTTCCCATTGTATACTTTGAACCTTAGCGTCATGAATTTTTTCCATAATTTGAAGTCTTCAATCGATCGAGTAAATGATGACTTTATCTGGATAGCAAGGGATCTTTTGGCTTGATCCTTGGTAATCGTGGAGGCTCCAAGGTCGTTCTCCCATTTTTCATGATATCCTTTGGTGGGAGAGGTTTGTATTGTACCGTGGACTCCTTCCTCGACTGCGAGTTTTACTCGCCTAAGGGAAGCGATCTCCCTGTGTTTACGCTTATTTCTTTGGATCTTTTTCTCCATACTGTCCAGATGGCACTAAAGGTGATAATTCTCTTCTTGTTCATGGAGTGTATCTACCTCTTGCTCTCGAAGATGTCTATGAGTAGTTATAGTTGAATGGATTATAGCGGTTCATTGCTCACTACTGCTTTCTCCTCTCGAGGGTGGAAACAGGAACTTGGGGTACCCCAGTCTTGGTGGAGCCTGACCACAAATTTGACCCCGAGAGGGGCATGTTCGGTATGGTTAGTTTGATGATCATCGCAAGATTGCAAGTGCTCGTTATGTGATTGAGACATGATTCGATTATTGTTGGCTGGTAAGATTGAGGAAAAAAACTGTTGCCACAAACGGCGCCAAGTGTAGGTGATAAAATCCTATTGATCAACATTCAATGAAAACCAACCAAGGAAATAGAAAAAAGACACGCAAACACATAATTACAAAATGTATATGGTTTGATAATGTGCCTACGTCTACAGGTGGTTCTCTTTCTCTTATGGACAAAGTTTCAATACACGTGATTACCTTCCCCTTTTCCCTGGGGGCAAGGTTTACATTTATAGGGGGAACTCCTAGAGTCCACGGGGCTACCATTACAATCACGATTATCCTTTATTGATCAACTGTATCCCCCCTTGATTTGCCAAAATTTGTTATCTTCAGTTATCTTTATCCACGTGATGAAAAGAGCTGATCGGGTCAGTGGACCATACACTTCCTTCCCACGTGTGGAAAATTATTTCCCCTAACAATAATCAAAAGCATTTTTATTGGACCAAAACAATTTGGTGTAATAAAAATCCATGCTTCTACCTCTAGATCTTAGTGAGTAAATTTGAAAAATAGTAATTTTGCAAGAAATAGATTTATAAATTAAAGTTATAGTCATTTAAAGATTAAAAAATAGGAAAACAAATGAACTACTTGAATTAGTTTCTCACACCCGTTATGGATGGTTGGTAGAAAATGGGTGTCAAATAAAACCATAAAAAATTAGAAATATAACGTATTTGATAGTTAACTAGTCAATAAAAAACTTATTTATGAAAAATTTCTTTAAATGAGACATGTGTAAAAAAACTTTTTTTTCTTCCTATTCTTTTCCATATAGGTCTCTTACATAATGTAGTTAATTTTTGAAAATGTGGGTGATTTTAAAACAATCCAAAATGAAAACCCAAAGTGACTTTGGAACCACGGAAGTAATTGTGGAGCCTCCCACCGAAGATAGCTATAGCACTATACCACCGTTAAGAATGTGGTCAATTATTGTAAAGACGAGTCGCGTTTTTTGTGCGTATATCCTCCCCACTCTCTCTCCACTACTCCGCGGCGTCGAGTCCCGGCAATCCCTTGCAATATATATCAGATCTCCCACCACAGTCTCATCGATTTTCTTCATTATCTGAAACTCTCTTATCCACCCTATGCATTTATTTTTTTGCTAAAATTTGGCTTTGAATATTCCAATTACACATTATCCATCGCTCAAAGTCGTGTCTTTCACTCGAATCTATTGATAGCGTGTCCGAAAGATATGGTTTTGTTTTGTGTGCTATATGGGGAAAGAATCGTTCTACATACCCTAAAATATCTTACTACAATTCACTTGTAATGTTGCTGTTTGTCAGACTTGAATATATCTACCATTTTGTTTACTATCTTCACAATTCTTTTAATAATTAAAACATTAATTTGGGGATAATTTTGCTACATTACGATCCTGCATTGGAGAGGGATGTGAGAATGGGGGTGAAGAAATTGGAAATGAGTAGAGTTGAGAATGTGAAGGGCTCGAGGTCGAGAATGAAGCTGTGGATGATTAGGGCTACGACGTCGGTGTTGCTGTGGACTTGCTTGGTTCAGTTGACAGCTTTAGGAGAGATGTGGGGACCTAGGCTTTTCAAGGGCTGGCCTTGTTGTTTTCCCCAGGAAATTGCTTTGGATGTTAACTTGTTATCCACACTTCCCCCCAGGGTTCTTCCTCCCAAGAGTGAGTATGCTACTATGTACTTGTGTATTGAAATTGTGACAAGAACTGAATTTTGTTGGTTGGTTGCAATTGTTAGGGGTTTATAAGAACAATGGTTACCTCATGGTTTCGTGCAACGGAGGACTAAATCAAATGCGGGCAGCAGTGAGTGTATTAGGCATAGGCATAGGCATACACATGTCAATTCTTTTTGGTTTGTTACTTGTTGTTGCTGATTGGTTTTGGCCTTTTTTTTTTATTCAGATATGTGATATGGTTGTAATTGCAAGATATCTAAATGTGACGCTCATAGTTCCTCAGCTCGATAAAACTTCTTTCTGGGCTGATCCTAGGTTTGTCATCGTTAACTTCATTCAAAGTTGGGATATGTATGGCTGCTATATTTCTTATGTTACAATGAATATATGTTATATTGGTGTGGGCAGTGAGTTTGAAGACATTTTTGATGTGGATCATTTCATTACATCTTTGAGAGATGAGGTTCGGGTGCTAAAAGAGTTGCCTCCCAGGCTAAAGAGGAGAGTAGAACTAGGAATGGTTTATACCATGCCACCTATTAGTTGGTCTCACATTTCTTACTATCCTAATCAGGTTGGTTGTTGATCATTATTTTCTTTTATATTATCTCCTTTTTATCCAATTTATAGCTTTTTTGTCTGTTGCTTGCAGATTCTTCCCCTCATACAAAAATATAAAGTTGTGCATTTGAATAGAACTGATGCTCGGCTTGCCAACAATGGTCAACCCCTCGATATTCAGAAACTTCGTTGTAGAGTGAATTTCAGTGCTCTGAAATTCACTCCTCAGATAGAGGAGTTGGGGAGAAGAGTTATTAAACTTTTAAGGAAAAACGGCCCTTTCTTAGTACTTCATCTCAGATATGAAATGGATATGTTGGCTTTTTCCGGGTGCACTCAAGGCTGCAACAGAGAAGAGGTGGAAGAGTTGACAAGAATGAGGTCAGCTGCTTTCCTTCTCAGTTTGAAATCTAGATTTCATTACTCCTCTAAATTTCACTAGCTTTTCAGATATGCATATCCATGGTGGAAAGAGAAGATCATAAACTCTGACTTGAAAAGGAAAGATGGTCTATGCCCTTTGACACCGGAGGAAACTGCTCTTACATTAAGGGCACTTGACATCGATCATGACATCCAGATTTACATTGCTGCTGGTGAAATATATGGTGGAGAAAAGAGAATGTCTAGTCTTGCGGCTGCTTATCCAAGACTGGTCAGTATACAACATGGAGCCATCTCAAAGTTTGGGAACATGGTGGCCTGTCCTTTTGTCTTTACAGGTTGCTTTTGGATTTGTTGTAACAGGTCAGGAAGGAGACTCTATTGGAGCCATCGGACCTTAAATATTTTCAGAATCACTCATCTCAGATGGCGGCATTGGATTATCTCGTTTCGCTGGAGAGTGATATTTTTGTTCCTACATATGATGGAAACATGGCCAAAGTTGTTGAAGGGCATCGCAGGTTCGGTCAGTGTTATCCATTCAGTTATTACTTGTGTTTACATGCCATGATATACTAGTCAATAAAACTATAATGGTTAACTATAGCACTTTAACAAGTAAAGAAGTAACGAGTTAGTTTACTTGTGATGCTTTTCTTTATTTAGATACCTTGGGTTCAGGAAGACAGTACTATTGCACAGAAGGGTTTTAGTTGATTTGATAGACCAATACAATAATGGATCATTGGCATGGGATGAGTTCTCTTCTGCCGTTGAGGAAGTTCATTCAGATCGCATGGGGAACCCTACTAAAAGATTGGTGATTCCAGATAGACCCAAGGAAGAGGATTATTTCTATGCCAACCCAGAGGAGTGTTTGCAAGCATCAGATGAAAACTTATTATTCATCGAGTAGAAGTTGGAGCTATATACATTTGATCAATGCCCCACAGTTCAAATATGCCAGATTTTCTGGTGATAGTGCTTCTACACACACTGATGTTAAAAATAGTGCATTTTGTTTCTAGGCAACGACATGGAGATAATCGGCAAAAGGTATCACCTAGTAGCAGTTGGAGTTGATCAATATCTTCATTTGTTGTAATAATTCATTTCATGTATAGAAGCTACTCTGCCATTGGAGGGTTATATCCAACTCATATGCAGTGTACACAGCAAGGTGGATGCAAATATAGATTTGGATTAATGGAAATTAAATCCCCCATTAGATCAGCATTTAATTTCCTGATCTCAGATTTGATCCGTGAGTTTCATTAACAGAATATTTCGGTACATTGAACTTTTACAGGGGAGTTTTCTGACCCTTTTAATCTTTTTAGATTTTTACGCGTGGGTCCTTATTGTACCTTTATGTGGTGTTTATTGTTCAAACGAGAGCTGGTCCTTCAGCTAAGCGCTAAGCTCCTTTTCCCTATTTTGTCTTTTTATGCGCAAACTTTAAAATTAATCACTCAAATGTAAGTACGATTTACATAAAATTTATATATGTGGAGAACTCTCAACACAAAAAAGCTCAATGAAGGATAGGTTATTTTGAAGTTCTCAAAATTTTATTTTCACCCCTAATATTTTGTACTTTACAAACTTTGAAATTAAATATACCCAAAATACAAATTCAGTTGACATATGTTGTTTTATCGTGAAGCTTTTGATGGGACCTATCAACAGTCCATGAAACATGAGTAAATTTGACGTTTCTGAAATTTTCTCTTTCAACTCCAACATTTTGTATTTTACACGCGAGTCAACGATGCCACTATGTTCTTGAAAATTTAATCAAATCGTCACACTAGGATTCACCAATCCTCTTTCCGGGTTTAAGAAGGTACCCAACGTGCCTTCAATCATTTATTTTCTCGAAAACTTTGCATAACACATCATTTTAAATTAAATTGAAACCAGATGTGTATCTGACAGTCACAAGTTGCTTATGACATCACTGTTTATCTACATTTTGTGGGGTAAAAATACCCCAGGATTCCCACATACACATTTGATTTAAAATGGTGGATTGTGTATATTAATCTTATTTACGTGGTCATTGTGAGGATTTCACAATTGGGTTTGGGGTTAGGGTTTATATAAGTACATGCATTTTTTTGCAAAATTTGTTGTATAGATATCCTTGAAAGTTGTAAGTTTGTTTATAGTGAAAGTACATTTTTTTCGTGTAAAAATACGATGCATTTTCATAAACATATGAACATTTCTTATGAAAGTACTTTTGACGTGTACTTTAGGAAATATAACACATATTTTTTCGTGTATGTGACCAAATGTGTAAAATTTAATATGTACTTTATGAAGACACTTTTGGTCTCTCTCTCTCTCTCTCACACACGCACACACACACACACACATACACATTAGTCCTCCCCTCAAAATGTGTATATGCGTTTTTTCCGGATTGATACATGTAGTTGTAGGGGTTTATTATATATCATTATTTATACAAATTTTCAATTTATTTTGTAAATTGAATGTAATATTGCCTTTTTCTAAATAGGGAGTGCATGCTTTAAATTGAGTTTGGTTATATTTGATTATTTTTTCGTATGCCAATGTTGTTAAAGGGCATACGATCCCTGTTTTGCTCTAAATTGAGTTTGGTTACATTTGATTATTTCTTGAATCACGTTTTTGTTGTTTGATGCCAAAATCAAAAGTAAAAGAACATATGTTCTTATATAAAGAAAAAGTTGGGGCTTTGGATATAATTGACAAGGAAGTTCAAAGATTTGACCCATTCTCATCCCCGAGCCCAAGGCATACAAGCCTTGTCACCTAGACAAACACTTTAAGCCAATCAAGATTGTGAGTACCAAACTTCACTACAATGCCAACTTGGGCTTCTAGACCCATATACGTACCCCCCACAACTTAAAAAAAATACATATATATGCATTTACAAAAATGTGTAAAAAAATAATTTTATAACTTAGGGCATTTGTTGAAATCAAGGTTCTAAAAAACACGGGACATGACTGAGGGGTTGAGGCGAAGCCTTAAACCTTAGAAGTCTATGTGGGTCTTAGGAGTAAAAAAGCATGAAAAAGTGTTTAGGCATTTTTTTAATATATTTTAACATTTTTAACTATAACAAGGATGATAAAAATACTAAAATGGTACATACCTTAAAATATGTCTGAATACATACAAACTAAAATACTATTTTTTTTAAATACTAAGAAAAAAACAAAAAGAAAAAGAAAAAATGCCCGTTTGTTTGGACGAAAGGAAGATAGGTTTATTATACCGTTTGTCTTTTGATTGTTTTGAATGAGATATTGGTCTAATTTTTTTTAAAAAGTCTTTAAAAGGTAATATCGCTTCACTAAAGTGTTTTTATTTTAAAAAAAAAGTTTGCCTTAAGCCATTTACCAAGAATAAGGCATAAAAGGTTTAAGGCGAGACGTTTCTCCCAAGTCTTAAGCTTACGCGGACTTTTAGAATACTGGTTGAAATAAATCAAAAGGCTTATCACTTAACCTAAACCAAAAAATATGCCTCTTTCGTTTCAAAACAAAACTCACTGATTGCTGCCCAACGCTCCTTCCCTCTTCCAACTCCGTCTTCCTCCCCCACCCCCCCTATCCACTCGCCTCTCTGCTCCAGCCGTTGCCGCTGAATCGCTCTCTATTCGCCTCCTTCTCTCTCTGTCCGTGGTACACAATATATATATATATATAATAATGCTCTTGTGCGGACTAGTCCTCATTTTAAGAATGCGGACCGGACATATGTTACCTAACGGTGCCCCTAGAAATTATCGCCTAAATTATAGGCACACTCTCTCTCTTTTCTGGGTTCACCGTCAGGTGACACATGTACGCTCCGCATTCTTAAAATGCGGACTAGTCCGCACAAGAGTAGGACTGTATATATATATATATATATATATATATATATATATATATATATATATATATATATATATATATATATATATATATATAGAGAGAGAGAGAGAGAGAGAGAGAGAGGATCAAGTGCAGACCAACTTTAGGACTGGTCCGTGCGGACAAATTTTTTTGAAATACTATTTTTTTTAGTTTATTATTTTTCTATAGTTTTTAAATAGTTCAAGGTACTCATATTAAAAAAATCAGCTCAAAATAATTTTTTTTACTATTTTAAACAAGTCAGTAAAATATATGTCAGTTTTTAGACAGTATAAAATTATCATATTTTGACCGATTTATTTAAAAGAGTAAAAAAATTATTTTGAGCTGATTTTTTTATATGGATACCTTGAAATGTTTAAAAATCATAAAAAACTCAACTCAAATTTTTGTATATTATTTATTTATTTTTTTATTTATCTCAAATGGTTATATATCTTATTTATTTATTTTTATTTTTAAGTTTAGGGTTTAATGTTGTTTCTTGGATTATATTTCTCTTTTTTTTTTGTTAAGGCTTATATTTCTTTTTTTTTTAGTTTAGGGTTAAATGATTAATGTTTTTATTTTATTTTAAGGTTAAATGGTTATTTTTTTTTTGTTAGTGTTATTGTTGGTTTAAATTCTAAGGTTAATTGTAGGATTAAATTATGATTAACTTTATGGATATAGTTTATTTAAATTTGGGGTTGAATGTTAGTGTAAATTTGATATTGTAGCTTTAAATGTTAATAACTAAATGAAAATGAAATGGGTAATATGAATATAGCGGTAATATATTGTGATTTATTTTCATTGATAGTAATTGATTGTGTACTTATTTTATAATTAAATGTATGAGCAACTATGTACTATGAGTAAGAAATGACTTTAAAAAAATTCGGCTAGGCCCCCCTGCCCCTGAACCTGCAGTGCTCATTACTAAATTAGGCCCTAATCATTAAAATTCCTGGTTCCGTCCTTACATATGATGAAGATCTTTCATAACCAACCTATCAACTGGTAAAGTCTTTTGGATAAGAGCAAAGGGAATGTCTTGGCATACCAAATAGATATTTGTCTCATCTTTCCCAAACTTAAATGCTTAAGAGGATTCGGGCTTCTAGTGCCCCCAATACTTGTACTTTTAACTGAAAAAATCGTACAAGCATGTTAAAGCAATTGGAAAAAAAATTGGTAATTTTTTTTGGTAAGTGTATCATTACTCAAGTATTTTAGAAGATCGTCATATAAGATCCTCTCAACCACAACAATTAATGCATACTACCCGCCTAAGCCTCAACCAAGCTTACATTATAGACTATAAATACCAAGAACTTCATTTATACCAGTTAAATTGATAGTTGTCTTGAATTCACTACACACTTGTACTCACACACTCTCTCTATGTAATTCTTTGCCTCCATAAAACTTATTGAATTTCACCTCCGGGCACCCACAATTAGGCCTTTAGCCTACAATTTATGTTAGAGACAGAAACCCCCCATTTTGATCGTGGACATAAGCCTAACCCTTGAGTTGAACAACATTAAATACTCGTGTCCAATTCATTTAGATTTTTGCCTATGCATTAGTTTAACTCACACAGCTCATTTTTTTAGGACGAGGGACAACACCCCCAAATTTATTAGATCATAGTACGGATAATAGCCCTCCTTAAATGGCTAACAATTAAGCAAAATTAATAAAACGAAGTTGATTTTATAGATAAGTGGGGTTACATAATCATCGAAATTATGGTCTTACTGTATGAAGTCTTATTGTAATTCGAATTGAAAGAAGATGAGTGGCGTTGCAGCATAAAGTTGAGATTCCAAAATCTAAAAAATGTGGTGTGCATGTATTTTTATATCCAAGATCCTAATCGTTTATTTTTTTCAATAGTAAATGCTTTATGAGGGACTAAAGCTATATTACACAAATAAAATTTTAAAATAGTAGTATCATAGTGACATCCTAATAACATTTACACAAATAAATTTTAGAAAGCTATATTAAACAAAAAGTCAAAAGTTTTAAAATAGTAGTATCATAGTGACATCTTTGATGTGTTCTCCTTCCTCCCAATAACAACGATATCAAGAGATATTGTAAAACGTTGCGTGGAAAATTAGATGGCTAAGCATTTGGTTTTTATCCTTGAATTTTCTTAAAAAGAAAATTATTAATGCAAGAAGGAAATATGTTATAAGGAAAATATGGAAAAATACTTTTGGAAAACTAGTAATATATCCAAAACTTAAATATTTAATCAATACATAGTTGACGTGTGAGTTAAGATAACCATTTACAATTTCCTACTTCTTTGATGTCTTGATATAAAATTTTCTTTTGAAGTACTTTTGCCAAAGAGATGTCAACAAAAGATGAAAATTTCGATGTTTGATACAAAATAAGAAATTAAAGTATTTACACAAATACTTCTAGGCTTATGAGAGTGGGACACCAAGATACATAGAAAATACTTATTATAAACCCCCAAATCCCCCACTTTGTAATATGAAGAATTGCGTACGTGAATTGAAGATGTATACAAATTCGGAAGGTTGAAACCCTAAACAAAAATCTAAAATACATTAAAAACCGATTTTTGAAACCTTAATACCCACATACACAATTTAGAGGTTTAAAATAAACCAAAATTTCGAGTAGCCCAAATAAAAAACTCTAATTTTGAACCCTTAGAACCCAAATACATAAGAAGAATAAAGTCATAACCCGATGGAGTTCGTGAAGACAATACTCTTTGCCAGTAGGGTCTGAGGGGGTATAATATAGAGGAGATAAACGGCGTGTTTGGGAGTTTTTTAGAGGAATGAAAGGAAAGGAAAATTTTATTAGGAGAGAAAAGAAAAGAAAGGAAAAATTTCTAAGAGAGAAAAGAAAAGAAGAGAAGAGAAAGGATTTAGGAAGGAAGATAAAATAATTTTCTTTTCTAGTGTTTGGGAGTTGGAAGGAAAATAAAATTTTTAAGGGAAATAAGGTACATTCTTTAGAAAACTTTCCTTTCTCTCCATTTCTTTTCGATTTGGAAGGAAAGTTTTCGAAAGAAAGGAAGGGAATTTTTTTAAAAAAAATTACTTTCTTTTCTCTCCTTTTAAACTCCCAAACGACGAAAAATGACGAAACAACACTTTCTCTCCTATGTAAACTCCCAAACGACGGAAATAAAACATAATTTTCCTTCCTTTCCTTTATTTTCTCTCCAAAATAAAACTCCCAAACATGTTGAAAGGGTTTATAAAGAATATAGGGATAAATGAGTTGAACAAGTGGAGTCAAAGAGAAAAGAAAAAGACATGTGATATAGAGATTGAGAAGAAGGAGAGGAGGAGTCGAAAGAAATTAAGAAGACATTAAAGTTTATGAGAACAAAATGTGAATAAGTGAAGAGTAAAAAAGGGAATGAAGATACCATGGAAATGTAAAGTGAAAAAAGGTGCTAGAGGTAGAAGCTACTGATTAAATAATGTGAGAGAATCACAAATGTCAAATTTAATATATTACAATTGTCATCTAACTTCTATATTTAAATACAATTCCGAAAAAAATTGAGTTTGGCACCACTGCTTTTAAATACTGAATTATAATATATGCACGCTGTCTCAGGTAGACAGTGCAGATCCTCGAGTGGACTATTTTTGTAATGTAGTAAAATTTAATATTTTTTTACTATTTTTTTGGAGATATCTCTATAGTGAGATCATCTACAAAAAGTTTCATAATTTTTTTTAATCTAAAAGTGGGTTAGATAATCATCGAAATTTTCAACGGTAAAAAATGTACATATTCATCATTTTTGCAAAACATTTTTTAAAAATAGTCCTCATTCAGGGTCCTCAAACTGGGACCTCACTTGATCCTATATATATAGAGAAATGATCAAGTGAGGTCCGAGTTTGAGGACCCTTAATGAGGATCATTTATATATATAGGGAAATGATAAAGTGAGGTCCCAGTTTGAGGACCCTGAATGAGGACCATTTTTTTAAAATAGTAAAAAAAAAATTGGCTAATTTTTTTTTATAATTTTTAAACATTTCAGTAGGACCATAAAAAAATAATCAACTCAAAATGATTTTTTTTGCTATTTTAAAATAATCGGTCAAACTTCGTCAGTTTTTAAGTTGTTTTTAACTAACAAAGTTTAACCGTTTTTTTTTAAATAGTAAAAAAATTCATTGTGAACTGATTTTTTTTATATGGCCCTACTGAAATGTTTAAAAACTATATAAAAAAATTAGTTCAAAAATATTTTTTTTACTATTTTATCAAAATTGGTCTGCGCCAGTGGTATGCAAACAGAGGTCCTCATGAGATCCGCTCTCTCTCTCTCTCTCTCTCTCTCTCTCTCTCTCTCTATTTGTTATGGTCATAGACCTTGACGAGTGGCACTTATTACGGTCAAAGACCGTGATAGGAATGGGGGTGGCAACTATTCTTATTACGGATATTTCACGGTCAAAGCCCCCGACAAGTTTACATTATCACGGACTTGTCACTGTCCAAGTCCGCGACAATATCTTATATGTCACGGAATTTGACCATGACAATGTAAACTTATCATGGACTTTGAAGTCCTTGACAAATTACATACATATTGCAGGTATAATCTCTAGATTGACCTAAATTACACACAAATGCATATGTATTCAGATAAATAAAATTACACGCAAATGATATGAAACAAACAACAAATAAATCCATAAGTATGTATACCTTTTGAGGAGAGAGAACACGGTGGTTATTAGAACGCATGTAGTGGTGGTGGTGCAGTGGTACGAGACAAATATGAGAGAGAACTATAGTTGAGCGAGGCTTAGAGGCAGAGAGGTAGCAGTGCCGGTGGCGGTTGAGGGAGACAGAGAGGAGCGAGAGAGCGCGCGCGAGAGAGAGAGAGAGAGAGAGAGAGAGAGAGAGAGAAAGAGAGAGAGACAACGACAGAGAGCGCGCGAGAGAGAGGGATTAGTTTCGCGCGGGATTAGTTTTATGTGAGACAACGGTCGAGAAAGAACTAGGATTGTTATTTAATCTGATTTTGTTGTCACGGTCTTTGACCCTGACACGATCGTGATAAGAAAACAACTGTTGTCACGGTCTTTGACCACTGATAATACCGTGAAAATACAATTTTCATGGTATTTGATTGTGACACGACCGTAACAATTGGTTGTTACGGTCGTGTCAGGGTCAAAGACCGTAACAACAACTCCGTATTTTTTTGTCATGATTTTTTACCGAGACAACTCCTTGCGGGAGAAAGGTGACAAAAACTTTTTTTAGTGTGTATATTGTGACACCTCGCCTAATTAAATATCGGGTTATCAGTCCTTTTATTAAATTAAAAGAGGTTTCTTATTTGATTCATTCTCAGCATCACTGCCGAAAACTGTATTAATTACTAACCACCAATTAGTTAATTAAGTCGGTATCAAAATTCTTATCTTTCATTAAACAATTTAATATAAAATGCTAAAAACTAAGTTAAGAGATTCACACGATTAATATAGTCCCAACCACCATAATGAACTGAATACACAAATATAACCTAACCAAATAAACCATTGGCTAAAAATCCAAACCCAACTAATAGTAAATAAATCCCACTACAAGTCCGAAATGAATAACTGAAATAAATGAAGTCTAAATGGGGCAATATGCCCAACTGAAATACTGAAATGAAATCCTACACTAGGAGTAAAAGGTGGAAGCGTCTAATCAAGTCCTGCAAGCCTCCACAGTGCTGCAACAATCGTCCCTGGTATAGATCGTCAAGTCTGGCATCCCTGTGGCTGAACACCTAAAAGGTTTTGAAAAATATTTATAGCAAGGGTTAGAACCCAAAATATTTTGAAAATATTTAGCAAGTATTTATCACAATTTAAAAATCAGTTATTGATTACACATGTTAGGTTCATGTACACTCTTTTGAGTTTTCTCACCCCTCAACTATTGTGCCTGCCTAACGTTTTCTACTTAGCCCACCTAGCCATACTACCCCAGCTAACTAGACATAAGTATCTATCTGGACTATCGACACCTATAAGTCCTCGTGCCACCCATACAGTATGCTATCCGAATTAAAATCTCTCGTATGTTATTGATATCATAGGTAACATTCTCCATCTCTTATCATTTTATCATTTAATTAAGTTTCACTACTTAATTCATTAATTGTATACACACTATTAATGTGTCTACTATCACATGTAAGTAGAATTATTCAAATGGTTATATATATTTATCGAACTAATATATATAATTACGGTGTCTCTCAAAAGGACCACCGTGAAAGTAGGCATACTCTGCTATTAGTCTATGTACCTCTCGTACTAAAATAATGACTATTGGTTCGACATGTCTCCTCGAACCCAAAAATCAATTAATAAGCAATGGAGGCGAACATAGTTCTAAGCCTTTGGGATATGCACATACCTAACAAATCCAAATGACCTGTCAGTCTCACTAATACACAACACATGGTGAACCGCCCTAAGTGTCTTTGTCCCGGGGCACAAATACAGACCTCCTTGGAATCGGCAAGGTGGTATCATCCACTGCGCGTAAACCTCCGTGATAGCAATGTAGGTATGTTCACATATAACACAATCAATATAATTAGGTATATACATAACCTATTTATATATCAAATCAGTAAGTATACACACAACCTAATTATTATATTTTGTTCGTAGTATTTTTCTCTCGAATACTCACCGTGCCATCAATTTACGATTTATCTCACTATCGTGTTAATTCGAGTATTACTCTCTACTCTAAGGGTCCTAGTCACCCCTTAATGAAATTCAATAGCTAACTCTATCATAGACTACTGGTATTTACATAAATTCACCTAAATTCCCTATAATTCATTATCTTTCTCTCGAATTAATTATGCCTTAATTTAAGTATCTTAAATCTCACCTTAATCCTCTCATTAAGACTAAGTCATAATCGCATCACAAGCCTACTATAATATAACCAATCTCTCACTATATTTTAACAAGGTACCAAAAGTTTTCTGAACAAATTTTAGGAGTTCTAGGCTTAAAAAGGGAAATTTTACATTTTCTAGGAAACCGAATCGATTCGCTTTCCAAATTGATTTGCCTCTGGGCCGAATCGATTCGAAATTACGGAGTTTATCTTCTTCCTCTATATGAAAGTGCATTTTTCACCGATTTTCATATTCTTCTCTTCATGATTCTTTATCAAAGCAATATCTAACATTCTCAAACGTCATATACATATGTTAGGGTGAATTCTAACGTAAACAAAACATCTAAACTTCATGATTTACACCCAATAACATATTAATTCAAGTTTTCATAAAAAAAAACCCAGGTTTTGTGTTCTTCCACCATTTTCATCAAAAAATGCAGATTAAATTCGTGGAGATTATCATATATCCTATGATTCATCATCCTCTATAGATATTGAATCAAACTACATGAGATTCGACCCAAACATGAGTTTTAATCATTCTTTTTTTCCTAAGAACACCAATTAAATCCATATCTTAGAAACCCTACTAACATGGGTATTATAACTTCAAAGGAAATCACAAATAAACGCTTAAATTCGCTTGTGTGATCTGATTTTGTGGTTTTGATGTTGGATAGTGTCCCTTATCTTCCAATCCTCCCTCAGAGATTGATGATGGTGCAAGATCACACTCCAATCTCTCAAAAACTCTCTTTTAGGCTTCACAGATGGCCTCTCTTCTTCTCTAATGGATTCTCTGAGTTTTATATCCTCTAAACCCTAGCCTCTTCCATTTATATGCTGATAAAGAAGTTGTAAATTCTTAGGTATCCTAGCCCTCAGTTACCAAATGACTAAAATGCCCCCTATACGGTGTCGGTTTAGTCTAAAATTGCCCCGGGACCCAATCAACACCCTCGGATATACTATTCTGACTATTTCGACCCTTTTGGAGTCATCCGTGATCTCGAAATTATCATTCGAGTCACTCTAAATAATTATCCTATCTCGACCTCAATTTAGTCTACACACGACTCCAGGCTGACATTAATTCAATTACGCCAATTTCACTTGCTATGACGCATAATAAACCCTATAAAATTATTTACTATTCACTTAGTAAATTTAACACATAATATTAATCATTATCTCTTTATTTTGATTAATAATTAATAGCCACATTTTTGTTTAATTCAATTAAATTACTTCACTCGCGTAATTTAAAATAAAATGAATAATTTACCAAATTAATTAAATTCCAAATATGCAGAAATACGGGGTATTACATACTTCCCCCCTTACAGGGAATTTCGTCCCTGAAATTAGGTCATACCTACTGCGAATAACTCTTCATACTTCTCCCGCATGTCGTCACCCCACTCCATGTAGACTCATTAACACTATGGTGTCCCCACTAAACTCTGATTAATGGTACCACCTTAGACTGTAACTTTTGCTCAATACGATCCAAAATAGCCACGGGTCTCTTCTCGTACGAGACGTCTGGATGCAAATCAATCTTCTTGAGTGGAGCGTTCCTGAAACCTCTCTCGCTCCTCGTGTACTTCTTCAGCGATGCCACCTGGAACACGTCAAGTATCCGCTGAAGATGCTCTAGTAAACCCAGTCCGTATGCCACTGGTCACACTCTCTTAATAATAGGGAAAGGTACCACATATCTCTACGATAGCTTTCCCTTATTGACAAATCTCATAACCCCCTTCATGGGAGTCACACGTACCAACACCTGATCGCCAACCTCTAAATCTACGTGCCTTGTCTCCATTGACATAACTCTTCTACCAGTCCTGAGCTAATCGAATATGCCCCCGAATTAGCTCGATCTTAGCAGTCGTCTCCTGTATCATCTCTGGTCCTAATAACTTGTTGTCCCCCACCCCTAACTAGCAAGCGGGAAAGAGACAAGGTCTCCCATAAAGTGCTTCATATGGTGTCATGCCGATAGTAAATTGGTAGTAGTTGTTATACAAAAACTCTACCAATGGAAGAAACCACTCCCATCCTCCCCCAAAATCCAGGATGCACATCCTCAACATGCCTTCTAGCATATTATTTACCCTCTCAGTCTGTCCATCTGTCCGTGGGTGGTATGCGGTACTCAGCCGCAAGTCAGTGCCCATGGCCTCCTAAAAACTCTACCAAAAATGAAATATAAATATCTTATCTCTATCAGATACAATATTGACCGGTACCCCTTGCATCTTAACTATCTTTGCTATGAACATGTGCGCATACTGCATTGTCTTAAAGTCAGTGCGGACTGGAAAGAAATGGGCCACCTTGGTCAGCCGATCCACTATCACCCAAATGGAATCGTGACTCTCTATGATGTCGATAATAAAGTCCATCAAAATGCTCGCCCACTTTCATGCGAGAATCTCCGGTGGTTGTAGCATCCCTGAAGGTCTCTGGTGGTTTACCTTAACTAATTGATAGGTAACACACTTAGATACAAACTCAGCTACGTCTCTCTTTATCCATGTCCACCAATACTGTCTCTTTATGTCCTGATACATCTTATCCCCACCGAGATGTACCGCAAACCTCGATCCATGAGACTCAGTCATAGCCACATGCCTCAAGTCCTCATCCTCTGGCATAACTAGTCTCCCATTAAAATTTAAACCTCCTTCTGAGTTGATCGAGTAAGACTCTACACCCTCAGCTAATAATTGGCGCACTCTGCCCTAACAGTACTGATCTTCCACCCATGCTTTCACTATCCGCATGATAATCTCGGGAGTAATAACTAAAACTGATATGCATTCTCTGGCAATATCATTATCGTGTCGAATCTCACTCCACTTCGCCTTCCAGACCTCCGCCAACTCCCCAGTGGGTCTCCGGCTCAATGGGCTGCCACCACGTTAGCCTACCAGGATGATACTGTATATCAAATTGGTATTCCTTCACAAATTCTAGCCACCACCTCTACCTCATATTCATATCCTTCTTTGAGAAGAGATACTAAAGTGACTTAAGATCCGCGAATAATGTAAACTGCTCTCCCAAAGATAGTGTCTCCATATCCTCAGAGCAAATATAATCGCTTCCAACTTAAGGTCGTGTGTGGGATAATTCTTCTCATAGGGATTAATATTTCAAGATGCATAAGCTATAACCCTCTCCTCCTGCTGTAATACACCCCCAAGTCTCTACAAGGATGAACCCGTGTAGACCCGGTACTCCACCCCACTCCTAGGTAATGCAAGTACAGGTGCTGACGTTAATTTATCTTTCAGCTCATCAAAGGCTAACTGACAGTGATTAATCCACACAAATGGTACCCCCTTGCGAGTCAGGTTCATCAACGGACCCGCAATCTTCGAAAATCCCTTAATGAAGTGGCGATAATACTCAGATAACCCCAGAAAGTTACAAATCTCCATCGGTGTCTTGGGCTGTCTCCACTCCCTCACCGCTGATACCTTACTCGAATCAATAGAAATACCCCTGTTGGACACGATATGGCCAAGAAATTGTACCTCTTGTAGCCAAAATCCACACTTCCCGAATTTGGTATACAATTGATGGTCCCAAAGTGTCTGTAGAAGCCTACGCAAATGATCCACGTGCTCCTACTTAGTACGAGAGTGAACTAGAACGTCGTCTATAAACACGATCATGAACTGGTACAAAAACTCCTTGAATACCCTGTTCATGAGATTCAGGAATACTTCTGGCGCATTGGTGAGCCCAAACGACATCAGCGTGAACTCATACGACCCGTGTTTAGGTGACTCCAAAGGACTTTATGGCCAACAAAAAAAAAACACTTTAAGTCAACTTCTTTCACTTCCCCATTATAAATTGAGGGCGAGGTAGAAGTTTAAAAGCACAATTTAGTGGATCAATTTTTAGTATCAAATTTTTGTCAAAATATAATATGAGTGTTTGTAAGATTAATGTGTGCAACTTTGTGGAAAGGATTGTTGAAATACCGTTTTGAATCAAAGTTTTGTAAGTTAATTGTCATAATGATAATTCTATCTTCATCTTGCAATATTTTGTTATTTATTATGTTAGATTAAATTTAATTTCTAGGATTATGAATGTTTTCTATGCTTAGTTAGTGTTTAATATTAAATTAAATTTTGTATTCACGAAAATTATTTTAAATGTTTTAAAGATTCGTTATTCATATAAAGTATTACGAGAGTAATATTTAATCATTTTAAACGCAACTCTATCAAATACCAAGATTTTATGTAAGTTTGATTTTGATGAAATGTGCTTCTGTTTAATCGTTTGATAGTTCGTGCTTAGTTTGCATCTTAAAATGCATAAAATTGTTGCTTTTCACGGGAATATGGATTTTAGATTTACGAATAAGATAAAATTGAATTGAAAATTGAACTTTTTTTTATTTATCTTTCGAAATTTATGTGGAGAGATCCGGTGAATTTCGAGTTATAAACATTGGAAACCAAAATTTTATTGACATTATAGCTAATTAAAATTTATAAATGGATCCGGAATCCTAGTAATAATCTCTCATCATTGTTTACATAAGTTGCTTCAATACTTATATTATTTGCTAGAATTGTTTCATCTGAGTCGTTATTCTAAAAAACAATCAAAGTTTCCTAGTTGGAGAATCTACTTTATAAAATTGATAATTTTCTCGTGAGATCGATCTGTACTTACACCCTATTCTATTAATATCCAGTACACTTGCGATATTTATTAAATTCACTACACTATTCCAAATACTCCACCTTAATATGACTAAGAACTTCCATTGTTATTTGACTATGAATATGTTGCATTCAATAACAAGACCTGATCATGGTTTGATGAGTACCATTTAGTCGCGGGGGTAGCTTAATTACAGCCCAAACTTCTTTCACTACTGAACAATCACAAAAAAATTGAAGGGGTGTGTCTTGTGCCAAGTTACACATGCAACAACTTTTATAAATGGTGATATTCCATTATCACAAATTACTCGTCATTGGTAGACAATTTTCCATAACCTCTAGATGAAGTTTTTTTTTTATTTTAGTTGGCATCTCATTCTCCAAATGAATGTCATTAATTATCCCTCATTGATGGGGACACCGATCCTTGATTGCTCTTTTCTTTTAATAGGTTCAGGTCCATAGTGATTCAGTGACAACTCTTGACTATATAAATTATATATCTTCCAAATGCCAAATTTCCTTGTTGTCTACCATACGATTGCTAAGAGAAATTTTCAAAATTTCTCTTACTTATAATATTAAATAGTTCACTCTAATCATAACCTTTTTCCATTCGAGTATAGATGCATCTATGATATTTTGAACCTTGGCATTTTGATTAAATTATTTTATGTTGGAAATAGGTATGAACAAGTTTGGGAGTGATAACCACCGACCTTCCTAAATGCCTATACGTGAACCACTCCACCCTCCATCGAACTCCGTAACTCAAAATTGGTTTGGCCTTCTATATACGTTTCTTGATGTAGGATGAGTACATATTTCTTTTCAGAAAACTAACAATTTGGAAAATATCTCGGATATTTAGAGAAAATTTCTCCTTGTGAAGTTCCCACAATTGATCATATCACTAAATATTTTTCAAGAACCACTTAATTTCCAATAGATGAAGGATTCTCTTCCAATTCAGAATTGATGTTTTTGCTAAAACCCGCATCGCTTTTATCGAAGTTGATACGTTGGCCTGAAGCTTCCTCATAAACTGTAAAAATGTGCTTATTACTTCAACTTTATGGACAACTTTGCCCAAAGCAATATTGTTGTCGAAAGATAGCAAATGCAAATTTTTTAATCATTTTGGCTAGTTGTTAACCAAAAAATTTAATTATCTAATTGAGCTCTATCCAGCAGTGAGGTTATCCCTTTTTCACTTAAGAGGAAAATATACGGGGGAGGGGTTCCCTTTGAGAGCCATATTTTCGGGGTAAATTGATTTTTAAGACATCCATTAATAAGAATTGAGAGAGAGATTTAAGCGGGTCAATTCATAATTGAGCTGACATATCTCTCATCAAATCCGAGCTTAAGCATAACGTCTATAAGGAATGAACAACCTACCCAACCGTACATTTTACCCCCTTGCGAAATATCTTTATTTTCTTTGAACATTACACTTAAGAAAAATTATATACTTCGAAAGATATTATGTTATACATAACCCCAAGGGTTGTCCAAGTTGGTAGAGCCAGGGTGTAGATGTAAACCCAGGTACCTGGGTTCGAAACTTGGCAGTTGCGTCTTGGGGCCACGGACCGCAGGAATTAAACGTCTGTTATAGAAAGCCTTGTTCGGAGAAGGAGGGATTAGTCCGAGGTGGGCACAAGCTGGCCCGAAATTACCCTTCTTTACCAAAAAAAAAAAAAAAAATGTTATACATAATTACTCGTCCTAGGACAAAAAATCTTTGATATACTGAAATTACATTTCCCAAACTTTTGTAAGCCCATTTGGTAGAAATTTTACAATAATATTGTATAAAATGTTTATAGAGGCTAATAAGCCTAAATTACAACATCATCATTGTTATTTTAACTTTTGGATAAGCATAATTTAGGTCATGCATAGAGGTTAGGTTATTAATTAATCGACAAAATCAATGAAGTAACATCAATCTCGATAATATGCATAAATTTGAGAAAAGTAATTTTGGCATACCATTCGTAACAAGGACTTTAAAGGGTACATTTTTTTAATATAAAAAGTACCTTGAATGTATGAAACTCCTATAGCTAAATATCATTTAATTGGCTTGTGACACATCTACTAATCCTATTGGGTGTTTCCTAGTGAGATGAAAGTTTGGCTATCTAGCTTTGAACATGACCTTAACGAATTGGATTGCACGTACAGCAATATTTTCACTCCTCATCACTGTTATTCGATTTCTTTCATTTAATTCTTTGATAAAATTTCTTTTCATACCCTAACTTGATTTTGCATGGAAATATGCCATATTTGTGTCTCTTTCTTTCAGCCAATCAATTTTTCCCTTTACTTCTATTTAATCTCTTCCTCTTTTAATAACTATTTAATCTACTAATCTCTTTAGCTCAACCATAAATCATGCATTTTTTTTTTTTAAATTCTGTATTGCTTGAATCCATTTTTTTGTTCTGTCTTATTAAATGGACACTATAAGATTTTATCTTTGTAATAATAATTCTGAACAATCCTCATTCGGCCTTCCATGTTCGTTCTATGAGATTACTACACTTAGCCCTTTTCTACAATTAAGCTTCGAATTGAAACCATCTGGGACCTTTCATTCCTATTTGTAATACCCCATATTTTTATGAATTAAATAAAGGATTATTTAATTAATATCGATTTAGGTGATTCTAAGAGAAATTTATTGAAATTATTTGGTTTGAATTATTAATAGAAATTTAATAATACGTGAACGACTTGTTAAATTAATAATGCAGTTGTGGTGGCTTTGTATGTTATGGATTGGTATGGTTAGCCCAATCTTTGGGGGAATACAAATTCCCATAATGGTATTTTTAATGTATCAAATTGGGTCTCGAGAATATGTACTCCTTTGGGTAAAGTTTTAAGAGCATCTGATTAGTGTTTTGAGTATATTTGAGGGGTAGAGGACCTTCGAGATTAGGGCTATAAATAGATAATTAAACCTCATTAATCATCATAACACATCATATTTTATAATCTAGTAGCAGGGGTATGCCTCGGGAGAAGAGAAGGAGCAAACAAGAGGGCTTAATCAAAGTGTAATCAACATTAAGGCAAGAAATTATGGGTGGAAGCGGTACGGGTTTTTACCGTACTGTACTGTTTTGGTCCGAAAAAAATTGATTTTGGTTTCATATATTAAAATACCAGAAACCAGTCTTACCGAAACCGAAATTACCGCAAAAAAGTTGGTTGGTTTTGGTTTTAATATTTAAAAAATCGATTTACCGAAATTACCGTACCGAATTTTATGAAACCAGAAAAAACCGTACCGAAATTACCATACCGTACAGAATTTACCGAAACCAGAAAAACCATACCAAAATTATCGTATCGTACCGAATTTACCAAAATTACCGTACCAAATTTACAAAAAGCAGAAAAAGTTGGTTTTGATTTTGGTTTTAATATTTAAAAAAGTTGGTTGGTTTTGTTTTTGATTTTTTGGGACTTTTGGTATTGCTTACCGAAACTAGAAAAAACAAAAATCAGAAACCAGAAAAAACCAGAATTTACCGAAACCAGAAAAAAACCGAAATTACCGAAAAAACCGAAATACCAGTCGGTTTGGTTTTGGTATTTATTTTCGTGTACCGGGTGGTAAATTGGTACGGTTTGGTTTTACCATCTAAAGTTTGATTTTGGTATTGGTATCTACTATTTACCGATCAAACCGTACCGCTTACACCCCTAGAAGAAATACTATCTTGCTTATCTTATTACTTGTAACTTGTTTAGGATTTTCATTGCTAAATACGAATCGATCATTAAAATCATGCTTTAAGAGTTAAATTTGATTAATGACTTGTAAATCTGATTACTTAAGATGCTTAATGGTAGATATGATTTGATTAGATTAATAATATTTATTATCATGCTTAGCTTAGAACTATATGACTTATATTGTTGAAAACCCATAATTAATCTATTTTGAATCATTAGTTGTTGTATTGTTAGAATTGTTGATTAATGGACAATCACATGTTTAATGGAAGATATTGCTATAAAATAAATAATTCGGGTTGAATGCTAGATTATATGATGAATATGTTAAATTTAATGCTTCTGTCCTTAATAATGTTTTTATGAAAAACTTTTAAAAAGTCCAAAAATATTTTTGGTGTTTAGGAAAAAGATTGAAAAAGTGAAAAAGATTTTTATTTTTGAAAAAAAATTTGAAAAAAAAAGATTTTCATATTTTTGATTTTTCACCATGTATGGACCAACATTTAAGATATTCGGATAAACCCTATCATTACGTTGCTCATTGATGATTACTATCTACATATTAGACTCTATCACCTTTATTACACATGTTTACGAGCTTTATAAACATTGTAATTACTTTTCATGTGACGAATACGATGTTCTCATCTCAATCCTGCTTAATAACGAACCAAATATAAAAAGAGATAAGTTGTGCATGTAAAAGCCATTGCCCGGATTTCGTTTCTCGAAAAATAATGATAAATGTTAAGCAATGGAAAGGGGCTATGGGGGATCAAAATATTATTTACGTTAAAAGACGCCATTTGCATAAAAAGAGACTAAAAAAATTAAAGGCACACAAAAACAGAAGTGCCAAGGTCATTTATTTTAGATTCATTGATGCTTCTCTACATATGAGCATTATGATTTCTTCAAAATATTTGAGAGTGAATTCTTTTATATGAGATATTTTGAGGGAGTTATCAAGTAAAATATCAATGGGTTTTTCACAAAGAAGCTTCCTTGAAAAACATTAAATAGTTTGGCATTATTGGTGTGAGAATCATTTAAATTCATAGCATATTGCATAAGTTGAGTTAATTTCTTTTGAGTTCACTATTATCATTACATGTGATTTACTTGATTGCCTTTGTGATCAATTTTTGCTTCTTATTGTGATGCTAAATATTCATGAGTAGTTTCTACTCCTTTTTTATTACAGACAAAAAGGGGGAGAACGAATTGAGGGAGAGTTTTATTTTTCTTTAAAACTCGTATGTATCACGGTGTTTCTTATTTCATGTGTGTAGGTCTCTTCTGCTTTGATTATGATTTAAAGGACTACACAAGATGAAGAAAAAGTAAGCCAAGGGGAGAACAAGTTCAAGGAAAAGTTCAAATGTAATTCCATTTATAGGGTTGGGAGGACATTAGGATTCATTGTCTTAGAAGGTTTTATTTGAATTTAGATTTCGGTTTTGTTTTGTACCAGAATAGACAAAGGGGGAGATTTGTAAGAGCAAGTTTTTATAATTGCTCATAGCTTAGATTTATTTTATAGTTTTGGCATATCCTGTTACAAATTGACATCTCAAACTGAATACTATATCTCCAAGTTAATTCGAAGACATGTTAATGACCGAGCTCCGTTTATGGATTCATCACCGAAACTTTATAGAGGTATAAACTTGTGGTTTTCATAGATTTTTTGAATCATATTTTAGGATATTATCTTTTAAAAATCGAGGCTTTTTGTATAAAGGAATATTAAAATAAATTTTTTTATTTTATCTCGTTAAAATGAGATTGAGTCATGTTCGAACGAGATAAAAGTCTCATTAGAACCATCATCTAATGCCCTTCAAACGAGACGTCCCTTCCATGACATAGAATCCTCATTGGAAGTACGTGAGAAGGCCGTTCAAATGAGAATAAGTGTTGTTAAACGAGATGTGATATCGTTCAATCAAAGCTACTGTTTTCGTACAAACGAACTCAATGCCTCGAAATTCGTATTTTTGTTATAAAAACCTATTTTGTTCAGAAATTTAGAAGAACTTTAGTTAAAATGATTTTCTAATACTTGTTCCAAAGTTTTTTTCTTTTGGTTTTTCAAAACCACTTTTGCTTTCAAATCTTTCATCCCCATATTTGATTTATGAGATTTATGGAACCTAAACCTTAATTTCCAAATACACTTGCGTAAATCCTTGTAGAGTTCAATTCTAATTATGACTTATGGAATCGAGATTTTACTTCTGAAGAAGAAGAAGGCTGATCAGTGGATACCGAGGAACATCGCTTCCTATGGACGACTCTGGATTAGATCGTATTCTGTAGAAGAAATTGAAGAATCTGTGGATTATACTTAGTGGTCTAAGTAGTCTCTAAGTCAACTATGTCTATTAATTACTCTATAGTGTTGAATAAAGATTTTTCCCTTTTTACGTATTTTTTCTTATTTTCGTTGCATGCGTATTTTGAGTGTGTGTGATTTATTAGAATTAATTTGGTATGTTTCATCACATGAGCACTTAATTGCTAATCTAGATAAAAATTGGTTAAAATTAGAATTTGTGTGTGAGAAACCTAGTATACGAATCAATCCATAGAATCCTGAATCCTAAATCCTCAAACCTAGATTTACTTAAGCAGAATCTTGGGGAGACAGTCAGTATTTTCATCAAAAGGTGGAGAGAGAAAGATGCTACCATGACCAACAAGCCATGAGAAGAATAACAAATGGGTATAGTGAAGAAAAATTTCTTGCCTCATATCCAAGCATCAATGGGAGGATAAAACTACCCACACTTCAGAGCCCTCCAAGAGGCTGGTGTGGAGATTGAAGAAGGGGTCACTAGTCATAAAGTGGAATCTAAACTAAAAATACTGACTAAATAATTTTCTCCAAAGAAGTATAACAAGCCGACCAACACATCAGTCTCAATAATCAATAACATATCCTAACCTGCCACTTCCTGGACACTTAAAAGCCATCCTAACCGTGGCAAAAAGGAATATAATGAACTCCACATGCTCCTATCAAAAGTATACCAAGCCCTATTTTCCTGAAACCTCATTAAGCCATTGGAACCTCGACCATTGCCAAATCCCCACCCCAAGAACTTCAGACATGACGCTCACTATGATTTTTGACAAATCACAGGATACACCATTGATCCGTGTTTCCACCTCAAAAATGTGATCCAAAGTCTCATAGACTGGGGCATCATCGCTCCACCAGCTAATCCTAAACCCAAAACCATTAATAACCCTCTCCCAACACATAGAACATGGCTGGATGCCATTTTTTTTTAGAAGGAAGCCCATAATTTGATCCCTCTACCCAAATCATGGTTGTTAAAACACCCAAAGGGTTATAATTTCCTCATAATTTGATCCCCTACCCAAATTATGCCAGGAAAGATGATATTGTCACCACGGGTTGGGGTAACACTTTTAAGATCTCGAACGACGAATAAGAGGATTACGATTTCCTCTTTCGTGGGTTCCCTGAATCATGGTACGACCCTGTTGACAAGAAGATGAAATTGGGGATGAAAATATTCCCTAAATCATGGTATGGCCCTGTTGACAAGAAGATGAAGTTAGGATGAAACTATTCTTTAAAGGTGGGATGAAGAGTAGAAACATGAGGTGGAACCTCTTACCGATAAAATTATAAAAAGTACTGAAAACCCTGGGGATAGTGACACCGAGAATTCATTCAACCTCCTTGTACTGGAGCTGCATATCTGCATGATCCACTAGAAGGCCATGTTATCTTATCCGTTTGAGAAAATTACCTATACTAAAACACCTTTTCTCAGCTGGAATGTCGTTCCAGTCCAACCTTCTCAAGACAATATACGCCCAGCTATCCACTCTCATCAAGAGATTTATGATCCTCTTATTGTTTCTCGTATCTATGATATCATTATAAACGAGGTCTCCTTCGATGAGGTCCTCAATGCTATTTTTTGTGAAAATTCTTTTACTGAAATAAACGAGGATTTTGAGTATCTTACGGTGCCTTACATAATTATCTTGATTCTAATCAAACTCTTGATAACGATGACTTAGTAAATGAATAATTCTTAACCGATCTCAATAAGCAAAAAAATAAACAACATAACCAGGTTTAAACTAATGATAATGAGATTGTTCTTATTAATCTCGTAACTAGTATCCATCTGCGTGAGATGGTCCACCCACGATGAGAATAAGAGGGCATAATTTACAAAGCTTATAAAAGAGTTCATGGACATCTTTACGTGGTCCTACGACGACATGACCTGTATTAATCCAGAGATAACTCAATACTATATCCCCACATCCTATGAGAGAAAGCCCCTCAAGCAAAAATTAAGGAACCTCTGAATAGAATAGTCCCTCAAGGTCAAAGAAGAAGTGGCAAAATAGTGGAACATAGGCTTCATTAGTGTAGTCGAATACCTTGCATGGCTTGCAAACATTATCCCCATGTTGAAATCGGGAGGGAAAGTCTGCATGTCCATCGTCTATTGAGATCTAAACCAGGCCTCCCTGAAGGATGATTACCCTCTGCCTAAAATTGACATGATCGTAGACAACATAGCCAACCACACTCTAAATTCATTAGTCGATGGTTTTATCGGTTACAACCAGATTAAAATGCATCTTGACCACCAGGAGATGATCGCCTTCATTACCCCATAAAGAACCTTCTGCTACACAGTCATGCCATTTGGGGTCAAGAATATTGAGGCTACCTACCAAAGGGCTGCCATAACCATCTTGCATGACCTAATCCATAAAGAATTTGAGGTCTATGTTACCACATGATCACAAAGTCCAAGAGCCAGGAAGGTCACATTTTTTCCTTAAGGAAATTCTTCGAGCGACTACAACAGTACCAAATGCAGCTCAATCCAAAAAAATGTGTCTTTGGCATCACTAAAGGAAAGATCCTCGGGTTCATGGTTAGTGAGAAAGGGATTGAGGCTGACCCCGCCAAACTAAAATCAATACTTGAGATGCCAATACCCCGAATGTAGAAAGAAATGCATGGATTCTTGGGTAAGATAAAATACATTAGCCCATTCATCAACTAACTGACCTCTATCTGAAACCCATTTTCAAACTTCTCTAGAAGGATCAATTAAAGTTTGGAATAGTGAATGCAAGTAAGCCTTTGATCAGATCAAATGAAATCTCACCCGAACTTAGATACTTATACCTCCGTAATAAGATCTCCCCCTCATCTTATACTTGACTATCACCGATTCTGCAGTAGGGGCTTTGTTTGCCCAATACATTGAGGAATCTTATAAGGAGAGAGAAATCTATTACGCTAGTCTAAATCTAGCTGGGTACGAATTCAACTACAATGCCTTGGAAAAGGTGTGTATCACCTTGGTCTGGGTCACGCAGAAACTACGACACTGCATGTTGTCATTCCCCATCAGACTATTATTTTGAATGGATCCCATAAAATACCTGTTAGATAAGCTCACCCTATCCAGCCGAATGGCCCTCTGGCTAATGTTAATGGCCGAGTTCGAGATCATTTATGTCATATAGAAAGCAATGAAAAGGAGAGACATCTTCGATTATCTTACCGACTATCCTGTTGAAGGAACTGAATTTTAGATCTCCAATTTACTATATGAAAATATCCTCTACACCTCTCAGGAGGATCTCAGGTGGTAGATCTTCTTCGATGGAGATGCCAATAAGAAAGGGTATGGTATTGGGATACTCTTGATTGCTCCCGACGACTCGCAGACCCCATCGCCGTTAAGTTGGATTACCCTTGCAAAAGTAATATGACTGAATACGAGGCATGTACTGTAGGGCTTAAGATAACTCGCGAGAATGGAGTCAAGCACATGGATGTCTATGGAGACTCAACCCTCATTATCAGAAAAATTCTCAGGAAATGAAAAGTTAAAGACGAGAAGTTCCTACCCTTTCCCGCTAACCTAGAAGAGTTTGACTCTTAATTCAAAGATGTGACCTTCCATTACTTTCCTTGCTCACAGAAACACTGGCAACCTTGGCCTCTATGGTCGACATGCCAGAGGGAATAACAATACCCCCTTTTTTGGTATAGAAAAAATTTGCACCCACCCACTACTAGTACATCGAGCTCATTATTAAAGAAGATATAGACATGGCAGGAATATGGTACTAAGACATTTGGCACCTTATCAAACATGGTTGGTATCCTCGATACACGGACAAGAAGGACCGTGCGACCCTTCGCAAATTGGCTACTCAATACATCATCTATGACGAAGTGCTTTTTAAGAGAAACTTCAATGGAATCCACTTGTATTGCATAGCAAGGGCTGGGATTGAAAAAATGATGCAAAAAATCTACAGTGGGAAATGCGTCCCCACATTAATGGTAACATGATTGTTAAGAAATCATCCATCAAGGATAATAATGGACCACCATGGTTCGAGACTTCACTGCTTATGTTCAGAGATCCCTCAAATTCCAACAGTTTACCAACCTTCATCACTTGCCTCCTCGAGAGTTGTACATGCATAGATATCAGAGGGAAGGTCACTCTCAAAGTTTCAAAAGGTCATGAATTCATCCTGATCGCCATTGACCACTTCATAAAATGGGTAGAAGCCGAGTCATACGCGGTATTAAATGTGAAGAAGGTAAACAAGTTCATCCGAAAGAACATAATATGCCGCTACGTAGTTTCCCATAATTTGGCGTCAGATGGTGGACTCTACTTCGAGGTTGAGGTCACAGTGTTAGTCGAAGAGTATGGAATTCAAAGATATAAGTTTTATCTCGACTGAACACAAACCAATGGCACTGACAAAGATGCCAAAAAGAGCCTCATGACCATTATCAAGAAGATGACTAAAAGCTGCAGAGACTGGGCCGATCGAATCCCAAATGCCCTTCGGGGCTACCGTACCTCCATTAAAACATCCATTAGGGATACTCCCTATTATCTGGTATACAACATGTAGGAATTTATCCATGTCCAACTACAAGTTCGTTCTCTATAGGTTATGATCGAAAGCAAGGTCAGTGAGGAAGACTAGCATCGAAGCCAGTATGATGAACTCTCACTCCTAGATAAAAAGAGATTAAAAGCTCAGTATCACATACAAGGGTACTATCATCAGATTGTAATATCATTCAATAGGAAACTCAAGGACCATGGTGTCTAAGAAGGAGATCTGACCCTCAAGGAAATTGTGGAACCCATTTGGGATCTGAGAGAAAAGTTTAAGCCTAATTGGAATGGTCGCTAGATTATGAAGAAAATCTTGTCTAGTGGCGCCGCTATGCTCACAAATCACCATGGAGAAGAAATGGCTCATCCAGTTAACTTGGACCGTCTTAAAAATATTTGACCTTAGTTCGAACTCTCGTCACGCTACAAATCTTCTCATCCCTTGCTATTCTTAAAAAGTTATCTTCTCTCCCTCCTACTCAGAACTACGTGGGACTAGATCCTCTCAGTTCACCCCTTTTAAAGAGAAGAAGCTCACAAACTTTAAAATCCACAGAGGTACGTATGCAACCCATGAATAAAAAATGTTCTTGGTCCTTTCTCTATCACAAAATGCTAATCTTTTCTCCCCCTAAAAAAGACCGTCTCTCATTTAAATGAACAAAAGGATTATGTATGCCATAGTGATTGGTGTAGACAGTTCAAAATAACAAATTCGTTCAAGACACAACAAAATATGTCAAAATAACTTTTCTTTTATTTTAATTAGAAATATCGATATTACATCCAATGTCAGCGACGAAAGTCAAACAAACCACTCCTTTCAAAACTCTCATACAATATACAAAACCATACCATTAATAGCTTCACAACAGATCCAAATACCTACCAAACACCTACCAAAAATCAAACACAAACTTCCAAAAACCCACACAACCTTATCACACATTGTCTTTAACTACCTGATGCCCCCCTCATCATCATTACCTGTCCCTAGATACCCCCAGGAATTTCAGTCTTGATTATGGATCTAGATGCGCCACATGTAGTGATAGGCATTAATGAACTTAGATGAGACCACGAAACCCTCTTCCAAAGTGTTGAACATTATGATCCATCTCTGCCTAATAATCTCTACCAGAATATTATCAACCACCCGTGTCCACAGCCACTTCAAATAGTCCCCTGATACGAAGCCCACCTTTTCGACAGATTGTGAATAACGGGTAAACGATTGGCAGCGTTGCCAAAAGGTTATCAGTATCATCCTCATAGACTCGATCAAATCCTTCACTGGAAAGAAGTTGGTTATGAGAGGAGGAAAAATTTGCTCCCATACTACTTGGTACATAAGCCTCCATAGAAAGTAAAAAGAAGTCCGGTGAAGACCCACCAATCGCACATACTGAAATTCCCCAAACTACAAAATAAGATGCAAGTCTCCCCACCATGGTTCAAACCAAATAAGGCATCGAGACCCATTCTCTATAATACATTTAACCTATTTTTCTATCAACGGACCAAATATGAAGAAAGTCCTTGAAAAGAAGTTAGGAATGCCCGAAAGAGGGTACTCAGGAGTGGTTGCCAGGCGCAGTCTCTCAGATAACCACATAAATACCATGACAGGGCTCCCCCAAAAAAACCTACCCAACCCTCCTTTCAGACATCTAGTCCATTCATAGTCTCCCCTAGTACCACCTTAGTAAGACTATAATGATAGGACATCCATAATTCTATTAAGGCCACTTAAGGGTCAGTCATCAGATCATCCGTCACCAACAAAAGCCTAACCGTCAAACCCAGGGCTACATTACTAGAAAATCTATTGTCTGTAAAATCCCTATAGAATAACCAATTCATGAATGTCGAGAGGATGATGTTTCCTCCATGCATCGATGATCGAGCGACTGAAGGAGATATGCGGAGCAACTCTGCCAATGACACTCAGGGAGAACGAGATAAATCCGGCATAATTGCCACTACACTAAGGTTGATACCTATCGTCGCAGTGAACTCCTCACAGGTGGGACACTCCTCATCTAAGACAAACCAAAAATATGGTACGAGGGTACTAGAACTGTACTGCATCTTCCAAGAGGTTCCAGTCTATGGGATGATCAGGCCATAAGGAGACCTGACGCAGACCAGAAGCTTCATAGTTGATATTATATAGGTACATGGCCTTTAGACCTTCAAGGTAAGAGAGAAAGGCTTCTAATTGTAGGAGGGTAGTGAGACTGGGGTCTATGAATAACTGGAAAGGGTGAGGCGTGACCCACTCCAATGGACACTGTCTGCAAGTCTTCAAGGTCTCCTGGTGCAACTTCTGAAGAAAAATTCTCCTTCTGGTAACAATGGAACTCAAGCTTCAACTCACTCCCTTCAAGAAGATGAACTTTCACAGCAAAAATAGCAATTTTCTCAAGGGAAACACCTGAGAGTGATGGCTGTCAGTGGGGAGTGAAGGAACAAGGCACTCAACACTAAGAGAATGAGCAGGGAGAGAATACTAGGTAGGTCTGGTGATATTTTAGCAGAGTAACAGTGTAATTTTTCTTCTCTCTATGACCTTGCCCAGGGGTCCTATTTATACTTGGGCACTAAGGCTGGGTTGGCACTTTTGGCGCCAAAACTTAGAGGGTTGGTGAGGGACAAAGTCTGCAGTGTACTATTTGTCCCTTCCTGCAGGCAGGTCTGCCTGTCCCTTCTGGCAGATGCCCTCTGGCGCCGACCAAAGTTCAAAAGCAAATATGTCTTCTAATGGAGATAAAATATCTGATTTGCTAAATATCTTTTGAAATGGTAACTTTGATAAAAACTTTGTAAACTTGAGGGGGGGTCTCGAGGACCACCTCCTCTAAAATATTTGCAAGCTCGAGGGGGGTCTCGAGGACCCCCTTCTAAAACCATTTTTCTTGAGAGGGGTTTAGAGGACCCTCTCCTCTAAAATCATTTTATAAATAGTTCTTTTCTTGTGAGCAGCCAGCCCTTTGGCTGCTCACTTCACTTGTGACTAAGTGTGAGGTGTGTGAGGATTGGGTGACTCTAGGGTCTCCTACTAGTATTCTCAGAATCCTATAGTGCTAAGTGGTTGAGCTTGCTCAACATACCTTGTCCCTCAGCCGCCAAGCCAAAACTCCCAGGAGGTCCCAACGCGCCTGTTCGAGCCCTGCTTGCTCGACTAGGCAACCTGTACAAGAAAGTAAAGTGTTAGTGCTGTTGTTCATTTAGAGACTGCCGTTTCATGATGGAAACCCCTGTAGCAGCACTTCTCGAATAACATTTCTGCAGTGACCCTTGCAGTGGCGCTGACGCTTGAAGCGGCGCCGACCCTTGTCCTGGCGCCGTTGCTCGGAGTGGCGCTGATGCTGTGAGGCGGCGCCGACCCTTGTTGCGACGCTGACGCTCGAAGTGGCGTTGACGCTTGAAGTGGCGCTGACGCCTGAGGTAGCGCTGATGCTTGAATCGGCGCTGACATGTGAGGCGGCGCCGACCCTTGTCCCGGCGCCAACGCTCGAAGTGGCGCCGACGCTCGAAGTGGCGCTGACGCCCGAGGTAGCGCTGATGCTTGAATCGGCGCTGACATGTGAGGCGGCGCCGACCCTTGTCCCGGCGCCGACGCTCGAAGTGGCGCCGACGCTCGAAGTGGCGCTGACGCCCGAGGTAGCGCTGATGCTTGAACCGGCACTGACATGTGAGGCGGCGCCGACCCTTGTTGTGGCGCCGACGCTCGAAGTGGCGCCGATGCTCGAAGTGGCGCTGACGCCTGAGGTAGCGCTGATGCTTGAATCGGCGCTGACATGTGAGGCGGCGCCAACCCTTATGATGGCGCCGACGCTTGAAGTGGCGCCGACGCTCATAGTGGCGTTGACGCTTGAGGTAGCGCTGATGCTTGAACCGGCGCTGACATGTGAGGCGGTGCCGACCCTTGTTGTGGCGCCGATACTCGAAGTGGCGCCGACGCTCGAAATGGCGCTGACGCTTGAAGTGGCGCTGACACCTGAGGTAGCGTTGATGCTTGAACCGGCCCTGACATGTGAGGCGGCGCCGACCCTTGTCGCTGCACCGACGCTCGAAGTGGCACCGACGCTCGAAGTGGCGTTGACGCCTGAGGTAGCGCTGATGCTTGAATCGGCGCTGACATGTGAGGCGGCGCCGACCCTTGTCGCGGCGCCGACGCTCGAAGTGGCGTTGACGCTTGAAGTGGCGCTGACGCCTGAGGTAGCGCTGATGCTTGAATCGGCGCTGACATGTGAGGCGGCGCCGGCCCTTGTCCCGGCGCAGGCACTTGGAGCGGTGCTGACTCTTGCAGTGGCGCCGACACTTGCGACGGCGCTGACCCTTGTATCGGCGCTGGTACTTGCAGTGGCGCTGGGGGTTCCTGTTGAATATGAGTTTCTGTCGGGACCCTGGGGTGGTTCCTTCTCAATTATGCGTTTCTGCCGGGACCCTAGGTGGGTTCCTTCTTAATACAAGTTTCTGTCGGGACCCTGGGGGTTCCTGCCCAATATGAGTTTCTGTCGGGACCCCGGGGGGGTTCCTGCTCAATATGAGTTTCTACCGGGACCCCGGGGGGGGGGGGTTCCTGCTCAATATGAGTTTCTATCGGGACCCTGGGTTTCTTCTCAGTATTTCTAATAAAATAACTATTTTTACTTTTTTATAGGTAGACACCCTTCTACATTAGCCCCTCGTGCAAAGATTTTTTGGTTGGGTAGACTAAAAAAACTTTGTACGCCATAAATCTGGTTTTTATTTTTTTATTTTGGGGGACCCTAGGATTCCTTCATCATTCCCCCTTAGGGTCATTAAATGTCCTGTCACTTCATCCCAAGTTTTGTAGATGAGGATACTTATAGTGGACCTCCTTATCTGGGTATCAACTTGGGCGGAGGGATTACTCGCGGTGTGCCCCTCGCCCTTTGCCTTCTTCTGTGGCCTTCTATCTGAGGCGGAGGGGTTACTCTTGATGAGCCCCTCGCTCTTGGCCTTCTTCTGTGGCCTTCTATCTTGGGCGGAGGGGTTACTCACGGTGAACCCCTTCGCCATTGGCCTTCTTCTGTGGCCTTCTATCTTGGGCGGAGGGGTTACTCGCGGTGAGCCCCTCGCCCTTGGCCTTCTTCTGGGGCCTTTCATCTTGGGCGGAGGGGTTGCTCGCGACGGGCCCCTCGCCCTTGGCCTTCTTCTTCGGCCTTCCATCTTGGGCGGAAGGGTTGCTCGTGGTGAGCCCCTCCCCCTTGGCCTTCTTCTGTGGCCTTCTATCTTGGGCGGAGGGGTTACTCACGGTGAGCCCCTCGCCATTGGCCTTCTTCTGTGGCCTTCTATCTTGGGCGGAGGGGTTACTCGCGGTGAGCCCCTCGCCCTTGGCCTTCTTCTGTGGCCTTCTATCTTGGGCGGAGGGGTTACTCACGGTGAGCCCCTCGCCATTGGCCTTCTTCTGTGGCCTTCTATCTTGGGCGGAGGGGTTACTCGCGGTGAGCCCCTCGCCCTTGGCCTTCTTCTGTGGCCTTCTATCTTGGACGGAGGGGTTGCTCGCGGTGAGCCCCTCGTCCTGAGTTCTTTTCTGTAGCATCGAGTTTGGGAAGAGAGGGCACTCAAGGTGGATCCCCTCGCCCTAGGCTATTTTCTGTCAAACTTGCCCTCTTGGGTAGGTGGAGCCACTATAAGTGGATCCCCATACTCTAAACTATTTTACTATTTGTTCACTTGCTTGAGGATTTCTTAATATTAGCCCCCTCGTGCAGAAGTGTCTTGTAATATCGAGAGACTTGTGCACGAAACTATCGTACCTTTTATTTATACTTGGCAGTTGCTCAAGACTGTGAGCACTCCGGTGCCCTTGGAGTCTTAGGTTTATACTTGGCATTTGCTCAATACTGTGAGCGCTCCGATGCCCTTGGAGCCTTAGGTACTAAACTTTCGTACCTTATATTTATACTTGGCATTTGCTCAATATTGTGAGCGCTCCGATGCCCTTGGAGCCTTAGGTACTAAACTGTCGTACCTTATATTTATATTTACATTTGGCACTTGCTCAAGATTGTGAGCACTCCAGTGCCCTTAGAGCCTAAGGTGCTCATCTGGAACACCTTATATTTATATCTGGCCCTTACTCAAGACTGTGAGCGCTCCGGTGCCCTTGGAGCCTTAGGTACTAAACTTTCGTACCTTATATTTATACTTGGCAGTTGCTCAAGACTGTGAGCGCTCCGATGCCCTTGGAGTCGTAGGTACTAAAATGTCGTACCTTATATTTATATTTGGCACTTGCTCAAGACTGAGAGCGCTCCGGTGCCCTTGGAGCCTTAGGTGCTAAACTGTCGCACCTTATACTTATAGTTGGCAGTTGCTCAAGACTGTGAGCGCTCCTATGCCCTTGGAGCCTTAGATACTAAACTGTCGTACCTTATATTTATATTTGGCACTTGCTCAAGACTGTGAGCGCTCCGGTGCCCTTGGAGCCTTAGGTGCTAAACTGTCGCACCTTATACTTATAGTTGGCAGTTGCTCAAGACTGTGAGCGCTCCTATGCCCTTGGAGCCTTAGGTACTAAACTGTCGTACCTTATATTTATATTTGGCAGTTGCTCAAGACTGTGAGCGCTCCGATGCCCTTGGAGTCGTAGGTACTAAACTGTCGTACCTTATATTTATATTTGGCACTTGCTCAAGACTGTGAGCGCTCCGGTGCCCTTGGAGCCTTAGGTGCTAAACTGTCGCACCTTATACTTATAGTTGGCAGTTGCTCAAGACTGTGAGCGCTCCTATGCCCTTGGAGCCTTAGGTACTAAACTGTCGTACCTTATATTTATATTTGGCACTTGCTCAAGACTGTGAGCGCTCCGGTGCCCTTGGAGCCTTAGGTGCTAAACTGTCACACCTTATACTTATAGTTGGCAGTTGCTCAAGACTGTGAGCGCTCCTATGCCCTTGGAGACTTAGGTACTAAACTGTCGTACCTTATATTTATATTTGGCACTTGCTCAAGACTGTGAGCGCTCCGGTGCCCTTGGAGCCTTAGGTGCTAAACTGTCGCACCTTATACTTATTGTTGGCAGTTGCTCAAGACTGTGAGCGCTCCTATGCCCTTGGAGCCTTAGGTACTAAACTGTCATACCTTATATTTATATTTGGCACTTGCTCAAGACTGTGAGCGCTCCGGTGCCCTTGGAGCCTTAGGTGCTAAACTGTCGCACCTTATACTTGTTGTTGGCAGTTGCTCAAGACTGTGAGCGCTCCTATGCCCTTGGAGCCTTAGGTACTAAACTGTCGTACCTTATATTTATATTTGGCACTTGCTCAAGACTGTGAGCGCTCCGGTGCCCTTGGAGCCTTAGGTGCTAAACTGTCGCACCTTATACTTATAGTTGGCAGTTGCTCAATATTGTGAGCGCTCCGGTGCCCTTGGAGCCTTAGGTACTAAACTGTTGTACCTTATATTTATACTTGCACTTGTTCAATACTTTGAGTTGCTCTTTTTTATGAGAGAACCTCAAGATTTAACTTCCTGCTTCTAACTGTGGGGTGTTTGCACATGAGATGAGCAAGTTAGAATTTTGAAGCTGCCCTACTAACTGCGGGGTACTTGCATATAACTAAGCAAGTTAAAATTTGGACGCTGACCCTCTAGCTGCGGGGTGCTTGCATATAATTAAGCAAGTTAAGAAAAAATTTCAAGCTACCCCTCTAACTGCGGGGTACTTGCATATGAGCTAAGTAAGTTAAAAAATTTTAGCGCGGTCCCATATGCATGTTGGGTACCTTCTAGCGCAAGCCCGTGTGACTTTGGGGTATATTTTTTTTGTTATGCACATTGATTTCTTAGGGAATAGCTAGGAGATGGGGTGCTTATTCCAAACTTTTCTTAGGAACCTTTTTGTCTTATAAAAATAACAAGTTTAGAGAGGGGGGTAGACCCGCTTCTCTCCATTTTCTGAAAACTGGTCAAGTAAATTTTTCTTGAGAATAGAGGTTAGGACTTGCTCTCTAGGCTATAAGTCTATATTGAATAATAAAAAAAAACATAGTGATTTTTTTTTTATTATTACTATTACTAGGAGGATAACCTCCTGCTGGTCCTGTCGGGTCTTAAGGACTTTACTCACTATACTTTTACTTTTGGGTTGGATATCCCCCCAAGTATGATGAGGAAAGTTCCTTATATCATGGGCCCTCTTCTAATCTAGCAGAGGTTCTGCCCTTCTTTTAAGAAAAGAACGCATAAATCTGGTGTACCCACCTCACAATGTAGGTAAAATGAGTCATGCACAAAATTTCTAGTGCCAAAAATAATGGGTATTACTTTTCTTCATTGCTGTCAGGGTTTATATTTCTTACAAGAAGTGTACTCATAAAACTAGAGCAGGCTATTAAATTTTTTTTAAGAAAATGAAACTGGGCAGGAGTTAGGCATAGTACCTTCTCAGTTGTAGTGGTGAAGATGTCTGTTGACGACGGGTTGAATTTTGGGGCGAGGGCCTCTATAGGGTTCCTCGGTGATTTTTATAGTAAGCGAAGGTTCCTCATCTGAGGGCCTTCATTTGAGAGAGGGTTCATCCGCCTCTTTGAATTCGAGGGGTTCCTCGACTAGGCATCTCGACCACACAGAGTTCCTCGCATATTACCTCGGGTTCCTCGACGGTTAGTTTGGAACCGCGAAGCTCCTTGTTGGGGTTTTTTTTACCCATTTTGGGTTCCTTGTTTGCTTTGGGTTCCTCGTTCATTTTGGGTTCCTCGTGCGTCAATCTAGGAATGAGTTCCAAATTCGAAGGTACATCAAACCCTCGTATTTTAACGAGTCCCTTGTCGGCAGCTGATTTGGCATTTATGATCAAGGGTTCCTCGCGACCCATTTCTCAATCCAATGTTGTTATTAGCGAGACACAGCTCACCTCCTTACGTGCGATTCTCGAAATGGGTTCCTCGTCAAACCTTTCGTCAGCGGCTTGTATGTCTGGTAATTTGTGTCTTGTTTCAAATAAGGGTGTCTCGACTTTGGGCTTCGTCGAGGGTTCCTCGTGCGTTGACTTTATACTTGAGGGTTCCTCGTCGGCTACCATTGCCACGAGGTATTCACTGAATTATGAGGGTTCCTCGCGACCAACCTCGTTGGCGAGTTCCTTGTCCTCTATGAATTCCATACGCACTTTTTCTGTCGAGGGTTTGACATCCTCAAGTTCCTCGCGACCAACCTCATTGGCAGGTTCCTCGCGCGTTGATGATCTGAGACTTAGGGGTTCCTCGCCCAAGCACGTTACAAGCAAGCGTTCCTCGCCACTTAATTTGGAACCAGTGGGTTCCTCCCCACCCGTCGTGACCCCGAGGGATTCCTCGAGTATCAGGGGTTCCGCGGTGGGTTCCTCGCCTTCCCCTTTAAATTTTTTCATCCTTTTTTTTTGGCCTGGCTGGGTTTGGTTCCTCGTCTGAGGATCTGGTGACTGAAAGTTCCTCACAAACATCACTGGATGAGGTGGGTTCCTCGACCCCAAAGGGGGTCCTCGCCTACTGTTGCAACATTTGAGGGTTTCTCGTATACCATTTTGATTTCAAAGGGTCCCTCGCACTTTTTGGTGAAAGCTATGGGTTCCACGCGTGAGGCGTTAACTATAGAGGGTTCCTCGCATCTGGAGTTACTGTTGGGCATCCATGGCTTGGAGGTTCCTCGCCTGGAGTTCTCTCGCCCAGAGTTACTGTTGAGTTCATATTTGTTGGGTTCCTCGACCCTTGTTGTTGGTACCTGTGATGATTCTTTACTGGAAATGTGTGGTAGTCTTCAGTATGTAAGTGGTTCCTTACCGTAGGTCCCAATACCCGAGGGTCCCTCATCGGAAGCGCCATTAGATGGAGGTGTCTCGACCTCAAATATCGTCGAGGGTTCCTCGTCGTGATTATCATTGGTGACTGGTGTTTTGGTCGAGGGTGTCTCGATGACTGATTTCGTCAAGGGTACCTCATCCACGAGATCGTTAAGGGCCAAGAGTGATGTCCCAGCTATTGGTGGCTACGGGTGTCTCGACCTTCAGATTTATCGAGTGTTCCTTATCTGTCGGAACATGTGTTGGAGAGAGGGGGGTCTCGATGCCCGTGATTTTTTCTGAAGAAGGGGGGTCTCGACCCGTGGTTTTCTGCGAGGTGACCCTACGTCCGAGGATCCCTCGCCAGCTGCCTTGGAGTCGTCAAAACCCCTAGTCGCTTTGGGAGGGTGTGTCTCGACGCCTTTGAATCTTCATAAATAGGGGTTTCGTCCTATGGCAGTATGGTGGCCTCTCGTCAGTGGCCGCAGGTCTCGCGACCTGGCCTCACGTCTACGGGCCCCTCGTCGCTGCAAGGGGGTGTCTCGACATGTGCCGGCGCTGACGGGGTCATCTCGACCTCGGGTGTCTTGACGCCCATGATTTTTTTTATTTTTTCTGAACAAGGGTCTCTCGATGCCCATGATTTTTGCTGAAGAAGGGTCTCTTGACGTCCATGATTTCTGAAGAAGGGTCTCTCGACGCCCATGATTTTTGCTGAAGAAGGGTCTCTCGACGCCCATGATTTTTGCTGAAGAAGGGTCTCTCGACGCCCATGATTTTTACTGAAGAAGGGTCTCTCGACGCCCATGATTTTTACTGAAGAAGGGTCTCTCGACGCCCATGATTTTTGCTGAAGAAGGGTCTCTCGACGCCCATGATTTTTGCTGAACAAGGGTCTCTCGATGCCCATGATTTTTACTGAAGAAGGGTCTCTCGACGCCCATGATTTTTGCTGAAGAAGGGTCTCTCGACGCCCATGATTTTTGCTGAAGAAGGGTCTCTCGACGCCCATGATTTTTACTGAAGAAGGGTCTCAACGCCCATGATTTTTGCTGAACAAGGGTCTCTCGACACCCATGATTTTTACTGAAGAAGGGTCTCGACGCCCATGATTTTTGCTGAACAAGGGTCTCTCGACGCCCATGATTTTTACTAAAGAAGGGTCTCGATGCCCATGATTTTTGCTGAACAAGGGTCTCTCGACGCCCATGATTTTTACTGAAGAAGGGTCTCGACGCCCATGATTTTTGCTGAACAAGGGTCTCTCGACGCCCATGATTTTTACTGAAGAAGGGTCTCTCGACGCCCATGATTTTTGCTGAAGAAGGGTCTCTCGATGCCCATGATTTTTACTGAAGAAGGGTCTCTCGACGCCCATGATTTTTGCTGAAGAAGGGTCTCTCGACGCCCATGATTTTTACTGAAGAAGGGTCTCTCGACGCCCATGATTTTTACTGAAGAAGGGTCTCTCGACGCCCATGATTTTTACTGAAGAAGGGTCTCTCGACGCCCATGATTTTTCCTGAAGAAGGGTTTCTCGACGCCCATGATTTTTGCTGAAGAAGGGTCTCTCGACGCCCATGATTTTTACTGAAGAAGGGTCTCTCGACGCCCATGATTTTTACTGAAGAAGGGTCTCGACGCCCATGATTTTTGCTGAACAAGGGTCTCTCGACGCCCATGATTTTTACTGAAGAAGGGTCTCGACGCCCATGATTTTTGCTGAACAAGGGTCTCTCGACGCCCATGATTTTTACTAAAGAAGGGTCTCGACGCCCATGATTTTTGCTGAACAAGGGTCTCTCGACGCCCATGATTTTTACTGAAGAAGGGTCTCGACGCCCATGATTTTTGCTGAACAAGGGTCTCTCGACGCCCATGATTTTTACTGAAGAAGGGTCTCTCGACGCCCATGATTTTTGCTGAAGAAGGGTCTCTCGACGCCCATGATTTTTACTGAAGAAGGGTCTCGACGCCCATGATTTTTACTGAAGAAGGGTCCCTCGACGCCCATGATTTTTTGCTGAAGAAGAGTATCTCGATGCCTATGATTTTTGCTGAAGAAGGGGTTCTCGGCCCATGGTCTTCCGCGACGCGACTCTACATCCGAGGATCCCACGCCAGTTACCTTGGATTCTTCGAAATACCTAGTTGCTTTGGGCAGTGGCATCATGGAGAGTATGTTGCTGCTTCCATGGACACTTTATTGACGACGAGAGGTACCTAGGGCTCCTCGCCAAACACTTAGGGTTCCGGGGGTTCTGCCAGTGAACTTGACGATTGTCACAACGTGCTCCAGCGCCGTCCTTTGTGGCTGATCTACTTCTGCCGGTGTTACACAATCTTAACCCAAACTTTCCAAGTCTCAAAAAACATACTCATAAGCCTCTACCACCGGAGCTGCTTTCGGTGAGCTGGTCTGCCCTCCCGGAGGAGCAGGTACCTTTGCTCCGATCACCACCACATCCACCTGAGTGGCCTTGTCTCTTTGAGCTCCATTTCCAGATGGAAAGACTTCAAACACTAGATGCTTAGAAACATTAAAACCTTCTTTGTCCATGGAAGTGAGGATACCTCCCCAGCAGAGTCGCCAAATGTAGGAGGGTAGTGAGACTGGGGTCTATGAATAACTGGAAAGGGTAAGGCGTGACCCACTCCAATGGACACTGTCTGCAAGTCTTCAAGGTCTCCTGGTGCAACTTCTGAAGAAAACTTCTCCTTCTGGTAACAATGGAACTCAAGCTTCAACTCACTCCCTGCAAGAAGATGAACTTTCACAGCAAAAATAGCAATTTTCTCAAGGGAAACACCTGAGAGTGATGGCTGTCAGTGGGGAGTGAAGGAACAAGGCACTCAACACTAAGAGAATGAGCAGGGAGAGAATACTAGGTAGGTCTGGTGATATTTTAGCAGAGTAACAGTGCAATTTTTCTTCTCTCTATGACCTTGCCCAGGGGTCCTATTTATACTTGGGCACTAAGGCTGGGTTGGCACTTTTGGCGCCAAAACTTAGAGGGTTGGTGAGGGACAAAGTCTGCAGTGTACTATTTGTCCCTTCCTGCAGGCAGGTCTGCCTGTCCCTTCTGGCAGATGCCCTCTGGCGCCGACCAAAGTTCAAAAGCAAATATATCTTCTAATGGAGACAAAATATCTGATTTGCTAAATATCTTTTGAAATGGTAACTTTGATAAAAACTTTGTAAACTTGAGGGGGGGTCTCGAGGACCACCTCCTCTAAAATATTTGCAAGCTCGAGGGGGGTCTCGAGGACCCCCTTCTAAAACCATTTTTCTTGAGAGGGGTTTAGAGGACCCTCTCCTCTAAAATCATTTTATAAATAGTTCTTTTCTTGTGAGCAGCCAGCCCTTTGGCTGCTCACTTCACTTGTGACTAAGTGTGAGGTGTGTGAGGATTGGGTGACTATAGGGTCTCCTACTAGTATTCTCTCAATCCTATAGTGCTAAGTGGTTGAGCTTGCTCAACATACCTTGTCCCTCAGCCGCCAAGCCAAAACTCCCAGGAGGTCCCAACGCGCCTGTTCGAGCCCTGCTTGCTCGACTAGGCAACCTGTACAAGAAAGTAAAGTGTTAGTGCTGTTGTTCATTTAGAGACTGCCGTTTCATGATGGAAACCCCTGTAGCAGCACTTCTCGAATAACATTTCTGCAGTGACCCTTGCAGTGGCGCTGACGCTTGAAGCGGCGCCGACCCTTGTCCTGGCGCCGTTGCTCGGAGTGGCGCTGATGCTGTGAGGCGGCACCGACCCTTGTTGCGGCGCCGACGCTCGAAGTGGCGTTGACGCTTGAAGTGGCGCTGACGCCTGAGGTAGCGCTGATGCTTGAATCGGCGCTGACATGTGAGGCGGCGCCGACCCTTGTCCCGGCGCCAACGCTCGAAGTGGCGCCGACGCTCGAAGTGGCGCTGACGCCCGAGGTAGCGCTGATGCTTGAATCGGCGCTGACATGTGAGGCGGCGCCGACCCTTGTCCCGGCGCCGACGCTCGAAGTGGCGCCGACGCTCGAAGTGGCGCTGACGCCCGAGGTAGCGCTGATGCTTGAACCGTCACTGACATGTGAGGCGGCGCTGACCCTTGTTGTGGCGCCGACGCTCGAAGTGGCGCCGACGCTCGAAGTGGCGCTGACGCCTGAGGTAGTGCTGATGCTTGAATCGGCGCTGACATGTGAGGCGGCGCCAACCCTTATGATGGCGCCGACGCTTGAAGTGGCGCCGACGCTCATAGTGGCGTTGACGCTTGAGGTAGCGCTGATGCTTGAACCGGCGCTGACATGTGAGGCGGTGCCGACCCTTGTTGTGGCGCCGACGCTCGAAGTGGCGCCGACGCTCGAAATGGCGCTGACGCTTGAAGTGGCGCTGACACCTGAGGTAGCGTTGATGCTTGAACCGGCCCTGACATGTGAGGCGGCGCCGACCCTTGTCGCTGCGCCGACGCTCGAAGTGGCACCGACGCTCGAAGTGGCGTTGACGCCTGAGGTAGCGCTGATGCTTGAATCGGCGCTGACATGTGAGGCGGCGCCGACCCTTGTCGCGGCGCCGACGCTCGAAGTGGCGTTGACGCTTGAAGTGGCGCTGACGCCTGAGGTAGCGCTGATGCTTGAATCGGCGCTGACATGTGAGGCGGCGCCAGCCCTTGTCCCGGCGCAGGCACTTGGAGCGGTGCTGACACTTGCAGTGGCGCCGACACTTGCGATGGCGCTGACCCTTGTATCGGCGCTGGTACTTGCAGTGGCGCTGGGGGTTCCTGTTGAATATGAGTTTCTGTCGGGACCCTAGGGTGGTTCCTTCTCAATTATGCGTTTCTGCCGGGACCCTAGGTGGGTTCCTTCTTAATACAAGTTTCTGTCGGGACCCTGGGGGGTTCCTGCCCAATATGAGTTTCTGTCGGGACCCCGGGGGGGTTCCTGCTCAATATGAGTTTCTACCGGGACCCCGGGGGGGTTCCTGCTCAATATGAGTTTCTGTCGGGACCCTGGGTTTCTTCTCAGTATTTCTAATAAAATAACTATTTTTACTTTTTTATAGGTAGACACCCTTCTACACTAATGCTGGAAGGGCCATTACAGAATAGAGGAAGTAAGTTACAAAGAAGATGAAGAGGATGTGGTTATGAAAACACCTCCAAAGGCCCCCATTTTATAACTCAAAAATCCAAAACAAATAAATCATTCAAAAAGCCACCGGATTCCCTGCTACAAAAGTACCCAGGAGTACGCAAAAAGTACAATCAAAGTTAAGAAAGTGATTTGGACTTGACCCTTATGTCGATAGGCAGGCCAAGGGGTACGCTGATCGATAACCCTTAGTAAATTCTTCACTTTCCTCTTCTGTAAATATCATTTCCAAAACAAACATTTACTTTAAAAAATTGATCTTCGAGTTTTCCTTTTTGAAAATTACTTATTTTCACTTTTGTACATAACTTTCAAAATACAAATTTTCATTTACTTGTGGAAAATCAATCTCCGAGTCCCTTTTTCATCTTATCTTTACCTTTGCAAATAATAAAAAAACCTCAGCAGTTAACTAAAGTGCATGTAGAATAAGCCATCAAATCATGATAACACAAAGAATAGATTTCTTATATTTAAATTATTTAGATTAATTACATCTTTTATAGGTAAAAAGAGAAAAAAGAAAAAAAAGATATATGAGGACGCAGTCCAGGTCCCTCTAAAATCTCTCTCAGAACCCTCTCCATCAACCACCTTGGCAGACACGCTATCCCAGGTGACAAGCGATGGACTCCTTATTCCCACAACCAGAGCTCTCCTCAGGTGTGGACTATGGCACCAAGTAGGCACTGACCGACTTCCTTACATATTCTGACATCGAAGTCATCCAATCCTTAATATCTCATAGCCAAGTTTTTGACAAGTTAACAACTAACAAAAGAGAACAAAAGCACCAAAATCAAAGCAAGTCATTGAAAAGGAAAATAAAATATGAAATGAAAAATAAAAAGAGATGGTCATACTTATCCCCGGAGAGCCTCCTTCGGAAGAAACGCCGACCCGTCTATCGCTGCAAGAGGGCGATGATCACCAATATCACATATCCGATATGCCTCCGAATATGATAAGAGTGTTTGGAATTAATAAGAAACTGAGCCTCCACCATTGCCTCCATTGCTCCCCCTCTAGAAATATGGGCCGACGCCTCGAATACACTAGTACCTCTCCCCGATCCCATCGTAAGTGGAGGCATGTTCTCCACATCATATATACACGACACCATTAACCAACTGATTGCAAAATCAAGAGAATCATAGCCCCATCATATCCGTGTAATGCGTATAGGGCTCATCCTCCATTGCCACTGACCTAATATCGTAAGTCATCTCTTTCACCTGACTCATATACTTAGAGGGCGCTGATGGAGGGACCTCCACCTATCTTTCTATGATCTATCGCACCACTCTCTCTCCAAGGTACCAGATGTACCCAAACTCGTGTGCTAGCAGCCTCCTCATCCGAGCATGCATACCCGTAACCCCTGCGACCCCCGAGGATAAACGCCAGGGGTAGAGGGTTACCTATTTCCCCAAAAAAGAGTTAGTAGTCTACCCAGAAGTAACGTTTTAAAAACTTAGAAAAGGACAAGGATCAAAAGCCTAACCTGGTTGCTCGTCAGGGCCTTAAGCACCACCCACACATCCCTCAGAGAAAGGTATTGGTTTGAACGCCTATTAGACTTCCTCCATCTATACATCCCGCAGAAGTCTCACAGCTTGATCGCCTTTAAGGACATTAACCCCACGTTGAGCCCTATCACCTCATAAAATCACGTTTGCTAAAGACAACATCAAAAGTCAAAAGAGATCAAGAAAAAAGACAATAAGGAAATGAAAAGGGAAATTGAATGTAAAGATTACCTTCAAGAGATATGTGGGTCCGATAAAAGTCTATTGAAAGCATTGACTGAAAGCATCCAAGGAAGCATAAAGGGACGAAAATGTAAAGCTACCCAATCATACAAATGGATGTCTACATTAATATCCTTAAAAGGGGAAAAAATCACATATGGGCGACGTCACCGCTCGTCACCACCACGAATCCCCTTAATAAAAGCAAAATGAATATACGGGTTTCCTACCTCATCTGTCGCCCGTTAGTCACATCAATCTGCCTAGACAGTCGAATCTCTTTCAAAATGGATATTTAGATAGAAGCCCCGACACGATTCTTCCTATATACCCCAAAGCATCCTGCACTACCACCTCAGTAGCCCATAGAGTCCAATCTATCATAATCTGCTAACTAGGACACTCCAAACTTGTCAGCTGCTAAAGATCCAAGGAAATGATTATTATATCCCCAACCCCCAAGTGAAACGTATTGGTAGTGTCCAACCACATCTCGCCCATCGCACATAACGCCGTTATAGAGTACAACGTCTCAACCATTGCCCCCGTTAGTGTGACAAACTCGGTAAACCCCACCATCAACCATACCTCCCTAGGAATACCATCCCAAACCTTCTTCCTCTCGATCATCCCTTGAATCGAATGCTATAAGGGGTTATGTAAACCTGCGTAAAAATCAAGGAAACCCCTTTATTATCCCAAAGATAAGAAGAAAAAGAAAAAGGTGGAAAATTAAGGGAAAAACACTTACATAGCCCTTATGGTTATTCACCTAACAGAATGGTGATGTGTAGTCTCCCATAGCAGAACCCTCTCATCCACCACCGACTCGAAGCTGTCATACACATTCTCATTTCCTAACATCATTAGCACCATAACTTGTCATTCCAAGACCTCCCAATTATTAAAAGTCATCCAATCATTGTTGTTATTGCAAAAAGAGTCCTCCATTGAGTTCTTGCAAAGGAAATAGACTCGAAATTGAATTTAAGGAGAAAGCAAGAGATTAAATCACTTGAAGGTGAAAAAAATGAAGAGGTCCACCTCCCTTTTATTGGAGGCTAAGAGGTATGTCAATCGCCATTCCCTTGAGCCTACCTATCCACAGTGACCTTTACCCTCCTCAAATAAACTCAAGAGTTCATACCCTATGATGATAGGCACCTCCCTAGCTATGCCTATCAGCATCCCCATTAAATTTTAGTTACAAAAATGCCAGAAAATCTAAAAACTTCTCAAAAAAATCATAAAAATTCCTAAAAATCCCCACAAAATAAAAAACGTCATCACTCTGAGAAAAAACCCATTGTCGAACACCGTACCAGTTACAAGTCCTCATTAATCCCTAGTATTATCATAAATAAATGCATTGGTACTCACTCTAGTCACCAACATACTCCCTAGCAGAATAAAAATCCAAATTGCCCTACACCAGCGATAATCTACACCTTCCCCAGAAGACCCACAATTAGAAAAGCTCCCCGTAAATAATATTTAGGTTTAGAGAATTGACCTCGACCCGCTGAATCATTCATTTGAAACCTTATGCCCACAGAATCGACCTTGACATGCTGAATCGATCCCTTCAAACCTTGGGTCCACAAAACAGACCTCGATCCACCGAAATAATCATTTTAATATCTAAGACCGTAAAACTAACCTCGACTCGATGAATCATTCCCTTTAAACCTTAGGTCCACATAACTTACCTCGATTCGCTGAAATGGTCATTTAAATATCTAGGTCCAAAAAATTAACCTCGACACGCTGAATCGGTCTTTTCAAACCTTAGGTTCACAAAATTAGCCTCGATCCGTTGAAATGTTCATTTTTATCTTTAGGTCTACAAAATTGATCTCCATCCTCTGAATTGGTCCTTTCAATCCTTAAGTTCGTAGAATTGACCTCGACCCGTTGAATAAACACTTTCAACTCCTTAGGTCTACGGAATTGGGTTTGACCCACTGAAATGGTCATTTCAATCTCCAGGTTCACAAAATTGACATTGACCCTATGAATTGGTCTTCTTCGTCCCTTAGGTCCGCATAATATTCCTCAATCCTTTAATCAACCATATTCTCAAACATTGATGATGTGTCTATCTTTTGATGATCTTTGCTTATTCCAACATCTCCTATTGAGTGGCTATATAAATAACCCATACTAGTCAACCCTCCCTAACACTACTCCTCCCTCCATGGACCCTAGGTCTTACTCTGACTATTGATCTAGAGGTTATCGGGAGCTTTTAATTCTCGTTTGAATCCGATCAACTCTCAACCTGAGATAAGTTTAATGAAACCTTATAAGATCTGAATCTGCTTTCCAACGGTCCGTACCGTGCGCAAATCAGCCTCACGACTTTCATGAACGATACTTTTTACTCCGAGGACTGATCTAGAGGCCACTGAGTGCTTCCAAGCCTCATTTGACTCTAGTCATCTCTCCAACATGAGAAAAGCTCATTGAAACCTCGCAGGGCTCTAAATTTCCTTTCCAATGGTCTATACCGTGCAAGAATTGGCCTCATGGTTGGCACAAATGGTCCTTTTTACTCTGAAAGACCACCGGACACCTCAGGGCTTCGCTTGACTCTGGTCAATTTCTCAACCAAGAAAATCTCAATGACTCACATAGTTCTCTCAATCTCCTTTATATCGATCCATGCAGTTCAAGAATTAACCTCACGGTTCGCACAAACGACCCTTTTTACTTCAAAAATCCCCCCTTACAAACTATCGGTGTTTTTGAGCTTTGTTTTACTTTGGGCAACTCTCGAACCCATGAGTGGCTTATATATTCTTTAAAGATCCGAATCCCCTTTCCAATGGCCCTGATCTTGCACTATTTGGACTTATGGTTTGCATTTTATGCCCAATTTTCCGAAAACGTCTGTTTCGGACTGCCTATAGGCACCCAAGACCCCCTTCCTATTGGTATAATATACTTTCCTTCCCAAGAAAGTCAAGCGTTATGCCGATAGGCACTCCAGTGGCCATGCTGATCGGCACCTCCTAAACCCTAAATTGACACTATTTATGGAGACCGTGACCTCAGTCCTAAGAACTCCCTTTTTAACAATCAGAAATGTTATCTCGAAATCAAAGCCCCATCATTCCCGAAAAAATTTATTTTCCAACATTCTCTCCATTTCTCTTACCTCACTTTCCTATCACTTTTGGCCACTTACCTCACCCTACTCCACCACCATTATATCACCTTAAAATCAACCAACTCTCCTTTAAAATCAGTAGCAAAGCCTTTAAGAGGTCTATCCCTACTCTTTTTTAGTTCATCCATTTAGTATTATTTACTCACTTTATTCCTATATTTGATATCTTTTAGTCTTATCTTGTTATCTCACATCAACTAATATCCTTTTTTATTACTAGTATTCACATAACATTTTTTCATAAAAAAATCAAAAAGAAAAAAAACAAGGTTTACTTATAAACTCCAAAAGTAATATTTCCTCACTTTTACATTTAAGCATGCTTTCTTAAAAAAAAAATTGAAAGAGAAGTTTTAAATTTGGGTTTATGAGTTAAACCCCATCCCTATGACATTTCAAACTATGTTAACTTTGATGCCCCTTGGTCTATGTGTGCATCCTCCTGAGCCAATCCTGGGATTCGAATCTTATTTTTCATATTTTATGCTTTTATACTTTATTGTATTCGTTTTGTGAGTCACGAACTCCTACATATTTTTGTCTCGTTCGATACGCACATCTTCTTTTCTATACCGACTCATGATTCGATGGAATCTTACATTATATGTTTATATTGTTTTTTAGTACACTCCTAGGATGATTTTGCTCCATCTTTCCCATGTCGTGAATCGAATGATTTCCTTCTCCCGTCATTCACATTTACATATGTACACACGCATCATTATTTGGAGAAAAGGAGAATATAAACATAGCCCATAAGAGACCAAATGAGTGGAATGGGTGCCTAACACCTTTCCATTCAGTAACTTAGTCCCCAAACCCTTGATTCATATGGTTTCGTATGAATCAGTATGAGCTTGATGACGTTCTCTTGAGATGGGTACATTTCTTTTTGCCTATTTTGAGCAAAATAGGTTGGCGACTCCACTCTTTCATGTTATTCCCTTTTGAAGATGGTTGATTTATAAATCTGAGGTAGCCTATGAAGTTACCAGCGCGAGTGGCGAAAAGAGGAGCCCATATCCTTGAATCATCCGCATGCGCATGGTGGGAGGAGAAGGAGACTTCTCTAGGTTGTTCCCCTCCCATCCCGATTTGGAGGTCGTCCTGTGCCAAGGGAATCCGATTGGGATGACCACAATAGCGACTCTGCTAGGGACTTTTTAAGGGACTAGACTCTATTTTTCACATGGGTGTTATTTCTTTGATCTACTGCTTTTCTATGTGTACATACACCTCCACTTATATGTTCTTTTTACTCCTATGCTTACATCTTGTATATATATCTGATTTTTATCATGATGATTAACTCTACCATGCTTTTTTCTTACCACATGTGTATATCACATTCTTATCACATACTTCACTTTTTACTCAATTGTATATGTTCACCAATTTTTACCCTATGCTTACTTGTATATATCCACCATGTTCACTTTACAAACTGACACTCATATATATTCTCACCTTTACTTACATGTTTCACACACCACTTGTAGATTATCCATGTTTAGCTTCACTAGCATATACCCTCACTTTTCCTCACTTATATATATCTCCGTGCTCACTTACACCTGTTTTACACACCACCTATAAATTATCCATGCTTTGTCTCACTAGCACACACTTCCACATTTCTTTTACTTTTATATATATATATATATGCATTCACATGCATTTTCACTCACACTATTCTCATGTCAATCTCTCACTTTGTGCATATCCCTCACTCACTTCTATATTCACATGCTTCACACTCTATATCTATCACCATGCTTTGTATAATCTTTATGCTTCATGTATATACTTGTTAGTTTTTATTTCCATGATTATCCCCTTTATCTCATGCTACTTGTATATTCTCGCTGATAGTGGTAGTATTCCCTTTATTTTGTATACATAAAAACTCTCCATAAGATACTAATTAAGACTCAAACATGTTTGCAAACTACATTACCTGAGCACGACAATTTAACCAAAATCTTGTCTCGTACTGGGTGTCACTTCGTGATGGCTTCCAGTCCCGTGGGGCGCGGTTAACCTAAGTGATACTATTCCCACCTTTTATTGGTCTCGTAAATTTGACGTATATCGAATGGTTCCCCGCGCATCGTATCATTTGAATGAACAATGATGGGTGGTATATAACAGGGAATCATTCACGTGCATCAAGTATAGAGAATTCACTCTCACACGTACCGACCCTATGAGGTATATTGTGAGGCAATTCATGTACACTCAGTTATATCAGATGGCTTATCCACACATACCGATGAATGATTACCTTTATAGGCAAGAATTATATCATAGAAGTCATGCCAAAGGGGGGAACCCTTCCACTAACCCACTAAATACATCAAACTCATATAGCGTCTAACCTAGGACACTTATACCTAGTTTGTCATTTACTGTGCGAAACTCTGCTAAAATTTTGAGTCACCATACCGCTCAAATTTTTGCACTATTTCTCTCATTTTTAAAACACGACATTGTCCATGAGTTTGAAAATAAGTAAAACTGCGCCTTACATCAGGCACCCTATCTTTTCCCCAAGCTCGTGTCCTATTCGACATTTTTTTGTATTTTAGGAAAACATAATAGAAGTGGAACCTAATAATAATAATAACCAAATATGATGACCATCCTAGCCCTGCTCTGTACCATGATTGACAACTTTCCATAAGGACCCCTCTACCCAAATTTTGCCTATCAAAACACCCAACATGTCTATAATATCGCTAAAACCCTTCAAGGTTTTCTCATCCTTTGTCCTCCATCCTATAAGGTTCGTTGATCAAGCTTTGTCACTCCTTATCAGAGTCTGTATTGTCGTTCGTATCTGATCAGAAGGAGGAAGCATGGAATTACTCATAGTTTTAGACCAGCTCTGGAGGTTTGGGCTGAAATTTCCCATAAAATAACTAATGAATGCATATTGTTCAGCAGGTTGTTCATGGAATCTCAAAAGAAAGATCAAGAGTCAAATGAATGGATTGTGCCCGTAGAAGAGTTCATTTTGGACGACATCATACAGATCATGTTAGATCAATTCCTCTAGAAAAGGGTGATATGAAGTATTACTGAGTTACTTATAGTCCTGAAGCTCTAGGGGTGGCTGGTCCCTTCATTACTTCACTTCACCGCTAACTCGAAAGACTTATATGATAAATATGGGAAGTTGTTAAATATGCTGATTACTCTTAGCAGGATAATATCGTCACCACGGGATGGGGTGATGATTTCGAGATCTCAAACGATGAATCAGAGGGTGAGGATTTCTCCTTCCATGGGTTCCTTGAACCATGGTATGAAACTGTTGACAAGAAGATGAAGTTAGGGATTCAAATCTTCATCAAATATGACCATGCCTGGTACGAGGAATAAAAACAAGAGGTGAAAACTCTAACCGATAAAACCGTAGAAAGCACTGAAAACCCCGGGGACAGTGACACCGCAGAGTCATTCCACCTGCACATATAAGGGATGAAACTCTGCATCATCCACAAGGAGCCCATGCTTTCTGACTCGTCTGAGAATATTTTTGCTACTAAAATGCCTCTCCTTGATTGACATTTCATTCCAGTCTAACCTGCTCAAGATAATCTAAGACCTTCTCTCTCCTCAAGAGATCCCTAAGCTTGTTCCTATTTCTCCCATCATTGATATCATTGTAAATGAGGCCTCCTTCGATGATATCATCAATACTGTATATTCTGAAAATTCCTTTAATGAAATAAATGAGGATTTTGAGTATCTTGCCATGCTTTACATTAATTGTCTTGATTTTAATCAAAATCTTAATGACAATGACTTAATAAATGAACAATTCTTAATTGATCTCAATAAGGAAAGAAATAAACAACATAAACTGATTAAAACTAATGATGATGAGAGTGTTGTTATTAGTCTCGGTTCTAGTAGCCATCTGCGCGAGATTAGGATAGGGTTCACTCTCGATGAGAATAAGCGAGCAAAATTCGAAGAGCTTATCAAAGAGTTTGTGGACATCTTTTCATGGTCCTATGATGACCTGCCCAATATTGATCCAGATATATCTATGTACGAGATCCCAACATTCCCAAAGATTAAGCCTGTTAAGAAAAAACTAAGGAAGCTCCAAACATAATGGTTTCTCAAGGTCAAAGAAGAAGTGGTAAAATAGTTAAATGTAGGCCTTATTCGTTTGGTCGAATACCTTACATCGCTTGAAAGCAGTGTACCAATTCTAAAATTGAGAGGAAAATTTCGTATGTGCATTAACTATCGAGATCTGAATAAGACATCCCTGAAGGATGATTACCCTCGTCCCAATATTGACATGATTGTAGACAATACGACCTGCCACGCTCTAAAATCATTTATCCATGTTTTTTTTTTATCATAACTAGTGAAAAATTCATACTGACCAGCAGTAGAAGACCTCCTTCATAACCCCATGGGGAATTATTTGCTACACACTCAGTCCATTTGGGATCAGGAATGATGGGGCTACCTACCAAAGGGATGCTACAACCATCCTGCATTTCCTTACGAAAATTCTTCAAGCGACTGTGATAGTAAAAAATGCAACTCAACCTAAAGAAATGTGTCTTCAACATCATTAAATAAAATATCCTCGGGTTTATGGTCAATGAGAAAGGTATTGAGTATGACCCCACCAAAATAAAACCTATAATCGAGATGCCATCACCCCGAATGGAGAAAGAAGTGCATGGATTCCTAGGTAAGATGAAATATATCAGTCGGTTCATCAGCCAACTGACCTCTATTTGTGAATCCATTTTCAAACTTCTATAGAAGGGATCATCCAAAGTTTGGAACGAGGAGTGCCAAGAAGCCTTTGATCAGATTAAACAACACCTCACCCAACCTTCGATACTCATGACTCCGCAACAAGGTCCCCCCTCCTTCTATACTTTACTATCACACATACTGCACCCATGGCTTTACTGGCCTAATACATTGAGGAATCTCATAAGGAGAAAACAATCTACCACACTAATGAAAAGATAAGTAGATAAAAAATCAACTACAATGGCTTGAAAAAGGCGTGTATTGCCCTAGTTTATGTCATACAGAAACTACGACACTACATACTGGCATTCCCTGTTAGACTAATATCCCAAATGGATCCAATAAAGTAATCTATTAGAGAATCCCGCCCCGTCCAGTCGAATGACCTGTTGGCTAATGTTACTCGCCAAGTTTGACTTCATTTATGTAACATAGAAAGCTATGAAAGGGAGATCCATCTCTGATTATCTCGCTGACCATCCTATGGAAGGAACTAAAGTTTAGATCTTCGATTTCCCAGATAAAGAAATCCTTTGTACCTTTCAGGAGGATCTTAGGTGGTAGATGTTCTTCGACGAAGCTGCAAGGAAAAAAGGGTATAGTATTGGGATACTCATGATCTCTAGTGATGACTCTCACACCTTCATCTCCATTAAGCTGTATTTCACTTGCACTAATGATATGAAAGAATACGAGGCATGCACCGCAGGTCTTAAGATCTCCCTCGAGAAAGGAATCAAGCACGTGGAAATCTTTGGAGGCTCATCCTCATTGTCAGTGAAATTCTCAGGAAATGAGAATTCAAAGACAAAAATCTCCTACCCTTTCATGCTAACCTAGAAGAGCTTGCCTTTTCATTCAAAGATGTCACCTTGCATTACCTTACTCGCTCAAAGAATACATTTATAATACTTGGGAGATTTACTAGAGAATATGGAGTAGCCCTAGTGTACTAGTGAATATGGAAAACTACCTCCCTGCCATATACCAGAGAATATGCAATAGTGTACTAGGTGGCTTTACAAGACATTTTTCTAATACTTGGGAGACTTAACTTATCTAGATACATGAAATCTTTAGACAATTGAGGCTAATCTTTAAAATAAGAAAAAATGGAAGAATCCTTAGAAGAAGAAGCTAAACAAGCCAAAGAATCAACTACACTATTGCATTATCTCCAAATATGATCAATTTTTCTATGACTTTTATGCATCATCTCCACCATCTCCTTAATTAGAGTTTTGGCCTGTCAAAGAGGTTTCCAGATGGCTCTAATCATATTGAAAGAAGCCTTGGAATCAGTATCAATAAACATATTGTAATGACCTTTATCTTTGCATAGTTGAAGACCAATTTTAATGTCCATAACCTCAACTATAAGACTAAAAATGACCAATGAAAGTAGGAAAAACCATGATAAGATTTTTCTGATCATTTCTGAGAACACCTCCAATACCACTATAACCTGGATTTCCTTTGCTGGAACCATCAACATTCAATTTCAAACATCCTATGTTGGGCTTGGACCACTTGGTTATAATGAACTTCGGATTATTAATTTGAACATTGATCTGAAAGAACTGGGTAAGGGTTGCTGCTAAAGATTTGTAAGGACTGCAAAATATTTTAGAAGCACAGATATCATACACAGAGACTCGGATATGTTTAATAATGGATTTCATGTCCATATCAATATTCTTAAAAAAACTTTGGCATATAGCTTTCCAAATTTCCAACATTATGACCATAGGAAGAATTTAATAGATAAATTTTAGAAAATTACTTTTGAGTTGAATGAAGACACCAGGCGATAAACATCAATATAGATGAATGGAAGGATGGTACGATATACCCAAAATTTATTTAATAGGACCAAACTCTATTAGGTAAATGACTCTTAACCAACAAATTATTTAAGGATTCCTCATAGTTTCCACAACTGTGGCATTTAGAGCAAATTCTGATTCCAATTCTCTGGACATTATCATCAGTTGGAATGGACTTTTGTAAAAATTTCCAAACAAAAATAGATCTTTTTGATGGAATTTGATTGGACCATAAAATTTTCTAAGATTTAGCTTCAACTCCTGACCCTCTGATAAAATTATAAGCAGACTTCAAACTGAAATTACCATCTTGAGAAGCAGACCAAAAAACTTCTTTATCTATAGTAACACACTGCTGTTGAACCTCTTCCTGAACTTGTCTAATTCTTTTCATCACATGAGAACCATTATTAGGTCTAAAATTCTTGTATTTGTTCTTCATAAATTGATCCCAAATCCCCTTTGAAGTATTCAATCTCCAAGCCAGCTTATAAGAGAAAGTTATAGTAACATCTTCTAAGTTCCTAAGATCAAGACCACCCTCTGATTAAGGTTTACAAATCTTCTTCCAGTTAATCCAAGCCTTTTTATTACCTATAATACTATCAGTACCCCAACAGAATTTGCTAAAAATAGATTGAATACGATTAAAAATAGCTTTGGGGGGATTTAAGGCAACTAGAGTGTAGATAGGGATAGAAGATATAACATGCTTAATTAGAATTAATTTTCCAGCAGAAGAAATATATCTAGATTTACACCCCAAGAATTTAACTTTGATCTTGTTTATAATATCATTAAAATTACTAACTTTCTTCCTTCTAATATAAAGAGGGCATCCAAGATAAACCAGGGGAATCTTTTTAAAGGAAAGATTGAGATAAGGAGCTATAAAATTTCTCCTGTGCAAAGAAATATAATCACCCACTAAGAAGCAACTCTTAGATTTGTTAATCAACTGGCTAGAAGAGTCTTCATATTGCTTAAAAATGGCATTAAATTTTGGATGTTTCTTTTCCTTCCATTAACAAAGAGAATAATATCATCTGCAAAACTCAAATGGGTGATAGAGAACTTCCAGGAGGATGAGAAAAGGCTCCAACCCTCTTGGACTGAACTAATTGATTCAGGCCTCTACTTAGAACTTTAACATCTATAATGAATAGGGAAGGAGATATTGGGCCACCTTGCTTAAGACCCCTTGAAGATTGAAAGAAACCAGTGCATTTTCCATTGATAATTGTTGAAATCCAGTTACTAGAAATAAGTCACCAAATTAAATCTCTGAATTCTACACAAAAACCAAATTTCCTCAAAACTTCAATAAGTAAAACCCAAAAGACCCTATCATAGTCTTTCTCCATGTCTAATTTATTTAGAACATTGGAACCATGGAATTTTCAATTCAAAAGATCGTGACACCCCGAATAATTAAATATCGGGTATCTACTCCTTTATTCAAATTAATACAAAATGTCAAGTTGGTTCAGTTCATAGATTCACTGTCGAAAACATTTTTAAACAATTAGTAGCCACCTAATATTTAAAAAGTGAGTTGTCAAATTTTATTAACTTAAATTAACATGCAACCAATTAAATTATAAGCTAACTATACCTCATCCACATCACAATCACACTGGAATAATAATGAAATAAATAAATTTAGTCTGGAGTAACACTCCCTCGAATAATCCAAATACTGAATAAATCCCAATACACAAGTCTGAATAAATAAATAAATCCAAAACTGAAATGAAACTAAAGTCTGAGAATACTTTCTCTCAATGGAAATGGGCGACACGCCCTAACAGATGAGTGACCCTGAATAGAATCAAATGCAGAATGTGGAGGTGTCTAATATCGAGATCTTGTAACTTCCAAAGCAGTTACAACACGTCAAAGTAATGGGACTCCTATGCTTGGCGTCCCTGCAGCTGGGCACCTAAAAAGGTTTTACAAGAAAATAGATTTGAAAGCAAACAGGTCAGAGCCCGTTGTGAAAACAGTTTAAAATATAACAAGTATTTAATTGCATTAAACAATAAATATTATATAGATGTTAGTTACGTGCTCTCACATGATTTCCTCACCCCCTCAACTAATGTGCACGCTTAACGTATACCCTTAACCCATCCTAGTTACATCGTTAAGTAACTAGTATGTACCACTTCCTGACTTCACAATATTATATAGGGTCTATTCGTATTATTATAATATACTTTGCGTGTAACTCACCTTCACATTAATCAAGTTAATTTATATCAATTACGATAGGAATTCTCACATTATTATTCCCATTCAAATACCTCAATTATTTATATTCATAATTTAACAATGATTCAGTTATGAGTACAAGTATATCATCTTAGCAAAAATATACTAATATGACATCCCTAGGCTAAGTTACGGTGCACGCATACTCTGCTATCGAATCCCGGTACATCATGTACATAAGGACTACATGTTCCGAATCGCTTTCAATAAATAAAATTACACATATTGGAGGCGAACATAGTTCACATACCCATGGGTCACGCACATACCTATGCTCCCATGGTCAGCTCACTTATCAACTCACAAATACGCCATTCACAGCCCTATGTCCGTAAGGTACCAATCTAAATCTCCCGTAGGCACACAAAGATAAGATGGTCTTATTTCGAAAGCCGACCTCTCGTGATAGCAAGTATGGTAGGTATGTCATACACACAATAGTCCATATACTAAGCATTCACACCACTTAGGTAATTATATTATTAAAGGTATATTTTAAGCCCTAAACCATCAGTCTGATCCGTACGTCATTATCATTACAATTTATATAAAAATATGTTTTTGCCAATAAATCTTACGTCGTATCGTTTCGAGTACTTAAACCTATCCCGAAAAGGTTGCTAAATCTCCTATGTATCTCACGTATCAATTCAGTACTTCGAGATCCATATTTCTGTCCCAAATCCTAACATATCACTCCTACGGATTTAAATCATATTCTCGCATCATAAAATAGAAAATTACTCATCGGACACTCGTATGTTCAACACTACATTACAAACCAATACTAATATATTTCGGGCTTCATTTATATCCCCACTGGTCTATCTAAAGTCCTAATGTATTCACATGATCCCCACCTACAACTTTCGATGGATGGAATTGCTAAAATCTAAAAAAGGGAAAAAGGTTACTGTCTTTGGGGAGATCGACCGATCGACCTATGAATGTCGATCGATAGACCCCATCGATCGATCGACATTCATAGGTCGATCTATCGATATTCATAGGTCGATCGATCGATCAAGCAGGTTTAGGTTATCGATTTTCTTCATTTTTAATCCCATTTTTGTCCCAAATCTTCATTATAAGATATTAAATCCTAAAGTAAGCATATTGGGTCATTATACAACCTATTTACATGATTATTAACATTCCAGAACTCTTAAATCATCATCAATTAGACTTTTCTTGGATCAAATCATCCTATTTTCATGAAAAATCCTATTTTTCTATTTTCTTCAAGAATCATCATATACCTCTTCATAAATTTGTTTTAAACTAAGCATGGTTTCTGATTTCGTTATTAGAATACGTCCAGAATCAAACTACATACAATTTCTACCCAAAATTAAGGTTTCATATCCAAGTTTCATTAGTTTTCAATATTATCATGGATATCATCAAATCCTAAACTATCATGGATAAATTATTCACTGAAATTTAATGAATCAAAGCACTTTCCTGGGAATTGATGTTCTGATCCGTTGATGACGTTAAGGGTTGGTTCTCTTCCTCTCTCTCCGATCACAAATCCGGCGATAGTGGTGGTGTGTGGTGGTTATGGCCTTGCAACCTTCCTTAGAACTTCTCCTCTCTTCTCATGTTGCCCACTACTTGATTTTGATAGATAATGGCCCTAATATTGGCTAATAAATAAAGCCTAAATTTCGTGGGTTAAAATCCCTTAAAAATTAAAATGACTAAAATACCCTCATGGGTTGTCAGCTTGGCCTAAAAATACCTCGGGACCCAAACTAAACCCCCGGCTAGTAATTTTTTGATTAGTTCGACCCTTTCGGACACGTTGGCGCAGTCGAAATGACTATACGATTGATACAAATATAATTTACTTTTAAATCCAATTAAATGGATTCCTGACGCGACTGACACGCGCGTCCCAACTTAATTTCTCGAATTATCATATTTAGGACTCGCGACAATTTTAATAAATTCCATAATCATATATTACTATATTGACACAGTAATATTCAACATTATTATCATAATCAAATACCAACTCTCGTCTCGCTAGTATTTAAATCCGGATTAAATTCCAAATAATTTTCCCATTTAATTTAATTAATCCCATTAAATAAAATCAATAAAATTACGGGGAATTACATACTTTCCCCCTAATAACAGAATTTCATCCCGAAATTCGAAAATAAAATATACCTGGAAAAAATAACTCTGGATAACGCTCTCACATCTCATCCTCGCGCTCCTAGGTAGACTCCTCGGCATTATGATGCCGCCACTGAACACGTACTAACGGTACTATCTTCGATCGCAATTTCCTCTCGCTACGGTCTAGAATAGAAACCGAACCCTCCTCATCGAAACTATCAGGCTGTATATCAATATCCTGTAAAGCAATGTGAGTATGGGTTAAATCATCTCGAAGATATCTCCTCAGTGAGGAAATGTGGAACACGTCATGGACCTTATGAAAGTGTTCCGGTAAGCCAAGTCTATACACAACTGTCCCAATTCGCTCGATGATAGGGAATGAACCCATGTATCTAGGCTTCAACTTCCCCTTGTTCTCGAAATGCATAATCCCCTTTATAGGAGATACTCTGAACAACACCTGGTCCCCCATATTGAACTCTCTAAAGGACCTCTTGGCATCGACATAACTCTTCTGTCGGTACTGAACTACCCGAATACGGCTTCGTATCATCTTTATCCTCATCGAAGTATCCTGAATCACTTCCATCCCAAGGAGTTTGTTATCCCACACGCGTAGCCAACATGCTGGGGAACGACAAGGTCTACCGTACAACACCTCGAATGGAGACATACTAATAGTGAATTAGTAGGAGTTATTATGGAAAAACTCCACCAGTGGAAGATACTTCTCCCAACCACCTCAAAAGTTAAGGATGCACATACACAACATGTCTTGCAACATCTAATTCATCCGCTCGGTCTGCCCATCTATCTGCGGGTGATAGGAGGTACTCTACCACAACTCCATTCCCATAGCTTCTTGGAAACTTTCCCAAAATCGTGGCACAAATATTTTGTCCCTGTCAGACATGATATTGAGAGGCACCCTGTGGAGTCTCACTATTTCAACTATGAAGATCTGGGCGTACTGTCCCGTGGTGTAGTCTGTTCGGGCTGGTAGAAAGTGAGAAACCTTGGTCAACCGATCCACGATTACCCAAATAGAGTTGTGATCTCTCTGCGATGTAGGTAACCCCGTGATGAAGTCCATGGAAATGCTTTCTCATTTCCACATAGAAATCTCTAATAGCTGTAAAAGTCTTGCCGATCTTTGATGGTCCACCTTTACTAGCTGACAAGTGGCACATTTTGAAACTAACTCGGCAATATCTCCCTTTATCCCGCTCCACCAGTATTGTCGCCTCATATCCTGGTACATCTTATCACCACCAGGATTTACCGTGAATCATGAACCGTACGACTATATCATGACCTCGTGTCACAAGTCCTCCCCCTCAGGGACAACTAACCTTCCATTAAAGCGTAAGCCCCCGTATGAACTAACAGTATAAGACTCGGCCCCCTCTGCTAACAATCGTACTATCTGCTCTTGACAGAACGGGTCTGCTGCCTAGGCCTGTATAACTCTCGTAATGATTTGGGGCGTAACTATCATCATAGACATAAATGATCAGGCCACTACGTCCTTGTGTCCCATCTCCTTCCACTTCGCTCTCTGATGATACCTAAATATTGCGTATTTCATCTCTAGAACCTATGCATTTTAGCCCCCTCGGGTGCCTTAATCTCTATATTTAAGCCCGTTAATCAGACAACCTCAGTTTATATTGTTAACATGCTATATGAGGTATAATTGGGCTTTTGTAGGTATTTAGGTACTAAGTATGGAGTTCGGATGCATTCCGGTGAAGTTTCGTACGTAATCACACATTCAAGGGCATTTTAGTCATTTCAAAGCTTGGGAACCTGGACCAAAATCTCACAAAATTTGTATCCCTCCTCTCTAGCTTCTCGTGGCTGCAAACGGTGTGCAATTCTGAGTCCGTATGAAGGAGTTACAACGATTTCAGCGGAGGGAAAAACAAGGAAATCAAAAGAGGAGGAGAAAAGAGAAGAAAAGAATGAAGAAGCTGCTGCTTGGCTCACCCCTGCTTGATCGATCGATCAACCATTTTGGTCGATCGATCGATCCTTATCTATAGTTGAAAATTGGCCTTGATCGATCGATCAACCCTTTTTGTCGATCGATCGATCCCCTGTTTTCAGGAGATTTTTTCCCTTATTTTCTTTCCTCTTTTCTTTTATTCCCACTTACTATACATACAATTTTTGTTGTAATATTTAGATATTAGGTAATATACACGATTTTAGATTAGGTTAGCTTAGGGTTTTGAGGGTTTTGGAGAGTTTGGCTTCGATTCTTCTTGGTTTGACACCTAATTGGGTTGTAAGTTACACTATTCATCATCCTCTTCCTTTAATATAGTTTGTATTTCTTCATTTCTTGCTTTCTAGTGTAATTTACATGCTTTCTAAATTAGTTTTACTTGCTTTCTTTACTCGCTTTCTAGTATAATTTTACCACGTTTATTTACTCACTTTATTTACCGCGTTTTTACGATGCTTTCTAGGTAATTTAAATTAGGTTGTGTTTGAATGGAACTCACTCGGGTTAATGCGTTGCTTGGCTTGGTGATAGTGTTTACGGGTTTATTTCGGGTGCGTTGTCCTAGTTATTATGCCTAGGAGATTTGACGGGGAATACCATGTATGTCCCGTGCTTACGACCTTTCGCGCATAATTTCTGGGATATTTGTTGACGCCTAAATCATATTAGGATTTTATGTAAATTTAGAGGCGTGACAACCTTTGATTTAATTAACTGTCGAAACGAGACGCATTTATAATAACTCGTCAACCCATGTAACCATTTTATACAAATTAACTCGGGTGAGGGATATTCGACGCAACCTATAGTTTTACGCGCTTTCATAATCTAGTTTCAATACCCTTGCCTAGAATAACATTTTCCTTTATGCATCTTTTTACCTTTTAGTTTGTAATCACCTTTTGCACTTTTATTTCGGAATACTAAATCATATAAATTCTAACAACTCGTCTCTGTGGATTTTTGAAACCCGACTTACTGCTGTGCTTGCCCCGCAAGTGTAGTAGTAATTTAGGTTTGTTTGTATAGTCGCGACGAGATAGAAAATAAAGACTGTGCACTTTACACACACACAACTCTCGCGCGCTATCACTCTCCAAACCTCAGCGACCTCACCTACTGGCCTACAGATCAATGCATCTGCTATCATGTTAGCCTTCCCTGGGTGGTATTGGATATCGAACTGATAATCCTTCATAAACTCTAGCCACCGACGTTGACGCATATTCAGGTCCTTCTGCGTGAAGAGGTACTGTAGGGACTTGTGGTCTATGAATAAACAAAATTTCTCCCCCAGGAGATAATGTCTCCAAATTCGAAGTGCAAATACGACTGTAGCCAACTCCAAGTCGTGGGTGGGGTAATTCTTCTCGTGAGGCTTAATCTTACGAGAAGCATAAGCTATAACCTGATGCTCTTATTGAAGTATACCCGCAAGTCCTAGTAAGGATGCATCAATGTAGACTAGATACTCTACCCCTATACTGGGCAATGCTAACACTGGTGCTGAGGTCAACTTGTCTTTTAATTCATCGAAAGCTAACTGGCAGGCATCACTCCAGATAAATGGCACTCCCTTGCGAGTCAGATGTGTCAATGGACCCGTTATTTTTGAGAACCCCTGAATAAACCCCTGTAGTATCCTGCTAAGCTTAAGAAACTACGTATTTCTATCGGTGTCGTGGGTTGTCCCCACTCCCTCACCACTGATACTTTCCCTGGATCAACAGATATTCCCCTGTAAGAAATGATATGCCCCCAAAACTGAACCTCCTTCAACCAAAACCCACACTTCTCATATTTTGCATACAACTCTTGCTGATGTAGTGTCTGTAAAACTTGCTTCAAGTGCTCGGCGTGCTCCTCCTCTGTCTGGGAGAAGACCATAATGTCATCAATGAAGATAATGACAAACTGGTCGAGTAACTCTCTGAACACCCTATCATCAAGTCCATAAACACGACTGGGGCGTTGGTTAGGCCAAAAAGCATAACCCTGAACTCGTAGGAACCATATCTCGTGAAGAAGGCAGTCTTTGAGACTTCCTGCTCCCTGATACGCAACTGATGGTATCCCGATCTCAAGTCAATCTTTGAGAACAAAGAAGCTCCTCTCAACTGGTCGAACAAGTCATCGATTCGGGGCAACGGATACTTATTCCGTATAGTGACTTTATTCAACTCCCGGTAATAAACACACAACCTCAAAGATCCATCCCTCTTCTTAACGAACAGCACAGGAGCACCCTACGATGAAGTACTACTATGGATACACCCTTTACCCAATAGCTTCTTTATCTGATCCTGTAGCTCCCTCATCTCCGCTGGAGCCATACGGTAAGGTGTGCGGGCTATCGGCCGAGTACCCAACGTCGAGTCTATAACGAACTCTATTTATCTACTAGAAGGTAATCCCGAAATATCCTTGAATACATTAGCGAACTCCCTAACGACTGGAATCGAATCAAGTGGTATCACCACCTCCTTAGAGTTCTCCTCCTCTATGTAGTACAAGTGAGTGGACGATCCTCCCTTAGGACGAGGCATCGCCACAAGGAATATCTCCTGATCTGGTATGGCAAAAATAATACTTTTACTATAACAATCAATCATGGCTTGATACGCAACCAGCCAATCCATACCAATAATCGCATCGTACTCGGACATATCTAATAATAGCATATCGGTAGGTAAAGTAAATCTCCCAATATCTACACCCACGCCTCTACATATAAAGGAAGCCACAGAACCCCTACTCAACGGTGAATCTACACAAGTGATAGTGCTCTCTGCGGTATCTAATAATCCCATAGAGCATGCAAATCTCGTGACAATAAAATAGTGTGTGGCTCCCGTGTTAAATGAAATACGCCCCGTAGTCCCCTAAATAGAAAATATATCCACAACTAATGTGCACGCCTAATGTATACCCTTAACCCATCCTAGTTACGTCGTTAACTAACTAGTCTGTACCACTTCCTGACTTCACAATATTATGTAGGGTCTATTCATATTATTATAATATATTCTACGTGTAACTCACCTTCACATTAATCAAGTTAATTTATATAAATTACGATAGGAATTCTCACGTTATAAATCCCATTCAAATACCTCAATTATTTGTATTCATAATTTAATAATGAGTTAGTTATGAGTACAAGTATATCATCTCAGCAAAAATATACTAATATGGAACCCCTAGGCTAAACTGCGGTGCACGCATACTCTGCAATCGAATCCCGGTACATCATGTAAATAAGGACTATGTGTTCCGAATCGCTCAGGAACCGTTTCAAGAAACAAAATCACACATATAGGAGGCGAACATAGTTCACATACCCATGGGTCATGCACATACCTATGCTCCCATGGTCAGCTGACTTATCAACTCACAAATGAGCCATTCACAACCCTATGTCCTTAAGGTACCAATCTAAATCCCCCCGTAGGCACACAAAGATCAGATTGTCCTATTCTGAAAGCCGACCTCCCGTGATAAAAAGTATGGTAAGTATGTCATACAGACAATAGTCCATATACTAAGAATTCACACCACTTAGGTAATTATATTATTAAAGGTATATTTTCAGCCCTATACCATCGGTCTGATTTGTACATCATTATCATTCCAATTTATATAAAAATATGTTTTTACCAATAAATCTCACATCGTATCATTTCGAGTACTTAAACCTATTTCGAAAAGGGTACAAAGTCTCTTACGTATCTCACGTATCAATTCAGTACTTCGAGATCGACGTTTCTATCCCAAATCCTAACGTATCACTCCTATGGATTTAAATCATATTCTTGCATCATAAAATAGGAAATTACTCGTCGAACACTCGTAAGTTCAACATTACATTCAAAACCAATACTAATATATTTCGGGCTTCATTTATATCCCTACTGGTCTCTCTAAAGTCCTAATGTATTCACATGATCCCCACCTACAACTTTTGATGGCCGGAATCGCTAAATCCAAAAAAGGAAAAAAAGGTCACGATTTCTGGGGAGATATCGATCGATCAAGCAGGTGCGGGTTACGAGTTTTCTTCATTTTCAGTCCCAGTTTTGTCCCAAATATTCATTACAAGATGTTAAATCCTAAAGTAAGCATATTGGGTCATTATACAACCTATTTACATGATTCTTAACATTTCAGAACTCTTAAATCAACATCAATTAGACTTTTTTTGGATCAAATCATTCTATTTTCATGAAAAAATCTATTTTTATATTTTCTTAAAGAATCATCATACACCTCTTCATAAATCCGCTTTTAACTAAGCATGGTTTCTGATTTCGTTATTAGAATACTTCCAAAATCAAATTACATACAATTTCTACCCAAAATTACGGTTTCATCTCCAAGTTTCATTAGTTTTCTATAATATCATGGATATGATCAAATCCTAAACTATCATGGATAAATTATTAGCTGAAACTTAATGAATCAAATCACTTGCCTAGGAATTGATGTTCTGATCCATTGATGACGTTAAGGGTTGGTTCTCTTCCTCTCTCTTCGGTCACAAATCCGGCGATAGTGGTGGTGTGTGGTGGTTATGGCCTTGCGACCTTCATTGGAACTTCTCCTCTCTTCTAACGTTGCCCACTACTTGATTTTGACAGATAATGGGCCTAATATTGGATGAGAAATAAAGCCTAAATGTCGTGGGTCAAAATCCCTTAAAAATTAAAATGACTAAAATACCCTCCCGGGTTGCCGGTTTGGCCTAAAAATGCCCCGGAACCCAAACTAAACCCCCAGCTAGTGTTTTCTGACTATTTTGACCCTTTCGGAGATGTTGGCACACTCGAAATGACTATACGATTGATAAAAATATAATTTACTTTTAAATCCAATTAAATTGATTCCTGACGCGACTGACACGCGCGTCTCAAATTAACGAATTGTCGTATTTATAACTCGCGATAATTTTAATAAATTCCATAATCATATATTACTATATTGACCCAGTAATATTCAATATTATTATCATAATCAAATACCAACTCTCGTCTCACTAGTATTTAAATCCAGATTAATTTCCAAATAATTATCGCATTTAATTTAATTAATCCCATTAAATAAAATCAATAAAATGACGGGGTATTACAAAGATATGCATTTCATGAGCAAGAAGAATTTTATCTTGTATGTTCCTATCTTTAACAAAACCTGATTGATTTTTAGATATTATATAAGGAAGAATATCTGATAACCTAGTATTGAGAATTTTTTAAATGATTTTAAGAGAGAAGTTTCCAAGGCTTATAGTCCTATAATGAGAACAAAGTTGAGGGTTTTTAGTTTTTGGAATGAGTATCACATTATTGGAAGACTATATTATAGGAATGGATTTTCCTACAAAGAAATATTGAATAATAGGAATTAAATCTTGCTTTATAATTGACCAGCATCTCATATAAAAAGCACGAGAAAATCCATTAGGACTAGGGCTGTTATTTTCATTTAATTTTTTTAATGATTGGAGAATCTAATATTATTGAGGAACAACACTAAGCATTTTATTCCATTCATCAGATTTTGAAGTAGGAATAACATGTAATAGATCATCTTCATAAGCAGTGGAGGCTGTTCAATGTCTTCCATTTGATCATTCCACATATTATCTTCACTATCCCCAATTTGAAGTTTCTATCCTTCACAGCTAAATGAAAAAATTTGGTATTTGAATCACCTTCAGCAAGCCATTTAATCTTAGACTTTTGATGCCAATAGTATTCTTCGTGATTAAGAGTTTTAGAAAGATCGATTTTGATTTTTAGCATCTGAGATCTATTAGTAGGAGAAGGATCACTTTCAAAGTTATTTTCTGCAATAAGAAACTCATCTTCAAGAGTTTTAATATTTTCTTTTATCCCCTTGAGAATAATGGTCTCTCTCATTTAAATGAACAAAAGGATTATGTATGCCTTAGTGATTGGTATAGACCGTTCAAAATACAAAATTCATCAACGACACAACAAAATATGTCAAAATCAATTTTTATTTTATTTTAAACTAGGAATATGGCCATTACATGCAATATTAGTGACGTGAGTCAAACAAACCACTCCCTTCCAAATGCTCATACAACATACAAACCCATACCATTAACAACTTCATAAAATATCCATAAACCTACCAATCACCTACCCCAAACAAAATACAATCTTCTAAAAACCTACACCAACTTCCCAAACCTTATCTTCCACTACTTGATGGGTCCGCCTCATCATCATTACCTGTACCTGGAGAACCCCAATAATCCCACTCCTGATTTTGGCTCCGGATGCCCTCCATGCGAGGATGGGCCTTAAAGATCTTAAATAAGATACCGACACCCTCTTCCACGGTGTCGAACATTACGAGCCATCTCTGCCCAATCTCCTCGACCAGAATATTCTCAACCACCCTTTTTCCATAACCACTTCAAATAGTCACCTGATATGAACCTAGCCTCTCTGACAGATTGTGATGAACAGGTAGATGACCGATGGAGTTACCAAAAGGTTCCCAGTATCATCCTCAAAGACTTGATCAAATCCTTCATTGAAAAGAAGTTGGTTATGCGAGGAGAAATAATTTGCTCCCATACTACTTGGCGCAAAAGCCGTAGTGGAAAGTAAAAACAAGTCTGGAGAAGATCCACTAAAGTCACATACTGATAGTACCCCAACTATAAAACATGTTACAAGTACCCCCACCAAGGTATAGACCAGCAAAGGCGTCGGACCCTATACTTCACAAGCTAGTTAATCCAATTCTCTGTCGACGGGACGAAGCTAAAGAATGGCCTGGAAAAGAAGTTAGGAATTCCCGACGAAGGGTACTCAGGAGTGGTTTCCAGGCACAGTCTTTCGAATAACCACATAAATAACATGATAAGGATCCCCCACAAAAAGATAGCCCTACCCTCCTTCTAGGCATCTAGGCCATAATACCACCGCAACATTACTACAGTGGTAGGACATCCACAGTGCTATTGTGGCCACCTGAGGATTAGGCATCAGATCGCCCGTCACCAATAAGATCTTGGAAGTCAAACCTAAGGCTATAGCGCCAGCAAATCCATGTCAGTAAAATCCCCTCGGCATACCGAATTTATGACTGTCAAGGGGACGATGCTTCCTTCATGCACCAATAGTCGGGAGGTTGAAGGGAAGTTATGGAGTAAATTCATCAATGTCACATGGGGAGAACAAGATAAATCCAGCATAGTTATTGCTACACTAGGGCTGATATCTAGAATCGCAGATAACTCTTCGCAGGTTGGACACACCTCATTTAAGTCAAATAGAAAAATATGGTCCTCAGGTTATTAGAACTGTACCGTTGCTTCCTAGATGTTCCTATTTATGGGACGATTATGCCATAAGGAGATGGCGCAGACCAAAAGCTTCATAGTTGACATTGTAGAGGCACATGGCTTCTAAACCTTCAAGGTAAGAAGAAAAGGCTTCAAATGTTGGAAGAACCATTGCAAAACAGAGAAAGAAAGTTACAAAGAATAGAAAGTCAAATGTGGTGATGAAAAACCTCCAAAGGCCACCTTTTATACTTAAAAATCCACAAAAAACAAATCATTCAAAAAGCCACTTGATTTCGTACTCCAAAAGTACCAAGGAGTACATAGAAAGTACAATCAAAGCTAAGTAAGTGATTTGGACTTGATCCTTATGTCGATAGGCAAGCCAAGGGATATGCCGATCGATAGACCCCCTTTGGGGAAATTCTTCACTTTCCTCTTTTATACATATAATTTCCAGAATAAACATTTACTTTGAAAAAATCGATCTTCGAGTTTTCCTTTTTGGAAATTCCTTATTTTATTTTTTGTACATAACTTTCAAAATAGATTTTTTTTTCTACTTGTGAAAAATTAATATTCGAGTCCCTTTTTTCATCTTGTCTATACCTTTGCAAATAATAAAAAACCTTCAGGAGCAAACTAAAGTGCATGTAGAATAAGCCATCAAATCAAGATAACATAAAAAATGCATTTCTTATATTTAATTTGTTTAGAATAATTACATCATATTATAGGTACAAGCAGAAAGAAAAAAGAAAAAACATATATCGGGATGCAACTCGGGTCCCTCCAAAATCTCTCTCAAAACCCTCTCCATCAACCACTTCAACGTACGCGCTTTCCCCAACGAAGAGTGGTGGACCCCAAAGTCCTAAAATTGAATCTCTAATTAGATAGACGATGGAACCAAGAAGGGCTAGCCGACTTCCTCACATTGTCCGGCATTGTGGGCATCCAATCCTTAATATCCAATAGCCAGGTTATCGATACGTGGACATACTGCCAAAAAGAAGAAAAGCACCAAAACCAAAGCAAGTTAGTAAAGGGGAAAAGAATACATGAAGTGAAAAATAAAAAGAGATGGTCTTACCTCTCCCTGGAGAACTTCATCAGGAAGACCCTTAAACCCGTCTATCGCTGTAGTTTTACCTCCCCCGAAGAACCTCCTGAGGAAGACCCGCCAACCCTTCTATCGCCGTATAAGGGAAGTGAGGCAACGATATCACATCCCTGTTGTGCATATGAATGTGACATGAGGGTGTGAGAATTCGAAAAAATAGAGCCTCCCCTACAGTTGTCGTCATGCCCCCTCTAGAACTATGGGTTGATGTCGTCGGTATGCAGGTACCTCTCCCCGATCCCGTCGCAGGTGGAGGCATATTGTCCACATAATATATGCATGACGACATTAAGCAACTAGTAGCTAAATCTAGATAATCGTATCCCGCTTTCATATCCATCTAATGCGTATAGGGCTCACCCTTTATGCTCGCTACCCTAACCTCGTCAGTCAACTCATTCACTCGCCTCATGTACTCAGGGGGCGTAGATGGTGGGACCTTCACCTCTCCCCCCATAATCTATCGCACCACCCTCTATACAAGGTACTAGACGTACCAAAACTTATGCGCCAACAGCCTCCTCATCAAAAGATTCCTAGATAGTATAGTCTTCTTCAAACGGATATCCAGACTGAATCCCTTGACACGATTCTTCTTATATCCCCCAAAGTAGCCCACCCTACCACTTTCATAACCTGCAAATTACGATCCACCAAAATCTAATAACCTACACACTCCAACCATGTCAGCTATTAAAAATCCAAGGGGGTGACCATCATCTCCCCAACCCCTAAGTGAAATATGTGGGTTGTGTCCCACCACCTCTCACCCAACACACATAACACCACCTTAGAGCATGTAGTCTCATCCAATGCCCCCGCCATTGTGCTAAACCTGGTAGACCACACCATCCACTGTATCACCCCAGGAAGACTATCCTAAACCTCCTTCATCCTGATCGCCCCTGGACCGAATGCTTGAAGAGGCTATGTCAACTTGTGCAGAAATTAAGGAAAATCCTTCATTATCCCAAAGATAAGAAGAAAAAGAAAAAGGTTCAAAACAAAATGAAAAACACTTATCTAGCCATTAGGGTTCTTTTCCCTAGCCGAACAATGACGTGAAGGCTCCCAAAAAAGAACCCTCTCATCCACCACCATCTCGAAGCTGTCAAACACATTCTCATTGCCTAATGCCAGCGGCATAGAAACCCATCATTCTAAGACCTCCCAATCATCAACAGTCACCCAGTTAGTGTTGTTATTTTCCAGAAGTACCCTCTATTGAGTTCTTGAGAAGTAAATAGACTCAAAATTGACTTTTAAGAGGGAAATAAAGAGATTAAATCACTTAAAAGTGTTAAAAAATGAAGAGGGACACCCCCATTTTATAATAGGCTAAGGGGTATGCCGATCAGCAGTCCCCTGGACCTGCCTATCAGCAGTGACCTTTAAATTCCCTAAGAAGACCAATATTCCTTACCCTATGTCGATAGACACCTTCCTAACCCTGCCTATTAGCAGTCCCTTCAAAATTTCATTACAAAAATGTAAGAAAAATTCAAAAATTGCTAAAAAAATTAATAAAAATGCCCAAAAAATCCCCGCGAAGTCAAGGACTTCATCACTCTGAGAAAACTCATTTGTGGAACACTAAGATAGTTATAAGACCTCGTTAATCCCCAATAAGATCACCGACACTCACTCTCATCACCAACATACTCCCCAATAAAACTAAAAATCCAAGGTACGCTTGCACCCACGACAATCTACACCTACCATGACAGAGTCCTCAATTAGAAGCAATCCTCATAAACAACTCCTTAGGTCCATATAACTGACCTCGACCCTCTGAATATATCCATTCAAACCTTAGGTCCACAAAACTGACCTCGACCTGCTGAATTGGTCATTTTAATCTCTAGGTCTGCAGAACTGACCTTGAATCGCTGAATCGATCCCTTCAAACCTTAGGTCCATAAAACTGACCTCGACCCGCAGAAGTGATCATTTTAGTCTCTAGATCCACAGAATCGACCTTAACCCTTTAAATCGGTCTTTTCAATTTTTAGGTCTACAGGAATGACCTCGATTCGCTAAATCGATTCTTTCAACTCCTTAGGTTCACAAAATTAACCTCGATTCGCTGAAATGGTCATTTAAATCTCTAAGTCTGCAGAATTGACCTCGACCCACTGAAATGGGCATCTCAATATCAAGGTCTGCATAATCGACCTTGATCCTCTGAATCACTCATCTCCGTCCCTTAGGTCCACATAATCGACCTCATTCCTTTAATCAACCATATTATCAGACATCGATGAGGTGTCTATCTTACGATGACCTCCGCTTATTACAAGCTTACCCGTTAAGGGGCTTTGTATACACCCTATCCTAGTCACCTAAAATACCTTCTTAGGTCCCTAAAACTCCTCCTGCTTCCATAGACCTTAGGTCCTACTCCAATTGCTGATCTAGATGCCAGTAGGCACTTTTAGGACCCATTTGACTTCAGTTAACTTTCCAACCTGAGCGAAGCTCAATGAAACCTCTTAGGGACTGGAATTGCCTTTCCGACGGTCCATATCATGTGCAAATGGGCCTCACAGTTCACACGAATGTTCATTTGTACTCTGAGAACTGATCTAGAGGCCAATAAGAACTTTTGGGCCCTATTTGACTCCGATCAAATCTACAACCTGGGAAAAGCTCAATAAAACCTGATAAGGCTCTGAATCCCATTTCTAACGGTCCATGTCATGAGCGAATCGGCCTCATGATTCGTAAGAATAACCGTTTTTACTTAAAAAATCACCCGTTTAGAGACCATCAGTTCTTCTGAGCTCCATTTGACTTTGGTTAACTCTCGAACTCGAGAGTGGATCAATTGATTCTTAAAGGGCTTTGAATCTCCTTTTCAATGGTCCTAGACATGGGCAATTCAGACTTATAATTTACATTTTATGCCCATTTTTTTAAGAAATTCAGTTTCAGACTACCTTTAGGCACCCTAGACCCCTGCCTATTGACATGGTGTACTTTCCTTTCCTAGTAAGGGAACGAACAATGCCGATAGGTAGGCCAAGGGACATGTAATACCCCACATTTTTTATGATTTAAATAATTAAGGGATTTTTATTACATCGGGATTAATTAAATTTAAATGTGAAGAATTAAATTGTTAATTAATCCGGATCTAATAAAATTAAATATTAACTAGCGTGCTAAGGGTTAATACTTATTAGTTTCATATTACTGCGTGATATGTAATATGGAACTATACACTTTGATAAATTGTCAAGAGATAATAATACGACAGTTTAGTGAATTAAGTCAGACGCGCGTGTGAGTCGTGTCGGGACTAAATTGATGGAATAAATATATCAATTATTTTCAATAACTCGTATGATGATTTCGAGTGTACCGTTGAGTCCGGAAGGATCGAGATAGTCGAAATAGTATACTCGAGTGTTTAGTTTGGGTCCCGGGGCAATTTTAGGCCTAACCGGCAACCTAAAAGGGCATTATGGTAAAATGAATTTTTAGGCCTAATTAATGGACGAAAATTAGTGTATTAGGTTTAGAAAGCTTCAGAAAGAAGGAACGGACATAGGAAGTGTGATGTAAATCTTTTGCCAAGAGAAGAGGGCTAAATCGACATCACCTTGCACAACCACCACCACCACCACCACCGTGTAGATCGGGACGAGGGGAACACACCCATACCAACAACATCCAGAAATCAGACTACTCACTCAAGGAAAGTGTTTATAACTTGCTGTATTTCGGTATTGATTTGATTCATGTTAGTGTAGGATTGTTAGGATTATGTTATAGGTTACAAAAATGGAGAAATTGAGGAATTTGAATGCATAATAAATTCTGTGACTAATTAGATTGAAACCCTTAATGGATGTAGACTGGAAATCACGTTTTAAGGAATTTATATGAGAACAAATCTGGAAATTATGGCTTCTTGAACATGTATTGGAAGAACTGGGGTTTTGATAAATTTAAATTGGGGATTTCACGTTTTATGAATGATTTGTAATGAATTGATGATTCTAGGATGTTAGAATTCATATGTTATTGATGGGGTTCAATGTAGAACTATTTATTTGGAGTTTGGAGTGTTGAATGAGAAGATTTGAGGTTAAAAATGGTGGAAAACGTTGGAAAATCTGGGCAGGGGACGAACAACGAATTCTCGCGCGAAGTCGCTCGAAGTCGTTCGAGCGAGATTGAAATCTCGCGCGAAGTAGTTCGAGCGACATGTGGCAGTCGTTCAAACGACTTGCCATCTCGTTCGAGCGACAGAGTGAAGTTTTGATATTTTTTTAGGGCCCAGTTTTAAGTTTATTAGTTCAGAAATGAGAAATATATTTTCTAATAATAATCTTAAGTAAGGCAGAATTTCGAAAGAAGTACGAGAAGCTAAATACTTCAATGAATTAGGTACAGAGAGGATATGCTGTGGAGATTACGAGAGGGATAATAACCCTAATAACTATTACGAAATGTTGAAATTAAAATGCGTAAGAGAATCATATATGTAGGTGAGGAAAAATACCTATATATTATAATAGGAAGTGTGTATGCCTATTATGTATTATTACTACTAAAGGCACCAATGGGTGATAACCCGGGGGTGTGAGAATCTTATTATTATAAGTGTACTAATGGGTGATCACCCGGGGGTACAAAAATGTATTGTAAGTGTACTAATGGGTGATAACCTGGGGGTACAAGATTTTTTAAATAAGTGTACTAAAGGGTGATAACCCAGGGGTACAGTATGTTGAATAGGTGCACTAATGGGATATAGCCCGGGGGTGTAGTATCATGTTATATATATATATAAGGCAGATGTGACTATATGTATATATGTATGAGAGTTGTGAATCAATCTAATGTGTATAATAATGAATGTGGGTATGAAAACTTGTTAAGAAAATTTTAATCGCATACTTGAATTATTATGAAAATGGAAAATGTATTAATTAGCTTTTCGTCATAGGCTAATTGGATAACGTATTGTATGGGCGATACGGGTTGACTAATAATGAGGGTAAATACTATTAGGATGGATTCAGACTAGTTATATTGGGAGGTATAGCTAAGGAGAAAATTTAGATACGCGTTAGGCTTGCACAATAGAAGAGGGGTGAGAATCTCAAGAGAGAGTTCGAACTAACATGTACTTGATACTTGCTTTACTACAAATTTTAAATACTTGCTTAAACAAATATTTTTACACATCAGGCTCTGACCCGTTTCTTGCATCTTCTCTCTCTCTTGCTGTATATATGTATTACATCAGGTTCTCAGCCACAGGGACATCAGGCTTAGAGTTTCGGATTGAGTGGCATGCTGTAGATGTTGTGGGAGCTGCAAGACTTTGTTTAGACGCTTCGATTATTTCATTCCTATTCATTATGAAATTTTCATTAGGGAATGTGTCTCCCCTTCTTTAGACAGTTTCAGTGATTATATTACTCTATTTCTCGTTCATTTCCATTTGGATTGATGGTTACTATTGTTTTGGTTTAGAGTTTTGAACTGGGATGTTTTATCCACTTTTATTTATTTCAGCATGTGATTCTGATTCTGTATTTGTATTAATTAATTGTGCGTGGATGTTTTACATTAAATAACTTGGTTTGGTAAATAAATAGTTTTTAATTAATAAGAAAAAAATGTTTTGACACTTAGCTTAATTATATTAGGTGATTAAATAAGTTATTGCGTTTTCGACAGTGATGCTAAGATTGAACCAACGGAACATTCTGTTTTAAATTTTATAAAGGACTGATCACCCGATATTTAATTGGGCGGGGTGTCACAGGCCATGCCGATCTACATCCCCCCTAAATACTAAATTAATACTATTTAAGGAGACTATGACCTTACTTATAGGGACTCCCTTTTTAGCAATAAAAAATATTCTCTAAAAATTAGAGCACCGCCATTCCCAAAAAACCATTTTTTCAACATTCTCTCCATTTATCTTACCTCACTATCCTACCACTTTTGATCGGTTACCTCTTCATTTAGAAGAATTTACTCACTTTATTCCCATTTTTATATCTTTTAGTCTTATCTTGTTATCTCTCATCAAGTAATATCCTTTTTTATTACTAGTAATCACATAACATATTTTCATAAAAATCCAAAAAGGCAAAAAAGAGGGTTTACTTGTAAACTCCAAAAGTAAGGTTTCCTCACTTTTTCACACTTTCACACTTGAGGACTCTTTCTTTAAAAACATTCAAAGAGGAGTCTTAAATTAGGGGTTATGAGTTAAACCCCACACCTATGACATATCGAACTAAGTGGACTATAATTCCCCTTTGGCTAAGGAGGCATCCCAGGCCAATCCTTCTATTCGAGTCCTATTTTGTCAATTTTTTGCTTTTATACTATATTGCATTTATCTTTTGAGTAACAAACTCCTATATATTTGATCTCGTTTGATACGCACATACTCTTTTCTATAGTGACTCAGGATTCGACGAATACTCATTATATTTTTATGATAAATTTTACTACATTCCTTAGGATGATTTCACTTCGTCTTTCCCATGACGCGAGTCAAATGATTTCTTTCTTTCATCATTTACATTTACACATATGTACACACACATCACGTTTTAGAGAAAATGAGAATGTTAACATAGCGTATGAAAGATCTAAAGGGCGGAATGGGTACCTAACACCTTCCCATTTCATAACTTAGTCCTCAAACCCTTGATTCATTTGGTTTCATGTGCATCACTATGACCTTAATGCCTTTCTCTTGAGATGACCATATTTCTTTTACCTGTTTGAAGTAAAATATATTGGCGACTCCATTCCTTCATGTTATCCCCTTTTTGATGACGACCTCTCTTAATTAAATGAAAAAAGGATTATGTATTCCTTAGTGATTAATATCCAAATTCAAAATACAAAATTCATCAAAGACACAACAAACTAGGGGTGGCCATAGGCCCGAGGCCCGCCAAGCCCGCCCAGCCCGCGTAATAAAAAAATAGGGCTTGGGTAAGGTGAATAAGCCCGCAGAGCGGGCCTGGCAAAATTTTATAGGCCCGATTTTTTTTTCGGGCGGGCTTGGGCATGAGCTCTTAAGCCCGATGAGGCCCGGCCCGGCCCGAGGCCCGAAATATATATATATATATATATATATGGGGGGGGGGGGAAACTTTTATAAATATAAAAACGTATATCAAGTCTTTTCATGTAGAGTGGAAAACTTTATATATGGACTTTGTAATACATGGAGTTTAAAACAGATTTTTAATTAAAAAAATTGGTCTTTAAATAAAAAAATAGGTATTTTTATTTTTAAAAAAATCTTTTAAATAACATAACAAGGCCCGATTGGGCGGGCCTGGGTAAAGAGCTTTCAAATCTGGGCGGGCTTGGGATTACATAATAAGGCCCGATCTGGGCCCGATCGGGCTTGGGATAGAACTTAATTTTTTAAGCCCGGCCCGAGCCCGACCGGGCCTGCCCAGGCCCGGCCCACGGCCACCCCTACAACAAACTATGTTAAAATCATTTTTCTTTTAATTTAAATCAGGAATATGGCCATTAAATGTAGTATTAGGGACGAGAGTCAAACAAACCACTCCCTTTCAAACCCTCATACAACATACAAAACCATACCATTAAAACTTCATAATAGATCAAATTACCTACCCAAAACCAAGAACAAACTTCCAAAAACCTACATCAACTTCTTAAACCTTGTCTTCAACTACTTGATAGGCTCGCCTCGTAATTATTATCTTTCCCTAGAGGCCCCCAGGAATCCCACTCCTGATTATGTCTCCAGGTGAACTCCAGGCGATGATAGGCCTTAATGATATTAGATGAGACCACAACACCCTTTTTTAAGGTATTAAATATTACGATCCATCTGTGTTCAGTCTCCTTCTCCAGAATATTTTTAAGCACCCATTTCCATAGTCACTTCAAATAGTCCACTGATATGAACCCAGCTTCCCTGGAAGATTGTGATAGTTGGGTAGACGGTCGATGGCATTGCTATAAAGGCTCAGTATCATCCTCAAAGGCTCATTCAATTAATTACTCCACTAGAAAGAATTTGGTTATGTGATGAGGAATAGTTTACTCCCATCCTACTTAGCACATAATCTGCCATGGAAAATATAATGAAGTCTCACGAAGACCCACCAATTGCACATATAAGTAGGCCCTAACTGTAAAACAAGTTGTAAGTCTCCCTACCACGATACAAACAAATGATGGCATCGGACCCCGTGGTTCATAGAGGTTTTTGTGTCTCATTCGATATGCACACCCTCTTTTCTATAATGACTCGTGAGTTGACGAACACTCACATTATATGTTTATGTTATTTTTCAGTAAACTCCTTAGGATGATTCCTCTTTATCTTTCCTATGATGTGAGTTGAATGATTTACTTCTCCCATTATTCATATTTACACATATGTACATAATAATTGTGCGTTGGAGAAAAAGAGAATATTAACATATCCCATTAGAGACCTAAAGGGTGGAATGGTTACCTGACGCATTCCCATTTCGTAACTTAGTCCTCGAACCCTCAATTCATTTGGTTTCATACTACTTTGATGCCCTTCTTTTGAGACATATATATTTCTTTTGCCTGTTTTGAGAAAAATAGACTGGCAACTCCATCCCTTTATATTATCACATTTCTGACTATAATCGATTTAAATTTAAGGTAGTCAACGAAGGCACCAGTGCGAGAGGCGAATAGATGACCCCCATATCCTCAAATCGCCCACATGATCATGGTGGGAAGATAAGGAGAGTTATCTAGGTTTTACCCTCCGATCTCAATTTTTGGGTTGGCCTGCATAGAAGGAATTCTACCCTAATGGTCACAGTGTCCAAGTTTATAAAGCTTTGGTATTACACTCCTTGAAGTGGTGTTCCTCCTCGGGAGATATTGATGTCACTAGTAGCAGAAAGTCTAGTTGAAGTTGATTAGGGGGTTGAGGCAAAGATCAAAGAAGGTAATGGATTTTCACCAATTGAATCATGTCGTCCTTCATTTTGCATTATAATATGTCTAACTGTTGAGCTTTTATCAACTCCTACTGCCACCACTTAAAGTTTCATCGTTGAACCTTTTACAAAATGTCATCTCGATAGATTAATCGTAACGCTGTAGAGGTTGTCCGTCAAAAGAAATTAGAGTAGGAGGAAAAAAAGAAAGCAGATGCAAAGGATAAGGATGAAAATAAGGCCGTGAGGGTTGAGGTCGAGGATAAGAAACAAGTTGAGATTAATGCCCGAAAGAATATCGACGATGATATTACTGCCAGAGCTAAATATGAAGGGAAAGATCCCATGCCTTCTGATCCTCCAAATGTTGGAAATAAGAGGCTAAACATGGGTTAAACTAACCAACCTAAACTTAAGCAACAAAGGTTAGATGGACCCAGGCCAACGGGGTCTGCCGCGGACTGAGTGAAAATTAAAGGGCATGCTTCTCATTTGCTTATCCATGGAGCAAGGTCGTCCTCCCACTATGGTGAAGTGGAGGACTTCAAGTTTGACCCTAACAATCATGTCACCTCCAAGAAGCTGAAGAGGGATACATACTCCATCTTCCATGTTTTAAACAATGCTATGAACTTTCTCGGCTAGTGTGGGCACAATCCAAAATTTGAATTTTTAAGGAGTTTTTACCCTGATGCTTTTCTCCTATTTATGGTATCTTATCCAAGTTATTTCTTATCTGTCCTTATCAAATTAGTATTACTTATTTACCCCATTATCTTATTTTCAGGCTTCAATGGTTGTCATTATCCCGAGGGAGATAACTAATCATTAAGCATACTAAAAGCATGGAGGGGCCATTGAATCACTTACTCAACACAACACTAAGCTGAAGAAGGATCTAAAATAATATTTTGAAGATCTACAGAAGTTTCACGATGAACTTCACGAAAAAGATGACCAGGTGGTTTCCAAAACATTAGATCTCACAAAAATAAAAGAAGCTAAAAAATCAGGTTGGCACTGATGCCATTAAGCTTCAAAAATTTGAGGATACAATTAAGAAGGTCAATGAAGATCTCACCAAGGATAGATTAGAACTCGTCAGAGACAATGAGGCTTTAGTCAAGGCTAAGGAGGCTGGGGTTTCCAAGTTCAAAATTTTTACTGATTATAACATGGACACTGCATCCTTTTTCCTGAAGGGCTACAACGAACTTAAAAAGAGGGTTATGAAATGCTACCCTGACATATCATACGTCATTGGAAGTTGGGAAGGTGGTGATGATGAAACCACAACTTTGGAAGTTGATAACTGAATGGAGGTGGATGAGCCCATTATAGAGGATGAGGAGAGTGGTCAAGTCGATCAAACCATTGTTAAGGAGACCATTATTCCCATAACTCCAGAGGTATCTAATATAATTTCATGCCTGATGTTGTTGATATTGATGCTCCTTAAGTCAACCCATAAACTGAGAGTACTCCTCATGTCACCCCAGAAATTAAAAATGCGCATGTGGCTTATAAACTTCTGGAGTTATATTTTGTGAAGCTTTTTGACTTGCAATTTCTCATTCTTGTGTTCTGATTAGTATTTTTAATGAACATCTACCATTTTTCTTTCTTTAAAAATATTGAATTCTGATGCTATTCAATTTCATGTCTACATGCATATATTAATTTCTCACCGTGTTTGATTTTCTTCAAGTTATTTTTCTAGGCCAACTTCTTAGCCTTCACTTATGATTAAGTGTTTTATGGTCGAATATATCCGATGTGCCGATATTTATGGTCGTACCGTTTGATCTTGATCTAATTTACTAGCTTTTTAAGGTATGGCCTGCCAATAGTTTAACCGTACGGTTTAGAGGACGGATCTTATATACCTAACATAACTTATTGGATACCACTTGGATGAATATGAGTGGTCCTGACTTAGGATCTACCATTTCTTTATATGAACAGATCTTGTCATCCTGACTATGTTTATGCATTATTTTCCTAGGTCATCCAAATGTAGTAGGATCTGTCCTTGAATTAGTCATCCATATGACTACACTGGGTTTCTTAGTTTTGGATAAACTTCTTGATCATGACATGTCTAAGACGAGGCCATTTATAAAGTGTTGCTTGATTAGTGGTTTTGATATATTCATCTTTGAGATCATACCAACACCATTCACCAGATTCTTATACTTTTTGCTCAGATTCAGATCTATTCCATCATTTAATTCCTCATCTCGACCACATTTCTTCTTGACAGCCTTTTTACGAGGAGACTTAGATCATGTCCTGGGATTGTGCTCATCCCGTATGTGTGATCGACCACCCTTATCAATGTACTTTGCCAACTTTCCTCATCTGAAAAAGGACTCAATCTCATTCTTTATAGCCAAGCATTTATTAGTGTTGTTGTTGTGATGTTTATGGAATTTATGGTAATTGCTCTTATCTCTCCTGTTTGACGGGGCCATCAATTTGCTTGACTATTTTATGTTATAACTTCCTCAAATTCCCTGGAGAATGTGGTTTATACCAACAATAAGAGGGGTATATTCAGATTACTTTTTTAGTCTGTCAAATTTTTTAGTGTCTTAGACTTTTCCATATTTTTCGATCTCTTTCCAGCGTCATACTTAGCATGGTTTGAATCCCTTAGCATCATCACCTCCTTGACTTTCATGATTTTTCCCTCCTTTCCAGGAGCTCGGCCATTATACGCGGTAGTTCAATAAACCACTCATAATGGTTGTGATTGCAATATTCACGTCGTAATCAATTACTTAAAGCTTCTAGGTATTAAAGCGTGTGATGAAATTCCTTATGGTTTTATCCTCTTAACAAGTGAGACACTCTTTTTCCCGGCTTTATAACGAAATATAAATTACTAACAAATAGATAGGCCAATTGCTGGAAGTTTGAGATCTGCCCTCTAGGCAAGCTACTATACCAAATTTGAGGTGACCCAGTGATTGTACGAGAGAAGGCCCTGCAGTGCATTTCGTTTAGAATATAATGATATCTAAATTAGCCTGGCATTGCTCCACGTGTAACGTTGGGTCTAACTTCCCATCATACTTGGGGGTGATAATGGGTGGGTTGAATTTTTCTAGTGTTGGGTAACCCACTACCATGGTTGTGAATGGTGATCCTTAAACAAAACCCATCTGTAAAGGGTTTTTCGTCTTTATAAGCTTACATAGATGACTTCCGAACATTAGATAGACCTTTTCTATGGTTATTCTTCCTTCTTGGCCTTCACTATGATTGTCTTCTTTACTCGACCTCAACATATTGATGAGCTATCTTCTTTATAAATCTTCTTGGCTCTAGACAAACCTCTCACACTTGGCCTTCACCTCGATGAGAACTCTACCCTCCTGTTCTTAGTTCTTTTGGATTCTTCTTTGTACTCCCTCGGCTCCCTAGGATCCCTACATTGGTGGGCCCTCGTATCTCTTAGAACCAGTTAATCAAAGGAAGACCCTCTGTTGAGCCTTTCCAAAATGCTCATATGTTCCACCGATTAGGTTTTTTCATTTCCATATCCTACTAATCTGATGGTGGATATTTCCCCTAGACGATAGGACCTATATTTAAAGTATATGGACCTGTTACCTTTGTCTCGCGAGCCAAACTCCAGCCTCCTAGGCATATTGGTTTTCCTATCATAATGATCCCGACTCTTGTCCCATTATTGCCCTAGAAGTGGCATTTCTCGCCTCCTATAATAGTTTTCACCCCAGTTAGTGTGACTGGGTTCATATCGGGCATGCTTTGCCCGACCAAAATATTATGCTCAGTTTTTTCACACTCTCCTACATCACCTCCTGACATCTAGTTAGGCTCTGTAAGATTCCCTATTAGTTTCCCATACCCACAGGAATAGAGGGTGCCCCCCCTCTCAAGTTCGACCGCTTTTCGAGTTTTCAGCCAATTTTCGTAGAATTTGCAAAAAGCACAACTCCACAATAGCAAAAGACATAGTATACCAAATACAATAATAGAAATGGTAGAACAAGTGGATTTAAAACATGAAAAGTAAATTCGATAGTGTATTCAAGTGATTAAATTGAATTGAATGGAAATTGATTAAAAATAACTCTATCCTAATAAAATGCAAATAAACCGGATTGCGATTCACTAGTTTTCCAGAGTTGGGTATCATTGAGTTTCAGGATTTAAAAATGGTGAAAGAAATAAATCTTTTGTTGTTTTCCACAGACGATGCCAATTTGTTATCGTCTAAAACTAGTATACTGATTTAGTCTTAGCAAGAGTACACTAATTATATATAGTAAAAGATAAAAATATATAAACTACCGAATTGCAAATCTAGATAAAATAGAGAGAGATGAGATAAAATAAATATGATAGGATTTACTTGGTTTGACCCGAAGCGGTGCCTACATCTATAGGTTCATGTGTTAATTGTATTGATTCTGTGGGTAAATGACATGGATGAATATAGAATACAAGATCTTAAGTTCTCTCTAGAGTTTGATAGAATAATGGTATGGAAAATATCTCAGATCCGTTTAATATGGGAATGTGTGTACTATTTATAGGTTATTGGAAGAGGGAGAAATGAGAGGAACATGTGTTGTGACTTTATAGGTTATGCAGGTTCACATTTTACATGCTAGAGAGGGAATAATCATAAAGTTTGTTATGGGAACATGGGGGAATATTTGCATATCTCCCCTACATGTGTGCACTGATGATGTCATCCAATAACACGGTACATGCTCGCTTAAACGAAATTACTTGACAGTGTTAACCAAATGTGAGTTGGTTAAGTTAAACAAACTAACAGACACTGGGGCCGACTTGATTGCCTAGGTTGACCATATTGGTTACCGAGCCAACCTCATTTCTTTGAGTAGTGATTTTAGATGTCCTTCTCTGGTTGGTCTACAATCCAAACCATATTCGTGGTATAATAATATGAAACATATTTTCTTACTTTTTCCATGTATATGAAATTCAATTCTTCGATATTAAGAAAATATTTTTTATAAAAATTAGGAAACAAATGAATAACATGTCACATTTAAGTATAGGGAGCTTGACAAATAATTCTTGTTTACATAAAAATTCCCTCCTCGGTCCTATCAAAACAAATTTTCCTCAATAGGCCCTATTCATACATGTATAAAACATTCACTACTTGTGTTTGAATAGAACATATTGGAGAAAAAGTGTTTTTCCATGTGTCCTCTTGGAGCATAAAAAAGCTATGGGACATATGTAACTACATACGTTGTAAACTAAAAAAATAGGTAAAAATCTTTTAAATCTAGTTTTCTAATGTATTATATTTGATATAAAGTTCTACAAAGTAAAAATGGGTAAAAAAGTATAATGTTTTATATAATATAAGATGTAACATCAATCGAATACAACCTATGATTTAATTTGATTCATATTAAAATTTTAAAATGATAAAGTTATTTAGTTTGGGTTAAAGTTAAAGGTGAGCACATTATTTAAAATGCATAAAATATTTCATAATATTTTGAAATGATATTATTTCGACATTTCAATTTCCGTGGAATCCATTAGCGTGATGTTTGGAATGTTTTGCATGTGTGTAAGAGTTGCGACACCTAAACGAGAAATTTTGAGAGAATTTTGCCATCAAATTTTCCATTTTGTTTGAATTGCTATTTTTCATAATTCTTTGGAAGTTCATTTGTAATAAAACCATCTTGAAAAACAACATTCTAATATTTTGTACAATGCTTTAAATCTGATTTTATAGTAACATTTTTCATATATTTCATGGAAAAAAAGTTGTGTTATGTAATACCCCTAATTTCTAAGGATACAGAATTTAATTAAATTGGTGGTTTGAAATTTATTTAATTTGGAGAATTTATTTAATTTGGTGTTTTAGAATTTAAATTAACTAGGTCTATTATTAATTTTACGCGTACCATATTTTGAAGTAAAAATAAGAAAATTAGTATTAAGTGACTAGAATGATGACTTAGAGGTCTTACCCAGGTGTATAGTTTGGATCCCGGGGCAATTCTAGACCAAATCGACAATGTATGAGGGAATTTTAGTCATTTGGTAACCTAGGGTAAAGTGACCTACAAATTTCCAAAGCCTTTATTAGCATATAGTTGTGAGACGCTGGGGTTAGAAGTAAAGAAAACAAATAGAGGCCATTAGAGAAGAAGGATAAGCCATTTTTAAAGCTTAAGAGAGAGTTCTTGAAGGATTAAACCTTATTCTTGCACCACCATCATCACTGGAGAGTGGATTGAAGGGGAATACAAACAAATCCATACTTATCAAATGAAATCAGATCTTCTGGACCAAAGGTAAGTGTTTATCTTTCTTTTTTTTGAATATTTATAATACCCATGTAGTGTAGGGTCTTATGTTTGATAATATAACCTAAATCTAGAGGTTTTGATGACTTAAATACATGTTTTGGGGTAGGATTTTCATGTAGTAATATTACTTTATGTTGGTAACACAAAATCAGAGAGTTATGGACAAATTGTGTGAATGAAATCTGGGTTCTTGACTAAAAAAGATGAAGAACATGAGAAACTAGGGTTTTATGTTCATTAGAAGAAAATTCAATTCTTGGATTGAATCATTAATGTTTTGGTGTAAATTTTTCATTAGAAATCATCCCTACGTACTGGTTTAAAGTTTATAATGTTGTCTTAAAGTTTGGTACAATTTTGATGAATGAAAACTATAAAAAATGCAAGTGCCAAGCTGAAGAAGAAGGCTTCTGTATATTTTCGCAAATTAATGGAATTTCCATTTTTAATCCCTTAGAATGTGATTTATTAATTGGGAACCTTTTAAGACATCCTTAGAATATTATAATGGGTATATTGGATGATAGTAGGCCCTGGTAGGTAAGTCTTAGTCATATATGGGAGAGTTTAAGGCGAAGATTAGTTGGGGTAAATTATTAACGTAATAAATTCGAGAGATTAACAATGGGTTATGGAAATGTTAAGAGTGAACCTAGGATGTAGACCAGTAGGGTATTAGTGAATCAACAACTGAATTATTGTAAGGGGTAACTATAGGCCCTTCAGGTAGAGAATAATACTCGGGAATATACAATAGTGAGTCTATATTGTGAATTAATGATATGGTAAGTATTCGAGGGATAAATACTACGTAAGGGTTATTATTATAGGTTGAGTGTATACCTATACGAATTATATTTATAATTGGAGTGTATACCTATATGGGTTATTATTATCGATTGTGTGTATGCCTATACTGAATATACATATGGATAGGTTGTGTATATACCTAATATATTCTTTCTATTGTGTGAATATACATACACTACTTGCTATCACGAGAGGTTCCGCATCGTGTACAATCTTATCCTAATGAGCGCATTGGGGGGATTTTAGACTTGCGTCTCTGATCATAGAACTTGGGGATTGGGCACTACTTATGTGTATGATAGTGTGACTAGTCATTTGGGTACATTAGGGATATGCGTAGACCAAAGTCTTAGAACTATGTTCGCCTCCAATATGTGTTGATTTGATTTATGGTTCGAGGGTGACATCCGAACCGACAATCCTTGATTTGGTATGAGAGGTACATGGAATTGATAGAAGAGTATTCAAGCGTGTATCGCGGTGTCCAGTTAGGTAGATGCTATATATATATATATATATATATATAGAGAGAGAGAGAGAGAGAGAGAGAGAGAGGTAATGACTCCTTATGATGCAGACCCTGATACATACTATTTTTTTTAAATAGCAAAAAAATGAATTTTTTGATGAAACTTCATGGATATGATATCTACGGTGAGAAGATCATCTCCAATTTTTTCCATAAAAAAGTTAATAAAAAAACCGTTGAGATGAGGTGATATGTACAAAAAGGGTATAAATATGTAGTTTCGACCGTTGAAATGTTGGCGATTATCTCACCTACTTTTTGATTGAATTTTTTGATGAAACTATATGGATATGATCTTAACAGTGAGAAGATCAAATCCATAAAGTTTCATAAAAAAATTCAATCAAGAAAGTGGTTGGCGTTGACCCAACATTTCAACGGTTGAAAATGAATATTTATACCATTTTTTACATATCACCTCATCTCAACGATTTTTCTATTGAATGTTTTGATGAAAAAAATTATAAATGATCTTCTCACTGTGAAGATCATATCCATGAAGTTTCATCAAAAAATTCATTTTTTTACTATTTAAAAAAAATGGTATGAACCAGGGTCTGCACCATAAGGAGTCCTTACATGAGACTTTTATGTATATATATATATATGTGTGTGTGTGTGTGTGTGTGTGTGTGTGAGTGTGTGTGTGCATGGGTGAATATCTTACTATTGTTTGATAGTAGGGAGACAGATAGTGTATATATAAAGTAATGTTTAATCTACTTATGCGTGATAGTAGGGAGACTAGATAGTGTGTATCTAAACAAGGATAAATTTACGAATGCGTAAATAGTAGGAAAGATAGATAACGTATATCTAAAATTAAAATTTAAGTAGAGAAACTTAATGAAAAGGTCTAAACGATAACATATGTGAAATGTTTACTTGGATCTAATAATAACATAAGGGAGATGCTAATTATTAATTAGATTAATAGATTACTGTATGGGCGGTACAGTTAAGTTAAAGAGATACTTAACTAAAGATTTAGTGACAATGAAGGGTATATTGTGGCATATTTTATGGGTGGTACGTGAGAGCTAAACATGTTATTGGTTAGTTAGTTATTGATGGGACCTAGTTGTGATGGGTAGCATCGCTAAGTAGGAGATGTTAAGCATGCACATTAGTTGAGAGGTGAATAACTCAAGGGAGTGTACGTTGAACTGACATGTGTAATCAATAACTTTTTTTAAACTTGTGATAAATACTTGCTAAATATTTTCAAACGGTTTTACTTGGGCTTTGATTCGTATGCAAAATATTTTCAGAACCTTTTAGGTGTCCAACCATAGGGACGCCAAGCTTCATGATCAGTTCTAAGGGTGCGTAGCTGCAACACTTGTGGATGCTTGTAGGATTTGGATTTAGTCACTTCGATTATTTCATTCCTAGAGTAGGATGCAGTTAAGTTATTTCATTTGGGCATGTCGCCCCTTCAGCTATTTCTTTATTCAATTTATTAGACTTTGTATCTGTGGACTCAGTTTATTTCAGTAGATATTATAGTTGGACTTTTGGAATGGGAACCGATGGTTTCTTTCGGTATTATTTTTATTTAGTTAATTATCTTGTGATTGGTTCAAATTTTTATTACTGCGTGAATGGCTTGGTTATTGTATTTGTTTTTGTATGTTGTTATTGTAATAAAAAGGTAAAATCTGACACCATCATTTTTGAATACTGGAGGTTAGTAAACATTTAAAAATGTTTTCGATAGTGGTGTTAAGAATGAACCAGATGAGATTCATGTTTTATTTTTATAAAGGATTGATCGCCCAGTATTTAAATAGGCGGGGTGTCACATGTTACTCCCTGGATCCCATAAGAAAATTATATGATAATTAATTCAATGGAATTGAGAGTTTTACGAGTCACTACACCAAATCTTCCGAATTGTCAGGGTCATTGACCTTGACAAGTTGGACTTGTCAAGGTCAATGACCATGACAATTCTGGGGGTGACAAATTTTGTTGTCACGGTCATTAACCGTGACAAGTTCATTAAACTTGTCACGGTCACGTCACTGTCCTTGACATGTTTTATCACGGTTAAGGACCGTGACAAACCCGTGGCATTTAATAAAAAATTGTCACTGTCAATGACCGTGACAATTCTGAGCAGAATTGAAAAAAAATCTGTTGGGCAGTATGGCCACTGCCACTGCCCAGCAATATATTTGTACCTGTTATAGCAACGTTGTACCTATTCAAACATCATATATCCAAATAAAATAGAGATAATGCAAATATACATTCAAAATAATATGCATCACGATATAATCCAAATATAATTCAAATGTAACAACTTAAAACAATTCAATTCAAATAATGTCACTACATGTCTGGGGTAAGGTTAGCTTTGAGGAGGTGAGTAGGCCACACGATATACAAATTGACACAACCAGCAATATACATCATGTCGCATTGTTCACGCAACCATAAAGGGGAGTTATCCTTCCCGGATATCACATGCGTGACGAGCACCTTGGACTCGATGTCTTGAAGCAAACCCTGAATGATATTCGGGTCCCTTAACCCCCGCCCTATCTGCTGGCCATCAAATCTATCCAGTAAAAACATTCTCGGCCAACCAAATGTCGACATTGGTCAGTTGAATGGAGCCAAATAGTGGAGTGGATCATCAAAGTCCGCACGTGTCGGCGATGAAGATGCGAGGTCCACATCCTCATCATCCCGCACCTCCTCCTCCACCACCATCTCCTTCCCTTTACCCTTACGGTTTCCACCCAATGAAAACTTCATGAACGAGAACATATCTTGGACCGTCGCCTCCAAACAGGACAGCTTCGCGTCATGCGAGTCCACCGTTCGAGCTAACCTAGTGTCGCTCGTCTCCAATCCGATGATTCTAGATTTGACCACCTGCGAGCTCACCCCCTAGTACTACCCTTGCGATCAGCGCTAAGCACTTGGCTGAGTGCATCTGTGGACAAATATGCCTTGTCGGTATCAGACTGCGACTCATGCACTTCCTTAAGCTTTGCCTGAAATGACAAAAAGCACATGATTTGTAAAATAAGTAAATAAAAAAATTATAATGTAATTAATAAAAAGTAAACTGTCGGATTACTTACAATCGTGGCCGCGACGATCGGGGACACCTCCTTATCCTTCACTTTCTTCGTCCGAATAGCCACATAAGTATCGATCCTATGTGGCCTACCCCCAGGGCCACTCCCTATCCCCTGAAATAAAATAAAGTAAAATTAGTATCGGCCCCGCAAAGTAAAATAAGGCAGAATAATATATTTGTGTAGTTATAGAAAAATTAAATCTTACCATCATCCTATGCTCCACCTCGGCATAAGACGACCGGCCGAAGTAGTGCACGCTCGTCTTTTTTGCCCGATTTTCCCTCCCCGATTGGCGAGATGCCAATTGTCGCTCCCCGATCTCATTGTCAATGAACTTTTGCCATTGTGCCAATGAGATCAGCTCCTTCGGCGGGATGAATTCACACATTCGGATAATGGACTCTCGGGTCTTTCCAAAGTACTGGGTTCACATATTTTTCTTCCACGTCTTGTGTTTATCCCTAAACTCCTCCAAGACGGAATCGCGTAGCTTTGGATACAGGTTGAATTGTTCCTGTCCAACAAATAGAATATCAGTTGCGAATAAATATAAATATAAATATAAAATGAAATCAAAATCGAAATCAAAATTAAAATTGAAATATTCATACAAATATAAATATAAATTCATTACCTGTAGTGCCACCCAAATAACTAACTTGAGCTCATTTGGCACCTCCCTCCAACTAGTGTACCCCGAGCCGATGATTGTCTTTACCATCTCGAGGGATCTCGCTAATAGCCCCGTCTTGTTCTCGATGGTCATCCCAAATTTGCCATATTTGGGGAGCCTAGGGGCCGAGGAGCCCTCCTCGCCTCCGCTACCACTGAGCCCAGACGACATCATCATAATCAGCATCATAATCCTCGCCTTAATACCTGAAGGAGACATTTGCTATAAAAAAATGTTGTTATTAGTACAAATCAAAATGAATTAGAAGAAGACATGCAAATATGTACAATTACTATAAATCCAAATGAATTATTACTATCTAACACCTCAATTCTAAATTCCAAAACAACAACATTTAGCTCATAATATGTACAATTACTAAAAATCCGAAACATCCCCACCCCCACCCCTACTACCCACACACACGTACACTACACAAGAGTGAAAATGATAAAGTGAAAATCAATTAAAAGCATTAAAAATGGATTGATAAAGTACAATTTGGAATATTTATTACAAATTGAAAAATTATTTCAAATTCAGGCTATCATAAAAAATCGATTGATATTCAGTAGGAGTAGCCAAGTCATCCACACTACTATTTAGATGCTTTGGCGCGTGTAGGACAATTTACCACAACTCGTTGTTGATATACTCCGAGTAAAACACTTGGTTAGCCTTTTGAAATGCACAAACAAACGGCTCATCACTCACGTGGTCGTTGCTCTTCAACTTGGACAAGTCAACCATGATCAAATTGGTGACATGATCAACTTTACAAGCATTTTTATCCTCAACTCTTACCCAGTCACAGTAAAATACAACCTCTTTGAAGCTTATATAATCCAATTCAAATATATTTTGAATTACACCATAGTAAGTCATTTCAGCTTCAACGAGGTTTTTATCTTTTGCGCTCGCTCGAAAGAAAGTAAGAGCCTTGTATGAAATGCCCGAGTTTTGTACATTTGTACTTTCCTCGTACACTTTTGCACAGAATACGTAACTGTTCAATTGATACTTTTTGTACTATTGCGCCACGAACAGGGGTCTAGTGGCTAGACGAGCAAGCCTTGATGTCGCATCACTCGTCTTTAAGAGCTGAGAATATAGATAAATGTGACACCCCGACTAATTAAATACCGGGTGCCACAGGTGGTATCAGAGCATCAGGTTCTAGTGTCCTTAGGATCTGAAGGCTTGTTATGTTTCCGCTACGTTTCTTTGATATAGAGCTCTATATTTTAGGACTGTTGTACTCTTTTTGTGTATGCTTCGTTCTTCAGCTATATTAAGTTTATAAAAATGAGCTTATAAACTTTGATCTTATTTCAGATGCCTCCACGATGTGCACGACGAGTTCCCAGGGATGCAACGCCCGAACCCCAGCCCGCTCCAGTTCAGGGTATGATGAACGCCGCTGAGGTTGCAGCTATAGTAGCTCAAGCGGTAAATGCCGCCATTGTCGTTGTTAAGCAGGCACAACCTCTGGCACCGGTTGCCGCGCCAGTACAGATTAATGCATTCCCGTCTGCTTGGGAGCGTGTACGTGACGCTTTTCAGAAAGCGCATCCGCCAGAGTTTGCAGGTAGCTCAGATGTGGTAGTCTCGAGCCAGTGGAGGAAGGACATGCAGAGGCACTTGAGGATGTATGAGTGCACGGACGTCCAGAAGCAGGTGCTAGCTACTTTCAAGCTAGTTGGATCTGTGCTACAGTGGTGGGAATCTATTACCACCATGGAGGAGAGGGATACTCTCACGATTCAGGAGTTCTGGGTGCGGTTCGACCGCAAGTACTTTTCGTCAGCTGTTCATACGGAAATGAGGAGGAGATTGATGAGTCTGAAGCAGGAGGGCAAGAAAGTGGCCGAGTATGAGGCCGAGTTCACTAATCTGTTGAACATCGTTCCAGACGAGATACCAACGGAGAAGAAGAAAATTGAGAAGTTCACCGACGGGTTGACTTGGAGGATCCGTCAGCATCTGCTAGGGAACCTATCGTTGGCCACTTATTCTGATGTGGTTAACGCTGCATTGTTGCACTGCCAGGACCACCGTTTTCATATGGCCGAGGGAGTCTAGCCATCAGGGCAGGACCGGAGGACATAGTGCCAGCGGGGCACAATCGGGTCAGGGGCAGAGACAGAATGAGCAGGGCTCCCAGCAGGGGGATAATAAGAGGTTCTGGTCAAGGAACTACAGACAGGGACAGGGAGGTTTCCGTCAGGGCCATCAGGGTCCAAACGGCCAACAGGGGCAGAATGGGCAGCAGTTTCACCAGGGCCAGCAGGGCCAAGGAAGGAACGGTAATGGCCACCAGGGCCGGGGACAGCAGGGACAGAGAGGGGGGAACTTCCCAGGGAAGTGCTTTGTTTGTGGCAAGACTGGCCATAAGCGACAGGATTGTCCTGATAGGGGAAGGGCCCCACAGCAGCAGCAGCAGGGTGCTCGCCAGGAGCCACAGAGGCCTATGTTTCCCGCCGCTCTTCCCGCACCGCCACAGATGGCAGCATTGCCACCCATTCCAGCAGTTCCAGCTCAGCAGGGGCAGCTACAGTATGGACGTGTCTACAACGTCCACCAGGCTGCAGTTCCACAAGCACCGCCTGCGATTGAGGGTACGTTTCCTATCCATGGCACTATGGGTCAGATGTTATTTGATACGGGTGCTACACACTATTTTATAGCTACACACTTCGTGAAAGCTTTAGGATTGTTAGCTACGGCAGAGAGCACAGTGACGTGTGTCGACTCACCATTGGGGAGTGGGTCACTTATTTTCTTTATATGCCGGGGAGTGGGGGTAGAGATTGGTGGTTTGGTATTTCCTGCAGACATGTTAGTATTAGATATGCATGTTCACGATGTGATCATCGGTATGGATTGGCTCGTAGCATATAGGGCCATGATTGATTGCTTCAACGGGAGCATTGTTTTTGCCATTCCGGGGCAAGAGATGTTTGTAGTGGCGATGCCTCGCCCAGAGGGAGGATCGACCGCTCATCTGTATTACATTGAGGAGGATACCTCTAAGGAGGTAGTGATTCCTTTAGTCTCTATCCCAGTTGTCAGGGAGTATTCAGATGTGTTTCAGGAGATACCAGGCTTACCACCCAGTCGAGAGATAGACTTTGTTATAGATTTGCTACCGGGTACGAGACCTATAGCACGCGCACCGTACCGTATGGCTCCAGCTGAGATGAGGGAGTTACGGGATCAGATAGAGCAGCTGTTAGGCCAGGGCTTTATTCGCAGGAGTACCTCACCATGGGGCGCTCCGGTTTTGTTTGTGAAGAAGAGGGACGATTCACTGAGATTGTGTGTGGACTACCGAGAGTTGAATAAGGTCATGATACGGAATAAGTATTCGTTGCCTCGAATCGATGACTTATTCGACCAGTTGAGAGGAGCTTCTTTCTTCTCGAAGATTGATTTGAGATCGGGATACCATCAGTTACGTATCAGGGAGGAGGATGTCTCGAAGATCGCGTTCTTATCGAGATATGGTGCTTACGAGTTTCGGGTTATGCCTTTTGGTTTGACCAATGCTCCAGCAGTGTTTATGGACTTGATGAACAGAGTGTTCAGGGATTTCCTAGATCAGTTTATCATTGTCTTCATTGATGACATTCTGGTTTACTCTCAGATAGAGGAGGAGCACGCCGAGCATTTGAGGCAGGTTTTGCAGACACTTCGTCAGAACGAGTTGTATACAAAATATGAGAAGTGCGGGTTTTGGCTGAAGGAAGTCTTGTTTTTGGGGCATATCATTTCCGACCGGGGAATATCTGTTGATCCGGGGAAGGTGTCAGCGGTGAGGGAGTGGGGACAGCCCACGACACCAACTGAGATTTGTAGTTTCTTGGGTCTAGCAGGATACTACAGGAGGTTCATTCGGGGATTTTCGAAGATAGCAGGTCCTTTGACACATCTTACTCGTAAAGGTGTGCCGTTCATTTGGAGTGATGCCTGTCAGTTGGCATTCGATGAATTGAAGGACAAATTGACCTCAGCACCTGTGTTAGCATTGCCGAGACCGGGAGTTGAGTATTTGGTTTACACCTATGTGTCTTTGCAAGGACTGGGAGGTGTATTGCAGCAGGAGAGACAGGCTATAGCTTATGCTTCCCGTAAGCTTAAGCCTCATGAGAAGAATTACCCCACGCATGATTTGGAGTTGGCAGCAGTGGTATTTGCCCTACGGATTTGGAGGCACTATCTTTTGGGGGAGAAGTTCCAACTGTTCACGGACCACAAGTCCCTACAGTACCTGTTCACACAGAAGGAGTTGAATATGCGACAGCGTAGGTGGATTGAGTTTGTGAAAGACTACCAGTTCGACATCCAGTATCACCCAGGTAAGGCTAATATGGTAGCAGACGCGTTGAGCCGTAGGCCAGCAGACGAGGTGGCAGAGGTGTGGAAGGCTAAGTGGAAGGAATTGGGACACCAGGATGCAGTGGCCCGATCTTTCATGTCTGTGATGACCGTTACACCGCAGATTGTCACGAAGGTAGTACGGGCACAGGCCAATGACTCGTTATGTCAGGAGCAGATAGTTCGATTACTAGCAGAAGGAGCCGAATCCTATATCGTTAGCTCAGACGGGGGATTACGCTTTAATGGGAGATTGGTAGTTCCGGAGGGGGAGGAATTGCGACACGAGGTGATGGCAGAGTCACACGGCTCACGGTTCGCGGTACATCCCGGAGGGGACAAAATGTACCAAGACATGAGATGGCAGTATTGGTGGAGCGGTATGAAGAGAGATATCGCTGAGTTTGTTTCAAAATGCGCCACTTGTCAGCTTGTAAAAGTGGATCATCAGAGACCGTCAGGATTGCTACAGCCGTTGGAGGTCCCGGTGTGGATGTGGGAGAGCATATCCATGGACTTTATCACGGGGTTGCCTACGTCGCAGAGGGGTCACGACTCCGTTTGGGTAATTGTGGACAGGTTGTCCAAGGTCGTTCACTTTTCACCCGTAAGGACGGACTACACTACGGGACAGTATGCCCAGCTCTTCATTTCAGAGATTGTGAGACTTCACGGTGTGCCCCTAAATATCGTGTCTGACAGAGACAAGATATTTGTTTCGAGGTTTTGGCAGAGTTTCCAGGAGGCAATGGGCACGGAATTGCGGTTGAGTACGGCTTATCATCCGCAGACTAATGGGCAGACTGAGCGCACAAATCAGATGTTGGAGGATATGCTACGCATGTGCATTATTGACTTCAGGGGTGGATGGGAGCAGTACCTTCCACTGGTGGAGTTTGCTTACAACAACTCCTATCAGTTCACTATTGGCATGGCTCCGTTTGAGGCATTGTACGGTAGTCCTTGTCGTTCCCCAGCATGTTGGTTAGAGGTGGGGGACAAAAAACTGCTTGGGCCGGAAGTAATTCAGGATACTTCGGCAAGGATTGAGTTGATTCAGAGTCGCATTCGGGTAGCTCAAGACAGGCAGAAGAGTTATGCTGATGCGAAGAGATTCTTCAGGGAGTTCCAAGTGGGGGATCAGGTTTTGCTCAGGGTATCTCCAATGAAGGGGATTATGCGATTCGGGAAGAAGGGGAAGTTGGCACCGAGGTATGTGGGGTCGTTTCCTATTATTGAGCGGATCGGACCGGTTGCGTATAGACTCGGGCTACCAGAGCATTTGCATCGGATTCACGATGTGTTCCATATTTCCTCGCTGTGGAAATACCTTAGAGATGATTTAGCTCATTCTCACATTGTTGTGGAGGACATCGATCTCCAGCCAGATAGCTCCTACGAGGAGGGGTCGATTGCTATTTTGGACCGAAGCGAGAGGAGACTGCGGTCAAAGATAGTCCCGTTAGTGCGTGTTCAGTGGCGACATCACAATGTCGAGGAGTCCACATGGGAGTGCAAGGATGAGATGCGCGAACGTTATCCAGAGTTGTTTTTAGCAGGTACTTTCTAGTTTTGAATTTCGGGACGAAATTCAGTTATTAGGGGGGAAGTATGTAATACCCCGTACTTTTGACTATATTTATTTTTGGGATTTATTTAATTAAATGCGTATTAATTGGAAATTAATCCGGGTTATAAATACTAACGAGATGCGAGTTGGTATTTGATTATGTGCATACATGTTTTGATATATGTATTTAGTATTATGAAATTTGTCGTGAGATTTATATACGGCATTTTAGAAATTTTGTTGAGACGCGTGGGACCGCCGCGTCACGGTGTAATATTTTGATAATAAAAGTGAATTTAAAATATATAAACCTTATGGTCATTTTGAGTGCGCCAACGCGTTCGGAAGGGTTGAGATAGTCAGAAAACACTACCCGGGGATGTAGTTTGGATTCCGGGGTATTTTTAGGCCATACCGGCAACTTAAAGGGTATTTTGGTAATTTTACATTTTGAGGAATTAAAAGTGACGAAAATTGGAGATGTAAATCTGATGTGGATTAAACCCACTAAGCCCATTAACCAAACCATATTAACCTAGAAGGCTACGTAGGTTATCAATTAGGTTTCTAAATTCCCAAATCAAAACCCTAGCCACCTTAAGCGACCATTGGAGAGGAAGCTTGGAGAGTAGAGATTCTGCAGAAAAGTTCTACCAAACCTACACCAAACTCAGAGACAATCAAGGCAAGTGACTTTATTCCATTTAATTTCAGAGAATGTCTATTCCATGTTAGAAATTGAGGAATTTTTATTGTTCTTGAAAGATGAATGAAAACCCATGTAGTTTGGAGTTTAGAACTTGAAAATTTTGAAGAGAATTGCATGTAGAATGATAGGTAGATGATTTCTCTCATGATAATTGTGATTAAAAGAAATTAAAATGGATTAAATTCTGGGATTTGATGATGATATATATCTAGGGTTCATGTTCTTGATAAAATTGGGGAAAAGTATAAAATCTTGTGATTTAATGATGTTTAGGATGCATTAATGTATTAAAAGATGTTAGTATATTACCTTAGCATGTTGTAGTATGATTAGAGGACTTAAAACTCTGTTAGAACGAACTTTGGAGAAGGATTGGGGTGTTGAAAATGGTGAGAAACGTAACTTAGGAAATCTGGGACGAATCTGGTAGCTCGTTAGAAGCCCCTACCCAGGTCGTTCGAACGAACTCGTTCGAACGAGCTTCTAACGAGTTGACCAGTCATTGCTAACGAGAAGGGATCTCGTTCGATATCTCGTTCGAGCGAGATATCGTTAGAAGGTACAGTTCGTTCGAACGAACTGGAATCTCGTTCGAACAGCCTCGTTCGAACGAGACTTCTAACGAGTTGACAGAGGAATCTCGTTCGAACAGTCTCGTTCGAACGAGACTTCTAACGAGTTGACAGTTTGGTCCTTTTTGGACTGTTTTGATTTTTTGGAGTTCTGTAAACTTGTTCGAGGGTAGAGTTAACCTTCCTTGATGATGTATTGATGGATTTGGGACTTTTGGGTTATTAAGAGGAGTAAACTATATACGCGAGTTAGATTAAATGAACCGTTTGGGATGAGACGTGAGTGTCTACTACGACGTGAGAATCGATTTTGGCGCGTATGATGATAAATCGGAATAATATAAGTGTAGATATTATAAGTTAGTACGAGAAAGCAATATGTACTACGATTAAACTACGGTATTACTAAGACGTGTGTTTACTTAGTTGGTATATGATTTGTGTGTATGACATACCTACCATACTTGCTATCACGGGAGGTTTGCGTTCTCTTAGGGCCCTCTAATCCTTGTGTTTCCCGGATTTAGACTGGTTACCTCGATGAACATAGGTCATAGAAAGACTTATTGGGATATTAATAAGTTCGCTGATCGTAGGAGCGTAGGTATGTGCGTGACCTATGTGATGTGACTGTGTTCGCCTCCACTATTTGTGATTTGTGTTATCTGGACTATTCCTGAGAGATTCGGAATATGTAATCCTTATGTACGTGATGTACTAGGATGGGTAGCAGAGTATGTGTGCACCGCAGCTTAGTTCTCGGGGTGCTTTTATTGTATGTTTGCGATGTGAATAATATACACTTAATTAATGGGAACCTTCATGTTAATGATGTGAATATAATTGCGGTATTGTTTTGAGAAATATAACGAGTTAACTGATAGTTATGTATATTGCATATTGAACATCTGAGTTACGTTAAACCCCTACTTAATTACGAGCGTTATTATGTTAAGAGAACCGAGTAATAAGGGTAGGACCTATGATAGTCTAGCTAGATATGTTGTCACGTAGCTAGTAGTCTGTATCACTCTAGATGGGTACTTGCGTTAGGAGTGCACAGTTAGACGAGAGGTGAGAATATCATGTGAGTGCACGTCCTAACATGTACTTTGCATTTAATGTTTTAAATGTTTTTAAAGCACTTGCAGGTTTTTAAAATATAACTCCACATTCGGGCTCTGACCCGTTTGCTTTTCAAATCTTTTTCTTGTAAAACCATTTTAGGTGCCCAGCCACAGGGACACCAAGCATAGTATTCTCATTCAGGTGACGAGCTGTAGCTGTTTGTGGAAGCTATTGGGATTTGCTTATAGACGCTTCTATCTTTTGGATTCCAGAGTCACTATCTATCAGTTGTAGGGCATGTTGCCCGTTTCTATTTAGAGCATCTTTTACATTACAATTTTCAGACTTTGATTTGTATTGTTTTAGCATTCGGTTGTTTATTTCAGTATGGGATTGTAGTGAGGAGTTTTCCTCCAGAATTTATTTACACTATGTGATGGTTATTCGTTTTACTTCAGTATGGTGAATGGTGTTATTATTCTTTATTACACTTGTTGCATGTTAATCAGACTTATATTAAAATTTGGCAACTTACTTTTTAAATACTAGGTGGTTAGTAATAATAAAATGTTTTCGATAGTGATGCTATTAACTGAGCCAACTTGGCATTTTGAATTAATTTAATAAAGGAGTAGCTACCCGGTATTTAATTAGTCGGGGTGTCACAATAAATTAATTAAACTAGTTCTTCTCTGCATGCATCACATCCAATACATGGCGCACTGGGTTATTCTTCCAACTAGGTGTAAACCCACGCGATGCGCGGGCTAGACAAACCTATCAATATGAAATAAACCAAACATGAAAATAACATTGAAATATCATTAACAAAGAGGACAAAAAAATATAAAAATATTATGTCTATCTAAATATCATTTAAACTACATTTTACTCCCCTTTAATTTTTCCATCACATGGAAAACTATGTATAAATTTTAATCTGAAAACTGATTTAGAAAAAATAAAATTATCACTACATAACAATAAAATAATGAGTTAATTTTCATAAGAAAAAAACAGATACTATTTACCTATTAAATTCAGAGCAAATCATGTTTCTTCTGTTCATATTAAAGAAAATTTGTGAAGAAAACAAATGTAAGAAGACTTTTTATTTGTTTTCTTAATGAATGTCTTTTTCAAATAAGATATTGTCGACTCCCCATCTTCTTTAAGTCATTTTTATCCAAAACTACATGTACAATTAATAAAAGAAAGGGGAAATCAACCATCAGTAGAAGTATTATTTGCCTATCCAAATCATTAGCAACAAAAAGAAAAAGAAAAAAAATCTCATGGACTCTTGATATCTAAAACAAATTCATCAAATATTCAATAACACACACACACACACACACACACACACACACACACACACACACACACACACATATATATATATATATATATATATATATATATATATATATATATATATATATATATATATATATATATATATATGAATCAATAAAGAACCAAAACATAAATAAAGAACCAAATTTTGTAACTTCCAAATTTCTACCTTATGGTATTGGGTTCGTTTTTTCCCCATACCATGAATGCATAAGAATATTCATCCACAAACCAAAACATGATCAATATAGATGCACACATAGGCCATGGCGACTAAGATGACTAATTATTCATTCATCCTCCAATTTTTTCTTTTTTTTTTAGTGAAAAAAAGTAAATATTGTATTTCGAAGACCAACAACCTAAATATTTACAATGAGTCCCAAACTCACGAACAATACAAACAAACAAACAAAGCCCAACTCACTAACCAACATAAAAGGCATTGACAAAAAAAAATGGGCACTATCTAAAAACCTAAGCCCATCCAACCATAACACCAAAACAAAAACAAACCCAATCCATGGCCATGGACTACCCACATAAATTAACTACTAAATATCTCACCCGGCCCACCCACAAACATGTAAACCAGCAAAGTAAAACCACAACAACCAGCCTTTGTATTCATAAAACTAGCTACCACGCGCAAGCAATACATGAATCCTCCATTTTTTCTTCTTAGTACCTTTGATAGAAAAGATAAGTATACATAACTATGGACCATCGTTATGTATTTTTATCTTATTTATGAGTAAAAGAGATACACCTTCATTCATTCCATCTCATAAACCACCATCTCCTAATCAGCAACACCAAATCCATTAAAATTCAAACACCACTAACATAAGAACACCCTCACACCACTGCCACTTCGGGTTTCGATGATAGATGAAAAAAAAAAATAATTGGTTACCTATATATTATTAGTGAAATAGGTTTTGGATGGATGGTGAGAAGTTGGAGAGGAAGTAAAAGAGGTTTAGGATGGAAGGTGAGAAGTTCGAGAGGAAGAGTTTTTTTTTTATATGGTCACTTTTTCGGGAACTTTCTCGCTCCACATTTATTAACATTGGGAAGAGAGAGGGGTATATATAGAGTAACTAAAAAAGATGAATAGACCTTCTCTTGGAAGTTGAAAAGATGAGTTTAAAACAACTCGTTGATGGCTGCTGGCATGGCTTTAAGCCAAATTGGATGATTACGTGGATAACTTAGAATTTGAGCGTAATAAATGCTTGTATAGCGGCATGGCTTGAAGCCAAATTGGATGATTACGTGGATAACTTAGAATTTGAGTGTAATAAATGCCATGTTTTGCATTTTATAGTATATAGAGATAAGGAAAGTCAAATAACATTGACCTCCTAGACCATGCCTTTCTTGTCTCAGTTTCATTCCCAATTGGGGTCTTCTTATGCTTGATATTCTTAAATTTGGTATTCTTACTTGGCATATTAGGGCCACATTCAGAAGATTTACTTTCAATTTCTGAACCTGAAATCTCAGCGGTAGCCTATGTTCAACCCCGCCCAATAAAAAATTGGAACGTTTCTCAAATCTGAAACTATGAGTCGGGGGTAAAAACCTCAAATGGAAATGGTATACATTTTTTGAGCTAAAGGATAGACGAAGAGATTTAGTCTCCTCTCCATAAATAGGACACCCCAAATAACCATGTACTACACAACCGGATAATCCCATAAGCTGGAAAATCATGAATTGCCCACATCAACATAGCTTTCAGCGTAAACTCTTATTTTCTAAAAGAGTCAAATGATTTCTCACCCTCTTCCCACAACTCATTTAATTCTTCTACTAAAGGAGCCAGGTAGACGTCGATGTCATCACTTGGTGCCTTTGGCCCAGGTATCAACAAAGACATCATCAAAAATTCATGTCTCATACACTGTGAATAAGGGAGGTTGAGTGGGGCTTGAATCACTGGCCATACACTCTGATTGGTGCTTAGATTTCCCAATGGATTGAAACTATCTGTTGATATATCCAAATGAATGGTGTGCTATTCTCGAGAAAAATCGGGATACTCATGATTCATCCTCCTCCAAGCTATAGAATCAATAGGATGATGCATGATATTACCCCCTACTTCTTCCCTAGCATACCAAGTCATTACCTCTGCTATCCATGGTACTGTGAAAAATCGCTTTAATCTAGGGCTAACGGGAAAATATTTCAAAACTTTTTGAGGCACTTTTGAGCTTGTGCCTTCCTTACCAGTAGATTGGACATATCTAGGTTCATCGCAAACCGGACAACGATCGAGATTTTCATACTCCTTTCGGTATAGTATGCATTCATACACACAAGCATGAATTGATTTATACTTCATTCCCAAACCTTTCAAACTGTTCTTCATAACATGATAACTATTTGGAAGCGTATTCTCCTTGGGTAGTAACCCCTTCACCCATTTCAGAATTCCTGTCATGCTATTGCCAGACAAACTGTGCTGCATCTTTAAACTGTGCAAACCAACCATTGCATGTAAAGTTGTTTGATCTTTCTCACATCCAGAGTATCACGGTTGGGTCGCCTTAAATTTTAAACTTTGGTAGTCATCGTCAAGGTTTATCGTGATATCTTCACGAGAACTTGAACCTCGTACATCATCATTAACCTCATTCTCCTCTCCTTCATAAACTCCATACGCATCATCAACTAAATCCTCTAACATATTATGATCTACGTCATCCCTTTCTACATCTATCCTACTTGATGAAGGTTGTTGTGAAGGTCGTTCGGGGACAAAAGGAACTTTTAATTCACCATGAAAAATCCAAAATTGATAACTATCTTGCATACCCGATCTTAACAAATGTAGTTCAACTATTTTCCACTCAAACACCTTACCATTCTTACACCTAGCACACGAACACGAAAACTCTTCATCATTATGACATTTCTTTGCGTATTTTACAAATTCATTAGCACCTCTGCGAAATACATCCCCCATTCTATTTGTCCCACACATCCACTCTTTGTATTTCGAATATCCCATCATAGCTACCACAACTAGTCACCTATTAAAGGTAAGAAGCGTATATTGATGGATTAGTCTAGTATGTTTATATTCGATTTATAAACGTAGATTTATAATGGTAAGAAGCGTAGATTTATAGTCGATTTATAAACGTATATTCATGGATTAGTATAGTATGTTTCATTTAATTATGTCTTATTTATATTCGATTTTTAAATTTCAAATTCAAATTCAATTTATAATAGAAATTTCTATTTCCTCCATCTCCTCTAAAGGGTGAGTGGTCCTATCCCATTCAAGACTGCATTTTTCTATAATATACTTAACAGCTCATGCACACTGTTACGATTTGAGAAAAATTCGGTAGCATATCCCCGTAGTTCTTCAACTACACGACGTAGACTGGAAAGTGTGAGTGTTATTTCAATTTATCAATTGAAATAACAGTCACACTTGTCAATCTAATATGTACCTAGAGAACATTAGGATACGACTGCAGAACTTCCTCCAAAAGTAACAACTTTAAGCCATTAAGAGTATTATTATATAGAAATTATGCAGTCCCAAACTGTCCAAATGGGACAATTCGAGAGATCTCATTACAGGGGTAATGACTCTCGAATGGGTCTAAGGGCTATTGAATGCGTACGCATAAGAACTAGAAGGCTAGTATCTATATTGTTCGTTATACAATGTAATTTTAAAAAAAAAGTTGAAAAATCCCACCCCATATGGACAGTAATCCAGTGGTCATGCCACTTCTAAAATTAACCAACCCAACATCGATCCACTATAATCCAACCGCAATGGTAACAACAAATGTGTATCTTGTACTCCTTCTAATTCATCTACTTAATTAATTCTTTTCATCAATTAAACTAACAATTAAAGTAAACAATTATTAATTTACTGATTTACAATGAGGGGCAATCCTACTTGCATATGAAAGGGACACCAATTATTAATTTACAAAAAAAATTAACAACCAATCAATATTAAATCAATCAATTCTTTTACAAGGGGCACTACAATATGAGGGGCAATATCTAATAAATCAATAAAAAAATTAATTAAAAAACACACACACCCGCACATATACACCCCCCCGCCCACCCCCCTCTCTCCCCCCGCCCCTGCCCACCACATGCACACACACACATATAGACACACGCACATATACACACACACACGCACATATACATACACACATATATACACACACAAACACACACACACACACATACGCCCCCTCCCCTCCCCCCAGCCCTGCTCCCCGCCCCCCACACCCACACGCATATATACACCACACACACACACACATGCACATTTACACACACATATATACACACACGCACATATACATAAATGGAGGAGAAATGGATAGAGAAAACATACCAAAGTTGTAGAGAGAGAGAGAGCAGCCGCAAGTGAGAGAGAGAAATGGAGGGAACAAAATCGGTTGGAAAAAAGAAGAGGGAGGGTTTTTTACTGACAGAATTTCCATGGACATGTCAGGGTCATTGACCGTGAAAACTGTATAGGCTTGTGACGGTCAATGACCGTGACAAAAATAATAATATATATACATGGCTAAGCGTTTAAAGGGTGCCAATTTGACCATTTTGGTGTAGTGAGTTTTGACTTATAATCCACAAAAATAATATAAATGCTACATAAGTTTAAGTATTCGAAAAGTCATATCATGTATACTTATACATATAACAATAATAAATACATGTCTTACGTCAAATATGAATGAGTATATATCACACCAATTAATGGTGCAAAATTCTGTATCTACAACTTAGGGAATTGGAGTACGCTTTTTGCAAGCAAAAATGCAGAATTAATTAGTTGAAGATTGTAACATAAAGTTATTTCAGAACAAGGTGAAGTGTCATACAAGTCAAAATAAATATTATCTATTAAGGATCAAGACGGTAATCTTTATGAAAGGCATAGGGCGGTTCATCAAGAAGCTATAAGGGTTTACTTTAATCAGCTGGGCAATAAAGAAAGTCATCCTAGTTGAGTAAGAAAAAATATGTTGAATATTTGGAAAAATTCTTTAACTTAAGATCAACAAAGATTTTTGAAAAGAGAAGTTTCCAGATTGGAGATTTAATAAGCGATGTTTGATCAGTATCCTAGCAAAGCTCTAGGTCCGGACGACAACAATGCTAGTTTTTCCAAAAGAAGCAACAAACATTAGGTGATTATATTGTTGAAGCAGTTTCTTCCTTTTTTGAAGATGGGAAAATGTTATAAAAGATTAATAGCACTGTTGTTTGACTCATTCCTAAGTTTCCTAGTCCTCAAACTATAAAATATTTTTTCCTTATATCATGTTGTAATCATATTTATAAGATTATTTTAAAGGTTATAGTGAGACTCAAAGACTTGATGCTTACTCTGGTTAATCAAAGATAATTGGCATTTATAAAGGGTCAAAGTATTACGGATAGTGATGAAAGAGTTAGTTCGAGGATACCATAATACTTTAGGGCCTCCAAGATGTGAGATTAAGGTGGATATCATGAAAGCATATAATTCAGTGGATCGGAGATATATTGAAGATGTTTGACAAGTTATGAATTTCCCCTAGAATTTTTTCCAATGGATCATGCAATGTATCATTACAACAACATATATGATTAGCCTTAATGGAGAAACATATATTTTTTTAAATGTAAAAAAGGTCTTAAGGAAGGAGATCCTTTATCACCATACCTATTTGTCCTAGTTCTGGAAACCTTTTCTTTGCTTTTTGATAGTAGGGTAGAGGAAGGAGAATTTTCTTTTCATCTGAGATGCGACATGATAAAAATTACCCATGTCGTGTTTGAGGATGATCTATTCATTCTTTATAGGGCAGACCCTGACTCTCTTAGAATTGTACAGGATACTTTTTAAGAATTCAGTCTAACGACTGGGTTATATGCTAATAAAGACAAATGATTTATTTAATTGAAGGTGTGGATATTGAGGAAAGAAGTACATATTTTAATATATTTAAAATCAAGGAAGAAAAGTTACCTGTCAAATACGTGGGTGTTCCTCTTATTTCCATTAGACTCGAATCTCAAAATTATAGGGGTTTTGTTGATAGAATTTTATGAAAAATCATATCATGGACCTCTAAATAACATACGTATGTAAGAAGAGTTCAGTTGGTGATTAGTATCTTAAGGATTATTCAGGTATATTTGGTCAGCCTTTTCATCCTTCCTAATAAAATTATTTGTAAGAGGGTAGTCCCCTTGTAGACTAGGAGTATGGTAGTACTAGCAAAGGTGTAACCCCTATAGGTATGGTGATAAATAATAATCCATAAAATCTTTAATGAACACAAGTAAACACATAATATTATATTTGATCAAAACTCGGATTGGAATCACAATACACTCGTGCATAACTCAAACAATAATAAAGGGAACTTATGAGTAACTCAGTTAAAGGGAGAGAGGAGTAAGCACCCTAGATACACCTTGGCAGGCAGCCAAACACACCAACAACCTCTGAAAGGTCTTTGGTTAGCTATTAAAAGCTTCACAATAAATGACAATGGTGGGTGAGTAAGAGCTCTGGTTTGCAATAACTTCTTTCTCTTTGATGATAATCTCTCTAGAGAAGGACTCTGAAAGAACATCTCCCCCTCAGAAGTGGTTGAGGCCCATAAATATCCCCCCACACCACTCCCAAGGTGCCTCAATTATTCACAATTGTGAATGACATCCTTCATACTTTATATCATAAACATTAAATACCTGATGGACTAGTCATCTCCACATCATAAACATTAAGTGCCAAGACATGCCTTTTTCCTAACCACTGTGCGTCAGTAGGGTGTCATCACATGGTTGCTCACCAACTATCTGACAGCCCTAAATACCACGGTGGTTTACTTAAGTGCAGATTTGACATTTCTTAGCTAGTTAGTGATATCACCTAAAGTAGATGTTACATTAAGTAGAGGGCTGTTTGGTTCATAACTCAATGCACGATGGAACTCAAGGCTGCTCCGCCCAAGATTCCATGATTAAAGGTATTTCGGTATTTTACCAGGTGTATCTAAGATAGTCAGGACAAGCCCCAACAGTCCCCAACAGTGCCTAACTTCTCAATCCTCCAAGATAAATCCCTCTGAAGTTCCCACGATGGTGTCGTACGAGTACCGTTTGACCTCACACTGAATAGCGCTATAATCATTACATCATCACACTCGTTATAGCTATAGCCAATATAAATAGATACAACATGACTAAGTAAGACAAAAAGGCTAAAGATTGAGCCCTCTTGACCAGTTACTTCGCTGGAAGATATCCCTGGGCTACCATGCTGAGCTACCTCGCTTGAGCTGGCTCGCTTGAGTTGGCTCGCTGCCTTATTCACCTGAGTCTATTGTATTAGCTGAGGGGGGATTATCTATAATCTCGAGATTATCTTCAAGACCCCCTACATTTTCCCTTTCGTGTAGAGATTTGTCATGGTAACAAGAAATGTCTGCACGAAATACATCTCAATTCGATGAACCCCTACTAATGAAAAAACATTTCTTGCATCTCTATCTTCGTTACAACTTCTGTCGTTGTCTTTGTCAGAAAAAAGTTAAATTCTCCCCGATGTACCTGAACCAAAGCGTTGCAAGTTGTTAGCGAATGGCGAGGGGACATCGCGATTTTTTTTTCCCATTGCGCCTCAGTCGTTATGTCTTCTTCACTGGCTATTAGAATTATTTGAAACATCTAAGGAAGTTGCTGATTGTCCGATCTGACTGTTCAAAAGTTAAACTCTCCTCTGTCTGCACTATTCCGTGTCACCATGAAACGTAGTTGTAATAAGTTAGTATTTGCATTAGGAATGCCCCTAGTGGTATGAAATCTCCCTCCTGGACATTCCCAACATTTAGACTTGTGTAATTCTCCCAAAGTAATTGTTGAACTATAAAACTCTTCCAAGTTTCGTCATGCCGCTATTCATCTTCTTTTTGTGTTGTTTAAAAATTAAAATTCTCCCTGATGTACCAAAGCTAGAAATAACTCCGAATGGGCTTGTGGCGAGGGGACACCTTGAACTTCTTGTACTGCGCTGCATGGAGCCTTTTTTCTAACGTTGGAATTCTCCTGTGTAAATTCTCATAACAAAATTCCCCCAAGTTGAAGGTACTTTATCATTTGGGTTATGCTGTGTCATCATTTCATCTTGTTCGAAAAGGAAAATTCTCCCCGATGTGCCTGAGTCAAAGCTAAACCCATTTGGACTTATGACGAGGGGACATCATAGCTTTTTGAACAGTGCTAACAACCTCTATGTTGTGGGACATCCGATGTGTTAAACAAAAAGTTCTGGCACCAAAATCATAACTTTCTTTGAAAAAACCCTTTCTAAACCCCATGCGTCACTTCAATAATGACGTGGAACCGTCTTTTCAACTGTTAGGACACTCCTCGAAGTGCCACGTGTCCAAACTCAAAAGCTAATTTGAGAAAATTCAAACGGCTATTATGTGTGCTTTCTTATGGATTGACCAAATTATGTGTGCTTTCTTATAGAGTGGTAATGATGTACAGGGTTCCATGGCTAAGTTCGCTTCGTATGATATATGTTTTCCCATTGAAGAAGGATGTTTGGTAATTTGAGATCTTTTTATCCTAAATAAAGCCCACGTGCTTAGGCATAGTTTTAGACTTAGAAAATAAAAATGACTCGGTTTGGGTAAGGGAGATTCATACTTATATTCTGAGGGGAAAGTACTCGTGGACAACTCCTTTGCCTCAAAATATCTCATGGTCCTGGAGGAAATTATTTAATCTAAGAGATGATACTAAAGAACTATTAAAATACATAATTGGGAAAAATAATTTCTTTTGAATAGACAATTGGCATGAAAGGGGATCACTCTTGGATACCTTTGGTAGACCAACTAATGATGATGATGGATATGTTAAAGATAAAGTATGAAAATACTTATTCTATGGTAGATGGAATATTTTGAGATAAATATCAGCAGATATTATTCAGATTGGGCAGAAAAAAGTGGTTCATAACACTGAGGTTGATGACTGGATATAAAGGATATGATCTATTAAAGGATCTTAAATTACAAAATATTGTTATTAAGTTATGAGCTACAAGAAAGGTAACGTTGATGGGGCAAGGATAATTTGGAGCAAATATAGATGTCCCAAATACTCCTTTATCTCCTGGATGGCTTGTTTGAATAAACTCAAAACTAAGGACAAGCTGAATCAATGGGGTTGTTCTATGAATGACATTTATGTGGTGTGTAATGTGCATAAGGAGGATATTGACCATATTTTCTTTAAAATTGATTACTTAAATTTTATTTTGAAAAACATTATTAGCAAGAGTGGTCAAATTTTTTTTATATCAACTATTGAAATTCTGGTTTAACTCATCTTAAAAATCAAATCAGAAAAAAATTCTTTGGTATGTCCAATGTTTAGCAATGTTATTTCTATTTATTGCGTATGGAAATAAAAAAATTAACGTATTTAAAAAAAATGTGAGTGTATTAAAATTTAAAATTATATCTCTTATTGATATTATGATGAAAGAGAGTATCCTGAAATGGAACAAATTTCCCAAAAATTAAGAAAATTGGGAAATTTGTAGCCATTAGGGCATTACAAAATCTATTCTTTCTTCAAATTCTTCAATTCTTTTGTTTACCCAATTTGTATTCAAATCTGGGGTGGTATTTCTAAAGTGAAGTTGCCTGGGTGTTCGTTTTCACTGAGATATGGGGTATCGTTCCTATCATCATTCAACCTTATCTACCATCAGGGGAGGGGGTATAATTTTCAGATCATATCAAACTACACAATCCAACTTGGGGAGGGGCAATCCATTTCATATCGCATCACAATACAACATGGGGAGGGGGAGTTATTACCTATCCACTTCAAGCCAACATGGGGTGAGGGGACCATTACCAAACCACATCAGGCAACACATTCTAAGAGCATCTACAATGGTGGAGAGTTTGGGCAAAGAATTTGTAAAATTACCAATTTAGAGACGTACAATGGGGATAGCTAGTTGGCAAAAATGGAAAGAGAAAAGGTAGAGGATTTACAAAGTTACCGGATGTGTACTGAATCAGTAAAAACTTCTTACGAACTTCTGATCCTCGTATGAACTTCCTACGAAATTCTTTTATCCATAAGAAGTTCCTACGAACTTCTTTTGTTCGTAGGAAGTTCCTACGAACTTCAGAAGCTCGTAAGAATTCCTACGAACAAAAGAAGTTCGTAGGAAGTACATTTTACTGCTGGTAAATCTAACGCCGTTGGAGACTTTTCTTTATAATTAGAGCCCAACTTCCTCACAAATTTTTATTCTCACCCTTTATAAATTTTGAGAGTATAATTTTCTGTGTGTCATTTTCTTATTTCCATTCTTAATATATTTTATTTCTACAGAAAACATGTCTTCCTCTCAACCGATGAGTTCTGGTACACCTCGACAACCTAATATGACTCCTTTTGAGGACGAAGTATTATGTACCATTTATGCAAAATATACAGCTCGAAGTATTGAAGGAAACTCAATATCATCGGGCACATTTTGGGACACTGTGAAAGATGAGTATAACGTCACGCATGGAATTACAATTACTCGTACGAGATCCATGCTATCAACACGTTATAATCATATATCGCATAAAATAATGCTATATATTGCAAAGCTTTCTTACCAAATGAAGAATATGGGAAGCGGGACGAATGAATTCCAAGCGGTTACTAATGCACGCGACGCGTATCACGCCGAAACCAACAAACATTTTACGTTCGATAACTGCTATCAAATTCTAAAAGATTTACCAAAATTTGACTTGGAAAACACAGCGGGGAACGAAGACAACCCTACACTTGTACGCGAAGATGAAACTCCGGGGGTACGAGATGTACTGGATAGACCCCCAGGCAGGAAGGGTGAGAAACAACGTGCACGTCAACGAACGTGTTCTGACAGCTTGGATTGTAACACGACAGTACTCAAACATTGCGAAGACTTCAATGCAATGTTTAAAAGCAAGCAAGAGTGGAAGAATAATCGTGCCCTTAAATTTGACTCTCAAATGGATGCATTCATCGAGATGAAGCGAGATGATCAACTCGCCAAAAAACAAGATCAGATCACCAAAAAACAAGATCAGCTCATGAGCCTAGGCCGAGAGGATTCGTACATCATGGAGCTAGATATGAATGATATGTAAAAGCAGTTTCATTATAAAAGGTTCAACGACCTAACAGCGATGGTTACTTCCACCGAAGCTGCGATTTTCGAGTTATAGTCGAACTATGCCGGGTCGTATAACCCTACGTCAAGTCCAAGCGGTTCAATTAATGACTAGTAGTATGTATTATAGTTGTATTGAATCCTTGTTATTTTATTTTCGTCATTTACTTTCAGTATATGTACACTGACCCATTTTGCATTTTAATAAATCAAATTTGAACGTTTAAATATATGTAATGTCAGTACTGTTTGTTAATTTTAGTTTCAATACAATAGTCGTACAATTACAAATTAAAAATCGTACAATTAAGAATTGAAAATGTAACTAATAAACCGAATAGCCACAATTAATATCAGAAATACGTTAACATATCTTCAACCCACCATTTCATCACCGTGGGTGTTCCAAATGTGCTCCACTAAATCATTTCGTAACTTTTGATGTTTAGTTGCATCTCTTATCTTTGCATCCCGCGTGAGGTAGTCGTAGAAATTAGTTTGGACCCTCAAAATATGAGGTGTTACTTCATTCTGTTCGTATTCATTTTGCCATGGACAATCTCTACGTTCATCGTCAATAATCATATTGTGCATTATAATGCAAGATTTCATTATGGTTGATAGTGATGCCCTATTCCATAATTTACAAGGTTCCCGAACAAAAGCGAATCGGGCTTGTAGTACACCAAAAGCTCGTTCAACATCTTTTCTACACGCTACTTGGTACTTGCAAAATAATTTCTGTTTTTGTGTAATCCCTTGTTGGTTCCTAAAAGTTTTAACTATTGTAGCATAGGGAGGGTAAATGCCATCACCAAGGTAGTGCCCCATGTCGTATGAATTTCCATTAATAGTGTAATTAATGGGAGCTTCCCTTCCATTGTGCAATTCCTAGAAGACGTTAGACCGATGGAACACATTTAAATCATTACAAGAACCAGGCACACCGAAGAACGATTTCCAAATCCAAAGGTCTTACGAGGCAATCGCTTTAAGGATTATAGTAGCTGACTCTTTACATCCACTATATTGAGCGTGCCATGCTGTGGGGCAATTTTTCCAACGCCAGTGCATGCAATCAATGCTGCCTAGCATTCCTGGGAAACCTCTATTTGCATTTTGTTCGAGTAACCTTGTAACGTCGCCTTGTGTCGGATTTCTGCCGTACTGGGGATCGAAAATTCGTACAATTGCCTCTATAAATCTAATAACAGTTTCTAATAGAGTGGTTTCACTCATAGTGTACTGCTCAGACCACACGTCATGGGAACCCCCATTAGCTAACAGTCGAATTGCCCCTAACACTTTCTGATGAGAGCTTAAACCTTGACGACCGCAAGCATCATTCTTCGGAACAAAGTAGTTATCATAAAGGCAAACAGATTCAAGGATGCGATTGAAAACACTATACCGCATCCTAAATCTCCTTCAGAAAAGATACTCGTTATATACCTTATCTTCCCCAAAGTAATCTTCCCATAGTGTTGCATGTCCTCTTTCTCTCTCACGATTCACTCGACGTCTCGTTTCGAGTTCTTTCCCATCGCGAATTATATTTTTTTCAGCACACCATCGGGTAATCTCCATCATAATAATCATTTCCTCATCTGAATCATCGGATGATCCACCTTCATTAAATTGTGCATATTGGAGCAAAAAAATTCGTCCCTTGTCGCTAGAACTAGAGGAGTCCATGATATAATATGGTTACAAATTAATTTAGATGTAAATGAAATATTATACTCTACCTGTATAGTTTTACGGTACACGAATATTTATAATTATAGGTAAAATCTTATATAGGTAAGTGTGCTAAAGATAACTATGCTACAGATAATATACGTAAAATGTTAATTTCTGTGTCCTATTGGTAAGTGTGCAATACAAAATTATCTAGATCAGTGAGTTCGTTCAGCGTCAATAATATCTGTGTCCTTTCGGATTGCATGTGTATGTAATTTACCGTATGTAAATATACTGTATGATATTCACATTTTGTTACGTGGTACAAATATTATCTTGGTAAGTGTGCTACAGATTTTATCTTGCTATTGGTAAGTGTGCTACATTTTGGGTTCAGGTTCTTCAGGTTGCCAATATGTTCTATGTGAAGTTACTGTATGATAACTACTTTATATATAGTTAATTTATCTTTACTATGTGATAACTACAATCGTCTGCAAGTTATTATTGTGCCTTTATAATTTATCTTTTCCATTGGTATGTGTGCCTTTGTATTATTATAAATGTTTTTTACCATTGTAAAATAAAATTATAACTTCGAAGGTTTAAAATTACCTATAAATAAATTAGAAGGATTGCAACAATTTTTTATCTACCATTGTCTTATATTTCAAAAATGGCTTCATCTCCCTACTATTCATCCATTTACAATGGCTCTTACACAGATATTGCTGGTAACGATTGGTATGGGAAAAAAATAATTTTCCAAACATATCCAATTGATACTTCTCGACGTTTTCTCAATGACTTTGGTCATATATTCATAATATCTCGTAATTCGGAACATGAAGACAGATTAGTGTATCCTTGGGAACACCTCACATGGACAGATAAATATGATGAAAGGTGTGACCTGGAGGTACTTTTCCATTACCATCACATATCCGTGCAAAAAAATCGAGCTGCCGCACTTTGGGAAATATCGTATCCCGAAGAAGCGGATATGTTTTGTCTTGATTTATTAGAGGAAGAGATATGGCAGATGGAGAGGCGCCTACAACGTTATCACAAAGCACAACGCGCGATGCTAGCAGGTCGTCACATTCAAGAACAATTAATTAACATATATAACGACTCTACGTTGGCATCAGATAATGATATTTTCGAATACACCAATTCTGGTTATGATTACTTTTCGAAATGCATATATGAAAATGATGGGGAAGATTACGAACCAAATATATCAAACTACAACGAAGAATATGTTGATTCCGATACGCAACGATCTTACTTACCTAAATGTTTAGTGCGCAATGGGAAACCATATTGTTGTACTTCTACTAGGTTTGACCTAAGCGTTTGAACACATACTCCTAATAATCAGCTTGATCGTGTATTATTGTTTTTACTACTTAAATCATTATTTCAGTACTAATAATAAATGATAAAGTCCAATTGTAATAATTGTTGTGATGATTATAGTAAAACCATATATTTCATTAGTGTAATAATTTGTTTGTCATCATTCTATGTGTAATAAATGAAAATAAATATGAGACATTATACATCATAACATTTTTCATAAATATGATACATTCATCATAACATTTATCATCACAAATAAATAGAGACAACAATACAAAATTTATTCATAACATTTTTCAATAGTACATTATACATCACTGGCGCCCCGGGCCGAACTCAAAATCCGCACCTAAATTTGCATGTGAACCCGTGTAAGGGTCAGACCCAAATAAATTACCCCAACCTTATTGCACCTCATATGTCGGGACCGGGTCAGAGGGTGGGGCTAGGTGTGGTCTGTAAACGCTCGGACGACTAGAACTAGTACCACCCTCCTCAAACCCACGACTAGGCATAGTAAAACGTATTAGTCTACGCTCCAACTCATCAATGCGGTCATCACGTGCTTTGAGTTGATCCTCTCGCTGACGTGTCTCGTGTAATATTAAATGACGAAGACCGCGAATGTTATCTGCTTCCTCGACGTAGGACTGACGCCATTCTAATTGCGTCAAAGATTGAGCTGGAGGTGCGTTGGTTGAAAACTCAGGTCTCGGGACATCTATAGTATATGAAGCCCCCTCCGGTAGGCCTACACCATCGGGTGATCTGCATTTGTCGGTGTTGGTGCTTGCGGGATTCACAACGTCGAAGGTGCCACTGAACCAACTCCAATCAAATCTACACTAACATATCTGGCAATCGGCGGTAGTAATGGCCCGAGTGCTACTGCCTTCCAATATGCATTATACTCTTCTTGTGACACATCTCTTATGTGTTGATTTGCGATAGGCCAATTTTGGGCGGCAGCTGCTTAGAATTCGTGTTTTGAGACACAACACAAATTTGATGGTGGGTTGTCTGCTATACATATCCATCCAGTCAATTGCCGGATGGCCCGATCACCCAAGTACCAAAAACCCTTAAATAAGGGATCCCAAAAAATCATCCGTAACCCCGATATCTCACGAGCATATAAGATGACATCTGAGTCACGGTAGGCAGAAGTCTCGTATGGATGCCATATAATGGACTCGGGTGACCGCATCTCAAGCTGATGTTGACTGTTTGAGATGTTAAACCGCTGTGCTCCCTTTACTTTCTTTCTGTTCCCCCTCGACCAACGAAATATGCGGGGCCACTCATCGATGGACGGATCGACGAGAATAGGACATGCCGTGGCCATGTACTCGTGATGTAAATACTGCAAAATTTGTCAAAAAATTTAATTCATTAGAATAAGTTGACATATATTGTAATGAAACATAAATTTCATTAAATAAGATGAAACGAAAATATACCTCGATTATTTGCCACATGCATTCAACGTTAGTCAACGATTGTCGACTGACTTTGTCCAAAGACCATAAAATACGGGCATAAATAGCCGAACCCCAGTCATATGTGCCGATAGCAGGAATATCCTTCAGATAATGTAAAAAGTCAAGGTCGGAAGTGGAGTGAGCATTTGGAAAAAATACACTCCCGAATACATAGAACCAAAATGCCCAAGCTATGATTGGGGACATATAATCTGGTAAAGGTTCAACCTTGACAAAATTTTCTACGTATTTTTTTAGGTTAGAAACTGGAATTCCCGCACAGGTAAATCTCTGTAAATGAATTTCAGAGAAAAATTCATTTATGGTATTAACACAAATTGTATATTGTTCAATATGTAGATTTTGAATGGGTCATCCATGTCCAATCGAAAAGCCTGTACATAATTTATATTTTTTGTCATATATTTAAATAATTATGAATATAAAAACCATAAAATATATTTCAAACACTCAATTATGAATTTAAGTACAACCAATAATTATCACATATTGAAACAATTATGAATATAAATAATTATTTTCATATATTGACACTATCGAAATGCGGGTACATTTTTCAATTTTTTTGTCATATATTTAAATAATTATGAATATAATTACCAAAAAATATATTTCAAAGAATTAATTATGAATTTAAGTACAACATATTATTTTCACATTTTGAAACAATTATGATGCCGGTACATAATTTAAATTTTTTGTCATATATTTAAATAATTATGAATATAAAAACCATAAAATATATTTCAAACAATCAATTATGAATTTAAGTACAACAAATTATTTTCACATATTAAAACAATTATGAATATAAATAATTATTTTCATATATTGACACAATCGAAATGCGAGTACATTTTTCAATTTTTTTGTCATATATTCAAATAATTATGAATATAATTAACTAAAAATATATTTCAAACAATCAATAATGAATTTAAGTACAACATATTGTTTTCACATTTTGAAACAATTATGATGCCGATACATATTTTTAAAATTTTGTCATATTTTTAAATAATTATGAATATAAAAACCATAAAATATATTTCAAACAATCAATTATGTATTTAAGTAGAACTAATTATTTTCACATATTGAAACAATTATGAATATAAATAATTATTTTCATATATTGACACAATCGGAATGCGGATACATTTTTTAATTTTTTTGTCATATATTAAAATAATTATGAATATAGTTACCTAAAAATATATTTCAAACAATTAATTATGAATTTAAGTACAACATATTATTTTCACATTTTGAAACAATTATGATGCCGGTACATATTTTTAAAATTTGGTCATATTTTTAAATAATTATGAATATAAAAACCATAAAATATGTTTCAAACAATCAATTATGAAATTAAGTACAACTAATTATTTTCACATATGATGAATATAAATACTTATTTTCATATATTGACACAATCGGAATGCAGGTACATTTTTCAATTTTTTTGTCGTATATTCAAATAATTATGAATATAATTACCTAAAAATATATTTCAAACAATTAATTGTGAATTTAAGTACAACATATTATTTTCACATTTTGAAACAATTATGATGCCGGTACATATTTTTAAAATTTTGTCATATTTTTAAATAATTATGAATATAAAAACGATAAAATATATTTCAAACAATCAATTATGATTTTAAGTACAACTAATTATTTTCACATATTGAAACAATTATGAATATAAATAATTATTTTCATAAATTGACACAATCGGAATGCGAGTACATTTTTCAATTTTTTTGTCATATATTTAAATAATTATGAATATAATTACCTAAATATATATTTCAAACAATTAATTATGAATTTAAGTACAACATATTATTTTCACATTTTGAAACAATTATGATGCTGATACATATTTTTAAAATTTTGTCATATTTTTAAATAATTTTGAATATAAAAACCATAAAATATATTTCAAACAATCAATTATGAATTTAAGTACAACTAATTATTTTCACATATTAAAACAATTATGAATATAAATAATTATTTTCATATATTGACACAATCGAAATGCGGGTACATTTTTCAATTTTTTTGTCATATATTTAAATAATTATGAATATAATTACCTAAAAATATGTTTCAAACAATTAATTATGAATTGAAGTACAACATATTATTTTCACATTTTGAAACAATTATGATGCCGATACATATTTCTAAAATTTTGTCATACTTTTAAATAATTATGAATATAAAAACCATAAAATATATTTCAAACAATCAATTATGAATTTAAGTACAACTAATTATTTTCACATATTGAAACAATTATGAATATAAATAATTATTTTCATATATTGACATAATCGGAATGCGAGTACATTTTTCATTTTTTTGTCATATATTTAAATAATTATGAATATAATTTCCTATAAATATATTTCAAACAATTAATTATGAACTTAAGTACAACATATTATTTTCACATTTTGAAACAATTATGATGCCTATTTTTAAATAATTATGAATATAAAAATCATAAAATATATTTCAAACAATCAATTATGAATTTAAGTACAACTAATTATTTTCACATATTGAAACAATTATGAATATAAGTAATTATTTTCATATATTGACATAATCGGAATGCGGATACATTTTTCAATTTTTTGTCATATATTTAAATAATTATGAATATAATTACCTAAAAATATATTTCAAGCAATTAATTATGAATTTATGTACAACATATTATTTTCACATTTTGAAACAATTATGAATATAAGTACAACAAAATAAAATAAAATTATTACCGGGAAGCATTGTGAAGTCGAGCGGAGTGAAGGCAAGCTCGACGTATGGTAGTTGGAAGGTATGCGTCGTGTCCCACCAACGTTCGATCATCGCCGTCACAATACATTGATCGGAATTGGGCATCACCATAGAAAAGAAATTCGACATAAAACCGACACTGTCGATAATTGCTTTGATATCCGGTTTTCTGTCTTCAATCAATTTGTACAATTTCATTGGCCCCGCCCAATTCCCCCGAAATTCGAATTTATTTCCGTTGATTATCGGAGTTTCGCCGTCCGACGCGTGTGATACTTCGTCGTAAATACGGGTATAGTTGTCAATTACGGGATTCGACGATTGAATCGGCGCGGAAGAATCGAGAATTGTCATTGAAGTCGACCTGTGTTTTTTCGATTTCCCGATATTAATATATTTCTTCCATTTTCTATCTAATTCCATCGTGTTGACAAGATGTGATTTGGAGGATTTTCTATATCTAATTTGGGACTGATTTGAAATTATTTTGGGGATTATATGAAATGATTTTTGAGAGTATATGAATAAATTTGGGGAAAATATATAAAAACTTTGGGATTGGATTATATGAGACTGATACGTAAAAATTTTGAGGAAATAAGGAAAGAAGATGGAGGAATCTGATGGAGGAAATAAGGAAACAAGAAGATTATATGAAATAAGGATCGATGATGATGGAGAAGAAGATGCAGAAGATGGAAGATGAGTGAAGCTTCAGTTGAATGAAGAAGCAGTAGGACGAAGAAGATGAGTGAAGCTTCCTGAATAAATACACGGATGAATGTTACCATTTAATTGTGACCATTAAGTTCTTACGAACTTCTATAGTTCGTAATAACTTCCTACGGACTTCATTTGTCCGTAAGAAATTCCTACGAACTATAGAAGTTCGTAGAATTCCCCCCACTGCATGCTGCCTATTTGGGCGAAAGATAAAACACACACACGCGCTTCACACGCTGGTTAACCTACCTTTCACCCAACCGCACCCGTACGGATGCTCTAACATAAGGATGGGAGTAGTTAAAATTCACACCTACCATCACATTCGTACATGGGTACGGGGAGTTATCAGTGAGTAGTAATATTTATAGTTCTGAAATGATTTATCTAAAATGGATTATTTTCTACAATCTAACTGTGGAGATTATAATCAATATCTAAAATTCAGTTCTTGGGTTACCTAGTTTGGGATTTGTTATGTATGACGTCTTTATTCGATTTCATAGTGTTTTATCATATGCAAAGCTTCTATTATTCGTGTATTTCTAATAGATTTAAAAAAGTAAATGTTAGTCTCCCATGGGTTATCTTCAATAATCTTTGTATCGTGTTTCTGTAGATATGGAGATCCTTATCAACATCAAATCTACAGTTAGAGGGTAATCTGATTTGGAGTTTTAGGGTTTGAAGTCTTCATCATCCATTATTTTCTCTGCTTTTTCACCTGAAGATCTTCAATCAACCATGGTTTCCTCATATTTTAAAGAAAATAAGATATTACTTTCAAAGATTTGATTTCAAAGAATTGTTTTCATTTTTACTGAGTGCAGATTTAATGCATTACTTACCTAATTTTCTAAGAGTCTGTCCATATAATCTTTCTTCTCTTGGATCTCCATAATCATCTTTATCTACTGGTTTTGTCTTCAATCTTAATGGTTCACTTTTGAGGATTTGAAGAGGATTTTGAGTTATGTCGCAGTAGTTCATGACTAGGTTTCTATTAGCTGATGAGAGAGTTCTAGATGAGAAAAAGGGTTTTGTCGTTTGTTTGTTTTGGTTGACACGAGTTTGTGGGGTTTATATTTAGAGTTTTTAGTGGGCATGTTTGTATTTATTGTCTTATTTGGTTTTGGGTTGGGCTGGTCTTTATAAATGAGAAAATGTCAATCGGTTTTGTAATGGGTTTGTTTAGGCCTCTTATTTGGGCCTTTGGTTTGGTCTCTTGTACTTTTACTTCTTAGTTTAATATGCTTACATTTTACCAAAGAAATAATAGGATATCTTCTAAACACATGCGTAATCCACAAAATGAGACAAGACCTCCAAACAAAATTTCAGATCTCTAAAATATGTTAATAAACAACTATAAGAGTTCATGAGTACCTAAGGGTCCAACATATATATATATATATATATATATATATATATATATATAATCATACAATATATGTTTATAAAAGGAAAATGTATAAAATGTTCAAAAAAAGACAAAGAAGCAACAAATAGTTTAATAAAGAAGCAATACCAATAACGCAATGTATACAAAATATACCGATATATATAAATAAAGAACAATTCATCCTACCACAAACATATATAACAAATGTAAAAAGTCATCACCCCTTTATTTTGGGATTAAATTTTATTCAATCTCTAATAAGAGGATTTATGTATACCCCATAAGGATTACAATTCTTTAAAAAAGGAACTCATATTATACCTAATAATAATAAAAATAATATAGAAAAGCAAGAAAGAGCTACAGTTCTTAATAATATAATACTAGAAACAATAGAAGATTTGCATAATAACGAAACAAAAGAAGAAAATTTAGATGAAAATTATTTATGTGAATATTTACAGCAAATTGAAGAAGGCCAAACACAAAAAATGATTTCAATAAAATAAATAAATTAATGTTTATAAATACAAAACTAGAATTAGAAGATTTAATAAGACTAGCATAAAAAACTGAAAATATAGGAGAAGACTCACAAAAGAACTGGAATGAAAATAAGTTAACATCAGTTTTAAAAATGATAAATCCAGATATAACTATAAAAACAAAAGACATAGCATGCGATTTAATAGACCAAGAAGAATTAAAAATACAAATACAAGAACTGCTAAATTTAAGAGTAATAAGAAAAAAGCAACAGTAGACATAGAAGCCCAACTTTTATGGTAAGAAATCACTGAGAAATCAAAAGAAATTAAGCAAGGATGTTAATAAACTATAAAAGACTAAATGACAGTACATATGATGATAGCTATGAAATACCCAATAAAGAAGAATTAATAAATAAAATACAAGATAAAAAATTGTAAGGACACAAGTCTTCGATTGAGTCTTAATGTAGTGTTGGCTCAATTCCGGACAAAAACATTTGAGTCATAGGATAGTGTTCAAGTTTATCCATTCAAGCCTATGACGTGTTAGTTGAAGATGTAGCACCCAAGATTATAAAGCTTCATTAAATGACGAGTTTATTGCGCCTCGTTTCTACGTCAACAACATTTGTTCCGTTTGCTCCTAAGGTATGAATGCATTGCATATTTATATAGGAGCTTGGAACAATTTTAACTTGGTGATTTTTTTTTAAATTGATGGTTATTTTCAGAAGGTTTATTTAAAACTTTAAAATAAAGTTTCTGGGTTAAAATCAAATTTTTAAGTTTCCTGGTTTTCGTTCGAAATTGTCGTTCGAACGAGAGTGTTGTTCGAACGAGTTTGCCACCGAGCTTTCCCAACTGTCCACTAGAACTTCGTTAGAAGTGTCATTCGAACGAGACTTCATTCGAACAAAAATCTTGTTCGAACGAGATTTTCGATAGGAAAATTATTTGGCAGTTTTTCACCTCTATCCCACTACTTTTTCCCCACTAACTTTTGACAGATTTAATATGTGCGGGAACTAACTTTTTCATATTCTTCCATCTTCTAGAGAGAGTTTTGAGAGTTTAACTTTTCTATGAAAAGTTTCATGGTTTAAGTGTTTTACTTTCCAAGAAAATCACCCTAAAACACTTTTGGTTTACACCCATATTGTTTATTCCAAGTTTCCATATAAATATCTTGCTTGGAGTGTTTGACACCGGGTTTACTGTACCAAGTTGAATAGTTTGATTGGGTTTACTTATACATCCCTCAAAGAAGAAGTCTCATTTTTTTCTGTGGCATTCTCACAAGGTGAAAGGCACCATGTGTGGTTGACGGTTGTTCCTACAATTTCATTGGTGGATTCCAAGATTTCGGTGGTGTTCGGGATTGGCGGCTAGGCAGAGGTATTTGCAAGAAGAAGCATCGAGGTTTGAAGGAGTCGAGTCGAGTGTTGTAAGTCATCTTTCTTGTAATTGTAATTCCGTACTTAGTGGACTTAAGGCTAGGGCCGTCCGATATTTTTTCCCGTTGTGGGTTTTTCCTCGTACATCACGGCGTAGTAATTTATTTATTCATTTTATCTTATGCAAAATTAGCCTTAGATGCTTGCTAAGGTAAAAAGATAAAATTTGGTTTAAATCACTACTTATTTAATTTGGTGCAAAATTAAATTTGGGTATATGTTAATTTAATTCAAGTCATCGTTTAATTTGTTAAAATTGGTTTGACCTATTTTGGTAATATTGAAAATACGACTTAGGTAAATTTCTAGGACTTGGATTGAATTAAGTTGCTTAAGTGAAATATGTATTTGTTGATTAATCTAATTTCACTTGGTTTAATTTTAATTTGAAAGAAATTAAAATTTGGAGTTTATGTGTGTTTAATTGAACCATCTTTATTCCACATCTCAAAAAGGAAATTGAAATTACTTTTGGTCAGATCCAAAATTTGGGGGTCCTCACGTTTTTGAAATTGGTATCAGTGCGGGATAGCTAAATTATTGCGTTTAAGATCCTTTAAATATTTTTAACAAAAATGGAATTTTTTTCGTTTTCAAAATTTCCTATTTTCGATGGTTCCAACTACGCGTATTGGAAAGCTCATATGAAATTGGCACTAAAATCTAACGAAGAGAGGGTTTGATTGTTTGTCGTTAACGAGTGATCCCCACCTACACATTTGGTAGATAATGGGCATGACCCAAAACCCGCCGATAGATGGAGTGAGAATGAATTTAAACTTGCTAATTTTAATTTTTGAGGTTTAAATGCCTTATTTAGCGCGGTCACACCGGATGAATTCCGACGCATTATGACGTGTGAAACCGCTAAAGAAGATTGAGATGTTTTATAACTCACCCTTGAAGGAACTAGTGTCGTAAAAGCTTCGAAACTCCAAAACCTCACCACTTAATTTGATAAAATCAAAATGAATGAAAAAGAAACATTTGATGAATTTTTTACTAGACTTTTCGATATAGTTAATTCATCTTTTAATTTGGGAGAGAAAATACCCGACAACCGAGTAGTAAAGAAAATATTAAGGTTCCTACCCGATAGATTTATTCGTAAGGTGACCGAGTTAAAGTCTTTACCCACTTTAGCCTCTACAAAATTAGAAGAGCTCGTAGGTGATTTACAAACCTATGAACTAGACATGTTCCCCTCCAAAACCGAAAAGAAAATTGAGAAGGGCTTTGCTTTGAAAGCCTGAAAGGAGGAAAAATAAGTAGTAGAGAGTGGAAGTGATAGTGACTCGGAAAATATGGCTATGTTTGCTAAAAAGTTTGGAAAATTTCTTAAATTTAACAAAGATAAATTTAAAAATTATTTTAAGAAATTAAAAAAATCTAAGCATGACAAAGCCGAGAAGATCCCTAAAACTTTTAATGAAAATATAAATAGGGACGAGTCAAATAAGTGTTTTGGTTGTGAAGGGTATGGCCATAGGGCTTTTGAGTGCCCCACTAAACTAAGGAGAGAGGGTAAGAAACCAATTTCCTATAATTCCACCCTTAGTGATAGTGATAAGGAAGAGGGACCTGATTCCCCCACTAAGCCCAACTTTGTGTCTTTTATGGCAAGTCATGTGAGCGTCGATAATGAATCTTCTCATGAAGATATACAAACGCATGACACTTCCGAGGTCAGAGTTTATGATTCTCTTATTTTTTATGGCTGTGAGAGTGAATAAGAAAGAGAGAATGAAAATGAAGAAGAGGTAAATGTGAGTGAACTTCAAAATGCTTTTCAAGAACAATATGAAGAATATATTAAATTAAAAAGAGCAAATTTGAAGTTAGAAGCTAGTTTAAGAGAGTGTGTCAAGGTCGTTGATGATAGTGTGTTGGTTGAAGACCTTAGGACACGTGAGAGAGATCTTCGTGAGAAGCTTGAATATATAGAAGTCCAGAGAGATAGCCTTAGAGGTTTAATGGAGTCAATGAAAAAGGAGCTTCACGAGTTTGAAGAGAGAAATATTTTGCTAGAATCTAGAATTTTAGAACTAAAAAATATATTAAAAGACTCTAGTAAAGTCAAATTTGATTTGGAGTGACGTTCGGAGAAATTAGATAAAATATTAAGAACAGTTCGAATAAAAAATAACACTTGTGGTTTAGGCTTCGATACTTGTAAAAAGTCAACTCTTAAAGCCAAAACCAATCTTTTAGGAGAATCCTCTAGGGACAATGTCATAGATCATTCCTTAGGTAAGTCTTTTCACCGAGTCTTTAGGTGCTCTCATTGTGGTCGAAAAGGTCATCTTAGGAAATTTTGTTTTGATCTTAAACGAGGTCCTAAAAAATCCCTACGTAAGGCAACCAAGGTAGCCAAGATTCCTACACCCCGAGATCATCATTCTTCATTAGTTTGGGTTAGGAGATCTGACTTGGTAGCTTTATAAGATAGGATTTTTTTTTCTCATTTACTTTCACAGGCTTCCTCCCTTGTAAAATCTAAAGGTTGAATGTGATAGTTTTATTTGCATACTTTAGCTTTTGTGCTTTATGCTATATTTTCATGCTAATTGTATGCTTCTTAATCATTGTTCTAGTCTATACTTCATGCTTTATCACATGCTAGAATTATGATTGCTGTTTATCTTTTGTATTATAATTATTTCATTTTTGTTTGCATTAAATGAAAAATACAAAAATATTTTGTTTATCATTTTTGTTTTACTTTTTTATTAATTTATGATTAATGAAAAATACAAATGATTTTTGTATGCCTTTTGAGTAAAATTTTTTTGGTTAAAAATGTTTCAAAAACTCAAAAAGATTTTTTTTGTGTGTATTTTAGTTTGACACACTTTATGTGGCATATACTTGTGTTTTGAATCCCTTCTTTTTCGCTCCCATGTGGATAGAACTTTTGGTTTTGATTGTCAATCCTTATTATGTTCTTTACCATGCTTACATGGAGTAGTTGGATTTTGTGTTGATTTAAATGGATTCTATTTTTATATGCCTCAATTCACACGTGCACGAGCTCACTTGAAATTTTAACTTCATATGTATATTTTAGCTTTGTGAGGTGTTCTCTTACCAATTTAGTCATCTACGTATTATATGATTTTGGAGGATTAGTGCATGTTAAAATCCATTGCACGTGAGATTTGTGTGAGATATAAAAGATTATATATATAAATGTGCACGGGGAAGGGCTCCGAAAGGAAATATCATCATTTGCGAGTAAGCCACCATTTTCTTGCACCTAAAAGAAATACGTCGTCCAAAGGCCTAAAAGAATAATGGCTTTAAAAGAAAATATTTTCCATGGACTATTTGTTTAGTTTGATATAGTCATTCAAAAATTAATATGCTTAAATTGAGGGAGATTGGATGGTATATCAACGGTTTGTACAATGCCCGTTTATCCTAGTTGTAATTTCAATGTCATGACTCTATTGGATTGTAGAATCATCAAAATTCTAGGCTTGTATGCATTGTGTATGTTTGTTCATTGAGTTCAATTTATATTGTCACATGAGGTTATATTCAAATTTGATGAAGTTTGCAATTAATTGAGAAATCCGTGAACATGTTTTTAAGTGTTTGGGTCTAAATTTAATTGTTACTAGTTCACACCCCAACACTTTCATTTCCATATGACACATTTTTGCCATACGAGTGTGAAAAGCTTATTGTATTTTATTTCATGCCTGGTATTTATACCTAGTATATGTGTGTTTGCGTTAATGATAATTATTATGTACTCATATACGAGGTATTCTATTTGTCTTTGCTTTTCTTTCTAGTCCATCCATGCTTCTTCTTCATGATTGGTATCTATCTAGTTGTATATTTTGTTGATATCACATGCTTAATTCTTTATGTATCATATTGGTATCATTTTCTTGCATCTTAGCTGGTATCCTTTATTCTCTATATGGATTAGTTATGCTTTTGTTTCCTATGTTCTTTCATGTTCTATGCTTTGTATGCACTTTTGTTAATTCTATCACCTTTGTCTATTCCTGAACAAAAAGGGGGAGAAATGGTATCTTATCCTATTATAATCTTATCTAAGTTTAGGAGATTTAACTTAGGGGGAGAACGCTATCTACTTAGGTTGATCATAGTTGATAAAGGGGAGAATTAATTTAGAGTGAGTAATTATTTTAATTGCATTTAATATTTTGATATTCCCTATGCATTTGATAGTTTGCTTAAGTGTGTAGGAATTCTTCTAAATGACAACTTTCATCGTCAGCAAAGATATTGATCCTTGGGTTATGAGTCAAGCTATTGTATTTTTTATTTTGGGTGGGATATTTTTTTAAGTCTAGTAGAGCTTGACGACCCTTTAGGATTTTTGGTAGATTTTTGTCCCGAAATAGCCAAAGGGTGAGATTTGTTAGGACACAAGTCTCCGATTGAGTCTTAATGTAGTGTTCGATCAATTTTGAACAAAAATATTTGAGTCATAGGATAGAGTTCAAGTTTATCCATTCAAGCCTATAACGTGTTAGTTGAAGACGTAGCGGTAAAGATTGTAAAGCTTCATCAAATGCCGAGTTTATTGTGCCTCGTTTCTACATCAATAACATTTGTTCCGTTTACTCCTAAGGTATGAATGCATTACATATTTATATAGAAACTTGAAACAATTTTAATTTGGTGATTTTTTTTTTAAACTGATGGTTATTTTCAGAAGGTTTATTTAAAACTTTAAAATAAAGTTTCTCGGCTAAAATCGAATTTTTAAGCTTTCTGTTTTTTCGTTCGAAATTGTCGTTCGAACAAGTTTTTTGTTCGAACGAGTTTGCCAACGAGCTTTCCCTACTGTCCACTAGAACTTCGTTAGAAGTTTCATTCGAATGAGACTTCGTTCGAACAAAAATCTTGTTCAAACGAGATTTTCGGCGGGAAAATTATTTGGCAGTTTTTCACCTCTACCCCACTACTTTTTCCCCACTAACTTTTGACAGATTTAATATGTGCGGGAACCAACGTTTTCAAACCAGCTTTTTCATATTCTTCCTGTAAGGACATTTTTATCCATTATCTGTATGTCGTACGCCGTTACACCGTTGAAGAAACTCAAGATCGTATCTACATCAACGGATCCGAATATCAAAGTGTCTTCAACATCATAGCCTCTGCAAGAATGAACTTGGTAAAATTTTGTTTTTACGTTCCTTAAAGTTCATATTTAGTATTGGAAAATTTTTATAATATGTTTTTTATAAAAATAAAAAGTAAGTTTTTTCAAGCAAAATGAGGCTTTTAAAAGTTTTTTAGTTTTCTGGGAAGCCGGACTGGTCCGCCTCTATACCGGATCGATCAGCCACTGGACCGGTCCGCCCCTCAACCGGACCGATCCGCTTGCTGCAGATCCAGTAAACCCCGGACCGAAAGCGAACCGAAGAAGGTAATTTTTTAAAGAACCGATCCGAGGTCGGACCGATCCGCCTCCAAGCCGGATCGGTCCGCCTGGGATAAATTCGGCCAGATCTGTTCGAGATTTTTTAGTCTCAAAGTTTTCTTATTTAAGCCAACTTCGGGGAGTTGTTTTCCAAGACTTTTCAAGACAATTTTCAGAGTCCTAAATACTTTAAGTCTTCACCTTTTTGAGTCTCAAGACTCTTTTTGATTCACACACAAAAATCCCAATTACTTTTGTGAATCTTTTGGAACCCTAGAACACAAACTTTGTTGTTGTTCATCTTTGTGGAGAGATCTTTGCAACCGAGGGTTGCGTGTCATTGCTGAGGGAGTCTCTACAAAGTTTTATGGCTACGTGTCGTTATGGAGAACTGCGGTTCTTCCTTTGTTGTTTGGGCTGCGAGTCCTTGAAGGGTGCTGCATGTATTCTCTTGTTGAGTTCAAGACTGTGTGTCTTTGTGGGTTCGCTGCGCGTTGATCCATTGCAGATTTCTCTATGTAATTATAAGTTGTGACTTGTATATTCATAGTGAAATAAAGGTTTTACCCGAAAGGGGTTTTTTCCTGAATTCTGTGTCTTAGCATATTTTTTGGGTCACATGCTTCATTTATTTATGGGTTGACACACGCACCTTAGATTAATATTTAGGGTCTCTAATTAAATAAGTGTGCTATATTAGAAAGTTGCGAAGTTAATCAATTATCACATAGTCTTGTCTTTTCACTTCCATCTCCTAAAAAGGGTTTCGAGAGTTTAACTTTTCTATGAAAAGGTTCATGGTTTTAGTGTTTTACTTTCCAAGAAAATCACCATAAAATACTTTTGGTTTACACCCATATTGTTTATTCTAAGTTTCCATATAAATATCTTGATATGAGTGTTTGGCACCGGGTTTACTCTACCAAGTTGAAGAGTTTGTTTGGGTTTACTTATACATCCCTCAAAGAAGAAGTCTCGTTATTTTGCTGCGGCATTATCATAAGGTGAAAGGCACCATGTGTGGTTGACGGTTGTTCCTACAGCTTCATTGGTGGATACCAATGTTCCGGTGGTGTCCAGGATTGGCGGCTACGCAGAGGTATTTGCAAGAAGAAGCATCGAGGCTTCAAGGAGTCGAGTCGAGTGTTGTAAGTCATATTTCTTGTAAGTGTAATTCCGTACTTAGTGGACTTATGGCTAGGGCCGTCTGAGGTTTTTTCCCGTTGTGGATTTTTCCTCGTACATCGCGGCGTAGTGATTTATTATTTCATTTTATCTTTTGCAAAATTCACCTTAGATGCATGGTTAGGTAAAAAGATAAAATTTGGTTTAAATCACTACTTATTTAATTTGGTGCAAAATTAAATTTGGGTATATGTTAATTTAATTCAAGTCATCGTTTAATTTGTTAAAATTGGTTTGGCCTATTTTGGTAAAATTGAAAATATGACTTAGGTAAATTTTTAGGACTTGGATTGAATTAAGTTGTTTAAGCGAATTATGTATTTGTTGATTAATCTAATTTCACTTGGTTTAATTTTAATTTGAAAGAAATTAAAATTTGTAGTTTATGTGTGTTTAATTGAACCATTTTTATTCCGCATCTCAAAAAGGAAATTGAAATTACTTTTGGTCAGATCTAAAATTTGGGGGTCCTCATGCTTTTCAAAAATATTTTCCAAAATTTGATTGTAAGTTGGGATTTTGCAAATAAAAATGAAGAGAAGAGTCAATAGAATGGACTGCCTTCACTTGTCTAGAAAGACACTTTGAATAGCTAGTTATGCCTTTCAGATTAAAGAATGCACCGCAAATATTTCAAAGTAAAATGGATACAATATTTAAAAAACATTTGATCTTTTGTATAATATACATAGATGATATTCTTATATTTAGTAATAATAAACAAGAGCAAATAAAGCATTTAGAAATAATCTTTAAAGAATTTATAATTCAAGGGCTGATAATAAGTAGCAAAAAGATGCAACAAGAAAAAGAAGAAATATAATTTCTAGGATTATATATAAAAGGAGGGAAAATAGAATTACAAGAACATATAGTAAAAAAGGTTTTAGATTTTCCAAATAAAATAGAAGACACCAAAAAGTTACAAGCTTTCCTAGTATTATTAAATTATTGTAGATCTTTTATCCCCAATTAATCAAAACTAGTAGGACCACTATATAGCAAATTAGAAAAAAATGGTCAAAAATATTTTAATACCAAAGATATAGAATTAGTACAAAAAATCAAAAGAATAGTTAGTCAACTAGAACCATTATCCTTACCACTAGAAAATAGTTATAAAATTATACAAACAGATGCATCAGCCATAGGATGGGTAGGAATTCTTTTACCAAAATCAAATAAAGAAAGCAACAAAAATGAAGAAATAATATGTAAATATTGCTCAGGTAATATTAATGAGACACAAAAAAGACTTCCCTCCACTGATTTAGAAATTTTAGGAATAATTAACACACTAGAAAATTTTCAATTATTTCTACAAAAATAATTTTTAATAAGAACAGACTGCGATAATATCGTAAAATATTTTAATAAAACTCATCAAAGTGGATCATTAACTAAAGTGGTTAAACTTTATTGATAATATTATAGGCAAAGGAATTACGCCAGAATTTGAACATATTAAAGGCAAAGATAATAAATTAGCTGATATTTTGTCAAGATTAATTACTAATACTTCTTAATTGTGCAGATGTCTCATCAAGGCTTGTCATCAGGAACATAAGGTTATACTAACCAACTATTTACCATTCTTAATGAGAAGTAAAAGTTCAGGACCAATGTACAGGTTACAGACGAACAAAAAAGGATCCTTGATAACCTTTGGTTCAATAGCTTTTTGTCGTTTTTCTTTCTTTTTCTTTCTGTTAGTTCTTTCTTTTTGAATTCGTCCGTTATCTTGTGTCTCTTCTATGTCTTGTGAATGAAACATATAAGGATTTATATACAAACGTTCATGCTAGCTAATTACTTCTTTTGTCCTTCAATAATTAAAAAGCTAAGGGTATATATGTCTTTTTGCTAAGGGGAATCTCGTGCGTTTTTCTTTGTTGAATTTTGTTATATATATATATTAGGTGTCGATAAACAACTATAAGAATTAATTAATACCTAAAGGTCCACCATATATATCCTTATACATAGAGTTTACGTGAAGAACTATAAAGAGTCTATAATGTCAGCCAAAATTAAATTGTTAAAACGAAACAAACTTGATATAAAATGAATTAACTAATTACGAGGACAAAATTTTTGCCAAGGATCATACATGCAACACATATTTGGAGATATAATTGTAAAGAAAAGTTATATGATTTTCTTGAGCAAGGAAACAAGAAAATATAGGAATTATATTGATTAAAATGTGCAACAATAAAGCCATAATGTCATATATTTGAGAAGGTTTCCTGAACAACTAAGGGGTCATTTTAACGCGATTAATATATTCCAGTCAACTAGAATATAAAATAAGGTACCGGATGCGGGCATCGTATTCAAGAAGTTTGGAGGATGTATTTTGATGAATAAGACTAAACTAAATCACAAGGTCTTTCGAATGACAGGGGGGATGTTCCCGAATGCTAAGAAGGAAACACTAAACATTAAGGAATTCACAAATCATCCCATAAAGTTTACAAAGTCAAATAAGGATGCAAAGTTGAAATAAATCTTACAAATCACTACCAAAGATTTACAAAAAAAAAAAAGGTAACTTAAACGTGGAGATCTGAATTAATCTTTTATGTTGAATTAAAACAAATTCATAGGCGCGACAAAAGTGTGGGCTACAAATAATAAGGTGAGTTTTAGGGTTTATAAATGAAGTGGAATATGACATATAAAGCACATGTCACTACAAGAAAAATGAGTATTAGGGACGGTAAAAAACCGTCCCTAAAAGTACAAAAACCGTCCCTAAAGAGTATTAGGGCCGGTTGTTGCAACGGCAAAAATCCGTCTCTTATACTAGGCGTCCTAAATATTTTAGGGACGGATTTTACCGTCCTAAATTTTAATTCATGGACACTCTGCATTTGACATTAGGGACGGATTTTACCATCCCAAATGGTGTTCCCGCGAAAAAATCCCCGCTCCCGCCAATAGTATTAGGGACGGTTTATCCGTCCCTAATACTACTGAGATACTGGCAACCCAATTAGGGACAGTAAAAACCGTCCCTAAAGGTAATTTCAATTGATGCAAAAATGGGTATTAAGGATGGTAAAAACCGTCCCAAAAGGTATTCTCAATTAATACAAATAAGTATTAGGGACGGTTTATAACCGTCCCAATTAATAAATAAAAAAGTATCGTAAATAGTTATATTATTATATGTTTTATGTTGCAATAATAATTGATGCCTAATATGCATTACAAATCAAATCATCCGATCAAAAACACAATATATCAGCCACATTCATTGAAGCACGAATCCAATAATAATTTCTTCCATTAAACTACATTCAAGTCGAAATATTTAAATGAGTACAAAATCATACTAATTAATAAGATATACAATTGTCAAAAAAAATATCATCCCTAAATTAAGATGATAAATATGGTTGTCACACTTCAAAAACTTCTCTTAGTGCCGCATATAGTAGACACATTCAAAATCACGTCTCTTCAACTTCTTGTGCACAACCTGCAATCAATAAATAATCATTTTATCAAAATAATATTATAGTAAAATAAAATATCCAAATATATTAGTTAATCGTACCAACAACTTTTTACAAATTTTAAAAAAATTTGACAGAATCTCCTTTGTTTATACATGAAAACCAACCTGTTTAATCAATAAAAAAGCCCGCACAGCTATAAGAATCTCGCATATCAACGATTCTATACAATTTTTTAAAAAATTCGACAGAGTCTCCTTTGTTTATATATGAAAACCAACCTGTTTAATGAACACAAAAGCCGAACGACTTTAAAAAAATTGAAAAATATCCTAAATCAACAATTCAATACAATTTTTAAAAAAATTCGGCAGAGTCTCCTTTGTTTATACATGAAAACCAGCCTGTTTAATCAACACAAAAGCCCGCACGGCTAGTAAAAAAAATAAAACAACAATCTCGCATATCAACAACAATAATAAATAAGCAATCTACCAGTCGCAAACCATTGCTTTGTTCATGTGTTCCACGCGAATAAAATATAACCCAAAAATATTATCCTGCAAAAAAACACAAGAAACAAGACAAAAAAGATATCAGTAATCAAATAATATGCTTAAGTTAAATGTTATGGATGTTTTACATATTCAACTTTCGATGCCATGTTTTTATGCTTAAGTCTAATTTTTTACAAATTTACGTCGTACACTCTAACCAGGAGCTCCGTGACTACACGGTCAATTCCTACGAGTCACATTGGTCCCGTGCGAGGTGTTCGTGACTCTTACGGGACCGTTTTATGGCTGTTTTACATTTTCACCCTTCGATGGCATGTTTTTATGCTTAAGTCTATTATTTTGCAAATTTACGTCGTACACTCCAACCGGGAGCCCCGTGACTACGCGGTCGGTTTCTACGAGTCACATTGGTCCCGTGTGAGGTGTTCGTGACTCTTACAAGACCGTTTTATGGATGTTTTAAGTTTTCACTCATCGATGGCATATTTTTGTGCTTAAGTCTAAATTTTTGCAAATTTACGTCTACCCTCCAATCGGGAGCCCCGTGACTACGCGGTCGGTTCCTACGAGTCACATTGGTCCCATGCGAGGAGTTCGTGACTCTTACGGGACCGTTTTATGCTCGTTTTACGTTTTCACCCTTCGATGGCATGTTTTATGCTTAAATCTAATTTTTTATAAATTTACGTCATACACTCCAACCAGGAGCGCCGTGACTACACGGTCAATTCCTACTAGTCACATTGGTCCCGTGCGAGGTGTTCATGACTCTTATGGAACCGTTTTATGGATGTTTTACGTTTTCACCCTTCGATGGCATGTTTTTATGCTTAAGTCTAATTTTTTGCAAATTTACGTCGTACACTCCAACCGGGAGCCCCATGACTACGCGGTCGGTTCTTACGAGTCACATTAGTCCCGTACAAGGTGTTCATGTCTCTTACGTGACCGTTTTATGGATGTTTTAAGTTTGTAAGGACATAAATTTCCAATTGAGTCCATATATAGTTTTGGCTCAATTCCGGACAAAAACATTTATTCATAGGATAGTATGTAAATGTAATATTCTCAAGCCTATGAAGTGTTTGTTGAAGACGTAGCGGCAAAGAGTATAAAGGTTCATCAAATATGTCGGTTTGCGTGCCTCGTTTCTACGTCATCAATCATAGTTCCATGCTCCCAAGGTATGAATGCAATTATATATATATATATATATATATATATATATATATATATATATATATATATATATAGGAGCTTGGAACAAGTTTATTGGGTGTTAGGTTAAATATAAACTGTGTTTAATTTCAGAAGAATTTAATTAGAACTTTAAAATAAAGTATATAAAGTTTCTGGGCCAAAATCATATTTTACAAAATTTCTGAAAGTCATTCGAAATGTCGTTCGAACGAGTTTTTCGTTCCAACCAGGTTTCGTTCGAACGAGTTTGCCAACGAGTCTAAACTGGTCTGTCGTTCGAAATGTCGTTCGAACGAGATTGTTCGTTCTAACGAGGTTTCCAATGAGATTCTAACGAAGTCCATACTGGTGTGTCGTTAGAAGTCTCATTCGAACGAGAGTTCGTTCGAACGAAATGTCGTTCGAACGAGCTGTCAGGCAGGAACAGTTTTTGGCAGTTTTTTGGCAGTTTTTTACCCACTTCCCACTTGGTTCTTAACCAAATTTTATTGACTTTAATATGTGCGGGAATGATATTTTCCAAACTAACATTTCCATAACTTTTCCATTCTAGTTTATCTCTTAGAGAGAGTTTGAGAGCAAAAATGGTTTAGGAAAATGTTCATGTTTTGAGTGAGATTTTTAGAGAAATATTTTCATCACTCTAGTGTTTACACCCAATTGAGTTTATGTGACACCCCGCCTAATAAAATACCGGGTGATCAGTCCTATACCAAATTAAAACAGGAATCCCAGTTGGTTCATCCTTAGCATCACTGTCGAAAACTTTTTAAAACTTATTAACCACCTAGTATTCCAAAAGCTAGTGCCAATTTTAACTTTTTAATTAACAAAACAGTACATGCGAAAGTAAATCTAAATCAATCACACTACTGAATAAAAATCAACTGAATAATTAATTAAACAACTTGCCGAATAAACCATCGGCCACCAACGTAAAATAATACAATCCAACACCTGAATAATTACAACTGAAACTGTACTGAAAAGTCTGGGTAACAAGCCCTAAATAAAACTGAACTGAGAGAAGATTCCTACTCTAGGAATGAATGAATAAATGATGCGTCTAATCCAAACTCCTGCTAGCATCCACATATGCAGCAGCTCCGTGTCCCTGGAATAGAATATCAATCCTGGCGTCCCTGTGGCTGGACACCTAAAAAGGTTTTGAAAATAGTTTTATAGCAAGGGGTCAGAACCCAAAACATTTTTGAAAACATTTAGCAAGTGAATTAACTGCAGTAATTTAAAATGCATGAATGCGCTTCATATTAAAGTTAGTGTCGCACTCTCTTATGGACATTCTCACCCCTCCACTAATGTGCACACCTAACGGTTACCTTAACCCCACCTAGTTGTACTACCCCGTCCAACTAGTCCTGGTGTAACCTCCCCTTTCCATACTACTCTAACCCGAGTATTAACTGTTCAAGAATTATAAGTCATCTCACTAATTAACTTATTAAATTCCTTCTTAATTAATAGCCTATAACCATAACACAAGTTATATAATTTAAATACATCACACACTGTATTATTCCCACAAATGGTTACCTTAATAAATTTCTCATTAATTAACAGCATATAACTGTAACCCGAGTTATATAAAATAAATACATCACACACTGCATTATTACCTACATAAAATATTTACTACCATATTATATGTATCTTACTAAAACATCCACACATATATAATACGTGTATCCATCCTTCCGAGTATACCCTCACCGGATGATTCCCTCTAAAGTGCTATCCCCCTAGGTGTATTCACATAACCTAGTTACCCAAGTTGGAATCGCTCACCAACCTGGCCTAAAAACATAAACGAAGTGGAGGCGGTCATATTCCTTCCCTGAAAGTGAGATAAGCCCCTCACCCATATAACGGACACTATGACCTGGGGATATACTCGCCCTACTCCTCAAGCTAGGGGATTCACCCACATCGCGCAACCTCCCTTGATAGCACTAGAGTATATAAATAAATAAATATCTAGTCACTGATATTTAATTAGCACACAAAATGTATACACATATATATATACTATCGCTACACCGTATATATATAAATTTGGCCCCGGCTTTACCGTGTACTCACAACCCGTAACACTAGCCTGTAAATATCCTGAGTCTCTCGCCCGACTCAACTAAATAAGTTATCTCCCTTATTATATTATTATTATTATTATTATTATTATTATTATTATCCCGAGTCTGTGGTCCGACTCTAATTTAATTAATTCACACATTAATTAATATAATACTTTCTCCGAGTCTATGGTCCGACTTTGTGTTAATTAATTTACACACTTAATTAATTAATACCAATCCAAGTCTATGGTCCGACTTTTATTTAATTAATTTCACTCAATTAAGTTCTATAATACTAGCCCGAGTCTATACCTCGACTCTTAGTTAATTTAATATAATCTAAATCAACTTATTACCTCCCCGAATCTACCATCCGACTCTAATTAAATTAATTAACTCACCTATTAATTTAATACCTTCCCGAGTCTACAATCCGACTCTAATTAAATTAATTAACCCACCTATTAATTTAATACCTTCCCGAGTCTACAATCCGACTCTAATTAAATTAATTAACCCGCCTATTAATTTAATACCTTCCCGAGTCTACAATCCGACTCTAATTAAATTAATTAACTCACCTATTAATTTAATACCTTCCCGAGTCTACCATCCGACTCTAATTAAATTAATTAACTCACCTATTAATTTAAATGTTAATCCGAGTCTGTGCCTCGACTCTACTTTAATTAATTTACCCACTAATGAATTTAATGCTTGGTGTCGCCCAACCATTATAACCGGACTCGCTCACTTGGCCCATAACTTAATTTATCCCCAAATTTAATACCTATGAGTTTTATCCCACCAAACTCTTCCCGTAAGATTCACATCCTTACTTGACTTTTGAAATTTCTTAACACTATCTTCTCAAGGTCCTAGGTATTAAGTTGTATTTAATTATCGCTAATTAACCCACCTTAAATGTCCCCAAAATAATTAAGGTTAAACAATTGAAGTAAGCGGCACTGCCAAAAATCCTCCTTAGTCGATCGATCGACTCCCCAGGGTCGATCGATCGATCGAGCAGTTCATCTTCTCCACCGATCTGTTTCTGCCATAGTCGAATTTCCAAGGTCTTATCTCTTTGATTTTCAACCTTAACTCATTATTTTTAACCAATCAATTACTCCCAAAACAAGTCCCAATCATCTACAACTGTTTTAGCATGCTCTATTCATACCATATCTCACTATTTCTAAAATGGGTTTTCTCCGGTTAATTTCCATCAATTCATCTCAATTTTGTTCATAACTCCTACTGGATTTCACATTCCAATCAGACATTCATTTTCAGAATTATAAAACACAACTAATTCTCACTTTGAATCTCATTCAATTATCCTATTAACCAAAATTCCATTTTTGTACCCATTTATCCCCAAAACGAATTTTTGTATACACATCACTAAAATATGAATTGGATATCACAGTTTAGGTGTAAAAACAGTTAACCACTTGCCTGGAATTACTCGTAGGGTCTGATCCGTTGTCGACATCCCTTAATTTGGCTCCAAAATCCCCAAATTAGATTTTGATTGTTTTCCCCCAATCTTCCTCTCAAACCCTAGGTTAGAATAATGTTGGCTGCCCATTTTCCTTTTCTTAGGTTTAGGTTTAAAAACACAAATCCCGTTTTTAGCCTAATGGGCTAAATTAAAATAGCCCAAATCACCCCGTACGGGCCCGGCTATGCCCAAAAATACCCCGAGACCCAATCGCTACTCCCGGGTACTCTTTTCTGATTATCTCGACCCATCCGGACTCAATCGCGCACTCAGAATCGCCATCCGAATTAATTTATAAAAATCCTTACCTCACCCCCAATTTAGTCTATACCGACTCCCGGCTAAGATAATCGCATACCCCGTCATTACTACCCGAAATGACGCAATTAAATTATTACTATTCACTTAGTAAATAAGTTTACCTAAATATTAACCATTCACTCCCCGATTAATATTTAAACATATATTGCCATAATTAATTCAATTAAAATTACAACCCACAAGTAATTTAAAATTCCCGAATTAATTAAATATTAAATCCACAAAAATACGGGGTGTTACAGTTTATTCCAAGTTCACATATACATATCAAATTTCTTGGAGTTTGGCACCGGTTTATCTCTACCGAAATTCAAATTGAAGAGAAGTTTTGGTTTGCTTCTACATCCATCAAAGAAGAAGACTTTTTGTTGCGATTCTACCCACTTGGAGAAAGGCTCCTTGCTCGGGTGACGGTGACCATAGAAAGCCCCATCGGTGGATTCCTAGACCGCGGTGGAGTTCCGAGGTTGTCCGCTAGGAAGAGGTGTCTACAAGAAGAAGCGTCGAGGCTTGAGAGGGATCGAGTCAGTCGTTGTAAGTCTATCTATCTTGTAATTGTAATTCCATATCTAGTGGACTTGTGGCTAGGGCCGTCCGAGGTTTTTTTCCGTCTTGGGTTTTTCCTCGTACATCGCGGCGTAGTGTAATATTGTTTATTTTATCTTGCTTCATAATTTAGAACGCATGCCTAGAATAAATTCAAGATAAAATTCGGTTTAAATTATCACACTCAATTTAATTTGGACTTAAATTGAATATTGGGTAAAGTTGTTTAATTCAAGTCAGTTGTTAAAATTGGTTTCGCATAACTTTGTTGAATAATTGTTAATCATGACTTAGGCAAAATGCTAGGACTTGGATTTATTAATGAATCGGTTTAATTTTGTTTTATTAAATTAAAATCCGGTGTTTAAAAGTTGAACCATCACCTTTACGCTTCCGCATTTAAAGGAAATTATAAACTTTGATTTTAATTGAGAAAATCAGAATCGGGGGTTTTTCAAATTGGTATCAGAGCCAAAGCGATAAATTATTTCGTTAACGATCTTTTTAAATAATTTTTGGCTAAAATGGATTTTTCCCCATTTTCAAAATTTCCTATTTTCGATGGTTCAAACTACGCGTATTGGAAAGCGCGAATGAGATCGGCACTAAAATCTATCGACGAGAGAGTTTGGATGTCTGTTGTTAACGGGTGGTCCCCACCAACTTATTTAGTTGAAAATGAACGTGTTATCAAACCCGCCGATAGATGGACTGGAAATGAGTTTAAACTTGCTAACTTTAATTCCTGGGGTTTAAATGCCTTATTTAGCGCTGTCGCACCGGATGAATTCCGACGTATTATGATGTGTGAAACTGCTAAAGAAGCTTGGGATATTTTACAATTAACTCATGAAGGAACTAGTGTCGTTAAAGCTTCAAAACTCCAAAACCTCACCACTCAATTTGAAACTATCAAAATGGATGAAAAAGAAACTTTTGATAAATTTTATGCTAGACTTTCTGATATAGTTAATTCATCTTTTAACTTGGGAGAGAAAATACCTGACAACCGTGTTGTAAAGAAAATTTTAAGGTCCCTACCCGATAGATTTATTCTAAAGGTGACCGTTTTAAATTCTTTACCCACTTTATTCTCTACGAAATTAGAAGAGCTTGTAGGTGATTTACAAACCTATGAACTTGATATGTTTCCCTCTAAAACTGAAAAGAAAATCGAGAAGGGCGTTGCTTTAAAAGCCCAAAAAGAAGTCAAACAAGTAGTAGAGAGCGAAACTGATAGTGACTCGGAAGACATGGCTTTGTTTGCTCGTAAATTTAGAAAATTTCTTAAAATTAACAAAGGTAATTTTAAAAATGATTTTAAGAAATTTGATACTTCTAAACATGATAAAAGCGAGAAGTTTTCTAAAGCCGAGAAGATCCCTAAAACTAGTAATGACAATTTAGATAGTGACGAGTCTAATAAGTGTTTTGGTTGTGAAGGTCATGGCCATAGGGATTTTGAGTGCCCCATTAAACTAAGGAAAGAGGGTACACGACCCATTTCATATAATGCGATCCTTAGTGATAGTGATAAGGAAGAGAAGCCCGATTTCCCCACTAAGAAAAATTTTGTGGCTTTTATGGCTAGTCATGTGAGTGATAGTGAGAACTCATCGATTGATGAAACGATAGCACATGCCACTTCCAAGGTCATTGTACATGATTCTCTTATTTTTGATGATAGTGAGAGTGAAGAAGAAAGAGAGAGTGAAAATGAAGATGAGGTTGATATGAGTGAACTTCAAAATGCTTTTCAAGAACTGTATACAGAATCTATTATATTGAAAAGAGCTAATTTGAAGTTAGAAGCTAGTTTAAGAGAGAGTGTCAAGGTCGTTGATGAAAATGCTTTAATAGAAGACCTTAGGACACATGAGAGGACTCTTTAAGAGAAGCTTGAATATGTAGAAGGCGAGAGAGATAGCCTTAGGGGTTTAATGGAATCCTTGAAAAAGGAGCTTCTTGCTTTTGAAGAGCGAAATGCTTTATTAGAATCTAACATTGTAGAATTGGAAAATAAATTAAAAGATTCTAGTAATGTCAAATTTGATTTGGAGTGTCGTTCGGAAAAACTAGATAAAATGTTAGGAACGGTCCAAATTAAAAATGACACTTGTGGTTTAGGCTTCAATCCTTGTAATGAATTTACTCATAATGCCCAAACCAATGTTTTAGGAGAATCTACTAGGAATACATTTAAAGATCACTCCTTAAGTAAATCTTTTCGACATGTTCTCACTTCTACACATTGTGGTCGACAAGGTCATCTTAGGAAATTTTGTTTTGATCTTAAACGAATTCCTAGAAAACCCCATAGTAAAGTAACCACGGTAGTTAAAGTCCCTACACCCCAAGATAGTCATTCCTCATTAATTTGGGTTAGGAAATCCGACTTGGTTGCCTTGCAAAATAGGGTTTTTGATTCTCATTTACTTTCACATACCTCCTCCCTTGCTAAATCTAAAGGATGAATGTGTTAGTGTTTGCATACTTTAGCTTTTGTACTTCATGCTATATTCACATGCTAAATGTATGCTTGTTTAGTCATTTTCTAGTCATAGCCTTATTTCATATCCCATGCTAGAAATTATGCCTTGTTTATCTTTTTGTATTATATTTTGTGTTTGAAATAACTGAAAAAATATAAAAAGATGTTTTGTTTATCATTTGTGTTTTATTTATTTCATTTAAGCTTAATGAAAAATACAAATGATTTTTTGTTTCTCCTTTTGAGTATATATATTTTTTAAATGTTAAAAACTCAAAAAAAATATATTTTATTTTGTGTGTATTTTAGTTTGACACACTTTAAGTGGCATATACTTGTGTTTCAATCCCTTCTTTAACGCTCCCACGTGGCTAGAACTTTTGGTTTAGATTTTCAATCCTTAAAATGTTCTTTACCATGCTTTATATGGAGTAGTTGGATTTTGTATTGTTTAAATGGATTCAATTTTTATATGCCTCTATTCACACATGCACGAGCTCTTTTGAAATCTTAATGTCACATGTTATATTTGAGCTTTTTGAGGTGTTCTCCTACCAATATAGTCATCTACATATCTATGACCTAGGAGGACTAGTGCATGTCAAAATCCGTTGCATGTGAGATTTGTGTGAAAATGAAAACATGATAAATAAAAATGTGCACGGGGAAGGGCTCCGAAAGGATGAATTAAATCCTTTGCGATTGTAAGCCACCGTTTATTGGATCTAAAAGAAATACGTGATCCAAAGGCCTAAAAATAGAATATTTGGCATTTAAAGAAAACAATTGCCAAGGCCTATGTTTGTTTGATATATTCATTCAAAAGAAAAGGAATATATATGCTTATTGAGGGAGAATTGGATGGTATATCAACGGTTTGCACAATGTCCGTTTATCCTAGTTGTCTTTAATGTCATGACTCTATTTGGTTTGTAGAATCATCATCATGCTAGGCTTGTATGCATTGTGTATGTTTGTTCATTGAGTTCAATTCATATTATCACATGAGGTTATATGTAAATGTGATAAAGTTTGCAATCAAATGAGAACTCCGTGAATGTTTATTAAGTGTTCGGGTCTAAATTTAACTGTTTCTAGTTCACACCCCTACACTACCGTTTCCATATGACACATTTTTGCCATACGAGTGTGCAACCTTATTGTATTTATGTGTCATGTGTGTGTTTATATCTATATATATATGCAAGTGCTCCATTGGTATCTTTCTCGTTTATATATATATGATATTTGTTTTGTCTTTGCCTATTATATTTATTGACCATATGCTTTCATGTCTTATCACTTTAAGCTTCAACATGCATTTATGTTTATTAGTTCTTTATCCTTTGCCTATTCCTGAACAAAAAGGGGGAGAATGATGATAGGGGAGAATGGGAGAATGGTATCTAATCCTATTGTTATCGTATCTTAGTTTGGGGGAGATTTATCTTAGGGGGAGACGTCTTTCTAAGTAGGTCATGTGTTTGATAAAGGGGAGAATTAATTTAGGGGTAGTAATTAATTAATTGCATTTAATACTTTGATATTCCCTATGCATTTGATGAGTTTGCTTAAGTGTGCAGGAATTCTTCTAAAGCGGCATCTTTCAATGGCAAAGCGTTTGATCCTTGGGTTGAGTCAAGTTTGGGTGGGTTATGTTTTGAGTCTAGTGAGCTTGACGACCCTTTAGGATTTTCATTTGGTTTTTGTCCCGGAATAGCCAAAGGGGGAGATTTGTAAGGACACAAATTTCCAATTGAGTCCATATATAGTTTTGGCTCAATTCCGGACAAAAACATTTATTCATAGGATAGTATGTAAATGTAATATTCTCAAGCCTATGAAGTGTTTGTTGAAGACGTAGCGGCAAAGAGTATAAAGCTTCATCAAATATGCTGGTTTACGTGCCTCGTTTCAACGTCATCAATCATAGTTCCATGCTCCCAAGGTATGAATGAAATTATATATATATATATAGGAGCTTGGAACAAGTTTATTGGGTGTTAGGTTAAATATAAATTGTGTTTAATTTCAGAAGAATTTAATTAGAACTTTAAAATAAAGTATATAAAGTTTCTGGGCCAAAATCATATTTTACAAAATTTCTGAAATTCGTTCGAAATGTCGTTCAAACGAGTTTTTCGTTCGAACCAGGTTTCGTTCGAACGAGTTTGCCAACGAGTCTAAACTGGTCTGTCGTTCGAAATGTCGTTCGAACGAGATTGTTCGTTCTAACGAGGTTTCCAACGAGATTCTAATGAAGTCCATACTGGTGTGTCATTAGAAGTCTCGTTCGAACGAGAGTTCGTTCGAACGAAATGTCGTTCGAACGAGCTGTCAGGCGGGAACAGTTTTTGGCAGTTTTTTGGCAGTTTTGCACCCACTTCCCCACTTGGTTCTTAACCAACTTTTACTGACTTTAATATGTGCGGGAATGACATTTTACAAACTAACATTTCCATAACTTTTCCATTCTAGTTTATCTCTTAGAGAGAGTTTGAGAGCAAAAATGGTTTAGGAAAATGTTCATGTTTTGAGTGAGATTTTTAGAGAAATATTTTCATCACTCTAGTGTTTACACCCAATTGATTTTATTCCAAGTTCACATATACATATCAAATTGCTTGGAGTTTGGCACCGGTTTATCTCTACCGAAATTCAAATTGAAGAGAAGTTTTGGTTTGCTTCTACATCCATCAAAGAAGAAGACTTTTTGTTGCGATTCTACCCACTTGGAGAAAGGCTCCTTGCTCGGGTGACGGTGACCATAGAAAGCCCCATCGGTGGATTCCGAGACCGCGGTGGAGTTCCGAGATTGTCCACTAGGAAGAGGTGTCTACAAAAAGAAGCGTCGAGGCTTGAGAAGGATCGAGTCAGTCGTTGTAAGTATATCTGTCTTGTAATTGTAATTCCATATCTAGTGGACTTGTGGCTAGGGTCGTCCGAGGTTTTTTCCCGTATTGGGTTTTTCCTCGTACATCGCGGCGTAGTGTGATATTGTTTATTTTATCTTTCTTCATAATTTAGAACGCATGCTTAGAATAAATTCAAGATAAAATTCGGTTTAAATTATCACACTCAATTTAATTTGGACTTAAATTGAATATTGGGTAAAGTTTTTTAATTCAAGTCAGTTGCTAAAATTGGTTTCGCCTAACTTTGTTGAATAATTGTTAATCATGACTTAGGCAAAATTCTAGGACTTGGATTTATTAATGAATCGGTTTAATTTTGTTTTATTAAATTAAAATCCGGTGTTTAAAAGTTGAACCATCACCTTTACGCTTCCGCATTTAAAGGAAATTATAAACTTTGATTTTAATTGAGAAAATCAGAATCGGGGGTTTTTCAACGTTTTCACCCATCGATGACATGTTTTTATGCTTAAGTCTAAATTTTTGCAAATTTACGTCGTACACTCCAACCGGGAGCCCCGTGACTACGCGGTCGGTTCCTACGAGTCACATTGGTCCCGTGCGAGGTGTTTGTGTCTCTTATGGAACCGTTTTATGGCTGTTTTACATTTTCACCCATCGATGACATGTTTTTATGCTTAAGTCTAAATTTTTGCAAATTTACGTCGTACACTCCAACCGAGAGCCCCGTGACTACGCGGTCAGTTTCTATGAGTAACATTGGTCCCGTGTGAGGTGTTCGTGACTCTTACAAGACCGTTTTATGGATGTTTTAAGTTTTCACCCATCGATGGCATGTTTTTGTGCTTAAGTCTAAATTTTTGCAAATTTACGTCGTACCCTCCAACCGGGAGCCCCGTGACTACGCGGTCGGTTCTTACGAGTCACATTGGTCCCATGCGAGGCGTTCGTGACTCTTACGGGACCGTTTTATGCTCGTTTTACGTTTTCACCCTTCGATGGCATGTTTTATGCTTAAGTCTAATTTTTTACAAATTTACGTCATACACTCCAACCAGGAGTCCCGTGACTACACGGTCGATTCCTACGAGTCACATTGGTCCCGTGCGAGGTGTTCGTGACTCTTACGGGACCGTTTTATGGTTGTTTTACGTTTTTACCCTTCGATGGCATGTTTTTATGCTTAAGTCTAAATTTTTGAAAATTTACGTCGTACACTCCAACCGGGAGCCCCATGATTACGCGGTCGGTTCCTACGAGTCACATTGGTCCCGTGCGAGATGTTCGTGTCTCTTACGGGACCGTTTTATGGCTGTTTTACATTTTCACCCATCGATGACATGTTTTTATGCTTAAGTCTAAATTTTTGAAAATTTACGTCGTACACTCCAACCGAGAGCCCCGCGACTACGCGGTCGGTTCCTACGAGTCACATTGGTCCCGTGCGAGGTATTCGTGACTCTTACGGGACCGTTTTATGGATGTTTTGTGTTTCCACTCTTCGATGGCATGTCTTTATGCTTAAGTCTAATTTTTTACAAATTTACGTCGTACACTCCAACCGGGAGCCCCGTGACTACGCAATCGGTTCCTACGAGTCACATTGGTCCCGTACGAGGTGTTCGTGTCTCTTACGGGACCGTTTTATGGCTGTTCTACGTTTTCACCCTTTGATGGCATGTTTTTATGCTTAAGTCTAATTTTTTGTAAATTTACGTCGAATACTCCAATCGGGTACCCCGTGACTACGCGGTCGGTTCCTACGAGTCACATTGGTCCCGTGCGAGGTGTTCGTGTCTCTTACGGGACGATTTTATGGCTGTTTTATGTTTTCACCCATCGATGACATGTTTTTATGCTTAAGTCTAAATTTTTGCAAATTTACGTCGTACACTCCAACCGGGAGCCCCGTGACTACGCGGTCAGTTCCTACGAGTCACATTGGTCCCGTGCGCGGTGTTCGTGACTCTTACGGGACCGTTTTATGAATGTTTTAAGTTTTCACCCATCGATGGCATGTTTTTGTGCCTAAGTCTAAATTTTTGCAAATTTACATCGTACCCTCCAACCGGGAGCCCCGTGATTACGTGGTCGGTTCCTACGAGTCACATTGGTCCCATACGAGGAGTTCGTGACTCTTACGGGACTGGTTTATGCTCATTTTACATTTTCACCCTTCGATGGCATGTTTTATGCTTAAGTCTAATTTTTTACAAATTTACATCATACACTCAAACCAGGAGCTCCGTGACTACACGGTCGATTCCTACGAGTCACATTGGTCCCGTGAGAGGTGTTCGTGACTCTTACGGGACCGTTTTATGGCTGTTTTACATTTTCACTCTTCGATGACATGTTTTTATGCTTAAGTCTAATTTTTTGCAAATTTACGTCGTATACTCCAACCGGGAGCTCCATGACTACGCGGTCGGTTCCTACGAGTCACATTGGTCCCGTGCGAGGTGTACGTGTCTCTTACGGGACCGTTTTATGGTTGTTTTACGTTTTCACCCATCGATGACATGTTTTTATGCTTAAGTCTAAATTTTTGCAAATTTACGTCGTACACTCCAACCGGGAGCCCCGTGACTACGCGGTCGGTTCCTACGAGTCACATTGGTCCCGTGCGAGGTCTTCATGACTCTTACGGGACCGTTTTATGGATGTTTTGCATTTTCACCCTTCGATGGCATGTCTTTATGCTTAAGTCTAATTTTTTGCAAATTTACCTCGTACACTCCAACCGGGATCCCCGTGACTACGCGATCGGTTTCTACGAGTCACATTGGTCCCGTACGAGGTGTTCGTGACTCTTACGGGACCGTTATATGGATGTTTTATATTTTCATCCATCGATTCCATGCTTTTGTGCTTAAGTCTAAATTTTTTGCAAATTTACGTCGTACCCTCCAACCGGGAGGCCCGTGACTACGCGGTCGGTTCCTACGAGTCACATTGGTCCCGTGCGAGGTGTTCGTGACACTTACGGGACCGTTTTATGCTCGTTTTACGTTTTCACCTTTCAATGACATGTTTTATGATTAAGTCTAAATTTTTGCAAATTTACGTCGTACACTCCAACCTGGAGCCCTGTGACTACGCGGTCGGTTCCTACGAGTCACATTGGTCCCGTACGAGGTGTTCGTGACACTTACGGGACCGTTTCAAGGTTGTTTTATGTTTTCACACTTCGATGGCATGTTTTTATGCTTAAGTCTATTTTTTTACAAATTTACGTCGTACACTCCAACCGGGAGCCCCGTGATTACGCGGTCGGTTCCTACGAGTCACATTGGTCCCGTGCGAGGTGTTCGTGACACTTACGGGACCGTGTTAAGGCTGTTTTATGTTTTCACCCTTCGATGGCATGTTTTTATGCTTAAGTCTATTTTTTTACAAATGTACGTCGTACACTCCAACCGGGAGCCCCGTGACTACGCGGTCTATTCCTACGAGTCACATTGGTCCCGTGCGAGGTGTTCATGACTCTTACGATACCGTTTTATGGTTGTTTTACATTTTCACCCATCGATGGCATGTTTTTTTGCTTAAATCTAAATTTTTGCAAATTTACGTCGTACACTCTAACCGGGAGCCCCGTGAGTACGCGTTCGGTTCGTACGGGTCACATTGGTCCTGTGCGAGGTGTTCCTGTCTCTTACGGGACTGTTTTATGGCTGTTTTACGTTTTCACCCATCGATGGCATGTTTTCATGCTTAAGTCTAAATTTTTGCAAATTTACGTCGTACACTCCAACCGAGATCCCCGTGACTACGCGGTCGGTTCCTACGAGTCACATTGGTCCCGTACGAGGTGTTCGTGACTCTTACGGGACCGTTTTATGCTCGTTTTATGTTTTCACCCTTCGATGGCATGTTTTAATGCTTAAGTCTAAATTTTTACAAATTTACGTCGTACACTCCAACCGGGAGACCCGTGACTACGCGGTCGGTTCCTACGAGTCACATTGGTCCCGTGCGAGGTGTTCGTGACACTTTCGGGACCGTTTTATGGTCATGTCAAGGTCATTGACCGTGACAAGCCCGTGAAAATTAAATTTGTCACGGACTTGTCACGGTCATTGACCGTGACAATTAGTTGTCACGGTCGTGTCAAGGTCAATGACCATGACATAAAATGCGTGTTTTTTTGTCACGGTCAATGACCTTGACAAGGCTGGCCGGCTGAAAGGTGACAATTTGCCCATTTTGGTGTTGTGCATGTTTTATGCTTAAGTCTAATTTTTTGCAAATTTACGTCGTACACTCAAACCGGGAGCCCCGTGACTATGCGATCAGTTCCTACGAGTCACAATGGTCCCGTGCGAGGTGTTCGTGACACTTATGGGACCGTTTTATGGCTGTTTTATGTTTTCACCCTTCGATGGCATGTTTTTATGCTTAAGTGTAATTTTTTACAAATTTACGTCGTACACTCCAATCGGCATCCCCGTGACTACGCGGTCGGTTCCTACGAGTCACATTGGTCCCGTGCGAGGTGTTCATGACTCTTACGGGACCGTTTTATGGCTCTTTTACATTTTCACCCTTCAATGGCACGTTTTTATGCTTAAGTCTAAATTTTTGCAAATTTACGTCGTACACTCCAACCGGGAGCCCCATGACTACGCGGTCAGTTCCTACGAGTCACATTGGTCCCGTGCGAGGAGTTCGTGACTCTTAGGGGACCGTTTTGTGTTTGTTTTATGTTTTCACCCTTCGATGGCATATTTTTTTGCTTAAGTCTAACTTTTTACAAATTTACGCCGTAAACTCAAATCGGGATCACCATGACTACGCGGTCGGTTTCTACGAGTCACATTGATCCCGGGCGACAAGTGAATAAGATGGGCAGTCACAAATTACAAACCCAAGAATAACTTTCGAACCATGACTAATTTTTATTCCCATTTTCACATCTCTCCTATTCAGCGCGGACTAATCAAGAATAACTTTAAGGTAATAAACAAATGGTTACCAATTAGTTTAATGTGGACAATTGCAGAGAAATTGACACGCCTTAAACCTAGAAAGTGGTAATCCATTGGATAATGCCTTCTTCTTCTAATGTTCACCTTAACTATTCTTTGTTCAAAAGTTTTGTACTGCCCCCCTCCCCCCCCCCGGGAAGTGACAAGAAACAAATGCGCCAATAATACCCCCAAGAAGTGACAATTATTTCGTACCTTTACTCCAATTTGGTTCTACTTGCATATTAGCACATCTCAAACATATTGGGCATAAATAGGATCTAAACCCAAAAGAATTAAAATTATGGGGTTTAGAAATAAATAGGATCCAAACCCAAAATAATAAAAAAATTGAATCAATGCATATTTAACCTTATAATAAAGTTCATCATAGGTTTGTCCACTACCTGAATATTTTATTACACCCAACGCCAATCAGAACCTTCCTTATGCCAGCAGAGATGTAATTTCAGATTATGTTTGATAGTAGTTCATTCCCAACTTCAATGTATCCTATGACAGTAAAAAAAAAAATGAATTTTATGCAAACAGTTTTGTTCAATTAAAAAAATGGTAGAACAAAAAAAAAATTCAAAACCAAAGGAAGAAAACCATAGCTTTTTCAAAAGGGGGGCACACACACACACACACCTAATATCTTGATATAGCGCTAGAAATTGTGAACTTGAAACAACATTAAAAAAATTGTAGTATCTTAAACATCTAAATCATTCAGTAGATGCCAATAAATTGTTTCCACATCACTACCAGATTTATAGAACTCAATCCAGAGCTGGGATTACTATTCTCATCTACAAAGAAAACACACAAATTTTGAGGTTAAACTAATTTTTGTATCATGATACTTCATTTTAACCTGAAAACCTCTTATATAGCATCACGCGTTCAAAAAATGGGGAGAAATAGATGAATATACCTGATTTACTAAACCATACAAATTCAAATATAATCACCAAATCAGTACCTGCAAAACCAAAACACAAAATATGAAAAATGAACAACTTTAAATGAAAAATCCATAGCCCTAAACATTTTCAACACAAAATAACCCTACCTTTGAGGCAAATGGAATTACTGCAATCATCAAACCTTGCTCATACTCCTGTAGAAAATAAATTCCATTTGAGGCAAATGGAATTTCTCATACGCCTGTAAAAAATAACCCTACCTTTGCGGCAAATGGAATTACTGCAATAATCTAAACTATATAGTAAATACATTCATATATATATATATATATATATATAGAGAGAGAGAGAGAGAGAGAGTACCTGGTTTGGGGAGCTCATGGAGAGGAGGATGGGGGATGCGGCGGGGTGGGGCGGAGCAGGGGTACAGCGGGGTGGGCGTAGGGGTGGGACAGGGTTGGGCAGCGCAGGGGTAATGCAGGGGTGGGCGGCGCAGGGATGGGGCAGGGTGGGGCGGCGCAGGGGTGGGGCGGCTGAAATAGGGGAAAGAGAGATCTGGATGGAGACGATTTGAGAGCTGAGAGCAAGAGAGAGAGAGAGAGCAGGAGTGAAATGTTAGGGAAATTGGAGGAATGAAAATTTTTGAGGGAAAAATACACAAAAGGGTCGGAAACATCCGTCCCTTTTAGTATAGCAAAAGGGTTGGATTTTAAAAGCCGTCCCTTTTGCTATATCAAAATGGACGGTTTTAAAATCCGTCCCTTATTTTTGTTTGGCAAAAAACTAAAGGTTTGGGATATACCAAAAGGGACAGATTTTTAAACCGTCTCTTTTACTATACAAAATGGGACGGATTTTAAAAATCCGTCCCATTTGGAAAAGTTAATCTCTCTTGATGGATGTACAAATGGTCATTAAAGGTTCATTAAAGAAGTAATAATTTCATTCCATCATTATCATAACTTCCTTTTCTCTGAAGTCATTCTTTTGAAAAGTTAATCTCTCTTGATGGATGTACAAATGGTCATTGTAATTAGGGAGGATTGATATCCATTATCAACTAAGAACTGGTATCAAAGGACATGTGTTAGAATATTTCATTATTGACTTCGTCAGAGGGAATAAGCCAGATGAAGGAGAACTTATCAAAAAAAAAAATACTAAAGAGTCCAACTAGCTTAACAAATGGACGTTCTAAGTTGATGGGGATTCTAACTTAAATGGGTCAGGTACAGGAGTTGTCTTAGTAACCTCAAATCACACTGTGCTTGAGCAAGAAATCAAATTTAGATTTGAGGTGCTTAACAATGAAGCCGAAATGAGGCCCTTATCATTAAATTGAAGAAGTCTCTATACCTTGGTGCAAGTCAACTTGAAGTTTACTGCGATTCAAGGCTGGTATCGCACTATATATTATAAGACTATAAGACCAAGGATAAAAACATATCAACATATCTACTTATCACTCAGGATTTGGTCACCAATTCAAGTATGTCCAGGTCCAATAATTTTCTCGAGGGAATGACAGTTATGCAGACGCTCTAGCCACTTTGGCCTCAACCATAGACTCTGACCTCAAAAAAATTATCGAAGTAGAATACCATACTCAACCGATCATCATGAAGAACAACACTCCTAAACAAGTTCTTATCATCCAAAAGTCTCATAGCTTGTTGGATCTAGTCATCGCATACTTTCGAGATTACATGCTGGCTATCAACAAGAAGTAGCCCCATAAGATCAAGGTCAAGGACCTTAATTTTACCTATCCCCTAAGGGAAATCTATACATGTGATATTTTACTAGGCCATAGCTTTTGTTCACGAACCCCAATGATGTCAATCAGGTCCTATATGAGTTTCATGAGGGGATATGTAAGAGTTATGTGGGAGGAAAATCTTTGGCTTTCAGTTCCATAAAGGAAGGGTATTGGTGGCCTTACATGCAGAATGATGCATTCTCTAGTGTAAAGAGGAGTAGTAAGTGATAATGTTCTCATCCATGTTCCATAAGTCATGAAACAACCAAGTATTTGATTAATCCATATCTTTTCACGCAATGAGGGTTGGATATTATGAGACCCCTACCTACAACACCTGGAAATCGAAAGTATCTCCTGGTCGACACGGACTACTTCACAAAAAGGATAAAAATTGAGCCTCTGGAAAAAAATATAAGGGATACAAATATTATTAGATTCATCTAGAGGAATATCGTGACCTATTTTCGTGTGCCACTATTGATCATCACTGATAATGGAACATAATTCGAGAGCTGACCATTCTCAGACGTTTGCAACAGCCACAATATCAAGAACTACTGCATCTTGGTGGCTCATCACCAACATAATGGGAGGGCTCTAATAAGATAGTTCTTGAAGGAATGATGAAGAGATTAAAAAAGGCCAAAGTCGCTTAGGTGTACAAGCTTCCCCATAGGATCTAGGCATATCGAAACATGCTTAGGAGGTCGATCGAGAAAACACCCATTGCTTTGACCTACAAAACAGAAGCCATAATTCCACTAGAAGGAGGCTTGTCGACAATGAAGATCACTATCACCAAAAAAGTACTAAAAAAGAAATTATAACGACTGAGATCAACCTAGCCAAGGAATAAAGAAAATAATCCTTGATCAAGATAGCATTCTACCAATAATAGTCAGCTAAGCATTATGAAAAAGGAATCAATCTAATGATGTTCTAGGTTGAAGATAATGTGTTGAATTAAGTCATCGATAATGCGAGGAAGCCGTCAGACAGTAATTTGGGCCCTGGGAGTGTCCATTCAATGTCAATAAAGAGTACCTCCAATGAGCCTACCATCTGGAAACAATAGAGGGCGAGGAGATACCTAGGGCCTAGAATATGGTCAATCTAAGGAAGATTTTATTTTTTAAGGTTTATAATTTTTAATTGTTTTATCGTTCAAACTTTTGAATATTTAATGACTCAATTAATGCAATTAGTTTTTTTATTGTTCCGAATGGAAGGCTAACATCAATCAAATTACTAACAACACTCTGGAAAGGCCATTATTATCACAAATTTGTTCAAATTTGTCCAACTTGGTTCTTTTAATCATTTTTATGCCTGAACAGGATTAGACTTAATCATATCATAAGGTCACATGTTTTCATGACTAGCAAACATGAAAATATTAAGAATTTCCCATGAAAAAAAAGACTTATGGGGGATCCCAAGGCACTAAAATTCCGAATGGGTGGATAGCCCTGCGACCAGGTGCATTTTTTTAATAAGTTTGCTCTAGGCCTACGAAGGTGTGACGAGACCTTCGTAATATGACAAACACTAAAAGCATGCTCGGCATAGAAAATGGTAAAATTTAAGACATGGAATTCAATAATAATTTCATATATAAAACATTCACTTAATCACAAAATGAATATACACAAAATGATAAAAGTATCATTCATCTTTGACGAGTCACCAGCTTGACTATGGAAACTCGATGAGCATCATTAGGATTAGGTTATGCTCCCTTAGATAATTATTCTCATCATGCAACAGACCAGTTATGTTTCTTATATCTCCAAGATCGATCGTAAATGTAGCGATCACACATGCCTGGTCGCCAAAAGAGCTTATTATCCTTTGAAGTGCTTGAAGAACTATAGAAAAGGCTTCTTGAACTCGACCAAAAACATCTTGACCAAGAATTAATTCCATGTCTTCACTCTCTTGGACTATTGGAACCAAGGCCAAATTATTATTATACTACAAAATTTAAAAATAAGGACATTTAAAAATTCAAAACAAGCTAATAAACACAAAAATGTAATCAACAACAGTCGAATAAGCCTAATGAAGCCAATATGATAGTTATTAATTAAATGGAAAATTGGGCAAATCCTTAATAGAGGACATTAAAAAGACAGGAAATACATGATATAGGAAAATACTAGACTAATCTAATTAGCTAGATCCTACCTTTTTGTTAGCACCTGATCTTCATTGTCCATAGTCTTATCTTGATTTGTGGCCTCCTTCTCCTGTTCAGTGCCTTTTTTCTTTAGCTCGACACTACCCACCTCATGCCTCTCCTCAAGGTTGGGGGAGATCTAGGATTATGCTCGCCAAAGAGATCAGACTTAGGTGGAACCCCAGCCTTGGCCAAGGATTCATCTCAACCATTCTTAAATAAAGACTTGTGAATATAGTCTAATTATTTCTAGGAAAGAACAAAGGATTCATCAAAATATTTTTCATGAGAATTATCCTTAGCCTCCACGATGGACTACGACTAAGCAAACTCCTTAGCAGCCTTTTCCATTTTCTCGACCTTGGATCTCAGAGTAGCTAGCTCTAAGTATTTGGCCCTATTTCAGCATAAAATACCTTTGCCTTATTTTGGGAAACATTCAAGGCCTTCTGGGCCTCATCAAAGGCATGGACCATATCGACGTTCGCCTCGGCTTGGTCTGACCTCCTTCTTAAAGGTTAATAAAATCCACCAGAAGCTGAAAATTAAGTGCCGACTAAAATAGTAAGTACATAATTTTTTTAAAGGATTAAAGATCCAAACAAGTATTACCAGCACTTACCAAAGAACGTGTCTCGGTGGCATGATACTCAATTTTGTTAATTAGAAGCTCCTGACCACAACCTCATCGACTGGAAAATAGGTCCCCCTTAGCAATGCAGGGGACAAGTAAGAATTTTGACCACTGAACCTTTGGTAGGACCTTTCCCCTTAACGAAGGCCTCCATATTCTTCTTATTGACAAGGATTGTTGCAACACTTGGGAAATTATTAATATTCTTTGCAGGGTATGCCTATGATTTGTTAGGGGATGAACCCACAACTCCTTCCTCTTGGAAGGCTGACCACTTAGAGAACTAGGAGCAAATTTCCCCTCCAACATATTCATGTTTATCCTCCTCCGCGATATCTTTTTTATAGGCATAGAAGTGGTTACAGTGGGAGTGGTGGTGATGTCTATGAACTCAAACAAGCTCAAGGTTCTTGCAAACGAATAATCTTCTTCATCGCATATTTCATGGATCTTCGGTTCCCTATCGCTGGTTAAACGACAAAACATGTTGTGGTGGATATATAATTTAGCAATTGAAGCCGACCTGGGATGTTCAAAACCCTAAGTGAGGGGTTGCCTAAGTTTTCAAACTTTTTTCAACTCGACAAAGTTGACGTGCATTTGATTGATGTACTTCTTATTTTCGCTCTCCACATAGGTAAAAAACAATATTAAAAATAACACGGGTTGTAGTTGAATAATAAAGTACATAAGAATTAAAGCTAGACCTATCTCATTTAACCTGTCAGGGCACCCAGGGACCCTATAAGGTTCACCACCCTGTGGAATGGGCAAGTGCTCCCAGTCCTTAACTACAAAGTCATGTGATAAGTAATCCTCATTTGAATCTTGTAGGTTTATAATGAGGACTCTCTTAGCATTCCTTTCCATCAACTAATAAATATTTTTATTTGATCAAACCCACATATAGTAGTAACAGTTCTATGGGATTACTAACCTAGGTCCACGTAGTTTGTTGATCCTATGTACCCCATTGACTATTCTACAGGTGTTGGGAGAACACTAGACTGGGACTATGACAAAATTCACAAAACTCTAAAAAGAGTTGGTTTGGGGGTTAGATAACACTTTCCTCAGCTACAAACTTGGAGAACATCTCGTGACCTTCATCGATACTATAGTAATATTTAAGATGATATTGTAATTCTATAGCTACCTAATCTAGAATAGTAAAATGTCTCCAGAACTCCTCAATCATGCCATTATTGATTAGGTAAATCATCTTCACATCAAAGAAATGAAGAAAACTAATGAATGAAAACAATACTTGGAGAAAAAAATCGCAAAGAATGAGAAGGAACGAACTCATAATGAATGGGGAGGCAAATAAAGCTCTGAAAATGTTTTTGAAATGAAAAGAGAATGAAATGGCACTCCAAACTAACAACAACAAAGTCATTAAGTGAAGTGCTCAACTTCGAATAACTGTTTCATTATTAATGGCACATCCCCAAATAAAGATAGACAAATGCTACCTCTTCTTGGGGGAAATTATGGAGGAATTATCCAACTAGGTCTGAAGAAGTGATACGGGTCCACTAGACTTAATAAGGATCATAAATCAAAATGATAAGGGCGGATTATGGTTGATTATCAAAAATCTTGAAATTAGATACAACTGATCAAATCACGATAGCTATTTAAGGTCATGGAGTCCTTCATGAGTCGACCTCTTTGTGTTCTCTATAAATATAATCCACACCCCTGGGAAAAGGAGCATGTAATCTTTATGATCAAGAATTATCAATAAAGACAAATAACCACCTCATGGATATAGACAAACTGTCAAACCATGTATATACTATGTTCTTGTGTAATTATTATTTACCTTGATCGACTTTCATTTTATTGACTGTATAACAATCAGATTTTACCATATACAAGTGTAGATTTGTATTATTCAACTTATTACGTTTGACTATAAAACTCGGTTAGCCTTCGAGAAATTTTTAACTGCGTTATTTTGCATAAAAATATCTAATGATACAATATTATTATAATATATAATCACATAGTTACATTTATAATAACGATTTCAGGAAAAATAACGGACATGCGAAATAGCTTATAATTTTCGGTTCAACATTAACCAAATTTATCCCAAAGTTAATATTTTTATCTTCTACTTACATGTGCAAAGAAACAAATTAAACTGTTGCTTATGTGATTTTGAATAGGCATTTTTATAGATTTTTATATTCATTAGTTTTTAGGTTTACTACACTCACATATCTAAAAATTTTAACAAATCCATAACTTATTCAATCATTCAAAAGTTATTTCCACCCGCATTAAATTAAAAATTCACCCACAAATACATAGACTATACCCCAATTATTTCCACCCACATTAGACAAAGTCTAATATTTAAACAAAATTTTATTAAGTCTAAAATCTAAGATTAGTAATGTATTAAAGTAAAAAAAAACTCTAATTATTAGCTAAATCTCTTAAATGATTCACAGCCGTCCATTACAAAGTCCTTACTAATATATTTTTTACAAGGTATATATTAACAATTTATTTATTTATATTAACATACCAAATGATCTACATATAATTTATGCACAAAAGTTTATAAACTTTAAGACCAACTTATGTGGATATGTTTTTATACCTTGCCATTCTATCAAATTAATGATGTCTATATATAAATGGGAAGAATGATATAATTGAACGAACCTATGTTACAGAAAGTGGAACCTATCATAATTCTTTCACATTTTTGGTATATTATATAATTGTTTTCCTGTGGTTGGGACAAAAAATTACATGACCTAGAATGGAGATTTAAAGGTAGGATCGACAGGTGTAATAAAGACATAAAGGATCAGCAAAGAGCTTATGGGATGAATAATTAGAGCATCTCAAATATAGTGTCCCAATTGGGCTACTGGGCTATGTTAGCAAGTCAGTATGAGACATAAATATAATACATTTTAAAAGGTGTGTTTATAAATACACAATTAATTTAGGATTATTATAGCGTGTATCACTTTGAACACCAAGTTTAACATATATTATTTTGAATAAAAATCATGTAGTCAATGGTTTGATAATTATTTTATATTATTCTTAGTTTGAGAGCTCCAAAACTCCTTTACATTATTAAAGTCACGTAGCCTTTGCCCCACATCTATTCATCTAGATAAACTTTTTCATAACATTTGAAAATGTAACCTTTACGAATTAAAAAAAATATATATTAAGCTAAAATATAGTTTGAGAGAGTAGCTACAGCGGAAATATTACGACTTCTCAAATGAAAACCAATTTTAATTAATCTGAAATTTCAGTTAAACCCTAAGACATGCATCTAGATGATTTATCAAATAAGACGTGTATGCTCGCGTTCAAATGATCAAGTTATATATAAAACCCTTTTAACACAAACAAACCCTAAACATGCAGCAGTATGTGATTGAATAAATTGATAATCTACGCAAGAACATTCAAACACATGCAATTAAGGAAAAATCCCCCTCAGGGGCAAAACCATTTATTTTCACTATAATTTGTAAGAAAACGACTTACAATCGGATTACAATGAAAATACAAGTTGACTAAGAATTACCCTCGGGTATCGGATTCTGTAGTCGCGGCTGGAATTATCCCTTTCCAGTAGGGCTGCAATGAAGAAGAAGAACGGTCTCCTCCACAAGGGTTGAACAAACCAAAGTTGTGTTCTTGGGTTGCAAACGGATTCACAAATATTTGACAAGGATGTGTGAATCAAAACATGAGTCTTGGGACTCAAAAAATATGAAGACTATATGTATTTGGACTCTCAAAAACGTCTTCTAAAGTCTTGCAAAACAACTCCCCCGAAGTTGGAATTTATAGGAAAAAATATGAAGAGTCCCATGTTTTTAAAACTCTAAAATTCTATCCAGCGTATAAAAAAAAACAGCATTCTTTAAGGAATTTTCTCTATCTTCAAAAGGCCATAACTCCTTCACCGTAGCTCGGATTGAGGTGCCGTTTTTTCCAGTATCTTCGTTGCGGCGAGATCTTCAACTTTCTAGTTGACCAAACCTCCGAAATATGGATGTAAAATTATGAAAATGACCTTGAACACTCCTATCTTGCCTTTTTTTTTCACTGTTTTATCTTCCCTTGCGTACAACTTGCATTAAGTCCCTAAAATCTTGGAACGTGAAGTCGTTGAGGCAGATGTGGGACATATTAATGGAGATGTTGAATGCTTGATTCCCGAAATTCGGATAGAGGCCGTCATGTGAGATCGTGAGGTGACGTGCCAAATGTAGCGGCGTACGACATACACAAATGTAACATGTTGGACATGAGAAAAATGTCCTTACAAATCTCCCCCTATGTCTATGCCGGTACATATATAAAAAATCCGAATTATCAAATAACAAAATTGCCTATACAAATCTACCCTTCCATGAACCCAAAACTGAAAAGATACAAATGAATAAGTCTTCATCGTTTGTTCTTCAAATCTTCAGGAATCTCAAATCTTTTCTCATCAGGGTGTCCAATTCAGAGATCATCAATGAAGTGCCTACACACATGAGATAAAGAAAAAATACCAAGTGACATATCGAGTTTGAAATGAGATAAACATAGATACCAATAAATGATAAGCATAAGTTAACTCTCAAAAACTCCCCCAAAATTCAAACTCCCCCAAAATAAGATAATTCTTTCTCCCCCTTTTTATGATGTCCCCAAATAGACAAATAAGAAGAATGAATCAAACAAGCAAAATCAGGGTGTCACGGTATACAAATCAAGGCATCAATCAAATGGCAAACGTGCTCTTGCAAGGAGATGCTCAAAAAAAATCTTCACAAACTATTTTTGATTTTTTTTCAATTTTTAGTACAAAAAAAATAGATACCATTTGAAAAAAAAAATATGATACAAAAATCACACCATGGATTTAGACTCAAACAACCAAGTCATGGAAATGGAATGAATGGGTGTGAACACATTCGATAGTTAAATCAACTCAATCAATCATATGTGCACGATGCATATGTGTACCCCTAACGAATGAGCATCAAAAGTATCCTTAGGTGTAAAAAATTTGTTGAATTTAGATGGCATCGTCTTATGCAAATCAATAAATCAAAGTCAAAGTGATTTCCACACCAATAACGTCCAAAACTATGTAGCGCATTTTCAAGCATTTCAAGGACGTGCAAACCCGTTTTAAATTCTCCAACCAAACTCCCTCATATATATATATTCTTTTAGAGGTAATCTAAATTCTCAAACTTTGGAGAATTGGTGCAAAAACCTAAATGGCCCGTAATTGGCATGAATTTTTTTTTTTATATTGCCTTTAAATTTTTTTCGGGCTCTTTTAACCTCTTTGGACCTCGGATAATTAAATTCCTCAATTTTTTAGGTCCTTTTTAACGGTGGCTTTTGCGCAAAGGATAGATGATTACCTTTCGTAGCCCCTCCCCATTTTTAAATAAAGCACACAAACTCACAAAACGGTTCTTATATGCACAATTTCCTTATCAAAAAAAATTATCGCGCTTGGTTCGTTTTAAGGACAGGATTGAAGTGAAAACACCCAACCAACATGTGATAAGACAAGCACAATAATCAAATAAATCCGTGCATGTGTGCAATAAAGGAAACATGAGTCAAACATGTAGGAAGTAACAATTAATTACATCTTAATGACTCCAAACATTATAAAGCACATGGATGAAATTGACATATTGTCTCAAAACACTATCAAATAGTCACATGAAAATAATGGAAGGATGTTGTGACTCGGTCATCCTAAGTGTTCATCCATAAAAGGTGCTAACAAAATACAAAAATCTTTTTGGATTTTCTCAAAATTTTAACAAACTAAATTTTTTTTTGTATTTTTCAAAAATTTTCAAAAAAAATATATATATACAAAAGGTACAAGTCATCACACTAGTAAAAATACATCATGAAACCACAACTAGTGTATGACAAACATGCAATCACAATCAACCAAAATATTTCACATGGGGTGAATTACGTGCAAGCAAACGGGAATCGTGGACAAATAAACCATAAGCCTCTAAATCCGATTTTCTAACCCAAATTGATGTGTAACGAAGTGTGGGGGTTTTGGGAATAGAATTTATTCTTTCATTAACCTTCTTAGGTCCATTTAAAAGCTTATAACAAAAGTGCCTAAGATAACCTTGCCTACCTGTAGAAGGGTGTCTACCTATAAAAAAGTAAAAATATTATTTTATTAGAAATACTGAGAAGAAACCCAGGGTCCCGACAGAAACTCATATTGAGCAGGAACCCCCCGGGGTCCCGACAGAAACTCGTATTGAGAAGGAACCACCCCAGGGTCCCGACAGAAACTCATATTCAGCAGAAACCCCCCCGGGGTCCCGGCAGAAACTCATATTGGGCAGGAACTCCCCAGGGTCCCGGCAGAAACTTGTATTGAGAAGGAACCACCCCAGGGTCCCGACAGAAACTCATATTCAGCAGGAACCCCCAGTGCCACTGCAAATGCCAGCGCAACTACAAGTGTCCGCGCCGCCGCAAGGGTCGGCGCCACTTCAAGCGTCAACGCCACTTCGAGCGACGACGCCACTCCGAGCGTCGGCACCGCGATAAGGGTCGGCGCCGATTCGAGCGTCGGCGCCGCCAGTTCAAGCATCAGCGCTACCTCAGGCGTCAGCGCCACTTCGAGCGTCGGCGCCACTCCGAGCGCCGGCGCCGGGACAAGGGTCGGCGCCGCCTCACATGTCAGTGCCGATTCAAGCATCAGCGCTACCTCAGGCGTCAGCGCCACTTCAAGCGTCAACGCCACTTCGAGCGTCGGCGCCACTTCGAGCGTCGGCGCCGGGACAAGGGTCGGCGCCGCCTCACATGTCAGCGCCGATTAAAGCATCAGCGCTACCTCAGGCGTCAGCGCCACTACAAGCGTCAGCGCCACTTCGAGCGTCGGCGCCACTCCGAGCGCCGGCGCCGGGACAAGGGTCGGCGTCGCCTCACATGTCAGCGCCGATTCAAGCATCAGCGCTACCTCAGGCATCAGCGCCACTTCAAGCGTCAACGCCACTTCGAGCGTCGGCGCCACTCCGAGCGTCGACACCGCGACAAGGGTCGGCGCCGCCTCACATGCCAGCACCGCTTCGAGCGCCAGCGCCACGTCGAGCGTCGGCGCCACTTCGAGCGTCGGCGCCACGACAAAGGTTGGCGCCGCCTCACATGTCAGCGCCAATTCAAGTATCAGCGCCACGTCGAGCGTCGACGCCACTTCGAGCGTCGGCGCCACAACAAAGGTCGGCGCCGCCTCACATGTCAGCGCCAATGCAAGTATCAGCGCTACTTCGAGCGTCGACGCCACTTCAAGTGTCGACGCCGCTGCAAGCGTCGGAACCACGTCACGTGTCGACACCACTGCAAGTGTCGGCGCCACTCCAAATACCAGCACCGATGCAGGGGTCCGCGCTGCCGCAAGGGTCGGCGCCGTTTCAAGCGCCAGCGCCGCTTCAAGGGCCACTGCAGTGAGGACAGTTGAGAGAGTCGGTGTCACCGCAAGAGTCAGCGCCACTGCAGGGGTCACTGCAGAAATGCACTTCGAGAAGTGCTGCTACAGGAGTTTTCATCATGAAACAACAGTCTCTAAATGAACAACAACACTAACACTTTACTTTCTTGTACAGGTTGCCTAGTCGAGCAAGCAGGGCTCGAACAGGCGCGTCGGGACCTCCTGGGAGTTTTGGCTTGGCGGCTGAGGGACAAGGTATGTTGAGCAAGCTCAACCACTTGGCACTATAGGATTGAGAGAATACTAGTAGGAGACCCTAGGGTCACCCAGTCCTCACACACCTCACACTTAGTCACAAGTGAAGTGAGCAGCCAAAGGGCTGGCTGCTCACAAGAAAAGAACTGTTTATAAAATGATTTTAGAGGAGAGGGTCCTCTAAACCCATCTCAAGAAAAATGATTTTAGAAGGGGGTCCTCGAGACCCCCCTCAAGCTTGCAAATATTTTAGAGGAGGTGGTCCTCGAGACCCCCCCTCAAGTTTACAAAGTTTGTATCAAAGTTACCGTTTCAAAAGATATTTAGCAAATCAGATATTTTGTCTCCATTAGAAGACATATTTGCTTTTGAACTTTGGTCGGTGCCAGGGGGCATCTGCCAGAGGGGACAGGCAGACCTGCCTGCAGGTAGGGACAAATAGTACACTGCAGACTTTGTCCCTCACCAACCCTCTAAGTTTTGGCGCCAAAAGTGCCAACCCAGCCTTAGTGCCCAAGTATAAATAGGACCCCTGGGCAAGGTCATAAAAAAAAGAAGGACAAGAAAAATTGCACTGTTACTCTGCTAAAATATCACCAGACCTACCTAGTATTCTCTCCCTGCTCATTCTCTTAGTGTTGAGTGCCTTGTTCCTTCACTCCCCACTGATAGCCATCACTCTTAGGTGTTTCCCTTGAGAAAATTGCTATTTTTGCTGTGAAAGTTCATCTTCTTGCAGGGAGTGAGTTGAAGCTTGAGTTCCATTGTTACCAGAAGGAGAAGTTTTCTTCAGAAGTTGCACCGGGAGACCTTGAAGACTTGCAGACAGTGTCCATTGGAGTGGGTCACGCCTCACCCTTTCCAGTTATTCATAGACCCCAGTCTCACCACCCTCCTACATTTGGCGACTCTGCTGGGGAGGTATCCTCACTTTCAATGGACAAAGAAGGTTTTCATGTTTCTAAGAAGCTAGTGTTTGAAGACATTCCATATGGGAATGGAGCTCAAAGAGACCAGGCCACTCAGGTGGATGTGGTGGTGACCGGAGCAAAGGTACCTGCTCCTCCGGGAGGGCAGACCAGCTCACCGGCAACAGCTCCGGTGGCAGAGGCTTATGAGTACATTTTTAAGACTTGGCAAGTTTGGGTCAAGATTTTGTAAGACTAGCAGCAACCCCATGTGGAGGGGCAGCCATTCCGGTGGCAATTCCGGTGGAAGTAGCGCAGTCGCGGAGGACGGCGCTGGAGCAAGTTGTGACAACCGTCAAGTTCACTGGCAGAACCCCCGGAACCCTGAGTGTTGGGCGAGGAACTCCTCACGCTCATTGATAGCGATGAGGAACCCTTAAGAAAATAACCCATGGCAGCAACAGCTAACGACGAGGGACCCTCAGCAGTGGGTCCCATAGTGGAAATCCCAAAAGATGGAAAACCTCTAACTGGCGAGGGGGTCGCGACGAACTCACTGGAAAGGGGGTCGCGAGGAACCCCTGTCCAGCAGCACACCCCCGTAGTACCAACAGTCGGCAACACACACCCCACCGCCAAGAAGGAAGTGGAAGGGGATACCCCTGTAGAAACAACAAATCACTAAGAACCCATGGTCGAGGAGCCCTAGGTACCTCTCGTCGTCAATAAAGTGTCCATGGCAGCAGCAACATACTATCCATGATGCCAATAATGGGCGAGACACCCTGGGTCGTGGAACCTTCGACGTGATAAGAGGTCGAGACCCCCCACCAGAAACAAATGGCAAATCGCGCATCTCCCCAAACGCAACACAACCAGTCAAAAAATCATCAACACCACAAGGGGTCGAGACACCCTGGGTCGAGGAACCCTCGACGGGACAAGATGTCGAGACACCCCCAATTTCTGACGAGGGACCCGTATACGCGATGCCAAGCCGCGAGACCCCCGACCGCTGACGACAGGCCACCATACTGTCATAGGACGAGACCCCTATTCCTGAAAAATTCAAAGGCGCCGAGACACCACTGCCCAAGGAAACTAGGTTTTTCGAATAATCCAAGGTAACTGGCGAGGGATCCTCGGACGTAGGGTCGCCTCGCGGCAAACCATGGGTCGAGACCCCCCTTCTTCAGCAAAAATCATGGGCGTCGAGAGACCCTTCTTCAGTAAAAATCATGGGCGTCGAGAGACCCTTCTTCAGCAAAAAATCATGGGCGTCGAAGAGACCCTTCTTCAGCAAAAAATCATGGGCGTCGAGAGACCCTTCTTCAGCAAAAATCATGGGCGTCGAGAGACCCTTCTTCGGTAAAAATCATGGGCGTCGAGAGACCCTTCTTCAGTAAAAATCATGGGCGTCGAGAGACCCTTCTTCAGCAAAAAATCATGGGCGTCGAGAGACCCTTCTTCAGCAAAAATCATGGGCGTCGAGAGACCCTTCTTCAGTAAAAATCATGGGCGTCGAGAGACCCTTCTTCAGCAAAAAATCATGGGCGTCGAGAGACCCTTCTTCAGCAAAAATCATGGGCGTCGAGAGACCCTTCTTCAGTAAAAATCATGGGCATCGAGAGACCCTTCTTTAGTAAAAATCATGGGCGTCGAGAGACCCTTCTTCAGCAAAGATCATGGGCGTCGAGAGACCCTTCTTCAGTAAAAAATCATGGGCGTCGAGAGACCCTCCTTCAGCATAAAATCATGGGCGTCGAGAGACCCTTCTTCAGCAAAAAATCATGGGCGTCGAGACACTCTTCTTCAGCAAAAATAAAAAAATCATGGGCGTCGAGACCCCCCTCTCTCCAACACTGGTTCCGATAGACAAGGAACCCTCCGCGTCTAGACACTCATCACAGGTCGAGACCCCCGGATGGGAAGTCGAGGAGCGAGGAACTCATGGGCGAGGAACCCCTATTAACATTGGTAGTCAGTGAGTCACCCTCAGACATGAGGTCGACGCGTGAGGAACTCCTACTAGTATTGGCGGTTGGCGAGATACCCTCGGACCACAAGGTCAATATGTGAGGAGCTCGTAGTAGCTTTGAGAGTCAGCGAGACACCCTCGGGCACGAGGTCAGTGCATGAGGAACCCTTGATAGCATTGGTAGTCGGCGAGACACTCTCAGACATGAGGTCGACGCACGAGGAACCTCTATCAACATTAGCAGATATCGAGACACCCGTAGAGGTGAAGTCGACGCGCGAGGAACCCTCGACGCGACATAAGGTCGAGGAACCCTTGACGAAATACAAGGTCGAGATACCCTAGGATATTGGGTCCGACGAGGAACCCTTGACGAAATGAGAGGTCGAGACACCCCCCGTTCACGACAGCGGTCGAGGAACCCATGGGCGGTAATGTCATCGAGGAACCCATGGACAGTAATGCCGTCGAGGAACCCACCTTGATTGACTGTGATTACGAGGAACCCACAGGTACAATCTCCAACAAAATAATCCAAATCTTCCAATAAGGAACGCCCATGTATAGAACTCACGCGCGAGACACCTTTGGGCAAAAAAAACGCTAACTGGCGAGGGACCCCTCACTGTTTGAGGGAATGACGCAATTATAAGGGGCGAGGAACCCTCTCTAGCCAAGTTACCCAAATCAGGGAATGGCGAAGAACCTTCCCTAAGAACCCATAACGCGTGAGGAACCCAGCTTATGGCCCTTTTGGTTAAGTAGCGTCCAAAGACCCCCTGTTTGGAATTCCTTTCGACGAGGAACCCCTGGGTTCTAAGCCCTCCGGTACAAAATCATGAGTGCACGAGGGACCCGAGGTCGCCACCACTAACAGAACTGCAGGCGAGGAACCCCCAACTATTGGGGCAGCACATACATAACCCAGTAACTCGTTAGCAGTAGTCAAAGAACTCTCAAAATACAAATCAGTGTATAAGGAACTCACCAACAAGGGGGTCACGAGGAACCCTCGGCTGGCAGCGCGCCTCCATAGTAACAACAGTTGGCGAGGCGAGGAACCCCCAAAAAATATTTTCCATCGGTGAAGAACCCACAGTTGTCGAGCAAACCCCTGCTCGTAATGGAATTCACGAGGAACCAACCTTGATTGAGAGTCATGGCGAGGAACCTTTTTTGGGTAGGCGTTATCGCGAGTAACCCTTGTCAATATTGCGCGGCGGCGAGGAACCCTTCTTGGGTAGGCGTTCTCGCGAGGAACCCTCAGTGGCGAAAGGCCCTTGTAGGGAATCCCTCATAGTTGAAAAATTATTGAGGAACCAAAAGTGGTCGAGTCACCCAACGAGGAACCCCCCGCATTCACAGTAACAAGTGAGGAACCCAGAAGCGAGGATCCCCCCTCAATAACCTGTGGGCGCGAGGAACCCACAATAAATTCAGTTAGGGGACTTTCAAGCGAGGAACCCCCTCCATTACAGGCAGTGGCGAGGGACCAGTACAAGTCCTCGCCCCAAAATTCAACCCGTCGTCAACAGACATCTTCACCACTACAAATGAGAAGGTGCCCCGCAGTTAGAGGGGCTACTTCAAAATTTTAACTTGCTCCTCTCATATGCAAGTACCCCTCAGTTAAAGGGGAAACTTTTAAAATTTTAAACTTGCTCAGCTATATGCAAGTACCCCCAGTTAGAGGGGCAACGTCCAAATTTTTACTTGCTCAGTTATATGCAAGTGCCCCGCAGTTAGAGGGGAGCTTCAAAATTTTAACTTGCTCATCTCATATGCAAATACCCCACAATTAGAAGCGGGAAGTTCAATCTTGAGGTTCTCATATAAAAAAGAGTAACTCAAAGTATTGAACAACTCCAAGTATACATATAAGGTGCGCCAGTTGAGCACCTAAGGCTCCAAGGGCATAGGAGCGCTCACAGTCTTGAGCAAATGCCAAGTATAAAAAATAAAGTGCGACAGTTTAGCACCTAAGGCTCCAAGGGCACCGGAGCGCTCACAATCTTGAGCAAGTGCCAAATATAAATATAAATATAAGGTATGACAGTTTAGTACCTAAGGATCCAAGGGCATCGGAGCGCTCACAATATTGAGCAATCGCCAAGTATAAATATAAGGTGCGACAGTTTAGCACCTAAGGCTCCAAGGGCACCGGAGCGCTCACAGTCATGAGCAAGTGCCAAGTATAAATATAAGGTGCGACAGTTTAGCACCTAAGGCTCCAAGGGCACCGGAGCGCTCACAGTCATGAGCAAGTGCCAAGTATAAATATAAGGTGCGACAGTTTAGCACCTAAGGCTCCAAGGGCACCGGAGCGCTCACAGTCATGAGCAAGTGCCAAGTATAAATATAAGGTGCGACAGTTTAGCACCTAAGGCTCCAAGGGCACCGGAGCGCTCACAGTCATGAGCAAGTGCCAAGTATAAATATAAGGTGCGACAGTTTAGCACCTAAGGCTCCAAGGGCACCGGAGCGCTCACAGTCATGAGCAAGTGCCAAGTATAAATATAAGGTGCGACAGTTTAGCACCTAAGGCTCCAAGGGCACCGGAGCGCTCACAGTCATGAGCAAGTACCAAGTATAAATATAAGGTGCGACAGTTTAGCACCTAAGGCTCCAAGGGCACCGGAGCGCTCACAGTCATGAGCAAGTGCCAAGTATAAATATAAGGTGCGACAGTCTAGCACCTAAGGCTCCAAGGGCACCGGAGCGCTCACAGTCCATGAGCAAGTGCCAAGTATAAATATAAGGTGCGACAGTTTAGCACCTAAGGCTCCAAGGGCACCGGAGCGCTCACAGTCCGTGAGCAAGTGCCAAGTATAAATATAAGGTGCGCCAGTTGAGCACCTAAGGCTCCAAGGGCATCGGAGCGCTCACAGTCTTGAGCAAATGCCAAGTATAAATATAAAGTGCGACAGTCTAGCACCTTAGGCTCCAAGGGCACCGGAGCGCTCATAATCTTGAGCAAGTGCCAAATATACATATAAATATAAGGTACGACAGTTTGGTACCTAAGGCTCCAAGGGCATCGGAGCGCTCACAATATTGAGCAATCGCCAAGTATAAATATAAGGTGCGACAGTTTAGCACCTAAGACTCCACGGACACCGGAGTGCTCAAAGTCTTGAGCAACTGCCAAGTATAAATAAAAGGTGCGACAATTTCGTGCACAAGTCTCTCGACATTACAAGACACTTCTGCACGAGGGGGCTAATATTGAGAAGTACTCAAGCAAGTGAACAAATAGTAAAATAGCTTGGAGTGTGGGGATCCACTTATAGTGGCTCCACCTGCCCAAGATTGCAAGTTTGACAGAAAATAGCCTAGGGCGAGGGTATCCAACTTGAGTGCCCTCTCTTCCCACACTTGATGCTACGGAAAAGAACTCAGGGCGAGGGGATCACCGCGAGTAACCCCTCCGCCCAAGATAGAAGGCCACAGAATAAGGCCAAGGGCGAGGGGCTCACCGCGAGTAACCTCTCCGCCCAAGATAGAAGGCCACAGAAGAAGGCCAAGGGCGAAGGGCTCACCGCGAGTAACCCTGCCGCCCAAGATGAAAGGCCACATAATAAGGCCAAGGGCGAGGGGCTCACCGCGAGTAACCCCTCCACCCAAGATAGAAGGCCACAGAAGAAGGCCAAGGGCGAGGGTCTCACCGCGAGTAACCCCTCCGCCCAATATAGAAGGCCACAGAATAAGGCCAAGGGCGAGGGGCCTACCGCGAGTAACCCCTCCACCCCAGATAAGAAGGCCACAGAAGAAGGCCAAGGGCGAGGGGCCCACCGAGAGTAACCCCTCCGCCTTAGATAGAAGGCCACAGAAGAAGGCCAAGAGCGAGGGGCTCACCGCGAGTAACCCCTCCACCCAAGATAGAAGGCTACAGAAGAAGGCCAAGGGCGAGGGGCTCACCGCGAGTAACTCCTCCGCCCAATATAGAAGGCCACAGAATAAGGCCAAGGGCGAGGGGCCTACCGCGAGTAACCCCTCCACCCCAGATAGAAGGCCACAGAAGAAGGCCAAGGGTGAGGGGCCCACCGAGAGTAACCCCTCCGCCTCAGATAGAAGGCCACAGAAGAAGGCCAAGGGTGAGGGGCCCACCGAGAGTAACCCCTCCGCCTCAGATAGAAGGCCACAGAAGAAGGCCAAGGGCGAGGGGCTCACTGCGAGTAACCCCTCCGCCCAAGATAGAAGGCCACAGAGGAAGGCCAAGGGCGGGGGGCCCATCGCGAGTAACCCCTCCGCCTAAGAGGAAAGGCCAACAGAAGAAGGCCAAGGGGGAGGGGCTCACCTCGGTTAACCCCTCCGCCCAAGTTTATACCCAGATAAGGAGGTCCACTATAAGTGACCTCATTTACAAAACTTAGGATGGAGTGACATAACATTTAATGACCCTAAGAGGAATGATGAAGAAATCCTAGGGTCCCTGAAAATAAACGAATTTATGGCGTACAAAGCCTTTTGGTCTACCCAACACAAAAGACTTTGCACGAGGGGCTAATGTAGAAGGGTGTCTACCTATAAAAAAGTAAAAATATTATTTTATTAGAAATACTGAGAAGAAACCCAGGGTCCCGACAGAAACTCATATTGAGCAGGAACCCCCCCGGGGTCCCGACAGAAACTCGTATTGAGAAGGAACCACCCCAGGGTCCCGACAGAAACTCATATTCAGCAGAAACCCCCCCGGGGTCCCGGCAGAAACTCATATTGGGCAGGAACTCCCCAGGGTCCCGGCAAAAACTTGTATTGAGAAGGAACCACCCCAGGGTCCCGACAGAAACTCATATTCAGCAGGAACCCCCAGTGCCACTGCAAATGCCAGCGCAACTACAAGTGTCCGCGCCGCCGCAAGGGTCGGCGCCACTTCAAGCGTCAACGCCACTTCGAGCGACGACGCCACTCCGAGCGTCGGCACCGCGATAAGGGTCGGCGCCGATTCGAGCGTCGGCGCCGCCAGTTCAAGCATCAGCGCTACCTCAGGCGTCAGCGCCACTTCGAGCGTCGGCGCCACTCCGAGCGCCGGTGCCGGGACAAGGGTCGGCGCCGCCTCACATGTCAGTGCCGATTCAAGCATCAGCGCTACCTCAGGCGTCAGCGCCACTTCAAGCGTCAACGCCACTTCGAGCGTCGGCGCCACTTCGAGCGTCGGCGCCGGGACAAGGGTCGGCGCCGCCTCACATGTCAGCGCCGATTAAAGCATCAGCGCTACCTCAGGCGTCAGCGCCACTTCGAGCGTCGGCGCCACTCCGAGCGCCGGCGCCGGGACAAGGGTCGGCGTCGCCTCACATGTCAGCGCCGATTCAAGCATCAGCGCTACCTCAGGCATCAGCGCCACTTCAAGCGTCAACGCCACTTCGAGCGTCGGCGCCACTCCGAGCGTCGACACCGCGACAAGGGTCGGCGCCGCCTCACATGCCAGCACCGCTTCGAGCGCCAGCGCCACGTCGAGCGTCGGCGCCACTTCGAGCGTCGGCGCCACGACAAAGGTTGGCGCCGCCTCACATGTCAGCGCCAATTCAAGTATCAGCGCCACGTCGAGCGTCGACGCCACTTCGAGCGTCGGCGCCACAACAAAGGTCGGCGCCGCCTCACATGTCAGCGCCAATGCAAGTATCAGCGCTACTTCGAGCGTCGGCGCCACTTCAAGTGTCGACGCCGCTGCAAGCGTCGGAACCACGTCACGTGTCGACACCACTGCAAGTGTCGGCGCCACTCCAAATACCAGCACCGATGCAGGGGTCCGCGCTGCCGCAAGGGTCGGCGCCGTTTCAAGCGCCAGCGCCGCTTCAAGGGCCACTGCAGTGAGGACAGTTGAGAGAGTCGGTGTCACCGCAAGAGTCAGCGCCACTGCAGGGGTCACTGCAGAAATGCACTTCGAGAAGTGCTGCTACAGGAGTTTTCATCATGAAACAACAGTCTCTAAATGAACAACAACACTAACACTTTACTTTCTTGTACAGGTTGCCTAGTCGAGCAAGCAGGGCTCGAACAGGCGCGTCGGGACCTCCTGGGAGTTTTGGCTTGGCGGCTGAGGGACAAGGTATGTTGAGCAAGCTCAACCACTTGGCACTATAGGATTGAGAGAATACTAGTAGGAGACCCTAGGGTCACCCAGTCCTCACACACCTCACACTTAGTCACAAGTGAAGTGAGCAGCCAAAGGGCTGGCTGCTCACAAGAAAAGAACTGTTTATAAAATGATTTTAGAGGAGAGGGTCCTCTAAACCCATCTCAAGAAAAATGATTTTAGAAGGGGGTCCTCGAGACCCCCCTCAAGCTTGCAAATATTTTAGAGGAGGTGGTCCTCGAGACCCCCCCTCAAGTTTACAAAGTTTGTATCAGAGTTACCGTTTCAAAAGATATTTAGCAAATCAGATATTTTGTCTCCATTAGAAGACATATTTGCTTTTGAACTTTGGTCGGTGCCAGGGGGCATCTGCCAGAGGGGACAGGCAGACCTGCCTGCAGGTAGGGACAAATAGTACACTGCAGACTTTGTCCCTCACCAACCCTCTAAGTTTTGGCGCCAAAAGTGCCAACCCAGCCTTAGTGCCCAAGTATAAATAGGACCCCTGGGCAAGGTCATAAAAAAAAGAAGGACAAGAAAAATTGCACTGTTACTCTGCTAAAATATCACCAGACCTACCTAGTATTCTCTCCCTGCTCATTCTTTTAGTGTTGAGTGCCTTGTTCCTTCACTCCCCACTGATAGCCATCACTCTCAGGTGTTTCCCTTGAGAAAATTGCTATTTTTGCTGTGAAAGTTCATCTTCTTGCAGGGAGTGAGTTGAAGCTTGAGTTCCATTGTTACCAGAAGGAGAAGTTTTCTTCAGAAGTTGCACCGGGAGACCTTGAAGACTTGCAGACAGTGTCCATTGGAGTGGGTCACGCCTCACCCTTTCCAGTTATTCATAGACCCCAGTCTCACCACCCTCCTACACTACCACAATGTGTGCAAGAGTAAATCGGGCGATTTGTGTTCCCTAAAGGTGGCCCTCTCCTCAAATTTATCGGTTGCTCTCTCCGAATTTGCCTAAGTGGCTCTCTCCTAATGATCCTAGGAGGTTCTCTCACACGTGTGGGAATGGGTGAAACATATTTTTCAAGACCAATCCCACCCCTATCCATTTTGATTTCGACTGTGCCTAAAATCTTATCAAGTTTTTCAGACCTAGACTCCAAATCAAATTTCACTTTACTTGAATCTTTCAATTTCATCACAAGTTCACCTATCCTAGATTCAAGTACTAGTTTAGAATCCTCAAACTCTAAAAGCTCCTTTTTCATAGTCTCCATCAACCCTCTAAGATTATCTCTCTCACCCTCGACGTACTCAAGTGCCCTTTCAAAATTTTCAAAATTTTCTCATGTGCCCTAAGTTCTTTAATTAAAAAATCATTATTTTTTATGGCACACTCTTTCAATTGAGCTTTCACTTTCAAATTTTCTTTCTTTGTTTTCAAAGTTTCAGCATAAAGTTCATTGAAAGCAGTTTGCAAGTCATGCTCATCTACACTTTCCTCCTCACTTTCATCCACACTCCCATCACTTTCACTATCATCACTAATCACACGGATGGGAAACTCTCGCCTAGAAGCATAAGAAACTTCTTCTTTCGAATCACAATCACTAAGGGTAGAAACATGAGAAATCGATTTATTCAATTTCTTCTTTAAATTTGTGGTACACTCATGTAATGTGTGACCAACACCCTCACAACAAGGACACCTCTCAGATTCGTTTTCAACAGAAGATTTAAAACAAGAGTTTGTGTGAATTTTCCAAAAATTTTCAAAAATTTGACATCGAAAATCATCAAAACCATCAAAATCCATTTTTGTGCAAAATCAGAATCAAAACACAATAACTTAGTGCAACAGGCTCTGATACCAATTTGAGAGAGTAGCTACAGCGGAAATATTACGACATCTCAAATAAAAACCAATTTTAATTAATATGAAATTTGAGTTAAACCCTAAGACATGCATCTAGATGATTTATCAAATAAGACGTGTATGCTCGCGTTCAAATGATCAAATTATATATAAAACCCTTTTAACACAAACAAACCCTAAACATGCAGCAGTATTTGATTGAATAAATTGATAATCTACGCAAGAACATTCAAACACATGCAATTAAGGAAAAATCCCCCTCAGGGGCAAAACCATTTATTTTCACTATAATTTGTAAGAAAACGGCTTACAATCGGATTACAATGAAAATACAAGTTGACTAAGAATTATCCTCGGGTATCGGATTCTGTAGTCGCGGCTGGAATTATCCCTTTCCAGTAGGGCTGCAATGAAGAAGAAGAACGGTCTCCTCCATAAGGGTTGAACAAACCAAAGTTGTGTTCTTGGGTTGCAAACGGATTCACAAATATTTGGCAAGGATGTGTGAATCAAAACATGAGTCTTGGGACTCAAAAAATATGAAGACTAGATGTATTTGGACTCTCAAAAATGTCTTCTAAAGTCTTGAAAAACAACTCCCCCGAAGTTGGTATTTATAGGAAAAAATATGAAGAGTCCCATGTTTTTAAAACTCTAAAATTCTATCCAGCGTACAAAAAAAACAGCATTCTTTAAGGAATTTTCTCTATCTTCAAAAGGCCATAACTCCTTCACCGTAGCTCGGATTGCGGTGCCGTTTTTTCCAGTATCTTCGTTGCGGCGAGATCTTCAACTTTCTAGTTGACCAAAACTCCGAACTATGGATGCAAAAATTACGAAAATGACCTTGAACACTCCTATCTTGCCTTTTTTTTCACTGTTTTGACTTCCCTTGCGTACAACTTGTATTAAGTCCCTAAAATCTTGGAACGTGAAGTCGTTGAGGCAGATGTGGGACATATTAATGGATATGTTGAAGCTTGATTCTCGGAATTCGGATAGAGGCCGTCATGTGAGATCGTGAGGTGACGTGCCAAATGTAGCGGCGTACGACATACACAAATGTAACATGTTGGACATGAGAAAAATGTCCTTACATAGTTCCAATTTCAAATATCCTTTTTCCAGTCGTTTATAGATTAAACTTACTTTTAATTTATTTTTTTAATTGTATAAACCAATGCATGTAAACATTATAGTAATCAAGTCTATAATTATGGTACATTAATCAATTAAGCAATCCTATAATTTTATACTATATTTTTATGATTTCACATTTTATGATTTTTATTATATTATTTTGAGTCTCCCATTAACGAAACAGAACAAAAAATAAATTTAAGTTTAGATGTTACTTTGTTTAGTAAATATATGTAACTTGATAATTATAATTTTGCTATAAAAACGTAGTTAAGTTTTGATACAATTAGTTATAATAAGAATAAAAGAGTAATTTTAACTAAAATAATTAATTATTTAAAGAAAAACTAAACTAGTTAAGAAAATACTTTTCTAACAAAACAAAACAATGTCAAACTTGACTTTGGTGGAAACATTTTTAAGGGAAAATGTATAATCAACTATGTACTGGTGCATTCTTACTTATTTTTAGATGATTTTTACAAGTGTCCCTATAAGCATAAAACATATATACATAAGTATAAGAGTATATGAATACGCATGTTCTCCACTTCATTTGTATTGTCTTATTCCGACTTTAAAGTATACTTTGTGGGTTTTTTCTTGAGATCGTTCATGTCATTCTTCAAAAAACTTCATCAACCCTATACCGACATTCCCCATGGTCACACTATTGGATTGACACTTTAAATTAAGGCAAAAGGACTTAGAATACTTTAAAACTTTTTTCATATTTAAATTAGCATTTTTCATAATTGGAAAATTTATTTGTGTGTGTTGGTATAGTTTTTGGAATTAAGTGATATAGGTATGAAATTCACACACACACACACACACACACACACACACACACATATAGATATATATATATATATATATATATATATATATATATATTATCATGTGATCGATTAAGGTTCAATACCAGTACTGGGTTATTTGCCGATGGTTCGCATTAGAGAAGCATGGCTTTCCTTCAGCAAAGACTATCCTTCGATTACCACGTACCTTACTAGAAAATTTCACCCAAAATGAATTTTAATAACTCCTGATCTCCCTAGTTGACCCTTTACGCATGCGAAGTTGCTTCACTAGTCGCGAAGTTTGTCTAGAAAGTAAGATCTTTGTAAAGATCTTATAGTTTTTATAGGAATCCATGAGATTTTAAATTTTAGCCATATCTTTAGACCTTTAGTTTTGATAAGATGAGATAAAATTCCCACGTGTGCTCGTTCTTCTCTTTTAAGTTAGAAAGTTCAAATATATATGGTAATTTGCCTCATTATCAAAGGTAAACCTATTAGTAAACAATTTCAAGTGCAAAAATCACTACAAAAATTATGGAGAAAAATTATTCAACTAAGAGGATCTTTACAAGAGAGGGAGTTTTTTTTGTGTTACTTAACTCTAGAGAGTAACTTTTGTTTTTCTTCTTCACTCATCTCCTTGTGTCTTTGAGATGTTTTTTTAAACGAATCAAAATTCCCATTGAAGCTTAAGACACTTCTACCTTTATTCTTGATAAAAAATATTTATATATTTAATCTTGAGAGACTTTTGCGGAATCTCAAAAGTATGCTGTAAGGTTGAGTAAGCCAAAGTATTTTCAACACTTTCAAAACCTTTAGAAAAAATCACATATTAGAAAAGTTGTATCCAAGCATGTAGTGGATTCTCAACAAGTTCTTGTGTAACTTTGAAAAGAATGTTTTGATTTCATGGCAAACATCATAAGAAATCGATTTCGTCGAAAACCTTTCGTGGTTATGAAGCATTCTTTTGCAATTGGCACTTTTTACAAAAGATATGGTGCAAAAGAGTTGAGTTTTAGCAGTTTTTGTGTGATTGTGACGTTGTATCACTTTATAAGTCTTTACAATTGTTAATTTGTCGTTTTGATTCTGCCAAATATTTTTCTCATTGTGGGTTTTTTTCTCGTACGCTTGATGTTGTGTAATTGTTTTACCATACTCTGCATTCAGATTATTCATCTAACATTGAAGATACAGTTCAATGTAATATAATTAGTAAATATTTTATCACATAAACGTAAGTTGTCTTCCATGTTCTCAAAAGGAAAATTTTGTCTTTATTAGAATAATATAATGTAATTTGAGTACATTCGCTCCATTTCAATTTTGAGTACACACCCTCTCAATAAGTTACTGAGTAAATGCTTTTAACAAATATGCCTTCATGCATAGAGCATCTATATATTTTCTTAAAAAATTCAACACACAAAAAAATTAGTTCATTAAGTTCTTTCACTAATAAAAAAAAATTGAAAAAAAAAACCAAAAAAGTAGTTTTGAAAAAAAGTGTTTAGCGTAAACAGTTTTAGAAAGAAAAAACTAAAACAGAGGATGAGGGCCAAAAGAACATTAAATGATGAAAGGGAATTTTGGGACTATCCTACCGAAAATAATTCAAGTTAACGGTCAAGCAGTTGACTGAATTGTTTCTATTTAAAAGGGTACCCCAAATGATATTATGTATAATTTAGTACCCAGAGTGATATACACCATAACTAATGGTGGCCAAAAGATAAATGACAATTTAATTAATTTACTCTTTGAGCGCTCCTTTTTGTTTGATAGCTCATATTTAAAGTTAAGTTGTCTTTAATAAGAGAGGTGTACTTACAAAGTTAAAGAAATATAAAAGGTGTTTGAAAAATGAGGTGAACACACAAATTTTAAAGGTGTATTTACCGACATTCTTTAAAAAACATAATCTTTTTATTTATTGCAAATGTATAATGCTAATATAATGCTCATTAAATTTTTCAATCAATCTAGAATTTCACCTATGTTTAATCTCGATGCACAACTAATTAGAAGCTTAAAGCTTTTATTCGGGTCGGTCTGAGTATAACAATTAAGGCTTCTGCATCAAATGAGGTACTATAGGTTGGAGGAAAAAAATAGAAATATTATTGGACATATTACGAGAGAAATATTAAATTTTTAAAAAGTCTATAAAAAGTAAGCATTAAGGCATACAAAAAAAAAAAAATCAAGAGCAAAAACAATCAATTCCATATTAAATTTCACCATATTTTCCCAGTATCAACCATTTCTTCACAAATCATGTATATAAGTATTTTGTTATAAATATTTTTTAAAACTGCATTAGATGAACTATATGTAATGTAACATCCCCTATTTTTCACATAAAAATTGGTCAGGATAATTTGCTGAAGATAGATATTATCAAACAATTGATATCATTCCTAGATTCATACAATAATTAGCACAAGTGAATTTATAAACCACTTATGGCCATTCGGGTTGGATTCTTCCGATGCGGGTCAGCACTGAAATTGGAGGGGAAGGAAAATCGTAGAAATCTCTCTCTCTGCGCGTGAGGGAATCGGAGGATATGAGAGTCCTCTTTTAGACACTCGCCCTAAGATTCGTGTGCTACCTTGAATAAAATCGACCGTCATCAAGAGGGAAAAACATGAAGAAATGAAGTTGGCAGCCTATTTTTCTCATAACAAAAAAAAGAAAAATTAGCCGTTCTAAGAGAATGACATTAAAATACTGATGCATATAAAACCAAATGAGTCTGGAGCTCGAGGGACTAAGTTAAGAACTAGGAAGGTGTTACGTATCATCCCGCCCTTTCAATATCTCATGGGCTATGATAATGTTCGCCTTTTCTTAAAATAGGATACGCGTGCACATGTGTGCGGTGTGAATAACAAGAGAAAATAATCATCTGAATCGTATCATGGAAAAGACAGAGCGGAATCATCCTAAAAAGTGTACAAAAGAAATAACATAAAAATATAATATGAGTTTTTGCCAAATCACAAATCACTATGAATAAGTGAATGTGAATATCGAGCGAAACACGAATATGTAGGAGTACACGGATTCGCAATACAAGCAAATATAAAATGAATAAAGGATGAAGTGGTACTTGAATACCAAGATTGGCTCAGGACACCTATATAGCCCAAAGGGCATCAAAGTTAACGCAGTTCAATAATATGCAAGGGTGGGATTTAATACATAAATCCCAATTTATAACTTCCTATAGTTTGTATTTAGAAAATATGCGCAAGTGTAGAAAGTGTTAAAAATGAGGAAATTCTAATCTAGGGTTTATAAGAAAACCCTCTTATTGGATTTTTAGATTTTATGAAAATAAGACTTATGTGCACTAGATAGTAAAAAGTGAGATTAGTTTTGATGTGTTGAAAAAAACTAATAATATATCAAAAGTGGAAAGAAAAGTAAACAACTACTAATAGAGTGAGTTATAAATGAATAAGGGTAGACCTTATGGAGAACTTTAATTCTGATTTACAATGGTATGATATTGTTTATAGGTGGTTGGATGGTGGTAAGGTAAGAATGGGAAGTGGAGTGAAAATTGGATGAGAGTGATGTAAGGAAATGGAGAGAATGTTTGAAAAAATAGAATTTTGGCTCACTGATTTCGAGGAGAGTGTTTTGACTTAAAAAAGGGAGCCCTTTGAAATGAGTTCATGGTCTCCTGAAATAGTAAAAATTAGGGTTTTAGGGAAGTGTCGATCAGCATGGCCCAAAACCTGCTTATCGGCATAGCTCCTGCCTTGGTAGCTAAGGAAAGTACACGATAGGGGGTCTCAGACGCCTACAGGCAGTCCGGAACAGACCTTTTCAAAAAAACATGCGTAAAATGCAAACTGTAAGTCTGAATCATGCATAGCTAGGACCATTGGAAAGGATATTCAAATTACTACAATAATCCATTAAGCCACTCCCAAGTAAAATAACGAAACGAAGTCAAACGGGGCTCAAAAGCACCCGATGGTCTCAAGACGAGGGGGTTCATCGAGTAAGAAGGTAAGTACAGGCGTACCATGAGGATGATTCATGCATGGTATGGACCTTTAGAAATTAGATTCAGAGACCTATGAGATTTCATTAAGCTTCACTCAGGTTGAAGAGTTTACCGAGGTCAAATGAAGCTCGAGAGCACTGGGTGGCGTATAAATTAGGTCTCAGGGTAAAAAGGTGAGTATGTGAGAATTGTGAGGCTGATTTGCACACGATATGGACATTTGGAAAGGGATTCAGATCCCTATAGGTTTTTAATAAGATTCACTCAGTTTGAATGCTTGACTAAGGTCAAATGGGGCCCAAAAGCTCTCGGTGACCTCTAAATTAGGGTTTGGAATAAAAAGGTGAGTTTGCTCAAATTGTGAGGTCGATTTGCGCATGGTATGGACCGATGGAAAGGGGATTTAGAGAATTATGGGGTTTTAATGAGGATCTTTCAGGATGGATAATTGACTGAGGTCAAACGGGGCTCAAAAGCGCCCAGTGACCTTTGGATTAGGGTTTGGAGTCAAAAGGTAAGAACGCGCGAACCATGGGGATGATTCGCATATGGTATGGACTGTTAGAAAGGGAATTAAAAGCCTTATAAGGTTTCGATAAGATTCGCTCAGGTTAGAGAGATGACTGAGGTTAAATAGGGCCCAAGATTGCACAACAGTCTCTAGATTAAGGCTTGGATTGGGACCTCAGGTCTTATAAGGTGATGAGGAGTGATAGGGACCTAATGAGGTATTTATGGAGTACAAGGATGGGGTGTCTATAGAGCCTATTGATGGGTAAACTTAGGACAAGCAGATATGATCAAAAGATAAACACTTCAATGATACTTTAAGGGTTGAGGATCCTGTTGGGGATTTTTAAATGGTTAGATAAAGAGTTGAGGTTGGTTATATGGATATAAAAAGTTAAGGTGATCGAGGCCGATTCTATGGATTTAAAGAGTTGAAATGACTGATTCATCGAGTCAAGGTCAATTATGCGAACCTAAAAAGTTAAGGTGACCGATTCATAAAGTCGAGGTTAATTCTATGGACATAGGCCAATTCTGCAAAACTTAAAGATTGGATATGATCAATTTAGCAGGACGAGGCTAATTCTACGAACCTAGGACAATTCTCCAACCTAAAGAGTTGAAATAACCAATATAGTGGGTCGAGCCTAAAGAGTGGAGATGACGGATTTAGCGGGTCGAAATCAATTCTATGGACCTAGGTTAATTCTGTTGACCTAAAATGTTGAAATGATCAATTCATCGGGTCAAGGTGAATTTTGTGGACCTAAGTAAATTCTAAAGACCTAAAGAGTTGTTTATTAGGAGTGTTTTTTCAATTCTGGCACCACTGGGGAGAGTCCTAGTATTGCGAGTGTAGGCACACTTGTGTTTTGGTTTTGCTAGGTATTGACGAGAATTTTATAAATGGTTCAATACTTTTTAATGAGTTTTTCCGATGCCGCGATGTACTCGACCTTGCGTGGACTTTTATGATTTTTTTATGAATTTTTTAGTCAATGATTGGATTTTTCTAGAATTTTTATGATGCAATTTTGAGGGAGCTGCAGATAGGCATAGCTGTGGAGGTGCCTATAGGCATAGGGAACTAACTCTTGCTCTTCTTAGTGAAGGGTAAAGGTCATTACCGATAAGAAAGTCTAGGGGACTATCGATCGGTATACCTATTTGTACCTGATTAAAAAAGGGGGTTATGATGACAACGAGCGACGATGTCATCCATCTGTGATTTCTTCCATTTCTGAGGATCATTTAGGAGACCATTTATATAATTGGGGTAGCTTTACATTGGCATCCCTCTATGATTCTTTGGATGATTTTAGTCGGTGTTTTCGACAGACTTTTGCGAGACCCAAGTATCTCTAAGAGGTAATCTTTATAATAAGTTTCCCCTTATTTTCTTGTTGTCATTCTCTTTCTTTCTTTTGACTTTTGTATTTCCTTCTGCAGACGTAGTTTTATGAGCTAACATGCCATAATGTTGGTTTGATATCCTTGAAGATGATCGAGTCAAGGAGTTTATCTCGGATGTACAGGTGGAGGAAGTCGAATAGGCATTTGAACTAATACATGTCTTTGAAGGATGTTAAAGCATTGCTAAATGCCCTGATGAGTAATCAGGTTAGGTTTCTTCTCTTACTTTTTCATTATTTCATAACTTTTCTTTTGAGAGTGTGAGAGTCATCGAGGGAAAACATGAGTATCCCAATACCATACCCTTTCTTGTTGGCAGCTCTGTCAAAGAACATCTACCACCTAAGGTCCTCATGAGAGATGCAATGATGTATTCATCTCGAACTTTGGAGATCCAATCCTCAGTTACTTCCATGGGATTTTTGGCAAGGTAATCGCAGATAACTCTCCATTTTATAGATTTCTATGTGATATAAATGATGTCAAACTCGGCCAGTAACATTAGCCAACAGGCCATGAGGCTAAACAAAGTGGGCTTCTCTAACAGTTATTTTATGGGATCAATTCGGATCTCTAGTTTGATTGGGAATGCAAGAATATAGTGTCAGAGTTTCTCTGTGACTAGACCAAGGAGATACATGCCTTCTCCAATGCTATATAGTTTACCTCATACTCCTCTAGCTTTCGAGTAACATATTAGATTACTCTCGACTTATAAGATTCCTCAATGTATTGGGCCAATATAGTCCCTGCTTCAGTATCGTTGAAAGTTAAGTAAACGAGAAAAGGGAGACCTTGTTGCGGAGGCATCAGCAGCGGAGGTCGGGTGAGGTATCATTTGATCTGATTGAAAGCTTCTTGGCATGCCTTGTTCCAAACTCTAGTTTAGTCCTTTTGGAGAAGTTTGAAAACGGACTCGCAAATAGAGGTTAGTTGGCTGATAAATCGACTAATGTATTGGAGCATACCTGGGAATCCATGCACTTCTTTCTCCGTCCTGGGCAGTGGCATCCCGAGTATGGCTTTTAATTTGGTGGGGTCTACCTCAATCCCTTTTTCATTGACCATGAATCCGAGAAGTTTAACTTTGGTGATAGCGAAAACACATTTGTCCAGGTTGAGTCGCATCTAGTACTGTCACAACCGCTTGAAGAATTTCCTCAGGGCAAAATGTGACTTTCCTGGGTTTTGGATTTTATGATTATGTCATCAATATAGACTTCAACTTCTTTATGGATAAGGTCATGCAAAATGGCTGTAGCAGACCTTCGGTAGGTAGCCCAGACATTCTTAAAATCGAATGACATGACTGTGTAGCAAAAGGTTCCCCACAGGGTAATGGAGGTGGTCTTTTCCTGATGGTCAGGATGCATATTAATCTAATTATACCCAGTAAAAACATTGATAAATGACTTGAGAGCATGACTGGGAGTGTTATCTATGATCATGTCGATTTTAGGCATAGGGTAATCGTCCTTCTAGTTATCTTGTTTAGATCTCGATAATCGACGCATATGCGGACTTTTCCTCCAGATTTTGGCACGGGGACGCTGTTTGCAAGCCACGTAGGGTATTCGAACACACGAATGAAACCCACATTTAAATATTTCACCATTTCATCTTTGACCTTGAGGGACAATTTTATTCATGCTTTCTCAATTTTTGCTTGACAGGTTTTCTCTCTAGGAAGGTAGGGATCTCATGTTGTGCTATCTCTGGGTCCATACTGGGCATGTCATCATAGTACCATGCAAATACGTCCATGAACTCTTTCATAAGCTCTACAAACTGTCACCACTTATACTTGTTGAGGGTGGACCTATCTTAATCCCGTGCAGATGGCTACTATAATCGAGATGATAATAATAGTCTCATCATCATTATGTTGTTTGTTTTTCCTTATTGAGATCAGTTAAGAATTATTCCTTTACTAAGTCATCTTCATTAAAAGTTTGATTAAAATCAAGACAATTAATATAAGGTACAATTATATACTCAAAAGCATCATTTATTTAATTGGAAGAGTTTTTAGTAAATACAACGGTGAGGACCTCATCAAAGGGAGTCTAATTTATAGTTACATCAGAAAAAGGAGAAAAATGACTAGGCTCAGACACACTACAAGAAAAATACCATTTATGATAGTTTTAAAAATGACTGTAAGACATTTTTATAAAAAATATAATTAAAAGTACAATAATATTACTTACATGACATTTTTTTTTATAAATTGTCATTATATACTTATTAATGCTAATTAACATGACACTTTAAATATAACCATCCTATCTAATCATATATATTATGAAGATTTATTTCCTCTAAAAATTTTAGATGCGCGTAACTCTTTCCCCTATCTCAAATTGATCTAGCCTACCAAAATCATTTTTCACCCAAAATGACACCGCACACTTGTCATTCTCACGACTTTAAAATCGCGCTCTGATTCTTGTCGCCCTCCAATTCTCATCATCAGTTTCTCTCTCTCTCTCTCTCTATCTCTCTCTCTCTCTCTCTCTCTCTCTCTCTCTCTCTCTCTCTCTCTCTCATACATACACACACTTGATCGGTTTCTCGAAAAATCAATTTAGAAACGATTTGGGTAATCGATTTTGGTTACTTGCAAATTTGGAAATACAAATTGAGGTATTCGATTTGAAAGTGCAGAGTTACTCATTATAGGTAATTGATATGTGTGTTTTCATTTGTGTTTAGTTAATTATTGATTATATTTGTTAAATTTTTAAGTTTTTGTGGACCTTATGTCCATCCATGGGTTGCGAACAGAGATTCCAATATCATCGATTTCGTTGAGGTTGATATTATTTATTTAATTAGTTTCAAAATTGTTGTGAGGACTTTAGATGATTCTCATGTGCTGAATAATATTTGTCTTTCTTTATACATTATGTTAAATAGATGGTAAACCGAAACTTATATTGAGCATAAAAAGAAAAATTTATGTAGTTGACAAAGACAATGTCATGTTTCCTAATATTAACCCAAGAGTGTAGCACCACATTTTTGTTGGCATGAACAACGAACACATGGGGGAATTAGAAATTCGATAGTGTTTTTTGCTATTTTAAAATTAGGTTTTTGTAACATTTTGTGCTTTCTCTATATTGTTTCAATATTTTTAATGATGCGAAATGTGGTTTCATCATGATGTTTATTCCATACATTGATATGCACATGGTATTTTCAAACCCTAGATTCAATTTTTCCAATATTAGTGATATTATTTTAATTTTCGTGACCAAACTGTTTAGTGCCTTATTTTTATATATTTCTTTTTGTTCCCATAAAATGTAAAATGCAAATTGGGGCGTTTGCAGGACAACAATGCAGTCATTGTACATTGTTACACTTATAGTGCATATTTTGAAACAACATATGTGAATTTTATTTTTAGATCGATATGTATTTTGTCTAATAAATTGTTTGATTGCTTGTACGTATATTAGATTTTGGTTATCAAGGCATAGTCTCCCAAACTACGTTTCACGTCGGTCAACCGACACAATGCAGAAAGGCAAGTCAACCAATCGACACTGAAATCATGCACAAAGGCAAGTAGAAAAATCAACATTGAAATGACGCACATTGACCAACAGACAAACACCACCAAGGAAATTTTGGCCAATCGACGTAAATGACATTAAAAGTCGGTTAGCTGACTTTTCAACATGCTTTACGTTCCCACATTCTTCGACTGACGACCAATGATTTCATATATGTTTATTACTGGTTTCATGACAAGTAATTATTTTTATTTTAACACCCACTTGAAAACAAACATGCCCAAATCACATTTTACCAATTTTTCTTCAACCCCCGTCATTCTTACTTGAGTAGTGTACTTTATAGTTTAAAACATGTAGATTTTAGTTTAATCTAAATAGAAGTGTTATAATCTATCTGTTAAGCTTATTGTGGTCAACACAATATGGTCGCAGAAGGCATATACCCTTGTTGAGGTATTGTGTTGGAACATTGGAGTTGGACAATTGGTAAAATTAGTGCATACAGTTTATACTAGAGCTTGGTGAAAAATTACTTTTTGTACTTATGTTCTACACATCATGAATGACGGGGAATCCATGTTTATATTTGAGGTTAATGAGCTTTGAAGTTATGGAGATGTTGTAAATCCTTATTTCACAGGATATTTCACTAGTAGGAATACCCTTAAAGTCGATGTTATATTTTTAAGTGTATATTATTTGGTAGGTCATGCAACTGTTTTGATTCATTATACAAGTACGTGATGTAAGAATATCTTGAAGTTATGATTTTCATACAGCTCCAACACATAATAAGCATAAGGGAAATTGAAATTTTATAAAGGAAATAATAAAGCAGGGCTCACTACAGACATTTGACTGATGCTTTGACTTTTTTCAACATCATGATGCAACTACTCGAGCAGAACCACTGTACGTGGATAATGCTTATACAAAACATATGTCGATATGTTGTAAAACGTATGTTGACAAACTGCGGTTGACAAAAGGTAACGTTGCTTTGTAAGATTGGAACATTGAGTAAGTATTGCTTCTTTGTTTTCATAAGTTTAAGTTGTACTTGATATCAAGTATATAGTTAAAGTATGCTAGATTATCATTTGAGAAAAAAATACTTTAGGATAATGCAAAAAAATAAAAATAAGGATTAAATTTTATTATAGCTATTAAAAAATCCCTAGTTATGTGTATATCAAAGCTACATAAAACCTCAAGTAATATTGTTCATAAAGTTACAAAAACTAACACGCATACATGTGTGTACATGTGTTATATGCATTGCCATCAATATAACTAACACGCATAAATGAGAGATTAACTAAAAACTGAGAATAAAAAAAGCTCTTGTGAGATTGAATAAAAACTAAGACTAAAAAAAAGCTCATGGGAGATTGAATAGAAAATAAATAAATAAATGATGGTACGCCACAACTGCACAAGAGGGAGAAGATTTGTTGTGCCTTTGAATAGAATATAAAAAGGTTTAACCGTTTGTTTTCTAGTAAAAAAATATTAGCAATCTGAAGAAAATAAATAATAAAGAATAAACTAAATTTATAGGCAAGAACCATATTTTTTTAATATGGTACTTGTTTGTTATTTTTTTAATAAGACTCTCAACTAGTACCATATTTGAAATAAATTTTACCTATGTAAATAGTATACATTTAACAGAAATTTGTGGCTCCTCGTTATGTTTTATTGAGTACCAATGGTATTTTGATAATTTTAGGGATCAATTGGACATTGGTCGAATCACAGTAGTATGACTAGCCTACATGCCTGTTATTTTTTTAATAAGTATACTTGCTTATAAATTTGTGTACAATTTCTTATATTCAATAGAGTTGATTTTTCGTAATTTTACTTTGTTTTATATTCTATTGTTTAACAATTGTCAGAGATGCATTAGATTCTTACATAATGTGTATTCATTTCAAACATTATCTTCATGTTTTCTCAAATCATTAGATGTAAAGTTATAAAAATTGTGGCAGAGCATAGAAACATATGAATATTTAATTTAGTAGTGTAAGAAGTGTATTCATGAACACATGGCATATGTTTTTGGAATGTTTAGTGACATACCTGAAACTCTGGACTATTGAAGACTTTGCATAAGAAATCCCAGTCCTTTTGTGAGCTAACCTTTCGATGCTTTTGTCGCTTGGCTTCTTACAGATACCAAAACTTCTTGAAGTGTTGTACAAATTTGTTGCGAATATCATTGTACCAACGAAAAATAGTTGACTGTAGGTATCTAAAAACAGTCGAATTTGACAAATCGACGTCGAACTTCGCCTACAAATGAAAAGATATTAGTAATCTTATTAGTTATATTACCATGTATATATAGTCATATTTTATACGTACAAAAATCCTGTCAATTAATGAATTCTTCTCTTCACGGGGAATCACATACCAAATCCAAACCTTAAGAGGTCCATAGTGACTTAACACAAAACCAATCTCATTAGTGAAGTCCTCGTGATAAAGACCCGACGGGGCCCCATCCCAAGGAGGAAAGTAACGAGGAAATTCATCCCTATTTGTTTCAATAGTTTATCTGTTTTAATTCCCCTAGTATATTTATGAACTTTCTTGATCGTAGGTGCTGGAAAAAATACGAGCATATTAGAAACAACACCAAAAACTTAGTCAATCAAGTGAGATAGTTTAAATCAAATAAAACCATTCACAATCACTAGCCAAAACTATTATTTACAAAAAAAATAAGTATTAAAAACTGTGTGAATTTTGTGTGCAACAAGCGAATGACGGTTGTGGATCTCAACCCGATAAGGTGGCTTAATTTTTGGATATACCTATCTCTCCTAATTATAGTAAATTTGAGGATTAATAATAATTCTCGTAAAACAATGATTATAGTTGAATATCAAAGTAATAGTGATACTTGGTACTGATGATCATAATAATTTCTGTTCAAATACCACCATGCTCTATAAGATAAATAATGGGGGCAATAAATACAATACCCATAACTTAAGAACTCAATTACATAAAACCATTATAACTAAACAATGGCAAACATAAATCGGACATTACACACACCAGTATACAACATTATGATAGCTCTAGGATCTTTTCGTATTCAGAGATAAAGCGTTGTGTTGCATTTATGTTTGTTACAACATGACAAATATAAACTTGTGATCTTTAGATTGAAATAGGAGTGTAAAATGAGCAAAGCAAGTGGATTAGAATATAATGTGAGATTACCAAATATCAAATAATATATAATAATCTTTACTATAAAATTTGGTCCATTTAAATTGATAACTTATCCTAGATATATCTTTTATATATGATATTCCTGAACTCACAACATAATTTCAATTATCCTTCAAAAGAGTGCAAAAAATTTCATAACAAATTAGTGGGTATTCAATTTATAAGCAGACACCTGTTCACCTGTCCAGAATTTCAATTTTCCTAGATTTATTCATGCTCGGGAGAGTCACCCAAGTATTATCCTCTGAGTCATTAATCTCTATCAAGGTCAGGATATAGCCTGATGGATCGCATCCGCCTGCTACTATTGTAATTTCACAAAGACTCGCCAACCCAAACAGGCATCTAGGCGTATTTGTCTTCATGCCAGATGACCATGAGTTGGTCAATATTCTATAAGTTAAGCAATGCCTTATATTTAGTGTTCTCAAAGGCCTAATAATCTAGAATTAAAAACCTCAGCATATGCTTAGTTTACTGTTAAAGAATAAAGGAACCATCTTTAAGAGTAAACTATATTTTTGTTGTTTTTTTTAATAGAAATTTTGCCTTTTATTAATGATAACTTGCAAGTCTTACAGTGATTTACTTTGTTGGAGGGGATCGTGAACCAACCCCAGTTTCTCGTAATTCATGTAATCAATCCTGTTTAATCGTACACAACATAAGATCTGCTCTGTCAACTCTTCAGATTTGTTTCCTTGAATTGTAAGGCCAACATCCAAGACACAGTTCTTTAGTCAATCTAGTAATGCTTCAAACCCCTTCCTAGAAATGTAACTAAATCTGTGCATATCCAAATCAATATCCAAATAATTCTTTCCCATGTAGAACTCTTGTTGAGGACGTGACAGAACATGTTTCTCATTGTAAGCATGGATAAGTTTTTTCACTATTGCACTTAAATGAATGTCTTCCACATTTACTACATGGCCCAATATATTCAATCTGTCCCGGAAGGGTAAAAGGGAGTCTACAGGAAAAACTTTGACCTTTTCTATTTCATCATTAAGTAATCTTCTCATGTTCTCTTGGAAATGAGCTGGAAGTTCTTTAGAGTAACTTTCAAAAAGTTTGAAGTATAAAAAAAACTCATTCCTTCCCCATCAATTTCACTTTGAAAAAAGTGGCAAGAGACAATGGAATGTGGACATTTACAACAAGAATATGTGTAAGTTCCCCATTAGAACTAATAACAGGGAGTTACACAAACCGAGCAATGTGATCGATTTTCCTCTGAGATAAGAATACATTAACACCGATCGGATAATACACAGCGTAATTAGGTGCAAAATCCTTCTTCTTATCCCTTAAATAGTTCTCTTCTCCGATTTTGAAAGTATTTGGTCCAATATGTGACCAAGAATCAAGCACTTCTTTCTCTAATGGACAAAAATGTAGAGTTGCATTAGGATGTCCCTCCCTCCATTTGAAGTTAAGTTTAAGAGCTACCTTTTTCCTCACACTTGGTGGACTAGATCTAAGTGATCTTTTCTTTTCAACTTGGGCAACAGTATAAGGAAGACAAGGAACATAGTTGTTTGTTAGAATTCCACAATTATCCAATAAACCATCCTCCCTATTAGCACTTTCATTTACGAAGGAGATTTGATCAATGAAAACAGGTTTGACTTCATTCTATAGTCCATTATACTTTGACCGCGAATCCACATCATCTCCATGAATATCGTCTCTAAGATAAGCAACGCTTAACCTGGATGCACATTCAGAACCATTTAAAGATAGCATATCATCCGGAACACTTTGGAAATATTCATCATAGTAGTCAGATTCAATTATTACAGCAGAGTCAAACCCCGACTCGTCAACACTTGAACGTAAAGTGGGTGTGCTAAAGGAACGATCTAGCGGGACAAACTTATCAACTTTACCGACAGATTGATCAGAGAAACGAGACGAAAAATGACATTTCATATGTTTCCTTCGTTTATGAAGATTCTTTTTAGAAGAACCCAATCGACCTCCCACACAACTGTCCGGTGTCGACACGCAAGCTCCCATCTTTACTCCTCAATCATATCACACATTCCACAAATGAATAGAGAGAGACAGATACATATCACACGTGAAATGAAAGACAAACAAACACACATGAACTACCCCTTGTCTTTTTTCTCTCTCAAAATGTTTCCTTGTGATTTATCGTAAACTATATTTGTTGAGTTCCTAAGATTTAAGTTTTACGAGTAACCATGATTTTGTGTCCCATCTTCTCAGAGCCTCTATGAACAAACCATACCATCTTGTGTCATCATTTTTGGATATTTTTTAATGGTATATCATATTATAAATATGAACAGGTTGGATGGTCTTTACCATTCAAGAAGAAGCTTCTGTCATTCTACTAAATGAGTTATTTTTCCCATTTGGAAAAGTATTCATTCCCTCCATATTCATAATTTTTTATATTCTCTCCTATACAACACATCCCTAAACTGATACTAAAATACATTCACTCGTTTAGTACCTCCTTTGAGTAATAAGATTTTGATTGACACATGGATGTATTATCTATATATCAACTACATGTTCAGTGTGCCCACGTAAGTGAGATATTTGATATTTGTTCAACTCACATCGGTAGCTTTAGATGTCACAATGACAAAATATAATGTGTCAATATATTTGTAGAGGAGTATGGCGACCACACAATGTTAAGTATGACTGTGACGTTGTATTCTAACCATGTGAAAATGTTTCTATAGTTATCACTTATATTAACTGATCTTGCATTAATTGGAATTGGGTAGAAACTATGCTTTGGAGTATATGTTTCATCTATCAAACAACATAGTTATCATAGGCATTTTACTTTTTATCATTTACTTGGAAAGTATTGAGATTTAATTTGTCACCACCATGTCCTCTGACTAGGCTAGATGTACAACCACTCTCCCTATGTTAATGTTACTAGTATTTTAAGGGGATTGCATAATCACCCATGAAGACAATATTTGATAAACTCGTTGAAAAATTTGACTCCCCTTGACAAATTCCATAATTTGTTAGAATATACTATAAATGAAGGAGGATTTTACACTTTCAAAAGAAATTAGGTATCCAATCTGATAATGATAATAACTGAAAAATTGTCTCCTTAAGCCAATTTTTATTTTTATTTTAGTGGTTTCATATATCACTTCAATTTATGATTTTTCCATCTCATTTTATAATCATCTATGCGAAATTTTTTCTTTGGATGTTATTTTTCTTCTTTTAGTTTTGTTAGGATTTGCTACACTCCTTATAATTCTAATATGCTAGTATAAAATGCAAATATAATTTAGAGTCTTGTTACTTGTTTACTGAAAAGTTGTATGTAATGATAATTAAACTGAGATTGGACATGTTCTTAATAATTTTTTCTTGCAGCTGCCTTATTTTATTTTCCCAAGGATAACATTGGTAATTTCACCTCTTGTTTCATTGATTCAGGATAAAATAATGCATCTATTGTAGGTATTTTTTTTCTATGTATATTTGATCAAGGGACATCGTTATTTTCATCTTGATTTCAATAGATGCCTTATTTTAATTTTTCCCCTCTGTTTGGGTTGGGTTACATTATATGCAAACATACATGTTGCCTATTTAAGTGCTAATATGGAGTGGACTGTGCAATATGTGATTCTTAGAGAGCCTTATTGATATTATTGTAAATATAAGCTTTTATATGTAACCCTTAGAGAGTAGCTAAGTGAGTGCTTGTATTTTTGTTTTATTTTATAAGTACATGCTTGCTATATTAGTTTATATAATTTTTATTCTTAAAGATGGCATCACTTCAAATTTCATAAAAAATAAATAGGATAGATAGTTTGGACATAATATGATCGCTGAAAAGCAGCTAGTTTATTAACACGTCCAGCTAATTTTTTCATCAACTATTTTGATTTTGCATGTTATATTGATAGAAGTGTACATGTTACTATAATGATCCCTTAAGTGACGTTATCTGAGAAGTTATAACTGATCTTATTTACCTTGAAATCAATAAAAAAAGTATTATATAACTTTATAGGATTCACATAATTCTCTACATGCCTAACATCTAAGTAAACTGATACTTGAGTGCATAAGTGATGTTTTGTTAGGACACTTAGAAAGCATACATTCTCATGAATCATTTGCTAGGATTGTAATTGATGAAGCTCATTGTGTAAGCCAATCGGGACCTGATTATAAACCATATTATCAGGTAGTAGCTTTGGAAAGCTTTAAACTATATGTGCTGATTTATACTACATACAGACCGTTATAATTTGATTGCTCTTAGATGCCACATTCTGTCATACTATAATTACCGTTATAATTTTATCAATATTCATATATCATCATGAAGCTCACAATTATATTGAATGATTTTATAGGTGTCATGTTGTGGTTTGTCGCAAGTTGTGAGCCAATTCTACTCATCTTTCGCATGATTTCATCTCATTGAGGACATGATGAAAAGATATGTGGGGTGTTGAACAAGGACAATCAAGGATATACTCATCAAGTAAGAGTGTATATCTATTTATGTCCTTTTATATTGATCTATATTTATCATTGTTTAGTATGTTCTAACATAAGAACCTGTTATCAACAGGAAATGGTTTGATCCAAAAGAATATTAGGAAGTCATATAGTTACTAAATTATTGTGGGAAATTTTGACTAGGAAGCACGAACACTTTTCTTGAGGTGATGTACCCATTTACGACACAACTCGGATATGTGTCCGACACTCTACATAATGTGTTGAACATATTTGAAATTTTAAAGAAGTCAGACACTCCACGGGCACAAATGGGGGATAATAATGTCATCATGTAAAATTAAATATTTTTAGAGTTCCAAGAAAAGTTGAAATAATGAAGGTAGTCACTTGCTAAATTTTAACGCTTACTTTTGACTACTGGTTGACTATTATTATGAAATATAACCATGTTAATTTTGATAAATTAGTTTGAGGACTAAATTTAGTTTAAGGACTATTATTATTAAATATAACCATGTTAATATGTATAATTAAAAAATATGTTTATTTATCACTGACTCTCTGCTATGTTGGTCCTAATTTTTAGATATTTGTCATGTCAGCTTGTCCGTTTCATGTCACACACAGACACTAACACCCGTACCCGTGTCTGTGCTTCATAGAATTTAGTTATGCTAAGCAAAGATTCTTTCATAACACCTATAATTACAAGTTGAAGACTCGTGCAGATGGTACAATCATCTAATGACGCTATATCTTGTCATCATTTGATTTTTCTATTTGAACTCTAATGTGAAAATAAATAAATTACTCCCTCGTAGATGTGGGAATTAGTTCTTGTTATACAGGTGGGGTGAGCATAATTCTTTGTAGTTCTTTTATGATTATATGTGATAGAGTTTGATTAGATTGGATTTGAAGGGAGGGGTTTTGGTTAACATCTATGCTAAAACAGTCTGGCTGGTCAAGGTTGGCATTGGGATTCAAAATTTCACTTTTCTAAAAAGAAAAAAAAGACTAGTTGGATCCTTCCATTGATGATGAGTTGTGAACACTAAAGCCCCATCGTTTTATGAATTGTGTGCCAAGTCTTATGTAGTAGGGTGTCACATTTGTTGGAATGGCTGCTGCCTCTCTTATTACTTTTTTATTTTGTGGTGGTGGGGGTGGTTTTTGTGTGCACGCACAAGCTATACCTTCTAAGAAATTGAGGGACCAACATGATTAATACAAACTACCCTGGATCATTTTGTTTTGTGATGAAATAATTTGTGTCCTCTCTTTAATTTAGTTACACTAAACTAATAATAATGTTAAGTTTTATTTTAATGATTTTTGTTGGTATTTGGGCAGAGCTCCTTGAGAATTCGAAATGACTTGTGAACAGTGAAGGACTTAGTGGATAGTATAACTTCACCGAAGAAGAAGAAGAAGAAACATGAGTGAAGGATAAGAAGATCAATCAGATTTATTTCACTATAGTAAATACCAAAATATTTGATGAAAGATTTGGTGAAACTGATTACATTTTGTTTAATTGGTGGTAAAGACAATCATGAGCGTAGGGATGGCAACGAGGCGATGTTGGGGAGGGATTTAAAAACCCTAACCCTCCCCGTTTAAAAAATTCTTAGCTCACCCCGCCCCACGACTCGTGATGGGTTTACTTCAAGGATACCCAAATCTGTTTAAGTCTATATTACATGAAATCGTACCCACTCCCCCCATTTAAATCTCTCGGGTCACAATCCTCTATGCTCCATTTAAACCTCAAGTGACTCTCCATGAACTTCAATATCATCCTCGTATCATCAACTTGTCAAAACTTGAAAATGTAAAATAAAATTCCAACATGTTAAAAAAATAATATCAATAATTATCAGTAGAATATCAATATTTACTACATTTTAACTATTAAAAAGTTACCTTAAGCCTCAATTGGATCGAACTCTTCATCAGAAATCATAGGCCTTGAGTCGGTGGTGGAATCTTTATCTACAAAAATACAATACAAATATAAACAAACAAGTACCTTGTTAGTTAAAAAAACTAAGAAAGATAAACAACATGTATGAACACTGTTATTAGAAAATATAAACAAGTACCTTGAATATTATTCCACAACCAATCTTGGGTACACATCAAAGCCTCTAAAGCACTCACACTAAGTCGACTACGATGAGCACTAACCATTCTACCACTTGTACTAGATGCCGATTCAGATGCGACAGTTGATATTGGAATAGCCAATATATCTCGTGCAATGAATTGTAATGTTGGATATCGAACACCATTTGCTTTCCTCCAATTTAAAATGTCAAAATCTGAAATTCTTGGAAATATATTTTCCTCCAAATAGTGATCCAACTCCGACTTAACATACACGCGTTCGGACATACCACTAACAAGTTGATCATATTTAGAAAAAATATCAACATTCCACTCTCCACTTGCGGATTCTGAACAACCTACCGATGTAATGCCACGAATATGTATGAAATGTTTTAGAAATGAACAACTGTGAATTTTAGATTATGATAACTTAAAAAAAATTGTTTTTAAAAGTGAACATGTATGAAATGTTTTAAAAACAAAGAAGGTATGACATGTTTTAAAAATGAGCAAGTATGAAATTTTAGTTTATGAACTCTTTTCAAAAGGAACGGGTATGAAATTTTATATTATGACTTTTTTTGAAAATGAACATGTATGAATTGTTTTAAAAATGAACAGGTATGAACAAGTTAACATCATTTGATTAACATATAACATAAATGGATCGCAAATTCAATGAGTCGATAAATACATGTATAATTACATGACATGGGATCAAAGAAAGTTGTGGAAACAACCCGAGTAGTCATGTGACTCACGATTTTTAAATTTGATCAAATTTTGGAAATTTTAAGTGTTAAAAGTTAAAAATTGGGCTTTGTGGATGCAAATGAAAAATAACAATCAAACATTATGAAAAGAGGTAAACACACTCCATACACGATTAGAGTAACATGTACAAACAACCAGTACAGTCATGAGACTCATGGATTCAGATGTTGATATGCCTAAAGTGTACCCTCGTACTCGAGGTCAACAACCTCGGCCAACCTGAGGGCCGAGTCATCGGGAAGCTCACAACAACCATCAGAAAGGTCGTATTTTATAAGGTCGGATATCAATGATCAATCTCGACTGGTCGACAACTGAGGTCAGCAACACCTTATGGGCTCAACCATGGTCCCTCTCATACTCTTCTCTAACCGATAGTGCAACCAGGCCGCAATATACAACCTCAACTCATCTACATGGCTGAGTTCATAGTTACGATTGGTAGACAACTCAACTCTTGGACTTACTAATAACGTACTCGATTGGGCCGAGGTTCCAGTGGATGGCATCATAAGTCCAAGCATACGCAAGCACATAGGAGACTTGGAACATGTGGACTAAATCGTTATAACCAACTCATCTCCCTCACATGAGGGAATATTTGGTCCAGATTATCTATATGTGGCACAACCAGGTGTCCACACGAGATTGGTTTGATCACCACACACATGCTCATGGCATGTTTGGGGAGTACACTACACTCCCCAAGCACTATATATACATGTATTCTTCTACCTTGAAAAGGGATCTAAATATTCACAACCCTAGAAGAACTCTGTCAAAATATACAGAAGAGAGATAAAAGCTTGAGTGTTGTATTTACAGGCCTTTAGTTCCATACTTATAGTGAAAGCCACCATTCACACGGTACAGTGAACGTAGGCTCTGGCTGAACCACTTACATTTGGTATCATCTTCTCCTTTGCCTCATCTCCTTATGTATATAAATTTATATCTTATGTACACCATTATTGTCTAGCTTGAGCTTACACACATCTTGACCTGGTGATACCATTTCTGGTATCATCAGTTTGGCACCTTCTGTGGGAACGAGAGGCTATATCTCTTCCTTTTTGAATCTTGGCCTCATCGGAGACTCTAGTGATGAACCAATCCTACCCCTTTTGTGTGGAGTTATTTCACCATTAAAAGAGATCCATTTAGGTTTTCAAGCTCACCAGTCTCTTAATCACATATCAAATATATGGCACCAGAGTTTCCACCACCTCCTCCTCTAGTTAGTGGTGGAGGGCCTAGTGCCAGCCAAGCACCACCATAGTCTGAGATAGCTGAGGTGGATGATGTCTTGAAATCCTTAGTGTCTAGTTAATAAGCAATGAAGGAGGATTTTCCCAGTTCAGCCAAAACATGATGATGAGTCCACCAGGAATCTCACCAGAGATGATCACTCCAGCAGCTGTACGAAAACAACACCAGTAGCCCAGGGGACCACCCCAGGCACCACGCAAAGATCTACCTCCTCCCTAACGGTAGAGGGACGTTGCTGACCCTAGGCGTTTATGCCTGGGGAGGAAAGGACACCCTTGACCTAAGGATCAGTACGATGATGTGGAGGTCGATGATGCTCCGGATGAATGCTGGGAACCTTATGAGATTTCCAATAACACTCTACGACCTTTTCACCACAACTGAGGTCAGTGTGGTAGACGAGATTCTGATGTTTGCCCAAAAGTCTCAACATTTGATCGATTAAGTAAAGTTTCGGCTTTTGAAAGGCTCGGTCTAGGTCCAGTTAATGACCTGAGGGAGAGGTTATCAAGGTTAAGAAATCTTGTAGTCTCCAGAAAAGAAGAGGGAGATTATCGGCCCCAGCATGGCCGACCCCCACATTACCGAGATGGAGGCCACGGGGAGGTCAACAGCCGACGTCACACTACAGCAGGGGAACCCCTAGTTGAACCCTTGGAGATGGAAAGGGACAACCTCGATCAGGCCAACGTTGCTAAGGCATGAAATGACTCAATTCAAAGGCTTGAAGGTAAGATTGGGGATATCCTAAAAGGTAGAGACCCCTTGCATAGGGGGTACTCAGAGGGTTCACCCTTCGTGGCAAAGATCGTTAGCTTTCCAACCCCGGCTAAGTTCAAGCCTCCTGTAGTGTCCCCTAAGTACGATAGAAACACCGACCATGTCCGTTATATAGAAATGTACCAGTCAGCAGCAGATATCTACTCCATCTCTAATGAGATAAGGTGACGAGCGTTCACAAGCACTCTGACTGGGGCTGCACATATATGGTTCATATCCCTTCCAAAGTATTCCATAGAGAACTTTAAAATGTTGGCCGAGTGATTTATCCATGACTTCTATTTTGGGTTGAGGCCTCAAAAAAAGGCAAAATATATGTTTTATGTCAAGCAAGGGAAAAATGGGAGTCTGAGAGACTACATTACAAGATTCAACAAGGAAAAATTGGAAGTGTAGGACTATGAAGAAAGTAGAGCTATGACAACCCTCATCGAAGGCCTTTAAAAGGGAAAGATGTTATGGAAGCTTACTAAAGACCCTCCCAAGTCAATGGCCGAGTTGCTGGCAATAGCTGGGAAGGTCATGAATGCAGAGGAAGTAGTGGTTATTATGTATAAGGATGAGAAAGGAAACAGTAGTGGAGGCAAGTTTCAGAAAAAGAACAAAGATGGGAAAAAAGGTTGGCTGATGACAAGTTTACAGACTACACTCCGTTCACTGTAAGCTGTGAACACATTATCAATGAGATAAAGAGCGATCGGTCTTTAAGATGTCCAGAAAAGCTAAAGGCTCCTCCTCATAAGAGGAACAAAAATTTATGGTGTGAGTTCCACTAAGACCACGGTCATCTAACTAACACGTGTTTTTCCTTGAAGGATGAGATTGAGAAGATGCTGAAGTCCGGGAAGCTAAGGAAGTATGTGGATACTAGAGCCTCACAGGGTGGCCGAGCTGATCCTAGTAAGAGAAGGAATGATAAATGCCGAGAAGATGCCCCTGCCCGACGTGATGATCTCTCAGACGATGACAAAGATGACCCGAACCTCCCACCAAAGGACCACATTATCCCCGTAAAGAGGTTAAACATGATCTCTTTTGATATCGGTGTAGTCTATGGGGGAATAGCAGGAGGAGGCTCTAAGATAGCCGATAAAAAAGTTCACGTCGCAGAGGCAAAGGCAATGACAAAGGCCATGGTTGTGTACTCGACTTTAATTAATACAAAGCCTGAGAAAAGGAAGAAGGTGGACATAGACACCCTAATAGTCAGCTTCTCAAGACTGGATTTTAAGGGTATCCTAGACCCATATGATGACCCTCTCATCATCACAACTAGAGTGCATGGGCGCGAGGTTCTGAGGATCTTAGTTGATGGGTTAAGCTCGACATATGTCATGTTCTGGACTTAGTTTAAGGTGTTAGGGCTTAGCTGCGCAAGGCTCGTCCCCTACCACCATCTACTGATCGGCTTCAGCAGAGAGAAAATTCACCCATTGGGGATGTATGAGATGGATATAAGAATGGGGGATGAATGGACAAAATGGCTAACTAGAAAAATTAACTTTTTTTTATTATGGATGAGAATGTCTTCTCAGCATACAACCTCATACTTGGATGAGTAGCCCTGAAAGAGTTTGAGACCGTACCTTCAACGGTCCACCAAATGATAAAATTTTCGACTCCTTATAGAGTAGGGGAGGTTCAAGGTGACCAAACGTCGGCATGTGAATGCTACTTCAACTCTGTTGAGGAAATAGAGGTATACAAAAAATCAACCACTACTTACAACATTGACATTCTTGATCCGAGAGATGAGATAAAACTCAAAATGGGAGAGGCCATGAAAGAGGTAGAATCCATCGTCCTCAATGAAAACGAGCTGGAAAAAACCATCAAGGTCAGCAAAACCCTAAAGCCTAAGATCAAAGAGGAGCTGATCAAGCTACTGAAGAGAAGACATAACATCTTTGCATGGAGTTATGTGTCATAAGTTTAATGTGGTAGAAGATGCTAAGCCTGTTAAGTATAGGAGGAGGATTTAGTCCTCTAAAAAGTATAACATTATTAGAGATGAGGTGAAGCTTGAAGAATCCGAGTTCATTAGAGAAGTCATCTACCCAGAATGGTTGACCAATGCTGTCATAGTGCCAAAAACCAATGGAAAGTGGAGGATGTGCGTGGACTTCACCGATCTGAACAAGTCTTGTCCCAAAGATAACTTTCCTCTTCCTCGTATTGATCAGATGGTTGACGCCATAGCAGGTTATGAGCTAATGAGCTTTATGGATGCATATTCTGGATATAACCAAATCTTCATGGACCCGACTAACTCAGAGAAGACAACCTTCATTATAGATAAGGGTATGTATTTCTACAAAGTGATGCCCTTCGGCTTGAAGAATGCTGGGGCTACATATCAGCGTCTAGTGAATAAGACGTTTGAGGATCAAGTTATAAAGTCCATGGAGGTCTATGTGGATGATATGTTGATGAAGAGTCTGAAGGTCGATACCCATATGGCCGACCCTGAAAAGACCTTTGATACCATGGATAAGTACAGGATGAAGCTCAACCCTGCCAAATGCGTCTTTGTGGTTGGAGCTGGAAATTTTTTAGGCTTTATTGTCAACCAAAGGGGAATATAAGCTAATCTATATAAGATAAAATCTTTGCTGGAAATGAAGACACCCGAGACTATTAAAGATGTTTATAGACTTACTGGACGAGTGGCTGCCTTCAACAAGTTTGTTTCTAAAACTACTGAAAAATGTCTCCCATTTTTTAAAATCCTCAGAAAAGCTTTTGAATGGAATGAGGAATGTGATAAATCTTTTAAAGAGCTTAAGTCCTACCTCAGATCCCCCTTACTTCTATCCCGACCAGGCCAAGGAGAAAAGTTATATGTGTACTTAGTTGTCTCAGAGTTGGCAATTAGTGTTGCTATAGTAAAAGAAGAGGATGGAATACAGAAACTAGTGTATTTTAATAGCAAAGCCCTCCAAGGATCTGAGCAGAGCTATCCTAGGACAGAGAAGTTGGCTTATGCTTTGATTCATGCTTCTAGAAAGATGAAACCATACTTCCAAACTCATTCCATAGTCGTCTTCACTGACCCACCGCTCAGACATGTCATCCACAATCCTGAGAAATCAGGGAGACTGATGGCTTGGGCAATTGAGCTGGGAGAATTTAACATTGTCTACCATCCAAGGGTGGAAATCAAAGGGCAGGCACTAGCTGATTTTTTGGCCGGGTTCACTTGGGACGAGGCCAAGTTAAAAAACAAAAAATTGAGATTGCAGAAAGCAAGCAAAAAAGAAGTGTCGGCTCTTCCATAGACGAGGTCGAGATAAGCACAATTAGAAGAAAGACAACCGATAATTAAGAACGGAGGTATCTCTTTAAACACGGATCCCTGACAAAGGGAAACTTTTTTAAGGCCAATGATGTATGGAGCCTCTTTGTTGATGGGTCGTCCTGCGAAAATGGAAGTGGCACCGGTGTAATAATGTCGGCACCAGACATCACAGATGAGAACACACTATATCTTGACTCACTTGAGTCTATATATATAGGAGTTCCAACTAGTTTAGATATCTAGACAAAATAGGCTAGAATAGTTTGAGAACTCCATCTCCTTAAAGGTACAATCTCCATGAAGAAATTCTGCCCAAGAGAATCTTCAAAGGGAAGTTAATTTTACACCCTAAAACCACAAATAGGACTTGCACTGCATCATACATATCATCTATTTAAGTTAATGATTTTTCAATACTTCAAACCTTTTTAAAATCTATTTAATTCAATGCAAATCATTTTATATAAATTTAAACAATTTTTAAATGATTTTTGAATTAATTAAAATTTGGTTTTAAAAGTGTTGTGGGTATAAGTTGTATTTTAGAAACTTATTTTATAAGCTGATTATTTGCCTGGGTAGAAATCGAAAGCGCTAGAGAGTTGAGGTGTACTTTGTAATTATTTTCAACACGTGTCTCAGCCTTCATCTGGTGCGTACAAGTGTTGGTTGCATATCGGTTGGATTTGTTTTTTCTGTTAGACACAAAACACTTTCACATCCTCAGTCCTTGGATCATTTTAATCAACGTACTACATGAGTTTTATTTCAATCCGTGTGAACCCATCCTTACCCAATCAGTGATCATTTAAACCACCACATGTGTTAAATCGTAGGATCAAAGTCAATTTATAAAGACTTAATATCAGCCTTCGATTTGTGTTCGAACTTCTAGATCCTTCTACGTTTAGTATAAAAAGGGATCAAGTCTCAGTATTTTGATACTTTTGCCATTTCGTATTTCTGAGAGAAAAGAGAGAGTAAAGAGAAGAGAGAGAGAAGAGAGAGAAGGGAGAAGAGAGGGAAAGTAGAGAGAGAGGGATTAGAAGAAGAAACCCTAGTTTTCTTCATAGTTCAAACCTCTGTGAGTCTTTCCCTAAACCAAAACACTAAAAACCTTAAAGTCCCTACACCAGAAAACCCATCTTGAGAGAATTAAATCCTTTTAGGGTTTCTGTGGTGTTGGTTTTGGGTTTTTGTTTGAAGACCTCTTCAAATATTTGATTCTCCCAGAACTCATCTCTAAGAGAGACTAAGTTTCATTTTTGAAACTTAATCCTTCTAAAAGAGAACATCTCACATTATAGTTTTCTGTTTCTCTTTTTAGATCTATTATGTTTCAACGAGTTTTTTAAATAAAAACTTCTAGTTTCAAAAAATAATTTTTCAGATCTAGTGAGTTGTGTATTTCTAATTTTTATTTCATATTTTATGAAATACAAGTGTTAAAAAATAAAAGTAACACAAAAGATCTCTTGCTAAAGTTTTAAAGCGTTCAGATCTGAAATTAAGTTTTAGATCAAAACTTGTTGAATTAGTCATTTTATGTTAAGTCTGAATTTGTTTTGTTAAAGTAGACTTCTAGTTTAGTTTGGATCTCAATTGGAGGTTTACCATTTCAAAAATATTTTCAAAACCCTGAAATTATTTAAGACCTTGAACCGTCTATTAAGAAAGGTATCCTTGAGATCTGTGGTTAAATAAAAGATCAAGAAGTCTTTGCTTGAGAAATCAAGATTCAGAAATAACTTTCATCTTAGAACATTTGTAATTTGTTAGGAAAGTTTGTATAAATCTTGAGAGGGTGAGTTGCATGTTTGCATGTAGTAGCACATCACAAACACTATCTCACACGAAAACTTAGACACTTTGGTTCTGCCTAAGAATCTCGAATTTGAAAGAGTTACTGGAATCAGAATTCAAAGATAAGGAGATCAAGGAAAAGAAAAAAAAAACAGCAAGTTAAGATCAAGTTCCAAGTCAGAATAACTTTGGATTGAAGAGTCTCATGTAGGTACATTCTAAACTTAGGTTAGGATCTTTGTGGTTTTCTTTAGTTTTGTAACTTGAATTTTATTCTAGTGGATTTTTGTTTTGTGCCGTAGAGGGCACCGTGGATGTTTCCCTTGTTTAAGGGTTTTACCATGTTAAAATTCATGTGTCTATTTCTTTGAATATTCTTAACTGTTGTTGTGATTGGGACTGCATGGTAATATTAGTAGATATTTATGAAAAAGTAAACATAAGGTAATCAACTATCGAATTTAATCCATACATTCAGAAACATTTTACCAACACGTCTTGTGTTATTTTCGAAAAGATTTTTGCCCAAAAAGTTTATTCGGAGTATACTCAACTTATATCTATTTATTATTAATTTTGTAAACAAAAAGATTTTTGTATTAAGGTTGTTTTTCAATAGGTATCAGAGCAGGAACACCTGTTGTGATCTTGAAACTTGAGAAATTATTTTCAAAATTTCTTTCTAGAAACCTTTGAGTATGGATGAAAAATTTGAGAAGTTAGGTAGCATATCCAGACCACCACTCTTTGATGGAAACAATTTTTTGTACTGGAAAGTTTGAATGACTGTTTTCATTCAACGAACCCTGGGTGATGAAGTCTGGGAAATGATTGAAACAGGGTTTGAACATCCTGCTAAACCTATTTCGGCCACTGATCCAACAAGGATTAAGAAACTTCTTAGTGAATTTACTAAAGAAGAGAAAAAACTGTCTCTTGATAATAACAAAGGGAAAAATGCCATCTTTATGTCCATAAATGAACATGAATTTAAAAGAATATCCATATGTTCCACTTCTAAAGAGGCATGGGACACTTTAGTCATTGATCATGAGGGTGATGAACGTGTTAAATCTAGAAAAACCCAAATTCTTATTCAACAATATAACACTCTGATTATGAATGACAATGAATCATTTGACGATTTCTACATAAGGTTAATTGATATTTTTACAAAACTTCATGCAAATGGTATAACCTATAGTAGAAAAGAAATTATGTCAAATATTCTTAGGTCTTTACCATCTAAATTTGACAACAAGCGATATGCTATTGAGGAAATGAATGACCCTAATATGACTCCTGAATTACTTAGCAGTAAACTTAGGACTATTGAATTAGAACTGGACTTTAAAAAGAAATTGACCAAATAGACTAATAAAGCCTCTAGTTCAAACATTGTGTTTTCATCTAAATTACCAGTGCCTAAATTGAACACTATATATTTTGACACTGACTGTCTTGAAACCTATGATTTGGAAAACCTTGACAATGAAATAGCTCTTATGAGTAAGCATTTTAAAAAGATTTTGAAATTCAGAAATGTTGTAGGCTCTAAACAAGGAAAATCAAATTATCAAGGTAATCAATCTCACAGACCACATGACAGAGACAATACCAAACACACTTATGACAATAGGAGGAACTGTGACCCCAACGGAGCTAAACCTGACATAAAGATGTTAAGTGTCATCGTTGTGGCAAACTTGGTCACTATGCTAGTAAATGTCCAACTAGTTTTAACAACAACAACAAGGCCAATATGTGTAAAACATGGGACGACTCTAGTGATTCTGATGAGGATAAAACTGAGTCAACCCAAGTCAATGAGTACTGCATGTCGTTCTTTGCTAAGATAATATATAATGATGATGCTTGCCTTCCTACTCATAAACTTAATATGCCCGTTGATGGTGTTAATATTCCTTCTAATAATTATGCTCCTATTACTGCTGAAAAATTGTGTGTGAGTCAAAGTGATAATCTTGATGACGAATTGAATGTGTGCGTGAGTAAAGAACCTAACCAAATCATAAGGGGCAGTTCACACGATGGACATAGTGATTCTGATGATGACCTTCCTGATTTACATGCATTATACACTAAAACGGTTAAGAAGAATGCTCGCCTAGAAAAGATGATAAAAACCTTAAGTGAGCGTATCGATTTTCTTAACCAAATCATTAGGAAGAACACTCAAGATTATAATGCCCAATGTGTTGCTCATGAGACTGAGATTGAGAATTACAACTTGAGAATATATTCTTTGATTCAAAAGGACCATGAATTTGAACAAAAAATACAAGGCAGCCCTTATTGCACTGGAAGAGTCAAAGAAAAAGGTTTCAAATGTTTTTAAAAAATCTCAACACTTTGAAACACAAACCAATACTTATGAAAAAATTGTTACTGGTGGAAAATTTGACTCTGAAGATAAGTCTGGCCTAGGATTTGGAGAAATAGTGCATACAAGTAAGACTAAAGTTTCTCCTGAAAATGTCGCTTTTATAAAACAGGGCCAAACTTCTCAAAATGTTCAAAAAGTTGAACGTACTCTCAACGTCACTCAATCAAAAGGCCACAAAATGTTTAAAAAGGTGAACGTACTCTCAAATTCTAGTTTCAAAAAATAATTTTTCAGATCTAGTGAGTTGTGTGTTTCTAATTTTTATTTCATATTTTATGAAATACTAGTGTTCAAAAATAAAAGTAACACAAAAGATCTCTTGCTAAAGTTTTAAAGCATTTAGATCTGAAAATAAGTTTTAGAACAAAACTTGTTGAATCACTCCTTGCATGTTAAGTCTGAATCTATTTTGTTAAAGTAGACTTCTAGTCTAGTTTGGATCTCAATTAGAGGTTTACAATTTCAAAAATATTTTCAAAACTCCGAAATTGTTTAAGACCTTGAACCGTCTTCTGAGCATGGTATCCTTGAGATCTGTGGTTAAATAAAAGATCAATAAGTCTTTGCTTGAGAAATCAAGATTCATAAATAACTTTCATCTTAGAACATTTGTAATTTTTTAGGAAAGTTTGTATAAATCTTGAGAAGGTGAGTTGTATGTTTGCATGTAGTAGAACATCACAAACACTATCTCACACGAACACTTAGACACTGTGGTTATGTCTGAGAATCCTAAATTTGAAAGAGTTGCTGGAATCAGAATTAAAAGAGAAGGAGATCAAGGAAAAGGCAAAGAAGCAATAAGTTAAGATCAAGTTCTAAGTCAGAATACCTTTGGAGTGGAGAGTCTCGTGTAGGTACATTCTGAACTTAGGTTAGGATCTTTGTGGTTTGATTTAGCGTTGTAACTTGATTTTTATTCTAGTGAATTTTTGTTTTGTGCCTTAGAGGAAACCATGGATGTTTCCCTTGTTTAAGGGTTTTGCCACGTTAAAGTTCATGTGTTTATTTCTTTGAATGTTCTTCACTATTGTTGTGATTGGGACTGCATGGTAATGTTAGTAGATGTTTATTAAAAATTAAACATAAGGTAATCAACTATCGAATTTAATCCATACATTCATATAAATTTTACCAACACATCTTATATTATTTTCAAAAAGGGTTTTGCCCAAAAAGTTTATTCATAGTTGACTCAACTTATAACTATTTGTTATCAATCTTTTAAACAAAAACTTTTATTATTAAAGTTATTTTTCAATAGATATAGAGTACGCCCTGAGGTTTAATTTTAATGCCTCCAACAATTAGTCCGAATACGAAGCTTTAGTAGCAGGTCTCTCTTTAGCCCGAGCTCTTAATATCGGCCAACTCCTAGTCCATAGTGACTCAAGACTAATGGTAAATCAAATATTGGGAGTATATGAAGCCAAGGACGATATAATGGCTAAATATCTGAAGAAAGTAGGATCGATGTTGGAAAGTTTCGAAGAGGTAAAGTTGAAGAGAATACCTCGGCTAGACAACGGTCGAGCCGATGCATTCACGAGGTTAGCCTCATCTACAAGAACCGACATCAAAAGAACAGTGTCGGTATAGGTCTTGCTTCGACTATCTATTAAAGAGGAAGACAACACATTCAAGCCTTGTCTGAATCTACGCACGAAAGCTTCATGGATGGATCCACTTATCATATACATCAGAGAGGGGTAACTACCCTCATCAAAAGACGAGAGAAGAAAGATGAGGTACAGAGCTGCCAAATTCTCCGTTATGGGAGACACCTTGTATAAAAAAGGGTTTTCCCTCCCTTTTCTCAGATGTGTTCCTCCATCTGAGATGCCCAATATCCCAAAAGATATACATGAGGGTTCCTGATCTAGCCATATTAGAGGAAAATCATTAGCCAAAAGGATCATAACTCAGTGGTACTAGTGGCCGACCCTAGAAAAAAACACAGCCGTATATGTAAAGAAATGTGACAAGTGTGAGAGGTTTGCTACCATTCTCCATCAGCCTCACTAACCTCTGACCTCCATCACATCTCCCTGACCATTCTCAATATGGGGAATCGATTTTATAGGACCCTTGCCAAGAGCTGTGAATAACCATCGGTACTTGATTGTTGCGATAGATTACTTTTCCAGGCTGGTGGAGGCTGAGCCAATGATCACCATCACAGAACAAAAAACATTTCAGCTCATCTCGAAAAACATCATCTGTGGGTATAGCCTCCCAAATACCCTAATCTCAGACAATGGGATGCAATTTAAGAATATCTCTTTGGAGAAATATTATCAAAGAGTTGGAATGAAATAATTCTTCTCCTCTTCTGGCCGACCCCGGGAAAATGGGCAGACACGTGTGACAAATAAAACGATCCTTGATGGGATTAAAAAGATGCTAGAAGAGGAAAAGGGAAGATGGATTGAAGAAGTATATGATGTGCTATGGGCTTATAGGATGACAGTAAAGACTCCTATATGGGAGACCCCATTCATGTTAGCCTACGGCTCAGAGATTATCATCCCTACTAAGATTGACCTTCCTACTCATAGAGTTCAGATGTACGACCCTCAGGGAAATGCCACAAAGAGAAGACTTGATCTTGATTTGATTGAAGAGAGAAGAGAAGATGCCGAGGTTAGGCAAGCAGCCTACCAGTAGAGGACGGCCAAATTTTATAATCAAAGGGTGATAGAGAGGTCGATAGTCGTGGGAGACCTAGTTTTAAAGAAGACATGACAAAAGCCCAACAATCTTCATCCAAATTGGCATGGACCCTACAGGGTAACTAATGAAGTGATCCCAAGCACATACCGATCAAAGCCTTGGAATGCCGAGCATTTGAAGAAATATTACTTACAATGTTATAGTTGCCTTATTTTCTTATAATCCATGTATCAACTTATGAAGAAGTAAAGGAGAAATATCAGTGTTCAGTCAATATCTTTGTATTAGTGTATGTATTTTAACATCATTAATTGGGTGAAATTATGAGGTTAAACATCATTAATTTGATGACCTCAGACCTTAAACATCATTAATTCGGTGAAATCATGAGGTTAAACATCATTAATTCGGTGACCTCAGACCTTAAACATCATTAATTTGGTGAAATTAAGAGGTTAGACATAATTAATTTGGTTCCCTCGGACCTTAAACATCATTAATTTAGTGACCTTGGATCTTAAACATCATTAATTTGGTGACATTATGAGGTTAGACATCATAATTTGGTGACCTCAGGCATTTAACATCATTAATTTGGTGAAATTATGAGGTTAAACATCATTAATTTGGTGACCTCAGACCTTAAACATCATTAATTTGGTGAAATTATGAGGTTAAACATCATTAATTTGGTGACCTCAGACCTTAAACATCATCAATTTGGGGAAATTATGAGGTTAGACATCATTAATTTGGTGACCTCGGACCTTAAACATCATCAATTTTGTGAAATTATGAGGTTATACATCATTAATTTGGTGACCTCGGACCTTAAACATCATTAATTTGGTGAAATTATAAGGTTAGATATCATTAATTTGGTGATCTCAGACCTTAAACATCATTAATATGGTGAAATTATGAGGTTAGACATCATTAATTTGGTGACCTCAGACCTTTAACATCATTTACTTGGTAAAATTATGAGGTCAAACATCATTAATTTGGTGACCTCAGACCTTAAACATCATTTATTTGGTGAAATTATGAGCTTAGACATCATAACTTGGTGAGCTCAGGAATTTAACATCATTTATTTGGTGAAATTACAAGGATAAACATTATAATTTGATGATTGTAGATCTTTAACTTGGTGACCTCAGACTCTTATCATCTTTATTATGTATTCTTATGGTGAAATTTGTGGTGAGTATGTGGAACATCACAATTATAGAACAGCAAAACATCATTGAAGAGCAATGGAAGCAGAGAGAGTGAATCTGCTTACATTCGTAATATGAAGAGGTTACAGAGTTACATTCAAAATATCAATAAGCTATAATCAAAGTTCATCAAAACAAGAATTTCACAAAGCTTCACAAAAATTTCTTAAAAGAAGGATAGACGCTCAGAGCTCAGTTTAACCCTCGAAAGGAGTCGACCGGTCAAGAACTGTATTGTTGGGGTCAAGGCTGGGATTCGTAACTTCAACCTCATCATCATGATAAGCACCATCGTCAGTATTCGTGACCTCCAGAGGAGTTGTCTCAACTGGGGAAACATCACTTTCTTCTACTTCCAGACTCACCCGATAAGCTCCCAGACTCACCCTTCTTAAGAGCTGCCTATCGACTCGTTGCTTTGATGCCCCTCTCTAAATACTCAAAGACGAAGCTGACAAACTTGATATGCCCCAAGTGTAACCTCGGCCAAGAGACACTAACCTCGGCCGAGATGATGGCGGAGACATTGATCGACCCTATGAGGGGCAGGGCCCACGATATCATCCCTCGGCCATACCTACCTCGGCCCAGGCCGACACTACCATATTCACTTCCATGGACACTACGTCTGGGAATAGCAACCTCAAGTATCTGGGAATGGCAACCTCGGCCAATAGTAGGCCGAGATGACAAGGAGCCCTGATCATCTTCAACATGGAACTAATCCCACCTCGGCCTTGGCCGAGGTGACGAGAAACATTAATAATCATCAGAATGTATATGTCCAACCTCGGCTGGGGCCGACCTAGCATAATGTCTCGGCTGAGATCAGGCCGAGACTCTTTATGACATTACTCGGATTGAACGGACATCAAGACTTTACGGCTCGGCCTCTCCCAGGCCGAGGTCATTCACCAACATGACTGCCGAGCATCTGTTGACATTTGGATAAGGACACCTGGGCACAAATCAGTTGTAACAAGATTATTCTCCACATGTGGGAGAATATTTCATCATCATTGCTTACATGTGACAGTGACAGATGGCATTCCCACATTGGTGAGGATACCACACACATGCTCATTGCATGCATGGGGGGTACATTACGCCCCCTAGGCACTATATATAGGGATCATCCCCTACCTTGCAAAAAGATCCAGCTATTAAAACCCTAGCTAAAACTCTGTCTAAATATATAGTAGAGAGAGAGAGAGAGAGAGAGCTTGAGTGAATTGTATCTATGGCCATTAGTGCGTTTGTTCAGTGATATTACTCACACACTCATAGTGGACGTAGGCCAGATTGGCTGAACCACTCATATTTTGGTGTTCATTCCCCATATCCTCACCTCCTTCTCTTATCTCTTTGTATAGCTGTGCTGCTATTGTTATTCATATATCGAGCTTGGAAACACCTTACTTGGTGGTGCTGATTCCCAGCATCATCATTTTGGCGCCGTCTGTGGGAAGCGAGAGGCTATCTCTTCCTCTTTTTCTGCTTTACCTCATCGGAGACTCTGGTGGTGAACCAGGAACCACCCCTTGTGTGGAGCTGTTTCACCATTGAAAGAGGTCCTTTAAGGTATTAAGCTCACTTGATGTTCAAGCTCTTTATTGATAATATGGCACCAGAATTACCACCGCCTCTTCCACCGCCTAGAGGTGGAGGGGCTAGTTCCAGTCAGGCTCCTCCCCAGTTCGAAATGGCGGAGGTGGCAGCAACTTTGAAATCTTTAGCTGCAACACAACAAGCCATAAGGAGTAGTTTGCCCAGCTTAGCCAAACCATGATGATGAGGCCACCTGGAGTCTCCCCGGACATGATAACTCCGGCGGCAGTTCAGCCTCATCCTGACGCCAGGGGACCACCCCAGGCACCCATGAAGGACCAACCTGCACCCCAGCGGAGGAGGGATGTTGCTGACCCTAGGCGCTTGCGCCTGGGGAGGCAAGGAAACCCTTGCCCAGAGGACAGGTGTGATGACCTAGAAGCTGAAGAGGCCCCGGAAGACTGCTGGGAGCCGTATGAGGTGTCAAATAATACCGTACGACCTCTTAGGCAGAGCCAAGGATGTGTCGACCGAAGAAGAGATGAGGCCTAGCAGAGAGGGTCAGCCTTTAACAGGTTGAGCAGAGGGTCGGCCTTTGAGAGGCTGGGCCCAGTCAATGACCTGAGGCAGAGGCTATCGAGGTCAAGGAGCGCAGCAGGCTCTCAAAGAGGGAATAGGCAGGCTAGGCCAGATCAAGGCCGACCCTTGGAGAGAAAATCCAGGGAGCAGGAAGAGGTCAACAGTCAACGGGTCGTGGCTGGGGAACCCTCTGTCCATCGCAGAGAGGTGGCAGGGGATAATCTCGGCCAAGTTGATGAGAGAAGACCCTAGAATTACTCAATCCAACGTCTCGAGGAGAAGATAGGGGACCTCATAAAGAGCAGGGACCCATTACAGAGGGGATACTCAGAGGGCTCCCCGTTTGTAGCTAGGATAGTGGGGTTCCCAACCCCAGCTAAGTTCAAGCCTCCTACAGTGACTCCTAAGTATGATGGCAGCACTAACCCAGTGCACCATATCGAGATGTATCAGTCGGCGGATGATATTTACTCGATACCCGATGAGATGAAGTGCAGGGCCTTCTCGGGAACTTTGACAGGGGCTGCACACTGCTGGTTCACCTCTCTTCCGAAGAACTCGATCGAGAACTTCAAAGGCTTAGCTGAGCAGTTCATCCACAACTTCTGTTTTGGGGTAAGACCTCAAAAGAAGACTACCCACCTCCTATATGTCAAACAGGCTAAGGGTGAAAGCCTAAGAGACTACATAGCAATATTCAACAAGGAGAAGTTAGAGGTGGAGGATTACGAAGAGAGCATAGCCATGACCGCCCTTATAGGAGGCCTCCAGAAGGGAAAGCTACTGTGGAAACTGGCGGAAGACCCTCCCAAGTCTATGGCAGATCTGCTCTCCACCGCAGGGAAAGTGATGAATGCGGAAGAGGCAATGGTCGCCAAATATGAGGAGGAGAACCGTGGTAGCACTGGGAGGTCCCAGGGAAGGAAAGAGGGGAAGAAGAGGTCAGCAGATGACAAGTTCGCTCATTACACTCCTGTGACTGTGAGCACAACCTTAATGAGATCAAGACTGACCGGGCTCTGAGGTGGCCAGAAAAATTGAAGGCCCCACCACATAAGAGGAATAAAAACCTCTGGTGTGAGTTCCATCAAGATCACGGCCATATCACAGATAGATGCTTCGCTCTGAAGGATGAGATTGAGAAGATGCTGAAATCCGAAAAACTGAGAAAGTATGTGGATGGCAAGGCACCAAAGGGTGGAAGAGAAGACCCTAGGAAGACAAGAGATGACAGGTGCCGTGGCGATGTCCCGGCTAGAAGGCATGATGATTCAGAGGGTGATGATGGAGATGACCCAGATCTCCCACCTAAGGATCACAACACCCCAGTGAAGAGGGTATAAATGATCTCCTTTGGTGTTAACACCATATGTGGGGGATTCGCAGGAGGTGGCTCTGAGGTAGCCGATAGGAAGGCTCATATAGCGGAGGCCAAGTCAGTGGTCAAGCCTGAGGTTGTGAATCTAACGTCTACTGATGCAGTGCAGAAGAGGAAGAAGGTGGACATGGACACCCTCGTAGTGGGGTTCTCCAGACTCGACTTCAAGGGCATCTTAGCCCCCCATGATGACCCTTTAGTCATAACAACAAGGGTGCATGGGTGCGATGTAGGGAGAATCCTCATAGATGGGGGAAGCTCAGCAGATGTGATGTTCTGGTCTTGTTTCAAGAGATTAGGTCTTAGCAGGGCAAGGTTGGTGCCCTACCATCACCCATTGATAGGCTTCAGTGGTAAGAAGGTACACCCATTGGGCATGTATGAAATGGATGTACGGATGGGAGATGAATGGCCTAAGAGGCTGACCAATAAGATAAACTTTTTTGTTATGGACGAAAATGTCTTCTCGGCCTACAACCTCATCATCGGAAGAGTGGCCCTCAAAGAGTTTGAAGCCGTGCCGTCGACGGTCCACCAGATGCTAAAATTCCCGACTCCTTATGGGGTAGGGGAAGTGCAAGGGGACCAGACCACGGCACGGGAATGTTATTTCAACTCGGCCGAAGAGCGAGAGGCCCATAAGAGAGCAACCGCCACTTACAGCATTGACACTCTCGATCCCAGAGACGAAACAAAATTGAAGAAGGGCGAGGCAGCGGAAGAGGTAGAATCCATCTCCCTCAATGAGGACGATCTAGAAAAAACCGTCCAGGTCGGCAAGGCCCTAGGGCAAGGGATCAAGGAAGAGCTGATAAATTTCCTCAGGAGGAGGCAGAGTGTCTTCGCATGGAGTCATGCAGATATGCCTGGTATCAACCCGGGGATCATGAACCACAAGCTCAACGTAGACAGAGGTGCTAGGCCTATTAAACAGAGGCAAAGAGTCTACTTTAGAGAGAAGTATGAGGTCATCTGGGAAGAGGTGAAGAAGTTGGAAGAGGACGAGTTCGTAAGAGAGGTCACTTATCCAGAGTGGCTCTCAAATGCAGCCATTGTGCCTAAGTCCAATGGAAAGTGGCGGATGTGTGTAGATTTCACAGACCTGAATAGGTCTTGCCTGAAAGACAGCTATCCCTTACCTAGGATAGACCAGATGGTGGATGCAATGGCAGGGCACGAGCTTATGAGTTTCATGGATGCTTATTCAGGCTATAACCAAATCTTCATGGATACCGAAGACTTTGAGAAGACAGCCTTCATTGCTGACAAGAGGACGTACTGTTACAAGGTAATGCCCTTTGGTCTGAAAAATGCGGGGGCAACATATCAACGTCTTGTCAATAAGATGTTCGAGGAGCAGATAGGTAAGACCATGGAGGTGTATGTGGATGATATGCTAACGAAGATCCTGAAAGCATGTACTCACGTAGCAGACCTTGAGAAGACCTTTGATGTCATGGACTCGTATAGGATGAAGCTCAACCCAGCAAAGTGTGTCTTCGGGGTAGGAGCCGGGAAGTTCTTGGGGTTCATCGTTAATCAAAGGGGAATTGGAGCAAACCCAGAGAAGATCAAGGCCTTGCTCGACATGAAGACTCCTAAGAGTATCAAGGATGTCCAGAGACTCACCGAAAGAGTGGCTGCCCTTAACAGGTTTGTTTCCAGGGCAACGGACAAGTGTCTTTCGTTCTTTAAAATTCTGAGAAAGGCCTTCCAGTGGGACGAAGAGTGTGAAAAAGCTTTTGACCAACTTAAGTCTTACTTGGGATCTCCATTGTTGCTGTCTCGGCACATCGCGGGGGAGAGGTTGTTTGTGTATCTGGCAGTATCTGAGTCAGCCATCAGCGCAACCATCATACGAGAAGAGGATGGAATTCAGAGGCCTGTATACTTCAACAGTAAGGCCCTTCAAGGGTCTGAATAAAACTATCCCCGGATGGAGAAGTTGGCTTATGCCCTGATACACGCCTCAAGGAAGATGAAGCCTTACTTCCAAGCTCACTCAATGGTAGTCCTCACTGACTCCCCACTAAGGCAGGTTCTGCATAAGGCTGAGAAGTCCGGAAGATTGATGACCTGGGCCATCGATCTAGGAGAATATGATCTCACCTGCCAGCCTAGGACAGCCATCAAAGGGCAGGCCCTCGCAGACTTTATCGCAGAGTTCACCTGGGAAGAGGCCGATAGAGGTTTGGAAGAGGCCGAGACAGAGAAAGGTTCAGAGGACAGAGAAGAGACAAACCGTAGTGTCTTCTGAAATTCTGAAGAGACTGCCCCTAACGTCTTCCGAGGCCGAGAAGAGGTTGTACCAGGAAAAACCCGGAGCAGAGTGGAAGAGAACAAAGAGGATCGGTACCTCTTCAAGAAGGGGGTTATGAGCGAAGGGGTCTTCTCATCCGATGCGGACGTGTGGAGCCTCTTCGTTGATGGCTCTTCTAGTGACAATGGAAGCGGCGCGGGGCTAGTACTCTCGGCTCCAGATGGCGCCAACATTGAGTACGCCTTGAGATTCAACTTCAAGGCCTCCAACAACGAGTCTGAGTATGAGGCCATGATAGCAGGTCTCTTATTAGCAACAACTCTTCGAGTAAAGTGGCTCCTACTCCACAGCGACTCGAGGTTGGTTGTCAATCAATTGCTGGGGGCATACGAGGCCAAAGATGAAAGGATGGCCAAATACCTAAAGAAGGTAAGAGGATTGCTAGAGTATTTTGAAGAAGCAAAGCTGAAGAGAGTGTCTCAGCTGAGCAACAACCACGCTGATGCAGGGCTGCCAAGTTCTCAATAGTAGTAGACGTCCTGTACAAAAAGGGGTTTCTACTACCTCTCCTCAGATGTGTGCACCCTGCGGAAGTACCCCAGGTCTTAAGGGAGGTTCATGAGGGTTCTTGCTCTAGCCACATTGGGGGAAGACCCTTAGCCAAGAGGATCATCACTCAGGGATACTGGTGGCCTACCCTGCCTAAGGACGCAGCAGACTATGTGAAGAGGTGCGACAAATGTCAAAGGTTCGCCACTATCCCTCACCAACCTCATCAGCCTATGACGTCGATCTCTTCTCCATGGACATTTGCGATATGGGGAATTGACTTAGTAGGACCTTTGCCAAGAGCTGTCAACAACTATAGATTCTTGATAGTTTCCATTGACTACTTTTCAAAATAGGTAGAGGCAGAGCCGATGATAACCATTACAGAGCAGAAGGCCTTCCAGTTCATCTGGAAGAACGTCATATGTAGATATGGCCTCCCGAACACGCTCATCTCGGACAATGGGACCCAGTTCAAGAATGCCTCCTTGGAGAAGTATTACCAAAGTGTGGGGATCAGACAATTCTTCTCATCTCCTGGTCGACCTCAGGCAAATGTCCAGACCGAGGTCACGAACAGAACCATCTTGGATGGAATCAAGAAGAGGTTAGAAGATGCGAATGGGAGATGGATAGAAGAGGTCTACGCTGTGCTATGGGCTTACAGAACTACGGCAAGGACACCCACAGGAGAAACCCCATTCATGCTGGCACATGGCTCAGAGGCAGTAATACTAACGGAGGTAGGACTACCAACTCATTGGATTCAGACCTATGACCCTGACAGCAATGGGGAGAAGAGAAGGCTAGACCTGGATCTCATCGAAGAAAGAAGGGAAGACGCAGAAGTCAGAAAATCAGCCTACCAGCAGAGGGCAGCAAAATTCTATAACCAGAGGGTGAAGTCAAGACCCATTGCAGTGGGAGACCTAGTTCTAAAGAAGACACTACAGAAGGAAAACAAGCTACACCCAAACTGGCATGGCCCCTACAAGGTGACGGAGGAGGTTGTGCCTGGCACTTACAGGCTAGAAAACCTAGAAGGAGAAGCTTTCACTAACCCGTGGAATGCTGACCATCTCAAGAGATATTACATATGATGTATAGAATTTTATGAAAATGTATTATCTTACTAAGAGGAGGTTATTAATAAAGATCAGTTTCCATATCAAGTTCTTGTTTCGTTCTTTAGACCAGAAGTTTATTATGAGGATAACCACTTAGGTGATGACCTCAGACCCTCATAACATCACTCGGTGGTGACGAGGTCTGAGCTCAGACACCTGGGTTAGATGATCTCAGACTCCTTAACATCATTAATTTGGTGATTATTATGAGGCTAACCTCTTAGGTGATGACCTCAGACCCTCATAACATCACTCGGTGGTGATGAGGTCTGAGCTCAGACACCTGGGTTAGATGATCTCAGACTCCTTAACATCATTAATTTGGTGATTATTATGAGGCTAACCTCTTAGGTGATGACCTCAGACCCTCATAACATCACTCGGTGGTGACGAGGTCCGAGCTCACACACCTTGGTTAGATGACCTCAGACCCTTAACATCATTAATTTGGTGACACTTATTATGAGGCTAACCTCTTAGGTGATGACCTCAGACCCTCATAACATCACTCGGTGGTGACGAGGTCTGAGCTCAGACACCTGGGTTAGATGACCTCAGACCCTTAACATCATTAATTTTGTGATATTTATTATGAGGCTAACCTCTTAGGTGATGACCTCAGACCCTCATAACATCACTCGGTGGTGACGAGGTCTGAGCTCAGACACCTGGGTTAGATGACCTCAGACCCTAAACATCGTTAATTTGGTGAAGTTGGTTATGAGAACAACATATTAGATAATGACTTCAGAGCTCAATAACATTCAGAGGCATTCAGATATAACACTAAAGGAAGAGATTGGCATTCAATAAAAATAAGAGATTACAAATATTCATTACAAAGCACTGAGGTTACAAATTACAAGCTCAGTTACAAGTCAAAAATTACAAATTACAACTTAAAGGTCTGAGGGGGGAGCATTGACAGTATCGGCTGGGTTGACCTGATCAGCATTGGTCACCTCAGCCACATCATCAGCAGGGTCAGTCCCTCCGAGATCAGTCCCTTCCAGAGTAGCAGTCTGACCAGGGGCAGCAGCCTCGTCTTCTACCTCTTGCAGTGCCTGAGCAAACTGAGGGTCGGGGAAGCTGAGGCCCAAAAAGTCGGAGGCCTTTATAGTGCCAACCTCCTTCTCTCTGACCTCTACCCATTTGGTAGTGGCTTTGATACCTCTTTCGAGGTATTCAAAACCAAAACCTACGAACTCCTCAGAGACTTTGTAGTCAGAAATTATTCTCTCTGAGGCATCTGCAAGGGCAGCCTTCACAGCCACATTGACCTTCCTCTGCAGAGCATCATCCTTATCCTTCAGGGCCTTGGCGTGGCTTTGGACGAGCGCAGAGATATCTTTTTCCAAACCCTGAGCCTTATTTTTAGAGGTCTGGTCCTTATTCTCGGCATTTTGTAACTCTGACCTCAGACGGTCAACCTCGGCCTTCAGGGCGCTCTCAACCTTCTCAGCCTCCTGCCCCTTCTGAATCAGAGGCAATTTCCTCATGGCCCAGTTAGATAGCTGGTACATGGCAGTCACACCCTGCACAGATAATGAAGAGGTTAGAGGGGAGTAAAATCAGACGTTGCACTTGTAAAATTATTGGCAAAAGGAACAAGTCATACCTGGACGGCTCTGTGGAGGCCGAACTCAACCATCATGGAGGTGTCCACGGCCCTATAAAAACGCTTGTCGGCCTCATTCATCATATTGTCAAGTGCGTCCATGGCCTGTCTGCTGTGGCCGACCACGCTATCGGTAAGTTTCAGCTGGTCCAGACGAGCCGACAGGGTGTCGGCCGAGATGGGGATCGCGGCGTCTGAGGTCTTCTTTTGCCTTGAGGTCGGCCTCTGATCCTCAGAGTCCGGGACCTCAGGGGCCCTCTTCTTGGACTTAGATGTTGAGGGAGCTGGAGGAGGACCATTCAAACCAGTCCTCTTTGCAAGTCTAGCCAAACTCGGAGCTGCCATCTCCCACAATTTGTCCGGGACACCTGGGGGTCTCTCTGCAAAAGTGAAAATATAAGAGTCAGAAATCAAACTCGAATGATCAGAGGTTAGACTTGGAACAAAAAGAAAAATCCTTACCAAACTCAACAAGGGGACTTCCACCTAGGCTCGTCCTCGAGAGATACTGGGGGGTCAGCAAATGTTCGAACTTGACGAACAGACCATGTGCCCCTTGGTCTTGCAGGGCTTTCACCTTTTTGTCATTCTGAAGACTTAGGCCAGGATCGGCCCTGGCAGACATGGTGACCTTACCCCATCTGAGGGGTATCCTCGGCTCAAAAGTGGAAGAGGGAACAGATGAGCCAAATTCCCATGGCCCTGAGGCAAAAAAATACCGGGGCTTCCAGTTGTGATTTGAGGTCTGAGTGACCTGAAGCATCTTCTTCTCAGGCCTCCGAGCCACGAAGTGATAGTAGCTTGGATGGTTTTTGGCCGAGGTAGGGACATAACAACCAGCAAATACCTAAACTCGGAGGTCAGAGTGGTGGACAGCCCTCCACAAGATGATGGATCCAATAATGACTCTCCAAGCATTGGGAGAGAGCTGCGAGGGGGCCAAGTTGATAAAGGAAAGAATAGACCTGATGACGGGATGAATGAGTAGACGAAACCCTAACTTAAACATCTGCTCATACAAGCAGATTTCTCCATCTCAACCGTGGTACGCCCTCTCTTCCCTCAGAGGTCTCCTTAATTTGATTGAGGGACTGATGGAGTATAAGTATCTGAAGTGCAACAGATCCACCTCAGTGACTGTGCTCTCGTACTCGTCCGCCTCAGAGACGTCAACATAACTTTTGGCATCCTCATCATCGTCGTCAAGCTCAACATCGGCTGGAGCAGACGGGTGACCAGGGAACCTCTGAGCAAACTCGACCCCAGTAACGGCTGACAGAGGGATGGCATCTAGAATGGGTGGCACAGCCACACTTGGCACAACAAGTTCGACCTCTGAAGAAGAGTTTGAGGTGCTTGTACCATTCTGAGACGAGGCTCGGCTAGAGACCTCGGCCTGGTCAGGGGCCTCACCAGGATGAGGTGTAAAGTCCATGGCTTCCTGGAAAGAGTCCACAAACATAGGGTCTGAGGTGGAGGACTCAAACTCAGACATCGGCAATTGGTTAGCAGAGACGTCTGTCTGATAGAAGTTCTCAGGAGGATCAGGGTATACTACCTTGAGAGGTGGGGGAAAGATAGGTCTGACAGGGAACTCCTGTGACCTACGAGCTTCTTCCTGAGCTCTCTCTATTTGTCTAATTTTCTCTAAGGTCTTCTCTTTGAGAGGGGGGAATTCCTCAAGAAGCTGGTACAGAGGTCTGAGCATCAGAGGACGACCCAAAACTTCTAACGACCCTAAACTTAAGGAAAACTCCTAAGCTACAAACAAGTTTGGCTTATAAAATAAAGAAGCTTAAAGATCAAACTAGGGAGTTTTCAAGAAAACCTAGTTCGCCTGAGTTAATGGTGCTCGCCAGAAAACTCACAGAACCACCGGAAAACTCAAAACCTCGCCGGAAAATTCAAAGCAAATGCCAAAAACAAAGGAAATGGAAAGGGAGAAGTACTTGAGGATGAGTTGATGGATGAAACGAAGAGAACTCGCAAGAAACTCGACGAAATCCTCTGCAGAAAGAACGATTGAATGAAGAAGCTTTGGAGAGAGGATTTACAAGAAACAGCGTGCGCGGGAAAGAAATGAGGAAGACGAAAGAGAAAGGAAGGGTTAAACCCTTAAATACTTGGGCACACTTCCCAAGGCCCATCATTGCCTTGGGAAACCCAAGGGACAACTGACAGCACACGCAAACCAAGTGGGCACGCCTTATCCGGGGACAGGTGTCACGCAGGTGTTTGCCTTGGGACGGACAGGCCTCGGAGGTGAGGCAATCCCCTAGCCATTTGCTCTCGCATATGACTAAGGACTGGGTGGTGATTGATATGCCCCAAGTGTAACCTCGGCCAAGAGACACTAACCTCGGTCGAGATGATGGCCGAGACATTGATCGACCCTATGAGGGGCAGGGCCCACGATATAATCCCTCGGCCAGACCTACCTCGGCCCAGGCCGACACTACCATATTCACTTCCATGGACACTACGTCTGGGAATAGCAACCTCAAGTATCTGGGAATAGCAACCTTGGACAATAGTAGGTCGAGATGACAAGGAGCCCTGATCATCTTCAACATGGAACTAATCCCACCTCGGCCTTGGCCGAGGTGACGAGAAACATTAATAATCATCAGAATGCATATGTCCAACCTCGGCTGGGGCCGACCTAGCATAATGTCTCGGCTGAGATCAGGTCGAGACTCCTTATGACATTACTCGGATTGAACAGACATCAAGCCTTTACGGCTCGGCCTCTCCCAAGCCGAGGTCATTCACCGACATGACTGCCGAGCATCTATTGACATTTGGATAAGGACACCTGGGCACAAATCAGTTGTAACAAGATTATTCTCCACATGTGGGAGAATATTTCATCATCATTTCTTACATGTGACAGTGACAGATGGCATTCCCACATTGGTGAGGATACCACACACATGCTCATTGCATTCATGGGGGGTACATTACGCCCCCTAGGAACTATATATAGGGATCATCCCCTACCTTGCAAAAAGATCCAGCTATTAAAACCCTAGCTAAAACTCTATCTAAATATACAGTAGAGAGAGAGAGAGAGAGAGAGCTTGAGTGAATTGTATCTATGGCCATTAGTGCCTTTGTTCAGTGATATTACTCACACACTTACAGTGGACGTAGGACAGATTGGCTGAACCACTCATATTCCGGTGTTGATTCCCCATATCCTCACCTCCTTCTCTTATCTCTTGGTATAGCTGTGCTGCTATTGTTATTCATATATCGAGCTTGGAAACACCTTACCTGGTGGTGCTGATTCCCAGCATCATCAAAACTCATCAGAGACTTTGTAGTCCTCAATGGTTTTCTCTGTAGCATCGTCCAGAGAAGCCTTGACAGCAACATCAACCTTTTATTAAAGACTCTGATCCTTTGCCTTTAGGGACTTGTTATGATCTTCCTTCAGTTGAGTGATCTCCATGTCTTTATCTTTCAAATTCCCTTTTAACCTCACCACTTCAGCCTTCAGATTGACCTCAGTTTTCTCAGCAACTTTGCCCTTTTGTATAAGGGGCAACTTCTTCAAGGTCCAGTCAAGAAGGTGGTGAAAAGACCCCACACTCTGTAAAAGAAGGTCAGACATATGAGTAATAACTTTTAAAAGGGCAGAGACAACACTTGGGAGAAAATTTTAATACCTAAAATGCCTTATGAAGGAAAAACTCGGCCAGCAGAAGGAGATCTATTACCTGAAGAAAATCCTTGTCTTCCTCAGTTATGATGGTGCCAATAGCATCGGCAACTTGTAAGCTATGGCCAATGACGCTTTCTCCTATTTTAAGGTACAATAAACGAGCAGCCAAAGCATCGTCGGGGGAAATGAGGATGATACGATCCTTAGTAGCCTTGCTCGGCCTAGTATGAGATGGTTCAATGGGTGCTTTCCTTTTCTAGCTAGAATCGGCCTTTGAAGTGCTAACACTCTTTTTTGCTTGGGTAGGAGGGGGTACATTCTTACCACCACATTTTTCCATGAGCTTGGTAAAGCTGGGGGTTGACATCTCCCAGACGTCGTCAGAAATTCCTGTTGGTCGTTCGGCAGAAAGATAAGTCTCTGAGTTAGCAATTCAGATAGATAAAAAGTACGAGACATCACTTGGTACAAAAAAATTGGAAACTTACGAAGTTCTTCCAAAGTACCACCCCCCAAAAAATTTGGAAACTACGAAGGTCATTAGATGTTCATAATTAACAAGACGACCATTCACGCCTTGGTTTCGAAGGTCCTTTATGTTCTTGTAGTTATCTTGGCTAAGTCCAGGGTCTGCTTTAGCCGCATGGGAGACTTTGGCCAATTTCAGAGGGGTCCTTAGAACCGATGTCCCACAAGCCTAGTTTGGGATAAACTCCTAGTCCCTAAAAATAAAGAAATACCGAGGTTTCCAATAATGGTTGGAAGTCCGGGTAACCAAGAGCATCTCCTTCTCGGATTTCCTGGCTACGAAGTGGTAGTAACCGAGGTGATTTTTTGCAGACATGGAAATGAAGCAAGAAGTAAAAAATATAACTGGAAGGTCTGTATGGTGAACAGCCTTCCAAAGGAAGATAGCCCCAATCATAATCCTCTAAGAATTTGGGGACAGTTGGGAAGAATCAAGGTTTATGTAAGAGGGTATGGCTCTGATAGTTGGGTGGATGGGAAGACAAAAACCTAACTTGAACATCTACTCATAAACATATATTTTATTCTCTCGGCCATCGAAGGCCCGTTCATCCTTCATAGGTTTCCTCAAGATGACACTACACCAAAATTGGAGATCTGTGAGTGTTGTTAGCACTCACAAATGACCTTTATAATTGCTATTTACCGTCATAATTTAGGGGGTGACAAAAGAAAATTTATAACTTCTAATAGCAGCCACAAATTTTTATAACCCCTTTGGGGGTTATGATTGGTGACCCCAATTTGTAATTGTTATTTGTAACTGCTATGAGCAGTTACGAATCTAACACTTGTAACTACTGTCAGTAGTTACAAATCTAATACTTATAACTGCTATTAGCAGTTACGAGTTTGTGATTGTTGTCAGCAGTTACGAATTTGTAACGACTATCAAAAGTTATGAATTTGTGACTGCTATTAGCAGTTATAAAGGTTAAATTTGTTAAATCTAATAAGAATTGTTACAAATATCTTTATATTTTCACAAAATTATGAGAGTAGAATAAAAAATAAGCTAAAATAAAGAAGTAGATGAAATATCATGAACATGTAGAAAGTCTAAAAAACTCGACAACATTTAATTTATATTTTTGACGTTCTGAATATCTGGTACACATAAAACTTGTTTAGATTTAAGTTAACATCAAACAAACCCTTCTTGGGCGCTAAGTACAAAATCAACATAGAATAAAAAATAAAATAAAAATATGACGACACAACACTTCAATGATATCAAATGAGGGGGGTATTGATGCAGTGACATCCTCCCTTGTGTACTCGGAGTACGTACTCCTACTGAGCAAGTTCAATTGACTCAATTTTTTATATGCGGTGTCTCAGTATTTATTGACTTGTGCTTTTTTTGCTTGTCACGAAGTGTAAACACCTAGATTTAGGCCTTTGAATACTAAGTATGTCTGGTATGCCATGTGTATACCTGTAAACAATAAAATATATCATTTATCAGTGACTATTATTTTTGTATCATAAAAGATATGATTAATATCGTTTTTGTGCAAATCCTTTTATTAAATACATTGCATTTTATATTGCACATGCAAATAATTCATGCTTTCATCAGACCAGATGTTGAAATTGTGGCTAACTATTCTTAGAAAATTTAATTCGCTAAACACATTAAGTTAATAAACTAAATATATAACAAAAGTAGATATATCAATTTACGAACCCGTATTAATTAACTTGTACAAAAAAGGTGAATATTAATTAACACGTACATGCATGGACATGAGAATCTCTAGCACTTCTATTGGCATCAGTAGCAGAGAAATAGTTTAGACAAGAACAAAGGTACCAATAATCTTAGCCCCAAGACCTGATCCCTTTGTGTAGGACCACCACCTACTACATTGTAATAGGACTTCTCAAAACCCTTCATCACTCCAGCACCATAGATGGCTCCAAGGCACTACATAACCATGTACAAAACTGACATGTTTATATGTAATTTCAACAACCATTAGACCAAACACAAACATAAACACAAATCCAGAGTCTCTAAGAAACTAAGATATATGGAAAGAGATCAATTAATAAAAAAAGGGGGAAGAACATAAGGTAAGAAAAATAGGATAGTACTAAAAGTGAAAAAATAGAATTCATGTTGTCGACCATAAATATTTGAAAAAAGACTTTTGTGTTTAGTTGCAAACATACCCTTATAGCTTTAAAAATGGGTTTTATGTCAGCTAGCACCTAATGAAAACCATTAAAAAAATTTATCATGAGACTGAAAGAAACAACAATTATACACTAAGATATAATAATTTGCTTCATCATTATGCAGTTCATGCAAACCATGAAATACACTTATAATCCAAATGCAATGTTATATAAAAGGCTAGGCGGTCCTCGGGAGGCCATATATCATGATAAAAAGTACGGGCACCATCCTCTCTCGTTCCCAAAAGCCCTTAGGTCTTGCAAGAATTAACTCCATGATACATTTGGCAATTAAATTCAGAATAACTTTAGGAATGGAAAAGTCAAAATTCAGAGTCCCCCGTGGATCAATCTCAAAAGAATAGATTCAAATAATGATTTTTTTATCTATTTGTTGGTTCTACACAAGACTTTAAAGAAGCCATAGCTATATAACGATTTCTATTAAAGAAAAAACTACGCAAACAAAGAAATTAGACATGTTTTTCAAACCATGGCCACTAGGTGTATGATAAGAGAAAGTTAAACAAACTATACACTTGTCTGCTCGCTAAATGTCTTTCCCTGAACATCTTGAGCAACCCTCTTAAATTTCTCGATTCCCTAAAAAGAACGATCAGTTAGTTCACAATTAAGAAATTTAACATTGTTATAACATGCATTTCCTTAATATACAAGGAAAAAGTGTCTACACAACCAAAGAACAATCTATAAGGAAAACACATGTAATCATAGCCTTGGTGGGAAGGAAAAAAAATGTGAGTCTAGCCAATTTTAAATCAGATTAACATGATCAAGCAAGTCCATGTGTAAGGGTAAAATTTTTATAAACTCAAATATCCATTGAGGAACCAAAATGGTTTTAAATCAGATTAAAAGTGGAGGGGGATGGTCCTGGAGTGGGTAGATGCATTGGGGAACCAAAATGGTTTATCATGGATCCCACAGCACATTGGTCCTCATGGGAAGGAGAGATAGGTTTCCAGATTTCCCACTCAATAGAGGGAAATTGCATTTGTCATCGAATTTGCAGCCTTCGGACGTGTTGTATATGTTACAGAGCTTGATTTTTACATCCGGGGTTGAGGAATGGTTAGGTATGAGAAGCTTTCAAGTGAAAGAAATAAGTTTTCATGGTTAATCCTTTGTGGTAAGAACTCAAAGACGAGGAATGAAAAGAACGTGCCCATATTTAATAGGACTAACCTGCCAAATTCATACACAACAAAAATGAGGTTAGTACAAACTCTTACACAAGACATAATCCCCTATAAAATGAACAACTAAGTGACATATATTAATGGCAACAACACTTGGCGAATTCTTTACGTAAATGGGTGCGTTAGGGAAGTACTGTACTTCATCGTTTTCACTCGCTTCGAATTGAAAAAGAACCTCTTCCTGCCCAACTTTTGTTAAGTTAAATTTGCTCCCATCAAAAGACTGCAGAACCATATCCACGCAAAATCAGTTGGCCTCTTCTTGAGGTGATGACCCTCATTCAGTTGCGCAATAAAGCCATACTCTCCCGGAATCACCTAAAAACCAACACCATAACAAAAATTCAGAAAACACAACTAATTATTATCAATATGAAAGTTCTATATAAGATAAAAGAAAGAATTACATTCAATCATATATTTTATTCTCTCGGTGATGAATAGTGTTTTTTGTATATCCTTTCTTTGTTTGAAACTTTAGCATATATTCTATTCTTATCACTCTAATATTCAATCATAATCAATAAATGTGTGGTGAACACAATTAAATAAATCTGCCAATAAATTTTCCTTCAAAAGGTCCTAGTCTTGATAGAGGTAATTCAAACACTTTCCCCCTCTAGTATCTCCATCAAATTTTCTAGTTTGCAACTTATAATGCTTAAATGTACCCACCAAATACTCACCCCCATTTTCACCAAACACTTGTACTCCATCCACTAGTGAATCCAGTTTATTAAAATATGATTATATAAAAACAAATACATTAATAAATCTAATAAGTGAGATTATAGAATATCCAAGATAAGGTAATGCACTATTGACAACCACTCATATTTTCAACGTGAGCAATAGAAGGGACATATATGTTCAACGACAACCACACACATTCCCAATATGCTGATTATGTTTATGATAAAGTAGAGGTGAAATCTAGGTGTGTCGTGTTGTGTCATTTCGGGTTCATGTCCAGTACTGAGACTAAACTTGCTTCTTTCCTCTTTTCAACAATCTACTTCAAATTTTGCATGGAATTTCATTAGGTACTCTAAACCTGCTTCTTTCCTCTTCAAAGCAGTGTGGAATTCTTCTATTCCTCCAAATTTTTCTTTGCTCCTTTGGAAATGTCTCATGCATATTGTGCCTCTTGATGATGTTATCCAAAATACTGGAATCTAGGTGCCACTGTTGTCACAATGCCTCTGAAAATTTTCAACACATGTTCTTAAATGGTCCAGTAGCTCATGTTGTATGGTCACATTTTGCTAAATTGTTTGGTGTGCATATTTCCTTTTCATCTCTTAATATGTTGCTCATGTCTTGGTGGTTGAGGACGACTAAACAAGATTTCATTAAGTTTATTTTCATCATTATTCCTACTGCAATCATTTAGGAGTTATGGAAGGCTAAAAATGATAGTGTATTTCAAGGTATCAAAATGAAGAATAATCTTATCACTGTCCAAACCATTAAAATGGTTCATTCATGCTGCTCAGTTAGAAAATTCAACTCTCCTAAAAAAGACTATGAATTCATCATTCAGTTATTCAAGATCAGTTTCATTCAAGCTGCTCCAAGAATAATTCAATTGGTCAATTAGTTGAGACCTAGTCAAGATCTTGTTAAATTAAACTGTGATGGGGCTTCAAAAGGGAATCCAAGTCCCTTAGGAGCCGATGGCTTAATCAGAGATCATAAAGGTAGTTTAATTCATGCTTTATCTTCCTTTGAAGGTATCTCTTCTAATAATAAAGCTGAAAGTTTGGCTATTCTAAGAGGTCTTAGATTATGTGATAGTTTAAGTCATGTTGGGTTTGAGTTTTACTATGCAAAAATTGTGACCTCTATAATCGGCATGCAATGTATACTGATACATTGAAGCAACTAACTAGCATTAGATAAAATAATAGAAAAGGATAGTGTTCCAATTGATTGATGATTGCTTCTATCCTTCCTACGTATGTGCGGGCAATTAACTTGATTTATAAACACTAAAAGTTCTTAAATACATGATAAATCAGTTCAAAGAGATCATGTTAATGCTAACTTTAGTAATAAGAAATAACAACAAAAGAAGATATTGTAATAATTATGAACAAAGTGTCTATTTTAGACTTCTATGGACATAGTTCCCTTATAGTAAGAGCAGTAGTATGCATAATTTGGACCATTTTAGAATAATAAGGACAGTAGTATGCATAATCTGGAGCATTAACAGTAAGGGCAGTAGCATCACTAATACCATATTCTAAAGTTTTTCATTTATCATAAGGGCTTTAGTGGACCATTTTAGAATAATAAGGGCAGTAGTATGCATAATCTAGACCATTAATAGTAAGGGCAGTAGCATCATTAATACCATATTCTAAATCTTTTATTAGCGATCCTATTAAAAATTTATGAATCAACTGCAACACTGGCTATACCCAACTATGGTCTGGTGTGTATTGAGGTTGATATTTTAAAACCAATCCCTAAACATGTCAGGACTTGTTATGATGATAAGGGGTTCTGGCAAGCATTTACATTCGAAAACATCCCTGCCTACTATTAATTTTGTGTTAGGCAAGGCCATGATGGTTTAGAGTCCATATAGAGGGATGATTTTGAATATGGGAAAGTCCATTCAAAGCCTACAGCTAATAAGGGCAAAAATAAAATGGCTAAAAATATCAAACATAAGTGTGTATGGAAATGTGGAGACCCCACCAAAACCTCACATTACTCTAGATAATCATCACAATACCTAACTTAAAGACATAACACCTAAAGGGCCTAATGGTTCTGATCAACCTCAATTTTTTTCCATATAATTATTGTTGAGGATCTAGTGATCGTAGAATATATTACACGTTACATCATAATGAGATGAATTAACCCATTTTCTCTTATCAGGGGTTTCTTGGACAATGTCTAGGTAAACCATCTCCATGGACTGAGTTACCTCCTTCAAATGAGTGTGATCTGCAACATGTCATGTATAATTTATTTTCAAATTCACTAAGGAGGCTCTTGATCTTATATTGAGTGATTAGAGGATAAGGAACATAATTTAACATGAATATAAGAAGTATAGCAACAACCATACAATCAATACATGTTTAGTATTATTTAAGGAAACAATATTCTCTTCACGAGTTGTAACAAAAGAAAATCATGTCAATTTTTTACAAAACTTCATATATTAATAATAAAGGAAGTATGTTGAAGGGAAATTTGGTTCCTTGATTATCATTCAAAAATGGAAAGGGGACAATTATTTGGGACATTTTAATAAGTGGAACTATTAAATTGGGATGTAGGGAGTTTTTATTTTGGACCTCAATCCGTTGTCGTAAGGACTTGTGTTCCTCATACCTCTCACTGCCCATTTTGTTATAATGCACTAGTATTCATGTCACAAATTAATAATGTATGCCGAAATCGAAAGAGGTGTGTGGATACTAGTGGACAAAATCTAGATATCAGGAGTATTGAGGAAGTTAACATAAAATCGGTAGAAAACTATACAAGGACAACTAAAATGGAACTCAAACCAAACTTGTTACTACTCTTTATTAAAAAACATACAGATCGATATATTTATGAGGGGAGTGCAGGCTGACTTGATTCCTATAAGGATAAACAAAGTCGGCTATCAACTCAACATATTTGCATTTCATAACCCCAGCTGGGCCACCATTAAACCCATACATTGTGCTACCCTTGGTCCGTTCCTGTAAATAATCTAGTATGAACTACCAAACCAGAAAGCTATAAATTATCACATATATATAAATTTAAGGAAATACAGACCTTAACAATTTGAAAACAGTACCAAAAATTCCAGAATTGACATTGTGTCCACCAGGAGCAGTTCATATAATCATGTCAATTTTTTACAAAACTCCCTATAAGTCAACAAGCAGGTCCCCAACGTGTGTATCAATTGACCTACCTTCACTCTTTCAATTATTCATCCTACCCCCGACTCTGTATAAGGATCAAATGCCTCTACCGTATCTCGAAGCCCGCCCACAGCATGCACAACATGCACAGTCCCATAGCTCATGGCTTAAAATATGTACTAACTATTTATACCTAACCAATAATATTTATTGATCCAACACGTTAATCCACATTAAAGGAGGTTAATCCCTACATTTACACCTAAGCATTTGTAGTCTAGGAGGTTAAAGTTCTTAGAAGTCAAATAGATGAAATGAAGGATTGTGTGTCAAGGTATGAAACCAATTTGATATGGAGTGATAATTTTGTGAACAATTTGACTCAATATATTAGAAGAATCTTGGTAATGATCTTGAAGACACAACTATCTAAAGCTATAGGCATATATTGTTTGATAAAATCAACATCAATTGACTTGGGAATGAGAGCCAAGTGATTAGAGTTAAATTCAGGAAAAAACTAATTATTTTCAAAAAATCTAATAATGGCCTTTCAAAAATTAATAACAATATCAAAACATTTGTGATAAAAAAATCCCCCTAATGCCATCTGGTCCTGGGAAATAGAAGAATGCATAGAGAAGACATTTGTTTTAACTTCATCCAAAGAGGGAACTGACTTCAAAAAGTCATTATCTTCTTTGGAACCCAGACTAGGGATAACAACATTCATAAGACCAATGCCTTGTAAAGTTCCATTAGAGCTATAGATCTTAGAAATGTATTGGATGATATGATCTTGAATTGCCTTAGGATTAGTAATGTATCCCACTTCCTGTTTTCAACTAGAGATGGAATTAAATGCCCTTATATTTTTAACAAATATATGGAAAGAGGAAGTACACATATCACCACCAATAATCCATTTGAATCTAGATTTATCCTTCTAATAAGACTCTTCAATTCTCAAAGATTGAAACAGATTCTTCCAAGTTACATTTTGAGCTTTATCTCTGACATGGGAATGCCCCACATTTTCAATGTCCATTTGAATTTTAGACAGATGTAAAACCAAAGTTAAATATTTTTATTAACTTTGTGTTTGATGGGAATGCCCAAAATTTTCAATGTCCATTGAATCAAACACGAAGTTAATCAAATAGAAATTAATCAAACACGAAGTTAATAAAAAGATTTGACAATCCAACAACGATCGTAGATTTCAAGATTTCATTGCAAATTTTAAGATTTCACCGAATAACAAGAAGTTAATCGAAATATGTTAGTGAAACATAGAGGTGTAAAACCAATACAGTTAGTTTCTATCTGACCGGCCCATCCCCTACTGTCGCACACTTAATAAATTTAGTGGTACTCATTTTTCTATTTTATAAAATTCATCAGATATAAATAAAAATAGCTGAGTTGATGAAAAACCAAGGATTCTGAGATTTACAATATTAACGATTGAAACTAAATAAAATAAAAATGAAACAATAATATTATTACAAATGAAACTAAAATTAAACTAAATGAATCGATAACTATAGATTGAAACAAAATGAAACGATAATGAACAAATTGGAATTGAAGATTTGTAATATTAAACGAAATGAGTTAATATTATAGATTGAAACTACATATTAAAAAATAACGTTTATGGTTTTATGAAACCAGTACTACAAAATAAGATCTTACCATGAAGATCTTAGAGAAATCTTGGAGAGAGGAGAGAGGAGAAAGAAGAGGGAAATGAAAATGAGCTGGTGTGCATTTTTTTAAGCTTGAAAAAAACATAGATCGAGAGAGAGTTTAACCTAAGGCAAAATTTTATCGAGAAGGAAGTGGGAGATTGAAGGGGGAAGGAGGAGGTGCGGGAGATTGAACAGCACGTAGGAGAGATAAGAGGGAAATTAAACCTTGGCAAAAAAAATTGTGACGCCTAATAGCACTCACAAATTATTTCTTACACTAAAATTTGAGACCGCTACGGGCAGTCACAAATTTGTGACCGCACATAGCAGTCACAAATTAAGTCTTAAGCCAAAATTTGTGAGGGCTACGAACAGTCAAAAATTTGTGACTACTAATAGCATTAAAAAATCTAAAATTTGTGACTGCTCATAGTAGTTATAATTTTGTGACTGCTCATAAGAGTCATAACTTAAGTCTAGTGATAAATTTGTGACTCTTTGTGGCAGTTATAAACTTGAGACTCCTTATAGAAGTCACAAATTAATTATATGGTAAGATTTGTGACTATCATTAGCAGTAACAAACCAACTGACTCAAATATTTTATTACCCAAATATTTTATGACTCCTAATGGCAGTTATAAATAATGTTGTGACTCCTAATGGCAGTGATAAAGTTTGTCATCCAAATTAGCAGTTATAAGAAGGTAGTCACAAAATTAGTAATTTGGTGTAGTGTGATCGAGGAATCAATGGAATATAGGTGTTTGAAGACTAGAAGGTCATACTCATTTACAGTACTCTTGTACTCTGCAGCTACAGAGGTATCAAGGTCACTTCCTTAATCATCATCTTCCTCCGCAACCTCAACTCGAGCCTCAATGGGGACACCACCAGGGAACCTCTCTGAAAACTCTATGTCGGTGTACCCTAATCGAGGAACAGCCTCAAAGGGAGGAGGATAAGTTACACTAGGCCCTAAGATTTCTATGGAAGGAGATCTACATGAAGTACCAGCATCTTTGTGGGATGAGGCACGATCTGAAACTTCTTCATTCTTAGAAACTCCACTTTACCTAGGAGAGTAATCCATAGCCTCTTGGAATGAGTTTACGGACTCGGACACCTCAGATGTTGACATTGGGTCTGAAGCATCGTCCTAAGACATGGGATCAAAAAACTCGGTCGGTTCAGGGAATATGACAGCTAATCGTGCAGGATAAATTGGTCTGAGGGGAAAAAGCCTCGGCCCTAGATCCTCGGCTTGGGCTAACTCTATCTGTCTAATCTTGTTAAAACACTCCTGACGCAGAGTTGGAAACTCTTCAGTAAGTCTATATAGGGGTCGTAGAATCTGATAGATGATGATACACTGGAGAGTTCGAGCTAAAAAGGAAAACGGGTAAACAACTTATGCTACCCAAACTAAAGATCAAAACTTGGAATCCAAAAGGTTTTCACCAAGAAAACTAAGAACATTCAAAGGTTGGGTCACCAGAGAAGATAACCGAACGATTACCGAAAAGCCCAAAAGTGGGAGTCTTTGGCTAAAACAACCCTGGAGTGGCCTAGTATGGCTCCAAAGTCACTTAACCACGGTAAACCTAACCTTATAACCACACAATAGTGGCAAAAAACCTCACCAAAAAAAGGAAAAGCTCACCAAAAAATCAAAAGTGTAAATTAATGCCTAGAAATGAAAAAGGAAAGGTTGAATAACAGTACCTAACTGAGCTTGATTGAGGGAAGAAGAGATTAAGAGCAAGGGACCTTGAATCGCATCGGAGCTATAGAGGTTTTTGAGGAGAAAGTTGCAGAAAGGGCTCTAAGCGGGAAAACTGAAGAAGAAAAAAGAGAAATGAAGGGCGAAATGGTTTAAATACTATTGTAATAATAAGGCGCAAATATCAAGGCCCTCATCATTGTACTTAGAAACCCTGAAAAAGGTGACGTCAGGTCATCATTATCTTGCGGCAAACGCAACCCATTTCAAAGGGTGACATGTGTCCATAAATAACTCCACATCCCAAGGTATAGAAATGTCCCTCCACTTGCTTG